>JASDDO010000016.1:204918680-207587573 GCA_030015575.1 Agapanthus africanus
AATGTTCGATCGGAAAGTTTAATATATTCTATTTATCCGGAATGGGATACAATAATTGGAATTCACAAACAGTTATGAGATAACTGAATGAATGTTATAAATCTAGCGGTTTAGTTTCATTTGATATTGAAAAGAGTTTTCGATAATGAGACTAAAATGCGGGGTTTATAACTGTTAGGCATATGATGTCTAAGTATTTCATTTGATTAGGCATGCGATGTCTAAAGAAGTTGCGGATTCCAATTGTTGTAGTTTTAGACTTTCTTTTCTGTGACCGTAAGTGTAATATGTGATATCGCCGGTTTCGTTGCTATATGTCAACGACAATTGGGATGCGCATATTTACTTACGTTGATGACATGTGATGTTATGTGTTGCTGGATATGTTATATTGGATCGTCGTGTTTGAATAGCCGGGGGTTTTTATGTGAGATGAGTGTTTTTTCATTTTCATTCATATAAAAACTTGTATGTAATATTCTTTTATTTGGGGAACTTCCAGGTAGCGGAAGTTGTCACCCTTTGTATATTATTTACTTTTCCGCATTAGGATAGACCCAAGGAGGGGAGCACAAGTAGCCGGATTCTGGGGTCCAGTGGGAGACCAACTCGAGGAGTCGAGTCCGGGTCTCCTAACCCTAGAATTGGTAGGGTTGCTTGCCGCTCTCGTAGGGGTCTAGGGGTGTGGGATTGGCTATTCATCACGACCGTAGAATCCGTGTTTTATACTGGCTCGTATTGAAAACACGGACGTCCTAGTATATCCAATGTTTCATATGTTTCTTCTGCTGCGATATCTGTGATGCGATCATGTGATGTTCTTTGATAGATACTTTATATAGTATATATGATATATTATATAAACGTTACTTATGTTTTGTACCCGCACTAGTCCTGCCCTGCTCTGTCGTTAGTTACCTAACCTAACGGTGCACGAGGGGACATCGAGGCGAATGCGGATGGCATAAGTGTACGTCGTATTTATCTATGATGTTTAGGTATTTAAATGATGGGACTTCATTAATGTGATTAATGAAAGAAAAGAAACCTAAGATGTTGTAGAATTAAATTTTAAATAAAACAGGTAGCTACAGTTCTTGCTTTGCATAGCAGTATATGTGATATATCCTGCACCTTATTCGATGAGGAAAGGACCGAGATCCCTTCACCGGGAGTGACTCCTTTAGCAATAACTGGAAGATGCTACACACTCGGTTTGGCTTTGATTGCTTTTTAAGAGTTTTTGCTTTGCACAGCGATATATATGATATATCCCGCACCTCATTCGACGAGGAAAGGACCGAGATCCCTTCACCGGGAGTGACTCCTTTAGCAAAACTAGAAAAGCCTCAAAATCACTCCATTTCAAAACTTCATTTGATTCTACAACGATATCAAGTTCATTACGCTCATGGTTTTAAAGAAAAACCTGCGTAGCCCTCCGTCAATTCAGATATGTAATATTCAGTATTCGTGCTACGGTTGTTTGGCATGCGTCAAGGCGTAGTGTACGGTAGCTGATTATTATTTATCTGTAGCATGAGATGCGATTGGATTAAGGTATTCGTACGGCGTTGTTTGGCATGCATCAAGGGTCGTACTGGTGGGTTTAATTCGATCACGAATTGTACGGGTTGAACTTGACTAGCGGACTATGGGTTGTTTGGCATGCGTCAAGGTCATAGCACGCTAGGGGCAAAAGCATTATCGGGAATTTCAAGTGTTGAAATTTGCAATGAGATTGCATACCTTCTATGAGATAGTTGGATCCCGATACCCACTGCGAGTAAGAGTTACTCCTGGGAGAGTTTTACACATTACAATTAGCCGATCAAGTAGGTGTCTAGAAAGGTGTTAACGAGGTTACGCCTCTGGGAAAACGAGGTTTACATTAATTAGGTTCGTGCGAAAGCACGGGGGACCTCCCTCAAAGTACCGACACTGGCCTGGCTGAAAGATTGGCGAACTTGTAGTGTGTAATTAATCCCGGCTAATCTTTCCTTTTAGGGTTTGAAGGAAGATTTGATAAAAAGCAGTGGGAGCCATCCTGATTAGATAAGATAATAACCAATCTGATCTTGCACGAGCATACGCTAAAGTGTTTTCTTCTCTCTCTCTCCAGGTAGCGACCATTTCATGCCTTAATGAAGATAATAATATGGATGTATTGACCGAACCCGCATGTTATACTGTGCTGGGGAACGTTGGTTCCGTTCTTTCTTATAAGAGTTATAGGAATGAACAGGATATAGGGGAATACCAGGATTCCCATGCCACCCGATTGAAGAAAGTACATGTTGATGCATTTTCTTCGGGTGTGTTCGTTACAGAGAACTGTTTCTCCATTTGCCCTACGTCCTGGGTATTAGATACCGGGTCAGGATCCCATATATGTAATCAGTTACATGGGCTAAGGAAAGGTAGAGAACTTGGAGAAGGTGATAAAGACATTAGAGTTGGAAATGGTGCAATTGTTGCAGCTAAGACTGTCGGGGAATATCACCTTGAATTACCAACTCGTAATACATTGGTTCTGAACGAATGCTATTACATGCCGAACCTGATATGCAACATTATATCAGTTTCTTTGTTGACTAAAGAGGAATATAATTTTGTATTGCAGGACAATGTTATGAACATTTTTCGTAACCAAAAGTTGGTTGGATCAGGCACGTTGTGCAATGGCATTTATGTTCTTAATCAATCAACAGTTCTGAGTATAACAAACACACACAAGAGGAAGAGTTCTGAAATGAACGAATCCTTCTTGTAGCATTGTAGACTGGGTCACATCAATGCGACACGACTAGCTAAGTTGCATAAAGATGGATATTTAAATCCGTTTGAATTTTCATCTTATGACACTTGCCAGTCATGTCTCAAAGGCAAGATGACCAAAACTCCGTTTACGGGACACGGAGAAAGAGTTACCGAACTCTTGGGATTGATACATAGTGATGTATGCGGTCCCATGTCTACACATGCCAGGGATGGTTCTTCGTACTTCATTACATTCACTGACGATCTCTCAAGATACGGACATGTGTACTTGATAAGACACAAGTCTGAAGCTTTTTAGAAATTTAGAGAATATAAACAAGAAGTCGAGAACCAAACCGGAAAAAGTATTAAAATCCTTCGATCTGATCGAGGAGGTGAATACTTGAGCAATGAATTCCTCGACTTCCTAAAAGAGAATGGGATTCTCTCTCAGTTGACTCCTCCCTATACACCACAGCACAACGGTGTATCAGAACGGAGGAACCGCACCCTATTAGATATGGTGCGCTCTATGATGAGCACAGCTGAGTTACCTATTTTCTTCTGGGGATATGCGCTTGAGACAGCCATGGACCTATTGAATAGAGTTCCTACCAAATCAGTGCCTACCACTCCATATGAGATATGGAAAGGGAAGAGACCACATCTTAATTACATTAAGATATGGGGTTGTCCAGCCTATGTCAAAAGACAAAATCCGGACAAACTCGAGGCAAGATCAGTCTTGTGTAAGTTTGTAGGATATCCCAAAAATTCACAAGGGTATATCTTCTACCATCCCGAGGAACAAAAGGTGTTTGTTTCTCGACATGCCACTTTCTTAGAAAAAAGTTTTCTTATGAAACAGACAAGTGGCATTGAGGTAGAACTGGAAGAGGTTCCAGCGGGACAAACTATAGCAGAAGACTTGGTAGAACCAGAGGATTCAGTAGTACCCGACGAACCCCAGCCTCTCCGCCGATCTAGTAGGGTTCCTCGCCAACCTGAGAGATACTACGGTTTTCTCATGGATGGAGGGAGCGAGGATTGCATCATGGATGATGATGACCCAACTAGCTTCGAGCAGGCCATCACGAGTAGGGACTCAGTGAAATGGCTGGATGCTATGCGGTCCGAGATGGAATCAATGTACACCAACAAAGTATGGACTTTGGAAGTTGCTCCTGAAGGGGTAAAACCCATTGGGAGCAAATAGATCTTCAATAAGAAACTTGGTGTAGATGGGAAAGTGGAGACTTTCAAAGCTAGACTTGTTGCAAAGGGTTTTCGTCAAAGACCAGGTGTAGACTATGACGAGACCTTTTCACCAGTGGCTATGCTTAAATCCATCCGAATCATGCTTGCCATCGCTGTATATCATGACTACGAAATCTGGCAAATGGATGTTAAGACCGCCTTTCTAAATGGTGATTTAGAAGAGTGCGTGTAAATAACTCAACCAGAGGGCTTCGTAGACAGTGGGAGCAGCGGGAAGGTGTGCAAGCTGCTTAAATCCATTTATGGATTAAAGCAAGCATCGCGGACTTGGAACATCTGCTTTGACGTCGTTATCAAAGAGTTTGATTTCGTCAAAAATCCAGATGAACCTTGTATCTACAAGAAGGTGGCAGAGAGTAAGGTAATCTTCCTCGTATTGTACGTGGACGACATACTCTTGATAGGAAATGATATTCCTATGCTGCAATCGGTCAAGCTCTTCTTATCACAAAGATTCTCAATAAAAGATCTTGGTGATGCCTCCTGCATATTGGGAATCAGGATCTATAGAGATAGATACAAACGGATATTGGGATTGTCCCAATCCAGGTATATTGACACCATACTAAAGAGGTTTAGTATGGAAGAATCAAAGCGTGGGAACCAACCCACGATCACTGGACTCACTCTCTCCAAAGAGATGTCTCCCAAGACTGATTTGGAGAGAGCTCGCATGCAAGGGATACCCTATGCTTCGGCAGTAGGCTCTATCATGTATGCGATGCTATGTACCAGACCCGATGTTGCATACTCACTAAGTATAGTGAGTCGGTATCAAGCAGATCCTGGAGAGAGTCACTGGACAGCTGTGAAGAACATTCTCAAGTACTTTCGAAGGACTAGAGATATGTTCTTGGTGTATGGTAATGGAGAACTCCAAGTGGAGTCCTTTACCGAGTCGAGCTTCCAGAGTGATAAGGACGACTCTAAGTCGCAGTTGGGCTTTGTCTTTACCCTTTACGGAGGGGCGGTTAGCTGGAAGAGTTCCAAGCAGGAAACCGTGGCAGACTCGACGATGGAGGCTGAATACATCGCTGCCAACGATGCTGCCAAAGAGGCTGTCTGGATCAAGAAGTTCATTACTGAACTCGGAGTGGTTCCATCCATTGAGTATCCAATACCTTTGTATTGCGATAACAATGGAGCGGTGGCTTTGGCCAAGGAACCCAGGTCCCATCAGCGATCCAGGCATATTCTGAGGCGGTATCACCTGATCCGGGAGATAGTTGATCGCCGGGAGATCGAGGTCAGGAGGGTTGACACAAAGAACAACACGGCGGATCCACTCACGAAGGCCATTCCCCAGATACAGTTTGAGAGACTCTTCGGGATGCTCGGTATGCGATACTACAGCAGCTGGCCCTAGTGCAAGTGGGAGATTGTTAGTTGTATGTATGCCCTAGAGGCCAGTATTGTACAGATGATGTATATTATATTGGATGCTTGGACATATATAGAGATGACTTTCTTGCTCGATATGATAGTATGCTATCTGGTTACTCTTTATCTTAACATGTACACTTGTCTCTTTAAACTGTCTTATAGTTACATGTTGATAAAGCCCTTAGGATGTGTACTTGACTACCTGGACTATGATGCAGATCATACTAGTGGGGACATGGTAGTCTATAAGTACATCCTTCAAGGTCCCTAGTCGTGGGTGTATCGAGTCGGGGCATCGATATACCAGAGTAGACTAGCGTATACGCTTCTCGACCCATGAGATGGGCGATGGATGATCTCATATCCATTGGTGTTTGACATCAGAGATGGTATACGGGTGCTCAGTAGAGACTGGGTACACTGGACGGACTCGCCGAGAACTCCCAGATGGTATTATACCTCACGTCAGATGGCAGTTCTCAGGTGACACTTGTACAGGTTAGTCTGTAGACCCGAGATCGTCATAGAGTCTTGTGTGATTCCCACCGTGCTTTGATCTCCACCTTACCACGTCCATGAGGGCGTGCAAAACGGTGGTCTTTGGGTACAGTCCTGAGTCACATGGAGGCAATGAGCGATAGGAGGGGTTTCGTCTCTCCCGGTATTGGGGGTTGATGTTGCGCTGTGCTCGATTGGCCGTAACACGGAAGTCCCTGGCCAGGGCTGATCAGAGATTTGCTGGTAAGTGTTACCAGTAGTTTCTCGACCCGTTATGAGCCTCACATCGGCACGACTTATCGGTTATTGGGGTCTGACGTTTACCACCCCTAGACTTGATATGCGACATATCAGACGAACAGACCGGACTGTACGGTAAGTGTTACTGGTTTGATTCACAGGAGTGTGAGCGGGCTGGCTTGTCGATCTTCTGATCGCTCAATACCCAGATGGCCGTTACGTTTAGCAGACCGCTTGCGGCTTGTGGGTGCTTGATAAGATCATCATCTGCTACCGGCGTATTGACGAGTCTTTAGAGTCCTACACAGAGGTTTCCTGGCTCAAGCGAAACAAAATAGGAGCGCATATGAGATATGTGCGGGATCGAGAATAATGCGTGTATGTGATACCGCATTTCATTCTCGCGATGAATGTTTCGATTGGTTATATTCGATATGACCTAGTTATCGAATCATTGATTCGATAAATCGATACATTGGATACTAGTCGGTTATGTGCGACATGACCGGATCATTGAATCAAATTTTGATTTAATGATTTAATGTATAATTATATATTTGATATATTACTTTGCATTAACTAGTATTGGTTCATTTTAAAAGGATTTTCTCACTTGATGCACATTGTATATGTGATATATTTTTTGTGCACTTGTTTGTATCATGTTTGATGATACTTGCTCACTTGGGTTTGTGTAAAGATTAAACCATGGTTATATGAATGGTTAGGGTTTTGATTATTTACTTATTTATTTATTTATTTATTCATTTTGGAAATAGTTAAGTATGGTGGCTTATTTTGTTTTATGTTGAAGCTTCAAGAAGCTTTGAAAAAGTCCACCATTCTTATCTCTTCCTTAACCTTAACCGTTCCAACTAACCTTAGTTTAATCTCTACACTTGACCATGGTTTACATTATGATAAGTATTCATTTTATTTTCATTTTAAATAACTTATCATAATATTTCCTTCTTGATCATCTTCTTCTTCAAGAAAGAAAGCTTGATGCCATCAATGGCAACTTGAGCAAAAGTGAGTGAAATCCAATTCTAAAGTGAACCCACCTCCTATTTCTTCACCCTCTACCTCTTGCCAAGTTGTTTTGGGGGTTTTCTTCACAAGTTTCACAACTTGGTGAAGTTGGAGCTTGAACTTGTGCAACCTCGACGTAGATCTTCTTCGGCACGAAGCCGACGACCTATTCCGCTCGTTTTTCCGATGAAGCCGACGATTGAGTCTAGGATTCGAGATGGACAGCGAGATGACGCCTACGTGGAGCTAAGGAAGTGGAGAACCGGATCTACAAAGGTTGTAGCCTCTCTCCTTTAGTTAAGTTGTTAACTAGTTTCGTTTATCGCCTAAATTCCTAGTTAACGATCCGTATTTGGGTTTCTCGGCACCCGTAAAATTCGAAATTGGCATGGTTGATGCCTTGTGAGACTCCATTAGAGTGCCTAGGAACCCTACATGGAGTCCTTTACCGATTCGAGCTTCCAGAGTGATAAGGATGACTCTAAGTCGCAGTTGGGATTTGTCTTTACCCTTTACGGAGGGGCGGTTAGCTGGAAGAGTTCCAAGCAAGAAACCGTGGCACACTCGACGATGGAAGCTGAATACATCGCTGCCAATGATGCTGCCAAAGAGGCTGTCTGGATCAAGAAGTTCATTGCTGAACTTGGAGTGGTTCCATCCAATGAGCATCCAATACCTTTGTATTGCTATAACAATGGAGCGGTGGCTTTGGCCATGGAACCCAGGTCCCATCAGCGATCCAGGCATATTCTGAGGCGGTAACACCTGATCCGGGAGATAGTTGATCGCCAGGAGATCGAGGTCAGGAGGGTTGACACGAAGAATAACACAGCGGATCCACTCACGAAGGCCATTCCCTAGATACAGTTTGAGAGACTCTTCGGTATGCTCGGTATGCGATACTACAGCAGCTGGCCCTAGTGCAAGTGGGAGATTGTTAGTTGTATGTATGTCGTAGAGGCCAGTATTGTACAGATGATGTATATTATATTGGATGCTTGGACATATATAGAGAGGACTTTCTTGCTCGTCATGATAGTATGCTATCTGGTTGCTCTTTACTTTAACATGTATACATGTCTCTTTATACTGTCTTATAGTTACATGTTGGTAAAGCCCTTAGGATGTGTACTTGACTACCTGGACTATGATGCGGATCATACTAGTGGGGACATGGTAGTCCAAAAGTACATCCTTCAAGGTCCCTAGTCGAGGGTGTATCGAGACGGGGCATCGATATACCAGTGTAGACTTGCGTATATGCTTCTTGACCCATGAGATGGGCGATGGATGATCCCATATCCATTGGTGTTTGACATCAGAGATGGTATACGAGTGCTCAGTAGAGACTGGGTACACTGGACGGACTCGCCGATAACTCCCAGATGGTATTATACCTCACGTCAGATGGCAGTTCTCTGGTCACACTTGTGCAGGTTAGTCTGTAGACCCGAGATCGTCATAGAGTCTTGTGTGATTCCCACAGTGCTTTGATTTCCATCTTACCACGTCCATGAGGGCGTGCAAAACGGTGGTTTTTAGGTACAGTCCCGAGTCACATGGAGGAAATGAGCGATAGGAGGGGTTTCGTCTCTCCCGGTATTGGGGGTTGATGTTGCGCTGTGCTCGATTGGCCGTGACAGGGAAGTCCCTGGCCAGGGCTGATTAGAGATTTACTGGTAAGTGTTACCAGTAGTTTCTCGACCCGTTGTGAGCAACACATCGGCATGACTTATCGGTTATTGGGGACTGACGTTTACCACCCCTAGACTTGATATGCGACATATCAGACGAGGAGACCGGACTGTACGGGAAGTGTTGCTGGCACGCTTTCACAGGAGTTGGAGCGGGCTTGCTTGCTGATCTTCTGATCGCTCAATACCCGGGTAGCCGTTACGTCCAGCTAGTACCGCTGACGGCTTGTGGGTGCGTGATGTGATCATCACCTACTGCAGGCGTATTGACGAGTCTTTAGAGTCATACACAGAGGTTTTGCTGGCTTAGGCGAAACGAAATAGGAGCACATATGTGATATGTGCGAGACCGAGAATAAATGCGTTTATGTGATACCGTATTCTATTCTCGCGACTTTATGTATCGGTCGGTCATATATGATATGACCGGGTTATCGAATCAAGTGTTGATTCGATAAGTCGATACGATGGATGTTAGCCGGTAATATGAGATATGACCGGATTATTAAGTCAAGTGTTGATTTAATAATTAAGTGTATAATTGTATATTAGATATACTAATTTACATTTGCTAACACTTATTCACTTTAGGGTTTTTCTCACACTTGCACACTTGAATATATATATATATATATGATATATATATTAAAAGTGTTTTGTTTTGTATCATGGTTGATGATACACTAAACATGGGTGTACAAGACTCACACCATTCTATTTTTAAATGGCGGTTTACATTTATTTAAGGTAATTACAAATTAGTGGAATTTCTTTGATAAGCATGAAGCTTGTGGTTGCTTTGAAAAAGTCCACTTGTTTTGTTTTACCTTAGATCTTTGTTTAACCTAACCATTTACACTTAGCTATGGTAAAGTCTCTACAAGGGTTAGTATATGATACTCTCTCACCATGGTTAGCATACTCACTTAATCATTATCCTCATTTCTTTTCTTTAGTTCATCATCTTCTTCTTCATTGAGCAAGAGAAAAGCTTGCTAGGGTTTGATCTAAAGTGAGAAAGAAAGTGAGAAACAAAATTCTAAAGAGAACCCACTTCCTATTTCTCCATCCTCTACTAGACTAGCCCTTTAGTATAGGGTGTTTGCTTCATTAATTCTCAAGTTAGTGAAGTGGAAGCTTGAGTCGGAATTCCCTCGATGTAGATCATCTTCGGCCTCGGAGACTTCAAGCAAGGTCGCATCCTTCGCGTCGTGAAGCCATGCAAGAGCCCTCAACAAGGAGCAATTGAAGTGAAGGACCGATCTACAAAGGTTGTATATCGCGTTCCCTTTAGTGTAAAGTTATTTACTTGCTCATTTGTTCGCCTAAACTCTAGTTAACGATCTTGCTTAGTGTTATTCGGCACATAAAAAATTTAATTTTGGCATGGTCGATGCCTTGTAGAGCCTCGTTAGTGTGCCTAGTAACCCTACAAGCTTCACTCCCTCTCTAGATTTCTTGAGCTTCCTCCACCTTCATCTTCAACCTCCTCTCTACCCTCTCATGTGTTGAGAATGAAGAGAGGAAGTGAGGTAGAGATACACTTAGAACACTCCACTACATCCAAGGCATTCTAGACTAGCCATTTAGAATCCCTAGTTGCTTCACTTGATCTTTTATGTAGAGCTAGAGTCATGAGCTACATCCCTCGGGTGGATCATCTTCGACGGAAGAAGACTGGCGGCCAAGCTCGATCCAAGGACCTCAAGGAGCTAAGGGAGATTGTCACGACCCGAAAGAGCACGTGACTGGCCCTTGAACCATATGAAGTCTATAGGACCCCATCTAATCCAAATAAGCCAAAAGCACAGAAATCTAAAACCATTTTAAGGAGTAAATAAGGAAAACTGGTTTTAAGAAGTAAAGAAAACATGTTTTGAAAATCAAAGTTTTTAAATAACTAAGCCGAATATGCATTTTAAAAATGTGTAATCTTTCCTGAAAATTTCGGCAGAGTTTCCTTTGTAAAAACTGGCCCCGAATGGGGTACAACAATAATAATATATATATGCAAGGAAAAAGGCTTTCCCAAGCGGGAGCTAGCTCTTCGTCAATCGACGGTCACAACCACGCAAGCAATATAATATACAACGCCAAAGGGCGAGAATCAAAACTCAAAAAGAAACTCAAAACAGCCAGAAAACTGTAATACTACAAGCGCGACTCTAAGATCGAAATAGTACATCACTGTTTTACTAAGTCTGAAACAATATACAAGTTTTGGTTGATGGAATTTCTAGATACAATGAATAATACATATACAATGGCGGTTCTGATACAAAAGAACCCACCTACCAAAGCAAGTCACCCCTATAGAAGTTGTGTGCCAGAAATGCCGTTATGGAATCTGTACGGCAAAACCTGCAAGAACTGTGGCACAACGGGGGTGAGTTGCCAACTCGTGAATAGAAAATATCTATAAGCAGAGATCGAATGTATGACCCATCCTAGGTCAATACGATCAGATAAATAAACCTCAATATGAATAAATCTGAAGCATGCCAAACTGGCAATGTAACCGCAATACATAAGTGCAGTGCCAAGTGCTCGTGCCAGTGCCTCAGGTAATAGCATATCATGAATATGAGGTATGATCAATGTAATCAATTTGCATGTACCTGGATCCCATCCACTCGTCACCCAATGACAATAAGCATCATGCATGCAAATATCATAAAGCATATGCATGGAAAAATATGAGGATATAAACCATCTGTGTCCCTCGCGACACGTCAAAGTCATGGAACCGGAGTGCTCAGCATCGACACTCGAAAACATCATGAAAGCTGTGCCCAGCATCGGCACGTAAATCCTCATATATCGGGCTCCGTTAGTCCGGATCAGCCCACGGGCTCCGTCTGCGGAATCGGCCCTTAGCCCCAGCAGTACGCCCATATCCATCTATCGACTCTGGTCGGTATCCTCCGGATAACCGCCAGGTCCAACCAATCACCGGTAGGTAGTAGTCCCTCTGCCAGGCTCACCGTCTACTACACAGCAATCCGTTCTTGCCCCGGGGTACCATACCGGGTCCACCATGTCCCCGCAATCGGCCTCATCCTCCTCCTCGAATCGGGTTTCACATGTCGCTCTCAGCACCGAGAAAACACATGGTGGACGCACTGAAATATCATATCAAGGGTAACCGGGTTTTTAAAACAATTGCATATTCTTTTTTGAAATACCCACGATTCCCAAATCCAGAAATATCATGGAAACAACATATCTCAATGCGTATAATCAGAAAGCATGATGTATGCGACATGTAAAAGAACTGTAAACATATTAGTATGTCATGCAAGGGTCATATCCTGAATGCAACAGTACTACAGTGTAGTGACATGGGAATTATCGATGATGAAGTGTGTGAGCCGGCAAACAAGTGTACGTGGAACATACGCATCATTGATAATGGTGCTGGTGTCCTAGCAACATGACTGTAATATATCAACAACACAAGCAATGCAATGCAAATAGTATGAATATGCGGAATCAAATAATCAACGCAACAGTAAAGAATCTACCTCAATAAATATATCATGCAGCCTTGCCATTGGAAATAAGACGGATCGGGGTTTTTAATAAAATACGGGCTACGGTGTTTTAAGAAAAGATGCTTCGTTTGAAAATACCCGTAGAATCCCTTTTGCCTATCATTAAAATATCCCCGATTCGTTACTTTTGAAATATGTATGACTCGGGTCTAGTCTAATGTCTACTAAGTAATCTAAACAGGAGGGGTATGAAACCACCTACATCTGAGTCGATATATATATAAATATAATAGTCAGTAATTCCTCCTCAATAGTATCACAAACGATATAACATCCTCGAGTCATGAGCGCGGATCTATCATCAATATAGGCTCGTATGGTAAATCGTCGTACGCCATCCCAATAGCTGGGTACGGGTCAATATCACACTATCTCATCATATATCAGGTATCACTACCATCATACCACATAATCTAGGGTACAGATCTAAGTCTAGTACAATCGATACCATCTATATAAATGCGTGTGTAAACACACGTCCCAAAGCCCGCCAAAGCATTCCGTCATATCTCCCATACGAATCCTGTCATATCGCTGATCTCACGGCCTCAAATTGAATCTCATCGACTCAACTCACATCCCAAGTACCATCCTCATAATCTAGTATATGTACACATAGTCCCATACCCATGTGAACATACACAAATATATATATTCCCATATACACATGCAAAAGAATGTAAGTATGAAAGTGTGTGCGTGCGTGTATAGGTGCAACCCCTACTCTAGGGTTTCACACTACACTAAATCAATCCATCCTATCATCAATAATCTCAAAGAACATATAGTAAATATATGTGTGTATATGTATTCGTATACATCACCACGGACTGCGGGGGTGTTATACGCCATCCACCCGGCTTCCCCCGTAGATATAATCTACTCACCTTGCGTCTTTATCTGTCGACGTCACCACGTTTTTACTTGTCGTCCCGAAGTCTTCATGGTGTACCTACACATTAACGTATCGCAAATGCGTATCAAAACCAATTCAAAACTAAAACGGCATATGAAACCCCAAAACGATACGCTATAGTCTATAGGTTAGAACCTATGGACAACGCCTTCCAAAACCATCAACAACCCTCGATATCGTCGTATAAACGCCAAGTAGTCAAGGTAAAACAATATACGCAAATTCAGAATTACAAATACGGAATACGGAAACACGAATCCAAAACAACAACTAAGGAAATAGGCTCCAGATTTCACCCTAGGTCAAATTAGACAAATCTACACATGTCAGGGGTCTAATCTATACATGTAGGAGATACAGAACCAGAACGAGGCAAAATGGGAGGGTCCAGGCCGCAATTTGCGGCCAAACAGGATAAATCTGCGGCCTGAAGAAGGAGTTGGGGGCTAGGGTTTTTTGTGGTGGTCCTAGGGTGCCTGCACATCTCACTGTCCAACCAATTTTATTTTAGGATGTCTCGGGTGATAGAAGATTACAAAATACACTCCCAGATTTACAGTTTTCCCCGATATCGATTCCGTAAATCCGTATTCTGGTTTCTAGTTCAGGTTCAGGTCCAAAATAACATCACTAGGGTGTTTGTGCGGCCTCTACTAAGCTCAATTTCACCTTACCACTCACAATTCCCTCAAACCCTAACTAGGTTTTCTTTAAGTCCACAAACACACACAATATTGGTTCTAAACTTGCATGGGGGTATAAGTAATGCTAAAACTAAACTAATGATCCAGAAATTACCTCATTTGGCAACTCAAGAATTTTCTTGAGTTGCCCCTAGTGGCCAAAATCCTCGTTTTCTTGGTCCCATGTGTAGATCTTGATCTTGTGCACACTTTGAATGAAATGGGGGTAGGATTTTGGTGATATTTTAGAGGTGTTTTTGTGGCTTGGAGATGGAGGAAAAATGAGGAGCAAGAGCAGCAGCAGCAATGGAGAAAGAGGGAGAGAAATGAGGGAAAGAATGAAGAGGATGGCTAAGTCTTTGGTCAAAATAACCCATACCTCTCTCTCTCTCACCAACCCTCATATTATATTACTTTTCCATTTTCTTTTCCCTCAATTTCCTTCTCACTCAAATAGTGAACCTAAATGAACAACCATGGCAAGAAAAATGTAATACAAGTGTAGGAAAAGATATGTGCATGTTTTGCACAAAATTTGCTAAAAATCCGATTAGCGATTTTTAATTGCGATTAGCACTAAATTAGCATATAAATGATCACAAAAACATAAAAATGGCATAATTCCAATAAATACCCCATTTTAGAATTTTCCATAATTTTTCCCCATTTATTTGTATTTAACTATACCGGAATATTAAAATATTCGTTAAAATAATATTAAATTATAAAAATTCACAAAAATAATATTTTATTATTTTGAAACGTTACAGAGATGGTGGAAGACCGAAGGACATGGTTCGTTCGGTATAATACTCTATCACAATAGTTAGACTGCTTTAGATTACTAGTTTCACGTTTGGATTCAATTCTAGGTAGTTGTTTCTAGCGCCAAGTTCTTTAAGCGCCAAAATTTCTGTTCCGCAATCGGCCATGGTAGATGGCCAGGACGCAAGGAAACCCAACACCCGGGTAGCCGTTACGTATAGCTAGTGCCACTGACGCGTTTGTGGTTATGGATTTATCCAGTAACTCACTGTCGGCGTACCGTCGAGTATTTAGAGTCCCACACAGAGGGTTTCCCTGGTTCAGACGAAATGATGTAGTAGTCGTATTGGATACGTGTAGGGTTTCGATCGATTGATTGTACTATGTACCCGAACTTTTGTTCGGAAAATTGATAATACTAGCCAGCTCAGGATTGAGCCGGATTATTAAATCAAGTATTAATTTAATAATTTACATATATGTATTTCAATATGTATATTTTAGTATTATGTTTTTTGTGTTATTCTATCTCTTCGGGTGTTTGTATTTTTATACGAATGCAGGTATGTATATACAGTAGACTGTAATCCGTATTTTATGCGGAAAATATTCTATAAGGTAGACAACTCATTTTGTTTATTTCCATTTATCTTTAATGGAATAATGAGGTGTAAATAAGGTGAGGGGAGTATGGTGAGAACCATACCTCAATAGTATTGACAAATGAATTTTTAATTCATTTGTGTCAACTATTGAAGCATGGTTGGTATATTATATTGGTAAATTTTTTTTAAAAAACCATTGGTGAGGTTTTTCTCTCACATGCTAGCCTCATTTTTCTTGAGCTCACCATTTGCTTCACTCCTCTCCCTTGTTCTTGAGCTTCTCCACCTTCATCTTCAACCTCCTCTCTACACTTTCATGTGTTGAGAATCAAGAGAGAAGGTTAGATAGAAAAACACATAGAACCTTAGACTACATCCTAGATTCCTTAGACTAGAAATCTAAGATCTCTAGTTGCTCCACTTGATACTTAGTGTGGAGCTAGATCCATGGACTACATCCCACAAGTGGATCATGTTGGGTTATGCAAGCGCCCCGGCCATCAAACCATGGCCATTGCGGAACAAAATTTTTCAAAAACCGGCGCTAGAACAACTTGATAACCCGGATCGACCCATATGCCCTAGATAAAAAATACATGCATAAGGTTAGAGTGATTATATCGAATTGATCCGTGTCCTTCGGTCTTCAACCACCTTCCCAAGATCCTAGAGGCCTCCTTGATCAAGCTTAATCTCCGGTCTCCCTCCATCGAAGATGATCCACCCGAGGATTTGTGAAACGAGCTTCTACTTTGTAACCAAAGTAACTAGGGTACCTAGATCGCTAAACTAGATAGCCTAGAAGATGTAGATAGTGATGAAGGATTAATTTGTCTCAAGAAATTTATGGTTTCTCAACACATGAGATGGTTTGGGTGGATGAAGAAGAAGATGCCATGAGGATGAGAGTGAGAGCAACTCAAGAAAGAGAAAGAGAATGGCTTAGTTATTCTTGTGTGTTGTGAGTGTACTCAATAAATAATGGATCCATCCAATAAATATCCATGTCACCAAAATATCTTGAGTCAACAAAAAATATCTCAAGTCAACAAATAATCTCACAACAAACAAAAACTTAAGCATGATTAGTATAGTAACCATGGGTCATTACTAAGCCATGCAACAATAATGCAATAAACACCCCATCCTCCACCTCCATAACCTTTTAATCCAAAAATGTCTAAACCATAATGAGGTGTAATCTTCTAAAAGTAATCTTGTAAGAAATTACAAGAATACCCCTCATCCGTATATACATACCCGCATCTGTATTCCGAAGAATACGAATACAATGAGACGAAAATAATCCAACAATATAATACTAGGATCCGGCTTAAACTAAAGCCCAATAGTATTATCCGTCCGAACATCATCCGTGCACAAGTACACGTATGTGATCGAACCCTGCCGTAAAACCATACAGCCTATACATCGTTTCGCACGAAGCAGGGAAACCATCTGTGTGGGACTCTAAAGACTCGTCAATACGCTAGCAGTGGGTTTAACCATAAGCACGTAAGCGGCACTAGCTGTACGTAACGGCTACCCAGGTATTGAGCGAAATGGAGGCCGATGAGCAAACTCATCCTGAAACCCCTACTGAGCCTGACAGTGACAATATCCGTACAGTCCGGTCCGTTCTTCTATGAATATCGCATATCGAGTCTAGGGGGTGGATAAAGTCAGACCCCTAATAACGTGACATCTAGTGTCGGTATGAAACCCATCACCCACAGAGAAACTACTGATCCGAATCAATAATTCTCGACTACCTTGGCCAAGGATTTCTGGTGATGGCCACCCGTGCACAACGCGACATCAACCCCCAATACCGGGATAGACGAATCCTCTGACGATCCACTCACTGCCTCCATGTGGCTCGGGACTGTACCCAACTAAAACCTGTTTGCACGACTCCTTTGAGCCATGGTAGGGTCGTAATCAAAGCACAGTAGGAACTCACACGAGACAAATGACGATCGTAGGTCGATAGACTAACCTGTACACATGTCACATGGGAACTGCTATCTGATAATAGGTATTATACCTACTCGTATGTTCCCGGCGAGTCCGTCCGGTGTACTCATAGCACAATGAGCACCTGTATACATCTTTGGTGAACAATCTTACACTAATGGCTTGTGAGACCGGCCACCGCCCCTCGTCGGGGTCTCGATCAGTATACACTAGTCTACTCTGGAGTATCGATGCCCAGTCTCGAAACTCCCACGACTAGGGACATTTAAGAATGTGCTTATAGACTACCCAGCTCCCACGTATATGATCGCCATCATACTACTTGTAGTCAAGAAAGAATCCTATAGGCTCAATCAACATGTAATAGTGATCTGTAAGGCCACCTAATGCTGTACATGATGATAAGGACAAACCAGATAGCATACTATCATCTCGAGTAAGACTGTTCTATCGGTATAGGTCCTTCTCTCAATCATTATAATCACCTGCTTGCGACTATGATAATTGCCTTGAGGGCACTATAGCCAACAGATCATTTTTGACGGAGGAGGACCGACGAACAAGCTCGATCCTGGAGAACCGAAGGAGCAAGCAAAGAAGAACAAGCTCGTTTAAGGAGATCACTTGGAGCGAACGAAATGGAAAAAAGACCGAATGACACGGATCCTTGGGTGAGAATTCCTATCATAGTAGTTAGCTTATCTTATCTCGCTAGTTTAGGTTTATGGTAGATCCGGTGAATGGGTTATTCTAGCGCCAGTTTCAAACCCTAGAAAATTTTTTGTTCCGCAAACGGCCAAGGTAGATGGCCAGGGCGTTAGTGTAACCCAACATGATATAAGAGACATCCCATAAACCCATACTAGCTAGTTTAGACATGTTCTAAACATCGATCGACAAAACTTTTAAAAATCACAATTTCGTGAAATACACTTTCTGTCGAATTTTAAAAGTGTTCAAAAAATATTTTCAGTGAGCTTAAAAATACATGCAGGGTATTTTAGAGATCCACAAGAAATTTGAGCACATGAACCTTTCATTCCGCCCCGGAAGCGCCGCGAAACATGCTTGTTTGCGGTGGTTCCGCGGTCGGAGTGGGCCCTGTTAAGAATATGTATGCCCCAGAGGCCATTATTGTATGATATATTAGATGCTTGGACATATATAGAGGACTTTCTTGCTCGACATGATAGTATGCTATTAGGTTGCTCTTTATCTTAACATGTACACTTGTGTTATTATACTGTATCTCTGATACATGTTGATAAAGCCCTTAGGATGTTTGCTTAACTACCAGGACTATGATGCGGATCATACTACTGGGACTTTTGTAGTCCACAAGCACATCCTTTAATTGTTCTTAGTCGAGGGAGTATAGAGACATGGCATCGATATTCCAGAGTAGACTAGTGTGTACGTTTCTTGCCCCTGTATGGGGCGATGGTTGATCCCATAACAGATGGTCTTTGACACCAAAGATTGTACACAGGTGGTCATTATAGAATGGGTACACCGAACAGGACTCTCCGAGAACTCCTAGATGGTACCATACCTATCGTCAGATAGCAGTTCTCTGGTAACACTGGTACAAGTTAGTCTGTAGACCCGAGATCGTCATAGAGTCTTGTGTAGTTCCCACTGTGCTTTGAATTTCTCCCTACCACGGCTCAAAGGAGTCATGCAAACAGGTGGATTTTGGGTACAGTCCCGAGTCACATGGAGGCAGTGAGCGATAGGAGGGGTTTCGTCTTTCCCGGTATTGGGAGTTGATGTTGCGCTATGCTCGATTGGCTATAACAGTAAGTCCCTGGCTAGGGCTGATGAGATTTACTGGTAAGTGTTATCAGTAGTTTCTCGAACTGTTATGAGCCATACATCGGCATGACTTATCAAGTTACTGGGGTCTAACGATTCCACCCCTAGACTCGATATGCGACATATCCGACGAAGAGACCGGACTGTACGGTAAGTGTTACTTATAGGCTTCATGGGAGTTTGGACAAGCTTGCTTATTGATCTTCTATTCGCTCAATACCTGGGTAGCCGTTACGTCCAGCTAGTACCGCTGACGGCTTGTGAGTGACTGATGTGATCATCACCTACTGCAGGCGTATTGACGAGTCTTTAGAGTCCCACACAAAGCTTTCATAGTTCAAGCGAAACGAAGTAGGGCACGTATGCTGATATGTGCGGGGGCCTGATTAAATACGAGTATGTGATACCATATTCTAATCTGGCAGTAAATGTTATCGGTTAGGTTATATGTGATATAAGCGAATCATTGAATCAAGTGTTGATTTGATAATGTGATATACAGATAAATAATATTAGTCGGTTATATGTGATATAACCAGATTATTGATTTAATAATTTGATGTATATTTATATTTGATATAATTATACATTAACTAATATTATTGCTCACTAATTTCTTTTCTTAATGTATATATTAATATATATGTATATGTGATATATGTGTATATATATTACGAAGCATGGTTGTAATTTCTATTTTTGAGAAAATAGAAATGAGGTGGAATATGAGGAGACTTTTGAGGAATGGTGTGAAGCATGGCTCATCCATTTGTTTAATGGTTTGCTTGCACTTTTGAAGTATGGTTGATGTTTTATTATTGGATAATATTCATACTTCAATAATGCATGAGGGTAGAGCTATTTTCTTCACTTGAGATTTTTCCTTCGTTCATTCTCTTGCTCATTTTGCTTGCTCTCCTTCTTCCTCCTCTCCATCTTGCTTCTATCCCTAATGTTAGTTATATGTATGCCCTAGAGGCCATTACTGTACATTGGATGTATATTGTAGTGGATGCTGGGACGTATATAAGGAGGACTTTCTTGCTCGACATGATAGTATGCTATCTGGTTGATCTTTACCTTAACGTGTACACTGATTGTCTCTCTGTTACATGTTGGTAAAGCCCTTAGGATGTGTGCTTGACTAACTGGACTATGATGCAGATCATACTAGTGGGGACATGGTAGTCCATAAGTACATCCTTCAAAGTCCCTAGTCGTGGGTGTATCGAGACGGGGCATCGATATACCAGAGTAGACTAGCGTATACCTTCTCGATCCATACAGATGGGCGATGGATGATCCCATATCCATCGGTGTTTGACATCAGAGATGATATACGGGTGCTCAGTAGAGACTGGGTACACTGGACGGACTCACCGAGAACTCCCAGATGGTATTATACCTCACGTCAGATGGCAGTTCTCTGGTGACACTGGTACAGAGTAGTCTATTGACCCGAGATCGTCATAGAGTCTTGTGTGGTTCCCACTGTGCTTTGATTTCCATCTTACCACGTCCAAGAGGGCGTGCAAAACGGTGGTTTTTGGGTACAGTCCCGAGTCACATGGAGGCAATGAGCGATAGGAGGGGATTCGTCTCTCCCGGTATAGGGAGTTGATGTTGCGCTGTGTTCGATTGGCTATAACAGGAAATCTCTGGCCAGGGTTGCTGAGATTTACTGGTAAGTGTTACCAGTAGTTTCTTGAATTGTTATAGACCTCATATCGACACGACTAATCGAGCTATTGGGGTCTGACGTTTACCACCCCTAGGCGAGATATGCGACATATCAGACGATCAGACCGGACTGTACGGTAGTGTTATTGGTCGGATTCACTGGAGTGTGAGCGGGCTTGCTCTTCGATCTTCAGATCGCTCAATACCCGGGTGGCCGTTACGTTTAGCAGACCGCTTGCGGCTTGTGGATGCTTGATATGATCATCATCTGCTGCCGGCGTATTGACGAGTCTTTAAAGTCCTACACAGAGGTTTCCTGGCTCAAGCGAAACGAAATAGGAGCGCATATGAGATATGTGCGGGACCGAGAATAATACCAGTATGTGATACTGTATTCGATTCTCGCGATGTGGCATTGATCGGTTATATGCGATATAGCCGGGTTATCGGATCAAGTGTTGATTCGATAAATTGTTACTGATGATACCAGTCGGTTATGTGCGACATGACCGGATCGTTAAATCAAGTGTTGATTTAATGATTTAATGCATAATTATATATTTGATATATTACTTTGCATTAACTAGTATCGGTTCACTTTATAATGGATTTTCTCACTCGGATGTGCGCATTACATATGCGATATGATTTTGTGCACTATATTGTATCATGTTTGATGATACATGCAATACTTGGTTAAATGTATGTTTAAACCATAGTTAGTTAATGGTTAAGGGTTTTAAATGATTTATTTATTGTTTTATTTATTTTTGGTAAAAGGAAAATGGTGGCTTTATTTATTTCTTTTGTTGAAGTTTCTTGAACTTTTGAAAAGTCCACCATTTTTGTTTTATGACAAACCCTAACCACTCACTAACTTTGGTAAGTGTTATGATAAGTATTGATTTTTCTTTTGATTATTAATTAACTTATCATATCATTTCTTCTTCTTCTTCCTTCAACTCAAGAAGAAAAAGCTTTCTTCATCAATGGTGAATTGAGCAAATGAGTGAGAAATCCAAAACTAAAGTTTACCCACTTCCTATTTCTTCATCCTCTACCTCTTGCCAAGTAGTAGAGTGTGTTTACTTCACAAGTTTCTTGACTTGGTGAAGTCGGAGCTTGATTTAGCGATGCCTCGACGTAGATCATCTTCAGCATGGACATCGACGACCTAGCTTGCCCATTCTTCGACGAGGCCGACGCTAGAGCCCGGGAGTTCACTTGGACAGCGAAGGCACTTCGTTGCGGAGCTATGCAGGTGGACAAACGGATCTACAAAGGTTGTATTTCCGTATTCCCATAGTTAAGTGTTAACTAGTTAGTGTTTCGCCTAGAAATCTAGCAAACGATCCGTAGTCGGGTCCCTCGGCACCGTTAATTTTTGAAATTGGCATGTTCGATGCCTTGTGAGACCTCACTAGGGTGCCTAGGAACCCTACAGTGGTATCAGAGCCTAGCTAGAGCCTTAGGCGAAGTCTAGACGGATTTTGAAACCCGAACGAACCCGAAAACCCAAACCCAACATGCTCTCTGTCCTTTTTCAAAAAACGTGGATTTTTCCAAATTAAAAGTTGCTAAAAAATTCAGCAGGCGAATTTAGGAGTTTCTGTAAAATTCGTAGCCCTAACTCCATCAAACTGCCGCGGTTCCGCGGCACGAGCATGCCTCGTGCGGCGGTTCCGCGGCCGTACGGCCACCTTATTTAATATATTTTACACAGTAACACCTGATAAATTCTGTTGAGTTTTCTGGGAATTTTTAAAATATTTTCAAGAGTTGAATTTTCTGGAGTAGTTTTGGGGATTCGGTGTTTCGATCGGGGTATCAAATTTTGTCTATTTGGCTTTCCGGATAAATTTTAGAATATGTTAAAATGTTCGACCGGATATAAATACCCAACTTTTCCCCTGTCGGGAAATTTCCAAGTGTTGGATTTTTCCGAAGTTTAACGACGTTCTAAGTAGTGCAAGTAACGCGATGGACCCTCTAGAAGACAACAAACCTTAATTCGATTATGTGACCGTCTTGAACTGCCCTTTGAACCTTCAGGTTTGGGGCAGTACGACGTGCCACATGTGAGGCGTTGGCTTGACCCTTCTACGGCTGGACCGTTGGTACTGAGGCACGAACTGAATGTTGTTAGATTTGTTTCATGTGTTGATCTGTATTGGGAAAACTTGGGTGTTCGATTGTTCGATCGAAAAGTTTAACGTTTTCTGTTTATCTGGAATGTGATACAACAATTGGAATTCACAAAAGTTAGGTGATAACTGAATGAATGTTATAAACATAGCAGTTTAGTCTCACTTGATCGGTTGCCACGGAATTTTGATGTGATCAAAAGTCCGTCGCAATCACGTAGCGTACGCGGATACTCGCCGGGTAAACTTGATAGACAGCCTCACTCCATAGCCCCGACCAAGTGACTGTAGGAGAACCCCGTCGCCGAAAGCATCCGTTAGGGTGCTCGCGGTAGCGGTGTTCCGCCTTGGTGCACTTCGTCGACGGTATCGGGGGTGCGGCCGTCTACTGAAGTTTGCGACGAGTATTCGATCAGACCGTCGGCAATCTTGTTGAATTGCCCGACTTGATATTGAAAAGAGTTTTCGATTTTGAGACTAAAATGCGGGGTTTATAAATGTTAGGCATGTGATGTCTAAGGTATTCATTTGATTAGGCATGCGATGTCTATGCAGATTGCGGATTCCAACTGTTGTAGTTTTACACTTTCTTTTCTGTGACCGTAAGTGTAATATGTGATGTCGCCGGTTTCGTTGCTATATGTCAACGACAATTGGGATGCGCATATTTACTTACGTTGATGACATGTGATGTTATGTGTTGCTGGATATGTTATATTGGATCGTCGTGTACGAATAGCCGGGGGTTTTTATGTGAGATGAGTGTTTTTCATTTTCATTCATGTAAAAACTTGTATGTAATATTCTTTTATTGGGGTGCTTCCAGGTTGCGGAAGTAGTCACCTGTTGTATATTATTTACTTTTCCGCACTAGGATAGACCCAAGGAGGAGGGCACAAGTAACCGGGTTCTGGAGTCCAGTGGGAGACCAACTCGAGGAGTCGAGTCCGGGTCTGCTAACTGCAGAATTGGTAGGGTTGCTTGCCGCTCTCGTAGGGGTCTAGGGGTGTGGGTTTGGCTATTCATCACGACCGTGGAATCCGTGTTTTATACTGGCTCGTATTGAAATCACGGACGTCCTAGTATATCCAATATTTCATATGTTTCTTCTGCTGTGCTTTATCTGTGATGAGATCATGCGATGTTCGGTGGCAGATATTGTATATAGTATATATGATATATTATATAGACGTTGCTTATGTTTTACACCCGCGCTAGCCCTGCCCCGCTCTGCCGTTAGTTACCTAACCTAACGGTGCACGAGGGGACATCGAGGCGAATGCGGATGGCATAAGTGTACGTCGTATTTATCTGTGATGTTTAGGTACTTAAATGATGGGACTTCATTAATATGATTAATGAAATAAAAGAAACCTAAGATGCTGTAGAATCGAATTTCAAAATAAAACAGGTAGCTACAGTTCTTGCTTTGCACAGCGGTATATGTGATATATCCTGCACCTTATTCGATAAGGAAAGGACTGAGATCCCTTCACCGGGAGTGACTCCTTTAGCAATAACTGGCAGATGCTACACATTCGGTTTGTCTTTTGATTGCTTTTAAGTGTTTTTGCTTTGCACAGTGATATATATGATATATCCCGCACCTCATTCGACGAGGAAAGGACCGATGATCCCTTCACCGGGAGTGACTCCTTTAGCAAAACTAGAAAAGCCTCAAAAGCACTCCATTTTAAAATCATTTGATTCTACAACGATATCAAGTTCATTACGCAATAGGTTTTCAGAAAAACCTGTCGTAGCCCTCCGTCATTTCAGATAAATCCTGTTTAGTATTCGTGCTGCGTTTGTTGACCTTGTCAAGGCGCAGTGTGCGGTAGCTAACCAGTATTTATCTGCTTATGCATATGATGCAGATTGGGTTAGGGTAGTCGTGCGGCCTTGATGACCTTGTCAAGGGTCGTGCGGGTGGGTTTGATTCAATCAAGAAATGACGGGTTGAACTTGACTTGCGGTCTATGGTTTGTTGACCTTGTCAAGGTCATAGATCGTTCGGGGCAAAATATTATCGGGAATTTCAAGTGTTGAAATTTGCAATGAGATTGCATACCTTCTATGAGATAGTTGGATCCCGATACCCGCTGCGAGTAAGTATTACTCCTGGGAGTGTTTTATACATTACAATTAGCCAATCAAGTAGGTGTCTAGAAAGGTGTTAACGAGGTTACGCCTCTGGGAAAACGAGGTTTACATTAATTAGGTTCGTGTGAAAGCACGGGGGACCTCCCTCAAAGTACCGACACTGGCCTGGCTGAAAGATTGGCGAACTTGTAGTGTGTAATTAATCCCGGCTAGTCTTTCCTTTTAGGGTTTGAAGGAAGATTTGACAAAAAGCAGTGGGAGCCATCCTGATTAGATAAAATAAAACCAATCTATTCTTGCAAGAGCGCACGCTGAGTGTTTTCTTCTCTCTCTCTCCTGGTAGCGACCATATCACGCCTTAATCAAGATAATAATACGGATTATTGACCGAACCCGCTTGTTATACTGAGCTGGGGAACGTTGGTCCCACTCCAACTTATAAATGTTATAAGACAGAGCAGGAAATTGGGGATTACCAGAATTCCCGTGCCGCCCAAACGAAGAGAGTGCATGCTGATGCATCATCTTCGGGTGTGTTCGTTACAAAGAACTATTTCTCAGTATCCTCCGAATCCTGGGTATATGATACAGGATCAGGATCCCAGATATGTAATCTGTTACATATGGCTACAAAAGGGTAGAAAAACTGAGAACGGGTGATAAGTTTTATGAGGCAGAAAACGAGGCAAGAGTTGCAGCCAAGTCTGTTGGTCACTGTCACCCTGTATTACCGATACATTGATTCTGAACGAATGTTATTAGATACCGAACCTGATATACAAAATCATATCAGTTTCTTTATTAGTAAAGAAAGGATATAATTTTGTATTGTTGGATAATGTTTTGAACATTTCCTATATCAAAAGTTGATCGGTTCAGGCACGTTATCTAAAAGCATTAATATTCTAAATCAAACTACAGTTCTTAGTATATGGAACACACAAAAGAGGAAGAGTTCAGAAATGAACGAATTCTTCTTGAGGTATTGTAGACTAGGTCAGATCAATGCGACCCGACTGGCTGAAGTTACATTTAGATGTATATTTAAATTAGTTTGAATTTACATCTTGTGAAACTTTCCAGTCATGTCACAAAGATAAGATGACCATAGCCCTGTTTATTGGAAACAGAGAAAGAGTTAGTGAACTCTTAGGATGATACATGTTGATGTATGTAGGTCCCCTGTCTACACATACCAAGACCGGTTCTTTATACTTCATTACGTTCTCTGATGATCTCTTTAGATTCAGACCTATGTTCCTGTTGAAACACAAGTCCGAACCTTTTGAGATATTCACAGAATATAAGTTAGAAGTAGAGAACCAGAATACGGGTATAAGTATTATGTCCTCTGATGTGATCAAGGAGGAGAATACTTGTGCATGGAATTCCTGGACTATTCTAAAGGAGAATGAGATTCTCTCTCAGCATTACTCCTCCATATACACCATAGCACGATGGTATATCGGGGCGGAGCAGATACACCCTATTTGATATGGTGTGCTCTATGATGAGTACTACTGAGTTACCTTTTTCCTATTGGGTGTTATGCACTTGTGAAGTTGCATACCTATTGAATAGGGTTTGAATCAAATCAGTGCCTACCACTTCATATGAGATATGGAAAGGGAAGAGCCCATATCTTAAGTTAGTTAAGATTTGGGGTTGACCGGCCTATGTCTAAAAGCACAATCCGGACAAGCTCGAGGCAAAGTTAGTTATGTAGAACTGGAAGTGTTCCAACTATACAAACTACAGCAGATGATTTGGTACAACCAGAGGATTCAGTAGATACCAACGAACCTCAGCCTCTCCGCCGATCTAGTAGGGTTCCTCACCCACCTGAGAGATACTTTGGTTTCTCTATTCCAGTGGGAGCGAGGATTGCATCATGAGATGATGACCCAACTAGTTTTCGAGCTGGCCATCGAGAGTAGGACTCTGTAAGAATGGCTGGATGCTTAGCAATCTGAGATGGAATCCTTATACACCAACAAAGTATGGACTTTGGTTGCTATATCTGAAGGGTTAAATCCCCATCAGGAGCAAGTATATCTTGAGAAGATTACTTGGTGTAGATGGAAAAGTTGAGACTTTCAAAGCTAGACTTATTAAAAGTTTGCATCATTGACCAGGCGTGGATTATGATGAAACCTTTTTCAAGTAGCTATGCTTAAGTCCATCCAGATCCTACTTGCCACGGCTACATACCATGACTACGATATCTGGTGGTTGGGTGTCATGACTACTTTTCTAAATGATGTTTTAGAAGAGTGCGTCTATAAGTACACAGCCAGAGGGCTTCGTAGACAGTGGGAGCAGCGGAAACGTGTGCAAGATGCTTTATAGGATAAAACAGGCATCGCGGAGTTGGAACATCTGTTTTGATGGATTAGTCAAGGAAGTTGACATCATCAAAATGGTAGATGAACCTTGTATAAACAAGAAGGTAGTAGGGAGTATGGTGACGATCCTCGTAGAGTACGTGGATGACATACTCTTGATAGGGAAGGAGTTTCCTATGCTACGCTCGATCAATCTCCGCTTATCACTAGGATTCTCCGTGTAGGATCAGAATGATACCTAATAAATCCTGGATTTTGGATCTATGAGATAGATCTAATTGGATGTTAGGAATCTCACTAGTATTAGTGAGATGGTATCAATTGATCCTGGAGAGAATCGCTGGAAGTGTTCCAGGGTGATAAAGACGACTGAATGTCAGTCGCAGGCATTGTCTTTACCCTCACTAAAGGGACGGTATGTTGGAAGAGTTCCAAGCTAGATACCGTGACATACTAGACGATAAAGGCAGGATACATCGCTACTTAAGATGCTACCAAAGAGGCTGTTTGGATGTATAATGGTTCATGAGATGAACTACGTTCCTACCATTGTGAGACAATGGAGTTGTGGCTTATGCCAAGGAACGCCGGTCCCATCAGTGATCCAGACTTATTCTAAGGCAGTATCACCTGATCATGGAGATGGTTGATCTCCAGGTTGATCGAGGCAAGGAGAGCAGACTTAGAGGATAACGCAGCGGATCCACTCACGAAGGCCTATTCCCAGAGAGAGACTTTTATGGGATGGTTGAGTATGAGATACTACAACCACTGCTACAGATGGCCCTAGTGCAAGTGGGAGATTGTTAGTTATATGTATGCCCTAGAGGCCATTACTGTACATTGGATGTATATTGTAGTGGATGCTGGGACGTATATAGGGAGGTCTTTCTTGCTCGACATGATAGTATGCTATCTGGTTGATCTTTACCTTAACGTGTACACTGATTGTCTCTCTGTTACATGTTGGTAAAGCCCTTAGGATGTGTGCTTGACTACCTGGAATATGATGCAGATCATACTAGTGGGGACATGGTTGTCCATAAGTACATCCTTCAAAGTCCCTAGTCGTGGGTGTATCGAGACGGGGCATCGATATACCAGAGTAGACTAGCGTATACCTTCTCGACCCATACAGATGGGCGATGGATGATCCCATATCCATCGGTGTTTGACATCAGAGATGATATACGGGTGCTCAGTAGAGACTGGGTACACTGGACGGGCTCACCGAGAACTCCCAGATGGTATTATACCTCACGTCAGATGGCAGTTCTCTGGTGACACTGGTACAGAGTAGTCTGTTGACCCGAGATCGTCATAGTGTCTTGTGTGGTTCCCACTGTGCTTTGATTTCCATCTTACCACGTCTAAGAGGGCGTGCAAAACGGTGGTTTTTGGGTTCAGTCCCGAGTCACATGGAGGCAATGAGCGATAGGAGGGGATTCGTCTCTCCCGGTATAGGGAGTTGATGTTGCGCTGTGTTCGATTGGCTATAACAGGAAATCCCTGGCCAGGGTTGCTGAGATTTACTGGTAAGTGTTACCAGTAGTTTCTCGAATTGTTATAGACCTCATATCGACACGACTTATCGAGCTATTGGGGTCTGACGTTTACCACCCCTAGGCGAGATATGCGACATATCAGACGATCAGACCGGACTGTACGGTAGTGTTACTGGTCGGATTCACTGGAGTGTGAGCGGGCTTGCTCGTCGATCTTCAGATCGCTCAATACCCGGGTGGCCCTTACGTTTAGCAGACCGCTTGCGGCTTGTGGATGCTTGATATGATCATCATCTGCTGCCGGCGTATTGACGAGTCTTTAGAGTCCTACACAGAGGTTTCCTGGCTCACGCGAAACGAAATAGGAGCGCATATGAGATATGTGCGGGACCGAGAATAATACCAGTATGTGATACTGTATTCGATTCTCGCGATGTGACATTGATCGGTTATATGCGATATAGCCGGGTTATCGGATCAAGTGTTGATTCGATAAGTTGTTACTGATGATACCAGTCGGTTATGTGCGACGTGACCGGATCGTTAAATCAAGTGTTGATTTAATGATTTAATGCATAATTATATATTTGATATATTACTTTGCATTAACTAGTATCGGTTCACTTTATAATGGATTTTCTCACTCGGATGTGCGCATTACATATGCGATATGATTTTGTGCACTATATTGTATCATGTTTGATGATACATGCAATACTTGGTTAAATGTATGTTTAAACCATAGTTAGTTAATGGTTAAGGGTTTTAAATGATTTATTTATTGTTTTATTTATTTTTGGCAAAAGGAAAATGGTGGATTTATTTATTTCTTTTGTTGAAGTTTCTTGAACTTTTGAAAAGTCCACCATTTTTGTTTTATGCCAAACCCTAACCACTCACTAACTTTGGTTAACTCTCTACACTCAACTATGGTAAGTGTTATGATAAGTATTGATTTTTCTTTTGATTATTAATTAACTTATCATATCATTTCTTCTTCTTCTTCCTTCAACTCAAGAAGAAAAAGCTTTCTTCATCAATGGTGAATTGAGCAAATGAGTGAGAAATCCAAAACTAAAGTTTACCCACTTCCTATTTCTTCATCCTCTACCTCCTGCCAAGTAGTAGAGTGTGTTTACTTCACATGTTTCTTGACTTGGTGAAGTCGGAGCTTGATTTAGCGATACCTCGACGTAGATCATCTTCGGCATGGACATCGACGACCTAGCTTGCCCATTCTTCGACGAAGCCGACGCTAGAGCCCTGGAGTTCACTTGGACAGCGAAGGCACTTCGTTGCGGAGCTATGGAGGTGTACAAACGGATCTACAAAGGTTGTATTTCCGTATTCCCATAGTTAAGTGTTAACTAGTTAGTGTTTCGCCTAGAAATTTAGCAAACGATCCGTAGTCGGGTCCCTCGGCACCGTTAATTTTTGAAATTGGCTTGTTCGATGCCTTGTGAGACCTCACTAGGGTGCCTAGGAACCCTACACCTAACCCTCACATGTGTTGTGAATCCTAGGGCTTTAGAAATTAATAAGTGAGCTAAACAGCCCTACTTCATCATCCTACACTTGATTAGCACTTGAGTTTAGGTTGTTTCCTTCACTAATAGGAGATTAGTGAAGAGGTAGCTTGGATTAGTGGCGCTTCGGGTGGATCATCTTCAACACGAAGGTCACGTAGGAAGCTCGATCCAATTTCAAGTGGAGCCTAGTGGAGTCGTAGGGACTACAACCCAGAGCTTTAGAAGTGAAGGACAGATCTACAAAGGATGTATTATCTTTCACTTAGTATAGTTCTTATCATATCATCACTTAAACCCTAATTATCTAGTTAGATTCTAGGTTAGTGTAGCTTAGCACCCCGATTTTTTTAAAATAGCATGCTAGATGCTGGTATAAACCTTATGGTGGTGCTAGGGTACACTTTCACGGTATCATAGCCAAGCTAGAATATTAGGGTAAGTCTTTACGACGTTAAAGTGTTCGATCGGTTTTCGAAACCTATATTTTGCGATGTTTCTATCCATTTTTTCAAAAGTTGAAATTTTCGAGGTTAAAAATATTCAGAAAATCATGCAGGGTATTCTATGGAGCCCCAAGAAGTACGAGTCACTAATGCTTTCAAAGAGCTGCGGAGCCGCGGCCTAAACCCCTGTTTGGCCACGGTTCCGCCGCAATTTTGAAGCATTAAGTGTTCATTTTTCTTGTGCTGCTCCATAATCATATTTGGCACTTTCTGGATGTTTTTATTGATGCTCATGTTGTTGAGGTCTCTGCGATTTGTGGGTGTTTGATAAATCGATCGAAATGTTTAACGTCGTCTAGATTATGATGATATGTGATACAATTTTTAGAATCCAAAATAATTAGTTTTTTGAAAACTAGTTTGTAATTGTAAATCTAGCGTTTTGGTCTCTGGTGATCGATTGCCACGGAATTTCAATTCAGATCAATACTCCATAGCAATCGCGTATAGTACGCGAACACCTAGTCAGGAATCTTGTTGAATTATTCGACTGCTTATTGAGAAGTGTTTTCAATTTGAGACTAAAATGCAAGGTTTATAGGGTTAGGCATGAAATTCGGAATATGAGATATTCCAGGTTTATGATGTCTAAGGTATTTGCGGATTCTAAATATTGTAGTTTTTCATTTCTTTTCTGCAACCGTAAGTGTAATATGTGGTGTGTCCCCGATCTCGTTGCTATATGTCAACGGAATTTGGAATACGCATATTTACTTACGTTGATGACATGTGATGTTATGTGTTGCTGTGATATGTTATATTGGATTGTCGTGATTGAATAGCCGGGGGGTTTTGCGTGAGTCGAGAGATTTTCTAATTTTCATTCATGTAAAAATGTATGTATTATTCTTTTATTGGGACACTTCCGGATTGAGGATGATGTCTCCATTGATATATATTATTTACTTTTCCGCATTAGTATAGACCCAAGGCGGGGAGCACAAGTAACCGGGTTCTAGAGTCCAGTGGGAGACCATCTCGAGGAGTCGAGACCGAGTCTCTTAACTCTAAAATTAGGAGGGTCTCTTGCCGCTATCGTAGGGGTCTAGGGATGTGGGTTTGGCTATTCATCACGACCGTTGAATCCGTGTTTTTCATATCCGATCTCTAATATCAACGGGGAGTAATAACAGTTCGTTAACATCTCTCATGAACCTCTTGTTCCACTCTTCTTTCTTGTAACATTTCAGAAAAATAAAATATTATTTTTGGGAATTTATATAATTAAATAATAAATATTATGAATATTTTAATGATGCAGTATAATTATATACCGATAGTTTGCAAAATATTGGAAAATTAAATTGAATGGTGATTTTGGAGAATTTATGTGATTTAAGCAAGTTATAAATTCTTTATAATTAATTATATTCCATTTTTTTATGTTAATCGCGATTAAATATCATTAATCGCGCATTAAGCTTGAATTGTGCACATGACATGCACCATGTCATATTTCACATTTTTACATTTTCTACCATGGCTTTTCTTTATTTTTCATGCTTGGTTTGGTTTTAAAAGAAAAGAAAAGAAAAGAAAAGAAAAGAAAATGAATAAAGAAAGAGGTATGGGCAAGAGAGAGAAGTGAGAGAGAGGTGAGGGGTCATTTGACCATTCTCCCATTTGTTTTCCCTCCATTCTCTCCATCATTTTTCTTCTCCTCTCCTCTCATGGCTGCCCTCTCCCTCCACCACCTCTACCACTTCACTTTACCCCCATTCCCACATCAAAACACTTCATTCCTTTCACAAAAATGTGCACAAGCTCATTACAAGCATAGGGAACCAATAAAGTTGGGATTTTGAAGACTTGGGGCAACTCAAGAATTTTCTTGAGTCGCCAAATGAGGTAATTCTTTCATCATTAGTCTAGTATTCCATTTCCTTTAGCTTAAATGTTAGTTTACAATTGGTTTAGTGGGGTTTTTTGACATAGGAAAATTCCTAGAAAAGGTTTGAGGGATTCTTTAATTGAGATAGTGTAATTGTGGTTAGTAGAGGCCATAAAATCCCTGTGGTGATAGGATATTGGACTAAATCAGAGACTAGGACCCCAAGTCATGAACTTAGAAATCCTCGACATCGGTTTTGTGTAGGAATAGTGATGACTTTAGGGATCTGCTATGACCCGGGGCACCTGAAAATTATTTAGCGATTACTGTGAGTCGTGCAGGCAACCTGGAAGCTACCATAGAGACCCGAGCCCCATCCCCTTCACATTGGCCGCAAATTTAACCCCTTTGGCCGCAAATTGCGGCCTGGGTACTTTGGATTAGGCTCGTGCTTGGTCTGTGGTCCCTTTATCTGTAAACTAGACCCTCCACATGTGCAATATTGGCTAATTCAACCTAGTGTAAAATCTGGAGGTGTTTTCTTGAGTTGCTGCCTTGTTTTTGCGACTTCGTTTTAACTTTGGTTTTGGTATTTGGGTTTTAACTCGATGGTTTGACGTTTGTACATCGACATCGAGGATTTGTTTGGCCTTTCTTGCATGCGAAGTTCGTAGGTTCTAACCTATGTACCCTTCGTATGCCGTACCGGATTCTCGTATTTGATTCTCGTTTACGATACAATATTCATTGAATTGTAGGTATCTCCGCGTGGACTTCGGATAACGAGGAAGAGGATGGCTGCATCGACTTCGGCAAGAAAAGATCAAAGTGAGTAGATATATATCTACGGGGGAAGTTGGGTGGATGGCGTATAGCACCCCCGCAGTTTCGTAGTGTAGTATATCAATACGTATATATATATAAATTTGTGTATTGTGAGACTAATGATTATCATGATAGGCTTTAGGTGTTTATGGGTTAGTTTTAGTGTAATTAAAAGTAACTTAGTTTAGCTTCTTAGTCGCGAAACCCTAGAGTAAGGATTTGAACACACACGCACACACAGACACGCATGCATTTGTTTTACTTGTGCGTATGTGGGGATATATATATATACATATATGTATGTGAGTATGTATATATATATATGTGTATATATACATGGATATTGAGGATAGTATATGGTACTTGGAGATGAGTCGATGTGATTGGGCATGATGCCACGAGATCGGTGATGTGACTTAGGTCGTATTATGAGATACGACATGAGATTTTAGCGGATCATTTAGCGATGTGTTTTCATACACACACAAATATATGTTGATGGTATCAGTATGTACTAGACTTTAGATCAGTACTCTTAATTCGGGATATGATGATAATGATACGAGATAAATAATGAGATAAATTTGATAGTTGACCCGTACCCTGATTTGGGATGCCGTACGATGGATTTACCGTACGAGCTATAATTATGATGATAGATCCGCACTCTTGACTCGAGGATTTCATATTATAAATATTGTATCGTACGTGATACAATTGAGGCGCGATCATCGACTACTATATATTTATATTTATATATATATATCGACTCAGACTTAGTTGGTTTTCCTTACCCTTTTGATTAGTCTGTTAGTTTAGTCCTGTAGTTTACTTAGTAGATGTTAGACTGGGCTCGAGTCATACTTATTTCAAAAACTAATGAATCGCGAGTATTTTAAAGACAGGCCAAGGGATATTACGGATATTTCAAAAGACGTACCTTTTCTTAAAAATACCGTAGCCCCTATTTTCTAAACACCAGGATTCGTGTTATTTCAAATGCCAAACTGTATGACTCATATATATAAATGTATATTCATATATGCTGCGTTGTTATTCATGTTTCGTACATTCTTGTTGTTCGCATCGCATTGCATGCTTATTTGTGTTTTCATTAGTTATTATAAATCATGCTGTCAGTACACCAGCACCATTACCGATGATGCGTATGCTCCACGTACACCTGCTTGCCGGCTCACACATATCATCATCGGTAATTGCCATGTCACGTATACATTAGAAAACACTATTTCATTAGTATAGATTGCTCGCTAATAGTTCCAATATGTTATTGCTTTTATATGCTAGTTTAATTATTGCATTCCTTGCTTGATATCGGATGCATTCATATATTCATGTGTCATGCAATATTATGGAGTTTTATGCCGGTAATGCACTGTTATTTATGCTTAAGATTGGGATTTCGGATTTCCATGAGATTTCTGGATTTGGAGAAACCGCAAAGATTTTATAAACTTATTATCATTTTAAAGATAGAAAATTACGGTTTTCTCATGATATAATTTGAGAGGTGTCCACCATGAGTTTTCTTGGCTCTTGAACGATATCATACACCCGATTCGAGGAGGAAGATGAACCGTCTGTGGGTGCATGGAGGACCCGGTGCGGTACCCCAGGGCGAGAAGGTCGCAGATGATGGCGTTGAGCCCGGCAGGAGAGCACTACCGACCGGTGATTTTATTGTGACTCGACGGATATCCGGAGGATACCGATCGGAGTATAGGCCAGTCCGGATTGCCGGAGCCTGAAGTATTGAGATTTGATGTTACGGGCCAGTCCGGATTGCCGGAGCCTGAGATATTGAGACATCGAGATATATATTTTGTGTCGATACTAGACACTGATTTTCTGTTGATTTCATTGATGATACTTCGATTTTTATACAGAAATCTCACTAAGATAAGAAAACAGTTTTCTCATTTAGATGTATTCTGTTTTCTTGCATTCATACATCATATATATGATATGTTGCTACTTGAGGCACTGGCATGAGCACTTGGTATTACACTTATGTTTAAATGTTTACCCTGGCCATTAGCAGATGTTTCAGGTTATATATATTTTATGGATATCATGGTATGACTTAGGATAGAGTCATACATGCGATTTCTTCTCGGTGATGTTTTCTACTCACGAGTTGGCAACCCATCCCCGTTGTGCCACAGTTTCTTGCAGGTTTTGCCGTACAGGTTTCCTTGGTGGCTTTGCTGGCACACTGCTTCCTTCCGGGTGATTGCTTTGGTAGGTAGGTTCACTCGTATCATGACCACCATTGTACCTTTTACTTATTTCAGTTGTATCTAGTAACTCCATCAACTAGATTGTATTATTTGATAACCTTAGAAGACCAGTTGTATATTCTTTCGACCTTAGAGTCGCGCGTTGTATTATTATGGGTTTTCTTGATGATATTGGTTTTCCTTTTGAGTTTTGATCCTCGCCCTTCGGCGTTGTATATTATATTGCTTGCGTGGTTGTGACCGCCAATTGGCGATGAGCTTGCTCCCGCTTGGGGATGCCTTTATCCATTATGAATATTATTTATGTTTGTACCCGTTTGGGGCCAGTATTTACAAAGGAAACTCTGCCGAAATTTTCGGAAAAGACTTGATGTTTTAAAAATGCATACTACGGCTTATTTTGTTAAACTACTTGCTTTAAAACTAAACTTTTCCTTCTCCCTCTTTTCAAATGGTTTAGATTTCTGGGATTTTTGGCTTACTTGAATTAGATGGGGTCCTATAGACTTCATATGATTCAAGTGCTAGTCACATGCCATTTCGGGTCGTGACAAAGTTGGTATAAGAGCGCTAGGTTTAACCTTGGTTCGAGTCTGTGTTTGACTGTGCGGAGTCTAGGGCGTATATATATTCGGAACCTAGGCTTGACCTTACGGAACTTAGACTTGGTCATGGGGGTATTAGACCCGAACTTTCATCGCATAGGTTGACCTTGGTTGATAGAGTAGGCGACTTAAGTAGAGTGATATACCATGTGTATGTTCCGCGGCATACATACAAAACGCTACTCCGCTTAAGAAGTCTTAGGATGTACATTTCTTTGCACGGTATTATATTCATTCCTATGATCTATCCTCATCGATATCGGTTGGTGATTTGTTACCACGATTGCATAGGCAGAGAGAGCTGCAACTAGAGTGCGGTCAGCATGAGCTCGTCTTGGACGAATACTGACCAGGGCGTAATTCCGGTGACACACGATCGTATAGATGTGTCGCTTTACTGTGTTTTCGCGCCATGAGCGTTTAATGGATTGCTTTTACAAAATTTCTCGAACGTGCAGATCAGCACCAGAGGATTGGGCCACTGCTATAGGCCATCTATAATGTGATGACCGTCAATGCACCGATTATTCTTGATGATTGAGGCACTATTCAGCGTGCGGACGAATGATTCAGTTGTTGCTGCGAATGACAAGATATCGCCCCAGATGTTTGAAGCTATTGCAGCATGAGTTTATACTTAGAGATATGATAGAAGATCGCTAGTCACCCATGGATAATGACTTGGACATGTGTTTCGTTTGCACACCCCGATGCGAGGTCATCAGATTGATTGATTCCAGCTTGAGAAGACTACATGCAGGTACGTTGAGAGTCGATAGGAAACGATCGAATGTCAGAAACCCATTTTTCCAAGTTTAAAGCATTCGGAAAAACATGCAAGTAATTCTATGGACCCTCTAGAAGAATGAAACCCTAACACGATATAATGACCATGAGAACGCTTTGAAACCTTAGGGTTTGCGGCAGTTCCGCGGTGCCATTAATGAGGCTTGGGTTTTCCCTTCTACGGCTTGTCACGACCCAAAGTTTGGCCCGTGACCGGCACTTAACCACGTAACGTCTATTTATTAACAAGTTAAGGAATCTAAGTAAACCATCACCAAGATAGCAATATACGACGCCGTAGCGAAGATCAAGAGCAACAAGTGGGGACATCACAGATAGAAATAACTACATAAGTAAAGTCGGCTCACAACGAGCTCGACACCAGAATACAAATAATATACATCATCGTTCTCACACTGTCTCTAAGTCAAGTACATATAAGGTAGATGGAGAATACTAGATACAAAAGTGTGTACAATAAAAGTAACCAGATACCACAACCCACCTAACAGCAAAATAGCTCACGCACCAACTGTAGTGGTATCTATACCCAAAAGATGCAAGAAAGCAGCCTGCCGCGACTACTCCGAGAGGCAACCTGCAAATATTGTGGCACAACGGGGGTGAGTTGCCAACTCGTGAATAGAAATAACATATAAAGGTAATCGCGAGCATGCACGTACTGCGCTACTCTATCATATGCCAGCAGATGATATCAATGCGTGATAAGCAGTATGTGCAATAATCATGCAAGTGATCTATCAGGTAATATAACTACAGGATGAGATACAATAATGAATTCTGTGTTAGTTATATGTATGCCCTAGAGGCCATTACTGTACATTGGATGTATATTGTAGTGGATGCTGGGACATATATAGGGAGGACTTTCTTGCTCGACATGATAGTATGCTATCTGGTTACTCTTTACCTTAACGTGTAAACTGATTGTCTCTCTGTTACAAGTTGGTAAAGCCCTTAGGATGTGTGCTTGACTATCTGGACTATGATGCGGATCATACTAGTGGGGACATGGTAGTCCATAAGTACATCCTTCAAAGTCCCTAGTCGTGGGTGTATCGAGACGGGGCATCGATATACCAGAGTAGACTAGCGTATACCTTCTTGACCCATACAGATGGGCGATGGATGATCCCATATCCATTGGTGTTTGACATCAGAGATGATATACGGGTGCTCAGTAGAGACTGGGTACACTGGACGGACTCGCCGAGAACTCCCAGATGGTATTATACCTCACGTCAGATGGCAGTTCTCTGGTGACACTGGTACAGAGTAGTCTGTTGACCCGAGATCGTCATAGAGTCTTGTGTGGTTCCCACTGTGCTTTGATTTCCATCTTACCATGTCCAAGAGGGCGTGCAAAACGGTGGTTTTTGGGTACAGTCCCGTGTCACATGGAGGCAATGAGCGATAGGAGGGGATTCGTCTCTCCCGGTATAGGGAGTTGATGTTGCGCTGTGTTCGATTGGCTATAACAGGAAATCCCTGGCCAGGGTTGCTGAGATTTACTGGTAAGTGTTACCAGTAGTTTCTCGAATTGTTATAGACCTCATATCGACACGACTTATCGAGCTATTGGGGTCTGACGTTTACCACCCCTAGGCGAGATATGCGACATATCAGACGATCAGACCGGACTGTACGGAGATGACTTCTTCATGGAGCTATGGAGGTGGACAAACGGATCTACAAAGGTTGTATTTCCGTATCTTATAGTTATGTGTTAACTAGATTTCCTTTTCGCCTAGATTTCTAGCCAACGGTCCTAGTACACTAGGGTTTCTCGGCACCGTATTTTTGAAATTGGCATGTTCGATGCCTTATGCGACCTCTATAGGGTACCTAGGAACCCTACAGTGGTATCAGAGCCTAGCTAGAGCCTTAGGCGATGTCCCGAAAGAATCAGAAGTCCGATCGACCCAAAACCCGACTTGAAAAATGCTCTCTGGACTTTTCTGAAAAATGTGGATTTTTGTAGATTAAAAATATTCAGAGAAATCAGCAGGAAATTGTAAGAAAAACTGTGCAGCACGTGCCCGTAATTCAACTAAAGTGCAGCGGAACCGCGGCATGAGCTTGCTCATGCGGCGGTTCCGCGGCCCGTTTGTCGTTTTGTGCATCCAATTTTACACAGTAGTTCTTAGTTGTCTGTGCTGGTTTTCCTGGGGATTTTTAATATTTTATTCTAGAGTTGTATTTTCTGAGTTGTATTGGGGACTCGGTGTATATGATCGGACTGTCTAATTTTGTCGGTGTGCTTTTCCGGATATTTTTAGAATATGTTAAAAAGTTCGACCGGATATAAATACCCAATTTTTCCCCAGTCGGGAAATTTCCAAGTGTTGGATTTTTCCGTAGTTTAACGACGTTCTAAGTAGTGCAAGTAACGCAATGGACCCTCTAGAAGACAACAAACCTTAACTCGATTATGTGACCGTCTTGAACTGCCCTTTGAACCTTCGGGTTTGGGGCAGTACGGCGTGCCACATGTGAGGCGTTGGCTTGACCCTTCTACGGCTAGACCGTTGGTACTGAGGCACGAACTGAATGTTGTTAGACTTATTTCATGTGTTGAGCTGTATCGGGAAAACTTGGGTGTTCGATTGTTCGATCGAAAAGTTTAGCATTTTCTATTTATCCGGAATGGGATACAATAATTGGAATTCACAAGAAGTTATGAGATAACTGAATGAATGTTATAAACATAGCAGTTTAGTCTCACTTGATCGGTTGCCACGGAATTTTGATGTGATCAAAAGTCCGTCGCAATCACGTAGCGTACGTGGATTCTCGCCGGGTAAACTTAATAGACAGCCTCACCCCATAGCCCCGACCAAGTGACTGAAGGAGAACCCCGTCGCCGAAAGCATCCGCTCGGGTGCTCCCGGTAGCGGTGTTCCGCCTTGGTGCACTTCGTCGACGGTATCGGGGGTGCGACCGTCTACTAAAGTTTGCGACGAGCATTCGATCAGTATTTCGGGAATCTTGTTGAATTGCCCGACTTGATATTGAAAAGTGTTTTCAATTTTGAGACTAAAATGCGGGGTTTATAATTGTTAGGCATGCGATGTCTAAGTAATTCATTTGGTCAGGCATGCGATGTCTGAGGTGGTTGTGGATTCCAACTGTTGTAGTTTTACACTTTCTATTCTGTGACCGTAAGTGTAATATGTGATATCGCCGGTTTCGTTGCTATATGTCAACGACAATTGGGATGCGCATATTTACTTACGTTGATGACATGTGATGTTATGTGTTGCTGGATATGTTTTATTGGATCGTCGTGTTGGAATAGCCGGGGGGTTTTATGTGAGATGAGTGTTTTTCATTTTCATTCATGTAAAAACTTGTATGTAATATTCTTTTATTGGGGCGCTTCCAGGTTGCGGAAGTTGTCACCTTTTGTATATTATTTACTTTTCCGCACTAGGATAGACCCAAGGAGGAGGGCACAAGTAACCAGGTTCTGGAGTCCAGTGGGAGACCAACTCGAGGAGTCGAGTCCGGGTCTCCTAACTCCAGAATTGGTAGGGTTACTTGCCGCTCTCGTAGGGGTCTAGGGGTGTGGGTTTGGCTATTCATCACGACCGTGGAATCCGTGTTTTATACTGGCTCGTATTGAAAACACGGACGTCCTAGTATATCCAATATTTCATATGATTCTTCTGCTGTGATATCTGTGATGTGATCATGTGATGTTCTATGATAGATACAGTATATAGTATATATGATATATTATATAGACATTACTTATGTTTTACACCCGCGCTAGCCCTGCCCCGCTCTGCCGTTAGTTACCTAACCTAACGGTGCACGAGGGGACATCGAGGCGAATGCGGATGGCATAAGTGTACGTCGTATTTATCTGTGATGTTTAGGTATTTAAATGATGGGACTTCATTAATGAGATTAATGAATTTAAAAGAAACCTAAGATGTTGTAGAATTGAATTTCAAAATAAAACAGGTAGCTACAGTTCTTGCTTTGCACAGCGGTATATGTGATATATCCTGCACCTTATTCGATAAGGAAAGGACCGAGATCCCTTCACCGGGAGTGACTCCTTTAGCAATAACTGGTAGATGCTACACCCTCGGTTTGTCTTTTGATTGCTTTTAAGTGTTTTTTCTTTGCACGGTGATATATATGATATATCCCGCACCTCATTCGACGAGGAAAGGACCGACGATCCCTTCACCGGGAGTGACTCCTTTAGCAAAACTAGAAAAGCCTCAAAAGCACTCCATTTCAAAATCATTTGATTCTACAACGATATCAAGTTCATTACGCAATAGGTTTTCAGAAAAACCTGTCGTAGCCCTCCGTCATTTCAGATAAGTTGTATATAGTATTCGTGCTGCATTTGTTGTCTTTCGTCAAGGTGCAGTGTGCGGTAGCTATATGCTGCTTATCTGCTAGCATACGATGCGATTGGATTAGGGTAGTCGTGCGGCTTTGTTGGCTTTCGTCAAGGGTCGTGCGGGTGGGTTTAATTCAATCAGGAAATGACGGGTTGAACTTGACTAGCGGGCTATGGTTTATTGGCTTTCGTCAAGGTCATAGCACGTTAGGGACAAAATATTATCGGGAATTTCAAGTGTTGAAATTTGCAATGAGATTGCATACCTTCTATGAGATAGTTGGATCCCGATACCCGCTGCGAGTAAGAGTTACTCCTGGGAGAGTTTTATACATTACAATTAGCCGATCAAGTAGGTGTCTAGAAAGGTGTCAACAGGGTTACGCCTCTGGGAAAACGAGGTTTACATTAATTTGGTTCGTGCGAAAGCACGGGGGACCTCCCTCAAAATACCGACACTGGCCTGGCTGAAAGATTAGCGAACTTGTAGTGTGTAATTAATCCCGGCTAGTCTTTCCTTTTAGGGTTTGAAGGAAGATTTGATAAAAAGCAGTGGGAGCCATCCTGATTAGATAAAATAATAACCAATCTATTCTTGCAAGAGCGCACGCTGAGTGTTTTCTTCTCTCTCTCTCCTGGTAGCGACCATATCACGCCTTAATCAAGATAATAATACGGATAATTGACCGAACCCGCTTGTTATACTGAGCTGGGGAACGTTGGTCCCGCTCCAACTTATAATTGTTATATGACAGAGCAGGAAATAGGGGAATACCAAGATTCCCATGCCGCCCAAACGAAGAGAGTGCATGCTGATGCATCATCTTCGGGTGTGTTCATTATACAGAACTGTTTCTCAATGTCCTTTACGTCCTGGGTATATGATACCGGATCAGGATCCCAGATATGTAATCTGTTACATAGGGCTACAGACAGGTAAAGAACTGAGAACGGGTGATAAGTTTCATGAGGCAGAAAATGGGGCAAGTGTTGCATCCAAGTCTGTTGGTCACTGTCACCCTGTATTACCAATACATTGATTCTGAACGAATGTTATTAGATACCGAACCTGATATACAAAATCATATCATTCTCTTTATAAGTAAAGAAAGGATAAAATTTTGTATAGTTGGATAATGTTTTGAATATTTCCTATATCAAAAGTTGATCGGTTCAGGCACGTTATCTAAAAGCATTAATGTTCTAAATCAAACTACAGTTCTTAGTATACGGAACACACACAAGGGGAAAAGTTCAGAAATGAACGAATCCTTCTTGAGGCATTGTAGACTAGGTCATATCAATGCGACCCAACTGGCTGAAATTACATTTTAGATGCATATTTAAATCAGTTTGAATTTACATCTTGTGAAACTTGCCGGTCATGTCACAAAGATGAGATGACCATAGCTCCGTTTACTGGAAACAGAGAAAGCGTTAGTGAACTCTTGGGATGATACATGTTGATGTATGAAGGTCCCCTGTCTACACATGACAGGAATGGTTCTTTTTACTTCATTACATTCTCAGATGATCTTTCGAGATTCAGACCTATGTTCCTATTGAAACACATGTCCGAACCTTTTGAGATATTCACAGAATATAAGTTAGAAGTAGAGAACCAATACGGGTATAAGTATTATGTCCTATGATGAGATCAGGGACAAGAATACTTGTGCATGGAATTCCTGGAGTATTCTAAAGGAGAATGAGATTCTCTCTCAGCATTACTCCTCTGTATACACCATAGCACGATGGTATATCGGGGCGGAGCAGATACACCCTATTTGATATAGTGTGCTCTTTGATGAGTACTACTGAGTTACCTATTTCCTTTTGGGGGTTATGCACTTGAGAAGCTGCATACCTATTGAATAAGGTTCGGATCAAATCAGTTGCCTACCACTTCATATTTGATATGATAAGGGAAGAGCCCATCTCTTAAGTTAGTTAAGATTTGGGGTTGTCCGGCCTATGTCTAAAAAGAAAAATCCGGGCAAACTCGAGGCAAATACTGTTATGTAGAACTGGAATCGTTCCAGCTGTACAAACTACAGCAGATGATTTGGTACAACCAAAGGATTCAGTAGATTCCAGCGAACCTCAGCCTCTCCGCCGATCTAGTAGGGTTCCTCACCCACCTGAGAGTTACTTCAGTTTCTCTATGACAGTGGGAGCGATGATTGCATCATGAGATGATGACCCAACTAGTTTCGAGCTGGCCATCAGGATTGAGACTCTGTAAGAATGGCTGGATGCTTAGTTATCTGAGATGGAATCCATATACACTAACGAAGTATGGACTTTGGTTGCTATATCTGAAGGGTTAAATCCCCATCAGGAACAAGTATATCTTGAGAAGATTACTTGGTGTACATGGAAAAGTTGATACTTCAAAGCTAGACTTGTTAAAAGTTTGCATCATTTACCAGGCGTGGATTATGATGAAACCTTTTTAAAGTAGCTATGCTTAAGTCCATCCAGATCCTACTTGCCACGGCTACATACCATGACTACGATATCTGAAGGTTGGGTGCCATGACTGCTTTTCTAAATAATGATTTAGAAGAGAACGTCTATAAGTACACAGCCAGATGGCCTCGTAGACAGTGGGAGCAGCGGAAACGTGTGCAAGATGCTTTATAGGATAAAGCAGGCATCGCGGAGTTGGAACATCTGTTTCGATGGATTAGTCAAAGAAGTTGACATCATCAAAATGGTAGATGAACCTTGTATAAACAAAAAGGTAGTAGGGAGTATGGTGGTGATCCTCGTAGAGTACGTGGATGACATACTCTTGATAAGAAAAGAGTTTCTTATGCTACGCTCGATCAATCTCCGCTTATCACAATGATTCTCCATATAGGATCAAAATAATACCTCCTAAATCCTGGATTTTGGATCTATGAGATAGATCTAATTGGATGTTAGGATACTCACTAGCAGTAGTGAGATGGTATCAATCGATCCTGGGGAGTATCACTGGAAGTGTTCCAGGGTGATAAAGACGACTGAATGTCAGTCGCAGGCATTGTCTTTACCCTCATTAAAGGGACGGTATGTTGGAAGAGTTCCAAGCTAAATACCGTGGCATACTAGACCATAAAGGCTAGATACATCGCTACTTAAAATGCTACCAAAGAGGCTGTTTGGATGTATATTGGTTCATGAGATGAACTATGTTCCTCCCATTATGTGACAATGGAGTTGTGGCTTATGCCAAGGAACGCCGGTCCCATCAGTGATCCAGACTTATTCTAAGGCAGTATCATCTGATCATGGAGATGATTGATCTCCAGGGTGATCGAGGTTAGGAGAGTAGACTCTGAGGACAACACGGCGGATCCACTCACAAAGGCCTTTTCCCAGAGAGAGACTTTTATGGGATGGTTGAGTATGAGATACTTAAACCACTGCTACAGATGGCCCTAGTGCAAGTGGGAGATTGTTAGTTATATGTATGCCCTAGAGGCCATTACTGTACATTGGATGTATATTGTAGTGGATGATGGGACATATATCGGGAGGACTTTCTTGCTCGACATGATAGTATGCTATCTGGTTACTCTTTACCTTAACGTGTAAACTGATTGTCTCTCTGTTATAAGTTGGTAAAGCCTTTAGGATGTGTGCTTGACTATCTGGACTATGATGCAGATCATACTAGTGGGGACATGGTAGTCCATAAGTACATCCTTCAAAGTCCCTAGTCGTGGGTGTATCGAGACGGGGCATCGATATACCAGAGTAGACTAGCGTATACCTTCTCGACCCATACAGATGGGCGATGGATGATCCCATATCCATTGGTGTTTGACATCAGAGATGATATACGGGTGCTCAGTAGAGACTGGGTACACTGGACGGACTCGCCGAGAACTCCCAGATGGTATTATACCTCACGTCAGATGGCAGTTCTCTGGTGACACTGGTACAGAGTAGTCTGTTGACCCGAGATCGTCATAGAGTCTTGTGTGGTTCCCACTGTGCTTTGATTTCCATCTTACCACGTCCAAGAGGGCTGCAAAATGGTGGTTTTTGGGTACAGTCCCGAGTCACATGGATTCAATGAGCGATAGGAGGGGATTCGTCTCTCCCGGTATAGGGAGTTGATGTTGCGCTGTGTTCGATTGGCTATAACAGGAAATCCCTGGCCAGGGTTGCTGAGATTTACTGGTAAGTGTTACCAGTAGTTTCTCGAATTGTTATAGACCTCATATCGACACGACTTATCGAGCTATTGGGGTCTGACGTTTACCACCCCTAGGCGAGATATGCGACATATCAGACGATCAGACCGGACTGTACGGTAGTGTTACTGGTTGGATTCACTGGAGTGTGAGTGGGCTTGCTCGTCGATCTTCTGATCACTCAATACCCGGGTGGCCGTTACGTTTAGCAGACCGCTTGCGGCTTGTGGGTGTTTGATATGATCATCATCTACTGCCGGCGTATTGACGAGTCTTTAGAGTCCTACACAGAGGTTTCCTGGCTTTAACGAAACGAAATAGGAGCGCATATGAGATATGTGCGGGACCGAGAATAATGCGTGTATGTGATACCGTATTCCATTCTCGCGAAGAATGTGTCGAATGGTTGTATGCGATATAACCTAGTTATCGAATCATGGATTGATTCGATAAACCGATACATTGGATACATAGTCGGTTGTATGCGATATGACCGGATCGTTAAATCAAGTGTTGATTTAATGATTTAATGCATAATTATATATTTGATATATTACTTTGCATTAACTAGTATTGGTTCACTTTAAATGGATTTTCTCACTTGGTTTGTGCACATTGTATATGTGATATACTTTTGTACACAACATTGTATCATATTTGATGATACAAGCTTTTTAGGTTAAGTGTAAAGAATTAACCTTGGTTAAGTTGTTGATTAGGGTTTTTACTTATTCATTTATCTTATTTATTTATTCATTTTGAATAAATTGAAAGATAAATGAATGGTGGCTTCATTTGTTTTTAGTTGAAGTTTCATGAAGCTTTGACTAATTGACCTTTTTGTTCTCATCCTTAACCCTAACCATTCAACACAACCTTAGTCAATTCTCTACACTTAACTAAGGTTAAGATTATGATAAGTGTTGATTTTTATTATCTATTTTAATTAACTTATCATATATTCTTCATCTTCTTCCTCTTCTTCTTCAAGAAGAAAGCAAGCTCCATCAATGGTGATTGATGGAAACAAGTGAGAAATCCAATTCTAAAGTCTACCCACTTCATATTTCTTCATCCTCTACCTCTTGCCAAGTAGTAGAGTGTGTTTCCTTCACAAGTTATCATGGCTTGGTGAAGGTGGAGCTCGATCTAGTGATGCTTCGACGTAGATCATCTTCGGCATGTCGTCGACGACTTAGCCCGTCCATTCTCCGATGAAGCGACGCGAGAGTCCATGATCGGATTTGTACAGCGGAGATGACTTCTTCATGGAGCTATGGAGGTGGACAAACGGATCTACAAAAGTTGTATTTCCGTATCTTATAGTTAAGTGTTAACTAGATTTCCTTTTCGCCTAGATTTCTAGCCAACGGTCCTAGTACACTAGGGTTTCTCGGCATCGTATTTTTGAAATTGGCATGTTCGATGCCTTATGCGACCTCTATAAGGTGCCTAGGAACCCTACATGCTGAGCATGGGAAAAATAATATCTACACGGTATGTCAACGTGGGATATATAATCGGTGTCCATCAATACACCCAGATCCTCCAAATAGCTCAGGCGCCGGCACTCTCATCGGCCCTCCATTCCTGTAAATCTCTGAAAATCACGAGTGCCCAACATCGGCACCCAAATATCATAAATACTTGTGTCTAGTATCGACACGCAAATCTTCCTTTATCGGGCATCCGTCAGTCCGGGTCAGCCCCCCTCTCTCATATATCGGGCATCCGTCAGTCCGGGTCAGCCCCCTCTCTCTCATATATCGGGCATCCGTCAGTCCGGGTCAGCCCTCTCTCTCTCATATATCGCGCTCTAGCAACGAGAAAACACATGGTGGACGCACTGAAATATCATATCAAGGGAAACCGGGTTTTTAAATAATTACTTATTCTCTTTTGAAATATCCACGGTTCCCAAATCCAGAATAACATGGAAAAAACATATCTCAATGCGTAAATCTCTGCAGGTATGAGAATATCAATATATACATGGCACATGTACGAATATATGATGTAGATGTGTCCAAGTATGAATATAACCTCTGCTGATATGCGACAAATCATGGCAAACATCAATAATGCAGAAACAATCTGACATATTCTTTATAGCAATCCTATAATGTGAGTGTCATGGCAATCACTGACGGTATGAGTGTAACATATCAATCGTGCTCGTGCAACCTGAACCGTTAGTAATAGTGCGGTGTTCTATCAATTCTAGTTTATATACGAATAGAAGGGAATGCGGTATGTAATAAACCACAGTCATGTAGGTGAATGCAACACATATCGCTATAAGGTCCTATCAGCCCTAACGCATAACGCCATGCGGGCGATATCCCCGTAGATGTTAAATCTACGCACCGTAGTTTCTCGCTAGGTATAGCCGACGACTTGTTTCCCCTTCTTCGCGGCGTCCGTCGCACTCGCCTGTGAACCTAGAATTTCACAATATATCACACATAAGCTCGAAACCATACAAACACAACATTTAAAGTCAACTAGAAACCCGTGTCGCAACCCAAGCGCGCGTGTGCGCGATACGCTAAAACGTGTGATTACGCGCCTGAAGCTAACCCGACGCGTCGCGATACGCAGAAACCCCAAACCCATACACACGTATCACGCGTGTCACGAAAGTTTAAAATACGAGAAAATAGGTATTTAACTCCAGATTTTTATACAGGAACAAATTTACAAAACTATATATACCAAAATACTACACATAGCAGCAGACTCCTGTGGCCCAAACCCCAACCCCCAACTCACCCATCTGGCCGCAATTTACTGCCAGAATGTATATTTCGGCGGCCTGTCTTGGGAATTGGGCTCCTAGGTTTTGTGTGTGCACTCTATACCCCCTATACATGCTACAGTAAATCCAATTTTATTCTGAAACACCCCGGGTAGAAACAGATTCCACAGAGCCCTAATTCTAGTTAAAAACCACTCTTTTGCACTAAAATGAAACTTTAGGGTATTTTTCTGAAATCTGAAGCAAACCCTAGTCTAAAACCACACTAATAACCCATTACCAAGCTAACTAAGCCATAAAAATGTTAAATTTAACATATCATCACTAAATCCCTTCAATACCACCAAACATGCACATAAAACATGATTTCTATCTAAACTACTACAAGGTATGGAAAAAGGGTGTTGAAAAAGAGTTATATACCTCCCAAAATCCTTAGGAAAACCAAAAATCCCAGCTCCTTCCTCAAATGTACAGATTTGCCACCAAACACCTCAAAGAACCACCTTTATAAGGGTTTTTGTGAAGAAAATGGGTTGTTTTGTGTAGGGTTTAAGCATAAATCAATTGGGAAGTGAAAAGGGAAGAAAAGATGATGAAATGGTGTTGTTGCTGCTGCCTTACTACAGAATTTCTGCAATGAGAGAAAGAGAGAAAAAAGAGAGAGGAAAATGGTCCAAAAAGTCAAACCCTCACCTAACCTCCATACCTCTAATTTTCCATTAAAATTTTTGAATTCTTTAAAGGGGTTTGACTTGGGAAAAAGGGTGGGGATAATGAGCCATGCAATAAAAGATAATGGTTAACATGTTACACCCTTGAACCTAAGTCACAAAATGGCTAAGTGTGCATGTGTATGCTACATAAGTAAAATTTTCCAATTAGGGTAACCCGACTAAAAATAATTAATAAACCCTATATAAATGTCTAAATATATATATATATATATATATATATAATATATATATATATATAGCACTTCACAACACAAGTATCACTAATTAAAAGGAAAATATGATATTCGGGTTTTTATGAAAAACACGAAAAATTGCTAATTATCGCGAAAATATCCTAAACGAATTTCAAAGTGTTACTATCTACTCCCCTTAAAGAAATTATGTCCCCGAATTTCAAAATCTAACTACACGTACCTTCAAAAAGGTGGGGATACCTCTTCCATATCTCGCTCTCGGTCTCCCAAGTGACCTCCTCGCTGCTCTGGCCACGCCAAAGTACCTTGACTGATGGTATGTCCTTCGATCTCAATTTCTTCACTTGTCGATCAAAAATGATCACCGGCTGCTCTGCATAGGAAAGGTCACGCTCAAGCTGGATCGTCGGGTGCTGAATCGCATGTGAAGGATCATGAAGATATCTGCGGAGCATCGAAACGTGAAATACGGGGTACACGTATGGAAAACTGGGCGGAAGGGCTAACCGATACGCAACTGCACCAACACGTTCGAGGATCTCGAAGGGCCCCACATATCTGGGACTAAGCTTCCCCTTCTTCCCAAATCTCATCACACCTTTCATTGGGGAGACCCTCAAGAAAACATGATCACCAACAGAAAACTTAAGTCTGCGTCGACGACGGTCCGCATAAGATCTCTGCCTACTCTGGGCTGCTCTTATCCTATCACGAATCAACTGGATCTTCGCGGTCGTCTCCTCAACAATCTGTGGCCCTAAGATACTGCTCTCACTGAGCTCCGTCCAACAGGTGGGCGATCTGCATCACCTCCCATAAAGAGCCTCAAAAGGTGCCATCTGAATGGTCTCCTGGTAGCTGTTATTGTAGGAGAACTCTACTAGGGGTAAATGATGATCCCAGCTACCTCCGAAGTCTAATAAGCATGCTCTGAGCATGTCCTCGAGAGTCTGAATAGTCTGCTCTGACTGTCCGTCGGTCTGCGGATGAAATGCTGTGCTGAAGCTCAAGCGAATGCCCAAAGCCTCCTGAAGCCTCTGCCATAGTCGGCTGGTAAACTAGGTGCCTCTGTCGGACACGATACATGTCGGAACTCCGTGCAGTCGTACAATCTCGTCAATGTATATCTGGGCATACTGAGCAAATCCGAAAGTCGTCTTCACCGGTAGGAAGTGAGCCGCTTTCGTCAAACGATCCACGATCACCCAGATAGAGTCATACCCTCGACTAGTCCTGGGTAGACCCACAATGAAGTCCATAGAAATCTGCTCCCATTTCCACTACGGAATGGGTAACGGCTGTAGCTCTCCCGCGGGCCTCTGGTGCTCAGCCTTGACTTGCTGACAAGTCAGGCATCTCGACACAAAATCTGCGATGTCTCTCTTCATTCCGTCCCACCAGTAAACACCTCTCAGGTCATGGTACATCTTGGTGGAACCGGGATGAACACTGTATACCGATCGATGTGCCTCCTCAAGAGTCTCGCGCCGCAGTCCCTCAGCATCTGGTACGCACAGTCTAGTCCCAAATCGTAGTATCCACTGATCACCAATCACGAACTCGGAAAATCTGCCCTGTCCAATCTGTGCCCTGATCTCTGTGTTAGTGTATATGCCCTAGAGGCCATTACTGTATCATACTAGTATGTATATTACTTGATGGAAGCTTGGGATATTCACAGTTGTACAGACAATCTTGCTCGATATAGTAGTATGCTACTTGGTTTGTCTCTGCTTTAATGTGTACATGTGTGTTTCTTTATTATATCACCTATACACATTAGTAGAGCCCTTAGGATCTTTGCTTGATTACCGGCGTTGTGATAGCGATCACACTCATGGGGCTGGGTAATCCACAAGCACATCCTTATACACGTCCCTAGTCGTGGGATTATCGAGATAGGGCATCGATAGTCCGGAGTAGACTAGCGTATGCGCTTCTCATCCCAGCACGGGAGACGGTCTGTCCCACAGCCGTCAGTACGTCGTACTTGAGATAGTATGCGGGTGCTCGTTAGGTTACGAGTACACTGGACAGGACTCGTCGGGAACTGATGGTTGGTATTATACCTATCGTCAGTTATCAGTTCCCAGGTGACATGAGTACAGCTTAGTCCGCTGACTTGACACTGTCACTTCGCCTCGAGTGTGTTCCCACTGTTCTTTGATTACTACCCTACCACGGCTCTACTGAGTCGTGCAAACAGGTAGTAGTTGGGTGCAGTCCCGAAGCACTTGGAGGCAGTGACGGTTAGACAGGATTCGTCTCTCCCGGTATTGGGGGTTGACATCGCGCTGTGTCTAGGAGAGCCATTACACGAGTAGTCCCTGGCCAGGGCAAGCGAGATATACTGGTAGGTTTCCAGTGTTATCTCAGGGTGTTCTAGGCTTCACTCCGACACGACCTGTACGGAGATTGTCACATACAGGCTCAGTAGGAGTTTGTATGGGTTCACCTCATCGGCCTTCTTATCGACATCTACTTGGGGACCGTTACGTACAGCTAGTGCCGCTTGCGCTCTGTGGTTAAACCCACTGCCAGCGTAGTGTCGAGTCTTTAGAGTCCCACACAGAGAGTTTCCCTGCACTGAGAGAAACGTGTAGAGGCCGTATGGTTTTACAGCAAGGCTGCGATCACTTACGTACACTTGTGTGCGTGCGGTGTTCGGGCAGGCAATACTAGTGGGCTTTGGTTTAAGCCAGATCCTAGTATTGCACGGATGGATTTGTTTTGTCTTCTGCGCATCCGCATTCTACGGAATGCGGATGCAGGTGTGTATGCACAGTTTTCCGGAGAGATGAAGGAGGAGATGCCTCATCAGGGATTTGGCAGTTGGTTCGGCCAAAACCGTTATGTGGCAGGCTCATTAGGGTTTTGACAGTTGATTCGGTCAAAACCATTTTGAGGCGGACTGATTAGGGTTTTGACAGTTCGTTTGGTCAAAACCATTATGAGCCGCGGACATCCATTACTAATCCTTTTAGTGATAATTTTATGATGGCTAATTGCATTGACCATTTGACCACCATGACCTCTCTTGACTTTGTTGACCGGTTGACCGTGTTTACCATTGACTTTCAAGAGGGATCTACACTCTTCTTTTCTTTTTCTTTTTCTATTTTGATTATGATAATGGTCATTTCAATGGAGCCATCAAACTTTATCTTGATAGGATTGGTAATGATGTTTCAGTGCATTATTGCAACCATGGTTAATTTCTTTAGTTCACAATTTCTTTCTCATTCTCTCTCTTGCCTTTTCAAGTGAGAAGAAAAAGAAATGAACCATGGTTGTTAGCTAGCTCCTCCTTCTTCCTCCTCTTGATTCATCTTTTGATCTCATGTGTTGAGAGATAAAGATCCCACAAAGACAAAACCATTCATCTACCACTTCTACACCACCTAGGGCTTCTAGATTAGCAATCTCTTTGCCCTAGTTACCTCGGCTCGAGGTGGAGCTCGGTGTACATCTCTCGGGTGGATCGTCTTCGACTCAAGGAGGCCGTGTAGGTGACCAAAGTTCGGATCAACCCTCGGAGCTAGCAAGGAGAAGAACAACAAGAAAAGAAGGAGTTCAAGTTGAGGTATAACCCCTAACCGAGTTGATAAATCTCTAGTTAGGTTGCTAGTGTGTTGTTTAGTAAAGATCCGGCTTTTACGGTCCATGTTACCAAGTCCAGAAAAATTTTTGTTTTACCGTTTCCGCAACCCCGAAAGTACCGGGAGAGGTAACGTGGACCTAACAGTTGTATCAGAGCCTAACTAAACATACCCTAGCATGTTAGCAAAGTGTTTAGAATTTCGACTGGACGAAAAACCGCAAAACACCCCGGATATTTCAAGTTTCTGCCGATTTTTTTTTCTGTTCAAAATTAATAAATCATGCACTAAAAATCGGCTCAGGCTTTTTAGAGAACACTGGAGAAAAACGACACCCTAACTCGGCTAAAGCGCCGCGGAACCGCGGCAAAAGCTTGCTTATGCCGCGGAACCGCGGCCGATTCAACTCGGTTGGGGTTCTGTTTTCCTGCAGTGTTCTCATTTGGGTATTTTGGGATTTTTGGAATATGATTTTTCTGCCCAGATTTTCCAGAAAGAAAAATTTGTTTTTGGGGCTTAAAAATCCGTATTTTTGGTCGATGTTCTATAGACTTTGGCTATTGGTTATATCTGTGATGTTATATGTGTATTGAACTTCTACTAATCGCTATACGTCGATTAGTGGGGGTTATACATATCTGTGATCTGTAATGCTGATGGTTTGTGTATATGAACTCGTTGGATTGTCGCGGATGAATAGCCGGGATAGATGTGAGATGAGAGTTTCTTTTTCTTTCATTCATGTAATAAATTTGTAAACTGATGTAATATTATTTGTATGACCGCACAATCGGGTCGGGGTTGTAGCCGTCATTGTATAATTCTTTTTACTGTTTTTGCTCCTAGGATAGACCCATGGAGGGGGTGCACAAACTACCGGGTATCTCGAAGTGCCGAATGGCCTACTCACGGCGTTGAGGGAGGTTGCTTCGCTTCGGGTACTTGGCGGGTAGTTTGCCGCACCCGTAGGGGTCTTGGGTGGGGTTTTTGGCTATTCATCGCGACCGTGTAATCCGCTTTTCGTTGCAGGCTCGAACGAATGGCGGGTTCCTAGTATATCCAAAGTGTTCATCTGTGATCTGGATTGGCTATCATTGCTATATATCTATATATAATAACTATTTAGGCGTTGCTTATGTTTTACAGCAGCGCTAGCCCAGCTCCCGCTCTGTCGTTAGTTAAGTAACCTAACGGGTGATGACGGGGCCCCGTGGCGAATGCGAATGGCATAAGCGTACGTCATATTTTCGTTGTTTTCTGCAATGGTAGGATTTAAATGATGGGACGCATTAAAAGAACTAATGCAAGAAAATAAACCTAAAAGACGTTGTTGGAACAATTTTTCAAAAGCTGTTATTACATGGACGCTCACTTTTTGTTTTGCATCGAGGTATTCGGTTATGAATGCCCAGCACCTCATTCGACGAGGCAAGGGTCGAGATCCCCTCATCGGGAGTGACCCCTTGGACAAAAAGTTTGCGTCAGGGTGATAACTTCACTATAGTCGATTATTCTTGCTTTGCATCGAGGTATTCATCTTACGAATGCCCAGCTCCTCACTCGACGAGGAAAGAGCCGAGATCCCTTCACAAGGAGTGACCTCTTTAGCAAAAAGTTTTCGCCACTATATTTTCAAAAAGATTACCAGGTTCCTTCAACGATATCAAGTTCATTACGTTAACGGGTTTTTCGCCGAAAACCCAGCCGTAGCCCTCCGTCATTTCTTACAAGTAACACTTAGTATTCGTGCTGCGTTTGTTGACTCCGTCAAGGCGTAGTGTACGGTAGCTAAGTGTTGCTTGTTTGTATCGGTATATGGGATTGATTAGGACAGTCGTATAACCTTGTTGACTCCGTCAAGGGTTATGCGGGTGGGTTTAATGCAATCCAGATAATGACGGGTTGAACTTGACTAGACTCTTTGATTTGTTGACTCCGTCAAGATCACTTGGGTCCTAGGGGCAAAAACCACATCGAGAGTTTCTAAAGAAACTGAAACTTGTAGATTTTGCATACCTTCTGGAGTGTGGTGACTAGAGTGGATTCCATCTAGGTTATCACACAATGACAGTTGGATCCCGATCCCATTGATGAGTTGGATTACTCTCGGGAGATTATTTCACTTAACGATCAATGCTATAAACCTAGTAGGTGTCTAGAAAGGTGTTAGCGGGGCTACGCCCCCAGGGAAAAGAGGTTCTTAAATTAAGGAACTTCACGAAAGCGTTGGAAAACCTCCCTCGAAGTACCGACACTAGCCTGGCTGAAAGGTTAAGCAAGTATTGTGACGTGAATTAAATCCCGGCTAGTTCTTCTTTTAAAAGGTTTTAAGAAAGAATTTGAGGAAACAGTGGGAGACATCCTGGTTAGATAAACTAATAAACCAATCTAATCTAGCAAGAGCGCACGCTGAGTGTTTCTTTTCTCTCTCTCCAGGTAGCAACCATTTCACGCCCTAATCAAGATAATAAAATGTATCGCTTGATCGATCCGAATTCTTATTCGGGGCTGGGGAACGTTGGTTCGGCTCTAACTTGTGACAACAGTCATAAGTATGAGCAAGAGAAAGGGGATTGTCTTGATTCCAAGGATACCCAGTTGAAGAAGAAGCATGGTTTTGCATCTACTTCAGGTGTTCTTGTAATTGAGAACTGTTTTACGGTCAGCCCTACCTCCTGGGTACTTGATACCGGATCAGGATCTCATCTGTAATTTATTACAGGGACTGAGAAAAAGTAGGAAAGTTGCACCGGGTGATATGTCGCTCAGAGTAGCGAACGGAGCACAAGTTAATGCGGCAGCCGTCGGTGAATATCACCTAGTATTGCCAAATGGCAATACTATGATTTTGAACGATTGCTACTATGTACCCTCCATGGTTTGCAACATCATCAGTTTCTTTACTCGATAAAGATGGATATAACTTTGTTCTTAATAGAAATATCATGAACATTTACCTTCATAAGGTACTGGTTGCAGATGGTACACCGTGTAATGGTATCTACGTTCTAAATCAGAATACAGTTCTCAATATACAAAACACACGCAAGAGGAAGAATTCAGATACGAATGAATCCTACTTGTGGCATTGTAGACTTGGTCATATCGGAGAGAAAAGACTGAGTAAGTTGCATAAAGATGGACTCTTGAATACGTTCGAGTTTTCATCTTATGAAACTTATCAGTCTTGTCTCAAAGGGAAGATGACCAAATCTCCATTCACCTGACATGGAGAAAGAGCAACAGAGCTCTTGGGACTCATACACAGTGATGTATGTGGTCCGATGTCTATACATGCAAGGGGTGGGTTCTTGTACTTCATCACATTCACTGACGATCTCTCTAGGTTCGGATATGTGTATCTGATGAAACACAAATCTGAAGCTTTTGAGAAATTCAAGGAATTCAGAAAGGAAGTAGAGAACCAGACTGGCAAAAGTATCAAGATCCTCCGGTTTGATAGAGGAGGGGAGTACTTAAGCACGGAATTCCTAGATTACTTAAAAGAGAATGGTATTCTCTCTCAGCTTACTCCTCCTTATACACCACAGCACAATAGTGTTTCGGAGCGGAGGAATCGTACCCTATTGGATATGGTTCGCTCCATGATGAGTAGTGCCGAGTTGCCTCATTCATTTTGGAGACATGCGCTTCAGACAGCAGCATACCTACTAAATTATGTTCGATCCAAATTTGTGCCTTGGACTCCATATGAAATATGGAGTGGGAGAAATTTGTATCTTAAGCAATTTAAGATATGGGGTTGTCCGGCCTATGTGAAAACACAGAAACCGGACAAACTAGTGGCACGGTCAGTTCTGTGTAAATTTGTGGGATATCCTAAAGACTCATTAGGATATCTGTTCTACCACACTGAGGAACAGAAGGTGTTTGTATCTCGCCACGCTACCTTCTTAGAAAGGGAGTTTCTTGCAAAAGAAACTAGTGGGAGTTCGGTAGAACTGGAAGAAATTCAGCGACCACAAAATGTAACTGAAAATTTGGAGGAACCGCTAGATTCAATAACCCCAGACGAACCTCAGCCACTCCGCAGATCTGGTAGGATTTCTTATCCGCCCGAGAGATACTACGATTTTCTCATAGACGGGGATCGAGAGGATTGCATCTTGGAAGAAGATGACCCTACCAGTTTCAGGCAGGCCATTATCAGTAGGGACTCTGATAAGTGGCAGGAAGCAATGCAATCCGAAATGTAGTCCATGTACGCCAATAAAGTGTGGACCTTGGATATTGCTCCACCTGGGGTAAAGCCCGTTGGATGCAAATGGATCTACAAAAGGAAACTTGGTGTAGATGGGCAGGTGGAAACCTATAAGGCTAGACTTGTTGCAAAAGGTTTTCGTCAAAGACCTTGTTTGGACTATGACGAAACATTTTCTCCGGTGGCTATGCTCAAATCCATTCGGATCCTACTTGCCATTGCTGCCTTCCATGACTATGAAATCTGGCAGATGGATGTTAAAACGGCTTTCCTAAACGGTTGTTTGGAAGAGTGCGTTTACATGGATCAACCAGAAGGTTTCGTAGACAGTGGGAGCAGCGGGAAGGTGTGCAAGTTGCTTAAATCCATTTATGGATTAAAGCAGGCATCGCGGAGCTGGAACATCTGTTTTGATAAGGCAATCAAGGAATTTGATTTCATCAAGAACGAAGATGAACCCTGTGTTTATAAGAAGATTGTAGGACGAACTGTCGTATTCCTAGTCTTGTACGTGGACGACATTCTTTTGATAGGAAATGACATTCCTATGCTACAATCGGTCAAGCTATTTTTGTCACAAAGGTTCTCCATGAAGGACCTGGGTGATGCCTTGTACATTCTGGGGATCAAGATCTATAGAGATAGATCTAAGAGACTACTGGGACTTTCGCACTCCAGGTACATAGAGACCGTACTAAAGAGATTTAGTATGGAGGGTTCCAAGCGCGGTAACATACCCGCATTGCACGGAATTACCCTCTCCAAGAAGATGTCTCCTAAGACTGACGAGGAGAGGGTTCGCATGAGCACTATACCCTACGCTTCGGCGGTAGGATCTATAATGTATGCGATGCTGTGTACAAGACCAGATGTAGCTTACGCGCTGAGCGCGGTAAGCCGGTATCAGTCAGACCCAGGGGAGGACCACTGGACAGCAGTGAAGAACATTCTCAAGTACCTGAGAAGGACTAAGGAGATGTTCCTGGTTTACGGTAATGGAGACCTCAGGGTCGAGTCCTTTACCGATTCAAGCTTCCAGAGTGACAAAGAAGACAGCAAGTCTGTCTCGGGTTTTGTGTTTACCCTCAACGGAGGGGCGGTATGTTGGAGGAGTTCCAAACAGGATACCGTCGCAGACTCGACGATGGAGGCTGAATACATTGCTGCAAGCGATGCCGCAAAAGAGGCGGTCTGGATGAAGAAGTTCATTAGTGAACTTCAGGTGGTTCCGTCCATTGTTGACCCAATACCTTTGTACTGCGATAACAATGGGGCTATAACTTTAACGAAGGAACCAAGGTCCCATCAGAAATCCAGGCACATCTTAAGGCGGTATCACCTGATCAGGGAGATCATTGATCGCCAGGAGATCGAGGTGCGGAGAGTGGACACAAAGGACAACACAGCGGACCCATTCACAAAGGCCTTACCCCAGACTCAGTTCGAGCGGATGATCGAGATGATAGGTCTTCGATACGCCAGTACATGGCCTTAGTGCAAGTGGGAGATTATTAGTGTATATGCCCTAGAGGCCATTACTGTATCATACTAGTATGTATATTACTTGATGGAAGCTTAGGATATTCACAGTTGTACAGACAATCTTGCTCGATATAGAAGTATGCTACTTGGTTTGTCTCTGCTTTAATGTGTACATGTGTGTTTCTTTATTATATCACCTATACGCATTAGTAGAGCACTTAGGATCTTTGCTTGATTACCGGCGTTGTGATGGCGATCACACTCGTGGGGGCTGGGTAATCCACAAGCACATCCTTATACACGTCCCTAGTCGTGGGATTATCGAGATAGGGCATCGATACTCCGGAGTAGACTAGCGTATGCACTTCTCATCCCAGCACGGGAGACGGTCTGTCCCACAGCCGTCAGTACGTCGTACTTGAGATAGTATGCGTGTGCTCGTTAGGTTACGAGTACACTGGACAGGACTCGTCGGGAACTGATGGTTGGTATTATACCTATCGTCAGTTATCAGTTCCCAGGTGACATGAGTACAACTTAGTCCACTGACTTGATACTGTCACTTCGTCCCGAGTGTGTTCCCACTGTAATTTTGATTACTACCCTACCACGGCTCTACTGAGTCGTGCAAACAGGTAGTAGTTGGGTGCAGTCCCGAAGCACTTGGAGGCAGTGACGGTTAGACAGGATTCGCCTCTCCCGGTATTGGGGGTTGACATCGCGCTGTGTCTAGGAGAGCCATTACACGAGTAGTCCCTGGCCAGGGCAAGCGATATATACTGGTAGGTTTCCAGTGTTATCTCAGGGTGTTCTAGGCTTCACTCCGACACGACTTGTACCGCTATTAGGGGACTGACGTTTACCGCCCCCTAGGCCCGCCATGCGATGTATCAGACGAACAGACCGGACTGTACGGAGATTGTCACATACAGGCTTAGTAGGAGTTTGGATGGGTTCACCTCATCGGCCTTCTTATCGACATCTACCTGGGGACCGTTACGTACAGCTAGTGCCGCTTGCGGTCTGTGGTTAAACCCACTGCCAGCGTAGTGTCGAGTCTTTAGAGTCCCACACAGAGAGTTTCCCTGCACTGAGCGAAACGTGTAGAGGCCGTATGTTTTTACGGCAGGGCTGCGATCACTTACGTACACTTGTGTGCGTGCGGTGTTCGGGCAGGCAATACTAGTGGGCTTTAGTTTAAGCCAGATCCTAGTATTGCACGGATGGATTTGTTTTTTCTTCTGCGCATCCGCATTCTAAGGAATGCGGATGCAGGTGTGTATGCACAGTTTTCTGGAGCGATGAAGGAGGAGATGCCTCATCAGGGTTTTGGCAGTTGGTTCGGCCAAAACCGTTATGTGGCAGGCTCATTAGGGTTTTGACAGTTGATTCGGTCAAAACCATTTTGAGGCGGACTCATTAGGGTTTTGACAGTTCGTTTGGTCAAAACCATTATGAGCCGCGGACATCCATTACTAATCCTTTTAGTGATAATTTTATGATGGCTAATTGCATTGACCATTTGACCACCATGACCTCTCTTGACTTTGTTGACCGGTTGACCATGTTGACCATTGACTTTCAAGAGGGATCTACACTCTTCTTTTCTTTTTCTTTTTCTATTTTGATTATGATAATGGTCATTTCAATGGAGCCATCAAACTTTATCTTGATAGGATTGGTAATGATGTTTTTGTGCATTATTGCAACCATGGTTAATTTCTTTAGTTCACAATTTCTTTCTCATTCTCTCTCTTGCCTTTTCAAGTGAGAAGAAAAAGAAATGAACCATGGTTGTTAGCTAGCTCCTCCTTCTTCCTCCTCTTGATTCATCTTTTGATCTCATGTGTTGAGAGATAAAGATCCCACAAAGACAAAACCATTCATCTACCACTTCTACACCACCTAGGGCTTCTAGATTAGCAATCTCTTTGCCCTAGTTGCCTCGGCTCGAGGTGGAGCTCGGTGTACATCTCTCGGGTGGATCGTCTTCGACTCAAGGAGGCCGTGGAGGTGACCAAAGTTCGGATCAACCCTCGGCGCAAGCAAGGAGAAGAACAACAAGAAGAGAAGGAGTTCAAGTTGAGGTATAACCCCTAACCGAGTAGATAAATCTCTAGTTAGGCTGCTAGTGTGTTGTTTTGTAAAGATCCGGCTTTTACGGTCCATGTTACCAAGTCCAGAAAATTTTTTGTTTTACCATTTCCGCAACCCCGAAAGTACCGGGAGAGGTAACGTAGACCTAAAACTCTGAGCATCGGTCATCACTGTGTTGTGCCTCATGTATACGGTCAAGCAACTGTGGGCATGCACGAACATGCGCAATCTGTCCTCCGATCGGCGTAAACTCGAACTGTACCCGGATGTCGCATAAAATCTGTCAATCTACCGAAGACTGCCTCTATACTGCGCTCAAACAAGATAGACTACCCCCGGGCCTCCTGCTCAAAGCATCCGCCACTACATTAGCCCTACCCGGGTGATATAAGATCTCACAATCGTAGTCCTTCACAACTCCATCCATCGGCGCTGTCTAAGGTTCAGGTCGCGCTGCTGAAATATATACCTTAAGATGTTGTGATCAGTGAATATCTGGCACGACTCGCCATATAGGTAATGTCGCCAGATCTTAAGTGCAAAGACCACTGCAGCCATCTCCAAATCATGAGTGGGGTAATTCTGTTCATGTTTCTTCAATTGCCGCGAAGCAAACGCGATCACCCTGTCATGCTGCATCAATATGCACCCTAGCTCCACTCGTGAAGCTTCACAGTAGACTACAAACCTGCCTGATCCTGAAGGCAATGATAGCACTGGTGTCGTAGTCAGTAGAGCCCGTAGCTGCTGGAAACTGTGCTCACACTCCTCCGTACAAATGAAAGGAACTCCCTTCCGGGTCAACCCGGTCAAAGGATTAGCAATGCAAGAGAAGTCCTGCACGAATCGCCTGTAGTAGCCTGCCAGCCCTAGAAAGCTGCGAACCTCTGTCACTGACGTGGGTCTAGGCCAACTCCGAACGGCCTCAATCTTCCTCGGGTCTACACATATACCATCTCGTGTAATCACATGCCCCAAGAAGTCTACGCTGTCAAGCCAGAAAGCACACTTTGAGAATTTGGCGAAAAGCTGATGCTCCCTCAAGGTCTGCAGTGTAATCCGCAGGTGCTGCTCGTACTCCTCTCTACTCCGAGAATACACCAGAATATCTTCAATGAACACTATGATGAACAGATCAAGATACGGCCGGAAAATACGGTTCATCATGTCCATAAATGTTGCCGGCGCGTTGGTGAGTCCGAACGACATCACCAGAAACTCGTAATGGCCGTAGCGCGTGCGGAAAGCTGTCCTAGGAATGTCCTCCTGTTGAACCCGCAGCTGATGGTAGCCTGATCGCAAATCGATCCTCGAAAAGTATCCTGCCCCCTGAAGCTGCGTGGCAAAGGATACCTGTCCCGCACTGTCACCCTGTTCAGCTGGCAGTAGTCGATACACAAACGCATACTGTCGTCCTTCTTCTTGACAAACAGGACTGGAGCACCCCAAGGAGAAACACTGCGGTCGAATAAGTCCCTTTTCCAGCAAATCTTGCAACTGACCCTTCAATTCTCTAAGTTCCGCCGGGGCCATCCGATAAGGCGGTACAGAAATAGGCCCCGTGCCAGGAACCAAATCAATACAAAAGTAAATATCACGCTCGGGCGATAGCCCAGGAAGCTCGTCAGGGAATACATCATGGAACTCGCTAACAACCGGAACCTGATCCATCGGAACCTCTGTAGCTCTAGTATCGCAAACATAGGCGAGAAATCCCTGACATCCCTTCCTCAAAAGCTGCCTAGCGCGAAAAGAAGAAATCACACTGTGAGGGGTGGCACCACGGTCCCCCAACACAACAAAAACCGACTCGCCGGAAAAACAAAATCTAACTGTCAACAGAAGCATAGCACGTGGCTAACCAAACCATGCCCAAAAGAACGTCGAAGTCCAACATCTCAAGAAGGATCAAATTGACTGGCAACGCTCTCGCCAATACGGACGATACAGGATCGGAACACGTGCGTAGAAACAAACGACTCTCCCACAGGAGTAGTCACAACAAGCGGCTGATCAAGAAAACCAGACTCTCTACCCAAACTCGGCACAAAGTGTGTGGATACGTACGAGTGCGTAGATCCGGGATTGAACAACACATGTGCATCAACAGAACATACTGGAAGGATACCTGAAACCACCGCATTGGACGCCTGCGCGTCCTGATGCGTCAAAACAAAAACTCGCGCCTGTCCTCCACCTGCGATTGACTGTCCCCTGCCGACAGCTGGCTGTCCTCTGCCTCGATCACCTCGTCCTCTATGAACAAATACTCCATGACCATGACCTCTCTGTGCATAAGTCTGACGCGGAGTAATAGTAGGTACAATAGGCAATGCCGTCTGGGGTGGTGAAGGTGGTAATGTGACATGCGGTGCTGCAGCCTCCCTCCGGGGTATCTCAGGACAATCTCGTACACGATGATAAGAACTCCCGCAACGAAAACATCCCGACGATGACCACTGACCCTCCTAGGGATAGGAACTGAACAACCGGCCTCGCCCTAAATCTCTGCTACCTGCAAGACGTCTATCACGGCGCCGAAAAGGCTGTCTCTGCGCTGATGTATCCGCACGAACTCTCTTCGGCTCTAGAACTACCGAAGTCTCAGCGAGGCGCTCCTCGACTAATAAGGCTGCGTCCACAGTTGTTGCATATGTCTTGTAATGCTGTGCGCTGATCGCAAGAAACAGTGGTGTAAGCAAGCCTCGGAAAAATCTCTTGACTCGCAACTCCTCAGTAGCCACTAGGTACGGAGCATACACTGATAGCTCGGTGAACAGGACATCATACTCTGCCACTGACATCTCCGGAGTCTAATGTAAGGACTCGAACCTGCGTGCTCTAGCATCTCTGACGCTCAGTGGGAGAAAACGAGCAAGGAATAGCGCTACGAACTCTGTCCAGGTCATAGGAGGAAGACCTGCTGCAATACCCTTTTCGACTGATTCACACCATTTCTGCGCGAGACCTTCCAGGCGAAAGCTCGTGAACTCAACCCATCTCGCATCTGCGCATCTAAGTGAACGACATATCCGCGCCATCCTATCAATGAAAGACTGTGGGTCCTCGGCCGCATCGGTGCCTGTGAAGACCGGAGGCTTCAGCCTCATAAACTCTGACAGCGATACTGAGATGACCTCTGTAGCGATAGGGACAACTGCCTGTGCTGTGGGTATCACCTGGATCTCTGCAACGGGTGGAACTATCTCCGGTCGCTGCGCTCGAAGTGTCTCAACTAGAGACCCCATCATCTGGCGCATCTCCTGCATATTGGATCCCACCGTCTGGCGCATCTCCTGCACACCAGCCCCTAACATGGAAATCTGATCTGTCACGGCAGGAACAGCCTGCTCGGGCACAACCGGTGTACTACCCGGATCAGCCCTCGTCTCGGATGAGTCAACTCGAATCTCGGCCCTTACGACCGCTCTCTGCGCCCTCGTAGTCTTTGGCGGCATAATGGCTGAAAGGAAAAGTAGGATTCGATAAGGGTACGAAATCGAATCACAAGAATGTATATACTCGAGATAGAATTTAAATCAACAAGTCCTAAGGTCGCTTAGGCGGAGTACCGTGTCGTGAGTATGCCGCGGAACATACGCACGCTACGCTACTCTGCTTCAGCTACCTACTCCATCATACCAGGGTCATCCTAGGAACACTCCAAAAGGTAAAACCTACGCTCTGATACCAACTTTTTCATGACCCAAAGTTTGGCCCGTGACCGGCACTTAACCACGTAACGTCTACAGGCGTAACGCGACTAAGTGAACCGAAAACCTAGAAATCAAACCAGTAAAAGTATAGAGTGTTTTAAGCTTTAAATGGAAGTATTTATTAATATGTTAAGGAATCTAAGTAAACAATCACCAAGATAGCAATATACGACGCCGTAGCGAAGATCAAGAGCAACAAGTGGGGACATCACAGATAGAAATAACTGCATAAGTAAAGTCGGCTCACAACGAGCTCGACACCAGAATACAAATAATATACATCATCGTCCTCACACTGTCTCTAAGTCAAGTACATATAAGGTAGATGGAGAATACTAGATACAAAAGTGTGTACAATAAAAGTAACCAGATTCCATAACCTACCTAACAGCAAAACAGCTCACGAACCAACTGTAGTGGTATCTGTAGCCAAAAGATGCAAGAAACCAGCCTGCCGCGACTACTCCGAGGGGGAACCTGCAAATACTGTGGCACAACGGGGGTGAGTTTCCAACTCGTGAATAGAAATAACATATAAAGGTAATCGCGAGCATGCACGTACTGCGCTACTTTATCATATGCCAGCAGATGATATCAATGCGTGATAAACAGTATGTGCAATAATCATGCAAGTGCTCTATCAGGTAATATAACAACAGGATAAGATACAATAATGAATGCTGAGCATGGGAAAAATAATATCTACACGGTATGTCAACGTGTGATATATAATTGGTGTCCATCAATGCACCCAGATCCTCCAAATAGCTCAGGCGCCGGCACTCTCATCGGCCCTCCAATCCTGTAAATCTCTGAAAAACACGAGTGCCCAACATCGGCACCCAAATATCATAAATACTCGTGTCTAGTATCGACACGCAAATCTTCCTATATCGGGCATCCGTCAGTCCGGGTCAGCCCCCTCTCTCTCATATATCGGGCATCCGTCAATCCGGGTCAGCCCTCTCTCTCTCATATATCGGGCATCCGTCAGTCCGGGTCAGCCCTCTCTCTCTCATATATCGGGCATCCGTCAGTCCGGGTCAGCCCTCTCTCTCTCTCTCATTTATCGCGCTCTAGCACCGAGAAAACACATGGTGGACGCACTGAAATATCATATCAAGGGAAACCAGGTTTTTAAATAATTACCTATTCTCTTTTGAAATATCCACGGTTCCCAAATCCAGAATAACATGGAAACAACATATCTCAATTCGTAAATCTATGCAGGTATGAGGATATCAATATATACATGGCATATGTATGAATATGTGATGTAGATGTGTCCAAGTATGAATATAACCTCTGCTGATATGCGACAAATCATGGAAAACATCAATAATGAGGAAACAATCTGACATATGATTTATAGCAATCCTATAATGTGAGTGTCATGGCAATCACTAACGGTGTGAGTGTAGCATATCAATCGTGCTCGTGCAACCTGAACCGTTAGTAATAGTGCGGTGTTCTATCAATTCTAGTTTATATACGAATAGCAGGGAATGCGGTATGCAATAAACCGTAGTCATTTAGGTGAATGCAACACATATCGCTATAAGGTCCTATCAGCCCTGCCGCATAACGCCATGCGAGAGATATCCCCGTAGATGTTAATTCTACTCACCGTAGTCTCTCGCTAGGTATAGCCGACGACTTGTTTCCCCTTCTTCGCGGCGTCCGTCGCACTCTCCTGCGAACCTAGAATTTCACAATATATCACACATAAGTTCGAAACCATACAAACACGACATTTAAAGTCAACTAGAAACCCGTGTCGCAACCCAAGCACGCGTGTGCGCGATACGCTAAAACGTGTGATTACGCGCCTGAAGCTAACCCGACGCGTCGCGATACGCAGAAACCCCAAACCCACACACAAATATCACGCGTGTCACGAAAGTTTAAAATACGAGAAAATAGGTATTTAACTCAAGATTTTTATACAGGAACAAATTTACAAAACTATATATACCAAAATACTACACATAGCAGCAGACTCCTGTGGCCCAAACCCCAACCCCCAACTCACCCATCTGGCCGCAATTTGCGGCCAGAATGTATATTTCGGCGGCCTGTCTTGGGAATTGGGCTCCCAGGTTTTGTGTGTGCACTCTATACCCCCTATACATGCTACAGTAAATCCAATTTTATTCTGAAACACCCCGGGTAGAAGCAGATTCCACAGAGCCCTAATTCTAGTTAAAAACCACTCTTTTGCACTAAAATGAAACTTTAGGGTATTTTTCTGAAATCTGAAGCAAACCCAAGTCTAAAACCACACTAATAACCCATTACCAAGCTAACTTAGCCATAAATATGCTAAATTTAACATATCATCAATAAATCCCTTCAATACCACCAAACATGCACATAAAACATGATTTCTAGCTAAACTTCTACAAGGTATGGAAAAAGGGTGTTAAAAAAGAGTTATATACCTCCCAAAATCCTTAGGAAAACCAAAAATCCCAGCTCCTTCCTCAAATGTACAGATTTGCCACCAAACACCTCAAAGAACCACCTTTATAAGGGGTTTTATGAAGAAAATGGGTTGTTTTGTGTAGGTTTTAAGCATAAATCAATTGGGAAGTGAAAAGGGAAGAAAAGATGATGAAACAGTGTTGCTGCTGCTGCCTTACTGCAGAATTTCTGCAATGAGAGAAAGAGAGAAAAGAGAGAGAGGAAAATGGTCCAACAAGTCAAATCCTCTCCTAACCTCCATACCTCTAATTTTCCATTTAAAATTTTGAATTCTTTAAAAGTGTTCGACTTGGGAAAAGGGGTGGGGATAATGAGCCATGCAATAAAAGATAATGGTTAACATGTTACACCCTTAAACCTAAGTCACAAAATGGCTAAGTGTGCATTTGTATGCTACATAAGGAAAATTTTCCAATTAGGGTAACCCGACTAAAAATAATTAATAAACCCTATATAAATGTCTAAATATATATATATATATATATATATATATATATATATATAGCACTTCACAACACAAATATCACTAATTAAAAGGAAAATAAGATATTCGGGTTTTTATGAAAAACACGAAAAATTGCTAATTATCGCGAAAATATCCTAAACGAATTTCAAAGTGTTACACGGCTGGTCCACATGTACTGTAGCATGTACTAGATATTATTAAACTGTACTCAAGAGTTGAGCTCTTGGGGAATTATGGGACCTTGATGAATAGATCGAAAAGTTCGACGTCGTTCGGATATCATGTGATGGGATACATTACTTGGGAGACTGCAGATATGAGTATAGCTGTTGGAGCGCAGTCCAAACAGCCACGAAGAGACGAGTCCGAAACAGTCGACATTAGAGAAAAGTGGAGTAAGAGGTTCGTACGAGATCTTCATGAGATGACGTTCCACTCTGCTGACATCAGAGATGTGATACGCATGTAGAGGCGTTGAATATGGATATATCTTCCAGAAGGAGTCATAATGAGTAGGCAGCCGTTCCGGAACAAGAAATAGATTTAGTAAAGGGTGATAACTTCCGGGAAGTTCGGTAGAAACGAGATTTGGGAGAGATCTCGACAGAACCTTTCTGGAATACTAAACGAGAAGACCTGGACCCAGGATCAGTCATATTACGCACACCCAGTAGGCCAGAGTTCGGTATCGTCGACGAGTCATGTTATGAGTGACCATGACAGTTGGCCAGAGATCTTTAGAGGATGTGCCAGAGCGGGACTGTTTCCGCCATCTTTTATTTCGGTATTTTGGGCAATTTATTTGCATGATTGAGATTTTGTGCACCACAGTCGCACTCGGTTTCGATTTGATATCATTCAAGATGTTGATTTTGATTTCATGCCTATGGTATGCATGTGATTTGACTTGTGCTTTCGGGTAGTTTCCATGCACTTTTAGTATTTTGATTCGATTTTGTGCACGCTGATGCATATGGTTATGAGATTATATGCCACGGTATACCTGATTTGGATTGAGATGTGCTGTATACCATCGATTTCGATTGTGATATTCGATATTGTTTTCGTGCACCTTGTGCACTTGATTTGGATTCTTGCGCATACTTGACGCGCTTGATGCGATTTTGGTGCACATCAGATGAACTAAATCGGGATTCTTCATGCATATCAGATGCACCTTATATTGTTGTCAGGCACACACCGTTGCCCTTGACAGGTGTTTTCGTGCACACCCGTTGCACTTAGATTTTGTTCTGTGCATATGTATGACACATTCGTTGATTTCGATTTCCGTACGCACCAGAGGCACGTGTCATCCTTATATACATTTTGGGGATGATTTCTTTTGGAGCAGTATGTTTTATGATATTTACTATTTGTTTTAGTACTGAGCAGGACTAGTCAGAGGACAGTACCTGAATATGTTTTTGCATGCATCGATAGTTATCGAAGGGATTTCCATAAAGGAGCTATAGTCTCAGTATTTACCTACGTGTCCGAGATGACACGAAACTTTTACAAAGGGAACCCTTCTAAATTGCTTTCCAAAAACGGCGGGGCATGTGTGTTAAACAAAGGATATATATATTTATAGTTATTTTCTTACAATAGACGTCCGCTACTATGCAGTGATACGCGCATCGCACAGCGACTTGAAAAGGTTTGGCATGCATTTCTTTCAGATGTTTTGACGAATTTACAACGATGTGTACATGTATAGTTTTGATGTATATCATGTTGGTTTTCGTATTGGACTTGACATTGGTGTCTCCACCATAACTACGATGATTGCGGGATGCTTGACGGAGTTTTGATTTTGGCTTATATACTCGTATTTCACGCGCATGCATTGCGCTACGATGTGTTTTATGTATTTATGATTTCAGAGCCCCGACGACTTGATCTTTTTACAGAAATGTTTTATTATTTGAGGGGTTTAAATTTAAATTCGGGGACCGAATTTATTTAAGGGGGGAAGATTGTAACATTTCAGAAAAATAAAATATTATTTTTGGGAATTTATATAATTAAATAATAAATATTATGAATATTTTAATGATGCGGTATATTTATATACTGATAGTTTGGAAAATATTGGAAAATTAAATTGAATGGTGATTTTGGAGAATTTATGTGATTTAAGCAAATTATAAATACTTTATAATTAATTATAGTCCATTTTTTATGCTAATCGCGATTAAATATCATTAATCGTGCATTAAGCTTGAATTGTGCACATGACATGCACCATGTCATATTTCACATTTTTACATTTTCTACCATGGATTTTTCTTTATTTTTCATGCATGGTTTGGTTTTAAAAGAAAAGAAAAGAAAATAAAAGGAATAAAGAAAGAGGTATGGGCAAGAGAGAGAAGTGAGAGAGAGGTGAGGGGTCATTTGACCATTCTCCCATTTGTTTTCCCTCGATTCTCTCCATCATTTTTCTTTTCCTCTCCTCTCATGGCTGCCCTCACCCTCCACCACCTCCACCACTTCACTTTACCCCCATTACCACATCAAAACACTTCATTCCTTTCACAAAAAATGTGCACAAGCTCATTACAAGCATAGGGAACCAAGAAAGTTGGGATTTTGAAGACTTGGGGCAACTCAAGAATTTTCTTGAGTTGCCAAATGAGGTAATTCTTTCATCATTAGTGTAGCATTCCATTTACTTTAGGTTAAATGTTAGTTTAGAATTGGTTTAGTGGGTTTTTGTGACATAGGAAAATTCCTAGAAGTGGTTTAAGGGTTTCTTGAATTGAGATAGTGTAATTGTGGTTAGTAGATGCCATAAAATCCCTATGGTGATAGGATATTGGACTAAATCAGAGACTATGACCCCAAGTCATGAACTTAGAAATCCCCGACATCGGTTTTGTGTAGGAATAGTGATGACTTTAGGGATCTTCTATGACCCGGGGCACCTGAAAATTATTTAGCGATTACTGTGAGTCGTGCAGGAAACCTGGAAGCTGCCACAGAGACCCGAGACCTAGCCCCTTCACCTTGGCCGTAAATTTAACCTCTTTGGCCGCAAATTGCGGCCTGGGTACTTTAGATTAGGCTCGTGCTCGGTCTGTGGTCCCTTTATCTGTAAACTAGACCCTCCACATGTGCAATATTGGCTAATTCAACCTAGGGTAAAATCTGGAGGTGTTTTCTTGAATTGCGGCCTTGTTTTTGCGACTTCGTTTTAACTTTGGTTTTGGTATTTGGGTTTTAACTCGATGGTTTGACTTTTGTACATCGACATCGAGGATTTGTTTGGCCTTTCTTGCATGCGAAGTTCGTAGGTTCTAACCTATGTACCCTTCGTATGCCGTACCAGATTCTCGTATTTGATTCTAGTTTACGATACGATATTAATTGAATTGTAGGTACCTCCGAGTGGACTTCGGATGACGAGGAAGAGGATGGCGGCATCGACTTCGGCAAGCAAGGATCAAAGTGAGTAGATATATATCTACGGGTGAAGTCGGGTGGATGGCGTATAGCACCCCCGCAGTTTCGTAGTGTAGTATACGAATACGTATATATATATATAAATTTGTGTATTGTGCGACTAATGATTATCATGATAGGCTTTAGGTGTTTATGGGTTAGTTTTAGTGTAATTAGAAGTAACTTAGTTTAGCTTCTTAGTCGCGAAACCCTAGAGTAAGGATTTGCACATACGCACACACACACGCATGCATTTGTTTTACTTGTGCGTATGTGGGGATGTATATATATATATATATACATATATGTATGTGAGTATGTATATATATATATGTATACATATACATGGATATTGAGGATAGTATATGGTACTCGGAGATGAGTCGATGTGATTGGGCATGATGCCACGAGATCGGTGATGTGACTTGGGTCGTATTATGAGATACGACATGAGATTTTAGCGGATCATTTAGCGATGTGTTTTCTTACACATAAAGATATATGTTGATGGTATCAGTATGTACTAGACTTTAGATCAGTACCCTTAATTCGGGATATGATGATAATGATACCGGATAAATAATGAGATAAATGTGATAGTTGACCCGTACCCTGATTTGGGATGCCGTACGATGGATTTACCGTACGAGCTATAATTATGATGATAGATCTGCAGTCTTGACTCGAGGATGTCATATTATATATATTGTATCGTACGTGATACTATTGAGGCGGGATCACCGACTATGATATATATATATATATATATATATATATCGACTCAGACTTAGATGGTTTTCCTTACCCTTTCGATTAGTCTGTTAGTTTAGTCCTGTAGTTTACTTAGTAGATGTTAGACTGGGCTCGAGTCATACTTATTTCAAAAACTAACGAATCGTAGGTATTTTAAAGACAGGCCAAGGGATACTACGGATATTTCAAAAGACGTACCTTTTCTTAAAAACACCGTAGCCCCTATTTTCTAAGCACCACGATTCGTGTTATTTCAAATGCCAAACTGTATGACTCATATATATAAATGTATATTCGTATATGTTGTGTTGTTATTCATGTTCCGTACATTCTTGCTGTTCGCATCGCATTGCATGCTTATTTGTGTTTTCATTAGTTATTATAAATCATGCAGTCAGGACACCTGCACCATTACCGATGATGCGTATGCTCCACGTACACCTGCTTGCCGGTGTTAGTTATATGTATGCCCTAGAGGCCATTACTGTACATACGATGTATATTGTAGTGGATTCTTGGACATATATAGGGAAGACTTTCTTGCTCGACATGATAGTATGCTATCTGGTTACTCTTTATCTTAACATGTACTCTAATTGTCTCTATGTTACATGTTGATAAAGCCCTTAGGATGAGTACTTGAGTGCCAGGACTATGATGCAGATAATACTAGTAGGGACAGAGTAGTCGTTAAGTACATCCTTCAAATGTTCCTAGTCGTGGAAGTACCGAGACAGGGCATCGATACTCCAGAGTAGACTAGCGTATGCGCTTCTTGACCCATATGATGAGCGATGGATGATCCCATATCCATTGGTGTTTGACATCAGAGAAGGTATACGGGTGCTCAGTGGAGACCGGGGACACTGAACGGACTCGCCGAGAACTCCCAGATGGTATTATACCTCACGTCAGATGGCAGTTCTCTGGTGACACTGGTACATGTTAGTCTGTAGACTCGAGATCGTCATAGAGTCTAGTGTAATTCCCACCGTGCTTTGATTTCCATCATACCACGTCCAAGAGGGCCTGCAAAACGGTGGCTTTTGGGTACAACCCCGAATCACATGGAGGCAATGAGCGATAGGAGGGGTTTCGTCTCTCCCGGTATAGGGAATTGATGTTGCGCTGTGCTCGATTGGCCATAACTGGAAATCCCTGGCCAGGGTTGCTGATATTTACTAGTAAGTGTTATTAGTAGTTTCTCGAACTATTTTGGAACTCATATCGACACGACTTATCAAGCTACTGGGTCTGATGTTTACCACCCCTAGGCGAGATATGCGACATATCAGACGAAGAGACCGGACAGTACGGGAGTGTTACTGATTGGATTCGCAGGAGAATGTACATGCTTTCTTGTTGATTTTCTGATCGCTCAATACCTGGGTAGCTGTTATGTTTAGCTGTCCGCTTGCAGCTTGTGGGTGTTTGATATGATCATCACCTACTGCCGGCGTATTGACGATTCTTTAGAGTCCAACATAGAGGTTTCCTGGCTCAGGCAAAACGGAGTAGGAGCACATATGTGATATGCGCGGGACCGAGAACAATACGGGTATGTGATACCGTATTAGATTCTCGCGATATGTGATATCGGCCGGGTATATGTGATATAACCGCGTCATCGGATCAAGTGTTGATTTGATGAACTGATACAAATTATATTAGTCCGTTATTTGTGAAATAGCCGGATTTCGGATCAAGTGTTGATTCGATAATTTAATGTATAATTATATATTTGATATATTATATTACATTAACTAATATTAGCTCACTTAAAGATTCTTTTTCTCACTTGGATAATACATTGATATATATGTGATATATGTTAATTGTATTATTTTATTTTGTTACAATAAATATTGTATATGTGATATACAATATTGTAACATGTTATGGTTACAAATGCAACATGTTTTGTGGAGTTTAAATGTGGTTAGGGTTAAGCTTGCATGAAGCTTTCATGAAGCTTTGACTTTGACTTGTGATATTTTGTGTAGATATTTCTTAACCTAACCCAAACCCTTTACCATAGTTAATTCTCTACATGGGTTAAGTCTTCATTCTTAACCCAAGGTTGCATTTTCTAACCTCACACTTGATTTCATTATTCATCACAAATGGATTTGCTTCTTCTTCTTCCTCCTCCTCTTGATGAAAAGCTTTCTAGTTTTTTGTAAAGTGATGATAATGAGCGAGAAATTGAAAAAAAGAGATAGCTAAATTCCTACTTCATCATCCTCATCTATTCTAGCCACTTAGATTAGGGTGTTTGCTTTGCTAATACTTGATTAGCAAAGCAAGAGCTTGGGTTTAGGTTTCTTCAAGGTAGATCATCTTAGTTATTGAAGATCGGAAGCAAGCTTGCATCTTTCTCTTCATGGAGCCTCTCTAGAGTCCGGGTACATGATAATCGCGGTGAAGGGACCTCAACACGGAGCTTATAAAGTGAAGGAACGGACTACAAAGGTTGTAATCCCGAACTCTTAGAAGTAAAGTTGTTTACTTGCTTTGTTTACCCTAAGTCTCTAGTTAAGATCTTGGTTAGGGTTTGTTTAGCACCCCAAAAATTTCAATATAGCATGTTTGATGCTTTCCAAAATCTTCACAAGGTGCTATTGTTAGTGTATATGCCCTAGAGGCCATTACTGTATCATACTAGTTTGTATATTACTTAATGGAAGCTTGGGATATTCACCTTGTATAGACAATCTTGCTTAAAATAGATGTATGCTACTTGGTTTGTTTCTACTTTAATGTGTACATGTGTTTATTTTAGTATATCACCTATACACATTAGTGGAGCCCTTAGGATCTTTGCTTGATTACCAGTGTTGTGATGGCAGTCACACTCGTGGGGGCTGGGTAATCCACAAGCACATCCTTATCCAGGTCCCTAGTCGTAGGACTATCGAGACAGGGCATCGATACTACGGAGTAGACTAGCGTATGCGCTTCTCATCCCAGCAGGGGAGACGGTCTTTCCCACAGCCGTCAGTACGTCGTACTTGAGATAGTATGCGGGTGCTCGTTAGATTACGAGTACACTGGACAGGACTCGTCGGGAACTGTTGGTTGGTACTATACCTATCGTCAGTTATCAGTTCCCAGGTGATATGAGTACAGCTTAGTCCGCTGACTTGACACTGTCACTTCGCCTTGAGTGTGTTCCCACTGTACTTAGATTACTACCCTACCACGGCTCAAAGGAGTCGTGCAAACAGGTAGTAGTTGGGTGCAGTCCCGAAGCACTTGTAGGCAGTGACGGTTAGACATGATTCTTCTCTCTCGGTATTGGGGGTTGATATCGCGCTGTGTCTAGGAGAGCCATTACACAAAGTCCCTGGCCAGGGCAAGCGAGATATACTGGTAGGTTTCCAGTGTTATTTCAGGGTGTTCTGGGCTACACCCCGACATGACATGTACCGCTATTAGGGGACTGACGTTTACCGCCCCATAGGCCTGCCATGCGATATTCTCAGATGAACAGACCGTACTGTACGCAGATTGTCACAATCAGGCTCAGTAGGAGTTCAGATGGGTTTCACCTCGTCCGTCTTCTTATCGGCATCTACCTGGGGTCCGTTATGCACAGCTAGTGCTGCTTGCGGTCTGTGGTTAAACCCACTACCAGCATAGTGTCGAGTCTTTAGAGTCCAACACAGAGAGCTATTCGCCTTTAGTCAAAAGAGTAGAGGTCGCATGGTTTTGCGACAGGGTTCGGTCACATCCGTGCACATGTGCACGTTTAGTGTCCGGGCAGTTATCGCTAGCGGGCTTTGGTTTAAGCCAGATCCTAGTGTACGTTTTGGGATTGATTTTATCTCGTTTGTATTCGTGTTCCTCGGAACGCGGATGCGGGTGTGTATGCACGGTTGACAGAGACAGAGGCAGAGGATTCTCATTAGGGTTGTTGACTGTTGACTTTTGCTAAACCCTAATGAGAATAAGAAATATGATTAATGATAATATTAATTAAGTATTATTGTGCCATGGTTGGGTTGAAAGGTTGACTTTGTTGACTTAGTTGACCGGTTGACTAGGTTGGACTTGTTGACCATCATCATGACAATGGCTATCATTTCTTGGCATTGACCTTGGCTTGCTTGTTTGTTCACAAATTGCATTTAATGCATGAAATGATATGGCCATTTGATATGATAACAACCATCACATAATACTCAATTATTATTATGTGTTATGATTATTTTGTATTATGAGAGCAAGGGTGAGAAAGGTCTTGTTCATTCTATCATTCTCATTCTCTCTCATCCTCATCCTCTCTCTCTTCCACTCTCTCTCTAGTTCATGGTTCTATTGTCTCATGTGTTGAGAAGCAATAACCATAGAGATAAAGCCCAACACACTTCTCTACTCATCCTAGTATACGAGGTTTGGCAAACCAAGTGTTCTAGTTTCCTCAAGATTGAGGTTGAAGCCAATGGTAGAAGCTTTCAGGTGGATCCATCTTCGGCACAAAGAGACGACGAGGAGAGAACCATCCGACCACCACAAGGAGTCCAAGAGAAGGAGTTCAAATTAAGGTATAACCCCTAACCGAGTAGGTAAAACTCCTAGTTAGATTGTTAGATAGTTGTTTAACAAAGATCCGTATTTTGAGTCCATGTTACCACCAAAAGAAAAATCGTTTTTCATCATTTCCGCAAGCCCGAAAGAACAGGGAGAGGTAACGTGGACTTACAGTGGTATCAGAGCCTAGTTGAACACTATCTAACATGTTAGCAAAGTAACTAGAAGTTCGATCGGAGAAAAGTTACGAAACATGCTCGGAATTCAAACTTTCTTTCGATTTTCAAACTGCTGTTAAAATTATTTGACATATACGAAAAATCGACTCAGGGTTTTTAGTGTACACTGCAGAAAAACGATCCACTGCACCGACTGACTCACCGGGAAACGCGGCAAGAAGAGCTTCTTGCCGCGGATGCGCGGCTGAGTTAACTCGGCCGTGGATCGGTTTTGCTGCAGTATATTTATTGGGGTGTTTTGGGATTTTTGGAATATGATTTTTCTGCCCAGATTTTCCAGAAAGAAAAATTTGTTTTTGGTGTTTAAAAATCCGTATTTTGATCGAACTTCTAAAGACTTAAGCTAACGGGTTATATCCGTGATGTGATATATGTTTTGAACATCTGCTAATCGCTACACGTCGATTAGTGGGGGTTATACATATCTGTGATCTGAAATGTTGATGGTATGTGTATATGAATTCATTGGATTGTCGCGGATGAATAGCCGGGGGGTTGTGAGATGAGAGTTTTCTTTATCTTTTCAATTCATGTAATTTGTAATTGATGTAATATTATTTATATGGCCGCACAACCGGGATGGGGTTGCAGCCGTCATTGTATAATTTCTTTTACTGTTTTTACTCCTAGGATAGACCCAAGGTGGGGTGCACAAACTACCGGGTATCTCGAAGTGCCGAGTAGCTTACTCACGGTGTTGAGGGAGGTTGCTTCGCTTCGGGTACTTGGCGGGTAGTTTGCCGAACCCGTAGGGGTCTAGGGTGGGGTCTTGGCTATTCATCGCGACCGTGTAATCCGCTCTTCGTTACAGGCTCGTACGAAATGCGGATTCCTAGTATATCCAATGTGTTCATCTGTGATCTGGAATGGCTATCATTGCATGTGACGAATGTGTATATCTATATATGATATCTATTTAGGCGTTGCTTATGTTTTGCATCCGCGCTAGTCCAGCCCCCGCTCTGTCGTTAGTTAAGTAACCTAACGGGTAATGACGGGCCCCGTGGCGAATGCGGATGGCATAAGCGTACGTCATATTTTCGTTGTTTTCTGCAATGGTAGGATTAAATGACGGGACACATTAAATTAATGCAAGAAAATAAACCAAAGTAAAAGTTGTTGGAACACTTTCAAAACCACTCGGTTTCTTTTCAAAAACAACTTTTAAACGCGGAGCCTAAGCTACTCCTTTTAAAAGCTATCTCGTTCCATCGATTATATCAAGTTCACTACGTTCACGGTTTCGCCAAAACCATTCGTAGCCCTCCATCATTTCAGTTAAATATTCGGTAGTATTCAAGCTATGTATTTTGACCTCACGCTAAGGCATAGTGATTGGTAGCTGCTGGATATTTATCTGTTGCATAGATAGAATGTGTTGGTTTGAGACAGTCGTACTGCCATTTTGGCCTACGTCAAGGGTAGGTACGGGTGGGTTCAAATTAACCTGGATAATGATGGGAAGAACTTGACATGTGACTTATGACATTTTGACCTCACGCCAAGGTCATAAGAGCATGGAGCAAAAATCCACATCGGGAGTTTCAAAAGAAACTGAAACTTGCTAGCGCTGCATACCATTTGGAGTGTGATGATTCTGGCAGGATTCCTTCAGTTTTGTCATGCGATGATATTTGGATCCCGATCCTACTGTGAGTATATGCTACTCCTCCGGAACTTTCTCACTTAACGATCAATGCTATAAACCAAGTAGGTGTCTAGAAAGGTGTTAGCGGGGTTACGCCCATAGGGAAAAGAGGTTATTTAATTAAGGAACTTCGCGAAAGCGTTGGAAAACCTCCCTCGAAGTACCAACACTGGCCTGGCTGAACGGTTAAGCAAGTATTGTACGGTGAGATTGATCCCGACTAATTCTTCCTTTTTGGTTTGAGGAGGGATTCGAGAGACAGTGGGAGCCATCCTGTTTAGACAAATTAAAAACCACTCTAAACTTGTAAGAGCATCATGCTAAAGTGTTTCTTCTCTCTCTCCTAATTGCTGCGACCAAACATCATGACTGGACTTAAGTTACTACTAGATAAAAACATACTGACAGGGCCAAACTATAAAGATTGGCTCAGGAATGTCAAAATGACAATCACTTATGACAAGTTGGGGTATCTCCTCACCACCAAAGCTCCCCCTGTCCCAGGTCCCAAAACCAGCGTCGCGGATAGGGAAATCCGTAAGACCTGGGAAATCGACTGCGCGAAGGCCAAGTGCCTCGTGCTTGCCTCTATGGACAATGAACATCAGAGGAGGCACGAGAATATGGACCTTGAATCTATATTTCTCCATACAAAAAAACTGTATGGAGAGCAATCCCGTATCGCCAGATACGAAGTCTCGAAAAAGCTGTTTTCGGCGAGATTGGCCGTCGAATCATCGGTAGCGGAACATGTGCTTAAGATGATTGGCTTCATTGAGGAGCTCGCGGACCTTGGGACCACGTTAGAGAACGAGCTCTACACCAAATTGATTCTCCAGTCCCTTCCTTCCACTTACGCCCAGTTTATCCCGAACTTCAACTTGCAAGAAAAAGAAGTTGAACTTTCAGAACTCCTCAACTTGCTGAAGAGTGCAGATGGCACCTTACAAAAAGGTAGGAAAACATCCACTTTGTTTGTAGGAGGATCTTCCTCTTCTAGGTCCAAGGCGAAAGCCAAGGGAAAGAAGAAGAAAGCCCCCGCCAAACCAAGGGGCGGTGTTAGTAAAGTGGATACGAAGGGAAAGACAAAGGCAACAAAGGTAGCGGGAAAGCTTGTGGGAAAGGAAGAATGCTTTTACTGTCACAAGAGTGGACACTGGAAAAAGGATTGCAGGGCTTGGAAGGCCAGAAACTAAAATCTGAAGCAAGTTGCGGCTTCAGCTTCAGATGTGTATGTTAATGAAAACTGTCTATCAATAAACTCTACATCCTGGGTATTGGATACCGGATCAGGATCTCATATCTGTAATTCTTTACAGGCACTGAGAAGGCGTAGGGTTTTGAAGGCAGGTGATATGACCCTCAGAGTTGCAAACGGAGCTGGCATGGATGCTGAGTCCGTGGGGGACTATCACCTGGGTTGTCAGATGGACACGTTTTGGTTTTGCGTGATTGTTATTTTATACCCAATGCAACCTGTAATATCATATCTGTATCTTTATTATCTAAAGAAGGTTATGAATTTGCATTTGTAAGTAATGTTGTGAATATTCACCTTAATCAAGTTTTGATTGGGTCAGGTATATTAAGCAATGGTATATACATATTAAACCAACCACAGATTTTCAATGTCCAGAATACACACAAAAGAAAGTCTCCGGAAACAAATCAGGCTTTCTTATGGCATTGTAGACCGGGTCACATCAATGAGAGAAGGTTGACGAAGTTACATACAGAAGGATATTTGGATCCGTTCGAATATCAATCATATGCAACTTTTCAATCCTGTTTTAAAGGAAAGATGACAAAGACTATGTTCACTGGACACGGAGTAAGAGCGAGCGAGCTCTTGGGACTCGTACACAGCGACGTGTGCGGTCCAATGTCTACGCATGCGCGAAGCGGTTATTCTTACTTCATTACTTTTACGGATGACTTTTCAAGATACGGATATGTCTTCTTAATGAAACATAAATCCGAAGCCATTGGAAAATTCCAGGAATATAAGAATGAAGTAGAAAAACAAACAGGCAAAAGTATCAAGACACTGAAATCTGATCGAGGTGGTGAATACTTAAGTGCCGAGTTCCTGGATTACTTAAAAGAGAATGGAATTCTCTCTCAGCTTACTCCTCCATGCACTCCGCAACATAACGGTGTATCGGAGAGACGGAACCGGACCCTATTGGATATGGTACGTTCCATGATGAATAAAGCTGAGTTACCGCGATCATTCTGGGGATATGCGCTAGAATCAGCTCCATACCTTTTGAACCGAGTTCCAACTAAGACTGTGCCTACCACACCATATGAGATATGTAGTGGGAAGAAACCCTATTTTCAATATCTGAAGATCTGGGGATGTCCAGCTTTTTTCAAAAAGCAGCATGCGGACAAACTCGAGGCATGCTCAGTAATGTGCAAGTTTGTGGGATACCCAAAGAACTCCAGGGGGTATCTCTTCTATTACGTAGAGGAACAAAAGATCTTTGTTTCTCGTAATGCCCATTTTCTGGAACACCAGTTCTTAGAAAAGGAAATTAGTGGGAGCGCAATAGAACTGGAAGAAATTCAAGAACCACAGATTATTACTGAAAGCTTAGTAGAACCAGAGGGTTCAAAACAACTTGACATTCCAACGCCGCTCCGCAGGAATAGTAAGCAGTCTCATCCGCACGAGAGATACTACGGTTTTCTCATAGACGGGGATAGAGAGGATTGCATCATTGATTATGATGAGCCGACTGAAAGGTTCCTAGGCACTCTAGTAAGGTCTCACAAGGCATCGAACATGCCAATTTAAAATTTTTGGTGCCGAGAAACCCTAGACTACGGATCTTAGACTAGATGTTTAGGCGAAATGATAAAGCTAGTTAACAAATTAACTAAAGGTCGGAAGCTACAACCTTTGTAGATCCGGATTTCCACCTCCTTAGCTCCACATGGTCATGCCCTCGCTGTCCATCATGAATCCTCGACTCATTCGTCGGCTTCATCGGAATAATGTGCGGAATAGGTCGTCGGCTTTGTGTCAAAGACGATCTACGTCGAGGTTGCACTAGTTCAAGCTCCGACTTCACAAAGTTGTGAAACTTGTGAAGAGAACACCCAAAACAACTTGGCAAGAGGTAGAGGGTGAAGAAATAGGAGGTGGGTTCACTTTAGATTTGGAATTCTCTCACTAGAACTCAAGTTGCCATTGGAGTAGCAAGCTTGAAGAAGAAGAAGAAGATGAAGAAGATGATGATAATGTTATGATAAGTAATTGAAATAAAAAGAAAAATCAATACTTATCATAAAGTAAACCATGGTTATGTATAGAGAATTGACCTAGGTTAGATTAGTGGTTAGGGTTAAGGATGAAGACAAAAGGGATGACTTTGGTCAAAGTTTCATGAAGCTTCAATAAACTTCATGAAGAAAAGAAACCCTTTTTGTTTTCTTTCACCTAATTAAATGAATAAATAATGGATAAATAATTAAGTGAATAATCAAAAACCCTAACCCTTATCATAACCATGGTCCAATTCTTCACACAAAGCCAAGTTATTATGCATCATCAATCATGATACAAACAAGTGTACACAAAACATATCACATATACAATGTGCACACCAAGTGAGAAAAATCCGTTTAAAGTGAACCAATACTAGTTAATGCAAAGTAATATATCAAATATATAATTATACATTAAATCATTAAATCAACATTTGATTAAATGATCCGATCATGTCGCACATAACCGACTAGTATTCAATGTATCGATTTATCGAATCAATGATTCGATAACTAGGTCATATCGAATATAATAAATCGAAAACATTTATCGCGAGAATGAAATGCTGTATCACATACACGCATTATTCTCGGTCCTGCACACATCTCATATGCGCTCCTATTTCGTTTCGCTTGAACCAGGAAACCTCTGTGTAGGACTCTAAAGACTCGTCAATACGCCGGTAGCAGATGATGATCATATCAAGCACCCACAAGCCGCAAGCGGTCTGCTAAACGTAACGGCCACCCGGGTATTGAGCGATCAGAAGATCGACGAGCTAGCCCGCTCACACTCCTGCGAATCTGACCAATAACACTTACCGTACAGTCCGGTCTCTTCGTCTGATACGTCGCATATCAAGTCAAGGGGTGGTATACGTCAGACCCCAATAACCGATAAGTCATGCCGATGTGAGGCTCATAACGGGTCGAGAAACTACTGGTAACACTTACCAGCAAATCTCCGATCAGCCCTGGCCAGGGACTTCCCTGTTACGGCCAATCAAGCACAGCGCAACATCAACCCCCAATACCGGGAGAGACGAAACCCCTCCTATCGCTCATTGCCTCCATGTGACTCGGGACTGTACCCAAAGACCACCGTTTTGCACGCCCTCATGGACGTGGTAAGGTGGAGATCAAAGCACAGTGGGAATCACACAAGACTCTATGACGATCTCTGGTCTACAGACTAACCTGTACAAGTGTCACATGAGAACTGCCATCTGACGTGAGGTATAATACCATCTGGGAGTTCTCGGCAAGTCCGTCCAGTGTACCCAGTCACCACTGAGCACCCGTACACCATCTCTGATGTCAAACACCAATGGATATGGGATCATCCATTGCCCATCTTATGGGTCGAGAAGCGTATACGCTAGTCTACTCTGGTATATCGATGCCCCGTCTCGATACACCCACGACTAGGGACCATGAAGGATGTACTTATGGACTACCATGTCCCCACTAGTATGATCTGCATCATAGTCCAGGTAGTCAAGTACACATCCTAAGGGCTTTACCAACATGTAACTATAAGACAGTATAAAGAGACTAGTGTACATGTTAAGATAAAGAGTAACCAGATAGCATACTATCATATCGAGCAAGAAAGTCATCTCTATATATGTCCAAGCATCCAATATAATATACATCATCTGTACAATACTGGCCTCTAGGGCATACATACAACCAACAATCTCCCACTTGCACTAGGGCTAGCTGCTGTAGTATCGCATCCCGAGCATCCCGAAGAGTCTCTCAAACTGTATCTGGGGAATGGCCTTCGTGAGTGGATCCGCCGTGTTGTTCTTCGTGTCAACTGTCCTGACCTCGATCTCCCGGCGATCAACTATCTCCCGGATCAGGTGATACTGCCTCAGAATATGCCTGGACCGCTTATGGGACCTGGGTTCCTTGGCCAAAGCCACCGCTCCATTGTTATCGCAATACAAAGGTATTGGACGCTCAATAGATGGAACCACACCAAGTTCAGTAATGAACTTCTTGATCCAGACAGCCTCTTTGGCAGCATCGTTGGCAGCGATGTATTCAGCCTCCATCGTCGAGTCTGCCACGGTTTCCTGCTTGGAACTCTTCCAGCTAACCGCCCCTCCGTAAAGGGTAAAGACAAAGCCCGACTGCGACCTAGAGTCATCCTTATCACTCTGGAAGCTCGAATCGGTAAAGGACTCCACTTGGAGTTCTCCATTACCATACACCAAGAACATATCTCTAGTCCTTCGTAAGTACTTGAGAATGCTCTTCACAGCTGTCCAGTGACTCTCTCCAGGATCAGCTTGATACCTGCTCACTATACTTAGTGAGTATGCTACATCGGGTCTGGTACATAGCATCGCATACATGATAGAGCCTACTGCCGAAGCATAGGGTATCCCTTGCATGCGAGCTCTCTCCAAATCAGTCTTGGGAGACATCTCTTTGGAGAGAGTGACTCCAGAGATCGTGGGCATGTTTCCACGCTTGGACTCTTCCATACTAAACCTCTTTAGTATGGTGTCAATGTACCTGGATTGGGACAATCCCAAAATCCGTTTGGATCTATCTCTATAGATCCTGATTCCCAATATGCAGGAGGCATCACCAAGATCTTTCATTGAGAATCTTTGTGATAAGAAGAGCTTGACCGATTGCAGCATAGGAATATCATTTCCTATCAAGAGTATGTCGTCCACGTACAATACGAGGAAGACAATCTTACTCTCTGCCACCTTCCTGTAGATACAAGGTTCATCTGGATTTTTGACGAAATCAAACTCTTTGATAACGACGTCAAAGCAGATGTTCCAACTTCGCGATGCTTGCTTTAATCCATAAATGGATTTAAGCAGCTTGCACACCTTCCCGCTGCTCCCACTGTCTACGAAGCCCTCTGGCTGAGTCATGTACACGCACTCTTCTAAATCACCATTTAGAAAGGCGGTCTTAACATCCATTTACCAGATTTCGTAATCATGATAAGCAGCGATGGCAAGCATGATCCGGATGGATTTAAGCATAGCCACTGGAGAAAAGGTATCGTCATAGTCCACACCTGGTCTTTGACGAAAACCCTTTGCCACAAGTCTAGCTTTGAAAGTCTCCACTTTCCCATCTACACCAAGTTTCTTCTTGAAGATCCACTTGCTCCCAATGGGTTTTACCCCTTCAGGAGCAACTTCCAAAGTCCATACTTTGTTGGTGTACATGGAATCCATCTCAGACCGCATAGCATCCAGCCATTTCACTGAGTCCCCACTCGTGATGGCCTGCTCGAAGCTAGTTGGGTCATCATCCTCCATGATGCAATCCTCGCTACCTCCATCCATGAGAAAACCGTAGTATCTCTTAGGTTGGCGAGGAACCCTACTAGATCGGCGGAGAGGCTGAGGTTCATCGGGAGCTACTGAATCCTCTGGTTCCACTAAATCTTCAGTTTGAGTTTGTGTAGCCGGAATTTCTTCCAGTTCTACCTCACCGCCACTAATTTCTTTTGCAAGAAATTCCTTTTCCAAAAAGGTGGCATGTCGAGAAACAAACACTTTTTGTTCCTCTGTATGGTAGAAAAGATATCCATGTGAATGTTTAGGATATCCCACAAACTTACATAGAACTGACCGTGCCTCGAGTTTGTCCGGATTTTGCCTTTTGACATAGGTCGGGCAACCCCATATCTTAACTCGTTTAAGACATGGTCTCTTCCCACTCCATATCTCATATGGTGTGGTAGGTACAGATTTAGATGGAACTTGATTCAATAGGTATGCTGTTGTCTCCAGCGCATAACCCAAGAAGGAAATAGGTAACTCAACTGTGCTCATCATAGAGCGCACCATATCTAATAGGGTGCGGTTCCTCCGTTCTGATACACCGTTGTGCTGTGGTGTATATGGAGGAGTCAGCTGAGAGAGAATCCCATTCTCTTTTAGGAAGTCTAGGAATTCATTGCTCAAGTATTCCCCTCCTCGATCAGATCGTAGGATTTTAATACTTTTTCCGGTTTGGTTCTCAACTTCTTGTTTATATTCCCTAAATTTCTCAAAAGCTTCTGATTTGTGTTTCATCAGGAACACATACCTGAACCTAGAGAGATCGTCAGTGAATGTAATGAATTACGAAGAACCATCCCTGGCATGTGTAGACATGGGACCGCATACATCACTATGTATCAGTCCCAAGAGTTCGGTAACTCTTTCTCCGTGTCCCGTAAACGGAGTTTTGGTCATCTTGCCTTTGAGACATGACTGGCAAGTGTCATAAGATGAAAATTCAAACGGATTTAAATATCTATCTTTATGCAACTTAGCTAGTCGTGTCACATTGATGTGACCCAGTATACAATGCCACAAGAAGGATTCGTTCAGTTCTGAACTCTTCCTCTTGTGTGTGTTTGTTATGCTCAGAACTGTTGATTGATTTAGAACATAAATGCCATGCATAACGTGCCTGATCCAACCAACTTTTGGTTATGGAAAATGTTCATAACATTGTCCTGTAATACAAAATTATATCCCTCTTTACTTAATAAAGAAACCGATATAATGTTGCATATCAGGTTCGGCATGTAATAGCATTCGTTCAGAACCAATGTATTACCAGTTGGTAATACAAGGTGATATTCCCCGACAGTCTTAACTGCAACAATTGCACCATTTCCAACTCTAATGTCTTTATCACCTTCTCCAAGTTCTCTACCTTTCCTTAGCCCATGTAACTGATTACATATATGGGATCCTGACCCGGTATCCAATACCCAGGACGTAGAGCAAATAGAGAAACAGTTCTCAGTAACGAACACACCCGAAGAAAATGCATCAACATGTACTTTCTTCATTCGGGTGGCATGGGAATCCTGGTATTCCCCTATATCCTGTTCATTCCTATAACTCTTATAGGAAAGAACGGAACCAACGTTCCCCAGCACAGTATAACATGCGGGTTCGGTCAATACATCCATATTATTATCTTGATTAAGGCATGAACTGGTCGCTACCTGGAGAGAGAGAGAAGAAAACACTTTAGCGTATGCTCGTGCAAGATCAGATTGGTTATTATCTTATCTAATCAGGATGGCTCCCACTGCTTTTTATCAAATCTTCCTCCAAACCCTGAAAGGAAAGACTAGCCGGGATTAATTACACACTACAGGTTCGCCAATCTTTCAGCCAGGCCAGTGTCGGTACTTTGAGGGAGGTCCCCCGTGCTTTCGCACGAACCTAATTAATGTAAACCTCGTTTTCCCAGAGGCGTAACCCCGTTGACACCTTTCTAGACACCTACTTGATCAGCTAATTGCAATGTGTAAAACTCTCCCAGGAGTAACTCTTACTCGCATTGGGTATCGGGATCCAACTATCTCATAGAAGGTATGCAATCTCATTGCAAATTTCAACACTTGAAATTCCCGATAATATTTTGCCCCTAGTGTCCTATGACCTTGACAAAGGCCAACAAATCACAGGATGCTAGTCAAGTTCAACCCGTCATTTCTTGATTGTATCAAACCCACCCGCACGACCCTTGACAAAGGCCAACAAGGTCGTACGACTACCCTGAAACAATCTGCATCACATGCATAAACAGATAAGCACTATTCAGCTACCTCACACTACGCCTTGACAAAGGCCAACAAACGCAGCACGAATACTAAACAGTCTATATCTGAAATGACGGAGGGCTACATCAGGTTTTTCTGAAAACCTATTGCGTAATGAACTTGATATCGTTGTAGAATCAAATGAAGTTTTGAAATGGAGTGATTTTGAGGCTTTTTAGTTTTGCTAAAGGAGTCACTCCCGGTGAAGGGATCTCGGTCCTTTCCTCATCGAATAAGGTGCGGGATATATCATATATATCGCTGTGCAAAGCAAAAACCGTAAAAGCAGTCAAAAGCAAACAGAGTGTGTAGCATCTGCCAGTTATTGCTAAAGGAGTCACTCCTGGTGAAGGGATCTCGGTCCTTTCCTCATCGAATAAGGTGCAGGGTATATCATATATACCGCTATGCAAAGCAAGAACTGTAGCTACCTGTTTTATTTTAAAATTCGATTCTACAACATCTTAGGTTTCTTATCTTTCATTAATCACATTAATGAAGTCCCATCATTTAAATACCTAAACATCACAGATAGATATGACGTACACTTATGTCATCCGCATTCGCCTCGATGTCCCCTCGTGCACCGTTAGGTTAGGTAACTAACGACAGAGCAGGGCAGGGCTAGCGCGGGTGTAAAACATAAGTAACGTCTATATAATATATCATATATACTATATACTATATCCATCACAGAATCACATCACAGATATCGCAGCAGAATAAACATATGAAATATTGGATATACTAGGACGTCCGTGTTTTCAATACGAGCCAGTATAAAACACGGATTCCACGGTCGTGATGAATAGCCAATCCCACACCCCTAGACCCCTACTAGAGCGGCAAGCAACCCTGCCAATTCTAGGGTTAGGAGACCCGGACTCGACTCCTCGAGTTGGTCTCCCACTGGACCCCAGAACCCGGTTACTTGTGCTCCCCTCCTTGGGTCTTTCCTAATGCGGAAAAGTAAATAATATACAAAAGGTGACATCTTCCGCTACCTGGAAGTGCCCCAAATAAAAGAATATTACATACAAGTTTTTACATGAATGAAAATGAAAAACACTCATCTCACATAAAAAACCCCGTCTATTCGAACACGACAATCCAATATAACATATCCAGCAACACATAACATCACATGTCATCAACGTAAGTAAGTATGCATACCCCAATTGTCGTTGACGTATAGCAACGAAACCGGCAATATGATCATACTACACTTACGGTCACAGAAAAGAAAGTGTAAAACTACAACAATTGGAATCCGCAACTTCTTTAGACATCACATGCCTAATCAAATGAAATACTTAGACATCACATGCCTAACAGATATAAATCCCGCATTTTAGTCTCATTATCGAAAACTCTTTTCAATTATCATATGGGACTAAACTGCTAAATTTATAACATTCATTCAGTTATCTCATAACTGTTTGTGAATTCCAATTATTGTATCACATTCCAGATAAACAGAAAATGTTAAACTTTCCGATCGAACAGTCGAATACCCAAGTTTTCCCGATACAGTCCAATACATGAAATGAGTCTAGCAACATTCAGTTCGTGCCTCAGTACCAACGGTCCAGCCGTAGAAGGGTCAAGCCAACGCCTCACATCTGGCACGCCGTACTGCCCTAAACCCGAAGGTTCAAAGGACAGTTCAAGACAGTCACATAATCGAGTTAAGGTTTGTTGTCTTCTAGAGGGACCATCGCGTTACTTGCACTACTTAGAACGTCGTTAAACTACGGAAAAATCCAACACTTGGAAATTTCCCGACAGGGGAAAAGTTGGGTATTTATATCCGGTCGAACTTTTTAACATGTTCTATAAATTATCCGGAAAAACACAAAAGACGAAATTTGATACCCCGATCGAAACACCGAATCCCCAAAGCAACCCCAGAAAATTCAACTCTTGAATAATTATTAAAAATATCCAGAGAACACATCACTGTTAAATATAAATTACTGTACAAAAGTCAAAGCAAGGGAAGACCAAACGGCCGCGGAACCGCCGCACATGCCAAGCTCGTGCCGCGGTTCCGCGGTGGATTATTCGAACTAGGCCCCCGTATTTTACAGTAATTCATATAAAACCCTTCTTGATTTTCTGAATATTTTTAATGTTGAAAAACTCACTGTTTTCAAAAATGTACAGAGAGCATGGAAATTTTGGACTTTCGGGTTCGATCGGACTTCAAAATCCGTCGGGACTTCGCCTAAGGCTCTAGCTAGGCTCTGATACCAGTGAAAGGTTCCTAGGCACTCTAGTAAGGTCTCACAAGGCATCGAACATGCCAATTTAAAATTTCTGGTGCCGAGAAACCCTAGACTACGGATCTTAGACTAGATGTTTAGGCGAAATGATAAAGCTAGTTAACAAATTAACTAAAGGTCGGAAGCTCCAACCTTTGTAGATCCGGATTTCCACCTCCTTAGCTCCACGTGGTCATGCCCTCGCTGTCCATCATGAATCGTCGACTCATTCGTCGGCTTCATCGGAATAATGTGCGGAATAGGTCGTCGGCTTTGTGTCAAAGACGATCTACGTCGAGGTTGCACTAGTTCAAGCTCCGACTTCACAAAGTTGTGAAACATGTGAAGAGAACACCCAAAACAACTTGGCAAAAGGTAGAGGGTGAAGAAATAGGAGGTGGGTTCACTTTAGATTTGGAATTCTCTCACTAGAACTCAAGTTGCCATTGGAGTAGCAAGCTTGAAGAAGAAGAAGAAGATGAAGAAGATGATGATAATGTTATGATAAGTAATTGAAATAAAAAGGAAAATCAATACTTATCATAAAGTAAACCATGGTTATGTGTAGAGAATTGACCAAGGTTAGATTAGTGGTTAGGGTTAAGGATGAAGACAAAAGGGATGACTTTGGTCAAAGTTTCATGAAGCTTCAATAAGCTTCATGAAGAAAAGAAACCCTTTTTGTTTTCTTTCACCTAATTAAATGAATAAATAATGGATAAATAATTAAGTGAATAATCAAAAACCCTAACTCTTATCATAACCATGGTACAATTCTTCACACAAAGCCAAGTTATTATGCATCATCAATCATGATACAAACAAGTGTACACAAAACATATCACATATACAATGTGCACACCAAGTGAGAAAAATCCGTTTAAAGTGAACCAATACTAGTTAATGCAAAGTAATATATCAAATATATAATTATACATTAAATCATTAAATCAACATTTGATTCAATGATCCGGTCATGTCGCACATAACCGACTAGTATTCAATGTATCGATTTATCGAATCAATGATTCGATAACTAGGTCATATCGAATATAACCAATCGAAAACATTTATCGCGAGAATGAAATGCCGTATCACATACACGCATTATTCTCGGTCCTGCACACATCTCATATGCGCTCCTATTTCGTTTCGCTTGAACCAGGAAACCTCTGTGTAGGACTCTAAAGACTCGTCAATACGCCGGTAGCAGCTGATGATCATATCAAGCACCCACAAGCCGCAAGCGGTCTGCTAAACGTAACGGCCACCCGGGTATTGAGCGATCAGAAGATCGACGAGCTAGCCCGCTCACACTCCTGCGAATCCGACCAGTAACACTTACCGTACAGTCCGGTCTCTTCGTCTGATACGTCGCATATCAAGTCTAGGGGTGGTATACGTCAGACCCCAATAACCGATAAGTCGTGCCGATGTGAGGCTCATAACGGGTCGAGAAACTACTGGTAACACTTACCAGCAAATCTCCGATCAGCCCTAGCCAGGGACTTCCCTGTTACGGCCAATCAAGCACAGCGCAACATCAACCCCCAATACCGGAAGAGACGAAACCCCTCCTATCGCTCATTGCCTCCATGTGACTCGGGACTGTACCCAAAGAACACCGTTTTGCACGCCCTCATGGACGTGGTAAGGTGGAGATCAAAGCACAGTGGGAATCACACAAGACTCTATGACGATCTCGGGTCTACAGACTAACCTGTACAAGTGTCACATGAGAACTGCCATCTGACGTGAGGTATCATACCATCTGGGAGTTCTCGGCGAGTCCGTCCAGTGTACCCAGTCACCACTGAGCACCCGTACACCATCTCTGATGTCAAACACCAATGGATATGGGATCATCCATCGCCCATCTCATGGGTCGAGAAGCGTATACGCTAGTCTACTCTGGTATATCGATGCCCCGTCTCGATACACCCACGACTAGGGACCTAGAAGGATGTACTTATAGACTACCATGTCCCCACTAGTATGATCTGCATCATAGTCCAGGTAGTCAAGTACACATCCTAAGGGCTTTACCAACATGTAACTATAAGACAGTATAAAGAGACTAGTGTACATGTTAAGATAAAGAGTAACCAGATAGCATACTATCATATCGAGCAAGAAAGTCATCTCTATATATGTCCAAGCATCCAATATAATATACATCATCTGTACAATACTGGCCTCTAGGGCATACATACAACCAACACCGACTTGCTTCCAGCAGGCCATTCATAGCATTGACTCGATAAAATGGCTGGATGCAATGCGGACCGAAATGGAGTCCATGTACACCAACAAAGTATGGACGTTGAACGTTGCTCCAGATGGGGTAAAACCCGTAGGATGCAAGTGGATCTTCAAAAGAAAGATTGGTGTAGATGGACAGGTTGAGACCTATAAGGCTAGACTTGTTGCAAAGGGTTTTCGTCAAAGACCTGGTTTGGACTATGACGAGACCTTTTCTCCAGTGGCTATGCTGAAATCCATTCGGATCCTTCTTGCCATTGCTGCCTTCCACGATTATGAGATTTGGCAGATGGACGTAAAGACCTCTTTTATAAATGGAAATTTAGAGGAGTGTGTCTATATGGACCAGCCAGAGGGTTTCATTCAGAGTGGGAGCAGCGGAAAGGAGTGCAAGTTGCTTAAGTCCATCTATGGACTAAAGCAGGCATCGCGGAGTTGGAATATTTGTTTTGATGAGACGGTCAAAGAATTTGGCTTTATCAAAAACCTAGATGAACCATGCATCTATAGTAGATTTGTAGCAAGAACTGTCGTATTCCTCGTATTGTACGTGGATGACATTCTTTTGATAGGAAATGACATTCCTATGCTACAATCTGTCAAGGGGTTCTTGTCACACAGGTTCTCCATGAAATACCTGGGTGATGCCTCTTACATTTTGGGGATCCGGATCTTTCGTGACAGATCCAAGAGGATATTAGGACTTTCACAGTCCAGGTACATCGACACCATACTGAAAAGATTCAGTATGGAAGATTCTAAGCGCGGTAATCTACCGGCTTGTCACGGGATCACCCTCTCCAAAGAGATGTCTCCCAAGACTGATTTGGAAAGGGATCGCATGTCTATTATACCCTACGCTTCTGCGGTATACTCTATAATGTATGTGATGTTGTGTACCAGACCAGATGTAGCTTATGCACTGAGTGAAGTAAGCCGGTATCAGTCAAACCGTAGGAAGAAGCACTGGATAGCGGTAAAGAACATTCTCATGTACCTGAGAAGGACTAAGGAGATGTTCTTGGTGTATGGCGGAAAAGACCTCCAGATCAAGGCCTTTGCTGACTCCAGCTTCCTGAGTGACAAGGATGATTCCAAGTCCATGTCGGGTTATGTCTTTACCCTCAATGGAGGGGCAGTGTGTTGGAAGAGTTCCAAACAGGAAACCGTTGCTGACTCGACGATGGAAGCGAAATATATCGCTGCTGCAGATGCCACAAAAGAAGCCGTCTGGATAAGGAAGTTCTTGACAGAACTTCAGGTGGTTCCGTCCATTGTTGATCCAATACCTCTGTATTGCGACAACAACGGGGCTATAGCTTTAGCGAAGGAACCCAGGTCCCATCAGAAGTCCAGAAACATCTTGAGGCGGTATCACCTGATCAGGGAGATCGTGGGTCGCCAGGAGATCGAGGTTCAGAGAGTTGCTACGAAAGATAACACTGCTGATCCATTCACGAAGGCCTTACCCCAGACTCAGTTCGAGCGGCTGATCGAGATGATAGGTCTTCGATACGCCAGTACATGGCCTTAGTGCAAGTAGGAGATGTTGGAGATAGTGCCCTCAGAGTCAATTATTGGATCACAGGCACGTGATTGCAATGATTGAGGGAGGACCTGTCCCAGTAGGACAGTCTTACTCGAGATGATAGTATGCTATCTGGTTTACCTTTATCATCGTGTACTGTTTTAGGTAACCTTACACGTCGCTATTACACGTTGATAGAGCCCCTAGGATTCTTGCTTGACCACCAGCAGTATGAGGGCGATCATATACGTGGGAGCTGGCAGTCTATAAGCATATCCTTAAATGGTCCCTAGTCGTGTGAGTTTCGAGACAGGGCATCGATACTCCATAGTAGACTAGTGTATACAGTCGAGACCCCGACGAGGGGCGGTGGCCGGTCTCACAAGCCACTGGTGTCAGTTGGATCACCTAAGAAGTATACAGGTGCTCATTGGGTTATGAGTACACCGGACAGGACTCGCCGGGAACATGCCAGTTGGTCATATACCAGACGTCAGATGGCAGTTCCCAGGTGACATTTGTGCAGGTTAGTTCATCGACCTAGGGATCGTCATTTGTCTCGTGTGAGTTCCCACTGTACTTTGATTACTACCCTACCACGGCTCAAAGGAGTCGTGCAAACAGGTTTTAGTTGGGTACAGTCCCGAGCCACATGGAGGCAGTGAGCGTATCTTCAGGGGTTCGTCTCTCCCGGTATTGGGGGTGAGGTCGTGCTGTGTCTAGGAGAGCCATTACACGAAGCCCTCGGCCGAGGCAAGGAGATTTACTGGTAGGTATTCCAGTAGTATCTCAGGGTGTTCTGGGCTACACTCCGACACGACTTGTACCGCTTTTGGGGGTCTGACTTTTACCAACCCCCTAGGCCCGCCATGCGATGCTCATAGACGAACGGACCGGACTGCACGGATATTGTCACTGACAGGCTCAGTAGGGTGTCAGGATGAGTTCGCTCATCGACGTCCCTTTTGGTCAATAGCTGGTGGCCCGTCACGTATTGGCTTATACCTCTGACGTGCTGGTGGTTAAATCCACAGCCATAGTATTGACGAGTCTTTATAGTCCACCACACTTTCAGTTACTCAAGCTTTCGGGCGAAACGCTGTAGATGCCGTATGGAGATATGGCAGGGTTCGATCAGATACGTGCGGTATTGCACGGATCATGATCGGACGGTTTTTACTAGCTGGCTTTGGCTTAAGCCGGATCTTAGTATTTGATTGTGTAGTTTTGTCTCATTGCATTTTGTATTTCGGTCGAAGTACAGATGCGGGTGTGTATGCACAGTATCGGGGTTTTTCCTGTAATTTATTACGGGACCAGTTTTATGGAGTTGCCAGTTTGCTTTCCGTTTCGGCCGATTTCCATTGTTCCGTTCATTGGCCGAAGTTTGGTGGAGGAGGGCTTATTTGCATTGTTGCAAATAAGTATTTGTGGAGGGGGCTTTTGCTTTTTGTTGCATCATGATGAGAGCTCCATACCTTGACCTTTTTGACTTGACTACTTCATGATGGCTTGACTTTGTAAGCATCATGGTTGTTGATGATTTGTGTGTTGAGTGTGGGTTTGATGTGGATTTGTGACCTTATCTTTGTTATATCATTTTCCTACACCCACTTGATTAAAGGTGGCCGGCCACTGTTGTGAGCATGAGTGGAGTGAGGTTGATGTATTAATTATTTTTTATATGATTGCATTGTGTCAAAAATGAGTGTGCTGGAGTGATATATAATTGAGGTGATGAATGATTAATTGATGGGAAAATGAATGAGCTTAAATCAAGGCTCATTATTTTTCACAGCACTGAGAGAGAGAGGGCTTGCTTCAATTTCTTTTTCCAGTGAGCACTTTCAAGTTCTGGCCGAGCTCATCCTCCATGATATGCTCAAATTTTTTTGAGCTTCCATCCATGAAAATTCTTGTGCTAAATTCCTCCATAAATGGCAATCTCCTAAAACCCAAAGAGACAGCTATTCTACACTATTCTGCAGCAAATCTTGGACGCGTCGGCCAGCCAACTTCGCGCCCGAGTTGCCTCGGTATTGAGGTGGGAGCCCGTAAAAGATGCAAGCGATGTGGTGCCCTTCCGGCGAGGAGGCGACGACCGGAGTTCCCGCGAGGAGATCGGAGTGGAGATGAAGACCGGAGGACTCGGATCAGTCGGTATATCTCTAACCCGTCTTGTAGTTAGATAGAACTAGTTTAATGGCCCGATCCGGGGTTTAGTGCGCGGTGGTGCCGGATTGCTAAGTCCGCAAAATTTAAGTTTATCACCGTTTCCGCGTTTGGCCGTCGGATTGACGGCCGGGGCGCCGCCGTGCACTTACAGTGGTATCAGAGCCTCGCCTTTAACTTCGTCTAGCTTTGTTTAATGTGTTTTACGTTTCCGATCGAACAAAATCCCGAAAACGCGTATTTCAAGCACATCAGTTTCTGTCGAATTTTTTTTTGAGTCCAAAAATTTTTCAGGTTGTCTCAAAGTGATGTGCAGGGAATTAGAAACATACTGTAAAAATTTGGTACCATGAACTCACTGTTCTACCGCGAAAGCGCGGCCAAACCCCTGCTTGGGCCGCGCTTCCGCCGCAGTAACAACTGTTCATGTCCCCAAAACTTTGCAGAATGTTCCTGAGTTGAAAATGTGTTTTCTGGAATATTTAAATTGGGCCCAGGTTTTCTGTGAGTGCTACAGTTTTGTTTGGGGGCCCACTTGTTAAGGTTTGATCAATCGGAAAATTTTAAACACATTTTTCACAGTATTTACATTATATCTGCGACCGTGAATGTCACTCGATCGGTAAGTCCGGTCTAACTGCTATAGCCCGGTTAGACGGATTTACGAACGTGACTTTCACGTGGATGTTCTATGTTTATGCTGTGATGTTGCGGATCGGTCGTGGGGATAGCCTGGATGCAATGCTAGTACAGTGCTGTTGTATTATGTACATTTGATATTGCGGGGCGAGCGTCCGACATGTGGACTGCCGTCACTGCCTGATTGTATTATTCTTTTGGGGCATGACCTGGTTGCGGTCGATGTACCCGGTGTATGTATATTTTACTTTCTGTACTAGGATTACCCCGCGGTGGGGTGCACGGATGGCCGGGTTCTAGAGGGCAACAAGCCCGCATCTCATGGCATTGAGACGGAGGGGGCTTCACTCTGGGATTGGCGGGCTATTCGCCGCACTCGTAGGGGGTACAGGTTGACCCAGGAGGGGTGCCCAAGTTACCGGATTCCGTGAAGTGCTGGGTGGTCCATTCACGGTGCTGAAGGGGGCTGCCTCGCTTCAGGTTTTGGCGGGTGACTTGCCGCGCCCGTAGGGGTCTAGGATTTCATTGCACAGGCTATCACACGACCAGGGGAACGTCGGGTTTCAGCAGTGGCTCTGTGAAACCCGGGGATCCCAGATATCTGTATTGTTTCTGTGATGCTGTTCATTCTCTGTGATGTTGCATTTCTTTTCATGCCTTGAGCGAAATATAATATATTGGTATATATATTATTAGATGTTGTATATGTTTTACATCCGCGCTAGTCCAGTCCCCGCTCTGTCGTTAGTTAGCTAACCTAACGGGTAATGACGGGACCCAGTGGCGAATACGGATGGCATATACGTACATCAGTATATTTTCGTTCTTTTTGGTGTGATCAATTGATGGGACTGCGTTGATTCGGATCAATGCAAGTTAAAAACAAACCTAATCTGATGTTGTTGGAACACTTTTCAAAAAGCTGTTATTGCAAGGACGTTCACTTTTGTTTTGCATCGTGATATTCAGTTGGAATATCCTGCTCCTCAGTCGACGAGGCAAGGGCCGAGATCCCTTCACCGGGAGTGACCCCTTGGACAAAAGTTTGCGTCAGGGCAATGACTTCACTATAGCCGATTACTTTTGCTTTGCATCGCGGTATTCATTTGGAATATCCTGCACCCCATTCTACGGGGAAAGAGCTGAGATCCCTTCACCGGGAGTGACCTCTTTAGCAACGGTTTTCGTCACTATATTTTTAAAAGCTATCTGTTCCTTCGACGATATCAAGTTCTTTATGTTAAAGGTTTTCGCCAGAAACCATTCGTAGCCCTCCGTCGTTTCAGACGGGTAGCAAGTAGTATTCATGCTATGTTTGTTGACCTTCGTCAAGGCATAGTGTATGGTAGCTGCTTGTTGCCTTTCTGCAGCATAGATAGATGCGTTGGTTTGGGACAGTCGTATAGCCTTGTTGACCTTCGTCAAGGGCTTGTACGGGTGGATTCAAATTAACCTGGATAATGACGGGTAGAACTTGACATGTGACTTATGATTTGTTGACCTTCGCCAAGGTCATAAGAGCATGGGGCGGAAATCACATCGGGAGTTTCAAAAGAACTGAAACTTGCCAGATATGCGCATACCTTCTGGAGTGTGATACCGTGAGCGGATTCCGTCACGTTATCATGCGATGATAGTTGGGTCCCGATTCCCACTGATGAGTTAGTTTACTCCTCGGGTGACCCCGACTAATTCTTCTTTCAGGTTTGGAGGAGAATTTGACGGTACAGTGGGAGGATTCCAGATTAGATAAATTGGTAACCATTCTGATCTAGGATAGAGTGCACGCTGAGTGTTTCTTTTCTCTCTCTCTTTGGCAGCGACCATTGACCCGACCCTATGACTATGACTCAGTGACCAAGTTGACCGAACCTTCTTAACACTGGCTTTTGGATTGTCAGAGTTGCAAACCTCATTGCCACTCCTACTTTTACCCTTTTCTCCAGGACACCCCGTATTACTACGAATGTCCACTTCCATTGGACAAAACCATCGTATGGTTAGATACGAACTCGAAGGGATTTATTCGAGGATGGTTTCCGGTTCTGGAGAAAACGGATAGGATTATTCAGTTGTCTTTTCTTTTTACCTTCTCCCAGGTTGCGAGTACTCCTTGATTTAGGAGTAGTACACCTATTACGCAAATTGGATAGTCTTCTTCCAAACCTTAGGCTGGTGCCGACCGGTAGGGAATGAAGAAAACCAATTAGCCTAACGATGGTGTACAGAAGGTATTAAGTTCAGACAAAGCAAGGGATTAGTAAGAGGGCAAAGTAAATTGCGACAGATATTCATGACCAAACCAGGTATTTCTTCGCCAATCCTAAAATCACTTTTGAATTTCTCCAGGACACCCCGTATCACTACGAAGATCCACAGTTTATTGGATACTCCATCGTATGGTTATATACGAACTCGAAAGGAACTTGTTCCAGTTCGGGGATGGATTCTGGTTCAGGAGAAATAGGAATTAAGTTCATTCGGTTGTCTTTTATCCTCACCTTCTCTCGCATTGCGAGTGTTCCTAGGATTAGGACAGTACACCCATTATGCTTATTGGATAGTCTTCTTCCAAACCATAGGCTGGCGCCGAACGGTAGGGAAGGAAGAAAACCATTTGGCCTAAAGGGGTGTGCAGAAGGTAATGACTAAAGACATATGAAGGGATTTGGAGAGGTGGCAATGAATTACACGGTTACAGTTGTGAATCTGGATAATGGAAGGGGCATTACTAGGAATACCAGAATACCCCATCGAAACATTTCAATGTTTCAGTCTCACTGTGTACTGTTAAAGGAAAGCTGATTTCCCGACTAAATACTTACTCCAGGGTATGTATTTACCAGGTATGATTCTCACATCTGTATGGTCTTACAGATGATGAGTGGGAGTAAGTTATTGGGAATTAGGTGATTATCCTCATTATATCGGGATTCGTTGTAATCGGTGATATTTGAGGAAATCACCTGGGCTGTTTGCCAGTCGGCAAATATTTGGTTTTGAATATCCACTTTTGTGCACCAATTTCAAATTGATATATCTGTACGTCTATTTTCATTGAGTGAGATATACCTTTCTGAAATTATGTCTATGACATTTACCTATATCAGTGGATGGTTAGGTAAGGAGCATTAAACAGCGGTGTAATTCTTCTTAACCATAAGTACAGTTTTCAACCTACGACACACAGTGAATGAGTTTTCAGACTCAAGGGACTTATACAGAGTATTGTATGTTGTCCAGGGTCCATCAGGACAGAGGGGTTGGTCCTCATACTATATTCGGTTTACTTATGACTTCTCTAGTTTTTAGACAGGTGTTTCGTGGAAACACATGGTCCGAATTTTGAGAAGTTATATGTATTTGAATAGAGTAGAGAACCAGGTGTAGCAAGTATCGGGATTCTTCAAAGCAATCGAAGATGTAGACACTTGTGCATGGTATTCAGTTGATAGTAATGATAAGAGATTTTGCTTCTCTTTCAGGTTACTCATAATTGGAAGCATTCCTAAGTTGAGTAACGCTGATCGGCCTCCTTCCATTTTAGTTGACATGCACTGGGGACAGCTGCATGATTTGAATCTGGTTCAATTAAATCAGTGCCTCTGGTTCTATATTGGATATAGTACAGTTCATATCTTAACATTGTTAAGGTACGGGGAGTTGTCCGGTTTATGCTTAAAACCAGACATTGGACAACTCAAGGCACGTTTCTGTAATGGCTGTTTGTGGGTTGACCCAGGCTGTGACGAGGGTTGACTTTCTACCATCTGGATGAACAATAGCGATATTGTTCTATACTCGCCACAGTTTTATCAAAAATGGATTTTTTCAGAAAACAGTAGTGGGAGTATGGTAGAACTGGAAGTGATTCCAGAACCACAAACGATTACTGAAGATTTGATAAGGAACCTAAAGATTCAATCTGGATTGACATTCCATTGGCCACTCCGCAGATACGGTGGGTAACTTCAGGCACCCGAGAGGTACTACGGTAGCCTTAAGGACGGTGACAGGGAAGTTCTTGTTTACCCACACTTGCCATTGCTGTTGTTCCAGACTGTGAGACCCGGCGGGAGGATGAGTATAGCGTCGTTCTAAACTTGTTTTAGAAGTGTACGTGTATATGACTCTGCCAGAGGGTTGTCGTAGTCAGTGGGAGCAGCGGAAGCATTGGTGGACAGGTAGCTTATGTCTATTTATAGACCATAGCAGACATAGCGGAGATAGATCATCAATTTCTGATGTGACTGCCATAGGTTTGACTTCATCAGAATAGGGGATGGATCTGTTGAGAAGGTAGTAGGGTGTGATGTCATGGTATTTGGATGACATACACAAAGTAGGAAAGGAAACTCCTATACTACGATCGGTTATACTTTGGTCGTCACACAGTGGTTTCTCCACACAGGACTTGGATATTAAATCAGACATACTGGTTACTAGATCTATGGTTTTAGATCTAGATTTGGGTGGTTTCCCAATCAGGGTACTTTGACAGCGTTCTAAGAGTATTTAGAATGGACGACTCCTGGCACGGTAGTGTACCTGCAAGTAATGGAGTTACCCTCTCTAAAGGTGTCTTACAGACTAAAGGAGAGAGGGACGTGCATGATTGGCAGATCACTTGCTCAGGCAATTGAGTCAATCATGGGATGTCAAGTACCACACCAGATATTGTTTTTGCACTAGATGCAATAAGTTGACATTAATCCAATCCTGGAGAAACAGTCGGAAGCAGTTTTAGAACATAAGTGGATGTTCTAGGGATATGATAACGACAGCCTCATTCGTGAGACAGTTATCATTCCAGGCTTCCAAGGTGCCATAGACGACAAGGAGGTTGTCAGAGTTATAGTTTTTCCTTCTGATGAGGGGCAGTATTTTGGACAGGTGATCCAAGGCAATACTGAGGGTGGCATGGCGCAGGATACTGATTAAGTTCAGTTGACGATACAGTCTAAGAAGTTTGGATTTGGAGTTCATTTATGAGCTATGTCCCATCAGACATCCAGACGCATTCTAAGACAAGTATTGCTCTTTTCGGGAGATGGGTTTCTCCGCGAACTTGAGATATAGAGAGACATAGAAAGGAACAACAAAGCGGATCCACTCACTGAGGCTATTCCTCGAACGCAATAGTGTCGCAAACGAGCTTTGTGAGACTGACTAGTAGAGGAGTTGGGTGTTCGGTATCACACGGGCTGTGAGTATGCGACATCTCAATAATTAGCCTTGAGTGCAAGTGGGAGATTGTTGGAGATAGTGCCCTCAGAGTCAATTATTGGATCACAGGCACGTGATTGCAATGATTGAGGGAGGACCTGTCCCAGTAGGACAGTCTTACTCGAGATGATAGTATGCTATCTGGTTTACCTTTATCATCGTGTACTGTTTTAGGTAACCTTACACGTCGCTATTACACGTTGATAGAGCCCCTAGGATTCTTGCTTGACCACCAGCAGTATGAGGGCGATCATATACGTGGGAGCTGGCAGTCTATAAGCATATCCTTAAATGGTCCCTAGTCGTGTGAGTTTCGAGACAGGGCATCGATACTCCATAGTAGACTAGTGTATACAGTCGAGACCCCGAAGAGGGGCGGTGGCCGGTCTCATAAGCCACTGGTGTCAGTTGGATCACCTAAGATGTATACAGGTGCTCATTGGGTTATGAGTACACCGGACAGGACTCGCCGGGAACATGCCAGTTGGTCATATACCAGACGTAAGATGGCAGTTCCCAGGTGACATGTGTGCAGGTTAGTTCATCGACCTGGGGATCGTCATTTGTCTCGTGTGAGTTCCCACTGTACTTTGATTACTACCCTACCACGGCTCAAAGGAGTCGTGCAAACAGATTTTAGTTGGGTACAGTCCCGAGCCATATGGAGGCAGTGAGCGTATCTTCAGGGGTTCGTCTCTCCCGGTATTGGGGGTGAGGTCGTGCTGTGTCTAGGAGAGCCATTACACGAAGCCCTCGGCCGAGGCAAGGAGATTTACTGGTAGGTATTCCAGTAGTATCTCAGGGTGTTCTGGGCTACACTCCGACACGACTTGTACCGCTTTTGGGGGTCTGAATTTTACCAACCCCCTAGGCCCGCCATGCGATGCTCATAGACGAACGGACCGGACTGCACGGATATTGTCACTGACAGGCTCAGTAGGGTGTCAGGATGAGTTCGCTCATCGACGTCCCTTTTGGTCAATAGCTGGTGGCCCGTCACGTATTGGCTTATACCTCTGACGTGCTGGTGGTTAAATCCACAGCCATAGTATTGACGAGTCTTTAGAGTCCACCACACTTTCAGTTACTCAAGCTTTCGGGCGAAACGCTGTAGTGGCCGTATGGAGATATGGCAGGGTTCGATCAGATACGTGCGTTATTGCACGGATCATGATCGGACGGTTTTTACTAGCCGGCTTTGGCTTAAGCCGGATCTTAGTATTTGATTGTGTAGTTTTGTCTCATTGCATTTTGTATTTCGGTCGAAGTATAGATGCGGGTGTGTATGCACAATATCGGGGTTTTTCCTGTAATTTATTACGGGACCAGTTTTATGGATTTGCCAGTTTGCTTTCCGTTTCGGCCGATTTCCATTGTTCCGTTCATTGGCCGAAGTTTGGTGGAGGAGGGCTTATTTGCATTGTTGCAAATAAGTATTTGTGGAGGGGGCTTTTGCTTTTTGTTGCATCATGATGAGAGCTCCATACCTTGACCTTTTTGACTTGACTACTTCATGATGGCTTGACTTTGTAAGCATCATGGTTGTTGATGATTTGTGTGTTGAGTGTGGGTTTGATGTGGATTTGTGACCTTATCTTTGTTATATCATTTTCCTACACCCACTTGATTAAAGGTGGCCGGCCACTGTTGTGAGCATGAGTGGAGTGAGGTTGATGTATTAATTATTTTTTATATGATTGCATTGTGTCAAAAATGAGTGTGCTGGAGTGATATATAATTGAGGTGATGAATGATTAATTGATGGGAAAATGAATGAGCTTAAATCAAGGCTCATTATTTTCACAGCACTGAGAGAGAGAGGGCTTGCTTCAATTTCTTTTTCCAGTGAGCACTTTCAAGTTCTGGCCGAGCTCATCCTTCATGATATGCTCAAATTTTTTTGAGCTTCCATCCATGAAAATTCTTGTGCTAAATTCCTCCATAAATGGCAATCTCCTAAACCCCAAAGAGACAGCTATTCTACACTATTCTGCAGCAAATCTTGGACGCGTCGGCCAGCCAACTTCGCGCCCGAGTTGCCTCGGTATTAAGGTGGGAGCCCGTAAAAGATGCAGGCGATGTGGTGCCCTTCCGGCGAGAAGGCGACGACCGGAGTTCCCGCGAGGAGATCGGAGTGGAGATGAAGACCGGAGGACTCGGATCAGTCGGTATATCTCAAACCCGTCTTGTAGTTAGCTAGAACTAGTTTAATGGCCCGATCCGGGGTTTAGTGCGCGGTGGTGCCGGATTGCTAAGTCCGCAAAATTTAAGTGTATCACCGTTTCCGCGTTTGGCCGTCGGATTGATGGCCGGGGCGCCGCCGTGCACTTACAGGAGATTGTTAGTGTATATGCCCTAGAAGCCTTTACTGTATCATACTAGTTTGTATATTACTTAAAGGAAGCTTGGGATATTCACCTTGTATAGACAATCTTCCTCAAAATAGTAGTATGCTACTTGGTTTGTTTCTACTTTAATGTGTACATGTGTTTATTTTAGTATATCACCTATACACATTAGTGGAGCCCTTAGGATCTTTGCTTGATTACCAGCGTTGTGATGGCAGTCACACTCGTGGGGGCTGGGTAATCCACAAGCACATCCTTATCCAGGTCCCTAGTCGTAGGACTATCGAGACAGGGAATCGATACTACGGAGTAGACTAGCGTATGGGCTTCTCATCCCAGCAGGGGAGACGGTCTGTCCCACAGCCTTCAGTACGTCGTACTTGAGATAGTATGCGGGTGCTCGTTAGGTTACGAGTACACTGGACAGGACTCGTCGGGAACTGTTGGTTGGTACTATACCTATCGTCAGTTATCAGTTCCCAGGTGACATGAGTACAGCTTAGTCTGCTGACTTGACACTGTCACTTCTCCTCGAGTGTGTTCCAACTATACTTAGATCACTACCCTACCACGGCTCAAAGGAGTTGTGCAAACAGGTAGTAGAGTTGGGTGCAGTCCCGAAGCACTTGGAGGCAGTAACGGTAAGACAGGATTCATCTCTCCCGGTATTGGGGGTTGATATCGTGCTGTGTCTAGGAGAGCCATTACATAAAGTCCCTGGACAGGGCAAGCGAGTTATACTAGTAGGTTTCCAGTGTTATCTCAGGGTGTCCTGGGCTACACTCTGACACGACTTGTACCGCTATTAGGGGACTGACGTTTACCGCCCCCTAGGCCCGCCATGCGATATTCTCAGACGAACAGACCGGATTGTACGCAGATTGTCACATTCAGGCTCAGTAGGAGTTCAGATGGGTTTCACCTCGTCCTTCTTCTTATCGGCATCTACCTGGGGTCCGTTACACACAGCTAGTGCCGCTTGCGGTCTGTGGTTAAACCCACTACCAGTGTAGTGTCGAGTCTTTAGAGTCCCACACAGAGAGCTATTCGCCTTTAGGCAAAAGAGTAGAGGTCGCATGGTTTTGCGACAGGGTTCGGTCACATCCGTACACTTGTGCACGTTTAGTGTCCGGGCAGTTATCACTAGCGGGCTTTGGTTTAAGCCAGATCCTAGTGTACGTTTTGGGATTGGTTTTATCTCGTTTGTATTCATGTTCCTCGGAACGCGGATGCGGGTGTGTATGCACGGTTGACAGAGACAGAGGCAGAGGATTCTCATTAGGGTTGTTGACTGTTGACTTTTGCTAAACCCTAATGAGAATAAGAAATATGATTAATGATAATATTAATTAAGTATTATTGTGCCATGGTTGGGTTGAAAGGTTGACTTTGTTGACTTGTTGACTTAATTGACCGGTTGACTAGGTTGGACTTGTTGACCATCATCATGACAATGGCTATCATTTCTTGGCATTGACCTTGGCTTGCTTGTTTGTTCACAAATTGCATTTAATGCATGAAATGATATGGCCATTTGATATGTTAACAACCATCACATAATACTCAATTATTATTATGTGTTATGATTATTTTGGATTATGAGAGCAAGGGTGAGAAAAGTCTTGCTCATTCAATCATTCTCATTCTCTCTCATCCTCAAGCTCTCCCTCTTCCTCTTGCTCTCTCTAGTTCATGGTTCTATTGTCTCATTTGTTGAGAAGCAAGAACCATAGAGATAAAGCCCAACAAACTTCTCTACTCATCCTAGTATACAAGGTTTAGCAAACCAATTGTTCTAGTTTCCTCAAGATTGAGGTTGAAGCCAAAGGTAGAATCTTTCAGGTGGATCCATCTTCGGCACAAAGAGACGACGAGGAGAGAACCATCCGACCACCACAAGGAGTCCAAGAGAAGGAGTTCAAGTTAAGGTATAACCCCTAACCGAGTAGGTAAAACTCCTAGTTAGGTTGTTAGATAGTTGTTTAACAAAGATCCGTATTTTGAGTCTATGTTACCACCAAATGAAAAATCGTTTTTCATCATTTCCGCGAGCCCGAAAGAACCGGGAGAGGTAACGTGGACTTACAGCTATACTAACCCTACAGTGGTATCAGAGCCAAGCTAGATGTCACGACCCAAGTTTGGCCCGTAACAGGCACTTAAACTACGTAACGTCAACAGGCGTACGCAACTCAAGTAAGCCGAAATCTCCGAAATATAAACTACCCAAAACTGGATCAACGGAGAAAACATAGTTTAAAACATTTTGAAAATCACAAGTAAAATCTCCAACTTTAGTTTTCTTTCTTGAAAATTTCGGCAGCACCTCCTTTGTAAAAACTAGCCCCAAAAACGGGTACAAAACATATATTATATAAAGCATCCCAAATGGGAGCAAAATCACGCCCAACGGCGGATGCAATCACCACAACAAGTATACGACGCCGAAGCGAAGAATATAAAAGGAAACAGTAATAAGAAGTAACTTTCCAACATAACCGGCTCCCACGAGCACGGCACCCCAAGTCACCAACATAATACAACACTGAATCCTCACAAGTCGTCTCTAAGTCATATACAACAGTGGTAGATGGAGAATACTACATCCAACAAAAAGGATATATAATGTGCAAACAGATAACCGCAAACCCACCTAAAGAAAAGGCCTCACTGCCTAACGTAGTGGTATCCGCAAAAGTAGTGATGATAAGATGCCCCGCCGCAACTACTCTGAGGGTAAGTCCTGCAAAACACTGTGGCACAACGGGGGTGAGTTGCCAACTCGTGAATAGTAAATAACGTCATACTGTAATCGCAGGTATGCAGGAACAACGATCTATCAATCACATGTAATCCGATAGCATAAGTATGATAAGTGAATATGCAACAATCATGTAAAGGTACATCATCAGGGTACTACAACTACATGAAGCGATGCATATCAATATAACCCTGAGTGTGTGGGATGATATAATAAAATCTCATGCAAAATCATCAGCATGGAAAAACACTAGCGTCCCTCACTGACACATCAAATCCCAAATCCTCAGGCAGCGCATCCGTAGATCGGCCCTCACATCCTGTAAGTCTCATGGAACCTGAGTGTCTAACACCGACACGCGAAACATCATAAAAACATATACCTGTAAGTGTGTGTGTGTGTGTGTATATATATATATATATATATAAGGATATCAACCGCGTATGTCCACCGACAATACGTAAAAATCATGACAACCTGAGTGTCTAACATCGACGCTCGAAACATCATAACTCAGGCGCTGTCACCACCACTGGCCCTGACGATATGTCATAACTCACTCCAGTCGGTATCCCCATGATAACCTCCGAGTCCAAATACAATCACCGGTAGGTAGTGGTCCCACCGCCAGGCTTATCGTCTACACCACGAAATCACCACTCGCCCCGGGGTACCATACCGGGTCCACCATGTACCCGCAGACGGTGCCTCCCGCTCCTCGAATCGGGTATCACAAGTCAAATCTCAGAACCGAGAAATCACATGGTGGACGCACTGAAATATCATATCAAGAGAAACCGGGTTTTCGAACAATACATCGTTTTTTTGAAATACCCCCACGATTCTCAAATCCATAAATCATATGAAATCCATATCTCAATGCGTAAAATCCATATAAAACTGATATATGCAACATAAAACGTCAATATGAGCATATAAAGGGAAAACCGCTCTTTAAGTGAATCCAGCTTTTAAAATATATCTTGCGGTTCCCAAAATCCTCCGAAAACAAATACAGTATCATATGAGGTGTACATGTAAGTATAGCAAGGTTTAAGTATCTACATGTAAGCAAGTGGGTATGATGCATTTCATAAGCGCAAAGATTAACAACTCAATATCGCATATAAAAACAATACCTCTGAGGGTCTATACAACTATAGCCAGCATATGCGATATACATGTCAGTATGTGTGCATGGTGTACATGTAGCCGTAATAGACTATGTGGGTGTACATGTCAATATGTATGCATGATATATAAGTAACTGAAATCGAGTATGTGGTGTACATGTCAATATGTATGCATGATGTACAAGTAACTATAGTAAGATATACGTGAAGTGGAATAAGGGTCACTACCTCCACTATTCCTGCCCAATGCAATATCACGTAAGTATGTGCCCATAATATTTCATATGCACAATGGAATAAGGGCTACTACCTCAACAGTCCCTATCTCCTACCATATCACGTATGTAGGTATCAACAATATCTCATATGCACAAAGGGATAAGGGCTACTGCCTCAACCGTCCCTATCCCCTACCATATCACGTATGTAGGTGGTGTGTGTCATGGCAATTACAGACGGTGTGAGTGTAGCATACAATTTAGTGCTCGTGCAACATGAACCGTCAGTAATGTGTTATATCTAAGGTACGAGTCAAGTACTACAGATAGTGCTATGCAATGACATTCATATGAAAGTAACTAATATGCAAATACTATGCAGCTAACATATCATATTCGCCCCGACGCATAACGCCATACGGGCGATTTCCCCGTAGATGTTAAATCTACTCACCAATGGTCTCCGGCTATGAAAATCCGACCACCTGCTTCCCCTTGTTCGCAGCGTCCGAAGTCCCCGCTTGCGACGCTATATTTTCACAAACACAAGAAATAATGCGAACATCTCAGAAATCGATCAATATAACGTAAAACTACGTATTCAAAACGCACCACACACTAAACTAACTTGCGAGGGTGCGTCTAGTGGCTAACATGCGTCACGATACCACAAAACCTAACCAAACACAGCAGCTGCACCAGATCACGATTCGTGTCGTAAAACGTAACACGCGGACTCAAAACACTAGATTATAGGTAATCGATCCCAGATTTTGCATACTGGATTTACTAAAAAAGTAAACAGTACCAAACACACCTAACCAACAGCAGACAACTTGTAAGTGCACGGCGGCGCCCCGGCCATCAACCCGACGCCGGAACGCGGAAACGGTGGTAAACTTAAATTTTTGCGGACTTTGCAAACCGGCACCACCGCGCACTAAACCCCGGATCATGCCATTAAACTAAATCTAGCTAACTACAAAGAGAAGGGGAAAAGATATACCGACGATCCAAGTCCTCCGGTCTTCATCTCCTCTCCGATCTCCTCACGGGATCTCCGGTCGTCGCCTCCTCGTCGGAAGGGCACCACGTCGCCTGCATCTTTTACGGGCTCCCGCCTCTATACCGAGGCAACTCGGGCACGAAGCCGGCTACTCGACGTGCCCAAGATATGCTGTAGGAAGTGTAGTGTAGAGGCTACTTGTCTCTTTGGGATTTGTTGCCTTTGGATGGAGGAATGAGGATTGAACTTTGGAGGGAAATGAAGCTACCAATTTTGCAAGCCAAATGAGATGAACAAAATGAAGCACAAAATGAATCTCTCATTTTTCTCTCCTTATCATGAAGTGGCCGGCCTCTTGCTTTTTGGAGAATGGTGGAGATGTATACAAATTGCAAGAGGGAGGTAAGTGTAGGAGAAACAAAAGAGGTGACCACAACATCAACCATACCCTTTCCTCCATACCCTTTCCTATTCAATCAAATCTCAAAAAGCAAAAGCATGGTGGAAAAAGATATGAAAGCTATCATATCAAACAATATGCAAAGAAAACCCCTCCACAAATGTAATTTGCAAAACTGCAAATTACCCCTCCATCGGAAAAGTCCGGCCGGGAAAGAACAAATGAAAACCGGCCGGAACGGAATGCAAACTGGCAACTCCAGAAAACTGGTCCCGTAATAAAATACAGGAAAACCCCAATACTGTGCATACACACCCGCATCTGTATTCCGTCCGGATACAAATGCAAAGAGACAAAATCTACACTGTACTAAACTAGGACCGGCTTAAACCAAAGCCGGCTAGTAATGTCCGTCCGATCCTGATGCGTGCAATACCGCACGTATTTGATCGAACGCTGCCATATAACTATACGGCCACTAGTACAAAACTGTCCGATCCTGATCCGTGCAATACCGCATGTATCTGATCGGACCCTGCCATATCTCCATACGGCCTCTACAGCGTTTCGCCCGAAACTTGAGTAACTGAAAGTGTGGTGGACTCTAAAGACTCGTCAATACTATGGCTGTGGATTTAACCACTAGCCCGTCAGAGGTATAAGCCAATACGTAACGGGCCACCAGCTATTGACTAAAAGGGACGTCGATGAGGAAGCTCACCCCGACACCCAACTGAGCCTGTCAGTGACAATATCCGTACAGTCCGGTCCGTTCGTCTATGAGCATCGCATGGCGGGCCTAGGGGGTTGGTAAAAGTCAGACCCCCAAAAGCGGTACAAGTCGTGTCGGAGTGTAGCCCAGAACACCCTGAGATACTACTGGAATACCTACCAGTAAATCTCCTGCCTTGGCCAAGGTCTTCGTGTAATGGCTCTCCTAGACACAGCGCGACCTCACCCCCAATACCGGGAGAGACGAAACCCCCGAAGATCCGCTCACTGCCTCCATGTGGCTCGGGACTGTACCCAACTAAAACCTGTTTGCACGACTCCTTTGAGCCGTGGTAGGGTAGTAATCAAAGTACAGTGGGAACTCACACGAGACAAATGACGATCCCCAGGTCGATGAACTAACCTGTACACATGTCACCTGGGAACTGCTATCTGACGTCAGGTATAAGACCAACTAGCATGTTCCCGGCGAGTCCTGTCCGGTGTACTCATAACCCAATGAGCACCTGTACACATCTTAGGTGATCCAACTGACACCAGTGGCTTGTGAGACCGGCCACCGCCCCTCGTCGGGGTCTCGACTGTATACACTAGTCTACTCTGGAGAATCGATGCCCTGTCTCGAAACTCCTACGACTAGGGACCTTTTAAGGATGTGCTAATAGACTCCAGCTCTCACTTATATGATCGCCCTCATACTGCCGGCAGTCAAGCAAGAATCCTAGGGGCTCTATCAACGTGCAATAGTGACCTGTCATGTCACCTAAAGCAGTACACGATGATAAAGGTAAACCAGATAGCATACTATCATCTCGAGTAAGACTGTCCTACCGGGATAGGTCCTCCCTCAATCATTGCAATCACGTGCCTGTGATCCAATAATTGACTCTGAGGGCACTATCTCCAACAATCTCCCACTTGCACTCAAGGCTAATTATTGCGATGTCGCATACTCACAGCCCGTGTGATACCGAACATCTAACTCCTCTACTAGTCAGTCTCACAAATCCCGTTTGTGAAACTATTGCGGTCGAGGAATAGCCTCAGTGAGTGGATCCGCCTAGAAGTTTCTTTCTATGTCTCTCTATATCTCAAGTTCGCTGAGAAAGCCATCTCCCGAAATGAGCAATACCTGCCTTAGAATGTCTGGATGTCTGATGGGACGTAGCTCATAAATGAACTCCAAATCCAAACTTCTTAGACTGTATCTTCAACTGAACTTAATCAGTATCCTGCGCCATGCCACCCTCAGTATTCCCTTGGACCATCTGTCCAAAATACTGCCCCTCATCAGAGGGATAACTATAACTCTGACAACCTCCTTGTCGTCCATGTCACCTTGGAAGCCTGGAATGATAACTGTCTCTCGAATGAGGCTGTCGTTATCATATCCCCAGAACATCCACTTATGTTCTAAAACTGCCTCCGACTGTTTCTCCAGGATTGGATCAATATTAACTTATTGCATGTAGTGCAAGAACAACATCTGGTGTGGTACTTGACATCTCATGATTGACTCAATAGCCTAAGTAAATGATCTGCCAATCATGAATATCCCTCTCCCCTTTAGTCTGTAAGACACCTTTAGAGAGGGTGACTCCATTACCTGCAGGTACACTACCGTGCCAGGAGTCGTTCATTCTAAATCCTCATAGAATGCTGTCAAGGTACCCAGGTTAGGAAACCACCCAAATCTAGATCTAAAACCATAGATCTAGTAACCAGAATGTCTGATATATATCCAAGTCCTATGTGGAGAAACCACTGTGTGACGACCAAAGTCTAACCGACTGTAGTATAGGAGTTTCTTTTCCTACTCTGAGTATGTCATCCAAATACCAGGATATCACACCCTACTACCTTCTCAACAGATCCATCCCCTATTCTGATGACGTCAAACCTATGACTGTCACATCAGAAATGGATGATCTATCTCCGCTACATCTGCTTTAGTCTATAAATATACATAAGCCTGATGTCCACCAATGCTTCCGCTGCTCCCACTGACTACGACAACCCTCTGGCAGAGTCATATACACGTACACTTCTGAAGCTAGTTCAGAACGACGCTATACTCATCCTCCTGCCGGGTCTCACAGCCTGGAACAACAACAATGGCAAGTGTGGGTAAACAAGAACTTCCCTGTCACCGTCCTTGAGGCTACCGTAGTACCTCTCGGGTGCCTGAAGTTACCCACCAAAACTGCGGAGTGGCCAATGGAATGTCAAAACAGATTGAATCTTTAGGTTCCTTATCAAATCTTCAGTAATCGTTTGCGGTTCTGGGATTACTTCCAGTTCTACCATACTCCCACTACTGTTTTCTGAAAAAAAATCCATTTTTAATAAAACTGTGGCGAGTCTAGAACAATATTGCTATTGTTCATCCAGATGGTAGAAAGTCAACCCGCGTCATAGCCTGGGTCAACCCACAAACAGCCATTACAGAAACGTGCCTCGAGTTGTCCAGTGTCTGGTTTTAAGCATAAGCCGGACAACTCCCCGTACCTTAACAATGTTAAGATATGAACTGTATTATATCCAATATAGAACCAGAGGCACTGATTTAATTTAACCGGATTCAAATCATACAGCTGTCTCCAGTGCATGTCTACTAAATGGAAGGAGGTCGATCAACGTTACTCAACTTAGGAATACTTCCAATTATGAGTAACCTGAAAGAGAAGTAATTTCTCTTTATCATTACTATTAACTGAATACCATACACAAGTATCTACATCTTCGATCACTTTGAAGAATCCCGATACTTGCTATACCTGGTTCTCTACTCTATTCAAATACCTATAACTCCTCAAAACTTAGACCCTGTGTTTCTACGAAACACATGTCTAAGAACTAGAGAAGTCAAAAGTAAACAGAATACAGTACGAGGACCAAACCCTCTGTCCTGATGGACACTGGACAACATACAATACTCTGTATAAGTCCCTTGAGTCTAGTGACTCATTCACTGTGTGTCGTAGGTTGAAAACTGTACTTTTGGTTAAGAAGAATTTACACCGCTGTTTAATGCTCCTTACCTAACCATCCACTGATATAGGTAAATGTCATCGACATAATATCAAAAGGTATATCTCACTCTATGAAAATAGACGTACAGATATATCAATTTGAAATTGGTGCATAACCGCGGATATTCAAAACCAAATAATTGCTAACTTGCAAACAACCCAGGTGACTTCCTCAAAAATGAGGATGATCACCCAATTCCCAATAACTCACTCCCACTCATTATCTGTAAAACCATACAGATGTGAGAATCATACCTGATAAATACATACCCTGGAGTAAGTGTCTAATCGGGAAATCAGTTTTCCATTAACAGTACACAGTGAAACTGAAACATTGAAATGTTTCGTTGGGGTACTCTGGTATTCCTAGTAATGCCTCATCCATTATCCAGATTCACAACTATAACCGTATAATTCTTTGCCACCTCTCCAAATCCCTTCATATGTCTTTAGTCATTACCTTCTGTACACCCCTTTAGGCCAAATGGTTTTCTTCCTTCCCTACCGTTCGGCACCAGCCTATGGTTTGGAAGAAGACTATCCAAAAAGCATAAAGGGTGTACTGTCCTAATCCTAGGAGCACTCGCAGCGCGAGAGAAGGTGAAGATAAAAGACACCTGAATGTACTTTATTCCTATTTCTCCTGAACCAGGATCCATCCCCGAACTGGAACAAGTTCCTTTCGAGTTCGTATATAACCATACGATGGATTATCCAACAAAATGGGATCTTCGTAGTGATACGGAGTGTCCTGGAGAAATACAAAGGTGATTTAGGATTGGCGAAGGAATACATGGTTTGGTCGTGAATATCTGTTGCAATTTACTTTGCCCTCTTACTAATCCCTTGCTTTGTCTGAACTTAATACCTTCTGTACACCGCTTAGGCTAACTGGTTTTCTTCATTCCCTACCGGTCGGCACCAGCCTATGGTTTGGAAGAAGACTATCCAATTTGCATAATAGGTGTACTACTCCTAAACTAAGGAGTACTCGCAACCTGAGAGAGGGTGAAAAGGAAAGACAACTGAATAATCCTATCCGTTTTCTCCAGAACCGGAAACCATCCTCGAATTCCTTCGAGTTCGTATCTAACCATACGATGGTTTTGTCCAATGGAAGTGGACGTTCGTAGTAAAACGGGGTGTCCTGGAGAAAAGGGTAAAAGCAGGAGTGGCAATGAGGTTTGCAACTCTGACAATCCAAAAGCCAGTGTTAAGTAGGTTCGGTCAACTTGGTCACTGAGTCATAATCTTAGGGTCGGGTCAATGGTCGCTGCCAGAGAGAGAGAAAAGAAACACTCAGCGTGCACTCTAACCTAGATCAGAATGGTTATCACTTTTTCTAATCAGGAAACCTCCCACTGTACCTCAAATTCTCCTCCAAACCTGAAAGAAGAATTAGTCGGGGTCACCCGAGGAGTAAACTAACTCATCAGTGGGAATCGGGATCCAACTCTCATCGCATGATAACGTGACGGAATCCGCTCACGTCATCACACTCCAGAAGGTATGCGCATATCTGGCAAGTTTCAGTTCTTTTGAAACTCCCGATGTGATTTCTGCCCCATGCTCTTATGACCTTGACTTTGGCCAACAAATCATAAGTCACATGTCAAGTTCTACCCGTCATTCTCCAGGTTGATTCGAATCCACCCGCACAAGCCCTTGACTTTGGCCAACAAGGCTATACGACTGTTCCAAACCAACGCATCTATCTATGCTGCATATGAATAACCAACAGCTACCAAACACTGTGCCTTGACTTTGGCCAACAAACACAGCTTGAATACTATTGACTACCCATATGAAACGACGGAGGGCTACGAATGGTTTCTGGCGAAAACCTTTAACGTAATGAACTTGATATCGTTGAAGGAACGAATAGCTTTTTAGAAAATATAGTGACGAAAACATTTACTAAAGAGGTCACTCCCGGTGAAGGGATCTCGGCTCTTTCCCCGTAGAATGGGGTGCAGGATATCCCAAATGAATACCACGATGCAAAGCAAAAGTAATCGGCTATAGTGAAGTTAATGCCCTGACGCAAACTTCTGTCCAAGGGGTCACTCCCGGTGAAGGGATCTCGGCCCTTGCCTCGTCGACTGAGGAGCAGGATATTCCAACTGAATATCACGATGCAAAACAAAAGTGAACGTCCTTGCAATAACAGCTTTTGAAAAAGTGTTCCAACAACATCAGAATAGGTTTGTTTTTAACTTGCATTGATCCGAATCAATGCAGTCCCATCAATAAATCACACCACAAAGAACGAAAATATACTGACGTACGTATATGCCATCCGCATTCGCCACTGGGTCCCGTCATCACCCGTTAGGTTAGCTTACTAACGACAGAGCGGGGACTGGACTAGCGCGGATGAAAAACATATACAACATCTACTAATATATATACCAATATATTATATTTCGCTCAAGGCGTGAAAAGAAATGCAACATCACAGAAATATACAGCATCACAGAACAATACAGATATCTGGGATCCCCGGGTTTCACAGAGCCACTACTGAAACCCGACGTTCCCCTGGTCGTGTGGATAGCCTGTGCAATGAAATCCTAGACCCCTACGGGTGCGGCAAGTCACCCGCCAAAACCTGAAGCGAGGCAGCCCCCTTCAGCTCCGTGAATGGACCACCCAGCACTCCACGGAATCCGGCAACTTGGGCACCCCTCCTGGGTCATCCTGTACCCCCTACGAGTGCGACGAATAGCCCGCCAATCCCAGAGTGAAGCCCCCTCCGTCTCAATGCCATGAGATGCGGGCTTGTTGCCTTCCAGAACCCGGCTATCCGTGCACCCCTCCGCGGGGTAATCCTAGTACAGAAAGTAAAATATACATACACCGGGTACATCGACCGCAACCAGGTCGTGCCCCAAAAGAATAATACAAACAGGCAGTGACGGCAGTCCACATGTCGGACGCTCGCCCCGCAATATCAAATGTGCATAATACAACAACACAGTACTAGCATTGCATCCAGGCTATCCCCCACGACCGATCCGCAACATCACAGCATGAACATAGAACATCAACGTGAAAATCACGTTCGCAAATCCGTCTAACCGGGCTATAGCAGTTAGACCGGATTTACCGATCGAGTGACATTCACGGTCGCAGATATAATGTAAATACTGTGAAAAATGTGTTTAAAATTTTCCGATTGATCAAACAATTAACAATTGGGCCTCAAAGAAAACTGTAGCACTCACAGAAATAATTGGCCCAATTTTAATATTCCAGAAACCACATTTTCAACTCAGGAACATACTGGAAAAATTTGGGGGGGTGAATAGTAAAATCCGCGGCGGAAGCGCCGCACGAGGTGGGGTTTCGCGGCGCTTCCGCGGCGGAATAGTGAGATCGGGGTACCAAATTTTTACAGTAACCTTATAATTCCCTGCACATCACACTGAGACAACCAGAAAAATTTTTGGACTTAAAAAAAAATTCGACAGAAACTGATGTGCACAAAATACGGGTTTTCGGGATTTTGTTCGATCGGAAACGTAAAACACATTACACAAAAGCTAGACGAAGTTAATGGCGAGGCTCTGATACCACTGTAAGTGCACGGCGGCGCCCCGGCCATCAACCCGACGCCGGAACGCGGAAACGGTGGTAAACTTAAATTTTTGCGGACTTTGCAAACCGGCACCACCGCGCACTAAACCCCGGATCATGCCATTAAACTAAATCTAGCTAACTACAAAGAGAAGGGGAAAAGATATACCGACGATCCAAGTCCTCCGGTCTTCATCTCCTCTCCGATCTCCTCACGGGATCTCCGGTCGTCGCCTCCTCGTCGGAAGGGCACCACGTCGCCTGCATCTTTTACGGGCTCCCGCCTCTATACCGAGGCAACTCGGGCACGAAGCCGGCTACTCGACGTGCCCAAGATATGCTGTAGGAAGTGTAGTGTAGAGGCTACTTGTCTCTTTGGGATTTGTTGCCTTTGGATGGAGGAATGAGGATTGAACTTTGGAGGGAAATGAAGCTACCAATTTTGCAAGCCAAATGAGATGAACAAAATGAAGCACAAAATGAATCTCTCATTTTTCTCTCCTTATCATGAAGTGGCCGGCCTCTTGCTTTTTGGAGAATGGTGGAGATGTATACAAATTGCAAGAGGGAGGTAAGTGTAGGAGAAACAAAAGAGGTGACCACAACATCAACCATACCCTTTCCTCCATACCCTTTCCTATTCAATCAAATCTCAAAAAGCAAAAGCATGGTGGAAAAAGATATGAAAGCTATCATATCAAACAATATGCAAAGAAAACCCCTCCACAAATGTAATTTGCAAAACTGCAAATTACCCCTCCATCGGAAAAGTCCGGCCGGGAAAGAACAAATGAAAACCGGCCGGAACGGAATGCAAACTGGCAACTCCAGAAAACTGGTCCCGTAATAAAATACAGGAAAACCCCAATACTGTGCATACACACCCGCATCTGTATTCCGTCCGGATACAAATGCAAAGAGACAAAATCTACACTGTACTAAACTAGGACCGGCTTAAACCAAAGCCGGCTAGTAATGTCCGTCCGATCCTGATGCGTGCAATACCGCACGTATTTGATCGAACGCTGCCATATAACTATACGGCCACTAGTACAAAACTGTCCGATCCTGATCCGTGCAATACCGCATGTATCTGATCGGACCCTGCCATATCTCCATACGGCCTCTACAGCGTTTCGCCCGAAACTTGAGTAACTGAAAGTGTGGTGGACTCTAAAGACTCGTCAATACTATGGCTGTGGATTTAACCACTAGCCCGTCAGAGGTATAAGCCAATACGTAACGGGCCACCAGCTATTGACTAAAAGGGACGTCGATGAGGAAGCTCACCCCGACACCCAACTGAGCCTGTCAGTGACAATATCCGTACAGTCCGGTCCGTTCGTCTATGAGCATCGCATGGCGGGCCTAGGGGGTTGGTAAAAGTCAGACCCCCAAAAGCGGTACAAGTCGTGTCGGAGTGTAGCCCAGAACACCCTGAGATACTACTGGAATACCTACCAGTAAATCTCCTGCCTTGGCCAAGGTCTTCGTGTAATGGCTCTCCTAGACACAGCGCGACCTCACCCCCAATACCGGGAGAGACGAAACCCCCGAAGATCCGCTCACTGCCTCCATGTGGCTCGGGACTGTACCCAACTAAAACCTGTTTGCACGACTCCTTTGAGCCGTGGTAGGGTAGTAATCAAAGTACAGTGGGAACTCACACGAGACAAATGACGATCCCCAGGTCGATGAACTAACCTGTACACATGTCACCTGGGAACTGCTATCTGACGTCAGGTATAAGACCAACTAGCATGTTCCCGGCGAGTCCTGTCCGGTGTACTCATAACCCAATGAGCACCTGTACACATCTTAGGTGATCCAACTGACACCAGTGGCTTGTGAGACCGGCCACCGCCCCTCGTCGGGGTCTCGACTGTATACACTAGTCTACTCTGGAGAATCGATGCCCTGTCTCGAAACTCCTACGACTAGGGACCTTTTAAGGATGTGCTAATAGACTCCAGCTCTCACTTATATGATCGCCCTCATACTGCCGGCAGTCAAGCAAGAATCCTAGGGGCTCTATCAACGTGCAATAGTGACCTGTCATGTCACCTAAAGCAGTACACGATGATAAAGGTAAACCAGATAGCATACTATCATCTCGAGTAAGACTGTCCTACCGGGATAGGTCCTCCCTCAATCATTGCAATCACGTGCCTGTGATCCAATAATTGACTCTGAGGGCACTATCTCCAACACAACTACCCACAGAAGCCCAACCCCAACCCTCACCTACTAAACCAGCGTCGCCGGATCCATCCTTAGGAGTCGCCGGCCCCGGCCGGTGGGGTGGCCCCCGTGTCTCAGGTTGTGTCTCAAGTTCACTAGTACATCTCTAAAATTTTGTTTGGTCAAACACTAAATTCTCTAGAACACAGCAGGTATTAAAAGCTCTAAAAAGACTTAAAAACCCGATATCGCACTAATTGATGTAAAAAGCGTGCTATGCTACAACCAACGAGAAAAACAACATAAAAATTCTAATTGAACCAAAACGTCCCATATACCCCCAAAGCTTGCGCACTAGATTTATTTTAGCTAAAATAGGTGCTGACAAGTCTATATGGTCGTTTGATCACAGTCGGGTCAAAATGGAAAATACCAACAATTTAACCCTAAAACGGAAAAATTCGCATAACGATTTCTAAAACTTTACAATCTCCCCCCTTATAGAAATTCGGTCCCCGAATTAAAATTAACTGCTAAGCGTACTTTCAAAGAGATGAGGGAATTTCTTCCGCATCTCGCTCTCGGCCTCCCAAGTGATCTCCTCACTAGAAGGGCTACGCCATAGAACCTTCACAGACGGCAAGACCTTTGACCGAAGTTTCTTCACCTGCCAATCCAAAATAACTATCGGCTGCTTGGTGAACGAAAGATCGCGCTCAAGCTGAACGGTCTCGTGCTGAATCATGTGAGAAGGATCATGAAGGTATCTACGAAGCATCGACACATGAAAAATGGGGTGAACATCCGGAAAACTAGGCGGGAGCGCTAAACGATAAGCAACGAAACCCACTTGCTCAAAGATCTCGAAAGGACCTACAAATCTGGGACTGAGCTTTTCCCTCCCCCCAAATTGCATAACGCCCTTCATCGGTGAAATCCTCAGGAATACATGATCCCCAACTGCGGACTCAAGTCTACGACGACGACGGTCGGCATAAGACTTCTGCCTGCACTGGGCTGCTCTCATCCTGTCCTGAATCAGCTGGATCTTCTCCGTAGTCTCCTGAACTAGCTGGGGTCCAAAAACTAGACTCTCACTAAGCTCGGTCCAACAGACTGGCGATCGACACTTCCTACCATATAAATCCTTAAAAGGTGCCATCTGAATAGTCTCCTGAAAGTTGTTGTTGTAGGAGAACTCAATCAACGGCAAGTGACGATCCCAACTGCCACCAAAATCAAGCACACATGCATGGAGCATATCCTGCAGAGTCTGTATAGTCTGCTCCGACTGACCATCGGTCTGCGGATGAAAAGCGGTGCTAAAACTCAACCGGGTACCCAAAGCTTCCTGAAGCTTCTTCCATAGACGGCTAGTAAACTGGGTGCCTCTGTCGGATACTATGCATATGGGAACACCTTGCAAACATACAATCTCATCTATATATAGCTGAGCGTACCGAGTATAACCGAAAGTGGTCTTCACTGGAAGGAAGTGAGCCGCTTTCATCAACCGGTCAACAATCACCCAAATGGAGTCATGCCCCCCTACTAGTCCTGGGTAGACCCACAATGAAGTCCATGGAAATCTTTTCCTATTTGTAAGTCCACGGTAGCGCCCCGGCCGTCTAACAGACGCTAAATGCGGAACAAAAACTTTTACAACTGGCGCTATCGCGTACTATAACCCGGATCTGCCATTAAAGCTAAACTAACAAACTACAAAGTGGGTAGAGATGTTATACCGAACGATCCGAGTCCTTCGGTCTTCAACCATTATCCCACGCTTTGTTACGGATGCTCCGATCTCCTGAATCTCCAGTTTTCTCATCCAGGTGGCAGCACGTCGACGGATCTTTAAACGGGCTCCCGCCTCTGAACCGAGGCAACTCGATCATCAAGTTTGCTAAAAGAGATGACCAAGATTGATGTAGAGAATGAGTAGAACACTTTGTCTCATTACGTACAAGGCTATGGACGAACGGTTAATGAAGTTCCCTTTTGAATCGGGTAAATGTGAAAATGAGTATACAAATTATCATGAACCAAAACTATATCTTTTTTCCAACAACAATATTCCCTCCATCATAATGGTCGGCCAATATATAGAGAGGAGAGAGTGAGTGTAGGAGCAAGAGAGTGACCATAAGCAAAGCTTCTCACAAAAGATCAAGAAGAAAATATCTTAGCAAGAGCAAAAAAACCATTAATGAAAAGGTGACTCACTAATAACACCTCACCATTCAATTAATGCAAAATGGTGACTCACCACAACATGAAGCTTCCACTCATAACTCACCCTCAAGAAGAAAAGATAAATCCGCATTTACCCAATGTTAAATACGGCTGATAGAAAACAGGAAACTGGCAACTTCCAAAAGCGATCCTGAAACGAATTTCAGGATAACCCCGAAACAGTATAAACATACCCGCATTTGTATTACGACAGAATACAAATGTAACTGAGACAAATATATTATATCTACACAGTATAATACTCGGATCCGGCTTAAACCAAAGCCCACCAGTATTATCTGCCCGAAATATGACACGTGCGTAAACGCACATGCATTTTCCGAACCCTGCCATAAAACCATACGACCTCTACAATGTTTCGCCCGAACATGGGAAAGTGTCTGTGGGGGACTCTAATGACTCATCAACACACTGGCACAGGGTATAACCACAAGCACGTCAGAGGTACGAGCTGTACGTAACGTTTGCCTATGTATTGGTTAGAAGGAAAGCTGACGAGCGAACTCATCCATAAACCCTACTGAGCCTGACAGTGACAATATCCGTACAGTCCGGTCCGTTCGTCTAAAGAGTAACGCATATCGAGTCTAGGGGGGTGGATAAAGTCAGACCCCTAATAACGCGATAAATCGTGTCGGCATGAAGCCCATCACCATATGAGAAACTATTGATCCAAATCAGTAATTCTCCACTACCTCGGCCGAGGATTTCTAGTGATGGCTACTGTTAGTTATATGTATGCCCTAGAGGCCATTACTGTACATAGGATGTATATTGTAGTGGATGCTGGGACATATATAGGGAGGACTTTCTTGCTCGACATGATAGTATGCTATCTGGTTGCTCTTTACCTTAACGTGTATACTGATTGTCTCTCTGTTACATGTTGGTAAAGCCCTTAGGATGTGTACTTGACTACCTGGACTATGATGCGGATTATACTAGTGGGGACATGGTAGTCTATAAGTACATCCTTCAAGGTCCCTAGTCGTGGGTGTATCGAGACGGGGCATCGATATACCAGAGTAGACTAGCATATACCTTCTCGACCCATACAAATGGGCGATGGATGATCCCATATCCATTAGTGTTTGACATCAGAGATGATATACGGGTGCTCAATGGAGACTGGGTACACTGGACGGACTCGCCGTGAACTCCCAGATGGTATTATACCTTACGTCAGATGGCAGTTCTCTGGTGACACTGGTACAGGTTAGTCTGTAGACCTAAGATCGTTATAGAGTCTTGTGTGATTCCCACCGTGCTTTGATTTCCACCTTGCCACTTTCAAGAGGGCGTGCAAAACGGTGGCTTTTGGGTACAGTCCCGAATCACATGGAGGCAATGAGCGATAGGAGGGGATTCGTCTCTCCCGGTATAGGGAGCTGATGTTGCGCTGTGTTCGATTGGCTATAACCGGAAATCCCTGGCCAGGGTTGCTGAGATTTATTGGTAAGTGTTTCCAGTAGTTTCTCGAACTGTTATAGACCTCATATCGACACGACTTATCGAGTTATTGGGGTCTGACGTTTACCACCCCTAGGCGAGATATGCGACATATCAAACGATCAGACCGGACTGTGCGGTAAGTGTTGCTGGTTGGATTCACAGGAGTGTGAGCGGGCTTGCTCGTCGATCTTCTCATCGCTCAATACCCGGGTGGCCGTTACGTTTAGCAGACCGCTTGCGGCTTGTGGGTGTTTGATATGATCATCACCTGCTGCCGGCGTATTGACGAGTCTTTAGAGTCCAACACAGAAGTTTCCTAGCTCAAGCGAAACGAAATAGGAGCGCATATGAGATATGTGCGGGACCGAGAATAATGCGTGTATGTGATACCGTATTCTATTCTCACGATGAATGTATCGATTGGTTGTATGCGATATAACCTAGTTATCGAATCAAGGATTGATTCGATAAGCCGATACATTAGATATTAGTCGGTCATATGCGATATGACCGGATCGTTAAATCAAGTGTTGATTTAATGATTTAATGCATAATTATATATTTGATATATTAATTTGCATTAACTAGTATTGGTTCACTTAAGATGTTTTTCTCACTTGTTTGTGCACATTGTATATGTGATGTATTTTTGTGCACAAGATTGTATCATGTTTGATGATACATGACAACTTGGGTGTATGTTTGGTTTAAACCATGGTTAAGTAAATGATTAGGGTTTTTATTTATTCATTTATTTATTTATTTATTTCTTTGGCATGAAATAAACTGGTGGCTTTCTTTGGATTTACTTGAAACTTCATGAAGCTTTGACCATTTTGTTTCTTTCCTAAACCTAACCATTCACCTAACCCTAGTTTATTCTCTACACTTAACCATGGTTGCTAATATGATAAGAATCACATTATTTTCTATTATTCTTATTCTTATGATATTATTCTTCTTCTTCTTCAAGAAGAAAGAAGCTTGCTAGCTTCAATGGTGATTTGAGAAAAAGAGTGAGAAATCCAATTCTAAAGTGAACCCACTTCCTATTTCTTCGTCCTCTACCACTTGCCAAGTAGTATAGGGTGTTTTCTTCACAAGTTTCATGACTTGGTGAAGTTGGATCTTGATCTTGAGTTGCCTCGACGTAGATCATCTTCGGCATCGAAGTCGACGACCTAGCCCGATCATTTCTTCGACGATACCATCGCCAGAGTCCGGGATCCGATGATCGCAGCGGAGGGACGTCAACACGGAGCTATGGAGGTGGATGACCGGATCTACAAAGGTTGTATTTCCCTTCCCTTAGTGATAATTGTTATCTACTTGATTTATGTTTCGCCTAAACTCTAGTTAACGATCGCATTAGGTTTTCTCGGCACCGGAATTTTTTGAATTTGGCATGGTTGATGCCTTGCGAGACCTCCTTAGTATGCCTAGGATCCCTACAGTGGTATCAGAGCCTAGCTAGAGCTTTAGGCGAAGTGTAGACGAAGTTAGAAGTCCGATCGAACCCGTAAACCCCGACAAAACCCTTCTATGTACATTTTTCAAAACAGTGGATTTTTGTGAATTAAAAATGCTCAGAAAAACTAGCAGGAAAAACTAAGAATTATTGTGAAGTACGGTCCACTAAGTCAATAATTTGACCACGGAACCGCGGTGAAACCAAGGGTTTGGCGGCGGTTCCGCGGCCAAAATTTGGACTTAGTCCCTGAAATTTCATATATTTATTCTTAGGTCCTTTCTTGGCAATTTTTTATGGGAATTTTTTAATTCCACTCAAGTGTTGAGTTTTCTAGGGTTTTATTGGGACTCGTTAATTTGATCGGATAATTTAACTTCGTTTATGTTTTTCCGGATATTTTAGAAACTGTTAAAAAGTTCGATCGGATATAAATACCCACTTTTTCCCCTGCCGGGAAATTTCCAAGTGTTGGATTTTTCCGTAGTTTAAGAATGTTCTAAGTAGTGCAAGTAACGCGATGGACTCTCTAGAAGACAACAAATCTTAACTCGATTATGTGACCGTCTTGAATTGCCTTTTGAACCTTAGGGTTTGGGGCAGTACGGCGTGCCACATGTGAGGCGTTGGCTTGACCCTTCTACGGCTGGACCGTTGGTACTGAGGCATGAAGTGGATGTTTTTGAACTTATTTCAAGTGTTGAGCTATTTCGGGAAACATTGGGTGTTTGATTGTTCGATCGGAAAGTTTAACATTTTCTATTGATCTGGATTGTGATACAATATTTGGAATCCACAAGTAGTTATGAGATAACTGAATGAATGTTATAAACATAGCACTTTAGTCTCACTTGATCGGTTCCCACGGAATTTTGATGCGATCAAAAGTCCGTCGCAATCACGTAGCGTACGCGGATACTCGCCGGGAAAACTTAATAGATAGCCACGCCCTATAGCCCCGACCAAGTGACTGTAGGAGAACCCCGTCGCCAAAAAGAATCCGTTCGGGTGCTAGCGGCAGCGGTGTTCTGCCTTAGTGCACTTCGTCGACGGTATCGGGGGGTGCGGTTGTCTACTGAAGTTTGCGACGAACATTCGATCAGAATGTCGGGAATCCTGTTGAATTGCCTGACTTGATATTGTAAAGAATTTTCGATAATGAGACTAAAATGCAGGGTTTATAATTATTAGGCATGCGATGTCTAAAGAGGTTGCGGATTCCAACTGTTGTAGTTTTACACTTTCTTTTCTGCGACCGTAAGTGTAATATGTGATATCGCCTGTTTCGTTGCTATATGTCAACGACAATTGGAATACGCATGTTTACTTACATTGATGACATGTGATGTTATGTGTTGCTGGATATGTTATATTGGATCGTCGTGTTTGAATAGCCGGGTTTTTTTTATGTGAGATGAGTGTTTTTCATTTTCATTCATGTAAAAACTTGTATGTAATATTCTTTTATTGGGGCACTTCCAGGTTGCGGAAGTTTTCACCGTTGTTGTATATTATTTACTTTTCCGTACTAGGATAGACCCAAGGAGGGGAGCACAAGTAACCGGGTTCTGGAGTCCAGTGGGAGACCAACTCGAGGAGTCGAGTTCGGGTCTCCTAACTCTAGAATTGGTAGGGTTGCTTGCCGCTCTCGTAGGGGTCTAGGGGTGTGGGTTTGGCTATTCATCGCGACCGTGGAATCCGTGTTTTATACTGGTTCGTATTGAAAACACGGACGTCCTAGTATATCAAATATTTCATATGTTTCTTCTGCTGCGATATCTGTGATGTGATCATGTGATGTTCTGTGATAGATACAATATATAGTATATATGATATATTATATAGGCGTTACTTATGTTTTACACCCGCGCTAGCCTTGCCCCGCTCTGCCGTTAGTTACCTAACCTAATGGTGCACGAGGGGACATCGAGGCGAATGCGGATGGCATAAGTGTACGTCGTATTTATCTGTGATGTTTAGGTGCTTAAATGATGGGACTTCATTAATGAGATTAATGAAATAAAAGAAACCTAAAGATGTTGTGGAATCGAATTTCAAAATTAAAACAGGTAGCTACAGTTCTTGCTTTGCATCGCGGTGTTCCTTGTAGAACATCCTGCACCTTATTCGATAAGGAAAGGACCGAGATCCCTTCACCGGGAGTGACTCCTTTAGCAATGACTGGCAGATGCTACACCCCTCAGTTTGTCTTTTGATTGCTTCTATAGTTTCTGCTTTTCACAGTGATATATATGAGATATTCCGCATCTCATTCGACGAGAAAAGGGCCGACGATCCCTTCACCGGGAGTGACCCCTTTAGCTAAACTAGAAAAGCCTAAAAAACACTCCATTTTAAAATCATTTGATTCTACAACGATATCAAGTTCATTACGCAATAGGTTTTCAGAAAAACCTGTCGTAGCCCTCCGTCATTTCAGATAAGTACTAGTTAGTATTCGTGCTGCGGTAGTTTGGCATGCGTCAAGGCGTAGTGTACGGTAGCTAACTAGTGCTTATCTGCTTGCATACGATGCGATTGGATTAGGGTATTCGCACGGCGTTGTTTGGCATGCGTCAAGGGTCGTGCGGGTGGGTTTAATTCAATCAAGAAATGTACGGGTGGAACTTGACTAGCGGACTATGGGTTGTTTGGCATGCGTCAAGGTCATAGCACGCTAGGGGCAAAATATTATCGGGAATTTCAAGTGTTGATATTTGCAATGAGATTGCATACCTTCTTTGAGATAGTTATATCCCGATACCCGCTGCGAGTAATTGTTACTCCTGGGAGAGTTTTACGCATTACAATTAGTCGATCAAGTAGGTGTCTAGAAAGGTGTCAACGGGGTTACGCCTCTGGGAAAACGAGGTTTACAGTAATTAGGTCCGTGCGAAAGCATGGGGAACCTCCTTCAATGTACCGACACTGGCCTGGCTGAAAGATTGGCGAACTTGTAGCGTGTAATTAATCCCGGTCAGTCTTTCCTTTTAGGGTTTGAAGGAAGATTTGATAAAAACAGTGGGAGCCATCCTGATTAGATAAAATAATAACCAATCTGATCTTGCAAGAGCATACGCTGAGTGTTTTCTTCTCTCTCTCTCCAGGTAGAGACCATGTCACCCCTTAATCAAGATAATAATACGGAATATTGACCGAACCCGCTTGTTATACTGATCTGGGGAACGTTGGTCCCGCTCCAACTTATAATTGTTATAAGACAGAGCAGGAAATTAGGGAATTCCAGATTTCCCGTGCCGCCCAAACGAAGAAAGTGCATGATGATGCATCTTCTTCGGGTGTGTTCATTACAAAGAACTGTTTCTCAGTATCCTCTACGTCCTGGGTATTTGATACCGGATCAGGATCCCGAATATGTAATTTGTTACATAGGGCTACAGAAAGGTAGAGAACTGAGAACGGGTGATAAGTTTCATGAGGCAGAAAACGGGGCAAGTGTTGCAGCCAAGTCTGTTGGTCACTGTCACCCTGTATTACAAATACATTGATTCTGAACGAATGCTATTAGATACCGAACCTGATATACAAAATCATATCAATCTCTTTATTAGTAAAGAAATGATAAAATTTTGCATTGTTGGATAATGTTTTAAACATTTCCTTTATCAAAAGTTGATCGGTTCAGGCACGTTATCTAAAAGCATTGATGTTCTAAATCAAACTACGGTTCTTAGTATATAGAACACACACAAGAGGAAGAGTTCAGAAATGAACGAATCCTTCTTGAGGCATTGTAGACTAGGTCATATCAATGCGACCCGACTAGCTGAAGTTATATATAGATGCATATTTAAATTAGTTTGAGTTTACATCTTACGAAACTTGCCAGTCATGTCACAAAGATAAGATGACCATAGCTCTGTTTATTGGAAACAAAGAAAGAGTTAGTAAACTCTTGGGATGATACATGTTGATGTATGTAAGGTCCCCTTTCTACATATGCCCGGACCGGTTCTTTGTACTTCGTTACATTCTCTGATAATCTCTCAAGATTCAGACATATGTTCCTGTTGAAACACAAGTCCGAACCTTTTGAGATATTCATAGAATATAAGCTAGAAGTAGAGAACCAATACGGGTATAAGTATTATGTCCTTTGATGTGATCAGGGAGGAGAATACTTGTGCATAGAATTCTTGGACTATTCTAAAGGAGAATGAGATTCTCTCTCAGCATTACTCCTCCGAATACACCATAGCACGATGGTATATCGGGCCGGAGCAATAGCACCCTATATGATATGGTGTGCGCTATGATGAGTACTACTGAGTTTCCTATTTCCTTTTAGGGAGTTATGCACTTATGAAGTTGCATACCTATTGAATAGGGTTCATCTCAAATTAGTTTCCTACCACTTCATATATGATATGGAAAGGGAAGAGCCCATATCTTAAGTAAATTAAGATTTGGGGTTGTCCGGCCTATGTCTAAAAGAAAAATCCGGACAAGCTCGAGGCAAGGTCTGTTATGTAGAACTGGAAATGTTCCAGCTATACAAACTGCAGCTGATGATTTGATAGAACCAAAGGATTCAATAGTTAGCAACGAACCTCAGCCTCTCCGCCGATCTAGTAGGGTTCCTCACCCACCCGAGAGATACTTCGGTTTCTCTATGACAGTGGGAGTGAGGATTGCATCATGAGATGATGACCCAACTAGTTTCGAGCTGGCCATCAGGAGTGGGACTCTGTAAGAATGGCTGGATGCTTAGCGATCTGAGATGGAATCCTTATACACCAACAAAGTATGGACATTAGTTGCTATATATGAAGGGTTAAATCCCCATCAGGAGCAAGTATATCTTGAGAAGATTACTTGGTGTACATGGAAAAGTTGAGACTTTCAAAGCTAGACTTGTTAAAAGTTTTCATCATTTACCAGGCGTGGATAATGATGAAACCTTTTTCCAGTGGCTATGCTTAAGTCCATCCAGATCCTACTTGCCACGGCTACATACCATGACTACGATATCTGGCGGTTGGGTGCCGTGACTGTTTTTCTAAATACCGATTTAGAAGAGAACGTCTATAAGTACGCAGCCAGAGGGCTTCGTAAACAGTGGGAGCAGCGGAAACGTGTGCAAGTTGCTTTATAGATTAAAGCAGGCATCGCGGAGTTGGAACGTCTGTTTTGATGTGTTAGTCAAAGAGTTTGACATCATCAAAATGGTAGATGAACCTTGTATAAACGAAAAGGTAGTAGGGAGTATGGTGGTGATCCTCGTAGAGTACGTGGATGACATACTCTTGATAGGGAAGGAGTTTCCTATACTACGCTCGGTCAATCTCCGCTTATCACAATGATTATCCATATAAGATCAAAGTGATACCTCCTAAATCCTGAGTTTTCATCTATGAGATGGATGTAATTGGATATTAGGATACTCACTAGTTGTAGTGAGATGGTATCAATTGATCCTGGGGAGAATCACTGGAAAGGTTCCAGAATGATAAGGACGACTGAATGTCAGTCACAGGCATTGTCTTTACCCTCAGTGAAGGGACGGTATGTTGGAAGAGTTCCAAGCTAGATACCGTGGCATACTAGACGATAAAGGCTGGATACATCGCTATTTAAGATGCTACCAAAGAGGCAGTCTGGATGTATATTTGTTCATGAGATGAACTTAGTTCCTCCCATTGTGTGACAATGGAGTTGTGGCTTATGCCAAGGAACGCCTGTCCCATCAGTGATCCAGACATATTCTAAGGCAGTATCACCTGATCATGGAGATGGTTGATCTTCAGGATGATCAAGGTTAGGGGAGCAGACTCAGAGGACAACACGGCGGATCCACACATGAAAGGCCTTTTCCCAGAAAGAGACTTTTAGGGGATGGTTGAGTATGAGATACTGCAACCACTACTACAGATGGCCCTAGTGCAAGTGGGAGATTGTTAGTTATATGTATGCCCTAGAGGCCATTACTGTACATAGGATGTATATTGTAGTGGATGATGGGACATATATATGGAGGACTTTCTTGCTCGACATGATAGTATGCTATCTGGTTGCTCTTTACCTTAACGTGTATACTGATTGTCTCTCTGTTACATGTTGGTAAAGCCCTTAGGATGTGTACTTGACTACCTGGACTATGATGCAGATCATACTCGTGGGGACATGGTAGTCTATAAGTACATCCTTCAAGGTCCCTAGTCGTGGGTGTATCGAGACGGGGCATCGATATACCAGAGTAGACTAGCGTATACCTTCTTGACCCATACAGATGGGCGATGGATGATCCCATATCCATTGGTGTTTGACATCAGAGATGATATACGGGTGCTCAGTCGAGACTCGGTACACTGGACGGACTCGCCGAGAACTCCCAGATAGTATTATACCTTACGTCAGATGGCAGTTCTCTGGTGACACTGGTACAGGTTAGTGTGTAGACCCGAGATCGTCATAGAGTCTTGTGTGATTCCCACTGTGCTTTGATTTCCACCTTACCACGTCCAAGAGGGCGTGCAAAACGGTGGCTTTTGGATACAGTCCCTGTTAGTGTTTATGCCCTAGAAGGCCATTACTGTATCATACTAGCTTGTATATTACTTAATGGAAGCTTGGGATATTCACATGTATATAACAGTCTTGCTAAACATGGTAGTATGCTACTTGGTTTTTCTATCTTAATATGTGAGTGTACGTATTGATAGAGCTCTTAGGATCTTGCTTGTCTACCAGCGTTGTGATGGCAGTCACACTAGTGGGGGCTGGGTAGTCTACAAGCACATCCTTATTCAGGTCCCTGGTCGTTGGATTATCGAGACAGAGCATCGATACTCCGGAGTAGACTAGTGTGTACGCTTCTCATCCCAGTTGGGGAGATGGTCTGTCCCACAGCCGTCAGTACGTCGTACTGGAGATAGTATACATGTGCTCGTTAGGTTACGGGTACACCGGACAGGACTCACAGGGAACTGTTGGTTGGTTTGATACCAGTCGTCAGTGAACAGTTCCCTGGTGACATGAGTACAGCGTAGTCCGCAGACTTGACACTGCTACTTCGTCTCGAGTGTGTCCCACTGTTCTTAGATTGCTACCCTACCACGGCTCAAAGGAGTCGTGCAAACAGGTAGCAGTTGGGTGCAGTCCCGAGCACTTGGAGGCAGTGGCGGTTAGACAGGATTCGTCTCTCCCGGTATTGGGAGTAGATATCGTGCTGTGTCAGAGAGCCATTACGCAAAGTCCCTGGCCAGGGCAAGCGAGATTTGCTGGTAGGTTCCAGTAGTTTCTCAGGGTGTAATGGGCTACCCTCCGACACGACTTATACCGCTATTAGGGGACTGACGCTTGCCGCCCCCTAGGCCCGATATGCGATAGTCTTGGACGAACGGACCGGACTGTATGGAGATTGTCACATCAGACTCAGTAGGAGTTCGGATGGGTTTTCTCATCGGCCTTCTTATCGACAACTACCTGGGGACCGTTACGTACAGCTAGTGCCGCTTGCGGTCTGTGGTTAAACCCACTGCCAGCGTAGTAGTCGAGTCTCTAGAGTCCCACATAGAGAGTTTCCTACTCCAGGCGAAACGATATAGAGGTTGCATGGTTTTGCGACAAAGGGTTCGGACGCATACGTGCGTTTACGCATGTACGACTTTCGGACAGTTTTTACCAGTCGGCTTTGGTTTAAGCCAGTTACTGGTATCCGGTTATTGGATTTTTACAGTCTAAAGTTTTTCCGTATTTTTGCGGATTGGAGGGGCATTCTCGTAATTGTACGAGAAGCTTCTAGAAGATGTGACTAAGGAGGTTACTTTGGATGAGTTTGTGAGTCATGGTGGTGATTCATTCATTTCATTAATGCACATTTATTGCTTAATGACTCATGCTAATGAATCACCACTAGATATTTTATGAAGCATGATTTATCATCACTCTTTATTCTTTTCTCATTATTAGAAAATGCTTCATAATATATTATGATACACTCTCTCTCTTCTCATTATCTTATCTCACATTCTCTCTCCTCAAGCTCTCATCTTCAAACCCTAATCCTTACACCTCATGAGTTGAGATCAAAGGATTAGTTAGACTAAACAATCCATAACCATCACTCTATCTCATCCTAACTTCTTTGATTAGCAATCCAAGAAGGTTAGTTGCCTCAAGTTTAGAGGTTTAGCTTGGAGTTTTGCTCTCGGGTGGATCGTCTACTACCTAGAGAAGGCCGAGGAGAACAAGGAGATCGTAAAGACGAAGGACCAGTTTCGATAGGTATAATCCCTAAGCATAGTAGTTTAGAATAACTATTTGTTTGGTTAGTTATCGTTTAGCTTCGATTCAAGCGGTTAGTCGATGTTCGTTCTTTAAACTTGATCGTTTTTGAAATTTCCGCCTCCCCACAAGTACTGGGGTGTACTACATCGACTTACAGTGGTATCAGAGCCTCGCTAAACAATAAATAACTTAATTGCAAATTTGTACGAATTTCGAACGGAAAAACGAAGCCGGAAAACCCTAAATCTGTTCAGTTTCTGTCGAACTTAAAATGAAGTCCTAAAATTTTTCTGGTGTGCTCAGAAAGCTAGAAAGGAGTCCAGGAGAACACCCAAGAAATTCGAGCCCATGAATCGGCAACTCGGCCGCGGAAGCGCGGCGGATCGGTGGGATCCGCCGCCCTTCCGCGGCACTTTAGCCGAGTCATGGACTCATCTTTCTTGTGTGGGTCCCCTGTGATATTTGGGGTTTTCTGGAATATTTAATATTTGCTCAGGTTACTGTTTAACAGAGCAGATTTTGGAGCAATATTGATGTTGTTTAATCGATCGAAATTGTACAGTATTTGCATATTGGATTATATCTGTGATTGTTTAATGTGTTCGTAAACCTCCCCCAACTGCTAGTATGTCGGTTGGCAGGGGGTTGCACATTTCTGAAATGGTTATATCTGTTTGTGCATATAAACTGTATTGGACTGTTGTGGTGTATAGCCGGGGTTTGCAATGGGTTATTGTATAATTCATTTGTTGTAAATGTAATTTGTTGTAATATTATTTTTTGCGGGGCACTTCCAGGTTGCGGTTGTAGCCACCGTTGTATTATTTCATTTTACTGTTTTTGCTCCTAGGACTGACCCAAGGTGGGGTACACAGACTACCGGGTGGGTAGTTTGCCGTACCCGTAGGGGTCGAGGGTGGGGTAACGGCTATTCATCACAACTGTGTAATCTGTCTTTTCTTGCAGGCTCAAAAGAAATACAGATTGCTTGCAAATCCAATATTGTTTATCTGTGTTCTGGAATGAATATCATTGCGTCAGACGAATGTAAAATATCTATATTTATTGTAGCTATTTAGACGTCACTTATGTTTTACACCCGCGCTAGCCCAGCCCCCGCTCTGTCGTTAGTTAAGTAACCTAACGGGTGATGACGGGACCCCGTGGCGAATGCGGATGGCATAAGAGGACGTTGTATTTTCGTTGTTTTCTGCAATGATAGGTTAATGATGGGACGCATTATCTATAATGCAAAGTAAAACAAACCAAAGTTTAAATCGTTGGAACAATTTAAAAGAAACCACTCGGTTATTTTTAAAACAGATATTTTTAAATGCGGAGATTTAACCACTCCTTTTAAAAGCTATCAGGTTCCTTCGGTTATATCAAGTTCACTACGTTGACGGTTTCGCCAAAACCAGTCGTAGCCCTCCGTCATTTCTTATGGATGGTCAGTAGTATTCAAGCTATGCTTGTTGGCATACGTCAAGGCATAGTGTTTGGTAGCTGCTGAGATATTCATTTGTTGCATAGATAGATGTGTTGGTTTGGGACAGTCGCATTACCTTGTTGGCATACGTCAAGGGTATATACGGGTGGGTTCAAATTAACAAGATAATGATGGGCAGAACTTGACATGTGACTTATGATTTGTTGGCATACGTCAAGGTCATAAGAGCATGGGGCAAAAACTTATATCGGGAATTTCTAAAGAAACTGAAATTTGCAAAGAGATGCATACCATTTTGAGTTTGATGAATGTTGGTAGCATTCCTACAGCATTATCAGACGATGATATTTGGATCCCGATCCTACTGTGAGTATATGCTACTTATCAGGATATTCGTCACTTAACGATCAATGCTATAAACCTAGTAGGTGTCCAGAAAAGTGTCAGCGGGGTTACGCCCCGAGAGAAAAGAGGTTATTTAATTAAGGAACTTCGCGAAAGCGTTGGAAAACCTCCCTCGAAGTATCGACACCGGCCTGGCTGAACGGTTAAGCAAGTATTGTACGGTGAGAATAGTCTTGGCTAATTCTTCTTTTATGGTTTGAGGAAGGATTCGAGAAACAGTGGGAGCCATCCAGTTTAGATAAACTAAAAACCACTCTAAACTTGCAAGAGCATCATGCTAAAGAGTTTTCTTCTCTCTCTCCTAATTGCAGCGACCCTGAAAATGACTGGACTTAAGTTACTTTTAGAGAAAAATATACTGACGGGGCCAAACTATAAAGATTGGCTGCGGAATGTCAAAATGGCTTTGACCTATGACAAACTGGGGTACGTCCTCACCGCTACGGCACCTGCTGTCCCTGGTCCCAAATCCAGCAATGCGGATAAGGAAATCCGCAAAACCTGGGATTTAGATTGCGCGAGAGCCAAGTGCATCGTGCTTGCCTCGATGAACAATGAACATCAGAGGAGGCACGAGGATATGGACCTTGATGGCATATTTCTCCATACAAAAGAACTTTATGGAGAGCAATCTCGTATAGCAAGATACGAGACCTCAAAGAACTTGTTTCGAGCGAGGTTGGCTGCCGGGTCATCGGTAGGTGAACATGTCCTACAGATGATCAGCTATATTGAAGAGCTCGCAGACCTTGGGACGACTTTGGATAATAAGCTCTATACAGACCTTATTCTCCAGTCCCTTCTTCACACCTACGCCCAGTTTATCCTGAACTTCAACCTTCAAAGAAAAGAAGTTGAACTTCCGGAACTCCTGAACATGTTAAGGAGTGCAGAGGGCACCTTGAAGACATCAAGGGAAACACCCGCTATGTTTGTTGGCGGTTCATCTTCTTCCGGGTCCAAGGCTAGGGCCAAAGGAAGGAAGAAGAAGGCCGCACCCAGACCTAGAGGAGGTTTTAGTAAGGTGGGAGGGAAGGGAAAGAAAAAGAAAGCAGTACCGATAGTTGGTCAGGATGAGTGCTTCCATTGTCACAGGAAAGGGCACTGGAAGAAGGATTGCAAGGCGTGGAACGCCAAGAACCAGGAAACGAAGCAAGCTGTGGCTTCGACTTCAGGTGTGTTTGTAATTGAGAATTGTCTGTCGATAAACTCTACTTCCTGGGTATTGGATACTGGATCAGGATCTCATATTTGCAATTCATTGCAGGCACTGAGAAACCGTAGAGTGCTGAAGGGAGGTGATATGATCCTCAGGGTTGCTAACGGAGCTAGCGTGGGAGCTGCGTCCGTCGGGGATTATCACCGAGGATTGACGAGTGGACACATTTTGGTTTTACATAACTGTTATTTTGTACCCAGCTTAACGTGTAATATCATATCAGTTTCCTTGTTATCAAATAAAGGTTATGATTTCACGTTTGTAAGAGATGTTGTCAATATCCACCTTAATCATGGTTTGATTGGGTCCGGTACTCTAAATAACGGCATATATGTTTTAAACCAACTCCAAATTTTCAATGTCCAGAACACACTAAAAAGAAAGTCTCCAGATTTGAATAAAGCATTCTTATGGCATTGTAGACTGGGTCACATCAATGAGAGAAGGTTGACTAAGTTGCATAGAGAAGGATATTTGGACGAGTTCGAATATCAATCTTATGACACTTGTCAATCCTGTCTCAAAGGAAAGATGAAAAAGACTCCATTTACTGGACAAGGAGTAAGAGCGAGCGAGCTCTTAGGACTCATACACAGCGATGTATGTGGTCCAATGTCTACACATGCGAGAGGTGGTTATTCCTACTTCATTACTTTTACAGATGATTTCTCTAGGTATGGATATGTTTTCTTAATGAAGCATAAATCAGAGGCCTTTGAGAAATTCCTGGAATTCAAGAGTGAAGCGGAAAACCAAACAGGCAAAAGTATTAAGACACTAAGATCTGATCGAGGTGGAGAATACTTAAGTGCCGAGTTCCTAGGTTACCTAAAAGAGAAAGGAATTCTCTCTCAGCTTACTCCTCCATACACTCCACAGCACAACGGTGTATCGGAGAGACGGAATCGAACCCTATTGGATATGGTACGATCGATGATGAGTAATGCTGAGTTACCGCGATCTTTCTAGGGGTATGCGCTAGAATCAGCGATACATCTTTTGAACAGAGTTCCAACCAAAACTGTGCCTACCACACCATATCAGATGTGGAGTGGGAAGAAACCCTATCTTCAGTACCTGAAGACGTGGGGATGTCCAGCTTTTGTAAAAAAGCAGCATCCGGACAAGCTCGAGGCACGCTCAGTAGAATGTAAGTTTGTGGGATATCCAAAGAACTCTCATGGATATTGTTTCTATTACGCAGAGGAACAAAAGGTTTTTGTTTCTCGTCATGCCCGCTTCTTAGAAACTGAATTTTTGGAAAATCAGAAGAGTGGGAGCGAAATAGAACTGGAAGAAATTCCAGAACCACAAACTGCTACTGAAAGTTTGGTAGAACCGGAAGTTCAAGAGGAACAGAACATTCCCGCACCCCTCCGCAGGAGTAGTAGGCCGTCTCATCCGCCTGAGAGATACTACGGTTTTCTCATAGACGGGGATAGAGAGGATTGCATCATAAATGATGATGAACCTACTGACTTCCAGCAGGCCATCCAGAGCGGCGACTCGGTACGATGGCTAGATGCAATGCGAACCGAAATGGAGTCCATGTACACCAACAAAGTATGGACTTTGGACTTTGCTCCAGATGGGGTTAAACCCATAGGATGCAAATGGATCTTCAAGAAAAAGATTGGTGTAGATGGACAGGTGGAAACCTATAAGGCTAGACTTGTTGCAAAGGGTTTTCGTCAAAGACCTGGTTTGGACTATGACGAAACCTTTTCTCCAGTGGCTATGCTCAAATCCATTCGGGTCCTTCTTGCTATTGCTGCCTTCCATGATTATGAAATCTGACAGATGGACGTAAAGACGGCTTTTCTGAATGGAAATTTAGAAGAGAGCGTCTATATGGATCAACCAGAGGGTTTCAATCAGAGTGGGAGCAGCGGGAAAGTATGCAAGCTGCTTAAGTCCATTTACGGACTAAAGCAGGCATCGCGGAGTTGGAACATCTGTTTTGATGAGACAGTCAAAGAATATGACTTTATCAAAAATCCAGATGAACCGTGCATATATAGTAAAGTTGTGGCCAGAAGTGTCGTATTCCTCGTCTTGTACGTGGATGACATTCTATTGATAGGAAATGACATTCCTATGCTACAATCTGTCAAAGGATTCTTGTCACACAGGTTCTCCATGAAAGACCTGGGTGACGCCTCTTACATTCTGGGGATCCGGATCTATCGTGATAGATCCAAGAGGATGTTAGGACTTTCGCAGTCCAGGTATATCGACACTGTACTGAAAAGATTCAGTATGGAAGATTCTAAGCGCGGTAATCTACCGGCTTGTCACGGAATCACCCTCTCCAAAGAGATGTCTCCCAAGACTAATTTGGAAAGGGAACGCATGTCTATTATACCCTACGCTTCTGCGGTAGGCTCTATAATGTATGCGATGTTGTGTACCAGACCAGATGTAGTTTACGCACTGAGCGTGGTAAGCCGGTATCAGTCAGACCCAGGGGAGAAACACTGGATAGCAGTAAAGAACATTCTCAAGTACCTGAGGAGGACTAAGGAGATGTTCTTGGTTTACGGCGGAAAAGACCTCAGGTTGGAGGCCTTTGCTGATTCCGGCTTCCAGAGTGATAAGGACGATTCCAAGTCCATGTCGGGTTATGTCTTTACCCTCAATGGAGGGGCGGTGTGCTGGAAGAGCTCCAAGCAGGACACCGTTGCTGACTCGACAATGGAAGCGGAGTATATAGCTGCTTGCGATGCCGCAAAAGAAGCTGTCTGGATGAAGAAGTTCCTAACAGAACTTCAGGTGGTTCCTACCATAGTTGATCCAATACCTCTGTATTGCGACAACAACGGAGCTATAGCTTTAGCGAAGGAACCAAGGCACCATCAGAAGTCCAGACACATCTTGAGGCGGTATCACCTGATCAGGGAGATCATTGATCGTCAGGAGATCGAGGTTCGGAGAGTTGCTTCAGAAGAGAACATTGCTGATCCATTCACAAAGGCCCTTCCTCAGATTCAGTTCGAGCGGCTACTCGAGATCATCGGTCTTCGATACGCCAGTACATGGCCCTAGTGCAAGTGGGAGATTGTTAGTGTTTATGCCCTAGAAGGCCATTACTGTATCATACTAGCTTGTATATTACTTAATGGAAGCTTGGGATATTCACATGTATATAACAGTCTTGCTAAACATGGTAGTATGCTACTTGGTTTTTCTATCTTAATATGTGAGTGTACGTATTGATAGAGCTCTTAGGATCTTGCTTGTCTACCAGCGTTGTGATGGCAGTCACACTAGTGGGGACTGGGTAGTCTACAAGCACATCCTTATTCAGGTCCCTGGTCGTTGGATTATCGAGACAGAGCATCGATACTCCGGAGTAGACTAGTGTGTACGCTTCTCATCCCAGTTGGGGAGATGGTCTGTCCCACAGCCGTCAGTACGTCGTACTGGAGATAGTATACAGGTGCTCGTTAGGTTATGGGTACACCGGACAGGACTCACAGGGAACTGTTGGTTGGTTTGATACCAGTCGTCAGTGAACAGTTCCCAGGTGACATGAGTACAGCGTAGTCCGCAGACTTGACACTGCTACTTCGTCTCAAGTGTGTCCCACTGTTCTTAGATTGCTACCATACCACGGCTCAAAGGAGTCGTGCAAACAGGTAGCAGTTGGGTGCAGTCCCGAGCACTTGGAGGCAGTGGCGGTTAGACAGGATTCGTCCCTCCCGGTATTGGGAGTAGATATCGTGCTGTGTCAGAGAGCCATTACGCAAAGTCCCTGGCCAGGGCAAGCGAGATTTGCTGGTAGGTTCCAGTAGTTTCTCAGGGTGTAATGGGCTACCCTCCGACACGACTTATACCGCTATTAGGGGACTGACGCTTGCCGCCCCCCTAGGCCCGATATGCGATAGTCTTGGATGAACGGACCGGACTGTATGGAGATTGTCACATCAGACTCAGTAGGAGTTCGGATGGGTTTTCTCATCGGCCTTCTTATCGACAACTACCTGGGGACCGTTACGTACAGCTAGTGCCGCTTGCGGTCTGTGGTTAAACCCACTGCCAGCGTAGTAGTCGAGTCTCTAGAGTCCCACACAGAGAGTTTCCTACTCCAGGCGAAACGATATAGAGGTTGCTTGTTTTTGCGACAAAGGGTTCGGACGCATACGTGCGTTTACGCACGTAAGACTTTCGGACAGTTTTTACCAGTCGGCTTTGGTTTAAGCCAGTTACTGGTATCCGGTTATTGGATTTTTACAGTCTAAAGTTTTTCCGTATTTTGGCGGATTGGAGGGGCATTCTCGTAATTGTACGAGAAGCTTCTAGAAGATGTGACTAAGGAGGTTACTTTGGAAGAGATTGTGAGTCATGGTGGTGATTCATTCATTTCATTAATGCACATTTATTGCTTAATGGCTCATGCTAATGAATCACCACTAGATATTTTATGAAGCATGATTTATCATCACTCTTTATTCTTTTCTCATTATTAGAAAATGCTTCATAATATATTATGATACACTCTCTCTCTTCTCATTATCTTATCTCACATTCTCTCTCCTCAAGCTCTCATCTTCAAACCCTAATCCTTACACCTCATGAGTTGAGATCAAAGGATTAGTTAGACTAAACAATCCATAACCATCACTCTATCTCATCCTAACTTCTTTGATTAGCAATCCAAGAAGGTTAGTTGCCTCAAGTTTAGAGGTTTAGCTTGGAGTTTTGCTCTCGGGTGGATCGTCTACTACCTAGAGAAGGCCGAGGAGAACAAGGAGATCGTAAAGACGAAGGACCAGTTTCGATAGGTATAATCCCTAAGAATAGTAGTTTAGAATAACTATTTGTTTGGTTAGTTATCGTTTAGCTTTGATTCAAGCGGTTAGTCGATGTTCGTTCTTTAAACTTGATCGTTTTTGAAATTTCCGCCTCCCCACAAGTACTGGGGTGTACTACATCGACTTACAGTCCCGATTCACATGGAGGCAATGAGCGATAGGAGGGGATTCGTCTCTCCCGGTATAGGGAGTTGATGTTGCGCTGTGTTCGATTGGCTATAACCGGAAATCCCTGGCCAGGGTTGCTGAGATTTACTGGTAAGTGTTACCAGTAGTTTCTCGAACTGTTATAGACCTCATATCAACACGACTTATCGAGTTATTAGGGTCTGACGTTTACCACCCCTAGGCGAGATATGCGACATATCAGACGATCAGACCGGACTGTGCGGTAAGTGTTGCTGGTTGGACTCACAGGAGTGTGAGCGGGCTTGCTCTTCGATCTTCTGATCACTCAATACCCGGGTGGCCGTTACGTTTAGCAGACCGCTTGCGGCTTGTGGGTGTTTGATATGATCATCACCTGCTGCCGGCGTTTTGACGAGTCTTTAGAGTCCTACACAGAGGTTTCCTGGCTCAAGCGAAACGAAATAGGAGCGCATATGAGATATGTGCGGGACCGAGAATAATGCGTGTATGTGATACCGTATTCTATTCTCACGATGAATGTATCGATTGGTTGTATGCGATATAACCTAGTTATCGAATCAAGGATTGATTCGATAAGCCGATACATTAGATATTAGTCGGTCATATGCGATATGACCGGATCGTTAAATCAAGTGTTGATTTAATGATTTAATGCATAATTATATATTTGATATATTAATTTGCATTAACTACTATTGGTTCACTTAAGTTGTTTTTCTCACTTGTTTGTGCACATTGTATATGTGATGTATTTTTGTGCACAAGATTGTATCATGTTTGATGATACATGCCCACTTGGGTGTATGTTTGGTTTAAACCATGGTTAAGTAAAAGATTAGGGTTTTTATTTATTCATTTATTTATTTATTTATTTCTTTGGCATGAAATAAAATGGTGGCTTTCTTTGGATTTACTTGAAACTTCATGAAGCTTTGACCATTTTGTTTCTTTCCTAAACCTAACCATTCACCTAACCCTAGTTTATTCTCTACAATTAACCATGGTTGCTAATATGATAAGAATCACATTATTTTCTATTATTCTTATTCGTATGATATTATCTTCTTCTTCTTCTTCTTCAAGAAGAAAGAAGCTTGCTAGCTTCAATGGTGATTTGAGAAAAAGAGTGAGAAATCCAATTCTAAAGTGAGCCCACTTCCTATTTCTTCATCCTCTACCACTTGCCAAGTAGTATAGGGTGTTTTCTTCACAAGTTTCATGACTTGGTGAAGTTGGAGCTTGATCTTGAGTTGCCTTGACGTAGATCATCTTCGGCATCGAAGTCGACGACCTAGCCCGATCATTTCTTCGACGATACCATCGCCAGAGTCCGGGATCCGATGATCGCAGCGGAGGGACGTCAACACGGAGCTATGGAGGTGGAGGACCGGATCTACAATGGTTGTATTTCCTTTCCCTTAGTGATAATTGGTATCTACTAGCTTTATGTTTCGCCTAAACTCTAGTTAAAAATCGCATTAGGTTTTCTCGGCACCGGAATTTTTTGAATTTGGCATGGTTGATGCCTTGTGAGACCTCCTTAGTGTGCCTAGGAACACTACAGCCACCCGTGCACTGTGCGACATCAACCCCCAATACCGGAAGAGACGAATCCCCGACGATCCGCTCACTGCCTCCATATGGCTCGGGACTGTATCCAAAAAATACCTGTTTGCACATCTCCTTTGAGCGTGGTAGGGTAGAAATGAAAGCACAGTGGGAACTCACACGAGACAAATGATGATCTCAGGTCGACAAACTAACCTGTACACATGTTACCAGGGAACTGTTATCTGACGATATATATAATACCAACTAGAATGTTCCCGGTGAGTCCTGTCCGGTGTACTCATAATGCAATGAGCACCTGTATACATCTTAGGTGAACCAACTGACACCAATGGCTTGTGAGACCGGCCATCGCCCCTCATCGGGGTCTCGACTGTATACACTAGTCTACTCTGGAGAGTATCGATGCCCTATCTCGAAACTCCCACGACTAGGGACACTTTTAAGGATGTGCTTATAGACCCCAGATTCCACGTATATGATCGCCATCATACTGCTGGCAGTCAAGCAAGAATCCTATGGGCTCTATCAACATGCAATAGTGAACTAAAGCATGTATACGTTGATAAGACAAACCAGATAGCATACTATCATCTTGAGTAAGACAGTCATGTCGGTATAGGTCCTCCCTCAATCATTGCAATCACGTATCTGCTATCCAATAATTGACTTAGAGGGCACTATATCCAACAATCTCCCACTTGCACTTAAGGCTATTATTGTGATATCGCATACTCATAGCTTCAGTGAGAGGATCTGCCCTAATGTTTCTTTCTATGTCTCTCTTAATCTCAAGTTCGCGGAGAAAGCCATCTCCCGAATCGAGTAATACCTGTCTTAGAATATATCTGGATTTCTGATGGGACCTAGTTCATAAATGAACTTCATATCCAAACTTCTTAGACTGTAGTGATCACTGAACCTAATCAGTATCCAGCACCATGCCTCCCACAGTATCCTCTTGGACCAACTGTCCATAATACTGTCCATCGTCAGAGGGAAAACTATAACTCTGACAATCACTCTGTCATCCATGTCACCTTTGAAGCCTGGTATGATAACCGTCTCCCGAAGGAGGCTGCCGTCATCAAGTCCATAGAACATTCACTTATGTTCTAAGACTGCTTCCTTATGTTTCTCCAGGATTGGATTAATATAAACTTATCGCAACTAGTGCATAAACAACATTTGGTGTGGTACTTGACATCTCATGATTGACTCAATTGCCTAAGCAAGTGATCTGCCAATCATGCACATCCCTCTGCCCTTTAGTCTATAAGAAACCTTTAGAGAGGGTGACTCCATCATCTGCTGGTACACCACCATGCCATGAGCCATTTATTCTAAAAACTATTAGAATACTGTCAAAGTACGCACATTTGGGAAACTACCAAAATCTAGATCTAAAACCATAGATCTAGAAACCAGAATGTCCAATATTATATCCATATTCTGTCTGGAGAAACAACTGTGTGACGACCACAGTACAACCGATCGTAGTATAGGAATTTTACTTCCTACTCTGTGTATGTCATCCAAATACCAGGACATCACACCCTACTACCTTCTTAACAGATCCATCCCCTATTCTGATGAAGTCAAACCCATGACTGTCACATCAAAATTAGATGATCTTATCTCCTCTATATCTGCTCAAGCCTATAAATAGACATAAGCTACTTGCCCACTATTCTTCCGCTGCTCCCACTGACTACGACAACCCTCTGGCAGAATAATATATACGTACACTTCTAAAGCTAGTTTAGAACGACGCTATACATAACCTCCTGCCGGGTCTTATAGCCTGGAACAACCGTAGTGTCAAGTCTGGATAAACAAGAACCTCCCTTTCACCATCCTTGAGGCTACCGGAGTACCTCTCGGGTGTCTGAGGTTACCCACCATATCTGCGGAGTAGAAAATGGAATGTCAAACCTGATTGAATATATAAGTCCTATTAAATTTTCCGTAATCGTTTGCGGTTCTGGAATCTCTTCCAGTTCTACCATACTCCCACTGCTGTTTTCTGAAAAAATCCATTTTACTAAAACTGTGGTGAGTCAAGAACAATATCACTATTGATCTTCCAGATGGTAGAAAATCAACCCTCGTCGAAGCCAGGGTCAACCCACAAACTGCCATTACAGAAACGTGCCTTGAGTTATCCAGTGTCTGGTTTTAAGCATAAGCTGGAAAACTCCCCGAATCTTGACATCGTTAAGATATGAACCATTCTATATACAATATAGAAATAGAGGCACTAATTTAACTGGAACCACATTCAAACCATGCAACTGTCTCCAGTGCATATCAAATCAATAGAGAAAGGCTAATCAGCATTACTCAACTTAGGAATGCATCCAATTATGAGTAACCTGAAAGAGAAACAAGTTTCTCAAAACCATTACTATCATCTGAATACAAATCATAAGAATCTATATCTTCGATCTCTTTGAAGAATCCCGATACTTGTGACATTTGGTTCTCTACTTTATTCTTATACCCATAACTTCTCAAAACTTAGACCTTGTATTTTTACGAAACACTTGTCTAAAAACTAGAGAAGTCATAAGTAAACAGAATATAGTACGAGGACCTACCCCTTTGTCCTGATGGACACTGGACAACATACAATACTCTGTGTAAGTCCGCTGAATTAAATAACTCAAAACATGTGCATCGTAGGTTGAAAACTGTACTTATGGTTAAGAACTACTCCGTTGTTTAATGCTCCTTACCCAATCATATCTGATATAGGTAAATGTCACGGACATAATCTCAAAAAGTTATATCTCACTTTATAAAAATAAACGTACAGATATATCATTTTGAAATTGGTGTACAACAACGGATATTCAAAACCAAATACATGTCATCTGGTAAAACTCAGGCGACTTCCTCAAATATCACCAATTACAACGAATTCCGATATAATGAGGATGATCACCTAATTCCCAATAACTTACTCCCACTCATCATCTGTAAAACCATACAGATGAGAATGAAACCTGGTAAATACATACCCTGGAGTAAGTATCTAATCGGGAAAACAGTTTTCCATTAACAATGCACTGAAACATGAAAATGTTTCGTAGGGGTACCTGGTATTTCTAGTAATTCCTTTTCCATAATCCTATTCATGACTTTAACCGTATATATCTTTGCCATCTCTCCAAATCCCTTTATTTTTCTTTAGTCGTTACCTTCTGTACACCATCGTTAGGCTAAATGGTTTTCTTCCTTCCCTACCATTTGGCACCAGCCTATGGTTTGGAAGAAGACTATCCAGTAGGTGTACTCTCCTAATCCTAGGAGTACTCACAACTTGAGAGAAGGTGATGATAAAAGACAACTGGATAATACCTTATTCTTTTTCTCCCGAACTGGGAAAAAGCAAAGGTGAAAATAGGAGTGGCAATGAAGTACGCGGTTTGATCGTGAATGGTAACAGTCGCAATTTACTTTGCCCTCTTTCTAATCCCTTTATTTTGTCTTTAGTTATTACCTACTGTACACCCTACTTAGGCTAATTGGTTTTCTTCATTCCCTACCTTTCGGCACCTGCCTATGGTTTGGAATAAGACTATCCAATAAGCGTAATAGGTGTACTCTCCTTATCCTAGGAGCTCTCGCAACCTGAGAGAAGGTGATAATAAAAGACAATTGAATAATACCTTATTCTATTTCTCCTAAACTTGGATCCATCCTCGAAGTAGTACCTTCGAGTTCGTATATAACCATACGATGGATTTATCCAATGGAAGTGGATGTCCGTAGTAATACGGGGTGTTCTGAGAAATACAAAGGGTAAAAGAAGGAGCGGCAATGACTTATGCAACTCTGACAATCTAAAAGCCGGTATTTTAAGAAGGTTCGGTCAACATGGTCACTGAGTCATAGTCAAGGGTCGGTCAAAGGTCGCTGCCAAAGAGAGAGAGAGAAAAAAGAAACACTCTGCGTGCACTCTATCCTAGATCAGAATGGTTATCACTTTATCTAATCAGGAAACCTCCCACTGTAATCTCAAATTCTCCTCCAAACCTGAAAGAAGAATTAGTCGGGATCACCCGAAGAGTAAACCAACTCATCTGTGAGAATCGGGATTCAATTATCATCTCATGATAACATGATGGAAGCCACTCAAGTTATCACACTCCAAAAGGTATGCGCATGACTGGCAAGTTTGCTGTATGTTTGAAACTCCCGATGTGATTTTTTCTTCATGCTCTTATGAGCTTGACTTTGGCCAACAAATCATAAGTCACATGTCAAGTTTTACCCGTCATTATCCAGGTTAATTTGAACCCACCCGCACATGCCCTTGACTTTGGCCAACAAGGCAGAACGACTGTCCCAAACCAACGCATCTATCTATGCAACAGATGAATATTCAGCAGCTACCAAGCACTATACTTTGACTTTGGCAAAAAAACATAACTTGAATACTACAGACTATCCATAAGAAATGACGGAGGGCTACGGCTGGTTTTTGGCGAAAAACATTTAACGTAATTGTAAGTGCACGGCAGCGCCCCGGCCGTCAATCCGACGCCAGAATGCGGAAACGAAACTTTTACAAAATTTGTAAATCGGCACTACCGCGCACTATAAACCCGGATCGGGCCATTAAACTAATGCTAGCAAATACTAGAATGGGTAGGAAGCTATACCGAGCGATCCGTGTCCTTCGGTCTTCGGCCTCCACTCCGATCTCCTCGCGAAATCTCCGGTCTTCATCTCCTCGTCGGAACGGGCACCACATCGCCGGGTTCTTTTACGGGCTCCCACCTCTGGACCGAGGCAACTCGGGCATGAAGTTGGCGAGCCGACATGCCCAAGGATGCTGTAGGCTAAGTGTAGAAGCTTTTGTCTCAAAGGGGTTGTGAAGTTGCCATGATAATGTGGAGGAAAGAATGAAGCTTTTTAGAGAGGTTTGAAATGGAGCTATGAACTTTGATGCAAAAATGAATGAGATGAGATTTCCACACATTTTCCTCTCATGCTCACAAAATGTGGCCGGCCAACTAATGAGATGAGGGAGGTGAGAGAATGAAAACAAGAGGGAAAATAATGTGTGATCACAAGAAAAAAAGGCCACCCTCATATCCAATCCAAATTCCATCACATTAAATGCACACCATGATGAGAACAAGGAAAGCATCAAAAGATGCTAGAATAATCAAGAACCCTCATGTCACAAAAACCCCATCCACAATTGCTAATTTGCACACTTGCAAATAAGCCCCTCTCATCACAAAAGTCCGGCTGTGAAGGAACAAAGGAAAACTGCCCGAAACGGAATGCAAATTGGCAACTTCAAAAAACTGATCCCATAATAAATTACAGGAAAACCCCGCGACTGTATATACATACCCGCATTTGTATTCCGACCGAATACAAATGAAAAGAGACAAAATCTACACTGTACAAAACTAGGATCCGGCTTAAACCAAAGCCTGCTAGTATTATCTGTCCGATCATGATGCGTGCAATACCGCACGGATAAGATCGAACCCTGTCATATCTCCATACGGCCTCTACAGCGTTTCGCCCGAAACTTGAGAAAACGGTCTGTGGGGGACTCTAAAGACTCGTCAATACTTTGGTTGTGGATTTAACCACTAGCACGTCAGAGATATTAGCCATACGTAACGGGCTACCAGGTATTGACCAAAAGGGACGTCGATGAGCGAACTCATCCTGACACCCTACTGAGCCAGTCAATGACAATATCCGTACAGTCTGGTCCGTTCGTCTATGAGCATCGCAAGGCGGGCCTAGGGGGTTGGTAAAAGTCAGACCCCCAAAAGCGGTACAAGTCGTGACGGAGTGTAGTCCAGAACACCCTGAGATACTACTGGAATACCTACCAGTAAATCTCCTGCCTTGGCCAAGGACTTTGTGTAATAGCTCTCCTAGACACAGCGCGACCTCACCCCCAATACCAGGAGAGACGAACCCTTGCAGATCCGCTCATTGCCTCCGTGTGGCTCGGGACTGTACCCAACTAAAACCTGTTTGCATGTCTCCTTTGAGCGTGGTAGGGTAGTAATCAAAGTACAGTGGGAATTCACACGAGACAAATGACGATCTCAGGTCGATGAACTAACCTGTACACATGTCACTAGGGAACTGCTATCCGACGTCAGGTATAAGACCAACTAGCATGTTCCCGACGAGTCCTGTACGGTGTACTCATAACCCAATGAGCACCTGTATACATCTTAGGTGAACAAACTGACACCAGTGGCTTGTGAGACCGGACACCGCCCCTTGTCGGGGTATCGACTGTATACACTAGTCTACTCTGGAGTATCGATGCCCTGTCTCGAAACTCCCACGACTAGGGACCTTTTAAGGATGTGCTTATAGACCCCAGCTCCCACGTATATGATCGCCCTCATACTGCTGGCAGTCAAGCAAGAATCCTAGGGGCTCTATCAACATGTAATAGCGACCTGTAAGGTTACCTAAAACAGTACACGATGATAAAGATAAACCAGATAGCATACTATCATCTTGAGTAAGACTGTCCTACCGGTATAGGTCCTCCCTCAATCATTGTAATCACGTGCCTGTGATCCAATAATTGACTCTGAGGGCACTATCTCCAACAATCTCCCACTTTTACTCAAGGCTAATTATTGCGATGTCGCATACTCACAGCCCATGTGATATCGAACACCCAACTCCTGTACTAGTCTGTCTCACAAAGCTCGTTTGCGAAACTATTGCGTTTGAGGAATAGCCTCAGTGAGTGGATCCGCTGTGATGTTTCTTTCTATGTCTCTCTTTATCTCAAGTTCGCGGGGAAAACCATCTCCCGAAATGAGCAATACCTGTCTTAGAATATGTTTGGATGTCTGATGGGACCTAGTTCATAAGTGAACTCCAAATCCAAACTTCTTAGACTGTAACGTCGACTGAACTTAATTAGTGTCCTGCACCATGCCTCCCTCAGTATCCTCATGGACCACCTGTCCAAAATACTGCCCCTCGTCAGAGGGAAAACTATAACTCTGACAGCCACTCTGTCATCCAGGTCACCTTGGAAGCCTGGATTGATAACTGTCTCCCAAAAGAGGCTGTTATTATCATATCCCGAGAACATCCACTTATGTTCTAAAACTGCTTCCGAATGTTTCTCCAGGATTGGATCAATATCAACTTATTGAATCTACTGCAAGAACAACATCTGGTGTGGTACTTGACATCTCATGATTAACTCAATTGCCTAAGCAAGTGATCTGCCAATCATGCACATCCCTCTCCACTTTAGTCTGTAAGACATCTTTAGAGAGGGTGACTCCATTACCCGCAGGTACACCACCGTGCCAGGAGTCGTCCATTCTAAAACACTTTCAGAATGCTGTCTAAGTACCCAGATTGGGAAACTTTCCAAATCTAGATCTAAAACCATAGATCCAGTAACCAGAATGTCAGATATAATATCCAATTCCTATGTGGAGAAACTACTGTGTGACAACCAAAGTATAACCGATCATAGTATAGGAACATCACTTCCTACTCTGTGTATGTCATCCAAATATCAGGACATTACACCCTACTACCTTCTTAACAGATCCATCCCCTATTCTGATGAAGTCAAACCTATGACTATCACATCAGAAATAGATGATCTATCTTCGCTATATCTGCTTTAGTCTATAAATAGACATAAGCCACTTGTCCACCAATGCTTCCGCTGCTCCCACTGACTACGACAATCGTTTGGCAGAGTCATATAGACGTACACTTCTAAAGCCAGTTTAGAACGACGCTATACTCATCCTCCTGCCGGGTCTCACAGTCTGGAACAACAGCAATGGAAAGTCTGGGCAAACAAGAACCTCCCTGTCACCGTCCTTGAGGCTACCGGAGTACCTCTCGGGTTCCTGAGGTTACCCACCCTATCCGCGGAGTAGCCAATGGAATGTGAAACCAGATTGAATCTTTAGGTTCTTATCAAAATTTCAGTAATCGTTTGCGGTTTTGGAATCACTTCCAGTTCTACCATACTCCTACTACTGTTTTCTGAAAAAATCCATTTTTATTAAAACTGTGGTGAGTCAAGAACAATATCACTATTGATCTTCCAGATGGTAGAAAGTCAACCCTCGTCATAGCCCGGGTCAACCCATAAACAACCATTACAGAAACGTGCCTTGAGTTATCCAGAGTTTGGTTTTAAGCATAAGCCGGACAACTCCCCGTACCTTAACAATGTCAAGATATGAACTGTTCTATATCCAATACAGAAACAGAGGCACTGCTTTAATTGAACTAGATTCAAATTATGCAGCTGTCTCTAGTGCATGTTAACTAAATGGAAGGAGGTCTATCAGCGTTACTCAACTTAGGAATACTTCCAATTATGAGTAATCTGAAAGAGAAGCAAGTTCTCTTAATCATTACTATCAACTGAATACCATTCATAAGTATCTACATTTTCGAAAATCTTGAAGAATCCCGATATTTGCAATACCTGGTTCTCTACTTTATTCATATACCTATAACTTCTCAAAACTTAAACCTTGTGTTTCTACGAAACACTTGTCTAAAAACTAGAGAAGTCATAAGTAAATAGAATATAGTACAAGGACCAACCCCTCTGTCCTAATGGACACTGGATAATATATAATACTGTGTATAAGTCCCTTGAGTCTAATAACTTATTCTCTGTGTGTCGTAGGTTGAAAACTGTACTTATGGTTAAGAAGAATTACACCGTTGTTTTAATGCTCCTTACCAAACCATCCAATGATATAGGTAAATGTCATCGACATAATTTCAAAAAGTTATATCCACTTTATGAAAATAAATGTACAGATATATCAATTTGAAATTGGTGCATTATAACGGATATTCAAAACCAAATATCTTGTTGGATATATGTATGCCCTAGAGGCCATTATATGATAGTGGATGTATTTATACATGTATATATATATATTCTGTGTACATTCTTGCTCGACATGATAGTATGCTATCTGGTTCTTCTTTATCTGACAAGTAGATTTGATCATGCTTTTACTCATTCATACATGTTGATAAAGCCCTGAGGATATTGGCTTGACTACAGTGATTATGATAGAGATCATACTAGTGGGACATCTGTAGTTTATGAGCATAACCTGGAATGTCCCTAGTCATAGGTATATCGAGACGGGGCATTGATATACCACAGTAGACTAGCGTATATGATACTAGACCCATATGATGGGTGATGAATGTTCCCACATTCATCGATGTTTGACATCAAGATCATATACGGGTGCTCAGTGGTGACTGGGTACACTGGACGGACTCACCGAGAACTCCTATATGGAATTATATCTATCGTCGGATAGCAGTTCTCAGGTGATACTGGTACAGGTTAGTCTGTAGACCCGAGATCGTCATAGAGTCTTATGTGCTCTCCCACTGTACTTTGATTACCACCCTACCACGGCTCTACTGAGTCGTGCAAACAGGCGGCCATTGGGTACAGCCCCGAGACACACGAAGACGATGAGCGATAGGTGGGGTTTCGTCTCTCCCGGTATTGGGAGTTGATGCTGTGCTGTGCTCGACTGGTTATATCAGTAAGTCCCTGGCCAGGGCTGCTGAGATTTACTGATAAGTGTTATCAGTAGTTTCTCGATCTGTTATAGACCATTCACCGGCACGACTTATTGAGTTATTGGGGTCGACGTTACCATCCCTAGACTCGATATGCAGCATATCTGACGAAGAGACCGGGCTCTACGGTAGTGTTGCCGGTTGGCTCGACGGGAGTTGTAGCAGGTTCGCTTGTTTTCTTCTGATCGCTCAATACCCGGGTGGCCGTTACGTTTAGCTGACCGCTTGCTGCTTGGGGGTGCTTGATATGATCATCACCCACTACCGGCGTATTGACGAGTCTTAGAGTCCCACAAAGGAGTTACCTAGTCCAGGCGAAACGTTGTGGTGCGCGTATGCGATATGCGCATGGACCCGGTTAAAATGCGCGTATGAGATACCGTATATTAATTGGGCGTCTTGCTTTTGGTCGGGTCGTATGTGATATGACCGGGTTGATAAATCAAGTATTGATTTATCATTTAACCATTAGCTTCTCACTACAAATCCTATCTTTTCCTTTTTGGACGTATGCATGCATGTATGCATTCATTCTTGTTCATGCACATATGGATGTGCATGCACACATGCATACATACATCATTCTATCATGGTTGTTTATACATAGAAAATGGTGGCAATATAAGACTCACACCATGGTTTATATTATGGATTATTATTTCTATTTATGTTAAAACAAAAGAAAAGAGATAAGATTAATTCATGGATTAGTTTCTACACTCTTCTTTTGACCTAACCATGTTCACCTACCTATTAACCATGATTTAATCTTTCTCTTGTGTTTAACTAAAGTAAAATAAATATCCATAAAAGATAACCATGGTTTGAGATGAAGAGGGAAAATATATATAGATATATTTTTCTATTTTCACATAAGAGTTATTCTTTCACTCTTGTTCTAAAAAGCCATCATCTTCTTCCTCCTTCATCTTTTGCTCTCTAGACTTTTGTAGTGAGAAAAATATTCATCAAGTTAGGTTTTTGAAGTGAGAAAAGCCACCACAACATCATTCTACACAAGTCTTGCCCACTTGTTTAGAGTGTTATCTTCATTTCCTTCTCTTGATCAAAGTGAAGTTGATAGCTTGGACAAAAAAGCTTCGGGTGGATCATCGTGGACACTAGAGGACTTCAAGCTAACCGTTCTCCAACCTTCAAGTGGCCAAGGAATCAAGAATAGGGAGCTACAAAGGTTGTACTCTCAAAACCCTAGCCTTTGTTACTTGTAAAGTTATGAAACCCTAATTTTTCTAGGATAGATCCTTTGTATGCTTAGTTAGCACCATAAAAATCTAATCTTTGGTACATGTGATGCTTCCAAACCTTTCATAGGGTGCTAGGTAAACATAACATTGGTATCAGAGCCGACCTAGAACATTAGGCGACACGTTAGCGAAGTAAAAACTCCGATCGAACCGAAATACGGTATTTTGGGACACTCTCTGGACATTTTTTAAAATCTGTTATTTTTCAGAATTAAAAATACTTAAAAAATACAGCAGGTAAATCTAAGACAAACAGTAAAATCCGAAGCCATGATCAGTATACTTGACTGCGGAACCGCGGCCCAAGCTTGCTTAGGCCGCGGCTCCACAGCCGTACAGATGGCCCATTCCCTAATTTTTGTACAGTGTTTTTCCCTACCTGCTTGTATGTATTTTGAGTATGTTTAATCTGAATCTAGTGTTGAATGTTCTGGGGGTGGTTTTGAGTTCAATGATTCGATCGGAATTTTAACTTCTTGTCTTTCCGGATAACTAGAAGGTATTGAATTGTTCGAACGAGTGTCGTTTGCTCACTTTTCACGGGGTTTAAATCTTTCGGATTTATGTGCAAGTTTTGTGGTGGACCCTCTAGAAGACAACAAACCTTAACACGATTATGTGACCGTCTTGAACTGCCCTTTGAACCTTAGGGTTTGGGGCAGTACGGCGTGCCACATGTGAGGCGTTGGCTTGACCCTTCTACGGCTGGACCGCTACTACTGTGACACACTCCGGATCTTTTGAACTCCGCTCAAGTGTTAAGCTTTAGGGAATTTTGGGTATTTGAACATTCGGTCCAAAACTTTAATACTGTCTATTTATAAGGAATGTGATACAATATGTGGAATTCATATAGTTTAGGCATGAAATACGATGTATGTGATATTTCGCATTTATGATGTCTAAAGAGAACGTGGATTCCAAATATTATAGTTTTACACTTTCTTTTCTGTGACCGTAAGTGTAGTATGTTCGATATCGCCGGTTTCGTTGCTATACATCAACGACAATTGGGGTACTCATACTTACTTACGTTGATGATATATGATATTATGTGTTGCAGAAATATGATGTGCAGGATTGTCGCGATCGAATAGCCGGTTTTTTTTTATGTGAGATGAGAGTTTTATATTTTCATTCATTTAAATTCAAATGTAATGTAATATTCTTTTATTTGGGGCACTTCCGGGTTGAGGTTGATACCACCCGTGTTGTATATTATTTACTTTTCCGCATTAGGATAGACCCAAGGAGGGGAGCACAAGTGACCGGGTTCTGGGGTTTAGTGGCAGGCCATCTCGAGGAGTCGAGACCGGGTCTCCTAAACACCAGGATTGGTAGGGTCGCTTTCCACTCTCGTAGGGGTCTAGGTGTGTGGGCTTGGCTATTCATCGCGACTGTGGAATCCGTATTTTCTATTATTGGCTAAATACTAAATACGGACGTCCTAGTATATCCCACATTATATATATGTTTCTGCTGCCTGTGTTCTGTGATATCTGAGACGTATGATATATTATATATGAGATATATAGTAGACGTTGCTTATGTTTTACACCCGCGCTAGTCCCGTCCCGGTATGCCGTTAGTTAAGTAACCCAACGGTGCATAACGGAACATTGCGGCGAATGGGGATGGCATAAGCTTACGTGTTATTTTCGTTTCTTTTCTGTGATTGGCTTAAGGAATTAAATGATGGGATTACATTAATATGATTAATGTAAAGAAAATAAACCTAAAAAGATGTTGTAGAATCGGATTTGAAAACCACTCGGCTCTTTATGAAAAAGCTGTATTTCAAAAACTGCGGAGCACAAGCCACTCCTTTTCAAAACCATTTGATTCTACGACGATATCAAGTTCAAAGCGTTAAAGATTTTCTTAAAAATCATCTGCAACACTCCATCATTTTAGGAAGTGGAGTACTTAGTATTCGTGCTACGTTTGTTGACTTTAGTTAAGGCGTAGTGTACGGTAGCTAAGTGATGTCTTCCTACACTGCATATGATGCAGATTAATTAGGACATTCATGCGACTTTGTTGACCATAGTTAAGGGTCATATGGGTGGGTCTAATTGATCAAGAAATGACGGGTAGAACTTGACTGGTACTTATGATTTGTTGACCATAGTTAAGGTCATAAGTACTAGGGGTAAAAATCACATCGGGAATTTCAAGTGTTGAGATTTGCAATGAGATTGCATACCTTCCATATGATGGTTGGATCCCGATCCCACTGTGGGCAATAGTTGCTCCTAGGAGAGTTTTGCAGTTTACAATTAGCTAACTCATTAGGTGTCTAGAAAGGTATTAACGGGGCTACGCCTCTGGGAAAATGAGGTTTACTTTAATTAGGTCTGTGCGAAAGCCCGGGGAACCTCCCTCAAGTACCGACACTGGCCTGGCTGAACGGTTAGCAAAGTTGTAGACTGTAATTAATCCTGGCTAGTTTTCTTTTTAAGGTTTGAAAGAAAAACTTGATTAAAGCAGTGGGAGACATCGACTAGACAAGATAATAACCAATCTGATCTATGCAAGAGCTTTCGCTGAGTGTATTCTTTTCTATCTCTTAATGGCAGATACCAATGACTGGACTCAAGCTTCTACTAGATAAAAACAAACTGAATGAGACCAATTATAAAGACTGGCTGAGGAATCTGAAAATAGCCTTGACTTATGATAAAGTAACATATGTCTTCACGGCTTCAGCCCCGCCCACCCCAGGTCCAAAATCCTCAGTTGCGGACATTGAAGTCCGCAAGACATGGGACACTGACTGTGCCACGGCCAAATGCCTCGCGCTTGCATCGATGGACAATACACATCAAAAGCAGCACGAGAATATGGACATTCCAACCATATTCCTCCATACAAAGGAGTTGTATGGAGAGCAATCCCGCGTATTACGATACGAAGCATCAAAGAAATTGTTTCAGATGCGAATGGCCCTGGCACACCGGTAGGAGACCATGTTCTGAAGATGATAGCTCCTATAGAAGAGCTTGAGGACCTTGGATGGACGATGGACTATGGACAATGAACAATATACGGATATTATTCTGCAGTCCCTCCCCTCCCCCTTTGCTCAATTGATAGTTAACTTCAACATGCACAACATGGAGAAAGAGCTACCTGAACTCCTTAATATGTTAAGGAGTGCAGAGTGTTAGTTGTATGTATGCCCTAGAGGCCAGTATTGTACAGATGATGTATATTATATTGGATGCTTGGACATATATAGAGATGACTTTCTTGCTCGATATGATAGTATGCTATCTGGTTGCTCTTTATCGTAACATGTATACTTGTCTCTTTATACTGTCTTATAGTTACATGTTGGTAAAGCCCTTAGGATGTGTACTTGACAACCTGGACTATAACGTGGATCATACTAGTGGGGACATGGTAGTCCATAAGTACATCCTTCAAGGTCCCTAGTCATGGGTGTATCGAGACGGGGCATCGATATACCAGTGTAGACTAGCGTATACGCTTCTCGACCCATGAGATGGGCGATTGATGATCCCATATCCATTGGTGTTTGACATCAGAGATGGTATACGGGTGCTTAGTGGAGACTGGGTACACTGGGCGGACTCGCCGAGAACTCCCAGATTGTATTATACCTCACGTCAGATGGCAGTTCTCAGGAGACACTGGTGCAGGTTAGTCTGTAAACCCGAGATCGTCATAAAGTCTTGTGTGATTCCCACTGTGCTTTGATTTCCACCTTACCACGTCCATGAGGGCGAGCAAAACGGTGGTTTTTGGGTACAGTCCCGAGTCACATGGAGGTAATGAGCGATAGGAGGGGTTTCGTCTCTCCCGGTATTAGGGGTTGATGTTGCACTGTGCTCGATTGGCCATAACAGGGAAGTCCCTGGCCAGGGCTGATTCAGAGATTTGCTGGTAAGTGTTACCAATAGTTTCTCGACCCGTTATGGGCCTCACATCGGCACGACTTATCGGTTATTGGGGTCTGACGTTTACCACCCCTAGACTTGATATGCGACATATCAGACGAAGAGACCGGACTGCACGGTAGTGTTGCCGGTTGGCTCAACGGGAGTTGTAGCAGGTTCGCTTGTTCTCTTCTGATCGCTCAATACCCGGGTAGCCGTTACGTTTAGCTGACCGCTTGAGGCTTGGGGGTGCTTGATATGATCATCACCCACTGCCGGCGTATTGACGAGTCTTAGAGTCCCACAAAGAAGTTACCTAGTCCAGGCGAAACCTTGTGGTGCGCGTATGCGATATGCTCATCTACCCGGTTAGAATGCGCGTATAGGATAACGTATATTAATCGGGCGGCTTGCTTTTGGTGGGGTCGTATGTGATATGACTGGATTGATAGATCAAGTGTTGATTTATCATTTAACCATTAGTTTCTCACTATAAATCCTTTCTTGTGTTTGATGGATGTATGCATGCATGTATGCTTTCTTTATAGATTCATGCACATATGGATGCGCATACATACATACATACATACATCATCTATCACGGTTGTTTATACATAGAAAATGGTGGCAATATAAGACTCACACCATGGTTTATATTATGGATTATTATTTATATTTATGCTAAAACATAAGAAAAGAGATAAGATTAAATCATGGATTAGTTTCTACACTCTTCTTTTGACCTAACCATGTTCACCTACCTTTTGACCATGGTTTAATCTTTCTCTTGTGTTTTAACTAAAGTAAAATTAAATATCCATAAAAGATAACCATGGTTTGAGATGAAGAAGGAAAAATATATATACTTATATTTTTCTTTTTTTCATTAGAGTTATTCTTCTCTTCTTCTAAAAATAGCCATCATCTTCTTCCTTCTTCTTCCTCTGCTCTTTAGAATTTTCAAGTGAGCAAAATACTCAAAAAGATAGGATTTTGAAGTGAGAAAGAGAACCACAACACCATTCTACAAAAGTCTAGCCCACTTGTTTAGAGTGTTAGCTTCATTTCATTCTCTTGATCGAGTGAAGTTGCAAGCTTGGATAAAGCGGACTCCGGATGGATCATCGGTGAACTAGAGGAGTTTAAGCGGAGCTTTTCCAAACCCCAAGTAGCCAAGGAGTCTAGCATAGGGAGCTACAAAGGTTGTACTCTCAAAACCCTAGCTTTTCTTTCATGAGATGATATGCAAATTTTGAAACCCTAATTTTTCTAGGAACGATTCTTTGTTTGTTAACTTAGCACCCTAAAAATTCAATCTTTGGTACATGTGATGCTTCAAAACCCTTCATGAGGTGCTAGGTTAACCCTTCATTGGTATCAGAGCCGACCTAGAACATTAGGCGACACTTTAGCGAAGTCAAAACTCTGATCGAAGCAAAATACGATCTTTTCGGACACTCTCTGGATATTTTTTAAAATCTCGATATTTTCAGAATTAAAAATCCTTAGAAAATTCAGCAGGGAAATCTAAGCACACACGTGAAAAACGATGCCATGAACAGTACTTTTCACCGCGGAACCGCGGCAATAGCCTGCTTCGGCCGCGGTTCCGCTGCCGTACGGATGAATCAAAGTGTCGTTTTTGCACAGTAATTGTTTTTCTCTGCTTGTATATTTTTGGGGAATTTTTAATCTGAATATTGTACTTTATATTCTGGAGATGGTTTTGGACTCGTCGATTCGATCGGAATTTTCATTTCGTGACTTTTCCGGATAAATTAGAAAGTATTGAAGTGTTTGAACGAGTATCATTTGCTTACTTTTCACGGGGTTTAAATATTTTGGAGATACGTGCAAGTTTTGTGGTGGACCCTCTAGAAGACAACAAACCTTAGCTCGATTATGTGACCGTCTTGAACTGCCCTTTGAACCTTAGGGTTTGGGGCAGTACGGCGTGCCACATGTTAGGCGTTGGCTTGACCCTTCTACGGCTGGACCGCTACTACTATGTCACACTCCGGGTTTTTGAACTCCGCTCAAGTGTTGAGCTTTTGGGCATCTTGGGTATTTGATCGTTCGTTCGAAAACTTTAATACCGTCTATTTATCTGGAATGTGATGCAATGTGTGGAATTCATATAGCTAGATATGAAATACGAAATATGTGATATTTCACATTTACGATGTCTAAAGAGAATGTGGATTCCAGATATTGCAGTTTTACACTTTCTTTTCTGTGACCGTAAATGTAGTATGTCGATATCGCCGGTTTCGTTGCTATACATCAACGACAATTGGGGTACGCATACTTACTTACGTTGATGATATATGATATTATGTGTTGTTGAGATAAAATGTGCAGGATTGTCGCAATTGAATAGCCGGGGGTTTTATGTGAGATGTGAGTTTTATTTTTCATTCATGTAAAATTCAAATGTAATGTAATATTCTTTTATTTGGGGCACTTCCGGGTTGAGGTCGATGCCACCAGTGTTGTATATTATTTAGTTTTTCGCATAAGGATGGACCCAAGGAGGGGAGCACAGGTGACCGTGTTCTGGGGTTCGATGGGAGGCCATCTCGAGGAGTCGAGATCGGGTCTCCTAAACTCCAGAATTGGTAGGGTCTCTTGCCGCTCTCGTAGGGGTCCAGGGTGTGGGCTTGGCTATTCATCGCGGCTGTGGAATCCGTATTTTCTATTGTTGGCTAAATACTAAATACGGACGTCCTAGTATATCCCACATTATATCTATGTTTCTGCCGCGATATCTGTGATGTGATCATTTGATATGTTCTGATGGATACAGTATATAGTATATATGATATATTATATAGACGTTACTTATGTTTTACACCCGCACTAGCCCTGCCCTGCTCTGTCATTAGTTACCTAACCTAACGGTGCATGAGGGGACATCGAGGCGAATGCGGATGGCATAAGTGTACGTCGTATTTATCTGTGATGTTTAGGTGACTTAAATGATGGGACTTCATTAATGTGATTAATGAAAGAAAAGAAACCTAAAAGATGTTGTAGAATCAAATTTTAATAAAAAAGGGTAGCTACAGTTTTACTTTGCATAGCGTTATATATGATATACCCTGCACCTTATTCGATGAGGAAAGAGCCGAGATCCCTTCACCGGGTGTGACCTCTTTAGCAAAACTGGCAGATGCTACAACACTCGGTTTGACTTTTGACTGGTTTTCGAGTTTTGCTTTGCATAGAGATATATATGATATATCCTGCACCTTATTCAATGAGGAAAGAGCCGAGATCCCTTCACCGGGAGTGACCTCTTTAGCAAAACTAATGAAAGCCTCAAAATCACTCCATTTCAAAATTCACTTGATTCTACAACGATATCAAGTTCATTACGCAATAGGCTTTCAGAAAAACCTGACGTAGCCCTCCGTCATTTCAGATAAGTCCTGCTTAGTATTCGTGCTACGTTTATTGACCTCCGTCAAGGCGTAGTGTGCGGTAGCTAACTAGTATTTATCTGCTTATGCATATGATGCAGATTGGATTAGGGTAGCCGTACGACCTTGTTGACCTCCGTCAAGGGTCGTGCGGGTGGGTTTGATTCAATCAAGAAATGACGGGTTGAACTTGACTTGAACCCTATGGTTTGTTGACCTCCGTCAAGGTCATGGGATGCTTAGGGCAAAATATTATCAGGAATTTCAAGTGTTAAGATTTGCAATGAGATTGCATTCCTTCTATGAGATAGTTGGATCCCGATACCCACTGCGAGTAATTGTTACTCCCGGGAGAGTGTTACACAGGACAATTAGCCGATCAAGTAGGTGTCTAGAAAGGTGTCAACGGGGTTACGCCTCTGGGAAAACGAGGTTTACTTTAATTAGGTCCGTGCGATAGCACGGGGAACCTCCCTCAAAGTATCGACACTGGCCTGGCTGAAAGATCGGCGAATTTGTAGGGTGTAATTAATCCCGGCTTGTCTTTCCTTTTAGGGTTTGAAGGAAGATTTGATAAAAACAGTGGGAGCCATCCTGATTAGATAAGATAATAACCAATCTGATCTTGCAAGAGCATACGCTAGAGTGTTTTCTTCTCTCTCTCTCCAGGTAGCGACCATGTCATGCCTTAATAAAGATAATAATATTGATGTGTTGACCGAACCCGCATGTTATACTGTGGTGGGGAACGTTGGTTCCGTTCTATCTTATAAGAGTTATAGGACTGAACAGGACATAGGGGAATACCAGGATTCCCATTCCACCCGAATGAAGAAAGGACATGATGATGCATTTTCTTCGGGTTTGTTCGTTACAGAGAACTGTTTCTCCATTTGCCCTACGTCCTGGGTATTAGATACTGGGTCAGGATCCCATATATGTAATCAGTTACATGGGCTTAAGAAAGGTAGAGAACTTGGAGAAGGTGATAAAGACATAAGGGTTGGAAATGGTGCAATTGTTGCAGCTAAAACCGTCGGGGAATATCACCTTGTATTACCAACTGGTAATACATTGATTCTGAACGATTGCTATTACATGCCGAACCTGATATGCAACATTATATCGGTTTCTTTGTTGAGTAAAGAGGGATATAATTTTGTATTACAGGATATTGTTATGAACATTTTCCGTAACCAAAAGTTGGTTGGATCAGGCACGTTGTGCAATGGAATTTATGTTCTAAATCAATCTACAGTTCTGAGCATAACAAACACACACAAGAGGAAGAGTTCAGAACTGAACGAATCCTTCATGTGGCATTGTAGACTGGGTCACATCAATGCGACACGGCTAGCTAAGTTGCATAAGGATGGATATTTAAATCCGTTTGAATTTTCATCTTATGACACTTCCCAGTCATGTCTCAAAGGCAAGATGACGAAAACTCCGTTTATGGGACACGGAGAAAGAGTTACCGAACGCTTGGGACTGATACATAGTGATGTATGCGGTCCCATGTCTACACATACCAGGGATGGTTCTTCGTACTTTATTACATTCACCGACGATCTCTCTAGATTCGGATATGTGTTCCTGATGAAACACAAATCAGAAGCTTTTGAGAAATTTAGAGAATATAAATAAGAAGTCGAGAACCAAACCGGAAAAAATATTAAAATCCTTCGATCTGATCGAGGAGGTGAATACATGAGCAATGAATTCCTGGACTTCCTAAAAGAGAATGGGATTCTCTCTCAGCTGACTCCTCCATATACACCACAGCACAACGGTGTATCTGAACGGAGGAACCACACCCTATTAGATATGGTGCGCTCAATGATGAGTGTAGCTGAGTTACCTATTTCCTTCTGGGGATATGCACTGGAGACAGCAGCATACCTACTGAATAGGGTTCCTACCAAATCTATGCCTACCACCCCATATGAGATATGGGAGGGGAAGAGACCATATCTTAATTTTATTAAGATATGGGGTTGCCCGGCCTATGTCAAAAGACAAAAACCGGACAAACTCGAAGCAAGATCTGTTTTGTGTAAGTTTGTTAGATATCCCAAGCATTCGCGAGGGTATATCTTCTACCACAGTAAGCAACAAAGAGTATTTGTTGCTCAACACGCCACCTTTTTAGAAAAGGAATTTCTTGCAAAAGAGATTAGTGGCTCTGAGGTAGAACTGGAAGAGGTTCCAGCTGTACAAACCACAACAGAAGATTTGGTAGAACCAGAGGATTCGGTAGTTCTCGATGAACCCCAGCCACTCCGCCGATCTAGTAGGGTTCCTCGCCAACCTGAGAGATACTACGGTTTTCTCATGGATGGTGGGAGCGAGGATTGCATCATGGAGGATGATGACCCAATTAGCTTAGAGCAGGCTATCACGAGTGGGGACTCAGTAAAATGGCTGGATGCAATGCGGTCCGAGATGGAATCCATGTACACCAACAAAGTATGGACTTTGGAAGTTGCTCCTGAAGGGGTAAAACCTATTGGGAGCAAGTGGATCTTCAAGAAAAAACTTGGTGTAGATGGGAATGTGGAGACTTTCAAAGCTAGACTTGTTGCAAAGGGTTTTCGTCAAAGACCAGGTGTAGACTATGACGAAACCTTTTCTCCAGTGGCTATGCTTAAATCCATCCGGATCATACTTGCCATCGCTGCATATCATGATTACGTAATCTGGCAAATGGATGTTAAGACCGCCTTTCTAAACGGTGATTTAGAAGAGTGCGTGTACATGACTCAGCCAGAGGGCTTCGTAGATAGTGGAAGCAGCGGGAAGGTGTGCAAGCTGCTTAAATCCATTTATGGATTAAAGCAAGTGTCGCGGAGTTGGAACATCTGCTTTGACGTCGTTATCAAAGAGTTTGATTTCGTCAAAAACGTAGATGAACCTTGTATCTACAAGAAGGTAGCAGAGAGTAAGGTTGTCTTCCTCGTATTGTACGTGGACGACATACTCTTGATAGGAAATGACATTCTTATGCTGCAATCGGTCAAGCTCTTCTTATCACAAAGATTCTCAATGAAAGATCTTGGTGATGCCTCCTGCATATTGGGAATTAGGATCTATAGAGATAGATCCAAACGGATATTGGGATTGTCCCAATCCAGGTACATTGACACCATACTAAAGAGGTTTAGTATGGAAGAATCCAAGCGTGGGAACTTACCCAGGATCTCTGGAGTCACTCTCTCCAAAGAGATGTCTCCCAAGACTGATTTGGAGAGAGCTCGCATGCAAGGGATACCCTATGCTTCGGGTGTAGGCTCTATCATGTACGCGATGGTATGTACCAGACCCGATGTAGCATACTCACTAAGTGTAGTGAGCAGGTATCAAGCTGATCCTGGAGAGAGTCACTGGACAGCTGTGAAGAGCATTCTCAAGTACTTACGAAGGACTAAAGAGATGCTCTTGGTGTATGGTAACGGAGAACTCCAAGTGGAGTCCTTTACCGATTCGAGCTTCCAGAGTGATAAGGACGACTCTAAGTCGCAGTCGAGATTTGTCTTTACCCATTACGGAGGGGCGGTTAGCTGGAAGAGTTCCAAGCAGGAAACCGTGGCAGACTCGACGATGGAGGCTGAATACATCGCTGCCAACGATGCTGCCAAAGAGGCTGTCTGGATCAAGAAGTTCATTACTGAACTTGGAGTGGTTCCATCCATTGAGCATCCTATACCTTTGTATTGTGATAACAATGGAGCGGTGGATTTGGCCATGGAACCCAGGTCCCATCAGCGATCCAGGCATATTCTGAGGCGATATCACCTGATCCGGGAGATAGTTGATCGCCGGGAGATCGAGGTCAGGAGAGTTGACACGAAGAATAACACAGAGGATACACTCATGAAGGCCATTCCCCAGATACAGTTTGAGAGACTCTTCGGGATGCTCGGTATGCGATACTACAACAGCTGGCCCTAGTGCAAGTGGGAGATTGTTAGTTGTATGTATGCCCTAGAGGCCAGTATTGTACAGATGATGTATATTATATTGGATGCTTGGACATATATAGAGATGACTTTCTTGCTTGATATGATAGTATGCTATCTGGTTGCTCTTTATCTTAACATGTATACTTGTCTCTTTATACTGTCTTATAGTTACATGTTGGTAAAGCCCTTAGGATGTGTACTTGACTACCTGGACTATGATGCAGATCATACTAGTGGGGACATGGTAGTCCATAAGTACATCCTTCAAGGTCCCTAGTCGTGGGTGTATCGAGACGGGGCATCGATATACCAGTGTAGACTAGCGTATACGCTTCTCGACCTATGAGATGGGCGATGGATGATCCCATATCCATTGGTGTTTGACATCAGAGATGGTATACGGGTGCTCAGTGGAGACTGGGTACACTGGACGGACTCGCCGAGAACTCCCAGATGGTATTATACCTCACGTCAGATGGCAGTTCTCAGGCGACACTGGTGCAGGTTAGTCTGTAAACCCGAGATCGTCATAGAGTCTTGTGTGATTACCACTGTGCTTTGATTTCCACCTTACCACATCCACGAGGGCATGCAAAACAGTGGTTTTTGGGTACAGTCCCGAGTCACATGGAGCCAATGAGCGATAGGAGGGGTTTCGTCTCTCCCAGTATTGGGGGTTGATGTTGCACTGTGCTCGATTGGCCGTAACAGGGAAGTCCCTGGCCAGGGCTGATTCGGAGATTTGCTGGTAAGTGTTACCAGTAGTTTCTCGACCCGTTATGGGCCTCACATCGGCATGACTTATCGGTTATTGGGGTCTGACGTTTACCACCCCTAGACTTGATATGCGACATATCAGACGAAGAGACCGGACTGCACGGTAGTGTTGCCGGTTGGCTCGACGGGAGTTGTAGCAGGTTCGCTTGTTCTCTTCTGATCGCTCAATACCCGGGTAGCCGTTACGTTTAGCTGACCGCTTGCGGCTTGGGGGTGCTTGATATGATCATCACCCACTGCCGGCGTATTGACGAGTCTTAGAGTCCCACAAAGGAGTTACCTAGTCCAGGCGAAACGTTGTGGTGCGCGTATGCGATATGCGCATCGACCCGGTTAGAATGCGCGTATAGGATATCATATATTAATCGGGCGGCTTGCTTTTGATGGGGTCGTATGTGATATGACCGGATTGATAGATCAAGTGTTGATTTATCATTTAACCATTAGTTTCTCACTAGAAATCCTTTCTTGTGTTTGATGGATGTATGCATGCATGTATGCTTTCTTTATAGATTCATGCACATATGGATGTGCATACATACATACATACATACATACATACATCATCTATCATGGTTGTTTATACATAGAAAATGGTGGCAATATAAGACTCACACCATGGTTTATATTATGGATTATTATTTATATTTATGCTAAAACATAAGAAAAGAGATAAGATTAAATCATGGATAAATTTCTACACTCTTCTTTTGACCTAACCATGTTCACCTACCTTTTGACCATGGTTTAATCTTTCTCTTTTGTTTTAACTAAAGTAAAATTAAATATCCATAAAAGATAACCATGGTTTGAGATGAAGAAGGAAAAATATATATACTTATATTTTTCTTTTTCTCATTAAATTTATTCTTCTCTTCTTCTAAAAATAGCCATCAACATCTTATTTCTTCTTCCTTTGCTCTCTAGAATTTTCAAGTGAGCAAAATACTCAACAAGATAGGATTTTGAAGTGAGAAAGAGAACCACAACACCATTCTACACAAGTCTAGCCCACTTGTTTAGAGTGTTAGCTTCATTTCATTCTCTTGATCGAGTGAAGTTGCAAGCTTGGACAAAGCGGACTCCGGGTGGATCATCGGTGACCTAGAGGAGTTCAAGCGAAGCTTTTCCAAACCCCAAGTAGCCAAGGAGTCTAGCGTAGGGAGCTACAAAGGTTGTACTCTCAAAACCCTAGATTTTCTTTCATGAGATGATATGCAAATTTTAAAACCCTAATTTTTCTAGGAATGATTCTCTGTTTGTTAACTTAGCACCCTAAAAATTCAATATTTGGTACATGTGATGCTTCCAAACCCTTCATCAGGTGTTAGGTTAACCCTTCACAGAGAGCATTATGAAATCAGTGAAAACTCCCGTTATGACTATTGGACAATCTTCCTCTTCTCGCCCAAAGGCTAAGGCCAAGGGAAAGAAAAAGAAGAAGCCCACCAATCCTAAGGGTGGAGTTAAAGGAAAAGTCCAAAGCTGGAGACTCGGGGAAAGGTGAATGTTTTCATTGCCACAAGACAGGACATTGGAAGAGCAACTGTACGGAGTACTTGAACCTTAAGAAGAAGCATGGGGATGCTTCCGCTTCAGGTGTGTTTGTGACAGAAAACTGTTTTTCAATAAACTCTGCTTCCTGGGTATTAGATACCGGTTCAGGTTCTCACATTTGCAATTCTATGCAGGGGCTGAGAAATAGCAAAGTTTTGAAGACAGGTGACAATACTCTCCGCGTTGGAAATGGTTCCAATGTACATACAGTCGTAGTGGGAGAGTATCACTTGGGGTTGCCATCTGGGTGTATATTGGTTTTGAACCCATGTTATTTTGTACCAAGTATGCTATGTAATATAATATCTGTTTCTTTGTTAGACAATGAAGGATATAATTTTGTATTGCAGAAAAATATTATGAACATTCACCTAAATCAAATGTTGGTTGGGTATGGTACACTTAATAACGGGATATACGTCCTAAATCAACACACAGTTTTCAGTATACGACACACTAAGAAAAGAAAACTTTCAGAATTAAATGAAGCTTTTCTTTGGCACTGTAGACTTGGTCATATTAACGAAACAAGACTAAACAAGTTACACAAAGATGGATATTTAAACCCTTTTGAATATAAATCTTATGCGACTTGCCAGTCTTGTATCAAGGGTAAAATGACCAAAGCTCCATTTACCGGACACGGAGAAAGAGCTACTGAGCTCCTAGCCCTCATACATAGTGATGTATGCGGGCCAATGTCTACACAGGCTAGAGGCGGTTTTTCTTACTTCATTACTTTCACTGACGATTTCTCAAGATTCGGTCATGTATTTTTATTAAAGCACAAGTCCGAAGCTTTCGAGAAATTCATTGAATATAAACAAGAAGTAGAAAAACAAACCTGCTTGAGTATCAAGATGCTTCGATCAGATCGAGGTGGAGAGTATCTCAGTACGGAATTTGCTAACTTCCTAAAAGAGAATGGGATTCTCTCTTAGCTCACTCCTCCTTACACACCACAGTACAACGGTGTGTCTGAACGACGGAATAGGACCCTATTGGATATGGTCTGATCCATGATGAGTGATGCTGAGTTACCCGTCTCATTTTGGGGGCATGCATTGGAGACTGCAGCGTTTCTACTGAACAGGGTTCCAACCAAAACCATGTCTACCACGCCATATGAGATATGGCATGGGAAGAGACCATATCTTAAGAGAATTAAGATTTAGGGTTGCCCGGCCTATGTTTAAAAGCAGAATCCGGACAAACTCGAGACACGGTCAGTCATGTGTAATTTTGTGGGGTATCCAAAGAATTCTTATGGATATCTATTCTACCACAAAGAGGAACAAAAGGTATTTGTTTCTCAGTATGCCACATTCTTGGAAAAAGAGTTTTTCACAGATAAAGATGATGGCAAAGTGGTGGATCTAGAAGAGGTTCTAGAGACACAAACAACAAATGACGATTTGGTTGAACTGGCTGTTGCAATAGAAACTGAGGAACCTCGGCCACTCCGAAGGTCTGGTAGGACTTCTCGCCTACCGGAGAGGTACTACGGTTTCCTCATTGATGGTGACGGAGAAGACTGCATCATGGATGATGATGATCCTACCAGTTTTCAGCAAGCTATCACGAGTGGAGACTCTGTGAAGTGGCTGGATGCCATGAGATCCGAAATGGAGTCTATGTACACCAACAAAGTATGGACTTTGGACATTATACCCCCTGGGGTAAAACCTGTGGGATGCAAAAGGATCTTTAAAAGAAAGATTGGTGTAGATGGGCAGGTAGAGACCTATAAGGAAAGACTTGTGACGAAAGGTTTTCGTCAAAGACCAGGTTTGGACTATGACGAAACTTTTTCGCCCGTAGCCATGCTTAAATCCATTCGGATCCTACATGCTATTGCTGCTCACTACGACTATGAAATCTTGCAGATGGACGTTAAAACAGCATTTCTAAATGGAGATTTAGAAGAATGCGTTTATATGGATCAGCCAGAGGGCTTCATTGACAGTGGGAGCAGCGGGAAAGCATGTAGATTGCTTAAATCCATATATGGGTTAAAGCAGGCATCTCGTAGTTGGAACATCTATTTCAATTATGTTATCAAAGAGTTTGATTTCATCAAAAATCCAGATGAACCTTGTGTTTATAAGAAGGCTGTAGGGAGAGCTGTCACATTCCTCGTATTGTATGTGGATGACATTATTCTGATAGGAAATGATATTCCTATGCTACAGTCGGTCAAATCTTTCTTGTCACTGAGGTTCTCCATGAAGGACCTGGGTGATGCCACATACATCCTGGGCATAAGGATCTATAGGGATAGATCCAAAAAGTTATTGGGATTGTCCCAAACCAGGTACATTAACACCATCGTAAAAAGGTTTAGTATGGAAGACTCCAAGCAGGGTGCCTTACCCGCATGCCATGGAGTCACTCTCTCCAAGGATTCTTGTCCAAAGACCGATGAAGAGAGAGCTCACATGAGCATTATACCCTATGCTTCGGCAGTAGGATCTATAATGTATGTGATGTTGTGTACACGTCCAGATGTAGCTTATGCACTTAGTGTTTAAGCAGGTATCAATCCAACCCAGGGGAGAACCACTAGACAGCTGTGAAGAACATTCTTAAGTACTTACGAAGGACTAAAGAATTGTTCTTGGTGTATGGTAATGGATATCTCCAAATGGAGGCCTTTACCGATTCGAGCTTCCAGAGCGATAAGGACGACAGCAAATCTATCTCTGGGTTTGTATTTACCCTCAATGGAGGGGCGGTAAGTTGGAAGAGTTCCAAACAGGATACCGTTGCAGACTCTACGATGGAAGCTGAGTACATTACTGCGAATGATGCCGCCAAGGAAGCCGTCTGGATGAAGAAGTTCGTCTCGGAGCTAGGAGTAGTTCCAACCATTATTGATCCAATACCATTGTATTGTGATAATAATGGGGCTATGGTGTTAGCCAAGGATCCCAGGTCCCATCAGCGGTCCAGACACATCCTGAGGCGCTTTCATTTGATCCGGGAGATTGTAGATTGCCGCGAGATCGAGATTAAGAGAGTAGACACAAAGAATAACGCCGCGGATCCACTCACCAACGCCCTCCCTCAGCCGCAGCATGAGCGACTTTTTGAGATGTTGGGTATGAGATACGCCAATAACTGGCCTTAGTGCAAGTGGGAGATTGTTGGATATATGTATGCCCTAGATGCCATTATATGATAGTGGATGTATTTATACATGTATATATATATATATTCAGTGTACATTCTTGCTCGACATGATAGTATGCTATCTGTTTCTTCTTTATATGACATGTAGTTTTGATCATGCTTTTACTCATTCATACATGTTGATAAAGCCCTGAGGATATTGGCTTGACTACAGTTATTATGATAGAGATCATACTAGTGGGACATCTGTAGTTTATGAGCATATCCTGGAATGTCCCTAGCCGTAGGTATATCGAGACGGGGCATTGATATACCAGAGTAGACTAGCGTATATGATACTAGACCCATATGATGGGCGATGAATTTTCCCACATTCATCGATGTTTGACATCAAGATCATATACGGGTACTCAGTGGTGACTGGGTACACTGGACGGACTCACCGAGAACTCCTATATGGAATTATATCTATCGCCGGATAACAGTTCTCAGGTGACACTGGTACAGGTTAGTCTGTAGACTCGAGATCGTCATAGAGTCTTGTGTGCTCTCCCACTGTACTTTGATTACCACCCTACCACGGCTCTACTGAGTCGTGCAAACAGGTGGCCGTTGGGTACAGTCCCGAGACACACGAAGGCGATGAACGATAGGAAGGGTTTCGTCTCTCCCGGTATTGGGAGTTGATGCTGTGTTGTGCTCGACTGGTTATATTAGTAAGTCCCTGGCCAGGGCTGCTGAGATTTACTGATAAGTGTTATCAGTAGTTTCTCGATCTGTTATAGACCATTCACCGGCACGACTTATTGAGTTATTGGGGTCGACGTTACCACCCCTAGACTCGATATGCATCATATTTGACGAAGAGACCGGACTGTACGGTAGTGTTGCCGGTTGGCTCGACGGGAGTTGTAGCAGGTTCGCTTGTTTTCTTCTGATCGCTCAATACCCGGGTGGCCGTTACGTTTAGCTGACCGCTTGCGGCTTGGGGGTGCTTGATATGATCACCACCCACTACCGGCGTATTGACGAGTCTTAGAGTCCCACAAAGGAGTTACCTAGTCCAAGCGAAACGTTGTGGTGCGCGTATGCGATATGCACATGGACCCGGTTAAAATGCGCGTATGAGATACCGTATATTAATTCGGCGGTTTGCTTTTGGTCGGGTCGTATATGATATGACCGGGTTGATAAATCAAGTGTTGATTTATCATTTAACCATTAGCTTCTCACTACAAATCCTATCTTGTCCTTTTTGGATGTATGCATGCATGTATGCATTCATTCTTGTTCATGCACATATGGATGTGCATGCACACATGCATACATACATCATTCTATCATGGTTGTTTATACATAGAAAATGGTGGCAATATAAGACTCACACCATGGTTTATATTATGGATTATTATTTCTATTTATGTTAAAACAAAAGAAAAGAGATAAGATTAATTCATGAATTAGTTTCTACACTCTTCTTTTGAACTAACCATGTTCACATACCTATTAACCATGATTTAATCTTTCTCTTGTGTTTAACTAAAGTAAAATAAATATCCATAAAAGATAACCATGGTTTGAGATGAAGAGGGAAAATATATATAGATATTTTTTTCTATTTTCACATAAGAGTTATTCTTTCACTCTTGTTCTAAAAAGCCATCATCTTCTTCCTCCTTCATCTTTTGCTCTCTAGACTTTTTTAGTGAGCAAAATATTCATCAAGTTAGGTTTTTGAAGTGAGAAAAGCCACCACAACATCATTCTACACAAGTCTTGCCCACTTGTTTAGAGTGTTATCTTCATTTCCTTCTCTTGATCAAAGTGAAGTTGATAGCTTGGACAAAGGAGCTTCGGGTGGATCGTCGTGGACACTAGAAGACTTCAAGCTAACCGTTCTCCAACCCTCAAGTGGCCAAGGAGTCAAGAATAGGGAGCTACAAAGGTTGTACTCTCAAAACCCTAGCCTTTGTTACTTGTAAAGTTATGAAACCCTAATTTTTCTAGGATAGATCCTTTGTATGCTTACTTAGCACCATAAAAATCTAATCTTTGGTACAAGTGATGCTTCCAAACCTTTCATAGGGTGCTAGGTAAACCTAACATATCTGCCGTCCGGCAAACAGCCCAGGCGATTTCCTCAAATATCACCAATTACAATGAATTACGATATAATGAAGATGATCACCCAATTCCCAATAACTTACTCGCACTCATCTTCTGTAAAACCGTACAGATGTGAGAATCATACCTGGTAATTACATACCCTGGAGCAAGTGTCTAATTGGGAAATCTGTTTTCTTTTAACAGTACACAGTGAAACTGAAACATTGAAATGTTTCGAAGGATTATCCGGGTATCCCTAGTAATGCCTCTTCCATTATCCAGATTCACAACTGTAACCGTGTATTTCTTTGCCATCTCTCCAAATCCCTTCATATGTCTTTAGTCATTACCTTCTGTACACCCTCTTAGGCTAAATGGTTTTCTTCCTTCCCTACCGTTCGGCACCAGCCTATGGTTTGGAAGAAGACTATCCAATAAGCGTAATGGGTGTACTGTCCTAATCCTAGGAGCACTCGCAACACGAAAGAAGGTGAAGATAAAAGACACCTGAATAAACCTTTTTCCTATTTCTCCTGAACCAGAATCCATCCCCTAACTGGAACAAGTTCCTTTCGAGTTCGTAAATAACCATACGATAGAGTATCCAATAAACTGTGGATCTTCGTAGTGATACGGAGTGTCCTGGAGAAATACACAGGTGAAGTGGGAGTGGTAATGAAATACTTGGTTTGGTCGTGAATAGCGGTCGCAATTTACTTTGCCCTCCTTCTAATCCATTTATTTGTCTTTACATAATACCTTCTGTACACCATCGTTAGGCTAATTGGTTTTATTCATTCCCTACCGGTCGGCACCTGCCTATGGTTTGGAAGAAGACTATCCAATTTGCGTAATAGGTGTACTGCCCTAATCCAAGGAGCACTCGCAACCTGAGAGAAGGTAAAAGGAAATGACAATTGAATAGTCTTATTCGTTTTCTCCAGAACCTGAAACCATCCTCGAATAAATTCCTTCGAGTTCGTATATAACCATACGATGGTTTTATCTAATGGAATTGGACGTTCGTAGTAATACGGGGTGTTCTGGAGAAAAGGGTAAAAGTAGGAGTGGCAAAGAGGTTTGCAACTCTGACAATCCAAAAGCCAGTGTTAAAGAAGGTTCGGTTAATCTTGGTCACTGAGTCATAGTCAAGGGTCGGGTCATCATCGCTGCCAAAGAGAGAGAGAAAAGAAACACTCAGCGTGCACTCTAATCTAGATCAGAATGGTTATCACTTTATCTAATCAGGAAACCTCCCACTGTAACGTCAAATTCTTCTCCAAACCTGAAAGAAGAATTAGTCGGGATCACCCGAGGAGTAAACCAACTCATCAGTGGGAATCGGGATTCAACTATCATCGCATGATAACGTGACGGAATCCGCTCACGTTATCACACTCCAGAAGGTATGCGCATATCTGGCAAGTTTCAGTTTCTTTAGAAACTCCCGATGTGATTTTTACCCCATGCTCTTATGACCTTGACTTTGGCCAACAAATCATAAGTCACTTGTCAAGTTCTACCCGTCATTCTCCAGGTTAATTTGAACCCACCCGTACCTACCCTTGACTTTGGCCAACAAGGCAGTACGACTGTCCCAAACCAACGCATCTATCTATGCTGCATATGAATATCCAACAGCAACCAATCACTGTGCCTTGACTTTGGCCAACAAACACAGCTTGAATACTATTGACTATCCATATGAAACGACGGAGGGCTACGAATGGTTTTTGGCGAAAAACCTTTAACGTAATGAACTTGATATCGTTGAAGGAACTGGATAGCTTTTTATAAAATATAGTTACGAAAACCTTTGCTAAAGAGATCACTCCCGGTGAAGGGATCTCGTCTCTTTCCCCATAGAATGAGGTGCAGGATATTCCAACTGAATACCACGATGCAAAGCAAAAAGGCAATCGGCTATAGTGAAGTTATTACCCTGACGCAAACTTCTATCCAAGGGGTCACTCCCGGTGAAGGGATCTCGGCCCTTGCCTCGTCGACTGAGGTGCAGGATATTCCAACTGAATACCACTGTGCAAAAAAAAAAGAAAACGTCCTTGCAATAACAGCTTTTTGAAAAATGTTCCAACAACATCAGAATAGGTTTGTTTAGCTTGCATTGATCCGAATCAACGCAGTCCCATCAATTGATCACACCAATAAAGAACGAAAATAATGATGTACGTATATGCCACCCGCATTCGCCACTGGGTCCTGTCATCACCCGTTAGGTTACTTAACTAACGACAGAGCGGGGACTGGACTAGCGCGGATGAAAAACATATACAACATCTACTAGTATATATATCAATATATAACATTCTCTCAAGGCGTGATAAAATTCAACATCACAGAAATGTAATAAGCATCACAGAACAATACAGATATCTGGGATCCCCGGGTTTCATAGAGCCGCTACTGAAACCCGACGTTCCCCTGGTCGTGTGGATAACTTGTGCAATGAAATCCTAGACCCCTACGGGCGCGGCATGTTACCCGTCAAAACCTGAAGCGAGGCAGCCCCCTTCAGCAACGTGAATGGACCACCCAGCACTTCACGGAATCCGGTAACTTGGGCACCCCTCCTTGGGTCAACCTGTACCCCCTACGAGTGCGGCGAATAGCCCGCCAATTCTAGAGTAAAGCCCCCTCCGTCTCAAAGCCATGAGATGCGGGCTCGTTGCCCTCTAGAACCCGGCTACCCATGCACCCCTCCGCGGGGTTATCCTAGTACAAAAAGTAAAATATACATACAACGGGTACATCGACCTCAGCCTGGTCGTGCCCCAAAAGAATAATATACAAACAGGCAGTAACGGCAGTCCACATGTCGGACGCTCGCCCCGCAATATCAAATGTACATAAATAAACAAACTGTACTAACATTGCATCCAGGCTATCCCCCACGACCAATCTGCAATATCACAGCACAACACAGAACATCAACGTGAATGTCACGTTCGCAAATCCGTCTAAAAGGGCTATAGCAGTTAGACAGGATTTACCAATCAAATGACATTCACGGTCGCAAATATAATGTAAATACTGTGAACTACCATGTTTAAAATTTTCGATCGATCAAATTTACCGAAGTGGGCCCCAAGCACCACTGTAGCAGTCAAAGAAAATCTGGGCCCAAAAAGAATATAGCAAAAAACCCATTTTCATGACAGAGACCCACTGAAGAAATTTGGTGCAGTGAAGCCACTGTTCGGCGGCGGAACCGTGGCCACATTGGGGTTTGTGCCGCGGTTCCGCGGCGCTACAGTAACATCATGGTACCAATTTTCTTCAGTGTTCTCAGAAAACCCTGCACAACATACCAAATATTTTTTTGACAACTAAAAAATTTCGACAGAAACTGTGACAAGAAACGCGGTTTTTGGAAAATCCGTTCTATCGAACTTGTAAACACGATAGAGCAAGCTAGACTAGGTTAATGGCGTGGCTCTGATACCAATGTAAGTGCACGGCAGCGCCCCGGCCGTCAATACGACTCCAGAATGCGGAAACGAAACTTTTACAAAACTTGTAAACCGGCACTACCGCGCACTATAAACCCGGATCAGGCCATTAACCTAATGCTAGCAAATACTAGAATGGGTAGGAAGCTATACCGAGCGATCCGTGTCCCTCGGTCTTCGGCCTCCACTCCGATCTCCTCGCGGAATCTCCGGTCTTCATCTCCTCGTCGGAACGGACACCACATCTCCGGGTTCTTTTACGGGCTCCTAACTCTGGACCAAGGCAACTCGGGCACGAAGTTGGCGAGCCGACGTGCCCAAGGATGCTGTAGGCTAAGTGTAGAAGCTTTTGTCTCAAAGGGGTTGTGAAGTTGCCATGATAATGTGGAGGAAAGAATGAACCTTTTTAGAGAGGTTTGAAATGGAGCTATGAACTTTGATGCAAAAATGAATGAGATGAGATTTCTACACATTTTCCTCTCATGCTCACAAAATGTGGCCGGCCAACTAATGAGATGAGGGAGGTGAGAGAATGAAAACAAGAGGGAAAATAATGTGTGATCACAAGAAAAAAAAATGTCACCCTCATATCCAATCCAAATTCCATCACATTAAATGCACACCATGATGAGAACAAGAAAAGCATCAAAAGATGCTAGAATAATCAAGAGCCCTCATGTCACAAAAAACCCCTCCACAATTGCTAATTTGCATACTTGCAAATAAGCCCCTCTCATCACAAAATTCCGGCCTTGAAGGAACAAAGGAAAACTGGCCGAAATGGAATGCAAACCGGCAACTTCAAAAAACTGATCCCGTAATAAATTACAGGAAAACCCCGCGACTGTATATACATACCTGCATTTGTATTCCGACCGAATACAAATGCAAAGAGACAAAATCTACTTTGTACAATACTAGGATCCGGCTTAAACCAAAGCCTGGTAGTATTATCTGTCCGATCATGATCCGTGCAATACCGCACGGATAAGATCGAACCCTGCCATATCTCCATACGGCCTCTACAGCGTTTCGTCCGAAACTTGAGAAAACGGTCTGTGGGGGACTCTAAAGATTCGTCAATACTTTGGTTATGGATTTAACCACCAGCACGTCAGAGGTATTAGCCATACGTAACGGGCTACCAGGTATTGACCAAAAGGGACGACGATGAGCGAACTCATCCTGACACTCTACTGAGCCTGTCAGTGACAATATCCGTACAGTCCGGTCCGTTCGTCTATGAGCATCGCATGGCTGGCCTAGGGGGTTTGTAAAAGTCAGACCCCCAAAAGCGGTACAAGTCGTGTCGGAGTGTAGTCCAGAAAACCCTGAGATACTACTGGAATACCTACCAGTAAATCTCCTGCCTTGGCTAAGGACTTCGTGTAATAGCTCTCCTAGACACAGCGCGACCTCACCCCCAATACCGGGAGAGACGAATCCCTACAGATCCGCTCACTGCCTCCATATGGCTCGGGACTGTACCCAACTAAAATCTGTTTGCATGACTCCTTTGAGCGAGGTAGTAATCAAAGTACAGTGGGAACTCACACGAGACAAATGACGATCTCAGGTCGATGAACTAACCTGTATACATGTCACCAGGGAACTGCTATCTGACGTCAGGTATAAGACCAACTAGCATGTTCCCGACGAGTCCTGTCCGGTGTACTCATAGCCCAATGAGCACCTGTATACATCTTAGGTGAACCAACTGACACCAGTGGCTTGTGAGACTGGACACCGCCCCTTGTCGTGGTCTCGACTGTATACACTAGTCTACTCTGGAGTATCGATGCCCTGTCTCGAAACTCCCACGACTAGGGACCTTTTAAGGATGTGCTTATAGACCCCAGCTCCCACGTATATGATCGCCCTCATACTGCTGGCAGTCAAGCAAGAATCCTAGGGGCTCTATCAACATGTAATAGCGTCCTGTAAGGTCACCTAAAACAGTTCACGATGATAAAGATAAACCAGATAACATACTATCATCTTGAGTAAGACTGTCCTACCGGCATAGGTCTTCGCTCAATCATTGCAATCACATGCCTGTGATCCAATAATTGACTCTGAGGGCACTATCTCCAATAGTAATGAACTTGATCTCGTTGAAGGAACCTGATAGCTTTTTATAAAATATAATGGCGAAAACCTTTTGCTAAAGAGGTCACTCCCGGTGAAGGGATCTCGGCTCTTTCCTCGTGGAATGAGGTGCAGGATATTCTAACTGAATACCGCGATGCAAAGCAACTTGTAATCGACTATATTGAAGTTATTACCCTGACGTAAACTTCTGTCCAAGGGGTCACTCCCGGTGAAGGGATCTCGGCCCTTGCCTCGTCGAATGAGGTGCAGGATATTCCAAACTGAATATCGCTATGCAAAACAAAAGGAAACATCTTTGTAATAACACCTTTTAAAATAAGTTCGAACAACATCAAATATATGTAAGTCCACTTTGCCCACCCCGGTGCTTGCGGGGAGGCGGAAAACGGAATAAAATTCAGATTTTTACTACTCTAGGCAACATGGACTAGACAAAGTCGGGATCTTTACTAAACAAAACCAACTAAAAGCTAACTAGAATTTAGCTACAAGGAAGAATGGTTATACCTAGGTCTTTATGTCCTTCTCTCCTTTCTCCTTGGAGTGTAAGAAAGAGATCGCCTTGTCGCCTTCTCGAGTCGAAGAAGGATCCACCCGAAAGCCTCAACCTTTGGCTTCAACTTCAAGCTAGAAGTAACTAAGGTGCTAGAGGTGTTAACCCTAGAGCCCTAGACGAGAGTAGAGATTAATATGGAGTGGTTTTTCTCAAGCTCAAGTGTTTCTCAACACATGAGAGGGGAGAGCTTGAGAAGAGGAAGAGCAAGAGAGAGAAAGTATATGATAAAATGAGAGAATAAATAATCCATTCTCACATATATGTGTGAATTATAAAAAATAGATAATTTGTTAGATAATTGTCATGGTTAATCAAGACTTGACCATTATCATTTCACATTAAATGAAAATTGCAAGGATTAAAGAGCATCTTTTATATGGAATGATGATGGTCAACATGTCAACTAAGGTCAACAAGTCAAGTATGGTCAAAATGTCAACAATCTTAACCATGCACAATTATATATATATATAGCTAATATCAATTAATTATAATACACACATAAGCATTAGGGTTAATAAAATGACAATGGTCATTAACCCTAATAAAAGTCCTCTTCCTCTGACTCAATCAACAGTGCATACGCACCCGCATTCGTGATCCGAGGAACACGAATACAAAGAGATAAACCAATCCCAAATCATATACTAGGATCTGGCTTAAACCAAAGCCCGCTAGCATAAGCTGTCCGGACAGCAAACGTGCACAAGTGCGCGGATGTGAACGAACCCTGTCGCAAAACCATGCGACCTCTACTCATTTTGCCTAAAGGAGAATAGCTCTCTGTGTGGGACTCTAAAGACTCGACACTACGCTGGCAGTAGGTTAAAACACAGACTGCAAGCGGCACTAGCTGTACGTAATGGTCCCCAGGTAGATGCCGATAAGAAGACTGACGAGGTGACCCCATCTGAACTCCTACTGAGCCTGTATGTGACAGTCTCCGTACAGTCCGGTCTGTTCGTCTGATAAATTGCATGGCGGGCCTAGGGGGCGGTGAACGTCAGTCCCCTAATAGCGGTACAAGTCGTGTCGGAGTGTAGCCCAGAACACCCCGAGATAACATTGGAAACCTACCAGTATATCTCGCTTGCCCTGGCCAGGGACTACTTGTGTAATGGCTCTCCTGGATACAGGGCGATGTCAACCCCCAATACCGGGAGAGATGAATCCAGTCTCACCGTCACTGCCTCCAAGTGCTTCAGGACTGCACCCAAAAACTACCTGTTTGCACGACTCCTTTGAGCCGTGGTAGGGTAGTAATCAAAGTGCAGTGGGAACACACTCGAGGCGAAGTGACGGTGTCAAGTCAGCGGACTAAACTGTACTCATGTCACCTGGGAACTGATAACTGACGATAGGTATAATACCAACCAACAGTTCCCGACGAGTCCTGTCCAGTGTACTCGTAACCTAACGAGCACCCGCATACTATCTCAAGTACGACGTACTGACGGCTGTGGAACAGACCGTCTCCCACGCTGGGATGAGAAGCGCATACGCTAGTCTACTCCGGAGTATCGATGCCCTGTCTCGATAGTCCAACGACTAGGGACCAGTATAAGGATGTGCTTATGGATTACCCAACCCCCATGAGTGTGAGCGCCATCACAACGCTGGTAATCAAGCAATAATCCAAAGGGCTCTACTAATATGTATATCAGCGATTTGCTAAAATAAACACATGCACATATTAAAGCAGAGACAAACCAAGTAGCATACTACCATTTCGAGCAAGATTGTATATACAACTGTGAATATCCCAAGCTTCCATCAAGTAATATATAAACTAGTATGATACAGTAATGGCCTCTAGGGCATATACACTAACAATCTCCCACTTGCACTAAGGCCATGTACTGGCGTATCGAAGACCTATCATCTCGATTAGCCGCTCGAACTGAGTCTGGGGTAGGGCCTTCATGAGTGGATCTGCAGTGTTGTTCTCCGTATTTACTCTCTTCACCTCGATCTCCTGGCGATCTATGATCTCCCTGATCAGGTGGTACCGCCTCAAAATGTGCCTGGACTTCTGATGGGACCTGGGTTCCTTCGCTAAAGCTATAGCTCCGTTGTTGTCGCAATACAGCGGTATTGGATCAACAATAGAAGGAACCACCTGAAGCTCTGTGAGGAACTTCTTCATCCAGACAGCTTCCTTTATGGCATCGCAAGCAGCTATGTACTCCGCTTCCATAGTTGAGTCAGCAACGGTCTCCTGCTTGGAACTCTTCCAGCAAACCGGCCCTCCATTGAGGGTAAAGACATAACCCGACATGGACTTGGAGTCATCCTTGTCACTCTGGAAGCTGGAGTCAGCAAAGGCCTCAAGCTGGAGGTCTTTTCCGCCATACACCAAGAACATCTCCTTAGTCCTTCTTAGGTACTTGAGAATGTTCTTTACCAATATCCAGTGTTTCTCCTCTGGGTTTGACTGATACCGGCTTACAACGCTCAATGCGTATGCTACATCTGGTCTGGTACACAACATCGCATACATTATAGAGCCTACCGCAAAAGCGTAGGGTATAATAGACATGCGATCCCTCTCCAAATCAGTCTTGGGAGACATCTCTTTGGAGAGGGTGATCCCGTGACAAGCCGGTAGATTACTGCGCTTGGAATCTTCCATACTGAATCTTTTCAGTATGGTGTCGATGTACCTTGAGTGTGAATGTCCCAACATCCTCATAGATCTATCACGATAGATCTGGATCACCAGAATGTAGTTGGCATCGCCCAGGTCTTTCATGGAGAACCTCCGCGACAAGAATCCTTTGACTGACTGTAACATAGGATATCATTTCCTATTAGGAGATTGTCATCCACGTACAAGACGAGGAATACTACAGTTCTCCCTACAATCTTACTGTAAATGCATGGTTCATCTGGGTTTTTGATAAAGTCGAATTCTTTGACAGTATCATCAAAGCAGATGTTCCAACTCCGCGATGCCTACTTAAGTCCATAAATGGACTTTAACAACTTGCACACTCTATCGCTGCTCCCACTCTGAATGAATCCCTCCGGCTGATCCATATAGACGCACTCTTCCAAATTTCCATTTAGGAAAGCCGTCTTTACTTCCATCTGCCAGATTTCATAATCGTGGAAGGCAGCAATGGCAAGAAGGATCCGAATGGATTTCAGCATAGCCACTGGAGAAAAGGTTTCGTCATCGTCCAAACCAGGTCTTTGACGAAAACCCTTTGCAACAAGTCTAGCTTTATAGGTCTCAACCTTCCCATCTACACCAATCTTCTTTCTGAAGATCCATTTGCAGCCTACGGGTTTTACCCCTTCTGGAGCAAAGTCCAAACTTTGTTGGTGTACATGGACTCCATCTCGGCCCACATTGCATCCAGCCATTTTACCGAGTCGCCGCTCTGGATGGCTTGCTGGAAACTAGTAGGTTCACCATAATCCATGGTGCAATCCTCTCTATCCCCGTCTATGAGAAAACCGTAGTATCTCTCGGGCGGATAAGACTGCCTACTACTCCTGCGGAGTGGCGCTGGGATGTCCGGTTCTCTTGAAACTTCTGGTTCTTCCAAGCTTTCAGTAATAGCTTGTGGTTCTGGAATTTCTTCCAGTTCTATTGCGCTCCCACTTATCTGATTTTCTAAAAATTCAGTTTCCAAGAAGTGGGCATGCTGAGAAACAAAAACCTTTTGTTCCTCTGCGGAATAGAAAAGATACCCCCTAGAGTTCTTTGGGTATCCCACAAACTTACACAGTACTGAGCGTGCCTCGAGCTTGTCCGCATGCTGCTTTTTTACAAAAGCTGGACATCCCCATGTCTTAAGGTACTTGAGACAGGGTTTCTTCCCACTCCACATCTGATATGGGGTGGTAGGCACAATCTTGGTTGGAGCCTTGTTCAAGAGATATGCAGCTGTTTCTAGCGCATAACCCCAGAAGGATCGCGGCAACTCAGCCTTACTCATCATGGAACGAACCATATCCAATAGGGTTCGATTCCGCCTTTCCGATACACCGTTGTGTTGTGTTGTGTATGGAGGAGTAAGCTGAGAGAGAATTCCATTCTCTTTTAAGTAGCCCAGAAACTCGGCACTCAAGTATTCACCACCTCGATCAGATCTCAGTGTCTTGATACTTTTGCCTGTTTGTTTTTCAACTTCATTCTTGTATTCTTGAAATTTCTCAAAGGCCTCGGATTTGTGCTTCATCAAGAAGACATGCCCCATACCTAGAGAAATCATCTGTGAATGTAATGAAGTATGAATGACCACTTCGCGCATGTGTAGAGATTGGACCACACACATCACTGTGTATGAGTCCCAAGAGCTCGCTTGCTCTTTCTCCGTGTCCAGTGAACGGAGTCTTTGTCATCTTTCCTATGAGAAAAGATTCACAAGTGGCATAAGACTGATACTCGAACGGATTCAAGTATCCCTCTTTATGTAACTTTGTTAATCGTGTCTCATTAATGTGACCCAGTCTACATTGCCATAAGAAAGCCTGATTTGTTTCCGGAGACTTTCTTTTAAGTGTGTTCTGGACACTGAAGATCTGAGCTTGATTCAATACGTATATCCCGTTTTGTAATGTACCTGACCCAATCAGAACTTGATTTAGGTGGATGTTAACTACATCGCTTACAAAAGTAAAATCATATCCTTCCTTAGAAATTAAGGATACATATATGATATTACAAGTCGCACCTGGTACATAAAAACAGTTACGCGGAATCAATATCTGCCCAGTTGTCAGTCCTAGATGATATTCCCCTACGGATTCAGCATACATGCTCATTCCGTTAGCAACCCTGAGAGTCATATCACCTTTCCTGATAACCCTACGGTTTCTCAGAGCCTGTAACGAATTACAGATATGAGATCATGATCCGGTATCTAATACCCAGGAAGTAGGGTTAACTGACATACAGTTCTCTATTACAAACACACCCGAAGCCGAAGCCACAACATGCTTCGAATTCTGGCTACTGGCATTGCAAGCACTGCAATCCTTCTGCCCATGTTCATCCACGTAACAATAGGAACATCCCTCTTTTACTGCATCCATTCCCGAAACTTCTGCCTCTCCCTTTCTTTCTACTTCCCTGGTTTCCTTCAGGGTAGTAGGTAGAGACTGTTGAACTAAGTCAGCATCTGACCCGTTCTTCAACGTGGTCTTCTGGTCCGAGAGCTCAAAAGAGCTGTTCTCTGTAAGGACGTTGCCCCCTACAGATGACCCGATAGCCAACCTTGCTGGAAGCAATTCGTTCGAGGTCTCATATCTTGCGATACGAGATTGCTCTCCATATAAAACTTTGTTATGGAGGAAGATAGAAGCTGAGTCCATCTTCTCTTGCTGCCTCTGGTTTGCACCATCAACTGTGGCTAACACGAGGCACTTGGCTTTCGCACTGTCTTCTTCCGATGTCCTACAGATATCAATATCCGTGACAGGGGAAACTGGACCTGAGACGGCAGGGGTTGGATCAGTCAAGAGGTGTCCCAGCTTGTCCTGGGCAATGGACATCTGGACAGACCTTTGCCAGTCACAACAGTCAGATTCAGTCATTTTATTATCTAGATGTAACCTAGGTGCGGTCATTGGGTCGCTGCAATTAAGAGAGAGAGAAGAAAACACTTAGCATGATGCTCTTGCAAGTTTAGATTGGTTTTTAATTTATCTAAACAGGATGGCTCCCACTGTCTCTCGAATCCTTCCCTAAACCATAAAGGAAGGATTAGTCAGGATCAATCTCACCGTACAATACTTGCTTAACCGTTCAGCCAGGCCAGTGTTGGTACTTCGAGGGAGGTTTTCCAACGCTTTCGCGAAGTTCCTTAATTAAGTAACCTCTTTTCCCTGTGGGCGTAGCCCCGCTAACACCTTTCTAGACACCTACTAGGTTTATAGCATTGATCGTTAAGTGAGAACTTTCTCGAGGAGTAGCATATACTCACAGTAGGATCGGGATCCAAATATCATCGCGTGATAAAATCGAAGGAATCCTACCTGAATTATCACACTCCAAATGGTATGCAGCGCTAGCAAGCTTTAGTACTTATGAAACTCCCGATGTGGATTTTTTCCCCATGCTCTTATGACCTTGACGAAGGTCAACAAATCATAAGTCACATGTCAAGTTCTACCCGTCATTATCCAGGTTAATTTGAACCCACCCGTACATACCCTTGACGAAGGTCAACAAGGTAGCACGACTGTCCCAAACCAACGCATCTATCTAAGCTACATATGAACACCCAACAGCTACCAATCACTATGCCTTGACGAAGGTCAACAAACATAGCTTGAATACTATTGAATATCCATACGAAATGACGGAGGGCTACGAATGGTTTTGGCGAAACCGTAGACGTAGTGAACTTGATATAATCGATGGAACGAGATAGCTTTTAAAAGGAGTGGTTCAAGCTCCGCATTTAAAAGTATAGTTTTGAAAAGAACCGAGTGGTTTTCAAAGTGTTCCAATTGACTTTTACTTGGTTTATTTTCTTGCATTAGTTCTTTTAATGCGTCCCATCATTTAATCCTACCATTGCAGAAAACAACCAAAATATGACGTACGCTTATGCCATTCGCATTCGCCACGGGGCCCCGTCATCACCCGTTAGGTTACTTAACTAACGACAAAGCGGGGGCTGGGCTAGCGCGGCTGTAAAACATAAGCAACGCCTAAATAGTTATAGTATATAGATATATAGCAATGATAGACATTACAGATCACAGATGAATACACTGGATATACAAGGAATCCGCAATCCGTTCGAGCCTGCAACGAAAAGCGGATTACACGGTCGTGGTGAATAGCCAAATACCCCACCCAAGACCCCTACGGGTGAGGCAAACTACCCGCCAAGTACCCGAAGCGAAGCAACCTCCCTCAACACCGTGAGTAGGCCACTCGGCACTTCGAGATACCCGGTAGTTTGTGCACCCCCTCCATGGGTCTATCCTAGGAGAAAAAACAGTAAAAAAAATTATACAATGACGGGTACAACCCCGACCCGGTTGTGCGGCCAAACAAATAATAATACATCAATTTACATATTACATGAATGAAAGAAAAAGAAACACCCATCTCACATCCACCCCGGCTATTCACTCGCGACAATCCAACGCATTCATATACACATACCATCATCAAACACAGATCACAGATATGTATAACCCCTACTAATCGACATATAGCGATTAGCAGATGTTCAATACATATAAACATCACAGATATAACCCATTAGTCAAAGTGTAGTGAAGTTCGATAAAAAAAATACGGATTTATAGGCCCCCAAATACAAATTTCTATTCTGGAAAATCTGGGCACAAATAAAATGTCTTAAAAATCCCAAAACCAAGTCAGAAGAACACTGCACCAAACTCGACCTAGAACCGAGTCAACTCGGCCGCGGTTGCGCGGCAATAGCTTGCTATTGCCGCGGAACCGCGGCGCTTTGAACGATTCACTGGACCGGGTTTGGTGAGTTTCTTAACAAAACCCTGAGATGATTTTTGACGTAAGATTTATTTTATTTTGAGCAGAAAAAATTTCAACAGAAACTTAGGGTTTTGTATGTTTTGGTTTTGCGATTTTTCCGATCAAACTTCCATACACTTTTACTACCTAGCTATTTTATGTTTAGTTAGGCTCTGATACCACTGTAAGTCCACGTTGCCCTCCCCGGTGCTTGCGGGGAGGCGGAAAACGGAATAAAAATCGGATTTTTACTACTCTAGGCAACATGGACTAGACAAAGTCGGGATCTTTACTAAACAAAACCAACTAAAAGCTAACTAGAATTTAGCTACAAGGAAGAATGGTTATACCTAGGGCTTTATGTCCTTCTCTCCTTGCTCCTTGGAGTGTAAGAAAGAGATCGCCTTGTCGCCTTCTCGAGTCGAAGAAGGATCCACCCGAAAGCCTCAACCTTTGGCTTCAACTTCAAGCTTGAAGCAACTAAGGTGCTAGAGGTGCTAACCCTAGAACCCTAGATGAGAGTAGAGATTACTATGGAGTGGTTTTTCTCAAGCTCAAGTGTTTCTCAACACATGTGAGGGGAGAGCTTGAGGAAGAGGAAGAGCAAGAGAGAGAAAGTATATGATAGAATGAGAGAATAAATAATCCATTCTCACATATATGTGTGAATTATAAAAAATAGATAATTAGGTAGACAATTGTCATGGTTAATCAAGACTTGACCATTATCATTTCACATTAAATGAAAATTGCAAGGATCAAAGAGCATCTTTTATATGGAATGATGATGGTCAACATGTCAACTAAGATCAACAAGTCAAGTATGGTCAAAATGTCAACAATCCTAACCATGCACAATTATATATATATATATATATATATAGCTAATATCAATTAATTATAATACACACATAAGCATTAGGGTTAATAAAATGACATTGGTCATTAACCCTAATCAAAGTCCTCTTCCTTTGACTCAATCAACTGTGCATACGCACCCGCATTCGTGATCCGAGGAACACGAATACAAAGAGATAAACCAATCCCAAATCATATACTAGGATCTGGCTTAAACCAAAGCCCGCTAGCATAAGCTGTCCGGACAGCAAACGTGCACAAGTGCGCTGATGTGAACGAACCCTGTCACAAAACCATGCGACCTCTACTCATTTTGCCTAAAGACGAATAGCTCTCTGTGTGGGACTCTAAAGACTCGACACTACGCTGGCAGTGGGTTTAACCACAGACCGCAACCGGCACTAGCTGTATGTAACGGTCCCCAGGTAGATGCCGATAAGAAGACTGACGAGGTGACCCCATCTGAACTCCTACTGAGCCTGTATGTGACAGTCTCCGTACAGTCCGGTCTGTTCGTCTGATACATCGCATGGCGGGCCTAGGGGGCGGTGAACGTCAGTCCCCTAATAGTGGTACAAGTCGTGTCGGAGTGTAGTCGAGAACACCCTGAGATAACACTGGAAACCTACCAGTATACCTCGCTTGCCCTGGCCAGGGACTACTTGTGTAATGGCTCTCCTAGACACAGCACGATGTTAACCCCCAATACCGGGAGAGACGAATCCAGTCTAACCGTCACTGCCCCCAAGTGCTTCGGGACTGCACCCAAAAACTACCTGTTTGCACAACTCCTTTGAGCCGTGGTAGGGTAGTAATCAAAGTGCAGTGGGAACACACTCGAGGCGAAGTGACAGTGTCAAGTCAGCGGACTAAGCTGTACTCATGTCACCTGGGAACTGATAACTGACGATAACTATAATACCAACCAACAGTTCCCGACGAGTCTTGTCCAGTGTACTCGTAACCTAACGAGCACCCGCATACTATCTCATGTACGACGTACTGACGGCTGTGGGACAGACCGTCTTCCACGCTGGGATGAGAAGCGCATACGCTAGTCTACTCCGGAGTATCGATATCCTGTCCCGATAATCCAACGACTAGGGACCAGTATAAGGATGTGCTTATGGATTACCCAGCCCCCACGAGTGTGAGCGCCATCACAACGCTGGTAATCAAGCAATAATCCTAAAGGCTCTACTAATATGTATATCAGCGATATGCTAAAATAAACACATGCACGTATTAAAGCAGTGACAAACCAAGTAGCATACTACCATTTCGAGCAAGATTGTATATACAACTGTGAATATCCTAAGCTTCCATCAAGTAATATACTAACTAGTATGATACAGTAATGGCCTCTAGGGCATATACACTAACAATATATAGGTTTGTTTTTCTTGTATTGATAAGAATCAACACAGTCCCATCAATCAATCACACCAGAAAAGAATGAAAAATAAAATGTACGTATATGCCATCCGCATTCGTCACTCAGTCCTGATTGATCTAAAATTCAAGACTGTGCAGTGTGTATCAAATCAAATAGTCCCCGGCAACGGCGCCATTTGATTGATCTAAAATTCAAGACTGTGCAATATGTATCAAATCAAATAGTCCCCGGCAACGGGGCCATTTGATTGATCTATTTCTTTGTGTGTCGTTTTAGAAAATGAATAGAATCACAATCAAAGAATTATATTTGACCGCAATCAACTACGGTGTCGGATGTAGATTGTAAGTGAGTGCGGATCGTCCACAGGGAATGTGCGATTCGTTTTTATATTTGCTTTGTTTGAATCGAAAAGTTAATTGAAAAGAAAAGAAAACATGATTCAAGAATTTATCAATTGATTCAAGTGTCACGAGTTTAATAGAGAATCAAGAAACTGATAAACAATCAAGAATTGGGTTTCGATAATATTTCCAAACAAAATGTCAAGAATCTAAATGAGGCTCGTAGGAATCGATCGGATCTATAGATGTGATGTAACCTCAAGATTTCGTGTTCTTGTCCTTCGAAGGATTGATACTAGATCGATGATGATCGATGAGAGTTAGGGCTTTCTTGATGAAACTAGGGTTTTATCGTTTAACCCTTGTTCTTTCGTTGATTTCATTCACATTCTAGCCTCTAGCAATTTCAAGAAACGATCGTAACTCCCCAATTTCGAGCGATATCAATCAAGAAAGCATCGCAACGAAATGGGTTGTCGGTTCTTGAATTTGCTAGGGTTTACAAAACTCATAGGAATCAAGAATCGATTTAAGATATATTACATCATCATTCTATTGACCGTCTCGACTCCTCAACGAGCGGAGTATTACTCAAGCATCACAACTAGAAATTTAGATTGACTCATGATGCAAGAATTTAAAGAAAACAAGATAAAAGAATTTCACCTTTTATTTATATCAACAATTTGATTACAGTCGCTCAAGAACTACAAGAGAAAGAATTAAATTGTCGACTTGGCTTCGCTCGGCTCCGTGAGTCGCGAATCGGCTTGGACCACTTGCTCCGTTGAAGACCGGCTCGGCTCCTAAAACGTTGCAAGGCTTCTTGCTTGAATGGATACTCGGGATCTTGGCTTTTGAATGGATTTAGGGTTAGGGTTTCACACAAATCCTCTCACTAGACTTGTGGTAGAAGAAGATGAAGAGAGAGATAGAATGGCTCTCAAATGAACTAGAATTGGGTTGATTCCAAGATGAATTCATTTCTTTTACAAGTGAGCCTAGGGTCTTATTTATAGATCTCCCAAACCCTAAGCCTTTGAGTTCCCCCCAAAAGTTTGTTGAAAGACTTCTAGAAAGAGTTTGTTAGGCTTAGCTTAGGGTTTAAGCTAGGGTTTAGGTAGAAGTTTCTAGAATACAAGGCTAGTTTAGTGTTGGAACAAGGGTTTGCTGATCTGGCAGAAGTCTCTGGAGTATTCTGGAAATTGTTGTATCTTGCTGAAGTGTAGGCCCTGATCGAAGCATTTTGCACCAAATTTGGGAGGCTAAATCCTTGGACCCACCGCGGATCCATGGCGCAAGCAGGCTCCTGCCGCGGATTCGCGGCTCTTTGTGGGGCTTGGGCCTTGGGCTTTCTGGTGTGGTCTTGGAATGCCATTTGGGGCTTTATCTGATATGTTGATTTGTATTTTCCTTTTTGGATTGATACCAGAACTGAAATCATTGAGTTGGCGTCATGTTTGATCGGTACCATTTAAGTTTTTGGCTTTACTTCTGGATTTTCCTGCACAGATCTCAAAACAAGTGTTGCGCAACTGTAGGGATGATGCGATGCCATGAAATGTAGTCAATTTCCATTATAGTGTCGGTTTTAGAGTCTAATACATGTAATCTGATATTTTGCGACAGTTTTGCTAATATGTAAAATATGAATGCCGAACACTTCTATATGGATGCAAATGATGAGGAAATTACCGGCTAAAATATACAATATTTTCGACTAATCAAATTCCCCCAAACTTAATTTCGATCGTCTCGAGCGAACTGTTTTATTAAAAAGATAAGGAGAAAATAAAGAAAAAGAAAAACTAACTAGCACACTTTCGTAGGCAACACGATTGCACTGAGCACGTGCAACAAGCCTTTAAACCTCTAGGTGTCCCTAGTAGGAGGAGTGTTGTCTCCTAAGGGTTTTCAGCGGATTGCACCCACAAAATCCAATAATAAAAGAAAGATCATGAATATTACATTTAAAGAAAAGAATTGTAAAAGAAAGACTTTGAAAATTAGGATTTCCAACTAAGCTAGCTTTTCGGTTGTCATGAGCCCTATCTTAATGGTCATGAAAAGATGTTAGAAATCACGTCCTCCCTCAATAAAACATCGTCTTATTCTTCTTTCCTATCTGTTTTCCAAACATCGATCATAAAACCCTGCATGTGTGTAAAGGACATCCCTACACCCGGAGAATTCAATTCAACCTATCATACTCTTACCCATCAGCCTCAGTACTTTTTAATTAATGAATATTTAGATGAGATTGCTCACACACTTTCATGCGACCGTTAATACTTCTTGAGGTACTAACCGACCGATTACTCCTGTGCTTGCTTACTTGGTGTATTTTTCTCGTCTTGCACCACCTCAGGCATAGCAGTGACTCCCAGACCAGTTGGCCTTAGGGCACTAGGTGAAGAAGCACCTTTGCTATATATTTTTTTATGGCCCTCGGCGATAACAAAACCAGTGTCCATTTTTCTCAGCACTTTATATTTTCTTCATCATTTTTTTTTATTTCCTTCATACTTTTGGCTTTAAGACAAGAGCATTTCAAGGTATCCTCTACTATCCCAGGCTTTAAGACGTATGTAAGTGCGAATAGCAGGGTAGCAACGTTCAAAATGTTTGGCTTCCAGAATAGAAACTATTTTTCAAACTTATTTTTATCCTCAGATTAGTGACGTCTTTCATCTTACTAACCCTTGGGACAACGGCTCATAACTACTTATTACTAGTTTGTATAAGAAAACTTCTAATTTTCTTAGTTTTCTAAAATTTTTCTAATCTCATGGATGTAATTTTTCACTATCTAAACTTTCATTATCTTATTTATATACAAAAAAGTGTAAATATTAAAATTATTTTTATACTAGAAAATTTTTAAATTTTTATGGGTTTTGAAATTTTTTAAATTTTTATAGATTTTTAAAAGAAATGTTTTGTGCTTATGCAAATGATATGCAAATGATGTAAAAATAAGTACAAACCTCCCCCAAACTTGTTTTCAACAGTGTCCTCACTGTTGCCAACAGCTATATCTGAAAAACCTGTAAATCTGGGAGGAATTATTAGTGAGGGCAAAATGTATAAGTGAAGAACTTCCCCCAAACTTATTCTTTTCACTCACCTCCATTCAAAAAAAATGATGCAGTGATATACTGGATATGAAGGTGAGACGGAGGAATTTTAATCCAAATAAACTGGCTCTTGTAAGAACAAGAGCTCCTCCGTGGGGTCAGTGGAAAAATACGGCTTTAGTCTATGTCCATTTACTTTGAAAACGGTGCCGTTTTTATGATTTTCTACTTCTACTGCCCCGTGCGGGTATACAGACCGCACAACAAAAGGTCCCTTCCATCGAGATCGGAGCTTACCCGCATGAAGGTGTAGTCTTGAATCATAAAGAAGGACTTATTGACCAGGTGAAAATGTTTTCCTCAAAATGTTTTTATCGTGAAAAACCTTAGTCCTATTCTTTGTGATCACAGCGTTATCATAAGCTTCATCGCGGAGTTCGCTTAGCTCATTAAGTTGCAGCTTCCGAAAGTTGCAAGCAAGGTTTAAATCAAAATTTATTTCTTTAATAGCCCACAATGCTTTATGTTCTATCTCGACGGGTAAATGACATGCTTTTCCAAACACTATCCTATATGGAGACATCCCAAAGTCGGTCTTATATGCAGTTCGGAATGCCCAAAGAGCATCCGTTAGTTTGGTCGACCAGTCTTTTCTATTCTTAGCAACAGTTTTCTCCAGGATAAGTTTGATTTGTCTGTTTGAGATTTCAGCCTGCCCGCTTATTTGGGGGTGATAGGGTGTAGAGAGTCGGTGGTTGATTGAGTATTTCCGCATCAGAGTCTCGAAAGACCTGTTGCAGAAATGTGTCCCATTATCGCTAATAATAGCGCGTGGGTGTCCAAAGCGCGAGAAGATATTCTCTTTCAAGAACATAATGACAACTTTCTTGTCATTAGTGTGACATGTAATGGCTTCTACCCACTTTGAGACATAATCAACCGCCAGCAGTATGTACAAATTCCCAAAGGAGTTGGGAAAGGGACCCATAAAATCTATGCCCCAAACATCGAATATTTCAACAACCAAGATGGGTTGCTGAGGCATTTCATTCCTCTGGGAGATTCTACCCGTATACTGACATTGTGTACAGGTTTTGCAATGCTCAAATGCGTCCTTGAATAAGGTCGGCCAATAAAATCCACATTGCAAAACCTTTTCCGCTGTCTTTCTAGGACCAAAGTGACCCCCACAGGCCTGATCATGACAAAACGAAAGAACACTCTTGAACTCTTCATTCGGGACACACCGGCGAATGATCTGATCAGGACAATATTTAAACAAATAGGGCTCGTCCCAGTAAAAGTGTTTTACTTAGGATAGAAAGCGGTATTTGTCCTGTTTCGACCAATCGCTGGGTATCAGTCCCGTGGCATGATAGTTCACAATATCCCTGAACCATAGTTCATTGGATACGCTCAAGAGTTGCTCGTCAGGAAACAAGTCATTGATCGGCAGGGTCACAGGGGAAGAAATGATGCGTGAAAGATGGTCGGCTACTACGTTTTCACATCCTTTCTTATCTTTGATAACAAGATTAAATTCTTGTAACAGAAGGATCCAACGTATTAGTCGACCTTTTGCATCTTTCTTCGCCAGAAGATGTTTTAAAGCGGAATGGTCAGTATACACAACTATAGGTGAGCCAACTAAGTAAGGCCTGAATTTTTCTAATGCAAATACAACGCTAAAAGTTCTTTTTCTGTGGTTGTATAATTGATTTGCGCATCATTCAGGGTCTTACTTGCATAGTAAATCACATGTGGCATCTTTTCGATGTGCTGTCCTAAGACTGCACCTACTGCAAAATCAGATGCGTCACACATCAGCTCAAAGGGGTAATCCCAGTTTGGTGATGATAAAACGGGAGCTGAAGTGAGTGAGTGTTTAAGTGAGTCGAAAGCTGTCTCGCAGTCCGAGTCAAAATGGAAGGTCGTATCCTTGGCCAGGAGAAGAGTTAAAGGTCTAGCAATTTTGCTAAAGTCCTTAATGAATCTCCTATAAAAGCTCGCATGGCCAAGGAAAGAGCGAATATCTTTGACGCTTTAGGGATGAGGGAGGTTTTGAATGACATCTATTTTAGCTCTGTCAACCTCAATGCCTTTCTGTGAAATGACATGTCCAAGGACAATTCCTTCTTGGACCATAAAATGGCATTTTTCCCAGTTCAAAGTCAAGTTCTTCTCTTTGCAACGAGTAAGAACAGTGTCAAGATTCGCTAGGCAATCGGAAAAAGAGTCTCCAAAAATCGAGAAGTCGTCCATAAAGATCTCCAGAAAATTCTCTACCATATCAGAGAATATCCCCATCATACACCGCTGAAAGGTAGCGGGAGCATTGTATAGCCCGAAGGGCATGCGACTGTAAGCAAAGGTACCAAAAGGACAAGTAAAAGTCGTTTTATCTTGATCCTTTTTGGCGATGGGGACCTGATTATAGCATGAGTATCCATCCATAAAACAATAATACTCTCGTCCCGCTAAGCGTTCCAGCATCTGATCAATGAATGGTAGAGGAAAGTGGTCTTTCCTCGTGGCAGCATTGAGTTTTCTATAATCGATACATACACGCCACCCAGTTTGGGTGCGTGTATGAATCAACTCATTCGCCTCATTGGTTATAAAAGTGATGCCGGATTTCTTAGGAACGACATGTATAGGACTTACCCATTAGCTATCGGAGATGGGGTATATAATACCATTATCTAAGCATTTGACAATCTCTTTCATGACCTCTTCCTTCATGACGGGATTCAACCGTCTCTGTGGTTCTCGGGTTGGTCTGGCATCATCCATCACATGTATATAATGTTCAACTATCAAGGGACTAATCCCTTTGATGTCCGCCATACTCTAACCAAACGCCTCTTTGTTAGATCTCAATACCGATAAAAGTGCATTCTCTTGCTCTAATGCTAGAGAAGCGGAAATTATAACCGGTAAAGACTCCTTCTCACCTAAATAAGCATATTTCAGATGAGAGGGTAAAATTTTTAGATCTAATTCAGGCGGAGAAATGATAGAAGGAGAGATCATTGAGTGATTTTTGGATTTACAAAGAAGCTCAGAGCCTGTGAAAGATACAGACTCGGGTGGAGAAAAGTCAGAAGTGCAGGACTCAAGTGTAGGTAAAGTGTCCTCACTAAGATCTTGTGTAAAGTCAAACAGAGATGTGGTAATGTCATCGAGATCAGTAAAGTAAAGTTCCTCAGCTCCACAACTATCGGGAGTGATCTCATGGACAGAGCACACATCTAAAATATGAGCAGAGGGTTCTGATGGCTGACTTCCAACTTTGTAGATATTTAGTTCAATAGTCATATTTCCAAATGATAAGTTCATTGAACCGTTTCTACAATTTATAACAGCGTTGGAAGTGGCAAGGAAAGGACGACCTAAAATCACCGGAATTTGGCCCCGGGGGTTTGCTACAGGATGTGTGTCGAGTACAATGAAGTCTACAGGGAAAACAAATTCCCCGACCTTTATCAACACATCGTCTAATTCACCCCTTGGTTTGGTGATAGATCGGTCTGCCATCTGGAGAGTGCAGTGAGCAGGTTTCAGCTCTCCTATCCCTAGTTGCTCACAGACAGAATAAGGGAGCAGGTTAACACTTGCGCCAAGGTCTAAAAGAGAACGATTTATGTTTTTACCCCCAATAGAAATCGATATTGTAGGACATCCTGGGTCCTTTCGTTTCTTTGGTAGCTGGGGAATAAAAGCAGTGCTGATATTATTAGACATAAAGACCTTCTTCGGTACTTGAGTCTTCCTCTTCCTAGTGCACAAGTCCTTAAGAATTTTCGCATAAGCGGGGACTTGTTGAATAGCATCGAGGAGAGGGATATTGATGTTAACCTGTTTGAACATTTCTATAATTTTCTCCATATGAGGACTCGTTATGTTACCCCTTAATCGGTTCGGGTAAGGAGCTTTCGCAATAAGCGCAGGGTCCATCATAGGAGAAGGAAAAGGGGGTAGACGAGGTCCCAAAAGAGGTGTGGGGACCGTCTGTGGAGAACTATAAGGGTTGGGAGAAGGTGTCGAACCTAATGGGAAATGGAGAATAGGCTCTCGAGAAGATGGTGTGGTAGAAGAAGAAGGATCAGAAGGAGAAGTGTGTGTGTGTGGAAAGGTCTCAGCCGGGATGTTGATATGATTTTCAGTATCATCAATACCTTCCCCGACATGATTGTTCAGCACTTTTCCCGATCTCAACGTTGTGATGGCATTTACATTGTAATGCCCAGGATTCTGTAGGGGTTGAGAGGGAAGTTTCCCTTTTTCTCTCGCACTCATTTCGGCTTTTAGGCCTGCGATTTCAGCTTCCATCGATCTGATACTCTCAGCTTGGGACGCTGAGTTTTTCTTTATCTCACTGACGGAAGATCTAACCTCAGTCGAAACCACTATGAAATTTGATAAAAGTGATTTCATGGTTTGAGTGAATTGAGAGAATTCGTCAGAACAGGACAACTGCATAGGATTAGACTGTGCAGGAGTGTTGCCCTAGTTTTGGAAATTTTGTGACTGATAGGGGTGCTGAGTGAGTTGAAGGGGTTGTTGTTGTGGTGGAGGAAGAGCCTTTTGAAATTGATTCGTGTTTGGAACCGTGTTTTGAGATTGGTTTTGGTTCCAAGCGAAATTCGGGTGATTCCTCCAACCCTGATTGTACGTGGAAGAATATGGATCGTTTCGAGGTCTTTGAAATGCGGCATTAGAATGCTCGTGACCTTGAAACGCAGAGTTTAATGGACATTCTTCCGTTAAATGAGACGGATCAGAATAGCACCCACAAACAGTTTTGGGGAGTGACATTGGGTTTAGGGAGGCTGCAGAAAATTTGTGTTCCATAGCGTCGAGCTTATTTTGCATTGCTGCCATCTCAGCTCGAACACCTATGGACATATCTATTTGGTGTACGCCACCCCTATTCAATGGTTGGGTTCCACTCTCCCACTGTAGTGATTTTTCAGCGAACTCTTCTAAGTACTTCCAAGCTTCCCCATCATCCTTGGTCATAAAAGTACCTTGACACATGTTTTCAAGGCTCTGTTTAGTCTTTGAGTTAATGCCCTCATAAATGATTCGGCAAAGCTCCCATCTCGGGATGCCGTGATGAGGACACTGAACCAAAAGATCCTAGAAACGTTCAAAGCATTTTGAAAATGGTTCGGTAGGGAGCTGGGCAAATTGATTCAGTTCGCTACGGACTCGAGCTGTCTTTTGGATTGGGTAAAATTTCTTAAGGAATGCAGCGACGAATTCTTCCCAATTCGTAATAGAGTGTGAGGTAGTGTTATATATCCACTTCTCGGCTATATCGCACAATGTAAATGGAAGAAGTCGTAGACGCATCGCATCTACTGAAAGTTGTGACGTACCCATCATTGCGCATACGTTTTCAAATTTGGTAATGAAAACGTAAGCGTCCTCGGTCTCGAGTCCGTGGAATTTGGGTAAAAGATTGATATACTGGGGCTTAATCTCAAAGTTATCCCCATTGGCTGGTGGTGTGGATAAGCAGGTCGAAAGAGGACCTCTAAGTGGATAGCATCTCTCCTGGAGAGAGATGCGGGGTGGATTCTGCGCACCAACGGACGGCGGCAGATTAGGGTTAAAGAAGTTTGATGGATTCGGATCCAACGGTGTGGGTGTGGTAGTGGGTAAAGGAAAGGTAAATGGAGAAATATCGACTTCGGGGCACGTGGACTAAACGGGCACTAGAATCCCGTGTCCAGCCTATCTTGTACTAAAAAGGGTTAGTACAAGTGGCAGCGTTGGCTTATAATTTGGGGTAAATGAATGAATGCAGTGTTTGCTTTGAAAAAGGGACGGATTTTTTTAAAAAAATGATGCGACACAACAAATGCGGCACACAAACCCTAGAATCTAATGGTCACCTAGGTCCGGCTCTAGACCGCTCCTAACTGCCAAAAGACAAGTCGCAGGATAAATCCTCCACTGCCTCTTTGTCCCCCTATGGCCAGGTAAGTGCCAGGTAAGTGGGAATGTACTCCACTACGTAAGTAGTGGGCCTAATTAATAACTACTAGCCTTCGACACACTTTCCTAGGCACCACAAGAAAACGCGGATAAGCAATGAATTACCCACGGCCTTCTTCTGTCTTAATTGAGCGCGACAGTCCTTAGAGTCATCTCTAGATTTCTTTTAGTTAATGTGGGTCAATGCGGATGCAAGTTTGGCTGTTTTCGGGGCATAGGAGGGTAATGAAATCCCCACCTAATTTGGATTTGGCCATGCCCCTTAATATCCGTATTTTGAATGCAAACAACCAAGAAACAAAATTACGCACAAATTTACTTTTGCAATTTGAGAGCTGCTATTCTTTGCAAAGAATCCGGCAGAAAAGTATTAGTTGGAGCTAAAAAGAGGAGAGAGGAGAAGTCAAGAAAGTACCTGAAGCAATTTGGCACAGAGATTCCTTCAGCTAGCCGCGGAAGAGCCGCAATAAGGGGCTCCCACCGCGGAAACGCGGTCGTTTGTGCAGATCACTTCACCAAAATTTAACAGATGCTTGCTGTTGATAACTCCAGCTCTCTGGAATTTTCCAAAAATTTTCCTCAATTGCCATACAGCTCCAGATTTCCTCTCAATGAACCACAACAAATCGTTTAGGGTTTGCACGAATTTTGATCTCAAAAATCAAAATGAAATAAATCTTTCAATTCAAACTATGATATAAAATGAATTAGCGCGTAATCCCCGGCAACGTCGCCATTTGATTGATCTAAAATTCAAGACTGTGCAGTGTGTATCAAATCAAATAGTCCCCGGCAACGGCGTCATTTGATTGATCTAAAATTCAAGACTGTGCAGTGTGTATCAAATCAAATAGTCCCCGGCAACGGTGCCATTTGATTGATCTATTTCTTTGTGTGTCGTTTTAGAAAATGAATAGAATCACAATCAAAGAATTATATTTGACCGCAATCAACTACGGTGTCGGATGTAGATTGTAAGTGAGTGCGGATCGTCCACAGGGAATGTGCGATTCGTTTTTATATTTGCTTTGTTTGAATCGAAAAGTTAATTGAAAAGAAAAGAAAACATGATTCAAGAATTTATCAATTGATTCAAGTGTCACGAGTTTAATCAAGAATCAAGAAACTGATAAACAATCAAGAATTGGGTTTCGATAATATTTCCAAACAAAATGTCAAGAATCTAAATGAGGCTCGTAGGAATCGATCGGATCTATAGATGTGATGTAACCTCAAGATTTCGTGTTCTTGTCCTTCAAAGGATTGATACTAGATCGATGATGATCGACGAGAGTTAGGGCTTTCTTGATGAAACTAGGGTTTCATCGTTTAACCCTTGTTCTTTCGTTGATTTCATTCATATTCTAGCCTCTAGCAATTTCAAGAAACGATCGTAACTCCCCAATTTCGAGCGATATCAATCAAGAAAGCATCGCAACGAAATGGGTTGTCGGTTCTTGAATTTGCTAGAGTTTACAAAACTCGTAGGAATCAAGAATCGATTTAAGATATATTACATCATCATTCTATTGACCGTCTCGACTCCTCGACGAGCGGAGTATTACTCAAGCATCACAACAAGAATTATAACTAGAAATTTAGATTGACTCATGATGCAAGAATTTAAAGAAAACAAGATAAAAGAATTTCACCTTTTATTTATATCAACAATTTGATTACAGTCGCTCAAGAACTACAAGAGGAAGAATTAAATTGTCGACTTGGCTTCGCTCGGCTCCGTGAGTCGCGAATCGGCATGCACCACTTGCTCCGTTGAAGACCGGCTCGGCTCCTAAAAGGTTGCAAGGCTTCTTGCTTGAATGGGTACTCGGGATCTTGGCTTTTGAATGGAATTAGGGTTAGGGTTTCACACAAATCCTCTCACTAGACTTGTGGAAGAAGAAGATGAAGAGAGAGATAGAATGGCTCTCAAATGAACTAGAATTGGGTTGATTCCAAGATGAATTCATTTCTTTTACAAGTGAGCCTAGGGTCTTATTTATAGAGCACCCAAACCCTAAGCCTTTGAGTTCCCTCCAAAAGTTTGTTGAAAGACTTCTAGAAAGAGTTTGTTAGGCTTAGCTTAGGGTTTAAGCTAGGGTTTAGGTAGAAGTTTCTCGAATACAAGGCTAGTTTAGTGTTGGAACAAGGGTTTACTGATCTGGCAGAAGTCTCTGGAGTATTCTGGAAATTGTTGTATCTTGCTGAGGTGTAGGCCCTAATAGAAGCATTTTATACCAAATTTGGGAGGCTAAATCCTTGGACCCACGGCGGATCCGCGGCGCAAGCAGGCTCCTGCCGCGGATCCGCGGCTCTTTGTGGGGCTTGGGCCTTGGGCTTTCTGGTGTGGTCTTGGAATGCCATTTGGGGCTTTTTCTGATATGTTGATTTGTATTTTTCTTTTTGGATTGATACTGGAACTGAAATAATTGAGTTGGCGTCATGTTTGATCGGTACCATGTAAGTTTTTGGCTTTACTTCTGGATTTTCCTGCACAGATCTCAAAACAAGTGTTGCGTAAATGTAGGGATGATGCGATGCCATGAAATGTAGTCAATTTCCTTTATAGTGTCGGTTTTAGAGTCTAATACATGTAATCTAATATTTTGCGACAGTTTTGCTAATATGTAAAATATGAATGCCGAACACTTCTATATGAATGCAAATGATGAGGAAATTACCGGCTAAAATATACAATATTTTCGACTAATCAGGTCCCATCATCAACCGTTAGGTTACTTAACTAACGACAGAGCGGAGGCCGGACTAGCGCGGTTGTAAAACATATACAACATCTAATAGTATATATTCCAATATACAATAATCGCTCCAGGAGTGATAATATGCAACATTACAGAAAAGTAATAAGCATCACAGAATAATACAGATAATCTGGGATCCCCGGGTTTCACAGAGCCGCTACTGAAACCCGACGTTCTCCTGGTCGTGTGGATAGCCTGTGCAATGAAACCTAGACCCCTACGGGTGCGGCAAGTTACCCGCCAAAACCTGAATCGAGGCAGCCCCTACAGCAAAATGAATGGACCACCCGGCACTTCACGGAATCCGGTAACTTGAGCACCCCTCCTTGGGTCAACATGTACCCCTTACGAGTGCGGCGAATAGTCTGCCAATTCTAGAGTGAGTCCCCTTTGCCTCTCAAAGCCATGAGATACGGACCCGTTGCCCTCCAGAACCCGACTATCCGTGCACTCCATCGCGGGGTAAACCTAGTACAGAAATAAAAATATGTACAACGGGTACATCGACCTCTGCCCGGTCGTGCCCCAAAAGAATATTATACAAACAGGCAGTGACGACAGTCCACATGTCGGACGCTCGCCCTGCAATATCAAATGTACAAATAAATCCAAACTGCACTACCATTGCACACTGCTATCCACCACGACAAATCCGCAACATCACAGCACAACAGAGAACATCAACATGAATGTCACGTTCGCAAACCCGTCTAAATGTACTATAGCAATTAGACGCGGTTTACCGCTCGAATGACATTCCCGGTCAGAGATATAAAGTAAATACTGTAAACTAACACGTTTAAATTTCGATCGACAAAATTTCCCAAAGTGGGCCCCACAAACATCTGCTGTACAGTAATAAAATATGGGCCCAAAAGAAACATTCCATAAACCACAATTTACTGTGAAGAACCTACTGTAAAAAATTGGTGTTCCAATCCCACAAACTTGCGGCGGATCCGTGGCCAAACCTTGGCTTGGGCCGCGGATCCGCGGCAGTACTAATGATTTGGGCCACCAAATTTCACCAGTATTCTTCAAAAAGCCTGCTGAATTTTCTGTAGTGCTCAAAATAATTTTAGGGCCTGATTAAAAATCGACAGAAAGTTTGGTACAGAAAATTGTAGTTTCGGAAATTCCGTTCGATCGATCTTTTAAACGCGTTAGCACAAGTTAGTAAAGCTTAATGGTGAGGCTCTGATACCACTTTAAATCTACGGTAGCGCCCCGGCCGTCTAACAGACGCCAAATGTGGAACAAAAACTTTTACAACTGGCGCTATCGCGTACTATAACCCGGATCTGCCATTAAAGCTAAACTAACAAACTACAAAGTGGGTAGAGATGTTATACCAAACGACCCGAGTCCTTCGGTCTTCAACCATCATCCCATGTTTTGTTGCGGCTGCTCCGATCTCCTGAATCTCCAGTCTTCTCGTCCAGGTGGCACCATGTCGACGGATCTTTAAACGGGCTCCCGCCTCTGAACCGAGGCAACTCGATTATCAAGTTTTCTAAAAGAGATGACCAAGATTGATGTAGAGAATGAGTAGAACACTTTTTCTCGTTACGTCCAAGGCTATGGACGAACGGTTAATGAAGTTGCCTTTTGAATCGGGTAAATAAGAAAATGAGTATACAAATTATCATGAACCAAAACTATATCTTTTTTCCAACAACCATATTCCCTCCATCATAATGGCCGGCCAATATATAGAGAGGATAGAGTGAGTGTAGGAGCAAGAGAGTGACCATAAGCAAAGCTTCTCACAAAAGATCAAGAAGAAAATATCTTAGCAAGAACAAAAAAACCATTAATGAAAAGGTGACTCACTAATAACACCTCACCATTCAATTAATGCAAAATGGTGACTCACTAATCTCGTCACCACAACATGAAGCTTCCACTCATGACTCACCACATGACTCACCCTCAAGAAGAAAAGATAAATCCGCATTTAACCGAATGTTAAATACGGCTGATAGAAAACAGGAAACTGGCAACTTCCAAAAGCGATCCTGAAACGAATTTCAGGATAACCCCGTAACAGTATAAACATACCCGCATTTGTATTACGACCGAATACAAATGCAACTGAGACAAAGATATTATATCTACACAGTATAATACTCGGATCCGGCTTAAACCAAAGCCCACCAGTATTATCTGCCCGAAATATGACACGTGCGTAAACGCGCGTGCATTTTCCGAACCCTGCCATAAAACCATACGGCCTTTACAATGTTTCGCCCGAACATAGGAAAGTGTCTATGGGGGACTCTAATGACTCATCAACACACTAGCACAGGGTATAACCACTAGCACGTCAGAGGTACGAGCTGTACGTAACGTTTGCCTATGTATTGATTAGAAGGGAAGCTGACGAGCGAACTCATCCATAAACCCTACTGAGCCTGACAGTGACAATATCTGTACAGTCCGGTCCGTTCGTCTAAAGAGTATCGCATATCGAGTCTAGGGGGTAGATAAAGTCAGATCCTTAATAACGCGATAAATCGTGTTGGCATGAAGCCCATCACCTTCTGAGAAACTACTGATCCAAATCAGTAATTCTTCACTACCTCAGCCGAGGATTTCTAGCGATGGCCACCCGTGCACTGTGCGACATCAACCCCCAATACCGGGAGAGACGAATCCCCGACGATCCGCTCACTGCCTCCATGTGGCTCGGGACTGTACCCAAAAAATACCTGTTTGCACGTCTCCTTTGAGCGTGGTAGGGTAGAAATCAAAGCACAGTGGGAACTCACACGAGAAAAATGACGATCTCAGGTCGACAAACTGACTTGTACACATGTCACCAGGGAACTGCTATCTGACGATATATATAATACCAAGTAGCATATTCCCGGTGAGTGTATACGTCTTAGGTGAACCAACTGACACCAATGGCTTGTGAGACCAGCCACTGCACCTCGTCGAGGACTCGATCGTATACACTAGTCTACTCATGGATTATCGATGCCCAGTCTCAAAACTCCCACGACTAGGGACCTTTTAAGGATGTGCTTATAGACACCAGCTCCCACGTATATGATCGCCATCATACAACTGGCAGTCAAGCAAGAATCCTATGGGCTCTATCAATGTGTAATAGTGATCTGTAATGTAACCTAAAGATGTACACGATGATAAAGATAAACCTGGTAGCATACTATCCTCTATCAACATGTAATAGTGAACTGCAATGTCACCTAAAGCATGTACACGATGATAAAGACAAATCAGATGGTATATAATCCTCTCGAGTAAGACTGTCCTACCGGTATAGGTCCTCCCTCAATCATTGTAATCACGTGCCCGTGATCCAATAATTGACTTTGAGGGCACTATAGCCAACATAACGGCCACCCGGGTATTGAGCGATCAGAAGAAAAACAAGCGAACCTGTAAAAACTCCTGTCGAGCCAACCGGTAACACTTACAGTGCTGTCCGGTCACTTCGTCGGATATGCTGCATATCGAGTCTAGGGATGTCATCATCGACCTCAATAACTTAATAAGTCATGCCGATGTATGGCCTATAACAGATCGAGAAACTACTGATAACACTTATCAGTAAATCTCATCATCCCTGGCCATGGACTTGCTGATATAGTCAATCGTGCACAACGCAATATCAACCCCCAATACCGGGAGAGATGAAACCCCTCCTATCGCTCATTAACTCCATGTGTCTCGGGACTGTACCAAAAAGCTACCTGTTTGCACGACTCAGAAGAGCCGTGGTAGGGTGGAAATCAAAGCACAGTGGGAGAACACACAAGACTCTTTGACGATCTCGGGTCTACAGACTAACCTGTACCAGTGTCACCTGAGAACTGCTATCCGACGATAGATATAATACCACATAGGAGTTCTCGGTGAGTCTGTCCAGTGTACACAGTCTCCACTGAGCACCCGTATACAATCTTGGTGTCAAACACCAATGGATATGGGATCGTCCATCGCCCATCACATGGGTCAAGAATCTCAAACGCCAGTCTACTCTGGAATATCGATGCCCCGTCTCGATACATCTACGACTAGGGACATTTCAGGATATGCTTATAAACTACACATGTCCCACTAGTATGACCTGCATCATAATCAAAGTAGTCAAGCAAATATCCTCAGGTCTTTATCAACATGTACCAAATGAATAAAAGCATGATCAAGTGAACATGTCAAGATAAAGATTATCCAGATAGCATACTATCATGTTGAGCAAGAATGTCCTCTGAATATATATTCATGTATAAATACATCGACTATCAAATAATAGCCTCTAGGGCATACATATATCCAACAATCTTCTACTTGCACTAAGGCCAATTATTGGCGTATCTCATACCCAACATCTCAAAAAGTCGCTCATGCTGCGGCTGAGGGAGGGCCTTGGTGAGTGGATCCGCGGTGTTATTCTTTGTATCTACTCTCCGAATCCCGATCTGCCGGCGATCAACTATTTCCCAGATCAGATGAAATCACCTCAGGATATGTCTTGATCGCTAATGGGACCTGGGCTCCTTGGCTAATGTCATAGCCCCATCAATACAATGGTATTGGATCAATAATGGTTGGAACTACTCCTAGCTCCGAGACGAACTTCCTCATCCAGACTGCTTCCTTGGCGGCATCATTTGCAGCAATGTACTCAGCTTCCATCGCAGAGTCTACAACGGTATCCTATTTGGAACTCTTCAAACACATATCCCCTCCATTGAGGGTAAATACAAACCCAGAGATAGATTTGTTGTCGTCCTTATCACTCTGAAAGCACGAATCGGTAAAGGCCTCCATTTGGAGATCTCCATTATCATACACCAAGAACAATTCTTTAGTCCTTCGCAAGTACTTAAGAATGTTCGTCACAGCTGTCCAGTGATTATCCCCGGGGTTGGACTGATACCTGCTTACTACACCTAGTGCATAAGCTACATCAGGGCGTGTACACAACATCGCATACATTATAGATCCTACGACTGAAGCGTAGGGAATAATGCTCATGCGAGCTCTCTCTTCATCGGTCTTTTGGCAAAAGTCCTTGGAGAGAGTGACTTCATCGCAAGCGGGTAAGGCACCCCGCTTGGAGTCTTCCATACTAAACCTCTTTAGGATGGTGTTGATGTACCCGGTTTGGGACAATCCCAATAACCTTTTGGATCTATCCCTATAGATCCGAATGCCCAATATGTACGTGGCATCACCCAGGTCCTTCATGGAGAACCTTTGTGATAAGAATGATTTGACCGATTTTAGCATAGGAACATCGTTTCCTATCAGAAGAATGTCATCCACGTACAATACGAGGAATGTGACAGTACTCCCTACAATCTTCTTATAAACACAAGGTTCATCTGGATTTTTTAGGGTTCCTAGGCACGCTAATGAGGTCTCACAAGGCATCAACCATGCCAATTTCAAATTTAGGGGTGCCGAGAAACCCTAGACTAGATCGTTGGCTAGAATTATTAGGCGAAAAGAGAAACTAGTTAACAACTTAACTAAGTGAACGAACATAGAACCTTTGTAGATCCGTTTTTCCACCTCCATGGCTCCGTGATGAAGTCTCCTCGCTGTCCAAATCGGATCTTGGACTCTTGTGTCAGCTTCATCGGAGAATGGGCGGGCTAGGTCATCGACTACGATGCCGAAGATGATCTACGTCGAGGCATCACAAGATCAAGCTCCAACTTCACCAAGCCATGAAAACTTGTGAAGGAAACACCCTTTACTACTTGGCAAGAGGTAGAGGATGAAGAAATAGGAGGTGGGTTCACTTTAGAATTGAATTTCTCACTCATTTCATCAAGTTGCCATTGATGGAGGCAAGCTTCTTCTTGAAGAAGAAGAAGAAGAAGAAGATAATATATATTATGATAAGTTAATTAAAATACAAAAGAAAATGAATACTTATCATAATATGAACCATGGTTAGGTGTAGAGAATTGACTAAGGTTAGATGAATGGTTAGGGTTAAGCATGAAGACAAAATGGTCACATTGGTCAAACCTTCATGAAGCTTCAACAAGCATCATCTTTGAAAGCAACCATTTTCTCTTTATGCTTATTATTTTCCAAAAAGAATAAATAGATAAATAAATGAATAAGAAAACAAAACCCTAATCATTAGTTTAACCATGGTTTAATTCTTTACACTTAACCAAGTAAACATGTATCATCAAACATGATACAATCATTTGTACAAAAAGTATATCACATATACAACTTGTACATCCAAGTGAGAAAATCCATTTAAAGTGAACCAATACTAGTTAATGCAAAGTAATATATCAAATATATAATTATACATTAAATCATTAAATCAACACTTGATTTAACGATCCGGTCATATCGCATATAACCGACTAGTATCCTATGTATCGGCTTATCGAATCAATACATGATTCGATAACTAGGTTATATCGTATACAACCAATCGATAAATTCATCGCGAGAATAGAATACGGTATCTTATACACGCATTATTCTCGGTCCCGCACATATCTCATATGTGCTCCTATTTCGTTTCGCTTGAGCCAGGAAACCTCTGTGTAGTACTCTAAAGACTCGTCAATACGCCGGCAGCAGGTGATGATCATATCAAACACCCACAAGCCGCAAGCGGTCTGCTAAACGTAACGGCCACCCGGGTATTGAGCGATCAGAAGATCGACAAGCAAGCCCGCTCACACTCCTGTGAATCCAACCAGTAACACTTACCGTACAGTCCGGTCTCGTCGTCTGATATGTCGCATATCTTGCCTAGGGGTGGTAAACGTCAGACCCCAATAGCTCGATAAGTCGTGTCGATATGAGGTCTATAACAGTTCGAGAAACTACTGGTTACACTTACCAGTAAATCTCAGCAACCCTGGCAAGGGATTTCCGGTTATAGCCAATCGAACACAGCGCAACATCAACTCCCTATACCGGGAGAGACAAATCCCCTCCAATCGCTCATTGCCTCCATGTGACTCGGGACTGTACCCAAAAACCACCGTTTTGCACTCCCTCTTGGATGTGGTAAGGTGGAAATCAAAGCACAGTGGGAACCACACAAGACTCTATGACGATCTCGGGTCAACAGACTACTCTGTACCAGTGTCACCGGAGAACTGCCATCTGACGTAAGGTATAATACCATCTGGGAGTTCTCGGCGAGTCCGTCCAGTGTACCCAGTCTCTACTGAGCACCCGTATATCATCTCCGATGTCAAACACCAATGGATATGGGATCATCCATCGCCCATCTGTATGGGTCGAGAAGGTATACGCTAGTCTACTCTGGTATATCGATGCCCCGTCTCGATATACCCACGACTAGGGACTTTGAAGGATGTACTTATGGACTACCATGTCCCCACTAGTATGATCCGCATCATAGTCCAGGTAGTCAAGTACACATCCTAAGGGCTTTACCAACATGTATTAGAGAGACAATCTGTGTACACGTTAAGGTAAAGAGCAACCAGATAGCTTACTATCATGTCGAGCAAGAAAGTCCTCCCTATATATGTCCAAGCATCCACTACAATATACATCCAATGTACAGTAATGGCCTCTAGGGCATACATATAAGTAACAATCTCCCACTTGCACTAGGGCCATCTGTAGCAGTGGTTGTTGTATCTCATACTCAACCATCCCATAAAAGTTTCTCTCTTGGAATAGGCCTTCGTGCGTGGATCCGCCGTGTTGTCCTCTGAGTCTACTCTCCTAACCTTGATCCCTTAGAGATCAACCATCTCCATGATCAAGTGATACTGCCTTAGAATATGTCTGGATCACTGATGGGACCTGCGTTCCTTGGCATAAGCCACAACTCCATTGTCACACAATGGGAGGAACATAGTTCATCTCATGAACCAATATACACCCAAACAGCCTCTTTGGTAGCATCTTAAGTAGCGATGTATCCTGCCTTTATCGTCTAGTATGCCACGGTATCTAGCTTGGAACTCTTCCAACATACCGTCCCTTTACTGAGGGTAAAGACAATGTCTGTGACTGACATTCAGTCATCTTTATCACCCTGGAACACTTCCTATGATTCTCCCCAGGATCAATTGATACCATCTCACTACAACTAGTGAAAATCCTAACATCCAATTAGATCTATCTCATAGATCCAAAACTTAGGATTTTGTAGGTATCAGTTTGATCCTTTATGGAGAATCATTGTGATATGCGGAGATTGATCGAGCGTAGCATAGGAAACTCTTTCCCTATCAAGAGTATGTCATCCACGTACTCTACGAGGATCACCACCATACTCCCTACTACCTTTTTGTATATACAAGGTTCATCTACCATTTTGATGATGTCAAACTCTTTGACTACTTCATCAAAATAGATGTTCCAACTCCGCGATGCCTGCTTTATCCTATAAAGCATCTTGCACACGTTTCCGCTGCTCCCACTGTCTACGAGGCCCTCTGGCTGTGTTCTTATAGACGCTCTCTTCTAAAACATCATTTAGAAAAGCTGTCATGACACCCAACCACCAGATATCGTAGTCATGGTATGTAGCCGTGGCAAGTAGGATCTGGACGGACTTAAGCATAGGTACTGGAAAAGGTTTCATCATTATCCACGCCTGGTCAATGACGAAAACCTTTAACAAGTCTATCTTTGAAAGTCTCAACTTTTCCATTTACACCAAGTAATCTTCTCAAGATATACTTGCTCCTGATGGGGATTTAACCCTTCAGATATAGCAACCAAAGTCCATACTTTGTTGGTGTACATGGATTCCATCTCAGATCACTAAGCATCCAGCCATTCTTACAGAGTCTTACTCCTGATGGCCAGCTCGAAGCTAGTTGGGTCATCATCTCATGATGCAATCCTCGCTCCCACTGTTATAGAGCAACCGAAGTATCTCTCAGGTGGGTGAGGAACCCTACTAGATCGGCGGAGAGGCTGAGGTTCGTTGAAATCTACTGAATCCTTTGGTTCTACCAAATTATCTGCTGTATTTTGTATAGCTGGAACCTTTCCAGTTCTACATTACAGACCTTGCCTCGAGCTTTTCCGGATTTTGCTTTTAGACATTAGCCGGACAACCCCAAATCTTAACTAGCTTAAGACATGGGCTCTTCCCTTTCCATATCACATATGAAATGGTAGACATCTAATTTGATTGGAACCCTATTCAATAGGTATGCAACTTCTCAAGTGCATAACACCCAAAAGGAAAAAGGTAACTCAGTAGTACTCATCATAGAGCACACCATATCAAATAGGGTGTATCTCCTCCGCCCCGATATACCATCATGCTATGGTGTATACGGAGGAGTAATTCTGAGAGAGAATCTCATTCTCCTTTAGAATAGTCCAGGAATTTCCGTGCTCAAGTATTCTCCTCCTTGATCTCATCAAAGGACATAATACTTTTACCCGTATTTTGGTTCTCTACTTCTCGCTTATATTCTGTGAATATCTCAAAAGGTTCGGACTCATGTTTCAACAGGAACATATGACTGAATCTTGAGAGATTATCAGATAATATAATGAAGTATAAAGAATCAGTCCTGGCATGTGTAGACAGGAGACCTTACATACATCATCATATATCAGTCCCAAGAGTTCATTGACTCTTTCTCTGTTTCCAGTAAACGGAGCTATGGTCATCTTATCTTTGTGACATGACTTGCGAGTTTCACAAGATGTAAATTCAAACTAATTTAAATATGCATCTTTATCTAACTCTAGCTAGTCAGGTCACATTGATCTGACCTAGTCTACAATACCTCAAGAAGAATTTGTTCATTTCTGAACTCTTCCTCTTGTGTGTGTTCCATATACTAAGAACCGTAGTTTGATTTAGAACATTAATGTTTTTAGATAACGTGCCTGAACCGATCAACTTTTGATATAGGAAATGTTCAAAACATTATCCAACAATACAAAATTTTACCATTTCTTTACTAATAAAGAGACTGATATGATTTTGTATATCAGGTTCGGTATCTAATAACATTCGTTCAGAATCAATGTATTACAATACAGGGTGACAGTGACCGACAGACTTGGCTGCAACTCTTGCCCCATTTTCTGCCTCTTGAAACTTATCACCCTTTCTCAGTTCTTTACCTATCTGTAGCCCATGTAACAGATTACATATGCGGGATCCTGATCTGGTATCATATACCCAGGACGTAAAGGACATTTGAGAAACAATTCTGTGAAATGAACACAACCGAAGAAGATACATCATCATGCACTTTCTTCGTTTGGGCGGCACGGGAAATCTGGTATTCCCCAATTTCCTGCTCTGTCTTATAACAATTATAAGTTGGAGCGGGACCAACGTTCCCCAGCTCAGTATAACAAGCGGGTTCGGTCAATAATCCGTATTATTATCTTGATTAAGGCGTGATATGGTCGCTACCTGGAGAGAGAGAGAAGAAAACACTCAGCGTGCGCTCTTGCAAGAATAGATTGGTTATTATTTTATCTAATCAGGATGGCTCCCACTGCTTTTTATCAAATCTTCCTTCAAACCCTAAAAGGAAAGACTAGCCGGGATTAATTTCACACTACAAATTCGCCAATCTTTCAGCCAGGCCAGTGTCGGTACTTTGAGGGTGGTCCCCCGTGCTTTCGCACGAACCTAATTAATGTAAACCTCGTTTTCCCAGAGGCGTAACCCCGTTGACACCTTTCTAGACACCTACTTGATCGGCTAATTGGAATGTGTAAAACTCTCCCAGGAGTTACAATTACTCGCAGCGGGTATCGGGATCCAACTATCTCATAGAAGGTATGCAATCTCATTGCAAATTTCAACACTTGAAATTCCCGACAATATTGCCCCTAGCGTGCTATGACCTTGACGCATGCCAAACAACCCATAGTCCGCTAGTCAAGTTCAACCCGTACATTTCTTGATTGAATTAAACCCAGCCGCACGACCCTTGACGCATGCCAAACAACGCCGTACGAATACCTTAATCCAATCGCATCATATGCTAGCAGATAAGCACTAGTTAGCTACCGTACACTACGCCTTGACGCATGCCAAACATGTTAGTGTATATGCCCTAGAGGCCATTACTGTATCATACTAGTTTGTATATTACTTAATGGATGCTTGGGATATTTACCTTGTATATACAATCTTGCTCAAAATAGTAGTATGCTACTTGGTTTGTTTCTACTTCAATGTGTACATGTGTTTATTTTTGTATATCGCCTATACACATTAGTAGAGCCCTTAGGATCTTTGCTTGATTACCAGCGATGTGATGGCCGTCACACTAGTGGGGCTGGGTAATCTATAAGCACATCCTTATGCAGGTCCCTGGTCGCAGGACTATCGAGATAGGGCATCGATACTCCGGAGTAGACCAGCGCATGCGCTTCTCATCCCAGTGTGGGAGACGGTCTGTCCCACAGCCGTCAGTACGTCGTACTTGAGATAGTATGCGGGTGCTCGTTAGGTTACGGGTACACTGGACAGGACTCGTCGGGAACTGACTAGTTGGTATTATACCTATCGTCAGTTATCAGTTCCCAGGTGACATGAGTACAGCTTAGTCCGCTGACTTGACACTGTCACTTCGCCTCGGGTGTGTTCCCACTGTACTTTGATCACTACCCTACCACGGCTCAAAGGAGTCGTGCAAACAGGTGGTGGTTGGGTGCAGTCCCGAAGCACTTGGAGGTAGTGACGGTTAGACAGGATTCGTCTCTCTCGGTATTGGGGGTTGACATCGCGCTGTGTCTAGGAGAGCCATTACACGAGTAGTCCCTGGCCAGGGCAAACGAGATATACTGGTAGGTTTCCAGTGTTATCTCAGGGTGTTTTGGGCTTCGCTCCGGCACGACTTGTACCGCTATTGGGGGACTGACGTTTACCGCCCCCTAGGCCCGCCATGCGATGTATCAGACGAACAGACCGGACTGTACGGAGAATGTCACACTCAGGCTCAGTAGGAGTTCAGATGGATTTCGCCTCGTCGGTCTTCTTATCGGCCTTACCTGGGGACCGTTACGCACAGCTAGTGCCGCTTGCGGTCTGTGGTTAAACCCACTGCCAGCGTAGTGTCGAGTCTTTAGAGTCCCACACAGAAAGCTTTTCGCCTTTAGGCAAAAGAGTAGAGGTCGCATGGTATTGCGACAGGTCGCATGGTTTTGCGACAGGGTGCGGTCACATCCGTGCACTTGTGCACGTACAGTGTCCGGACAGTTTACATTAGCGGGTTTTGGTTTAAGCCAGATCCTAGTGTACCTTATGGGATTGGATTTATCCAGTTTGCATTCGTGTTCCTCGGAACGCGGATGCGGGTGTGTATGCATAGTTGACAGGGAGGCACAGACAGCGGATTCTCAATAGGGTTGTTGACAGTTGACCGTTGACTTTTTGACTTTTTGCTCAACCCTAATGAGAATATGATATGCGATTAACTATTATATTAATTAAGTATTATGGTGACTTGGTTGTTGACTTTTGTTGACTTTGTTGACTTGTTGACTTTTGTTGACTTGTTGACTTTGTTGACCGGTTGACTAGGCTTGACTAGTTGACTATCATGATAATCATGGCTATCATTTCATGCCAAAGACTTTTACTTGCTTGCTCATTTGAGTAAAATGAGTGCATGACATGATAAGGTTATGGTTGCTTCAACCATCACATAAGACTTTTATTGATATGATGAGTTATGATTACTTTGGATTATGAGAGGGTGGAGAGCCTCATTCTTTCTTGCTCATTCTCTCTCTTGTTCTTGAGCTCTCCATTTTGCTCTCACCCTCTTGCTCTTGCTCCCTCTCTTTAATCTATGGTTCTCTTGTCTCATGAGTTGAGAATCAAGAACCATAGATAAAATCCCATTCTATTTCTTCTCTACTCATTCTAGTTCACTAGGTTTAGCAAACCAAGTAAACTAGTTTTCTTCAAAGAACGAAGAAGGACGTAAAGGTTGGAGCTTTCAGGTGGATCTATCTTCGGCGTACGGAGACGACGAGAAGAAGCCATCGGACCACCATCGGAGCTTGAAGAAGAAGGAGTTCAAGACAAGCTAGGTATAACCCCCTAACCGAGTAGCTAGAAACTCATAGTTAGGATGTTAGATAGATGTTTAACCAAGATCCGGGTTATAGGTCCATGTTACCACCTCCGTAAAAATTGTTTTTTACCTAATTCCGCATTCCCGAAAGTACCGGGAGAGGTAGCATGGACTTACAGTGGTATCAGAGCCTAGTTAAACTCTATCTAACTTGTTAGCAAGTAACTAGAAGATCGATCAAAGAAAAAGTCCCGAAAACAAAACCCCAAAATTTGCAGTTTCTGTCGATTTTTCCACTGTTCAAAAGTTGATTATTTTAACACCTAAAATCGGCTCAGGCTTTTCTGTGGGCACTCACCAAAAATGGTCCAACGTTCGAGTCAACGAGCCGTGGAAACGCGGCGGGAGCACGCTCCCGCCGCGGATCCGCGGCCGAGTCGACTCGGCCGAGGTCAATTTTTGGTGCAGTGTTTTTATGGGGGTATTTTGGGATTTTTGGAATATATATTTTCTGCCCAGATTTTCCAGAACGAAAATTTCCTTTTTGGGGTCCCGAAAATCCGTATTTTTGATCGAACTTCTAAAAGACATAAGCTAACGGGTTTTCTGTAATGTGATATTTGTATTGAACGTCTACTAATCGCTATATGTCGATTAGTGGGGGTTATACAAATCTGTGATCTGTAATGTGCTGGAATGTGTATATAAATATGTTGGATTGTCGCGGGTGAATAGCCGGGGGTTGTGAGACGAGAGTTTTCTTTTCTTGCAATTCATGTAAATTTTTAAATTGATGTAATAATTATTTGTATGGCCGCACAACCGGGTCAGGGTTGTAGCCGTCATTGTATAATTTCTTTTTACTGTTTTTGCTCTTAGGATAGACCCATGGAGGGGTGCACAAACTACCGGGTATGCCGAAGTGTCGAGTGGCCTACTCATGGAGATGAGGGAGGTTGCTACGCTTCGGGTACTTGGCGGGTAGTTTGCCTCACCCGTAGGGGTCTTGGGTGGGGTATTGGCTATTCACCGCGACCGTGTTATCTGTTTTTGTTACAGGCTCGTACAAATTACAGATTCCTAGTATATCCAATGTATTTATCTGTGATCTGAAATGTTTATCATTGCAGTATATCTATATATGATATTATTTAGGCGTTGCTTATGTTTTACAGACGCGCTAGCCCAGCCCCCGCTCTGTCGTTAGTTAAGTAACCTAACGGGTAATGACGGGGCCCAGTGGCGAATGCGAATGGCATAAGCGTACGTCATATTTTGGTTATTTTCTGCAATGGTAGGATTAAATGATGGGACGCATTAAAAGAACTAATGCAAGAATATCACGCATTAAAAGAACTAATGCAAGATAATAAACCAAGTTAAAGTCGTTGGAACACTTTCGAAAAACCACTCGGTTCTTTTCAAAACAAACTTTTAAAATACGGAGTTTGAGCCACTCCTTTTAAAAGCTATCTCGTTCCATCGACTAAATCAAGTTCACTACGTTCACGGTTTTGCCAAAACCATTCGTAGCCCTCCGTCGTTTCACATGAATAGTCAATAGTATTCAAGTTGTGTTTGTTGGCCAAAGTCAAGGCATAGTGATTGGTAGCTATTGGGTATTCATGTGCAGCATAGATAGATGCGTTGGTTTGGAACAGTCGTACTGCCTTGTTGGCCAAAGTCAAGGGTATGTACGGGTGGATTCAAATTAACCTGGAGAACGACGGGTAGAACTTGACATGTGACTTATGATTTGTTGGCCAAAGTCAAGGTCATAAGAGCATGGGGCAAAAATCAACATCGGGAGTTTCATAAGTACTGAAACTTGCTAGATTTGCATACCATTTGGAGTGTGATGATTCTGGTAGGATTCCTTCAGTTTCGTCACGCGATGATATTTGGATCCCGATCCTACTGTGAGTATATGCTACTCCTCGGGAAATTTCTCACTTAACGATCAATGCTATAAACCTAGTAGGTGCCTAAAAAGGTGTTAGCGGGGCTACGCCCCCAGGGAAAAGAGGTTCTTTAATTAAGGAACTTCGCGAAAGCGTTGGAAAACCTCCCTCGAAGTACCGACACCGGCCTGGCTGAACGGTTAAGCAAGTATTGTGCGGTGGGATTGATCCCGACTAATTCTTCCTTTATGGTTTGAGGAGGGATTCGAGAAACAGTGGGAGCCATCCTGTTTAGACAAACTAAAAACCACTCTAAACTTGCAAGAGCATCATGCTGAGTGTTTCCTCTTCTCTCCAAATTGCAGCGACCAATCAACATGACTGGACTTAAGTTACTCCTAGATAAAAACAAACTGACAGGGCCAAACTACAAAGATTGGCTCAGGAATGTCAAGATAGCAATCACTTATGACAAGCTGGGGTATCTTCTTACCACCAAAGCTCCCCCTGTCCCTGGTCCAACTTCCAGTGTCACGGATAAGGAAATCCGCAAGACTTGGGAGTTTGATAGAGCGAAGGCCAAGTGCCTCCTGCTTGCCTCGATGGACAACGAACATCAGAGGAGGCATGAGAATATGGACATGGAATCCATATTGCTCCATACAAAAGAACTGTATGGAGAGCAATCTCGTATCGCAAGATACGAAGCGTCGAAAAAGTTATTTTCGACAAGAATGGCCGTCGGATCATCAGTAGCCGAGCACGTGCTAAAGATGATCGGCTACATTGAGAAGCTCGCTGACCTAGGGATCACATTGGAGAGTGAGCTATATACGGATATAGTTCTCCAGTCCCTTCCTTCCACTTACGCCCAGTTTATACTGAACTTCAACCTACAAGAAAATGAGGTTGAACTTTCAGAGCTCCTCAACATGCTGAGGAGCGCAGAGGGCACCCTACAGAAAGGTAGGGATACATCCACTTTGTTTGTAGGAGGATCATCTTCTTCTAGGTCCAAGACGAAAGCCAAGGGAAAGAAGAAGAAGGCCCCCGCCAAACCAAGGGGCGGTGTAAGTAAAGTGGATACGAAGGGAAAAGCAAAAGCAACAAAGTTAGCGGGAAAGCTTGTGGATAAGGAAGAATGCTTCTATTGTCATAAGAAAGGACACTGGAAGAATGATTGCAGGGCCTGGAAGGCCAGAACACAGGAATTGAAGCAGGTTGCAGCTTCAGCTTCAGGTGTGTATGTTATTGAAAACTGTCTTTCAAAAAACTCTACTTCCTGGGTATTGGATACCGGATCAGGATCTCATATCTGTAATTCTTTGCAGGCGTTGAGAAACCGTAGTATTTTGAAAGCAGGTGACATGACCCTCAGAGTTGCGAACGGAGCTAGCATGGATGCTAAAGCCGTGGGGGACTATCACCTGGGAATGTCAGATGGACATGTTTTGGTTTTGCGTAATTGCTTTTTTGTACCCAACGCAACTTGTAATATCATTTCTGTATCTTTAGTTTCTAAAGAAGGTTATGAATTTGCGTTTGTAAGTAATGTTGTAAACATTCACCTTAATCAAGTTTTGATTGGGTCAGGTACATTGAGTAATGGTATATACGTGTTAAATCAACCACAGATTTTTAATGTCCAGAATACACACAAAAGAAAGTCTCCAGAAATAAATCAGACTTTCTTATGGCATTGTAGATTGGGTCACATCAATGAGAGAAGGTTGACGAAGTTACATACAGAAGGGTATTTGAATGCGTTCGAATATCAGTCGTATGCCACTTGTCAATCCTGTCTTAAAGGAAAGATGACAAAGACTCCGTTTACTGGACATGGAGTAAGAGCGAGCGAGCTCTTGGGACTCGTACACAGTGACGTGTGCGGTCCAATGTCTACACATGCCCGAAGCGGACATTCTTACTTCATTACTTTTACGGATGACTTCTCAAGGTACGGTTATGTTTTCTTAATGAAACATAAGTCCGAGGCCTTTGGAAAATTCCAGGAGTATAAGAATGAAGTAGAGAAACAGACCGGCAAAAGTATTAAGATTCTAAGATCGGATCGAGGTGGAGAATACTTAAGTGCCGAGTTCCTGGACTATTTAAAAGAGAACGGAATTCTCTCTCAGCTTACTCCTCCATACACCCCGCAACATAACGGTGTATCGGAGAGACGGAACCGCACCCTATTGGATATGGTGCGGTCCATGATGGGTAACGCTGAGTTACCGCGATCATTCTGCGGGTATGCGCTAGAATCAGCTGCGTACCTTTTGAACCGAGTTCCGACTAAGACTGTGCCTTCCACACCATATGAAATGTGGTGTGGGAAGAGACCCTATCTTAAGCACATTAAGACATGGGGATGTCCGGCTTTTATCAAAAAGCAGCATGCGGACAAGCTCGAGGCACGCTCAGTACAGTGCAAGTTTATGGGGTATCCAAAGAACTCAAAAGGATATTTCTTCTACTGTGAAGAGGAACAAAAAGTTCTTGTTTCTCGTCATGCCTACTTCTTGGAAACTGAGTTTTTGGAAAACCAGATAAGTGGGAGCACAGTAGAACTGGAAGAGATTCCAGAACCACGGAAAATTACTGAAAGTTTAGTCGAACTAGAGGGTTCGGAAGAACAGGACATTCCTACGCCGCTCCGCAGAAGTAGTAGGCAGTCTCATCCGCCCGAGAGATACTGCGGTTTTCTCATAGACGGGGATAGAGAGGATTGTATCATAGATTATGATGAGCCTACTAGCTTCCAACAGGCCGTTCAGAGCGTTGACTCGGTGAAATGGCTGGATGCAATGCGGACCGAAATGGAGTCCATGTACACCAACAAGGTTTGGACGTTGGACATTGCTCCAGACGGGGTAAAACCCGTAGGATGCAAGTGGATCTTCAAAAGGAAGATTGGTGTAGATGGACAGGTTGAGACCTATAAAGCAAGGCTGGTAGCAAAGGGTTTTCGTCAGAGACCTGGCTTGGACTATGACGAAACCTTCTCTCCAGTAGCCATGCTGAAATCCATTCGGATCCTTCTTGCCATTGCTGCCTTCCACGATTATGAGATCTGGCAGATGGACGTAAAGACAGCTTTTCTAAATGGAAATTTAGAGGAGTGTGTCTATATGGACCAGCCAGAGGGTTTCATTCAGAGTGGGAGCAGCGGAAAGGTGTGCAAGTTGCTTAAGTCCATCTATGGACTAAAGCAGGCATCACGGAGTTGGAACATCTGCTTTGATGAGACGGTCAAAGAATTTGGCTTTATCAAAAATCCAGATGAACCATGCATCTATAGTAGATTTGTAGCGAGAACTGTAGTATTCCTCGTTTTATACGTGGATGACATTCTCTTAATAGGAAATGACATTCCTATGCTACAATCTGTCAAGGGGTTCTTGTCACACAGGTTCTCCATGAAAGACCTGGGTGATGCCTCGTACATTCTGGGTATCCGGATCTACCGTGACAGATCCAAGAGGATATTAGGACTTTCACAGTCCAGGTACATCGACACCATACTGAAAAGATTCAGTATGGAAGATTCCAAGCGCGGTAACCTACCGGCTTGTCACGGGATCACCCTCTCTAAAGAGATGTCTCCCAAGACTGATTTGGAGAGGGATCGCATGTCTATTATACCCTACGCTTCTGCGGTAGGCTCTATAATGTATGCAATGTTGTGTACCAGACCGGATGTAGCTTATGCACTGAGTGTGGTAAGCCGGTATCAGTCAAACCCTGGGGAGAAACATTGGATAGCGGTAAAGAACATTCTCAAGTACCTGAGAAAGACGAAGGAGATGTTCTTGGTGTATAGCGGAAAGGACCTCCAGATCGAGGCCTTTGCTGACTCCAGCTTCCAGAGTGACAAGGATGATTCCAAGTCCATGTCGGGTTTTGTCTTTACCCTCAATGGAGGGGCGGTGTGTTGGAAGAGTTCCAAACAGGAAACCGTTGCGGACTCGACGATGGAAGCGGAATACATCGCTGCATCTGATGCCGCAAAAGAAGCTGTCTGGATAAGGAAGTTCTTGAAAGAACTTCAGGTGGTTCCATCCATTGTTGATCCAATACCTCTGTATTGCGACAACAACGGGGCTATAGCTTTAGCGAAGGAACCCAGGTCCCATCAGAGATCCAGGCACATCTTGAGGCGGTATCACCTGATCAGGGAGATCGTGGATCGCCAGGAGATCGAGGTTCGGAGAGTCGCTTCAGAAGACAATACTGCAGATCCATTCACCAAGGCCTTGCCCCAGACTCAGTTCGAGCGGCTGATCGAGATGATAGGTCTTCGATACGCCAGTACATGGCCTTAGTGCAAGTGGGAGATTGTTAGTGTATATGCCCTAGAGGCCATTACTGTATCATACTAGTTTGTATATTACTTAATGGATGCTTGGGATATTCACCTTGTATATACAATCTTGCTCAAAATAGTAGTATGCTACTTGGTTTGTTTCTACTTCAATGTGTACATGTGTTTATTTTTGTATATCGCCTATACACATTAGTAGAGCCCTTAGGATCTTTGCTTGATTACCAGCGATGTGATGGCCGTCACACTAGTGGGGCTGGGTAATCTATAAGCACATCCTTATGCAGGTCCCTGGTCGCAGGACTATCGAGACAGGGCATCGATACTCCGGTGTAGACCAGCGCATGCGCTTCTCATCCCAGTGTGGGAGACGGTCTGTCCCACAGCCGTCAGTACGTCGTACTTGAGATAGTATGCGGGTGCTCGTTAGGTTACGGGTACACTGGACAGGACTCGTCGGGAACTGACTAGTTGGTATTATACCTATCGTCAGTTATCAGTTCCCAGGTGACATGAGTACAGCTTAGTCCGCTGACTTGACACTGTCACTTCGCCTCGGGTGTGTTCCCACTGTACTTTCATCACTACCCTACCACGGCTCAAAGGAGTCGTGCAAACAGGTGGTGGTTGGGTGCAGTCCCGAAGCACTTGGAGGTAGTGACGGTTAGACAGGATTCGTCTCTCCCGGTATTGGGGGTTGACATCGCGCTGTGTCTAGGAAAGCCATTACACGAGTAGTCCCTGGCCAGGGCAAACGAGATATACTGGTAGGTTTCCAGTGTTATCTCAGGGTGTTTTGGGCTTCGCTCCGGCACGACTTGTACCGCTATTTGGGGACTGACGTTTACCGCCCCCTAGGCCCGCCATGCGATGTATCAGACGAACAGACCGGACTGTACGGAGAATGTCATACTCAGGCTCAGTAGGAGTTCAGATGGGTTTCGCCTCGTCAGTCTTCTTATCGGCATTACCTGGGGACCGTTACGCACAGCTAGTGCCGCTTGCGGTCTGTGGTTAAACCCACTGCCAGCGTAGTGTCGAGTCTTTAGAGTCCCACACAGAAAGCTTTTCGCCTTTAGGCAAAAGAGTAGAGGTCGCATGGTATTGCGACAGGTCGCATGGTTTTGCGACAGGGTGCGGTCACATCCGTGCACTTGTGCACGTACAGTGTCCGGACAGTTTACACTAGCGGGTTTTGGTTTAAGCCAGATCCTAGTGTACCTTATGGGATTGGATTTATCCAGTTTGCATTCGTGTTCCTCGGAACGCGGATGCGGGTGTTTATGCACAGTTGACAGGGAGGCACAGACAGCGGATTCTCATTAGGGTTGTTGACAGTTGACCGTTGACTTTTTGACTTTTTGCTCAACCCTAATGAGAATATGATATGTGATTAACTATTATATTAATTAAGTATTATGGTGACTTGGTTGTTGACTTTTTTTGACTTTGTTGACTTGTTGACTTTGTTGACCGGTTGACTAGGCTTGACTAGTTGACCATCATGATAACCATGGCTATCATTTCATGCCAAAGACTTTTACTTGCTTGCTCATTTGAGTAAAATGAGTGCATGACATGATAAGGTTATGGTTGCTTCAACCATCACATAAGACTTTTATTGATATGATGAGTTATGATTACTTTGGATTATGAGAGGGTGAGAGACAAAAGAGAGCCTCATTCTTTCTTGCTCATTCTCTCTCTTGTTCTTGCGCTCTCCATTTTGCTCTCACCCTCTTGCTCTTGCTCCCTCTCTTTAATCTATGGTTCTCTTGTCTCATGAGTTGAGAATCAAGAACCATAGATAAAATCCGATTCTATTTCTTCTCTACTCATTCTTGTTCACTAGGTTTAGCAAACCAAGTGAACTAGTTTTCTTCAAAGAACGAAGAAGGAGCTAAAGGTTGGAGCTTTCAGGTGGATCTATCTTCGGCGTACGGAGACGACGAGAAGAAGCCATCGGACCACCATCGGAGCTTGAAGAAGAAGGAGTTCAAGACAAGCTAGGTATAACCCCCTAACCGAGTAGCTAGAAACTCATAGTTAGGATGTTAGATAGATGTTTAACCAAGATCCGGGTTATAGGTCCATGTTACCACCTCCGTAAAAATTGTTTTTTACCTAATTCCGCATTCCCGAAAGTACCGGGAGAGGTAGCATGGACTTACAAAACAACCGCAGCACGAATACTAACTAGTACTTATCTGAAATGACGGAGGGCTACGACAGGTTTTTCTGAAAACCTATTGCGTAAAGAACTTGATATCGTTGTTGGATCGAATGAATTTTGAAATGGAGTGTTTTTTAGGCTTTTCTAGTTTTGCTAAAGGAGTCACTCCCAGTGAAGGGATCGTCGGTCCTTTCCTCGTCGAATGAGGTGCGGGATATATCATATATATCACTGTGTAAAGCAAAACTCTTAAAAGCAATCAAAAGACAAACCGAGTGTGTAGCATCTGCCAGTTATTGCTAAAGGAGTCACTCCCGGTGAAGGGATCTCGGTCCTTTCCTTATCGAATAAGGTGCAGGATATATCATATATACCGCTGTGCAAAGCAAGAACTGTAGCTACCTGTTTTATTTTGAAATTCGATTCTACAACATCTTAGGTTTCTTTTATTTCATTAATCTCATTAATGAAGTCCCATCATTTAAGTTACCTAAACATCACAGATAAATACGACGTACACTTATGCCATCCGCATTCGCCTCGATGTCCCCTCGTGCAACGTTAGGTTAGGTAACTAACGGCTGAGCGGGGCAGGGCTAGCGCGGTTGTAAAACATAAGTAACGCCTATATAATATATCATATAAACTATATACTGTATCTATCACAGAACATCACATGATCACATCACAGATATCGCAGCAGAAGAAACATATGAAATATTGAATATACTAGGACGCCCGTGTTTTCAATAACTGATCTCACATAAAACCCCCCGGCTATTCAAACACGACGATCCAATATAACATATCCAGCAACACATAACATCACATGTCATCAACGTAAGTAAATATGTCCATTCCAATTGTCGTTGACATATAGCAACGAAACCGGCGATATCATATATTACACTTACGGTCACAGAAAAGAAAGTGTAAAACTATAACAGTTGGAATCTGCAATCTCTTTAGACATCGCATGCCTAATCAAATGAATTACTTAGACATCACATGCATAATAATTATAAACCCCGCATTTTAGTCTCAAAATCGAAAACACTTTTCAATATCAAGTCGGGCAATTTAACAAGATTCCCGACATCCTGATCGAATGCTCGTCGCAAACTTCAGTAGGCGGCCGCACCCCTGACGCCGTCGACGAAGTGCACCAAGGCGGAACACCGCTGTCGCGAGCACCCGAACGGATGCTTTCGGAGACGGGGTTCTCCTACAGTCACTTGATCGGGGCTATGGAGTGAGGCTGTCTATTAAGTTTACCCGGCGAGTATCCGCGTACACTACGTGATTGCGACGGACTTTTGATCACATCAAAATTCCGTAGCAACCGATCAAGTGAGACTAAACTGCTATGTTTATAACATTCATTCAGTTATCTCATAACTAGTTGTGAATTCCAATTATTGTATCACATTCCAGACAAACAGAAAATGTTAAATTTTCCGACCGAACATTCGAACACCCAAGTTTTCCCGAAACAGCTCAACACATGAAATAAGTCTAAGAACATTCATTTCGTGCCTCAGTACCAACGGTCCAGCCGTAGAAGGGTCAAGCCAACGCCTCACATATGGCATGCCGTACTGCCCCAAACCCTAAGGTTCAAAGGGCAGTTCAAGACGGTCACATAATCGAGTTAAGGTTTGTTGTCTTCTAGAGGGATCATCGCATTACTTGCATTACTTAGAACGTCATTAAACTACGGAAAAGTCCAACACTTGGAAATTTTCCGACAGGGAAAAGGTGGGTATTTATATCCGGCCGAACTTTTTTAACATATTCAAAAAATTATCCGGAAAAACACATAGAGAAAGTTTGACAATCCGATCGAATAATCGAATCCCCAAAACAACCCCAGAAAATTCAACTCTTGAATAAATATTAAAAATTCCCAGAAAATCCAGCATAATAAAATAGGAGTTACTGTGCAAACAGGGGATGATGATATCATCTTTTGGCCGCGGAACCGCCGCAGAAGCCATGCTTCTGCCGCGGTTCCGCCGCTCTTTAAACAGATCATGGGAAAAATTTTGCACCGTAATTCTTAGAATTCCCTGCTGAATATTTTAAGCATTTTTAATCTAGAAACAACCCAGCTTTTGAAAAAAGTCCAGAGAGCAATTTGAGAGTTAGGGTTTCGGTTCGATCGGGTTTCAAACGTCGTCTAGACTTCGCCAAAGGCTCTAGCTAGGCTCTGATACCACTGTAGGATTCCTAGGCACTCCCAAGAGGTCTCACAAGGCATCAACCATGCCAATTTCAAATTTAGGGGTGCCGAGAAACCCTAGACTAGATCGTTGGCTAGAATTATTAGGCGAAAAGAGAAACTAGTTAACAACTTAACTAAGTGAACGAACATACAACCTTTGTAGATCCGTTTTTCCACCTCCATGGCTCCGTGATGAAGTCTTCTCGCTGTCCAAATCGGATCTTAGACTCTTGTGTCGGCTTCATCGGAGAATGGGCGGGCTAGGTCATCGACTACAATGCCGAAGATGATCTACGTCGAGGCATCACAAGATCAAGCTCCAACTTCACCAAGCCATGAAAAATTGTGAAGGAAACACCCTTTACTACTTGGCAAGAGGTAGAGGATGAAGAAATAGGAGGTGGGTTCACTTTAGAATTGAATTTCTCACTCATTTCATCAAGTTGCCATTGATGGAGGCAAGCTTCTTCTTGACGAAGAAGAAGAAGATAATATATATTATGATAAGTTAATTAAAATACAAGAGAAAATGAATACTTATCATAATATGAACCATGGTTAGGTGTAGAGAATTGACTAAGGTTAGATGAATGGTTAGGGTTAAGCATGAAGACAAAATGGTCACTTTGGTCAAACCTTCATGAAGCTTCAACAAGCTTCATCTTTGAAAGCAACCATTTTCTCTTTATGCTTATTATTTTCCAAAAAGAATAAATAGATAAATAAATGAATAAGAAAACAAAACCCTAATCATTAGTTTAACCATGGTTTAATTCTTTACACTTAACCAAGTAAACATGTATCATCAAACATGATACAATAATTTGTACAAAAAGTATATCACATATACAACTTGTACATCTAAGTGAGAAAATCCATTTAAAGTGAACCAATACTAGTTAATGCAAAGTAATATATCAAATATATAATTATACATTAAATCATTAAATCAACACTTGATTTAATGATCCGGTCATATCGCATATAACCGACTAGTATCCTATGTATCGGCTTATCGAATCAATACTTGATTCGATAACTAGGTTATATCGCATACAACCAATCGATACATTCATCGCGAGAATAGAATACGGTATCTTATACATGCATTATTCTCGGTCCCGCACATATCTCATATGCGCTCCTATTTCGTTTCGCTTGAGCCAGGAAACCTCCGTGTAGGACTCTAAAGACTCGTCAATACGCCGGCAGCAAGTGATGATCATATCAAACACCCACAAGCCGCAAGCGGTCTGCTAAACGTAATGGCCACGCGGGTATTGAGCGATCAGAAGATCGACAAGCAAGCCCGCTCACACTCCTGTGAATCCAACCAGTAACACTTACCGTACAGTCCGGTCTCGTCGTCTGATATGTCGCATATCTTGCCTAGGGGTGGTAAACGTCAGACCCTAATAGCTCGATAAGTCGTGTCGATATGAGGTCTATAAAAGTTCGAGAAACTACTGGTAACACTTACCAGTAAATCTCAGCAACCCCGGCCAGGGATTTCCGGTTATAGCCAATCGAACACAGCGCAACATCAACTCTCTATACCGGGAGAGACGAATCCCCTCCTATCGCTCATTGCCTCCATGTGACTCGGGACTGTACCCAAAAACCACCGTTTTGCACGCCCTCTTGGACGTGGTAAGGTGGAAATCAAAGCACAGTGGGAACCACACAAGACTCTATGATGATCTCGGGTCAACAGACTACTCTGTACCAGTGTCACCGGAGAACTGCCATCTGACGTAAGGTATAATACCATCTGGGAGTTCTAGTCCGTCCAGTGTACCCAGTCTCTACTGAGCACCCGTATATCATCTCCGATGTCAAACACCAATGGATATGGGATCATCCATCGCCCATCTGTATGGGTCGAGAAGGTATACGCTAGTCTACTCTGGTATATCGATGCCCCGTCTCGATATACCCACGACTAAGGACTTTGAAGGATGTACTTATGGACTACCATGTCCCCACTAGTATGATCCGCATCATAGTCCAGGTAGTCAAGTACACATCCTAAGGGCTTTACCAACATGTATTAGAGAGACAATCTGTGTACACGTTAAGGTAAAGAGCAACCAGATAGCTTACTATCATGTCGAGCAAGAAAGTCCTCCCTATATATGTCCAAGCATCCACTACAATATACATCCAATGTACAGTAATGGCCTCTAGGGCATATATATAACTAACAGATTTTTGATAAAATCAAACTCTTTGATAACATCATCAAAACAGATGGTCCAACTCCGTGATGCCTGCTTTAATCCATAAATGGATTTAAGCAATCTACATGCTTTCCCGCTGCTCCCACTATCGACGAAGTCCTCTGGCTGATCCATATAAACGCATTCGTCTAAATCACCATTTAGAAATGCAGTTTTAACGCCCATCTGCCAGATTTCATAGTCTTAGTGAGCAGCAATAGCAAGTAGGATTCGAATGGATTTAAGCATGGCTACGGCAGAAAACGTTTCGTCATATTCCAGACCTTGTCTTTGACAAAATCCTTTTGCCACAAGCTTTGCCTTATAGGACTCCACATGCCCATCTACACCAATCTTTCTTTTAAAGATCCATTTGCACCCCACGGGTTTTACCCCAAGGGGTACAATATCCAAAGTCCACACTTTTTAAGTGTACAAAGACACCATTTCAGATCTCATAGCATCCAGCCACTTCATACAGTCACCACTCGTTATAGCTTGCTGAAAACTAGTAGGATCATCATCCTCCATGATGCAATCTTCTCTATCACCATCAATGAGGAAACCGTAGTACCTCTCCGGTGAGCGAGAAGTCCTACTAGATCTACGGAGTGGCTGAGGTTCATCTGTTTCTGTTGCAACAACAGGCTCAACCATGTCGTCATTTGTAACTTGTGTTTCTAGAACCTCTTCTAGATCTACCACATTGCCATCAGTATTTGTAAAAAGTTCATTTTCTAAAAATGTGGCATGTTGAGAAACAAACACCTTTTGTTCCTCCTTGTGGTAGAAAAGATATCCATACGAGTGTTTTGAATATCTCACAAACTTACACATGACTTCCCATGTCTCGAGTTTGTCCGGATTCTGCTTTTTGAAATAGGCCGGACAACCCTAAATCTTAACTCGTTTAAGAGATGGTCTCTTCCCTTGCCATATCTCATATGGTGTGGTAGACACGGTTTTGGTTGGAACCCTGTTCAACAGAAACGCTGCAGTCTCCAATGCATGCCCCCAAAATGAGACAGGTAACTCAGCATCACTCATCATGGAACGCACCATATCTAATAGGGTCCGATTCCGTCGTTCTGACACACCGTTGTGCTGTGGTGTGTAAGGATGAGTGAGCTAAGAGAGAATCCCATTCTCTTTTAGAAAGTCTGAAAACTCTGTACTTAGATACTCTCCACCTCGATCCGATCGAAGTATCTTGAAGCCCAATCCGGTTTGTTTTTCTACTTCAAGTTTGTACTCAGTGAATTTCTCGAAAGCTTCAGACTTATGCTTTATTAAAAACACATGACCGAATCTTGAAAAATCATCAGTAAAATTTATGAAGTTAGAAAAACCGCCTCTAGCCAGTGTAGATATTGGCCCGCATACATCACTATGTATGAGGCCTAAGAGTTCAGTAGCTCTTTCTTTGTGTCCTGTAAATGGAGTTTTGGTCATTTTACCCTTGATACAAGACTGACAAGTCGCATAAGATTTGTATTTAAAGGGATTTAAATATTCATCTTTATGTAGCTTGTTTAGTCGAGTTTTGTTAATATGACCAAGTCTACAGTGCCAAAGAAAAGCTTCATTTATATCTGAAAATTTTCTTTTAGTAGTGTGTTGTATGCTTAAAACTGTGTGTTGATTTAGGACGTATATCCTGTAAGTCTATGTCGCTCACCCTGCAAGCTAGCGAGGAGGCGGAACAAGTAAAAATCAATACTTTCTTACATAGCAACATAGACTAACGCTAAAGGATCTTTGCCAAACCATTTCTAACAAACAACTAGAGGTTCTATCTACTATGCTTAGGAGATTATACCTCATGCAACAAGTCTTTCGGGTCTTCTCCGCTGTCCTCCTCGTCTCCGCAGGCTCCATGGGTCGATCCGAATCGTGGCTTCTTCAACGGCCTTCTTAAGTCGAAGATGATCCACCCGAGAGTCTATAGTCCGAGCTCCACCTCAAGAACCGAGGTAACTAGGGCCACAAGTATGCTAAGCTTGATGTCCTAGGTGATGTAGAGGAAGAAGATGGATTTGTTTGTCTATTTAAATTCTAATTTTCTCAACACATGAGAGCTATAGGATTTTCTAGTGAGGAGGAAGAAGAAGAGAGTATGAGAGCTCTCTTTTGATGAGAGTGAATGAGCAAGAGATAATGATGCGTAAGAAAAATAATTACCCATATTTTGTCATGATAAATTGTGATGGTTACTATTGATTTGACCATTATCATGTCAAGTTAAATCCAAGCCAAAAGAAGAGTCTAGAGCTTACAAAAATATCCTAGTCAACAATGGTCAACTAGGTCAAAAAGGTCAACATGGTCAAATGGTCAAAGCAATTAGCCATAATACAATTATCATTAAAAAGATTAGTAAACATTTTCCTCACCTCATAATGGTTTTGAACAAGTCAATGGTGAAAGCCCTAATGAGGCACCTCCTTCTTCGCTCCTCACAACCGTGCATACACACCCGCATCCGCATTCCGTACAATATGAATGCACAGAAGAAAAAACTAATCCATCTATACAATACTAGGATCCGGCTTAAACCAAATCCTACTAGTATTGTCTGCCCGAACATCATAAGCACACAAGTGCACATAAGTGATCGTAGCCCTGCCGTAAAACCATACAGCCTCTACACCTTTTGCCCAGTGCAGGGAAACTCTCTGTGTGGGACTTTAAAAACTCGACACTATGCTGGCAGTGGGTATAACCACAGACCGTAAGCGGAACTAGCTGTACGTAACGGTCCCCAGGTAGATGTCGATAAGAAGGCCGATGAGGTAAACCCATCCGAACTCCTACTGAGCCTGAATGTGACAATCTACGTACAGCCCGGTCTGCTCGTCTTTGAGTATCGCATGTCGGGCCTAGGGGCAGTAAACGTCAGACCCCTAATAGCTGTACAAGTCGTGTCAGAGTGTAGCCGAGAACACCATGAGAAACTACAAGAAACACTACCAGTAAATCTCGCTTGCCCTGGCAAGGGACTTTTTGTAATGGCTCTCCTAGACACTGTGCGATATCAACCCCCAATACCGGGAGAGTCGAATCCTGTCTAACCGTTACTGCCTCCAAGTGCTTCAGGACTGCACCCAACTACTACCTGTTTGCACGACTCCTTTGAGCCGTGGTAGGGTTGTAATCAAAGTACAGTGGGAACACACTCGAGGCGAAGTAACAGTGTCATGTCGACGGACTAAGCTGTACTCCTGTCACCTGGGAAATGCTATCTGATGATAGGTATAGTACCAACCAGCAGTTCCCTACGAGTCATGTCCGGTGTACTCGTAATCTAACGAGCACCCGCATACTTTCTCCAGTACAACGTACTAATGGTTATGGGACAGACCATTTCCCCTGCTGGGATGAGAAGCGTATACGCTAGTCTACTCCGGAGTATCGATGCCCCGTCTCGATAATCCTACTACTAGGGACCTGTATAAGGATGTGCTTGTAGATTACCCAGCCCCCACTAGTGTGACTGCCATCACAACGCTGGTAATCAAGCAAAGATCCTAAGGGCTCTACTAATATGTATAAGCGATATGCTAAAAGAAACACATGCACATATTAAAGTAGAAACAAACAAAGTAGCATACTACCATTTTGAGCAAGACTGTCTATACAACTGTGAATATCCCAAGCTTCCACTAAGTAATATACAAACTAGTATGCTACAGTAATGGCCTCTAGGGCATATACACTAACAATCTCCCACTTGCACTAGGGCCATGCACTGGCGTATTGAAGACCTATCATCTCGATCAGCCGCTCGAACTGAGTCTGGGTTATGGCCTTTGTGAATGGATCTGCAGTGTTGTTCTCCGAATCTACTCTCTTCATCTCGATCTCCCGGCGATGTACGATCTCCCGGCGATCTACGATCTCCCGGCGATCTACGATCGCCCGGCGATCAGGTGGTACCGCCTCAAGATGTGTCTGGACTTCTGATAGGACCTGGGTTCCTTCGCTAAAGCTATAGCGCCGTTGTTGTCGCAATACAGCGGTATTGGATCAACAATAGTTGGAACCACCTGAAGTTCTGTGAGGAACTTCTTCATCCAGACAACTTCTTTTGCAGCATCGCAAGCAGCTATGTACTCCGCTTCCATCGTCGAGTCAACAACGGTTTCCTGCTTGGAGATCTTCCAACAAACCGCCCCATCCATTGAGGGTAAAGACATGACCCGACATGGACTTGGAGTCATCCTTGTCACTCTGGAAGCTGGAGTCAGCAAAAGCCTCGATCTGAAGGTCTTTTCCGCCATACACCAAGAACGTCTCCTTAGTCCTTCTCAGGTACTTGAGAATGTTCTTTACTGCTATCCAGTGTTTCTCCCCTGGGTCAGACTGATACCTTCTTACAACGCTCAGTGCGTATGCTACATCTGGTTTGGTACACACCATCGCATACATTATAGAGCCTACCGCAGATGCGTAGGGTATAGATGACATGCGAGCCCTTTCCAAATCAGTCTTTGGGGACATTTCTTTGGATAGGGTGATTCGTGACAAGCCGATAGGTGACCGTGCTTTGAATCTTCCATAATGAATCGTTTCAGTATGCTGTCGATGTACCTGGACTGCGAAAGTCTCAACATTCTCTTAGATCTATCACGATAGATCTGGATCCCCAGAATGTAGTTGGCATCGCCCAGGTCCTTCATGGAGAACCTCTGTGACAAGAATCCTTTGAATGATTGTAGGGTAGGAATATCATTTCCTATCAAGAGAATATCATCCACGTACAAGACGAGGAATACAACAGTTCTCCCTACAATCTTACTATATATGCATAGGTCATCTGGATTTTTGATAAAGTCGTATTCTTTAACAGTATCATCAAAGCAGATGTTCCAACTCTGTGATGCATGCTTTAGTCCATAAATGGACTTAAGTAACTTGCATACTTTACCGCTGCTCCCACTCTGAATGAAACCCTCCGGCTGATCCATATAGACGCACTCTTCCAAATTTTCATTCAGAAAAGCAGTCTTTACGTCAATTTGCCAGATCTCATAATCGTGGAAGGCATCAATGGCAAGGAGGATCCAAATGGATTTGAGCATAGCCACTGGAGAAAAGGTTTCGTCATAGTCCAAACCAGGTCTTTGACGAAAACCCTTTGCAACAAGTCTTGCTTTATAGGTTTCAACCTGCCCATCTACACCAATCTTCTTTCTGAAGATCCGTTTGCAGCCTACGGGTTTTACCCCTTCTGGAGCAATGTCCAAAGTCCAAACTTTGTTGGTGTACATGGACTCCATCTCGGTCCGCATTGCATCCAACCATTTTACCGAGTCGCCGCTCTGAATGGCTTGCTGGAAGCTAGTAGGCTCATCATTTTCAATGATGCAATCCTCTCGATCTCCGTCTATGAGAAAACCGTAGTATCTCTCGGGCGGATGAGACTGCCTGCTACTTCTGCGGAGTGGCGCTTGGATGTACGGTTCTCCCGAAACCTCTGGTTCTACCAAGCTCTCAGTAATAGCTTGTGGTTCTGGAATTTCTTCCAGTTCTATTGCGCTCCCACTTATCTGATTTTCTAAAAACTCGGTTTCCAAGAAGTGGGGATGCTGAGAAACAAAAACCTTTTGTTCCTCTACGGAATAGAAAAGTTATCCCCTGGAGTTCTTGGGGTATCCCACAAACTTAGACAGTGCTGAGCGTGCCTCGAGCTTTTCCGCATGCTGCTTCTTTACAAAAGCTGTACATTCCCATGTCTTAAGAAACTTAAGACAGGGTTTCTTCCCACTCCACATCTGATATGGTGTGGTAGGCACAGTCTTGGTTGGAACCTTGTTCAAAAGATATGCATCTGTTTCTCTTGCATAACCCCAGAAAGATCGCGGTAACTTAGCTTTACTCATCATGGAACGAACCATAGCCAATAAGGTTCGATTCAGCCTTTCTGATACACCATTGTGTTGTGGTGTGTATGGAGGAGTAAGTTGAGAGAGAATTCCATTCTCTTTTAAGCAGCCTAAGAACTCGACACTCAAGTATTCACCACCTCGATTAGATCTCAGTGTCTTGACACTTTTTCCTGATTGTTTTTCTACTTCATTCTTGTATTCCCGGAATTTCTCAAAGGCCTCAGATTTATGCTTCATCAGGAAGACATGTCCATACCTAGAGAAATCATCCGTAAAAGTAATGAAGTATGAATAACCACTTCGCGCATATGTAGACATTGGACCACACATGTCAGTGTGTATGAGTCCTAAGAGCTCGCAAGCTTTTACTCTGTGTCCAGTGAATGGAGTCTTTGTCATCTTTCCTATGAGACAAGATTCACAAGTAGCATAAAACTGATATTCGAACGGATTCAAATATCCCTCTTTTTGTAACTTCGTCAACCGTATCTCATTGATGTGACCCAGTCTACAATGCCATAAGAAAGCCTGATTTGTTTCCGGAGAATTTCTTTTAAGTGTGTTCTGGACACTGAAAACCTGAGCTTGATTTAGTACGTATATACTGTTTTCTAATGTACCTGACCCAATCAGAACTTGATTTAGGTGGATGTGGACCACATCTCTTACAAAAGTAAAATCATATCCTTCCTTAGAAAGTAAGATACATATATGATATTACAAGCTAGACTAGGTACATACCAACAGTTACGTAGAATCAATATCTTCCCACTTGTCAATCCAAGGTGATATTCCCCTATGGATTTAGCGTCCACGCTCATTCCGTTTGCAACCCTGAGAGTCATATCACCTAACCTGATAACTCTACGATTTCTCAAAGCCTGTAATGAATTACAGATATGAGATCCTGATTGTTGGATATAGTGCCCTGAAAGTCAATTATTGGATCTCAGGCACGCGATTGCAATGATTGAGGGAGGACCTATGCCGGTAGGACAGTCTTACTCAAGATGATAGTATGCTATCTGGTTTATCTTTATCATCGTGTACTGCTTTAGGTGACCTCATAGGTCGCTATTACACGTTGATAGAGCCCTTAGGATTCTTGCTTGACTGCCAGCAGTATGATGGTGATCATATACGTGGGAGCTGGAGTCTGTAAGCACGTCCTTAAAAGGTCCCTACTCGAAGGAGTTTCGAAACTGGGCATCGATACTCCATTAGTAGACTAGTGTATACAGTCGAGACCCCGACGAGGGGCGGTGGCCGGTCTTACAAGCCATTGGTGTCAGTTGGTTCACCTAAGATGTATACAGGTGCTCATTGGGTTATGAGTACACCGGACAGGACTCGCCGGGAACATGCTTGTTGGTATTATACCAGACGTCAGATAGCAGTTCCCTGGTGACATGTGTACAGGTTAGTTCATCGACCTGAGATCGTCATTTTTCTCGTGTGAGTTCCCACTGTGCTTTGATTACTACCCTACCACGGCTCAAAGGAGTCGTGCAAACGGGTTTTAGTTGGGTACAGTCCCGAGCCACATGGAGGCAGTGAGCGGATCGGCAGAGGTTTCGTCTCTCCCGGTATTGGGGGTGAGATCGCGCTATGTCTAGGAGAGCCGTTATACGAAGTCCTTGGCCAAGGTAGGGGATTTACTTGTAGGTATTCCAGTAGTATCTTAGGGTGTTCTGGGCTACACTCCGACACGACTTGTACCACTTTTGGGGGTTTGACTTTTACCAATCCCCTAGGCCCGACATTCGATGCTCATAGACGAACGGACCGGACTGTACGGATATTGTCACTGACAGGCTCAGTAGGGTGTCAGGATGAGTTCGCTCATCGACCTCCCTTTTGGTCAATACCTTGTAGCCCGTTACGTATAGCTAGTACCACTGACGTACTAGTGGTTAAATCTACAGCCAAAGTATTGACGAGTCTTTAGAGTCCCCCACAGACAGTTTCCCAGGTTTCGGACGAAACGTTGTAGAGGCCGTATGGTTTTATGGCAGGGTTCGAACATACGCATGCACTTGTGCACGTGTCGTGTTTCGGACGGATAATACTAGCGGGCTTTAGTTTAAGCCGGGTCCTAGTATTATACTGTGCAGATTTTGTCTCATTGCATTTGTATTCGGTCAGAATACAAATGCGGGTATGTATATACTGTCGCGAGGTTATCCTGTAATTTATTAAGGGATCGTTTTTTGATGTTGCCAGTTTGCATTCCGTTTCGGCCATTTTTCTTTTCTATTCTTCTTGGCTGAGAGAAAGGGGGTTTCTTGCAAAATTGGAGATTTATAAATAGAGGGCTATTCTGTAGCTGCCGGGGCTCCTGCACATTTCCAGCAACTTCTTGATTTGCTTGGTTTCTTTTTGTGCATTAATTGTGAATGGATTGATATGGATATTGGTGTGACATTTTTTGATGATGATCACTCATTCTCTCTTGCTTTATGCTCTTCCCCTCCTCTCCTTTAGGCCATGGCCGAGCCCATCTTTTGGCAGCCCCCCATCTTTGTGAAGCGAGAAATTGATTCATTCTCATTGAAAAGAAAAATCCTCAAGTTCATTCCTCTTGCTCATTTCATCTCCACTCCTATAGGCAACTTCAATTAACCCTTGAGACAAAGTGATCTACGTATATTCTATAGCAATCTTGGACACGTCGGCTAGGAAACTTCGTGTCCGAGTTGCCTCGGTTCTGAGGTGGGAGCCCGTAAAAAGACTCATTGATGTGGTGCCCTTCGGACGAGGAGACCGGAGATGCTGCGAGGAGCTTTGGATGGTGGCCAAAGACCGAAGGACACGGATCGATCGGTATAGCCTTTCTAACCATTCTCTAGTTAGCTAGTTATAGGTTAATGGTTCGATCCGGGATTAAAGTCTTCGATAGCGCCGGTTTCAAGTTTAGAAAAAGTTTTCGTTTCCACATTTTGGCTTCGGATCGACGGCCGGGGCGCTACCGTAGACTTACAAGGTATCAAAGCCATGCCATTAACTTTTACTAGCTTGTTCTAATATGTTTAAAACATCGATCGATCAAAATTTCCGAAACCGCGTTTTCATTTTCTGAGTTTCTGTCGAAATGTTTTTGTGGTCGAAAAATTATTTTGAGTGTGTCAGAAAATCAGGCAGGCTTTTTTAAGACCTCTGTAGAAATTTGGGAGCATGAATCCACTATAGCGCCGCGGAACCGCGGCAATAACCACGTTTTGGCCGCGGTTCCGCCGCCGTTATATGGCTTCAGTGCACCATTTTTCATGTGCTGGTCTTTTGTGTGAAAATGTGGTTTCTGGAATATTTTGTTTGGGCCCAGTTTTTGTTTGAGTACTGGATTTGTACTTGGGGCCCACTTCGGGAAATTTTGTCGATCGAAAATTTTAAATATGTTAGTTCACAGTGCTTACTTTATATCTGTGACCGTTAATGTCATTCGAGCGGTAAATCTTGTCTAATTGCTATAGTTCTTTTAGACGGATTTGCGAACGTGAAATTCATGTCGATGTTCTGTGTTGTGCTGTGATGTTGCGGATTTGTCGTGGTGGATAGCCTGGATGCAATGGTAGTACAGTTTGGTTGTATTTGTACATTTGATATTGTGGGGCGAGCGTCCGACATGTGGACTGCCGTCACTGCCTGTTTGTATATTATTCTTTTGGGGCACGACCAGGCTGAGGTCGATGTACCCGTTGTATATATTTTTCTTTTCTGTACTAGGATTACCCCGCGGTGGGGTGCATGGAAAGCCGGGTTCTAGAGGGCAACGAGCCCGCATCTCATGGCTTTGAGACGGAGGGGGCTTCACTCTAGAATTGGCAGGCTATTCGCCGCACTCATAGGTGGTATAGGTTGACCCAAGGAGGGGTGCTCAAGTTACCGGATTCCGTGAAGTGCTGGGTGGTCCATTCACTTTGTTGAAGGGGGCTGCTTCTCTTCTGGTTTTGGCAGGTAACTTGCCGCGCCAGTAGGGGTCTAGGATTTCATCGCACAGGTTATCCACACGACCAGGGGAACGTCGGGTTTCAGTTGCGGCTCAAAGGAAACCCGGGGATCCCAGATTATCTGTAATGTTCTGTGATGCTTATTACATTTCTGTGATGTTGCATTAATCACGCCTTGAGCGATTATTATATATTGATATATATACTAGTAGATGTTGTATATGTTTTACACCCGCGCTAGACCAGTCCCCGCTCTGTCATTAGTTAAGTAACCTAACGGGTGATGACGGGACCCAGTGGCGAAGGCGGATGGCATATACATACATCGTATTTTCTTTCTTTATTGGTGTGATCAATTGATGGGACTGCATTGATTCGGATCAATGCAAGCTAAACAAACCTGTTTGATGTTGTTGGAACATTTTTCAAAAAGCTGTTATTACAAGGACGTTCTCTTTTGTTTTGCACAGTGGTATTCAGTTATGAATATCCAGCAACTCAGTCGACGAGGCAAGGGCCGAGATCCCTTCACTGGGAGTGACCCCTTGGACATAAGTTTTGCGTCAGGGTAATAACTTCACTATAGTCGATTACTTTTTGCTTTGCATCGTGGTATTCAGTTGGAATATCCTGCACCTCATTCGACGGGGAAAGAGCCGAGATCCCTTCACTGGGAGTGACCTTTTTAGCAAAGGTTTTCGCCACTATATATTTGTAAAAGCTATCCGGTTCCTTCAACGATATCAAGTTCATTACGTTAAAAGTTTTTCGCCAAAAACCATTCGTAGCCCTCCGTCATTTCAGACAGGTAGCATTTAGTATTCATGCTATGTATGTAGGCCTTCGTCAAGGCATAGTGTATGGTGGCTTTTTGTTACTTTTATGTTGCATAGATAGATGTGTTGGTTTGGGATAGTCGTACTACCATTTTGGCCTTCGTCAAGGGTATGTACGGGTGGGTTCAAAATAACCTGGATAATGACAGGTAGAACTTGACATGTGACTTATGATATGTTGGCCTTCATCAAGGTCATAAGAGCATGGGGTAAAAATCACATCGGGAGTTTCTAAAGAAACTAAAACTTGCCAGGCATGCGCATACCCTCTGGAGTGTGATAACATGAGTGGATTCCATCATGTTATCATATGATGATAGTTGGATCTCGATTCCCACTGATGAGTTGGTTTACTCCTCGGGTGATCCCGACTAATTCTTCTTTCAGGTTTGGAGGAGAATCTGAGGATACAGTAGGAGGTTTCCTGATTAGATAAAGTGATAACCATTCTGATCTTGGTTAGAGTGCACGCAGAGTGTTTCTTTTCTCTCTTTCTCTCTTGGCTGCGTCCATGGCCTGACCCTAGACTATGACTCAGTGACCAAGTTGACCGAACCTTCTTAAATAATGGCTTTTGGATTGTCAGAGTTGCATACATCATTTCCACTCCTTGTAAGTCCACGTTGCCCACCCCGGTGCTTGCGGGGAGGCAGAAACGTTATGAAAAATCGGAATTTTACAACACTAGGCAACATAGACTATGTAAAGGAGGGATCTTTGCTAAAAAAAACTAACTACAAAGCTAAAAGAGTTAGCTACTCGGAAAGGGGGTTATACCCAGGTCTTCAAGTCTTTCTCTTCTTGCTCCTTAGAGTAAAAGAACGGGTTCTCCTTGTTGCCTTCTCTTGCCGAAGAAAGATCCACCTGAGGGCTTCTACCTTTGGCTCCAACCTCAAACTAGAAGTTAACTAAGGTGCTTGGTGAGCTAAACCTAGGATCTTAGAAAGAGTAGAGAATATTTTTGAAGGGATTATCTCAAGCTCAAATGGTTCTCAACTCATGAGAGGGGAGAGCTAGAGAGAGAGGAAGAGGAGGAGAGAGAATGAAAATGATAAAGTGAGAAGAATAATCCAACTTTCTCACATATATGTGAATTATGAAAAATAGATAATTAGCTAAAGATAATTGTGATGGTTAATCAAGAAATGACCATTATCATTTCACATTAAATGCTTTTGCAAGGATCAAAGAGCAACTTTCATATGGAATGATGATGGTCAACTTGTCCACCTAGGTCAACAAGTCAAGTATAGTCAAATGGTCAACAACCCTAACCATGCACAATTATAATTAACTAATATTAATAAATCATATTTCACACATAAACATTAGGGTTAAGAAAATAACAATGGTCATCAACCCTAATGAAAGTCCTCTGCCTCTGTCTCAGTCAACTGTGCATACACACCCGTATCCGTGTTCCAAGGAACACGAATACAATGAGATAAAACCAATCCCAAAACATATACTGGGATCTGGCTTTGTAACATTTCAGAAAAAACATAATATTATTTTTGGGTATTTTTATAATTTAATATTATTTTATTAAATATTTTAATATTTCGGTATAATTAAATACCGATAAATGGGGAAAATTCTGATGAAAAAATTATGGAAATTCTAAAATATGTTTAATGTAGGGTTTTTGGTAAAAAGTTTACCAAAATTGGTTTCTGATGATTTATCTGGTTTTATGAATATTTTATCGGATGTTTTATCTGGGCTGCACACACATGTGTGTGGTAGCTAGGGTTGAGCCTAGAGTTGAACCATGCTTAGATGACCATGGTGGTTTAAACCATATGATTAAGTTAAGTGTGTTGTTTAAGGGTTTAGCTTTGTTAAAAAAAATTGGATTAGGTTGGGTTTGACTTGTGGCTAGAGAGAGAGAGAGGTAGCTATAGGTTATGTCACCCCATTTCATTTCAAACTTTTTACTTGTCTTCAAACTCCCTCTCACTCTCACAAATCACACCACAACCATCATGCATCAGCAGCATCATCATGGCTGCAACTACAAGCTGCAACAACATAGCCCCATATCTACACCCTCACATCTACACAACATCAGCCCCATTATCAAACATCAGCCCCATTATCAACACATCAGCCCCCATTAACAACACTTCAGCCCCAAATCTCTATCAACATCAGATACTAAAACACCACACCATCATACACCACAACTTCAGCGCCAACACCACAGCCCAGCAGTAGCTGCTGCTCAGCAGAAAAGAAAAGAAGAAAAATACAAGCAGACAGCAGCAACAACACAAGAGAAAAACAACATCAGCTTCAGCTCAACTGCAACTACAGGAGCTGTAGAAGCAGCTCAGCAGCAGCAACAGATCCTTCTCCTTCCCCTCTTCTCCTTCATCTTGAATCCCTTGAGGTATAATCCCATAACCCAACTCCTTTCTTGCAAGTTATGGGTAATAGGCTGGAATTTAGTGTTTATATCGTGAATAGTGCTAGTTTAGGCAAATTTGAGTGAGACTTGACCAAGTGTCGGTTTTGATGGTTGGTATAACCTTATTAGGTGTGTTTGAGACCAGTTCACCCCAGAATTTCCCCGGATCCCAACAAAATACCAGATTGTTCGATTTAATGTCGGTTAGCGTTTTGTTGACTTTTTAAGCCTTTCTGGAATCTGCTACAACCCGGGACCTCCTAAAATAAAATTGACTAGGCAGTGTGATGTGCAGGTAGATAGAAGCCAACATCCAAATCCCCAGCCCCTGGACCCACTTCCTGGCCACAGATATATCCCTTCTGGCCGCAATTTGCGGCCAGAGCAGTAGGGAACCCCCTCGTTTTGCGTTCACGGCTCTTTGACCTTTAAACTTGACCCTGGGAATGTCTAGTTTTGACTGGTTCCAACCAGGGTAGAATATGAGTTGATTTTCTTGACTTGGCGCATGATTTACGACTTATTTTCATATGGATTTTGGTATTCGATGATTCGTTTCTGTCGGGTGACGTTTGAACGCCAACGGCAGAGGGTTATGGACTGTGTTTGCATGCGAGGCCACAGGTTTTTACCTAAGGGCGTAGCATGCACCATTTTGTCTTCCGGCATGGTTTATATGTGTTTTAGCGTGTGATATCCTTGTAGGTACCCCATGTGGCGTCGAAGTGTTGGAGATGCAAATGGCGACATCGGCACCGACACACATAAGAAGGTGAGTAGATTTATATCTAAGGGGAGAAGTCGGGTGGATGGCGTATAGCACCCCCGCAGTCCGATATCTAGTATACCATATATACTGTACTTATATATGATAGCTTATGCGTGACTTGGTTGTTTAGGATGTGGTAGGTGTACTTTGCATTGATTAGGGTTAAAAGTAACTAGTGTAGTTCCTAGTCGCGAACCATAGAATAGTTTGCACCCACACGCACACACGTGCTAATTGCTATGTTCATACTGTGATGACGAGGATATTGGAGGACTTTGGATGTGAGTCGATGAGTTTGGGCATGGTGCCATCATATCGGTGATGGGATGTGATTCGTATTTGGGATACGATATATGATTTTTAGCGGGCCTTTGGGCGTGTCTTTCGCACACGCATTCTTAATTATGTAGATGGTATCGATTCGTACTAGACTTGGATTAGTACTCCAGATTGTGTGATATGATGATAAGGATACCAGATAATTGATGTGATGACTGTGATATTGACCCGCACCCAACTATTGGGATGCCGTACGACGATTTACCGTATGAGCTTTATATTGATGATTGATCCGCACTCCTGACTTGAGGGTGTCAGATGATTTACGGTATCGTATGCGATACTATTGATGCAGAATCACCGACTACTATCTTTATTTATATATATCGACTCAGACTTAGGTGGTTTCCTTACCCCTCCCGATTGACTTGATAGCTAGATCAGTAGTTAGTGTAGTAGATGTTAGACTAGACCCGAGTCATACCTAATTCCAAACTTACGAATCAGGAGTATTTTAAAGACAGGCAAAAGGGACTCTACGGATAATTTCAAAAGGGGCATCTTTTCTTAAAAATACCGTAGCCCTTATTTTACTAAAAACCCCGATTCGTCTTATTTTAAAAAGGCAAAACTGCATGACACTTAAATACTGATGTAGACTCTTCACTATTGCGTTGATTATTTGCTTCCGCATATTCATATTATTTGCTTCGCATTACTTGTGTTTATTGAGATATTACCATCATGCTGTTAGGACACCGCACCATTATCGATGATGCGTATGTTCCACGTACACTGTTTGCCGGCTCACACACTTCATCATCGATAATTGCCATGCCACTACACTGTAGTACTGTTGCATTCATGATATGATTCTTGCATTGCATATTGTACACTTATACTTGTACACATACATAGATGATTCCGGCTTGATTAGAGATTTAGGAACCGCAAGATATTCTTTAAAACTGATTTATTTTAAACAGAGCGGTTTCCCTCGACATGTGCACATTACTAGTCAATGTTGCACGACTTACTGATATGCTTACCTTTCTTTACATATCGCATACATCATGTTTTGATTATACGCATTGAGATATGTTGTTTCCATGATATTTCTGGATTTGGGGACCGTGGATATTTCAAAAGAAAATATGTAATTGTTTTAAAAATCCGGTCACCCTTTATATGAATTTTAGTGCGTCCACCATGAGTTTTCTCGGTTCCAGAGAGCTTGTGTGGGTATACCCGATTCGAGGAGCGGTAGGCACCGATTGCGGGTACATGGTGGACCCGGTGAGGTACCCCAGGGCAAGAAGACTCGTATATGCTAGACGGTGAGCCCGGCAGGGGAGTACTACCTACCGGTGATAGTATTTTCGACCCATCGGTTATCAGGGGGATACCGACTGGAGTCATGTGTCATGACCCGCAGGGTACGGAACGTGACTGGCACTTAAGTTTACGAAACGTCTAAAGACGTCCGTAAAATAAGTAAGCCAAAGCCCCAGAAAACAAAACCAATTAAGCAAAATAGTGAAAAAAACCCAATCAGTTGAAAGTGAGTTTATCAAATAAGTCATGTAAAACCTTTTTTGAAAACAATACCAATTTTTCCGAAAATTTCGGCAGAGTCTCCTTTGTAAATACTGGCCCCCAAAATGGGTACAACAAGAATAAATATGAACCCAACAAAATAGGGCATCCCCAAGCTGGAGCTAGCTCTTCGCCACAAGGCGGTCACAAATCCCACGCAATATAAAACGACAGCATGCAAAATAATCATAAGGAAGCATGAGAAAAGCAGCATGTCGGCTCAAGTGAGCTCGACCCCAAAATACAGCATAAAAAGTCCAAAAACCTCATAGTCTCATCTCTAGGTCAATATACAATAATACTGGTAGATACAGTAGATGGAGTACACTAGATACAAAGAATATACAAGGTGGTACAAAAATAATAACATAACCCACCTATGAGCAAAATCTCGAGTCCAGGCAAAAGAGGCAAAAGAAGCAAGCGCACCCGCCGCTACTGTACTGACGGAGCGGACCTGCAAAAGGCTATGGCACAACGGGGGTGAGTTGCCAACTCGTGAGTAATAAATAACATCTACACAGGCTATCGAATGCATGCACACAAGCATCCTAGCATCCAAATACAGGTAAGGCAGGACATAATGGCAAGTATGTATGCAATATGGTTATACTAGCAGGTATGAATGCAATGCGAATCAACTCGTGATCTGAATGTGTAAGTATAAGAAATCATGTTTTTCCCTTTAAGAATGTCTTTTGAAATACCATCACAATACCAATAGAATCGACGAGAACCGGTGTCCAGCATCAACACCTCAAAACTGTCTCAAATCTCATATCAATGTATCTCTGGCCTCAGCCGTCCGGCTGACCCATCTCAAATAACAATATCTCATCATCTAGCGGCCACGGTCGGTATCCTCTGGATATCCGCCGTCCCAAACAGTCACCGGTAGGTAATCCGTCCCCTGCCAGGCTCAACGTCAACACCACATTCCTCTTGCCCCGGGGTACCTTACCGGGCCCACCATGTACCCGTGACGGTTCCTCCACTCCTCGACACGGATTTCTAAAACCACAGCAAACTCATGGTGGACGACACTTACATCACTAGAAAACCGCAATTTACATATTTTAAAAATATAATAAGTTTAGAAATTTTGCGGCTTTCCCCCGAAATCCAGAAATATCATAAAATCTCAAGAAATCCTCATAAGTGCATATGTCAATGATAATGAATGCATATGGTATCAATAATCAAGTTGCGATGTGTGATTAATGGATTAGGCATGAACAATTAATATGATGAAGTACATGCACATGAATAGCAATCCTACGGTTTCATTTTAAGGAATTAAAGGCAATAGCACAAGTTTAAGTATCAATTAGTAAAAGCTTTAAATTTAAAGGTTATCTATTGTGGTGGCATGGGAATTACCAGGGTGTGTGTGTAAGCATGAATAGTGCTCGTGCTGCATATAAAAACCCTGGCAATGGTGCAGGTGTCCTATAAAATGGTTTCGCATAGGTATGTCAATATAATGCATGGATGCAGCAAATAATCATATACGTATTTCACCCCTAATTACTAACATCACTAAGAATCTTGTAAGTTACTAAAACTATCGCGCGGCTTGCGCCATCCAACGATAGTCCCCCGTAGATGTTACATCTACTCACCGGAATCCCTGGCTAGCTGTGTCCAATCACCGCTTTCCCCTTTCGCGCCGCGTCTGACGTCTCCGCGACCGAACCTGGAATTTACATCAATACCAAACATAAGGTTACATATCAAGAACGACGCGAAACCCAAACGAAACTACTAAAGTTCACTAGCTAGGAACAACGTGCACAGGGTCCGCGGAACACACGCGAAATTCGCAAAAACTGCCAAAAATCGCCGATTTGGTCGCTCGGCAAAACTAAAACCCGACTACTCAAAACTCCGCACTCACGCAACCTAAACGTCATAGGAGATGCTAAAAACATCCCCAAGGTATCACCAATAATTCACCAATTAATTTTAATAAAAACCTAGTAAGCACAAAACTAGCAATTTTGGTGCAAAAATCGAAAATTAGCGATACGGTTATCACAATCCAACACAATATCCAACCACACAACTAGTTAGCCACAATCACATAAATTCAACTCATTTATCATGCTTCACAACCCATTTCCATACACAAACCCCTTTCTTGATTTTCATGAAACAACAATTACAAACCAATTTCACACATTAAAATTAACTAAATTAGCATAATTTGAAGGCCACATAAACAAAGTAACTTCTTTGATTAGGTTGTGTAGGAACTAGATAGAAAAATAATTTAATTAACTAACATGGCTTCAAGAACCCTAGTTAAATTTTTCAACCATGAACTAGAAAAAAACTAGATTAGGATTTTGCTAAGCTTTTAACACTAAAACCATTTAACTAAAGGAATTTAACCAAAAGAAATTAACTTGATGGAAATTATACCTCAAGATCTATGGATCTAGCATGTGAATTTGCCTCCTCAAGAAGGTCTCCTTGCTCCAAGATTCTTGCAAGATTTGGCTAAGGAGAAAGGATGAAGAATTGGCTTGAATTTGTGAGGTTTTATTTGGATTTTTGAAGCATTTTGGGGATTTTTTTTGAGTTGGAAAAGAGATGGAATCAAAAGAGGGGGGGCTGCTGATCTGTTCCTGTAGGGAGGGGAAATGGGGAGGAATGGGGTGGGTGTTGTGGAATTTTCCAAGGTCAAAGCTTTCACATCTCACTAAAAACCCACATGCAAATTACAATATTTAAATCCTACTCCAACAATTCATTAACATGATTTAAAACTCAAAAAGAGAGGGATGGTGGCTGCTGCAGCAGTGGTGGGGCCGTCCTTGGGGAGTGGGGGTGAGTGGGAGTGAATACAAAAAGGTTCTATGCAAAAAAGACCCCCTACAAGTTCATATTTGCAAGTTTTAGCTTAAAATTCAATAAATTTGTTTCCTATCATAAAAATTAGTTAAAAATCAAAATAAAATACTAAAAATTTATGTTACAACTAGATTTTAATTATCATAATTTTAAAGATTAAAATTAGCCCGGAAAAATTTGTATTTATCACTAATTTAATGTATTTTCTTAACGGCTTAAAATAATATTAAAAAATTGAAAAATAGGGAAAATTTTTTAAATGACCAAAATTTCATAAGTAACTCATTAGCTACTAAAAACAAGCAATTACCTATCCATTTTAGGTATAATTAACCCTAAACTGCAAAATAACGAGGAAGACGGTTTTCGGAAAAATACCGAATTTTCGCCGAATTTCAGGAAAACACCAAAACGACTTTTCAAGACGCTACAATCTTCCCCCCTTAAAGAAATTCGGTCCCCGAATTTTAAAAATATAACTACGCGTACCTTCAAAGAGATGGGGATATTTCTTCCTCATCTCGCCCTCGGTCTCCCAGGTGACCTCCTCGCTGCTCGGGCTACGCCAAAGGACCTTGACGGTTGGTATAATCTTCGATTTCAACTTCTTCACCTGCCGATCCAGGATGGCCACCGGCTGCTCTGCAAAAGAAAGGTCGCGCTCTAGCTGGACTGTCGGGTGCTGAATCGCATGCGAAGGGTCGTGAAGGTACTTGCGGAGCATCGACACATGGAAGACAGGGTGAACATCGGGAAAGCTGGGTGGAAGAGCCAAACGATAAGCAACAGCGCCGACACGCTCGAGGATCTCGATGGGACCTACGAATCTAGGGCTAAGCTTCCCCTTTTGCCCAAAACGCATCACGCCCTTCATCGGAGAGACTTTCAGAAAAACATGGTCGCCAACTGCGAACTCTAATCTGCGACGGCGCCTGTCTGCATAGGATTTCTGTCTGCTCTGAGTTGTCCTCATCCGGTCTCGAATCAACTGTATCTTCGCTGTCGTCACCTCAACAAGCTGCGGGCCCAAAATGCTGCTCTCGCTGAGCTCTGTCCAACAGACGGGCGATCTGCATCTCCTCCCATACAATGCCTCGAAAGGTGCCATCTGAATAGTATCCTGGAAGCTGTTGTTGTAGGAAAACTCCACTAGAGGTAAATGACGATCCCAGCTACCACCAAAGTCTAAAATGCACGCTCTGAGCATGTCCTCGAGAGTCTGAATGGTCCGCTCTGACTGTCCGTCGGTCTGCGGATGAAACGCTGTGCTGAAGCTCAAACGAGTGCCCAAAGCCTCCTGAAGTCTCTGCCAAAGTCGGCTGGTGAACTGAGTGCCTCGATCTGACACGATACAAGTCGGTACGCCATGTAGTCGCACGATCTCGTCAATATAGAGCTGAGCATACTGAGCGAAGCTGAAAGTGGTCTTCACTGGTAGGAAGTGAGCCGCTTTCGTCAATCTATCCACGATCACCCAGATGGAGTCGTACCCTCGACTGGTCCTGGGTAGACCCACAACGAAATCCATCGAAATCTGCTCCCATTTCCACTCTGGAATGGGTAACGGCTGTAGCTCTCCTGCGGGCCTCTGGTGCTCGGCCTTGACTTGCTGACAAGTTAGGCATCTCGATACAAACTCCGCAATGTCCCTCTTCATCCCGTCCCACCAGTAGGTCTCTCTCATATCATGGTATATCATGGTGGAACCGGGGTGGACACTATACACTGATCGGTGTGCCTCCTCAAGAATGTCGCGCCGCAATCCATCAGCATCTGGTACGCACAGTCTAGATCCATATCGTAAAATCCCCTGATCGTCAATCACGAACTCGGAAAATCTGCCCTGTCCCATCTGTGCCACGATCTCTGAGCAACGGTCGTCACTGCGCTGTGCCTCATATATACAGTCAAGCAACTGTGGGCGTGCACGAACATGCGCGAGCTGCCCCCCTGTCTGAGTGAACTCGAACTCAACTCGGCTGTCGCATAACATCTGCCAATCTGCTGACGACTGCCTCTGCACTGCGCGCAAAAAGGATAGACTACCCCCGGGCCTCCTACTCAACACATCTGCCACCACATTCGCCTTGCCTGGGTGATATAAGATCTCGCAGTCGTAGTCTTTCACCAACTCCATCCAACGACGCTATCTGAGGTTCAGGTCTCGCTGCTGAAATATGTACTTTATGCTCTTGTGATCGGTGAATATCTGACACGACTCACGGTAAAGGTAATGTCGCCAAATCTTCAGTGCAAAGACCACTGCAGCCATCTCCAAATCATGAGTGGGGTAGTTCTGTTTATGCTTCTTCAACTGCCGAGAAGCATAAGCGATCACCCGACCATGCTGCATCAATACGCGTCCTAATCCCACTCGCGAAGCATCACAGTAGACCACAAATCCGCCTGATCCCGAAGGCAAAGATAATACCGACGCCGTAGTCAAACAAGTCCGTAGCTGCTGAAAACTCGCTCGCACTCCTCTGTCCAGACGAAAGGAACTCCCTTCCGGGTCAAATCGGTCAATGGTGCAGCTATACGGGAGAAGTCCTGAACAAAACGCCTGTAGTAGCCCGCCAGGCCTAGAAAACTACGGATCTCAGTAACCGATGTAGGTCGGGGCCACTGCTGAACAGCCTCAATCTTCTTTGGGTCCACACAAATGCCGTCTCTCGTAACCACGTGACCCAAGAATCCGACGCTGTCCAGCCAGAATGCACACTTGGAGAACTTTGCGAACAGCTGGTGCTCCCTCAGAGTCTGTAACGTAATCCGCAAGTGCTGCTCGTGCTCCTCTCTGCTCCGAGAGTACACCAAGATATCGTCGATAAACACGATGATGAACAAGTCAAGATACGGCCTGAATGTACGGTTCATCAAATCCATGAATGCTGCTGGGGCGTTGGTGAGTCCGAACGACATCACCAAAAACTCGTAGTGGCCGTAGCGTGTGCGGAAAGCTGTCCTCGGTATATCCTCCTGTCGAACTCGCAGCTGATGGTATCCTGATCGCAAGTCGATCCTCGAAAAATACCCCGCACCCTGAAGCTGGTCGAACAAATCATCAATGCGCGGCAACGGATATCTGTTCCGAACGGTAACTTTGTTCAGCTGGCGGTAGTCGATACATAAGCGCAAACTTCCATCCTTCTTCTTGACAAACAGGACCGGAGCACCCCACGGAGAAACACTCGGTCGAATAAGCCCCTTATCTAACAAATCCTGCAACCGATCCTTCAGCTCTCGAAGCTCTTCCGGGGCCATCCGATAAGGCGGTATAGAAATAGGCCCCGAGCTGGGAATCAAATCAATGCAAAACTCAACATCGCGCTCAGGCGGTAGCCCAGGTAGCTCATCAGGGAAAACATCAGGGAACTCACAAACTACCGGGACTCGGTCCAACGGAACCTCTGCAGCTCGAGTATCACAAATAAATGCTAAGAAAACCTGACATCCCTTCCGCAAGAGCTGACCAGCGCGAAGAGACGAAATTATGCTGGGAAGGGTGACACTGCGGTCTCCCTGAATAACAAGGACTGGCTCTCCCGTAAAGCAAAATATGACTGCCTTCTCACGGCAGTCCACCGAAGCATAACAAGTGGCTAGCCAATCCATGCCCAGAAGCACATCAAAGTCCAACATATCGAGGAGAATCAAATCAACCGATGCATCCCTCTCCCTGATACGAACGGAACACAATCGAAATACAAACCGAGCGACAAACGACTAGCCTACCGGAGTAACAACAACAAGCGGATGATCTAACGACGACGACTCACGGCCCAACATCGGTGCAAAGTGTGTAGATACGTACGAATGTGTGGAACCTGGGTCGAATAATACCCGTGCGTCGAAAGAACAAACTGGAAAGGTACCTGTCACAATGGCATTGGATGCCTGCGCATCCTGCGGTGTCAAAGCAAAAACTCGGGCCTGTCCTCCACCGATAGCAGGCTAACCTCGACCTCGGCCTCTGCCTCCTCGTCCTCTCTGAACAGGACCGCCGCGTCCACGGCCTCTGGGTGCACCTAACTGGCGTGGAGCATCGCCGGTGGTAGGAAGTAGGGCTCTCTGAGGAGGGGGTGGTGATGGTGGTAGGGTCATATGCGGAACTGTCGCTGCTCCCTGTCGTCTCGCCGGACAGTCTCTGACAAGATGGTGCAGACTCCCGCACCCAAAACACCCTGGCGACGGCTGCTGCCCCTGAGGATAAGAACCATATAACTGTCCCCGCCCAAATCCTCTGCCAGGCCTATCTCTCGGAAAGAATCTGGCGCGCTGCCTCTGAGACGGTACATCGGTGCGAATCCTCTTCGGCCCAGAAACGGCCGAAGTCTGTGATATGCGTGCCTCCATCCGCAATGCCGTATCCATAGCAGCTGAATAAGTGTCGTAGTGCTGGGCGCCAATGGCAAGATATAGCTGGGCATCAAGTCCCTGTACGAACCTCTTCACCATCTTCTCTTCGGTATCCACCAAATACTGAGCATATCGGGATAACTGTGTAAACTGGATGTCATACTCAGACACCGTCATCCCAGGTGTCTTGACTAAGGCCTCGAAGCTACGAGCTCTGGCGTCACGAACGCTCTCTGGAAGGAAACGGGCTAGAAAGACCGCTGTAAACTCGGCCCAAGTCATAGGCGGTAGACCTGCAGCTCGACCTCTCAAGACTGACTCCCACCATGTCTGCGCAAGACCCTCTAGTCGGAAACTCGCAAGCTCTACCCATCGATCATCCGAACATCTCAGCGAACGGCAGATCCTGGCTAAACTGTCAAGGAACGTCTGTGGGTCCTCCGCTGCCTCGGTGCCGGTGAATACTGGAGGTCTCAGCCTCATGAAATCCTGTAGCGAAACCGGAATGGCCACGGTGGTAGTAGTAGGAGCAGGTATCATGGTCGTCTGTGATGTAGTAGGTACGTCATCCGGCCTCGGTGTACGACTGGCTGCAACTAGGGATCCTACCATCTGACGTAGCTCCTGCATGCCTCCCATCATCTGTCGCAACTCCTCCATACCGGTCTCGAGCCTATCCATACGTCCTGGGGAAGGTGGATCGGTCTGTCCCTGCGGCGTAGGCATACCACCCTGCTCAGTCCTAGTCTCGGACGAGCCAGCTCGAATCTCGTCTCTGGCGGCAGCCCTCTGTGCCCTCGTAGCCTTCGGCGGCATAGTGGCTGTTACAGGAAAACGGATAGTAAGAATAGTGCAATAGGATCATAGGATACACGGAATTGAAAAGGAATTTTCAAGCAAGTATATCCTAAAGTCACTTAGGCGGAGTACCGTATCGTAAGTATGCCGCGGACATACGCACGCTACGTTACCCTGCTTAAGTCACTTACTCCATCTACCAAGGGTCATCCTACACTCAAAAAGGTAAAACCTATCGCTCTGATACAAACTTTGTCATGACCCGCAGGGTACGGAACGTGACTGGCACTTAAGTTTACGAAACGTCTAAAGACGTCCGTAAAATAAGTAAGCCAAAGCCCAGAAAACAAAACCAATTAAGCAAAATAGTGAAGAAAACCCAATTAGTTGAAAGCGAGTTTATCAAATAAGTCATGTAAAACCCTTTTTGAAAACAATACCAATTTTTCCGAAAATTTCGGCAGAGTCTCCTTTGTAAATACTGGCCCCCAAAATGGGTACAACAAGAATAAATATGAACGCAACAAAATAGGGCATCCCCAAGCGGGAGCTAGCTCTTCGCCACAAGGCGGTCACAAATCCCACGCAATATAAAACGACAGCATGCAAAATAATCATAAGGAAGCATGAGAAAAGCAGCATGTCGGCTCAAGTGAGCTCGACCCCAAAATACAGCATAAAAAGTCCACAAACCTCACAGTCTCATCTCTAGGTCAATATACAATAATACTGGTAGATACAGTAGATGGAGTACACTAGATACAAAGAATATACAAGGTGGTACAAAAATAATAACATAACCCACCTATGAGCAAAATCTCGAGTCCAGGCAAAAGAGGCAAAAGAAGCAAGCGCACCCGCCGCTACTGTACTGACGGAGCAGACCTGCAAAAGGCTATGGCACAACGGGGGTGAGTTGCCAACTCGTGAGTAATAAATAACATCTACACAGGCTATCGAATGCATTCACACAAGCATCCTAGCATCTAAATACAGGTAAGGCAGAACATAATGGCAAGTATGTATGCAATATGGATATACTACCAGGTATGAATGCAATACGAATCAACACGTGATCTGAATGTGTAAGTATAAGAAATCATGTTTTTCCCTTTAAGAATATCTTTTGAAATACCATCACAATACCAATAGAATCGACGAGAACCGGTGTCCAGCATCGACACCTCAAACCTGTCTCAAATCTCATATCAATGTATCTCTGGCCTCAGCCGTCCGACTGACCCATCTCAAATATCAATATCTCATCATCTAGCGGCCACGGTCGGTATCCTCTGGATATCCGCCGTCCCAAACAGTCACCGGTAGGTAATCCGTCCCCTGCTAGGCTCAACGTCAACACCACATTCCTCTTGCCCCGGGGTACCTTACCGGGCCCACCATGTACCCGTGACGGTTCCTCCACTCCTCGACACGGATTTCCAAAACCACAACAAACTCATGGTGGACGACACTTACATCACTAGAAAACCGCAATTTACATATTTTAAAAATATAATAAGTTTAGAAATTTTGCGGCTTTCCCCCGAAATCCAGAAATATCATAAAACCTCAAGAAATCCTCATAAGTGCATATGTCAATGATAATGAATGCATATAGTATCAATAATCAAGTTGCGATGTTTGATTAATGGATTAGGCATGAACAATTAATATGATGAAGTACATGCACATGAATAGCAATCCTACGGTTTCATTTTAAGGAATTAAAGGCAATAGCACAAGTTTAAGTATCAATTAGTAAAAGGTTTAAATTTAAAGGTTATCTAGTGTGGTGGCATGGGAATTACCAGGGTGTGTGTGTAAGCATGAATAGTGCTCGTGCTGCATATAAAAACCCTGGCAATGGTGCAGGTGTCCTATAAAATGGTTTCGCATAGATATGTCAATATAATGCATGGATGCAGCAAATAATCATATACGCATTTCACCCCTAATTACTAACATCACTAAGAATCTTGTAAGTTACTAAAACTATCGGGCGGCTTGCGCCATCCAACGATAGTCCCCCGTAGATGTTACATCTACTCACCGGAATCCCTGGCTAGCTGTGTCCAATCACCGCTTTCCCCTTTCGCGCCGCGTCTGACGTCTCCGCGACCGAACCTGGAATTTACATCAATACCAAACATAAGGTTACATATCAAGAACGACGCAAAACCCAAACGAAACTACTAAAGTTCACTAGCTAGGAACAACGTGCACAGGGTCCGCGGAACACACGCGAAATTCGCAAAAACTGCCAAAAATCGCCGATTTGGTCCCCCGGCAAAACTAAAACCCGACTACTCAAAACTCCGCACTCACGCAACCTAAACGTCATAGGAGATGCTAAAAACATCCCCAAGGTATCACAAATAATTCACCAATTAATTTTAATAAAACCTAGTAAGCACAAAACTAGCAATTTTAGTGCAAAAATCGAAAATTAGCGATACGGTTATCACAATCCAACACAATATCCAACCACACAACTAGTTAGCCACAATCACATAAATTCAACTCATTTATCATGCTTCACAACCCATTTCCATACACAAACCCTTTTCTTGATTTTCATGAAACAACAATTACAAATCAATTTCACACATTAAAATTAACTAAATTAGCATAATTTGAAGGCCACATAAACAAAGTAACTTCTTTGATTAGGTTGTGTAGGAACTAGATAGCAAAATAATTTAATTAACTAACATGGCTTCAAGAACCCTAGTTAAAGTTTTCAACCATGAACTAGAAAAAACTAGATTAGGATTTTGCTAAGCTTTTAACACTAAAACCATTTAACTAAAGGAATTTAACCAAAAGAAATTAACTTGATGGAAATTATACCTCATGATCTATGGATCTAGCATGTGAATTTGCCTCCTCAAGAAGGTCTCCTTGCTCCAAGATTCTTGCAAGATTTGGCTAAGGAGAAAGGATGAAGAATTGGCTTGAATTTGTGAGGTTTTATTTGGATTTTTGAAGCATTTTGGGGATTTTTTTTGAGTTGGAAAAGAGATGGAATCAAAAGAGGGGGGGCTGCTGATCTGTTCCTGCAGGGAGGGGAAATGGGGAGGAATGGGGTGGGTGTTGTGGAATTTTCCAAGGTCAAAGCTCTCACATCTCACTAAAAACCCACATGCAAATTACTATATTTAAATCCTACTCCAACAATTCATTAACATGATTTAAAAGTCAAAAAGAGAGGGATGGGGGCTGCTGCAGCAGTGGTGGGGCCGGCCTTGGGGAGTGGGGGTGAGTGGGAGTGAATACAAAAAGGTTTTATGCAAAAAAGACCCCCTACAAGTTCATATTTGCAAGTTTTAGCTTAAAATTCAATAAATTCGTTTCCTATCATAAAAATTAGTTAAAAATAAAAATAAAATACTAAAAATTTATATTACAACTAGATTTTAATTATCATAATTTTAAAGATTAAAATTAGCCCGGAAAAATTTGTATTTTTCGCTAATTTACTGTATTTAATTTCTTCCCGGCTTAAAATAATATTAAAAAATTGAAAAATAGTGAAAAAATTTTAAATGACCAAAATTTCATAAGTAACTCATTAGCTACTAAAAACAAGCAATTACCTATCCATTTTAGGTATAATTAGCCCTAAACTGCAAAATAACGAGAAAGACGGTTTTCGGAAAAATACCGAATTTTCGCCGAATTTCAGGAAAACACCAAAACGACTTTTCATGACGCTACATCATGAGATGGATATGAGGGCCGACCAGGGTTTGCGGCGCCTGAGATACACGAGGATTTACGTGTCGATGCTAGGCACAGGTGTTCATGATGTTTTCGAGTGTCGATGCTAGGCACTCAGGTTCCATGATTTGATTATATCCTCATATTTCCATGCATATGCTTTACGATATTCACATGCATGATGCTTGTTTTCATTGGGTGACACGTGGACGTGATCCACCGATTTACAGATATTGATTACCTAGTTGGAGAACATCCACATACTACTAGATTCAGGTTATAGCTGGCATTGATTCATATTACTCTATGCAGACATACCTCATATTTATGACATGTTATTACCTGAGGCATTGGCGAGTACTTGGCACTACATACTTGTATATATAGATGTTACATTGCCACCATTAGCATGCTTCAGACTTTTTCATTTGAGGTTTATATGTTGATCGTATGACCTAGGATTGCATCATACATGCGATTTTCTGTTCGTAGATGTTCTTCTATTCACGAGTTGGCAACTCACCCCCGTTGTGCCCCAGTTCTTACATGTGTTTGCCGTACAGGGTTCATTACGGCTTGCGACACTGCTTCTTTCGGGTGACTTGCTAGTAGGTGGGTTTATTTGTATCGTACCCATCATTATACATTGTATATTATATTCAGTTGTATCTAGAAGTTCCATCAACCAAACATGTACTTATTTGAGATAGAGATCAGTGTTGATTATTCTTTCGACGTTAGAGTCGCACGTTATATTTCTTTGGGATTCATGCTGTTGAGTTTCCTTTCTGTTGTGATCATCGCCTTTAGGCGTTGTATATTATATTGCAGACTGGTTGTTTTACTTATGGTTGTTCCTGCACTCCACTACTCTTCTTGGTTTGGATTTCTGGGCTCGGCTTACTTAGATCACGTACGCCTTGAGACGTTCGTAGCCTAAGTGCCGGTCATGTTCCGTACTTTCGGGTCGTGACAGGCTTAAACCAAAGCCCGCTAGTATAAGCTGTCCGGATACCAAATGTGCACAAGTGCGCGGATGTGAACGAACCCCGTCGCAAATCCACGCGACCTCTACTCATTTTGCCTAAAGGCGAATAACCCTCTGTCTGGGACTCTAAAGACTCGACACTACGCTGGCAGTGGGTTTAACCACAGACCGCAAGCGGCATTAGCTGTACGTAACGGTCCCCAGGTAGATGCCGATAAGAAGACTGACGAGGTAAACCCATCTGAACTCCTACTGAGCCTGAATGTGACAGTCTCCGTACAGTCCGGTCTGTTCGTCTAAGAACATCGGATGGCGGGCCTAGGCGGAGGTAAACGTCAGTCCCCTACTAGCGGTACAAGTCGTGTCGGAGTGTAGCACAGAACACCTGAGATAACACTGGAAACCTACCAGTCTATCTCGCTTGCCCTGGCCAGGGACTTTGTGTAATGGCTCTCCTAGACACAGCACGATATCAACCCCCAATACCGGGAGAGACGAATCCTGTCTAACCATCACTTCCTCCAAGTGCTTCGGGACTGCAAAAAAAAAACTACCTATTTGCACGACTCCTTTGAGCCGTGGTAGGGTAGTAATCAAAGTACAGTGGGAACACACTCGAGGCGAAGTGACAGTGTCAAGTCAATGGACTAAGCTATACTCATGTCACCTGGGAACTGATAACTGACGATAGGTATAATACCAACCAACAGTTTTCGACGAGTCCTGTCCAGTGTACTCGTAACCTAACAAGCACCCGCATACTATCTCAAGTACGACGTACTGACGACTGTGGGACAGACCGTCTCCCAAGCTGGGATAAGAAGCGCATACGCTAGTCTACTCCGGAGTATCGATGCCCTGTCTCGATAGTCCTGCGACTAGGGACCTGCATAAGGATGTGCTTATGGATTACCCAGCCCCCACGAGTGTGACTGCCATTACAACGCTGGTAATTAAGCAAAGATCCTAAGGGCTCCACTAATGTGTAAAGGCGATATGCTAAAAGAAACACATGCACACATTAAAGCAGAAACAAGCCAAGTAGCATACTACTATTTTGAGCAAGATTGTCAATACAAGGTGAATATCCCAAGCTTCCATCAAGTAATATACATACTAGTATGATACAATAATGGTCTCTAGGACATATACACTAACAATCTCCCACTTGCACTAAGGTCATGTACTTGCGTATCGAAGACCTATCATTTCGATCAGCCGCTCGAACTAAGTCTGGGGTAAGGCCTTTATGAATGGATCAGCAATGTTATCTTCCGTATCAACTCTCCGAACCTCGATCTCCTGGCGACCCACGATCTTCCTGATCAGGTGATACCGCCTCAAGATGTGCCTGGACTTATGATGGGACCTGGGATCCTTCGCTAAAGCTATAGCCCCGTTGTTGTCGCAATACAGAGGTACTGGATGAACAATGGACGGAACCACCTGAAGTTCTGTTAGGAACTTCTTTATCCAGACGGCTTCTTTTGCGGCATCTGCAGCAGCGATATATTCCGCTTCCATCGTCGAGTCAGCAACGGTTTCCTGTTTGGAACTCTTCCAACACACCGCCCTCCATAGAGGGTAAAGACATAACCCGACATGGACTTGGAATCATCCTTGTCACTCTGGAAGTTGGAGTCAGCAAAGGCCTCGATCTGGAGGTCTTTTCCGCCATACACCAAGAACATCTCCTTAGTCCTTCTCAGGTACTTGAGAATGTTCTTTACCGCTATCCAGTGTTTCTCCCTAGGGTTTGACTGATACCGGCTTACCACACTCAGTGCATAAGCTACATCTGGTCTGGTACATAACATCGCATACATTATAGAGCCTACCGCAGAAGCGTATGGTATAATAGACATGCGATCCCTTTCCAAATAAGTCTTGGGAGACATCTCTTTGGAGAGGGTGATCCCGTGACAAGCCGGTAGATTACCGTGCTTGGAATCTTCCATACTGAACCTTTTCAGTATGGTATCGATGTCCCTGGACTGTGAGAGTCCTAATATCCTATTGGATCTGTCACGGTAGATCTGGATCCCTAGAATGTATGAGGCATCACCCAGGTCTTTCATAGAGAACCTGTGTGACAAGAACCCTTTGACAGATTGTAGCATAGGAATGTCATTTCCTATCAAGAGAATGTCATCCACGTATAAAACGAGGAATACTACAGTTCTCGCTACAAATCTACTATAGATGCATGGTTCATCTGGATTTTTGATAAAGCCAAATTCTTTGACCGTCTCATCAAAACAGATGTTCCAACTCCGCGATGCCTGCTTTAGTCCATAGATGGACTTAAGCAACTTGCACACCTTTCCGCTGCTCCCACTCTGAATGAAACCCTCTGGTTGATCCATATAGACACACTCCTCTAAATTTCTATTTAGAAAAGCGGTTTGTACGTCCATCTGCCAGATCTCATAATCGTGGAAGGTAGCAATGGCAAGAAGGATCCGAATGGATTTCAGAATAGCCACTGGGGAAAAGGTTTCGTCATAGTCCAAGCCAGGTCTTTGACGGAAACCCTTTGCAACAAATCTAGCTTTATAGGTCTCAACCTGTCCATCTACACCAATCTTCCTTTTGAAGATCCACTTGCATCCTATGGGTTTTACCCCATCTAGAGCAACGTCCAACGTCCATACTTTGTTTGTGTATATGGACTCCATTTCGGTCCGCATTGCATCAAGCCATTTTACCGAGTCAACGCTCTGAATGGCCTGCTGGAAGCTAGTTGGCTCATCACTATCAATGATGCAATCCTCTCTATCCCCGTCTATAAGAAAACCGTAGTATCTCTCGGGTGGATGAGACTGCCTACTACTTCTGCGGAGCGGCGCAGGAATGTCCTGATCTTTCGAACCCTCGGTTCTACTAAGCTTTCAGAAATAGCTCATGGTTCTGGAATTTCTTCCAGTTCTATTGCGCTCCCACTTATCTGTTTTTCCAAAAACTGAGTTTCCAAGAAATGGGCATGACGAGAAACAAAAACCTTTTGTTCCTCTTCGCAATAGAAGAAATATCCCTTGGAGTTCTTTGGATATCCCACAAACTTGCACTGTACTGAACGTGCCTCGAGCTTGTCCGCATGCTGCTTTTTGACAAAAGCTGGACATCCCCATGTGTTAATGTGATTAAGATAGGGTCTCTTCCCACACCACATCTGATATGGTGTAGTAGGCACAGTCTTAGTTGGGACTCTGTTCAAAAGGTATGCAGCTGATTCTAGTGCATATCCCTAGAATGATCGCGGTAACTCAGCGTTACTCATCATGGACCGTACCATATCCAATAGGGTTCGGTTCCGTCTCTCCGATACACCGTTATGTTGCGGAGTGTATGGAGGAGTAAGCTGAGAGAGAATTCCATTCTGTTTTAAGTAATCCAGGAACTCAGCACTCAAGTATTCACCACCTCGATCAGATCTCAGTGTCTTGATACTTTTGCCTGTTTGTTTTTCTACTTCATTCTTATATTCCTGGAATTTTCCAAAGGCTTCGGATTTATATTTCATTAAGAAGACATAACCGTACCTTGAAAAGTCATCCGTAAAAGTAATGAAGTAAGAATAACCGCTTCGTGTATGCGTAGACATTGGACCGCACACGTCGCTGTGTACGAGTCCCAAGAGCTCGCTCGCTCTTACTCCGTGTCCAGTGAACGAAGTCTTTGTCGTCTTTCCTTTGAGACAGGATTGACAAGTTGCAAATGATTGATATTCGAACGGATCCTAATATCCTTCTGTATGTAACTTCGTCAACCTTCTCTCATTGATGTGACCCAGTCTACAATGCCATAAGAAAGTCTGATTTGTTTCCGGAGACTTTCTTTTGTGTGTATTCTGGAAATAGAAAATCTGTGGTTGGTTTAATACGTATATACCATTGCTTAATGTACCTGACCCAATCAGAACTTGATTAAGGTGAATGTTTACAACATTACTTACAAACACAAATTCATAACCTTCTTTAGAAATCAAAGATACAGAAATGATATTACAAGTTGCATTGGGTACAAAAAAGCAATTACGTAAAACCAAAACATGTCCATCTGACATTCCCAGGTGATAGTCCCCCACGGCCTCAGCATCTATGCTAGCTCCGTTTGCAACTTTGAGGGTTGTGTCACCTGCCTTCAAAAACCTACGCTTTCTTAATGCCTGCAAAGAATTACAGACATGAGATCCGGTATCCAATACCCAGGACGTAGAGTTTATTGATAGACAGTTTTCAATAACATACACACCTGAAGCTGAAGCCGCAACTTGCTTCAGATCATGTGTTCTGGCCTTCCAAGCCCTGCAATCTTTTTCCAGTGTCCACTCTTGTGACAGTAAAAGCACTCTTCCTTATCCACAAGATTCCCCGCTATCTTTGTTGCTTTTGCCTTTCCCTTCGTATCCACTTTACTAACACCGCCCTTTGGTTTGGCAGGGGTTTTCTGTTAGTGTATATGCCCTAGAGTCCATTACTGTATCATACTAGTTTGTATATTACTTAATGGAAGCTTGGGATATTCACCTTGTATAGACAATCTTGCTCAATATAGTACTATGCTACTTGGTTTGTTTCTACTTCAATGTGTACATGTGTTTATTTTAGTATATCACCTATACACATTAGTGGAGCCCTTAGGATCTTTGCTTGATTACCAGCGTTGTGATGGCAGTCACACTAGTGGGGGCTGGGTAATCTATAAGCACATCCTTATGCAGGTCCCTAGTCGCAGGACTATCGAGACAGGGCATCGATACTCCGGAGTAGACTAGCGTATGCGCTTCTCATCCCAGTGTGGGAGACGGTCTGTCCCACAGCCATCAGTACGTCGTACTTGATATAGTATGCGGGTGCTCGTTGGGTTACGAGTACACCGGACAGGACTCGTCGGGAACTGTTGGTTGGTACTATACCTATCGTCAGTTATCAGTTCCCAGGTGACATGAGTACAGCTTAGTCCGCTGACTTGACACTGTCACTTCGCCTCGAGTGTGTTCCCACTGTACTTAGATTACTACCCTACCATGTCTCAAAGGAGTCGTGCAAACAGGTAGTAGTTGGGTGCAGTCCCGAAGCACTTGGAGGCAGTGACGGTTAGACAGGATTCGTCTCTCCCGGTATTGGGGGTTGACATCGCGCTGTGTCTAGGAGAGCCATTACACGAGTAGTCCCTCGCCAGGGCAAGCGAGATATACTGGTAGGTTTCCAGTGCTATCTCAGGGTGTTCTGGGCTACACTCCGACACGACTTGTACCGCTATTAGGGGACTGACGTTTACCGCCCTTAGGCTCACCATGCGATGTATCAGACGAACAGACCGGACTGTATAGAGATTGTCACATTCAGGCCCAGTAGGAGTTCAGATGGGTTTCACCTCGTCCGTCTTCTTGTCGGCATCTACCTGGGGAACGTTACCCACAGCTAGTGCCTCTTGCGGTCTGTAGTTAAACCCACTGCCAGCGTAGTGTCGAGTCTTTAGAGTCCCACACAGAAAGCTATTCGCCTTTAGGCAAAAGAGTAGAGGTCGCATGGTTTTGCGACAGGGTTCGGTCACATCCGTGCACTTGTGCACGTACAGTGTCCGGACAGTTAACACTAGCGTGCTTTGGTTTAAGCCAGATCCTAGTGTACGTTTTGGGATTGGTTTTATCTCGTTTGTATTCGTGTTCCTCGAAACGCGGATGCGGGTGTGTATGCACAGTTGACAGAGAGACAGATGCAGAGGATTCTCATTGGGGTTGTTGACTGTTGACTATTGACTTTTGGCTAAACCCTAATGAGAATAAGAAATATAATTAACAATAATATTAATTAAGTATTATGGTGACATTGTTGTTGAGGGGTTGACTTTGTTGACTTGTTGATTTGGTTGACCGGTTGACTAGGTTGGACTAGTTGACCATCATCATGACAATGCCTATCATTTCATGGCAAAGACTTTTGCTTGCTTGTTTGTTTTTGCAAAATGAGTGCATGAAATGATATAGCCATTTTTGACTTGAACCATCACATAATACTTGATTACTATTTTGTTATGATGGTTTTGGATTATGAGAGCTTGGATGGCAAAAGAGTTACTCATTCTTTCATTTCATTTCTCTCTCTTGTTTGAGCTCTCCATCTTGCTCTTGCTCTTGCTCTCTCTCTAGTTCAAGGCAACACCCTCTCATGAGTTGAGAAACATTGCCTTAGAGATAAAAGAAAACCGAAATCACTTCTCTACTCATCCTAGTTCACAAGGTTTAGCAAACCAAGAGTTCTAGTTTCTTCAAGTTCGAAGAAGAAGCCAAAGGTAGAAGATTTCAGGTGGATCCATCTTCGGCGCAAGGAGACGACGAGGTGAGGCCGATCCGTACACCGGAAAGAGTTGAGGACGAAGGAGTTCAAGAAAGGTATAGCCCCCTCTAACCAAGTAGGTAAAACTCTAGTTAGGTTGTTAGCTAGTTGTTTAACAAAGATCCGTATTTTGGGTCCATGTTACCACCTCTTGAAAAATCGTTTTTCATCATTTCCGCAAGCCCGTAAGTACCGGGAGAGGTAACGTGGACTTACAGTGGTATCAGAGCCTAGTTAAACACTATCTAACATGTTAGCAAAGTAAGTAGAAGTTCGATCGGAGAAAATATCACCAAACAAACCCGTAAAATCAACTTTCTGCCGAATTTTTTTTTCTGTTCCAAAAATGATAAATCTTACACTAAAAATCGGCTCAGGCTTTTGTTTTAACACCCAAGAAAATTGGTCCAACGAACCGGTCAAGTAGCCGCGGAAACGCGGCGGGAGCATGCTCCCGCCGCGGTTCCGCGACTGAGTTGACTCGGCCGTGGCACAATTTTGCTGCAGCGTGTTTCTGGGGTTGTTTTGGGATTTCTAATATATGTTTTTTCTGCCCAGATTTTCCAGAAAGAAAAATTTGTTTTTGGGGCCTAAAAATCCGTATTTTGATCGAACTTCTAAAGACTTAAGCTGACGGGTATATATCTGTGATGTGTTATATGTATTGAACGTCCGCTAATCGCTATACGTCGATTAGTGGGGGTTATACATATCTGTGATCTGTAATGTTGATGGTATGTGTATATGAATTAATTGGATTGTCGCGGATGAATAGCCGAGGGTTGTGAGATGAGAGTTTTTCCTTTTATCTTTCAATTCATGTAATATGTAAATTGATGAAATATTATTTTTGGCCGCACAACCGGGTCGGGGTTGTAGCCGTCATTGTATAATTTCTTTTTACTGTTTTTGCTCCTAGGATAGACCCAAGGTGGGGGTGCACAAACTACCGGGTATCTCGAAGTGCCGAGTGGCCTACTCACGGTGTTGAGGGAGGTTGCTTCGCTTCGGGTACTTGGAGGGTAGTTTGCCGCACCCGTAGGGGTCTAGGGTGGGGTATTGGCTATTCATCGCGACCGTGTAATCCGCTTTTCGTTACAGGCTCGTACGAATTGCGGATTCCTAGTATATCCAATGTATTCATCTGTGATCTGAAATGGCTATCATTGCAATATATCTATGTATGATATTATTTAGGCGTTGCTTATGTTTTGCATCCGCGCTAGTCCAGCCCCCGCTCTGTCGTTAGTTAAGTAACCTAACTGGTAATGACGGGGCCCCATGGCGAATGCGGATGGCATAAGCGTACGAAATATTTTGGTCGTTTTCTGCAATGGTAGGATTAAATGATGGGACGCATTGGAATTAATGCAAGAAAAATAAACCAAGTAAAAGTCGTTGGAACACTTTCAAAACCACTCGGTTTCTTTTCAAAAATAACTTTTAAACGCGGAGCTTAAGCCACTCCTTTTAAAAGCTATCTCGTTCCTTCGATTATATCAAGTTCACTACATTCACGGTTTCGCCAAAACCATTCGTAGCCTTCCGTCGTTTCACATGAATGGTCAATAAGTATTCAAGCTATGTATGTTGGCCAAAGTCAAGGCATAGTGATTGGTAGCTATTGGGTATTCATGTGCAGCATAGATAGATGTGTTGGTTTGGGGCAATCGTTTTACCATTTTGGCTAAAGTCAAGGGTATGTGCGGATGGGCTCAAATTAACCTGGAGAATGACGGGTAGAACTTGACATGTGACTTATGATATTTTGGCCAAAGTCAAGGTCATAAGAGCATGGGGCAAAAATCCACATCGGGAGTTTCAAAAGAACTGAAACTTGCTAGCGCTGCATACCATTTGGAGTGATGATTCTGTTAGGATTCCTTCAGTTTTGTCACGCAATGATATTTGGATCTCGATCCTACTGTGAGTATATGCTACTCCTCAGGAAATTTCTCACTTAACGATCAATGCTATAAACCAAGTAGGTGTATAGAAAGGTGTTAGCGGGGCTACGCCCACAGGGAAAACAGGTTATTTAATTAAGGAACTTCACGAAAGCGTTGGAAAACCTCCCTCGAAGTACCGACACCAGCCTGGCCGAACGGTTAAGCAAGTATTGTACGGTGAGATTGATCCTGACTAATTCTTCCTTTTTGGTTTGAGGTGGGATTCGAGAGACAGTAGGAGCCATCCTGTTTAGACAAATTAAAAACCACTCTAAACTTGCAAGAGCATCATGCTAAAGTGTTTCTTCTCTCTCTCCTAATTGCAGCGACCAAACATCATGACCGGACATAAGTTATTACTAGATAAAAACATACTGACAGGGCCAAACTACAAAGATTGGCTCAGGAATGTCAAAATGGCAATCACATATGACAAGTTGGGGTATCTCCTTACCACCAAAGCTCCCCCTGTCCCAGGTCCGAAAACCAGCGTCACTGATAGGGAAATCCATAAGACCTGGGAAATCGATTGCGCGAAGGCCAAGTGCCTCGTGCTTGCCTCTATGGACAACGAACATCAGAGGAGGCACGATAATATGGACCTCGAATCCATATTTTTCCATACAAAAGAACTGTATGGAGAGCAATCTCGTATCGCAAGATACGAAGTGTCGAAGAAGTTATTTTCGGCAAGATTGGCCATCGGATCATCGGTAGCGGAACACGTGCTTAAGATGATTGGCTTCATTGAGGAGCTCGCGGACCTTGGGACCACGTTGGAGAATGAGCTTTATACGCACTTGATTCTTCAGTCCCTTCCTTCCACTTACGCCCAGTTCATCCTGAATTTCAACTTGCAAGAAAAGGAAGTTGAACTTTCAGAGCTCCTCAACATGCTGAGGAGTGTAGAGGGCACCCTACAGAAAGGTAGGGAAACATCCACTTTGTTTGTAGGAGGATCTTCCTCTTCTAGGTCCAAGGCAAAAGCCAAGAGAAAGAAGAAGAAAACCCCCGACAAACCAAGGGGCGGTGTTGGTAAAGTGGATACGAAAGGAAAGGCAAAGGCAACAAAGAAAGCGGGGCAGCTTGTGGATAAAGAAGAATGCTTCTATTGTCATAAGAAAGGACACTGGAAGAATGATTGCAGGGCTTGGAAAGCCAGGACACATGAATTGAAGCTTGGGATATTCACCTTGTATAAACAATCTTGCTTACTTGGTTTGTTTCTACTTCAATGTGTACATGTGTTTATTTTAGTATATCACCTATATACATTAGTGGAGCCCTTAGGATCTTTGCTTGATTACCAGCGTTGTGATGTCAGTCACACTAGTGGGGGCTGGGTAATCTATAAGCACATCCTTATGCAGGTCCCTGGTCGCAGGACTATCGAGACAGGGCATCGATTCTCCGGAGTAGACTAGCGCATGCTTTTCTCATCCCAGAGTGGGAGATGGTCTGTTCCACAGCCATCAGTGCGTCGTACTGGAGATAGTATGCGGGTGCTCGTTAGGCTACGAGTACACTGGACAGGACTTGTCGGGAACTGACCGGTTGGTACTATACCAATCGTCAGTTATCAGTTCCCAGGTGACATGAGTACAGCTTAGTCCGCTGACTTGACACTGTCACTTCGCCTCGAGTGTGTTCCCACTGTACTTTGATTACTACCCTACCACGGCTCAAAGGAGTCGTGCAAACAGGTAGTAGTTGGGTGCAGTCCCGAAGCACTTGGAGGCGGTGACGGTTAGACAGGATTCGTCTCTCCCGGTATTGGGGGTTGACATCGCGCTGTGTCTAGGAGAGCCATTACACGAGTAGTCCCTGGCCAGGGCAAGCGAGATATACTGGTAGGCTTCCAGTGTTATCTCAGGGTGTTTTGGGCTTCACTCCGACACGACTTGTACCGCTATTAGAGGACTGACGTTTACCGCCCCCTAGGCCCGCCATGCGATGTATCAGACGAACAGACCAGACTGTACGGAGATTGTCACACTCAGACTCAGTAGGAGTTCAGATGGGTTTCACCTCATCAGTCTTCTTGTCGGCATCTACCTGGGGACCGTTACGCAGAGCTAGTGCCGCTTGCGGTCTGTGGTTAAACCCACTGCCAGCGTAGTGTCGAGTTTTTAGAGTCCCACACAGAAAGCTATTCTCCTTTAGGCAAAAGAGTAGAGGTCGCATGGTTTTGCGACAGGCCGCATGGTTTTGCGACAGGGTTAGGTCACATCCGTGCACTTGTGCACGTACAGTGTCTGGACAGTTAACACTAGCGGGCTTTGGTTTAAGCCAGATCCTAGTGTACGTTTTGGGATTGGATTTATCCAGTATGTATTCGTGTTCCTCGGAACGCGGATGCGGGTGTGTATGCACACTTGACGGAGAGACAGAGGCAGAGGATTCTCATTAGGGTTGTTGACTGTTGACTATTGACTTTTTGCTCAAACCTAATGAGAATATGATATGTAATTAACAATAATATTAATTAAGTATTATGGTGACATGGTTGTTGAGGGGTTGACTTTGTTGACTTGTTGACTTTGTTGACCGGTTGACTTGGTTGGACTAGTTGACCATCATGATGACAATGGCTATCATTTCATGGCAACGACTTTTTACTTGCTTGTTTCTCTTGTGAAAAATGAGTGCATGAAATGATATGGCTATTGTAGCTTAAACCATCACATAATACTTGATTGTTATGATTTGTGATGATGGCTTTGGATTATGAGAGCCAAGAGAGAAAAGTTTTTCTCATTCTATCATTTTCATTCTCTCTCTTGTGTTCTTGAGCTCTCATCTTCTTCCTCTTGCTCTTCCTCTCTTTAGTCTATGGTTCACTTGTCTCATGTGTTGAGAACCAAGAACCATAGAGAAAATCCCAACACACTCTCCTCTACTTACTCTAGTTCATAAGGTTTAGCAAACCAAGTGAACTAGTTTCTTCAAAGATCGAAGAAGAAGCCAAAGGTAGAAGCTTTCAGGTGGATCGATCTTCGGCGCAAGGAGACGACGGGGTGAAGCCGATCCGGACAACCATCGAGGCTTGAAGATGAAGGAGTTCAAGAAAGAAAGGTATAACCCCCTAACCGAGTAGTTAACAACTCCTAGTTAGGTTGTTAGTTAGATGTTTAACAAAGATCCGGTTTTGAGTCCATGTTACCGCCTCTAGAAAATTGTTTTTCGTCAAATTCCGAATGCCCAAAAGTACCGGGAGAGGTAGCATGGACTTACAGAGGTGAAGTGACAGTGTCAAGTCAACGGACTAAGCTGTACTCATGTCACCTGGGAACTGATAACTGACGATAGGTATAATACCAACCAACAGTTCCCGACGAGTCCTGTCCAGTGTACTCGTAACCTAACGAGCACCCGCATACTATCTCAAGTACGACGTTCTGACGACTGTGGGACAGACCGTCTCCCAAGCTGGGATAAGAAGCGCATACGCTAGTCTACTCCGGAGTATCGATGCCCTGTCTCGATAGTCCTACGACTAGGGACCTGCATAAGAATGTGCTTATGGATTACCCAGCCCCCACGAGTGTGACTGCCATCACAACGTTGGTAATCAAGCAAAGATCCTAAGGGCTCCACTAATATGTAAAGGAGATATGCTAAAAGAAACACATGCACACATTAAAGCAGAAACAAACCAAGTAGCATACTACTATTTTTAGCAAGATTGTTAATACAAGGTGAATATCCCAAGCTTCCATCAAGTAATATACATACTAGTATGATACAGTAACGGCCTCTAGGGCATATACACTAACACTCCTACTTTTACCCTTTTCTCCAGAACACCCCGTATTATTACGAGCATCCACTTCCATTGGATAAAACCATCGTATGGTTATATACGAACTCGAAGGAACTTGTTCCAGATTCGAGGATGGTTTCTGGTTCTGGAGAAAATGAATAGGACTATTCAGTTGTTTTTTCCTTTTACCTTCTCTCAGGTTGCGAGTGCTCCTTGGATAAGGACAGTACACCTATTACGCTAATTGGATAGTCTTCTTCCAAACCATAGGCAGGTGACGAATGGTGGGGAATGAAGAAAACCAATTAGCCTAATGATGGTGTACAGAAGGTAATAAGTAAAGACAAATAAAGGGATTAGATAGAGGGCAAAGTAAATTGAAACTACTATTCACGACCAAACCAAGTATTTCATCGCCACTCCTACTTCACCTTTGTATTTCTCTGGAACACCCCGTATCACTACGAAGATCCACAGTTTATTGGATACTCCCTCGTATGGTTATATACGAACTCGAAGGGACTTGTTCCAGTTCGGGGATGGATTCTGGTTCAAGAGAAACAGGAATAAGCTTTATTCAGTTGTCTTTTGTCTTTACCTTCTCTCGCATTGCGAGTGCTCCTAGGATTAGGACAGTACACCTATTACGCTTATTGGAAAGTCTTCTTCCAGACCATAGGATGGTGCCGAACGGTAAGGAACGAAGAAAACCATTTAGCCTAACGATGGTGTGCAGAAGGTAACGACTAAAGACATATTAAGGGTTTTGGAGAGATGGCAAAGAAATGTACGGTTACAGTCATGAATCTGGATAATGGAAGAGGCATTACTAGGAATACCCGGATACCCCTTCGAGACATTTTCATGTTTCAGTTTCACTGTGCATTGTTAGTAGAAAACTGATTTCCCAATTAGGTACTTACTCCAGGGTATGTATTTACCAGGTATGATTCTCACATCTGTATGGTTTTATAGATGATGATTGGGAGTATGTTATTGGGAATTAGGTGATTATCCTCATTATATCGGGATTCGTTGTAATTGGTGATATTTGAGGAAATCGCCTGGGTTGTTTGCCGGACGGCAAATATTTGATTTTGAATATCCATTGTTATGCACCAATTTCAAATCGATATATCTGTACGTTCATTTTTATGAAGTGAGATATAACTTTTTGAAATTATGTCTATGACATTTACCTATAGCAGTTGATGGTTAGGTAAGGAGCATTCAACAGCGGTGTAATTCTTCATAACCATAGTACAGTTTTCAACCTACGACGCACAGAGTTTGAGTTATTCAACTCAGGGGACTTATACAAAGCATTGTATATTATCCAGTGTCCATTAGGACAGAGGGGTTGGTCCTCGTACTATATTCTGTTTACTTGTGACTTCTCTAGTTTTTAGACAGGTGTTTCGTAGAAATACAGGGTCTAAGTTTTGAGAAGTTACAGGTATAAGAATAAAGCAGATAACCAGGTGTTGCAAGTATCAGGATTCTTCAAAGTGGTCGAAGATGTAGATACTTGTATACGGTATTCAGTTGATACTAATGGTTTTGAGAAACTTGTTTCTCTTTCAGGTTACTCATGTTTTGGAAGCACTCCTAAGTTAAGTAACGCTGATCGGCCTCCTTCCATTTAGTTGACATGCACTGGAGACAGCTGCATGATTTGAATCTGGTTCAAATTAAATCAGTTCCTCTGTTTCTATATTGGATATAGAACGGTTCATTTCTTAACGATGTTAAGGTATGGGGAGTTGTCCGGCTTATGCTTCAAACCAGACTCTGGATAACTCAAGGCACGTTTCTGTAATGGCTGTTTGTGGGTTGACCCGGGCTATGACGAGGGTTAACTTTCTACCATCTGGAAGATCAATAGTGATATTGTTCTTGACTTGCCACAGTTTTAGTAAAATGGAATTTTTTTCAAAAAACAGTAGTGGGGGTATGGTAGAACTGGAAGTGATTCCAGAACTGCAAACGATTACTGAAAATTTAATAGGACCCAAAGATTCAATCTGGTTTGACATTCCATTAGCCACTCCGCAGATATGGTGGGTAACCTCAGGCACCCGAGAGGTACTCTGGTAGCCTCAAGGACGGTGACAGGGAGGTTCTTGTTTACCCAGACTCGCCATTGCTGTTGTTCCAGACTATGAGACCCGGCAGGAGGATGAGTATAGCGTCCTTCTAAACTAGCTTTAGAAGTGTACGTGTATATGACTCTGCCAGAGGGTTGTCTAGTCAGTGGGAGCAGCAGAAGCATAGTGGACAAGTAGCTTATGTCTATTTATGGACTAAAGTGGATATAGCGGAGATAGATCGTCTATTTCTAATGTGACAGTCATAGGTTTGACTTCATCAGAATAGAGAATGGATCTGTTAAGAAGGTAGTTGGGTGTGATGTCCTGGTATTTGGATGACATACACAGAGTAGGAAGTCAAATTCCTATACTACGATCGGTTATACTGTGGTTATCACACAGTGGTTTCTCCACATAGGGCTTGGATATTATATCAGAAATTCTAGTTACTAGATCTATGGTTTTAGATCTAGATTTTAGAAGTATCCTAATTTGGGTACTTAGACAGCATTCTAAAAGTATTTTAGAATGGACAACTCCTGGCATGGTAGTGTACCTGCAGGTGATGGAGTCACCCTCTCTAAAGGTGACTTACAGACTAAAAAATAGAGGGATATGCATGGTTGACATATCACTTTCTTAGGCAATTGAGTCTATCATGAGATGTCAAGTACCACACCAGATGTTGTTTTTGCACTAGCTGCAATAAGTTGATATTAATCCAATCCTGGAGAAACGTTCGGAAGCAGCTTTAGAATATAAGCAGATGTTCTGGGGATATGATATTCACGGCTTCCTTCGGGAGACGGTTTTCATTCCAGGCTTCTAAGGTGACCTGGATGACAGAGTGACTGTCAGAGTTATAGTTTTCCCTTTGACGAGGGGCAGTAGTTTGGACAGGTGATCCAAGCGGATACTGAGGGAGGCATAGCGCAGGATACTGATTAAGTTCAGTTGACGATACAGTCTAAGAAGTTTGGATTTGGAGTTCATTTATGAACTAGGTCCCATCATGTAGGGTTCCTTGACACTCATACAAGGGTTTATAAGGCATCAACCATGCCCGGATAAAATTTTAGACGTACCGAACAACCCAAAGACGGGATCTTTGCTAGATTATTAGGGTTTCATATGCAATAAACACCTTTACTATCTAAGTGAAGAAGAAAATACAACCTTTGTAGATCGGTCCTTCAGTTTATTAGCTCCTTGTTCAAGTCCCTTCGCTGCGATCGTGGTTCTCCCAGACTCTTGCATGGATTCACGAGGCTAAAGGAGCGTCCTTGCTTGAAGTCTTCGAGGCCGAAGATGATCTACGTTGAGGGGATGCCAACTCAAGCTTCTACTTCACTAACTAGAGAATTAGTGAAGCAAACACCCTAAACTAAAGTGCTAGTCTAGTAGAGGATGGAGAAATAAGAAGTGGGTTCACTTTAGAATTTATTTTCTCACAATGTTTCACTCTCTTTTGAAAACCCTAGCAAGCTTTTCTCTTTGCTCAAAGAAGAAGAAGATGAACAAATGAAAAGATGAGGATAATGATCAAGTCAAGAGAGCAAACCATGGGTGAGTGAGTATCATATACTAACTCATGTAGAGACATAACCAAGGCTAATCCAAAATGGTTAGGTTAATAAAAATCCAAAGTAAAACAAAGTTAGGGGACTTTGTCAAAGCATCCACAAGCTTCTACAAGCTTTATGCTTGTGACAAAAGCTCCACTAATTTGTTATTACCTTAAATAATTATAGACAACCATTTAAAATAGAATGGTGTATGTCTTGCACACAATTGAATGATGTATCAACAACCATGATACAAAATGAAAACACATTTTAATATATATCACATATATATTAAAGTTGTGCACATGTTAGAAAAATCCTTAAGTGAACAAATGTTAGTTAATGTAAATTAGTATATCAAATATACAATCATACACTAAATTATTAAATTAACACTTGACTTAATAATACGGTTATATCTCATATAACCGACTAACATCCAATGTATCGACTTATCGAATCAACACTTGATTCGATAACCCGGCTATATCACATATAACCGACCGATACATAAAGTCTTGAGAATAGAATACGGTATCACATACACACATTATTCTCGGTCCTGCACATATCACATATGCGCTCCTATTTCGTTTTTCCTGAGCCAGTAAAACCTCTATGTAGGACTCTAAAGACTCGTCAATACGCTGGCAGTAGGTGATGATCACATCAAGCACCCACAAGCCGTCAGCGGTACTAGCTGGACGTAACGGCTACCCCGGTATTGAGCGATCAGAATATCAGCAAGCAAGCCCGCTCCAACTCCTGTAAAACCCTAACGGTAACACTTGCCGTACAGTCCGGTCTCCTCGTCTGATATGTCGCATATCAAGTCTAGGGGTCGTAAACGTCAGACCCCAATAACCGATAAGTCGTGTCGTTGTGAGGCTCATAACGGGTCGAGAAACTACTGGTAAATTTTACCGTTAAATCTCTAAATCAGCCCTGGCCAGGGACTTCCCTGTTATGGCCAATCGAGCACAGCGCAACATCAACCCCCAATACCGGGAGAGACGAAACCCCTCCTATCGCTCATTGCCTCCATGTGACTCGGGACTGTACCCAAAAACCACCGTTTTGCACGCCCTCTTGGACATGGTAAGGTGGAAATCAAAGCACAGTGTGAATCACACAAGACTCTATGACGATCTCAGGTCTAAAGACTAACCTGCACAAGTGTCACCAGAGAACTGCCATCTGACGTAAGGTATAATACCATCTGGGAGTTCTCGGCGAGTCCGTCCAGTGTACCCAGTCTCCACTGAGCACCCGTATACCATCTCTGATGTCAAACACGAATGGATATGGGATCATCCATCCCCCATCTCATGGGTCGAGAAGCGTATACGCTAGTCTACTCTGGTATATCGATGCCCTGTCTCGATACACCTACGGCTAGGAACATTAAAAGATGTACTTTTGGACTACCATAGCCCCACTAGTATGATCTGCATCATAGTCGTGGTAGTCAAGTACTCATCCTAAGGGCTTTACTAACATGTAACTATAAGACAGTATCAAGAGAAAAGTATACAGGTTAAGAAAAAGAGCAACCAGATAGCATACTATCATATCGAGCAAGAAAGTCCTCTCTATATATGTCCAAGCATCCAATATAATATACATCATCTGTACAATATTGGCCTCTAGGGCATACATACAACTAACAATCTCCTACTTGCACTAGGGCCAGCTGCTGTAGTATCGCCTACCAAGCATCCCGAAGAGTCTCTCAAACTGTATCTGGGGAATGGCCTTCGTGAGTGGATCCGCAGTGTTGTTCTTCGTGTCAACCCTCCTGACCTCGATCTCCCGGCGATCTACTATCTCCCGGATCAGGTGATACCGCCTCAGAATATGCCTGGATCGCTGATGGGACCTGGGTTCGTTGGCTAAAGCCATCGCACCATTGTTATCACAATACAAAGGTATTGGATGCTCAATGGATGGAACCACTCCAAGTTCAGTAATGAACTTCTTGATCCAGACAGCCTCTTTGGCAGCATCGTTGGCAGCGATGTATTCAGCCTCCATCGTCGAGTCTGCCACAGTTTCCTGCTTAGAACTCTTCCAGCTAACCGCCTCTCCGTAAAGGGTAAAGACAAATCCCGAGTGCGACTTAGAGTCGTCCTTATCACTCTGGAAGCTCGTATCGGTAAAGGACTCCACTTGGAGTTCTCCGTTACCATACACCAAGAGCATCTCTTTAGTCCTTCGTAAGTACTTGAGAATGCTCTTCACAGCTGTCCAGTGACTCTTTGCAGGATCATCTTGATACCTACTCACTACACTTAGTGAGTCTGATCGGGTCTGGTACATAGCATCGCTTACATGATAGAGCCTACTGCCTGAGCATAGGGTATCCCTTGCATGCGAGCTCTCTCCAAATCAGTCTTGAGAGACATCTCTTTGGAGAGAGTAAGCCCTGAGATCGTTGGGAAAAACCCACGTTTAGACTCTTCCATACTAAACCGCTTTAGTATGGTGTCAATGTACCTGGATTGGGACAATCCCAGTATCCGTTTGGATCTATCTCTATAGATCTTAATCCCTAAGATGTAGGAGGCATCCCCTAGATCTTTCATTGAGAATCTTTGTGATAAGAAGAGCTTGACCGATTGCAGCATAGGAATGTCATTTCCTATCAAGAGTATGTCGTCCACGTATAATACGAGGAAGACAACCTTACTGTCTGCCACCTTCTTGTAGATACAAGGTTCATCTACGTTTTTGACAAAATCAAACTCTTTGATAACGACGTCAAAGCAGATATTCCAACTCCGCGATACTTGCTTTAATCCATAAATGGATTTAAGCAACTTGCACACCTTCTCGCTGCTCCTACTAGCTACGAAGCCCTCTGGCTGAGTCATGTACACGCTATCTTCTAAATCACCGTTTAGAAAGGCGGTCTTAACATCCATTTGCCAGATTTCGTAGTCATGATATGCAGCGATGTCAAGCATGATCCGGATGGATTTAAGCATAGCCACTGGAGAAAAGGTTTCGTCATAGTCCACACCTGGTCTTTGACGAAAACCCTTTGCAACAAGTCTAGCTTTGAAAGTCTCCACTTTCCCATCTACACCAAGTTTTTTCTTGAAGATCCACTTGCTCCCAATGGGTTTTACCCCTTCAGGAGCATCTTCCAAAGTCCATACTTTGTTGGTGTACATGGATTCCATCTTGGACCGCATTGCATCCAGCCATTTCACTGAGTCCCCACTCGTGATGGCCTGCTTGAAGCTAGTCGTTGGGGTAAAAATTTACACCCCGTTTGACCGAGTCAAAGTCAAGGTCAACCCCCAAGCTAGGTGGGCCGAAGCCCAGGTCAAGCGGGCCCATGCCTAAGTCGAGCCCGCGGCCAGCCTCCCCATGCCAACAACAAAATCAAATAATAAATAATTTTTATGTAATTTTTTATACATGGATGTATGCAAAATGGGCATAAAGCTAATATTTTGTAAGCCCATGGCTTATGTGCAAAAATGAAATGGCACATGAGCCATGGGATAGGCAAAATGCCATTTTTGTGAAGCCCAAGGGGTTATATGTAAATATGTAAGCCTATAAAAGGCAACATGATGATGAATAAAGGAGACCTTTTTTCATTCTCTCCACAAAATTTTTAGATCTGAGATCTTTTGTGCCTCCTGCTCCTTCTCGAAGGTTCTAAACCTTCTCATTTCTTTTGAATTAATTCAAGAGTTTTACTCTTTCTTTTAAAAAACTAAGAAGTCTTCCACCACAAAACCCACAAAGGGAAACTTGGATCTACCATTAGATCTCAGAAAGGAGAGATTTTTAGATCTTACATCTCTTGATCATCAAGATCCAGCCAACAGAGGAGGAAGAGGAAGAACCCCTTTCATCAACCAAAATATTTTAGGAGTTTAACTCCATATATTTACATATTTATATATATAATAAATATTTCCTTTCTGAAGCATAGCTTCTGGTTCTGGGACTAAAAGCCCCTTTGTCTCGCCAGCGCCCAGCGCTCGAGCGCAAAACGCCCACGTGCCGACACGTGGCGCGCTTGCGCTCAGGCACACTGCGCACGAGCACAAAGCGCCCACGTGCCGACACGTGGCGCGCTTGCGCTCTGGCGCACTGCGCTCGAGCGCAAAGCGCCCACGTACCGACACGTGGCGCGCTTGCGCTCAGGCGCACTGCGCTCGAGCGCAAAGCGCCCACATGCCGACACGTGGCGTACTGCGCTCAGGAGCCTTGCGCTCGAGCGCAAAGCGCCCATGTGCCGACACGTGGCGCTCTTGCGCTCAAGCGGAAAACGCTCACGTGCCGACACGTGGCGTGCTTGCGCCTGAGCGCACAGCACCTAAGCGCACAGCGCTCAAGGCGCTGGCCCCACGCATCCTTTGGATGCCTTTTCCCCCTCTTTCTTTTATATATATATATATATATACATATATACATATATATATATATACACATATGTATACATATTTACACACACACATACTCCGCGACACTGTCCCTGTTAGGAAAAAAATTCTAACGGGGCGCTGCCCCGCACCCTGTAAAAACTCTGCGTGGGTCCCGATATATACAAACCCCCCTTTCAAAACGCAACACACGTACAATGCACATTGAGTTCGCATGACCATTTTAACCCGTTAATCCGAGGTTCCCTCACCCCAAAGGCGAGGGGTAATTAACGGCAGCTTAGTCCGCGGCTGCCGGAGATTTGGATCCCCACAATTAATAAACCCCGGCCTACCCTATGTAGGGGGAATCTGTAGTATACGCCTGACAAGCGCTCGCGTATTCCCATCTCAATAGGGTGCAGAAAAACACCCTACACTAGTTGGGTCATCATCCTCCATGATGCAATCCTCGCTCCTACCATCCATGAGAAAACCGTAGTATCTCTCAGGTGGGTGAGGAACCCTACTAGATCGGCGGAGAGGCTGAGGTTAATTGGGAACTACCGAATCCTCTGGTTCCATTAAATCTTCAGTTGCAGTTTATGTATCTGGAACCTCTTCCAGCTCTACCACTTTGCCACTAATTTCTTTTACAAGAAATTCCTTTTCTAAAAAGGTGGCATGTTGTGCAACAAACACCTTTTGTTCCTCACTGTGGTAGAAAAATTACCCATATGAGTTCTTTGGATATCCCACAAACTTGCAAAGAACTGACCGTGCCTCGAGTTTGTTCGGATTTTTTATTTTGACATAGGCCGGACAACCCCATAACTTAACTCGTTTAAGATATGGCCTCTTCACACTCCATATCTCATATGGTGTGGTAGGTACATATTTAGATGGAACTTGATTCAGTAGGTATGCTGCTGTCTCCAGCGTATACCCCTAGAAGGAAATAGGTAACTCAGCTGTGCTCATCATAGAGCGTGCCATATCTAATAGGGTGTGGTTCCTCCGTTTCGATACACCGTTGTGCTGTGGTGTATATGAAGGAGTCAGCTGAGAGAGAATCCCATTCTCTTTTAGGAAGTCCAGGAATTCATTGCTCAAGTATTCACCTCCTCGATCAGATCGATGGATATTAATACTTTTCCCGGTTTGGTTCTCGACATCTTGTTTATATTCTCTAAATTTCTCAAAAGCTTCTGATTTGTGTTTCATCAGGAACACATACCCGAATCTAGAGAGATCGTCAGTGAATGTAATGAAGTACGAAGAACCATCCCTGGCATGTGTAGACATGGGACCGCATACATCACTATGTACCAGTCCCAAGAGTTCCGTAACTCTTTCTCCGTGTCCCATAAACGGAGTTTTGGTCATCTTTCCTTTGAGACATGACTGGCAAGTATCATAAGATGAAAATTCAAAAGGATTCAAATATCCATCCTTAAGCAACTTAGCTAGCCGTGTCGAATTGATGTGACCTAGTCTACAATGCCACAAGAAGGATTCATTCAGTTCTGAACTCTTCCTCTTGTGTGTGTTTGTTATGCTCAGAACTGTTGATTGATTTAGAACATAAATGCCATTGCACATCGTGCCTGATCCAACCAACTTTTGGTTTAAAAAAATGTTCATAACATTATCCTGTAATACAAAATTATATCCCTCTTTACTAAAAAAAGAAACCGATATAATGTTGCATATCAGGTTCAGCAAGTAATAGCATTCGTTCAGAATCAATGTATTACCATTTGGCAATACAAGGTGATATTCCCCGACGGTTCTAGCTGCAACAATTGCACCATTTGCAACCCTTATGTCTTTATCACCTTCTCCAAGTTCTCTACCTTTCCTCAGCCCATGTAACTGATTACATATATGGGATCCTGACCCGGTATCTAATACCCAGGACGTAGAGCAAATGGAGAAACAGTTCTCTGTAACGAACACACCCGAAGAAAATGCATCAATATGTAATTTCTTCATTCGGGTGGCTTGGGAATCCTGGAATTCCACTATATACTGTTCAGTCTTATAACTTTTATAAGAAAGAACGGAACCAACATTCCCCAGCACAGTATAACATGCGGGTTCAGTCAATACATCCATATTATTATCTTGATTAAGGCATGATATGGTCGCTACCTGGAGAGAGAGAGAGAAGAAAACACTTTAGCGTATGCTCTTGCAATATCAGATTGGCTATTATTTTATCTAATCAGGATGGCTCCCACTGTTTTTATCAAATCTTCCTTCAAACCCTAAAAGGAAAGACTAGCCGGGATTAATTACACCCTACAATTTCGCCAATCTTTCAGCCAGGCTAGTGTCGGTACTTTGAGGGAGGTTCCCTGTGCTTTCGCACGGACCTAATTAAAGTACACGTTTTCCCAGAGGCGTAACACCGTTGACACCTTTCTAGACACCTACTTGATCGGCTAATTGTCCTGTGTAAAACTCTCTCAGGAGTAACAATTATTCGCAGTGGGTATCGGGATCCAACTATCTCATAGAAGGTATGAAATCTCATTGCAAATTTCAACACATGAGATTCCCGATAATATTTTGCCCCAAACGATCTATGACCTTGACAAGGTCAGCAAACCATAGTGTGCTAGTCAAGTTCAACCCGTCATTTCTTGATTGAATTAAACCCACCCACACGACCTTGACAAGGTCAACAAGGCCCTACGACTACCCTAATCCAATCTGCATCATATGCATAAACAGATAAATACTGGTCAGCTACCGCACACTACGCCTTGACAAGGTCAACAAATGCAGCACAAATACTAAGCAGGACTTATCTAAAATGACGGAGGGCTACGACAGGTTTTTCTGAAAATCTATTTCGTAATGATCTTGATATCGTTGTAGAATCGAGTGAATTTTGAAATGGAGTGATTTTGAGGCTTTCATTAGTTTTGCTAAAGAGGTCACTCCCGGTGAATGGATCTCGGCTCTTTCCTAATGGAATAAGGTGCAAGATATATCATATATATCACTATGCAAAGCAAAACTTTAAAAGCAATCAAAAGACAAACCGAGTGCTGTAGCATCTGCCAGTTTTGCTAAAGAGGTAACTCCCGGTGAAGGGATCTCGGCTCTTTCCTCATTGAATAAGGTGCAGGATATATCATATATATCGCTATGCAAAGCAAAAACTCTAGCTACCCTTTTAAAAAAATTGATTCTATAACATCTTTTATGTTTGTTTTCTTTCATTAATCATATTAATGAAGTCCCGTCATTTAAGTCACCTAAACATCACAGATAAATACAACGTACACTTATGCTATCCGCATTCGCCTCGATGTCCCCTCGTGCACCGTTAGGTTAGGTAACTAATGGCAGAGCGGGGTAGGGCTAGCGCGGGTGTAAAACATAAGTAACGTCTATATAATATATCATATATACTATATACAGTATCTATCATAAAATATCAAATGATCACATCACAGATATCGCAGCAGAAGAAACATATGAAATAATGGATATACTAGGAGGTCCGTGTTTTGTTTTGAGCCTCTATAAAACACGGATTCTACGGTCGCGATGAATAACCAAACCCACACCCCTAGACCCCTACGAGGGCGGCAAGCAACCCTACCAATTCTAGAGTTAGGAGACCCGGACTCGACTCCTCGAATTGGTCTCCCACTGGACCCTAGAACCTGGTTAGTTATGCTCCCCTCCTTCGGTCTACCTAATGCGGAAAAGTAAATAATATACAATGGTGACATCATCCTCATCGCGGATGTGCCCCAATAAATGAATATTACAAGAATGAAAATAAAAACCTTCATCTCACATAAAACCCCTGGCTATTCAGAACACGACGATCCAATATAACATATCCAGCAACATATAACATCACATGTCATCAACGTAAGTAACTATGCGCATCCCAATTGTCGTTGACATATAGCAACGAAACCGGCGATATGACATATTACACTTACGGTCGCAGAAAAGAAAGTGTAAAACTACAACATTTGGAATCCACAATCTCTTTAGGTATCGTAAATCCGAAATATCACATACTTCGCATTTCATGACTAACTATATGAATTCCACATATTGTATCACATTCCAGATAAATAGACAGTATTAAACTTTCCGATCGAATAATCAATTACACAAGATTTCCTAAATAGCTCAACACTTGAGCGGAGTCCAAAAATCCCATAATACGTCACAGTACCGATGGTCCAGCCGTAGAAGGGTCAAGCCAACGCCTCACATGTGGCACGCCGTACTTCCCCAAACCCTAAGGTTTAGAGGTGGTTCAGACGGTCACATAATCGAGTTAAGGTTTGTGTTCTTCTAGAGGGTCCATCGCGTTACATGCACGTTTTTCCGAAAGATTTAAACTCAAGAAAAATTCAACACTTGAAAGTTTTTCGTGTCGGGAAAAAGTGAGTTAATGATATCTGTTCATCAATTTAATAGTTTCTAAATTATCCGGAAAACAGAACGAAATTAAACTTTCCGATTGAATCAACGAATTCAAAATAATCCCCAGAACACTCAACACTTGAGTCAGATTAAAAATACCCACAAATATGAAGGAATAGCTACGGATATTACTGTACCAACACGTGTCCCTAAGTCACTATTTTGGCCACGGAACCGCCGCGGAAAGCATGTTCCTGCCGCAGTTCCGTGGCTCTTTGAGAGCCTTGGGGGCACGTGTTTTAGGGTTATCCTTAGAATTCCCTGCTGATTTTTTAAAGTATTTTTTATGCAGAAAAACTCACATTTTTAAAAATTGTCCATAGAGGGGTTCAAAGTCGGTGTTTCGGGGTTCGATCGGAGTTTTAACTGCGTATACACGTCGCCTAATGCTCTATCTAGGCTCTGATACCTCTGTAGGGTTCCTAGGCACTCATACAAGGGTTTATAAGGCATCAACCATGCCCGGATAAAATTTTAGACGTGGCGAACAATCCAAAGACGGGATCTTTGCTAGATTATTAGGGTTTCATTTGCAAGTAAACACCTTTACTATCTAAGTGAAGAAGAAAATGCAACCTTCGTAGATTGGTCCTTCACTTTATTAGCTCCTTGTTGAAGTCCTTTCGCTGTGATCGTGGTTCTCCCGGACTCTTGCATGGCTTCACGAGGCTAAAGGAGCGTCCTTGCTTGAAGTCTTCGAGGCCGAAGATGATCTAAGTCGAGGGGATGCTAACTCAAGCTTATACTTCACTAACTAGAGAATTAGTGAAGCAAACACCCTAAACTAAAGTGCTAGTCTAGTAGAGGATGGAGAAATAGGAAGTGGGTTCACTTTAGAATTTATTTTCTCACAATGTTTCACTCTCTTTTGAAAACCCTAGCAAGCTTTTCTTTTTGCTCAAAGAAGAAGAAGATGAGCAAATGAAAAGATGAGGATAATGATCAAGTCAAGAGAGCAAACCCTGGGTGAGTAAGTATCATATACTAACTCATGTAGAGACATAACCAAGGCTAATCCAAAATGGTTAGGTTAATAAAAATCCAAAGTAAAACAAATTTAGTGGACTTTGTCAAACCATCCACAAGCTTCATGCTTGTGACAAAAGCTCCACTAATTTGTAATTACCTTAAATAATTATAAACCACCATTTAAAAGTAAATGGTGTATGTCTTGCACACCCATGAATGATGTATCAACAACCATGATATAAAATGAAAACACATTTTAATATATATCACATATATATTAAAGTTGTGCACATGTGAGAAAAATCCTTAAGTAAACAAATGTTAGTTAATGTAAATTAGTATATCAAATATACAATCATACACTAAATTATTGAATCAACACTTGACTTAATAATCCGGTTATATCTCATATAACCGACTAATATCCAATGTATCGACTTATCGAATCAACACTTGATTCGATAACCTGGCTATATCACAAATAACGGACCGATACATACAGTCGCGAGAATAGAATACGGTATCACATAAACGCATTATTCTCGGTCCCGCACATATCACATATGCGCTCTTATTTCGTTTTTCCTGAGCCAGTAAAACCTCTATGTAGGACTCTAAAGACTCGTCAATACGCCGGCAGTAGGTGATGATTACATCAAGCACCCACAAGCCGTCAGCGGTACTAGCTGGACGTAACGGCTACCCGGGTATTGAGCGATCATAAGATTAGCAAGCAAGACGGCTCCAACTCCTGTAAAAGCCTAACGGTAACACTTGTCGTACAGTCCGGTCTCCTCGTCTGATATGTCGCATATCAAGTCTAGGGCAGGTAAATGTCAGACCCCAATAACCAATAAGTCGTGTCGATACGAGGCTCATAACGGGTCGAGAAACTACTGGTAACTTTTACCGGTAAATCTCTAAATCAGCCCTGGCCAGGGACTTCCCTATTATGGCCAATCGAGCACAGCGCAACATCAACCCCCAATACAGGGAGAGACGAAACCCCTCCTATCGCTCATTGCCTCCATGTGACTCAGGACTGTACCCAAAAACCACCGTTTTGCATGCCCTCTTGGACATGGTAAGGTGCAAATCAAAGCACAGTGGGAATCACACAAGACTCAATGACGATCTCGGGTCTACAGACTAACCTGCATAAGTGTCACCAGAGAACTGCCATTTGATGTGAGGTATAATACCATCTGGGAGTTCTCGGCAAGTCCGTCCAGTGTACCCGGTCTCCACTGAGCACCCGTATACCATCTCTGATGTCAAACACCAATGGATATGGGATCATCCAGCGCCCATCTCATGGGTCGAGAAGCGTATACGCTAGTCTACTCTGGTATATCTATGCCCTGTCTCGATACACCTACGACTAAGAACATTAAAGGATGTACTTATGGACTACCATGGCCCTACTAGTATGATCTGCATCATAGTCTTGGTAGTCAAGTACTCATCCTAAGGGCTTTACCAACATGTAACTATAAGACAGTATCAAGAGACAAGTATACATGTTAAGATAAAGAGAAACCAGATAGCATAATATCATATCGAGCAAGAAAGTCCTCTCTCTATATATCCAAGCATCCAATATAATATACATCATCTGTACAATACTGGCCTCTAGGGCATACATACTACTAACACATCAGATATCCAGACATATTATAAGACAGGTATTGCTCATTTCGGGAGATGGCTTTCTCCGCGAACTTGAGATAAAGAGAGACATAGAAGGAAACATCAGGGCGGATCCACTCACAGAGGCTATTCCTCGAACGCAATAGTTTCGCAAATGGGTTTTGTGAGAGTGATCAGTAGAGAAGTTGGGTGTTCGGTATCACACGGGCTGTGAGTATGCGACATCGCAATAATTAGCCTTGAGTGCAAGTGGGAGATTGTTGGATATAGAGCCCTCAAAGTCAATTATTGGATCGCAGGCACGCGATTGCAATGATTGAGGGAGGACCTATGCCGGTAGGACAGTCTTACTCAAGATGATAGTATGCTATCTGGTTTATCTTTATCATCATGTACTGCTTTAGGTGACCTTATAGGTCGCTATTACACGTTGATAGAGACTTTAGGATTCTTGCTTGACTGCCAGCAGTATGATGGCGATCATATACGTGGGAGCTGGGGTCTGTAAGCACATCCTTAAAAGGTCCCTAGTCGAAGAAGTTTCGAGACTGGGCATCGATACTCCATTAGTAGACTAGTGTATACAGTCGAGACCCCGACGAGGGGCGGTGGCCGGTCTCACATGTTAGTTATATGTATGCCCTAGAGGCCATTACTATACATGAGATGTATAATGTAGTGGATGCTGGGACATATATAGGGAGGACTTTCTTGCTCGACATGATAGTACGCTATCTGGTTGCCCTTTATCTTAACATGTATACTTATTGTCTCTCTGTTACACATTGATAAAGCCCTTAGGATGTATACTCGACTTCCAGGACTATGATGTAGATCATACTAGTGGGGCCTGGGTAGTCCATGAGTACATCCTTCAATGTTCCTAGTCGTGGGAATATCGAGACGGGGCATCGATATTCCAGAGTAGACTAGCGTATATCTTCTCGACCCATGTGATGGGCGATGGATGATCCCATATCCATTGGTGTTTGACATCAGAGACGGTATGCGGGTGCTGAGTGGAGACTGAGTACACTGAACGGACTCGCTGAGAACTCCCAGATGGTATTATTCCTCATGTCAGATGGCAGTTCTCTGGTGACACTGGTACAACTTAGTCTGTTGACCCGAGATTGTCATAGAGTCTTGTGTGTCTCCTACTGTACTTTGATTTCCAACCTACCACGGCTCTACTGAGTCATGCAAACAGGTGGTTTTTGGGTACAATCCCGATTCACATGGAGGGAATGAGCGATAGGAGGGGATTCGTCTCTCCCGGTATTGGGGGTTGATGTTGCGCTATGCTCGACTGGCCATAACTGGAAATCCCTGGCCAGGGTTGCACTGATTTACTGGTAAGTGTTATCAGTAGTTTCATGCTTGTTATGGACCTTACATCGGCATGACTTATCAAGCTGCTGGGGTCTGACGTTTACCACCCCTAGGCGAGATATGCGACATATCAGACGAACAGACCGGACTGTGCGGCAAGTGTTACTGATTGGATTCGCAGGAGTGTGAGCAGGCTTGCTCGTTGATCTTCTGATCGCTCAATACCCGGGTGGCCGTTACGTTTAGCAGACCGCTTGCTGCTTGTGAGTGATTGATATGATCACCACCTACTGCCGGCGTATTGACGAGTCTTTAGAGACCTACACAGAGGTTTCCTGGCTCAAGCGAAACGAAATAGGAGCGCATATGAGATATGTGCGGGACCAAGAATAATACCAGTTTGTGATACTGTATTCTATTCTCGCGATTTGTATCATCGCTCAGTTATATGTGATATAGCCGGGTTACCGAATCAAGTGTTGATTCGATATATTGATACACTAGATATTAGTCGGTTATATGCGATATGACCGGATCGTTAAATCAAGTGTTGATTTAATGATTTAATGTATAATTATATATTTGATATATTACTTTACATTAAATAGTATTGGTTCACTTAAGATTGATTTTCTCACTTGATGTGCACAAGTTGTATATGTCATATATATTTGTGCACTAGTTTGTATCATGGTTGATGATACATGCAAACATGGGTGGGTGGGTGACATACACCATGTTAAATATAATTTAGGTTTTTATTTATCTTAATTATTCAAAATGGTGGCTTCTTTTGTCATGGCTTGAAGCTTCATGAAGCTTGAAGCAATTTTGACAAAGTCCACTCATTTTGTCTTGATTAAGATATTCATTAACCAAACCATTATAATTAATTATGGTTTAGTCTCTACAAAGGTTAGCTCACTCATGGTTGCATTATGATAGACTTCACTTGATTATTTTTTTCATATAATTCATTTCTTATTTTCTTTTCTTTCTTCTTCTTCTTCTTCAAGAAGAAGAAGAGCTTCCTAGAAAAATTATCAAGTGAAGAAACAAAGTGAGAAACCCAAATCCAAAGTGAACCCACTTCCTATTTCATCATCCTCTACTACTTTCCATTTAGTTTAGGGTGTTCTCTTCACAAAGTTCATTACCTAGTGAAGATGGAGCTTGAGTTTGAGTCTCCTCGACGTAGATCATCTTCGGCCTCGAAGTCAACGACCTAGCCCGCTCATTTCTCCGAGGAAACCATCACTCGAGTCCAGGATCTCAATGATCGCAGCGAAGGGACGTCAACACGGATCTTTATAAGTGAAGGACCGGATCTACAAAGGTTGTAATCCCTTTCACTTGTTGTTAAAGAGTTTAATTTGCTTGTTTTCGCATAATCTCTTGTATACGATCTTGGTTAGGGATGTTCGGCACGGCTATTTTTTTTAATCGGGCATGGTTAATGCCTCGTAGAACCTTGTGAGCATGCCTAGGAACCCTACAGTGTTATCAGAGACAAGCTAGAGCTTTAGGCAAAGTCTAGACGAAGTTTAAAGTCCGATCGAACCCCAGAACCCTAGTTTTTACCCTTCTCTGGAAATTTTTCCAAACTGTGATTTTTTATGAATTAAAAATACTCAAAAAATCAGCAGGGTTTTCTAGGAATTACTGTACAGCACGTGCTCCTAACTCGATCAATGCGCTGCAGAACCGCGGCCGTACCCTGGCTTGCGCGGCGGTTACGCGGCCATACTGTAGCTTCATGCTTCACTGTTTGCATAGTAACCTCTGTATGTGTTTCCTGATTCTTCTGGGAATTTTTAATTTATACTCATGTGTTGAGTTTTCTAGGTTGTATTGGGGATTCATTGATTTGATCGGATAATTTAACTTCGTTTTAGTTTTTCCGGGTAATTTTGGAAAGTGTTAAAAAGTTCGACCGGAATCAATAACTCACTTTTTCCCGACCCGGAAAAATTCCAAGTGTTGGATTTTTCCGTAGTTTAAGAACGTTCTAAGTCGTGCAAGTAACGCGATTGACCCTCTAGAAGACAACAAACCTTAACTCGATTATGTGACCGTCTTGAACTGCCTTGTGAACCTTAGGGTTTGGGGCAGTACGGCGTTGCCACAAGTGAGGCGTTGGCTTGACCCTTCTACGGCTGGACCGTTGGTACTGTGGCATGAAATGGATGTTTTTAAACCTATTTCATGTGTTGAGCTATTTGGGAAAACTTGGGTGTTTGATTATTTGATCGGAAAGTTTAACATTCTCTATTTATCTGGAATGTGATACAATATTTGGAATCCCCAAGAAGTTATGAAATAACTAATTTGAATGTTATAAATCTAGCACTTTAGTCTTAAATGATCGGTAGCTATGGGATTTTGATGCGATCAAAAGTCCGTCGCAATCACGTAGCGTGCGCGGATACTCGCCGGGTAAACTTAATAGATAGCCACGCCCCATAGCCCCGACCAAGTGACTGTAGGAGAACCCCGTCGCCAAAAGCATCCGTTCGGGTGCTCGCTGCAGCGGTGTTCCTCCTTAGTGCACTTCGTCGACGACATCCGGGGTTGCGGCCGTCTACTAAAGTTTGCGACGAGCATACGATCAGGATGTCGGGAATCTTATTGAATTGCCCGACTTGGTATTGAAAAGAGTTTTCGATAATGAGACTAAAAAGCGGGGTTTATAATTGTTAGGCATGCGATGTCTAAGGAATTCATTTGGTTAGGCATGCGATGTCTAAGGAGGTTGCGGATTCCAACTTTTGTAGTTTTACACTTTCTTTTCTGCGACCGTAAGTCTAATATATGGTGTATCGCCGTTTTCGTTGCTATACGTCAACGACAATTGGGATACGCATATTTACTTACATTGATGACATGTGATGTTATGTGTTGCTGGATATGTTATATTGGATCGTCGTGTTTGAATAGCCGAGGTTTTTTATGTGAGATGAGTGTTTTTCTTTTTCATTCATATTAAAATTCATTGTATGTAATATTCTTTTATTGGGGCACTTCCGGGCTGAGGATGATGTCACCATTGTATATTATTTACTTTTTCGCATTAGGATAGACCCAAGGCGGGGAGCACAAGTAACCGGGTTCTAGGGTCCAGTGGGAGGCCATCTCGAGGAGTCGAGTCCGGGTCTCCTAACTCTAGAATTCGTAGGGTTTCTTGCCGCTCTCGTAGGGGTCTAGGGGTGTGGGATTGGCTATTCATCACGACCGTGGAATCCGTGTTTTATACAGGCTCAAAATAAAACACGGACGTCCTAGTATATCCAATATTTCATATGATGTTTTCTGCTGCGTTATCTATGATGTGATCATGTGATATGTTCAAATAGATATTGTATATAGTTTATATGATATATTATATAGACGTTGCTTATGTTTTACACCCACACTAGCCCTGCCCCGCTATGCCGTTAGTCACCTAACCTAACGGTGCATGACGGGACATCGAGGCGAATGCAGATGGCATAAGCGTACGTTGTATTTATCTGTGATGTTTAGGTGGACAGATATGATGGGACGTTCATTAATAAGATTAATGAAAGAAAATAAACCTAAAAGATTTTGTGGAATCGAATCTCAAAAAAAAAAAAAAAAGCAAGTAGCTCTAGTTGTTGCTTTGCATAGCGGTGTTCCTTGTAGAACATCCAGCACTTTATTCGATAAGGAAAGAGCCGAGATCCCTTCACCGGGAGTGACCTCTTTAGCAATAACTAGAAGATGCTACAACCTTCGGTTTGACTTTTGACTGCTTTTCTAGTTCTTGCTTTGCATAGTGGTATTGTGAATATCCTGCACCTCATTCGACGAGGAAAGAGCCGAGATCCCTTCACCGGGAGTGACCTCTTTAGCGAAACTTGCAAAAGCCTAAAAAACACTCTATTTAAAAACCATTTGATTCCGCAACGAGATCAAGTTCAAAGCGTTAAAGGTTTTCTTAAAAACCATCCGCAACCCTCCGTCATTTTAAGAAGTAGACTACTTAGTATTCGTGCTGTGTTTGTTGACCATAGTCAAGACACAGTGTACGGTAGCTAAGTGATGTCTTCCAACACCGCATATGATGCGATTAGTTAGGACAGTTGCGTGACTTTGTTGACCGTAGTTAAGGGTCATGTGGGTGGGTCTAATTAATCAAGAAATGACGGGTAGAACTTGACTAGTGCTTATGATTTGTTGACCATAGTTAAGGTCATAAGTGCTAGGGGTAAAAACCTTTATCGGGAGTTTCAAGTGTTGAAATTTGCAATGAGACTGCATACCTTCTATGAGATAGTTGGATCCCGATACCCACTGCGAGTAATTGTTACTCCTAGGAGAGTTTTGCACTTTACAATTAGCCGATCAAGTGGGTGTCTAGAAAGGTGTCAACGGGGTTATACACCGGGGAAAATGAGGTTTATTTTAATTAGGTCCGTGCGAAAGCACGGGGAACGTCCCTCAAAGTACCGGCACTGGCCTGGCTGAAAGATTGGCGAACTTGTAGAGTGTAATTAATCCCGGCTAGTCTTTCCTTTTAGGGTTTGAAGGAAGATTTGATAAAAACAGTGAGAGCCATTCTGATTAGATAAAATATATAACCAATCTAATCTTGCAAGAGCGTACGCAGAGTGTTTTCTTCTCTCTCTCTCCAGGTAGCAACCATGTCACGCCTTAATCAAGATAATAATATGGATGTATTGACCGAACCCGCTTGTTATACTGAGCTGGGGAACGTTGGCCCCGCTCAAACTTATAATTGTTATAAGACCGAGCATGAATTAGGGGAATACCAGGATTCCCGTGCCACCCAAACGAAGAAAGTGCATGCTGATGCATCTTCTTCGGGTGTGTTCATTACAGAGAACTGTTTCTCAGTATCCTTTACGTCCTGGATATGAGATACCGGATCAGGATCCCGCATATGTAATCTGTTACATGGGCTACAGAAAGGTTGAGAACTGAGAACGGGTGATAAGTTTCATGGGACAGAAAATGGTGCAAGTGTTGGAGCCAAGTCTATTGGTCACTATCACCCTGTATTACCAGAATACATTGATTCTGAATGAATGTTATTAGATACCGAACCTGATATACAACATCATATCAGTTTCTTTTTATTAAAGAAGGATATAATTTTGTATTGTTGGATAACGTTTTGAACATTTCCTATATCAAGAGTTGATCGGTTCAGGCACGTTATCTAAAAGCATTAACGTTCTAAATCAAACTACAGTTCTTAATGTACAGAACACACACAAGAGGAAGAGTTCAGAAATGAACGATTCCTTCTTGAGGTATTGTAGACTAGGTCATATCAATGTGACCCGACTAGCTGAAGTAACATTTAGATGCATATTTAAATTAGTTTGAATTTACATCTTGTAAAACTTGCCAGTCATGTCGCAAAGATAAGATGACCATAGCTCGGTTTACTGGAAACAGAGAAAGAGTTAGTGAACTTTTGGGACTGATACATAGTGATGTATGTAGGTCCCCAGTCTACATATGCCATGACCGGTTCTTTGTACTTCATTACATTCACTGATGATCTCTCTAGATTCAGACATATGTTCCTGTTGAAACACAAGTCCGAAACTTTTGAGATAATCACCGAATATAAGTTAGAAGTAGAGAACCAAAAACAGGTATAAGTATTATGTACTTTGATGTGATCAGGGAGGAGAATACTTGAGCATGGGATTCCTGGACTATTCTAAAGAGAATGAGATTCTCTCTCAGCATTACTCCTCCGTATACACCACAGCACGTCGATGTATCGGGGCGGAGCAATCACACCCTATGTGATATGGTGCGCTCTATGATGAGTACTACTGAGTTTCCTATTTCCTTTTGGAGTTAAGCACTTGAGAAGCTGCATACCTATTGAATGGGGTTCCAATCAAATCCATTGCCTACCACTGAAAGGTTCCTAGGCACCATAATGAGGTTATACAAGTCATCGAACATGCCATTTTCAAATTTTAACGGTGCCTACAAACCCTAACAAGATCGTTTGCTAGAAAACTAGGCGAAAAAGAACTAGTTAACAACTTAACTAATGGGATATCGAAAATACAACCTTTGTAGATCCGGTGCTCCACCTCCATAGCTCCGCAACGAAGTCGTCTCCGCTGTCCAAAAGGAATCCGGGCTCTAGAGTCGGCTTCGTCGGAGAAAAAGCGAGCTAGGTCGTCGATGTCCATGCCGAAGATGATCTACGTCGAGGCATCGCTAAATCAAGCTCCACCTTCACCTTGCCATGAAAACTTGTGAAGGAAACACACTCTACTACTTGGCAAGAGGTAGAGGATGAAGAAATAGGACGTGGGTAGACTTTAGAATTGGATTTCTCACTCATTTCATCAAGTTGCCATTGATGGTCAAGCTTTTCTTCACTTGAAGGAAGAAGAAGAAGAAGCTAAAATAATATGATAAGAATATTAGAATTGAAAAGAAGAATCAATCCTTATCATATAATGAACAATGGTTAGATGTAGAGAGTTAACTAAGGTTTAAGTGAGTGGTGAGGGTTAAGCATGAGACAAAATGGTCATTAAGTCAAAGTCTTCATGAAAGTTCTTGAATGAACAAAAGAAAGCAACCATTTTCCTCATTTTGCCTTTTCTTATTCCAAAAAGATAAATGAATAAAATGAAATCAAAAACCCTAATCACCCACTTAACTATTGTTTAATTCTTAACACTTAACCATAATGCATGTATCATCAAACATGATACAATATAGTGCACAAAATCATATCGCATATGTAATGCGCACATCCGAGTGAGAAAATCCATTATAAAGTGAACCGATACTAGTTAATGCAAAGTAATATATCAAATATATAATTATGCATTAAATCATTAAATCAACACTTGATTTAACGATCCGGTCATATCGCATATAACCGACTAGTATCATTAGTAACAACTTATCGAATCAACACTTGATCCGATAACCCGGCTATATCGCATATAACCGATCAATGTCACATCGCGAGAATCGAATACAGTATCACATACTGGTATTATTCTCGGTCCCGCACATATCTCATATGCGCTCCTATTTCATTTCGCTTGAGCCAGGAAACCTCTGTGTAGGACTCTAAAGACTCGTCAATACGCCGGCAGCAGATGATGATCATATCAAGCATCCACAAGCCGCAAGCGGTCTGCTAAACGTAACGGCCACCCGGGTATTGAGCGATCAGAAGATCGACGAGCAAGCCCGCTCACACTCCTGTGAATCCAACCAGTAACACTACCGTACAGTCCGGTCTGATCGTCTGATATGTCGCATATCTTGCCTAGGGGTGGTAAACGTCAGACCCCAATAGCTCGATAAGTCGTGTCGATATGAGGTCTATAACATTTCGAGAAACTACTGGTAACACTTACCAGTAAATCTCAGCAACCCTGGCCAGGGATTTCCTGTTATAGCCAATCGAACACTGCACAACATCAACCCCTTATACCGGGAGAGACGAATCCCCTCCTATCGCTCATTGCCTCCATGTGACTCGGGACTGTACCCAAAAACCACCGTTTTGCACGCCCTCTTGTACGTGGTAAGATGGAAATCAAAGCACAGTGGGAACCACACAAGACTCTATGACGATCTCGGGTCAACAGACTACTCTGTACCAGTGTCACCAGAGAACTGCCATCTGACGTGAGGTGTAATAACATCTGGGAGTTCTCGGCGAGTCCGTCCAGTGTACCCAGTCTCTACTGAGCACCCGTATATCATCTCCGATGTCAAACACTAAAGGATATGGGATCATCCATCGCCCATCTGTATGGGTCGAGAAGGTATACGCTAGTCTACTCTGGTATATCGATGCCCCGTCTCGATACACCCACGACTAGGGACTTTGAAGGATGTACTTATGGACTACCATGTCCCCACTAGTATGATCCGCATCATAGTCCAGGTAGTCAAGCACACATCCTAAGGGCTTTACCAACATGTAACAGAGAGACAATCAGTGTACACGTTAAGGTAAAGATCAACCAGATAGCATACTATCATGTCGAGCAAGAAAGTCCTCCCTATATATGTCCCAGCATCCACTACAATATACATCCTATGTACAGTAATGGCCTCTAGGGCATACATATAACTAACACTTCATATGTGATATGGAATGGGAAGTTCCCATATCTTAAGTTTGTTAAGATTTGGGGTTGTCCGGCCTATGTCTAAAAGCAAAATCCGGACAAGCTTGAGGAAAAGTTAGTTCTGTAGAAGTTTGTTGGATATCCGAAGCATTCGCACGGGAATACCATCTACCTAAAAGAGGAACAAAATATGTTTTGTTTCTCAACATACCAGCTTTGTGAAAGGGAATTTCTTATGAAGAAATTAGTGGTAATGAGGTAGAACTGGAAGGAGTTCCAGCTATACAAACTACAGCAGATGATTTGGTAGAACCAAAGGATTCAATAGATTCCGACAAACCTCATCCTCTCCGCCGATCTAGTAGGGTTCCTCATCCGCCGGAGAGATACTTCGGTTTCTCGATGACAGTGGGAGCGAGGATTGCATCATGAGATGATGACCCAACTAGTTTCGAGCAGGCCATCAAGAGTGGGGACTCTATAAGAATGGCTGGATGCTTAGCGATCTGAGATGGAATCCATGTACACCAACAAAGTATGGACTTTGGATGCTATATCTGAAGGGTTAAATCCCCATCAGGAGCAAGTATATCTTGAGAAGATTACTTGGTGTAGATGGAAAAGTTGAGACTTTCAAAGCTAGACTGGTTAAAACTTTTCATCATCGACCAGGCGTGGATAATGATGAAACCTTTTCCAGTGGCTGTGCTTAAGTCCATCCGGATCCTACTTGCCATTGCTACATACCATGATTACGATATCTGGTGGTTGGGTGTCATGACTGCTTTTCTAAATATTGATTTAGAAGAGAGCGTCTACAAGTACACAGCTAGAGGGCTTCGTAGACAGTGGGAGCAGCGAAAACGTGTGCAAGTTGCTTTACAGGATAAAGCAGACATCGCGGAGTTGGAACGTCTGTTTTGATGTTGTAGTCAAAGAGTTTGACTTCATCAAAATAGTAGATGAACCTTGTATATATAAAAAGGTAGTAGAAAGTAAGGTGGTCATCCTCGTGTTGTACGTGGACAAGATACTCTTGATAGGAAAAGAGTTTCCTATGCCACGCTGGGTCAATCTCCTCTTATCACATGGATTCTCAATATAGGATCAAAGTGATACCTCCTAAATCCTGGGTTTTGGATCTATAAGATAGATCTAATTGGATGTTAGGATTCTCACTAGTTGTAGTGAGATGGTATCAGTAGATCCTGGGGAGAATCACCGAAAAAGTTCCAGGGTGATAAGGACGACTGAATGTCAGTCGCAGGCATTGTCTTTACCCTCAATGGAAGGACGGTATGTTGGAAGAGTTCCAAGCTAAAATACCGTGGCAAACTAGACGATAAAGGCTGGTGACATCGCTATCAAAGATATTACCAAAGAGGCAGTTTGGGTGTATATTAGTTCATGAGATGAACTAGGTTCCTACCATTTTGTGACAATGGAAGAGTGTCTTTGGCCCAAGGAACCCCGGTCCCATCAGTGACCCAGACAAATTCCAAGGCAGTGTCACCTGATCATGGAGATAGTTGATCTCCAGGGTGATCGAGGTTAGGAGAGTAGACTTAGAGAAGAACACGGCGGATCCACTCACAAAGGAATTTTCCCAGAGAGAGACATATATGGGATGGTTGAGTATGAGATACTACAACCACTGCTACAGATGGCCCTAGTGCAAGTGGGAGATTGTTAGTTATATATATGCCCTAGAGGCCATTACTTTTCATGAGATGAATAATGTAGTGGATGCTGGGACATATATAGGGAGGACTTTCTTGCTCGACATGATAGTACGCTATCTGGTTGCTCTTTATCTTAACTTGTATACTTATTGTCTCTCTGTTACATGTTGATAAAGCCCTTAGTATGTGTACTCGACTTCCAGGACTATGATATAGATCATATTAGTGGGGCCTGGGTAGTCCATGAGTACATCCTTCAATGTTCCTAGTCGTGGGAATATCGAGACGGGGCATCGATATTCCAGAGTAGACAAACGTATATCTTCTCGACCCATGTGATGGGCGATGGATGTGTAAGTGCACGGCGGCGCCCCGGCCGTCAATCCGACGGCCAAACGCGGAAACGGTGTTAAACTTAAATTTTTACGGACTTAGCAAAACCGGCACCACCGTGCACTAAACCCCGGATCGTGCCATTAAACTAGTCTAAGCTACTAACAAGAAAGGGGAAGAGATATACCGACGATCCAAGTCCTCCGGTCTTCATCTCCACTCCGATCTCCTCGCGGGATCTCCGTCCGTCTCCTCCTCGTCGGAAAGGGCACCACAAAGCCGGGTACTTTTACGGGCTCCCACCTCTATACCGAGGCAACTCGCGCATGAAGCCGGCTACTCGACATGCTCAAGATATGCTGTAGGGAGTGTAATGTAGAATGTATGTCTCACTTTGGGGTTGGTTGCCATAGATGGAGGAATGGTGTATAGAAAATTGGTGCTTTCAATTTTCTAGCAATGGAATGAGATGAAGAATGATATGCACAAAATGAATCACTCTCATTTTTCTTCCTCTCTTCTCTTTTCTTCTTCTCTCTTTCTTTTTCTTCTTTCTTTCTTTCTACCATTTTTTTCATCAAGTGAGAAGAATAAGGTGGAGGAATGAATATGAAGCATAACCATAGAAGGAAGGTGAGTGTAGGAAAAGTAGAAAGGTGACTATATCCTAAACATCATCATAACAATCTTTCTTATCAACCTCAAATCCTTTCTAATCTCATTAATACAAATCAAGTGATGGTTGAAAAGAAAAGATGCTTTCATAATTAATCCTTATGCAAATAAATCCTCCACAAAGTGTAATTTGCAAAACTGCAAATTACCCCCTCCATCGGAAAAGTCCGGCCGGGAAAGAACAAAGAAAAAACCGGCCGGAACGGAAATCAAACTGGCAACTCCAGAAAACTGGTCCCGTAATAAATTACAGGAAAAACCCCCATACTGTGCATACACACCCGCATCTGTATTCCGACCGGATACAGATGCAATGAGACAATATCTACACTGTACTATACTGGGATCGGCTTAAACAAAAGCCGGCTAGTAAAATCCGTTCGATCCTGATTCTTGCAATACCGCACGTATCTGATCGAACCTTGCCATATAACTATACGGCTACTAGTACAAAACTGTCCGATCCTGATCCGTGCAATACCGCACGTATCTGATCGGACCCTGCCATATCTCCATACGGCCTCTACAGCGTTTTGCCCGAAAGCTTGAGTAACTGTAAGTGTGGTGGACTCTAAAGACTCGTCAATACTATGGCTGTGGATTTAACCACTAGCACGTCAGAGGTATAAGCCAATACGTGACGGGCCACCAGCTATTGACCAAAAGGGACGTCGATGAGGAAGCTCACCCCGACACCCAACTGAGCCTGTCAGTGACAATATCCGTACAGTCCGGTCCGTTCGTCTATGAGCATCGCATGGCGGGCCTAGGGGTTTGGTAAAAGTCAGACCCCCAAAAGCGGTACAAGTCGTGTCGGAGTGTAGCCCAGAACACCCTGAGATACTACTGGAATACCTACCAGTAAATCTCCTGCCTTGGCCAAGGTCTTTGTGAAATGGCTCTCCTAGACACAGCGCGACCTCACCCCCAATACCGGGAGAGACGAACCCCTGAAGATCCGCTCACTGCCTCCATGTGGCTCGAGACTGTACCCAACTAAAACCTGTTTGCACGACTCCTTTGAGCCGTGGTAGGGTAGTAATCAAAGTACAGTGGGAACTCACACGAGACAAATGACGATCCCCAGGTCGATGAACTAACCTGTACACATGTCACCAGGGAACTGCTATCTGACGTCAGGTATAAGACCAACTAGCATGTTCCCGGCGAGTCCTGTCCGGTATACTCATAACCCAATGAGCACCTGTAAACATCTTAGGTGATCCAACTGACACCAGTGGCTTGTGAGACCGGCCACCGCCCCTCGTCGGGGTCTCGACTGTATACACTAGTCTACTCTGGAGAATCGATGCCCTGTCTCGAAACTCCCACGACTAGGGACCTATTAAGGATGTGCTTATAGACTCCAGCTCTCACTTATATGATCGCCCTCATACTGCTGGCAGTCAAGCATGAATCCTAGGGCTCTATCAACGTGCAATAGCGACCTGTCAGGTCACCTAAAGCAGTACACGATGATAAAGGTAAACCAGATAGCATACTATCATCTTGAGTAAGACTGTCCTACCGGGATAGGTCCTCCCTCAATCATTGCAATCACGTGCCTGTGATCCAATAATTGACTCTGAGGGCACTATCTCCAACAATCTCCTACTTGCACTCAAGGCTAATTATTGCGATGTCGCATACTCACAGCCCGTGTGATACCGAACATCCAACTCCTCTACTTGTCAGTCTCACAAAACTCGTTTGTGAAACTATTGCGTTCGAGGAATAGCCTCAGTGAGTGGATCCGCCTTGATGTTTCTTTCTATGTCTCTTTATATCTCAAGTTCGCGGAGAAAACTATCTCCCGAAATGAGCAATACCTGTCTTAGAGTGTCTGGATGTCTGATGGGACCTAGCTCATAAATGAACTCCAAATCCAAACTTCTTAGACTGTATCGTCAACTGAACTTAATCAGTATCCTGCGCCATGCCACCCTCAGTATTCCCTTGGACCATCTGTCCAAAACACTGCCCCTCATCAGAGGGATAACTATAACTCTGACAACCTCCTTGTCGTCCATGTCACCTTGGAAGCCTGGAATGATAACTGTCTCTCGAATGAGGCTGTCGTTATCATATTCCTAGAACATCCACTTATGTTCTAAAACTGCTTCCGACTGTTTCTCCAGGATTGGATCAATGTCAACTTATTGCATCTAGTGCAAGAACAACATCTGGTGTGGTACTTGACATCTCATGATTGACTCAATTGCCTGAGCAAGTGATCTGCCAATCATGCACATCCCTCTCCCCTTTAGTCTGTAAGACACCTTTAGAGAGGGTGACTCCATCACCTGCAGGTATACTACCGTGCCAGGAGTCGTCCATTCTAAATACTCTTAGAATGCTGTCTAAGTACCCTGATTAGGAAACCACCCAAATCTAGATCTAAAACCATAGATCTAGTAACCAGTATGTTTGATACAAAATCCATTTCCCATAAGAAGAAAACACTGTGTGACGACCAAAGTATGACCGATCGTAGTATAGGAGTTTCCTTTCCTACTTTGTGTATGTCATCCAAATACTATGACATCACACCCTACTACCTTCTCAACAGATCCATCCCCTATTCTGATGAAGTCAAACCCATGACTGTCACGTCAGAAATAGATGATCTATCTCCGATAAAACTGCTTTAGTCTATAAATAGACATAAGCTACCTGTCCACCAATGCTTCCGCTGCTCCCACTGACTACGACAACCCTCTGGCAGAGTCATATACACGTACACTTCTGAAGCGAGTTCAGAACGACGCTATACTCATCCTCCCGCCGGGTCTCGCAGCCTGGAACAACAGCAATGGTAATTGTGGGTAAACAAGAACTTCCCTGTCACCGTCCTTGAGGCTACCGTAGTACCTCTCGGGTGCCTGAAGTTACCCACCAAAACTGCGGAGTGGCCAATGGAATGTCAAATCAGATTGAATCTTTAGGTTCCTTATCAAATCTTCAGTAATCGTTTGCGGTTCTGGAATCACTTCCAGTTCTACCATACTCCCACTGCTGTTTTTGAAAAAATCCATTTTTAATAAAACTGTGGCGAGTCTTGAACAATATTTCTATTGATCTCCCAGATTGTAGAAAGTCAACCCTCGTCATAGCCTGGGTCAACCCACAAACAGCCATTACAGAAACGTGCCTATGAGTTATCCGGAGTCTGGTTTTAAGCATAAACCGGACAACTCCCCGTACCTTAACATCGTTAAGATATGAACTGTTCTATATCCAATATAGAACCAGAGGCACTGATTTAATTGAACCAGATTCAAATCATGCAGCTGTCTCCAGTGCATGTCAACTAAATGGAAGGAGGCCGATCAGCGTTACTCAACTTAGGAATACTTCCAATTATGAGTAACCCGAAAGAGAAGCAAGTTCTCTTAATCATTACTATCAACTGAATACCATACACAAGTATCTACATCTTCGATCACTTTGAAGAATCCCGATACTTGCAACACCTGGTTCTCTACTTTATTCAAATACCTATAACTTCTCAAAATTCAGACCCTGTGTTTCCACGAAACACTTGTCTAAAAACTAGAGAAGTCATAAGTAAACCGAATATAGTACGAGAACCAACCCCTCTGTCCCGATGGACCCTGGACAACATACAATACTATGTATAAGTCCCTTGAGTCTAGTGACTCATTCACTGTGTGTCGTAGGTTGAAAACTGTACTTTTGGTTAAGAAGAATTACACCGCTGTTCAATGCTCCTTACCTGACCATCCACTGATATAGGTAAATGTCATCGACATAATATCAAAAGGTATATCTCACTCTATGAAAATAGACGTACAGATATATCAATTTGAAATTGGTGCACAACAGCGGATATTCAAAACCAAATATTTGCCGACCGGCAAACAACCCAGGTGATCTCCTCAAATATCACCGATTACAACGAATCCCGATATAATGAGGATAATCACCCAATTCCCAATAACTTACTCCCACTCATCATCTGTAAAACCATACAGATGTGAGAATCAAATCTGGTAAATACATACCCTGGAGCAAGTGTCCAATCGGGAAATCAGTTTTCTTTTAACATTACACAGTGAAACTGAAACATTGAAATGTTTCGGTGGGGTATCCTGGTATTCTTAGTAATGCCTCTTCCATTATCCAGATTCACAACTATAACCATGTGTTTCTTTGCCACCTCTCCAAATCCCTTCATATGTCTTTAGTCATTACCTTCTGTACACCCCTTTAGGCCAAATGGTTTTCTTCCTTCCCTACCTTTCGGCACCAGCCTATGGTTTGGAAGAAGACTATCCAAAAAGCATAAAGGGTGTACTGTCCTAATCCTAGGAGCACTCGCAACGCGAGAGAAGGTGAAGATAAAAGACACCTGAATGTACTTTATTCCTATTTCTCCTGAACCAGGATCCATCCCCGAACTGGAACAAGTTCCTTTCGAGTTCGTATATAACCATACGATGGATTATCCAATAAAATGGGATCTTCGTAGTGATACGGAGTGTCCTGGAGAAATACAAAGGTGATTTAGGATTGGCGAAGAAATACTTGGTTTGGTCGTGAATAGCAGTCGCAATTTACTTTGCCCCCTTACTAATCCCTTGCTTTGTCTTAATCTTAATACCTTCTGTACACCGTTTAGGCTAACTGGTTTTCTTCATTCCCTACCGGTCGGCACCAGCCTAAGGTTTGGAAGAAGACTATCCAGTTTGCGTAATAGGTGTACTACTCCTAAACCAAGGAGTACTCGCAACCTGAGAGAGGGTGAAAAGAAAAGACAACTGAATAATCCTATCCGTTTTCTCCAGAACCAGAAACCATCCTCGAATTCCTTCGAGTTCGTATCTAACCATACGATGGTTTTGTCCAATGGAAGTGGACGTTCGCAGTAATACGGGGTGTCCTGGAGAAAAGGGTAAAAGTAGGAGTGGCAATGAGGTCTGCAACTCTGACAATCCAAAAGCCAGTGTTAAGAAGGTTCGGTCAACTTGGTCTCTGAGTCGTAGTCTAGGGTCGGGTCAATGGTCGTTGCCAAAGAGAGAGAGAAAAGAAAAACTCAGCGTGCACTCTAACCTAGATCAGAATGGTTACCAATTTATCTAATCTGGAAACCTCCCACTGTACCTCAAATTCTCCTCCAAACCTGAAAGAAGAATTAGTCGGGGTCACCCGAGGAGTAAACTAACTCATCAGTGGGAATCGGGATCCAACTCTCATCGCATGACAACGTGACGGAATCCGCTCACGGTATCACACTCCAGAAGGTATGCGCATATCTGGCAAGTTTCAGTTCTTTTGAAACTCCCGATGTGATTTCTGCCCCATGCTCTTATGACCTTGGCGTGAGGTCAAAATATCATAAGTCACATGTCAAGTTCTACCCGTCATTATCCAGGTTAATTTGAATCCACCCGTACATACCCTTGACGTAGGCCAAAATAGTAGTACGACTGTCCCAAACCAACGCATCTATCTATGCAACAGATAAATACCCGGCAGCTACCAATCACTATGCCTTGGCGTGAGGTCAAAATACATAGCTTGAATACTACCGAATATTTAACTGAAATGACGGAGGGCTACGAATGGTTTCTGGCGAAAACCTTTAACGTAATGAACTTGATATCATTGAAGGAACGGATAGCTTTTTTATAAAATATAGTGACGAAAACCTTTACTAAAGAGGTCACTCCCGGTGAAGGGATCTCGGCTCTTTCCCCGTAGAATGGGGTGCAGGATATTCCAAATGAATACCACGATGCAAAGCAAAAGTAATCGGCTATAGTGAAGTTAATGCCCTGATGCAAACTTCTGTCCAAGGGGTCACTCCCGGTGAAGGGATCTCGGCCCTTGCCTCGTCGACTGAGGAGCAGGATATTCCAAATGAATACCACGATGCAAAACAGAAGTGAACGTCCTTGCAATAACAGCTTTTAGAAAAGTGTTCCAACAACATCAGATTAGGTTTGTTTAACTTGCATTGATCCGAATCAACGCAGTCCCAACAATTGATCACACCAATAAAGAACGAAAATATACTGACGTACGTATATGCCATCCGCATTCGCCACTGGGTCCCGTCATCACCCGTTAGGTTAGCTTACTAACGACAGAGCGGGGACTGGACTAGCGCGGATGAAAAACATATACAACATCTACTAATATATATACCAATATATTATATTTCGCTCAAGGCGTGAAAAGAAATGCAACATCACAGAAATGTACAGCATCACAGAACAATACAGATATGTGGGATCCCCGGGTTTCACAGAGCCACTACTGAAACCCGACGTTCCCCTGGTCGTGTGGATAGCCTGTGCAATGAAATCCTAGACCCCTACGGGCGCGGCAAGTCACCCGCCAAAACCTGAAGCGAGGCAGCCCCCTTCAGCGCCGTGAATGGACCACCAGCACTCCACGGAATCCGGCAACTTGGGCACCCCTCCTGGGTCAACCTGTACCCCCTACGAGTGCGGCGAATAGCCCGCCAATCCTAGAGTGAAGCCCCCTCCGTCCCAATGCCATGAGATGCGGGCTTGTTACCCTCTAGAACCCGGCTATCCGTGCACCCACCGCGGGGTAATCCTAGTACAGAATGTAAAATATACATACACCGGGTACATCGACCGCAACCAGGTCGTGCCCCAAAAGAATAATACAAACAGGCAGTGACGGCAGTCCACATGTCGGACGCTCGCCCCGCAATATCAAATGTACATAATACAACAACACTGTACTAGCATTGCATCCAGGCTATCCCCACGACCTATCCGCAACATCACAGCATAAACATAGAACATCAACGTGAAAGTCACGTTCGCAAATCCGTCTAATCGAGCTATAGCAGTTAGACAGGATTTACCGATCGAGTGACATTCACGGTCGCAGATATAATGTAAATGCTGTGAAAAATGTGTTTAAAATATCCGATCGATCAAAAATTAACAAGTGGGCCCTCAATCAAAACTGTAGCACTCACAGAAATCCTGGGCCCAATTTTAATATTCCAAAACCCATATTTTAAGCCCAGAAGGCCTCTGAAAAAATTTGGTGAAGTGATGTGAATAGTGCGCGACGGAAGGGCCGCGGGAATGGGGTTTGCGCGGCGCTTCCGCGCTCCCACTGTGGAGTTACTTCGTCAAATTTTTACAGAACTCTTAGATTTTCCAGTACATCAATATTTTACAACCTGAAAAATTTTTCGAGACCAAAAATTTTCAACAGAAACTGATTCGAACTAAAATGCAGTTTTGGAACATTCGATCGATCGAAACAGAAAAACACATTACACCAAGCTAGACTATGTTAATGGCGAGGCTCTGATACCACTGTAAGTGCACGGCGGCGCCCCGGCCGTCAATCCGACGGCCAAACGCGGAAACGGTGTTAAACTTAAATTTTTACGGACTTAGCAAAACCGGCACCACCGCGCACTAAACCCCGGATCGTGCCATTAAACTAGTCTAAGCTTCTAACAAGAAAGGGGAAGAGATATACCGACGATCCAAGTCCTCCGGTCTTCATCTCCACTCCGATCTCCTCGCGGGATCTCCGTCCGTCTCCTCTTCGTCGGAAAGGGCACCACAAAGCCGGGTACTTTTACGGGCTCCCACCTCTATACCGAGGCAACTCGCGCATGAAGCCGGCTACTCGACAAGCTCAAGATATGCTGTAGGGAGTGTAATATAGAATGTATGTCTCACTTTGGGGTTGGTTGCCATAGATGGAGGAATGGTGTATAGAAAATTGGTGCTTTCAATTTTCTAGCAATGGAATGAGATGAAGAATGATATGCACAAAATGAATCACTCTCATTTTTCTTCCTCTCTTCTCTTTTCTTCTTCTCTCTTTCTTTTTCTTCTTTCTTTCTTTCTACCATTTTTTTCATCAAGTGAGAAGAATAAGGTGGAGGAATGAATATGAAGCATAACCATAGAAGGAAGGTGAGTGTAGGAAAAGTAGAAAGGTGACTATATCCTAAACATCATCATAACAATCTTTCTTATCAACCTCAAATCCTTTCTAATCTCATTAATACAAATCAAGTGATGGTTGAAAAGAAAAGATGCTTTCATAATTAATCCTTATGCAAATAAATCCTCTACAAAGTGTAATTTGCAAAACTGCAAATTACCCCCTCCATCGGAAAAGTCCGGCCGGGAAAGAACAAAGAAAAAACCGGCCGGAACGGAAATCAAACTGGCAACTCCAGAAAACTGGTCCCGTAATAAATTACAGGAAAAACCCCCATACTGTGCATACACACCCGCATCTGTATTCCGACCGGATACAGATGCAATGAGACAATATCTACACTGTACTATACTGGGATCGGCTTAAACCAAAGCCGGCTAGTAAAATCCGTTCGATCCTGATTCTTGCAATACCGCACGTATCTGATCGAACCTTGCCATATAACTATACGGCTACTAGTACAAAACTGTCCGATCCTGATCCGTGCAATACCGCACGTATCTGATCGGACCCTGCCATATCTCCATACGGCCTCTACAGCGTTTCGCCCGAAAGCTTGAGTAACTGTAAGTGTGGTGGACTCTAAAGACTCGTCAATACTATGGCTGTGGATTTAACCACTAGCACGTCAGAGGTATAAGCCAATACGTGACGGGCCACCAGCTATTGACCAAAAGGGACGTCGATGAGGAAGCTCACCCCGACACCCAACTGAGCCTGTCAGTGACAATATCCGTACAGTCCGGTCCGTTCGTCTATGAGCATCGCATGGCGGGCCTAGGGGGTTGGTAAAAGTCAGACCCCCAAAAGCGGTACAAGTCGTGTCGGAGTGTAGCCCAGAACACCCTGAGATACTACTGGAATACCTACCAGTAAATCTCCTGCCTTGGCCAAGGTCTTTGTGTAATGGCTCTCCTAGACACAGCGTGACCTCACCCCCAATACCGGGAGAGACGAACCCCTGAAGATCCGCTCACTGCCTCCATGTGGCTCGGGACTGTACCCAACTAAAACCTGTTTGCACGACTCCTTTGAGCCGTGGTAGGGTAGTAATCAAAGTACAGTGGGAACTCACACGAGACAAATGACGATCCCCAGGTCGATGAACTAACCTGTACACATGTCACCAGGGAACTGCTATCTGACGTCAGGTATAAGACCAACTAGCATGTTCCCGGCGAGTCCTGTCCGGTATACTCATAACCCAATGAGCACCTGTAAACATCTTAGGTGATCCAACTGACACCAGTGGCTTGTGAGACCGGCCACCGCCCCTCGTCGGGGTCTCGACTGTATACACTAGTCTACTCTGGAGAATCGATGCCCTGTCTCGAAACTCCCACGACTAGGGACCTATTAAGGATGTGCTTGTAGACTCCAGCTCTCACTTATATGATCGCCCTCATACTGCTGGCAGTCAAGCATGAATCCTAGGGCTCTATCAACGTGCAATAGCGACCTGTCAGGTCACCTAAAGCAGTACACGATGATAAAGGTAAACCAGATAGCATACTATCATCTTGAGTAAGACTGTCCTACCGGGATAGGTCCTCCCTCAATCATTGCAATCACGTGCCTGTGATCCAATAATTGACTCTGAGGGCACTATCTCCAACAGGATGATCCCATATCCATTGGTGTTTGACATCAGAGACGGTATGCGGGTGCTCAGTGGAGACTGAGTACACTGAACGGACTCGCCGAGAACTCCCAGATGGTATTATACCTCACGTCAGATGGCAGTTCTCTGGTGACACAGGTACAACTTAGTCTGTTGACCCGAGATCGTCATAGAGTCTTGTGTGTCTTCCACTGTGCTTTGATTTCCACCCTACCATGGCTCTACTGAGTCGTGCAAATAGGTGGTTTTTGGGTACAGTCCCGATTCACATTGAGGCAATGAACGATATGAGGGGATTCCTCTCTCCCGGTATTGGGAGTTGATGTTGCGCTATGCTCGACTGGCAATAACTGGAAATCCCTGGCCAGGATTGCACTGATTTACTGGTAAGTGTTATCAGTAGTTTCATGCTTGTTATGGACCTTACATCGGCAGGATTTATCAAGCTGCTGGGGTCTGACGTTTACCACCCCTAGGCGAGATATGCGACATATCAGACGAACAGACCGGACTGTGCGGCAAGTGTTACTGATTGGATTCGCAGGAGTGTGAATAGGCTTGCTCGTTGATCTTCTGATCGCTCAATACCCGGGTGGCTGTTTCGTTTAGCAAACCGCTTGCGGCTTGCGGGTGATTGATATGATCACCACCTACTGCCGACGTATTGACGAGTCTTTAGAGTACTACACAGAGGTTTCCTGGCTCAATCGAAACGAAATAAGAGCGCATATGAGATATGTGTGGGACCGAGAATAATACCAGTATGTGATACTGTATTCTATTCTCGCGATTTGTATCATCTCTCGGTTATATGTGATATAGCCGGGTTACCGAATCAAGTGTTGATTCGATATATTGATACACTACATATTAGTCGGTTATATGCGATATGACCGGATCGTTAAATCAAGTGTTGATTTAATGATTTAATGTATAATTAAATATTTGATATATTACTTTACATTAACTAGTATTGGTTCACTTAAGATTGATTTTCTCACTTGATGTGCACAAGTTGTATATGTGATATATGTTTGTGCACTAGTTTGTATCATGATTGATGATACATGCAAACATGGGTGGTTGTGTGGCATACACCATGTTAATTATAATTTAGGTTTTTATTTATCTTAATTATTCAAAATGGTGGTTTCTTTTGTCATTGCTTGAAGCTTCATGAAGCTTGAAGCAACTTTGACAAAGTCCACTCATTTTGTCTTGATTAAGATATTCATTAACCAAACCATTATAATTAACTATTTAGTCTCTACAAAGGTTAGCTCACCCATGGTTGCATTATGATAGACTTCACTTGATTATTTTTTTCGTATAATTCATTTCTTATTTTCTTTTCTTTCTTCTTCTTCTTCTTCTTCAAGAAGAAGAAAAGCTTGCTAGAAAAATTATCAAGTGAAGAAACAAAGTGAGAAACCCAAATCCAAAGTGAACCCGCTTCCTATTTCATCATCCTCTACTACTTGCCATTTAGTTTAGGGTGTTCTCTTCACAAAGTTCATGACCTAGTGAAGATGGAGCTTGAGTTTGAGTCTCCTCGACTTAGATCATCTCCGGCCTCGAAGTCAACGACCTAGCCCGCTCATTTCTCCGAGGAAACCATCACTCGAGTCCGGGATCTCGATGATCGCAGCGAAGGGACATCAACACGGAGCTTTATAAGTGAAGGACCGGATCTACAAAGGTTGTAATCCCTTTCACTTGTAGTTAAAGAGTTTAACTTGCTAGTTTTCGCATAATCTCTAGTATACGATCTTGGTTAGGGTTGTTCGGCACGGCTATTTTTTTTAATCGGGCATGGTTGATGCCTCGTAGAACCTTGTGAGCGTGCCTAGGAACCCTACATCACAAACCATTGGTGTCAGTTGGTTCACCTAAGATGTATACAGGTGCTCATTGGGTTATGAGTATACTGGACAGGACTCGCCGGGAACATACTAGTAGGTATTATACCTAACGTCAGATAGCAGTTCCCTAGTGACATATGTACAGCTTAGTTCATCGACCTGAGATCGTCATTTGTCTCGTGTGAGTTCCCACTGTGCTTTGATTACTACCCTACCATGGCTCAAAGGAGTCGTGCAAACGGGTTTTAGTTGGGTACAGTCTCGAGCCATATGGAGGCGGTGAGCGGATCGGCAGAGGTTTCGTCTCTCCCGGTATTGGGGTTGAGATCGCGCTGTGTATAGGAGAGCCATTACACGAAGTCCTTGGCCAAGGGAGGAGATTTACTGGTAGGTATTCCAGTAGTATCTCAGTGTGTTCTGGGCTACACTCCGACACGACTTGTACCGCTTTTGGGGGTCTGACTTTTACCAACCCCCTAGGCTCGACATGCGATGCTCATAGACGAACGGACCGGACTGTATGGATATTGTCACTAACAGGCTCAGTAGGGTGTCAGGATGAGTTCGCTCATCGACCTCCCTTTTGGTCAATACCTGGTAGCTTGTTATGTATAGCTAGTACCACTGACGTGCTAGTAGTTAAATCCACAGCCAAATTATTGACGAGTCTTTAGAGTCCCCCACAGACAGTTTCTCAAGTTTCGGGCGAAACGTTGTAGAGGCCGTATGGTTTTATGGCAGGGTTCGAACATACGCGTGCACTTGTGCACGTGTCGTGTTTCAGACGGATAATACTAGCGTGTTTTAGTTTAAGCCGAGTCCTAGTATTATACTGTGTAGATTTTGTCTCATTGCATTTGTATTCGGTCAGAATACAAATGCGGGTATGTATATACAGTCGCGGGGTTATCAGGTAATTTATTACGTGGTCGTTTTTTTGAAGTTTCCAGTTTGCATTCCGTTTCGGCCATTTTTCTTTTCTATTCTTCTAGGCTGATTTTTTTTAGGGGGGGTTCTTGCAAAATTGGAGATTTATAAATAGAGGGCCTTTCCGTGGTTGCCGTGGCTCCTGCACATTTCCAGCAATTTCTTGATTTGCTTGGTTTCTTTTTGTGCATTAATTTTGAATGGATTGATATGGATATTGGTGTGACATTTTTTGAAGATGATCACTGATTCTCTCTTGCTTTATGCTCTTCCCCTTCTCTCCTTTAGGCCATGGGCGAGCCTATCTTTTGGCAGCCCCCCCATCTTTGTGAAGAGAGAAATTGATTCATTCTCATTGAAAAGAAAAATCCTCAAGTTCATTCCTCTTGCTCATTTCATCTCCACTCCTATAGGCAACTTCAATTAACCCTTGAGACAAAGTGATCTACGTATATTCTATAGCAACCTTGGACACGTCGGTTAGAAAACTTCGTGTCCGAGTTGCCTCGGTTCTGTTAGTTGTATGTATGCCCTAGAGGCCAATATTATACAGATGATGTATATTATATTGGATGCTTGGACATATATAGAGAGGACTTTCTTGCTCGATATGATAGTATGCTATCTGGTTGCTCTTTATCTTAAGATGTATACTTGTCTCTTGATACTGTCTTATAGTTACATGCTGGTAAAGCCCTTAGGATGTGTACATGACTACCTGGACTATGATGCAGATCATACTAGTGGGGCCATGGTAGTCCATAAGTACATCCTTTAATGTTCCTAGTCGTAGGTGTATCGAGACAGGGCATCGATATACCAGAGTAGACTAGCGTATACGCTTCTCGACCTATGAGATGGGCGATGGATGATCCCATATCCAGTGGTGTTTGACATCAAAGATGGTATACGGGTGCTCAGTGGTGACTGGGTACACTGTACGGACTCGCCGAGAACTCCCAGATGGTATTATACCTCACGTCAGATGGCAGTTCTCTGGTGACACTTGTGCAGGTTAGTCTGTAGACCCGAGATCGTCATAGAGTCTTGTGTGATTCCCACTGTGCTTTGATTTCCACCTTACCACGTCCAAGAGGGCGTGCAAAACGGTGGTTTTTGGGTACAGTCCCGAGTCACATGGAGGCAATGAGCGATAGGAGGGGTTTCGTCTCTCCCGGTATTGGGGGTTGATGTTGTGCTGTGCTCGATTTCCCATAACAGGGAAGTCCCTGGCAAGGGCTGATTTAGAGATTTACTGGTAAGTGTTACCAGTAGTTTCTCGACCCGTTATGAGCCTCACATCGGCACGACTTATCGGTTATTGGGGTCTGACGTTTACCACCCCTAGACTTGATATGCGACATATCAGACGAGTGGACCGGACTGTACGGGAAGTGTTACCGGCAGGATTTTACAGGAGTTGGAGCGGGCTTGCTTGTTGATTTTCTGATCGCTCAATACCCGGGTAGCCGTTATGTCCAGCTAGTACCGCTGACGGCTTGTGGGTGCTTGATGTGATCATCACCTACTGCCGGCGTATTGACGAATCTTTAGAGTCCTACATAGAGGTTTTACTGGCTCAGGCAAAATGAAATTGGAGCACGTATGTGATATGTGCGGGACCGAGAATAATGCGTGTATGTGATACCGTATTCTATTCTCGCGACTTTTTGTATCGGTCGGTTATATATGATATAGCCGGGTTATCGAATCAAGTGTTGATTCGATAAGTCGATACAATAGATGTTAGTCGGTTATATGAGATATGACCGGATTATTAAGTCAAGTGTTGATTTAATAATTTAGTGTATAATTGAATATTAGATATACTAGTTTACATTAACTAACACTTGTTCACTTGATGATTTTTCTCACATGTGCACAACTTTAATATATATGTGATATATATTAAAAAATGTGTTTTCTTTTGTATCATGGTTGATGATACACATGACATGGGTGTATAAGACATACACCATTCTAATTTTAGTGGAGGGGTTTTTATATTTAAAGTAAATCTAAATTGATTAATATTTGTTAAGTGCATGAAGCTTGTAGAAGCTTTTAGTGCTTTGACAAATTCAACACAATTTGTTTTACTTAAGATATTAGTTAACCCAACCATTAGAATTAGCCATGGTTATGTCTCTACATGAGTTAGTATATGATACTCACTCACCCATGGTTAGTGAACTCACTTGATCATTATCTCTTCTCATTTTATTTCTTCATCTTCTTCCTTGAGCTAAAAAGCTCTCTAGGGTTTGATCCAAAGTGAGAAACATTGTGAGAAACCAAATTCTAAAGTGAACCCACTTCCTATTTCTCCGTCCTCTACTATACTAGAACTTTAGTTTAGGGTGTTTGCTTCACTAATTCTCTAGTTAGTGAAGTACTAGCTTGAGTTGATATTCCCTCAACGTAGATCATCTTCGGCCTCGAAGACTTCAAGCAAGGACGTTTCTTTCACCTCGTGAAGCCATGCAAGAGCCCGGGAGAACCATGATCGCAGCGAAGGGACTACAACAAGGAGCTTTAGAAGTGAAGGACCGATCTACAAAGGTTGTATTTCGTATTCACTTAGTGGTTAATCTAATTTACTTGCATGTGATAGCCTAATAGTCTAGCAAAGATCTTGTTTAGGGATGTTAGGCACGGGTAAAATTTTTATCGGGCATGGTTGATACCTTGTAGTACTTTGTTAGAGTGCCTAGTAACCCTGCAGTGGTATCATAACCTAGATAGAGCATTAGGCGTCGTGTATACGAAGTTAAAACTCCGAACAAACCCCGAAACGCCAAAATGAACCCCTCTCTAGACAAATTTTAAAAACCGTGATTTTTCTGAATTAAAAATGCCTAAAAAATCTGCAGTGAAATATAAGAATTGTAGTGAAAAATGAGAGTATACTCCGTACAAACCGCCGTGGAACCGCGGCCGTACCGCGCTTGGGCCGCGGATCCGCAGCAGTACAGAGGATTTATGCCCTCATTTTTGCACTGTAATCTCTATTTCTGTGAGTTATATTTTCTGGGTATTTTTAAAATGACTCAAGTGTTGAGTGTTCTAGGGTTTATTTTGTAATCGTTGATTCGATCGGAAAATTTAAATTCGTTATTGTTTTCCGGATAATTTAGAAAGTATTAAAATGTTCGAACGGATATCATTAACTCCATTTTTCCCGGCACGAAAAACTTTCAAGTGTTGAATTTTTCTTGAGTTTAAATCTTTCGGAGAAACGTGCATGTAACGCGATGGACCCTCTAGAAGAACACAAACCTTAACCCGATTATGTGACCATCTTGAACTGCCTCTAAACCTTAGGGTTTGGGGCAGTACGGCGTGCCATATCTGAAGCGTTGTCTTGACCCTTCTACGGCTGGACCATTGCTACTGTGACGTATTCTGGAATTTTTGAACTCCGCTCAAATGTTGAGCTATTAAGGAAATCTTGGGTATTTGATTATTCGATCGGGAAGTTTAATACTGTCTATTTATCTGGAATGTGATACAATATGTGGAATTCATATAGTTAGGCATGAAATGCGAAATATGTGATATTTCGGATTTACGATGTCTAAAGAGATTGTGGATTCCAAATGTTGTAGTTTTACACTTTCTTTTCTGCGACCGTAAGTGTAATATGTGATATCGCCGGTTTCGTTGCTATATGTCAACGATAATAGGGATGCGCACATTTACTTACTTTGATGACATGTGATGTTATGTGTTGCTGGATATGTTATATTGGATCGTCGCGTTTCTAAATAGCCGGGGGTTTTATGTGAGATGAGATTTTTTATTTTCATTCATGTAAAATTAAATGTATGTAATATTCTTTTATTGGGGCACTTCCGGGATGAGGTCGATGTCACCATTTATATATTATTTACTTTTTCGTACTAGGATAGACCCAAAGAGGAGAGCACAAGTAACCGGGTTCTAGAGTCCAGTGGGAGACCAACTCGAGGAGTCGAGTCCGGGTCTCCTAACTCTAGAATTGGTAGGGTTGCTTGCCGCTGTCGTAGGGGTCTAGGGGTGTAGGTTTGGCTATTCATCGCGACCGTGGAATCCGTGTTTTATAGAGGCTCAAAATAAAACACGGACGTCCTAGTATATCCAATGTTTCATATGTTTCTTCTGCTGCGATATCTGTGATGTGATCATTTGATATGTCTTGATAAATACTGTATATAGTATATATGATATATTATATAGACGTTACTTATGTTTTACACCTGCGCTAGCCCTGCCCCGCTCTGTAGTTAGTTACCTAACCTAACGGTGCACGAGGGGACATCGAGGCGAATGCGGATGGCATAAGTGTACGTCGTATTTATCTGTGATGTTTTGGTGACTTAAATGATGGGACTTCATTAATGTGATTAATGAAAGAAAAGAAATCTAAAAGATGTTGTAGAATAAAATTTTCAAAAAGGGTAGCTACAGTTTTTGCTTTGCATAGCGATATATATGATATATCCTGCACCTTATTCGATGAGGAAAGAGCCGAGATCCCTTCACCTGGAGTGACCTCTTTAGTAAAACTGGCAGATACAACAACACTCGGTTTGTCTTTTGATTGCTTTTGGAGTTTTTGCTTTGCATAGCGATATATATGATATATCCTGCACCTTATTCCATAAGGAAAGAGCCGAGATCCCTTCACCGGGAGTGACCTCTTTAGCAAAACTAATAAAAGCCTCAAAATCAGTCCATTTCAAAATTCACATGATTCTAAAACGGTATCAAGTTCATTACACAATAGGTTTTCAGAAAAACCTGTCGTAGCCCTCCGTCATTTCAGATAAGTTGTATATAGTATTTGTGCTGCATTTGTTGGCTTTTGTCAAGGTGTAGTGTGCGGTAGCTATATGCTGCTTATCTGCTGCATATGACGCGACTGGATTTGGGTAGTCGTACGGCTTTGTTGGCTTTCGTCAAGGGTCGTGCGGGTGGGTTTAATTCAGTCAAGAAATGTACGGGTTGAACTTGACTAGCGGCCTATGGTTTGTTGGCTTTCGTCAAGGTCATAGCACGTTAGGGGCAAAATATTATCGGGAATTTCAAGTGTTGAAATTTGCAATGATATTGCATACCTTTTATGAGATAGTTGGATCCCGATACCCACTGCGAGTAATTGTTACTCCTGGCAGAGTTTTACACAGGACAATTAGCCGATCAAGTAGGTGTCTAGAAAGGTGTCAACGGGGTTACGCCTCTGGAAAAACGAGCTTTACTTTAATTAGGTCCGTGCGCAAGCACGGGGAACCTCCCTCAAAGTACGGATACTGGCATGGCTGAAAGATTGGCGAAATTGTAGGGTGTAATTAATCCCGGCTAGTCTTTCCTTTTAGGGTTTGAAGGAAGATTTGATAAAAACAGTGGGAGCCATCCTGATTAGATAAAATAATAACCAATCTGATCTTGCAAGAGCATACGCTAAAGTGTTTTCTTCTCTCTCTCTCCAGGTAGCGACCATATCATGCCTTAATCAAGATAATAATATGGATGTATTGTCCGAACCCGCAAGTTATACTGTGCTGGGGAACGTTGGTTCCGTTCTTTCTTATAAAAGTTATAAGACTGAACAGGATATAGGGGAATACCAGGATTCCCATGCCACCCGAATGAAGAAAGTACATGTTGATGCATTTTCTTCGGGTGTGTTCGTTACAGAGAACTGTTTCTCCATTTCCTCTACGTCCTGGGTATTAGATACCGGGTCAGGATCCCATATATGTAATCAGTTAAATCGGCTTAGGAAAGGTAGAGAACTTGGAAAAGGTGATAAAGACATAAGGGTTGAAAATGGTGCAATTGTTGCAGCTAAAACCGTCGGGGAATATTGTAAGTCCACGTTACCTCTCCCGGTACTTACGGGCTTGCGGAAATGATGAAAAACGATTTTTGAAGAGGTGGTAACATGGACTCAAAATACGGATCTTTGTTAAACAACTAGCTAACAACCTAACTAGAGTTTTACCTACTCGGTTAGGGGGGGCTATACCTTTATTGAACTCCTTTGTCTTCAACTCTTTCCGGTGTATGGATCGGCCTCACCTCGTCGTTTCCTTGCGCCGAAGATGGATCCACCTGAAAACTTCTACCTTTGGCTTCTTCTTCGAACTTGAAGAAACTAAAACACTTGGTTTGCTAAACCTTGTGAACTAGGATGAGTAGAGAAGTGATTTGGGTTTTCTTTTATCTCTAAGGCAATGTTTCTCAACTTATGAGAGGGTGTTGCCTTGAACTAGAGAGAGAGCAAGAGGAAGAGCAAGAGGGAGAGCTCAAGCAAGAGAGAGAAAATGAAATGAGAGACTGAGTATTATTTTGCCATCCAAGCTCTCATAATCCAAAACCATCATAACAAAATAGTAATCAAGTATTATGTGATGGTTCAAGTCAAAATGGCTATATCATTTCATGCACTCATTTTGCAAAAACAAACAAGCAAGCAAAAGTCTTTGCCATGAAATGATAGCCATTGTCAAGATGATGGTCAACTAGTCCAACCTAGTCAACCGGTCAACAAAGTCAACAAGTCAACAAAGTCAACCCTTCAACAACCATGGCACTATAATAATTAATTAATATTATTGTTAATTATATTTCTTATTCTCATTAGGGTTTAGCCAAAAGTCAATAGTCAACAGTCAACAGTCAACAGTCCTAATGAGAATCCTCTGCCTCTGTCTCTCTGTCAACTGTGCATACACACCCGCATCCGCGTTCCGAGGAACACGAAATACAAACGAGATAAAACCAATCCCAAAATGTACACTAGGATCTGGCTTAAACCAAAGCCCGCTAGTGTTAACTGTCCGGACACCAAACGTGCATAAGTGCACGGATGTGACCGAACCCTGTCGCAAAACCATGCGACCTCTACTCTTTTTCCTAAAGGCGAATAGCTTTCTGTGTGGGACTCTAAAGACTCGACACTACGCTGGCAGTGGGTTTAACCACAGACCGCAAGCAGCACTAGCTGTGCATAACGGTCCCCAGGTAGAAGCCGAAAAGAAGACTGACGAGGTGAAACCCATCTGAACTCCTACTGAGCCTGAATGTGACAATCTTTGTACAGTCCGGTCTATTCGTTTGATACATCGCATGGCGGGCCTAGGGGGCGGTAAACGGCAGTCCCCTAATAGCGGTACAAGTCGTGTCGGAGTGTAGCCCAGAGCACCCTGAGATAGCACTGGAAACCTACCAGTATATCTCGCTTGCCCTGGCCAGGGACTACTCGTGTAATGGCTCTCCTAGACACAGCGCGATGTCAACCCCCAATACCGGGAGAGACGAATCCTGTCTGACCGTCACAGCCTCCAAGTGCTTCGGGACTGCACTCAACTACTACCTGTTTGCATGACTCCTTTGAGCCGTGGCAGGGTAGTAATCTAAGTACAGTGGGAACACACTCGAGGCGAAGTGACAGTGTCAAGTCAGCGGACTAAGCTGTACTCATGTCACCTGGGAACTGATAACTGACGATAGGTATAGTACCAACCAACAGTTCCCGACGAGTCCTGTCCGGTGTACTCGTAACCCAACGAGCACCCGCATACTATATCAAGTACGACGTACTGACGGCTGTGGGACAGACCGTCTCCCACACTGGGATGAGAAGCGCATATGCTAGTCTACTCCGGAGTATCGATGCCCTGTCTCGATAGTCCTGCGACTAGGGACCTGCATAAGGATGTGCTTATAGATTACCCAGCCCCCACTAGTGTGACTGCTATCACAAGGCTGGTAATCAAGCAAAGATCCTGAGGGCTCCACTAATGTGTATAAGTGATATACTAAAATAAACACATGTACACATTGAAGTAGAAACAAACCAAGTAGCATAGTACTATATTGAGCAAGATTGTCTATACAAGGTCAATATCCCAAGCTTCCATTAAGTAATATACAAACTAGTATGATACAGTAATGGCCTCTAGGGCATATACACTAACAATCACCCACTTGCACTAAGGCCATGTACTGGCGTATCGAAGACCTATCATCTCGATCAGCCGCTCGAACTGAGTCTAGGGTAAGGCCTTTGTGAGTGGATCAGCAGTGTTATCTTCCGTAGAAACTCTCCGAACCTCGATCTCCTGGCGACCCACAATCTCCCTGATCAGGTGATACCGCCTCAAGATGTGTCTGGATCTCTGATGGGACCTGGGTTCCTTCTCTAAAGCTATAGCCCCGTTGTTGTCGCAATACAGAGGTATTAGATCAACAATGGACGGAACCACCTGAAGTTCAGTTAAGAACTTCCTTATCCATACAACTTCTTTTACGGCATCTGCAGCTGCGATATATTCCGCTTCCATCGTCGAGTCAGCAACGGTTTCCTGTTTGGAACTCTTCCAACACACCGCCCCTCCATTGAGGGTAAAGACATAACCCGACATGGACTTGGAATCATCCTTGTCACTCTGGAAGCTGGAGTCAACAAAGGCCTCGATCTGGAGGTCTTTTCCGCCATACACCAAGAACATCTCCTTAGTCCTTCTCAGGTACTTGAGAATGTTCTTTACTGCTCTCCAGTGTTTCTCCCCAGGGTTTGACTGATACCGGCTCACCACACTCAGTGCATAAGCTACATCTAGTCTGGTACATAACATCGCATACATTATAGAGCTTACCGCAGAAGCGTAGGGTATAATTGACATGCGATCCCTTTCCAAATCAGTCTTGGCAGACATCTCTTTGGAAAGGGTGATCCCGTGACAAGCCGGTAGATTACCGCGCTTGGAATCTTCCATACTGAATATTCTCAGTATGGTGTCGATGTACCTGGACTGTGAGAGTCCCAGTATCCTCTTGGATCTGTCACGATAGATCCGGATCCCCAGAATGTATGAGGCATCACCCAGGTCTTTCATGGAGAACCTGTGTGACAAGAACTCTATGACAGATTGTAGCATAGGAATGTCATTTCCTATTAAGAGAATGTCATCCACGTATAAAACGAGGAATACTACAGTTCTCGCTACAAATCTAATATAGATGCATGGTTCCTCTGGATTTTTGATAAAGCCAAATTCTTTGACCGTCTCATCAAAACAGATGTTCCAACTCCGCGATGCCTGCTTTAGTCCGTAGATGGACTTAAGCAACTTGCACACCTTTGCGCTGCTCCCATTCTGAATGAAACCCTCTGGCTGGTCCATATAAACACACTCCTCTAAATTTCCATTTAGAAAAGCGGTCTTTACGTCCATCTGCCAAATCTCATAATCGTGGAAGGCGGAAATGGTAAGAAGGATCCGAATGGATTTCAGCATAGCTACTGGAGAAAAGGTCTCGTCATAGTCCAAACCAGGTCTTTGACGAAAACCCTTTGCAACCAGTCTAGCTTTATAGGTCTCAACCTGTCCATCTACACCAATCTTCCTTTTGAAGATCCACATGCATCCTACGGGTTTTACCCCATCTGGAGCAACGTCCAACGTCCATACTTTGTTGGTGTACATAGACTCCATTTCGGTCCGCATTCCATCCAGCCATTTTACCGAGTCATCGGTCTGAATGGCCTGCTGGAAGCTAGTCGGCTCATCATAATCAATGATGCAATCCTCTCCATCCCCGTCTATGAGAAAACCGTAGTATCTTTCGGTCGGATGAGACTTCCTGTCACGACCCGCAGGGTACGGAACGTGACTTGCACTTAAGTTACGAAACATCTCAAGACATCCGTAAAATATGTAAGCCAAAGCCCAGAAACCAAAACCAAATAAGCAAAAGAGTGAAGAAAAGCCAATCAGTTGAAAGCGAGTTTTATCAAATAAGTCATGTAAAACCCTTTTTAAAACAATACAAATTTTTCCGAAAATTTTGGCAGAGTCTCCTATATAATACTGGCCCCCAAAATGGATACAATAAGAATATATATGAATCCAACAAATAAGGCATCCCCAAGCGGGAGCTAGCTCTTCGCCACAAGGCGGTCATAAATCCCACGCAATGTAAAGCAACAACATGCGAAATAATCATAAGGAAGCATGAGAAAAGCAGCATGTCGACTCAAGTGAGCTCGACCCCAAAATACAGCATAAAAAGTCCATAAATCTCACAGTCTCATCTCTAGGTCAATATACAACAATACTGGTAGATACAGTAGATGGAGTACACTAGATACAAAGAATATACAAGGTGGTACAAAATAATGATATAACCCACCTAAGAGCAAAACCTCGAGTCCAGGCAAAAGAGGCAAAAGAAGCAAGTGCGCCCGCCGCTACTGTACTGACGGAGCGGACCTGCAAAAAGGCTGTGGCACAACGGGGGTGAGTTGCCAACTCGTGAGTAATAAATAACATCTACACAGGCTATCGCAAGTATGCACACAAGCATCCTAGCATCTATAATACAGGTATGGCAGGATATAATAGCAGGTATGTATGCCATATGACTATACCAGCAAGTATGTATGCAATATAAATATACTCGTGATCCGTATATGTAAGTATAAGAAATCATCTTTTTCAGTTTAAGAATCTCTTTTGAAATACCAGCACATACCAATAGAATCAACAAGAACCTGTGTCCAGCAACGACACCTCAAAACTATCACAAATCTCATATATCCATGTCATAGTATCTCTGGCCTCAGCCATCCGGCTGACCCAGCTCAATATCAAAATCTCATCATCTCGCGGCCACGGTCGGTATCCTCTGGATATCCGCCGTGCCAAACAGTCACCGGTAGGTAATCCGTCCCCTGCCAGGCTCAACGTCAACACCACATTCATCTTGCCCCGGGGTACCATACCGGGCCCACCATGTACCCGAGACGGTTCATCAAACTCCTCGAAACGGGTCTCGAAAACCACAGCAAACTCATGGTGGACGACACTTACATCACTAGAAAACCGCAATTTACATATTTTAAAAATATAATAAGTTTAGAAATTTTGCGGCTTTCCCCCGAAATCCAGAAATATCATAAAATCTCAAGAAATCCTCATAAGTGCATATGTCAAAGATAATGAATGCATATGGTATCAATAATCAAGTTGCGATGTGTGATTAATAGACTAGGCATGAACAAATAATATGATGGGTTACATGCACATGAATAGCAATCCTACGATTTCATTTTAAGGAATTAAAGGCAATAGCTCAAGTTTAAGTATCAATTATAGTAAAAGGTTTCAATTTATAGGTTATCTAGTGTGGTGGCATGGAAATTACCAGGGCGTGGGTGTAAGCATGAATAGTGCTCGTGCTGCATATAAAAACCCTGGCAATAGTGCAGGTGTCCTATAGAATGGGTTCGCATATGTATGTCGATATAAGGCATGGATGTAGCAATTAATCATACAAGTATTACACCCCTAATTACTAACATTACTAAGAATCTTTTTAAGCTACTAAAACTAACGGGCGGCTTGCGCCATCCAACGATAGTCCCCCGTAGATGTTACATCTACTCACAGAAATCCTCAGCTAGCTACGTCCGATCACCGCTTTCCCTTTTCGTGCCGCATCCGAAGCCTCCGCGACCGAACCTGGAATTTACATCAATACAAGACATAAGGTTACATATCATGAAACGACGCAAATCCCGAACGAGAATATCTACGTTCACAAGCTAGGCACAACGTGCACAAGGTGCGCGGAACACACACGAAAACCGCAAAAACTAACTAGAATCGCCGGTTTGTGATAAAGTGCACAAAACATCGCGCAACCACCCAAGTCAACCATAGATAGCCACTACACTAATTTCCAACACGCTAGCAATGCTTCAAAACCAAATTTCTATAAGCAACCCTTTCTTGATTTTTATAAATAGCAATAACAATGAAAATTTCACACAAGTTAACTTAGATTAGCGTAACATCAAGCCACTTAAGCAAAGTAACCATATAGATTGGTTAAGTAAACAACTAGATTAATTAAAAAGATTTAATTAATTAAAACATGGCTTCAAGAAACCCTAGTTAACTCAACCATTAACTAAAAAAACTAGATTAGGATTAACACAAAAATTAACACTAAACAACTAGATTAAAGAATTCTAACCATATCAACTTAAAAGAGTAGAAATTATACCTCAAATCTATGGATCTAGAAAGAAGAAATTTGCTTCAATTGATGGCCTCAAAGCATCATGATCCAAGCAAGGGAGGTTAAGAAGAATGGATGAAGGATTTGGTTTGAATTTTGAATAAATTGTGGATTTTTGGAGCAAATTTTGGATGAACTTTGATGGAAGAAGAGTGGAGATTTGGGGCTGTTTTTTCTGCAGGAATTCAGCAGTGAGGGAGTGGGGAGAAGTGTGGGGAAGTGGGGAAAAAAAAGTCCAAGTCAACCCTCTCATATTACCATAATACCCTTACCCTTTATATATATATATAACCATTTTTAACCCATTTCTCACATGATTTAAGGTCAAAAAGAGGGAAAGAAAATTCTTGGGCTGATACAACAGTGTGGGGCCGGCCAAGGGGAGTGAGGGTGAGTGTGAGAGACTTTACAAAAAAATTCTATGCAAAAAGACCCCCACAAGTCCAAAATTGCAAGTTTTAGCTTAAATTCAATAAATTTCGTTTTCCATAATAAAAATTAGTTAAAACTTAAAATAAAATACTAAAAATTTATGTTACAACTAGATTTTAATTAACATGATTTTAAAGCTTAAATTTAGCCCATTTAAATTTATATTTATCGCTAATTTAATGTATTTTCTTACCAGCTTAAAATAATATTAAAAATTGAAGAAAAAAAGGAAAATTTTTAAACGACCAGAATTTCTTAAGTAACTCATTAGCTACTAAAAACTTGCAATTACCTATCCAAATTAGGTATAATTAGTCCTAAACTGCAAAATAACAAAAAGACGGTTTACGGAAAAATACCGAATTTTCACCGATTTTCGGGAAAACACCAAAACGACTTTTCAAGGCGTTACAATCTTCCCCCCTTAAAGAAATTCGGTCCCCGAATTTAAAAAAAATATAACTACGCGTACCTTCAAAGAGATGGGGATATTTCTTCCTCATCTCGCCCTCGGTCTCCTAGGTAACCTCCTCGCTGCTCGGGCTACGCCAAAGGACCTTGACGGTTGGTATAATCTTCGATCTCAACTTCTTCACCTGTCGATCCAGGATGGTCACCGGCTGCTCTGCAAACGTAACGTCGCGCTCTAGCTGGACTGTCGGGTGCTGAATCGCATGGGAAGGGTCGTGAAGGTACTTGCGGAGCATCGAAACATGGAAGACGGGGTGAACATCAGGAAAGCTGGGTGGAAGGGCCAAATGATATGCAACAGCGCCGACACGCTCGAGGATCTCGAAGGGACCTACGAATCTAGGGCTAAGCTTCCCCTTTCGCCCAAAACGCATCACGCCCTTCATCGGAGAGACTCTCAGAAAAACATGGTCGCCAACTGCGAACTCTGATCTGCGACGGCGCCTGTCCGCATACGATTTCTGCCTGCTCTGAGCCGCTCTCATCCGGTCTCGGATCAACTGTATCTTCGCTGTCGTCTCCTCAACAAGCTGCGGCCCCAAAAAACAGCTCTCGCTGAGCTCTGTCCAACAGACGGGCGATCTGCATCTCCTCCCATACAATGCCTCGAAAGGTGCCATCTGAATAGTATCCTGGAAGTTGTTGTTGTAGGAGAACTCCACTAGAGGTAAATGACGATCCCAGCTACCGCCGAAGTCTAAAACGCACGCTCTGAGCATGTCCTCGAGAGTCTGACTGGTCCGCTCTGACTGTCCGTCGGTCTGCGGATGAAACGCTGTGCTGAAGCTAAAAAGAGTGCCAAAATCCTCCTGAAGTCTCTGCCAAAGTCGGCTGGTGAACTGGGTGCCTCGATTTGACACGATACAAGTCGGTACGCCATGCAACCGCACGATCTCGTCAATGTAGAGCTGAGCATACTGAGCGAAGCTGAAAGTGGTCTTCACTGGTTGGAAGTGAGCCGCTTTCATCAATCTATCCACGATCACCCAGATGGAGTCGTACCCTCGACTGGTCCTGGGTAGACCCACAACGAAATCCATCGAAATCTGCTCCCATTTCCACTCCGGAATGGGTAATGGCTGTAGCTCTCCTGCGGGCCTCTGGTGCTCGGCCTTGACTTGCTGACAAGTCAGGCATCTCGATACAAACTCCGCAATGTCCCTCTTCATCCCGTCCCACCAGTAGGTCTCTCTCAAATCATGGTACATCTTGGTGGAACCGGGGTGGACACTATACACTGATCGGTGTGCCTCCTCAAGAATGTCGCGCCGCAATCCATCAGCATCTGGTACGCACAGTCTAGATCCATAGCGTAAAATCCCCTGATCGTCAATCACGAACTCGGAAAATCTGCCCTGTCCCATCTATGCCATGATCTCTGAGCAACGTTCGTCACTGCGCTGTGCCTCATATATACGGTCAAGCAACTGTGGGCGTGCACGAACATGCGCGAGCTGTCCCCCTGTCTGAGTGAACTCGAACTCAACTCGGCCGTCACATAAAATCTGCCAATCTGCTGACGACTGCCTCTGCACTGCGCGCAAACACGATAGACTACCCCCGGGCCTCCTACTCAAAGCATCTGCCACCACATTCGCCTTGCCTGGGTGATATAAGATCTCGCAGTCGTATTCTTTCACCAACTCCATCCAACGACGCTGTCTGAGGTTCAGGTCTCGCTGCCGAAATATGTATTTTAAGCTCTTGTGGTCTGTGAATATTTGGCACGACTCGCCATATAGGTAATGTCGCCAAATCTTCAGTGCAAAGACCACTGCAGCCATCTCCAAATCGTGAGTGGGGTAGTTCTGTTCATGCTTCTTCAACTGCCGAGAAGCATATGCGATCACCCGGCCATGCTGCATCAATACGCATCCTAACCCCACTCGCGAAGCATCACAATAAACCACGAATCCGCCTGATCCTGAAGGCAAAGATAATACCGGCGCCGTAGTCAAACAAGTCCGTAGCTGCTGAAAACTGTACTCGCACTACTCCGTCCAAACGAAATGAACTCCCTTCTGGGTCAATCCGGTCATAGGTGCAGCAATACGGGAGAAATCCTGAACGAATCGCCTGTAGTAGCCAGCCAGGCCTAAGAAACTGCGGATCTCCGTAACTGATGTCAGTCTGGGCCACTGCTGAACAGCCTCAATCTTCTCCGGGTCCACACAAATGTCGTCTCTCGTAACCACGTGACCCAAGAATCCGATGCTGTCCAGCCAGAATGCACACTTGGAGAACTTTGCGAACAACTGGTGCTCCCTCAGAGTCTGTAACGTAATCTGCAAGTGCTGCTCGTGCTCCTCTCTGCTCCGGGAGTACACCAAGATATCGTCGATAAACACGATGATGAACAAGTCAAGATACGGCCTGAATGTACGGTTCATCAAATCCAAGAATGCTGCTGGGGCGTTGGTGAGTCCGAACGACATCACCAAAAACTCGTAGTGGCCGTAGCGCGTGCGGAAAGCTGTCCTCGGTATATCCTCCTGTCGAATACGCAGTTGATGGTATCCTGATTGCAAGTCGATCCTCGAAAAATACCCTGCGCCCTGAAGCTGGTCGAACAAATCATCAATGCGTGGAAACGGATATCTGTTCCGAACGGTAACTTTGTTCAGCTGGCGGTAGTCGATACATAAGCGCAAACGTCCATCCTTCTTCTTGACAAACAGGACTGGAGCACTCCACGGAGAAACACTAGGTCGAATAATCCCCTTATCTAACAAATCCTGCAACTGATCCTTCGGCTCTCGAAGCTCTGCCGGGGCCATCCGATAAGGCGGTATAGAAATAGGCCCCGAGCCGGGAATCAAATCAATGCAGAACTCAACGTCGCGCTCAGGTGGTAGCCCAGGTAGCTCATCAGGGAAAACATCAGGGAACTCACAAACAACCGTGACCCGGTCCAACGGAACCTCTGTAGCTCGAGTATCACAAATATACGCTAAGAATCCCTGACATCCCTTCCGCAAGAGCTGACCAGCGCGAAGAGACGAAATCAAGCTGGGAAGGGTGACGCTGCGGTCTCCCTGAATAACAAGGATTGGCTCTCCCGGAAAGCTAAATCTGACAGCTTTCTCACGGCAGTCCACAGAAGCATAACAAGTGGCTAGCCAATCCATGCCCAGAAGCACATCAAAGTCCAACATATCGAGGAGAATCAAATCAACTGATGAATCCCTCTCCCCGATACGAACGGAACACAATCGAAATACAAAATGAGCGACAAACGACTCGCTTACCGGAGTAACAACAACAAGTGGATGATCTGACGACGACGACTCATGGCCCAACATCGGTGCAAAGTGTGTAGAGACGTATGAATGTGTGGAACCTGGGTCGAAGAATACCCGTGCATCGAAAGAACAAACTGGCAAGGTACCTGTCACAACGGCATTGGATGCCTGCGCATCCTGCGGTGTCAAAGCAAATACTCGGGCCTGTCCTCCACCGATAGCGGGCTGACCTCGACCTCGGCCTCTGCCTCCTCGTCCTCTCTGAACAGGACCGCCGCGTCCACGGCCTCTGGGTGCACCTAGCTGGCGTGGAGCATCGCCGGTGGTAGGAAGAAGGGCTCTCTGAGGAAGGGGTGGTGATGGTGGTAAGGTAACATGTGGCACTGTCGCCGCTCCCTGTCGTCTCACCGGACAGTCTCTGATACGATGATGTAGGCTACCACACCAAAAACATCCTAACCATGGCTGATGACCATAAGGGTGAAGGCGATACAACTGGCCCCTAAAGAATCCTCCATGGCCTCTGCGAATACGCCTAGGTGCTAACATATCAGTGCGAATCCAACTCGGTCTCGAAACGACCGTAGGGGGAGTAGTATCCGATCTCTGCGCTCGTTTGACCTCTACTAAGGATCCCACCATCTGTCGTAGCTCCTGCACGCCTCCTATCATCTGTCGCAGCTCCTCCATACCGGACTCAAGCCTATCCATACGGCCTGGGGAAGGCGGATCAATCTGTCCCTGCGGCGTGGGCATGCCACCCTGCTCAGTCCTCGTCTCGGATGAGCCAGCTCGAATCTCGTCTCGGGCGGCAGCCCTCTGTGCCCTCGTAGCCTTCGGCGGCAAAGTGGCTGTTCTGAGAACAGGATGATAAGAACAGTGCAATAGAATCATAGGATACACGGAATTGAAGAAGGAATTTCAAGCAAGTATATCCTAAAGTCACTTAGGCGGAGTACCGTATCGCAAGTATGCCGCGGACATACACACGCTACGTTACCCTACTTAAGTCACTTACTCCATCTACCAAGGGTCATCCTACACTCAAAAAGGTAAAACCTATCGCTCTGATACCAACTTTGTCACGACCCGTAGGGTACGGAACGTGACTGGCACTTAAGTTACGAAACATCTCAAGACATCCGTAAAATAAGTAAGCCAAAGCCCAGAAACCAAAACCAAATAAGCAAAAGAGTGAAGAAAACCCAATCAGTTGAAAGAGAGTTTTATCAAATAAGTCTTGTAAAACCCTGTTTAAAACAATACAAATTTTTCCGAAAATTTTGGCAGAGTCTCCTTTGTAAATACTGGCCCCCAAAATGGGTACAACAAGAATATATATGAATCCAACAAATAAGGCATCCCCAAGCGGGAGCTAGCTCTTCGCCACAAGGCGGTCATAAATCCCACGCAATGTAAAGCAACAACATGCGAAATAATTATAAGGAAGCATGAGAAAAGCAGCATGTCGACTCAAGTGAGCTCGACCCCAAAATACAGCATAAAAAGTCCACAAATCTCACAGTCTCATCTCTAGGTCAATATACAACAATACTGGTAGATACAGTAGATGGAGTACACTAGATACAAAGAATATACAAGGTGGTACAAAATAATGATATAACCCACCTAAGAGCAAAACCTCGAGTCCAGGCAAAAGAGGCAAAAGAAGCAAGTGCGCCCGCCGCTACTGTACTGATGGAGCGGACCTGCAAAAAGGCTATGGCACAACGGGGGTGAGTTGCCAACTCGTGAGTAATAAATAACATCTACACAGGCTATCGCAAGTATGCACACAAGCATCCTAGCATCTATAATACAGGTATGGTTGGATATAATAGCAGGTATGTATGCCATATGACTATACTAGCAAGTATGTATGCAATATAAATATACTCGTGATCCGCATATGTAAGTATAAGAAATCATCTTTTTCCCTTTAAGAATCTCTTTTGAAATACCAGCACAATACCAATAGAATCAACAAGAACCTGTGTCCAGCAACGACACCTCAAAACTATCACAAATCTCATATATCCATGTCATAGTATCTCTAGCCTCAGCCATCCGGCTGACCCAGCTCAATATCAAAATCTCATCATCTCGCGGCCATGGTCGGTATCCTCTGGATATCCGCCGTGCCAAACAGTCACCGGTAGGTAATCCGTCCCCTGCCAGGCTCAACGTCAACACCACATTCATCTTTCCCCGGGGTACCATACCGGGCCCACCATGTACCCGAGACGGTTCATCCAACTCCTCGAAACGGGCCTCGAAAACCACAGCAAACTCATGGTGGATGACACTTACATCACTAGAAAACCGCAATTTACATATTTTAAAAATATAATAAGTTTAGAAATTTTGCGGCTTTCCCCCGAAATCCAGAAATATCATAAAATCTCAAGAAATCCTCATAAGTGCATATGTCAAAGATAATGAATGCATATGGTATCAATAATCAAGTTGCGATGTGTGATTAATAGACTAGGCATGAACAAATAATATGATGGGGTACATGCACATGAATAGCAATCCTACGATTTCATTTTAAGGAATTAAAGGCAATAGCTTAAGTTTAAGTATCAATTATAGTAAAAGGTTTCAATTTATAGGTTATCTAGTGTAGTGGCATGGCAATTACCAGGGCGTGGGTGTAAGCATGAATAGTGCTCGTGCTGCATATAAAAACCCTGGCAATGGTGCAGGTGTCCTATAGAATGGGTTCGCATATGTATGTCGATATAAGGCATGGATGTAGCAATTAATCATACAAGTATTACACCCCTAATTACTAACATTACTAAGAATCTTTTTAAGCTACTAAAACTATCGGGCGGCTTGTGCCATCCAACGATAGTCCCCCGTAGATGTTACATCTACTCACAGAAATCCTCAGCTAGCTACGTCCGATCACCGCTTTCCCTTTTCGTGCCGCATCCGAAGCCTCCGCGACCGAACCTGGAATTTACATCAATACAAGACATAAGGTTACATATCATGAAACGACGTAAATCCCGAACGAGAATATCTACGTTCACAAGCTAGGCACAACGTGCACAAGGTGCGCGGAACACACACGAAAACCGCAAAAACTAACTAGAATCGCCGGTTTGCGATAAAGTGCACAAAACATCGCGCAACCACCCAAGTCAACCATAGATAGCCACTACACTAATTTCCAACACGCTAGCAATGCTTCAAAACCAAACTTCTATAAGCAACCCTTTCTTGATTTTCATAAATAGCAATAACAATGAAAATTTCACACAAGTTAACTTAGATTAGCATAACATCAAGCCACTTAAGCAAAGTAACCATATAGATTGGTTAAGTAAACAACTAGATTAATTAAAAAGATTTAATTAATTAAAATATGGCTTCAAGAAACCCTAGTTAACTCAACCATTAACTAAAAAAACTAGATTAGGATTAACACTAAAATTAACACTAAACAACTAGATTAAAGAATTCTAACCATATCAACTTAAAAGAGTAGAAATTATACCTCAAATCTATGGATCTAGCAAGAAGAAATTTGCTTCAATTGATGGCCTCAAAGCATCATGATCCAAGCAAGGGAGGTTAAGAAGAATGGATGAAGGATTTGGTTTGAATTTTGAATAAATTGTGGATTTTTGGAGCAAATTTTGGATGAACTTTGATGGAAGAAGAGTGGAGATTTGGGGCTGTTTTTTCTGCAGGAATTCAGCAGTGAGGGAGTGGGGAGAAGTGTGGGGAAGTGGGGAAAAAAAAGTCCAAGTCAACCCTCTCATATTACCATAATACCCATACCCTTTAAATATATATATATAACCATTTTTAACCCATTTCTCACATGATTTAAGGTCAAAAAGAGGGAAAGAAAATTCTTGGGCTGATACAACAGTGTGGGGCCGGCCAAGGGGAGTGAGGGTGAGTGTGAGAGACTTTACAAAAAAATTCTATGCAAAAAGACCCCCCCACAAGTCCAAAATTGCAAGTTTTAGCTTAAATTCAATAAATTTCGTTTTCCATAATAAAAATTAGTTAAAACTTAAAATAAAATACTCAAAATTTATGTTACAACTAGATTTTAATTAACATGATTTTAAAGCTTAAATTTAGCCCATTTAAATTTATATTTATCGCTAATTTAATGTATTTTCTTACCGGCTTAAAATAATATTAAAAATTGAAAAAAAACGGGAAAATTTTTAAACGACCAGAATTTCATAAGTAACTCATTAGCTACTAAAAAATAGCAATTACCTATCCAAATTAGGTATAATTAGTCCTAAACTGCAAAATAACAAAAAGACGGTTTACCGAAAAATACCGAATTTTCACCGATTTTCGGGAAAACACCAAAACGACTTTTCAAGGCGTTACACTTCCTACTACTCCTGCAGAGCGGCGTAGGAATGTCATGTTCTTTTGAACCCTCTAGTTCTACTAAGCTTTCAGTAATAGCTCGTGGTTCCGGAATTTCTTCCAGTTCTATTGTGCTCCCACTTATCTGATTCTCCAAAAACTGAGTTTCCAAGAAGTGGGCATGCCGAGAAAGAAAAACCTTTTGTTCCTCTTCGCAATAGAAGAAATATCCCTTGGAGTTTTTTGGATATCCCATAAACTTGCACTGTACTGAGCGTGCCTCGAGCTTGTCCGCATGCTGCTTTTTGACAAAAGCTGGACTTCCCCATGTCTTAATGTGATTAAGATAGGGTCTCTTCCCACACCACATCTGATATGGTGTGGTAGGCACAGTCTTAGTTGGAACTCGGTTCAAAAGGTATGCAGCTGATTCTAGTGCATATCCCCAGAATGATCGCAGTAACTCAGCGTTACTCATCATGGACCGTACCATATCCAATAGGGTTCGGTTCCGTCTCTCCGATACACCGTTATGTTGCGGAGTGTATGGAGGAGTAAGCTGAGAGAGAATTCCATTCACTTTTAAGTAATCCAGGAACTCGGCACTAAAGTATTCACCACCTCGATCCGATCTCAGTGTTTTGATACTTTTTCCGGTTTGTTTTTATACTTCATTCTTATATTCCTGGAATTTTCCAAAGGCTTCGGATTTATGTTTCATTAAGAAGACATAATCGTACCTTGAAAAGTCATCCGTAAAAGTAATGAAGTAAGAATAACCGCTTCGCGCATGTATAGACATTGGACCGCACACGTCGCTATGTACGAGTCCCAAGAGCTCGCTCGCTCTTACTCCGTTCCAGTGAACGGAGTCTTTGTCATCTTTCCTTTGAGACAGGATTGACAAGTGGCATACGATTGATATTCGAACGGATCAAAATATCCTTCTGTATGTAACTTCTTCAACCTTCTCTCATTGATGTGACCCAGTCTACAATGCCATAAGAAAGTCTGATTTATTTCCGGAGACATTCTTTTGTGTGTATTCTGGACATTGAAAATCTGTGGTTAATTTAATACGTATATACCATTGCTTAATGTACCTGACCCAATCAGAACTTGATTAAGGTGAATGTTTATAACATTACTTACAAACGCAAATTCATAACCTTCTTTAGAAATCAAAGATCCAGAAATGATATTACAAGTTGCGTTGGGTACAAAAAAGCAATTACGTAAAACCAAAACATGTCCATCTGACATTCCCAGGTGATAGTCCCCCACGGCCTCAGCATCCATGCTAGCTCCGTTTGCAACTTTGAGGGTCATGTCACCTTCCTTCAAAACCCTACGGTTTCTCAACGCCTGCAAAGAATTTCAGATATGAGATCCTGATCCGGTATCCAATACCCAGGAATTAGAGTTTATTGATAGATAGTTTTCAATAACATACACACCTGAAGCTGAAGCCGCAACTTTCTTCAGATCCTGTGTTCTGGCTTTCCAAGCCCTGCAATCTTTCTTCCAGTGACCACTCTTGTGACAGTAAAAGCATTCTTCCTTATCCACAAGCTTCCCCGCTACCTTTGTTGCTTTTGCCTTTCCCTTCGTATCCACCTTACTAACACCGCCCCTTGGTTTGGCGGGGGTTTTCTACTTCTTTCCCTTGGCTTTCGCCTTGGACCTAGAACAGGAAGATCCTCCTACAAACAAAGTGGATGTTTCCCTACCTTTCTGTAGGGTGCCCTCTGCACTCCTCAGCATGTTGAGGAGCTCTGAAAGTTCAACTTCCTTTTCTTGCAAGTTGAAATTCAGGATGAACTGGGCGTAAGTGGAAGGAAGGGACTGAAGAATCAAGTCCGTATAGAGCTCATTCTCCAACGTGGTCCCAAGGTCCGCGAGCTCCTCAATGAAGCCAGTCATCTTAAGCACGTGTTCCGCTATCGATGATCCGATGGCCAATCTTGCCGAAAATAACTTCTTCGACACTTCGTATCTTGCGATACGAGATTGCTCTCCATACAGTTTTTTTGTATGGAGAAATATGGATTCGAGGTCCATATTCTCGTGCCTCCTCTGATGTTCGTTGTCCATAGAGGCAATCACGAGGCACTTGGCCTTCGCGCAATCGATTTCCCAGGTCTTATGGATTTCCCTATCCGCGACGCTGGTTTTGGGACCTGGGACAAGGGGAGCTTTGGTGGTAAGGAGATACCCCAACTTGTCATAAGTGATTGCCATTTTGACATTCCTGAGCCAATCTTTGTAGTTTGTCCCTGTCAGTATGTTTTTATCTAGTAATAACTTAAGTCCGGTCATGATGTTTGGTCGCTGCAATTAGGAGAGGGAGAGAAGAAACACTTTAGCATGATGCTCTTGCAAGTTTAGAGTAGTTTTTAATTTGTCTAAATAGGATGGCTCCCACTGTCTCTCGAATCCCTCCTCAAACCAAAAAGGAAGAATTAGTCAGGATCAATCTCACCGTACGATACTTGCTTAACCATTCGGCCAGGCTGGTGTCGGTACTTCGAGGGAGGTTTTCCAACGCTTTCGCGAAGTTCCTTAATTAAATAACCTCTTATTCCTGTGGGCGTAGCCCCGCTAACACCTTTCTAGACACCTACTTGGTTTATAGCATTGATCGTTAAGTGAGAAATTTCCCGAGGAGTAGCATATACTCACAGTAGGATCGGGATCCAAATATCATTGCGTGACAAAACTGAAGGAATCCTACCATAATCATCACACTCCAAATGGTATGCAGCGCTAGCAAGTTTCAGTTCTTTTGAAACTCCCGATGTGGATTTTGCCCCATGCTCTTATGACCTTGACTTTGGCCAAAATATCATAAGTCACATGTCAAGTTCTACCCGTCATTCTCCAGGTTAATTTAATCCCATCCGCACATACCCTTGACTTTGGCCAAAATGGTAGAACGACTGCCCCAAACCAACACATCTATCTATGCTGCACATGAATACCCAATAGCTATCAATCACTATTCCTTGACTTTGGCCAACATACATAGCTTGAATACTTATTGACCATTCATGTGAAACGACGGAGGGCTACAAATGGTTTTGGCGAAACCGTGAACGTAGTGAACTTGATATAATCGAAGGAACGAGATAGCTTTTAAAAGGAGTGGCTTAAGCTCCGCGTTTAAAAGTTATTTTTGAAAAGAAACCGAGTGGTTTTGAAAGTGTTCCAATGACTTTTACTTGGTTTATTTTTCTTGCATTAATTCCAATGCGTCCCATCATTTAATCTACCATAGCAGAAAACAACCAAAATATGACGTACGCTTATGCCATCCGCATTCGCCACGGGGCCCCGTCATTACCTGTTAGGTTACTTAACTAACGACAGAGCAGGGGCTGGACTAGCGCGGATGAAAAACATAAGCAACGCCTAAATTTAGATCACAGATGAATACATTGGATATACTAGGAATCCGCAATTCGTACGAGCCTGTAACGAAAAGCGAATTACACGGTCGCAATGAATAGCCAATACCCTACCATAGACCCCTACGGGTGCGGCAAACTACCCGCCAAGTATTCGAAGTGGAGCAACCTCGCTCAACGACGTGAGTAGGCCACTCGGCACTTCGAGATACCCGGTAGTTTGTGCACCCCACCTTGGGTCTATCCTAGGAGCAAAAACAGAAAAAAGAAATTATACAATGATGGCTACAACCCCGACCCGGTTGTGCGGCCAAAAATAATATTACATCAATTTACATATTACATGAATTGAAAGATAAAAGGAAAATCTCTCATCTCAAAACCCCCCGGCAATTCATCCGCGACAATCCAATGAATTCATATACACATACCATCAAACATTACAGATCACAGATATGTATAACCCCTACTAATCGACGTATAGCGATTAGCGGACGTTCAATACATATAACACATCACAGATATATACCCGTCAGCTTAAGTCTTTAGAAGTTCGATCAAAATACGGATTTTTAGGCCCCAAACACAAATTTTTCTTTCTGGAAAATCTGGGCAGAAAAAACATATTTTAAAAATCCCAAAACAACCCCAGAAACACACTGCAGCAAAATTGTGCCACGGCCGAGTCAACTCGGCCGCGGAACCGCGGCGGGAGCATGCTCCCGCCGCGTTTCTGCGGCGACTTGACCGGTTCGTTGGACCAATTTTCATAGGTGTTTTAACAAAAGCCTGAGCCGAAATTTAGTGTAAGATTTATTATTTTTTGGAACAGAAAAAAATTCGGCAGAAAGTTGATTTTACGGGTTTGTTTAGTGATATTTTCTCCGATCGAACTTCTACTTACTCTGCTAACATGTTAGATAGTGTTTAACTAGGCTCTGATACCACTGTAAGTCCACGTTACCTCTCCCGGTACTTACGGGCTTGCGGAAATGATGAAAAACGATTTTTGAAGAGGTGGTAACATGGACTCAAAATACGGATCTTTGTTAAACAACTAGCTAACAACCTAACTAGAGTTTTACCTACTCGGTTAGGGGGGGCTATACCTTTCTTGAACTCCTTCGTCTTCAACTCTTTCCGGTGTACGGATCGGCCTCGCCTCGTCGTCTCCTTGCGCCGAAGATGGATCCACCTGAAAGCTTCTACCTTTGGCTTCTTCTTCGAACTTAAAGAAACTAGAACACTTGGTTTGCTAAACCTTGTGAACTAGGATGAGTAGAGAAGTGATTTGGGTTTTCTTTTATCTCTAAGGCAATGTTTCTCAACTCATGAGAGGGTGTTTCCTTGAACTAGAGAGAGAGCAAGAGGAAGAGCAAGAGGGAAAGCTCAAGCAAGAGAGAGAAAATAAAATGAGAGAATGAGTAACTCTTTTTCCATCCAAGCTCTCATAATCCAAAACCATCATAACAAAATAGTAATCAAGTATTATGTGATGGTTCAAGTCAAAATGGCTATATCATTTCATGCACTCATTTTGCAAAAACAAACAAGCAAGCAAAAGTCTTTGCCATGAAATGATAGCCATTGTCATGATGATGGTCAACTAGTCCAACCTAGTCAACCGGTCAACAAAGTCAACAAGTCAACAAAGTCAAACTCTCAACAACCATGTCACTATAATACTTAATTAATATTATTGTTAATTATATTTCTTATTCTCATTAGGGTTTAGCCAAAAGTCAATAGTCAACAGTCAACAGTCAACAGTCAACAACCCCAATGAGAATCCTCTGCCTCTGTCTCTCTGTCAACTGTGCATACACACCCGCATCCGCGTTCCGAGGTTCACGAAATACAAATGAGATAAAACCAATCCCAAAATGTACACTAGGATCTGGTTTAAACCAAATCCCGCTAGTGTTAACTGTCCGGACACCAAACATGCATAAGTGCACGGATGTGACCGAACCCTGTCGCAAAACCACGACCTGTCGCAAAACCATGCGACCTCTACTCTTTTGCCTAAAGGCGAATAGCTTTCTGTGTGGGAATCTAAAGACTCGACACTACGCTGGCAGTGGGTTTAACCACAGACCGCAAGCGGCACTAGCTGTGCGTAACGGTCCCCAGGTAGATTCCGACAAAAAGACGGACGAGGTGAAACCCATCTGAACTCCTACTGAGCCTGAATGTGACAATCTCTGTACAGTACGGTCTGTTCGTCTGATACATCGCATGGAGGGCCTAGGGGGCGGTAAACGTCAGTCCCCTAATAGCGGTACAAGTCGTGTCGGAGTGTAGCCCAGAACATCCTGAGATAGCACTGGAAACCTACCAGTATATCTCGCTTGCCCTGGCCAGGGACTACTCGTGTAATGGCTCTCCTAGACACAGCGCGATGTCAACCTCTAATACCGGGAGAGACGAATCCTGTCTAACCATCACTGCCTCCTAGTGCTTCGGGACTGCACCCAACTACTACCTGTTTGCACGATTCCTTTGAGCCGTGGTAGGGTAGTAATCTAAGTACAGTGGGAACACACTCGAGGCGAAGTGACAGTGTCAAGTCAGCGGACTAAGCTGTACTCATGACACCTGGGAACTGATAACTGACGATAGGTATAATACCAACCATCAGTTCCCGACGAGTCCTGTCCAGTGTACTCGTAACCCAACGAGCACCCGCATACTATCTCAAGTACGACGTACTGACGGCTGTGCGACAGACCGTCTCCCGTGCTGGGATGAGAAGCGCATACGCTAGTCTACTCCGGACTATCGATGCCCTATCTCAATAATCCCACGACTAGGGACGTGTATAAGGATGTGCTTGTGGATTACCCAGCCCCCACGAGTGTGACTACCATCACAACGCTGGTAATCAAGCAAAGATCCTAAGGGCTCCACTAATGTGTATAGGTGATATACTAAAATAAACACATGTACAAATTGAAGTAGAAACAAACCAAGTAGCATACTACTATATTGAGCAAGATTGTCTATACAAGGTGAATATCCCAAGCTTCCATTAAGTAATATACAAATTTGTATGATACAGTAATGGCCTCTAGGGCATATCCACTAACAAATATCACCTTGTATTACCAACTGGTAATACATTGATTCTGAACGAATGCTATTACATGTCGAACCTGATATGCAACATTATATCGGTTTCTTTACTAAGTAAAGAGGGATATAATTTTGTATTACAGGATAATGTTATGAATATTTTTCTGAACCAAAAGTTGGTTGGATCAGGCACGTTGTGCAATGGCATTTATGTTCTAAATCAATCAACTGTTCTGAGCATAACAAACACACACAAGAGGAAGAGTTCAGAAATGAATGAATCCTTCTTGTGGAATTGTAGACTGGGTCACATCAATGCGACACGACTAGCTAGGGTGTATAAGGATGGATATTTGAAACCGTTCGAATTTTCGTCTTATGACACTTGCCAGTCATGTCTCAAAGGCAAGATGAGCAAAACTCCATTTACGGGACACGGAGAAAGAGTTACTGAACTCTTGGGACTGATACATAGCGATGTATGCGGTCCCATGTCTACACATGCCAGAGATGGTTCTTCATACTTCATTACATTCACTGACGATCTCTCAAGATACGGACATGTGTTCTTGATAAAACACAAGTCTGAAGCTTTTGAGAAATTTAGAGAATATAAACAAGATGTCGCGAACCAAACCGGGAAAAGTATTAAAATCCTTTGATCTATCGACAACACTCGAAGCACGGTCTGTTCTATGCAAATTTGTAGGATATCCCAAGAATTCATAAGGGTATATCTTATACCACACTGAGGAACAAAGGGTGTTTGTTTCTCGGCATGCCACCTTTTTAGAAAAGGAATTTCTTGCAAAAGAGATTAGTGGTCATGAGGTAGAACTGGAAGAGGTTCCAGCTACAAAAGCTGCAACAGAAGATCTGGTGGAACCAGAGGATTCCGTAGTTCCCGATGAACCCCAGCCACTCCGCCGATCTAGTAGGGTTCCTCACCCACCATAGAGATACTACGGTTTTCTCATGGATGGTGGGAGCGAGGATTGCATCATGGTTGATGATGACCCAACTAGCTTCGAGCAGGCCATCACGAGTGGGGACTCAGTGAAATGGCTAGATGCAATGCGGTCCGAGATGGAGTCCATGTACATCAACAAAGTATGGACTTTAGAAAATGCACCTGAAGGGGTAAAACCCATTGGGAGCAAGTGGATCTTCAAGAAAAAACATGGTGTTGATGGGAAAGTGGAGACTTTCAAAGCTAGACTTATTGCAAAGGGTTTTCGTCAAAGACCAGGTGTGGACTATGACGAAACCTTTTCTCCAGTGGCTATGGTTAAATCCATCCAGATCATGCTTGCTATTGCTGCATATCATGACTACAAAATCTGGCAAATGGATGTTAAGACCGCCTTTCTAAACGGTGATTTAGAAGAGTGCGTGTACATGACTCAGCCAGAGGGCTTCGTAGATAGTGGGAGCAGCGGGAAGGTGTGAAAACTGCTTAAATCCATTTATAGATTAAAGCAAGCATCGCGGAGTTGGAACATCTGCTTTGACGTCGTTATCAAAGAGTTTGATTTCGTCAAAAACTTAGATGAACCTTGTATCTACAAGAAGGTGGCAGAGAGTAAGGTTGTCTTCCTCGTATTGTACGTGGACGTCATACTCTTGATTGGAAATGACATTCTATGCTGCAATCGGTCAAGCTCTTCTTATCACAAAGATTCTCAATGAAAGATCTAGGTGATGCCACCTGCATACTGGGAATTATGATCTATAGAGATAGATCCAAACGGATAATGTGATTGTCCCAATCCAGGTACATTGACACCATACTAAAGAGTTTTAGTATGGAAGAATCCAAGCGTCGGAACTTACCCACGATCTCTGGACTCACTCTCTCCAAAGAGATGTCTCCCAAGACTGATTTGGAGAGAGCTTGCATGCAAGGGATACCCTATGCTTCGGCTGTAGGCTCTATCATGTACGCGATGCTATGTACCAGACCCGCTGTAACACCCTCACTAAGTGTAGTGAGTAGGTATCAAGCTGATCTTGGAGAGAGTCAATGGACAGCTGTGAAGAGCATTCTCAAGTACTTACGAAGGACTAAAGAGATGCTCTTGGTGTATGGTAATGGAGAACTCCAAGTGGAGTCCTTTACCGATTCGAGCTTCAAGAGTGATAAGGATGACACTAAGTCGCACTCGGGATTTGTCTTTACCCTTTACGGAGGGGCGGTTAGCTGGAAGAGTTCCAAGCAGGAAACCGTGGCAGACTCGACGATGGAGGCTGAATACATCGCTGCCAACGATGCTGCCAAAGAGGCTGTCTGGATCAAGAAGTTCATTACTGAACTTGGAGTGGTTCCATCCATTGAGCATCCAATACCTTTGTATTGTGATGACAATGGAGAGGTGGCTTTGGCCAAAGAACCTGTAAGTCCACGGTAGCGCCCCGGCCGTCTAACAGACGCCAAATGCGGAACAAAAACATTTACAATTGGCGCTATCGCGTACTATAACCCGGATCTGCCATTAAAGCTAAACTAACAAACTACAACGTGGGTAGAAGAGTTATACCGAACGATCCGAGTCCTTCGGTCTTCAACCATCATCCCACGCTTTGTTGTGGCTGCTCCGATCTCCTGAATCTCCAGTCTTCTAGTCCAGGTGGCACCACGTCGACGGATTTTTAAACGGGCTCCCGCCTCTGAATCGAGGCAACTCGATCGTCAAGTTTGCTAGAAGAGACGACCAAGATGATGTAGAGAGAGTAGAACACTTTGTCTCGTTACGTCCAAAGCCATGGACGAACGGTTAATGAAGTTGCATTTTCAATCGGGTGAAATGAGAATTGTAGCTATCTAATTTCATGAATCCCAAACTATCATAATCTCTTTTATCAAGTGAGAGAGTGAGTGAAGAGGATGGGAGGGGCCGGCCATATATAGAGTGGGGGGAGGTGAGTGTAGGAGAGGGGGGTGACCACACCAATTAATGAAGAGAATGAATTACCTAAACACCTAGTATGAACTCATTTAAAGAAACAATGATTCATAACACATAGTCATCAACACATAAATACTCCATTAATGCACTAAGCCACCTCACTATCCTAGTCACCATCCTAGTCACCATCTAGAAGCTTCCACACTCATCTCAAGAAAAGATAAATCCCCATTTAACCGAATGTTAAATACGGCTGATAGAAAACTGGAAACTGGCAACTTTCAAAAGTGATCCCGAAATGAATTTCAGGATAACCCCGTAACTATATAAATATACCCGCATTTGTATTACGACCGAATACATGTTAGTTATTGTAACGTTTTGAAAATCGTTTCGGTGAAATTTCGAAAAAAATCGGTAAAATAAGGGGGTTTTCTGTAAAAAGTCAAAATACAAATATCTTATTATAAAAATTAAATATACACATTCTAGCTATGTAATTGCTATTATTTGGTGTTTATTGAGCCGCTGGTGAAATTTCAAATTTTCTGAAAAAAATATTATTTTATTATTATTTTAAACCGTCACTAATACATTTAATTAGGGAAAATTACAGATTGGAATGAGTTGAAACAAATTTTGTGCATCATAAAACATTAAATAAAATTTTATCATGTGGTTTTTGGAACGAAATCATTTGCCAAAACGGTTTAGAAATTATTGAAGAAAAAATGCATTTTTTTAGCGTAAATGGATGTTTGGGGTATTGTATTTATCATTTTTCATCACCCCACACCCGTACCCACAACCACACACCCCCATTCACTTATCCCCTTAAAGAATTCAGCAGCCCCCTCTTTTGTCCCCACTTGGATTTTAAAGAAAAGAAATGAAAGAAAAGAAAAGAAAAAAAAGTAGAAAATGGTATAATTTGAGTTGACTTTGACTTGAACTAACTTTCCCCACCTCACTCTCTCTCCTCCCTCACCCAATCCCCCAAGATTTCTGGCCAAAACCTGAACCAAAACAGCCCCAAATACTTCATCTCATTTTTCCATCAAAATCCCCAAAATTTCTATCAAAAATCCACCCTTTTTCTCAAAAATTCAAAGCTAATTCTAAATCCAAGCTTTACCCATTATTCTTTAGGTATTCAAGCATGGATCTTGGAGCATGAAATCATTGTTGGAGGCTAAGATTTTTGCAAGTTTGATCTCAAACTTGTGAGGTATAATCATAACCTTATGCTTAATTTGTTGTTAAATTACTTGAATCTAGCTATTAGGTGTTAAATTAGGGTTTTAAATTTCAAGTTTTGAAATTTAAAGAAAGGGTTTTGATTACTAAGTTAGGGTTTGTTGTTGAAATGAGTTGTGTTTGATTGTGTATGGTTTAGTGAGGTGGATTAATATATTTAGTTTTGAAGAAAACTAATCTAGTTGTTAATTACAAGTTGTTACTTGAAAAATGTCCAAATTAAGCTTTTTGTTGCAAACTAGTTTTTTTGATTTAATTCGAAATATGAGATTAAAAATATGGTTAGGGTTTTTATCATATTATTAACTTTATTAAGTGTAGTTTAACACTTTAGTTCATGGAAATCCAACCTAAATTGTAGTTTGTGCATTTTTGCTATGAAATTGTTAAAAAGGGTATTTTGTAAACTTGAATATTAGGATTTTTGGAATTTAATGAGATTAAATTCCGGAAATTTGTTTATACGACTTATTTAAGATATTTAATAAATATATTGTCTGCTACAATCATTTAAACATCCTGTTTTGTACAAAAACGGCGAATTGTGCTTGCTAGATTTTCGGAAAAATGACTTTTTAAGCAAAATTGAGGTTTTTGTGAGTTTTAACCTAGTTTATATTAAAATTAGTGTTCGTGAATGTGCAAATGAGTGTGATTGGATTTTTCTCGATGGTTTGACGTTTGTACATCGACATCGAGGGTTGGTTTGACTATTCTTGCATGCGTAGGCGATAGGTTTAGACCTATGCGTGATACGCGTGCCGATTTGATTTTCGTATGCCGTTTCGATTTCGAATTTAGTTTTAATGCGATATGGTGCGTTATGATATGTAGGTACCCCCATGTGGACTTCGAGACGACAAGCAAGCGCGTGGCGACGTCGGTACCGGCTAGCGAGGACCAGGTGAGTAGATTTATATCTACGGGGAGAAGTCGGGTGGATGGCGTATAGCACCCCCACAGTCCGTGGTGATGTATACGGATGCGTATACACACCAACAATTTATGATATGTTGTTAGGATTTATTATTGATGATTTTAGATGGATATTGGTGTTCGATTGGTGCATGGTTACGAAACCTTAGGTAGTGGGTGCACTACACTTACACATACACACATATACATACTTGCTACATTCCTTATTTCATATGTGCGTGTATGGGAATATATTTATATGTTCACATGGGTATGGGACTATGTGTTCACATACGGATTTGAGGAGGATACTTGGGATTGAGCTGAGTCGATGAGATTTGTTTGTGGTTGTGATCTCGGTGATATGGCAGGATTCGTACTTAAGGTACGTCCTGGTGTTATAGCGGATCTTGCGGCGGCGATACGGGTGAATAGTGTTATAAATAAATGGTCGACATGTGATCGTGATATGAGGCATAATATGCTAGGATATTGATATTAGGCCGTATCGGGCGATGCATACCCCTTGATGATGATATGTGCTGACGATATCGGTTTGTACGAGATTGTCGATCAGTAGTCAGATCATGAGTATATTGAGGATATTAGTATTGTACTAGACATAGGTCAGTACCCTAGACTATGATCTTGGATAAAGAGGATACCAGAGGAATAGTTTGAGGAATATGATATTGACCCGTACCCAGATTTGGGGATACCGTACGACGGATTTACGTACGAGCAATATCTTGATGATCGATCCGCACTCTTGACTTGGGATGTCTGATTTTAGATATGGTATCGGATATGATATTATTGAGGCAGGATCACCGACTAATATATATACAGGTATGTATATGTATCGACTCAGATGTTAGGCGGTTTCCTTACCTGTAGTCTAGCTTATAGCGTAGCCCTTTAGTTTAGTTAGTTGTTAGATTAGATTTGGTTCCTACCTATTTCAAAGCTTACGAATCGTGCGTATTTTTAAAGACAGCCTAAGGGATCCTACGGATATTTCAAAAAACGTATCTTTTCTTAAAAACACCGTAGCCCCTATTTTCAAAACCCCACGATTCGTGTTATTTCAAAAGGCACCATTGTAGGACTTATATTAGGTTAAAACAGATTAATTATCGTTGCGTCTAGTATTCAGCTCCCGCTCATTATTGTTGTTTGCTCCGCATAACATGCTTATATTATGCTTCATATTCTACTGTTGATATCTTGTGGTTAGGACACCAGCACCATTACCGATGATGCGTATGTACCACGTACACTTACTTGCCGGCTCACACACATCTTCATCGGTAATTGCCATGTCACGTACACCTTAGAAAATATTATTGCTTGACATAGCCTGTTAGCTAATAGTTTAGACATGATATTAGCGTACTTGCCTTATATGTTAGTTTAAACATTATAGTTATTACCTGCTACCTCATGTATACTGTTATTCATTGTTATGCCGCATTCATGGATTCTCATGCATATATTCACTTTTTACGTGCTATTGAGGTTTTGGATTTGGATTTCCATGAGATTTTCTGGATTTGGGGAAAACCGCAAAACATATACAAACTTCTTCTTTCTCTTTTTAAATAAAAAGCGCGGTTTTTCCCATGATGTATGAGTCGTCCACCATGAGTTTACTGATAGATTTGGAGACCCGATTCGAGGATTAGGATGAACCGTTTCGGGTACATGGTGGACCCGGTAAGGTACCCCGGGGCCAGAAGCTCGTGGTGATGACGATGAGCCTGGCAGGGGGAGACTACCTACCGGTGATTTTACCCGACGCGTCGGATATCCGGAGGATACCGTCGTGGTCTTGAGATGGATGGTAGGGGCCGGTCTGGACTGACGGCGCCCTAGATATTGAGATTGAGACATTGAGATTTCGAGATATTGAGGTACTGAGATTTGATGATACAGGCCAGTCCGGATGGCCGGAGCCTGAGGTTTTGAGACATTGAGATTTTTGTTTTGTGTCGATGCTAGACACCGTTGATGCTGATTTCATTTATGATACCTCATTTTAAAAATACAAAGGAAATCTCACTAAGTTATGAAAACAGTTTCTTCATTTACATGTATTCTGTTTTCATGCATTCATACCTCATTCATATGATATATTGCTACCTGAGGCACTGACACGAGCACATGAGATCACACTCGGGTTAGATATTACCCTAGCCATTGTTATAGGCTGCATGTTATTCATATATTTGAGGATATATTATGATCATTGACCTAGGTTGCGTTATTCATGCGATTTTCTGTTCGTAGATCTTTTTCTACTCACGAGTTGGCAACTCACCCCCGTTGTGCCCCAGTTTCTTGCAGGTGTTGCCGTACGGATTTCATTACGGCTTTGCGGGCACGGTTTCTTTTCGGGTGACTTGCTAGTAGGTGGGTTTATTGTATGTTACACATCATTATACCTTGTATATTATATTTCAGTTGTATCTAGAAGTTCCATCAACCAAACTTGTATTTTTTTGAGATAGAGACCAGTAATGTTATTCTTTCGACCATAGAGTAGCATGTTTTATTTCTTGAGTTTCTTGCTGGTTGAGTTCCATTTCTGTTGTGATTCTCGCCTTTAGGCGTTGTATATTATGTTGCATACAGGTTGATTTGATATGGTTCTTCCTATTCTCTACTACTTCTCTTGGTTTGGATTTCTGGGTTTCGTCTTACTTAGCATACGTACTCCTTGAGACGTTCGTAGTCTAAGTGCCGGTCATGATCCGTACTTTCGGGTCGTGACAAAGTTGGTATCAGAGCGTTAGGTTTTACCTTCGGAGCGTAGGATGACCCTTGGTTGATGGAATAGGTGACTAAAGTAGAGTGACGTACCGTTGGTATGTTCCGCGGCATATTTACGACACGCCACTCCACTTAAGAAGCCTTAGGATGTATATTTCCTTGTTCAGTATTATATTTCTTCCTGATCTAGCCTCATCGGTACCAGTTTGGTTTTGCTGCCACGATTACGGGCAGGGAGAGCTACGGCTAGAGTTGCGGTCAGCACGAGCTCGGCACGAACGAGGACTGACCAGGGCATGATTCCGGCGACACCCGATTATAGAGAGGTGTCTTTTGACTGTGTTTCCGCGCCACGAGCGTTTGGCGGATCGCCTTTATGAGGTTACTCGGATGTGCTGATCGACATTAGAGGATTGAGGTAATGATAGAGGCCAGCCAGATCTTGATGACCGTTGGTGTGTTGCTTATTCATGATGATCGAGGCACTGTTCGGCGTGCAGACGAGCGAGCCAGTTATTGCTGCGAACGACGAGGTATTGCCCCAGATGCTGGAGTTAGTGCAGAACGAGTTGTACTAAGAGATGATAGAAGGTCGCTAGTCATCGTGGATGAATGACTAGGACATGTGGATCGTTCGCCTAACCCGATGCGAGGTCATCAGATAGATGGATTCCAGCTAGGGACGACTTCTCGTGGAGACGTTGGGAGTCGACAGAGACGATCGAATGTCAGAAACCTATTATTCCAAGTTTAAGATAGTCGGAAAGACATGCTGGAAATTCTATGGTCCCTCTAGAAGAATGAAACCCTAACTCGACTTAATGACCGTATGAAAGCCTTTGAAACTTAGGGTTTGCGGCAGTTCTGCGGCGCCATTAGTGAGGCTTGGGTTTGCCCTTCTACGGTTGGACCACCGATGTTGTGGTATGTACTCGATACTATTAAACTGTACCCAAGATGTTGAGCTCTTGGAGGATTATGAGGTTTTGACGAATCGATTGGATGGCTCGACTTAATTCGAATGCTAGGTGGTGAGATGCATTCTTAGGAGACTCCAGATACGAGGATAGCCGTTGGAGCTCAGTCCATGCAGCCGCGACGAGACGAGTCCAAAGCAGACGACATTAGAGAAAAGTGGAATAAGAGGTTCGCACCAGATCTAGATGAGATGACGTTCCACTCCGCCGACATCAGAGAGGCGATGCGCATGCCGAGGCATGGTACTTGGACTTACCTTCCAGAAGGAGTCGCGATGAGTATGCAGTCGTTCCAGAGCAAGATGCAGATATAGGAAAGGACAATGACTTCCGGACAGTTGGCAGAGACGAGACATGGAAGAGACCGTGAGGAGGATTCCTTCCAGGATACTGCTGCGATGATACTTGCACCCAGGATCAGATGTGTCACGTGCATTCAGAGAGCCAGAGGCCGACGCCAGTGATATGCTGCCTTGACAGGGCCGATGAGCCGATGGATTGTGAGATTGGTAATCCACGGAGAAGACTTGGACCCAGGAGTGGTCATGTTACGCACACCAGCAGGCCAGAGTTCATGATCATCGACGAGACGTCCTACTAGTGACCGCGACAGTTGGCCCGAGATTCTTAGAGGATGCACTTGAGCGGTACTGTTCCGCCATTATTGATTTCGATGTTTTGGGTGATTTATTCGTATGATTTGATTTTGATGATTGAGGATTTACGATCTTTGCACAGTGTTGCACTTGATATCGTTTTCGTGCTTTAGTTTCACATGTTTGTGATTTTACGGTTTTAAACAGTTGAGTTGATTTTGTGCGTATGCACGCACGCGATTTGGTTCCTGCACTCTGTATAGTTTATATATGCTGGCAGTGCAGTGACAAGTATTTTGTGCACTTGGATACACTGGATTTCGATTTCGAGGGTGATGCTCGACATTTGTTTTGTGCATTTTATGCACCGGATTGGATTTTTAGCGCCTGTTGGGCGCTTGTTACGAGATGCGATTTGGTGCACACCAGATGCACTAATTCGAGATTTTTCGTGCATGTCAGATGCACCTGATTTTGCTGTCAGGCACACATATTGCCTACGACAGATGTTTCGTGCACACCTGATGCACTTAGATGTTGTTTCTGTGCGCATGTATGGCACATTCATGAATTTTGATTTCCGTGCGCACCAGACGCACGTAGTATTCATGTGCATATTTTGGGATTGATTTCTTATAGAGCAGTACGTTTTTATGATATTGCTATGTGTTTCCGTACTGAGCAGGACTAGTCAGAGGACAGTACCTGAATACGTTTTGCATGCATTGATAGTTATTGAAGGGATTTCCAAAAAGCGAGCTATAGCCTCAGTATTTACCTACGTGTCTGATATGACACGGAATGTTTAAAACAAGGAGACCCTTCTAAATTGTTTCCAAAACGGCGGAACGTACATTTCAAACAAAGGTATATATGTATATAGTTATTTTCTTATGGTAGACGTCCGCCACTGTGCAGTGTTATACGCGTTGCACAGCGACTTAAAGAGATTTGGCATGCATTTCCTTCAGATACTTACAGATATAGATTCGATATTTACATTTATTGTTTCGAGTTATATCATATTGGTTTTGATTTGGATTTGGCATTGATGTCTTCTCCATGACTCCGATGATTGCGGGATGCTTGACGGAGTTTTGATTTGAGTTATATGCTCATTTTTCAAGCGCATTCGCTGCGCTACGATTTGTTTTATGTAGTTACAATTTCGGAGCCCCGACGACTTGATGGTTTTTCTTAGATGTTTTAGTATTTGGGGGAGTTTGAATTTAAATTCGGGGACCGAATTTCTTTAAGGGGGGAAGATTGTAACGTTTTGAAAATCGTTTCGGTGAAATTTCGAAAAAAATCGGTAAAATAAGGGGGTTTTCTGTAAAAAGTCAAAATACAAATATCTTATTATAAAAATTAAATATACACATTCTAGCTATGTAATTGCTATTATTTGGTGTTTATTGAGCCGCTGGTGAAATTTCAAATTTTCTGAAAAAAATATTATTTTATTATTATTTTAAGCCGTCACTAATACATTTAATTAGGGAAAATTACAGATTGGAATGAGTTGAAACAAATTTTGTGCATCATAAAACATTAAATAAAATTTTATCATGTGGTTTTTGGAACGAAATCATTTGCCAAAACGGTTTAGAAATTATTGAAGAAAAAATGCTTTTTTTAGCGTAAATGGATGTTTGGGGTATTGTATTTATCATTTTTCATCACCCCACACCCGTACCCACAACCACACACCCCCATTCACTTATCCCCTTAAAGAATTCAGCAGCCCCCTCTTTTGTCCCCACTTGGATTTTAAAGAAAAGAAATGAAAGAAAAGAAAAGGAAAAAAAGTAGAAAATGGTATAATTTGAGTTGACTTTGACTTGAACTAACTTTCCCCACCTCACTCTCTCTCCTCCCTCACCCAATCCCCCAAGATTTCTGGCCAAAACCTGAACCAAAACAGCCCCAAATACTTCATCTCATTTTTCCATCAAAATCCCCAAAATTTCTATCAAAAATCCACCCTTTTTCTCAAAAATTCAAAGCTAATTCTAAATCCAAGCTTTACCCATTATTCTTTAGGTATTCAAGCATGGATCTTGGAGCATGAAATCATTGTTGGAGGCTAAGATTTTTGCAAGTTTGATCTCAAGCTTGTGAGGTATAATCATAACCTTATGCTTAATTTGTTGTTAAATTACTTGAATCTAGCTATTAGGTGTTAAATTAGGGTTTTAAATTTCAAGTTTTGAAATTTAAAGAAAGGGTTTTGATTACTAAGTTAGGGTTTGTTGTGGAAATGAGTTGTGTTTGATTGTGTATGGTTTAGTGAGGTGGATTAATATATTTAGTTTTGAAGAAAACTAATCTAGTTGTTAATTACAAGTTGTTACTTGAAAAATGTCCAAATTAAGCTTTTGTTGCAAACTAGTTTTTTTGATTTAATTCGAAATATGAGATTAAAAATATGGTTAGGGTTTTTATCATATTATTAACTTTATTAAGTGTAGTTTAACACTTTAGTTCATGGAAATCCAACCTAAATTGTAGTTTGTGCATTTTTGCTATGAAATTGTTAAAAAGGGTATTTTGTAAACTTGAATATTAGGATTTTTGAATTTAATGAGATTAAATTCCGGAAATTTGTTTATACGACTTATTTAAGATATTTAATAAATATATTGGCTGCTACATTCATTTAAACATCCTGTTTTGTACAAAAACGGCGAATTGTGCTAGCTAGATTTTCGGAAAAATGACTTTTTAAGCAAAATTGAGGTTTTTGTGAGTTTTAACCTAGTTTATATTAAAATTAGTGTTCGTGAATGTGCAAATGAGTGTGATTGAATTTTTCTCGATGGTTTGACGTTTGTACATCGACATCGAGGGTTGGTTTGACTATTCTTGCATGCGTAGGCGATAGGTTTGGACCTATGCGTGATACGCGTGCCGATTTGAATTTCGTATGCCGTTTCGATTTCGAATTTAGTTTTAATGCGATATGGTACGTTATGATATGTAGGTACCCCCATATGGACTTCGAGACGACAAGCAAGCGCGTGGCGACGTCGGTACCGGCTAGCGAGGACCAGGTGAGTAGATTTATATCTACGGGGAGAAGTCGGGTGGATGGCGTATAGCACCCCCGCAGTCCGTGGTGATGTATACGGATGCGTATACACACCAACAATTTATGATATGTTGTTAGGATTTATTATTGATGATTTTAGATGGATATTGGTGTTCGATTGGTGCATGGTTACGAAACCTTAGGTAGTGGGTGCACTACACTTACACATACACACATATACATACTTGCTACATTCCTTATTTCATATGTGCGTGTATGGGAATATATTTATATGTTCACATGGGTATGGGACTATGTGTTCACATACGGATTTGAGGAGGATACTTGGGATTGAGCTGAGTCGATGAGATTTGTTTGTGGTTGTGATCTCGGTGATATGGCAGGATTCGTACTTAAGGTACGTCCTGGTGTTATAGCGGATCTTGCGGCGGCGATACGGGTGAATAGTGTTATAAATAAATGGTCGACATGTGATCGTGATATGAGGCATAATATGCTAGGATATTGATATTAGGCCGTATCGGGCGATGTATACCCCTTGATGATGATATGTGCTGACGATATCGGTTTGTACGAGATTGTCGATCAGTAGTCAGATCATGAGTATATTGAGGATATTAGTATTGTACTAGACATAGGTCAGTACCCTAGACTATGATCTTGGATAAAGAGGATACCAGAGGAATAGTTGAGGAATATGATATTGACCCGTATCCAGATTTGGGGATACCGTATGACGGATTTACGTACGAGCAATATCTTGATGATCGATCCGCACTCTTGACTTGGGATGTCTGATTATAGATATGGTATCGGATATGATATTATTGAGGCGGGATCACCGACTAATATATATACATGTATGTATATGTATCGACTCAGATGTTAGGCGGTTTCCTTACCTGTAGTCTAGCTTATAGCGTAGCCCTTTAGTTTAGTTAGTTGTTAGATTAGATTCGGTTCCTACCTATTTCAAAGCTTACGAATCGTGCGTATTTTTAAAGACAGCCTAAGGGATCCTACGGATATTTCAAAAAACGTATCTTTTCTTAAAAACACCGTAGCCCCTATTTTCAAAACCCCACGATTCGTGTTATTTCAAAAGGCACCTTTGTAGGACTTATATTAGGTTAAAACAGATTAATTATCGTTGCGTCTAGTATTCAGCTCCCGCTCATTATTGTTGTTTGCTCCGCATCACATGCTTATATTATGCTTCATATTCTACTGTTGATATCTTGTGGTTAGGACACCATCACCATTACCGATGATGCGTATGTACCACGTACACTTACTTGCCGGCTCACACACATCTTCATCGGTAATTGCCATGTCACGTACACCTTAGAAAATATTATTGCTTGACATAGCCTGTTAGCTAATAGTTTAGACATGATATTAGTGTACTTGCCTTATATGTTAGTTTAGACATTATAGTTATTACCTGCTACCTCATGTATACTGTTATTCATTGTTATGCCGCATTCATGGATTCTCATGCATATATTCACTTTTTACGTGCTATTGAGGTTTTGGATTTGGATTTCCATGAGATTTTCTGGATTTGGGGAAAACCGCAAAACATATACAAACTTCTTCTTTCTCTTTTTAAATAAAAAGCGCGGTTTTTCCCATTATGTATGAGTCGTCCACCATGAGTTTGCTGATAGATTTGGAGACCCGATTCGAGGAGTTGGATGAACCGTTTCAGGTACATGGTGGACCCGGTAAGGTACCCCGGGGCAAGAAGCTCGTGGTGATGACGATGAGCCTGGCAGGGGGAGACTACCTACCGGTGATTTTACCCGACACGTTGGATATCCGGAGGATACCATCGTGGTCTTGAGATGGATGGTAGGGGCCGGTCTGGACTGACGGCGCCCTAGATATTGAGATTGAGACATTGAGATTTCGAGATATTGAGGTACTGAGATTTGATGATACAGGACAGTCTGGATGGCCGGAGCCTGAGGTTTTGAGACATTGAGATTTATGTTTTGTGTCGATGCTAGACACCGTTGATGCTGATTTCATTTATGATACCTCATTTTAAAAATACAAAGGAAATCTCACTAATTTATGAAAACAGTTTCTTCATTTACATGTATTCTGTTTTCATGCATTCATACCTCATTCATATGATATATTGCTGCTTGAGGCACTGACACGGGCACATGAGATCACACTCGGGTTAGATATTACCCTAGCCATTGTTATAGGCTGCATGTTATTCATATATTTGAGGATATATTATGATCATTGACCTAGGTTGCGTTATTCATGTGATTTTCTGTTCGTAGATCTTTTTCTACTCACGAGTTGGCAACTCACCCCCGTTGTGCCCCAGTTTCTTGCAGGTGTTGCCGTACGGATTTCATTACGGCTTTGCGGGCACGGTTTCTTTTCGGGTGACTTGCTAGTAGGTGGGTTTATTGTATCTTACCTATCATTATACCTTGTATATTATATTTTAGTTGTATCTAGAAGTTCCATCAACCAAACTTGTATTTTTTTGAGATAGAGACCAGTAATGTTATTCTTTCGACCATAGAGTAACATGTTTTATTTCTTGAGTTTCTTGCTGGTTGAGTTCCATTTCTGTTGTGATCCTCGCCTTTAGGCGTTGTATATTATGTTGCATACAGGTTGATTTGATATGGTTCTTCCTATTCTCTACTACTTCTCTTGGTTTGGATTTCTGGGTTTCGGCTTACTTAGCATACGTACTCCTTGAGACGTTCGTAGTCTAAGTGCCGGTCATGTTCCGTACTTTCGGGTCGTGACAGTTATGTATATGCCCTAGAGGCCATTGTTGTACATATGATGTATATTATGATGGATGCTTGGATATATACAGAGAGGACTTTCTTGCTTGTCATGATAGTATGCTATTTGGTTTCACTTTATCTTAACATGTTGACTTGTATTGGTTTACTGTCTTACTCTAACATGTTCATAAAGCCCTTAGGATCTGTACTCGACTACTGGGATTATGATGAGTTCATACTAGTGGGGCCACGGTATTCGTTGAGTACATCTTATAAATTTTCCTAGTCGAGGGTATATCGAGACAGGGCATCGATACACCAGAGTAGACTAGCGTATACGCATCTTGACCCATATGATGGGAGATGGATGATCCCATATCCATCGGTGTTTGACATCAAGGATGGTGTACGGGTGCTCAGTGGAGACTGGGTACACTGGACGGACTCGCCGAGAACTCCCAGTTGGTGATATACCACACGTCAGATGGCAGTTCTCCGGTGACACTGGTACAGGGTAGTCTGAAGACCCGAGATCGTCATAGAGTCTTGTGTGATTCCCACTGTGTTTTGATTTCCACCTTTCCACGTCCAAGAGGGCATGCAAAATGGTGGCTTTTGGGTACAGTCCCGAATCACATGGAGGCAATGAGCGATAGGAGGGGATTCGTCTCTCCCGGTATAGGGAGTTGATGTTGTGCTGTGTTCGATTGGCTATAACTAGAAGTCCCTGGCCAGGGATGATATAGAGATATACTGGTAAGTGTTACCAGTAGTTTCTCTACCTGTTATGAGCCTCACATCGACACGACTTATCGGTTACTGGGGTCTGACGTATACCACCCCTAGACTTGATATGCGACATATCAGACGAACAGACCGGACTGTACGGGAGTGTTACTGATTGGATTCACAGGAGAACGGACAGGCTAGCTTGTTGATCTTCTGATCGCTCAATACCTGGGTGGCTGTTACGTTTAGCTGACCGCTTGCAGCTTGTGGGTGTTTGATATGACCATCACCTGCTACAGGCATATTGACGATTCTTTAGAGTCCTACACAGAGGTTTCTTGGCTCAGGCAACACGGAGAAGAGGCACATATGTGATATGTGCAGTACCGAGGATAATGCGATATGAGATACCGTATTATATTCTCGCGATATTTAGATATGAACCGGGACATCGGATCAAGTGTTGATTCGATGAATCGGTACATGATATATTAGTCGGTTATATTCGATATAGCCGGATCGTTGGATCAAGTGTTGATTCGATGACTTAATGTATAATGATATATATGATATATTGTATTACATTATCTAATATTGGCTCGCTTTATTATTTCATTTTCTCACCGGATTAATACATTGATATATATGCGATATATGTTAATTGTATTATTTTCTTTTGTTGCAAATATATAATATATATGTGATATATATTATTGTGACATGATATGATTTATTATGAAACAAGATTAGGGATGATAAAAAGGGATTATGGTTTGATTAGGGTTAGCTCTTTCAAGCACTTTCTAGAAGGATTCTCTTTTGTCTTGGTTAAGATATTATGGTTGATCCTTATCCTTAACCTAACCAAACCCTAACTCTAGTTTATTCTCTACAAGTTTTATCCTATCATCCTTGACCATGGTTCTATAATCAATCATATACTCTTGACTACTATTCATCAAAAAAGGATTATTCTCTTCATTCTTCATCTTCTTCTCTCTTTAGTTTTTGAGAGAGAGCTCACTACTTAATCCTTTTATGATGATTTATTGTGAGAAAGTGAAATAAAAAGATAGCATAAATACTACTCCATCATCCTCATCTAATCTAGCCCATTAGATTAGGGTGTTCATCTCTTTAGAGTGAGAAAGCTTGGGTTATAGCAACTTCGACGTAGATCATCGGAGAATCGGAACACTTCAAGCTAGCATGGATCGTTCGAGTCGTGGAGCCTCTCTTGAGTCCAGAAGATCGTGGATCGCAGCAAAGGGACTTCTACTCGGAGCTTGTGAAGCGAAGGAGCGGACTACAAAGGTTGTAATCCCTCACACTTAGCTTTAAAGATGTTATCTTGCATGCTAAACCCTAATAATCTAGCAAAGATCCCGTCTTTGGGTTGTTCGGCACATGTAAAATTTTATTCGGGCATGTTTGATGCTTTATGAACCTTCACAAGTGTGCCTAGGAACCCTACAGTGGTATCAGAGCCTAGCTAGAGCATTAGGCGATGTTTTAACGAAGTTAAAACCCCGATCGAACCCGAATACGACATTTCAAACCCCTCTCTGTACATTTTTTAAAATCTGGGTTTTTCCGGAATTAAAAATACCTAAAAAATGCAGCAGGATAATATAAGAATTATGGTGAAAGACGTGCCCCCAATTCCTCAACATGGCCACGGAACCGCGGCGATCACCCACCTTTGTCGGCGGTTCCGCGGCAGGGTAAGGGTATTAGGTACGGATTTTTTCACAGTAATTCTTGTCTCTATGGTTACTATTTTATGGGTATTTTTAATCCGACTCAAGTGTTGAGTATTCTGGGGTTTATTTTGCAATCGTCGATTCGATCGGGAATTTTAAATTCGTTATTGTTTTTCCGGATATATAGAAACTGTTAAAAAGTTTGAACGGATATCATTAACTCACTTTTTCCCGACACGAAAAATTTTCAAGTGTTGAATCTTTTCTCAAGTTTAAATCTTTCACAAATGCTTGCAAGTTTTGTGGTGGACCCTCTAGAAGACAACAAACTTTAACTCGATTATGTGACCGTCTTGAACTGCATTTTGAACGTTCGGGTTTAGGGCAGTACGACGTGCCACATGTGAGGCGTTGGCTTGACCCTTCTACGGCTGGACCGCTACTGCTGTGACACATTCCAGATTAATTGAACTCCGCTCAAGTGTTGAGCAATTTAGGAAATTTTGGGTATTTGATTATCTGTTCGGAAAGTTTAATACTGTCCATTTATCTGGAATGTGATACAATATATGGAATTCATTGTGTTAGGCATGAAATGCGAAGTATGTGATATTTCGGATTTACGATGTCTAAAGTGATTGTGGATTCCAAATATTGTACTTTTACAATTTCTTTTCTCTGACCGTAAGTGTAGTACGTAGTTGTATTGCCGGTTTTCGTTGCTATACATCGACGACGATCGGTGTATGCATACTTACTTACGTTGATGATATGAGATATTATGTGTTGCTGAGATATGATGTGCAGGATTTTCGCGATTGAATAGCCGGGGGTTTTATGTGAGATGAGAGTTTTATATTTTCATTCATGTAAATTCAAATGTAATGTAATATTCTTTTATTTGGGGCACTTCCAGGTTGAGGTTGATGCCACCAGTTGTATATTATTTACTTTTCCGCATTAAGATGGACCCAAGGAGGGGAGCACAGGTGACCGGGTTCTGGGGTTCAGTAGGAGGCCATCTCGAGGAGTCGAGACCGGGTCTCCTAAACTCCAGAATTGGTAGGGTCGCTTGCCGCTCTCGTAGGGGTTTAGGGTGTGGGCTTGGCTATTTATCGCGACTGTGGAATCCGTATTTTCTATTGTTGGCTAAATACTAAATACGGACGTCCTAGTATATCTATGTTTCTGCTGCGATATGTGTGATGTGATCATTTGATATGTTTTGATGGATATAGTATATAGTATATATGATATATTATATAGACGTTACTTTTGTTTTACACCCGCACTAGCCCTGCCCTGCTCTGTCGTTAGTTACCTAACCTAACGGTGCACGAGGGGACATCGAGGCGAATGCGGATGGCATAAGTGTACGTCGTATTTATCTGTGATGCTTAGGAAGCATAAGCTGATGGGATTTTTTATTAATGAGATTAATGAAAAGAAAAGAAACCTAAAAGATGTTGTAGAATCAAAACTTTATAAAAAGGGTAGCTACAGTTTTGCTTAGCATAGTGGTATATATGATATACCCTGCACCTTATTCGATGAGGAAAGAGCCGAGATCCCTTCACCGGGAGTGACCTCTTTTGCGAAACTGGCAGATGCTACAAAACTCGGTTTGTCTTTTGATTGCTTTTAGAGTTTTGCTTTGCACAGTGATATATATGATATGTCCTGCACCTTATTCTATGAGGAAAAAGCCGAGATCCCTTCACCGGGAGTGACCTCTTTAGCAAAACCAATGAAAGCCTAAAAAACACTCCATTTCAAAATTTCACATGATTCTACGACGATATCAAGTTCATTACGCTCATGGTTTTCTGAAAAACCTGCGTAGCCCTCCGTCATTTCAGATAAGTACTACTTAGTATTCATGCTGCGGTAGTTTGACCGCCGTCAAGGCGTATTGTACGGTAGCTAACTAGTGTTTATCTGCTAGCATATGATGCGATTGGATTAGGGTATTTGTACGGCGTAGTTTGGCCTCCGTCAAGGGTCGTACGGGTGGGTTTAATTCAATCAAGAAATGACGGGTTAAACTTGACTAGCGCCCTATGGGTAGTTTGGCCTCCGTCAAGGTCATGGGACGCTAAGGGTAAAAGCATTATCGGGAATTTCAAGTGTTGAAATTTGCAATGAGATTGCATACCTCCTATGAGATAGTTGGATCCCGATACCCACTGCGAGTAAGAGTTACTCCTGGGAGAGTTTTACACAGGATAATTAGTCGATCAAGTAGGTGTCTAGAAAATGTAGGGTTGCTAGGTACGCGCACAAGGTTCTACGAGGCATCGACCATGCCCGATTAAAATTTTAGACGTGCCGAACAACCCGAATACGGATCTTTAAACTAGAGATTAGGCGAAAACTAACATGCTAAACATTTTAACACTAAGTGAGAGGGATTACAACCTTTGTAGATCCGGTCCTTCACTTCATATGCTCCGTGCTGAGGTCCCTTCGCTGCGATCATCGTACTCCGGACTCACGAGAGGTTCCACGAAGAGAAAGATGCAGTCTTGCTTCCGATCTTCGATACAAAGACGATCTACCTTGAAGTTTCATTAACACAAGCTAACACTCACTAAAATTGAGTGAACACTCTCATCTAAAGGGCAAGGGAAAATGAGAATGATGAAGTAGGATTTTTGCTCTCTTTATTTATCTTTTTCTCACATTTATTCATCACTTGGAAAAAGCTAGTAAGCTTTTTCCATGAAGAAAGAAGAAGGAAGAAGAAGAAGAAGAATAATGAATTATCATTTGTGATGAATAATAAAAAGTTATCATAATCATTTATGCAACCATGGTTGTAGTAACCATTGTAGAGAGTTTACTAGGGTTAGGGTTTGGGTTGGGTTAAAGGGTGAGTCACAAAGAAATATCTATCATAATATCTTAACAAAGACAAAATAAAACCATCTAGAAACATCTATAAATCATTAACCCAAATCAAACCCTAATCTTGTTTAAACTCCTCTAAACATGTTGCATTAATAATTATAACATGTTACAATATTATATATCACATATACAATATTTATTGTAACAAAATAAAATAATACATTTAACATATATCGCATATATATCAATGTATTACCCGAGTGAGAAAAATAATCTTTTAGTGAGCAAATATTAGTTAATGTAATTTAATATATCATATATATTATTATACATTAAATTATCGAATCAACACTTGATCCGACAATCCGGCTATATCGCATATAACCGACTAATATTTATCCGTACCGATTCTTCGAATCAACATGATCCGATGACCCGGCTGATATCAAATATCGCGAGAATAGAATACGGTATCTCATATCGCATTATCCTCGGTCCCACACATATCACATATGTGCTCCTACTCCGTTTTTCCTGAGCCAAGAAACCTCTGTGTAGGACTCTAAAGAATCGTCAATACGCCGGCAGTAGGTGATGATCATATCAAACACCCACAAGCTGCAAGCGGTCAGCTAAACGTAACAGCTACCGAGGTATTGAGCGCTTAGAAGATCAACAAGCAAGCCTGTACATTCTCCTGTGAATCCAAAGAGTAACACTCCCGTACAGTCCGGTCTCGTCGTCTGATATGTTGCATATCTCGCCTAGGGGTGGTAAACGTCAGACCCCAGTAGCTCGATAAGTCGTGTCGATATGAGGTTTATAACAGTTTGAGAAACTACTGATAACACTTACCAGTAAATCCCAACAATCCTGGCCAGGGATTTCCGGTTATAGGTAATCGGACACAGCACAACATCAACTCCCTATACCGGGAGAGACGAATCCCCTCCTATCGCTCATTGCCTCCGTGTGATTCGGGACTGTACCCAAAAGCCACCTTTTTGCACGCCCTCTTGGACGTGGTATGATGGAAATCAAAGCACAGTGGGAATCACACAAGACTCTATGACGATCTCGGGTCAACAGACTACTCTGTACCAGTGTCACCGGAGAACTGCCATCTGACGTGAGGTATAATACCATCTGGGAGTTCTCGGCGAGTCCGTCCAGTGTACCCAGTCTCTACTGAGCACCCGTACACCATCCTTGATGTCAAACACCGATGGATATGGGATCATCCATCGCCCATCATATGGGTCAAGATGCGTATACACTAGTCTACTCTGGTGTATCGATGCCTTGTCTCGATACACCCTCGACTAGGAACAGTTATAGGATGTACTCATCGACTACCGTGGCCCCACTAGTATGATCTCATCATAGTCCAAGTAGTCGAGTACATATCCTAAGGGCTTTATCAACATGTAACATAGAGACAATCAGAGTACATGTTAAGATAAAGTACAACCAGATAGCATACTATCATGTCGAGCAAGAAAGTCCTCCCTATATATGTCCAAGCATCCATTACAATATACATCGTATGTATAGTAATAGCCTCTAGGGCATACATATAACTAACAATCTCCCACTTGCACTAGGGCCATCTGTTGTGGTATCGCATACCCAACAATTAGCTGCGGTTGAAGTATCTCATACTCAATCATCCCATAAAAGTCTCTACTGGGAAAAAGGCCTTTGTGAGTGGATTCGCGCTGTTGTCCTCTGTGTCTACTCTCCTAACCTCGATCTCCCTGCAGATCAACCATCTCCACGATCAGGTGATACTGTCTAAGAATTATATCTGGATTTCTGATGGGACGGGGGTTCCTTGGCTAAAGCCACAACTCCATTGTCACACAATGGTAGGAACAAAGTTCATCTTATGAACTTATTTATATCCAGACTGCCTCTTTGGTAGCATCTTTGGTAACGATGTATCTTGCTTTTAATCATCTAGTATGTCACGGTATCTAGCTTGGAACTCTTCCAACATACCGTCCCTCCACTGAGGGTAAAGACAAAGCCTGCGACTGACATTCAGTCGTCTTTATCACCATGAAAACTTTCCAGTGATTCTCCCTAGGATCGATTGATACCATCTCACTACAACTAGTGAGTATCCTAACATCCAATTAGATCTATCTCATAGATCCAAAAACCCAGGATTTAGGAGGTATCATTTTGATCCTATATGGAGAATCATTGTGATAAGCGGAGATTGACCGAGCGTAGCATAGGAAACTCCTTCCCTATCAAGAGTATGTCATCCATGTACTCTACAAGGATCATCACCATACTCTCTACTACCTTTTTGTATATACATGGTTCATCTACCATTTTGATGAAGTCAAACTCTTTGACTACCACATCAAAACAGATGTTCCAACTCCACGATGCCTGTTTTATCATATAAAACATCTTGCACACGTTTCCGCTGCTCCCACTGTCCACGAAGCCCTCTGGTTGTGTACTTATAGACGCTCTTTTCTAAAACATCATTTAGAAAATCAGTCATGACACCCAACCGCCAAATATCGTAGTCATGGTATGTAGCCGTGGCAAGTAGGATCTGGATGGACTTAAGCATAGCTTTGAAAGTCTCAACTTTTCCATGTACACCAAGTAATCTTCTCAAGATATACTCGCTCCTGATAGTGATTTAACCCTTCAGATAAAGCAACCAAAGTCCATACTTTGTTGGTGTATAAGGATTCCATCTCAGATCGATAAGCATCCAGCCATTCTTACAGAGTCTCACTCCTGATGGCCAGCTTGAAACTAGTTGGGTCATCATCTCATGAGGAAATCCTCGCTCCCACTGTCATGGAGAAACCTAAGTATCTCTCAGGTGGGTGAGGAACCCTACTAGATCGGCGGAGAGGCTGAGATTCGTTGGAAACTATTGAATGATTTGGTTCTACCAAATCATCAGTTGCAGTTTGTATAGCTGGAACCCTTCCAGTTCTACATAACAGAACTTGCCTCGAGCTTGTCCGGATTTTTCTTTTAGACATAGGCCGGACAACCCCAAATCTTAACCAACTTAAGATATGGGCTCTTCCCTTTCCATATTACATATGAAGTTGTAGGCAACTGATTTGATTTGAACCCTATTCAATAGGTATGCAGCTTCTTAAGTGCATAACTCCCAAAAGGAAATAGGAAAATCAGTAGTACTCATCATAGAGCACACCATATCTAATAGGGTGAGTTTGCTCCTCCCCGATATACCATCGTGCTATGGTGTATACGGTGGAGAAATGCTGAGAGAGAATCTCATTTTCCTTTAGAATAGTCCAGGAATTCCGTGCTTAAGTATTCTCCTCCTTGATCACATCAAAGGACATAATACTTTTACCCGTATTTTGGTTCTCTACTTCTAACTTATATTCTGTGAATATCTCAAAAGTTTCGGACTTGTGTTCCAACAGGAACATATGTCTGAATCTTGAGAGATCATCAGAGAATGTAATGAAGTACAAAGAACCGGTCTTGGTATGTGTAGACAGGGGACTTTCATACATCAGCATGTATCAATCCCAAGAGTTCACTAACTCTTTCTCTGTTTCCAAAAAACAGAGCTGTGGTCATTTTATCTTTGTGACATGACCGACAAGTTTCACAAGATGTAAATTCAAACAAATTTAAATATGCATCTTAATGTAACTTCAGCTAGTCGGGTCGCATTGATATGACCTAGTCTACAATGCCTCAAGAAGGATTCATTCATTTCTGAACTCTTTCTCTTGTGTGTGTTCCGTATACTAAGAACTGTAGTTTGATTTAGAACGTCAATGCTTTTAGATAACGTGCCTGAACCGATCAACTCTTGATATAGGAAATGTTCAAAACATTATCCAACAATACAAAATTATATCACTTCTTTACTAATAAAGAAACTGATATGATTTTGTATATCAGGTTCGGTATCTAATAACATTTGTTCAGAATCAATGTATTCTGGTAATACAGGGTGACAGTGACCAACAGACTTGGCTGCAACATTTGCATCGTTTTCTGTCTCATGAAATTTATCACCCTTTCTCAGTTCTCTACCTTTCTGTAGCCCATGTAACAGATTACACATGTGGGATCCTGATCCGGTATCAAATACCCAGGACGTAAAGGATACTGAGAAACAGTTCTCTGTAATGAACACACCCGAAAATGATGCATCAACATGCACTTTCTTCGTTTGGGCGGCACGGGAATTCTGGTAATCCCCTATTTCCTGCTCTGTCTTATAACAATTATAAGTTGGAGCGGGACCAACGTTCCCCAGCTCAGTATAACAAGCGGGTTCGGTCAATATATCCGTATTATTATCTTGATTAAGGCGTGATATGGTCGCTACATGGAGAGAGAGAGAAGAAAACACTCAGCGTATGCTCTTGCAAGATTAGATTGGTTATCTAATATATCTAATCAGGATGTCTCCCACTGTTTTAATCAAATCTTCCTTCAAACCCTAAAAGGAAAGACTAGCCGGGATTAATTACATGCTACAAGTTTGCCAATCTTTCTGCCAGGCCAGTGTCGGTACTTTGAGGGAGGTCCCCCGTGCTTTCGCACGAACCTAATTAAAGTAAACCTCGTTTTCCCAGAGGCATAACCACGTTGACACCTTTCTAAACACCTACTTGATCGACTAATTGTAATATATAAAACTCTCCCAGGAGTAACTCTTACTCGCAGCGGGTATCTGATCGCACGCTTTCGGCGTGTCGAGTTTTAAGAGTTCTAAAGTTTACCGCGATCAGGACGGTGTCGCTATGCAGCTAGCCGGTTGAGCACGGGTCGATCCACAGGGAGATGGTTGTATTTCCGTTTTTTTCTTAGACGAGTCAATAAAGAATTTGTGTATGTTTGTTCGATCTAACCTATGTGTATTATTTGCAAGTATAAAGTTGTTAAGAAAAAGATACGAAATTGTAAGCTAAAGAAATCCGTACTCAAAACCTTTGAGCCGAGTCTTGACCAATTGAAGCTAAAGCAATCGGCAACAACGTGGATTAGGGGATTTAAGCGCGGTATTCATAGAATATGGCTTATTTACCTTTGTCCTTCCGTTCTTGTCTCTTGCTTTCGCCTCCGGCCAAACCGAACGCAACCGGTCGCGGTTAGGAATCACCGTTACCTTGTTAGGGTAGGGTGCCTAACGGAGCGCTTGCGTATGGTTTGGGCGGAGTTCAATGGAAAATAACGGGAAAAGGAAATGAGAAAGAAGATATTAACTTACAATACCGTATTTCATCTTAACAACAATAATTACAACCATTCACAAAATGAACAAAAGAGAGCAAAAGAAAAGAACAAAGAAAAGAAAAGATTACAAGTATTAAGCGCATGAATTTAAGTGCATGAAATAAATTGCAAGAAAGAAAAGCAAGATAATAATAAGCAAGTAATAAAAAGCGATAAAAAGAATAAGAAAGTAGAACTCAAGACAAGCATGGGATCAATAGCCAACCCTTAAACTTGCAAGCTCAATCAAGAGGTTGCAAGATCAAGAGAAGGGTAGAGAACGCATGTGAATTGAAGCGCTAATTCCATAAGAAAATACGACCCTTGAGATCAATAACTAACCCTTAACCATTCAAGCTCAATGAAGAGGTTGAATGATCAAGAGAAAGTAAGAATCTCAAGGGGAAGAAGAAACAAAAGAGAATGATACAAAACCCTCATCTTCATTAATATCCACTCAATGCTCTCACTACATTTCCATGGAGGAAGAATGAAGAAGAAGAAGAAGAACTATACAAAAAACTACAAAAGAGTGGACACAAAATTGGACCCTTGGTTTAGCTCAATTCTGGAGTATTTATAGGCTGAAAAATGAAAACCTAGGGCAACCACCAGAACACAAATAAAAAGACCAAAACACCCCCAAAATACGACAGAGAGAGGACACTGTACGGCCGCGGTTCCGCGGCCTAAGCCTGCTTAGGCCGCGGTTCCGCGGCCGTATAGGGGAGTTGGGCAGTGGGTTTTGGTCGGAGTCCCTGGTTTGCTGTCCCCTGTTGTCTGGTACATATATTTTCTGATAATCTTTCCAGAATATCTTCAGAATTCTTCGTCCAAGATTGCTATCTTTTCTTCACTTTTGACTTCTATCTCTCTCGAGCTCCGCGCACCCATTGATTCTTGTGCTGCCCCCCTCGTGCTCTGTGCTTGTCCCATACACGAATGACCACTGTCATATGTCATGTCTCTGGAACCGGTACGCAGCACTGGACGGATATGGATGACCGGAACCCGGCTTTTATCTGCTGTCAACAGATGTTCTGCTTTTGGCGTAACTGTGGAGATTTTGTCTTGATTTGCAATATTTGGACTTGAAACCTGTACTCTGTAAATATGTAACAAACACGGATTAAAAGTACCTACCTATAAACACACGAGCATAAGAATGGGCGGTATAAAATGTAGTATTCTGTTATGAACAAATACCCCCAAACTTAACTTTTGCTCGTCCCGAGCAAAACCAATTATTCACAAAAATCAAATCCTAACAGCACTTTCGCAGGGAACGCGATTGCACTAAGCATGTGCAACAAGCCGTTAAACCTCTAGGTGTCCCTGGTAGGAGGAGTGTTGTCTCCTGAGGGTTTTCAGCGGATACTATCCACAAAATCCTGTCAAGCTAGTGTCATAAGTTAACGTTGATTCTACTCCTACAGTTTAGTATTTAAGTTAGAAATTCTATCATCCTAAGTTAGAAATATCCAACCCTTATTTTTCACACCTCCTATCTATTTAACCTTAGGTCTTTATACGTTCCAAAAAAGTTTAGAAAGATGTTGGTTCTCCTGAGTTTTCCTTCTAAAGTGAGGCCTCAAATTTGGGATTTTTTTCAACTTTACAGAAAACACAAGTCTTATTCTTTATTTCTATCTTTTATTCAAACATCGATTGTATACCCCTACGTGTGTGTATATTTGCACCCCTACACTTAAGAATTCAATTCAAGCTATAATACCCTTACCCTAATACCTAATACTACTTCTTTTCATTAAGGATGGACGGATTTGCTCACACATCTTTCATGCGACTATTAATGCTTCTTGAGGCACTAACGACCGATTACTGAATGTGTGAACTTTAAAGCGTAAATAGCAGTTTCCAGGTCTTGACTTTATTCTTTTTCTCTTTTTTTTTCTTTTTCTCTTTTTTTTCTTTTTTTTTCAAGACCGGATATATTTTTCAACATGCTCTTTTTGGTGTTTAGCTTTAAATACCGTTTTTTCTTTCATACTAGGCTTTCAGGCAAGAGTATTTCTAGGTATCCTCTACTATCCCAAGTTTCAAGGTGCGTGTATGTGCAGTTTGTAGGGTATATACTTTCTAAATTTGAACTTAAGAAAAGAAACTATTTTTCAGACTTATCCTCCGGTAAAGCTTCAATACATTCCCTTCATCTTGACTTAACTAAAGAACTGAACTCAAGATTACCTATTTCTCAAGAAAAACTGTAAGGACGTATACTTACCAAAGTTAGACAGAATGAGGGTTATTTTTAGGGTTTTCAAATCCTAAGCCTAGTATTTAGTTATTTCTATCATATCAACTAAACTTTCAGAATAAAAACCTAAGTTACCCTATTAGCTAACTTGACGACAAAGTTTTTATATTTTTTGGAAAATTTTCAATTTTTGTGTGTTTTTAATAGGGTATGCAAATGCAAAATATACAAATGAATGCGAAGGAAGAAAGCTTACCGAGCACACCCCCAAACTTAAACTTGACAGTGCCCTCACTGTCAGGCTATACCAAGAGGGTCAAAATTGCCGGCGCTCCCTAAAAACAAATTAAATACAACAAAGAAAACAAAAATATATACAAAAAAGGTGTCCCCCCCAAACTTAAGTAAAACAGTGTTTCCACTGTTAAGCGTTGAAATTCAGGATTAGGGGGGAAGAGAACAGTATCAAGCTATACAAGGCCTTACACAGGCCAAAAGTTAGTACCAACCATTCAAAAATCTTATCATGATGAAGCAGTGGCTGGTGAAAGACGGTGAAGAGGTAAGAAATGGAGAATACGCGAGACCGTATGGAGATAGAAGCGGGATACGGTCTCGGTATATCAGAAGAATGGCGGAAGGGAAAAAGAAGTGGAGTATGAACTTGAGGGTGCAAATGGAGTGAATAGATTAGCACAATTTGTGATGAGCGATGTGTAAACAGCGATTGTGCTAATCTATTAACCCGTCGAGAGATTGGGTCAAATACCTCAAGATTCGTAAGAAACCATGGGTACGCCGAACTTGGTAAACCAGACATACGAGATGAAAGTGAGACGGTTTCTTGCAAGGTCGGAACGATGGAAAGAATGGAGGGAAGTGATCGAGGAGGGGTATCGGTTAAGGGTTCTGGAGGGTGTACACAGTCAGTGAAAGGAACAGGATGAATTGGAAAATCCGACTCATCAACTAGAACTGTTTCATCCTCAAAAATATCCTCAAAATTCTCCTCAAAGTTAAGCTCATCCATGCATATTTCATCAAAGTCCAGACGCATATGGGGTTCGGGAAAAACTTTTAATGACTCGGGATGATGATTCGAAGAGACAAACTCAGCCAAATCTACGGGTTCATCATCCAAAATGTTCCCAGCGTCAATATCCTCGCTCAAGCGAAAATCAAAATTCTCAGACACCTCATCAAAAGCATGGATTTCAATCACTTCAGATTCTAAGATGGAGGTGTAGAGGTTAAAAGGATTGGGTGTGGTTTCACTTGGCAAGGTCCCTTCACAATCTGGCAAATCAAACACTACAAAGTCGCACAACTCATTAAACATTCTATCTTCAACTGATAATTCATTTGGGACACTTGATAGACTTTCAACACAGGAGTTGTGGGATTCAATTTGAGACGGGTAGGTTTGATTTGGAAGGGTATACAGCTCACTTTCTCCACTCAAATTCACAGCCTGTCCTGCCGCCTCATCATACATTAAAAAATTTGGAGCTAGTTGAAAACTAGCTACCGGGTCACTAGGTTGCATGAGAGTGGCCATGGACGCATTCAAATCCATCATCTGTTGGCTTGACGCTACCCTAAAATCTTCCAACGACTGTTCCAGACTAGACATGGGTTGTGAAGGGGTTTCAGTAAAAGATTCAAAGTTGTTTGGATACTGAAAATTCCCAAAAGGCTGTGTAGAAGCAATGTCTAGGGAAGGTGCAAAAGTTGGGTTGGACTGGTAGGAATTGAATGGATGGATAGGGGTAGCATCAACAGTTGGATAAGAAGGTGAATGAAATTGTTGATCCCAAGAATTTGAAGTGGTGAAAGGAGTGAAAGATCGGCTACGGGATTGTTCAATACGTTCTGCAATAGACATAGGTCTTAGAGTTGCAACATGACTCGAAGAAGGGGTATCAACGTAAGAAGGGGTGAAGGTTTGAAATGGTTGATACGAAGTGGATTGCGGAGTCAAATTGTTTGTCCTAGACGCTTCTATCCGATCTCTCAATGAAATTTTTGGCATGGAGGGGTTGTTCGAAGTTCGACCAAAACAAGAACCGTATGAGGTAATGTCTGGTTGTGGGTACCATAGTTCGGCAAGAGTTTTGCGAGGTAGAGTACCCATGATATGAAGAGAGAAAGAAAGAAAGGCAGAGAAAAGGAGGGGAAAAAGAATGTGATTTTTTTTTTAGTTATTAACAAAAGAATGAAATATACACAAAAAGAAAAAAGAATATGGACAAAAACAATCACGATACAAAAATACCACACACCTAATCGTTCTAGGGTTCACCTAGGTCAACTAGACCTGCTCCAGAACTTGATTGTCGAAGTAAAACTGTGTCGAGAAACGGGCTCAAGATACACTGATCACGAGGCCAGGTAAGTGCAGAGATAAGGGGAGGTTTTCCAACGCTTTCGCGAAGTTCCTTAATTAAATAACCCTTTCTCTTTTGGCCGTTGCGCCGTTAACACTTTCCTAGACACCCCGTAAACAATATACCGTTAAGCGAGGTTTTCTAAACACAGTTAACTTCTCCTAGTGAGCGCGAAGTCCTTAAGGCTTAAAGTCTAGTTTCTTTTAAATTTTGTGCGGGTAAACGTTATGCTCAAGTTCGTGATTTGTGGGCCACGGAAAAGGTGATGAAATCCTTTACCGTATATTGTGGGGTTCGCTTGCCCTTAAGTCCGTATTAATGTATGCAATGCGCAATTCAATAAAAATTCTATAAAGAATCAAACAATCGTTTTTTAGTTTAAGCGCGGCACTGCAACAAATACGGGTTAGTGAATTTTTAGCGTTTGCTAGCGAACTTGCAAAGAATCCTGCAAAGAATAGTATATTGGATGCGTCGGATTTGAGAAGAAGGTGTTAGTAAAGTACGTACCGTTAAGATTTTGGGTTAGGAAACCCCCGTTGAATCAAATCCGGTAAGCTTGAAAAGTTCGCTTGCGCGGGTCAAACTACCCGGATCTTTAGCACTGTACTTTGCAATCACCTTAGCTTTGAACGTACATTTTGCTCCCCACAATCGCAGTTTGCAAATCCGCAAAAATCTGCACTCTTGCCCACAAAAATGATCAAAAATAACAAAAAGTTTTTTTTTATATATATACAAATAGAATATTAACCCGAATAACAAGAAAGAAAATACGCTACCGTCTCCCCGGCAATGGCGCCATTTGATCGCACGCTTTCGGCGTGTCGAGTTTTAAGAGTTCTAAAGTTTACCGCGATCAGGACGGTGTCGCTATGTAGCTAGCCGGTTGAGCACGGGTCGATCCACAGGGAGATGGTTATATTTCCATTCTTGTCTTAGACGAGTCAATAAAGAATTTGTGTATGTTTGTTCGATCTAACCTATGTGTATTATTTGCAAGTATAAAGTTGTTAAGAAAAAGATACGAAATTGTAAGCTAAAGAAATCCGTACTCAAAACCTTTGAGCCGAGTCTTGATCAATTGAAGCTAAAGCAATCAGCAACAACGTGGATTAGGGGATTTAAGCGCGGTATTCGTGGAATACGGCTTATTTACCCTTGTCCTTCCGTTCTTGTCTCTTGCTTTCGCCTCCGGCCAAACCGAACGCAACCGGTCGCGGTTAGGAATCACCGTTACCTTGTTAGGGTAGGGTGCCTAACGGAGCGCTTGCGTATGGTTTGGACGGAGTTCAATGGAAAATAACGGGAAAAGGAAATGAGAAAGAAGATATTAACTTACAATACCGTATTTCATCTTAACAACAATAATTACAGCCATTCACAAAATGAACAAAAGAGAGCAAAAGAAAAGAACAAAGAAAAGAAAAGATTACAAGTATTAAGTGCATGAATTTAAGTGCACGAAATAAATTGCAAGAAAGAAAAGCAAGATAATAATAAGCAAGTAATAAAAAGCGATAAAAAGAACAAGAAAGTAGAACTCAAGACAAGCATGGGATCAATAGCCAACCCTTAAACTTGCAAGCTCAATCAAGAGGTTGCAAGATCAAGAGAAGGGTAGAGAACACATGTGAATTGAAGCGCTAATTCCATAAGAAAATACGACCCTTGAGATCAATAACCAACCCTTAACCATTCAAGCTCAATGAAGAGGTTGAATGATCAAGAGAAAGCAAGAATCTCAAGGGGAAGAAGAAACAAAAGAGAATGATACAAAACCCTCATCTTCATTAATATCCACTCAATGCTCTCACTACATTTCCATGGAGGAAGAATGAAGAAGAAGAAGAAGAACTATACAAAAAACTACAAAAGAGTGGACACAAAATTGGACCCTTGGTTTAGCTCAATTCTGGAGTATTTATAGGCTGAAAAATGAAAACCTAGGGCAACCACCAGAACACAAATAAAAAGAACAAAACACCCCCAAAATACGACAGAGAGAGGACACTGTACGGCCGCGGTTCCGCGGCCGTATAGGGGAGTTGGGCAGTGGGTTTTAGTCGGAGTCCCTGGTTTGCTGTCCCCTGTTGTCTGGTACATGTATTTTCTGATAATCTTTCCAGAATATTTTCAGAATTCTTAGTCCAAGATTGCTATCTTTTCTTCACTTCTGACTTCTATCTCTCTCGAGCTCCGCGCACCCATTGATTCTTGTGCTGCCCCCTCGTGCTCTGTGCTTGTCCCAGACACGAATGACTACTGTCATATGTCATGTCTCTGGAACCGGTACGCAGCACTGGACGGATATGGATGACCGGAACCCGGCTTTTATCTGCTGTCAACAGATGTTCTCCTTTTGGCGTAACTGTGGAGATTTTGTCTTGATTTGCAATATTTGGACTGGAAACCTGTACTCTGTAAATATGTAACAAACACGGATTAAAAGTACCTACCTATAAACACACGAGCATAAGAATGGGCGGTATAAAATGCAGTATTCTGTTATGAACAGTATCGGGATCCAACTATCTCATTGAAGGTATGCAATCTCATTGCAAATTTCAACACTTGAAATTCCCAATAATATTTTACCCCTAGCGTCCTATGACCTTGACAAAGGCCAACAAACCATAGGCTGCCAGTCAAGTTCAACCCGTCATTTCTTGATTGAAGTAAACCCACCCGCACGGCCCTTGACAAAGGCCAACAAGGTCGCACGACTACCCTAATCCAATCTGCATCATATGCATAAGCAGATAAGTACTATTCAACTACCGCACACTACGCCTTGACAAAGGCCAACAAACGCAGCACGAATACTAAACAGTCCTTATCTGAAATGACGGTGGGCTACGACAGGTTTTTAAGAAAACCCTTTGCGTAATGAACTTGATATCGTTGTAGAATCGAGTGATTTAAAATGGAGTGTTTTTTAGGCTTTTCTAGTTTTGCTAAAGGGGTCATTCCCGGTGAAGGGATCGTCGGCCCTTTCCTCATTGAATAAGGTGCAGGATATATCACATATACCGCTGTGCAAAGCAATAACTATAGAAGCAATCAAAAGACAAACCGAGTTTGTAGCATCTGCCAGTTATTGCTAAAGGAGTCACTCCCGGTGAAGGGATCTCGGTCCTTTCCTTATCGAATAAGGTGCTGGATGTTCTACAAGAATCACCGCTATGCAAAGCAAGAACTAGAGCAACCAGTTTTTAAACAAGTTTCTACAACATCTTTAGGTTTCTTTTAATTTCATTAATCTCATTAATGAAGTCCCATTTTATTATGCTTCGCAAGCATCACATTTGAAACGAAATCTGCAATATAACATATATCTCATATATATAATATAAATATTCATCTCAGGCAGTAATATGATCTCATCACAGAACATTGCATCAGAAGAAACATATAAGAAATATTGGATATACTAGGACGTCCGTGTTTTCAATACGAGCCTGTATAAAACACGGATTCTACGGTCGCGATGAATAGCCAAACCCACATCCCTAGACCCCTACGAGAGCGGCAAGTAACACTGCCAATTCTAGGGTTAGGAGACCCGGTCTCGACTCCTCGAGATGGTCTCCCACTGGACCGTAGAACCCGATTACTTGTGCTCCCCGCCTTGGGTCTACCTAATGCGGAAAAGTAAATAATATACAACGGTGACATCTTCCGCAACTTGGAAGTGCCCCAATAAAAGAATATTACATACAAATGAATTTTACATGAATGAAAAAGAAAAAACTCTCATCTCACATAAAGCCCCCGGCTATTCAAACGTGACGATCCAATACAACATATCACAGCAACACATAATATCTCATATCATCAACGTAAGCAAGTATGCGTATCCCGATTGTCGTTGATGTATAGCAACGAAGCCGGCGATACACTACATACTACGCTTATGGTCACGGAAAAGAAAGTGTAAAACTACAACAGTTGGAATCCGCAACCTCCTTAGACATCGCATGCCTAACCAAATGAATTCCTTAGACATCGCATGCCTAACAATTATAAACCCCACATTTTAGTCTCTTTATCGAAAACTCTTTTCAATGTCAAGCCGGGAATTCAACAAGATTCCCGACGTCCTGATCGAATGCTCGTCGCAAACTTTAGTAGACGGCCGCACCCCCAGATGCCGTCAACGAAGTGCACTAAGGCGGAACACCGCTGCCGCGAGCACCCGAACGGATGCTTTCGGCGACGGGGTTCTCCTACAGTCACTTGGTCGGGGCTAAGAGGTGTAGCTGTCTATTAAGTTTATCCGGCGAGTATCCGCGTACGCTACGTAATTGCGATGGACTTTTGATCACATCAAAATTCCGTGGCAACCGATCATTTGAGACTAAACTGCTATGTTTATAATATTCAAATTAGTTATCTCAGAACAACAAGTGGATTCCAAATATTGTATCACAATCCAGATAAATAGACAATGTTAAACTTTCCGATCGAATAATCAAACACCCAAGATTTCCCCAATATATCTCAACACTTGAAATCAGTTTAAAAACATCCATTACATGCCACAGTACCAATGGTCCAGCCGTAGAAGGGTCAAGCCAACGCCTCACATGTGGCACGCCGTACTGCCACAAACCCTAAGGTTCAGAGGCAGTTCAAGACGGTCACATAATCGAGTTAAGGTTTGTTGTCTTCTAGAGGGTCCACCGCGTTACTTGCACGACTTAGAACGTTCTTAAACTCGTGAAAAATTCCAACTTTTGAAAAATTTTCCGACAGGGGAAAAAGTGAGTTATTGATATCCGTTCGAACTTTTTAACAGTTTCTAAAAGTTATCCGGACAAAACTAAACAAAGTTAAAATATCCGATCGAATCATTAAGTCCCCAATACAACCCAGAAAACACAACACTGGAGTGAAAATAAAAAATTCCTAGAAGAATCAGGAATTAGCTACGGAGGTTACTGTGCAAAGCCTATCCCTCAATCCTTCCTTCTTGCCGCGGAACCGATGCCAATACCTAGGTTTGGCCGCGGTTCAGCGGTGCTTTAGGGGATTTAGGGGGTCGGGTTTCACAGTGATTCCTATAATTACCTGCTGATTTTTTGAGTATTTTTAATTCAAAAAAAATCACAGTTTAGAAAAATTTCCAGAGAAGGGGTTATATCGGGTTTTCCGGGTTCGATCGAACTTTAAACTTCGTCTAGACTTCACCTAAAGCTCTAGCTTGGCTCTGATACCACTGTAGGGTTGCTAGGCACGCGCACAAGGTTCTACGAGGCATCGACCATGCCCGATTAAAATTTTAGCCGTACCGAACAACCCGAATACGGATCTTTAAACTAGAGATTAGGCGAAAACTAACATGCTAAACATTTTAACACTAAGTGAGAGGGATTACAACCATTGTAGATCCGGTCGTTCACTTCATATGCTCCGTGTTGAGGTCACTTCGCTGCGATCATCGTACTCCGGACTCTCGAGAGGTTCCACGAAGAGAAAGATGCAGTCTTGGTTCCGATTTTCGATACAAAGACGATCTACCTTGAAGTTTCATTAACACAAGCTAACACTCACTAAAATTGAGTGAACACTCTCATCTAAAGGGCAAGGGAAGATGAGAATAATTAAGTAGGATTTTTGCTCTCTTTATTTATCTTTTTCTCACATTTATTCATCACTTGGGAAAAGCTAGTAAGCTTTTTCCATGAAGAAAGAAGAAGGAAGAAGAAGAAGAAGAATAATGAATTATCATTTGTGATGAATAATAAAAAGTTATCATAATCATTTATGCAACCATGGTTATAGTAACCATTGTAGAGAGTTTACTAGGGTTAGGGTTTGGGTTGGGTTAAAGGGTGAGTCACAAAGAAATATCTATCATAATATCTTAACAAAGACAAAGTAAAACCATCTAGAAACATCTAGAAATCATTAACCCAAATCAAACCCTAATCTTGTTTAAACTCCTCTAAACATGTTGCATAAATAATTATAACATGTTACAATAATATATATCACATATACAATATTTATTGTAACAAAATAAAATAATACATTTAACATATATCGCATATATATCAATGTATTACCCGAGTGAGAAAAATAATCTTTTAGTGAGCAAATATTAGTTAATGTAATTTAATATATCATATATATTATTATACATTAAATTATCGAATCAACACTTGATCCGACAATCCGGCTATATCGCATATAACCGACTAATATTTATCCGTACCGATTCATCGAATCAACACTTGATCCGATGACCCGGCTGATATCAAATATCGCGAGAATAGAATACGGTATCTCTTATCGCATTATCCTCGGTCCCGCACATATTACATATGTGCTCTTACTCCGTTTTTCCTGAGCCAAGAAACCTCTGTGTAGGACTCTAAAGAATTGTCAATACGCCGGCAGTAGGTGATGATCATATCAAACACCCACAAGCTGCAAGCGGTCAGCTAAACGTAACAGCTACCCAGGTATTGAGCGCTCAGAAGATCAACAAGCAAGCCTGTACATTCTCCTGTGAATCCAAACAGTAACACTCCCGTACAGTCCGGTCTCGTCGTCTGATATGTTGCATATCTCGCCTAGGGGTGGTAAACGTCAGACACCAGTAGCTCGATAAGTCGTGTCGATATGAGGTCTATAACAGTTCGAGAAACTACTGATAACACTTACCAGTAAATCTCAACAACCCTGGCCAGGGATTTCCGGTTATAGCCAATCGAACACAGCACAACATCAACTCCCTATACCGGGAGAGACGAATCCCCTCCTATCGCTCATTGCCTCCATGTGATTCGGGACTGTACCCAAAAGCCACCTTTTTGCACGCCCTCTTGGACCTGGTATGATGGAAATCAAAGCACAGTGGGAATCACACAAGACTCTATGACGATCTCGGGTCAACAGACTACTCTGTACCAGTGTCACCGGAGAATTGCCATCTGACGTGAGGTATAATACCATCTGGGAGTTCTCGGCGAGTCCGTCCAGTGTACCCAGTCTCTACTGAGCACCCGTACACCATCCTTGATGTCAAACACCGATGGATATGGGATCATCCATCGCCCATCATATGGGTCAAGATGCATATACGCTAGTCTACTCTGGTGTATCGATGCCCTGTCTCGATACACCCTCGACTAGGAACAGTTATAGGATGTACTCATCGACTACCGTGGCCCCACTAGTATGATCTCATCATAGTCCAGTAGTCGAGTACATATCCTAAGGGCTTTATCAACATGTAACATAGAGACAATCAGAGTACATGTTAAGATAAAGTACAACCAGATAGCATACTATCATGTCGAGCAATAAAGTCCTCCCTATATATGTCCAAGCATCCATTACAATATACATCGTATGTACAGTAATGGCCTCTAGGGCATACATATAACTAACAGAAAAGTGTTAACGGGGTTACGCCTGTGGAAAAACGAGGTTTACTTTAATTAGGTTCGTGCGAAAGCACGGGGAACCTCCCTCAAAGTACCTACACTGATCTGGCTGAAAGATTGACGAAATTGTAGGGTGTAATTAATCCCAGCTAATCTTACCTTTTAGGGTTTGAAGGAAGATTTGATAAAAACAGTGGGAGACATCCTGATTAGATAAGATAATAACCAATCTAATCTTGCAAGAGCATACGCTAAAGTGTTTTCTTCTCTCTCTCTCCCGGTAGCGACCATGTTAGGCCATAATCAAGATAATAATATGGATGTATTGACTGAACCCGCTTATTATACTGAGCAGGGGAACGTTGGACCCGTTCTTTCTTATAAGAGTTATAAGACTGAACAGGAAACAGGAGAATATCTGGATTCTCACGCCGCCCAAAAGAACATGCATGTTGATGCATCTTCTTCAGGTGTGTTAGTTATTGAGAACTGTTTCTCAGTTCACCCTACGTCCTGGGTATTGGATACCGGATCAGGATCCCACATATGTAAATTGTTACATGGGCTACGTAAAGGTAGAGAACTAGGAAAAAGGTGATCATTCCGTTCAAGTAGGGAATGGTGCAAATGTTGCAGCCAAAGCAGTTGGCGAATATCACCTAGTATTACCAAGTGGTGATACCCTGATTCTGAATGAGTGCTATTATATACCGAACATGATGTGCAACATTATATCAGTTTCTTTATTAAGTAAAGAAGGATATAATTTTGTAGTACATGATAATGTTATGAACATATTCCTAGATTAAAAGTTGATTGCATCAGGCTCGTTACATAATGGCATATTCATTCTAAATCAAAATACAGTCCTCAATATACAAAACACACACAAGAGAAAGAGTTCAGCAATGAACGAATCCTTCTTGTGGCATTGTAGACTTGGTCATATCAATGCGACACGACTGGCTAAGTTACATAAGGATGGTTATTTGAATCCATTCGAATTATCATCTTATGATACTTGCCATTCATGTCTCAAAGGAAAAATAACCAAAGCTCCGTTTAGTGGACACGGAGAAAGAGTTACTGAACTCTTAGGACTGGTACACAGTGATGTATGCGGTCCCATGTCTACGCATGCCAGGAACGGTTCTTTCTACTTCATTACATTCACTGACGATCTTTCAAGATTCGGATATGTATTCCTGATGAAACACAAGTCTGAAGCTTTTAAGAAATTCAGAGAATATAAGCACGAAGTAGAGAATCAAACGGGCAAGAGTATTAAGATTCTTCGATCTGATCGAGGAGGTGAATACTTAAGCAATGAATTCCTAGATTATCTAAAAGAGAATGGGATTCTCTCTCAGCTTACTCCTCCTTATACACCACAACACAACGGTGTATCGGAACGAAGAAATCGCACTCTATTAGATATGGTACGATCTATGATGAGCACTGCTGAGTTACCTATTTCCTTCTGGGGATATGCACTGGAGACAGCTGCATACCTATTGAATAGAGTTCCAACCAAATCAGTACCTACCACTCCATATGAGATATGGAATGGTAAGAGACCATGTCTTAATTTTATTCAGATATAGGGTTGTCCGGCTTATGTTAAAACACACAATCCGGACAAGCTCGAGGCAAGGTCTGTCTTATGTAAGTTTATTGGATATCCCAAACATTCGCGAGGGTATATCTTCTACCACTCCGAGGAACAAAAGGTGTTTGTTTTTCGACATGCCACTTTCTTAGAAAAAGGTTTTCTTATGAAACAGATTAGTGGCATTGAGGTAGAACTGGAAGAAGTTCCAGCAGAACAAACTACAGCAGATGATTTGGTAGAACCAGAGGATTCAGTAGTACCCGACGAACCCCAGCCTCTCCGCCGATCTAGCAGGGTTTCTCATCCACCTGAGAGATACTACGGTTTTCTCATTGATGGTGGAAGCGAGGATTGCATCATGGAAGATGATGACCCGACTAGTTTCGAGCAGGCCATCACAAGTGGTGACTCTGTGAAATGGATGGATGCAATGCGATCTGAGATGGAATCCATGTACACCAATAAAGTATGGATTTTGGAAAATGCTCCTGAAGGGGTAAAACCCATTGGGAGCAAGTGGATTTTTAAAAAGAAAATTGGTGTAGATGGAAAAGTTGAGACTTTCAAAGCTAGACTTGTAGCAAAGGGTTTTCGTCAACGACCATGTGTGGATTATGACGAAACCTTTTCTCCAGTGGCTATGCTTAAGTCCATCCGGATCTTACTTTCCATTGCTGCATACCATGACTACGAAATCTGGCAAATGGATGTTAAGACCGCCTTTCTAAATGGTGATTTAGAAGAGTGCGTGTACATGACTCAGCCAGAGGGCTTCGTAGATAGTGGGAGCAGCGAAAAGGTGTGCAAACGGCTTAAATCCATCTATGGGTTAAAGCAAGTATCGCGGAGTTGGAACATCTGTTTTGATGTAGTAGTCAAAGAGTTTGACTTCATCAAAAACATAGATGAACCTTGTATCTATAAGAAGGTAGCAGAGAGTAAGGTTGTCTTCCTCGTATTGTACGTGGATGACATACTCTTGATAGAAAATGATATTCCTATGCTGCAATCAGTCAAGCTCTTCTTATCACAAAGATTCTCAATGAAAGATCTAGGTGATGCCTCATGCATATTGGGGATTAGGATCTATAGAGATAGATCCAAACGGATACTGGGATTGTCCCAATCCAGGTACATTGACACCATACTAAAGAGGTTTAGTATGGAAGAATCCAAGCGTGGGAACCAACCCATGATCTCTGGACTCACTCTTTCCAAAGAGATGTCTCCCAAGACTGATTTGGAAAGAGCTCGCATGCAAGGGATACCCTATGCTTCGGCAGTAGGCTCTATCATGTATGCGATGCTATGTACCAGACCCGATGTTGCATACTGACTAAGTGTAGTGAGTTGGTATCAAGCAGATCCTGGAGAGAGTCACTGGACAGTTGTAAAGAACATTCTCAAGTACTTGCGAAGGACTAGAGACATGTTCTTGGTGTATGGTAACGGAGAACTCCGTGTGGAGTCCTCTACCGATTCCAGCTTCCAAAGTGATAACGATGACTCCAAGTCGCACTCGGGATTTGTCTTTACCCTCAATGGAGGGGCGGTATGTTGGAAGAGTTCCAAACAGGATACCGTTGCAGACTCGACGATGGAGGCTGAATATATCGCTGCCAACGATGCTGCCAAAGAGGCTGTCTGGATGAAGAAGTTCATCACTGAACTTGGTGTGGTTCCATCCATTGAACATCCAATACCTCTGTATTGCGATAACAATGGAGCTGTGGCTTTGGCCAAGGAACCCAGATCCCATCAGAAGTCCAGACATATTCTGAGGCGGTATCACCTGATCAGGGAGATGGTTGATCGCCGGGAGATCGAGGTCAGGAGAGTAGATACGAAGGACAACACTGCGGATCCACTCACGAAGGCCATTCCCCGGATACAGTTTGAGAGATTATTCGGGATGCTAGGTATGAGATACTACAGCAGCTGGCCTTAGTGTAAGTGGGAGATTGTTAGTTATGTATATACCCTAGAGGCCATTGTTGTACATATGATGTATATTATGATGGATGCTTGGATATATACAGAGAGGACTTTCTTGCTCGTCATGATAGTATGCTATTTGGTTTCACTTTATCTTAACATGTTGACTTGTATTGGTTTACTGTCTTACTCTCACATGTTGATAAAGCCCTTAGGATCTGTACTCGACTACTGGGATTATGATGAGATCATACTAGTAGGGCCACAGTTTTCGATGAGTACATCCTTTAAATGTTCCTAGTCGAGGGTATATTGAGACAGGGCATCGATACACCAGAGTAGACTAGCATATACGCATCTTGACCATATAATGGGCGATGGATGATCCCATATCCATCGGTGTTTGACATCAAGGATGGTGTACGGGTACTCAGTGGAGACTGGGTACACTGGACGGACTCGCCGAGAACTCCCAGTTGGTGATATACCACACGTCAGATGGCAATTCTCCGGTGACACAGGTACGGGGTAGTCTGAAGACCCGAGATCGTCATAGAGTCTTGATTGATTCCCACTGTGTTTTGATTTCCGCCTTACCACGTCCAAGAGGGCGTGCAAAACGGTGGCTTTTGGGTACAGTCCCGAATCACATGGAGGCAATGAGCGATAGGAGGGGATTCATCTCTCCCGGTATAGGGAGTTGATGTTGTGCTGTGTTCGATTGGCTATAACTAGAAGTCCCTGGCCAGGGCTGATATAGAGATATACCGGTAAGTGTTACCAGTAGTTTCTCGACCTGTTATGAGCCTCACATCGACACGACTTATCGGTTACTGGGGTCTGGCGTATACCACCCCTAGACTTGATATGCGACATATCAGACGAACTGACCGGACTGTACGGGAGTGTTACTGATTGGATTCACAGGAGAACGGATAGGCTATCTTGTTGATCTTCTGATCGCTCAATACCTGGGTAGCTGTTACGTTTTGCTAACCGCTTGCAGCTTGTGAGTGTTTGATATGATCATCACCTGCTACTGGCGTATTGACGATTCTTTAGAGTCCTACACAGAGGTTTCTTGGCTCAGGCAAAATGGAGTAGAGGCACATATGTGATATGTGCAGGACCGAGGATAATGCGATATGAGATACCGTATTATATTCTCGCGATATTTAGATATGAACCGGGGCATCGGATCAAGTGTTGATTCGATAAATCGGTACATGATATATTAGTCGGTTATATTCGATATAGCCGGATCGTTGGATCAAGTGTTGATTCGATGATTTAATGTATAATGATATATATGATATATTGTATTACATTATCTAATATTAGCTCGCTTTATTATTTCATTTTCTCACCTTATTAATACATTGATATATATGCGATATATGTTAATTGTATTATTTTCTTTTGTTGCAAATATATAATATATATGTGATATATATTATTGTGACATGATATGATTTATTATGAAACATTATTAGGGATGATAAAAAGGGATTAGGGTTTGATTAAGAATAGCTCTTTCAAGCACTTTCTAGAAGGATTCTCTTTTGTCTTGGTTAAGATATTATGGTTGATCCTTATCCTTAACCTAACCAAACCCTAACTCTAGTTTATTCTCTACAAGTTTTATCCTATCATCCTTGACCATGGTTCTATAATCAATCATATACTCTTGACTACTATTCATCAAAAAAGGATTATTCTCTTCATTCTTCATTTTCTTCTCTCTTTAGTTTTTGAGAGAGAGCTCACTACTTAATCCTTTTATGATGATTTATTGTGAGAAAGTGAAATAAAAAGATAGCATAAATACTACTCCATCATCCTCATCTAATCTAGCCCATTAGATTAGGGTGTTCATCTCTTTAGAGTGAGAAAGCTTGGGTTATAGCAACTGCGACGTAGATCATTGGAGAATCGGAACACTTCAAGCTAGCATGGATCATTCGAGTCGTGGAGCCTCTCTTGAGTCTGGAAGATCGTGGATCGCGGCAAAGGGACTTCTACTCGGAGCTTGTGAAGCGAAGGAGCGGACTACAGAGGTTGTAATCCCTCACACTTAGTTTTAAAGATATTATCTTGCATGCTAAACCCTAATAATCTAGCAAAGATCCCGTCTTTGGGTTGTTCGGCACATGTAAAATTTTATTCGGGCATGTTTGATGCTTTATGAACCTTCACAAGTGTGTCTAGGAACCCTACAATACAAATGCAACTGAGACAAAGATATTATATCTACTAAGTATAATACTCGGATCCGGCTTAAACCAAAGCCCACCAGTATTATCTGCCCGAAATATGACACGTGCGTAAACGCACGTGCATTTTCCGAACCCTGCCATAAAACCATACAGCCTCTACAACGTTTCGCCCGAACTTGGGAAACTATCTGTGGGGAACTCTAATGACTCGTCAGTACCCTGGCAGTTGGTTTAACCACAAGCCGTCAGCGGCACTAGCTGTGCGTAACGGCTGCCCATGTACTGACCTCAAGGGAGGCCGATGAGCGAACTCATCCTAAAACCCTACTAAGCCTAACAGTGACAATGTATAAACAGTCCGGTCCGTTCGTCTATGCGTATCGCATATCCGGCCTAGGGGGCTAGTAACGTCAGACCCCCAATAGCGGTATAAGTCGTGTCGGAGACAAGCCCTGAACACCCTGAGAAACTACCGGAGTACCTACCAGTAATTCTCACCTGCCTTGGCCAAGGACTTGGTGTAATGGCTTTCTTAGACACAGCGCGATCTCCACCCCCAATACCGGGAGAGACGAATCCCCTGCCGATCCGCTCACGTGCCTCCATGTGGCTCGGGACTGTACCCAAAAACTACCTGTTTGCATGACTCCTTTGAGCCATGGTAGGGTAGAAATCAAAGCACAGTGGGAACTCACACGAGACAAATGACGACCTCAGGTCGATGAACTAACCTGTTCACATGTCACCAGGGAACTGCTATCTGACGATATGTATAATACCAACTAGCAAGTTCCCGGCGAGTCCTGTCCGGTGTACTCATAACCCAATGAGCACCTGTATACATCTTAGGTGATCCAACTGACACCAGTGGCTTGTGAGACCGGCCACCGTCCCTCGTCGGGGTCTCGACTGTATACACTAGTCTACTCCGGAGTATCGATGCCCTGTCTCGGTACTCCCACGACTAGGGACCACTATTAAGGATGTGCTTATGGACTACCGAACTATCACGTATATGATCACCCTCATACTGTTGGTAGTCAAGCAAGATCCTAAGGGCTCTATCAACATGTAACATGTAATCAATCACCTGAACATGTACACGACTGATAAAGGCAAACCAGATAGCATACTATCATCTCGAGTAAGACTGTCCTACCGGCATAGGTCCTCCTCAATCATTGCAATCACGTGCCTGCGATCCACTAATTGACTTTGAGGGCACTATATCCAACATTCTCCCACTTGCAATTAAGGCTAATTATTACGATGTCGGATACTCACAGCCCGTGTGATACCGAACACCCAACTCCTCTACTAATCAGCTTCACAAAGCCCGTTCGTAAAACTCTTGTATTCGAGAAATAGCCCCAGTGAGTGGATCCGCCCTGATGTTTCTTTCTATGTCTCTCTTAATCTCAAGTTCGCGGAGAAAGCCATCTCCCGAATCGAGTAATACCTGTCTTAGAATATGTCTGGATATCTGATGGGACCTAGTTCATAAATGAACTCCAAATCCATACTTCTTAGACTGTATCGATAACTGAACCTAATCAGTATCCAGCACCATGCCTCCCACAGTATCCTCTTAGACCACCTGTCCATAATACTGCCCCTTAGTCAGAGGGAAATCTAGAACTCTGACAATCTCTCTGTCATCCATGTCACCTTTGAAGCCAGGAATGATAACCGTCTTTGAAGGAGGCTGCCGTCACCAAATCCGTAGAACATGCACTTATGTTCTAAAACTGCTTCCTTATGTTTCTCTAGGATTGGATTATTACAAACTTATCGCATCTCTTGCAAAAACAACATTTGGTGTGGTATTTGACATCTTATGATTGACTCAATTGCCTAAGCAAGTGTTATGCCAATCATGCACATCCCTCTCCTCTTTAGTCTTTAAGACACCTTTAGAGAGGGTGACTCCATCACCTACAGGTACACCACCATGCCAGGAGTCACCTATTCTAAAAACCATTAGAATACTGTCAAAGTACCCACATTGGGAAACCACCCAAATCCAGATCAAAAACCATAGATCTAGAAACCAGAATGTCTGATATTATATCCATATCCTGTCTGGAGAAACAACTGTGTGACGACCACAGTACAACCAATCGTAGTATAGGAATTTTACTTCCTACTCTGTGTATGATCCAAATACCAGGACATCACACCCTACTACCTTCTTAACTTATCCATTCCTTATTCTGATGAAGTCAAACCCATGACTGTCACATCAAAATTAGATGATCTATCTCCGCTATAACTGCTCAAGTATATAAATAGACATAAGCAACTTGCCCACTATGCTTCCGCTGCTCCTACTGACCACAACAATCCTCTGGCAGAATAATATATACGTGCACTTCTAAAGCTAGTTTCGAACGACGCTATACTTAACCTCCTGCCGGGTCTCATAGCCGGGAACAACAGTAGTGTCAAGTCTGGGTAAGTAAGAACCTCCCTGTCACCGTCCTTGAGGCTACCGGAGTACCTCTCGGGTGTCTGAGGTTACCCACCATATATGTGGAGTGGCTAATAGAATGTCAAACCTGATTGAATCTTTAGGTCCTATTAAATTTTTCCTAATCGTTTGCGGTTCTGGAATCACTTCCATTTCTACTATACTTCTACTACTGTTTTCTGAAAAAATCCATTTTACTAAAACTGTGGCGAGTCAAGAACAATATCACTATTGATCTTCCAGATGGTAGAAAGTCAACCCTCATCATAGCCTGGGCCAACCCACAAACAGCCATTATAGAAACGTGCCCTGAGTTATCCAGAGTCTGGTTTTAAGCATAAGCCGGACAACTCCCCGTACCTTAACATCGTTAAGATATGAACCATTCTATATCCAATATAGAAACTTTAGCACTTATTTGGAACCAGATTCTAATCATGCAGCTGTCTCCAGTGCATATAAACTTTCAATGGAGAGAGGCTAATCAGCATTGCTCAACTTAGGAATTCATCCAATTATGAGTAGCCTGAAAGAGAAACAAGTTTCTCAAAACTTTTACTATCATCTAAATACCAATCATAAGAATCTACATCTTCGTTCTCTTTGAAGAATCCCGATACTTGCGACATCTGGTTCTCTACTTTATTCTTATACCCACAACTTCTCAAAACTTAGACCTTGTATTTCTACGAAACACTTGTCTAAAAACTAGAGAAGTCATAAGTAAACAGAACATAGTACGAGGACCTGCCCCTTTTTCCTGATAGACACTGGAAAACATACAATACTCTGTACAAGTCCGCTGAGTTGAATAACTCAAAACCTGTGCGTCGTAGGTTGAAAACTGTACCAAGGCGATTTCCTCAAATATCACCAATTACAACGAATTCCGATATAATGAGGATGATCACCTAATTCCCAATAACTTCCTCCCACACATCATCTGTAAAACCATATGGATGTGAGAATGAAACCTGGTAAATACATACCCTGGAGTAAGTATCTAATCGGGAAAATAGTTTTCCATTAACAATGCACTGAAACATGAAAATGTTTCGTAGGGGTATCCTGGTATTCATAGTAATGCCTCTTCCATAATCCAATTCATGACTTTAACCGTATATTTCTTTGCCATCTCTCCAAATCCCTTTATTTGTCTTTAGTCGTTACCTTTTGTACACCATTGTTAGGCTAAATGGTTTTCTTCCTTCCCTACCGTTCGGCACCAGCCTATGGTTTGGAAGAAGACTATCCAGTAAGCATAATAGGTGTACCCTCCTTAACCTAGGAGTACTCACATCTTGAGAGAAGGTGATGATAAAAGACAACTGAATAATACCTTATTCTTTTAAAGGTGAAATAGGAGTGGCGATGAAGTACGCGGTTTGGTCGTGAATGATAACAGTCGTAATTTACTTTGCCCTCTTTCTAATCCCTTTATTTTGTCTTTACATATTACCTTCTGTACACCCTACATAGGCTAATTGGTTTTCTTCATTCCCTATCTTTCGGCACCTGCCTATGGTTTGGAAGAAGACTATCCAATAAGCTTAATAGGTGTACTCTCCTAAACCAAGGAGCCCTCGCAACCTGAGAGAAGGTGATAATAAAGGACAACTGAATAAACCAATTCTATTTCTCCTGAACCTGGATCCATCCTCGAAGAAGCCCCTTTGAGTTCGTATATAATTATACGATGGATCTATCCAATGGAAGTGGATATCCGTAGTTATACGGGGTGTTCTGAGAAATGCAAAGCGTAAAAGAAGGAGTGGCAATGACTTATGCCACTCAGACAATCCAAAAGTCGGTATTTTAAGAATGTTCGGTCAACTTGGTCAGTGAGTCATAGTCTAGGGTCGGTCAAAGGTCGCTACCAAAGAGAGAAAGAGAAAAGAAACAATCTGCGTGCACTCTAACCTAGATCAGAATTGTTATCACTTTATCTAATCTGGAAACCTCCCACTGTACTGTCAAATTCTCCTCCAAACCTGAAAGAAGAATCAATCGGGATCACCCGAAGAGTAAACCAACTCATCAGTGGGAATCGGGATCCAACTCTCATCACATGATAACGTGAAGGAATCCACTCATGTTATCACACTCCAGAAGGTATGCGTATACTTGGCAAGTTTCAATTTCTTTAGAAACTCCCGATATGATTTTTGCCCCATGCTCTTATGACCTTGACTTTGGCCAAAATGCCATAAGTCACATGCCAAGTTCTTCCCGTCATTATCTTGTCAATTTGAACCCACCCGCACATGCCCCTGACTTTGGCCAATCGGCAGAACGACTGTCCCAAACCAACTCATCTATCTATGCAACAAATGAATATCCAGCAGCTACCAAACACTATGCCTTGACTTTGGCCAAAATGCATAGCTTGAATACTACTGAATACCAAAAAGAAATGACGGAGGGCTACGGCTGGTTTTTGGCGAAAAACCTTTAACGTAATGAACTTGATATCGTTGAAGGAACCTGATAGCATTTTATAAAAATATAGTGGCGAAAAACATTGCTAAAGAGGTCACTTCCGGTGAAGGGATCTCGGCTCTTTCCTCGTGGAATGAGGTACAGGATATTCCAACTGAATACCACGATGCAAAGCAACATGTAATCGACAATAGTGAAGTTATTACCCTGACGCAATCTTCTGCCCAAGGGGTCACTCCCGGTGAAGGGATATCGGCCCTTGCCTCGTCGAATGAGGTGCAGGATATTCCAACTGAATATCACTATGCAAAACAAAAGAAAACATCTTTGTAATAACACATTTTAAAACTGTTCCAACAATATCCAAACAGGTTTGTTTTTCTTTGCATTGATCAAAATCAACGCAGTCCCATCAATTAATCACACCAGAAAAGAACGAAAATAAAAATGTACGTATATGCCATCCGCATTCGTCACTGGGTCCCGTCATAACCCGTTTGGTTACTTAACTAACGACAGAGCGGGGACTGGACTAGCGCGGGTGCAAAACATATACAATATGTAATAGTATATATACCAATATACAATAATCGCTCCAGACGTGATAATATGCAACATTACAAAAAAGTAATAAGCATCACAGAACAATACAGATAATCTGGGATCCCCGGGTTTCACAGAGCCGCTACTGAAACCCGACGTTCCCCTGGTCGTGTGGATATCCTGTGCAATGAAACCTAGACCCCTACGGGTGCGGCAAGTTACCCGCCAAAACCTGTAGCGAGGCAGCCCCCTATAGCGAAGTGAATGGACCACCCTGCACTTCACGAATCCGGGTAACATGAGCACCCCTCCTTGGGTCAACCTGTACCCCCTACGAGTGCGGCGAATAGTCTGCCAATTCTAGAGTGAGTCCCCTCTGCCTCTCAAAGCCATGAGATGCTGACCCGTTGCCCTCCAGAACCCGGCTATCCGTGCACTCCGTCGCGGGGTAAAACCTAGTACAGAAATGAAAAAAAATGTACAACGGGTACATCGACCTCAGCCCGGTCGTGCCCCAAAAGAATATTATACAAACATGCAGTGACGGCAGTCCACATATTGGACGCTCGCCCCGCAATATCAAATGTACAAACAAACTCAAACTGCACTACCATTTCACACTGCTATCCACCACGACAAATCCGCAACATCACAGCAAAACACAGAACATCAACGCGAATGTCACGTTCGCAAATCCGTCTAAAAGGACTATAAAAATTAGACGCAATTTACCGCTCGAATGACATTCACGGTCGGAGATATAATGTAAGTACTATAAACTTGTTAGTGTATATGCCCTAGAGGCCATTACTGTATCATACTAGTTTGTATATTACTTAATGGATGCTTGGGATATTCACCTTGTATATACAATCTTGCTCAAAATAGTAGTATGCTACTTGGTTTGTCTCTACTTCAATGTGTACTTGTGTTTATTTTACTATATCACTTATACGCATTAGTGGAGCCCTTAGGATCTTTGCTTGATTACCAGCGTTGTGATGGCAGTCACACTAGTGGGGGCTGGGTAATCTATAAGCACATCCTTATACAGGTCCCTAGTCACAGGACTATCGAGACAGGGCATCGATACTCCGGAGTAGACTAGCGTATGCGCTTCTCATCCCAGTGTGGGAGATGGTCTGTCCCACAGCCATCAGTACGTCGTACTGGAGATAGTATACGGGTGCTCGTTGGGTTACGAGTACACTGGACAGGACTCGTCGGGAACTGACAGGTTGGTATTATACCTATCGTCAGTCGTCAGTTCCCAGGTGACATGAGTACAGCTTAGTCCGCTGACTTGACACTGGCACTTCGCCTCGAGTGTGTTCCCACTGCACTTTGATCACTACCCTACCACGGCTCAAAGGAGTCGTGCAAACAGGTGGTGGTTGGGTGCAGTCCCGAAGTACTTGGAGGCAGTGACGGTTAGACAGGATTCGTCTCTCCCGGTATTGGGGGTTGACATCGCGCTGTGTCTAGGAGAGCCATTACACGAGTAGTCCCTGGCCAGGGCAAACGAGATATACTGGTAGGTTTCCAGTGTTATCTCAGGGTGTTTTGGGCTTCACTCCGACACGACTTGTACCGCTATTGGGGGACTGACGTTTTACCGCCCCCTAGGCCCGCCATGCGATGTATCAGACGAACAGACCGGACTGTACGGAGAATGTCACATTCAGACTCAGTAGGAGTTCAGATGGGGTTTCACCTCGTCAGCCTTCTTGTCGGCATCTACCTGGGGACCGTTACGCACAGCTAGTGCCGCTTGCGGTCTGTGGTTAAACCCACTGCCAGCGTAGTGTCGAGTCTTTAGAGTCCCACACAGAGGGTATTCGCCTCTGGGCAAAACAGAGTAGAGGTCGCATGGTTTTGCGACAGGGTTCGTTCTCATCCGCGCACTTGTGCACGTTTGGAGTCCGGACGGATTATACTGGCAGGCTCTGGTTTGAGCCAGATACTGGTATATGTTTTGGGGTTGCTTTTATATCTTGGTATTCTTGTTTTTCGGAACAAGAATGCAGGTGTGTATGCACAGTTGCTTGAGGCGGAGAATGAGGTTTATCATTAGGGTTTCGGAACGGGTGCGTATGCACAATTGACAGTCTTCATTTTCCAAACCCTAATGGATTTAAATATTATCTATTAATAATAATAATTAAATGAGAATTATGTTATGGTTGTTTTTGTTGACTTGTTGACCTTGGTTGACTTGTTGACCATTGACCACTTTCATGCCTTGAAAGTCTTCCTTGATTCATGCTTACTTTTTATTAAATGAAGCATGGTTGTGGTCATTCAAAAATTACCATCAACTATTCTTATTTCAATTATTATCATTTAGATAATTCATTTCTTTTGCAATATGGTTGCAAGAAAGAAATAATTGAGCTCATTCTATCATAACCTCTCTCTCTCCTCATTTTCATCTTCTTCTTCCTCTTGAAAAGAGAAACCTTCTCATGTGTTGAGAATCATTCTCTTTAGAAAGAAAAGCAAACCCTAATCTCTCTCTCTACTCATTCTAGGATGAAGGTTTAGCAAACCGGAAACCCTAGTTCACTCAAAGATCGAGGAAGAGCCCAAAGTCGAACCTTCGAGGTGGATCCATCTTCGACGGGAGAAGGCGACGTAAAGAGAACCATCAACCTCTACAAGGTTTGAAGAAGAAGGAGTTCAAGTTTAGGTATAACCATCTTCCATAGTAGCTAACTCCTTTTAGCGTATTTGCTAGTTTAGTTTAGACACGATCCCGACCTAGTTTAGTCCATGTTGCCTCTTGCGATAAAAATTCGTTTTTTATACCGTTTCCGCCTCCCCGTAAGCACCAGGGGTCGCAATATGGACTTACAGTGGTATCAGAGCCTAACTAAACTTAAACTAGCTTGGTAGTGAAGTGTAACGAAGTTCGGAACCGTAAAAAACCCAAAAACCGTATTTTTCAAAAACCTGAGTTTCTGTTGAAATTTTTTGGGCTCAAAATGAAAAAATTTATATTTGTAAAATCATCTCAGGGTTTTCTAAAAACACCCATGAAAAACGATCCAGAGTTGAGCTCAAAGCGCCGCGCATCCGCGGCACGAGGTAGGCTCGTGCCGCGGAACCGCCGCGCTTTGTCGTCTTCTGCGCCTCGTTTTTCGTGCAGTGTCTGTAGGTGTTGGTTTTGGGATTTTTGAGATATATTATATGTGCCCAGATTTTCCAGAAAAGAAATTTCCTTTTGGGGTCCTATAATTCCGTATTTTTCCGAACTTCACTGCACTTTGACTATGTTGGTTATATCTGTGATGTTTGCATGTATTGAACGTCGGCTAATCGCTATAGGTCGATTAGTCGGGGTTATACATGATCTGTAATGTGCTGGAATGTGTATATGAATGTGTTGGACTGTCGCGGGTGAATAGCCGGGGTTGGATGTGAGATGAGCTTTTGTTTTTCTTTCATTCATTGTAAATGTAAATTGATGTAATAATTATTATTTGTTTGGCCGCACAACCGGGTCGGGGTTGTAGCCGTCATTGTATAATTCTTTTTACTGTTTTTGCTCCTAGGATAGACCCATGGAGGGGGTGCACAAACTACCGAGTACTTGGCGGGTAGTTTGCCGCACCCGTAGGGGTCTTGGGTGGGGTATTTGGCTATTCACCGCGACCGTGTTATCCGCTTTTCGTTTCAGGCTCGAAAGGATTGCGGATTGCTAGTATATCCAATGTATTCATCTGTGATCTGTAATGTCTATCATTGCTTTCTATTTAGGCGTTGCTTATGTTTTACAGCCGCGCTAGCCCAGCCCCCGCTCTGTCGTTAGTTAAGTAACCTAACGAGTGATGACGGGGCCCAATGGCGAATGCGAATGGCATAAGCGTACGTCATATTTTGGTTGTTTTCTGCAATGGTAGGATTAAATGATGGGACGCATTAAAAGTACTAATGCAAGAATATCACGCATTAAAAGAACTAATGCAAGATAATAAACCAAGTTAAAGTCGTTGGAACACTTTCGAAAAACCACTCGGTTCTTTTCAAAACTAACTTTTAAATGCGGAGTTTGAGCCACTCCAATTAAAAGCTATCTTGTTCCATCGACCAAATCAAGTTCACTACGTTCACGGTTTTGCCAAAACCATTCGTAGCCCTCCGTCGTTTCGTATGAATATTCAAATAGTATTCAAGCTGTGTTTGTTGACCTTCGTCAAGGCATAGTGATTGGTAGCTGTTAAGTATTCATATGTAGCATAGATAGATGCGTTGGTTTGGGACACTCACATTACCTTGTTGACCTTCGTCAAGGGTATATGCGGGTGGATTCAAATTAACCTGGATAATGACGGGCAGAACTTGACATGTGACTTATGATTTGTTGACCTTCGTCAAGGTCATAAGAGCATGGGGCAAAAATCCACATCGGGAGTTTCATAAGTACTGAAACTTGCTAGATTAGCATACCATTTGGAGTGTGGTGATTCTGGTAGGATTCCTTCAGTTTCGTCACGCGATGATATTTGGATCCCGATCCTACTGTGAGTATATGCTACTCCTCGGGAAATTTCTCACTTAACGATCAATGCTATAAACCTAGTAGGTGCCTAGAAAGGTGTTAGCGGGGCTCCGCCCCCAGGGAAAAGAGGTTCTTTAATTAAGGAACTTCGCGAAAGCGTTGGAAAACCTCCCTCGAAGTACCGACACCAGCCTGGCTGAACGGTTAAGCAAGTATTGTACGGTGGGATTGATCCTGACTAATTCTTCCTTTATGGTTTGAGGAGGGATTCGAGAAACAGTGGGAGCCATCCTGTTTAGACAAATTAAAAACCACTCTAAACTTGCAAGAGCATCATGCTGAGTGTTTCTTCTTCTCTCTCCTAATTGCAGCGACCAATCAACATGACTGGACTTAAGTTACTCCTAGATAAAAACAAGCTGACAGGGCCAAACTACAAAGATTGGCTCAGGAATGTCAAGATAGCAATCACTTATGACAAGCTGGGGTATCTTCTTACCACCAAAGCTCCCCCTGTCCCTGGTCCAACTTCCAGCGTCGCGGATAAGGAAATCCGCAAGACTTAGGAGATTGATAGCGCGAAGGCCAAGTGCCTCTTGCTTGCCTCGATGGACAACGAACATCAGAGGAGGCATGAGAATATGGACATGGAGTCCATATTGCTTCATACAAAAGAACTGTATGGGGAGCAATCACGTATCGCAAGATACGAAGCGTCGAAAAAGTTATTTTCGACAAGAATGGCCGTCGGATCATCAGTAGCCGAGCACGTGCTAAAGATGATCGGCTACATTGAGGAGCTCGCTGACCTAGGGATCACATTGGAGAGTGAGCTATATACAGATATAGTTCTCCAGTCCCTTCCTTCCACTTACGCCCAGTTTATAATGAACTTCAACCTACAAGAAAAGGAGGTTGAACTTTCAGAGCTCCTCAACCTGCTGAGGAGCGCAGAGGGCACCCTACAGAAAGGTAGGGAAACATCCACTTTGTTTGTAGGAGGAACATCTTCTTCTAGGTCCAAGGCGAAAGCCAAGGGAAAGAAGAAGAAAGCCCCCGCCAAACCAAGGGGCGGTGTTAGTAAAGTGGATACGAAGGGAAAAGGAAAAGCAACAAAGATAGTTGGGAAGCTTGTGGATAAGGAAGAATGCTTCTTTTGTCATAAGAAAGGACACTGGAAGAATGATTGCAGGGCCTGGAAGGCCAGAACACAGGAATTGAAGCAGGTTGCAGCTTCGGCTTCAGGTGTGTATGTTATTGAAAACTGTCTTTCTATAAACTCTACTTCCTGGGTATTGGATACCGGATCAGGATCTCATATCTGTAATTCTTTGCAGGCGTTGAGAAACCGTAGTGTTTTGAAAGCAGGTGACATGACCCTCAGAGTTGCAAACGGAGCTAGCATGGATGCTAAAGCCGTGGGGGACTATCACCTGGGAATGTCAGATGGAGACGTTTTGGTTTTGCGTAATTGCTTTTTTGTACCCAACGCAACTTGTAATATCATTTCTGTATCTTTAGTTTCTAAAGAAGGTTATGAATTTGCGTTTGTAAGTAATGTTGTAAACATTCGCCTTAATCAAGTTTTGATTGGGTCAGGTACTTTGAGTAATGGTATATACGTATTGAACCAACCACAGATTTTTAATGTCCAGAATACACACAAAAGAAAGTCTCCAGAAATAAACCAGACTTTCTTATGGCATTGTAGATTGGGTCACATCAATGAGAGAAGGTTGACGAAGTTACATACAGAAGGGTATTTGAATGCGTTCGAATATCAGTCGTATGCCACTTGTCAATCCTGTCTCAAGGGAAAGATAACAAAGACTCCTTTTACTGGACATGGAGTAAGAGCGAGCGAGCTCTTGGGACTCGTACACAGTGACGTGTGCGGTCCAATGTCTACACATGCCCGAAGCGGACATTCTTACTTCATTACTTTTACGGATGACTTCTCAAGGTACGGTTATGTTTTCTTAATGAAACATAAGTCCGAAGCCTTTGGAAAATTCCAGGAGTATAAGAATGAAGTAGAGAAACAGACCGGCAAGAGTATTAAGATTCTAAGATCGGATCGAGGTGGAGAATACTTAAGTGCCGAGTTCCTGGACTATTTAAAAGAGAACGGAATTCTCTCTCAGCTTACTCCTCCATACACCCCGCAACATAACGGTGTATCGGAGAGACGGAACCGAACCCTATTGGATATGGTTCGGTCCATGATGAGTAACGCTGAGTTACCGCGATCATTCTGGGGATATGCAATAGAAGCAGCTGCGTATCTCTTGAACAAGGCTCCCACCAAGACTGTGCCTACCACCCCTTATGAGATGTGGACTGGGAAGAAACCCTGTCTTAAGTATCTTAAGGTATGGGGATGTCCAGCTTTTGTAAAAAGGCAGCATGCGGACAAGCTTGAGGCACGTTCAGTACAGTGTAAGTTTGTGGGATACCCAAGGAACTCCAGGGGGTATCTTTTCTATTCCGCTGAGGAACAAAAGGTTTTTGTTTCTCAGCATGCCCGCTTCTTGGAAACTGAGTTTTTGGAAACCCAGATAAGTGGGAGCACAATAGAACTGGAAGAAGTTCCAGAACCACAGACTGTTACTGAAAGCTTAGTGGAACCAGAGGGTTCAACAGAACAGGACATTCCTACGCCGCTCCGCAGAAGTAGTAGGCAGTCTCATCCGCCCGAGAGATACTACGGTTTTCTCATAGACGGGGATAGAGAGGATTGCATCATAGATTATGATGAGCCTACTAGCTTCCAGCAGGCCGTTCAGAGCATTGACTCAGTGAAATGGCTGGATGCAATGCGGACCGAAATGGAGTCCATGTACACCAACAAGGTATGGACGTTGGACATTGCTCCAGACGGGGTAAAACCCGTAGGATGCAAGTGGATCTTCAAAAGGAAGATTGGTGTAGATGGACAGGTTGAGACCTATAAAGCTAGGCTGGTAGCAAAGGGTTTCCGTCAAAGACCTGGCTTGGACTATGACGAAACCTTTTCTCCAGTAGCCATGCTGAAATCCATTCGGATCCTTCTTGCCATCGCTGCCTTCCACGATTATGAGATCTGGCAAATGGACGTAAAGACAGCTTTTCTAAATGGAAATTTAGAGGAGTGTGTCTATATGGACCAGCCAGAGGGCTTCAATCAGAGTGGGAGCAGCGGAAAGGTGTGCAAGTTGCTTAAGTCCATCTATGGACTAAAGCAGGCATCGCGGAGTTGGAACATCTGCTTTGATGAGACGGTCAAAGAATTTGGCTTTATCAAAAATCCAGATGAACCATGCATCTATAGTAGATTTGTAGCGAGAACTGTAGTATTCCTCGTTTTATACGTGGATGACATTCTCTTAATAGGAAATGACATTCCTATGCTACAATCTGTCAAGGGGTTCTTGTCACACAGGTTCTCCATGAAAGACCTGGGTGATGCCTCATACATCCTGGGGATCCGGATCCATCGTGATAGATCCAAGAGGATATTGGGACTTTCTCAGTCCAGGTACATCGACACCATAGTGAAGAGATTCAGTATGGAAGATTCCAAGCGCGGTAACCTACCGGCTTGTCACGGGATCACCCTCTCTAAAGAGATGTCTCCCAAGACTGATTTGGAGAGGGATCGCATGTCTATTATACCCTACGCTTCTGCGGTAGGCTCTATAATGTATGCGATGTTGTGTACCAGACCGGATGTAGCTTATGCACTGAGTGTGGTATGCCGGTATCAGTCAAACCCTGGGGAGAAACACTGGATAGCGGTAAAGAACATTCTCAAGTATCTGAGAAGGACTAAGGAGATGTTCTTGGTGTATGGCGGAAAAGACCTCCAGATCGAGGCCTTTGCTGACTCCAGCTTCCAGAGTGACAAGGATGATTCCAAGTCCATGTCGGGCTTTGTCTTTACCCTCAATGGAGGGGCGGTGTGTTGGAAGAGTTCCAAACAGGAAACCGTTGCAGACTCGACGATGGAAGCGGAATACATCGCTGCATCTGATGCCGCAAAAGAAGCTGTCTGGATGAGGAAGTTCTTGAAAGAACTTCAAGTGGTTCCGTCCATTGTTGATCCAATACCTCTGTATTGCGACAATAATGGGGCTATAGCTTTAGCGAAGGAACCCAGGTCCCATCAGAGATCCAGGCACATCTTGAGGCGGTATCACCTGATCAGGGAGATCGTGGATCGCAAGGAGATCGAGGTTCGGAGAGTTGCTTCAGAAGACAACACTGCAGATCCATTCACCAAGGCCCTGCCCCAGACTCAGTTCGAGCGGCTGATCGAGATGATAGGTCTTCGATACGCCAGTACATGGCCTTAGTGCAAGTGGGAGATTGTTAGTGTATATGCCCTAGAGGCCATTACTGTATCATACTAGTTTGTATATTACTTAATGGATGCTTGGGATATTCACCTTGTATATACAATCTTGCTCAAAATAGTAGTATGCTATTTGGTTTGTCTCTACTTCAATGTGTACTTGTGTTTATTTTACTATATCACTTATACGCATTAGTGGAGCCCTTAGGATCTTTGCTTGATTACCAGCGTTGTGATGGCAGTCACACTAGTGGGGGCTGGGTAATCTATAAGCACATCCTTATACAGGTCCCTAGTCGCAGGACTATCGAGACAGGGCATCGATACTCCGGAGTAGACTAGCGTATGCGCTTCTCATCCCAGTGTGGGAGATGGTCTGTCCCACAGCCATCAGTACGTCGTACTGGAGATAGTATACGGGTGCTCGTTGGGTTACGAGTACACTGGACAGGACTCGTCGGGAACTGACAGGTTGGTATTATACCTATCGTCAGTCGTCAGTTCCCAGGTGACATGAGTACAGCTTAGTCCGCTGACTTGACACTGGCACTTCGCCTCGAGTGTGTTCCCACTGCACTTTGATCACTACCCTACCACGGCTCAAAGGAGTCGTGCAAACAGGTGGTGGTTGGGTGCAGTCCCGAAGTACTTGGAGGCAGTGACGGTTAGACAGGATTCGTCTCTCCCGGTATTGGGGGTTGACATCGCGCTGTGTCTAGGAGAGCCATTACACGAGTAGTCCCTGGCCAGGGCAAACGAGATATACTGGTAGGTTTCCAGTGTTATCTCAGGGTGTTTTGGGCTTCACTCCGACACGACTTGTACCGCTATTGGGGGACTGACGTTTTACCGCCCCCTAGGCCCGCCATGCGATGTATCAGACGAACAGACCGGACTGTACGGAGAATGTCACATTCAGACTCAGTAGGAGTTCAGATGGGGTTTCACCTCGTCAGCCTTCTTGTCGGCATCTACCTGGGGACCGTTACGCACAGCTAGTGCCGCTTGCGGTCTGTGGTTAAACCCACTGCCAGCGTAGTGTCGAGTCTTTAGAGTCCCACACAGAGGGTATTCGCCTCTGGGCAAAACAGAGTAGAGGTCGCATGGTTTTGCGACAGGGTTCGTTCTCATCCGCGCACTTGTGCACGTTTGGAGTCCGGACGGATTATACTGGCAGGCTCTGGTTTGAGCCAGATACTGGTATATGTTTTGGGGTTGCTTTTATATCTTGGTATTCTTGTTTTTCGGAACAAGAATGCAGGTGTGTATGCACAGTTGCTTGAGGCGGAGAATGAGGTTTATCATTAGGGTTTCGGAACGGGTGCGTATGCACAATTGACAGTCTTCATTTTCCAAACCCTAATGGATTTAAATATTATCTATTAATAATAATAATTAAATGAGAATTATGTTATGGTTGTTTTTGTTGACTTGTTGACCTTGGTTGACTTGTTGACCATTGACCACTTTCATGCCTTGAAAGTCTTCCTTGATTCATGCTTACTTTTTATTAAATGAAGCATGGTTGTGGTCATTCAAAAATTACCATCAACTATTCTTATTTCAATTATTATCATTTAGATAATTCATTTCTTTTGCAATATGGTTGCAAGAAAGAAATAATTGAGCTCATTCTATCATAACCTCTCTCTCTCCTCATTTTCATCTTCTTCTTCCTCTTGAAAAGAGAAACCTTCTCATGTGTTGAGAATCATTCTCTTTAGAAAGAAAAGCAAACCCTAATCTCTCTCTCTACTCATTCTAGGATGAAGGTTTAGCAAACCGGAAACCCTAGTTCACTCAAAGATCGAGGAAGAGCCCAAAGTCGAACCTTCGAGGTGGATCCATCTTCGACGGGAGAAGGCGACGTAAAGAGAACCATCAACCTCTACAAGGTTTGAAGAAGAAGGAGTTCAAGTTTAGGTATAACCATCTTCCATAGTAGCTAACTCCTTTTAGCGTATTTGCTAGTTTAGTTTAGACACGATCCCGACCTAGTTTAGTCCATGTTGCCTCTTGCGATAAAAATTCGTTTTTTATACCGTTTCCGCCTCCCCGTAAGCACCGGGGGTCGCAATATGGACTTACAAAACTAACACGTTTAAATTTCGATCGACAGAACTTCCCGAAGTTGGCCCCACATACATCTGCTGTACAGTAACAAAAACTGGGCCCAAAAGATATATTCCAGAAACCACAATATTCCATGTAGAAGCCCCAAAAGAAAACTACCCTCTGATTCACCAAGACGGCCGCATTTCCGCGGCCAAAGCATGACTTTGGCGGCGGATCCACGGCCGTACGGTGGGACCAGTTGGTCGTTTTTCTCCAGTGTTCTTTAAAAAGCCTGCTTAATTTTCTGGTATAGTCAAAATGATTTTTAGACCAGATTTAAAATCGAAAAAAAAATTACACATAGAAATTATGGTTTTCGAAAATCCTTTCGATCGATGTTTTAAACGAGTTAGCACAAGTTAGTAAAGCTTAATGGCGAGGCTCTGATACCACTGTAAGTCCACGGTAGAGCCCCGGCCGTCTAACAGACGCCAAATGCGGAACAAAAACTTTTACAACTGGCGCTATCGCGTACTATAACCCGGATCTGCCATTAAAGCTAAACTAACAAACTACAAAGTGGATAGAAGAGTTATACCGAACAATCCGAGTCCTTCGGTCTTCAACCATCATCCCATTCTTTGTTGCGGCTGCTCCGATCTCCTGAATCTCCAGTCTTCTCGTCCAGGTGGCACCACGTCGACCGATCTTTAAACGGGCTCCCGCCTCTGAATCGAGGCAACTCGATCGTCAAGTTTGCTAGAAGAGACGACCAAGATGATGTAGAGAAAGAGTAGAACACTTTGTCTCGTTACGTCCAAAGCCATGGACGAACGGTTAATGAAGTTGCCTTTTGAATCGGGTGAAATAAGAATTGTAGATATCTAATTTCTTGAATCCCAAACTATCATAATCTCTTTTATCAAGTGAGAGAGTGAGTGAAGAGGAGGGGAGGGGCCGGCCATATATAGAGTGGGGGGAGGTGAGTGTAGGAGAGGGGGTGACCACAACAATTAATGAAGAGAATGAATCACCTAAACACCTAGTGTGAACTCATTTAAAGAAAGAATGATTCATAACACATAGTCATCAACACATAAATGCTCCATTAATGCACTAAGCCACCTCACTATCCTAGTCACCATATAGAAACTTCCACACTCATCTCAAGAAAAGATAAATCCGCATTTAACCGAATGTTAAATATGGCTCATAGAAAACTGGAAACTGGCAACTTCCAAAAGTGATCCCGAAACGAATTTCAGGATAATCCCGTAACTGTATAAATATACCCGCATTTGTTTTACGACCGAATACAAATGCAACTGAGACAAAGATATTATATTTACTAAGTATAATACTCGGATCCGGCTTAAACCAAAGCCCACCAGTATTATCTGCCCGAAATATGATACGTGCGAAAACGCACGTGCATTTTCCGAACCCTGCCATAAAACCATACGGCCTCTACAACGTTTGGCCCAAACTTGGGAAACTATCTGTGGGGAACACTAATGACTCGTCAGTACCTTGGCAGTGGGTTTAACCACAAGCCGTCAGCAGCACTAGCTGTGCGTAACGGCTGCCCATGTACTGACCTCAAGGGTGGCCGATGAGCGAACTCATCCTGAAACCCTACTGAGCCTAACAGTGACAATGTATATACAGTCCGGTCCGTTCGTCTATGAGTATCGCATATCCGGCCCAGGGGGCAAGTAACGTCAGACCCCCAATAGCGGTATAAGTCGTGTCGGAGACAAGCCCTGAACACCCTGAGAAACTACCGGATTACCTACCAGAAATTCTCACATGCCTTAGCCAAGGACTTGGTGTAATGGCTTTCCTAGACACAGCGCGATCTCCACCCCCAATACCGGGAAAGACGAATCCCCTGCCGATCCGCTCACGTGCCTCCATGTGGCTCGGGACTGTACCTAAAAACTACCTGTTTGCACGACTCCTTTGAGCCGTGGTAGGGTAGAAATCAAAGCACAGTGGAAACTCACACGAGACAAATGACGACCTCAGGTCGATAAACTAACCTGTACACATGTCACCAGGGAACTGCTATCTGACGATATGTATAATACCAACTAGCAGGTTCCCGGCGAGTCCTGTCCGGTGTACTCATAACCCAATGAGCACCTGTATACATCTTAGGTGATCCAACTGACACCAGTGGCTTGTGAGACCGGTCACCGCCCCTCGTCGGGGTCTCGACTGTATACACTTGTCTACTCCGGAGTATCGATGCCCTGTCTCGGTACTCCCACGACTAGGGACTACTATTAAGGATGTGCTTATGGACTACCCAACTCTCACGTATATGATCGCCCTCATACTGTTGGTAGTCAAGCAAGATCCTAAGGGCTCTATCAACGTGTAACATGTAATCGGTCACCTGAACATGTACACGACTGATAAAGGCAAACCAGATAGCATACAATCATCTCGAGTAAGACTGTCCAACCGGCATAGGTCCTCCTCAATCATTGCAATCACGTGCCTGCGATCCAATAATTGATTTTGAGGGCACTATATCCAACAGAACCCCGGTCCCATCAGCGATCCAGGCATATTCTGAGGCGGTATCACCTGATCCGGGAGATAGTTGATCGCCGGGAGATCGAGGTCAGGAGGGTTGACACGAAGAACAACACAGCGGATCCACTCACGAAGGCCATTCCCCAGATACAGTTTGAGAGACTCTTCGGGATTCTTGGTATGCGATACTACAGCAGCTGGCCCTAGTGCAAGTGGGAGATTGTTAGTTGTATGTATGCCCTAGAGGCCATTACTGTACAGATGATGTATATTATATTGGATGCTTGGACATATATAGAGAGGACTTTCTTGCTCGATATGATAGTATGCTATCTGGTTGCTCTTTATCTTAACATGTATACTTGTTTCTTGATACTGTCTTATAGTTACAAGTTGGTAAAGCCCTTAGGATGTGTACTTCACTACCTGGAATATGATGAAGATCATACTTGTGGGGCCATGGTAGTCCATAAGTACATCCTTTAATGTTCCTAGTCGTAGGTGTATCGAGACAGGACATCGATATACCAGAGTAGACTAGCGTATACGCTTCTCGACCCATGAGATGGGCGATGGATGATCCAATATCCATTGGTGATTGACATTAGAGATGGTATACGGGTGCTCAGTGGAGACTGGGTACACTGGACGGACTCGCCGAGAACTCCCAGATGGTATTATACCTCACGTCAAATGGCTGTTCTCTGGTGACACTTGTGCAGGTTAGTCTGTAGACCAGAGATCGTCATAGAGTCTTGTGTGATTCCCACTGTGCTTTGATTTCCACCTTACCACGTCCAAGAGGGCGTGCAAAACGGTGGTTTTTGGGTACAGTTCCGAGTCACATGGAGTCAATGAGCGATAGGAGGGGTTTCGTCTCTCCCGGTATTGGGGGTTGATGTTGCGCTGTGCTCGATTGGCCGTCACAGGGAAGTCCCTGGCCAGGGCTGATTTAGATATTTACTGGTAAGTGTTACCAGCAGTTTCTCGACCCGTTATGAGCCTCACATCGGCACGACTTATCGGTTTTTGGGGTCTGACGTTTACCACCCCTAGACTTGATATGCGACATATCAGACGAGGGGACCGGACTGTACGGGAAGTGTTACCGGCAGGCTTTTATAGAAGTTGGAGCGGGCTTGCTTGCTGATCTTCTGATCACTCAATACCCGGGTAGCCGTTACGTCCAGCTTGTACCGTTGACGGCTTGTGGGTGCTTGATGTGGTCATCACCTACTGTCGGCGTATTGACGAGTCTTTAGAGTCCTACACAGAGATTTTACTGGCTCAGGCAAAACGAAATAGGAGCACGTATGTGATATGTGCGGGACCGAGAATAATGCGTGTATATGATACCGTATTCTATTCTCGCGACTTTTTGTATCGGTCGGTTATATATGATATAGCCAGGTTATCGAATCAAGTGTTGATTCGATAAATCGATACAATGGATGTTAGTCGGTTATATGAGATATGACCGGATTATTAAGTCAAGTGTTGATTTAATAATTTAGTGTATAATTGTATATTAGATATACTAGTTTACATTAACTAACACTTGTTCACTTGAGGATTTTTCTCACATGTGCACAACTTTAATATATATGTGATATATACTAAAAAATGTGTTTTCTTTTTGTATCATGGTTGATGGTACACATGACATGGGTGTATAAGACATACACCATTCTAATTTTAGTGGAGGGTTTTTTATATTTAAAGTAAATCTAAATTGATTAATATTTGTTAAGTGCATGAAGCTTGTAGAAGCTTTTAGTGCTTTGACAAATTCAACTCAATTTGTTTTACTTAAGATATTTAGTTAACCCGACCATTAGAATTAGCCATCGTTATGTCTCTACATGAGTTAGTATATGATACTCACTCACTCATGGTTAGTGAACTCACATGATCATTATCTCTTCTCATTTTATTTCTTCATCTTCTTCCTTGAGCTAAAAAGCTCTCTAGGGTTTGATCCAAAGTGAGAAACATTGTGTGAAACCAAATTCTAAAGTGAACCCACTTTCTATTTCTCCATCCTCTACTAGACTAGCACTTTAGTTTAGGGTGTTTGTTTCACTAATTCTCTAGTTAGTGAAGTAGTAGCTTGAGTTGATATTCCCTCGACGTAGATCATCTTCGGCCTCGAAGACTTCAAGCAAGGACACTTCTTTCGCCTTGTGAAGCCATGCAAGAGCCAGGGAGAACCATGATCACAGCGAAAGGACTACAACAAGGAGCTTTAGAAGTGAATGACCGATCTACAAAGGATGTATTTCGTATTCACTTAGTGGTTAATCTAATTTACTTGCATGTGATAGCCTAATAGTCTAGCAAAGATCTTGTTTAGGGATGTTAGGCACGACTAAAATTTTTATCGGGCATGGTTGATGCCTTGTAGTAATTTGTTAGAGTGCCTAGTAACCCTACAGGTTCTGAGGTGGAAGCCTGTAAAAAGACTCATTGATGTGGTGCCCTTCCGACGAGGAGACCGGAGATCGTAGATGCCGCGAGGAGCTTGGGATAGTGGCCAAAGACCGAAGGACACGGATCGATCGGTATAGCCTTTCTAACCATTCTCTAGTTAGCTAGTTATAGGTTAATGGTTCGATCTGGGATTAAAGTCTGCGATAGCGCTGCTTTCAAGTTTAGAAAAAATTTTCGTTTCCGCATTTTAGCCTTGGATCGACGGCCGGGGCGCTACCGTAGACTTACACTGATCCGGTATCTAGTACCTAGGAAGTAGAGTTAATTGACATACTGTTTTCTATTACAAACACACCTAAAGACGAAGACACAACATGCTTCGAATCCTTGCTACTGGCTTTTAAAGTCCAGCAATCCTTCTGCCAATGTCCTTTCCCATAAAAATAGGAACGTCCCTCCTTCACTATGTCTAGTCCCGAAACTTTTGCCCCTCCCTTTCCTTCTACCTTCCTGGTTTCCTTCAGGGTGTCAGTAGAAGGTAGAGACTGTAGAATCAAGTCAGTATGTGACTCGTTATTCAAATTGGTCCTCAGGTCCGTGAGCTCATCAGTATAGCTTGTCACTGTAGGGTCGTTGTCCCCTACAGATGACCCGACAGCCAACCTCGCTTGAAGCAATTCGTTCGAGGTCTCATATATTGCGATACGTGATTACTCTCCATATAAATTTTTGTTATGGAGGAAGACAGAAACTAAGTCCATCTTCCCGTGCTGCCTCTGGTATGCACCATCAACTGAGGTCAACACTAGGCACTTAGCATTCGCACAATCTTTTAACGATGTCTTACGGATGTCATCATCCATGACGGTGGAAACTGGACCTGAGACGGAAGGGTTTTGAGTATTGAAGAGGTTTCCCAGTTTGTCATGGGTATTGGACATCTGGACAGACCTTTGCCAATCAATATAGTCAGATTCAGTCATTTTATTATCTAGATGTAACCTATGTCTGGTCACTGGGTCGCTGCAATTAAGAGAGAGAGAAGAAACACTTAGCATGATGCTCCTTGCAAGTTTAGATTGGTTTTTAATTTATCTAAACAGGATGGCTCCCACTGTTTCTCGAATCCTTCCTTAAACCATAAAAGAAGAATTAGTCAGGACTGATCTCACCGTACAATACTTGCTTAACCGTTCAGCCAGGCTAGTGTCGGTACTTCGAGGGTGGTTTTACGACGCTTTCGCGAAGTTCCTTAATTAAATAACCTCTTTTCCCTGGAGGCGTAGCCCCGCTAACACTGTTCTAGACACCTACTTGGTTTATATCATTGATCATTAAGTGAAGAGTTTCCCGAGTAGTAGCGGATACTCACAGTAGGATCGGGATCCAAATATCATTGTGAGATAATGCTGTAGGAATCCTACCAACATTATCAAACTCCTAATGGTATGCAGCACTAGCAAGTTTCAGTTTCTTTAGAAACTCCCGATGTGGATTTTTGCCCCATGCTCTAATGACCTTGATGAAGGTCAACAAATCATAAGTCACATGTCAAGTTCTACCCATCATTTTCCAGGTTAATTTGAACCCACCCGTATATACCCTTGACGAAGGTCAACAAGGTAATACGACTGTCCCAAACCAACGCATCTATCTATGCTACATATGAACTCCCAACAGCTACCAATCACTATGCCTTGACGAAGGCCAACAAACATAGCTTGAATAATATTGAATATTCATATGAAATGACGGAGGGCTACGAATGGTTTTGGCGAAACCGTGAACGTAATGAACTTGATATAATCAAAAGAACCTGATAGCTTTTAAAAGGAGTGGTTTAAGCTCCGCGTTTTTAAAAGTTTTCTGTTTTTGAAAAAACCGAGTGGATTTGAAATTGTTCCAACGATTCAGCTTTGGTTTGTTTTCTTTGCATTAATATAATGCATCCCATCAATTAATCCTACCATTGCAGAAAATAACGAAAATATAACGTACGCTTATGCCATCCGCATTCGCCACGGGGACCCGTCATCACCCGTTAGGTTACTTAACTAACGACAGAGCGGGGGCTGGACTAGCGCGGATGCAAAACATAAGTAACGTCTACTAGATATCATATATAGATATATACATTCGTCAGATGCAATGATAGTCATTCCAGATCACAGATGAACACATTGGATAAACTAGGAATCCGCACATCGTTCGAGCCTGCAACGAAAGACGGATTACATAGTCGCGATGAATAGCCAAACCCTACCCTAGACCCATACGGGTGCGGCAAACTACCCGCCAAATACCTGTAGCGAAGCAGTCTCCCTAAACAACGTGAGTAGGCCACTTAGCACTTCAAAGTACCTGGTAGTTTGTGCACCCCACCTTGGGTCTATCCTAGGAGCAGAAAACAGTAAAAGAAATAATATACAAAGGCAGCTAAATCCTCAACCCGGATGTGCGACCCAATAATAATATTACATCAATTTACAATTTACATCAAATGAAAGATAAATAAACCCTCATCTCACATCCCCGACTATTCATCCACGATGATCCGACAAGTTCATATACACAATCCAACATTACAGAACACAGATATGTACAACCCCCACTAATCGACGTACAGCGATTAGTAGACGTTCAGTATATATAACACATCACAGAAGATCCGAATAGCTAAAGTACATAGAATTTCGATCGAAAACTTGATTTGAAACTACCCTAAGCATAACACAGAACTCAACAAAATCTGTGCAGAAACAAAGTATCAGAAAAATCACAAATACAAATCTGGACAGACTGCAGGAAAAACGAGTTGACCCGGCGTCGACTCGGCCGCGGATCCGCGGCGAAACGCTTGGTTTCGCCGTGCTTCCGCGGCGGTCTGACCGATTCATGAGCTCGTTTTTCTTGTGTTTCCTTCAAAAAGCCTACACGTATTTTTAACGTCCCTGGAAAAATTTTTGGACCAGTTTTTCAAATCGACAGAAAATGTGCCTTCTTGACGTGTTTTTGCGATTTCTCCGGCGATCGAATTTCTAACACTTTGCTAACAAGTTAGTAATGGTTTAGCCAGGCTATGATATAACTGTAAGTCTATGTCGCTAACCCCGCAAGCTACCGAGGAGGCGGAACTGTTAGTGTATATGCCCTAGAGGCCATTACTGTATCATACTAGTATGTATATTACTTGATGGAAGCTTGGGATATTCACAGTTGTATAGACAATCTTGCTCGAAATAGTAGTATGCTACTTGGTTTGTCTCTGCTTTAATGTGTACATGTGTTTCTTTTTATATATATCACCTATACGCATTAGTGGAGCCCTTAGGATCTTTGCTTGATTACCGGCGTTGTGATGGCGATCACACTCGTGGGGGCTGGGTAATCCACAAGCACATCCTTATGCATGTCCCTAGTCGTGGGATTATCGAGACAGGGCATCGATACTCCGGAGTAGACTAGCGTATGCGCTTCTCATCCCAATGCGGGAGGCGGTCTGTCCCACAGCCGTCAGTACGTCGTACTTGAGATAGTATACGGGTGCTCGTTAGGTTACGAGTACACTGGACAGGACTCGTCGGGGACTGTTGGTTGGTATTATACCTATCGTCAGTTAAGAGTTCCCAGGTGACATGAGTACAGCTTAGTCCGCTGACTTGACACTGTCTCTTCGCCTCAAGTGTGTTCCGACTGTTCTTTGACTACTACCCTACCACGGCTCTACTTAGTCATGCAAACAGGTAGTAGTTGGGTGCAGTCCCGAAGCACTTGGAGGCAGTGACGGTTAGATAGGATTCGTCTCTCCCGGTATTGGGGGTTGACATCGCGCTGTGTCTAGGAGAGCCATTACACGAGTAGTCCCTGGACAGGGCAAGCGAGATATACTGGTAGGTTTCCGGTGTTATCTCAGGGTGTTCTGGGCTTCACTCCGACACGACTTGTACCGCTATTAGGGGACTGACGTTTACCGCCACCTAGACCCGCCATGCGATGTATCAGACAAACAGACCGGACTGTACGGAGATTGTCACATACAGGCTCAGTAGGAGTTCTTGACCGGACTGTAAGTCGATATTAATCCTATCCTGGAGAAACGTTCGGAAGAAGTTTTAGAACATAAGTGCATGTTCTAGGGATATGATAACGGCATCTGATTGATCTCAAAAATATCTAATAACCGCAATCAAGAACGACGTCGCTTGGTAGCTAGCCGGTGAGTACGGTTCGGTCCACAGGGATGTTGTGAATTTCATAGTCGCTCAAATGAGTTAATTCCGATTATGGTCGGATTGATTATTAAATCTAAAAAACTAAACTATTCTATACTAAGATTATCTAGATCTAAATCTTGCTAGGGTTAGGTCTAGGTTAAATTTGGAAAGTCAATAAATCTCACTGCTTTCTATACCCATATGAAGATCTAATTAGGTGTTATGGTAATTATTAATAAAAGAGATTAGAACCATTTGGAATGATGTTTCTTCCTCTAGGTTCTTGTCCTTCCTTTAGAAATCCTTACCCTAACCTCCATGGAAAACCATCACAACCGGGCCTTTATACTACGGTATCACCGCTACCTCGATGGATAGGGTGCCGTAGAGAGCGGTATGTGCATGTATGCATGAAGTCCTATGAAAATATATGACGGGCAAGAAAGAGGATGAGTGATCTTCATCTCTCAAACCTTCCCTAGATCTAACCCTAACAAGCGAGGAGACTACTTGCTCATTATGGAATTTAAAAACATTTATCTAGGGCAAAGAATGAAAAATTACCCAGGGCAAGGATTGAAATTACCTACTTACTTTACAAATAGCTCTCTCCAAACATCAACACAGGGTTGTCAGATCTGAATTCATGATATGAAAAGAGGCATCGATGCTCTCCAAAAGAATTCTAAATTTTATTCATAGAAAGAGGCATAGGGAGACATATCTAATACAATTATTTAGAGTTCCTATTTACAGAGGAAAGGAAACCCTAGGTTACAATTGATTGGCACATCTGCTATTACAAAAATACACCTAATAAAAGACCTAGTCAACAATACGCGCACCGCCATAAAACTTCGCGCCGACGCGGGCATAACCCGGCCGCGGAACCGCGGCCCGAGGCAAGGTTTGGCCACGGTTCCACGGCCAAAAGAAGATTTTGACTTTTCATCTTTTTGGTGCTGGCTCTTATTGACATATGCTTCCTGTTTCTGTATGTCTTTTCTTATATTGGCTTCTCGTTCTCTTCCAGATCTTTCCAGTGAATATTGTAGTGGACTTTACCCGTTCGCTTTGTAATCTTGGACCATACATTGCCTTGTAGTGATCTTTTGTGTAGGCTTGATTAAGATCTTTCTGTTTGCTGGTTGTAGTCTCACTTTTGCATCGTCTTTTATCTTTGTCACTGTTTTAGATCCAAGAACCTGTAACCTGTAATATGTAGCAGTCATGGATCAAAAGCACCTGTTTATTTATAAAATGAATAAGAATGGAGAATATAATAATGCAATATTATGATATGAACAAATACCCCCAAACTTATCTTTTGCTCATCCTCGAGCAAACTTATTTTTATTCTCTACAAAAAACCTAACCGCACTTTCGCAGGGAAACATGATTGCACTGAGCTCGCGCAACAAGCCGTTAAACCTCTAGGTGTCCCTAGTAGGAGGAGTGTTGTCTCCTGAGGGTTTTCAGCGGATACTACCCACAAAATCCTATCAATTTGGCTTTTTCGACTTTAATTCTCCAATTAGGGTTTCTAACAAGGAACTCTATTATCTTCGACTTGCAAATTATTCACCCATATTCTTCACACTTCCTCATCATCTAACTTAAGATTATATATGTTCTATAGACTTACTTAGCTTTCGGCATTTCTTAAGTTTTCCTTCTAGGGTTCCATCTCCATTTAGGAATTTCTATCAACTCTACTAAAGATACAAGTTCTATTCTTCACTCCTTTCTCTCATCTAAACTCCAATCACATATCCCCACGTGTGTGTATAAATCACCCCTACACCTGGAAATTCAAATCAAGCAATCATACACTTGTCCGTTGTCTAAACCACTTATTAATTGGTGAATTTTTAATTGAATTTTGCTTACACATCCTTCATGCGACCGTTAATACTTCTTGAGTTACCAACAACCGATTACAAGATATGTTTACAGTTTAAAGCGTAATTCCTAGTCTTGCAACACCCAAGGCTTTTAGCAGTGACTTCCAAACCAGTTGGTCTAAGGCACTAGGTGATGAAGCACCCTCGCTAAATATTTTTCTATTTTTACAGCCTTAAGTAATCAAAAAAACCAGTGTTCATTTTTTCTTTATTCACTTTTTTTTCTTTTATTTTCTTCGTACTAAGGACTTTAGACAAGAGCATTTCAAGGTCTCCTCTACTATTCCAAGTTTCAAGGTGCGTGATTGTGCAAATTGTAGGGTAAACATTTTCAGAATCTAGACTTAAGCTAGGAATTATTTTTCAAACTTATACTCTAATAAAAATATCAATACTTTTCCTTTGTCTCGACTTAGCCAAAAAAGTGAACCCAAAATTTGCCTATTTCTAAATAAACTACAAAGACATATACTTTCTACCGTTAAACTTTAAAGAAGGTTATTTTTAGGGTTTTTAATTTACTAAGTCTAAGATCTATTTGTTCCTAGCTAGTTAACCTATTTGTCAAACTCAAATCAATACGGCCAAAATTGAATACATTAATTTTTATAATTTTTCAAATTTTTTCAATTTTTATGGGTTTTCAAATAAATATGCAAATGCAAAAATATGTACAAATGAATGCGAAGGAAGAAGACGTACCGAGCATACCCCCAAATTATATTTTTTAATGTTTTGATTTTTTATTTTTTTTATATAAAAAGAAAAAAATATATATATATGTATACATATATACAACAAGGTCCTCCCCAAACTAAACAAGGCCTTACATAAGACAAAGGTTAGCACCAACCATTCAAAAATCTTATCGTGGTAATTGTAGGGTTGGTGAAAGAATGGGGTGGAAAGAAAAGAAATGAGAAGCACACGAGACCGTGTGGGAAGAAAGGTAGAATATGGTCTCGGTGGAGAAGAAGAATGGCGGAAAAGAGAAAGAAGTAGAGTACGATCTTGAGGGTGTGAATCGAGTGAAAAAATTAGCGCAATTTGTGATTACCGATGTGTAAAAAGCGACTGTGCTAACCTATCAACCCGTCGAGAAATGGGGTCAAATCCTTCAAGATTCGCAAGAAAACATGGGTACATCGAACTCTGTAGTGGAGATGAAGGCGTAACAGTCTCTTGCACGGTCGGAACGATAGGACAGACGTAAGGGAGTGAATTAGGGATAGGCTCATTCTCACCGTAGTAATCTGTCTCGAATTTGAAAGATTCCATCAATGGTTCGAAACGACTGTAAGCAACCGAGTCTGTTGGTTCAACTAACTCGTCTGAAAATTCAAAGGACTCAAACTCGGGCGGTGAGACTTCAACATCGTCCGAAAAAGTGAAACACTCGTAAGTGTCATCGGCTGTGAGAACTGTGTCAGATTCAAAGGAAAAGTTTTCAAGCTCACAGTCGTCAAGCGTGATCTTGTGCGTGGTCGGAACGATGGAAAGGAGGAAGGGTGATATAACAGTTAAAGGTTCAGGAGGCTGAATTGGAAAATCCGACATATCAAACAAAAATGGTTCGACCTCAATATTATCCTCAAGACTCTCCTTAATAGTATCCTCATAAGTCTCCTCAATATTTAACTCATCCATGCCATTATCATCAAAATCAAGACGCATATGAAGTTCGGGAGAAACATTTAATAACTCGGGATGATGAATTGGACATAAGAGTTCAATCAAATCTACGGGTCCATCATCCAAAATATTCCCGGCGTGTATATCCTCAATCAAGTAAAAATTAATTTTTTCTGACACCTCATCACAAGCATGGATATTTATCAATTCAGGTTCTAAAGTGGAGGTGTAAAGGTCAAAAAGATTACGTTTGGTTTCACTCGAAAGGGGTTCTTCACAATCTGGCAAATCAAGCACTACAAAATCACACAACTCATTTTTATTCTCAACTGGTGAACTATTTGGGACAATCGATGGAAAACCGAAGTTGTGGGCTTCAATTGGGTATGGGTAGGTTTGATTTGGAAATCCTCTCAAATTTGCACTCTGTCCAACCGCCTTCTCATACATTGAAAATTTTGTAGCAAGTTGGAAACTAGCTACCTGTTCAGTAGGTTGCATAAGGGCGGCTATGGATGCGTCCACATTCCTAACCATTTTGTTTGTTGCTGAAATATAAACTGCCAACGACTGTTCCAAACTAGACATGGGTGGTGAGGGGGTTTCTGTAAAAGATTCGAAATTGGTTGGATACGTGAAACTCCCAAAAGGCTGTGTAGAAACAGTGTCTAGCGAAGGTGGGAAAGTCAGGTAGGACTGGTAGGAAGTGGGTGGTTGGACAGGGGTAGGGTCAACATGTGGATAAAAAGGTGAATAGTCTTGTGGATCCCTAGAACTAGATGAGTGGAGAGGGGTGAAAGATCGGCTACGAGATTGAGCAATATGCTCAGCAATGGACATCGGTTTAGGAGTTACAGCAGGACTTGAAAAAGTGGTATCAACATATGAAGGTGGTAAAGGTTGACATGGTTGACACAAAATGGGTTGCAACGTCGAACTGTTTCTCCTAGACTCCCTTTCATCGGAGATACACAAATAAACACATGATCTCCCACCTGAAATTCGAGTCTACGACGTCGTCGATCTGCATATGATTTCTGTCTGCCTTGGGCCGCTCTCATTTCGTCCTGTATTAACTGAATCTTTTCCGTAGTCTCTTATACTATCAGCGGTCTCCAAAATACTACTCTCGCTTAATTCCGTCCAGCAAACGGGTGATCGACAATTCCTCCCATACAAAGCTTCAAAAGGTGCCGTCTGGATCGTCTCCTGAAAACTATTGTTGTACGAAAATTCTATCAAAGGTAGGTGACGATCCCAACTACCAACGAAATCAAGGCTGCAAGCTCTAAGAATATCTTCTAGAGTCTGAAAGGTCCGCTCAGACTGACCATCCGTCTGTGGGCAGCAAGCTGTACTAAAACTCAATCGAGTACCAAGAGCTTCTTGTAGTTTCTGCCATAGCCCACTGGTAACCTGGGTACCCCTATCGGATACAATGCACGTCGGAACCCCATACAATCGTACAATCTCGTCGATATAAATCTGAGCATACAATGCAAACCCATACGTCGTCTTCACCGGAAGAAAGTGAGCTGCCTTTGTCAATCTATCCACGATCACCCAGATGGAATCATACCCTCTGCTAGTCCTGGTTAGACCCACAACAAAATCCATGGAAATCTGTTCCTACTTCCACTCCGGAATGGGCAAGGGCTACAACTCTCCTGCCGGCCTCTGGTGCTCAGCTTTGACTTGCTGACAAGTCAAGCATCTTGAAACAACCTCTGCAACATCCCTATTCATGATACATCTTAGTGGAACCAGGATGGATACTATATGCTGATTTATGGGTCTCCTCTAAGATCTCACGTCTCCGTCCATCCGAATCGGGAATACCAAGAAGAGTCCCAAAATGTAATACTTTATAATCATCAATCACAAACTCCGACTCTCTGCCCTCCCTAACCTGATCCATGATCTCAGTCATACGAGCATCTGCGGACTGTGTCTCTCGAATATGATCCAATAGTTGAGGACAGGTGTGAACAAGTGCTAACTGCCCTCCTATCGATGTGAACTCAAGCTGTACACGGCTATCACATAAAATATGCCATTCTGCAGAAGACAGTCTCTGTAAAGTGTACAAATGAGATAAGCTACCTCCAGGCCTCCGACTCAAAGCATCTGCTACAACATTTGCATTTCCTGCATGATACAAAATCTCACAATCGTAATCCTTCACAAGTTCCATCCATCTACGCTGCCTTAGATTCAGATCTCTTTGCTGAAAGATATACTTCAAGCTCTTCTGATCTGTGAAAATTTGGCACGACTCTCCATACAAGTAATGCCTCCAAATCTTCTGTGTGAATACCACAACAGCCATCTCTAAATCATGAGTGGGGTAGTTCTGCTCGTTCCTCTTCAACTGTCGAGAAGCATAAGCTACCGCCTTGCCGTGCTGCATCAACACACAGCCTAAACCCACTCGAAAAGCATCACAATACACGACAAAACCATCAGACCCAGAAGGTAAAGATAAGACTGGTGCAGTCATCAAGCGAGTCTTCAACTGCAGGAAACTCTACTCATATGCATCTGTCCAAAGAATTGGAACTTCCTTCCTATTCAATCCGGTCAACGGTGCAGCGATCCGAAAAATCCTGCACAACACGTCGGTAGTTACCTGCCAGACCCAAGAAATTACGAACCTCGGTACTGACACAAGTCTGGGCCAGTGCAGTACCGCTTCGATTTTCTTTGGGTCCACACGTATCCCATCTCTCGTAACTACGTGACCCAAGAAATCTACACCTTCCAGCCAGAAAGCACACTTGGAGAATTTAGCGAATAGTTGATGCCCCTTCAAGGTCTGTAACGTGATACTCAAATGCTGCTCGTGCTCCTTTCGGCTCCCGGAATAAAAAAGAATATCATCTATGAATACTAAAATGAACTGGTCAAGGAATGGCCAGAAGATACGGTTCATCATATCCACGAAAGCCGCTGGTGCGTTGGTGAGTCCGAACGACATCACCAGAAATTCATAGTGCCCATATCGGGTGCGAAAAACAGTCTTCGGACTATCATCCTTCTGAACTCTCAACTGGTGATACCCTAACCGCAAATCCAACTTTGAGAAGTAGCCAGCTCCCTGCAGCTGATCGAACAAGTCATCAATACGTGGTAGTGGATACCTATTTCGCACAGTAACTCGATTCAGCTGTCTGTAGTCTACGCACAGTCTCATGCTACCGTCTTTCTTCTTAACAACAAGATAGGAGCTCCCCACGATGATACACTTGGACGAACAAGTCCTCTATCTAACAACTCTTGCAATAGGCTTTTGAGTTCTTTCAACTCCATCGGGCTATCCAATAATGTGGTATAGAAACAGGCCCCGCACCCGGAATCAAGTCGATAAAAAACACAATATCGCGCTCTGGCTGAAATCCTGGTAATTCAGCAGTTAACACATCCAGAAATTCTCATACGATCAAAACCTGGTCCAACGGGACTTCAACGGCTAATACGTCTCCACTAAAAACCTATGACAACCCTTCCTCAATAGTCATACCGCCCAAAGAGCCGAAATCATGTTGGCCGGAGTTATATTACAGTCTCCCTGCCCAACAAAGATCGGTTCACCTGAAAAACGGAATCTAACCACTTTTCTCCGATAATCTACTACGCATGACAAGCGGCCAACCAATCCATACCAAGAATTATATCAACTAACTCATTCAGGAGAATCAAATCCACTAATAAATCCCCATCACCAACACGTACTAAACATGACCTGAATATGAATCGATTTACCAAAGAATCTCCTACCGGAGTAATCACTACTAATGGTAACTCTAACAGCGACGATTTTCTCTCCAGAGAAATTACAAAGCGTGAAGATACACAAAAATGTGTATAACCGGGATCAAATAAAATAAGCGCGCTTAAGGAACATACTGAAAGAATACCTGTTACGACTGTATTGAATGTCTAGACATCCTGTGGAATCATGTAAAGACCCGGGCCTGGTCCCTACTAGCATCCTGACGTCCTCTACCTCTATCTCCTCGACCTCTCTGAAAGCGTCCTGCAAAGCCTCGACCTCGTGTTGCAACTGCCTGGCGCATAGGGCCAACTGGGGGAGGAGGTAAAGTGTCACGACCCGAAATTGGCACGTGATGGCCCTTAAACTACGCAACGTCTACAGACGTAACGCAATTTAAGTAAGACGAAAACCCAGCAATCTAAACCATCAAAAGTAGTAAGAAATAAGAACATTTTTAAAACTTTGAAAACCTCAAACCAAATTCTTTAAAGTCCAACTTTACTTCCTTTAAAATTTTGATAGCACCTCCTTTGTAAAACAAGCCCCCAAAAATGGGTACAACATGATATAATTAAAAACATCCCAAACGGGAGCCAAATCCACGCCCAACGGCGGAAAACAACCACAACAATAGATTTACGACGCCGTAGCGAAGAAAGAGACGATATAAATAAAACTGCATGAAAACCTCCAAGTCACAAAATAAAATACAATATCGTCCTCACTCCAAGTCTCTAAGTCATACAAGATAATGGTAGATGGAGAGTATATGGATACAACGAATATACAATAAACAACCTTGGATAACCGTAAAACCCACCTAAGCAAAACTTCACACTATGAGCCGAAGCGGTATCCGCAGCAAAAGATAATACGATGGATGAAAATAGCCGGCATCGACTACTCTGAGGAACACCTGCAAAACACTGTGGCACAACGGGGGTGAGTTGCCAACTCGTGAATAGTAAATAACATATGTAGGTAATTGCAAGTATGCACGTATAGCACGAATCTAACATATGCAACTAATAGCAATAAAATTCATATGAATGCTGTTAGTTATATGTATGCCGTAGAGGCCATTACTCGACATAGGATGTATATTGTAGTGGATGCTGGGACATATATAGGGAGGACTTTCTTGCTCGACATGATAGTATGCTATCTGGTTACTCTTTACCTTAACGTGTATACTGATTGTCTCTCTGTTACATGTTGGTAAAGCCCTTAGGATGTGTACTTGACTACCTGGACTATGATGCGGATCATACTAGTGGGGACATGGTAGTCCATAAGTACATCCTTCAAGGTCCCTAGTCGTGGGTGTATCGAGACGGGGCATCGATATACCAGAGTAGACTAGCGTATACCTTCTCGACCCATACAGATGGGCGATAGATGATCCCATATCCATTGGTGTTTGACATCAGAGATGATATACAGGTGCTCAGTAGAGACTGGGTACACTGGACGGACTCGCCGAGAACTCCCAGATGGTACTATACCTTACGTCAGATGGCAGTTCTCTGGTAACACTGGTACAGGTTAGTCTGTAGACCCGAGATCGTCATAGAGTCTTGTGTGATTCCCACTGTGCTTTGATTTCCACCTTACCACGTCCAAGAGGGCGTGCAAAACGGTGGCTTTTGGGTACAGGTCCGAATCACATGGAGGCAATGAGCGATAGGAGGGGATTCGTCTCTCCCGGTACAGGGAGTTGATGTTGTGCTGTGTTCGATTGGCTATAACCAGAAATCCCTGGCCTGGGTTGCTGAGATTTACTGGTAAGTGTCACCAGTAGTTTCTCGAACTGTTATAGGCCTCATATCGACACGACTTATCGAGCTATTGGGGTCTGACGTTTACCACCCCTAGGCGAGATATGCGACATATCAGACGAAGAGACCGGACTGTACGGTAAGTGTTACTGGTTGGATTCACAGGAGTGTGAGCGGGCTTTCTCGTCGATCTTCTGATCGCTCAATACCCGGGTGGTCGTTACGTTTAGCAGACCGCTTGCGGCTTGTGGGTGTTTGATATGATCATCACCTGCTGCCGGCGTATTGACGAGTCTTTAGAGTCCTACACAGAGGTTTCCTGGCTCAAGCGAAACGAAATAGGAGCGCATATGAGATATGTGCGGGACCGAGATTAATACCAGTATGTGATTCTGTATTCTATTCTCGCGATTTGTATCATCGGCAGGTTATATGTGATATAGCCGGGTTACCGAATCAAGTGTTGATTCGATACATTGATACACTTGATACTAGTCGGTTATATGCGATATGACCGGATCATTAAATCAAGTGTTGATTTAATGATTTAATGTATAATTATATATATTTGATATATTACTTAGCATTAACTAGTATTGGTTCATATTAAATGGATTTTCTCACTTGAAGTGCACAAGTTGTATATGTGATATACTTTTGTGCACAAGATTGTATCATGTTTGATGATACATGCAAACTTGGGTGTGTATGATTAAACCATGGTTATCTTAATGGTTAGGGTTTTGATTTACTTACTTATTCATTTATTTATTTTTATTAATTCATTTTAAGGCATGAATAAAATGGTGGCTAGTTTTTGTTTCTTTCATGAAACTTCATGAAGCTTTGAAGCTTTGACCATTTTGTCTCTTAGCCTTAACCTAACCATTAAACCTAACCTTAGTTTATTCTCTACACCTAACTATGGTTGCAAATATGATAAGTATCATATTATTTCCAATTTTTCAAATCCATATCATATTCTTTTTCTTCTTCTTCTTCTTCTTCAAGAAGAAGAGAGCTTGCAACCTTCAATGGCGATTTCATGAAAAGAGTGAGAAATACAATTCTAAAGTGAACCCACTTCCTATTTCTTTATCCTGTACCACTTGCCAAGTAGTATAGGGTGTTTTCTTCATAAGTTTCATGACTTGGTGAAGTTGGAGCTTTTTCTTGAGTTGCCTCGACGTAGATCATCTTCGGCATCGAAGTCGACGACCTAGCCCGATCATTTCTTCGGCGAAACCATCGCTAGAGTCCGGGATCCGATGATCGCAGCGGAGGGACATCATTATGGTGCTAAGGAAGCAGAGGACCGGATCTACAAAGGTTGTAGTCACTTTCACTTAGTTAAGTTGTTAACTAGTTGTATGTTTCGCTTAAACTCTAGTCAACGATCCGTATTAGGATTTCTCGGCACTTGTAAAATTTGAAATTTGCATGGTTGATGCCTTGTGAGACCTCATTAGTGTGCCTAGGAACCCTACAGTGGTATCAGAGCCTAGCTAGAGCCTTAGGCGATGCGTTAACGAAGTTAGAACCCCGATCGAATCCAAATACGACGAAATACACCCCTCTCTGGTCCATTTTTAAAATCTGGGATTTTTCCTAATTAAAAATGCCTAAAAATATCAGCAGGAAATTATAAGAATTACTGTGCAAAACGACACTGTTTGGAGCTCAAACCGCCGCGGAACCGCGGCACGAGCGTTGCTCGTGCGGCGGTTCCGCCGCCATTTTGTGACGTCACCCTATAAATTTTGCACAGTAATGTTTTGTTTTAATTCCCTGATATTTTATGGGTATTTTTTTCTGACTCGAGTGTTGAGTATTTTGGGGTTTATTTTGTAGTCGTTGTTTCGATCGGAATTTTTAATTTCGTTATGTTTTCCGGATATTTAGAATATGTTAAAAAGTTCGACCGGATATAAATACCCACTTTTTCCCCTGTCGGGAAATTTCCAAGTGTTGGATCTTTCCGTGGTTTAATAACGTTCTAAGTAGTGCAAGTAACGCGATGGACCCTCTAGAATACAACAAACCTTAACTCGATTATGTGACCGTCTTGAACTGCCCTTTGAACCTTCGGGTTTGGGGCAGTACGGCGTGCCACATGTGAGGCGTTAGCTTGACCCTTCTACGGCTGGACCGTTGGTACTGAGGCATGAACTGGATGTTTTTAAACTTGTTTCATGTGTTGAGCTGTTTTGGGAAAACTTGGGTGTTTGAATGTTCGATCGGAAAGTTTAACATTTTCTATTTATCTGGAATGTGATACAATAATTGGAATTCACAAGTATTTATGAGATAACTAATATGAATGTTATAAATATAGCACTTTAGTCTCACTTGATCGATTGCCACGGAATTTTGATGTGATCAAAGTCCGTCGCAATCACGTAGCGTACGCGGATACTCGCCGGGTAAACTTAACAGACAGCCACGCCCCATAGCCCCGACCAAGTGACTGTAGGAGAACCCCGTCGCCGAAAGCATCCGTTCGGGTGCTCGCGGCAGCGGTGTTCCGCCTTGGTGCACTTCGTCGACGGCGTCGGGGGTGCGGCCGCCTAGTAAAGTTTGCGACGAGCATTCAATCAGGATGTCGGGAAACTTGTTGAATTGCCCGACTAGATATTGAAAAGTGTTTTCGATATAGAGACTAAAATGCGGGGTTTATAATTGTTAGGCATGCGATGTCTAAGTAATTCATTTGATTAGGCATGTGATGTCTAAGGAGGTTGCGGATTCCAACTATTGTAGTTTTACACTTTCTTTATTGTGACCGTAAGTGTAATATGTGATATCGCCGGTTTCGTTGCTATATGTCAACGACAATTGGGATACGCATGTTTACTTACGTTGATGACATGTGATGTTATGTGTTGCTGGATATGTTATATTGGATCGTCGTGTTTGAATAGCCGGGGGTTTTTTATGTGAGATGAGTGTTTTTCATTTTCATTCATGTAAAAACTTGTTTGTAATATTCTTTTATTGGGGCACTTCCAGGTTGCGGAAGATGTCACCTTTTTTTATTATTTACTTTTCCGCACTAGGATAGACCCAAGGAGAAGGGCACAAGTAACCGGGTTCTGGAGTCCAGTGGGAGACCAACTCGAGGAGTCGAGTCCGGGTCTCCTAACTCTAGAATTGGTAGGGTTGCTTGCCGCTCTCGTAGGGGTCTAGGGGTGTGGGTTAGGCTATTCATCGCGACCGTGGAATCCGTGTTTTATACTGGCTCGTATTGAAAACACGGACGTCCTAGTATATCCAATGTTTCATATGATTCTTCTGCTGCGATATCTGTGATGTGATCATGTGATGTTCTGTGATAGATACTTTATATAGTATATATGATATATTATATAGATGTTACTTATGTTTTACACCCACGCTAGCCCTGCCCTGCTCTGCCGTTAGTTACCTAACCTAACGGTGCACGAGGGGACATCGAGGCGAATGCGGATGGCATAAGTGTACGTCGTAATTATCTGTGATGTTTAGGTGGCTTAAATGATGGGACTTCATTAATATGATTAATGAAAGAAAAGAAACCTAATATGTTGTGGAATCGAATTTCAAAAATAAAACAGACAGCTACAGTTCTTGTTTTGCATCGCGGTGTTCTTTGTAGAACATCCTGCACCTTATTCGATAAGGAAAGGACCGAGATCCCTTCACCGAGAGTGACTCCTTTAGCGATAACTGGCAGATGCTACACACTCGGTTTGTCTTTTGATTGCTTCTATAGTTTCTGCTTTGCACAGAGATATATATGATATATCCCGCACCTCATTCGATGAGGAAAGGGCCGACGATCCCTTCACCGGGAGTGACCCCTTTAGCAAAACTAGAAAAGCCTCAAAAACACTCCATTTCAAAATTCATTCGATCCTACAACGATATCAAGTTCATTACGCAATAGGTTTTCATAAAAACCTGTCGTAGCCCTCCGTCATTTCAGATAAGTACTAGTTAGTATTCGTGCTGCGGTAGTTTGGCATTCGTTAAGGCGTAGTGTACGGTAGCTAACTAGTATTTATCTGCTTATGCATATGATGCAGATTGGATTAGGGTATTCGTACGGCGTTGTTTGGCATTCGTCAAGGGTCGTGCGGGTGGGTTTAATTCAATCAAGAAATGTACGGGTTGAACTTGACTAGTGGACTATGGGTTGTTTGGCATTCGTCAAGGTCATAGAACACTAGGGGCAAAATATTATCGGGAATTTCAAGTGTTGAAATTTGCAATGAGATTGCATACCATCTATGAGATAGTTGGATCCCGATACCCGCTGCGAGTAAGAGTTACTCCTGGGAGAGTTTTGTACATTACAATTAGCCGATCGAGTAGGTGTCTAGAAAGGTGTCAACGGGGTTACGCCTCTGGGAAAACGAGGTTTACATTAATTAGGTTCGTGCGAAAGCACGGGGGACCTCCCTCAAAGTACCGATACTGGCCTGGCAGAAAGATTGGCGAACTTGTAGCGTGTAATTAATCCCGGCTAGTCTTTCCTTTTAGGGTTTGAAGGAAGATTTGATAAAAACAGTGGGAGCCATCCTGATTAGATAAAATAATAACCAATCTGATCTTGCAAGAGCGCACGCTGAGTGTTTTCTTCTCTCTCTCTCCTGGTAGCGACCATGTCACGCCTTAATCAAGATAATAATACGGAATATTGACCGAACCCGCTTGTTATACTGAGCTGGGGAACGTTGGTTCCGCTCCAACTTATAATTGTTATAAGACAGAGCAGGAAATTGGGGAATACCAGATTTCCCGTACCGCCCAAACGAAGAAAGTGCATATGATGCATCATCTTTGGGTGTGTTCGTTACAAAGAACCGTTTCTCAGTATCCTCTGCGTCCTGGGTATTTGATACCGGATCAGGATCCCAGATATGTAATCTGTTATAAAGGGCTACAGATAGGTAGAGAACTGAGAACGGGTGATAAGTTTGATGAGGCAGAAAACGGGGCAAGTGTTGCAGCCAAGTCTGTTGGTCACTGTCACCCTGTATTACCAATACATTGATTCTGAACGAATGTTATTAGATACCGAACCTGATATACAAAATCATATCAGTCTCTTTATTTAGATAAAGAAAGATATAATTTTATATTGTTGGATAATGTTTTGAACATTTCCTATATCAAAAGTTGATCGGTTCAGGCACGTTATCTAAGAGCATTGATGTTCTAAATCAAACTACAGTTCTTTAGTATACGGAACACACACAAGAGGAAGAGTTCAGAAATGAACGGATCCTTCTTGATGCATTGTAGACTAGGTCATATCAATGCGACCCGACTAGCTAAGTTGCACATAGATGCATATTTAAATATGTTTGAATTTACATCTTGTGAAACTTGCCAGTCATGTCACAGAGATAAAATGACCACAGCTCTATTTATTGGAAACAGAGAAAGAGTTAGTAAACTCTTGGGATTGATACATGTTGATGTATGTAGGTCCCTTGTCTACACATGCCAAGACCGATTCTTTGTACTTCATTACATTCTCTGATGATCTCTTTAGATTCAGACATATGTTCCTGTTGAAACACAAGTCCGAACCTTTTAAGATATTCACAGAATATAAGTTAGATGTAGAGAACCAAAATACGGGTATAAGTATTAAGTCCTTTGATGTGATCGAGGAGGAGAATACTTGAGCACGGAAATCCTGGACTATTCTAAAGGAGAATGAGATTCTCTCTCAGAGTTACTCCTCCGTATACACCATAGCACGAAGGTATATCGGGGCAGAGCAGATACACCCTATTTGATATGGTGTGCTCTATGATGAGTACTACTGAGTTACCTTTTTTCCTATTGGGTGTTATGCACTTGAGAAGCTGCATACCTATTGAATAGGGTTCAAATCAAACCAGTTGCCTACCACTTCATATGAGATATGGAAAGGGAAGAGCCCATATCTTAAGTCAGTTAAGATTTGGGGTTGTCTAGCCTATGTCTAAAAAGCAAAATCTGGACAAGCTCGAGGCAAGGTCAGTTATATAGAACTGGAAAGGTTCCAGCTATACAATCTGAAGATGATGATTTGGTAGAACCAAAGGATTCAATAGAATCCAACGAACCTCAGCCTCTCCACCGATCTAGTAGGGTTCCTCACCCACCTGAGAGTTGCTTCGGTTTCTCGATGACAGTGGGAGCGAGGATTGCATCATGAGATGATGACCTAACTAGTTTCGAGCTGGCCATCAAGAGTGGGACTCTGTAAGAATGGCTGGATGCTTAGCGATCTGAGATGGAATCCTTATACACCAACAAAGTATGGACTTTGGTTGCTATATCTGAAGGGTTAAATCCCCATCAGGAGCAAGTATATCTTGAGAAGATTACTTGGTGTACATGGAAAAGTTGAGACTTTCAAAGCTAGACTTGTTAAAAGTTTGCATCATTGACCAGGTATGGATTATGATGTAACCTTTTCTAAGTAGCTATGCTTAAGTCCATCCAGGTCCTACTTACCACGGCTGCATACTATGACTACGATATCTGGCGGTTGGGTGCCATGACTGCTTTTCTAAGTGATGTTTTAGAAGAGTGCGTCTACAAGTACACAGCCAGAGGGCCTCATAGACAGTGGGAGCAGCGGAAACGTGTGCAAGATGTTTTATGTAATAAAGCAGGCATCGCGGAGTTGGAACGTCTCTTTTGATGTGTTAGTCAAAGAGTTTGACATCATTAAAATGGTAGATGAACCTTGTATAAACAAAAAGATAGTAGAGAGTATGGTGGTGATCCTCGTAGAGTACGTGGATGACATACTCTTGATAAGGAAGTAGTTTCCTATGCTACGCTCGATCAATCTCCGCTTATCACAAGCATTCTCCATATAGGATCAAAGTGATACCTCCTAAATCCTGAGTTTTCATCTATGAGATAGATGTAATTAGATATTAGGATACTCACTAGTTGTAGTGAGATGGTATCAATTGATCCAGGGGAGAATCACTTGAAAGGTTCCAGGCTGATAAAGACGACTGAATGTCAGTCGCAAGCATTGTCTTTACCCTCAGTAAAGGGACGGTATGTTGGAAGAGTTCCAAGCTAGATACCGTGACATACTAGACGATAAAGGCTAGTTACATCGCTAATTAAGATACTACCAAAGAGGCAGTCTGGATGTATATTTGTTCATGAAATGAACTTAGTTCCTCCCATTGTGTGACAATGGAGTTATGGCTTATGCCAAGGAACGTCCGTCCCATCAGTGATCCAAATATAATTCTTAAGCAGTGTCACCTGATCATGGAGATGGTTGATCTCTAGGGTGATCGAGATTAGGAGAGTAGACTTAGAGGACAACACGGCGGATCCACTCACAAAGGCTTTTTCCTAGAGAGAGACTTTTATGGGATGGTTGAGTATGAGATACCGCAACCACTGCTATCAGTGATCCAGATATAATTCTTAAGCAGTGTCACCTGATCATGGAGATGGTTGATCTCCAGGGTGATCGAGGTTAGGAGAGTAGACTCAGAGGATAACACGGCGGATCCACTCACAAAGGCTTTTACCCAGAGAGAGACTTTTATGGGATGGTTGAGTATGAGATACTGCAACCACTGCTACAGATGGCCCTAGTGTAAGTGGGAGATTGTTAGTTATATGTATGCCCTAGAGGCCATTACTGTATATAGGATGTATATTGTAGTGGATGCTGGGACATATATCGGGAGGACTTTCTTGCTCGACATGATAGTATGCTATCTGGTTACTCTTTACCTTAACGTGTATATTTATTGTCTCTCTGTTACATGTTGGTAAAGCCCTTAGGATGTGTACTTGACTACCTGGACTATGATGCGGATCATACTAGTGGGGACATGGTAGTCCATAAGTACATCCTTCAAGGTCCCTAGTCGTCGGTGTATCGAGACGGGGCATCGATATACCAGAGGAGACTAGCGTATACCTTCTCGACCCATACAGATGGGCGATGGATGATCCCATATCCATTGGTGTTTGACATCAGAGATGATATACGGGTGCTCAGTGGAGACTGGGTACACTGGGCGGACTCGCCGAGAACTCCCAGATGGTACTATACCTTACGTCAGATGGCAGTTCTCTGGTGACACTGGTACAGGTTAGTCTGTAGACCCGAGATCGTCATAGAGTCTTGTGTGATTCCCACTGTGCTTTGATTTCCACCTTACCACGTCCAAGAGGGCGTGCAAAACGGTGGCTTTTGGGTACAGTCCCGAATCACATGGAGGGAATGAGCGATAGGAGGGGATTCGTCTCTCCCGGTATAGGGAGTTGATGTTGCACTGTGTTCGATTGGCTATAACCAGAAATCCCTGGCCAGGGTTGCTGAGATTTACTGGTAAATGTTACCAGTAGTTTCTCGAACTGTTATAGACCTCATATCGACACGACTTATCGTGCTATTGGGGTCTTCGTTTACCACCCCTAGGCGAGATATGCGACATATCAGACGACGAGACCGGACTATACGGTAAGTGTTACTGGTTGGATTCACAGGAGTGTGAGCGGGCTTTCTCGTCGATCTTCTGATCGCTCAATACCCGGGTGGCCGTTACGTTTAGCAGACCGCTTGCAGCTTGTGGGTGTTTGATATGATCATCACCTGCTGCCGGCGTATTGACGAGTCTTTAGAGTCCTACACAGAGGTTTCCTGGCTCAAGCGAAACGAAATAGGAGCGCATATGAGATATGTACGGGACCGAGATTAATACCAGTGTCACGACCCGAAAGTACGGAACATGACCGGCACTTAAACTACGAACGTCTCGAGGCGTACGTAATCTAAGTAAACCGAAAACCCAGAAATCCAAACCAAGAAAAGTAGTAGAGTGAAGGAAAACCAATTTAAAATCAAGTAGTTTTAATAGCATAAGCCGAGTTATGCGGTTTTAAAAACATCAAGTATTTCCTGAAAATTTCGGCAGAGTCTCCTTTGGAAATACTGGCTCCCAAACGGGATAAAACATGAATAGTATATGAAATCAATAAAAAGGCATCCCCAAGCGGGAGCTAGCTCTTCGTCAATCGACGGTCACAACCACACAAGCAATATAATATACAACGCCAACGGCGATGATCAAAACTCAAAAGGAACTCAAAACAACAAGAAAACCACAGAAATACAACGCGCGACTCTAAAGTCGAAAGAATAAACATCACTGGTCTCTATCTCAAATAAATACATGTTTGGTTGATGGAACTTCTAGATACAACAAAATAATGATATACAAGATATATAATGGGGGTACGATACAAGTAAACCCACCTACTAGTAAATCATCCGAAGGAAACTATGCCCGCAAAGCCGTAATGAAACCTGTACGGCAAACCTGCAAGAAACTGGGGCACAACGGGGGTGAGTTGCCAACTCGTGAATAGAAAAACATCTACGGAAAGAAATCGCATAAATAACGCAACCTAGGTCAATGATCATAATATATCCTCAATTATATATATAACATGCAACCTATAACAAGGCTACGGTAAATATCTAACCCGAGTGTAATATCATGTGCCCGTGTCAGTGCCTCAGGTAGCAATATATCATATGAATGAGGTATGAATGCATGAAAATAGAATACATGTAAATGAAGAACTGTTTTCATAATTTAGTGAGATTGCCTTTGTATTTTTAAAATGAGGTATCATAATGAAATCAGCATAAAACAGTGTCTAGCATCGGCACAAAATGTAATCCCAATATCTCGATATCTCTATATCACAGTCTCTGTACCTCAGTATCTCGAAATCTCAATGTCTCAATCACAATATCTAGGGCGCCGTCAGTCCAGACCGGCCCCTACCATCCATCTCAAGACCACGACGGTATCCTCCGGATATCCGACGCGTCGGGTAAAATCACCGGTAGGTAGTGCTCCCCTGCCAGGCTCACATCGTCATCATCACGAGCTTCTTGCCCCGGGGTACCTTACCGGGTCCACCATGTACCCGAAACAGTTCATCCATCTCCTCGAATCGGGTCTCGAAATCCATCAGCAAACTCATGGTGGACGACTCATACATCATGGGAAAAACCGCACTTTTTATTTAAAAAGAGAGAAATCAGTTTATATAAGTTTTGCGGTTTTCCCCCCAAATCCAGAAAATTTCATGGAAATCCGAATCCAAATCATTAATAGCATGTAAAACCATGAATATAGGCATAACAATGAATAACAGTTTGCATGAAGTGACAAGTAATAACTACAATGTTAAGCTGGCATATAAGGCAGGTACACTAATATCATGTCAAATTACTAACTAACAAGCTAAGTCAAGCAATAATATTTTCTAAGGTGTTCGTGACATGGCAATTACCGATGAAGATGTGTGTGAGCCGGCAAGTAAGTGTACGTGGTACATACTCATCATCGGTAATGGTGCTGGTGTCCTAACAATATGATATCAACATTGCAATAAGAAATTATAACATAAGTATGTGATGCGAAGCGAACCACAATAACAAGCGGGAGCTAAAAGCTAGACGCAACTGTAACCAACCTGCATTAATCTAATATAAGTCCTACAAATGGTGCCTTTTGAAATAACACGAATCATGGAGTTTTGAAAATAGGGGCTACGGTGTTTTTATGAAAAGATACGTCTTTTGAATTATCTGTAGGATCCCTTGGGCTGTCTTTTAAAATACCCACGATTTGTTAGTTTTTGAAATAGGTAAGAATCGAATCTAATCTAACAACTAAACTAAACTAAAGGGCTAAGCTAACAAGCTGGACTACAGGTAAGGAAACCGCCTAACATCTGAGTCGATACATATACATACCTGTATATATATTAGTCGGTGATCCCGCCTCAATAATATCATATCCGATACCATATCTATAATCAGACATCCCAAGTCAAGAGTGCGGATCAATCATCAATATATAGCTCGTACGTAAATCCGTCGTACGGCATCCCAAATCGGGGTACGGGTCAATATCAAATTCCTCACACCATTCCTATGGTATCCTCTTTATTCAAGATCAAAGTCTAGGGTGCTGACCGATGTCTAGTACAATACTAATATCCTCAATATACTCATGATCTGACTACAGATCGACAATCTCGTACAAACCGATACCGTCAGCACATAGCATCATCAAGGGTATACATCGCCCGATACGGTCTAATATCAATATCCTAGCATATCATGCCTCATATCACAATCACATGTCGACCATTTTATTTATAACACTATTCACCCGTATCGCCGCCCCATGATCCGCTATAACACCAGGACGTACCTCAAGTACGAATTCTGCCATCTCACCGATATCACAACCACAAAACAATTCTCATCGACTCAGCTCAATCCCAAGTATCATCCTCAAATCCGTATGTGAACACATAGTCCCATACCCATGTGAACACATAACTATAAAGAATCCCATGAGCACATATAAATAGGAATGTATGCAAGTATGTATGTGTGTATGTGTAGTGCAACACTACCCTAGGGTTCGCAACAATAAAGTAATCCAACACACCAATATCCATCCTAACATCGTTATTAATCCCAAATAACATATAATAATTGTTGGTGTGTATACGCATCCGTATACACCACCACGGACTGCGGGGGTGCTATACGCCATCCACCCGACTTCTCCCCGTAGATATAAATCTACTCACCTGATCCTCGCTCGCCGGTGCCGACGTCACCACGCGCTTGCTTGTCGTCTCGAAGTCTACATGGGGGTACCTACATATCACAACGCATCGTATCACATTAAAATCCGACTCATGACCAAAACGACACACGAATCCCACATAAGTCAAAACCTATGGTTGCTTTCACAAATCAACCCAAAAACTCTCGACGTCGGTGTACAAACGCCAGACCATCGTGAAAAAACCCAAATACACTCATTTGCACATTCACGAACACTAATTTTAATATAAAATAGGTTAAAATTCACAAAAACCCCAATTTCACTTAAAAAGTCATTTTTCCGAAAATCCAGCACGCACAAATCACCGTTTTAGTACAAAACTCGATGTATAAACGAATCTAGCGGCCACAATATCCACTCAATATCATAACCAAGTTATATAAACCACTACAATAATTTATTCTCATCAAAATATATATATTTACAAAACCTAGTTAACAAAACTAGCACAATTATCCATTTTAGCTCAAAACTTGGTGTTTTAATCAACTTTAACTATTTTAACAATTCTAGTGGCTAAAATGCCCACTAAATAACTTAATTAAGTCACCCAAACCCAAACTAAATTTTAAACTCACTAATTATAATAGATCTAAAAAAACTAGTTTGCAATTAGCTTAATTATGATAATTTAGATGTAGAATAGCAAATTTGGCACTTAGATTACACTTTGCATGACTTAGTATGATAACTGCACTATACAATCATAAACAATGTTAAAACCCCTCACTTGATTTTAAAAACCCAATTCTAGAATTTCCAAACCCTAACTTTAAAATTCTAACTAGCAATTCAAAACTTAATTTAAACCACTCATTAACTTAATTGAAGAAATAATCAACCAATTTAAAAAAGGCAAGATTTATTATACCTCAAGAACAATGGAACATACATAGAACATGGCCTCCAAATTGAAATCTTTGCATCAAGATCCATGCTAAAAGAGATAAGGGAAAATGTGTAGGAATTGGATTTTTATTTTGTGGGATTTTTGTGTTGATTTTTGGGCATTTTGTGATGAAATTTTGATGAGAAATGAGAGGAAAAAAGAGAGGGGCTGCTGTTGTGGGAAAGGAGAGAGAGAGGGTCGGCTGAATGGGGAGGGGGGAGAGAGGGGGAGGTGGGGAAAAAGTCAAGGTAATACCCAAAAGTCAAAGCCCAAACTCCTTTTGCCCAATTTCTTTCATTCCTTTGTTCTCTTTTCTTTGTTTTTTTTTTGTGAGATGAGAGGCCCAAGAATGGTGGGCTGTAAAGGGGCCGGCCAGATCTATAGGGGAGGGGGTGTGGGTTTTGTTTGGGTGAGAAAAAAAGATAAATGTTGTACCCCTCTTCCATCGACACTAATTTCACCGAAAAAAGCCTTTTTCTTCGATATTTTCTAAACCGTTTTGGCAAACCATTTCATTTCAAAAACCATATGATAAAATTTTGTTTAATGTGTTATGATGCACAAAATTTGTTTCAACTCATTTCAATTTGTAATTTTCCCTAATTAAATGTATTAGTGACGGCTTAAAATAATAATAAAATAAATTTTTTTCAGAAAATTTGAAATTTCACCAGTGGCTCAATAAACACCAAATACTAGCAATTACATAGCTAGAATATGTATATTTAATTTTTATTATAAGATATTTGCATTTTGACTTTTCTACAGAAAATCCCCTTATTTTGCCGATTTTCCGAAATTTCACCGAAACGATTTTCAAAACGTTACAATCTTCCCCCCTTAAAGAAATTCGGTCCCCGAATTTAAATTAAAACTTCCCCCAAATACTAAAATATTTCAGCCAAAACCATCAAATCGCCGGGGCTCCGAAATCATAAATACATAAAACAAATCGTAGCGCAACGCATGCGCATGAAAAATGAGCATATAACTCAAATCAGAACTCCGTCAAGCATCCCGCAATCATCGGAGTCATGGGGAAGATATCAATACCAAATCCAAAGCAAAACCAATATGATATAACTCGAAACTATACATGTAAAATATATTCAGGTACTGTCCTCTGACTAGTCCTGCTCAGTACGAAAACACATAGCAATATCATAAAAACGTACTGCTCTATAAGAAAAATCAATCCCAAAATACGCGTATGAATACTACGCGCGTCTTGTGCGTACGGAAATCAAAATCCAAATATGTGCCATACATATGCACAGAAACAACATCTAAGTGCATCGGGTGTGCACGAAACATCTGTCGTAGGCAACATGTGTGCCTGACAGCAAAATCAGGTGCATCTGACATGCACGAAAAATCTCGATTTAGTGCATCTGGTGTGCACCAAAATCACACTTCAAAACATGCGCCCAACATGCGCGAAAATCCAAATCAGGTGCATCCATCGTGCACGAAATCATGAAATCCAATATCAAGTGCCGAACATGCGCAAAATCAAATCAGGTGCACAAGGTGCACAAAATAAATATCGAACATCACCATCGAAATCAAAGTCCAATGCATCTAAGTGCACAAAAGGCGTATCACTGCACTACAAGCATATATAAACTATACAGAGTGCAGGAACCAAATCGTGTGCGTGCATACGCACAAAATCAACTCAAATGTCTAAAACCGTAAAATCACAAACATGTGAAACCCAAGCACGAAAACGATATCAAGTGCAACAATGTGCAAGGATCGTAAATCCTCAATCATCAAAATCAAATCATTCGAATAAATCACCCAAAACATCGAAATCAATAATGGCGGCATAGTACCGCTCAAGCGCATCCTCTAAGAATCTCGGGCCAACTGTCGCGGTCACTAGTGAGACGTCTCGTCGATGATCATGAACTCTGTCCTGCTGGTGTGTGTAATAATGACCACTCCTGGGTCAAGGTCTTCACTAGGAATTACCAATCTCTCGGTCCATCGGCTCATCGGCCTTGTCAGGTGTGCTAACGGGGATGATCCCGTTCTGGCACGTCTCTTGTCATCTCCCGGTCAATCATCGCGACCACTCGTAAGACAGCATATCACTGGCGTCGGCCTCTGGCTCTCTGAATGTACGTGACACATCTGATCCTGGGTGCAAGTATCATTGCAGCAGTGTCCTGGAAGGAATCCTGCTCACGGTCTCCTCCATGTCTCGTCTCTGCCAACTGTCCGGAAGTCATCGTCCTTTCCTATATCTGCATCTTGCTCCTGTAGGGTGTTTTTCGTCACCCCAGTGAGATGGGAATACGCGTGCGCTTGTCAGGCGTACTACAGATTCCCCCGGCCTAGGGTAGGCCGGGGTTTAATGATTGTGGGGATCCGAATCTCCGGCAGCCGCGGACTAAGCTGCCGTTAATTACCCATCGCCTTTGGGGCGAGGGAACCTCCGATTAACGGGTTAAACTGGTCATGCGAACTCAATGTGCAGTATACGTGTGTTTTGAAAGGGGGTTTTGGATATATCGGGAGCCACGCAGAGTTTTTACGGGGGTCCCGCTACCCGGATAGCGGGCTGGGGGTCAAGGGGGCTAGCAGCCCCCTTGCGGGGTGCGGGGCAGCGCCCCGTTAGAAATTTTTTTCTAACAGGGACAGTGTCGTGGAGTACGTGTATGTATAAATTTGTATACATATGTATATATGTATGTATGTACACAAAAGGAGGGGGAAAAGACATCCAAGGGATGCGCAGGTGCGCAAGCGCGCGCGCCACGTGTCGTCACGCGGGCGCCTTGCGCACTTGCGCAGGTGCGCAAGCGCGCGCGCCACGTGTCGGCACGCGGGCGCCTTGCGCACTTGCACAGGTGCGCAAGCGCGCGCGCCACGTGTCGGCAGGCGGGCGCCTTGCGCGCTTGCGCAGTTGCGCAAGCGCGCGCGCCACGTGTCGGCACGCGGGCGCCTTGCGCGCTTGCGCAGTTGCGCAAGCGCGCGCCACGTGTCGGCACGCGGGCGACTTGCGCACTTGCGCAGTTGCGCAAGCGCGCGCGCCACGTGTCGGCACGCGGGCGACTTGCGCACTTCCGCAGGCGCGCGCGCCACGTGTCGTCACGCGGGCGCCTTGCGCACTTGCGCAAGCGCGCAGGTGAGGCACAACAGGCTTTTAGCCTAAAAAAATTTCTCAGAAGAGAAATCAGAGAGGAGTTGGACTCCTGAATGTGTTTTTCTTCTTTTTTGGGGGTTTAGTGAAAGATGTTCTTCTTCTTCCTCCTGTTGTTTGCTGGATCTTGAAGATCAAGAGATATGGAATTTTAAAAATCACTCCTTTTTGAGATCTAATGGAAGATCTATGTTCCCCTTGATGGGTTTTGTGGTGAAAAACTAATTTGTTTTATAAAAAGGAGAGTAGAACTCTTGATTTAATTCAAAAGAAAGAAGAAGGTTTTGGAACCTTGAAGAAGAAAGAAAAGATCTCAGATCTAAATTTTGTGGAGAGAATGAAAAGTATTCATTTTTTTATTCATCATGTTGCCTTTTATAGGCTTACATATTTATAAATAGCCCCTTGGGCATTACAAAAATGGCATTTTGCCTATCCCATGGCTCATGTGCCATTTCTTTTTGCACATAAGCCATGGGCTTACAAAATATTGGCTTTTATGCCCGTTTTACATACATTCATGTATAAAAAATTACATAATAATTATTTATTACATGATTTTGTCGTTGCCATGGGGAGGCTGGCCGTGGGCTTGACTTGGGCATGGGCCCGCTTGACCTGGGCTTGGGCCCACCTGGCTTGGGGCTGACCTTGACTTTGACTCGGTCAACGGGGGTGTAAATTTTTACCCCAACAAAGTGCCCCCCATCAATAAATGCACACCGCACATTTGAGTTGTGTGCATGAAATTGATGGATCTTGAAGCTGAACTTCGAGGTGGAACATCATTCCGGAGGCGAAGCATCATCCCGGGGAGCATGATTCCCGAGGATCGGAGCTTCATTCCGATTCGCGGAGCATAATTACAATGTCAGAACATCATTCCAAAGCGCGGAGTATAATTCCAGGGTCGGAGCATCATTCCGATTTGCGGAGCATGATTCCAGGGGATCGGAGCATCGTTCCGATGGGCGAAGCATAATTCCAGAGATCGGAGCATCATTCCGATGAGCGGAGCATCATTCCAAGGATCGGAGCATCATTCCGGAGTTCGGAGCATCTTTCCGAAGAGCGGAGCTTGATTCCAGAGTTCGGAGCATCATTCCGATAGGCGAAGCATGATTCCAGGGTTCGGAGCATCATTCCGAAGGGCGGAGCATGATTCCAGGGTTCGGAGCATCTTTCCGAAGAGCGGAGCATGATTCCAGGGTTCGGAGCATCATTCCGAAGAGCGGAGCATGATTCCAGGGTTCGGAGCATCTTTCCGAAGAGCGGAGCATCATTCCAGGGGATCGGAGCATCATTCCGAAGGGCGGAGCATGATTCCAGGATTCGGAGCATCATTCCGAAGAGCGGAGCATGATTCCAGGGTTCGGAGCATCATTCCGAAGGGCGGAGCATGATTCCAGGATTCGGAGCATCATTCCGAAGAGCGGAGCATGGTTCCAGGGATCGGAGCATCGTTCCGATGGACGGAGCATCATTTCGGGGATCGGAGCATCATTCCGATGGGCGGAGCATAATTCCAGAGATCGGAGCATAATTCCGATGATCGGCAAACATTCTGACCGAAGCATGATTTCGATGCAGAGGTAGATTCCTAGGCGAAATATAATTCCGACAAGGAAGGCAGATATTCCGAGGCGAAACATTGATTTCGACACGGGATACATTCTGAGACGGAGCATGATTCCGGCGCAGAGCTTGTTGGCTGACTTGATTTCGAGGCGGAGCATAATTCCGACGAGGAGGTCGTTGGTTGATTCCGAGCCGAAGCATAATTCCGACACGGGGTGGCAGATACACCGAGGCGAAGCATCATTTCGACACGGGGTGCATTCTGAGACGAAGCATAATTCCGACGCAGGGCTTGCTGGTTGACTTGATTTCGAGGCGGAGCATAATTCCGACGAGGAGGTCGTTGGTTGATTCCGAGCCGAAGCATAATTCCGACACGGGGTAAATTCTGGGACGGAGCATGATTCCGCCGTAGAGGTTGTTGGTTTGATTTGATTTGGGTTGACATCAGCATTGCTACACTGGAATATGGTACCGAGAGCGAATCATCATTTGTCGTGAGAGGATTTGGGAATTTTTTTGTTTGGCATCAGCATCGCTACACTGGAATATGGTACCAGGAGCGAATCATCATTTGCGTTTGCTTATTAGGAAACGATGGCTTAGGAGACAGGTTTTAGGTACCTATCGCCTAAGACTTTTCAATTTTGTGAGCCGTGAGGGTCTCACAAAGCATTTTCTCCCTACGGGTCATAAGGATCCCGTAAGTGTATTTTCTCCTTGGGAGTCGTGGGGACTCCCAAGTGCGTTGCTCCTTTGTAAGTCGTAAGGATCTCACGCAGGGGGTTTCTCCTCACAAAGTCGAGAGGACCTTGTGAGTGCATTTCATTTCTTTCTCACGAGTTTGCGCCTTTTCGGGTTTTCACAAACTCACCGGCAGTCCTGCTATTTTTACTCACGGAGCCCTTTCGGGTTTTCATCCGTGCCCATCTTGCTTGTGGACATACCCTTTTTTTTTTTATTTTATTATTTATTTTTTTGGAGAGATTGGGATTGTTTTACGCCCGTGGATTGTATACGGTTTTGCAGGATGTATGATCCAGACCGTAGGGCCATACAAATTTCGGGACTTTGTTGGCGTCTGCATCGCTGCACTAGAATATGGTACCAGGAGCGACTCATCATTCGCCGTTGGTATGAGATTTGGAATTTGGTTGGCGTCTGCATCGCTGCACTGGAATATGGTACCATGAGCGACTCATCATTCGCCACTTGGGGATTGGGGAGCGATGGCTTAGGAGACAGGTTTGGATCCCTATCACCTAAGACTTTTCAATTTCATGGGCCGTGAGGGTCCCATAAAAGCATTTTCTCCCTACGAGTCGTAAGGATCCCGCAGGTGTATTTTCTCCTTAAGAGTCGTGAGGACTCCTAAGTGTGTTTTTCCTTGGTGAGTCGTAAGGATCTCACGAAGGATTGTTCTCCTCATGCATCGTGAGGACACATGAGTGGGTCTTCTCAATGAAGCATAATTCCAAAGGCGGAGACCAGCCGCATAACTGGTGGTTGCGGTGGGATATGGGTATGATGAGAATTATTTGAGCCCGTGGATTGTATACGGTAGTCAACTTGGGGACCAACCGTAGGGCCGAAAGAATTTTGGGAAATTTGAATTTTTGTTGGCGTCTGCATCGCTGCACTGGAATATGGTACCAGGAGCGACTCATCATTCGCCGCTTTTTTTGTTTTTGCTGTTTTTTTTTTCTTTTTTTTTTTCTTTTTTTTTGCCGCGATTGCTCTATCATTTCAGCTTTTCTTATCGCGAAGGTCGCGATTGCCCTATCATTTCGGCTATTTATTCGCGGTTGCCCCATCATTTCGGCTTTATTTTCATCTTTATTTTACTCGCTGATTTTTATTGCGAGTTGCCCCATCATTTCGGCTTTATTTTCATTTACATTTTTACTCGCTGATTTTTATTGCGAGTTGCCCCATCATTTCGGCTTTTCTTTATTTTTCTTTTATTTACACATTTTTTGTTTATTTACATTTTTTTTTTTACATTTCCAGTTTAACGACTTAGAGGTCGATGGTTCCCAGTTTAATGACGTGGTGGTCGATTGTTTTCAGAGAAAGGCAGATGCCTGAGAGAATCGGTTTCACGAAGAACTTCGGTCTCCGTTTGTATGAAATTGGCGGTTGCAGCTTGACTGTTTGTTAACACGCCTTTGGACAGTTCTATCTCTCCTGCCTTGTATTGCTTTTCGACCCAATCTTTGAAGACGAAGCAGTCCTCAATGGCATGGCCTATCACTCTGTGATAGGGGCAGTATTTGGGGTCGTCGGTCCTATTCGCTTCCTGCGGTCTTTTTGACTCTGGCAGTTGTAGACCGTTCTTCAGGGCGTCTTTGAATATTTTAAGGATTTTGTCCCTTCTGAAGGAATAGACCTTATCCAGCTTCTCTTTCAGTGGAGATTCTCCTCCCTCTCCGAACATTGGCTTCCGAGGCTGGTTGGCGCTAGGCCCGCTCATCCCTTGCCTATTTCGGTTAGCCGAAGTGTTAAAAGATTCAGTATCATCAGAACCTCCGCCTTTGCGATTTTCGTCCTTTCGGTTTCTCCAGGACCTATTGTTATTTTGGGAGTCAGAGGAGGACTCCTGCTTTGAGCGCTCCAACATCTGGACTTTTCTGGTCAGCTCTTGGAATGTTTTGAGACCCGCGGTACATAGAAACGGGGCCATCCAATTGTTGAGATTTCCGACGAGGAGACTGACAGATTGGTCCTGCTCTATCGGCGGTTCGCATTTGACGGAGAGATTGCGCCATCGGGTTATAAAATCCGTGCTGCTTTCGTCTCTCTTGGGCTTGGTCCTTACGAGCTCGGCAATGGTAATCTTATCGCTGACGCTCATGAACCTCTGCCGAAACAGAGACTCCATTTGGACAAAAGTTGTGACGGAGCCATCCGGTATGCTCGCGTACCAGTCGAAAGCAACATCGGTCAAGCTATTAACGAACTGGCGGAGGAGAAGCGCATCATTGCCCCCAGTATTTCCGCATGAGGCTTTGAAGTGGGCGATATGCTGATTCGCATTTCCCGTCCCATCGAATCTTCCGAATTTGGGGATGACATAGCCGCTAGGAAATTCTACCAGATCATACTGAGCAGGATATGGTCTCCCACTACTGCTGATATCTTTTTGCGCTTCGGCTTCGGCTACCAAGGTTTTGACTTTGTTGGCAACCAAATCCATGATTTGATCTTGAGTTAGCGGGCTACTGTCATCGGTAGCCAAGACATTTGCTGAGATAGGATGCGACTGATTTTCATGCGGTCCGCCCACCTTTGGATTTGAGGGGACGGGCGTCGGCTGTCTCGGGACACCGTTTCCCGGTTCATGAATTGAGCCCTGTGCTTGATTGGGCGGCTGAGAGGCAAGTCGGGCCGTGAGCTGCATCACGACATTCGTCAAGTCATCGATTTTGGAGTAGAGTTTGGCCATCTCCTTATCTTTGCTTCTGAGCTGTTTTCGGAGCTCTTGGAGAAGTTGTTGCTCTGCGGTCTTAGGACGGAAAGTTGGCTCATCTTCGCTTTCCGAGCCTGACTCCTCATGAATTGAGGGCTCTCTTTGCCTATCAGCCTCATCGAGAGGGTTTTCATCATCCAGCGGAGGCGGCTGTTCTTGGGAAGCGGCCACCACATTCAAGCCAGATTGGGTTTGAGATGTGGCGGCCCCGTCCTTGCTCTTGCTGCGCGTGCCCACCACGTAGACAGTGTGGATAACACATTCAGCCATCCCCTCATCTTTGGCGGGGTAACCCTGTTCTTCGAACCTCATGAGGTTTAGCCTGGCAGGAGCCCTAGCCCTTTTGTTGGCTCTATATCTGAGCCTTTTCTCCCTCAGCTTCTCGATTTTGAAGGCTTGGCGGGCATCCGCTACCCGGGAAGCCATTTTGAGTTGATCAGCGGGGAGCTTAGAGAAGACACCCGATCGAGCATTTGTCAGGGGCGCCGCTGGAGCTTGCTCGGGACGCGTTGTAGCTTTGTTGGTGTTGGTGGCCTTGCCCCCAGCTGGGGCCATGGAGAGTCGTTCGGAAACGGACTTGCGCTTGGGCTGAGGTGCCCTCGCGATCACCACATTTGGTCTCCTGCCTTTCGAGACCGGTTTGTCTGCCACCGGGGCTTGAGGAGCTGGGATGGTGCCAATTGGTATGAACATAATAGAGCCGAATGGTAGCAGCGGCTCCTCCCATTGTCGCCCGAGACTGGCCGGAAGGACCGTCCTGGAGTCTATCTTCATCGTGTAGGAGACAGGAGCTGCGTTCATCATCGAAGACATCGTCGGAAGGTGATTGCTTGAAAATCTGCATGAAAAAGCATTATTTTTAGTATAAATACAGGTATGTATGTTGATTGAGTTCGCATGAACGCTTAACCCTAAATATGGGAGGAGAGACTGGTCCCACCGGGCGTGCCAGAATCTGTAGGGTGTTTTTCGTCACCCCAGTGAGATTGGAATACGCGTGCGCTTGTCAGGCGTACTACAGATTCCCCCGGCCTAGGGTAGGCCGGGGTTTAATGATTGTGGGGATCCGAATCTCCGGCAGCCGCGGACTAAGCTGCCGTTAATTACCCATCGCCTTTGGGGCGAGGGAACCTCCGATTAACGGGTTAAACTGGTCATGCGAACTCAATGTGCAGTATACGTGTGTTTTGAAAGGGGGTTTTGGATATATCGGGAGCCACGCAGAGTTTTTACGGGGGTCCCGCTACCCGGATAGCGGGCTGGGGGTCAAGGGGGCTAGCAGCCCCCTTGCGGGGTGCGGGGCAGCGCCCCGTTAGAAATTTTTTTCTAACAGGGACAGTGTCGTGGAGTACGTGTATGTATAAATTTGTATACATATGTATATATGTATGTATGTACACAAAAGGAGGGGGAAAAGACATCCAAGGGATGCGCAGGTGCGCAAGCGCGCGCGCCACGTGTCGTCACGCGGGCGCCTTGCGCACTTGCGCAGGTGCGCAAGCGCGCGCGCCACGTGTCGGCACGCGGGCGCCTTGCGCACTTGCACAGGTGCGCAAGCGCGCGCGCCACGTGTCGGCAGGCGGGCGCCTTGCGCGCTTGCGCAGTTGCGCAAGCGCGCGCGCCACGTGTCGGCACGCGGGCGCCTTGCGCGCTTGCGCAGTTGCGCAAGCGCGCGCCACGTGTCGGCACGCGGGCGACTTGCGCACTTGCGCAGTTGCGCAAGCGCGCGCGCCACGTGTCGGCACGCGGGCGACTTGCGCACTTGCGCAGGCGCGCGCGCCACGTGTCGTCACGCGGGCGCCTTGCGCACTTGCGCAAGCGCGCAGGTGAGGCACAACAGGCTTTTAGCCTAAAAAAATTTCTCAGAAGAGAAATCAGAGAGGAGTTGGACTCCTGAATGTGTTTTTCTTCTTTTTTGGGGGTTTAGTGAAAGATGTTCTTCTTCTTCCTCCTGTTGTTTGCTGGATCTTGAAGATCAAGAGATATGGAATTTTAAAAATCACTCCTTTTTGAGATCTAATGGAAGATCTATGTTCCCCTTGATGGGTTTTGTGGTGAAAAACTAATTTGTTTTATAAAAAGGAGAGTAGAACTCTTGATTTAATTCAAAAGAAAGAAGAAGGTTTTGGAACCTTGAAGAAGAAAGAAAAGATCTCAGATCTAAATTTTGTGGAGAGAATGAAAAGTATTCATTTTTTTATTCATCATGTTGCCTTTTATAGGCTTACATATTTATAAATAGCCCCTTGGGCATTACAAAAATGGCATTTTGCCTATCCCATGGCTCATGTGCCATTTCTTTTTGCACATAAGCCATGGGCTTACAAAATATTGGCTTTTATGCCCGTTTTACATACATTCATGTATAAAAAATTACATAATAATTATTTATTACATGATTTTGTCGTTGCCATGGGGAGGCTGGCCGTGGGCTTGACTTGGGCATGGGCCCGCTTGACCTGGGCTTGGGCCCACCTGGCTTGGGGCTGACCTTGACTTTGACTCGGTCAACGGGGGTGTAAATTTTTACCCCAACAGCTCCGGAACGGCTGCATACCCATCGCGACTCCTTCTGGAAGGTATATCCAGTACTCTGCCTCGGCATGCGTATCGCATCTCTGATGTCGGCGGAGTGGAACGTCGTCTTATCCAGATCTTGTACGGACCTCTTTACTCCACTTTCTCTAATGTCGACTGCTACGGACTCGTCTCATCGTGGCTACATGGACTGAGCTCCAACGGCTATCCTCGTATCGGGGGTCTCCCAAGAAATGCATCTCACCACCTAGCATCCGAATTAAGTCGAGCCATCCGATCGAGTCGTCAAAACCTCATAATCCCCCAAGAGCTCAACCTCTTGGGCACAGTTTAATAGTATCGAGTACATACCACAGCATCGGTGGTCCAGCCGTAGAAGGGCAAACCCAAGCCTCACTAATGGCGCCGTAGAACTGCCGCAAACCCGAAGGTTCAAAGGCTTTCACACGGTCATTAAGTCGAGTTAGGGTTTCATTCTTCTAGAGGGACCATAGAATTGCCTGCATGTCTTTCCGACTACTTTAAACTTGGAATAATAGATTTCTGACATTCGATCGTCTCTGTCGACTCCCAACGTCTCCGCGTGAAGTCGTCTCTAGCTGGAATCAATCTATCTGATGACCTCGCATCGGGGTAGGCGAACGATCCACATGTCCTAGTCATTCATCCTCGATGACTAGCGACCTTCTATCATCTCTTAGTACAACTCATTCTGCACTAACTCCAGCATCTGGGGCAATATCTCGTCGTTCGCAGCAATAACTGGCTAGCTCGTCTGCACGCTAAACGGTGCCTCAATCATCAGGAGTAAGCAATACTTCAATGGTCATCAAAATCTGGCTGGCCTCTATCAGTGGCTCAATCCTCTAGTGCAAATCGACACGTCCGATTAATCTCATACAGCAATCCACCCAACGCTCGTGGTGTGAAGACACAATGAAAAGACACATCTCTGCAATCGTGTGTCGCCGGAATCATGCCCTGGTCAGTCCTCGTTCTTGACGAGCTCGTGATGACCGCAACACTAGCTGTAGCTCTCCCTGCCCGTAATCGTGGCAGCAAAACCATAACTGGTACTGATGAGGCTAGATCGGAATGAATATAATACCGAGCAAAGAAATGTACATCCTAAGGCTTCTTAAGTGGAGTAGCGTATCGTAAATATGCCGCGGAACATACCTACGGTACGTCACTCTACTTTAGTCACCTATTCCATCAACCAAGGGTCATCCTACGCTCCGAAGGTAAAACCTAACGCTCTGATACCAACTTGGTCACGACCCGAAAGTACGGAACATGACCGGCACTTAAACTACGAACGTCTCGAGGCGTATGTAATCTAAGTAAACCGATAACCCAGAAATCCAAACCAAGAAAAGTAGTAGAGTGAAGGAAAACCAATTTAAAATCAAGTAGTTTTAATAGTATAAGCCGAGTTATGCGGTTTTAAAAACATCAAGTATTTCCTGAAAATTTCGGCAGAGTCTCCTTTGTAAATACTGGCTCCCAAACGGGATACAACATGAATAGTATACGAAATCAATAAAAAGGCATCCCCAAGCGGGAGCTAGCTCTTCGTCAATCGACGGTCACAACCACACAAGCAATATAATATACAACGCCAACGGCGAGGATCAAAACTCAAAAGGAACTCAAAAAGAACAAGAAAACCACAGAAATAAAACGCGCGACTCTAAGGTCGAAAGAATAAACATCACTGGTCTCTATCTCAAATAAATACATGTTTGGTTGATGGAACTTCTAGATACAACAGAATAATGATATACAAGATATATAATGGGGGTACGATACAAGTAAACCCACCTACTAGCAAATCATCCGAAGGAAATTATGCCCGCAAAGCCGTAATGAAACCTGTACGGCAAACCTGCAAGAAACTGGGGCACAACGGGGGTGAGTTGCCAACTCGTGAATAGAAAAACATCTACGGAAAGAAATCGCATAAATAACGCAACCTAGGTCAAAGATCATAATATATCCTCAATTATATATATAACATGCAACCTATAACAAGGCTAGGGTAAATATCTAACCCGAGTGTAATATCATGTGCCCGTGTCAGTGCCTCAGGTAGCAATATATCATATGAATGAGGTATGAATGCATGAAAACAGAATACATGTAAATGAAGAACTGTTTTCATAATTTAGTGAGATTTCCTTTGTATTTTTAAAATGAAGTATCATAATGAAATCAGCATAAAACAGTGCCTAGCATCGGCACAAAATGTAATCCCAATATCTCGATATCTCTGTATCACAGTCTCTGTACCTCAGTATCTCGAAATCTCAATGTCTCAATCACAATATCTAGGGCGCCGTCAGTCCAGACCGGCCCCTACCATCCATCTCAAGACCACGACGGTATCCTCCGGATATCCGACGCGTCGGGTAAAATCACCGGTAGGTAGTGCTCCCATGCCAGGCTCACATCGTCATCATCACGCGCTTCTTGCCCCGGGGTACCTTACCGGGTCCACCATGTACCCGAAACAGTTCATCCGTCTCCTCGAATCGAGTCTCGAAATCCATCAGCAAACTCATGGTGGACGACTCATACATCATGGGAAAAACCGCACTTTTATTTAAAAAGAGAGAAATCAGTTTATATAAGTTTTGCGGTTTTCCCCCCAAATCCAGAAAATTTCATGGAAATCCGAATCCAAATCATCAATAGCATGTAAAACCATGAATATAAGCATAACAATGAATAACAGTATGCATGAAGTGACAAGTAATAACTACAATGTTAAGCTGGCATATAAGGCAGGTACACTAATATCATGTCAAATTACTAACTAACAAGCTAAGTCAAGCAATAATATTTTCTAAGATGTTCGTGACATGGAAATTACCGATGAAGATGTGTGTGAGCCGGCAAGTAAGTGTACGTGGTACATACTCATCATCGGTAATGGTGCTGGTGTCCTAACAATATGATATCAACATTGCAATAAGAAATTATAACATAAGTATGCGATGCGAAGCGAACCACAATAACAAACGGGAGCTGAAAACTAGACGCAACTGTAACTAACCTGCATTAATCTAATATAAGTCCTACAAATGGTGCCTTTTGAAATAACACGAATCATGGGGTTTTGAAAATAGGGGCTACGGTGTTTTTATGAAAAGATACGTCTTTTGAATTATCCGTAGGATCCCTTGGGCTGTCTTTTAAAATACCCACGATTCGTTAGTTTTTGAAATAGGTAAGAATCGAATCTAATCTAACAACTAAACTAAACTAAAGGGCTAAGCTAACAAGCTGGACTACAGGTAAGGAAACCGCCTAACATCTGAGTCGATACATATACATACCTGTATATATATTAGTCGGTGATCCCGCCTCAATAATATCATATCTGATACCATATCTATAATCAGACATCCCAAGTCAAGAGTGCGGATCAATCATCAATATATAGCTCGTACGTAAATCCGTCGTACGGCATCCCAAATCGGGGTACGGGTCAATATCAAATTCCTCACACCATTCCTATGGTATCCTCTTTATTCAAGATCAAAGTCTAGGGTACTGACCTATGTCTAGTACAATACTAATATCCTCAATATACTCATGATCTGACTACAGATCGACAATCTCGTACAAACCGATACCGTTAGCACATAGCATCATCAAGGGTATACATCGCCCGATACGGTCTAATATCAATATCCTAGCATATCATGCCTCATATCACAATCACATGTCGACCATTTTATTTATAACACTATTCACCCGTATTGCCGCCCCAAGATCCGCTATAACACCAGGACGTACCTCAAGTATGAATCCTGCCATCTCACCGATATCACAACCACAAAACAAATCTCATCGACTCAGCTCAATCCCAAGTATCATCCTCAAATCCGTATGTGAACACATAGTCCCATACCCATGTGAACACATAACTATAAAAAATCCCATGAGCTCATATAAATAGGAATGTATGCAAGTATGTATGTGTGTATGTGTAGTGCAACACTACCCTAGGGTTCGCAACACTAAAGTAATCCAACACACCAATATCCATCCTAACAACGTTATTAATCCCAAATAACATATAATAATTTTTTGTGTGTATACGCATCCGTATACACCACCACGGACTGCGGGGGTGCTATACGCCATCCACCCGACTTCTCCCCGTAGATATAAATCTACTCACCTGATCCTCGCTCGCTGGTGCCGACGTCGCTACGCGCTTGCTTGTCGTCTCGAAGTCCACATGGGGGTACCTACATATCACAACGCATCGTATCGCATTAAAATCCGACTCATGACCAAAACGACACACGAATCCTAAATAAGTCAAAACCTATGGTTGCTTTCACAAATCAACCTAAAAACTCTCGACGTCGGTGTACAAACGCCAGACCATCGAGAAAAAACCCAAATACACTCATTTGCACATTCACGAACACTAATTTTAATATAAAATAGGTTAAAATTCACAAAAACCCCAATTTCACTTAAAAAGTCATTTTTCCGAAAATCCAGCACGCACAAATCACCGTTTTAGTACAAAACTCGATGTATAAAAGAATCTAGCGGCCACAATATCCACTCAATATCATAACCAAGTCATATAAACCACTATAATAATTTATTCTCATCAAAATATATATATTTACAAAACCTAGTTAACAAAACTAGCACAATTATCCATTTTAGCTCAAAACTTGGTGTTTTAATCAACTTTAACATTTTTAACAATTCTAGTGGCTAAAATGCCCACTAAATAACTTAATTAAGTCACCCAAACCCAAACTAAATTTTAAACTCACTAATTATAATAGATCTAAAAAAACTAGTTTGCAATTAGCTTAATTATGATAATTTAGATGTAGAATAGCAAATTTGGCACTTAGATTACACTTTGCATGACTTAGCATGATAACTACACTATACAATCATAAACAATGTTAAAAACCCTCACTTGATTTTAAAAACCCAATTCTAGAATTTCCAAACCCTAACTTTAAAATTCTAACTAGCAATTCAAATTTTAATTTAAACCACTCATTAACTTAATTGAAGAAATAATCAACCAATTTAAAAAAGGCAAGATTTATTATACCTCAAGAACAATGGAACATACATAGAACATGGCCTCCAAATTGAAATCTTTGCATCAAGATCCATGCTAAAAGAGATAAGGGAAAATGGGTAGGGATTGGATTTTTATTTTGTGTGATTTTTGTGTTGATTTTTGGGCATTTTGTGATGAAATTTTGATGAGAAATGAGAGGAAAAAAGAGAGGGGCTGCTGTTGTGGGAAAGGAGAGAGAGAGGGTCGGCTGAATGGGGAGGGGGGAGAGAGAGGGAGGTGGGGAAAAAGTCAAGGTAATACCCAAAAGTCAAAGCCCAAACTCCTTTTGCCCAATTTCTTTCATTCCTTTGTTCTCTTTTCTTTGTTTTTTTTTGTGAGATGAGAGGCCCAAGAATGGTGGGCTGTAAAGGGGCCGGCCAGATCTATAGGGGAGGGGTGTGGGTTTTGTTTGGGTGAGAAAAAAAGATAAATGTTGTACCCCTCTTCCATCGACACTAATTTCACAGAAAAAAATCCTTTTTCTTCGATATTTTCTAAACCGTTTTGGCAAACCATTTCATTTCAAAAATCACATGATAAAATTTTGTTTAATGTGTTATGATGCACAAAATTTTTTTCAACTCATTCCAATTTGTAATTTTCCCTAATTAAATGTATTAGTGACGGCTTAAAATAATAATAAAATAAATTTTTTTCAGAAAATTTGAAATTTCACCAGTGGCTCAATAAATACCAAATACTAGCAATTACATAGCTAGAATATGTATATTTAATTTTTATAATAAGATATTTGCATTTTGACTTTTTTACAGAAAATCCCCTTGTTTTGCCGATTTTCCGAAATTTCACCGAAACGATTTTCAAAATGTTACAACTAGTATGTGATACTGTATTCTATTCTCGCGATTTGTATCATCGGCAGGTTATATGTGATATAGCCGGGTTACCGAATCTAGTGTTGATTCGATACATTGATACACTTGATACTAGTCGGTTATATGCGATATGACCGGATCATTAAATCTAGTGTTGATTTAATGATTTAACGTATAATTATATATATTTGATATATTACTTAGCATTAACTAGTATTGGTTCACACAAAATGGATTTTCTCACTTGAAGTGCACAAGTTGTATATGTGATATACTTTTGTGCACAAGATTGTATCATGTTTGATGATACATGTAAACTTGGGTGTGTATGATTAAACCATGGTTATCTTAATGGTTAGGGTTTTGATTTACTTACTTATTCATTTATTTATTTTTATTAATTCATTTTAAGGCAAGAATAAAATGGTGGCTAGTTTTTGTTTCTTTCATGAAACTTCATGAAGCTTTGACCATTTTGTCTCTTAGCCTTAACCTAACCATTAAACCTAACCTTAGCTTATTCTCTACACCTAACTATGGTTGCAAATATGATAAGTATCATATTATTTCCTATTTTTCAAATTCTTGTCATATTCTTTTTCTTCTTCTTCTTCTTCTTCTTCAAGAAGAAGAGAGCTTGCAACCTTCAATGGTGATTTCATGAAAAGAGTGAGAAATCCAATTCTAAAGTGAACCCACTTCCTATTTCTTCATCCTTTTCCACTTGCCAAGTAGTATAGGGTGTTTTCTTCACAAGTTTCATGACTTGGTGAAGTTGGAGCTTGATCTTGAGTTGCCTCGACGTAGATCATCTTCGGTATCGTAGTCGACGACCTAGCCCGATCATTTCTTCGGCGAAACCATCGCTAGAGTCCGGGATCCGATGATCGCAGTGGAGGGACATCATTATGGAGCTAAGGAAGTGGAGGACCGGATCTACAAAGGTTGTAGTCACTTTCACTTAGTTAAGTTGTTAACTAGTTGTATGTTTCGCTTAAACACTAGTCAACGATCCGTATTAGGGTTTCTCGGCACTTGTAAAATTTGAAATTGGCATGGTTGATGCCTTGTGAGACCTCATTAGTGTGCCCAGGAACCCTACAAATGCAACCGTCATGAAGGTAAACTAGCAGGTACAACTAATACATGAAGCAATAATAATATGACAATCTGTATGCAGCAATCATGTAAGGTACTCTATCAGGTAATACTAATACATGAAGCGATGATATTACAATGTATATATGCAACAGCCAAGAAAGGTACTCTAGCAGGTACAACTAAAACATGAAGCAATGCATATAAAATAAATGCGAAGTATGGGATGAAACATGTCATTTCCATGAAATCCTGACATCGTGGTAGGACCAAAGTCCATCAAAACAATCCAATTCCCAATTTCCTCAAATCAGCCCCCAAATTGGCTCTCATATCATGTAAGTCTCATAAATACTGAATGTACAATATCAAGTAAATCTCATATATCCTGAATGTACAATATCATATATCCTGAATGTACAATATCAAGTCAATCTCATATATCCTGAATGTACAATATCAAGTCAATCTCATATATCCTGAATGTACAATATCAAGTAAATCTCAGATATATCCTGTATTTCTCAGCGAATCCTATATGATCCAAAACAGTGAATCCTAAGTGCCAAACACCGACAATTATGATCCAAAACATATTTATACGTCCTTCGAATCTTAAGTGCCAAACACCGACACTCTCTATCCCGTATCGGTATTATACGTCCTTCGAATCTTAAGTGCCAAACACCGACACTCTTGATCCCGTATCGGTATTATACGTCCTTCGTATCTTAAGTGCCAAACACCGACACTCTCGATCCCGTATCGGTATTATACGTCCTTCGAATCTTAAGTGCCCAACAACGACACTCTCGATCCACGTATCGGTATTAAAACAAATCTCAGAGTGGATGCATCCAAATATCAAGTAAGAATAAGAATACTTGCATAATTTCATGAAACCATCATAGTCCTCAAATCCAGAAAACATCAAGTAATGAATAAGTATAAATGCATGAATCAATACACATATATTAGCGTCTCATTCCACTAATATATGTATATAGGCATATATAACAGCATCCAATTCCACTGTTATATATACATAGGAGTAAAAATATAAGAGAACATCATATGAAATCCATGAATGTAATATATGCAACATGAAACAGTAATATGAGCATATAAAGGAAAAACCGCTATTTAACTACAACAAGTTAATATATATATCATGCGGTTCCTAATTTCTCCAAGTCTATATAATATCAAATAAAGGTAGACATGTAGCTACTACCAGATATGTGTGTAAACATGAAGGTATAGAAAGGGATATGTATCTACCTATCAATAATGTTGTAATATACCCTCCAGGTATAAGTGAAGTATGTACGCAAGGTATATACAAGTAGCTATGTCATTATGTGTGTATGTAGCTATCGCCAATGGTACAACATCCTATAGATATACAGGTAACTAGCATGTAAGCATGTCAAGGCATATGTGTAAGCATGTAGGTATACAGGTATGCTATATGTCATATGCATAAAGAAATATGAATCAATATCACAATGTCCCTAACACTACAATATCATATCTCTATGTGTGTTGTGCGTGTCATGGCAATTATTTACGGTGTGTGTGGCATACAATCAGTGCTCGTGCAACATGAGCCGTCAATAATAGTGCAGTGTCCGAAGTGTACAAGTCCAAGCACAACAAATAACTAGGCAATAAGGTGTATGTCCAACTCTATATATGAAATAGAATATGCGACAATATATAACATCTCTAGTCCAGACGCATAACGCCATGCGGGCGATTCACCTGTAGATGTTAAATCTACTCACCATCCATCCTGGCTAAGTAAAGCCAACAACTCGCAGCGCCCGAAGTCCCCGCCTGCGATCCTAAAAGCATATAGCAATATAACAAGTATATATTAGCAATCAACCAATAACACGTACAACTACGTTTAATCGACACACCAACTCCAAACTTACTCTCGAGTGTTCGTTTTAGTGGCTAACGCATGTAGCGACATTACGAAACGAACTCAAGAGCAAAAGCTACACAAAGACATGAACGATAACGGCACGACCCTTGCTAGGAACGCAAAGCGATACAACTACCATGACTAGACCCTGAACGTACCGATCACACATTGAAAACACAATAATAAATGTGGAATCAATATAATTAACGTGGCAACGTCAAAAGAATGCCACACATAAAACTTACCAAAATCTAGTAAGCAACATATAACATTTTACCACAAAACTACAAGTTTTATCAAAACTAGAATTTACAAACTTCTCAAAATAGCAAGGTTAAACCATTTAAACCTTTACTAAATTTTAGATTTCACGAATTAGGATTAGCAAAATTTTAGTTTGTTAATTAGCTTAATTAGCCGATTAGGAAAATATCATTTAACAAATTAGAAAATTGATTAAGTTTTCATCAAGCTTAACATATTAATTAACCATTTCACTAATCAAAACCCTAATTTGATTAACAAAACCCTTACTAGAATTTCCAAATATGAATTTAAAAGCTTAAATTAAACATCTAATTAAGCTAATTAAAGGTATTAAGCAACAAAAAGAGATTAGGGTTAAGATTTTATACCTTCAAAGAACACAACTTGAAACAAGAGCAATCCACACTTTTGCCTCCAAAATCCTCACTAGAATGAAGATCTAAGCAAGATTTGTGAAGAAAAATGAAGTTTTTGGATTATATTTGAATTTCTATGAATTTATTTGGATCTTTCATTATTTATTTGAAGTAAAAAGAGAAGAAATGAAGAAAAAAATAGCAAAGGGAAGAAAGAACAAGGAGTGGCCGGCCATAGCAAGGAGTGGTTTTTTTTTTGTGAAATGAGTAAAGAAAGTTCTAGCAAAATTCATTAAATGCATCATTAAATGTAAAAATGACACCTTTTTTTTCTTTAATAATTCATTTTAATTACAATTAACAAGATGTTTTGGAGAGAAGGTTCTAAACATAATTCTTGTGATTGGTTTAGCATAAAACTACATTAGTAGTAATTAACCCACAAAAAAAAGTAATTACCACTAATAAAGTGCACAAATAAAACATTAAAATAATATTTTATTAGGGAAAAATTATATGTGAACCAAAACATCCCATTGACCTCCAAAGTTCGCGCACTAGCTTTATTTTAGGTAAACTAGGTGCCGGCAAGTCTATATTGAAGTTTGATCACAATCGGGTTAAAACGAAAAATACCGACTATTTTGCCCAAAAACGGAAAATTAGCAAAACGATTTCTAAAACGTTACAATCTCCCCCCCTTAAAGAAATTCGGTCCCCGAATTTAAAATTCTCACTAGACATACCTTCAAAGATATGAGTACAAAACTCTCAAATCTCGCTGGCAGCCTCCCAGGTGATTACCTCACCATACTGCTACGCCAAAGAACCCTCACAGATGGCAAGACCCTTGACCGAAGTTTCTCCACCTGCCAAGCCATTAACACACTTGGCTACTGGTGAACGAAAAGATCGCATCCCAATTAAATGGTCTGGTGCTTAATCATGTGAGAAAGGTCATGAAGGTATTTGCAAAGTATCGACTTAAGGAAACGGGGTGAATACTCAATAATCTGGGCGAAAGTGCCAATTTATAGGCAACAGAACTAACTCATTTGAGGATCGCAAAAGGACCTACAATCCTGGGATAATCTTCCCAAAACTCAACACGCCATTTCACCGGAAAAATCCGTAGGAATACATGATCTCCTACTGCGAACTCAAGTCTGCGACCACCACGGTCGGCATAAGACTTCTGTCTGCACTGGGCTGTCCTCATCCTGACCTAATCCAACTGGATAATCTCCGAAGTCTCATGACTAGATGGGGTCCAAAATCCTACTCTTGCAGAGTCAGAAAAAAAACACAGAGTGGTGATCGACACGACCTAACAAACAAAACCTAAAGGTTTTCAATTGGAATGTCTCATGATAACAGCTATCGAAGGAGAACCCTAACAATGGCAAGCGACGATCCCAACTGCTAACAAACACCTAGTACGTACGCACAAGCATATCCTCCAGAGTCTGTATAGTCCGCTCAACTGACCATCGTCCCACAGATCGAAAAGCGGAGCTAAAGCTCAACCAGTACCCAAGGCTTCCTGAAGCCACTGCCAGCTACGGCTAGCGAACAGGGTGCCTCAATTGGATACAATGCATGAAGGAACTCCGTGCAAACATACAAACTTAACAAAGAACAACTGAGCAAACTGAGCATAACCGGACAACAAACACCCGAATGGAGTCACACCCTGTCTAGACCTGGGTAGACACTACAACGAAATTCATGGAGATCTGCTCCCATTCCCACTCCGGAACGGTTAAAGGTTGCAACTCTCCAGCCGGTCTCAGATGCTCAACCTTAGCTCACCACAAGACAGACACCTTGAAACGAAATCCAAAACTTCACTCTTCATCCATGTCCACCCGTAACTATCTCACAAGTCACGCAACAAATTGGTGGAACTTGAATGAACACCGAAAGCTGACTGATGTACATGCTCTAGGATTTCGCGTCTCTGCCCATCAGCAACAGGTACACACAAACGCGTCCCTAAACGTAGCACATCAGGTCATAAATCAAGGACACTGAATCTTTACCCAGCCAAGTATGCTTAAGAATCTCTGACGAACGAGCATCGGCGGGCTGTGCCTCGCGAAAGCGATCAAGGAAAAGTGGTCGGGCGCTGACATGAGAAAGCTGTCACCTAAGTAGGGGCGAACGTTCAGCTGTACTCAACGATCGCAGAAGAACTATAAATCGGCAGAAGACAGTCTCAACAATCAAAACCCGCTGTAGGAAGATGTACATTAAGCTTTGGTGGTCCATGAAAATCTGACACGACTCTCCGAACAAGTACTGTCCTCAGATCTTCAACGCACGACCACTACGGCCATCTCCAGATCATGAGTGGGATATCCTACTCGTACTTCCTCCAACTGTCGGGAAGTATAAGTGATAACTCTATAGTTCCACATCAGCGCAAAATCGAGCCCCACTCGCGAAACATCACAGTAAACAACAAAGTCGCCCGATCCAGAAGCAAAGAAAGAAATGGTGCAGTTGTCAATCGAGTCTTCAACTGCTGAAAACTTCGCACGTATGCCACAGTACAATAAAAGGTTCCTCCTTTCCGGTCAGTCCAGTCAATGGTGCAGCGATACACTAGCCATCATGCACGAAACGGCGGTAAAAACCTGCTAAGCCCAAAAATCTGCGGACCTCCATCCCGGATATAAGTATGGGCCAAAGTTGTACGGCCTCGATCTTCCTCGGGACCATACGAAACCATCTCCCGTAACTACAAGACCTAGGAGTCAACACAATCAAGCCTGAAGGAACACTCCGAGAAGTTAGCAAACAGCCGGTGCTCTCCCAGTATCTGCAGAACAAATCTTCAAGTGCTGCTCACGTTCCTCACGACTCTAGGAATAGACCGGAATGTCATTAATGACACAACAATAAACTGGTCGAGAAACGGCATGAAGAAATATGGTTCATCATATCCATGAATGCTGCTAGGGCATTGGTGAGTCCCACGACACCACCAAAACTCATAAAGCCCGTAGCACGCACAAAAGCAGTCTTCAGAATGACATCACTCCGAACCCGCAACAAATGATGACCTGATCCCAAAACAAACTTAGAAAAGTATGTCTCGCACCCTGGAGCTGATCGAACAAATCGTCAAGGCGAGGTAAAGGATACCTATTCAGACCGTAACTCGGTTCAATTGACGATAAATCTATACACAACCTCAAACTGCCGTCCTTCTCCTGACGAACAGAATAGGAGCTCCCCAAAGCAAAACACTCAGACGCACACACCCCAACAAACAACTCTGCAGCGGATCCTTAAGCTCCCTAAGCTTCGCCGGCTCACCTGGAACAACGTCGGTAAACTCTCACACAATAGGAACCCGGTCCAACAACTCACAGTGGCGCCGGTAACACGAATGAAAGCCAAGAATCCTCGACATCCTCTCCTCAAAAGACGACTAGCGAAAAAGGCTGAATTCAAGGTGTGAGAGGCGGCACCACTGTCCCCCTTCATAACAAGAACTGACTCGCCGGGAAAACAAAACCTGGCTGTTTTCTCGCAGCAGTCCACAGACGCATAGTACGGAGGTAACCAGTCCGTGCCTAGGAGAACGTCAAATCCAATATCTCTAGAAGGATCAAGTGACGGACAAATCACTATTTCCTAACCGATTGGCACACGACCGTAACACGTGTCGCGCAACAAAAGAATTGCTGACAGAAATTAACACAACAATGACTGATCTAGCTAACACGTCTCTCGTCCAAAGCCTCTGCTACTCCCGCGACGGTCACGAAATCTGTCTCGACGACTAAGCCTCTGTCTCTAGGCTGGTACACCGATATGAGTCCTCCACTGTTCTGGAACTCCCAAAGTCTCTGAAAGACGTTCCTCGTCAACTACGGTTGCGTCCACTGGTGTTGTATACGTAACACTCTGCTGTGTGCTGACCGCAAGGAAAAACTGGGTAACAGGGGTGGCAACCTCCTGTCGCTGCGCTCGAATGGCCTCAACCAAAGACCTCATTTTCTGGCGCAAGACCTGCATCTCAGCCACTAGCCTAGCAAGATGATCTGTCGGAGGCGAATCCATCTGCACCTGTGCAACGGGCGCACCATCCTGGTCAGTCCTCGTCCCAAATGAGTCAACCTGACCTCGGCACTCGCCGCACCTCTCTGAGTCCCCATAGTCATCGGTGGCAAAGGATATAAATTGAAATAGGATTCGATATGAACACGGAAATCGAATCACAAGGATATGTATCATCAAGGAAGGAATTTCAAGCAATTTATACTTAGGTCACTTTAGGCGGACTACCGCGTCGTGAGTATGCCGCGGACATGCACACACTACGTTACTCTGCTTAAGCTACCAACTCCTTCATACCAAGGTCATCCTACACTCTGAAAGGTAAAACTTGGCTCTGATACCAACTTTGTCACGACCCGAAATTGGCACGTGATGGCCCTTATACTACGCAACGTCTACAGGCGTAACGCAATTTAAGTAAGCCGAAAACCCAGCAATCTAAACCATCAAAAGTAGGAAGAAATAAGAACATTTTTAAAACTTTGAAAACCTCAAACCAAATTCTTTAAAGTCCAACTTTACTTCCTTTAAAATTTTGACAGCACCTCCTTTGTAAAACAAGCCCCCAAAAATGGGTACAACATGATATAAGTAAAAACATCACAAACGGGAGCAAAATCCACGCCCAACGGCGGAAAACAACCACCACAACAGATATACGATGCCATAGAGAAGAAAGAGACGATATAAATAAAACTGCATGAAAACCTCCAAGTCACAAAATAAAATACAATATCGACCGCACACCATGTCTCTAAGGGATACAAGATAATGGTAGATGTAGAGTACATTGATACAACGAATATACAATAAACAATCTTGGATAACCATAAAACCCACCTAAGCAAAACTGCACACTGTGAGCTGAAGCGGTATCCACAGCAAATGATGGTACGATGGATGAAAATAGCCTGCATCGACTAATCTGAGGAACACCTGCAAAACACTGTGACACAACGGGGGTGACTTGCCAACTCGTGAATAATAAATAACATATGCAGGTAATCGCAAATATGCACGTATAGCGCGAATCTAACATATGCAACTAATAGCAATAAAAGTCATATGAATGCAACCGTTATGAAGGTACACTAGCAGGTACAACTAATACATGAAGCAATAATAATATGACAATCTGTATGCAGCAATCATGTAAGGTACTCTATCAGGTACTACTAATACATGAAGCGATGATATGACAAAGTATATATGCAACAGCCATGAAAGGTACTCTAGCAGGTACAACTAATACATGAAGCAATGCATATAAAATAAATGTGAAGTATGGGATGAAACATGTCATTTCCACGGAATCCTGACATCATGGTAGGACCAAAGTCCATCAAGACAATCCAATTCCCAATTTCCTCAAATCAGCACCCAAATTGGCTCTCATATCATGTAAGTCTCATAAATCCTGAATGCACAATATCAAGTAAATCTCATATATCCTGAATGTACAATATCAAGTCAATCTCATATATCCTGAATGTACAATATCAAGTAAATCTCATATATCCTGAATGTACAATATCAAGTCAATCTCATATGTCCCGAATGTACAATATCAAGTAAATCTCATATATATCCTATATGTCTCAGCGAATCCGATATGATCCAAAACAGCGAATCCTAAGTGCCAAACATCGACACTTATGATCCAAAACATATTTATACTTCTTTCGAATCTTAAGTGCCAAACACCGACCCTCTCGATCCCGTGTCGGTATTATACGTCCTTCGAATCTTAAGTTCCAAACACCGTCACTCTCGATCCCGTATCGGTATTATATGACTTTCGAATCTTATGTGCCAAACAGCGACACTCTCGATCCCGTATCGGTATTACACGTCCTTCGAATCTTAAGTGCCCAACAACGACACTCTCGATCCCCGTATCGGTATTAAAACAAATCTCAGAGTGGATGCATCCAAATATCAAGTAAGAATAAGAATACTTGCATAATTTCATGAAACCACCACAGTCCTCAAATCCAGAAAACATCAAGTGATGAATAAGTATAAATGCATGATTCAATACGCATGTATTAGCGTCCCATTCCACTAATATATGTATATAGGCATATATAACAGCGTCCCATTCCACTGTTATATATACTTAGGAGTAAAAATATCAGAGAACATCATATGAAATCCATGAATGTAATATATGCAACATGAAATAGTAATATGGGCATATAAAGGAAAAACCGCTATTAACTGCAACAAGTTAACATATATATCATGCGGTTCCTAATTTCTCCAAGTCTATATAATATCAAATAAAGGTAGACATGTAGCTAAAACCAGATATGTGTGAAAACATGATGGTAAAGAAAGGTATATGTATCTACCTATCAATAATGATGTAATATACCCTCCAGGTATAAGTGAAGTATGTAGGTAAGGTATACATGTAGCTATGTCATTATGTGTGTATGTACCTATCGCCAATGGTACAATACCCTATAGGTATACAGATAACTAGCATGTAAGCATGTCATGGCATATGTGTAAGCATGTAGGTATACAGGTATGTTATATGTCATATGTATAAAGAAATATGAATCGATGTCACAATGTTCCTAACCCAACAATACCATATCTATATGTGTGTTGTGCGTGTCATGGCAATTATTGACGGTGTGTGTGGCATACAATCAGTGCTCGTGAAACATGAGCCGTCAATAATAGTGCAGTGTCCTAAGGGTACAAGTCCATGCACAACAAATAACTAGGCAATAAGGTGTATGCGCAACTCTATATATGAAATAGAATATAAGACAATATATAACATCTCTAGCCCAGACACATAACGCCATGCGATCGATTCCCCTGTAGATGTTAAATCTACTCACCAAGCATCCTTGCTAAGTAAAGCCAACAACTCGCTTTCCCTTCTTCGCAGCGCCCGAAGTTCCCGTCTGCGATCCTGAAAGCATATAGCAATATATCAAGTATATATTAGCAATCGACCAATAACATGTACAACTACTTTTAATCGACGCACCAACTCCAAACATACTCTCGAGTGTTCGTTTTAGTTACTAACGCACGTAGCGATATTACGAAACGAACTCAAGAGCAAAAGCTACACAAAGACACGAACGACATCGGCACGACCCTAGCTAGGAACGCAAAGCGATACAACAACCAAGCCTAAACCTGATCGTACCGATCACGCATTCAAAACACAAAAATAAACGTGGAATCAATATAATTAACGTCGTAACGTCAAAAGAAACCCACGCCTAAAACTTACCGAAATCTAGTAAGCAACATATAACATTTTAGCACAAAACTACAAGTTTTATCAAAACTAGAATTTACAAACATCTCAAAATAGCAAGGTTAAACCATTTAAACCTTTACTAAAATTTTAGATTTCACTAATTAGGATTAGCAAAAGTTTAGTTTGTTAATTAGCTTAATTAGCCGATTAGGAAAATATCATTTAACAAATTAGCAACTTGATTAAGTTTTCGTCAAGCTTAACATATTAATTAACCATTTCATAAATCAAAACCCTAATTTGATTAACAAAACCCTTACTAGAATTTCCAAATATGAATTTAAAAGCTTAAATTAAACATCTAATTATGCCAATTAAAGGTATTAAGTAACAAAAAGAGATTTGGGTTTTGAATTTAAAAGGTCTTAACACATACAACTACGTTTCTTCATTTCTTCTCTTTTATACTTTCAAAGAACACAACTTGAAACAAGAACAATCCACACATTTTCCTCCAAAATCCCCACAAGAATGAAGATCTAAGCAAGATTTGTGAAGAAGAATGAAGGTTTTGAATTATATTTGAATTTCTATGAATTTATTTGGATTTTTCATGATTTATTTAAAGTAAAAAGAGAAGAAATGAAGAAAAAAATAGCAAAGGGCAGCAAGAACAAGGAGTGGCCGGCCATAGAAAGGAGTGGTTTTTTTTTGTGAAATGAGAGAAGAAAGTTTTAGCAAAATTCATTAAATGCATCATTAAATGCAAAAATGACATATTTTCTTTCATTAATAATTCATTTTAATTATAATTAACAAGATATTTTGGAGAGAAGGTTCTAAACATAATTCTAGTGATTAGTTTAGAATAAAACTACATTAGTAGTAATTAAGCCACAAAAAAAGTAATTACCACTAATAAAGTGCACAAATAAAGCATTAAAATAATATTTTATTAGGAAAAAATTCTATGTGAACCAAAACTTCCCATTGACCCCCAAAGTTCGCGCACAAGCTTTATTTTACCTAAACTCGGTGCCAGCAAGTCTATATTGAAGTTTGATCACAATCAGGTTAAAACGGAAAATACCGACTATTTTGCCCAAAAAACGGAAAATTCGCAAAACGGTTTCTAAAACGTTACATAAAGCTATCGACGTAGAAGTTGGAGGGGGTAAAGCAGATTGCGGAGTAATAGTCCCGCCATGGCATGTACACCCTCTAGCCGTATGCCGTGGAAGTCCGCAATTATAACATGTAAGTGGTGTCCTCTGATTATCAGGGTATGAACTGAACATCTGTCCTTGGGTCCAAACTCGTCCGAAACTGCGGCCTGGGAGGTGCCTGCCTCTACCTCTGCTAAACTGTCTAGTGATTGACTCGATCGGTCTAATCCTCTTTGGCTCCGGAACAATGACTGCCTTGTTCAAACGTTCCTCTACTCGCATAGCTGCATCCATGGCCTACGCATAAGTATCAAAATGTTGGGACCCTATAGCTAGATACAACTGCGTGTCCAGACTCCTTAGAAATCTCTTCACCCGAAGCTCCTACGTAGGAACCAAATATGCAGCATAGCGCGACAACTGGGTGAATCGTAAAACATAATCTGCCACTGACATACTCGCATATTTCCGCAACGCTTCAAAACTGCTAGCTCTAGCGTCCCTCACACTCCGTGGAAGAAATCTGGCAAGAAAAACCTCGGAAAACTCGGTCCACGACATCGGAGGAAGACCCGTTGCCCGTCCTCTCTCCATCGACTCACACCACTCCGGTGCATGTCCTTCCAAATGAAAGCTAATCGGCTCAACTGACCTCGAATCAGAACATCGCAATGATCTACCAATCCTCGCCATCCAATCAAGAAAAGACTGAGGATCCTCCGCTATATCGGTCCTTGTAAAAACTGGAGGTCTCAACCTCATAAACTCTGAAAGCGACACCTCCATCACTCTCGTCTCTACTAGTGAGACCGTCCGCGTAGGCTGTACATCGGACTCTGCCATGGTCGGTGCCAGATCCTGTCTCTGTACTCGAGTGGCCTCAGCCAGCTTCCCTACCACTCGCTGTAATCCTAACATGCCCTCCTATATCCTAGTCATGCGATCTGGAGGTGGAGGATCAACATACTCATGCATCGTCGGAACGTCCGGTGTACCAGTCGCCATTACAGGCCGGCTCACCTTAGCTGCATCTCTGGCTGCGGCTCGCCTAGCTCGCGTAGCCATAGCAACTAGAACAAGAAACGAGAGTTGATAAGGCTTACTAGTAGGGATAATCAATGTCAGAGTGTCAAAGGAAGAATAGATCAAGATATACATCCTAAGGTTAGTTAGGCTGAGTATGGTAACGTAAATATGCCGCGGAACATACGTACAGTATTGCACTCATCCTAATTCACCTACTCCATCAATCCAAAGGTCATCCTAAATCACGGACTCACGTCAACTTATCTTAACTCTTTACTCGACTCCGTAAGGTTAATCCTAAGCTCTGATACCAATTTTGTCATGACCCAAGTTTGGATGTGACCGACACATAGATTGTATAATATCTAAAGACATTTACATAACCTGAGTAAGCCAAAAACCAAGATCAAAACCCTTTTTGCGGAACTTTTAGAAAAAATCTAGTTTTTAAGTAAAATTCGCACTTTTAGGAAATTTAGATTTTTTAAACGTAACATCCTATTGAAATAATAATAAAACAGTTATAAAGTGTTCAAATAGGTTGCATCCTTAGTTGGGATCAACAATGTCAACAGCGGAAATAAATATACAACTTTATATGACAGCAATACGAATTTCAGACATCAGTAAAAGAAATACCATTGATATAACCAAACTATCTCACCTGCCAAATATACATATAACCATATATCGTTCTAAGTCATTATACAGGGTCTGATGGAGAAACTCTAGATTCAATATGCAATACCAAAAGAGAAGGTTACTATAGGTAACCCACCTTACAAAAAGATGCGACAAAAGCTGATAAGTGGATCTGCACTGCGGCTAACCGTCCACTCTACCCCAGCAAGAAACTGTGGCACAACGGGGGTGAGTTTCCATCTCAGTGAATATAACTAACATATAACGGCTGATAATGTAAATATGACGAACTAGAATTTATTTCAACAATAGTGAATGCGATACATGATAACAAGTGGAAGAATGAATATGTAATACTCCATATATGAATCAAAACTAAAATCTCATCAATTATTTTCCAAATCATATTCATTTTTCTCCGTGCATAACATCAACACAAATCTTCGGTATTTCATCAGGCATCATTCCTCGAACGATCCTGTAATCAATAACACCGGTCGGTATCAACTAGATATCTGTCGTGTTTCATAATTTTCTCCGGTATCGAGTCACCTCGTTAGGCCCCCCGCCTAAAGTGCGGCTATCCTGCCCCTCGGTCTTGACCGGGTCCACCATGTATCCAGTTGTATCCCCACCGACTCAGTCTGGATAAAATTATAAATCTGTAACCGTATACCCATAGACTCGGTCCGGAATGAAACCAAATCATAAAAATGACATATCATGGTGGACGTGACACATAGTCATAAAAATCACTGATTTTTCGTAATAGTATAGGAAAACTTAAAATCATAAATCCTCAATAATACAATTGTCTCTTATATCAACTACTAGTACTAGAATACGAAATATAATGTCATACATGCTAATTACTACAACTATTGACTACTTAAGGTATGATACGAATCATTTTTAATAGAATAATTTCTAAGTGTGAAGTGACATGTTAATACCGACGAGGTGTAGTGTAACATGTAGGCATGTGCAGCATAATTCGTCGATATGTGTGCAGTGTTCTAACAAATATTAATGCTGGAGATATATATATATTTTAGAATGCATATGATAAAGTTAACATACAAAAGCAAAACATGAATTTAAATCTAACTACGGGCGTATCTCGCCATCTTTACAAAATCCCCCTGTAGATGTTTAGTCTACTCACCGGAATACGTCGTAACTACTCAGAAATCGCCAATCCTTTTCCTTTATTTGCGGCCTCCGAAGTTCCCGTATTTGAATCTAACATCGAATTTTACTTATATAAGAAACGACTACTTCCGATACGGCAATATCATGAAAACACAAGTTGTACGTTCTAGTTATACCACATACGACTATTGCGAACGATCTAACACTCATTTTAACTGGAATTTAACCCAACGCTGTTTCGCGACAGAAAACAGAACGCATTACGTTTTACCCGTTTCGTATTTTAGAATTTTGATTTCCATTTCCGATATTAGTTCCCAGATTTTATATACTGTTAATATGACTTAAATAAACAATTCCAAAATACCCCAATCCATACACAGAGACCTACCCAGAAACCCAAAACACCCAACTTCCCTAAAAATCCGGCGACGCCGGAATTCTCATATAGGTCGCCGGCCTAATTCCGAGCCCTTTGGTTCGTTCTTTTAGGGTTTGTTCTAGGTCCCACATACAATATTTAGGCATTGTTTGGTTAAGTTGATTGTTTTCTAACTAATAGCAGATTACTACGGAGTTTAGTTTTGCTTAAAATACTCCATTATAGACATTGGATTTCTAATTTAAACTTACTACAGAACTAATTTCTACAGTGATCCAAGATTTTACCTACAAGGGATTGCTGGAAGAACTTTCTCCAAGATGCACAAGCTCCTAGTCCTTAGCTTGATGGTGAACCCTTAGCTTAGTTCTTATTCTTCACTTCTCTTTTCTTTTCTTTCTTTTTGTGATTTCAAAGTGTTTTCCCTTCTTTTCATTTGGATTTTCAGAACTTTAATTTGTTAATATGATTTGAACACATGATATATATATGATAAATGGAAGGGTGATGTGTAGGAGGAGGTGTCAATGATCAAGGTGTGGTTGTTTCATGCAAGGAGGAGGTGATGTGTGTGTGTTGTGCATGAAAAGAGGTGGTGTCAACACGATATGTTTTATTTTTATGATAATATCTTAATTAAAACATTATCTACCCTTTTGCACTTACACCTTCCACATTTCCTAGTTTGCACAACTTTCCTAACTTATTACACCAAGACCCCTCACTAACTATGTTATTATATAACATTATTTTAATTGAAATGAAGCTAAATTTTACATTAAAACCTTTATAATTTATTTATGTTTCATACTAAAATCTTAATTTAATTTGTTTTACGTACTACTTATGAAATTTTTTTATTTGGTTTCTGATAACTTTTTAATTTCACATTTTATTATTTAATTAATTAATTTTCTTTATTTGTAAATTTTCAAAATGTTACAACTAACCTCTACAACACCACCAATGCAAGTTGTATCTATAAAAAACTCACTTTTGAAATCTTAAAAATAATTAAACAAGCACATGAGCTCCAAACTTGTTTGTGAAGGCAAGTATTATAATAACTTGATTAAAAAGAGGGATTTTACCTCTAGATTGAAATTGAAGAGGGTTCCAAGCATGGGAGAAGGCCTCATGATGAAGACTTGATCACATCTTCAGGATTAGGATGAGGGTATGAACATTTGTAATGAAGGCTTTAAAGTGTTTTGAGGACGTTTGCATGGTATTTTGGGGTTGTAGTGGATGGTGGAGGAGGTGGAGAAGGAGAAGAGGAAGAATAAGAAGAGAGGAAAGAAACGATATGAAGAGAAATGGTCAAGGCAAGCTATAACCCCCCTCTCTTGCTCATCCATACCTCATATTTTAATGCAACCATGCTCTCATGTCTCCCATGTCTCATTTTCTTTTCCTTTTTCTCTTTTCTTTTTTTAATATAAAACCACCATATAAAATCACTAACAAAAATAAGAATGGAGCCATCATAGAAACACATATGAAAATGTTAACCCTTTCATTAACATGTCATGCACACTAAGCATGGTTTAGTTCACAAAACAGGAAAACCTCAATTAGTTTAAATATCATAACTTGTTTGGATATAATTACTTGCTTATTTAAGAAATGTTCAATTAAATAAATGCTTTCATAAATAATAATTCATTTTAATATTTAATAATTTTCCAAAATAGAGGTATATAATTATACAAATCTATGAAAACTCAAATCCATACACGATATATATCCGTAGAACTCATTATATTATAATTTAAATTTTAAAATAATATTTTACATTTTCTGAAATGTTACAGTCTTGATACTCCTAAGACTAAGGACATTTAAGGATGTGCATATCGACTGCCGAGGCACCACTACTATGATCTGCATCATCATCCTGGTAGTCAAGCAAAAGCCTAAGAACTTTATCACATGTCTAAACGATATGTGAGAGTGAATAAAATGCATCACATGAAGATAAAGACAAACCAGATAGCATACAATCATCTCGAGTGAGACTGTTCTCCATGTTGGTCCTCCTTTAATTACGTAATTGCCCTCTTGCAATTACAATAATTGCCCTGAGGGCACTATATCCAACAATCTCCCACTTGCACTAAAGGCTAATTATTGCGGTACCTCATACCCAACTTATGTACTAACAGTATCGTAAGCTTTGTTCGAGAACTAGCCTCAATGAGTGGACCCAACATAATGCTTCTCTCTGTTTCTTCCTGTATCTCAACTTTGCAGAGATCAGATATCTCCCGAACTGAGCAATACTTCCCTTAGTATTTTCCTGGACCGACGATAGGATAATTTTCACAAATGAACAATTATATCCAGCGAATTCTCAGGCTGTATCCTTTGCTCATTCACAATCAGTATCTAGCACCATAACTACCTCAATATCCCCCATCGAACTCTTTCCAATATATTGTTCCTCAAAAGAGGGTAAACTTATAACTCGCGACAGATGCTCTGTCTTCTATGGAAAGCTAGAATCCGCAACCACCTCCTTTAGGAGGCTGCCATTACCATACACCAAGAACATCAAATACTCTTCACTGCTATCCTATGTTTATCTAGGATTAGACTGACATCCATTTCCTGTAAGGAGAAACACTTATGATCATCATTTTTTTACCGATTGCAGCATAGGAACATCACATCCTATCACGAGTATTTCATCCACATACCATATGAGGAATCTGACAACACTTCTTAATACCTTCTTACAAATACAAGGTTCATCTCTTATTTTGATGAAGTCAAACATTTTGACCGTATCACCAAAACAGATGATCCTTCTCCGCTATGCCTGCTTAAGTCTATAAACATGCTAAAACAACTTGCACAAAACCCTCTGGAAGAGTCATATATACGCACACTTCTAAATCCAATTTAGAAAGATGTTATAGTCATCCGCATACCAGATATCATAGTCATGAAAGACAATAATGATAAGTTATATCCGTATGGACTTCAGCACTGAAACTGAAGTAACAGTTTCATCACATTCGACAATGGGTATTTGATGAAAACTTTTTACTACAAATCTAACCTTATTAGGTCAGTACATTTCTATTTGCACTGATCTTGAAAGATCTACTTGCTCCTTATGAGTTTTACCCCGTCAGGAGCACCCAACAAAGTCTATGCTTTGTTGCAGTGCATGGAGTCCATCTAGGATAACTCGACATCCAGCCATCAATCGGAAGTCACCACTTCCCATCGCCTATTGATAATAAGTAGGGTTATCATCACAAGATGCTAGACTCCTAGGCACCGTCAATGAGAAAACCGTAGTATCTCTCAGGCGGATCAGGTCACTAACCAAATCTGCGGAATAGGCTTAGATTTTTTTGGGGTTCAGTGCCCACGCCGCGGAGGCCACAGCCGAGGTGGAAGCGAAAACAAAAACTTTTGCGAGCACCAAACACCCATAAAACCCAGGATACGATCCAAAAACCTAAACTAGCCAACTAGAAATACAAGGGTTGAGAAACTACAACCTTTGTCGCGTGTCTACCCAATTGTGGAAGACCCCTCCAAGCTCGTAGATGCCGAGAACGGGCTTGAAAATTGACCACCCTCGCCGAAGAAGATCCACCCGAAGGAAACCGGAAGAAGCTCTAACCGATGATCCAAACTTGCTTGGTGTGGATGGTCGGTGACGTAGGGATATTTCACCAAACTTTTCTCTCATATTCTCAAGCTCAAGTGAGCAAGATAAAGAAGAAGGAGAAGAGGTGAGGATGAAAGTTGCTGACACTTGCAACCATGAATCATGAAGCTCACAAGATGAAGAAAAAATATCAAGTCTAAAAAGAAAAGAGAATGGCTAAATATAAGCCACCATGCATCAATAGTGCACCAATAAATGCACATAATCCAAGCCATAACTCCTTATTTATCTAGCCATGCTTCATGCCACCACATTTCCACCTCATTTTCCATTTGTTTTTCAAAAAAGAAAACAAAATATGAGGTTTCCTTCTTCTATATGCATTCCCGTATAAATACGGAATATTTCACCTAGTATATGTATCGCTACATATACACGTATACGTATAAAATACAGATAGCATCGAAGAGTGAAAACGAATGGTGAACAATAATACTAAAATATATGTATCAAAATACATAAATAAATTATTAAATCAAAACCTGATTTAATAATCCGGCTTAATCTTAAGCCGGCTAGTATTATCAATCGCCCGATTAAAGTCCGTCTATCCCGTACACGTATTTAATCAGACCACTGCATGTACCAACGTACTGCTCCTACATAAATCTCCTGAACCTGCAAGGCCCTTTGTGTGGGATTCTAAAGAATCGATAATAAGCTGGATGCGGGTTTAACCATAAGCATGCTGTTGGCTATAGTGCCCTCAAGTCAATTATTGGGTCCCATGCACGTGATTGCAATGATTGAGGGATGACCTATACCAGTAGAACAGTCTTACTCGAGATGGTAGTATGCTATCTGGTTTGTCTTTATCATCGTGTACATGCTTTAGTTGACGTTAAAGATCACAATTACATGTTAATATAGACCATAGGATTCTTTCTTGACAACCAGCAGTATGATGGCAATCATATACGTGAGAGTTGGGTGGTCTATAAGCACATCCTTAAAGTGTCCCTAGTCATGGGAGATTCGAGACTGGGCATCGATACTCCAAGAGTAGACTAGTATATCCGGATCGAGACCCCGACGAGGGGCCGTGGCAGGTCTCACAAGCCATTGGTGTCAGCTGGTTCACGTAAGATGTATACAGGTGCTCATTGAGTTATGAGTACACCGGACGGACACGCCGGGAACATGCTAGTTGGTATTATACCTATTGTCAGATAGCAGTTCCCAGGTGACATGTATACAGGTTAGTTTATCGACCTGAGATCGTCATTTGTCTCGTGTGAGTTCCCACTGTACTTTGATTACTACCCTACCACGGCTCAAAGGAGTCGTGCGAACAGGTTTTAGTTAGGTACAGTCCCGAGCCACACGGAGGCAGTGAGCGGATCGTCAGGGGATTCGTCTCTCCCGGTATTGGGGGTTGATGTCGCGGTGTGCACGAGTGGCCATCACCAGAAATCCTTGGCCAAGGTAGTCGAGAATTACTGATTCGGATCAGTAGTTTCTCAGTTGGTGATAGGCTTCATACCGACACTAAATGTCGTGTTATTAGGGGTCTGACTTTATTCACCCCCTAGGCTCGATATGCGATACTCATAGACAAACGGACCGGACTGTACGGATATTGTCACTGTTAGGCTCAGTAGGGTTTCAGGATGAGTTTGCTCGTCAGCCAACCTTTCGCTCAATAACTAGGTAGCCGTTACGTACAGCTAGTGCCGCTGACGTGTGTTTCCCCCAATCAGAGCAAAGCTCTGTTCGAATTTCAAAAATTCAAAATTGAAGCAACGCTTCAAATTCCTTGCGCTGCGCGCAACTTGCCACAAGCCGATGCGTCAGCGCAGTGCCCAAGGTAGCGCGCCCAATCAGAGCAAGGCTCTATTTAAAATAAAATTAAAAGAAGCAACGCTTCAAATGATCTGCGCTCTGCGCTGCGCGACACGTGGCAGCGCAGTTGCGCTAGCGCTCTGCGCCGCGCGACACGTGGCAGCACAGTTGCGGTTGCGCATTTGCGCTGCGCTCTGCGCTGTGCGACACGTGTCAAGCGCTGGTGCATCTGCGCCAAACAGAATTAAAATTCCAGTGAGATCTTTCTGTTCTTGTTAAAACAAGAAGATTGTCTTCTGTAAAACAGAAGCCCTTGGATCAAAGATCCAACGGTGGGGAGAATTCCCCAAATCACTCAGAGAATGATCTCTTTAACAAATTTAATAAATTAATGGGCACTATATAAAGGCCCCTAGACCCCAATTCAGAAAAAGAACATCAAGAACTTCAAAAACAACAAAACAGAGAGAACTCTGAAGAATTTTGAGAAGAACTCAAGAAGGGAAAAAAATGTAAAAACCTTTATAAAAGAAGAACTTCTTCTGAATAGATCATTGATCTAAGAACAACATCAATGATCTTCAATAAAAAAAATAATAATAAATAATAACAGTGCCTTGCACTTTTTTATGAACCATTGGTTCTGGAATCTTAAAGATTCTTTTCTTGAATCCAAAATTGGATCAAGTTATTGAAACAGTGCCTTGCACTTTCAAAAACTGCACTGTTGCGCTCTTGGGTTGGCGCAAGCCACCAGAGAGCGCCACGTGTCAGATCCAGAACCACTTGCGCTATGCGCTTTTAAAATAGTGCATTGCTCTTTAAAGTTGGCGCAACTCCACCAGAGCGAGCTACGTGTCAGCAGCGCAACAGCGCAGCGCATTGGCGCAGCGCACTGCGCTAGCGTGACACGTGTCACCTCGACAAACGCCTATGCTCAATAATTAGCGCAAAGCGCCTGACAAGCCACTGTCAGTTTGATTAATGCACTGCATCATTTACAAAAGGGCCAAGGCTAATTAAAAAATGCAATGCATTATTTTAAAAAGGGCAGAGCCCAAACCAAAACAGATGCTCTGCAACATTTACAAAGGGACTGAGCCCAAATAAAAAAGGCCCAGCAGGCCAGAATAAAATTCAGTGCATTATTAAACAGGGGCAAAGCCCTAGCACAGGCCTAATAGGCCAAAGATAATTAAAAACGTTGAACATTTTTCAACTGGACTTAGCCCAATCATGGCCGTAAGTCCTCAAATTAAATTGACTGAGCAAGATTGCTCTCTTAAATCAATTTACATCCGGTTCAAGGGTACATCTCTGAACTCCTCTAACACCTATCATTGTAATCATTCAACGACGTCAAAGAGGTGACGGGTCCCGACAACCACACATCGATACGGACTGCGGGGTCCTAAATTCGTGGACCGAAACGTCCTTAAACTAATATTCGTCCCGAAATGGGAATGTTGGACCCAAATGTCCTTAAACTAATTTTCGTCCCCAAATCGGAATGATGGACCACTATGTCCCTAAACTGGAAATCGACCGCAACGTCATTAAACTAAACAATGGAGCCAATTGCACACTTGTCGGATCCAAACGATCCCGTTAACTTGATCTTAGTCTGGAGATTAGGCTAACGTATCCTTAACAAAAGTTTAAGTTGATCTTAGCCTTAAATAAGGCTAACGTATCCTTAAACCAAAATCCCAAACCCAAATCTAAGAAAATACGGATTTGGACTAATCCACGTCCTACGGGCGACGACATAAATTAGTCTCCGTATACAATCCACGGGCAACCACAAACAAAACAAACACCCACGACACGAAGTGAAATTCTGGAGAAGGAGAAAGTTGCTACCGCGGTGCGGTAGCGTAATTAACTGCACGGGCTTGCGCCTGCAGGGAAGAGCGTCCCCACAATCAAAAACCCCTCAAGCGAGGGAGAATCTGACGAAGTCTGCTACATCGGCCGCATCCGTCTAAACCTCCGATACACGGTGCCATAAATCAACTTGGCATCTTCAGAGAGGTGGACGGATAAATCCAAATAGCATCTGCCCCAAATCTCAGGCAAGACAAACCTACGCGGTCGTGTCTCTGTGTTCGGAGAGGAACAGATTCTGGCACGCCCGGTGGGACCTTTTCCTCTTTCCACTCCACACTTCGTGTGTTGTCTTCGCGAACGAATCGCGGTTTGTTAATGGTTGCCTTTGGATTTCAACTTACTAAGATTTGGTCTTTTGCCTGGCGCAGAAAACAAGCATCAATGGCTTCTAACAACTCGAGCTGCTCATAGTGCCAGTGCAACCAACGCTCCGCCTCACCTAGAGGTGTAGCCTATGGGCCCCAAGCGGCCTCCATCCTTGCCATGCCGGTGGACCAGGTGACCCAGGCCAACACCGGTCTGTTTTTTGGGACCATGCTCCCACCTGCAAGCTTCACCATGCCAGTGCCCACACTAGAAGCGAACAAGAAGTCGGTTTTCGATCGGCTCACTGCTACAACGGCCCCTTTCAATGGGCCGTCCAATATCAAACCGGCAGCCTCTGTCTTTGCCAGGCTAAGCCAGAACCCTGATGGGCCGCCAGGAAGCCCATGAACCCTGAAGTGGCCGTCCCGAGGAAGACAACCACCTCTGCTCCTGAAGTCGTCAAGGCGGCTTCTCCTGTTAAAGAGTCAGTCTTTTCAAGGCTGGCTATTCCGGCTCCTGCTCCTGCTCGAGGATCTGTCTTTGACAGATTGAACATCGCCACTCAAAGGACAACATCAGTCTTTAAGAGGCCGACACCAGCAACACCTCATTCGGACAGGGGGAAAGAAGAAGCTGTCTATATCGCCGAGCTAGTCCCAACGGCTCGTCATGCTCGACGTCGCCACTGGAGCCGAGTAAAAAAGGCCCGGGGCAACTCCCCGTCAGGGTTAACTCCACCCGCTCTAATGGTGAAAGTTAATGTTGCTGTTCCAACTCGGAACAGCTTTGAACCACTAAGGAGGGTACACAAGAACTCTCCGACTGCCATACTGAAAAGATCTCCTCCACCTTCGCAGAGAGTTACAGAAACTCTGCTGGAGCAGCCCCCTCAACGGTTGTCCTCCAAGATTTATAAGGTCTGGCGGAGAGTTTAAGACTCGGTAATCGACCAAGATCACTCTCGCCAGCAGAAAAAGGTGAAATTGCAGGAAGAAAAGAACCGTCCTGATAAACAGCAGAGGACGACAACCGCCAGGGTGCCTGCTGCAACGGCCCCTTCAACTTCAATAGCCCATAAGAGAAGGAGGCCGGGGAAAATTCCCACGCCTGCGGCAAATGTCAAAGGCGCCGAGCCCAAATGCCCTAAGTCCGGGGGCATTGTAGTCCATACTGTATATACATGGCGTCGGGGAAGGAGGACAGACGTGCATCTATAGGTCACAGACCGCTTACACGGTCAATGACCAAAGCTCAGGAGCAACAGCAGAAGCTCCAGAAAATGATGAATGCGATGGACGCACTCACAGGGCCAAGAGAAAGTCCCGAAATGTCCTCGGATCAACACCATGAGCAAGAAACCGACGCTGAGTTCCTTCACAGGATACTGGAAAAGAAGGACAAAGAGGCTGCAGAACAAGCCACCAATATAAAACGAATAGCCCTTCTGTTCCAGGACATGGTGGGTATGATGATCCAGCAAGATCCTCCTGTTGAAGAATATCCTCCGACCGTCCTTGAAGACGACAGGGGAGAAACGTCAAAATCCTCCACCGGCTCTGTCAACAGCCAAGGAGGAGACAATCTCCAAAGCTGACTTGGACGAATTTATAGCCCAAAAGATACGGGTTCATCATGCGTCTGAGGAAGCCGGTCAGGTCGTAAAAACAGGACGACCATATCCGAGCTGGTACGATCAGATAAAGTACCCGCCGGGCTATACAATACTGAAATTCCATGTCTATAAGGGGACGGGCAATCCCTACCAGCATATTGCCCAGTTCACGGCGCTTTGCGGCAACACCGGCGGTGATGATAAATTGTTGCTTCTCCAGTTCGTCAGTAGCTTATCGGATACAGCATTCGAATGGTACTCTGAGCTCCCAAACAACTCTATCAAGACATTTATGGAGATGGAACTGCTGTTTACCCAGCGTTTCGCAAGCGCCAGCGAATGCACCCCGATGACGGCATTGTTTAATGCCAGCGTGAAGCCAGGCGAGACATGGGTCCGATACGCGATACGGTGGCGGAACTTATGGTCAAAATGCGAACAACGCATCGAAGAGGCTCCTGCGGTAGGCATGTTTGTGGGGACCCTCGATCCACAAGGGACCATCTCGCAATTCATGATGTTCTTCAAGCCGACTACCTTCCAGGCCCTGATCGACAAGCTAGCTCAAATGGATCAGATGGGCCATAGATCTCCCCCTCTAAAGCCGGACTCTCGAAATGAGAAGGGGAAGGGAAAAGCAATTGTTGTCGCTAATGCTCAACAACAGCCGAGCAACTTGAAACCGGCTGTCCGTCAAAATAATATGCGTCCGCACGTACCCCTTGAGGAGATGCTAAGACGTCCTTACTCGTTTCCTCGAGATAAAACAAGAAGATTATTCGAGCTGGCATTGCGCAACCGACTCATTAATCTGCCGGATCCAAGACGTCCGTCGCAGCCAAACGATGTCCAGGATCCCAATTACTGTCCCTATCACCGAGTACTGGGTCATCCGATCGAAGATTGCTACGTCTTCAAAAATTGGATTGAAGACCAGTACCAACAGGGCAAGTTTGAGTTGTCCGACAGATGGATGTTGAATCCGCCGCAACCTCACACCTCTAAAAGGATGAATACGCTGGGGGCAACGTTCTCTCTCGTTGAAGAAGCTCCATGGGAGGTTGAGCTATCAGCCAAAACAAAGAGGATGCTGAACGATTTTCAAACATGCCCAGCGATCAGGTGGAAGAACCCGTTGGAACCTCAGATCATTGAAGGGATGTTGAAGCCGAGCCCAACTCCAAAGATCGATGGTGGTGGCCCAACCACTCGTAACCAGCTGTCAAAATCTTCAAAGAAGAAGAAAAAGAAATCCAAGAAGCCTATAAAGCCTGGCGACAAGCGCACGGACTTACAAAAACAAATTGACACACTGGAGGAGTACAACCAAAAAGCTCGGACTCCCATTACACTCCAGGAGTTCCTCAACCACGTCTTTCAAGAGGAAGATGAGGGGGAGAGTTCGTCGGATGAATCCGAGGAATACGTGGCGAGCTGTCATATGATTTCCCATTCATTTACAGACGATGAGGAAATTCCTTGCGCTGAAAATCTGGGAGCAGATCCTAAACTGGAAATTCTAGGGCCATCGGATGAAACAATTGACGCATTCCTCAATGAAGCTCTGTTGAAAAGTAAAGCTGATCGGGAACGCGAGACGACCTTATTTGAAAGGGCCAAGCGACACGACTTAACGAAAGAGTTGAGACACTCCCACTGGAGCAAAGCATATCCACCGCGGATAGAAGCAAATTCAAGATGAGAAAAGGGTTTGCTAAGGCCATATCAATGGGCATGAAGCTACCATGCTCTGAAGGAAACATTACTGGTGAAGCGGAAATGCACCCCTCCTACTGCTTGTATCATCGGAAGATTTCACACCCCAACGAAGAGTGCAAAGCTTTCAATAGATGGTGGCAAGGATATGTTGCTCACCGGCAACATTTTAAGCGGGAGAAGCGCAAAACTCGCCGGGAGAAGAAAGGTACGACCGAGCGGCTTAACAACACTATCGGCGATTGTCGCATGGTTAACACCGGGGGATCGCAAGTTATCACATTTGGGAGCGACTCTGACGAGGAACTGGCTCTTAGCCCCCTCGGGAAAAGAGGAAGAGCCGAAGGCCTGCGATAATATCCGGTTGCGTAATCGGACGCTACCTGAAAAGAATCTCGGATCCTCAAACAAGAAAGACAAAGGGAAAGAAAAGGTCTCTGAGGATTGTTAGTTATATGTATGCCCTAGAGGCCATTGCTGTACATTGGATGTATATTGTAGTGGATGCAAGGACATATATAGGGAGGACTTTCTTGCTCGACATGATAGTATGCTATCTGGTTACTCTTTACCTTAACGTGTACATTGATTGTCTCTCTGTTACATGTTGGTAAAGCCCTTAGGATGTGTACTTGACTACCTGGACTATGATGCGGATCATACTAGTGGGGATATGGTAGTCCATAGTACATCCTTCAAAGTCCCTAGTCGTGGGTATATCGAGATGGGGCATCGATATACCAGAGTAGACTAGCGTATACCTTTTCGACCCATACAGATGGGCGATGGATGATCCCATATCCATTGGTGTTTGACATCGGAGATGATATACGTGTGCTCAGTGGAGACTGGGTACACTGGACGGACTCGCCGAGAACTCCCAGATGGTATTATACATTACGTCAGATGGCAGTTCTCTGGTGACACTGGTACGGAGTAGTCTGTTGACCCGAGATCATCATAGTGTCTTGTGTGGTTCCCACTGTGCTTTGATTTCCACCTTACCACGTCCAAGAGGGCATGCAAAACGGTGGTTTTTGGGTACAGTCCCGAATCACATGGAGGCAATGAGCGATAGGAGGGGATTCGTTTCTCCCGGTATAGGGAGTTGATGTTGCGCTGTGTTCGATTGGCTATAACCGGAAATCCCTGGCCAGGGTTGCTGAGATTTACTGGTAAGTGTTACCAGTAGTTTCTCGAATTGTTATAGACCTCATATCGACACGACTTATCGAGCTATTGGGGTCTGACGTTTACCACCCCTAGGCAAGATATGCGATATATCAGACGAACAGACCGGACTGTACGGTAGTGTTACTGGTTGGATTCACTGGAGTGTGAGCGGGCTTGCTCGTAGATCTTCTGATCGCTCAATACCCGGGTGGCCGTAACGTTTATCAGACCGCTTGCGGCTTGTGGGTGCTTGATATGATCATCATCTGCTGCCGGCGTATTGACGAGTCTTTAGAGTCCTACACAGAGGTTTCCTGGCTCAAGCGAAACGAAATAGGAGCGCATATGAGATATGTGCGGGACCGAGAATGATACCAGTATGTGATACTGTATTCGATTCTCGCGATTTGTGGCACTGATCGGTTATATGCGATATAGCCGGGTTATCGGATCAAGTGTTGATTCGATAAGTTGTTACTGTTGATATTAGTCGGTTATATGCGATATGACCGGATCATTAAATCAAGTGTTAATTTAATGATTTAATGCATAATTATATATTTGATATATTACTTTGTATTAACTAGTATCGGTTCATTTAAGATGGATTTTCTCACTCGGATGTGCACATTGTATATGTGATATATTTTGTGCACTTGATTGTATCATGTTTGATGATATACGATTGCTAGGGTTTGTGTAAAGAATTAATACTTGGTTAAATAAATGGTTAGGGTTTTTATTTAGTTATTCATTCATTTATCTTTTTAATTGGATTAAAAAAGAAATGGGATAAGAAAACAAAATGGTTGCTTTCATTCTTGAAGCTTCATGAAGCTTTGACCAAAATGACCACTTTGTCTTCATCCTTAACCCTAACCATTCATCTAACCTTGGTCAATTCTCTACACTTAACCCTAGTTCATATTATGATAAGTATTCTTTTTCTTTTGGATTTTAAATTAACTTATCATAATATTATCATATTATCATATTATCTTCTTCTTCTTCATCTTCTACTTGAAGAAAAAGCTTGCCTCATCAATGGCAACTTGAGCAAATGAGTGAGAAATCCAATTCTAAAGTGAACCCACTTCCTATTTCTTCATCCTCTACCTCTTGCCAAGTAGTAGAGTGTGTTTCCTTCACAAGTTTTCATGGTTTGGTGAAGGTGGAGCTTGGTCTTGTGATGGCTCGACGTAGATCATCTTCGGCATCGTCGTCGATGACCTAGCCCGCTTTTTCTCCGATGAAGCCGACGCTAGAGCCCAAGATCCGATTTATACAGCGAGGAGACTTCATCGCGGAGCCATGGAGGTGGAGAACCGGATCTACAAAGGTTGTATTTCCGTTTACCATTTAGTTAAGTTGTTAACTAGTTTCTTTTTCGCCTAAACTTCTAGCCAACGATCCGTATTAGGGTTTCTCGGCACCGTAATTTTTGAAATTGGCATGGTTGATGCCTCATGAGACTCTATTAGTGTGCCTAGGAACCCTACAAGGATATCGTCTTAGATTACCAAGTCATGGAAGAGCTAGTCACCAAGGACCCGCCGAGGAAAAATAAGGTGGATTATAACGTTCTAACCCATCTGAGGAAGCTACCCTCGCAGCTCAGCATTCTTGACGCCCTTCTATTATCAAAAGAGGCAAGAGATTCGTTGATCAAAGCGCTACAGGAGCCGGAGAAATTCCAAGCTTTTCTCGCCGAAGAAAAGATGAAGGATGAATTGGAAGAAGTGCACATGGCCGATGTCACTTTCGGTGATGAAGACCTTCTCCTAGGGACGTGCAAACACAATCGCCCCCTCTATGTCTCAGGGTATTGCCATGATATAAAGATAGGAAAAATCTTGGTTGACAATGGGTCTTCTGTTATTCTCCTCAACGTGCAGGTGTTAAAGGAAATCAGCATGAGCGTCCAGCACCTTGCTCGGGACAAGATCACCATCTCCGAGTTCGACTCCCAATCATCAAGAACTCTTGGGTCTGTGATACTGACGCTACGCTTTGGGTTGCTCGTCACGGACATTAAGTTACACGTCATAGACGCCAAGACATGCCGTAATGCTCTGCTCGGCCGACCGTGGTTACACGAGTATGATATCATCCCTTCTACACAGCATCAGTGTATGAAATATTTTAAGGATGGTCTCGAGTATACCATGACGGGAGAACTGAACCCGTTCTCCGTGAACGAAGTCCGCAAATATGAAGATGCCAAATACTTCTTACCGGATTTCGAAGACACGGAGAGGTGTCATAAGCCGGAGAACAAGGCTAACGCCACCATCCCTATCTTCGGGAGTGATACCGAGGAGGAAGAGGAGATGGTTTATGCGGGTCCGCCCCAATACAACAAACCGGGACTATCTGCTCCTACGTTGAACTTTGGTAGTGACTCAGAAGATGAGGTCCATGCTGTATTCTCTGCTCGGCCTTCAATACAAACGTCCGCTGACGAAGAGCAAAGTCTACAAGTCGCCATGGTTCCACTTAAACATCATAAAGAACTGGATGAGCTCGATACCTACAGAGTAGAGGAGCTGCGGACGTTCTATGTCCCTCCCAGGCGAGAAGGCAAAAAGGCAATTCTATTCTACCGCTCTGAAGAAACCAAAGTGGAGAAAGAAATCTGGCACGACGCGGATCCTAAGCTTGACAGGCTTCGGCCCATCCGTCTGCCCAGATATTATACAGATGGCTTGAAGAGGCTGCTTAAGCGCCAGGTGATATCCTTCAAACAGACCGCTCGAAAAGCCAAATTCTATGACAGGGTCTGGAATGTTCCCGGGACTCAGCACAAGTTGCCTAATGGGAGAATGAAAAGAATCGGGCTTGGTTACATTCGGTCCAAGAAACGAGAGCTACTCCATGATTGCTACGTCGTGCATGACTTCAATGAAGAAGCGGATGCTCAATGGGAGGACGCTAATCCTGAACCAGCAAAAGTTCCTGATGCAAAAGTGCCCAGTCCGTCGTTCGAAGAACAAATGGACAAGCTTATAAGGGAAGCTGGCCAAAAAGTCCGAGACGACCACAACCGCGAGATGGCCATCTATGAGAAAGCCAAAATGCAACGCCTCCTCCAACAGGCCGTGAAAGATGAAAGTGCCGCTCCCTGTCAACCTGTTATAAAAAGGGCTCGACGCAGAGGCAGAAACTGTTAGTTATATGTATGCCCTAGAGGCCATTACTGTACATAGGATGTATATTGTAGTGGATGCTGGGACATATATAGGGAGGACTTTCTTGCTCGACATGATAGTATGCTATCTGGTTACTCTTTACCGTAACGTGTACATTGATTGTCTCTCTGTTACATGTTGGTAAAGCCCTTAGGATGTGTACTTGACTACCTGGACTATGATGCGGATCATACTAGTGGGGACATGATAGTCCATAAGTACATCCTTCAAAGTCCCTAGTCGTGGGTGTATCGAGACGGGGCATCGATATACCAGAGTAGACTAGCGTATACCTTCTCGACCCATACAGATGGGCGATGGATGATCCCATATCCATTGGTGTTTGACATCGGAGATGATATACGGGTGCTCAGTAGAGACTGGGTACACTGGACGGACTCGCCGAGAACTCCCAGATGGTATTATACCTCACGTCAGATGGCAGTTCTCTGGTGACACTGGTACAGAGTAGTCTGTTGACCCGAGATCGTCATAGAGTCTTGTGTGGTTCCCACGGTGCTTTGATTTCCATTTTACCACGTCCAAGAGGGCGTGCAAAACGGTGGTTTTTGGGTACAGTCCCGAGTCACATGGAGGCAATGAGCGATAGGAGGGGATTCGTCTCTCCCGGTATAGGGAGTTGATGTTGCGCTGTGTTCGATTGGCTATAACAGGAAATCCCTGGCCAGGGTTGCTGAGATTTACTGGTAAGTGTTACCAGTAGTTTCTCAAATTGTTATAGACCTCATATCGACACGACTTATCGAGCTATTGGGGTCTGACGTTTACCACCCCTAGGCAAGATATGCGACATATCAGACGACGAGACCGGACTGTACGGTAGTGTTACTGGTTGGATTCACTAGAGTGTGAGCGGGCTTGCTCGTCAATCTTCTGATCGCTCAATACCCGGGTGGCCGTTACGTTTAGCAGACCGCTTGCGGCTTGTGGGTGTTTGATATGATCATCATCTGCTGCCGGCGTATTGACGAGTCTTTAGAGTCCTACACAGAGGTTTCCTGGCTCAAGCGAAACGAAATAGGAGCGCATATGAGATATGTGCGGGACCGAGAATAATGCGTGTATGTGATACCGTATTTCATTCTCGCGATCAATGTGTCGAATGGTTGTATGCGATATAACCTAGTTATCGATTCAAGCGTTGATTGGATAAGCCGATACATTGTATACTAGTCGGTTGTGTGCGACATGACCGGATCATTGAATCAAGTGTTGATTTAATGATTTAATGCATAATTATATATTTGATATATTACTTTGCATTAACTAGTATTGGTTCACTTTAAATGGATTTTCTCACTTGAATTGTGCAAGTTGTATATGTGATATACTTTTATGCACATGCTTATATCATGTTTGATGATACATGCTCACTTGGGTGTAGTTTTGGTTTAAACCTTGGTTATGGAGATGGTTAAGGTTTTTATTTATTTATTCATTTATTTATTTCATTTTGGCAAGAAATAAAATGGTTGCTAGTTTTTGTTTTATGTTGAAAGTTCATGAAGGTTTGAAAAGTTGACCATTTTGTTTCTTTCCTTTAACCTAACCATTCTATTTAACCTTAGTTTATTCTCTACACCTAATCATGGTTTGAATATGATAAGTATTGTTTTTCTTTTCCATTTTAATTAAAAACTTATCATATATTCTTCATCTTCTTCCTCTTCTTCTTCAAGAAGAAAGCAAGCTCCATCAATGGTGATTGATGGAAATGAGTGAGAAATCCAATTCTAAAGTCTACCCACTTCCTATTTTTTCATCCTCTACCTCTTGCCAAGTAGTAGAGTGTGTTTCCTTCACAAGTTTCATGACTTGGTGAAGTGAGAGCTTGATCTTGCGATGCTTCGACGTAGATCATCTTCGGCATGGACATCGACGACCTAGCTCGCCATTTCTCCGACGAAGCCGACGCTAGAGCCCGGGAATTCATTTGGACAGCGAGGGGACTTCATTGCGGAGCTATGGAGGTGGAGCACCGGATCTACAAAGGTTGTATTTCCGTATTCTTTTAGTTAAGTGTTAACTAGATTATCTTTTCGCCTAGAAATCTAGCCAACGATCCGTAGTCGGGTTTCTCGGCACCTAAAATTTATGAAATTGGCATGGTTGATGCCTTGTGAGACCTCACTAGAGTGCCTAGGAACCCTACAGTGGTATCAGAGCCTAGCTAGAGCCTTAGGCGAAGTCTAGACGGAACTTGAACTCCGATCGAATCAAAACCAAAACCCCAAAATAGCTCTTTGGACTTTTTCTAAAATCGTGGATTTTTCCACATTAAAAATATGCAGAAAACTCAGCAGGGAATTCTAAGAATTACAGCGCAAAAATTATTGCATGAACAGTGTAATCGGCGGCGGAACCGCGGCATTAATCAACCTTATGCGGCGGTTCCGCGGCCTAAGTGTGACGTCAGCAGTAACTGTTTGCACAGTAATTCATTGTTTCAGGTGCTGAGTTCTTTGGGTATTTTTAAAATTTATTCAAGAGTTGAATTTTCTGGAGTTGTTTTGGGGATTCGGTGTTTTGATCGGAGCATCAGATTTTGTCTAAGTGGCTTTCCGGATAAATTTTTAGAATATGTTAAAAAGTTCGACCGGATATAAATACCCAATTTTTTCCCTGTCGGGAAATTTCCAAGTGTTGGATTTTTCCGTAGTTTAAAGACGTTCTAAGTAGTGCAAGTAACTCGATGGACCCTCTAGAAGACAACAAACCTTAACTCGATTATGTGACCGTCTTGAACTGCCCTTTGAACCTTCGGGTTTGGGGCAGTACGGCGTGCCACATGTGAGGCGTTGGCTTGACCCTTCTACGGCTGGACCGTTGGTACTGAGGCACGAACTGAATGTTTTTAGACTTGTTTCATGTGTTGATCTGTATCGGGAAAACTTGGGTGTTAGATTGTTCGATCGGAAAGTTTGACATTTTCTATTTATCCGGAATGGGATACAATAATTGGAATTCACAAAAGTTATGTGATAACTGAATGAATGTTATAAACATAGCAGTTTAGTCTCACTTGATCGGTTGCCACGGAATTTTGATGTGATCAAAAGTCCGTCGCAATCACGTAGCGTACGCGGATACTCGCCGGGTAAACATAATAGAGAGCCTTACTCCATAGCCCCGACCAAGTGACTGTAGGAGAACCCCGTCGCCGAAAGCATCCGTTAGGGTGCTCGCGGCAGCGGTGTTCCGCCTTGGTGCATTTCGTCGACGGCGTCGGGGGTGCGGCCGTCTACTGAAGTTTGCGACGAGCATTCGATCAGCATGTCGGGAATCCTGTTGAATTGCCCGACTTGATATTGAAATGAGTTTTCGATAATGAGACTAAAATGCGGGGTTTATAATTGTTAGGCATGCGATGTCTAAGTAATTCATTTGATTAGGCATGCGATGTCTATGCAGATTGCGGATTCCAACTGTTGTAGTTTTACACTTTCTTTTCTGTGACCGTAAGTGTAATATGTGATATCGCCGGTTTCGTTGCTATATGTCAACGACAATTGGGATGCGCATATTTACTTACGTTGATGACATGTGATGTTATGTGTTGCTGGATATGTTATATTGGATCGTCGTATTTGAATAGCCGGGGGTTTTTTTATGTGAGATGAGTGTTCTTCATTTTCATTCATGTAAAAACTTGTATGTAATATTCTTTTATTGGGGCGCTTCCAGGTTGCGGAAGTAGTCACCTTTTGTATATTATTTACTTTTCCGCACTAGGATAGACCCAAGGAGGAGAGCACAAGTAACCGGGTTCTGGAGTCCAATGGGAGACCAACTCGAGGAGTCGAGTCCGGGTCTCCTAACTCTAGAATTGGTAGGGTTGCTTGCCGCTCTCGTAGGGGTCTAAGGGTGTGGGTTTGGCTATTCATCACGACCGTGGAATCCGTGTTTTATACTGGCTCGTATTGAAAACACGGACGTCCTAGTATATCCAATATTTCATATGTTTCTTCTGCTGCGATATCTGTGATGTGATCATGTGATGTTCTGTGATAGATACAGTATATAGTATATATGATATATTATATAGCCGTTACTTATGTTTTACACCCGTGCTAGCCCTGCCCCGCTCTGCCGTTAGTTACCTAACCTAACGGTGCACGATGGGACATCGAGGCGAATGCGGATGGCATAAGTGTACGTCGTATTTATCTGTGATGTTTAGGTATTTAAATGATGGGATATTCATTAATGAGATTAATGAAAGAAAATAAACCTAATTGATGTTGTGGAATCGAATTTCAAAATAAAACAGGTAGCTACAGTTCTTGCTTTGCATCGTGGTGTTCCTTGTCGAACATCCTGCACCTTATTCGATAAGGAAAGGACCGAGATCCCTTCACCGGGAGTGACTCCTTTAGCAATAACTGGCAGATGCTACAACCCTCGGTTTGTATTTTGATCACTTCTATAGTTTCTGCTTTGCACAGTGATATATATGATATATCCCGCACCTCATTCGACGAGGAAAGGGCCGACGATCCCTTCACCGGGAGTGACCCCTTTAGCAAAACTAGAAAAACCTCAAAAACATTCCATTTAAAACCATTTGATTCCGCAACGAGATCAAGTTCAAAGCGTTAAAGGTTTCCACAAAAACCAGCCGCAACCCTCCGTCATTTTAGGAAGTAGAGTACTTAGTATTCGTGCTGTGTTTGTTGACCATAGTCAAGGCACAGTGTACGGTAGCTAAGTGATGTCTTCCTACACCGCATATGATGCGATTAGTTAGGACAGTCATGTGGCTTTGTTGACCTTAGCCAAAGGTCATGTGGGTGGGTCTAATTAATCATGAAATGACGGGTAGAACTTGACTAGTGCTTATGATTTGTTGACCTTAGCCAAGGTCATAGGTGCTAGGGGCAAAAATATTATCGGGAATTTCAAGTGTTGAAATTTGCAATGGGATTGCATACCTTCTATGAGATAGTTGGATCCCGATACCCGCTGTGAGTAAGAGTTACTCCTGGGAGAGTTTTATACATTACAATTAGCCGATCAAGTAGGTGTCTAGAAAGGTGTCAACGGGGTTACGCCTCTGGGAAAACGAGGTTTACATTAATTAGGTTCGTGCGAAAGCACGGGGCACCTCCCTCAAAGTACCGACACTGGCCTGGCTGAAAGATTGGCGAACTTGTAGTGTGTAATTAATCCCGGCTAGTCTTTCCTTTTAGGGTTTGAAGGAAGATTTGATAAAAAGGAGTGGGAGCCATCCTGATTAGATAAAATAATAACCAATCTATTCTTGCAAGAGCGCACGCTGAGTGTTTTCTTCTCTCTCTCTCCAGGTAGCGACCATATCACGCCTTAATCAAGATAATAATACGGAATATTGACCGAACCCGCTTGTTATACTAAGCTGGGGAACGTTGGTCCTGCTCCTACTTATAATTGTTATAAGACAGAGCAGGAAATTGGGGAATACCAGATTTCCCGTGCCGCCCAAACGAAGAGAGTGCATGCTGATGCATCATCTTCGGGTGTGTTCATTATACAGAACTGTTTCTCAGTATCCTCTGCATCCTGGGTATATGATACCGGATCAAGATCCCAGATATGTAATCTGTTACATAGGGCTACAAAAGGGTAGAAAAACTGAGAACGGGTGATAAGTTTCATGAGGCAGAAAACGGGGCAAGTGTTGCAGCCAAGTCTGTCGGTCACTGTCACCCTGTATTACCAATACATTGATTCTGAATGATTGTTATTAGATACCGAACCTGATATACAAAATCATATCAGTCTCTTTTTTAGTAAAGAAATGATAAAATTTTGTATTGTTGGATAATGTTTTGAACATTTCCTATATCAAAAGTTGATCGGTTCAGGCACGTTATCTAAAAGCATTAATGTTCTAAATCAAACTACAGTTCTTAGTATACAGAACACATACAAGAGGAAGAGTTCAGAAATGAACGGATCCTTCTTGAGTTATTGTAGACTAGGTCAGTTCAATATGACCCGACTAGCTAGAGTTACATTTGGATGCATATTTAAATTAGTTTGAATTTACATCTTGTGAAACTCGCCAGTCATGTCACAAAGATAAGATGACCATAGCTCCATTTACTGGAAACAGAGAAAGAGTTAGTAAACTCTTGGGATGATACATGTTTGATGTATGTAAGGTCCCCTGTCTACACATACCAAGACCGGTTCTTTGTACTTCATTACATTCTCTGATAATCTCTCAAGATTCAGACATATGTTCCTGTTGAAACACAAGTCCGAACCTTTTGAGATATTCACAGAATATAAGATAGAAGTAGAGAACCAATACAGGTATAAGTATTATGTCCTATGATGAGATCAAGGAGGAGAATACTTGAGCACGGAAATCCTGGACTATTCTAAAGGAGAATGAGATTCTCTCTCAGCATTACTCCTCCGTATACACCATAGCACGATGGTATATCAGGGCGGAGCAGATACACCCTATTAGATATGGTGTGCTCTATGATGAGTACTACTGAGTTACCTATTTCCTTTAGGGAGTTATGCACTTATGAAGCTGCATACCTATTGAATAGGGTTCCGATCAAATCAGTAGCCTACCACTTCATATGTGATATGGAAAGGGAAGAGCCCATCTCTTACGCTAGTTAAGATTTGGGGTTGTCCGGCTAATGTCTAAAAGCAAAATCCGGACAGGCTCGAGGCAAAGTCTGTAATATAGAACTGGAAAGGTTCCAGCTATACAAATTGCAGCTGATGATTTGATAGAACAAAAGGATTCAGTAGATTCCAACGAACCTCAGCCTCTCCGCCGATCTAGTAGGGTTCCTCACCCACCTGAGAGATACTTCTGTTTCTCTATGACTGTGGGAGCGAGGATTGCATCATGAGATGATGACCCAACTAGCTTCGAGCTGGCTATCAGGAGTAAGACTCTGTAAAAATGGCTGGATACTTAGTGATCTGAGATGGAATCCATGTACACCAACAAAGTATGGACTTTGGTTGCTATATCTGAAGGGTTAAATCCCCATCAGGAGCAAGTATATCTTGAGAAGATTACTTGGTGTAAATGGAAAAGTTGAGACTTTCAAAGCTAGACTTGTTAAAGGTTTTCGTCATTGACCAGGCGTGGATAATGATGAATCCTTTTCCAGTATCTATGCTTAAGTCCATCCAGATCCTACTTGCCACGGCTATATACCATAACTACGATATCTGGTGGTTGGGTGTCTTGACTGCTTTTCTAAATGATGATTTAGAAGAGAAAGTTTATAAGTACACAGCTAGAGGGCCTCGTAGACAGTGGGAGCAGCGGAAACGTGTGCAAGATGCTTTATAGGATAAAACAGGCATCGCGGAGTTGGAACATCTGTTTTGATAGATAGTAAAAGAGTTTGACATCATCAAAATGGTAGATGAACCTTGTATTAACAAAAAGGTAGTAGGGAGTATGGTGGTGATCCTCGTAGAGTACGTGGATGACATACTCTTGATAAGAAAGGAGTTTCTTATGCTACGCTCGATCAATCTCCGATTATCACAAAGATTCTCCGTATAGGATCAAAGTGATACCTCCTAAATCCTGAGTTTTGGATCTATGAGATAGATCAGATTGGATGTTAGGATACTCACTAGTAGTAGTGAGATGGTATCAATCGATCCTCGGGAGAATCACTGGAAGTGTTCCAGGGTGATAAAGACGACTGAATGTCAGTCGCAGGCATTGTCTTTACCCTCAGTAAAGGGACGGTATGTAGGAAGAGTTCCAAGCTAAATACCATGGCATACTAGACGATAAAGGCACGATACATCGCTACTTAAGATGCTACCATAGAGGCTTTTTGGGTGTATATTGGTTCATGAGATGAACTAAGTTCCTCCCATTTTGTGACAATGGGGTTGTGGCTTATGCGAAGGAACACAGGTCCCATCAGTGATCCAGACATATTCTAAGGCAGTATCACCTGATCATGGAGATGGTTGATCTCCAGGCTGATCGTGGTTGGGAGAGTAGACTTAGAGGATAACACAGCGGATCCACTCACGAAGGCCTATTCCCAGAGAGAGACTTTCATGGGATGGTTGAGTATGAGATACTACGACCACTGCTACAGATGGCCCTAGTGCAAGTGGGAGATTGTTAGTTATATGTATGCCGTAGAGGCCATTACTGTACATAGGATTTATATTGTAGTGGATGCTGGGACATATATAGGGAGGACTTTCTTGCTCGACATGATAGTATGCTATCTGGTTACAATTTACCTTAACATGTACATTGATTGTCTCTCTGTTACATGTTGGTAAAGCCCTTAGGATGTGTACTTGACTACCTGGACTATGATGCGGATCATACTAGTGGGGAGATGGTAGTCCATAAGTACATCCTTCAAAGTCCCTAGTCGTGGGTGTATCGAGACGGGGCATCGATATACCAGAGTAGACTAGCGTATACCTTCTCGACCCATACAGATGGGCGATGGATGATCCCATATCCATTGGTGTTTGACATCGGAGATGATATACGGGTGCTCAGTAGAGACTGGGTACACTGGACGGACTCGCCGAGAACTCCCAGATGGTATTATACCTCACGTCAGATGGCAGTTCTCTGGTGACACTGGTACAGAGTAGTCTGTTGACCCGAGATCGTCATAGAATCTTGTGTGGTTCCCACTGTGCTTTGATTTCCATCTTACCACGTCCAAGAGGGCGTGCAAAACGGTGGTTTTTTGGTACAGTCCCGAGTCACATGGAGGCAATGAGCAATAGGAGGGGATTCGTCTCTCCCGGTATAGGGAGTTGATGTTGCGCTGTGTTCGATTGTCTATAACAGGAAATCCCTGGCCAGGGTTGCTGAGATTTACTGGTAAGTGTTACCAGTAGTTTCTCGAATTGTTATAGACCTCATATCGACACGACTTATCGAGCTATTGGGGTCTGACGTTTACCACCCCTAGGCAAGATATGCGACATATCAGACGACGAGACCGGACTGTACGGTAGTGTTACTGGTTGGATTCACTGGAGTGTGAGCGGGCTTGCTCGTCAATCTTCTGATCGCTCAATACCCGGGTGGCCGTTACGTTTAGCAGACCGCTTGCGGCTTGTGGGTGTTTGATATGATCAGCATCTGCTGCCGGCGTATTGACGAGTCTTTAGAGTCCTACACAGAGGTTTCCTGGCTCAAGCGAAACGAAATAGGAGCGCATATGAGATATGTGCGGGACCGAGAATAATGCGTGTATGTGATACCGTATTTCATTCTCGCGATCAGTGTGTCGAATGGTTGTATGCGATATAACCTAGTTATCGATTCAAGCGTTGATTCGATAAGCCGATACATTGTATACTAGTCGGTTGTGTGCGACATGACCGGATCATTGAATCAAGTGTTGATTTAATGATTTAATGCATAATTATATATTTGATATATTACTTTGCATTAACTAGTATTGGTTCACTTTAAATGGATTTTCTCACTTGAATTGTGCAAGTTGTATATGTGATATACTTTTATGCACATGCTTGTATCATGTTTGATGATACATGCTCACTTGGGTGTAGTTTTGGTTTAAACCTTGGTTATGAAAATGGTTAAGGTTTTTATTTATTTATTCATTTATTTATTTCATTTTGGCAAGAAATAAAATGGTTGCTTGTTTTTGTTTTATGTTGAAAATTCATGAAGGTTTGAAAAGTTGACCATTTTGTTTCTTTCCTTTAACCTAACCATTCTATTTAACCTTAGTTTATTCTCTACACCTAATCATGGTTTGAATATGATAAGTATTGTTTTTCTTTTCCATTTTAATTAAAAACTTATCATATATTCTTCATCTTCTTCCTCTTCTTCTTCAAGAAGAAAGCAAGCTCCATCAATGGTGATTGATGGAAATGAGTGAGAAATCCAATTCTAAAGTCTACCCACTTCCTATTTCTTCATCGTCTACCTCTTGCCAAGTAGTAGAGTGTGTTTCCTTCACAAGTTTCATGACTTGGTGAAGTGAGAGCTTGATCTTGCGATGCTTCGACGTAGATCATCTTCGGCATGGACATCGACGACCTAGCTCGCCATTTCTCCGACGAAGCCGACGCTAGAGCCCGGGAATTCATTTGGACAGCGAGGGGACTTCGTTGCGGAGCTATGGAGGTAGAGCACCGGATCTACAAAGGTTGTATTTCCGTATTCTTTTAGTTAAGTGTTAACTAGATTATCTTTTCGCCTAGAAATCTAGCCAACGATCCGTAGTCGGGTTTCTCGGCACCTAAAATTTATGAAATTGGCATGGTTGATGCCTTGTGAGACCTCACTAGAATGCCTAGGAACCCTACAGAAACAAGTCAAAAAGCGAAAGAGGCGCTCGACAGCAACAAAGCGGGACTAAGAAGCCACGGAAGCGGGAATCGAGCGGTCCAGATCTGTCCCTTGTGAAGAAGATGAGTCGAGCATACTCTTTTCCTCAGGAAAATACGAAGAAGATACTTGACCGAGCTATAAAATACTAGATGCTTACACTGCCGGAGTCTAAACACCCCGAACAAGCAGGCGAAGTCTCGCACCCAAACTATTGCTCTTATCACCGAGTGATAGGGCACCCTCTCGAAGACTGCTTCACCTTCAAGAACTGGGTTGAAGATCAGTATTGGCTCGGCAAGTTCGCTCTATCTGACAGTTGAAGGGTAACGCCGCCACAGAAGCACGAATCCAAAGCTACGAAAGAAGAACTAGACCCACATCGGTCTTCGAAGCGAGCTCGTACTTGTCACATGATAACAATATCAAACGAAGAGCCCGAGAATATGGATGACCTTCCCTGGTGCTTCGAAAACTGCAATGATGAGGTGATCTCAGAATTTCCACCAGCACCGAAAGAGCTGGAGGATGGAATACATACTACCGCAAAAAACCTCAAGAAAATTGAGTTGGGGACGGCGAATGACCCGCGACCGACATTCGTCAGCTAGCTGCTATGTGAAGAAAGGGTGGCTGCGTTAAAAGACGTGCTTATGCAGCATAGAGATTGCTTCACATGGAACTATTCTGAAATGCCAGGAGTAGATCCAGAAATCGCTGTGCATAAATTGGCGATATCCCCGGACGTCAAGCCAGTCAAACAGGCGCCAAGAAGAATGCGACTCGAGCTTGAGATGAGTATCAATGCCGAAGTCAAGAAGAAGATCGACTCTTGCTTTATCTAGGAGGTTCAATATACTGAATGGATCGCCAACATCGTCCCTATGATGAAGATAAATGGGACGGTGCGCATATGCGAGGATTTTTGGGATCTCAATAAAGCCTGCCCGAAGGACGATTCCCCAATGCCAGTCACCGAACTGATGATAGACAATACGTCCACTCACGAGGTTTTCTCCTTCATGGACGGCTCATTAGGGTATAATCAGATAAAGATGCATCCCGAAGACCAGAAGCACACCACCTTCAAGTCCCCTTTGGGTATATTCTGCTACAAGGTGATGCCCTTCGGTTTAAAGAATGCCGGTGCAACCTATCAGAGGGCCATGACGAAGATCTTCGATGACCTTATACACGAAATCGTCGAATGCTATATCGACGATCTCTTGGTTAAAAGCAAATCATACGAGGAACATCTCGAGCATTTGATGACCGTATTTCAACGCCTTCGACAATACAACTTGAAGATGAACCCTCTCAAGTGTGCATTCGGAGTTTCCTCGGGTAAATTCCTGGGATTCATCGTCCGACACCGAGGTATTGAGATAGATCCGTTAAAGATTAAGGCGATCATGGAAATGCCCCTGCCAAGAACTCTCAAACAGCTGCGGTCTCTCCAAGGGAAGCTCGCGTATATACAACGATCTATAGCCAACCTTTCAGGCAAGTTCCGTCCTTACAGCCACCAGATGAAGAAGGGAACCCCGTTCGTCTGGGATCATAAATGCCAAGACGCGCTGGACGAAATCAAGCAGTACCTCCAGAATCCGCCAGTGTTAGCTGTTCCGGTTAAGGGAAAACCCCTTATTCTTTGTACAACCGCCCTCGAAGGTTCTTTAGGCGCATTATGGGCGCAAGATAACGACCAAGGGAATGAAAGATCACTCTACTACTTAAGTCGAGTTCTACTGGGGGCAGAAAGCAACTATTCCCCCATTGAAAAACACTGCCTGGCGTTGATCTTTGCGATAACAAAGCTCAGGCACTATGCGTTGGCGCATGAAGTCCGTCTCATATCGAAGGTGGACCTTCTCAAATATTTGATGTCGAAGGCTATACTGACAAGTCGGCTCGCTAAATGGGCCCTGCTCTTGATGGAGTTCTCGATAACCTATCATCCTCTTAAGGGAGTGAAAGGCCAGGCCATCGCCGACTTCCTCGTTGGGCATCCGATACCCGCCGATTCTACTCTGAATTGCGATCTCCCAGACGAACATGTGTTTGACACGATTGACGGCGGTGATACCCGACGGGAGCTTTATTTCGATGGAGCATCTTCCATGAAGAAGCGCAAACAAAGTACGCCCGTAATCATATCAGGGGTAGGCCTTATCTTCGTGACTCCACAAGGAGGGATAATGCGTTTTGCTTTCTCCTTAACAGAACCGAGGACAAACAATGAAGCCGAATATGAAGCTTTGATAGCAGGCCTCGAGATCTCCATTGACATGGGAATTGAAAACCTCCTCATATACAGAGACTCCCAACCGGTCGTCAGCCAAGTAAATGGCGACTACCAAACGTGCAAACCAGAATTGGTGAACTATGGCGAAAAGGTGCAACAACTCTTGACCCAAATTCCTTCCTACACCTTGGAAAACATACCGCACGTGGAAAACATAAAAGAGGACGCATTAGCCAAGCTCGCTAAAGAATTGGCTGACGAGAACCTCGATGACGTCAGAATCGTGGTACAAAGCCGTCGGGTGCTTGCCCCAGCAGAAATATCTCCGGAATCATCCGAAGAAAAGGGAGCGATTGAGCAGACGACCCTGCAAATAAATGACCGGGAAAAGGACGAGGATTGGAGAGAAGTCTTTATAGACTACTTCAAATACCGTCGAACACCTGAAGATGCGTCCTCAAGACATCAGCTTATGAAACGAGCTCTGTCTTTCACCTTTGTCAATGATACTCTGTATAATAGGTCGTTTGATTCTCTGTGGTTGAGATGTATGGGACCTAAGGAGGCGAAAAGAGTCGTTCAGGAAGTTCACGACGGACTCTGCGGTTCTCACCAAGCAGGCCCGAAGATGAAATTAAAGATGAAATTTACTACTGGCCCACGATAATTCAGGACTGCTTTGAATATGCGAAGCAATGCCACTCATTCCAAATTCATGGGGACTTCATCCATCAACACCCAAATCCTCTATATCCAACGGTGGCTAGCTGGCCGTTCGAAATGTGGGGGACTGACGTAATCGGCCCCATCGAACCAGCATCGTCCAGGGGACATAAGTTCATCTTGGCAACAACTGACTACTTCTCCAAATGGGCAGAAGCAGTACCGTTGAAGGAAGTGAAGACGGAGAATATCCTCCATTTCTTCAAGACGCACGTCATATATCGGTTTGGAACTCCGTGACGGATCATCTCCGATAACGGGCCAGCCTACAGAAGCCACAAGATCAGTCGCTTCGCGAAACAATATAATATAGACTGGAGATATTACTCAGTTTATAATCCGCGAGCTAACGGTGTAGCTGAGGCCTTCAACAAGACCTTGACGAAGATCGTGAAGAAGACGATGTCCCGAAATAAGAAGGACTGGCACGAGAGACTGCAAGAAGCTATCTGGGCGTATCGAACTATGTTCAAGATGGCCAAGAACACAACGCCGTACGCGTTAGTCTTCGGTACAGAAGCAGTACTCCCCCTCGAGATAGAGCTACCTTCTCTACGAGTGGCAGTCCACTACGAGCTGACGGACAAAGAAAATGCTCACTTTCGGCTTGAGGAGCTTGATGCCCTTGATGAACCACGGCTCATAGCACAACAAAATCTGGTGACTTATAAAGCAAAGATGACGCGCTCATATGTAAGATTGACCATGCCGAGGACATTCCACCAAGGCGAACTCGTGCTAGTGGTCAAAAGACCTATGATCCCAATCGTGCCAAGCGAGGAAAATTCGAGCCGAACTATGAAGGCCCGTACATCATAGACAAGGTTTACCAGGGTGGAGCCTATTTACTCATGGATATGCACGGTGAAAGGCCTTTGAGGCCAATAAACGGTCGCTTCCTAAAGAAATACTACGCTTAATGAGTCACAGCCTAGGTCAATTATAGATGACGACGACTATGTCCACTCGCTATCTTCCTAAGCCCAAACTCTATAAGTAGTAACCGGCCTTCTTCAGCAACGGACTGAAACGTCCTTAAACTAATGATGGACCGAAACGTCCTTAAACTAACGACGGACTACTACGTCCTAAAATTAGCTGACGACCGAAACTTCTTTAAACTACTACCGCAGCATCCTTAGGCTGACGAGATGAATAAAAAAAATATATATATATATATATAAAAAATAAAAATAAACGGTATATCCATAAGCAAAAAGGGCACGGATGAAAATCCGAAAGGGCTCCGTGAGTAAAAACAGCAGGACTACCGGCGAGTGTTTGTGAAAACCCGAAAGGGCGCAACCTCGTTAAAAGACACTTACAGGGTCCTCTCGACCTTGTAAGGAGAAACCACCCTCGTGGGAGCATCACACTTAAGGATCCCCACGATTCCTAAGGAGAAAATACACTTGCGAGATCCTCACGACTCGTAAGGAGAACTCTCTTATGGGACCCACACGGCTTATAAGATTTGAAAGTCTTAAGTTACAGAGACCTAAACCTGTGCTTAAGCAACCTCCACAACCTTCGATATTGCCCTACAAGTGGTTCAATACTGACCCTTGTATACAATCCACGGGCGCGAATAAACATTTCCCTAACCAAGTCCCATCCGTGACTCGGGATATGTACGCATGATGAACAACCCTTATAAGTCCTCTAGACTTACAAGGAGAAAACCCTCGTGTAGGATCCTTACGACTTACAAAGGAACATACACTTAGGAATCCTCACGATTCCTCAGGAGAAAATACACCTACAAGATCCTCACGACTTGTATGGAGAAATACCTTTGTGGGACCCTTACGGCTCATGAAGTCAAAAGCCTTAGTCGACAGGACCTTAACCCTGTTCGCTAAGCCACCTTTGTTCGACATCGACAGAGGCAAATGATGATTCACTCCTGGAAATATCCTAGTTGTAGCGGTGCTGATGCCGAAACCGGTGTCTAATTCCAGGCTTACGGCGAAAAGCCAGCAAACCGCACATGCATACAAAATAGCCGAAATGATGGGGCAACTTGCAATAAAAAGCAGCAAGTAAAAACGTATGCATATAAAACAGCCGAAATGATTGGGCAACTCGCAATAAAAAGCAGCGAGTAAAAATAAAATAAATAGCCGAAATGATTGGGCACCGCGGAAAACAGCCGAAATGATTGGGAAATCGCGACCTTCGCGATATAAAAGATGAAATGATTGAGCATCGCGGAAATAAAACAATAAAAAAATATATATATGAAACTTTTGCCCTACAGTTGAGATCACATCGATCCCTGTATACAATCCAAGGGCACAAACAAAGACGGAACCATACCTTCTCAACAGGCTCCGTCACAAAGCCAAATCTCGACGGTTCTCCAACAGCCTAGAGACAACCGCGACATTCGTCTTGATGCAACAGACGCAGTGCCAGCAAACGAAGCGAAGATCAAATTCCTAGCTTCACGGTTCTGACGGCAACTTACATAAAACCTGAAAGACCACCACAAATCCTTCGACTCAGGGAAACCAGTGTCCTTGACGAGAACATCCTGATTCGCGTCGACCCGCAGAGAAACTAGCGTCTTTGCAGGAATACATCGATTCGTTTCGACCCAAGGGAAACCAGTGTCCTTGGCAAATACCTCAATTCAGGGAAACTAGCGTCCTTGATGAGAGCCTCCTGATTCGCGTCGCCCCGCAGAGAAACCAGTGTCTCCGCAGGAATACTCCGATTCGTTTCTACTCCGAAGAAACCAGTGTCTTCGGCAAAATACTTCGACTCAGGGAAACCAGTGTCCTTGACGAGAACATCCTGATTCGCGTCGACCCGTAGAGAAACTAGCGTCTTTGCAGGAATACATCGATTCGTTTCAACACCAGGGAAACCAGTGTCCTTGGAAAATAACTCAATTCAGGGAAACTAGCGTCCTTGATGAGAGCCTCCTGATTCGCGTCGGACCGTAGAGAAACCAGTGTCTCCGCAGGAATACTCCGATTCGTTTCAACTCCGAAGAAACCAGTGTCTTCGGCAAAATACTTCAACTCAGGGAAACCAGTGTCCTTGACGAGAACATCCTGATTCGCGTCGACCCGCAGAGAAACTAGCGTCTTTACAGGAATACATCGATGTATGTGCACGGCGGCGCCCCGGCCGTCAATCCGACGCCGGAATGCGGAAGCGGTGAAAAACTTTAATTTTGCGGACTTAGCAAACCGGCACCACCGCGCACTAAACATCCGGATCGTAACCATTAACAAGTCTAAGCTACTAACTAGATAGGGAAGAGAAGTATACCGACAGATCCGAGTCCTCCGGTCTTCTCGTCGTCGTCCCAATCTCCTGCGGAATGTCCCGTCTCCTCCTCGTCGCCGGAAGTGCACCACATCGCCTACTTCTTTTACGGGCTCCCACCTCAATGCCGAGGCAACTCGGGCACGAAGCCAGCTACTCGACGTGCCCAAGATATGCTGTAGAATATCTAGAGAAGAAGTCTCATTTTTGGGGTTCATGGAATTGCCTTTTGTGGTGGAGGAATGATACAAGAATTTTGTGGAGGAACTTGGGGATTTTTCTAGCAACTAGAGAGCAAAAATCCCCACTACAGAAATGGGCAAAACCCCCCCTCCATGCTTGGCCGGCCATGACTATATGAGGAGGAGAGTGAGAATGAGAGGGGAGAGGTGATAGAATGAAAAAGCCATCCCATAATGCAAGGGAGAGAGAAAGAGAAAGCTATCATGCAAAAAGAATCATCACTAAATCAAACCCACACTCAACAATCTCTCATCATCAACAATCATGTCTACAAAAGTCATGCCATCATGACAAGAAGTCAAGTCAAAAGGTCATGGTCAATGAAAAGCTATCATGATACAACCAATAAGCAAAGACCCCCTCCACAAATGCTTATTTGCAACAATGCAAATAAACCCTCCTCCACCAATCTTCGGCCAATGAACGGAACAATGGAAATCGGCCGAAACGGAAAGCAAACTGGCAACTCCATAAAACTGGTCCCGTAATAAATTACAGGAAAACCCCGATACTGTGCATACACACCCGCATCTGTATTTCGACCGAAATACAAATGCAATGAGACAAAATCTACACTGTACTATACAAGGATCCGGCTTATACCAAAACCGGGTAGTAATATCTGTTCGATCCTGATCCGTGCAATACCGCACGTATCTGATCGAACCCTGCCATATACCCATACGGCCTATAGTACAAACTGTCCGATCCTGATCCGCGCAATACCGCACGTATCTGATCAGACCTTGCCATATCTCCATATGGCCTCTACAACCTTTCGCCCGAAAGATGAGTAACTGAATGTGGGGGACTCTAAAGACTCGTCAACACCTTGGTTGTGGATTTAACCACTAGCACGTCAGAGGTATAAGCCAATACGTAACGGGCTACCAGGTATTGACTAAAAGGGATGTCTGTGAGTGAACTCAGCCTGACAACCCTACTGAGCCTGTCAGTGACAATATCCGTACAGTCCGGTCCGTTCGTCTATGAGCATCGCATGGCGGGCCTAGGGGGTTGGTAAAAGTCAGACCCCCAAAAGCGGTACAAGTCGTGTCGGAGTGTAGCCCAGAACACCCTGAGATACTACTGGAATACCTACCAGTAAATCTCCTTGCCTTGGCCGAGGGCTTCGTGTAATGGCTCTCCTAGACACAGCACGACCTCACCCCCAATACCGGGAGAGACGAACCCCTGATGATACGCTCACTGCCTCCATGTGGCTCGGGACTGTACCCAACTAAAACCTGTTTGCACGACTCCTTTGAGCCGTGGTAGGGTAGTAATCAAAGTACAGTGGGAACTCACACGAGACAAATGACGATCCCCAGTTCGATGAACTAACCTGCACACATGTCACCAGGGAACTGCCATCTGACGTCTGGTATATGACCAACTAGCATGTTCCCGGCGAGTCCTGTCCGGTGTACTCATAACCCAATGAGCACCTGTATACATCTTAGGTGATCCAACTGACACCAGTGGCTTGTTAGACCGGCCACCGCCCCTCGTCGGGGTCTCGACTGTATACACTAGTCTACTATGGAGTATCGATGCCCTGTCTCGAAACTCACACGACTAGGGACCATTTAAGGATATGCTTATAGACTACCAGCTCCCACGTATATGATCGCCCTCATACTGCTGGTGGTCAAGCATAGAATCCTAGGGGCTCTATCAACGTGTAATAGCGACGTGTCAGGTCACCTAAAACAGTACACGATGATAAAGGTAAACCAGATAGCATACTATCATCTCGAGTAAGACTGTCCTACCGGGATAGGTCCTCCATCAATCATTGCAATCACGTACCTGTGATCCAATAATTGACTCTGAGGGCATTATCTCCAACAATCTCCCACTTGCACTCAAGGCTAATTATTGCGATGTCGCATACTCACAGCCCGTGTGATACCGAACACCCAACTCCTCTACTAGTCAGTCTCACAAAGCTCGTTTGCGAAACTATTGCGTTCGAGGAATAGCCTCAGTGTGTGGATCGGCCTTGATGTCTCTTTCTATGTCTCTCTATATCTCAAGTTCGCGGAGAAACCCATCTCCCGAAAAGAGCAATACCTGTCTTAGAATGTGTCTGGATGTCTGATGGGACATAGCTCATAAATGAACTCCAAATCCAAACTTCTTAGACTGTATCGTCAACTGAACTTAATCAGTATCCTGCGCCATGCCACCCTCAGTATTGCCTTGGACCACCTGTCCAAAATACTGCCCCTCGTCAGAAGGAAAACTATAACTCTGACAACCTCCTTGTCGTCAATGTCACCTTGGAAGCCTGGAATGATAACTGTCTCCCGAATGAGGCTGTCGTTATCATATCCCTAGAACATTCACTTATGTTCTAAAACTGCTTCCGACTGTTTCTCCAGGATTGGATCATTATCAACTTATTGCATCTACTGCAAGAACAACATCTGGTGTGGTACTTGACATCTCATGATTGACTCAATTGCCTGAGCAAGTGATCTGCCAATCATGCACGTCCCTCTCCCCTTTAGTCTGTAAGACACCTTTAGAGAGGGTGACTCCATTACCTGCAGGTACACTACCGTGCCAGGAGTCGTCCATTCTAAATACTCTTAGAATGCTGTCAAAGTACCCTGATTGGGAAACCACCCAAATCCAGATCTAAAACCATAGATCTAGTAACCAGTATGTCTGATATAAAATCCATTTCCTTTGTGGAGAAACCACTGTGTGACGACCAAAGTATAACCGACTGTAGTATAGGAGTTTCTTTTCCTACTCTGTGTATGTCATCCAAATACCATGACATCACACCCTACTACCTTCTCAACAGATCCATCCCCTATTCTGATGAAGTCAAACCCATGACTGTCACATCAGAAATAGATGATCTATCTCCGCTACATCTGCTTTAGTCTATAAATAGACATAAGCTACTTTTCCACCAATGCTTCCGCTGCTCCCACTGACTACGACAACCCTCTGGCAGAGTCATATAGACGCACACTTCTAAAACTAGTTTAGAACGACGCTATACTCATCCTCCCGCCGGGTCTCGCAGCCTGGAACAACAGCAATGGCAATTGTGGGTAAACAAGAACTTCCCTGTCACCGTCCTTGAGGCTACCGTAGTACCTCTCGGGTGCCTGAAGTTACCCACCTTATCTGCGGAGTGGCCAATGGAATGTCAATCCAGATTGAATCTTTAGATTCCTTATCAAATCTTCAGTAATCGTTTGTGGTTCTGGAATCACTTCCAGTTCTACCATACTCCCACTACTGTTTTCTAAAAAAAAATACATTTTTAAAAAACTGTGGCGAGTCTAGAACAATACTGCTATTGTTCATCCAGATGGTAGAAAGTCAACCCTCGTCATAGCCTGGGTCAACCCACAAACAGCCATTACAGAAACGTGCCTTGAGTTGTCCAGTGTCTGGTTTTAATCATAAGCCGGACAACTCCCCGTACCTTAATATCGTTAAGATATGAACTGTTCTATATCCAATATAGAACCAGAGGCACTGATTTAATTGAACCAGATTCAAATCATGCAGTTGTCTCCAGTGCATGTCAACTAAATGGAAGGAGGCCGATCAGCGTTACTCAACTTAGGAATGCTTCCAATTATGAATAACCTGAAAGAGAAGCAAGATCTCTTTATCATTACTATCAACCGAATACCATACATAAGTATCTACATCTTCGATCTCTTTGAAGAATCCCGATACTTGCTACACCTGGTTCTCTACTCTATTCAAATACCCATAACTTCTCAAAATTCGGACCCTGTGTTTCCGCGAAACACCTATCTAAAAACTAGAGAAGTCATAAGTAAACCGAATATAGTACGAGGACCAACCCCTCTGTCCTGATGGACCCTGGACAACATACAATACTCTGTATAAGTCCCTTGAGTTTGATAACTCATTCACTGTGTGTCGTAGGTTGAAAACTATACTTATGGTTATGAAGAATTACACCGCTGTTTAATGCTCCTTACCTAACCATCCACTGGTATAGGTAAATGTCATCGACATAATTTCAAAAGGGTATATCTCACTCTATGAAAATAGACGTACAGATATATCGATTTGAAATTGGTGCATAACAACGGATATTCAAAACAAAATATTTGCCGACCGGCAAACAGCCCAGGTGATTTCCTCAAATATCTCCGATTACAACGAATCCCGATATATTGAGGATGATCACCCAATTCCCAATTACTTACTCCCACTCATCATCTGTAAAACCATACAGATGTGAGAATCATACCTGGTAAATACATACCCTGAAGTAAGTATCTAGTCGGGAAATCAGTTTTCTTTTAACAGTACACAGTGAAACTGAAACATTGAAATGTTTCGATGGGGTATCCTGGTATTCCTAGTAATGCCTCTTCCATTATCCAGATTCACAACTGTAACCGTGTAATTCTTTGCCACCTCTCCAAATCCCTTTATATGTCTTTAGTCATTACCTTCTGCACACCCCTTTAGGCCAAATGGTTTTCTTCCTTCCCTACCGTTCGGCACCAACCTATGGTTTGGAAGAAGACTATCGAATAAGCATAATGGGTGTACTGTCCTAATCCTAGGAACACTCGCAATGCGAGAGGAGGTGAAGATAAAAGACACCTGAATAAAACTTATTCCTATTTCTCCTGAACCAGAATCCATCCCCGAACTGGAACAAGTTCCTTTCGAGTTCGTATATAACCATACGATGGAGTATCCAATAAACTGTGGATCTTCGTAGTGATACGGAGTGTCCTGGAGAAATACAAAGGTGATTTAGGATTGGCGAAGGAATACTTGGTTTGGTCGTGAATATCTGTTGCAATTTACTTTTCCCTCTTACTAATCCCTTACTTTGTCTTAACTTAATACCTTCTGCACACCATCGTTATGCTAATTGGTTTTCTTCATTCCCTACCGGTCGGCACCAGCCTAAGGTTTGGAAGAAGACAATCCAATTTGCGTAATAGGTGTACTACCCCTAAACCAAGGAGTACTCGTAACCTGAGAGAGGGTGAAAAGAAAAGACAACTGAATAGTCCTATCCGTTTTCTCCAGAACCGGAAACCATCCTCGAATAAATCCCTTCGAGTTCGTATCTAACCATACGATGGTTTTGTCCAATGGAAGTGGACGTTCGTAGTAATACGGGGTGTCCTGGAGAAAAGGGTAAAAGTAGGAGTGGCAATGAGGTTAGCAACTCTAACAATCCAAAAGCCAGTGTTTAAGAAGGTTCGGTCAACTTGGTCACTGAGTCATAGTCTTAGGGTCGGGTCAATGGTCGCTGCCAAAGAGAGAGAGAAAAGAAACACTCAGCATGCACTCTAACCTAGATCAGAATGGTTACCAATTTATCTAATCTGGAATCCTCCCACTGTACCTCAAATTCTCCTCCAAACCTGAAAGAAGAATTAGTCGGGGTTACCCGAGGAGTAAACTAACTCATCAGTGGGAATCGGGATCCAACTCTCATCGCATGATAACGTGACGGAATCCGCTCACGGTACCACACTCCAGAAGGTATGCGCATATCTGGCAAGTTTCAGTTCTTTTGAAACCCCCGATGTGATTTCTGCCCCATACTCTTATGACCTTGGCGTGAGGTCAAAATATCATAAGTCACATGTCAAGTTCTACCCATCATTATCCAGGTTAATTTGAATCCACCCGTACATACCCTTAACGTAGGCCAAAATAGTAGTACGACTGTCCCAAACCAACGCATCTATCTATGCAACAGATAAATACCCGGCAGCTACCAATCACTATGCCTTGGCGTGAGGTCAAAATACATAGCTTGAATACTACCGAATATTTAACTGAAATGATGGAGGGCTACGAATGGTTTCTGGCGAAAACCTTTAACGTAAAGAACTTGATATCGTCGAAGGAACGGATAGCTTTTAAAAATACAGTGACGAAAACCGTTGCTAAAGAGGTCACTCCCGGTGAAGGGATCTCGGCTCTTTCCCCGTAGAATGGGGTGCAGGATATTCCAAATGAATACCGCGATGCAAAGCAAAAGTAATCGGCTATAGTGAAGTCATTGCCCTGACGCAAACTTTTTGTCCAAGGGGTTATTCCCGGTGAAGGGATCTCGGCCCTTGCCTCATGGACAGAGGAGCAGGATATTCCAACTGAATACCACGATGCAAAACAAGAGTGAACGTCCTTGCAATAACAGCTTTTTGAAAAGTGTTCCAACAACATCAGATTAGGTTGGTTTTTAAACTTGCATTGATCTGAATCAATGCAGTCCCATCAATTGATCACACCAAAAAGAACGAAAATATACTGATGTACGTATATGCCATCCGCATTCGCCACTGGGTCCCGTCATTACCCGTTAGGTTAGCATACTAACGACAGAGCGGGGACTGGACTAGCGCGGATGAAAAACATATACAACATCTACTAATATATATACCAATATATTATATTTCGCTCAAGGCGTGAATAAAATGCAACATCACAGAAATGTACAGCATCACAGAACAATACAGATATCTGGGATCCCCGGGTTTCACAGAGCCACTACTGAAACCCGACGTTCCCCTGGTCGTGTGGATAGCCTGTGCAATGAAAACCTAGACCCCTACGGGCGCGGCAAGTCACCGGCCAAAACCTGAAGCGAGGCAGCCCCCTTCAGTACCGTGAATGGACCACCCTGCACTTCACGGAATCCGGCAACTTGGGCACCCCTCCTGGGTCAACCTGTACCCCCTACGAGTGCGGAGAATAGCCCGCCAATCCTAGAGTGAAGCCCCCTTCGTCTCAATGCCATGAGATGCGGGCTTGTTGCCCTCCAGAACCCGGCTATCCGTGCACCCCTCCGCGGGGTAATCCTAGTACAGAAAGTAAAATATACATACAACGGGTACATCGACCGCAACCTGGCCGTGCCCCAAAATAATAATACAAACAGGCAGTGACGGCAGTCCACATGTCGGACGCTCGCCCCGCAATATCAAATGTACATAATACAACCACAACTGTACTAGCATTGCATCCAGGCTATCCCCCACGACCGATCCGCAACATCACAGCAAAAACAAAACATCAACGTGAAAGTCACGTTCGCAAATCCGTCTAACCGGGCTATAGCAGTTAGACCGGACTTACCGATCGAGTGACATTCACGGTCGCAGATATAATGTAAATACTGTGAAAAATGTGTTTAAAATTTTCCGATTGATCAAAAATAACAAGTGGGCCCCAAACCAATACTGCAGCATTTAAAGAAATTATGGGCCCAAAATTAATGTTCCAAAACCCCTAAAATAAGCCCAGAGGCCCACTGGAAAAATCCGACCCATTGAACCTTTCATTCTGCGGCGGAACCCCGGCCCCAGGTGGGTATTGGCCGCGGTTCCGCGCTCTGACTGAAAAGTCAACGGCTCGAATTTTCCCAGAAGTCTTATGTCATCCTGTACAGTACTTTAATACAACCTGAAAAATTTTTGGGGACCAAAAAATTTCAACAGAAAACTGTCGTGAGCAAATACGGGTTTTTGGACATTTCGATCGATCGGAACTGAAAAACACATTACACAAAGCTAGACTAAGTTAATGGCGAGGCTCTGATACCACTGTAAGTGCACGGCGGCGCCCCGGCCGTCAATCCGACGCCGGAATGCGGAAGCGGTGAAAAACTATAATTTTTCGGACTTAGCAAACCGGCACCACCGCGTACTAAACATCCGGATCGTAACCATTAACAAGTCTAAGCTACTAACTGGATAGGGAAGAGAAGTATACCGACAGATCCGAGTCCTCCGGTCTTCTCGTCGTCGTCCCAATCTCCTGCGGAATGTCCCGTATCCTCCTCGTCGCCGGAAGTGCACCACATCGCCTACTTCTTTTACGGGCTCCCACCGCAATGCCGAGGCAACTCGGGCACGAAGCCGGCTACTCGACGTGCCCAAGATATGCTGTAGAATATCTAGAGAAGAAGTCTCATTTTTGGGGTTCATGGAATTGCCTTTTGTGGTGGAGGAATGATACAAGAATTTTGTGGAGGAACTTGGGGATTTTTCTAGCAACTAGAGAGAAAAAATCCCCACTACAGAAATGGGCAAAACCACCCCTCCATGCTTGGCCGGCCATGACTATATGAGGAGGAGAGTGAGAATGAGAGGGGAGAGGTGATAGAATGAAAAAGCCATCCCATAATGCAAGGGAGAGAGAAAGAGAAAGCTATCATGCAAAAAGAATCATCACTAAATCAAACCCACACTCTACCATCTCTCATCATCAACAATCATGTCTACAAAAGTCATGCCATCATGACAAGAAGTCAAGTCAAAAGGTCAAGGTCAATGAAAAGCTATCATGATACAACCAATAAGCAAAGACCCCCTCCACAAATGCTTATTTGCAACAATGCAAATAAACCCTCCTCCATCAATCTTCGGCCAATCAACGGAACAATGGAAATCGGCCGAAACGGAAAGCAAACTGGCAACTCCATAAAACTGGTCCCGTAATAAATTACAGGAAAACCCCGATACTGTGCATACACACCCGTATCTGTATTTCGACCGAAATACAAATGCAATGTGACAAAATCTACACTGTACTATACAAGGATCCGGCTTATACCAAAACCGGGTAGTAATATCTGTTCGATCCTGATCCGTGCAATACCGCACGTATCTGATCGAACCCTGCCATATACCCATACGGCCTATAATACAAACTGTCCGATCCTGATCCGCGCAATACCGCACGTATCTGATCGGACCTTGCCATATCTCCATACGGCCTCTACAACCTTTCGCCCGAAAGCTGAGTAACTGAATGTGGGGGACTCTAAACACTCGTCAACACCTTGGTTGTGGATTTAACCACTAGCACGTCAAAGGTATAAGCCAATACGTAACGGGCTACCAGTTATTGACTAAAAGGGATGTCTGTGAGTGAACTCAGCCTGACAACCCTACTGAGCCTGTCAGTGACAATATCCGTACAGTCCGGTCCGTTCGTCTATGAGCATCGCATGGCGGGCCTAGGGGGTTGGTAAAAGTCAGACCCCCAAAAGCGGTACAAGTCGTGTCGGTGTGTAGCCCAGAACACCCTGAGATACTACTGGAATACCTACCAGTAAATCTCCTTGCCTTGGCCGAGGGCTTCGTGTAATGGCTCTCCTAGACACAGCACGACCTCACCCCCAATACCGGGAGAGACGAACCCCTGAAGATACGCTCACTGCCTCCATGTGGCTCGGGACTGTACCCAACTAAAACCTGTTTGCACGACTCCTTTGAGCCGTGGTAGGGTAGTAATCAAAGTACAGTGGGAACTCACACGAGACAAATGACGATCCCCAGTTCGATGAACTAACCTGCACACATGTCACCAGGGAACTGCCATCTGACGTCTGGTATATGACCAACTAGCATGTTCCCGGCGAGTCCTGTCCGGTGTAATCATAACCCAATGAGCACCTGTATACATCTTAGGTGATCCAACTGACACCAGTGGCTTGTGAGACCGACCACCGCCCCTCGTCGGGGTCTCGACTGTATACACTAGTCTACTATGGAGTATCGATGCCCTGTCTCGAAACTCACACGACTAAGGACCATTTAAGGATATGCTTATAGACTACCAGCTCCCACGTATATGATCACCCTCATACTGCTGGTGGTCAAGCATAGAATCCTAGGAGCTCTATCAACGTGTAATAGCGACGTGTCAGGTCACCTAAAACAGTACACGATGATAAAGGTAAACCAGATAGCATACTATCATCTCGAGTAAGACTGTCCTACCGGGATAGGTCCTCCATCAATCATTGCAATCACGTACCTGTGATCCAATAATTGACTCTGAGGGCATTATCTCCAACAATCGATTCGTTTCAACCCCAGGGAAACAAGTGTCCTTGGCAAATACCTCAATTCAGGGAAACTAGCGTCCTTGATGAGAGCTTCCTGATTCGCGTCGACACGCAGAGAAACTAGCGTCTTTGCAGGAATACCCCGATTCGTTTCAACCCCGAAGAAACCAGTGTCTTCGGCAAAATCCTTCGACTCAGGGAAACCAGTGTCCTTGATGAGAACATCCTGATTTGCGTCAACCGGTAGAGAAACTAGCGTCTTTGCAGGAATACATCGATTCGTTTCAACCCCAGGGAAACCAGTGTCCCTGGCAAATACCTCAATTCAGGGAAACTAGCATCCTTGATGAGAGCCTCCTGATTCACGTTGGCCCGCAGAGAAACCAGTATCTCCGCAGGAATACTCCGATTCGTTTCAACCCCGAAGAAACCATTGTCTTAAGCAAAATACTTCGACTCAGGGAAACCAGTGTCCTTGATGAGAACATCCTGATTCGCGTCGACCCGCAGAGAAACTAGCGTCTTTGCAGGAATACATTGATTCATTTCAACCGCAGGGAAACCAGTGTCCCTAGAAAATACCTCAATTCAGGGAAACTAGCGTCGTTGATGAGAGCCTCCTGATTCGCGTCGGCCCGCAGAGAAACCAGTGTCTCCGCAGGAATGCCCTGATTCGTTTCATCCCCGAAGAAAGCAGTGTCTTCGGCAAAATCCTTCGACTCAGGGAAACCGGTGTCCTTGACGAGAACATCCTGATTCGCGTCGACCCGCAGAGAAACTAGCGTCTTTGCAGGAATACATCTATTCGTTTCAACCCCAGGGAAACCAGTGTCCCTGTCAAATACCTCAATTCAGGGAAACTAGCGTCCTTGATGAGAGCCTCCTGAGTCGCGTTGGCCCGCAAAGAAACCAGTGTCTCCGCAGGATTACTCCGATTCATTTCAACCCCGAAGAAACAAGTGTCTTCGGAAAAATACTTCGACTGATGGAAACCAGTGTCCTTGACGAGAACATCATGATTCGTGTCGACCCGCAGAGAAACTAGAGTCTTTGCAGGAATACATCGATTCGTTTCAACCCCAGTGAAACCAGTGTCCCTGGCAAATACCTCAATTCAGGGAAACTAGCGTCCTTGATGAGAGCCTCCTGATTCGCGTCAGCCCGCAGAGAAACCAGTGTCTCCGCAGGAATACTCCGATTTGTTTCAACCCCGAAGAAACCAGTGTCTTCTGCAAAATCCTTCGACTCAGGGAAACCAGTGTCCTTGATGAGAACATCCTGATTCGCGTCGACCCGCAGAGAAACTAGCGTCTTTGCAGGAATACATCGATTCGTTTCAACCCCAGGAAAACCAGTGTCCCAGGCAAATACCTCAATTCAGGGAAACTAGGGTCCTTGATGAGAACCTCCTGATTCGCGTCGGCCCTCAGAGAAACCAGTGTCTCCGTGGGAATACTCCGATTCGTTTCAACCTCGAGGAAACCAGCGTCCTCGGCAAAATACTTCAACTCCGGGAAATTAGTGTCCTTGACGAGAACTGCTCGATTCATCTTGACTCGTGAGGAAATTAGTGTCTTCGCGAGGACTTCCCGATTCTTCTCGACTTACAAGATGAAGCCTTAGGCAGCAGGAATTAAAAAACTTGTTTCCTAAGCACTTGGACCCTGCAGGTCGGTCTAAAATGATTTCTTGCATACTATCCACGGGTCTCACTCTCCGAAGTCGAATCTCGACAAGGAGGGAAACAACCACTTACAAGTCCTCTCGACTCGTAAGAGGGAAAATTCTCTTATAAGATCCTTACGATTTATAAGGGAAAACACACTTAGGAATCCTCACGATTCCTAAGGAGAAAATCCACCTACGAGATCCTCTCGATCCGTAGGGAGAAAAGTCTCTATGAGTACCTCACGGCTCATAGAGTTGAAAAGTCTTAGGCAGCAGATCTGAACCTGCGGCCTAAGCCATCGCTGTCTCTTGAAGAAACCCAGATGCTTACTCTATTACCTGTCAATCATGTTTATCAAGACAGCATGCTAATAATAAGAGAAGGGAGAAAGCAAAGAAAAGATACAAGACGTTGCAAAGAAAAAATGTGTATCTTTATTTATTAATTCAATCAAGTACAAGGTGTATCGTAGAAAAGAATAAAGAATGGATACATCTTATTCGTAAAAGAAATTTTTTACAAGTATATTGATACAAGGGCAACTACTAGGAAGGAAGCGCACTTCCTTCCATTCCTTTTCCTGATCGGCCGTCACCTCTAGTTCTGCTTCCACTTGAGCCCGCTGCTGCAAGAAGGATACAAGCTGCTCCCCAACGGCCTGCTGAGCTGCGCCGCGGCCTTGGGCATCACGCTCAGTGGCATCAAGCTTCCGCTTCAAGTTTAGCCCATTAGAGATACACTCCAGAAGGCCCTCGAAGATAGCCTTCACCTGGGCAGCGTTCGCCTCAACCTCAGCACGCAGACGAGCCGTCTCGTTTGAGGTCTCTTGGCATTCCCTCAGCCTTAAAGACGCTTCTTGTTCTAGGTGACGGAAGTAAGAAGCGCTTTGCTCGATCCATGCTGCTCTTTGATTGCTTACGGCTAAGGTCTCAGGAGCAGGGTGCATAAACTCCGACTGATGCAGGCGGACATCGATTTCCCTGCAGTGATTGACCCAAAGCTCGATGACGCCTCCATCATGAAAAGTTACAAGCGCTGCCTACATCGGGTTAACCTCCGCAGCGAAATCCGCAGCAGATGGGAGAGCGTCTGCGTCAAGCTCCTCGACGTATCCGCTCAGCATGCCCAAGCTCATTACAGCACCCTTTGAAGACGGACGTCTCAGGAAAGGGCCTGCCGGAATTATAACGCGAGACTCAAAGGGCGCCGAGATCGGAATGACAGCTGAAAGAACAAAATACGATTAGATGACGGTTCAAGAAATACAAAAAAAGTCATCGATGCGATATTTTACTATACCAGCTGCAGCAGGTGGCAATGCCGGGAGGGCCGGTGGCGCGACCGATATTTCATCCCCTCCTTCGATTTGTAGTACTACAATCAAAACGAGGGAAAGTCAGAGATAATTCCATTACTAAAAAAAAGAGAAAGACATCAGTTGGAAACTATACTCACCAGCGCCACTGGAGGAAGAAGCAAGTTAAGATGGGAAGGAGAAGTGCGGGTGCAACACCTGATATACATGATCAAAAAGCGCTCCTGAAAAGATGCAATAGTACGACATTAGTACATAAATTATGCCGCTGAAAGATAAAACTAAAGGGTTGCAAATCCGTACCTTCCAACATCTGCGATGGTACAAGGGAAGGCTGAGAGGTGACCACCGCCAAGGCAGTAGTTGACGGCGCTCCCTCGAGCAATGGAGCATTGGCACTGGCCGCACCTGCGTTAAAAACAAGGATAAACTTGTCAGAAAGAATTGCAAGATAAAAAAGGGACAGTAACTCAAAATTTACCTGATGAGCCGCCAACCGAAATGGAGGCATCTCCCTCCTCCATCGATACGAGTCCACCTCCCGTGGCCTCATCACCGGACTCGACAGGGGCCGTCGTCGTACTCGCCCGACCAGGAGACGGCGGAGGACCGTAGACGGGGAGAGCAATAATTGGAGCATTACCAAACTCTTGAGAAAGAGCGGCTGGCTTTTACCCAAGAGTGGTGCCCATCTCACCCGCTACTTCTTCGGGCTCGGCGGTCGCCATTGTCTCGTCCACCATTACCATGGGGTCACTAGTTTCAGATGCTCTGCCCGCTGCTGCCCCAGGAACAGTTATAATGGTCGTCTCATTTGCCGCTACCTCGGGCTCGGCATCAACGACCTTCTCTGGTGCAGCTCCCTCAGCCCCCAGCCCAGGTTCAGCAACCTCGGCAACGTCGCCCACCGTCGGCTCGGGTTCGGCCGGTGCCTCTTCCTCCGTCCCCTTAGGTTCGACGGTTTTCGCCTCCCCTTCGGTTGGACTTGGCCCTGCAGGACATGATATATAAAAACCGACAAATTTACAATTCTTACAACAAAATCTTGAAAGATACGTTACCTGAGTTGGACTTATCATTAGCACCCCGAACTGCACGTGCCACCTGTCTGCGAGCTGTGGACAAGGTGACCTGGGCTCTTCCGAGGGAGTATCAGCATGAGGGACGGTGCTTGCGCCCGCTCCCACAGCCAAAGCAACCCTGCGTGCCTTTGCCTCGTGCCTTAGCCGCTTTCTCTCCTCCTGAGCCGTTGAGACAAACCACTTCAAAGCCTCCTTCATTGAGACATCATCATCCGTGAACAGGGATTCCTCCAAGTCCTTCAAGGCATCCCTCGTTGATTTGTCGAGTTGAGGCTCTCGCGGCGGCCCCGAAGAGACCGGGACTTCAGTAGCTAACTCGAGGAGAGTTCCTGCATCAGCTGGCGCGGCCCCTGCAAAGAGACAAAGGAAGAAGGTTAGGTTGGCCATCAGAAAAGAGGACAAAAAATTAATAAGGCGAGACGTACCAAAGCCCATTAAAACGCGCTTCTTTTCATCCTCCTAGAAGGTTTTTAAAGAGGCAGCGATGGCTTCTTCAGTAGTGACACCTGTTAAAAAAAGAGGGTGAAAGCATTAGTCAAAGATAATGATAAGAATGCGATAGAATGACAAAGAGTGCAGCTAATGATTACCTGCTCGAGCGAGTTTATCCAACCACGCTTCGAGTCTGGATGATCGCTCAGAAGCCGCAATGGCGGCCGCCAGATCGGTGTCTGCTGGATCTACCGAGAGGCCCTTATTGCTGCCGTACTCACTTATACCTTCGGTAAGAGAGGCCTCAGGCTCTAAACCGAGGATAGCATCGAAAGAGAGGATCGACTTCTTCTTCCTCTTCTGCCCGCCAGCCCTAGATGCACCCGAGATCGACTTGCGCTTTGCAGGCAACTTAGGACGTCGGGTCCCGATATCCGCGCCCACGCCGGACTCCGGCGAAACCACATTTACCGTATCCACTGGAGCACGGGGCGCTGGTGGCGCATCAACAGTATCACGCAGCGGCAATCCGCGCGGAGGGCTCAGCACGCACGGTGGCACGGTTCCGGCACCTTTCAGCGGAGGAATGACCGGAGTCCTTGGCTTCAAAGGAGCTTTGCGATTGCCGCCGGGAGGCGCACCCTTGCGGTCAACCAACATGTTTCTACATAAGGATAACTGGACCCATTGAATGCACGTACCAAGCTACGTACGCGTTGAGGATCTTGGGGACGCAGCTCGGCTCTCTGATGAAGAAATAGGAGCCCGTGTTAAGTCGCATGAAATGGTGCATCACACTCCTTATCCCCTCTCGAATGGCCACGGGCTCTTCCAAGAACACTTCCATCGGGATCCCCTGGTGATAGCTCGATTGCTGAGCAAACCCGTGAGGGTTATACCTCATGAAGAGCGCCGTCTCATTCTGCCGAAACACCAAGTAGCCCGGCCGAATGGAGTAGAGGTGGAGGATCTCACGAGCTTTCAATATGGAAGCCCCGTCCTTAAAGTCGTCACGCAGCACCACCAATGACTTGGAGGTTTCTGAGCCGATGGTTATGACTTTATCCAAAAAAGAAACCTTCGCTCCGATCAGGTGTGGACGGAGGAGCAGCCCCCTAGCCTCCCGCGGAGGCGCAACCACGATCGAAGCGCCGACCAACCGCATGACTCTTGGGAGTCTGCACTTCTCAAAAAACGGAGGGATCTTATGGGCGATGAACACCCCGTGCATATGCATTTCCATCCAAGAGGTGAAGTAGTGCATCGGGAAGTTAGCAGGCTGCACCCCAGGCTCATTAGCATCCGCCGCTACGCTAAGTCCTTTATAAAGGTGAGCCAGTTCGGCGATTCCTACTGTCAACTGCAGACCAGGCACCATCCGATGCGCTGGGTAGAAAACAGATGGCCGCATATGGCGCGGGTGCATGGGGAGCACAAAGCTGCACAGCCACAATCCCAGAAACCCTACAAAAAAGGTCTCCTCATCCGCGGCCGGGATGGCAATTTCTGACAGGGGCATGACGGTGGCGCCGGGGAGATAAAAGTCCTTTTGATCATCCTCCAATATGGGTCGACGGTCCAAGCCGAAGCCAAAAGGGTCATCAAGCTGGGCGAACTTCTCGCTCCGCTCCGATAGAAACTCCGGTCGAATGAAGCGGGCGATAAAATCTGCGAAACTGACTCCCCATACGCCTGATTCCAGATAGAGCCCTTCATAGTTGTCCAGCACCTTCACCAAGCCCGGAAACTGGTGCTGAATAGCGTTCTACGGAGTTAGATCAAACACCAGCGGCTTGGTGGCAAAGACGTATTCGTGAGGAGGAAGCAGCTCCTCGTAATGCTCCCCCCTCATCGGCAGACCCGAGATTTCAGCAAACTCCTCCAAAGAGATAGAGACTTCCCCATCCGTCATCAGGAAGGTGTGGGTGGGGACATTCCATTGTTCGATAAAACCCTTAATCCACCACGTTGGAGGAGAGGGATATTCAATGAGCGAGACGTAGATGGCCGAATACAAACCAATCTTCATCAGGTGAGTCCTTTTCGCCGATAAGATGTACCGGGCCTACTGCAAATATCCGGCTGGTGGTCGCGGGATCAATCCAATGTTATAGGCCTGTCCCCAAGGGTGTGCTTCATCCTGACAGATTCGCCTCCCCAAAATGTCTATTGCCGGCGGCGGCTGGACGGGAATAGCACCAATTGCAGGCTGGAGGAGGTCATCCGAATTCCAATTTTTGACCTCCACGGCATACTTCACCGGGGTTCATCCACATAGGGGATCGAAAATATAGGCTCGGACGGCGTAGCGAAAACGAAGCTTCGGCGACCCTGGATGATATCGTTATACCACCTACCCCACAGGTGAAGGTTCTTGTGCTCGGGGTCATGATCCTTGATGAGAGTGAGCACCTCTCGGTCCACTGGTGCCTGGGGAAAACCTCCCTCCGAGCGAACAAACGGGAATGATAGGTCAGCAGGCATGTTTCCTGTGGAGGGACAAAAATTAGCCGTCAGTGTTGTAATTCCAACGCTTGGCATTTTAAAATTTATACTACATTGCAATACAGTAGGTAGGGGACCAAATGGGGACCCACAAAATCTGGATGACAGTGCATCATTTAATAAGACAGCCCCATCATTGGATGAGACTGTCAATTAATGAAGAGATCCCCAAGAGAAAATTCTCATTAATCGGAAATCCCTAGAGACAAGGAGAAAATCTCCTCTTTCAGAGCAAAGCTCTGTCACAGAGTGACATTTGTCAAACTCTGGTCTCGAGAGAATAAAATTTCGTAAAAAGAGCCTAGCTCTGTAATAATGATGGAAAGATCCATCAAAAGAAAATTTTAACTCCTAAAGATTAAAAATTTGGTGTCTTAAAAAATCTATGGAAACTTATAAAAAGTTCTCCATTTTTAGATCAAAAAAGATCTATGTTTGATCCATGAGCAAAACTCTGTTCATGGGTTAAAACCCATGAACAAGATCTCTGTAGATCTATGGACTTTTGAGAGCAAGGCTCTGTTGATATAACCCCAAAGGGGTTTTCTTTAGATCAAAGATCTATAAGAGCAAGGCTCTGTTAATTAAATTTAATTTAAATTTTACCTAAGTTGTTCTAAAAATCTGAACTCTGGAGTTCTTGAAAAGAAATGAGAGCAAGGCTCTAAAGTTATCAAAAGCAAGAGCAAGGCTCTGAAAATCAAGATTCTTGAAAATGGTAAAACATTTACTAAGGACCAAGGGTCCTATTTATAGGGGCCTGTGCCCCTTCAACTCACCAGTTGATCCAACGGCCAAGATCTTGCCACCGCTGCACTCACGTGTACTCCACGTGAGCACAACGGTGGGGGAGGGGATTTGTTTCCCCCAATCAGAGCAAAGCTCTGTTTGAATTTCAAAAATTCAAAATGGAAGCAACGCTTCAAATTCCTTGCGCTGCGCGCAATGCGCCATAAGCTGACGCATCAGCGCAGCGCCCAAGGCAGCGCGTCCAATCAGAGAAATGCTCTATTTAAAACAAAATTAAAAGAAGCAACGCTTCAGATGATCTGCGCTCTGTGCTGCACGACATGTGGCAGCGCAGGTGCGCTAGCGCTGCGCTCTACGCTATGTGACACGTGGCAGTGCAGTTGCGCTGCGCTCTGCGCTCTAGCGTAGTTGCGCTGCGCGACACGTGGCAGCGCAGTTGCGTTTGCGCAGTTGCGCTGCGCTCTGCGCTGTACGACACGTGTCAAGCGCTGGTGCATCTGTGCCAAACAGAATTAAAATTCCAGTAAGATCTTTCTGTTTTTGTTAAAACAAGAAGATTGTCTTCTGTAAAACAGAAGCCCTTGGATCAAAGATCCAACGGTCGGGAAAATTCCCCAAATCACTCAGAGAATGATCTCTTTAACAAATTTAACAAATTAATGGGCACTATATAAAGGAACCTAGACACCAATTCAAAAAAAGAACATCAAGAACTTAAAAAACAACAAAACAGAGAGAACTCTGAAGAATTTTGAGAAGAACTCAAGAAGGGAAAAAAGGTAAAAACCTTTAAAAAAAGAAGAACTTCTTCTGAATAGATCATTGATCTAAGAACAAGATTAACAATCTTCAATAAAAAAAAAATAAATAATAACAGTGCCTTACACTTTTTTATGAACCATTGGTTCTGAAATCTTAAAAATTCTTTTCTCGAATCCAAAATTGGATCAAGTTATTGAAACAGTACCTTGCACTTGCAAAAACGGCACTGTTGTGCTCTTGGGTTGGCGCAAGCCACCAGAGAGCGCTACGTGTCAGCTCCAGAACCACTTGCGCTATGCGCTTTTAAAATAGAGCATTGCTCTTTAAAGTTAGCACAACTCCACCAGAGCGCGCCACGTGTCAGCAGCGCACTGGCGCGGCGCACTGCGCTAGCGTGACACGTGTCACCTCCACAAGCGCTTGCGCTCAATAATTAGTGCAAAGCGCCTGACAAGCCACTGTCAGTTTGATTAATGCACTGCATTATTTACAAAATGTCACGACCCAGAGTTCGACCCGTGACCGGCACTTAACCACGCAACGCCTACAGGCGTAACATGACTAAGTAAGCCGAACCCAGAAAACAAAACCATTAAAAATTTGGAGTGTTGAAACATTTAGAAAACTTAAGTTACTTAGTAGCAATCATTTTTGGTTCAAGTTATTATTTAAAACATTTTAAATAACATTTCCTTTTTAAAAGTTTGTCCCGAAATCGGGTAAAAGGCGAGATATAATTAAAAGTAACATGTGGAATAAATAGAGTATCACAATAGGAGAATCGCGCCCAACTGTGGAGAAATCACCTCAATATAAATACGACGCCGAAGCGAAGAATGAGCAGTAAAGTGGAAAACAAATATCATAAGAGGTAAAACTGCCTGAATAAAGTCGGCTCACAACGAGCTCGACACCAGAGTACAAATAACATACATCGTCCTCACAACTGTCTCTAAGTCAATACATGAAAGTAGATGGAGAGTACTAGATACATCAAGATGCAACTGAAAAGTAAACAGATACCGTACAAACCCACCTAATAGCAAAAGGGCTAACACTCCTCAGCAATGGTATCTGTGTCAAAAGGTGCGGTAAACAGCCTGCCGCGACTACTCCCAAGGGTAACCTGCAAGCACTGTGGCACAACGAGGGTGAGTTGCCAACTCGTGAATTGTAGATAACATATAAAGGTAATCGCGAGTATGTACGTACTGCGATACTCTAACCTATGCCAACAGATAACATTTATATGATTAACTGATTACTCATATCAGGCAGCAAATGTAATCTAAAAGTCTCCCCATATGATGTACAAGGTATGCAATAATCATGTCTGATATGGAATCTAACAACCCTATATAGCAAGAGCAGGGTATGCGATAATCATGTATGGCATGTGTACTATAACAGGTACAATAGGTACAGGATGAGATGTCAATACTAAATGCTGAGTATGGGAATAAATAGTGTCAACACGGAATATCAACGTGGAAAAATGACCGGTGTCCATCAATACACCCAATTCCCAGTAAAACTCAGGCGCCGTCATCCACATCGGCCCTAAATCCTGTGAATCTCATACAATCGTGAGTGCCCAACATCGGCACCCAAATCTCATAAAAACAACCGTGTCCAGCATCGACACGCAAATCCTCCAATATGGGGCGTCCGTCCATCGGATCTGCCCACGGGCTCCGTCTGCGGAATCGGCCCTCGGCCCCCGGCAGTACGCGTCGTCCCGTATCCATCTATCGACTCTGGTCGGTATTCTCCGGATAATCGCCAGGTCTAACCAATCACCGGTAGGTAGTAGTCCCTCCGCCGGGCTCACCGTCTAACAATATGAGTCTTCTCGCCCCGGGTTACCGTACCGGGTCCACCGTGTACCCACAGTCGGTGCCTACCTCTTCTCGAATCGGGTATACTCACACAAGCTCTCTGGAACCGAGAAAACTCATGGTGGACGCACTAAAATATCATTTCAAGGGAAACCGGGTTTTTAAACAGTGCGTATTTTCTTAAATTAGTACTCCGGTTCCCAAATCCAGAAATCATAAAATCAAATACAATGCGTAATCCATGCAACATATCATATGGCGCTAAGAGTAAAAGAAAAGGGAAAACCGCTCTTTTGAATGATCTAGTTTTGAGAATAACGCCTGCGGTCCCTTAGTTTTTAAAACAAGTCTATATTATCCATGTATGTAGCTTATGAATATGTGTATCGGTATGGATGTGTGCATGGATAAGTATGCAAAGTGGATATAGCAATGTACATGTGCACAACTGAAGACATATGATGTGTATGCGCCCAAGTAGGGTTATATCAATGAAGGTACTCACGAAAGTGCATATACAGTGTGCATGGTATGGATATCCATATGATCGTAGGTGGAAAATCATGACAACATCAAATAAGCAGAATCAAACATGAGGTTTATAGCAATCCTATAATGTGAGTGTCAGGCAATCACTAACGGTGTGAGTGTAGCATATAAATTGTGCTCGTGCAACTTGGACCGTTAGTGACAGTGCAGTGTTCTATACTATCAGTTCTATATATATATATATAAGACGGTATGCTACTCTAGTATGCATGTATGAACACATAAAACTAACATCCTGTTACGCCCTGACGCTTAACGCCATACGGGCGATTTACCCGTAGATGTTAAATCTACTCACCTGGTCGCGTGCTAAGTATAGCCGACCACCTCTTCCCTTTCCTGGCGGCGTCTGACGTATCCGCCTGCGAACCTGGAATTAACACAAGAATCCCAATATATCAAAATCTCGTAAAATGCGATATCGGAACGAAACGAGAAACTCGCGTCGCGAATTGACGCGCGCACGCGATACGCTGGAACGTGTGTGTGTCCAGAAATCGATCCGATACGCCGCGATACGCCGAATCACAGAATCCACTCACGTATCGCGCAAAATAAAATACCAGAAAATGACATACAGTACCAGATTTTACCCAGGTTAGGATATTACAAAATAATATATATACCCTGGACCCATAAAATGTAGTAGACACCTGTACCAAAAACCCTAACCCCTAACCCCCTAGTCTGGCCGCAAATTGCGGCCAGAACGGATATTTCGGCGGCCTCAGGTTGAAGTGGTGGGGACGGGCTCTGTTGGTGGGGTCAGGGTGTCACCAGTAATCTATGGTCCAAACAATTTTATTCTGAACCAACACGGTTAACAGCAGATCTCAAAAAGCCATGTTTTTGCTTAAAACGTCAAGTTTGGTCCAATCTGAAAACTGAAGGTATTTTAGTGTAATCTGGGGTTATCCTAGGTTAACTTGGCCTCAACAACACTTACTTAGGCTAGTCTACCCAACACCAACCTCACCTAAACACACTTTCACAAAAATTACCCAAACAAGCACAAAAACGTATAATTATCGCTAATCGAAGCTATTTCTACACAACTAAGCAACAAGGAAGGTGTTTAGAAGTTATACCCCACTAGGAACCTCACGAACAAGGAGAAGGAGAAGAAGAAGAGGGGTGGAGCTTGCTGGGGTGCTGTTGTTTCAGCCGAGCTGCTGCTGTCTCTCCAGAAGCAGGGGTTGCTGTTCTGGCTGATGCATTTGCTATTGTTTTTGTGATTGTTTTCTGTAGTGTTGTTGTGTTGTGTTGTGTATGGAGTTGTGTTGTGTAGTGTATGGAGCTGTGTTTTGTAAGGAGTTGTATAAGGAGTTGGGGCTGTTTGGAAAGAGAGTATTGCTGTTGCTGATGTAGCTGAGGCTGAAATCAGGATTTGAGCTGATGCTGATCTTATGGTTCTGAATTGTTTTGGGCTGAGGTAGCAGCTATGCTGATGTAGGTTAAGTGAGAGAGTGAGTTTGAGATTATGTGTGAGTGAGAGATGTGAGGGATGTGAGTGGGAAGGAGAGTGTGGAGGCTATAAAAAGTTATGAAGTGAAGTGGGTGTGACCTTTTCTTAAGCCACCATTTTCTCTCTCTATCAAAGCTAACATGACACCTGTCATTCTCTCTCTCTCTCCTCAACCCAAGTCAACCCCAAAAGAATATTAATCCCTTTATATTTTTAGAAAAGCAAATTCTTAATTTAAAACTAATTAGCCTAACAAGAGGGATTAGGACACCATGGTTTCCTAAACATGGTTTAACCCAATTTAACCCTTGGTTACATGCACATGTTTGTGCAAGCTTAGGAAAATTCTAGAAAAATGCTTATTAATTTTGATAAATTATTTGGAAGTCAATTTGGTAAAATTTTATTAAAGAATTTCACTAATAAGAATATAATTAGTTACTAATATAATCCTAGTTGTTACACAAAAGGGCCAAGCCCAATTAAAAAAGGCCTAACAGGCCTAATAAAATGCAATGCATTATTTTAAAAAGAGCAGAGCCCAAACCAAAACAGATGCTCTGTATCATTTACAAAGGGACTTAGCCAAAATCAAAAAAGCCTAGCAGGCCAGAATAAAATGCAGTGCATTATTAAACAGGGGCAAAGCCCTAGCACAGGCCTAATAGGCCAAAGATAAATAAAAACGTTGAACATTTTTCAACTGGACTTAGCCCAATCATGGCCGTAAGTCCTCAAATTAAATTGACTGAGCAAGATTGCTCTCTTAAATCAATTTACATCCGGTTCAAGGGTACATCTCTAAACTCTTCTGACACCTATCGTTGTAATCCTTCAACGACGTCAGAGAGGTGACGGGTCCCGACAACCACACATCGATACGGACTGCGGGGTCCTTAAACTCGTGGACCGAAACGTCCTTAAACTAATATTCGTCCCGAAATGGGAATGTTGGACCGAAATGTACTTAAACTAATGTTCGTCCCCAAATTGGAATGATTGACCACCATGTCCCTAAACTGGAAATCGACCGCAACGTCATTAAACTAAACATTCGAGCCAATTGCTCTCTTGTCGGATCCAAACGATCCCGTTTAGTTGATCTTAGTCTGGAGATTAGGCTAACGTATCCTTAACAAAAGTTTAAGTTGATCTTAGACTTAAATAGGGCTAACGTATCGTTAAACCAAAAACCCAAACCCAAATCTAAGAAAATATGGATTTTGACTAATCCACGTCCTACGGGCGACGACATAAATTAGTCTCCGTATACAATCCACGGCAACCACAAACAAAACAAACACCCACGACACGAAGTGAAATTCTGGAGAAGGAGAAAGTTTCTACCGCGGTGCGGTAGCGTAATTAACTGCAGGGGCTTGCGCCTGCAGGGAAGAGCGTCCCCACAATCAAAAACCCCTCAGGCGAGGGGGAATCTGAAGAAGTCTGCTATATCGGCCGCATCCGTCTAAATCTCCGATACACGGTGCCATAAATCAACTTGGCATCTTCGGAGAGGTGGACGGATAAAACCAAATAGCATCTGCCCCGAATCTCAGGTAAGACGAACCTACGCGGTCACGTCTCTATGTTCGGAGGGGAACAACGTGCTTATGGTTAAACCCACTGCCAGCGTATGGTTTTACGGCAGGGTTCGATCACATATGTGTACTTGTGCATGCATGATGTTCGGACGGTTAATACTAGTGGGCTTTGGTTTAATCCGGATCCTAGTATTATATTTGTTGGATTATTTTCGTCTCTTTGTATTCGTATTCTTCGGAATACGGATGCGTGTATGTATATACGGTTGAGGGGTATTCTTATAATTTATTACAAGATTAATTTTAGAAGATTACACATCTTTATGGTTTAGACCTTTTTGGATTAAAAGGTTATTGAGGTGTCGGATAAGGAGTTTATTGAATATTTGTGGCATTGCTAATTAGTGACCCATGGTTACTATTCTAGCATGCTTAAGGTTTTGTTTATTGTGAGATTATTGTTGACTTGAGATATTATGGTTGACTCTAGATATTTTGGTGGCATGGGATATTTTTTATGGTTGGCATCATTATTTATTAGATAATCTCACAACAAACAAAAGAACAAACCATTATTCATTTCATTTTCTCTCTCTTGAGTTACTCTAAACTCTCATCCTCATGGCATCTTCTTCTTCCTCTAGCTCCACCCAAACCCTCTCATGAGTTGAGAATCCTTGGGTATCTTGAGATAAATTAATCCTACATCACTCTCTACTTCATCTACGATACGTAGTGTAGCGATCTAGATACCCTAGTTTCCTCGGATATGAGGTTCGAGCTCGTAGCATAGACTCTCGGGTGGATCATCTTCGATGTAGGAGACCGGAGATCCTGCTTTATCAAGGAAGCCCCTAGGAGCTAGGGATGATGGTTGAAGACCGAAGGACACGGATCTATTCGGTATAACCATTCTATCTCCTTTGCATGTTTTGTTATTTAGGGCTTATGGGTAGATCCGTGTAATTGGTTGTGGTAGCGCCATGTTTTATAAATTTTTGTTCCACATTTGGTCACGGATTGATGGCCGTGACGCTGCCGTAACCCAACACGGTATCAAAGCCACTCCATAAGCCTTAGTTAACTCATTGCGACATTATAAATCCGTTGTTTTGTCGTGCGAAAACTGCCGACAAAAACAGTTCCAAAAACTCAAAGTTTGAGATGTATGCATACCCCGCGGGCTCACGGTTTGAACCGAGAAGCCTTCTTGTGGTGCATGGGCACCCCGGGGAATCCCCTGGGAGGACCGAACGGCTGGGCCCACTCCCTAAGACCACCACAAGGTGGTCTTGGCTGTGGGGACCCGAAACTGCCCCAACTTGTGCAGTTTCGGGTCTGCTTCACCTCCTGGACACCTCGGGGCGGCCTCAGGGGTGGGGTACCCCCTTTAGGCCCCCCGACTCGAAGTTAATTTCGTGCTCTAATTCCCCGCGAAGGTTTGGATGCGTTTCGTTTTGATTTGGACTTCCGAATTGGCTTTAAACGGTCGGTTTTTGGAACTTTAGCTCACCGTTTTTTCATGGTTTTGGAAATTGGTTTGGTTTGCTAATTGCGTGCGGAATTATAATGTCATAGTTTTTAGTACATACATTACTATCTGCGACCGTGAATGTCATTAGAGAGGTACAACTTGTCTAATTGCTATAGTTCTTTTAGACGGGTTTGCGAACGTGACATTCACGTTGATGTTTTGTGTTGTGTTATGTGTTGGCTGCATCGACGGGGTGGATAGCTTGGGTGAAATGTTAGTACAGTTTAGATTTATTTGTACATTTGATATCACGGGGCGAGCGTCCGACATGTGGACTTCCGTCACCGCCTGTTTGTATATTATTTATTTGGGGCACGACTGGGTTGAGGTCGATATCACCGTTGTACTTATTTTCTTTTCTGTACTAGGATTACCCCGCAGTGGAGTGCACGTATAGCCGGGTTCTAAAGGGCAACGGGCCCGCATCTCATGGCATCGAGATGCGGGGCCTCACTCTAGAATTTGCGGGATATTCACCGCACTCTTAGAGGGTACAAGTTGACCCAAGGAGGAGTGCTCAAGTTACCGGATTCCGTGAAGTGCCGGGTGGCCCATTCACTTTGATGAAGGGGGCTGCCTTGCTTCTGGTTTTGGCGGGTAACTTTCCGCGCTCGTAGGGGTCTATATTTTCATTGCACAGGCTATCCACACGGCCAGGGGAACGTCGGGTTTCAGTTGCGGCTCAAAAGAAACTCGGGGCTCGCAGATTATCAGTATTGTTCTGTGATGCTTATCGCTATTCCGTGATGTTGCATATATCAAGCCTGGAACGATTATTACATATATATATATATATATACATATATATATATACTAGTAGATATTGTATATGTTTTGCATCCGCGCTAGTCTAGTCCCCGCTCTGTCGTTAGTTAAGTAACCTAACGGGTGATGATGGGACCCAGTGGCGAATGCAGATGGCATATACGTACATCATATTTTCGTTCTTTTCTGGTTTGATTAATTGATGGGACTGCATTGATTCTGATCAATGCAAAGAAAACTGACCTATTCGATGTTGTTGGAATTTTTTTTCAGAAGTTATTATAGCAAGGACTTTTTCTTTTATTTTGCGCAGTGGTATTTGGTTATGAATATCCAGCATCTCATTCCACGAGGCAAGGGCCGAGATCCCTTCATCGGGAGTGACCCTTTGGGCCGAAGTTTGCATCAGGGTAATAACTTCACTATAGTCTATTACCTTTTGCTTTGCATCGAGATATTCACTTAGGAATATTCTGCACTGTTGGATATATATGCCCTAGAGGCCTTCATTGTATAGGATGCTAGGGATATGTATGTACATGACAATCTTTCTTAATATGATAGTACGCTATTTGGTTTGACTTTATCTTAACGTGTGATATATTTTACTTAGTATTTATAAACATGTTGATAAAGCCCATAGGGTGTTTTCCTGACTACCGGCGTTGTGATGGCAGTCATACTTGTGGGAGCTGGATAGTCAATAGGCACATCCTTAGATGTCCCTGGTCGCAGTAGTATCGAGACTGGGCATCGATACTCCAGAGTAGACTAGTGTATACATATCTAGACACTGACGAGGGGCGATGGATTGGTCCCCCAGCCATTGGTGATGTGCACCTAAGATTGTATACAGATGCTCACTGGGTATGAGTACACCGGACAGGACTCGCCGAGAACTGACTGGACGGTATTTATACCTAACGTCAGATAGCAGTTCTCAGGTGACATGTGTGCAGATAGTCCGTTGACTTAAGGTCGTAATTTGTCTCGTGTGAGTTCCCACTGTGCTTTGATTACTACCCTACCACGGTTCAAAGGAGTCGTGCAAACAGGTTTTAGTTGGGCACAATCCCGAGCCACATGGAGGCAGTGAGCGACTGTTAGGGATTCGTCTCTCCCGGTATAGGGAGTTGATATCGCACAGTGATCAGTTGGTCATTACCATAAGTCCCTGTCCAGGGCTGATTGAGAATTACTGATGGACTGATCAGTATATTCTCGGATGGTCTTGAGCCATGCCGGCATGACTTGTACGGTTATTAGGGGTCTGACGTTCACCACCCCCCTAGACCATACATGCGATACTCTTAGACGAACAGACTGGACTGCGCGGATATTGTCACGGACAGGCTCATTAGGAGTTCGGATGGGTTTCCTCATCGGCCTTCTTATCGACATCTATCTGGGGACCGTTACGTACAACTAGTGCCGCTTGCGGTATGTGGTTAAACCCACTGCCAGCATAGTAGTCGATTCTTTAGAGTCCCACACAGAGATTTCCCAACTCCAGGAGAAACGATAAAGAGGTTGTACGGTTATACGACAGGGGTTCGGAAGAATACGTGTTTAAACGCACGTACGACATTCGGACAGTTTTTACTAGACGGCTTTGGTTTAAGCCAGCTTCTAGTATCAGGTTATTGGATTTATACAGTCTAAAGTTTTTCCGTGTTTTCACGGATAGGAGGGGCGTTCTCGTAATTATACGGGAAGCTTCTAGAAGCCTGGTGACTTGACGGTTTAGGTGGCATTATAAATAAATGATATTGTGACTCATTTTGTGTGATTCATTATGTCATTAATGCATTATTAAATGCTTAATGACTCACATAGTGAATCACTCATAATACATTAATGTAAAATGATGTATAATCTCATTTTATTCATTTATTCATTTATTCATTATGCTTCATATATCAAGTGAGAAAAAATATCATTATCATTATCTTCTTCACCTTTTCTCTCCTCAATCTCACTCTCTCTTCATACTCTAATCCTACCACTCATGAGTTGAGATCAAGGATTAGAATAGACTAAACACTCCATAACCTAACTCTATATGATATAAGTTCCTATGATTAGCAACTAGAGAAACTTAGTTACCTCATGTTTGGAGGTGAAGTTTGGATTAGGGTTCTCGGGTGGATCATCTATCACTTAGAGGAGGCCGAGGAGGATGTAGAGATCGAAAAGGCGAAGAACACGATTCACTAGGTATAATCTCTTTACATAGTAGCTAAGAACTTCTATGGTTGTTGTTAATTATCGTTTAGCAAAGATCTTCGGTTAGTCGATGTATGCTTAAAGAACAAGATCGTTTTTCATATTTCCGCCTCCCCGCAACTCGTGGGTTATTGCACATCGACTTACAGTGGTATTAGAGCCTCACTAAACAATATTTAACTCACTTGCAAAGTCGTATGAATTTCGAACGCAAAACGAACCGGAGAATACACGGATATCACATAGTTTCTGTCGATTTTAAAATGAGGCCTAAAATTTTTTCAGCTACTTCCAGAATAACCTACATGAAATTATAAGAACACTGAAAAAAAATGGGCTCCTGAATCGGCCACTGAGCCGCGGAATCGCGGCCGAACCCACCGATCCGCCGCGGATCCGCGGCCGAGTTAGAGCCGATTCAGCCCAGTTTTTCCCTGTAAATCTTTTGTGATGTTTTGTCTTTTCTGGAATGATTTATTTTCTACTCAAGTTTCAGATTTACAAAGAAGTTTTGGTGTAAAATCTAATGTGTTTGATTGATCGAAATTATACGAGGTTTTCTAGTTTGATTATATCTTTGAACTGTATTATGTGTTCGTAAACCTCCCCTAACTGCTAGTATGTCGGTTGGCGGGGGGTTGCACATATCTGTAATGTTATAACTGTTTGTGATTATGAACTGTATTGGTTTGTTGTGATGATTAGCCGGGGTTTAGCGATGGGTTATTGTATTAATTCTTTCGATGCAATTGTAATAAGTTGTAATATTATTTTTGTGGGGCACATCCAGATTGCGGTTGTAGCCACTATTGTATTATTTCTTTTTACTGTTTTTGCTCCGAGGATAGACCCAAGGTGGGGTGCACAAACTACCGGATATTTCGAAGTGTTTAGTGGCCTACTCACGTCCTTGAGGGAGACCGCTTCACTTCGGGTACTTGGCGGGTAGTTTGCCGTACCCGTAGGGGTCTGGGGTGGGGTAATGGCTATTCATTACAACTGTGTAATCCATCTTTCCTTGCAGGCTCAATAGAAACGCGGATTGCTTGCATATCCAATAAAGTTTATCTGTGATCTGGAATGCCTATTATTGCGTCTGACGAATGTACAATATCTATATATGATAGCTATTTAGATGTCACTTATATTTTACACCCGCGCTAGCCCAGCCCCCGCTCTGCCGTTAGTTAAGTAACCTAACGGGTGATGACGGGACCCCGTGGCGAATGCGGATGGCATAAGAGGACGTTGTATTTTCGTTGTTGTCTGTAATGATAGGTTAATGATGGGACGCATTATTATTAATGCAAAGAAAATAAAACCTAAACTGAATCGTTGGAACAATTTCAAAACCACTCTGTTTTCTTCAAAAGGCAAAATTTAAATGCGGTGCTTAAACCACTCCTTTTAATAAAGGCTATCTTGATTCCTTCGATTAAATCAAGTTCACTACATTAACGGTTTTTTTCCAAAATCCAGCCGTAACCCTCCGTCGTTTCAAATAGACAGCACATCGTATTCATGCTATGCTTGTTGGCGTACGTCAAGGCATAGTGTATGGTAGCAGTGTGTTTGCTTATTTGTTGCATGGATAGATGCATTAGTATAGGACAGACGTACAGCCTTGTTGGCCTACGTCAAGGGCATGTACGATGTACCTAAATTAATCAGGACAACGACGGGTAGAACTTGACTTGCGTCTTATGATTTGTTGGCCTACGTCAAGGTCATAACAGCTTCGGGTAAAAATCACATTGGGAGTTTCAAACATAAAGGAAACTTGGAGATTTAGAATACCTTCTGGAGTGTGGTGACTAGAGTGGCTTCCATCTAGTGCATCATACAATGATAGTTGGATCCCGATCCTACTGATGAGTAGGATTACTCTCGGGAAAACTTTCTCACTTAACAATCAATGCTATAAACCAATTAGGTGTCCAGAAAGGTGTTAGAGGGGCTACGCCTCCAGGGAAAATAAGTTATTTAATTAAGGAACTTCGCGAAAGCGTTGGAAAACCTCCCTCGAAGTACCAACACTAGCCTGGCTAAAAGGTTAAGCAAGTATTGTGACATGTGATTAAATCCTGACTAGTTCTTCTTTTAGGTTTTGAAGAAGGATTTGAGGGAACAGTGGGAGCCATCCTGTTTAGATAAATTGATAACCAATCTAAACTTGCAAGAGCATATGCTGAGTGTTTTCTTTTCTCTCTCTCTGGCAGCTACCATGACAGGACTAAAACTATTACTTGAAAAAAATATACTGACCGGGCAGAACTATAAAGATTGGCTAAGGAACGTCAACATTGCACTGACTTATGACAAAGTAGCATATGTTACCACCGCTGTTCCTCCCCTTATCCCAGGACCAGATTCCTCAGTTGTGGTCAAGGAAGTTCGCAAAACCTGGGATCTAGACTGTGAGAGAGCTAAGTGTATCATGCTGGCGTCCATGAACAATGAACTCCAGAAACAACACGAGAGTATGGATATTATATCCATCTTTCTCCATTGCAAGGAATTGTATGGGGAGCACTCACGTATCGCGAGGTACGAGACCTCAAGGAAACTCTTCAAGATGAGGTTAGCTCCAGGATCTCCAGTAGGAGAGCACGTCCTCAAAATGATCAGCCTCATAGAGGAACTCGCAAACCTGGGATGCGTGCTAGAGAACAATTTGTATATCGAATTGATTTTGCAGTCCCTTCCCCACACCTTCTCTCAGTTCGTGCTAAGCTTCAACATGCACGAAATGGAAGCTGATCTTCCAAAGCTCCTGATTGTTTCGAAAGAGTGTATTTATAGAATAACCGCAATCAGAACGGTGTCGCGTGTAGCTAGACCGAGGTGAGTACGGGTCGTCCTCTGGGAAATGTGGAACCTTTTATTTTTACTTTAGATGTGTTGAGAAAGTGAGGAGGAATAAAGAATTTTGTGAAAAGTTTCTAGATCTACTTTAATGTAAAATATAGATCTAGATTATTTTAGAGATTTAAATAATATAATAATAGGGCTTGTAGGGTTCGTTAGGATTTAGTAGTTATGGAAGATTAATTAAAAGTTACCCTTTTTATCCATTAATAGATTTAGAACTAGATCGACGGTGATGCGTGTAGATTAGGGTTTCTGGAGGGAAAAGGAATCCCACTCGTAACCCTTATCTCGACACGGAACTCCGTTCATATCTAGCCTTTACCAAAACAATCATTAATCTAATCTCTAATCGCGGTCGGAACTAGCAAGGAATTGCTAGCGCGCCCGATTAGGATTTTAATGATTATTTTGATAAAGTTCCTAAACTTTATAGGACTTAAAAAGGGTTTAATTATTTTCATCCCCCATTAACCTACCCTAATCCTACGAACCCTAACAAGCGGAGAATTACTCGCGCATGTTGGGAGAAGAAGATGAAAAGAAAGAGAGGGGGAACATAATGTAAAAACAAACAATTGAATAAAAAAAACTACCTTTATTAATCAACTCCTTCAAACTACACTTTTAATCCATAGAAAATGATTACAAAACTTGATTTGCTTCTCGATCTTTCCTAGGGAGGTAGTCGAACAGTCGATGATCAGCCTGGATGCGTGAGCGTCGGGAGCTTCGCGATCTCTTCGGCTTGATCCTTTTCCAAGAGGCTCTCGGTGCCTTTTTATAGTGCAAAGCCAGAATCTTTAGGCTGGAAACTTGGTAAAATTCAGCATTTATCAATCTCCAAAAATCTTGCCTTCCAACTCATCATGATTGCGGCGGATCCGCGGCCCCTGGGTGGGTTTGGCCGCGGATCCGCGCTCAAGGGATGAGATCTCTCTGTCGTTTTTCTTGGGCTCTCTGATGGTGAAATTTGGCAATCCTAGGCACCTTTATATTTCAGAAATCTTCTCTCGGTTGCTTCCAGACTTGGTCTCCAAGTTTGCTTCTTAATTTGGCAAGTTTTCTTCAACAAATTGATTTGTTTGTTAAATCCTTCATAACAACTTGGAAATATTCTGCACAACAACTCAAATAAGATTTTAGTAGACTTTGTTCTGCTAGGATTAGATCAATAATATTATTTGCTTACATTTTCCTACCAAATGATAATTAACATATATTAACACATGGAAAATAATGTTTTTACACATAAACCCTCATATGTATAATATATTATAATATAGTCCTTTTTTAATATAAAAATGGTAGGAAAAATGTACTACAAATGTGCAGTTTTATCGACTGAACAGCTCCTCAACATGTTGAGGGTAGCAGAGACCTCCTTGAAACAGGAGAAGACTCCCATTCTGTATGTTGGCCAATCATCCTCTTCTAAATTTTAAGCAAAAGCTAAAGGGAAGAAGAAGATGAAAGCCACCAAACCGAAGGGTGGGGTCAAGAAGGTATAGGGAACGAACAAGGCAGTAAGGGTGAAGGCAGATATAAATGAATGCTATTATTGTCACAAGCAAGGGCACTTGAAGAAGGACTGTGTGGCCTTCAAAGCCAAGGATAAGAAGCAAGCTGTTGCTTCTGCTTCAGGTGTGTTCGTAATCGAAAATTGTCTTTCAGTAAACTCTACATCATGGGTACTTGATACCGGTTCTGGTTCTCACATCTGTAATTCATTGCAGGATCTGAGAAATGGTAGAGTACTGGGGACATGTGATATGACTCTCCGGATGAGCAATGGAATGCATGTAGATGCTATTGCAATAGGGGAATATCACCTAGGGTTGACTAGTGGGCACATTTTGGTCTTGTACAGCTGTTTTTGTATTCCTAGTATGTTGTATAATATTATATCAGTATCTTTGTTATCTAATGAAGGATATAATTTTGTGCTTGAAAGAAATGTCATGAACATTCTCCTAAATCAAGAACTGATTGCGTATGGCACACTGGAAAACGAGATATACATACTTAATCAACCTCGAATTTTCAATATTCAAATCACACTTAAAAGAAAGGCTCCAGATTCAAATCAAGCCTTCCTATGGCATTGTAGACTTGGTCATATAAACGAAACAAGGTTGACTAAGTTACATAAAAATGGATATCTAGATCCGTTTGAATATTCATGATATACAACTTGTCAATCATGTATCAAAGGAAAAATGACCAAATCTCCGTTCACCGGACACGGAGAAAGAGCCAAAGAACTCTTGGCACTTGTACACAGTGATGTATGTGGTCCAATGTCTACGCAAGAGAGAAGCGGTCACTCCTACTTCATCACTTTTACTAATGACTTCTCTATGTATGGACATGTGTTCTTAATGAAACATAAATCCGAGGCCTTTGAGATGTTTAAGGAGTATAAAAATGAAGTAGAGTAACAAACTGGTAAAAGCATCAAGACACATCGATCTGATCGAGGTGGAGAATACTTAAGTACCAGTTTCCTTGAATGCTTAAAAGAGAATGGAATTCTCTCTGAGCTTACTCCACCTTATACACCTCAGCATAATGGTGTATCAGAAAGGAGGAATCGCACGCTATTAGATATGGTGCGTTCAATGATGAGTAGTGCTGAGTTGCCATTTTCCTTCTGAGGATTTGCTCTAGAATCAGCAGCATACTTATTGAATAGAGTTCCAACTAAGTCTGTGCCTACCACTCCATATGAAATATGGAGCGGGAAGAGACCATATCTCAAGTATATCAAGATATGGGGGTGTCCGGCATATGTTAAAAAGCATAGTCCGGATAAGCTCGAGGCACGATCGGTTTTGTGCAAGTTTGTAGGATACACCAAACATTCAAGGGGGTACATGGTCTACCACGCTGAAGAACAAAAGGTGTTTGTCGCTCGCCACATTGTCTTCTTAGAAAGCGAATTTCTTGCAAAAGAAATTAGTGGGAGCGCGGTAGAGCTGGAATAAATTCCAGAACCTCAAACTGCTGCTGAGGACATAGTGGAATCTCAGGTTTCAATAGAAGCCGACGAACCAGCGCCACTACGCAGATCTAGTAGGCTTTCTCATCCTCCTGAAAGATACTATGGTTTTCTTTTAGATGGGGATCGAGAGGATTGCATCATCGATGATGATGAGCCAACTAGTTTTCAGCAGGCTATCACGAGTATTGACTCGGTGAAGTGGCTGGATGCTATGAGATCTGAAATGGAATCCATGTACACCAATAAAGTATGGACTTTAAAAGTTGCTCCTCCTGGGGTGAAACCAGTTGGATGCAAATGGATCTTCAAAAAGAAGATTGGTGCACTTGGACAAGTGGAAACCTACAAAGCTAGACTCGTTGCAAAAGGTTTTCGTCAAAGACCAAGATTGGACAATGATGAAACCTTTTCACCTGTAGCTATGCTTAAATCCATTCGGATCCTGCTTCCCATTGCTGCCTTCCATGACTATAAAATCTGGCAGATGGATATAAAAACAGCTTTTCTAAAGGGACATTTAGTAGAGAGTGTTTACATGGATCAACCGGAAGGTTTCATAGAAAGTGGGAGCAGCGGAAGAGTGTGCAAGTTGCTTAAATCCATCTATGGATTAAAGCAAGGATCGCGGAGTTGGAACATCTGCTTTGATGAGACAGTCAAAGAATTTGACTTTATCAAAAATATAGATGAACCATGTATTTATAGGAAGATTGTAGATGGAGCAGTAGTCTTCCTCATTTTGTACGTCGACGACATACTTCTGATAGGGAATGATATCCCTATGCTACAATCAGTAAAGCTCTTCTTGTCACAGAAATTCTCCATGAAAGACTTGGGTGATGCAACCTACATTTTGGGCATTAAGATCTATCGTGATAGATCTAATAGAATGTTAGGACTTTCACAGTCCAGATATATTGACACTATACTAAAGAGATTTAGTATGGAAGATTCCAAGCACGGTAATATACCCGCTTGTCACGGGATCACCCTCTCTAAAGAGATGTCTCCAAAGACTGATGAAGAGAGGGCTCGCATGCGCATTATACCATACGCTTCGGCAGTATGATCTATAATGTATGCGATGTTATGTACCAGACCAGATGTAGCTTACGCACTTAGTGTAGTAAGCAGGTATCAGTCTGACCCAGGTGAGAAGCATTGGATAGCGGTAAAGAACATTCTCAAGTACCTGAGAAGGACTAAGGAGATGTTCTTGATTTACAGTAATGGAGACCTCCAGGTTGAGGCTTTTACCGACTACGGATTCCAAAGTGATAAAGATGAATCTAAATCCATTTTGGGTTTTGTGTTTACCCTCAATGTAGGGGCGGTATGTTGGAGGAGTTCCAAACAGGATACCGTCGCAGACTCAACTATGGAGGCTGAGTATATAGCCGCTAGTGAAGCCGCAAAAGAGGCTGTCTGGATGAGGAAGTTCATCGCTGAACTTCAGGCGGTTCCGTCCATTGCCAATCCAATACCTTTGTATTGTGATAACAATGGGGCTGTAGCATTAGCGAAGGAACCAATGTCCCATCAGAAATCCAGGCATATCTTAAGGCGGTTTCACCTGATCAGGGAGATCGTGGATCGTCAGGAGATCGAGGTACGGAGAGTGGACACAAAAGACAACACGGCAGATCCATTCTCCAAGGCCATCCCTCAAGTCCAGTTCGAGAGGCTGTTTGATATGTTGGGCATGCGGTACGCCAGCAACTGGATCTAGTGCAGACAGTGGGTACTCATTGCACCAATTATAGGCCTTAGTGCAAGTGGGAGATTGTTGGATATATATGCCCTAGAGGCCTTCATTGTATAGGATGCTTGGGATATGTATGTACATGACAATCTTGCTTAATATGATAGTACGCTATTTGGTTTGACTTTATCTTAACGTGTGATATATTTTACTTAGTATTTATAAACATATTGATAAAGCCCATAGGGTGTTTGCCTGACTACCGGCGTTGCGATGGCAGTCATACTTGTGGGAGCTGGATTGTCAATAGGCACATCCTTAGATGTCCCTGGTCGCAGGAGTATCGAGACTGGGCATCGATACTCCAGAGTAGACTAGTGTATACATATCTAGACCCTGACGAGGGGCGATGGATTGGTCCCGCAGCCATTGGTGATGTGCACCTATGATTGTATACAGATGCTCACTGGGTGTAAGTACACCGGGCAGGACTCGTCGAGAACTGACTGGATGGTATTTATACCTAACGTCGGATAGCAGTTCTCAGGTGACATGTGTGCAGATAGTCCGTTGACTTAAGGTCGTCATTTGTCTCGTGTGAGTTCCCACTGTGCTTTGATTACTACCCTACCATGGTTCAAAGGAGTCGTGCAAACAGGTTTTAGTTGGGCACAGTTCCGAGCCACGTGGAGGCAGTGAGCGACTGTTAGGGATTCGTCTCTCCCAGTATAGGGAGTTGATATCGCACAGTGATCGGTTGGTCATTACCATAAGTCCCTGGCCAGGGCTGATTGAGAATTACTGATGGACTGATCAGTAGATTCTCGGATGGTCTTGAGCCATGCCGGCACGACTTGTACGGTTATTAGGGGTCTGACGTTCACCACCCCCTAGACCATACATGCGATACTCTTAGACGAACAGACCGGACTGCACGGATATTGTCACGGACATGCTCAATAGGAGTTCGGATGGGTTTCCTCATCGGCCTTCTTATCGACAACTACCTGGGGACCGTTACGTACAGCTAGTGCCGCTTGCGGTCTATGGTTAAACCCACTGCCAGCATAGTAGTCGAGTCTTTAGAGTCCCACACAGAGATTTCCCAACTCCGGCGAAACGATATAGAGGTCGTACGGTTTTATGACAAGGGTTCGGACGAATACGTGTTTAAACGCACGTACGACATTCAGACAGTTTTTACTAGACGACTTTGGTTTAAGCCAGATTCTAGTATCAGGTTATTGGATTTATACAATCTAAAATTTTTTCGTGTTTTCACGGATAGGAGGGGCGTTCTCGTAATTATACGGGAAGCTTCTAGAAGCATGGTGACTTGAGGGTTTAGGTGGCATTATCATTAAATGATATTGTGACTCATTTTGGGTGATTCATTATGTCATTAATGCATTATTAAATGCTTAATGACTCACATAGTGAATCACTCATAATGCATTAATGTAGCATGATGAATAATCTTATTTTATTCATTTATTCATTATGCTTCATATATCAAGTGAGAAACAATATCATTATTATTATCTTCTTCACCTTCTCTCTCCTCAAGCTCACTCTCTCTTCATACTCTAATCCTACCACTCATGAGTTGAGATCAAGGATTAGAATAGACTAAACACTCCATAACCTAACTCTATATGATCTAAGTTCCTTTGATTAGCAACTAGAGAAACTTAGTTACCTCAAGTTTGGAGGTGAAGCTTGGATTAGGGTTCTCGAGTGGATCATCTATCACTTAGAGGATGCCGAGGAGGACGTAGATATCGAAAAGACGAAGGACACGATTCACTAGGTATAATCTCTTTACATAGTAGCTAAGAACTTCTATGGTTGTTGTTAATTATCGTTTAGCAAAGTTCTTCGGTTAGTCGATGTATGCTTAAAGAACAAGATCGTTTTTCATATTTCCGCCTCCCCGCAACTCGTGGGGTGTTGCACATCGACTTACATGCACCTCATTCGACGAGGAAAGAGCCGATTTCCCTTCACCGGGAGTGACCTCTTTAGCAAAAGTTTTCGCCACTATATATTTGTAAAGCTATCCGGTTCCTTCGACGATATCAAGTTCATTATGTTAAAGGTTTTTCGCCAAAAACCATTCGTAGCCCTCCGTCATTTCAGATGGGTAGTACTTAGTATTCATGCTATTTTTGTTGGCCTTCGTCAAGTCATAGTGTATAGTAGCTGCTTGTTACTTTTCTGTTGCATTGATAGATGCGTTAGTTTGGGGCAGTCGTACAACCTTATTGGCCTTCGTCAAGGGCGAGTACAGGTGGGTTCAAATTAACCTGGACAATGAAGGGTAGAACTTGACATGTGACTTATAATTTGTTGGCCTTCATCAAGGTCATAAGAGCATGGGGTAAAAATCACATCGGGAGTTTCAAACATACAGGAAACTTGCCAGATATGCGCATACCTTCTGGAGTTTGATAACTTGAGTGGATTCCATCAAGTTATATGCGATAATAGTTGGATCTCGATTCCCACTGATTAGTTGGTTTACTCCTCTGGTGATTTTAGATGATCCCGACTAATTCTTCTTTTGTGGTTGGAGGAGAATTTGAGGATACAGTGGGAGACATCCTGATTAGATAAAGTGATTAACCATTCTGATCTAGGTTAGAGTGCACGTTGATTGTTTCTTTTTTCTCTCTCATTGGCAGCGACCATGGCCTGACTCTAAACTAAAACTCATGAACCAAGTTAACCGAATCTTCTTAAAACACACTGACTTTTGGATTGTCAGAGTTGCATACTTCATTGCCACTCCTAGTTTTACCCTTTGATTTTCTACGGAACATTCCATATCACTACGAAGATCCATATTTATTTGATATGACCATCGTATAGTTAAATACGAACTCGAAAAAAATAGTTTCAGATTCGAGGATGGTTTCCGGTTCAGGAGAAATTGAATAAGACTATTCAGTTGTTTTTTCCTTTTACCCTCTCTCAAGTTGTAAGGGCTCCTAGGATTAGGAGAGGGTACACCTATTGCGCTTATTGGATAGTCTTCTTCCAAACAATAGGCAGGTGCTGAAAGGTGGGGAAGGAAGAAAACCAATTAGCCCAAGTGCGGTGTACGGAAGGTAATAAATACAGACAAATAAAGGGATCAGAAAGAGGGAAAAGTAAATTGCGAATGTTATCATTCACGAACAAACCGTGTATATCATCGCCACTCCTACTTCACCTTTGAATTTCTCCAGAACACCCCGTATCACTACGAAGATCCACAGTTATTGGATAATCCATCGTATAGTTACATACGAACTCGAAGGAACTTGTTCCAGTTCGAGGATGGATTCTGGTTCAGGAGAAATAGAATAAGATTTATTCAGTTGTCTTTTATCTTTACCTTCTCTCAGGTTGTGAGTACTCCTAAGATTAGGAGAGTACACCTATTACGCTTATTGGGTAGTCTTCTTCCAAACCATAGGCCGGTGCCGAACGGTATGGAAGGAAGAAAACCATTTATCCTAAGGGTGGTGTACATAGGTTAATGAGTAAAGAAAAATAAAGGGATTTGGAGAGATGGCAAGGAAAAATACGGTCACAGTCATGAATCTGGATAATGGAAGAGGCATTACTAGGAATACCCGGATATCCCTTCAAAACATTTACATGTTTAAGTTTCACTATGCGTTGTTAATTGAAAACTGATTTCCTAATTAGATCCTTACTCCAGGGTATGTATTTACCAGGTTTGATTCACACATCTGTATGGTTTTACAGATTATGAGTGGGAGTAAGTTATTGGGAATTCCGAGATTATATCCTCATTATATTGGAATTCGTTGTAATTGGTGATATTTGACGAAATCACCTGAGTTTTTGCCGGACGACAAATATTTGGTTTTGAATATCCGTTGTTATGCACCAATTTCAATCTGATATATCTGTACGTTTATTTTATAAAGTTAGATATAACTTTTTGAAATTATGTCCATGAAATTTACCTAAATCATTTGATGGTTAGGTAAGGAGCATTAAACAGCAGTGTAATTCTTCTTAACCATAGTACAGTTTTTAACCTACGACGCACAGGGTTTGAGTTATTCAACTCAGGGGACTTATACAAAGTATTGTATGTTGTCCAGTGTCCATTAGGACATAGGGGTTGGTTCTCGTACTATATTCTGTTTACTTGTGACTTCTCCAGTTTTAGACAAGTGTTTTGTAGAAATACAGGGTCCATGTTTTGAGAAGTGATAGGTACAAGAATAAAGTAGAGAACCATGTGTTGCAAGTATCAGGATTCCTCAAGGTAATCGAAGATGTAGATACTTGTGTTTGGTATTTAGTTGATAGTAATGTTTGTGAGAACTTGCTTCTCTTTCAGGTTACCCATATTTGGATGCAAACCTAGTTGAGTAATGCTGATCGGTGTCACGACCCGAAAAGTATGGAACGTGACTGGCACTTAAATTACGAAACTTCTCGACGCGTACGTAATCTAAGTAAGCCAAAACCCAGAAATTAAAACCAAATAGAGGAGTAGAGTGAAGGAAAACCAAGATTTATTTAAAGCGATTTAAATCAAATACGTCACATCAAGCTTTTTAAAAGCAACATCATTTTCCGAAAATTTGGGCAGAGTATCCTTTGTAAATACTGGCCACAAACGGGTACAAGACAGGAATATATATATATATATAATGTAGGGTTGCTATGCACGCTCACAAGGTTCTACGAGGCATCAACCATGCCCGATTTAAAATTTAGCCGTGGCGAACAACCCAAAGTTTAGGCGAAAACTAGTATGTTAAACACTTTAACACTAAGTGAGAGGGATTACAACCTTTGTAGATCCGGTCCTTCACTTCTTAAGCTCCGTGTTGAGGTCCGTTCGCTGCGATCATCGTGTTCCGGACTCTCGAGTGGCTTCTGTTAGTTATATGTATGCCCTAGAGGCCATTACTATACATAGGATGTATATTGTAGTGGATGCTTGGACATATATAGGGATGACTTTCTTGCTCGATATGATAGTATGCTATCTGGTTACTCTTTACCTTAACGTGTACACTGATTGTCTCTCTATTACATGTTGGTAAAGCCCATAGGATGTGTACTTGACTACGTGGACTATGATGCGGATCATACTATTGGGGACATGGTAGTCTATAAGTACATCCTTCAAAGTCCCTAGTCGTGGGTGTATCGAGACGGGGCATCGATATACCAGAGTAGACTAGCGTATACCTTCTCGACCCATATAGATGGGCGATGGATGATCCCATATCCATTGTTGTTTGACATCAGAGATGATGTACGGGTGCTCAGTGGAGACTGGGTACACTGGACGGACTCGCCGAGAACTCCCAGATGGTATTATACCTTACGTCAGATGGCAGTTCTCTGGTGACACTGGTACAGGTTAGTCTGTAGACCCGAGATCGTCATAGAGTCTTGTGTGATTCCCACTGTGCTTTGATTTCCACCTTACCACGTCCAAGAGGGCATGCAAAATGGTGGTTTTTGGGTACAGTCCCGAATCACATGGAGGCAATGAGCGATAGGAGGGGTTTCGTCTCTCCCGGTATAGGGAGTTGATGTTGCACAGTGATCGATTGGCTATAACAGGAAGTCCATGGCCAAGGCCGCTTTAGGGATTTACTGGTAAGTGTTACCAGTAGTTTCTCGACCCGTTATGAGCCTCATATCGACACGACTTATCAAGTTATTGGGGTCTGACATTTACCACCCCTAGACAAGATATGCGACATATCAGACGAACAGACCGGACTGTATGGTAGTGTTACTCGTTGGATCCACAGGAATGTGAGCGGGCTTGCTCGTTGATCTTCTGATCGCTCAATACCCGGATGGCCGTTACGTTTAGCAGACCTCTTGCGGCTTATGGGTGTTTGATATGATCATCTTCTGCTGCCGGTGTATTGACGAGTCTTTAGAGTCCTACACAGGGGTTTCCTGGCTCAAGCGAAACGAAATAGGAGCGCATATGAGATATGTGCGGGACCGAGAATAATACCGGAATGTGATACTGTATTTTATTCTCGCGATTTGTATCATCGGTCGGTTATATGTGATATAGCCGGATTACCGAATCAAGTGTTGATTCGATACATTGATACACTTGATATTAGTCGGTTATATGCGATATGACCGGATCGTTAAATCAAGTGTTGATTTAATGATTTAATGTATAATTATATATTTGATATATTACTTTACATTAACTAGTATTGGTTCACTTAAGATTGATTTTCTCACTTGAATGTACACATTGTTTATATGTGATATATGCAAGTGTACATGTTTGTATCATGCTTGATGATACAAACAAGTTGTGTGTATGAGACTTGAACCAAATCAAGGTTAGATTAGGGTTTACTATTTTCCTAAGAATATAACAAAAGCGTGTGACTTTGGTCAAAGTTATCAAGCTTCATGAAGCTTGATAAACATTGACAAAGTCAACTCTTTTTGTCATTTGTTTAAGATATTAGCTAATCCAACCCTTAACCTAAAGCTATGGTTAATTCTCTACATGAGTTAAGCATGAGGGCTTAACTCAACCATGGTGCCATGATTAAAAGGATAAGTATTCATATTATTCTTTTAATTCATATCATTCTTTTCTTCTTCTTCATCTTCATCAAGCTCACAAAAGCTTGAGAGCTCCAATGGTGCCATGAGAAAAAGAGTGAGAAATCCAATTCTAAAGTGAACCCACTTCCTATTTCTTCATCCTCTACCACTTGCCATGTAGTATAGGGTGTTCTCTTCACAAAGTTTTTGACCAAGTGAAGGAAAAGTTTGAGTTTGAGTCTCCCCGACGTAGATCATCTTCGGCCTCGAAGTCAATGACCTAGCACGATCATTTCTCCGACGAAACCATCGCTAGAGTCCAGGATCCGATGATCGCAGCGGAGGGACATCAACATGGAGCTAAAGAAATGGTGGAGCGGATCTACAAAGGTTGTAGTCCCTTTTCACTTAGCAATAAAGTGGTTTACTTGCTTGCTTTTCGCCTAATCTCTAGTTAACGATCTAGTTTAGGGTTTCTCGGCACCGGAAAATTTTAATTTAGCATGGTTGATGCCTTGTCGAACCTCTTCAGTGTGCCTAGTAACCCTATAGTGGTATCAGAGACTAGCTAGAGCCTTAGGCGATGTGTAGACGATGTTAGAAATCCGATCGAGTCACGAAACCCTAAACATTAACCCTCTCTGTACATTTTCTGTAACCGTGCAATTTTGTGAATTAAAAATATGCACAAAAATCAGCAGGGTTTTATATGAATTACTGTGCAGCACGTGACCCCATTTCTTCCAAGGCGCCGCGGAACCGCGGCCGTACCCTAGGTCACGCGGCAGTTCCGCGGCCATATAGTGCCCTCTTTGTTCACTGTTTGCACGGTAATGTCACTATATTAATCCTGACTTTTCTTGTAATTTTTAATTTGCACTCAAGAGTTGAGTTTTCTGGGGTGTTTTGGGGGTTCGATGATTCGATAGGAATCTTTGACTTTGTCTATGTGTTTTTCCGGGTATTTTAGAACATGTTAAAAAGTTTGACCGGACATAAATACCCAATTTTTCCCCTGCCGGGAAATTTCCAAGTGTTGGATTTTTCCGTAGTTTGAAAACGTTCTAAGTAGTGCAAGTAACGCGATGGACCCTCTAGAAGACAACAAACCTTAACTCGATTATGCGACCGTCTTGAACTGCCCTTTGAACCTTTGAGTTTGGGGCAGTACGGCGTGCCACATGTGAGGCGTTGGGTTGACCCTTCTACGGCTGGACCTTTGGTACTGTGGCATGAAGTGGACGTTTTTAAACCTATTTCATGTGTTGAGCTGTTTCGGGAAAACTTGGGTGTTTGATTGTTCGATCGGAAAGTTTAACATTTTCTATTTTTCTGGAATGTTATACAATATTTGGAATTCACAAGTAGTTATGAGATAACTAATATGAATGTTATAAACATATCACTTTAGTCTCACTTGATGGGTTGCCACGGAATTTTGATGTGATCAAAAGTCCGTCGCAATCACGTAGCGTACGCGGATACTCGCCGGGTAAACTTAATAGACAGCTACACCCCTTAGCCCCGACCAAGTGACTGTAGGAGAACCCCGTCGCCGAAAGCATCCGTTCGGGTGCTCGCGGTAGCGGTGTTCCGCCACGGTAATGGGGGTGCGACCGTCTACTAAAGTTTGCGACGAGCATTCGATCTGCATGTCGGGAATCCTGTTGAATTGCCCGACTTGATATTGAAAAATGTTTTCGATAAAGAGACTAAAATGCGGGCTTTATAATTGTTAGGCATGTGATGTCTAAGGAATTCATTTGGTTGGGCATGCGATGTCTAAGCAGGTTACGGATTCCAACTGTTGTAGTTTTACACTTTCTTTTCTGTGACCGTAAGTGTAATATGTGATATCGCCGGTTTCATTGCTATATGTCAACGACAATTGGGATGCGCACATTTACTTACGTTGATGACATGCGATGTTATGTGTTGCTGGATATGTTATATTGGATCGTCGCGTTTTGAATAGCCGGGGGTTTTATGTGAGATGAGAGTTTTTATTTTCATTCATGTAAAATTAATTGTATGTAATATTCTTTTATTGGGGCACTTCCAGGTTGCGGAAGATGTCACCATTGTATATTATTTACTTTTCCGCACTAGGATAGACCCAAGGAGGAGGGCACCAGTAACCGGGTTCTGGAGTCCAGTGGGAGACCAACTCGAGCAGTCGAGTCCGGGTCTCCTAACTCAAGAATTGGTAGGGTTGCTTGCCGCTCTCGTAGGGGTCTAGGGGTGTGGGTTTTGCTATTTATCGCGACCATGGAATCCGTGTTTTATACAGGTTCGTATTGAAAACACGGACGTCCTAGTATATCCAATGTTTCATATGATTCTTCTTCTGCGATATCTGTGATGTGATCATTTGATGTTTTGTGATAAATACTGTATATAGTATATATGATATATTATATAGGCATTACTTATGTTTTACACCCGCGCTAGCCCTGCCCCTCTCTGCCGTTAGTTACCTAACCTAACGGTGCACGAGGGGACATCGAGGCGAATGTGGATGGCATAAGTGTACGTCTTATTTATCTGTGATGTTTAGGTGATTTAAATGATGGGACTTCATTAATATGATTAATGAAAGAAAAAGAAACCTAAAGATGTTGTGGAATCGAATTTTCAAAAACAGGTACCTACAGTTATTTCTTTGCATCGCGGTGTTCCTTGTAGAACATCCTGCACCTTATTCGATAAGGAAAGGGCCGAGATCCCTTCACCGGGAGTGACCCCTTTAGCAATAACTGGCAGATGCTACAACCCTCGGTTTGTCTTTTGATTGCTCCTATAGTTCTTGCTTTGCACAGAGGTTTATATGATATATCCTGCACCTTATTCGATGAGGAAAGGGCCGACGATCCCTTCACCGGGAGTGACCCCTTTAGCAAAACTAGAAAAGCCTAAAAAACACTCGATTTTAAAATCATTTGATTCTACAACGATATAAAGTTCATTACGCAATAGGTTTTCAGAAAAACCTGTCGTAGCCCTCCGTCATTTCTGATAAGTCCTACTTAGTATTCGTGCTACGTTTGTTGGCCTGCGTCAAGGCGTAGTGAGCGGTAGCTAACTAGTATTTATCTGTTTTTGCATATGATGCAGATTGGATTAGGGTAGTCGTGCGGGTGGGTTTAATTCGATCACGAAATGACGGGTTGAACTTGACTAGCGGACTATGGTTCGTTGGCCTGCGTCAAGGTCATAGGACGCTAGGGGTAAAATATTATCGGGAATTTCAAGTGTTGAAATTTGCAATGGGATTGCATACCTTCTATGAGATAGTTGGATCCCGATACCCGCTGCGAGTAAGAGTTACTCCTGGGAGAGTTTTACACATTACAATTAGCCGATCAAGTAGGTGTCTAGAAAGGTGTCAACGGGGTTACGCCTCTGGGAAAACGATGTTTTATGTAATTAGGTCCGTGCGAAAGCACGGGGAACCTCCCTCAAAGTACCGACACTGGCCTGGCTGAAAGATTGGCGAACTTGTAGCGTGTAATTAATTCCGGCTAGTCTTTCCTTTTAGGGTTTGAAGGAAGATTTGATAAAAACAGTGGGAGCCATCCTGATTAGAAAAAATAATAACCAATCTGATCTTGCAAGAGCGCACGCAGAGTGTTTTCTTCTCTCTCTCTCCTGGTAGCGACCATGTCACGCCTTAATCAAGATAATAATACGGATGAATTGACCGAACCCGCTTGTTATACTGAGCTGGGGAACGTTGGTCCCTCTCCAACTTATAAATGTTATAAGACAGAGCAGGAAATTGGGGATTACCAGAATTCCCGTGCCGCCCAAACGAAGAAAGTTCATACCGATGCAACATCTTCGGGTGTGTTCATTACAAAGAACTGTTTCTCAAATGTCCTTTACGTCCTGGGTATATGATACCGGATCAGGATCCCACATATGTAATATATTACATAGGCTACAGACAGGTAGAGAACTGAGAACGGGTGATAAGTTTCATGAGGCAGAAAACGGTGCAAGTGTTGCAGCCAAGTCTGTTGGTCACTGTCACCCTGTATTACCAGAATACATTGATTCTGAACAAATGTTATTAGATACCGAACCTGATATACAAAATCATATCAGTCTCTTTATTTAGATAAAGAAGGATATAATTTTGTATTGATTGGATAATGTTTTGAACATTTCCTATATCAAGAGTAGATCGGTTCAGGCACGTTATCTAAAAGCATTAATGTTCTAAATCAAACTACAGTTCTTAGTATACAGAACACACACAAGAGGAAGAGTTCAGAAATGAACAAATCCTTCTTGAGCCATTGTAGACTAGGTCATATCAATGCGACCCGACTAGCTGAAGTTACATTAAGATGAATATTTAAATTAGTTTGAATTTACATTTTGTGAAACTTGCCAGTCATGTCACAGAGATAAGATATCTATAGCTCTGTTTATTGGAAACAGAGAAAGAGTTAGTGACCTCTTGGGATTTATACATGCTGATGTATGAAGGTCCCCTGTCTACACATGCCAAGACCGGCTCTTTGTACTTCATTACATTCTCTGATAATCTCTCAAGATTCAGACATATGTTCCCGTTGAAACACAAGTCCGAACCTTTTAAGATATTCATAGAATATAAGTTAGAAGTAGAGAACCAAAATACGGGTAAAAGTATTGTTCGAGATAGTGCCCTAAGAGTCAATTATTGGATCACAGGCACGTGATTGCAATGATTGAGGGAGGACCTATCCCGGTAGGACAGTCTTACTCGAGATGATAGTATGCTATCTGGATTACCTTTATCATCGTGTACTGCTTTAGGTGACTTTACAGGTCACTACTGCACGTTGATAGAGCCCCTAGGATTCTTGCTTGACTGCCAGCAGTATGAGGGCGATCATATACGTGGGAGCTGGTAGTCTATAAGCACATCCTTAAAAGGTCCCTAGTCGTGGGAGTTTCGAGATAGGGCATTGATACTCCAGAATAGACTAGTGTATACAGTCGAGACCCCGACGAGGGGCGGTGGCCGGTCTCACAAGCCACTGGTGTCAGTTGGATCACCTAAGATGTATACAGGTGCTTATTTGGTTATGAGTACACCGGACAGGACTCGCCGGGAACATGCTTGTTGGTCTTATACCAGACGTCAGATAGCAGTTCCCTGGTGACATGTGTACAGGTTAGTTCATCGACCTGGGGATCGTCATTTGTCTCGGGTGAGTTCCCACTGTACTTTGATTACTACCCTACCACGGCTCAAAGGAGTCGTGCAAATAGGTTTTAGTTGGGTACAGTCCCGAGCCACATGGAGGCAGTGAGCGTATCTTCAGGGGTTCGTCTCTCCCGGTATTGGGGGTGAGTTCGCGCTGTGTCTAGGAGAGCCATTACACGAAGTCCTTGGCCAAGGCATGTGATTTACTGGTAGGTATTCCAGTAGTATCTCAGGGTGTTCTGGGCTACACTCCGACACGACTTGTACCGCTTTTGGGGGTCTGACTTTTACCAACCCCCTAGGCCCGCCATGCGATGCTCATAGACGAACGGACCGGACTGTACGGATATTGTCGCTGACAGGCTCAGTAGGGTGTCAGGATGAGTTCGCTCATCGACGTCCCTTTTAGTCAATAGCTGGTGGCCCGTCACGTATTGGCTTATACCTCTGACGTGCTAGTGGTTAAATCCACAGCCATAGTATTGACGAGTCTTTAGAGTCCACCACACTTTCAGTTACTCAAGCTTTCGGGCGAAACGCTGTAGAGGCTGTATGGAGATATGGCAGGGTCCGATCAGATACGTGCGGTATTGCACGGATCAGGATCGGACGGTTAGTACTAGAGGCCGTATGCATATATGGCAGGGTCCGATCAGATACGTGCGGTATTGCACGGATCAGGATCGGACGGATATTACTAGCCGGTTTTGGTTTAAGCCGGATCCTAGTTTAGTACAATGTAGATTTTGTCTCATTGCATTTGTATCCGGTCGGAATACAGATGCGGGTGTGTATGCACAGTATCGGGGTTTTCCTGTAATCTATTACGGGACCAGTTTTCTGGAGTTGCCAGTTTGCATTCCGTTCCGGCCGGTTTTCTTTTGTTCTTTCGCGGCCGGACTTTTTCCGATGGAGGGGGTTATTTGCAAGTTTGCAAATAACACATTATGGAGGGGTTTTATGCATTTGTGGGGCTTCATGATGGTTCATAATCATGAGATGCTTTCTTAGTCTTTTCCTTTGCTTTATGGTGATTAGAGTTGATTAGGAATTGATGTGAGATTGTTATCATGGTGTTTGGATGTGGTCACCCTCCACCTTTTACTACCATCACCTCCCTTCTTGATTTGTATTTTTCCTCCACCATTTCTCACATAAGGGGGCCGGCCACACTAATTGGGAGAGGAGAAATGAAAGAGGTTTTCCTTTGTGGTATGGAAATTATTCTCATTCTCATTTTGTATCAAAGTTCACAAGCTCTCTCCAAAATTTCATTCTCTTCTCCATCCATGGCAACTTCACTACCCCAAAAGAGACAACATGTTCTACACTACTTCTACAGCAAATCTTGGGCACGTCGACTTGCCAGCTTCGTGCCCGAGTTGCCTCGGTATAGAGGCAGGAGCCCGTAAAATATGCAGACGATGTGGTGCCCTTCCGGCAAGGAGGCGACGACCGGAGTTTCCGCGGGAGATCGGGACGACGACGAGAAGACCGGAGGACTCGGATCACTCGGTATATCTCTACCCCCTCTCTAGATAGCTAGGACTAGTTTAATGGCCCGATCCTGGTGAAAAGTGCGCGGTGGTGCCGGTTTGCTAAGTTCACAAAATAAAAGTTTATCACCGCTTCCGCATTTGGCCGTCGGAATGACGGCCGGGGCGCTGCCGTGCACTTACAGTGGTATCAGAGCCTCGCCATTAACATAGTCTATCTTTTTCTAATGTGTTTTACATTTTCGATCGACCAAAATTCCAAAAACCCCCGTTTTCTTCACATCAGTTTTCTGTCGAAATTTTTTGGAGTCCAAAAAATTTTCAGGTTGTAGAAAAGTGATGTAATGGAAGTTCTAAGAGTTCTGTAGAAATTCGACACAGTGAGTCGACTATAGGAGCGCGGAACCGCGGCCAAAACCCCCTTTACGCCGCGGTTCCGCCGCCCTATAGTGTGATCACTGCGTCAAATTTCTGCAGTTGCTTTCTGGGTTGATTGTAGAGTTTTTGGAATATTAATTTTGGGCCCATAATTTCTTGATATGCTACAGTAGTACTTGGGGGCCCACTTGGTAAAATTTGATCGATCGGATATTTTAAACACATTGGTTCACAGTATTTACATTATATCTGCGACCGTGAATGTCACTTGATCGGTAAATCCTGTCTAACTGCTATAGCCCGGTTAGACGGATTTGCGAACGTGACATTCGCGTTGATGTTATGTGATTTTGCTGTGATGTTGCGGATCGGTCGTGGGGGATAGCCTAGTTGCAGTGGTAGTACAGTTTTGTTGTATTATGTACATTTGATATTGCGGGGCGAGCGTCCGACATGTGGACTGCCGTCACTGCCTGTTTGTATTATTCTTTTGGGGCACGACCTGGTTGCGGTCGATGTACCCGTTGTATTTATATTTTGCTTTCTGTACTAGGATTACCCCGCGGAGGGGTGCACTGATAGCCGGGTTCTGGAAGGCAACAAGCCCGCATCTCATGGCATTGAGACGGAAGGGGCTTCACTCTAGGATTTGCGGGCTATTCGCCGCACTCGTAGGGGTACAAGTTGACCCAGGAGGGATGCCCAAGTTACCGGATTTCGTGAGGTGCTGGGTGGTCCATTCACGGTGCTGAAGGGGGCTACATCGCTTCAGATTTTGGCAGGGTAACTTGCCGCGCTCGTAGGGGTCTAGGATTTAATCGCACAGGCTATCCACAAGACCAGGGGAACGTCGGGTTTCAGTAGTGCCTCTGTGAAACCCGGGGATCCCAGATATCTGTATTGTTCTGTGATGCTGTACATTTCTGTGATGTTGCATTTCTTATCACGCCTTGAGCGAAATATAATATATTGGTATATATATTTGTAGATATTGTATATGTTTTGCATCCGCGCTAGTCCAGTCCCCGCTCTGTCGTTAGTTAGCTAACCTAACGGGTAATGACGGGACCCAGTGGCGAATGCGGATGGCATATACGTATATCAGTATATTTTCGTTCTTTGTGGTGTGATCAATTGATGGGACTGCGTTGATTCGGATCAATGCAAGTTAAAACAAACCTAATCTGATGTTGTTGGAACACTTTTCAAAAAGCTGTTATTGCAAGGACGTTCACTTTTGTTTTGCATCGTGGTATTCATTTGGAATATCCTGCTCCTCAGTCGACAAGGCAAGGGCCGAGATCCCTTCACCGGGAGTGACCCCTTGGACAGATGTTTGCGTCAGGGCATTAACTTCACTATAGACGATTACTTTTGCTTTGCATCGTGGTATTCATTTGGAATATCCTGCACCCCATTCTACGGGGAAAGAGCCGAAATCCCTTCACCGGGAGTGACCTCTTTAGTAAAGGTTTTCGTCACTATATTTTCTAAAAAGCTATCCGTTCCTTCAACGATATCAAGTTCATTACGTTAAAGGTTTTCGCCAGAAACCATTCATAGCCCTCCGTCGTTTCATGTGGGTAGTCAATAGTATTCAAGCTGTGTTTGTTGGCCAAAGTCAAGGCACGGTGTTTGGTAGCTGTTGGTTATTCATATGCAGCATAGATAGATGCGTTGGTTTGGAACAGTCGTACTGCCTTGTTGGCCAAAGTCAAGGGTAGGTACGGGTGGATTCAAATCAACCTGGAGAATGACGGGTAGAACTTGACATGTGACTTATGATTTGTTGGCCAAAGTCAGGGTCATAAGAGCATGGGGTAAAAATCCACAACGGGAGTTTCAAAAGAACTGAAACTTGCCAGATATGCGCATACCTTCTGGAGTGTGATGACGTGAGCGGATTCCGTCACGTTATCATGCAATGATAATTGGATCCCGATTCCCACTGATGAGTTGGTTAACTCCTCGGGTGATCCCGACTAATTCTTTTTTCAGGTTTGGAGGAGAATTTGACGGTACAGTGGGAGGTTTCCAGATTAGATAAAGTGATAACCATTCTGATCTAGGTTAGAGTGCACGCTGAGTGTTTCTTTTCTCTCTCTCTTTTGCAGCGACCATTGACCAGACCCTAGACTATGACTTAGTGACCAAGTTGACCGAACCTTCTTAACACTGGCTTTTAGATTGTCAGAGTTGCAAACCTCATTGCCACTCCTACTTTTACCCTTTTCTCCGGGACACCCCGTATTACTACGAACGTCCACTTCCATTGGACAAAACCATCGTATGGTTATATACGAACTCGAAGGACTTCGAGGATGGTTTCTGGTTCTGGAGAAAACGGATAGGACTATTCAGTTGTCTTTTCTTTTCACCTTCTCTCAGGTTGCGAGTACTCCTTGGTTTAGGAGTAGTACACCTATTACGCAAATTGGATAGTCTTCTTCCAAACCATAGGCTGGTGCCGACCGGTAGGGAATGAAGAAAACCAGTTAGCCTAAACGGTGTACAGAAGGTATTAAGTTAAGACAAATAAAGGGATTAGTAAGAGGGCAAAGTAAATTGCGACTGCTATTCACGACCAAACCAAGTATTTCTTCGCCAATCCTAAATCACCTATTTCTAAGGTTTATTCGGTTGTCTTTTATCTTCACCTTCTCTCGCATTGCGAGTGTTCCTAGGACCGGAACAGTACACCCATTATGCTTATTGGATAGTCTTCTTCCAAACCATAGGCTGGTGCCGAACGGTAGGGAAGGAAGAAAACCATTTGGCCTAAAGGGGTGTACAGAAGGTAATGACTAAAGACATATAAAGGGATTTGGAGAGGTGGCAAAGAACTATACGGTTACAGTTGTGAATTCGGATAATGGAAGAGGCATTATTAGGAATACCAGCATACCTCATCGAAACATTTCAATATTTCAGGTTCATTGTGTACTGTTAAAACAAAACTGATTTCCCAATTAGACACTTGCTCCAGGGTATGTATTTACCAGGTATGATTCTCACAACTGTATGGTTTTACAGATGATGAGTGGGAGTAAGTTATTGGGAATTAGGTGATCATCCTCATTATATCGGGATTCGTTGTAATTGGTGATATTTGAGGAAGTCACCTGGGCTGTTTGCCGGTCGGCAAATATTTGGTTTTGAATATCCGTTATTGTGCACCAATTTCAAATTGATATATCTGTACGCCTATTTTTATAGAGTGAGACATACCTTTTTGAAATTATGTCTATGACATTTACCTATACCAGTGGATGGTTAGGTAAGGAGCATTGAACAGCGGTGTAATTCTTCTTAATCATAAGTACAGTTTTCAACCTACGACACACAGTGAATGAGTCATTAGATTCAAGGGACTTATACAGGGTATTGTATATTGTCCAGTGTCCATTAGGACAGAGGGGTTGGTCCTCGTACTATATTCGGTTTACTTATGACTTCTTTGGTTCTTAGATAAGTGTTTCGTAGAAACACAGAGTTCGAGTTTTGAGAAGTTATAGGTATATGAATAAAGTAGAGAACCAAGTATTACAAGTATCGGGATTCTTCAAGGTGATCGAAGATGTAGATACTTGTATAAGGTATTCAGTTGATAGTAATGATTAAGAGAACTTCCTTCTCTTTCAGGTTACTCATAATTGGAAGTATTCCTAAGTTGAGTAACGCTGATCGGCCTCCTTCCATTTAGTTGACATGCACTGGAGACAGCTGCATGATTTGAATCTGGTTCAATTAAATCAGTGCCTCTGGTTCTATATTGGATATAGTACAGTTCATATCTTAACATTGTTAAGGTATGGGGAGTTGTCCGGCTTATGCTTAAAACCAGACTCCGGATAACTCAAGGCACGTTTCAGTAGTGGCTGTTTGTGGGTTGACCCGGGCTATGACAAGGGTTGACTTTCTACCATCTGGAAGATCAATAGTGATATTGTTCTTGACTCGCCACAGTTTTATCAAAAATGGATTTTTTCAGAAAACCGTAGTGGGAGTATGGTAGAACTGGAAGTGATTCCAGAACCGCAAACGATTATTGAAGATTTGATAAGGAACCTAAAGATTCAATCTGGTTTGACATTCCATTGGCCACTCCACAGATATGGTGGGTAACCTCAGGCACCCGAGAGGTACTCCGGTATGCTCAAGGACGGTGGCAGGGAAGTTCTTGTTTAACCCCACTTGCCATTGCTGTTGATTCCAGGCTGCGAGACCCGGCAGGAGGATGAGTATAGCGTCGTTCTAAACTTTCTTTAGAAGTGTACGTTTATATGACTCTGCCAGAGGTTTGTCGTAGTCAGTGGGAGCAGCAGAAGCATTGGTGGACAGGTTGCTTATGTCTATTTATAGACTAAAGCAGATGTAGCGGGGATAGATCATCTATTTCTGACGTGATAGTCATAGGTTTGACTTCATCAGAATAAGGGATGGATCTGTTGAGAAGGTAGTAGGGTGTGATGTCATGGTATTTGGATGGCATACACAGAGTAGGAAGTGATATTCCGATACTACGATCGGTTGTAGTTGGGCGTCACACAGTGTTTTCTCCATATGGGATTTGGACATTATATCAGACATACTGGTTACTAGATCTACAGTTTTAGATCTAGATTTGGGTGGTTTCCCAATCTGGGTACTTTGACCGCATTCTATAAGTATTTAGAATGGACGACTCCTGGCACGGTAGTATACTTGCAGATGATGGAGTCACCCTCTCTAAAGGTGTCTTACAGACTAAAGGGGAGAGGGATGTTCATGATTGGCAGATCACTTGCTTAGGCAATTGAGTCAATCATGAGATGTCAAGTACCACACCAGATGTTGTTCTTGCACTAGATGCAATAAGTTGACATTGATCCAATCCTGGAGAAACAGTCGGAAGCAGTTTTAGAACATAAGTGGATGTTCTAGGGATATGATAACGACAGCCTCATTTGGGAGACAGTTATCATTCCAGGCTTCCAAGGTGACATGGACGACAAGGAGGTTGTCAGAGTTATAGTTTTCCTTCTGACGAGGGGCAGTATTTTGGACAGGTGGTCCAAGGCAATACTGAGGGTGGCATGGCGCAGGATACTGATTAAGTTCAGTTGACGATACAGTCTAAGAAGTTTAGATTTGGAGTTCATTTATGAGCTAGGTCCCATCAGACATCCAGACACATTCTAAGACAGGTATTGCTCATTTCGGGAGATGGTTTTCTCCGCGAACTTGAGATATAGAGAGATATAGAAAGAAACATCAAAGCGGATCCACTCACTGAGGCTATTCCTCGAACGCAATAGTTTCGCAAACGAGTTTTGTGAGACTGACAAGAAGAGGAGTTGGGTGTTCGGTATCACACGGGCTGTGAGTATGCGACATCGCAATAATTTGCCTTGAGTGCAAGTGGGAGATTGTTGGAGATAGTGCCCTCAGAGTCAATTATTGGATCACAGGCACGTGATTGCAATGATTGAGGGAGGACCTATCCCGGTAGGACAGTCTTACTCGAGATGATAGTATGCTATCTGGTTTACCTTTATCAACGTGTACTACTTTAGGTGACCTTACAGGTCACTACTGCACGTTGATAGAGCCCCTAGGATTCTTGCTTGACTGCCAGCAGTATGAGGGCGATCATATACGTGGGAGCTGGTAGTTTATAAGCACATCCTTAAAAGGTCCATAGTCGTGGGAGTTTCAAGATAGGGCATCGATACTCCAGAGTAGACTAGTGTATACAGTCGAGACCCCGACGAGGGGTGGTGGCCGGTCTCACAAGCCACTGGTGTCAGTTGGATCACCTAAGATGTATACAGGTGCTCATTGGGTTATGAGTACACCGGACAGGACTCGCCGGGAACATGCTAGTTGGTCTTATACCAGACGTCAGATAGCAGTTCCCTGGTGACATGTGTACATGTTAGTTCATCGACCTGGGGATCGTCATTTGTCTCGTGTGAGTTCCCACTGTACTTTGATTACTACCCTACCATGGCTCAAAGGAGTCGTGCAAACAGGTTTTAGTTGGGTACAGTCCCGAGCCACATGGAGGCAGTGAGCGTATCTTCAAGGGTTCGTCTCTCCCGGTATTGGGGGTGAGTTCGCGCTGTGTCTAGGAGAGCCATTACACGAAGTCCTTGGCCAAGGCAGGAGATTTACTGGTAGGTATTCCAGTACTATCTCAGGGTGTTCTGGGCTACACTCCGACACGACTTGTACCGCTTTTGGGGGTCTGACTTTTACCAACCCCCTAGGCCCGCCATGCGATGCTCATAGACGAACGGACCGGACTGTACGGATATTGTCGCTGACAGGCTCAGTAGGGTGTCAGGATGAGTTCGCTCATCGACGTCCCTTTTAGTCAATAGCTGGTGGCCCGTCACGTATTGGCTTATACCTCTGACGTGCTAGTGGTTAAATCCACAGCCATAGTATTGACGAGTCTTTAGAGTCCACCACACTTTCAGTTACTCAAGCTTTCGGGCGAAACGTTGTAGAGGCCGTATGGAGATATGGCAGGGTCCGATCAGATACGTGCGGTATTGCACGGATCAGGATCGGACGGTTAGTACTAGAGGCCTATGCATATATGGCAGGGTCCGATCAGATACGTGCGGTATTGCACGGATCAGGATCGGACGGATATTACTAGCCGGTTTTGGTTTAAGCCGGATCCTAGTTTAGTACAGTGTAGATTTTGTCTCATTGCATTTGTATCCGGTCGGAATACAGATGCGGGTGTGTATGCACAGTATCGGGGTTTTCCTGTAATCTATTACGGGACCAGTTTTCTGGAGTTGCCAGTTTGCATTCCGTTCCGGCCGGTTTTCTTTTGTTCTTTCCCGGCCGGACTTTTTCCGATAGAGGGGGTTATTTGCAAGTTTGCAAATAACACATTGTTGAGGGGTTTTATGCATTTGTGGGGCTTCATGATGGTTCATAATCATGAGATGCTTTCTTAGTCTTTTCCTTTGCTTTATGGTGATTAGAGTTGATTAGGAATTGATGTGAGATTGTTATCATGGAGTTTGGATGTGGTCACCCTCCACCTTTTACTACCATCACCTCCCTTCTTGATTTGTATTTTTCCTCCACCATTTCTCACATAAGGGGGCCGGCCACACTAATTGGGAGAGGAGAAATGAGAGAGGTTTTCCTTTGTGGTATGGAAATTATTCTCATTCTCATTTTGTATCAAAGTTCACAAGCTCTCTCCAAAATTTCATTCTCTTCTCCATCCATGGCAACTTCACTACCCCAAAAGAGACAACATGTTCTACACTACTTCTACAGCAAATCTTGGGCACGTCGACTTGCCAGCTTCGTGCCCGAGTTGCCTCGGTATAGAGGCAGGAGCCCATAAAAGATGCAGACGATGTGGTGCCCTTCCGGCAAGGAGGAGACGACCGGAGTTTCCGCGGGAGATCGGGACGACGACGAGAAGACTGGAGGACTCGGATCACTCGGTATATCTCTACCCCCTCTCTAGATAGCTAGGACTAGTTTAATGGCCCGATCCGGGTGAAAAGTGCGCGGTGGTGCCGGTTTGCTAAGTTCGCAAAATAAAAGTTTATCACCGCTTCCGCATTTGGCCGTCGGAATGACGGCCGGGGCGCCGCTTTGCACTTACAAGTATTATGTCCTTTGATGTGATCAAGGAGGAGAATACTTGAGCATGGGATTCCTGGACTATTCTAAGAATGAGATTCTCTCTCAGCATTACTCCTCCGTATACACCTCAGCTCCTCGGTGTATCGGGGCGGAGCAATAGCACCCTATGTGATATGGTGTGCTCTATGATGAGTACTACTGAGTTTCCTATTTTCTTTTAGGGAGTTATGCACTTATGAAGTTGCATACCTATTGAATAGGGTTCCGATCAAATCAGATGCCTACCATTTCATATGAGATATGGAAAGGGAAGAGCCCATATCTTAAGTTTGTTACGATTTGTGATTGTCCGGCCTATGTCTAAAAGCATAATCCGGACAAGCTCGAGCCAAAGTCAGTTCTGTGGAAGTTTGTTGGATATCCCAAGCATTCGCAAGGGAATATCTTCTACCTAACCGAGGAACAAAAATGTTTTGTTTCTCAGCATGCCACCTTTGTGAAAGGGAATTTCTTATGAAGAAATTTGTGGACATGAGGTAGAACTGGAAACAGTTCCAGCTATACAAACTGCAGCTGATGATTTGGTAGAACCAAAGGATTCAATAGCATCCAACGAACCTTAGCCTCTCTGCCGATCTAGTAGGGTTCTTCACCCACCTGAGAGATACTTCGGTTTCTCTATGACAGTGGGAGCAAGGATTGCATCATGAGATGGTGACCCAACTAGTTTCGGGCTGGCCATCAGTAGTAGGACTCTGTAAGATTGGCTGGATGCTTATCGATCTGAGATGGAATCCTTTTACACCAACAAAGTATGGACTTTGGTTGCTTTATCTGAAGGGTTAAATCCCCATCAGGAGCAAGTATATCTTGAGAAGATTACTTGGTGTACATGGAAAAGTTGAGACTTTCAAAGCTAGACTTGTTAAAGGTTTGCATCATTGACCAGTTATGGTTTATAATGAAACCTTTTCTAAGTAACTATCCTTAAGTCCATCCAAATCCTACTTACTACGGCTACATACCATGACTACGATATCTGGCGGTTGGGTGTCATGACTGCTTTTCTAGATGATGATTTAGAAGACAGAGTCTATAAGTACACAGTCAGAGGGCTTCGTAGACAGTGGGAGCAGCGGAAACGTGTGCAAGATGTTTTATGTGATAAAGCAAGCATCGCGGAGTTGGAACGTCTGTTTTGATGTGGTAGTCAAAGAGTTTGACTTCATCAAAATGGTAGATGAACCTTGTATATACAAAATGGTAGTAGGGAGTATGGTGGTGATCCTCGTAGAGTACGTGGATGACATACTCTTGATAGGGAAGAAGTTTCCTATGCTACGCTCGGTCAATCTCCGCTTATCACAAGGATTCTCCATATAGGATCAAAATGATACCTCCTAAATCCTTAGTTTGGATCTATGAGATAGATCTAATTGGATATTAGGATACTCACTAGTTGTAGTGAGATGGTATCAATTGATCCTGGGGAGAATCACTGGAAAAGTTCCAGAGTGATAAGGATGACTGAATGTCAGTCACAGGCATTGTCTTTACCCTCGGTAAAGGGACGGTATGTTGGAAGAGTTCCAAGTTAGATACCGTGGCATACTAGACGATAAAGGCTGGATGCATCGCTACCAAAGATGCTACCAAAGAGGCAGTCTGGATGTAGTATTAGTTCATGAGATGAACTTCGTTCCTCCCATTGTGTGACAATGGAGTTGTGGCTTATGCCGAGGAACGCCCGTCCCATCGGTGATCCAGACATATTCTTAGGCAGTATCACCTGATCGTGGAGATGGTTGATCTCCAGGGGATCGAGGTTAGGAGAGCAGACTCACAGGACAACACGGCGGATCCACTCACAAAGGCCTTTTCCCATAGAGAGAATTTATGGGATGGTTGAGTATGAGATACTACAACCACTGCTGTCAGATGGCCCTAGTGCAAGTGGGAGATTGTTAGTTATATGTATGCCCTAGAGGCCATTACTATACATAGGATGTATATTGTAGTGGATGCTTGGATATATATAGGGATGACTTTCTTGCTCGATATGATAGTATGCTATCTGGTTACTCTTTATCTTAACGTGTACACTGATTGTCTCTCTGTTACATGTTGGTAAAGCCCATAGGATGTGTACTTGACTACCTGGACTATGATGCGGATCATACTAGTGGGGACATGGTAGTGTATAAGTACATCCTTCAAAGTCCATTGTCGAGGGTGTATCGAGACGGGGCATCGATATACCGGAGTAGACTAGCGTATACCTTCTCGACCTATACAGATGGGCGATGGATGATCCCATATCCATTAGTGTTTGACATCAGAGATGATGTACAGGTGCTCAGTGGAGACTGGGTACACTGGACGGACTCGCCGAGAACTCCCAGATGGTATTATACCTTACGTCAGATGGCAGTTCTCTGGTGACACTGGTACAGGTTAGTCTGTAGACCCGAGATCGTCATAGAGTCTTGTGTGATTTCCATTGTGCTTTGATTTCCACCTTACCACGTCCAAGGGGGCGTGCAAAACGGTGGTTTTTGGGTACAGTCCCAAATCATATGGAGGCAATGAGCGATAGGAGGGGTTTCGTCTCTCCCGGTATAGGGAGGTGATGTTGCGCAGTGATCGATTGGCTATAACAGGAAGTCCTTGGCCAAGGATGATTTAGGGATTTATTGGTAAGTGTTACCAGTAGTTTCTCGACCTGTTATGAGCCTCATATCGACACGACTTATCGAGTTATTGGGGTCTGACGTTTACCACCCATAGACAAGATATGCGACATATCAGACGAACAGACCGGACTGTACGGTAGTGTTACTCGTTGGATTCACTGGAATGTGAGCGGGCTTGCTCGTTGATCTTCTGATCGCTCAATACCCGGGTGGCTGTTACGTTTAGTAGACCGCTTGCGTCTTGTGGGAGTTTGATATGATCATCACCTGCTGCCGGCGTATTGACGAGTCTTTAGAGTCCTACACAGGGGTTTCCTGGCTCAAGCGAAACTAAATAGGAGCGCATATGAGATATGTGCGGGACCGAGAATAATACCAGTATGTGATACTGTATTATATTCTCGCAATTTGTTTCATCGGTCGGTTATATGTGAAATAGCCGGATTACCGAATCAAGTGTTGATTCGATACATTGATACACTTGATATTAGTCGGTTATATGCGATATGACCGGATCGTTAAATCAAGTGTTGATTTAATGATTTAATGTATAATTATATATTTGATATATTACTTTACATTAACTAGTATTGGTTCACTTAAGATTGATTTTCTCACTTGAATGTGCACATTGTTTATATGTGATATATGCAAGTGTACATGTTTGTATCATGCTTGATGATACAAACAAGTTGTGTGTATGAGACTTGAACCAAATCAAGGTTAGATTAGGGTTTACTATTTTCCTAAGCATATAACAAAAGTGTGTGACCTTGGTCAAAGTTATCAAGCTTCATGAAGCTTGATAAACATTGACAAAGTCAACTCTCTTTGTCATTTGTTTAAGATATTAGCTAACCCAACCCTTAACCTAAAGCTATAGTTAATTCTCTACATGAGTTAAGCATGAGGGCTTAACTCAACCATGGTGCCATGATTAAAAGGATAAGTATTCATATTATTCTTTTAATTAATATCATTCTTTTCTTCTTCTTCATCTTCATCAAGCTCACAAAAGCTTGAGAGCTCCAATGGTGCCATGAGAAAAAGAGTGAGAAATCCAATTCTAAAGTGAACCCACTTCCTATTTCTTCATCCTCTACCACATGCCATGTAGTATAGGGTGTTCTCTTCATAAAGTTTTTGACCAAGTGAAGGAAAAGCTTGAGTTTGAGTCTCCCCGACGTAGATCATCTTCGGCCTCGAAGTCAATGACCTAGCCCGATCATTTCTCCGACGAAATCATCGCTAGAGTCCAGGATCCGATTATAGCAGGGGAGGGACGTCAACACGGAGCTAAAGAAATGGGGAGCGGATCTACAAAGGTTGTAGTCCCTTTTCACTTAGCAATAAAGTTGTTTACTTGCTTGCTTTTCTCCTAATCTCTTGTTAACGATCTAGTTTAGGGTTTCTCGGCACCGAAAATTTTTAATTTGGCATGGTTGATGCCTTGTGGAACCTCTTGAGTGTGCCTAGTAACCCTACAGCTTCATGAAGAGAAAGATGCAGTCTTGCTTCCAATCTTCGATAACATAGATGATCTACCTTGAAGTTTCGTTAACACAAGCTATCACTCATGAAATGATGTGAACACCCTCATCTAAATGGCAAGGATAGATGAGGATGATGAAGTAGGATTATTGCTCTCATTTGTTTTCTTATTCTCACTCATTTTTCATCACTTAGAAAAAGCTAGAAAGCTTTTTCATGAAAAGAAAGAAGGAAGAAGATGAACAATCAACATGAAACCTTTTGTGATGAATAATGAAAGGATAAATATGATGATTAATGCAACCATGGTCAACTAAACCCTTGTATAGAACTAACTAGGGTTAGGGTTTGGGTTGGGTTAAAGCATGAGTCATAACAAAATATCTTTCACAAAACAAAACTAAATCTACTAGAATCACCTAGAAAGTATTAACCCAAATCAAACCCTAATCTTGTTTAATCTCTACTAAACATGTTGCATTAGTTGTCATATCTTGTTACAATATTATATATCACATATATAATATTTATTGTAACAAAATAAAATAATACATTTAACATATATCGCATATATATCAATGTATTACCCGAGTGAGAAAAAGAATCTTTTAGTGAGATAATATTAGTTAATGTAATTTAATATATCATATATATTATTAGAAATTAATTTATCGAATCAACACTTGATCCGACAATCCGGCTATATCGCATATAACCGACTAATACGATGACCCGGCTATATCACATATACCCGGTCGATATCTCATATCGCGAGAATCCAATACGGTATCACATACCGCATTATCCTCGGTCCCGTACATATCACATATATGCTCCTACTCCATTTTACCTGAGTCAAGAAACCTCTGTGTAGAACTCTAAAGAATCTTCAATACGCCGGCAGTAGGTGATGATTATATCAAACACCCACAAGCTGCAAGCGATCAGCTAAACGTAACAGCCACCCATGTATTGAGCACAAAGAAGATCAACAAGAAAGCCTGTACATTCTCCTGTGAAGCCAATCAGTAACACTCCCGTCTCGTCGTCTGATATGTTGCATATCTCGCCTAGGAGTGGTAAACGTCAGACCCCAGTAGCTTGATAAGTCGTGTCGATATGAGGTCTATAACAGTTCGAGAAACTACTGATAACATTTACCAGTAAATCTCTGCAACCCTGGGCAGGGATTTCCGGTTATAGCCAATCGAACACAGCGCAACATCAACTCCGTATACTGGGAGAGACGAATCCCCTCCTATCGTTCATTGCCTCCATGTGATTCGGGACTGTATCCAAAAGCCACCTTTTTGCACGCCCTATTGGACGTGGTATGATGGAAATCAAAGCACAGTGGGAATCACATAAGACTCTATGACGATCTCGGGTCAACAGACTACTCTGTACCAGTGTCACCGGAGAACTGCCATCTGACGTGAGGTATAATACCATCTGGGAGTTCTCGGCGAGTCCGTCCAGTGTACCCAGTCTCCACTGAGCACCCGTACACCATCCTTGATGTTAAACACCGATGGATATGGGATCATCCATCGCCCATCATATGGGTCAAGATGCGTATACACTAGTCTACTCTGGTGTATCGAAGCCCTGTCTCGATACACCCTCGACTAGGAACTATTATAGGATGTACTTGTCGACTACCGTGGCCCCACTAGTATGATCTCACCGTAGTCCCAGTAGTCGAGTACATATCCTAAGGGCTTTATCAACATGTAACATAGAGATAATCAGAGTACATGTTAAGATAAAGTACAAGCAGATAGCATACTATCATGTCGAGCAAGAAAGTCCTCCCTATATATGTCCAAGCATCCATTACAATATACATCGTATGTACAGTAATGGCCTCTAGGGCGTACATATAACTAACATATACATCACGAAAAGGCATCACCAAGCGGGAGCTAGCTCTTCGCCCAAGGCGGACTCAAAATCACACGCAATATAAATCATCACTGTGCAAAATAAGCATATAAAGGCACAAAGTAATAAAGCATCATGTCGGCTCAAGTGAGCTCGACCCAGAGAAACAACATATAAGTACACAAATCTCAATGTCTCATCTCTAGGTCAAAATACAATAATACAAGTGGTAGATACGGTAGATGGAGTACACTAGATACAATAATGATACAAAGTGGCAACAAAATAACCCCGCAACCCACCTACGAGCAATGCTGCGAGTCCAAGCAAAAAGAAGCAAAAGAAGAGGTGAACCAGCCGCTACTGTGCTGACGGGTCAGAACTACAAAACACAGCGGCACGACTGGGGTGAGTTGCCAACTCGTGAGTAATAAGTAATATATAATAAGGCTATCGTAAGCATGCACACAATTTCGTCACAGCCTACATATACTAATATGATGAGATATAATAATATGTATGCAACATGAATGCAATAAACAATACAAGATTTGAATATGATTACTGTTAGACCAAGTTAATCACCCTGGTATTTTGCGGGGAGGCAGAATAGGTAAAAATCAAATTTTTCTTTACAAAGTAACATGTACTAGCCATTAGGATCTTTGCTAAACATTAACTAACAAACTAACTTAGAGTTTTAACTACTAGGTTAGATAATTATACCTAAGTCTTGAACTCCTTCTTCTCCTTGTTGTGAGCTCCTTGGAATGATGTGGATGGCTTATCCTCACCGGCTTCTCTATATCGAAGAAGATCCACCCGAAGGGCTCTACCTTGAGCTCCTACCTCAATAATGAATTAACTAGAGTGCTTGGTTTGCTAGACTAAGAACCCTTGAGTGAGCAGAGAAGTATTTTGATGGTTTAATCTCAAAGGCTTTTGATTTTCAACTCATGAAAGACATAGAGCTCTGAGAGAGGAAGAGGAGAGAGCAAACCATGAGAAAGAAAGATAATATGATAATGAGAGGATCATGCTCTCATATGAGGAAAAACAATAATAATAATCTTAGTTAATATAATTGTGATGGTGCATTGATTTGACCACTATCATGTCCTAATTAATGCTAAGCATGCTCACAAAAAATATCTCATGCTTAACAAAAATATCTAAGTCAACATGGGTCAACAAGTCAAATGGTCAAACCAACATCAGCCATGACACAATTATCTCTAATTAACACTATTAATCAATTTCCTCCTTCTCATTATGGTTTTGATCAAGTCAATGGTCAAAACCTTAATGAGGTGTCTCTTCCTCTGCCTCTGTCGACTGTATGTAAATACCCGTATCCGTGTTCCGAGAAACACAAATACAATGAGACTAAACCAATCAAAAAACCAATTCTAGGATCCGGCTTAAACCAAAGCCTACTAGTATCTACTGCCCGAACACCGAACACGCACAAGTGCGCGTATGTGAACGAACCCTGTCGTAAAACCATACGACGTCTACTCATATTGCCCAAAGGTGAACAACCCTCTGTGTGGGACTCTAAAGAGGGTTTAACCACAGGCCGCAAGCGGTACTAGCTGTACGTAACGGTCCCCAGGTAGATGTCGATAAGAAGGCCGATGAGGAAAACCCATCCGAACTCCTACTGAGCCTGAATGTGACAATCTACGTACAGTCCGGTCTGTTCGTCTATGAGCATCGCATATCGGGCCTAGGGGCAGTAAACGTCTGTCCCCTAATAGCGGTATAAGTCGTGTCAGAGTGTAGCCCAAAACACCCTGAGAAACTACTGGAGTACCTACCAGTAAATCTCGCTTGCCCTGGCCAGGGACTTTATGTAATGGCTCTCCAAACACAGCGCGATGTCAACCCCAACACCGGGAGAGACGAATCCTATCTAACAGCCACTGCCTCCAAGTGCTTCGGGACTGCATCCAACTACTACCTGTTTCCATGACTCAATAGAGCCGTGGTAGGGTAGTAATCTAAGAACACTGGGAACACGCTTGAGGCGAAGCAGCAGTGTCAAGTCGACGGACTAAGTTATACTCATGTCACCTGGGAACTGTTAACCGACGATAGGTATAATACCAACCAACAGTTCCCAGCGAGTCATGTCCAGTGTACTCATAACCTAACGAGCACCTTCATACTATCTCTAGTACGACGTACTGATGGCTGTGGGACAGACCATCTCCCCTCCTGGGATGAGAAGCGTACACACCAGTCTACTCTGGAGTATCGATGCCCTGTCTCGATAATCCTACGACTAGGGACTTGTATAAGGATGTGCTTATAGACTACCCAGCCCCACTAGTGTGATCACCATCACAATGCTGGTAGTCAAGCAAAGATCCTAATGGCTCCATCAATTTGTATTAGCGATATGTTAAAAGAAACATATAAACATATTAAGATAGAAACAAATAAAGTAGCATACTATAATATCGAGCAAGACTGTCGTCAATCCATGTATATATCCCAAGCTTCCAAAATGTAATATACAAACTAGTACTATACCATAATGGCCTATAGGGCATACATATCCAACAATCTCCCACTTGCACTAAAGGCCAATAATTGGTGTACCGCATACCCAACGTCTGCACTAAGGCCAACTGCTGGCGTACCGCATACCTAATAGCTCAAAAAGTCGCTCGTACTGTGTTTGGGGAGGGCTTTTGTGAATGGATCCGCCATGTTGTCTTTAGTGTCCACTCTCCGTACCTCGATCTCCTGGCGATCAATGATCTCCCTGATCAGGTGATACCGCCTTAAGATGTGTCTGGATTTCTGATGCGACCGTGGTTCCTTCGCTAGAGATATAGCCCCATTGTTATCGCAATACAAGGGTATCGGGTCAACAATGGACGGAACCACCTGAAGTTCACTAATGAATTTCTTCATTGAGACCGCCTCTTTTGCGGCATCGCTTGCAGCAATGTATTCAGCCTCCATCGTCGAGTCGCGACGGTATCCTGTTTGGAACTCCTCCAAGATTCCGCCCCTCCGTTGAGGGTAAACACAAAACTCGAGACAGACTTGCTGTCGTCCTTGTCACTCTGGAATCTTGAATCGGTAAAGGACTCGACTCTGAGGTATCTATTACCGTAAACCAGGAACATCTCCTTAGTCTTTCTCAGGTACTTGAGATTGTTCTTCACTGCTGTTCAGTGGTTCTCACCTGGGTCTGACTGATACTGGTTCACCACGCTTAGCGCGTAAGCTACATCTGGGCTTATACATAGCATCGCATAAATTATGGATCCTACCGCCGAAGCGTAGGGTATAGTGCTCATGTGAACCCTCGCCCCGTCAGTCTTGGGAGACATCTTCTTGGAGAGGGTGATTTCGTGCAATGCGGGTATATTACCGCGCTTGGAATCATCCATACTAAATCTCTTTAGTACGGTCTCTATATACCTGGACTGCGAAAGTCCTAGTAATCTCTTAGATATATCTCTGTAGATCTTGATCCCCAGAATGCACGAGGCATCAGCCAGGTCCTTCATGGAGAACCGTTGTGACAAGAATAGCTTGACCGATTGTAGCATAGGAATGTCATTTCCTATCAAAAGAATGTCTTCCACGTACAAGACTAGGAATATTGCAGTTCGTCCTACAATCTTCTTATAAATACAAGGCTCATCCTCGTTATTGATGAAGTCAAATTCCTTGACTGTTTCATCAAAACAGATGTTCGAGCTCCGTGATGCCTGCTTTAATCCATAAATGGATTTAAGAAACTTACACACCTTCCCGCTGCTCCCACTGTCTACAAAACCTTCTGGCTGATCCATATAAACGCTCTCTTCCAAACTTCCATTTAGAAAAGCCGTTTTTACGTCCATCTGCCAAATTTCATAGTCATGGAAGGCAGCAATGGCAAGTAGGATCCAAATGGATTTGAGCATAGCCACTGGAGAAAAAGTTTCGTCATAGTCCACACCAGGTCTTTGACGAAAACCTTTTGCAACGAGTCTAGCAATATAGGTTTCCACCTTCCCATCTACACCAAGTTTCTTTTTGTAGATCCATTTGCATCCAACGGGTTTTACCCCAGGTGGAGCAATATCCAAGGTCCATACTTTATTGGTGTACATGGACTCCATTTCGGATCGCATAGCATCCAACCACTTATCAGAGTCCCTATTGATAATGGCTTGCATGAAACTGGTAGGATCATCTTTTTCCAAGATGCAATCCTCTCGATCCCCGTCTATGAGAAAACCGTAGTATCTCTCGGGCAGATGAGAAATCTTACCAGATCTGTAAAGTGGCTGAGTTCGTCCGGGACTATTGAACTTTCTGGTTCTACTAAATCCTCAATTTGAGTTTGTAGTTCAGATATTTCATCCAGTTCTACCGTGCTCCCACTTATTTCTTTTGCAAGAAATTGCCACTCCAAAAAGGTGGCCTGTTGAGCAACAAACACTTTCTGTTCCTTGGTGTGGTAGAACAAATATCCATTTGAATGCCTGGGATATCCTACAAACTTATATAAAACTGACTGTGCTTTAAGTTTGTCCGGATTTTGGTTTTTCACATATACCGGACAACCCCATATCTTAACCCATTTAAGACATAGTTTTCTACCACTCCATACTTCATATGGAGTCTTTGTGTCACGACCCGAAATTTGGCCTGTAACCGATACTTAAACTACGTAACATCTACAGGCGTACGCAACTCAAGTAAGCCGAAACCCAGAAATCTAACCATCCAAATCTGGATCAACGGAGAAAAACATATTTTTAACATTTGGAAAAATCACAAGTAAAATCTCTAACTCTAGTTTTCCTTCTTGAAAATTTCGGCAGCACCTACTTTGTAAAAACTAGCCCCGAAAAAGGGTATAACACAGATAATATATAAAGCATCCCAAATGGGAGAAAAATCTCGCCCAACGGCGGAGACAAACACCACAACAAGTATACGACGTCGAAGCGAAGAAATATCAAAGAAACGACTATAATAAGAAGTAAACTCTCCAACATAACCGGCTGCCACGAGCACGGCACCCAAAGTCATCAATATAATACAACACTGAATCCTCACAAGTCGTCTCTAAGTCATATACAACCAATGGTAGATGAAAAATACTAGATCCAACCAAAAGATATACAATGTACAGGCAGATAACCGTAAACCCACCTAAAAGCAAATGCCTCACTGCCTTACGTAGCGGTATCCGCAAAAGTAGTGATGATAAGATGCCCTGCCGCGACAACTCTGAGGGTAAGTCCTATATAACACTGTGGCAGAACGGGGGTGACTTGCCAACTCGTGAATAGTAATTAACATCATATTGTAATCGCAGTTATGCACGAACAGCGATCTATCTATCACATGTAATCCGATAGCATGAGTATGATAAGTGAATATGCAACAATCATGTAAAGGTACATCATCAGGGTACTACAACTACATGAACAATGCATATCAACAATAATCCTGAGTGTGTGGGATGATACAATAAAATCTCATGCAAAATCATCAGCATGGAAAAACACCAGTGTCCCTCACTAACACATCAAATCCCAAATGCTCAGGCACCGCATCCACAGATCGGCCCTTACATCCTGTAAGTCTCATGGAACCTGAGTGTCTATCATCGACTCCCGAAACATCATGAAACCATATACCTGTAAGTATAAATATATAAGGATATCAACCACGTATGTCCACCGACGATACATAAAAAAATCATGGAAACCTGAGTGTCTAACACCGACACTCGAAACATCATGAAACCCGTGTCTAACATCGACACGTAAATCCTCATAACACAGGCGCTGTCACCACGACTGGTCCTGATGATATGTCATACCTCACTCCGGTCGGTATCCCTACAATAACCGCCGAGTACAAATACAATCACCGGTAGATAGTGGTCCCACCGACAGGCATGTCGTCTACACTACAAAATTACCACTCGCCCCGGGGTACCATACCGGGTCCACCATGTACCCGCAGACGGTGCCTCCCACTCCTCGAATCGGGTATCACAAGCCAAATCTCAGAACCGAGAAATCACATGGTGGACGCACTGAAATATCATATCAAGAGAAACCGGGTTTTCAAACAATACATAGTTTTCTTGAAATACCCCCACGGTTCGTAAATCCATAAATCATATGAAATCCATATCTCAATGCGTAAAATCCATATAAAAATGATATATGCAACATAAAACATCAATATGAGCATATAAAGGGAAAACCGCTCTTTAAATGATTCTAGCTTTTAAAATATATCTCGCGGTTCCTAAAACGTTACACTTTGGCACAGATTTATATGGAACCTTATTCAACAAGTACGTTGCTTTTTCAAGTGCAGGTCCCCAAAAAGAAAGAGGTAACTCTGCATTACTCATCATGGAGTGAACCATGTCCAATAGGGTACAGTTCCTCCGCTCCGATACGCCGTTGTGCTGTGGTGTATACGGAGGAGTAAGCTGAGAGAGAATGCCATTCTCTTTTAGAAAGTCCCTGAATTCAGTGCTCAAGTACTCCCCTCCTCTATCAGATCAGAGGAACTTAATACTTTTGCCTGTCCGGTTCTCTACTTTGTTTCTGAATTCTTTGAATTTCTCAAAAGCTTCAGATTTGTGTTTCATAAGATACACATATCCGAATCTAGAGAGATCGTCAGTGAATGTGATGAAGGACGAGAACCCACCCCTTGCATGTATAGTCATTGGACCACACACATCGCTGTGTATGAGTCCCAAGAGCTCTGCTGCTCTTTCTCCATGTCCGGTGAACGGAGATTTGGTCATCTTCTCTTTGAGACAAGACTGACAGGTTTCATAAGATGAAAATTTGAACGCATTCAAGAGTACATCTTTATGTAACTTACTTAGTATTTTCTGTTCGATATGACCAAGTCTATAATGCCACAAGTAGGATTCGTTCGTATCTGAATTCTTCCTCTTGCGTGTGTTTTGTACATTGAGAACAATATTCTGATTTAGAACATAGATACCATTACACAGTGTACCTTCTGCAACCAGTACCTTACCGAGGTAAATGTTCATGATATTTCTATAAAGAACAAAGTTATATCTATCTTTATTAAGTAAAGAAACTGATATGACGTTGCAAACCAGGGAAGGTACATAGTAGCAATTGTTCAAAATCATAGTATTGTCATTTAGCAACACTAGGTGATATTCACCGACGGCTGCAGCATTAACTTGTGCTCCGATCCCTACCCTGAGGGACATATCACCAGGTCCAACTATCCTAATTTTTCTCAGTCCCTGCAATAAATTACAGATATGGGATCCTGATCCGGTATCTATTACCCAGGAGGTAGGACTGACCGAAAAGCAATTCTCAATTACAAGAACACCTAAAGTATATGCAATAGTATGTTTCTTCTTCAATTAGGTTTCCTTGGAATCCATACAATCCCTTTTCCCCTGCCCACACTTATGACTGCTGTCACAGTTTAGAGCCGAACCGACGTTTCCCAGCCCCGAATAAGAATTCGGATTGGTCAAGCGATACATTTTATTATCTTGATTAGGGCGTGAAATGGTTGCTAATTGGAGAGAGAAAAAGAAACACTCAGCGTGCGCTCTTGCAAGATTAGATTTGGTTATTAATTAATCTAACCAGGATGGCTCCCACTGTTTCCTCAAATTCTTCTTAAAACCTTAAAAGAAAAACTAGTCAGGATTTAATCGCACGTCACAATACGTTCTTAACCTTTCAGCCTGGCAAGTGTTGGTACTTCGAGGGAGGTTTTCCAACGCTTTCGCGAAGTTCCTTAATTATATAACCTCTTTTCCCTGGAGGCGTAGCCCCGCTAACACCGTTCTAGACACCTACTTGGTTTATAGCATTGATTGTTAAGTGAAATAATCTCCCGAGAGTAATCCAACTCATCAGTGGGATCGTGATCCAACTATCATTGTATGATGACCTAGATGGAATCCACTCTAGTCACCACACTCCAGAAGGTATGCTGAATCTGCAAGTTTAGTGTATATTTGAAACCCCCGATGTGGTTTTTGCCCCAAGCAACTTCATGACCTTGACAGAGGTCAACATATCATAAGTCGCAAGTCAAGTTCAGCACGTCATTGACCTGGATTGATTTAGACCCACCCGCACAAGTCCTTGACAGAGGTCAAAATGACCGTGCGGCTGTCCTAAATAATCGCATCTATCTATGCAGCATACGAGCATTCCTTAGCTACCATTCACTATGCCTTGATAGAGATCAACATACACAGCATGAATACTAAGTAACACTTGTAAGAAATGACAGAGGGCTACGGATGGGTTTTTGGCAAAAACCCGTTAACGTAATGAACTTGATATCGTTGAACGAACCTGATAGCTTTTGAAAAAGGAGTGGTTTAAGTTCCGCCTTTTGAAAATTTATGGTTTTGAAAAACTGAGTAATCTACAATATAGACTTTAGCTTAAGAGTCCACTCCCTGCGAAGGGATCTCGGCTCTTGTCTCGTAGAATGAGATGTTGGATATTCATGACCGAATATCACTATACAAAGCGAGAGAATATAACTGTAGTTTTTCGAAATTTGTTCCAACAACATCTTTTAGGTTTATTTTCTTGCATTAATCAAAATTAATGCGGTCCCATCAATTAATCCTACTATTGCAGAAAACAACGAAAATATAATGTACGCTTATGCCATCTGCATTTGCCATTGTGCCCCGTCATCACCTGTTAGGTTACTTAACTAACGACCGAGCGGGGGCTGGACTAGCGCGGACGTAAAATATATGTAATGACTACTAGATATCATATATAGATATATACATTCTTGAGATGCAATGATAGCCATTCCAGATCATAGATGAACACATTGGATATGCTAAGAATCTGTGTTTCGTTCAAGCCTGCAATGAAAGACAGATTACAAGGTCGTGATGAATAGCCAAACCCCACCCCAGAACCCTACGGGTGCGGCAAACTACCCGCCAAATATTCGAAGTGATGTAACCTCTCTCAACAAAGTGAGTAGGCCACTCGACACTTCAAAGTACCTGGTAGTTTATGTACCCCACCTTGGGTCTATCCTAGGAGCAGAAAACAGTAAAAAAAATAATATACAATGGCTGCTACATCCTCAACCCGGATGTGCGACCCAAAAATTATATTACATCAATTTAAAATTTACATCAAATGAAAGATAAATAGACCCTCATCTCACATCCCTAGCTATTCATCCACGACAATCCAACAAGTTCATATACATAATCCAACATTATAGAACACAGATATGTACAACTCACACTAATCGACGTATAGCCATTAGCAGACGTTCAGTACATATATCACATTACAGATATAATCCGATTAGCCAAAGTGTATAGAAATTGGATCAATAACTGTACTTGATCTTACTCCAAGTACAACACTGTACAAAACAATTCTTGAGCAGAAAAAAAATATCCCAGAATACACAAAACCAACACAGGGAACCCCAGAATAATTTTGGTGCGCGGCCGAGTTGACTCGGCCGCGGAACCGCGGCGGATCACTTGGATCGGCCGCGGATCCGCGGTCTTATGAACGATTCAGGCGCCCAAAATTCTTCAGTTTTCCCGAAAAAGCATTCATGTATTTTTCATGTCACTGAAAATATTTTTAGACCCGTTTTAAAAATCGACAGAAAATACCAATTTTGGTGTGTTTTCGGGGGGTTTTCGCGATCGAAGTTCTAAAGACATTGCTAACATGTTAGTTATTGTTTAGCCTGGCTCTGATACCACTGTTAGACCATGTTACTCACCCCGGTAGTTTGCTGGGAGGTGGAAAAAGTAAAAATCAAAATTTTCTTTACAAAGTAACATGTACTAGCCATTGTTAGTGTATATGCCCGAGGGGCCATTATTGTATCATACTAGTTTGTATATTACTTAATGGAAGCTTGGGATATTCACATGTATATAACGGTCTTGCTAAACATGGTAGTATGCTACTTGGTTTTTCTATCTTAATATGTGAGTATACGTATTGATAGAGCTCTTAGGATCTTGCTTGACTACCAGCGTTGTGATGGTAGTCACATTAGTGGGGGCTGGGTAGTCTACAAGCACATCCTTAATCAGGTCCATAGTCGTAGGATTATCGAGACAGGGCATCGATACTCCGGAGTAGACTAGTGTATACGCTTCTCATCCCAGTTGGGGAGATGGTCTGTCCCACAGCCGTCAGTACGTCGTACTGGAGATAGTATGCAGGTGCTCATTAGGTTACGGGTACACCGGACAGGACTCATAAAGAACTGTTGGTTGGTTTTATACCAGTCGTCAGTGAACAGTTCCTAGGTGACATGAGTACAGCATAGTCCGCAGACTTGACACTGCTACTTCGCCTCGAGTATGTCCCACAGTTCTTAGATTGCTACCCTACCACGGCTCAAAGGAGTCGTGCAAACAGGTAGCAGTTGGGTGCAGTCCCGAGCACTTGGAGGCAGTGGCGGTTAGACAGGATTCGTCTCTCCCGGTATTGGGTGTTGATATCGCGCTGTGTCAGAGAGCCATTACGCAAAGTCCCTGGCCAGGGCAAGCGAGATTTGCTCGTAGGTTCCAGTAGTTTCTCAGGGTGTAATGGGCTTCGATCCGACACGACTTATACCGGTATTAGGGGACTGACGCTTGCCGCCCCCTAGGCCCGATATGCGATAGTCTAAGACGAACAGACCGGACTGTACGGAGATTGTCACATCAGACTCAGTAGGAGATCGGATGGGTTTCCTCATCGGCCTTCTTATCGACATCTACCTGGGGACCGTTACGTACAGCTAGTGCCTCTTGCGGTCTGTGGTTAATGTTAGTGTATATGCCCTAGGGGCCATTATTGTATCATACTAGTTTGTATATTACTTAATGGAAGCTTGGGATATTCACATGTATATAACAGTCTTGCTAAACATGGTAGTATGCTACTTGGTTTTTCTATCTTAATATGTGAGTATACGTAGTGATAGAGCTCTTAGGATCTTGCTTGACTACCAGCGTTGTGATGGCAGTCATACTAGTCGGGGATGGGTAGTCTACAAGCACATCCTTATTCAGGTCCCTAGTCGTAGGATTATCGAGACAGGGCATCGATACTCCGGAGTAGACTAGTGTGTACGCTTCTCATCCCAGTTGGGGAGATGGTCTGTCCCACAGCCGTCAGTACGTCGTACTGGAGATAGTATGCAGGTGCTCGTTAGGTTACGGGTACACCGGACCGGACTCACAGGGAACTGTTGGTTGGTTTTATACCAGTCGTCAGTGAACAGTTCCCAAGTGACATGAGTACAGCATAGTCCGCAGACTTGACACTGCTGCTTCGCCTAAAGTGTGTCCCACTGTTCTTAGATTGCTACCCTACCACGGCTTAAAGGAGTCGTGCAAACAGGTAGCAGTTGGGTGCAGTCCCGAGCACTTGGAGGCAGTGGCGGTTAGACAGGATTCGTCTCTCCTGGTATTGGTGGTTGATATCGCGCTGTGTCAGAGAGCCATTACGCAAAGTCCCTGGCCAGGGCAAGCGAGATTTGCTGGTAGGTTCCAGTAGTTTCTCATGGTGTAATGGGCTTTGCTCCGACACGACTTATACCGCTATTAGGGGACTGACGCTTGCCGCCCCCTAGGCCCGATATGCGATAGTCTTAGACGAACAAACCGTACTGTATGGAGATTGTCACATCAGACTCAGTAGGTGTTCGGATGGGTTTCCTCATCGGCCTTCTTATCGACATCTACCTGGGGACCGTTACGTACAGCTAGTGCCGCTTGCGATCTGTGGTTAAACCCACTGCCAGCGTAGTAGTCGAGTCTCTAGAGTCCCACACAGAGAGTTTGCCAACTCCAGGCGAAACGATATAGAGGTCGTATTGTTTTATGACAAGGGTTCGGACGCATACGTGTGTTTACGCACGTACGACATCCGGACAGTTTTTACTAGTCGGCTTTGGTTTAAGCCAGTTTCTAGTATCCGGTTATTTTATTTATACAGTCTAAAGTTTTTCCGTGTTTTTACGGATTGGAGGGGCATTCTCTTAATGCACGAGAAACTTCTAGAAGATGGTGACTTGGGGGTTAAGGTGGCATATGCATTAAATGAGATTAGTGAGTCATTTGAGTGATTCATCCAAGTCATTAATGCATCATAAATTCTTAATGACTCATGGAGATGAATCACCCGCTCATATTTATTAAGCATGAAGATTAATCATTTATTTTCTTTTATTTGGATAAATCATAATGCTTGATATATATTATGATAGCTCATTTTCTCATCTCATTTTCTTGCTCACTTTCTCTCTCCTCAAGCTCTCCCTCTTCAAACCCTAATCCTCCCCTCTCGTGTGTTGAGTACAAGGATTAGATTAGACTACTTAATCCTTAACCATTCTCTATATCACCTAGGTTGCTTAGATTAGAGATTTAAGAAACCTAGTTACTTCTAGTTTGAGGTGAAGCTTGCAGTAAAGCTCTCGGGTGGATCTTCTACTACTTAGAGAAGGCCGGAGAGGACATGGAGAACGACAAGATAAAGGACTCGGTTCTTTAGGTATAATCACTTATCATAGTAGTTAACTCTCCTATGTTTGTTGTTAGTTATTGTTTATGCAAAGATTCTCGGTTAGTCGATGTTTACGCATTAAACAAGATCGTTTTTCATTATTCCGCCTCCCCGCAAGTCGTGGGGTGTTGTACATAGACTTACAGTGGTATCAGAGCCTCGCTAAACAATAATTAACTCATTAGCAAAGTCGTAAGTATTTCGAACGCAAAAAGAACCAGAAAGATCATCGTTTTAACACAGTTTCTGTCGAATTTAAAACATGCCCAAATTTTTTTTCAGGGACCTGCAGAATAACAAGAATGAAATTATAGGGCTACTGAAGAAATTTGGACACCCAACTCGGCTAACTCACCGAGGAACCGCGGCGGATCCGCGCGATCCGCCGCGGATCCGCGGCCGAGTTAGGGCCGAGTCGGCCCAAATTTTTCCAGTAAGCCCTTTGTGTTAACAGTAATATTTCTGGATATTTTATTTTCTGCTAAGATCTCAGGTGCACAGAGAAGTTTTGCAGTAGAATCTAAAGTGTTTTGCTCGATCGAAATTTTACGATGTTTGCTAATATGATTATATCTGTGATTGTATAATGTGTTCGTAAACCTCCCCTTACTGCTAGTATCTCGGTTGGCAGGGGGTTGCACATTTCTGTAATGGTTTTTACTGTTTATTGTGGTTGTGAACTGTATTGTACTGTTGTGATGATTAGCCGGGGTTTGAGATGGGTTGTTATATTCATTCATTCAATGTAATTGTAATATGTTGTAATATTATTTTGCGGGGCACATCCAGGTTGCGGTTGTAGCCACCGTTGTATTATTTCATTTTACTGTTTTTGCTCCTAGGATAGACCAAGGATGGGGTGCACAAACTACCGGGTACTTTGAAGTGTTTAGTGGCCTACTCACTTTGTTGAGGGAGACCGCTTCACTGCGGGGTTTTGGCGGGTAGTTTGCCGTACCCGTAGGGGTCTAGGGTGGGGTAATGGCTATTCATCACAACCGTGTAATCCGTCTTTTGTTGCAGGCTCTAAACAAACACGGATTGCTTGCAAATCCAATAAAGTTGATATGAGATCTGGAATGCCTATTATTGCGTCTGACGAATGTACAATATCTATATATGATAGCTATTTAGACGTCACTTATGTTTTACACCCGCGCTGGCCCAGCCCCCGCTCAGCATTTAGTTAAGTAACCTAACGGGTGATGACAGGACACCGTGGCGAATGCGGATGGCATAAGAGGACGTTGTATTTTCGTTGTTTTCTGCAATGATAGGTTAATGATGGGACGCATTATTTATAATGCAAAGAAAATAAACTAAAAGTTGAATCGTTGGAACAATTTAAAAGAAACCAATCGGTTATTTTAAAACAGATGATATTTTTAAATTGCGGAGCTTTAACCACTCCTTTTAAAAGCTATCAGGTTCCTTCGGTCATATCAAGTTCACTACGTTCACGGTTTCGCCAAAACCATTCGTAGCCCTCCGTCATTTCATTTGGGTATTCAGTAGTATTCAAGCTATGCATTTTGGCCAAAGTCAAGGCATAGTGTTTGGTAGCTGCTGGGTATTCAATTGTTGCATAGATAGATGAGTTAGTTTGGGACTGTCGTATTATCATTTGAGCAAAGTCAGGGGTATGTACGGATGGGTTCAAATTGACAAGATAATGACGGGTAGAACTTGACATGTGACTTATGACATTTTGACCAAAGCCAAGGTCATAAGAGCTTGGGGCAAAAACTTATATCGGGAATTTATAAAGAAACTGAAATTTGCAAAGAGATGCATACCATTTGGAGTTTGATGAATGTTGGTAGCATTCCTTGAACATTATCATACGATGATATTTGGATCCCGATCCTACCGTGAGTATATGCTACTCATCAGGATATTCGTCACTTAACGATCAATACTATAAACCAAGTAGGTGTCAAGAAAGGTGTCAGCGGGGTTACACCCCAAGAGAAAAGAGGTTATTTAATTAAGGAACTTCGCGAAAGCGTTGGAAAACCTCCCTCGAAGTACCGACACCAGCCTGGCTGAACGGTTAAGCAAGTATTGTACAGTGAGAATAGTCCTGGCTAATTCTTCTTTTATGGTTTGAGGAAGGATTCGAGAAACAGTGGGAGCCATCCAGTTTAGATAAATTAAAAGTCATTCTAAACTTGCAAGAGTATAATGCTAAAGAGTTTTCTTTTCTCCCTCCTAATTGCAGCGACCCTGAAAATGACTGGACTTAAGTTACTTTTAGAGAAAAATATACTGACAGGGCCAAACTATAATGATTGGCTGCGGAATGTCAAAATGGCTTTGACCTATGACAAATTAGGGTACGTCCTCACCGCTAAGGCACCTGCTGTCCCTGGTCCGATATCCAGTAATGCGGATAAGGAAATCTGCAAAACCTGGGATTTCGATTGCGCAAAAGCCAAGTGCATCGTGCTTGCCTCGATGACCAATGAACATCAGAGGAGGCACGAGGATATGGAACTAGATGCCATATTTCTCCATACAAAAGAACTTTATGGAGAGCAATCTCGTATAGCAAGATACGAGACCTCTAAGAACTTGTTTCGAGCGAGATTGGCTGTCGAGTCATCGGTAGGAGAACATGTCCTAAAGATGATCGGCTATATAGAAGTGCTCGCGGACCTTGGGACGACTTTTGATAATGAGCTCTATACAGACCTTATTCTCCAGTCCCTTCCTTCCACCTACGCCCAGTTTATCCTGAACTTCAACATTCAAAGGAAACAAGTTGAACTTCCAGAACTCCTGAACATGTTATGGAGTGCAGAGGGCACCTTGCAGAAGGCAAGGGAAACACCCGATATGTTTGTTAGCGGTGTTCCTTCTTCCGGGTCCAAGGTTAGGGCCAAAGGACGGAAAAAGAAGGCCGCCCCCAGACCTAGAGGAGGTGTAAGTAAGGTGGGAGGGAAGGGAAAGAAAAAGTTTGCGGTACCTGTAGTGGGCCAGGATGAGTGCTTCCATTGTCACAGGAAAGGGCACTGGAAAAAGGATTGCAAGGCGTGGAACGCCAAGAACCAGGAACCGAAGCAAGCTGTGGCTTCGACTTCAGGTGTTTTTGTAATTGAGAATTGTCTGTCAATCAACTCTACTTCCTGGGTATTGGATACCAGATCAGGATCTCATATTTTCAATTCATTGCAGGTACTGAGAAACCGTAAAGTGCTGAAGGAAGGTGATATGACCCTGATGGTTGCTAACGGAGCTAGCGTGGGTGCTGTGTCCGTATGGGATTATCATCTGGGATTGACGAGTGGACACATTTTGGTTTTACATAACTGTTTTTGTGTACCCAGCTTAACGTGTAATATCAAATCTGTTTCCTTGTTATCAAATAAATGTTATGATTTCACGTTTGGAAGTGGTGTTGTTAACATCCACCTTAATCATAGTTTGATTGGGTCCGGTACACTGGAAAACGATATATATGTGTTAAACCAACTCCAAATTTTCAATGTCCAGAACAAACTCAAAAGAAAGTCTCCAGATTTAAATAAAGCTTTCTTATGTTATTATAGACTGGGTCACATCAATAATAGAAGGTTGACTAAGTTGCATAGAGAAGGATATTTGGACTCATTCGAATATCAAACTTATGACACTTGTCAATCTTGTCTTAAAGGAAAGATGACAAAGACTCCATTTACTGGACATGGAGTGAGAGCGAGCGAGCTCTTAGGACTCATACACAGCGATGTATGTGGTCCAATGTCTACACATGCAAGAGGTGGTTTTTCCTATTTCAATACTTTCACGGATGATTACTCAAGGTACGGATTCATTTATCTGATGAAACATAAATCCGAGGCTTTTGAGAAGTTCCAAGAGTTTAAGAAAATAAACTAAAAGTTGAATCCGCCTTTTGTTGCAGTCTCTAAACAAACACGGATTGCTTGCAAATCCAATAAAGTTCATATGAGATCTGGAATGCCTATTATTGCATCTGACGAATGTACAATATCTATATATGATAGCTATTTAGACGTCACTTATGTTTTACACCCGCGCTAGCCCAGCCCCCGCTCTGCCGTTAGTTAAGTAACCTAACGGGTGATGACAGGACCCCGTGGCGAATGCGGATGGCATAAGAGGACGTATTTTCGTTGTTTTCTGCAATGATAGGTTTATGATGGGACGCATTATTTATAATGCAAAGAAAATAAACTAAAAGTTGAATCGTTGGAACAATTTAAAAGAAACCAATCGGTTATTTTAAAACATATGATATTTTTAAATTGCGGAGCTTTAACCACTCCTTTTAAAAGCTATCAGGTTCCTTCGGTCATATCAAGTTCACTACGTTCACGGTTTCGCCAAAACCATTCGTAGCCCTCCGTCATTTCATTTGGGTATTCAGTAGTATTCAAGCTATGCATTTTGGCCAAAGTCAAGACATAGTGTTTGGTAGCTGCTGGGTATTCATTTGTTGCATAGATAGATGAGTTAGTTTGGGACAGTCGTATTATCATTTGACCAAAGTCAGGGGTATGTACGGATGGGTTCAAATTGACAAGATAATGACGGGTAGAACTTGACATGTGACTTATGACATTTTGACCAAAGCCAAGGTCATAAGAGCATGGGGCAAAAACTTATATCGGGAATTTATAAAGAAACTGAAATTTGCAAAGAGATGCATACCATTTGGAGTTTGATTAATGTTCGTAGCATTCCTTGAACATTATCATACGATGATATTTGGATCCCGATCCTACCGTGAGTATATGCTACTCATCAGGATATTCGTCACTTAACGATCAATACTATAAACCAAGTAGGTGTCAAGAAAGGTGTCAGCGGGGTTACGCCCCCAGAGAAAAGAGGTTATTTAATTAAGGAACTTCGCGAAAGCGTTGGAAAACCTCCCTCGAAGTACCGACACCAGCCTGGCTGAACGGTTAAGCAAGTATTGTACAGTGAGAATAGTCCTGGCTAATTCTTCTTTTATGGTTTGAGGAAGGATTCGAGAAACAGTGGGAGCCATCCAGTTTAGATAAATTAAAAGCCATTCTAAACTTGCAAGAGTATCATGCTAAAGAGTTTTCTTTTCTCTCTCCTAATTGCAGCGACCCTGAAAATGACTGGACTTAAGTTACTTTTAGAGAAAAATATACTGACAGGGCCAAACTATAATGATTGGCTGCGGAATGTCAAAATGGCTTTGACCTATGACAAATTAGGGTACGTCCTCACCGCTAAGGAACCTGCTGTCCCTGGTCCGAAATCCAGTAATGCGGATAAGGAAATCCGCAAAACCTGGGATTTCGATTGCGCAAAAGCCAAGTGCATCGTGCTTGCCTCGATGACCAATGAACATCAAAGGAGGCACGAGGATATGGAACTAGATGCCATATTTCTCCATACAAAGGAACTTTATGGAGGGCAATCTCGTATAGCAAGATACGAGACCTCTAAGAACTTGTTTCGAGCGAGATTGGCTGTCGAGTCATCGGTAGGAGAACATGTCCTAAAGATGATCGGCTATATAGAAGAGCTCGCGGACCTTGGGACGACTTTTGATAATGAGCTCTATACAGACCTTATTCTCCAGTCCCTTCCTTCCACCTACGCCCAGTTTATCCTGAACTTCAACATTCAAAGAAAACAAGTTGAACTTCCAGAACTCCTGAACATGTTATGGAGTTCAGAGGGCACCTTGCAGAAGGCAAGGGAAACTCCCGATATGTTTGTTCGCGGTGTTCCTTCTTCCGGGTCCAAGGTTAGGGCCAAAGGAAAGAAAAAGAAGGCCGCCCCCAGACCTAGAGGAGGTGTAAGTAAGGTGGGAGGGAAGGGAAAGAAAAAGTTTGCGGTACCTGTAGTGGGCCAGGATGAGTGCTTCCATTGTCACAGGAAAAGGTACTGGAAAAAGGATTGCAAGGCGTGGAACGCCAAGAACCAGGAACCGAAGCAAGCTGTGGCTTCGACTTCAGGTGTTTTTGTAATTGAGAATTTTCTGTCAATTAACTCTACTTCCTGGGTATTGGATACCAGATCAGGATCTCATATTTGCAATTCATTGCAGGTACTGAGAAACCGTAGAGTGCTGAAGGAAGGTGATATGACCCTGATGGTTGCTAACGGAGCTAGCGTGGGTGCTGTGTCCGTATGGGATTATCATCCGGGATTGACGAGTGGACACATTTTGGTTTTACATAACTGTTTTTGTGTACCCAGCTTAACGTGTAATATCAAATCCGTTTCCTTGTTATCAAATAAATGTTATGATTTCACGTTTGGAAGTGGTGTTGTTAACATCCACCTTAATCATAGTTTGATTGGGTCCGGTACACTGGAAAACGGTATATATGTGTTAAACCAACTCCAAATTTTCAATGTCCAGAACAAACTCAAAAGAAAGTCTCCAGATTTAAATAAAGCTTTCTTATGGTATTGTAGACTGGGTCACATAAATAATAGAAGGTTGACTAAGTTGCATAGAGAAGGATATTTGGACTCATTCGAATATCAAACTTATGACACTTGTCAATCTTGTCTTAAAGGAAAGATGACAAAGACTCCATTTACTGGACATGGAGTGAGAGCGAGCGAGCTCTTAGGACTCATACACAGCGATGTATGTGGTCCAATGTCTACACATGCAAGAGGTGGTTTTTCTTATTTCAATACTTTCACGGATGATTACTCAAGGTACGGATTCATTTATCTGATGAAACATAAATCCGAGACTTTTGAGAAATTCCAAGTGTTTAAGAATGAAGTAGAAAACCAAACCGGCAAAAGTATCAAGACACTAAGATCTGATCGAGGTGGTGAATACTTGAGTGCCGAGTTCCTAGGTTACCTAAAAGAGAAAGGAATTCTCTCTCGGCTTACTCCTCCATACACTCCACAGCATAACGGTGTGTCGGAGAGACGGAATCGAACCCTATTGGATATGGTACGTTCCATGATGAGTAATGCTGAGTTACCGTGATCTTTTTGGGATTATGCGCTAGATTCAGCGGCATATCATCTGAACAGGGCTCCTACCAAGACTGTGCCAATCACCCCATATGAGATGTGGATTGGAAAGAAACCCCATCTTCAGCATATGAAGATTTGGGGATGTCCAGCTTTTGTTAAAAAGCAGCATGTGGACAAGCTCGAGGCACGATCAGTAAAATGTAAGTTTGTGGGATATCCAAAGAACTCCAAGGTGTATTATTTCTATTACGCAGAGGAACAAAAGGTTTTTGTTTCTCGTAATGCCCATTTTCTGGAACGGCGGTTTTTAGAAAAGAAAATAAGTGGGAGCGAAATAGATCTGGAAGAAATTCCAAAACCACAAACTAATACTGAAAGTTTAGTAGAACAAGTAGTTCAAGAAGAACCGGACATTCCCGCACCCCTCCACAGGAGTAGTAGGCCATCTCATCCGCCTGAAAGATACTACGGTTTTCTCATAGATGGGGATAGAGAGGATTGCATCTTAGATGATGATGAACCTACTGGCTTCCAGCAGGCCATCCAGAGCGGCGACTCGGTACGATGGCGAGATGCAATGCGGACCGAAATGGAGTCTATGTACACCAACAAAGTATGGACTTTGGACTTTGCTCCAGATGGGGTAAAACCCATAGGATGCAAATGGATCTTCAAGAAAAAGATTGGTGTAGATGGACAGGTGGAAACCTATAAGGCTAGACTTGTTGCAAAAGGTTTTCGTCAAAGACCTGGTTTGGACCATGACGAAACTTTTTCTCCAGTGGCTTTGCTCAAATCCATTCGGGTCCTTCTTACTATTGCTGCCTTCCATGATTATGAAATCTGGCAGATGGACGTAAACACGGCTTTTCTAAATGGTAATTTAGAAGAGTGCGTCTATATGGATCAGCCAGAGGGTTTCAATTAGAGTGGGAGCAGCGGGAAAGTATGCAAGTTGCTTAAGTCCATTTATGGACTGAAGCAGGTATCGCGGAGTTCGTACATCTGTTTTGATGAAACAGTCAAAGAATATGACTTTATCAAAAATCCAGATGAACCGTGCATATATAGTAAAGTTGTAGCAAGAACTGTCGTATTCCTCGTCTTGTACGTGGATGACATTCTATTAATAGGAAATGACATTCCTATGCTACAATCTGTCAAAGGATTCTTGTCACACAGGTTCTCCATGAAAGACCTGGGTGATGCCTCTTACATTCTGGGGATCCGGATCTATCGTGATAGATCCAAGAGGATGTTGGGACTTTCGCAGTCCAGGTATATCGACACTGTACTGAAAAGATTCAGTATGGAAGATTCTAAGCGCGGTAATCTACCGGCTTGTCACGGAATCACCCTATCCAAAGAGATGTCTCCCAAGACTGATTTGGAAAGGGAACGCATGTCTATTATACCCTACGCTTCTGCGGTAGGCTCTATAATGTATGCGATGTTGTGCGCCAGACCAGATGTAGCTTACGCACTGAGCGTGGTAAGCCGGTATCAGTCAGACCCAGGGAAGAAGCACTGGATAGCAGTAAAGAACATTCTCAAGTACCTGAGGAGGACTAAGGAGATGTTCTTGGTTTACGGTGGAAAAGACCTCAGGATGGAGGCCTATGCTGATTCCGGCTTCCAGAGTGATAAGGACGATTCCAAGTCCATGTCAGGTTATGTCTTTACCCTCAATGGAGGGGCGGTGTGCAGGAAGAGCTCCAAGCAGGACACCGTTGCTGACTCGACGATGGAAGGGGACTATATAGCTGCTTGTGATGCCGCAAAAGAAGCAGTCTGGATGAAGAAGTTCCTAACAGAACTTCAGGTGGGTCCTACCATTGTTGATCCAATACCTCTGTAATGCGACAACAACGGAGCTATAGCTTTAGCGAAGGAACCAAGGTCCCATCAGAAGTCCAGACACATCTTAAGGCGGTATCACCTGATCTGGGAGATCATTGATCGTCGGGAGATCGAGGTTCGGAGAGTTGCTACTGAAGAGAACATTGCTGATCCATTCACAAAGGCCCTACCTCAGATTCAGTTCGAGAGGCTACTCGAGATCATCGATCTTCGATATGCCAGTACATGGCCATAGTGCAAGTAGGAGATTGTTAGTGTATATGCCCTAGGGGCCATTATTGTAACGTACTAGTTTGTATATTACTTAATGGAAGCTTGGGATATTCACATGTATATAACAGTCTTGCTAAACATGGTAGTATGTTACTTGGTTTTTGTATCATAATATATGAGTATACGTATTGATAGAGCTCTTAGGATCTTGCTTGACTACCAGCGTTGTGATGGCAGTCACACTAGTGGGGGCTGGGTAGTCTACAAGCACATCCTTATTCAGGTCCCTAGTCGGAGGATTATCGAGACAGGGCATCGATACTCCGGAGTAGACTAGTGTGTACGCTTCTCATCCCAGTTAGGGAGATGGTCTATCCCACAGCCGTCAGTACGTCGTACTGGAGATAGTATGCAGGTGCTCGTTAGGTTACGGTTACACCGGACAGGACTCACAGGGAACTGTTGGTTGGTTTTATACCAGTCGTCAGTGAACAGTTCCCAGGTGACATGAGTACAGTATAGTCCGCAGACTTGACTCTGCTGCTTCGCATCGAGTGTGTCCCACTGTTCTTAGATTGCTACCCTACCACGGCTCAATGGAGTCGTGCAAACAGGTAGCAGTTGGGTGCAGTCCCGAGCACTTGGAGGCAGTGGCGGTTAGACAGGATTCGTCTCTCCCGGTATTGAGGGTTGATATTGTTGGATATAGTGCCCTCTAAGTCAATTATTGGATTGCAGGTACGTGATTGCAATGATTGAGGGAGGACCTATACCGATAAAACAGTCTCACTCGATATGATAGTATGCTATCTGGTTTGACTTTATCATCATGATAGAGCCCATAGGATTCTTGTTTGACTACCAGCAGTATGATGGCGATAATATATGTGGGAGCTGGGGTCTATAAGCACATCCTTAAAGTGTCCCTAGTCGTGGGAGTTTCGAGACAGGGCATCGATACTCCAGAGTAGACTAGTTTATACAGTCGAGACCCCGACGAGGGGCGGTGGACGGTCTCACAAGCCACTGGTGTCAGTTGGATCACCTAAGATGTATACAGGTGCTCATTAGGTTATGAGTACACCGGACTGGACTCGCCGGGAACATGCTAGTTGGTATTATACATATCGTCAGATAGCAGTTCCCTGGTGACATGTGTACAGGTTAGTTCATTGACCTGAGGTCGTCATTTGTCTCGTGTGAGTTCCCACTGTGCTTAGATTACTACCCTACCACGCTCAAAGGAGTTGTGCAAACAGGTTTTAGTTGGGTACAGTCCCGAGCCACATTGGAGGCAAGTGAGCGGATCTTCGGGGATTCGTCTCTCCCGGTATTGGGGGTGAGATCGCGCTGTGTTTAGGAGAGCCATTACACAAAATCCCTGGCCAGGGTAATCAAGATATACTGGTAGGTATACCAGTAGTATCTCAGGGTGTTCTGGGCTGCTCTCTGACACGACTTATGCAGCTATTGGGGGTCTGACGTTTACTGACCCCCTAGGCCGTATATGCGATACTCAGAGACGAATGTTCCGGACTGTACGGTTATTGTCACTGTCAGGCTCAGTAGGGTTTATAGATGAGTTCGCTCGTCACCTTCCCTTCCAATCAATACATAGGCAAAACGTTACGTACAGCCAGTACCTCTGACGTGCTAGTGGTTATACCCAGTGCCAGTGTGTTGATGAGTCATTAGAGTCCCCCACCGACACTTTCCCAAGTTCGGGCGAAACGTTGTAGAGGCCGTATGGGTTTATGGCAAGGTTCGGAAAATGCACGTGCGTTTTCGCACGTGTCAGTTTTCGGGCAGATAATACTGGTAGGCTTTGGTTTAAGCCGGAACCCAGTATTATACTGTGTAGATATAATATCTTTGTCTCAGTTGCATTTGTATTCGGTCGTAATACAAATGCGGGTATGTTTATACCGATACGGGGTTATCCTGAAATTCGTTTCGGGATGATTTTTGGAAGTTGCCAGTTTCCAGTTTTCTATCAGCCGTATTTTGACATTCGGTTAAATACGGAATTATCATTTCTTCATTGGGTGAGTCATTGTGTGTGGAAGCTTCATGATTAGTGACTAGGTTAGTGACTCATTCTATTGCATTAATGAGTTGATGACAAGGCTTCATGATTCATGCTTTTACACTTAATGCATTTTGATGATTCATTCTTCCTTTAATGACATGATAAGTATGAAGGGTTATGGTCACCACTTGAAGCTCCTACACTCACCTCCCTTCCCTCCTTTAAATGGCCGGCCCCTTGTTGGAAATGAGAGATTGATTCAATTTGGCAAAAAGATTATGATAGTTTAGTATATGGAAATCTCATTTACCCGATTTCCATTTACCCGATTCCAATTGGCAACTTCTATTCACCGTTCGTCCATAGCCTTGGACGTAACGAGGCAAAGTATTCTACCCATTCTCTACTTCATCTTGGTCGTCTCTTTTAGCAAACTTGACGAGCGAGTTGCCTCGGTTCGCAGGCGGGAGCCCGTTTAAAGATCCGTCGACGTGGTGCCACCTGGACGATGAGAACGGAGATCGAGCAAGTTCGGATCAGTTGCAACATAGCATGGGATGATGGTTGAAGACCGAAGGACTCGGATCATTCGGTATAACAATTCTACCCTCTTTACAATTTGTTAGTTTAGCTTTAATGGACGATCCGGGATAAAGTACGCGATAGCGCCAGTCGTAAAAGTTTTGTTCCGCATATCGGCGTCGGTTAGACGGACGGGGCGCCGCCGCGTACTTACAGTGGTATCAGAGCCTCACCATTAAGCTATACTAACTTGTGCTAACACGTTTAAAAGATCGATCGAACGGAATTTTCAAAACTACATTTTTCAGGCCTACAGTTTCAGTCGATTTTTAAACTGTTCTAAAATTCATTTTGAGCATTTCAGAAAATCATGCAGGGTTTTTGAAGAATACTGGTGAAATTTGGGCACGTGATCCCACAAAACGACCGCGGATCCGCGGCCCAAGCCATGGTTTGGCCGCTGATCGGCCGCGCTTTTGTGGGAACAGTGCGCCAAATTTTTCCAGTGGGTTTCTCATGGGAAATGGTGGTTCTTGGTATATGTATTTTGGACCCATATTTTATTACTGTACATCAGATTCTTGTGGGGCCCACTTCGGGAAATTTAGTCGATCGAAATTTTAAACGTGTTAGTTATGCAGTACTTTCATTATATCTCCGAACGGGAATGTCATTTGATCGGTAAACCGCGTCTGATTGCTATAGTTCTTTCAGACGGGTTTGCGAACGTGACATTCGCGTTGATGTTCTGTGTTGTGCTGTAATGTTGCGGATTTGTCGTGGTGGATAGAAGGGTGCAATGATAGTGTTGTTCAGATTTATTTGTACATTTGATATTGCGGGGCGAGCGTCCAACATGTGGACTGCCGTCACTGCCTGTTTGTATAATATTCTTTTGGGGCACGACCAGGTTGCGGTCGATGTACCTGTTGTACTATTTTTATTTCTGTACTAGGTTTACCCCGAGGTGGGGTGCACGAATAGCCGGTTTCTGGAAGGCAACGGGTCCGTATCTCATGGCTTTGAGAGGCAGAGGGGCCTCACTCTAGAATTGGCAGACTATTCGCCGCACTCGTAGGGGGTACAGGTTGACCCAAGGAGGGGTGCTCAATTTACCGAATTCCGTGAAGTGCCGGGTGTTCTATTCACTATGTTGTGGGGACCACCTCGCTTCAGGTTTTGGCGGATAACTTGCCACACCTGTAGGGGTCTAGGTTTCATTGCACAGGCTATCCACACGACCAGGGGAACGTCGGGTTTCAGAAGCGGCTCTGTGAAACCCGGGGATCCCAGATTATCTGTATTGTTTTGTGATGCTTATTACTTTTCTGTAATGTTGCATTTCATCACGCCTGGAGCGATTACTGTATATTAGTATATATACTATTAGATGTTGTATATGTTTTACACCCGCGCTAGTCCAGTCCCCACTCTGTCGTTAGTTAAGTAACCAAACGGGTGATGACGGGACCCAGTGACGAATGCGGATGGCATATACGTACATTTTATTTTCGTTCTTTTCTGGTGTGATTGATTGATGGGACTACGTTGATTCTTATCAATACGAGATAAACAAACCTATATTTGATGTTGTTGGAACAAATTTAAAATTATTACAAAGACGTTTCCTTTTGTTTTGCATAGCGGTATTCAGTTGGAATATCCTGCACCTCATTCCACGAGGAAAGAGTCGAGATCCCTTCACCGGGAGTGACTTCTTTAGCAAAAGGTTTTCGCTACTATATATTTTTATAAAGCTATTAGGTTCCTTCAACGAGATCAGGTTCATTACGTTAAAGGTTTTTCGCCAAAAACCAGCCGTAATCCTCCGTCGTTTCTTATGGATGGTCAGTAGTATTCAAGCTATGTTTGTTGGCCTACGTCAAGACATAGTGTTTGGTAGTTGCTGTGTATTCATTTGTTGCATAGATAGATGCATTAGTTTAAGTCAGACGTACACCTTGTTGGCCTACGTCAAGGGCTTGTACGATGACTTAAGTTGATCAGGACAACGACGGGTAGAACTTGACATGTTGCTTATGACTTGTTGGCCTACGTCAAGGTCATAAGAGCATGGGATAAAAATTACATCGGGAGTTTCAAACATACAAGAAACTTGCCAGACTTGCGCATACCTTCTGGAGTGTGTTGACTTGAGTGGCTTCCATCAAGTTATCATGCGATGATAGTTGGATCCCGATTCTTACTGATGAGTTGGTTTACTCTTCGGGTGACCCCGACTAATTCTTCTTTCAGGTTTGGAGGAGAATTTGAGAAAACAGTGGGAGGTTTCCTAATCAGATAAAGTGATAACCATTCTGATTTAGGCTAGAGTGCACGCAGAGTGTTTTTTTTCTCTCTCTCTTTGGCAGCAACCTTTGACCGACCCTAGACTATAACTCAATGACCAAAGTTGACCGAATCTTCTTAAAATACTGGCTTTTGGATTGTCTATAGTTGCATAAGTATTGCCGCTCCTTCTTTTACCCTTTGTATTTCTCAGAACAACCCGTATTATTACGGACATCCACTTCCATTGGATAGATCCATCGTATGGTTATATACGAACTCGAAGGGAATTCTTCGAGGATGGATCCAGGTTCAGGAGAAATAGAATTGGTTTATTCAGTAAGTCTTTTATTATCACCTTATCTCAGGTTGCGAGGGCTCCTTGGTTTAGGGGAGTACACCTATTACGCTTATTGGATAGTCTTCTTCCAAACCATAGGCAGGTGCCGAAAGGTAGGGAATGAAGAAAACCAATTAAGCCTAAGTGGAGTGTGCAAAAGGTAATATGTAAAGATAAGATAAAGGAATTAGAAAGAGGGCAAAGTAAATTGCGACTATTCATATTCACGACCAAACCACATATTTCATAGCCACTCCTACTTCACCTTGATTTCTCCAGAACAACCCGTATCACTACGAACATCCAATTCCATTGGATAAATCCATCGTATGGTTATATACGAACTCGAAGGATATTTTTTCGAGGATGGATTCCGGTTCAGGAGAAATAAGAATAAGGTATTATTCAGTTGTCTTTTATCATCACCTTCTCTCAAATTGCGAGTACTCCTAGGATTAGGACAGTACACCTATTATGCTTACTGGATATTCTTCTTCCAAACCATAGGCTGGTGCCGAACGGTAGGGAAGGAAGAAAACCATTTAGCCTAATGATGGTGTACAGAAGGTAACGACTAAAGACAAAATAAAGGGAATTGGAAATATGGTAGGGAAATATACGGTTAAAGTCAAGATATGGATTATGGAAGAGGCATTACTAAGAATACCAGAATACCCCTACGAAACATATTTATGTTTCATATTCACTGTGCATTGTTAATTGAAAACTGATTTCCCAATTGGATACTTACTCCAGGGTATGTATTCACCAAGTTTCATTCTCACATCTGTATGAGAATACAGATGTTGAGTGGGAGCAAGTTATTGGAAATTAGGTGATCATCCTCATTATATCGGAATTCGTTGTAATTGGTGATATTTGAGAAAATCGCCTGGGTACATTTTTCAACCTACGATGCACAGGTTTTGAGTTATTCAACTCAGGGGACTTATACAGAGTATTGTATATTGTCCAGTGTCCGTCAGGACAAAGGGGTTGGTCCCCGTACTATATTCTATTTACTTGTGACTTCTCTAGTTTATAGACAAGTGTTTTCGTAGAAATACAATGTCTATGTTTGAGAAGTTGTGGGTATAGGAATAAAGTAGAGAACCAAGTGTCACAAGTATCGGGATTCTTCAAAGAAATCGAAGATGTAGATTCTTGTGATTAGTATTCATCAGATAGTAATGGTTTTGAGAACTTGTTTCTCATTCAGGTTACTCATAATTGGATGGATTCCTAAGTTGAGTAATACTGATTAGCCTTTCTCCATTAAGATGATATGCACTGGAGACAGCTGCATGTTTTGAATCTGGTTCTAATTAAATAAGTGCCAAAGTTTCTATATTGGATATAGAACGATTCATATCTTAACGATGTTAAGGTAATAGGAGTTGTCCAGCTTATGCTTAAAACCAGACACTATATAACTCAAGGCACGTTTCTGTAATGGCAGTTTGCGGGTTGACCCTAGCTTCGACGAGGGTTGATTTTCTACCATCCGGAAGATCAATAGTGATATTGTTCTTGACTCGCCACAGTTTTATTAAAATAGATTTTTTCAGAAAAACAGTAGTGGGAGCATGGTAGAACTGGAAGTGATTCCAGAACCGCAAACGATTACAGAAAGTTTTAATAGGACCTATATATTCAATTTGGTTTGACATTCCAAATAGCCACTCCGCGGATATGGTGGGTAACCTCAGACACCCGAGAGGTACTCGGTAGCATCAAGGACGGTGACAGGGAGGTTCTTGCTTACCCAGACTTGACACTACTGTTTTCCAGACTCCAGACTGGCCAGGAGGAAATATATAGCGTCGTTCTATACTAGTTTTAGAAGTACACGTATATATTATTCTGCCAGAGGGTTGTCGTAGTCAGTGGGAGCAGCGGAAGCATAGTGGGCAAGTAGCTTATATCTATTTTTAGACTTGAGCAGATATAGCGGAAATAGATCATCTAATTTTTGATGTGACAGTCATGGGTTTGACTTCATCAGAATAGGGGATGGATCTGTTAAGAAGGTAGTAGGGTGTGATGTCCTCGTATTTGGATGACATACACAGAGTAGGAAGTAAAATTCCTATACTACGATCGGTTGTACTGTGGTCGTCACAAAGTTGTTTCTCCACAAAGGACATGGATATAATATCAAACATTCTGATAACTAGATCTATGGTTTTAGATCTAGATTTGGGTAGTTTCCCAATTTGAGTACTTTGACTATATTCTAATAGTATTGTAGAATAGATGACTCATTGCATGGTGGTGTGCCTGCAGGTGATGGAGTCACCCTCTCTAAAGGTGTCTTACAGACTAAAGGGGAGAGGGACGTACATGATTGGCAGATCACTTGCTTAGGCAATTGAGTCAATCGTGAGATGTCAAGTACCACACCAGATGTTGTTATTGTACTAGATGCGATAATTTTATATTAATCCAATCCTGGAGAAACATTATGAAGCAGTTTTTAGAACATAACTGAATGTTCTATAGATTTGATAACGGCGGCCTCCTTCGGGAGACGGTTATCATTCCAGGCTTCAAAGGTGACATGCATGATAGAGTGATTGTCAGAGTTATAGTTTTCCCTCAGACGAGGGACAGTATTATGGACAGGTGGTCCAAAGGGGTACCGTGGGAGGCATGGTGTTGGACACTGATTAGTTTCAGTGATTGATACAGTCTAAGAAGTTTGGATTTGGAGTTCATTTATGAACTAGGTCCCATCAGATATCCAGACATATTCGGGAGATGGTCTTCTCCGCGAAGTTGAGATATAGAGAGATACAGAAAGAAAAACCGAAGCGGATCCACTCACTGAGGCTATTTCTCGAATACAATAGTTTTGCAAACGAGTTTTGTGAAACTGATTAGTAGAGGAGTTGGATGCTCGGTATCACACGAGCTGTGAGTACACGACATCGCAATAATTAGTCTTAAGTGCAAGTGGGAGATTGTTGGATATAGTGCCCTCTAAGTCAATTATTGGATTGCAGGTACGTGATTGCAATGATTGAGGGAGGACCTATACCGATAAAACAGTCTCACTCGATATGATAGTATGCTATCTGGTTTGACTTTATCATCATGATAGAGCCCATAGGATTCTTGTTTGACTACCAGCAGTATGATGGCGATCATATATGTGGGAGCTGGGGTCTATAAGCACATCCTTAAAGTGTCCCTAGTCGTGGGAGTTTCGAGACAGGGCATCGATACTCCAGAGTAGACTAGTGTATACAGTCGAGACCCCGACGAGGGGCGGTGGCCGGTCTCACAAGCCACTGGTGTCAGTTGGATCACCGAATATGTATACAGGTGCTCATTAGGTTATGAGTACACCGGACTGGACTCGCCGGGAACATGCTAGTTGGTATTATACATATCGTCAGATAGCAGTTCCCTGGTGACATGTGTACAGGTTAGTTCATTGACCTGAGGTCTTCATTTGTCTCGTGTGAGTTCCCACTGTGCTTAGATTACTACCCTACCACGCTCAAAGGAGTTGTGCAAACAGGTTTTAGTTGGGTACAGTCCCGAGCCACATTGGAGGCAAGTGAGCGGATCTTCGGGGATTCGTCTCTCCCGGTATTGGGGGTGAGATCGCGCTGTGTTTAGGAGAGCCATTACTCGAAATCCCTGGCCAGGGTAATCAGGATATACTGGTAGGTATACCAGTAGTATCTCAGGGTGTTCTGGGCTGCTCTCTGACACGACTTATGCAGCTATTGGGGGTCTGACGTTTACCGACCCCCTAGGCCGTATATGCGATACTCATAGACGAATGTTTCGGACTGTACGGTTATTGTCACTGTCAGGCTCAGTAGGGTTTATAGATGAATTCTCTCGTCACCTTCCCTTCCAATCAATACATAGGCAAAACGTTACGTACAGCCAGTACCTCTGACGTGCTAGTGGTTATACCCAGTGCCAGTGTGTTGATGAGTCATTAGAGTCCCCCACCGACACTTTCCCAAGTTCGGGCGAAACGTTGTAGAGGCCGTATGGGTTTATGGCAAGGTTCGGAAAATGCACGTGCGTTTTCGCACGTGTCAGTTTTCGGGCAGATAATACTGGTAGGCTTTGGTTTAAGCCGGAACCCAGTAATATACTGTGTAGATATAATATCTTTGTCTCAGTTGCATTTGTATTCGGTCGTAATACAAATGCGGGTATGTTTATACCGATACGGGGTTATCCTGAAATTCGTTTCGGGATGATTTTTGGAAGTTGCCAGTTTCCAGTTTTCTATCAGCCGTATTTTGACATTCGGTTAAATACGGAATTATCATTTCTTCATTGGGTGAGTCATTGTGTGTGGAAGCTTCATGATTAGTGACTAGGTTAGTGACTCATTCTATTGCATTAATGAGTTGATGACAAGGCTTCATGATTCATGCTTTTACACTTAATGCATTTTGATGATTCATTCTTTCTTTAATGACATGATAAGTATGAAGGGTTATGGTCACCACTTAAAGCTCCTACACTCACCTCCCTTCCCTCCTTTAAATGGCCGGCCCCTTGTTGGAAATGAGAGATTGATTCAATTTGGCAAAAAGATTATGATAGTTTAGTATATGGAAATCTCATTTACCCGATTTCCATTTACCCGATTCCAATTGGCAACTTCTATTCACCGTTCGTCCATAGCCTTGGACGTAACGAGGCAAAGTATTCTACCCATTCTCTACTTCATCTTGGTCGTCTCTTTTAGCAAACTTGACGAGCGAGTTGCCTCAGTTCGGAGGCGGGAGCCCGTTTAAAGATCCGTCGACGTGGTGCCACATGGACGATGAGAACGAAGATCGAGCAAGTTCGGATCAGTTGCAACATAGCGTGGGATGATGGTTGAAGACCGAAGGACTCGGATCATTCGGTATAACAATTCTACCCTCTTTACAATTTGTTAGTTTAGCTTTAATGGACGATCCGGGATAAAGTACGCGATAGCGCCAGTCGTAAAAGTTTTGTTCCGCATATCGGCGTCGGTTAGACGGCCGGGGCTCCGCCGCGTACTTACAGTGGTATCAGAGCCTCACCATTAAGCTATACTAACTTGTGCTAACACGTTTAAAAGATCGATCGAACGGAATTTTCAAAACTACATTTTTCAGGCCCACAGTTTCAGTCGATTTTTAAACTGTTCTAAAATTCATTTTGAGCATTTCAGAAAATCATGCAGGGTTTTTGAAGAATACTGGTGAAATTTGGGCACGTGATCCCACAAAACGACCGCGGATCCGCGGCCCAAGCCATGGTTTGGCCGCTGATCGGCCGCGCTTTTGTGGGAACAGTGCGCCAAATTTTTCCAGTGGGTTTCTCATGGGAAATGGTGGTTCTTGGTATATGTATTTTGGACCCATATTTTATTACTGTACATCAGATTCTTGTGGGGCCCACTTCGGGAAATTTAGTCGATCGAAATTTTAAACGTGTTAGTTATGCAGTACTTTCATTATATCTCCGAACGGGAATGTCATTTGATCGGTAAACCGCGTCTGATTGCTATAGTTCTTTCAGACGGGTTTGCGAACGTGACATTCGCGTTGATGTTCTGTGTTGTGCTGTAATGTTGCGGATTTGTCGTGGTGGATAGAAGGGTGCAATGATAGTGTTGTTCAGATTTATTTGTACATTTGATATTGCGGGGCGAGCGTCCAACATGTGGACTGCCGTCACTGCCTGTTTGTATAATATTCTTTTGGGGCACGAACAGGTTGCGGTCGATGTACCTGTTGTACTATTTTTATTTCTGTACTAGGTTTACCCCGAGGTAGGGTGCACGAATAGCCGGTTTCTGGAAGGCAACGGGTCCGTATCTCATGGCTTTGAGAGGCAGAGGGGCCTCACTCTAGAATTGGCAGACTATTCGCCGCACTCGTAGGGGGTACAGGTTGACCCAAGGAGGGGTGCTCAATTTACCGGATTCCGTGAAGTGCCGGGTGTTCTATTCACTATGTTGTGGGGACCACCTCGCTTCAGGTTTTGGCGGATAACTTGCCACACCCGTAGGGGTCTAGGTTTCATTGCACAGGCTATCCACACGACCAGGGGAACGTCGGGTTTCAGTAGCGGCTCTGTGAAACCCGGGGATCCCAGATTATCTGTATTGTTTTGTGATGCTTATTACTTTTCTGTAATGTTGCATTTCATCACGCCTGGAGCGATTACTGTATATTAGTATATATACTATTAGATGTTGTATATGTTTTACACCCGCGCTAGTCCAGTCCCCACTCTGTCGTTAGTTAAGTAACCTAACGGGTGATGACGGGACCCAGTGACGAATGCGGATGGCATATACGTACATTTTATTTTCGTTCTTTTCTGGTGTGATTGATTGATGGGACTACGTTGATTCTTATCAATACGAGATAAAACAAACCTATATTTGATGTTGTTGGAACAAATTTTAAAATTATTACAAAGACGTTTCCTTTTGTTTTGCATAGCGGTATTCAGTTGGAATATCCTGCACCTCATTCCACGAGGAAAGAGTCGAGATCCCTTCACCGGGAGTGACTTCTTTAGCAAAAGGTTTTCGCTACTATATATTTTTATAAAGCTATTAGGTTCCTTCAACGAGATCAGGTTCATTACGTTAAAGGTTTTTCGCCAAAAACCAGCCGTAATCCTCCGTCGTTTCTTATGGATGGTCAGTAGTATTCAAGCTATGTTTGTTGGCCTACGTCAAGACATAGTGTTTGGTAGTTGCTGTGTATTCATTTGTTGCATAGATAGATGCATTAGTTTAAGTCAGACGTACACCTTGTTGGCCTACGTCAAGGGCTTGTACGATGACTTAAGTTGATCAGGACAACGACGGGTAGAACTTGACATGTTGCTTATGACTTGTTGGCCTACGTCAAGGTCATAAGAGCATGGGATAAAAATTACATCGGGAGTTTCAAACATACAAGAAACTTGCCAGACTTGCGCATACCTTCTGGAGTGTGTTGACTTGAGTGGCTTCCATCAAGTTATCATGCGATGATAGTTGGATCCCGATTCTTACTGATGAGTTGGTTTACTCTTCGGGTGACCCCGACTAATTCTTCTTTCAGGTTTGGAGGAGAATTTGAGAAAACAGTGGGAGGTTTCCTAATCAGATAAAGTGATAACCATTCTGATTTAGGCTAGAGTGCACGCAGAGTGTTTTTTTTCTCTCTCTCTTTGGCAGCAACCTTTGACCGACCCTAGACTATAACTCAATGACCAAAGTTGACCGAATCTTCTTAAAATACTGGCTTTTGGATTGTCTATAGTTGCATAAGTCATTGCCGCTCCTTCTTTTACCCTTTGTATTTCTCAGAACAACCCGTATTATTACGGACATCCACTTCCATTGGATAGATCCATCGTATGGTTATATACGAACTCGAAGGGAATTCTTCGAGGATGGATCCAGGTTCAGGAGAAATAGAATTGGTTTATTCAGTAAGTCTTTTATTATCACCTTATCTCAGGTTGCGAGGGCTCCTTGGTTTAGGGGAGTACACCTATTACGCTTATTGGATAGTCTTCTTCCAAACCATAGGCAGGTGCCGAAAGGTAGGGAATGAAGAAAACCAATTAAGCCTAAGTGGAGTGTGCAAAAGGTAATATGTAAAGATAAGATAAAGGAATTAGAAAGAGGGCAAAGTAAATTGCGACTATTCATATTCACGACCAAACCACATATTTCATAGCCACTCCTACTTCACCTTTGATTTCTCCAGAACAACCCGTATCACTACGAACATCCAATTCCATTGGATAAATCCATCGTATGGTTATATACGAACTCGAAGGATATTTTTTCGAGGATGGATTCCGGTTCAGGAGAAATAAGAATAAGGTATTATTCAGTTGTCTTTTATCATCACCTTCTCTCAAATTGCGAGTACTCCTAGGATTAGGACAGTACACCTATTATGCTTACTGGATATTCTTCTTCCAAACCATAGGCTGGTGCCGAACGGTAGGGAAGGAAGAAAACCATTTAGCCTAATGATGGTGTACAGAAGGTAACGACTAAAGACAAAATAAAGGGAATTGGAAATATGGTAGGGAAATATACGGTTAAAGTCAAGATATGGATTATGGAAGAGGCATTACTAAGAATACCAGAATACCCCTACGAAACATATTTATGTTTCATATTCACTGTGCATTGTTAATTGAAAACTGATTTCCCAATTGGATACTTACTCCAGGGTATGTATTCACCAAGTTTCATTCTCACATCTGTATGAGAATACAGATGTTGAGTGGGAGCAAGTTATTGGAAATTAGGTGATCATCCTCATTATATCGGAATTCGTTGTAATTGGTGATATTTGAGGAAATCGCCTGGGTACATTTTTCAACCTACGATGCACAGGTTTTGAGTTATTCAACTCAGGGGACTTATACAGAGTATTGTATATTGTCCAGTGTCCGTCAGGACAAAGGGGTTGGTCCCCGTACTATATTCTATTTACTTGTGACTTCTCTAGTTTATAGACAAGTGTTTCGTAGAAATACAATGTCTATGTTTTGAGAAGTTGTGGGTATAGGAATAAAGTAGAGAACCAAGTGTCACAAGTATCGGGATTCTTCAAAGAAATCGAAGATGTAGATTCTTGTGATTAGTATTCATCAGATAGTAATGGTTTTGAGAAACTTGTTTCTCATTCAGGTTACTCATAATTGGATGGATTCCTAAGTTGAGTAATGCTGATTAGCCTTTCTCCATTAAGATGATATGCACTGGAGACAGCTGCATGTTTTGAATCTGGTTCTAATTAAATAAGTGCCAAAGTTTCTATATTGGATATAGAACGATTCATATCTTAACGATGTTAAGGTAATGGGAGTTGTCCAGCTTATGCTTAAAACCAGACACTATATAACTCAAGGCACGTTTCTGTAATGGCAGTTTGCGGGTTGACCCTAGCTTCGACGAGGGTTGATTTTCTACCATCCGGAAGATCAATAGTGATATTGTTCTTGACTCGCCACAGTTTTATTAAAATAGATTTTTTCAGAAAAACAGTAGTGGGAGCATGGTAGAACTGGAAGTGATTCCAGAACCGCAAACGATTACAGAAAGTTTTAATAGGACCTATATATTCAATTTGGTTTGACATTCCAAATAGCCACTCCGCGGATATGGTGGGTAACCTCAGACACCCGAGAGGTACTCCGGTAGCATCAAGGACGGTGACAGGGAGGTTCTTGCTTACCCAGACTTGACACTACTGTTGTTCCAGACTATGAGACCCGGCAGGAGGAAATATATAGCGTCGTTCTATACTAGTTTTAGAAGTACACGTATATATTATTCTGCCAGAGGGTTGTCGTAGTCAGTGGGAGCAGCGGAAGCATAGTGGGCAAGTAGCTTATATCTATTTTTAGACTTGAGCAGATATAGCGGAAATAGATCATCTAATTTTTGATGTGACAGTCATGGGTTTGACTTCATCAGAATAGGGGATGGATCTGTTAAGAAGGTAGTAGGGTGTGATGTCCTCGTATTTGGATGACATACACAGAGTAGGAAGTAAAATTCCTATACTACGATCGGTTGTACTGTGGTCGTCACAAAGTTGTTTCTCCACAAAGGACATGGATATAATATCAAACATTCTGATAACTAGATCTATGGTTTTAGATCTAGATTTGGGTAGTTTCCCAATTTGAGTACTTTGACTATATTCTAATAGTATTGTAGAATAGATGACTCATTGCATGGTGGTGTGCCTGCAGGTGATGGAGTCACCCTCTCTAAAGGTGTCTTACAGACTAAAGGGGAGAGGGACGTACATGATTGGCAGATCACTTGCTTAGGCAATTGAGTCAATCGTGAGATGTCAAGTACCACACCAGATGTTGTTATTGTACTAGATGCGATAATTTTATATTAATCCAATCCTGGAGAAACATTATGAAGCAGTTTTTAGAACATAACTGAATGTTCTATGGATTTGATAACGGCGGCCTCCTTCGGGAGACGGTTATCATTCCAGGCTTCAAAGGTGACATGCATGACAGAGTGATTGTCAGAGTTATAGTTTTCCCTCAGACGAGGGACAGTATTATGGACAGATGGTCCAAAGGGGTACCGTGGGAGGCATGGTGTTGGACACTGATTAGTTTCAGTGATTGATACAGTCTAAGAAGTTTGGATTTGGAGTTCATTTATGAACTAGGTCCCATCAGATATCCAGACATATTCGGGAGATGGTCTTCTCCGCGAAGTTGAGATATAGAGAGATACAGAAAGAAAAACCGAAGCGGATCCACTCACTGAGGCTATTTCTCGAATACAATAGTTTTGCAAACGAGTTTTGTGAAACTGATTAGTAGAGGAGTTGGATGCTCGGTATCACACGAGCTGTGAGTACACGACATCGCAATAATTAGTCTTAAGTGCAAGTGGGAGATTGTTGGATATAGTGCCCTCTAAGTCAATTATTGGATTGCAGGTACGTGATTGCAATGATTGAGGGAGGACCTATACCGATAAAACAGTCTCACTCGATATGATAGTATGCTATCTGGTTTGACTTTATCATCATGATAGAGCCCATAGGATTCTTGTTTGACTACCAGCAGTATGATGGCGATCATATATGTGGGAGCTGGGGTCTATAAGCACATCCTTAAAGTGTCCCTAGTCGAGGGAGTTTCGAGACAGGGCATCGATACTCCAGAGTAGACTAGTGTATACAGTCGAGACCCCGACGAGGGGCGGTGGCCGGTCTCACAAGCCACTGGTGTCAGTTGGATCATCGAAGATGTATACAGGTGCTCATTAGGTTATGAGTACACCGGACTGGACTCGCCGGGAACATGCTAGTTGGTATTATACATATCGTCAGATAGCAGTTCCCTGGTGACATGTGTACAGGTTAGTTCATTGACCTGAGGTCTTCATTTGTCTCGTGTGAGTTCCCACTGTGCTTAGATTACTACCCTACCACGCTCAAAGGAGTTGTGCAAACAGGTTTTAGTTGGGTACAGTCCCGAGCCACATTGGAGGCAAGTGAGCGGATCTTCGGGGATTCGTCTCTCCCGGTATTGGGGGTGAGATCGCGCTGTGTTTAGGAGAGCCATTACTCGAAATCCCTGGCCAGGGTAATCAGGATATACTGGTAGGTATACCAGTAGTATCTCAGGGTGTTCTGGGCTGCTCTCTGACACGACTTATGCAGCTATTGGGGGTCTGACGTTTACCGACCCCCTAGGCCGTATATGCGATACTCATAGACGAATGTTCCGGACTGTACGGTTATTGTCACTGTCAGGCTCAGTAGGGTTTATAGATGAATTCTCTCGTCACCTTCCTTTCCAATCAATACATAGGCAAAACGTTACGTACAGCCAGTACCTCTGACGTGCTAGTGGTTATACCCAGTGCCAGTGTGTTGATGAGTCATTAGAGTCCCCCACCGACACTTTCCCAAGTTCGGGCGAAACGTTGTAGAGGCCGTATGGGTTTATGGCAAGGTTCGGAAAATGCACGTGCGTTTTCGCACGTGTCAGTTTTCGGGCAGATAATACTGGTAGGCTTTGGTTTAAGCCGGAACCCAGTAATATACTGTGTAGATATAATATCTTTGTTTCAGTTGCATTTGTATTCGGTCGTAATACAAATGCGGGTATGTTTATACCGATACGGGGTTATCCTGAAATTCGTTTCGGGATGATTTTTGGAAGTTGCCAGTTTCCAGTTTTCTATCAGCCGTATTTTGACATTCGGTTAAATACGGAATTATCATTTCTTCATTGGGTGAGTCATTGTGTGTGGAAGCTTCATGATTTGTGACTAGGTTAGTGACTCATTCTATTGCATTAATGAGTTGATGACAAGGCTTCATGATTCATGCTTTTACACTTAATGCATTTTGATGATTCATTCTTTCTTTAATGACATGATAAGTATGAAGGGTTATGGTCACCACTTAAAGCTCCTACACTCACCTCCCTTCCCTCCTTTAAATGGCCGGCCCCTTGTTGGAAATGAGAGATTGATTCAATTTGGCAAAAAGATTATGATAGTTTAGTATATGGAAATCTCATTTACCCGATTTCCATTTACCCGATTCCAATTGGCAACTTCTATTCACCGTTCGTCCATAGCCTTGGACGTAACGAGGTAAAGTATTCTACCCATTCTCTACTTCATCTTGGTCGTCTCTTTTAGCAAACTTGACGAGCGAGTTGCCTCGGTTCGGAGGCGGGAGCCCGTTTAAAGATCCGTCGACGTGGTGCCACATGGACGATGAGAACGAAGATCGAGCAAGTTCGGATCAGTTGCAACATAGCGTGGGATGATGGTTGAAGACCGAAGGACTCGGATCATTCGGTATAACAATTCTACCCTCTTTACAATTTGTTAGTTTAGCATTAATGGACGATCCGGGATAAAGTACGCGATAGCGCCAGTCGTAAAAGTTTTGTTCCGCATATCGGCGTCGGTTAGACGGCCGGGGCTCCGCCGCGTACTTACAGATATCGCGTTGTGTCAGAGAGCCATTACGCAGAGTCCCTGGCCAGGGCAAGCGAGATTTGCTGGTAGGTTCCAGTAGTTTCTCAGGGTGTAATGGGCTTTGCTCCGACACGACTTATACCGCTATTAGGGGACTGATGCTTGCCGCCCCCTTGGCCCGATATACGATAGTCTTAGACGAACAGACCGGACTGTACGGAGATTGTCACATCAGACTCAGCAGGAGTTCGGATGGGTTTCCTCATCGACCTTCTTATCGACATCTACCTGGGGACCGTTACGTACAGCTAGTGCCGCTTGCGATCTGTGGTTAAACCCACTGCCAGCGTAGTAGTCGAGTCTCTAGAGTCCCACACAGAGAGTTTCCCTACTCCAGGCGAAACGATATAGCGGTCGTATGGTTTTACGACAAGGGTTCGGACGCATACGTATGTTTACGCACGTATGACATCCGGATAGTTTTTACTAGTCGGCTTTGGTTTAAGCCAGTTTCTAGTATCCGGTTATTGGATTTATACTGTCTAAAGTTTTTTCCGTGTTCTCACGGATAGGAGGGGCCTTCTCGTAATTGCGCGAGAAGCTTCTAGAAGATGGTGACTTGGGGGTTAAGGTGACATATGCATTAAATGAGATTAGTGAGTCATTTGAGTGATTCATCCAAGTCATTAATGCATCATAAATGCTTAATGACTCATGGAGATGAATCACCCTCTCATATTTATTAAGTATGATGATTAATCATTTATTGTCTTTTACTTGGATAAATCATAATGCTTGATATATATTATGATAGCTCATTTTCTCATCTCATTCTCTTGCTCACTTTCTCTCTCCTCAACCTCTCCCTCTTCAAACCCTAATCCTCCCCTCTCATGTGTTGAGTACAAGGATTAGATTAGACTACTTTATCCTTAACCATTCTCAATATCACCTAGGTTGCTTAGATTAGCGATTTAAGAAACCTAGTTACCTCTAGTTTGAGGTGGAGCTTGTAGTAAAGCTCTCGGGTGGATCTTCTACTACTTAGAGAAAGCCGAAGAGGACATGGAGAACGACAAGACGAAGGACTCGGTTCTTTAGGTATAATCACTTATCATAGTAATTAACTCTCCTATGTTTGTTGTTAGTTATTGTTTATGCAAAGATTCTCGGTTAGTCGATATTTACGCTTTAAACAAGATCGTTTTTCATTATTCCGCCTCCCCGCAAGTCGTGGGGTGTTGTATATCGACCTACAGTTAAACCCACTGCCTGTGTAGTAGTCGAGTCTCTAGAGTCCCACACAGAGAGTTTCCCTACTCCAGGAGAAATGATATAGAGGTCGTATGGTTTTACGATAAGGGTTCGGACGCATACGTGTGTTTACGTACGTACGACATCCGGACAGTTTTTACTAGTCGGTTTTGGTTTAAGCCAGTTTCTAGTATCCAGTTATTGGATTTATACAGTCTAAAGTTTTTCCGTGTTTTCACGGATAGAGTGGCGTTCTCGTAATTGCCCGAGAAGCTTCTAGAAGATGGTGACTTGGGGGTTAAGGTGGCATATGCATTAAATGAGATTAGTGAGTCATTTGAGTGATTCATCCATGTCATTAATGCATCATAAATGCTTAATGACTCATGGAGATGAATCACCCTCTTGTATTTATTAAGCATGATGATTAATCCTTCATTTTCTTTTATTGAATAAATCATAATGCTTGATATATATTATGATAGCTTATTATCTCATCTCATTCTCTTGCTCACTTTCTCTCTCCTCAAGCTCTCCCTCTTCAAACCCTAATCCTCCCCTCTCATGTGTTGAGACCAAGGATTAGAGTAGACTACTTAATCCTTAACCATTCTCTATATCACCTAGGTTACTTAGATTTGCGATTTAAGAAACCTAGTTACCTCAAGTTAGAGGTGAAGTTTGTAGTAAAGCTCTCGGGTGGATCTTCTACTACATATAGAAGGCCGAAGAGGACGTGGAGAACGACAAGACGAAGGACTCGGTTCTTTAGGTATAATCACTTATCATAGTAGTTAACTCTTCTATGGTTTCTTGTTAGTTATTGTTTATGCAAAGATTCTCGGTTAGTCGATGTTTACGCTTTAAACAAGATTGTTTTTCATTATTCCGCCTCCCCGCAAGTCGTGGGGTGTTGTACATCGACTTACAGTGGTATCAGAGCCTCGCTAAACAATAATTAACTCATTAGCAAAGTCGTAAGTATTTCGAACGCAAAAAGAACCGGAAAGATCATCGTGTTAACACAGTTTCTGTCAAATTTAAAACAGGCCCTAAAAATTTTTCAGGGACCTTCAGATTAACATGCATAGAATAATAGGGCTACTGAAGAAATTTGGACTCCTAACTCGGCCAACTCACCGCGGAACCGCGGCGGATCCATGCGATCCACCGCGGATCCGTGGCCGAGTTGGGGCCGAGTCAGCCCAAATTCCTTCAATAACTCTCCTGTGTTAATAGTGATGTTTCTGGGATATTTTATTTTCTGCTCAAGTCTCAGCTGCACATAGAAGTTTTGGGAGTAGAATCTAAAGTGTTTGCTCGATCGAAATTTTACGATGTTTGCTAATATGATTATATCTGGGATTGTATAATGTGTTCGTAAACCTCTCCTAACTGCTAGTATGTCGGTTGGCAGGGTGTTGCACATTTCTGTAATGGTTTTTACTGTTTATTGTGGTGAACTGTATTGGACTGTTGTGATGATTAGCCGGGGTTTGAGATGGGTTGTTATATTCATTCATTCAATGTAATTGTAATATGTTGTAATATTATTTTGCGGGGCACATCCAGGTTGCGGTTGTATCCACCGTTGTATTATTTCATTTTACTGTTTTTGCTCAGAGGATAGACCCAAGATGGGGTGCATAAACTACCGGGTACTTTGAAGTGTTTAGTGGCCTACTCACTTTGATGAGGGTGTAGGGTTCCTAGGCACTCTAGTGAGGTCTCTCAAGGCATCGAACATGCCAAATTAAAAAATTCTAGGTGCCGGAAACCCTAAACTACGGATCGATGGCTAGATGTCTAGGCGAAAAGATAACTAGCTAACAATTAACTAAAGGAATACGGAATTACAACCTTTGTAGATCCGTTTGTCCACCTCCATAGCTCCGCAACGAAGTGCCTTCGCTGTCCAAAATCGATCCGGACTCCAACGTCGGCTTCGTCGAAGAATAAGCGAGCTAGGTCGTCGATGTCCATGCCGAAGATGATCTACGTCGAGGCATCGTTAAATCAAGCTCCGACTTCACCAAGTCAAGAAACTTGTGAAGTAAACACACTCTACTACTTGGCAAGAGGTATAGGATGAAGAAATAGGAAGTGGGTAAACTTTAGATTTGGATTTCTCACTCTAATTCTCACTTTGCCATTAAAGCTAGTGAAGCTTTTTCTTGAAGTGAAGAAGAAGAAGATGAAGAATATGATAAGTTCAATTTGATATATAGAAAATAATACAATACTTATCATAATCTTTACCTTAGTTAAGTGTAGAGAATTGACTAAGGTTGGGTTGATGGTTAGGGTTAAGGATGAGAACAAAAAAGTCATCAAGTCAAAGCTTCATGAAGCTTTAACATAAAACAAAAGAAGCCACCATTCATTTATCTTCCAATTTATTCAAAATGAATAAATAAATAAGATGAATGAATAAGTAAAACCCTAATCAACAATTTAACTTTGGTTTAATTCTTTACACTTAACCATAAAGCATGTATCATCAATCATGATACAATCAAGTGCACAAAATCATATCGCATATGCAATGTGCACAACCGAGCGAGAAAATCCATTTAAAGTGAACCGATACTAGTTAATGCAAAGTAATATATCAAATATATAATTATGCATTAAATCATTAAATCAACACTTGATTCAATGATCCGGTTATGTCGCACAAAACCGACAGGTATCATCAGTAACAACATATCGAATCAACACTTGATCCGACAACCCGGCTATATCGCATATAACCGATCAATGTCACATCGCGAGAATCGAATACAATATCACATACTCGTATCATTCTCGGTCCCGCACATATCTCATATGCGCTCCTATTTCGTTTCGCTTGAGCCAGGAAACCTCTGTGTAGGACTCTAAAGACTCGTCAATACGCCGGCAGCAGGTGATGATCATATCAAGAACCCACAAGCCGCAAGCGGTCTGCTAAACGTAACGGCCACCCGGGTATTGAGCGATCTGAAGATCGACGAGCAAGCCCGTTCACACTCCAGTGAATCCGACCAGTAACACTACCGTACAGTCCGGTCTGATCGTCTGATATGTCGCATATCTCGCCTAGGGGTGGTAAACGTCAGACCCCAATAGCTCGATAAGTCGTGTCGATATGAGGTCTATAACACTTCGAGAAACTACTGGTAACACTTACCAGTAAATCTCAGCAACCCTGGCCAGGGATTTCCTGTTATAGTCAATCGAACACAGCGCAACATCAACTCCCTATACCGGGAGAGACGAATCCCCTCCTATCGCTCATTGCCTCCATGTGACTCGGGACTGTACCCAAAAACCACCGTTTTGCACGCCCTCTTGGACGTGGTAAGATGGAAATCAAAGCACAGTGGGAACCACACAAGACTCTATGACGATCTCGGGTCAACAGACTACTCTGTACCAGTGTCACCAGAGAACTGCCATCTGACGTGAGGTATAATACCATCTGGGAGTTCTCGGCGAGTCCGTCCAGTGTACCCAGTCTCTACTGAGCACCCGTATATCATCTCCGATGTCAAACACCAATGGATATGGGATCATCCATCGCCCATCTGTATGGGTCGAGAAGGAACACGCTAGTCTACTCTGGTATATCGATGCCCCGTCTCGATACACCCACGACTAGGGACTTTGAAGGATGTACTTATGGACTACCATGTCCCCACTAGTATGATCCGCATCATAGTCCAGGTAGTCAAGTACACATCCTAAGGGCTTTACCAACATGTAACAGAGAGACAATCAGTGCACACGTTAAGGTAAAGAGTAACCAGATAGCATACTATCATGTCGAGCAAGAAAGTCTTCCCTATATATGTCCCAGCATCCACTACAATATACATTCTATGTACAGTAATGGCCTCTAGGGCATACATATAACTAACAATCTCCCACTTGCACTAGGGCCATCTGTAGCAGTGGTTGTAGTATCTCATACTCAACCATCCCATAAAAGTCTCTCTCTGGGAATAGGCCTTCGTGAGTGGATCCGCTGCGTTATCCTCTAAGTCTGTTCTCCTTGCCTCGATCACTCTGGAGATCAACCATCTCCACGATCAGGTGATACTGCCTTAGAATATGTCTGGATCACTGATGGGACGGACGTTCCTTGGCAAAAGCCACAACTCCATTGTCATACAATGGGAGGAACATAGTTCATCTCATGAACCATTATACATCCAAACAGCCTCTTTGGTAGCATCTTAAGTAGCGATGTATCCTGCCTTTATCGTCTAGTATGTCACGGTATCTAACTTGGAACTCTTCCAACATACCGTCCATTTACTGAGGGTAAAGACAATGCCTGCGACTGACATTCAGTCGTCTTTATCACCCTGGAACACTTCCAGTGATTCTCCCCAGGATCACTTGATACCATCTCACTACAACTAGTGAGAATCCTAACATCCATTTAAATCTATCTCATAGATCCAAAACTCAGGATTAAGGAGGTATCATTTTGATCCTACACGGAGAATCATTGTGATAAACGGAGATTGATCGAGCGTAGCATAAGAAACTCCTTTCTTATCAAGAGTATGTCATCCATGTACTCTACGAGGATCACCACCATACTACCTACTACCTTTTTGTTTATACAAGGTTCATCTACCATTTTGATGATGTCAACTTCTTTGACTAACGCATCAAAACAGACGTTCCAACTCCGCGATGCCTGCTTTATCTTATAAAACATCTTGCACACGTTTCCGCTGCTCCCACTGTCTACGAGGCCCTCTGGCTGTGTACTTATAGACGCACTCTTCTAAAACATCATTTAGAAAAGCAGTCATGACACCCAACCGCCAGATATCGTAGTCATGGTATGTAGCCGTGGCAAGTAGGATCTGGATGGACTTAAGCATAGATCCTTAGAAAAAGTTTCATCATGATCCACACCTGGTCAATGATGCAAACCTTTAATAAGTCTAGCTTTGAAAGTCTCAACTTTTCCATCTACACCAAGTAATCTTCTCAAGATATACTTGCTCCTGAAGGGGATTTAACCCTTCAGATATAGCAACTAAAGTCCATACTTTGTTGGTGTATATGGATTCCATCTCAGATCACTAAGCATCCAGCCATTCTTACAGAGTCTTACTCCTGATGGCCAGCTCGAAGCTAGTTGGGTCATCATCTCATGATGCAATCTTCGCTCCCACTGTCATAGAGAAACCGAAGTATCTCTCAGGTGGGTGAGGAACCCTACTAGATCGGCGAAGAGGTTGAGGTTCGTTGGAATCTACTGAATCCTTCGGTTCTACCAAATCATCAACTCCAGTTTGTATAGCTGGAACGTTTCCAGTTCTACATAACAGACGTTGCCTCGAGCTTGTCCGGATTTTGCTTTTAGACATAGGCCGGACAACCCCAAATCTTAACTAACCTAAGATATGGGCTCTTCCCTTTCCATATCATATATGAAATGGTAGGCAGCTGATTTGATTCGAACCCTATTCAATAGGTATGCAGCTTTATAAGTGCATAACTCCCAAAAGGAAACAAGTAACTCAGTAGTACTCATCATAGAGCACACCATATCAAATAGGGTGTATCTGCTCCGCCCCGATATACCAACGTGCTATGGTTTATGCGGAGGAGTAATGCTGAGAGAGAATCTCAATCTCCTTTAGAATAGTCCAGGAATTCCATGCACAAGTATTCTCCTCCTTGATCTCATCATAGGACATAATACTTATACCCGTATTTTGGTTCTCTACTTCTAACTTATATTCTGTGAATATCTCAAAAGTTTCGGACTTGTGTTTCAACAAGAACATATGTCTGAATCTAAAGAGATCATCAGAGAACGTAATGAAGTATAAAGAACCAATCCTGGTATGTGTAGACAGGAGACCTACATACATCAACATGTATCATCCCAAGAGTTCACTAACTCTTTCTCTGTTTCAATAAACAGAGCTATGGTCATCTTATCTTTGTGACATGACTGGCGAGTTTCACAAGATGTAAATTCAAACAGATTTAAATATGCATCTAAATGTAACTCCAGCTAGTCAGGTCGCATTGATATGACCTAGTCTACAATACTTCAAGAAGGAATGGTTCAATTCTGAACTCTTCCTCTTGTGTGTGTTCAGTATACTAAGAACTGTAGTTTGATTTAGAACATTAATGCTTTTAGATAACGTGCCTGAACCGATCAACTTTTGATATAGGAAATGTTCAAAACATTATCCAACAATACGAAATTTTATCGTTTCTTTACTAATAAAGAGACAGATATGATTTTGTATATCAGGTTCGGTATCAAATAACATTCGTTCAGAATCAATGTATTACAATACAGGGTGACAGTGACCAACAGACTTGGCTGCAACACTTGCCCCATTTTCTGCCTCATGAAACTTATCACCCGTTCTCAGTTTTTCTACCCTTTTATAGCCCTATGTAACATCTTACATATCTGGGATCCTGATCCGGTATCATATACCAAGGATTCGGAGGATACTGAGAAACAGTTCTGTATAATGAACACACCAGAAGATGATGCATCAGCATGCACTCTCTTCGTTTGGGCGGCACGGGAAATCTGGTATTCCCCAAATTCCTGCTCTGTCTTATAACAATTATAAGTTGGAGCGGGACCAACGTTCCCCAGCTCAGTATAACAAGCGGGTTCGGTCAATAATCCGTATTATTATCTTGATTAAGGCGTGATATGGTCGCTACCAGGAGAGAGAGAGAAGAAAACACTCAGCGTGCGCTCTTGCAAGAATAGATTGGTTATTATTTTATCTAATCAGGATGGCTCCCACTGCTTTTTATCAAATCTTCCTTCAAACCCTAAAAGGAAAGACTAGCCGGGATTAATTACACACTACAAGTTCGCCAATCTTTCAGCCAGGCCAGTGTCGGTACTTTGAGAGAGGTCCCCCGTGCTTTCGCACGAACCTAATTAATGTAAACCTCGTTTTTCCAGAGGCGTAACCCCATTGACACCTTTCTAGACACCTACTTGATCGGCTAGTTGTAATGTATAAAACTCTCCCAGGAGTAACTCTTACTCGCAGCGGGTATCGGGATCCAACTATCTCATAGAAGGTATGCAATCTCATTGCAAATTTCAACACTTGAAATTCCCGATAATATTTTGCCCCTAGCGTCCTATGACCTTGACAGAGGTCAACAAACCATAGGCTGCTAGTCAAGTTCAACCCGTCATTTCTTGATTGAAGTAAACCCATCCGCACGACCCTTGACAGAGGCCAACAAGGTCGCACGACTACCCTAAATCAATCACATCATATGCTTATGCGGATAAGCGCTAATCAGCTACCGCACACTACGCCTTGACATAGGTCAACAAACGTAGCACGAATACTAACCAGTACATATCTGAAATGACGGAGGGCTACGACAGGTTTTTCTGAAAACCAATTGCATAATGAACTTGATATCGTTGTAGAATCAAATGATTTTTAAAATGGAGTGCTTTTGAGGCTTTTCTAGTTTTGCTAAAGGAGTCACTCCCGGTGAAGGGATCGTCGGTCCTTTCCTCGTCGAATGAGGTGCGGGATATATCATATATATCACTGTGCAAAGCAAAAACAGTTAAAAGCAATCAAAAGACAAACCGAGGGTGTAGCATCTGCCAGTTATTGCTAAAGGAGTCACTCCCGGTGAAGGGATCTCGGTCATTTCCTTATCGAATAAGGTGCAGGATATATCATATATACCGCTGTGCAAAGCAAGAACTGTAGCTACCTGTTTTATTTTGAAATTCGATTCTACAACATCTTAGGTTTCTTTTATTTCATTAATCTCATTAATGAAGTCCCATAATATAAGTACCTAAACATCACAGATAAATACGACGTACACTTATGCCATCCGCATTCGCCTCGATGTCCCCTCGTGCACCGTTAGGTTAGGTAACTAACGGCAGAACGGGGCAGGGCTAGCACGGGTGTAAAACATAAGTAACGTCTATATAATATATCATATATACTATATACTGTATCTATCACAGAACATCACATGATCACATCACAGATATCGCAGCAGAAGAATCATATGAAATATTGGATATACTAGGACGTCCGTGTTTTCAATACGAGCCAGTATAAAACACGGATTCCACGATCGCGATGAATAGCCAAACCCACACCCCTAGACCCCTACGAGAGCGGCAAGCAACCCTACCAATTCTGGAGTTAGGAGACCCGGTCTCGACTCCTCGAGTTGGTCTCCCACAGGACTCCAGAACCCGGTTACTTGTGCCCTTCTCCTTGGGTCTATCCTAGTGCGGAAAAGTAAATAATATACAAAAGCTGACTACTTCCGCTACCTGGAAGCGCCCCAATAAAAGAATATTACATACAAGTTTTACATGAATGAAAATGAAAAACACTCATCTCACATAAAACCCCCCGGCTATTCGAACACGACAATCCAATATAACATATCCAGCAACACATAACATCACATGTCATCAACGTAAGTAAATATGTCCATCCCAATTGTCGTTGACATATAGCAACGAAACCGGCGATATCACATATTACACTTACGGTCACAGAAAAGAAAGTGTAAAACTACAACAGTTGGAATCCGCAATCTGCATAGACATCGCATGCCAAATCAAATGAATACCTTAGACATCGCATGCCTAACAGTTATAAACCCCGCATTTTAGTCTCAAAATCGAAAACTCTTTTCAATATCAAGTCGGGCAATTCAACAAGATTCCCGACATCCTGATCGAATACTCGTCGCAAACTTCAGTAGACGGCCGTACCCCCGATACCGTCGACGAAGTGCACCAAGGCGGAACACCGCTACCGCGAGCACCCGGACGGATGCTTTCGGCGACGGGGTTCTCCTACAGTCACTTGGTCGGGGCTATGGAGCGAGGCTGTCTATTAAGTTTATCCGGCGAGTATCCGCGTACACTACGTGATTGCAATGGACTTTTGATCACATCAAAATTCCGTGGCAACCGATCAAGTGAGACTAAACTGCTATGTTTATAACATTCATTCAGTTATCACATAACTTATTGTGAATTCCAATTATTGTATCCCATTCCAGATAAACAGAAAATGTTAAACTTTTCGATCGAACAATCAACACTGAAGTTTTCCCGATAGAGATCAACACATGAAATAAGTCTAACAACATTCAGTTCATGCCTCAGTACCAACGGTCTAGCCGTAGAAGGGTCAAGCCAACGCCTCACATGTGGCACGCCGCACTGCCCCAAACCCGAAGGTTCAAAGGGCAGTTCAAGACGGTCACATAATCGAGTTAAGGTTTGTTGTCTTCTAGAGGGTCCATCGCGTTACTTGCACTACTTAGAACGTCGTTAAACCACGGAAAAATCCAACACTTGGAAATCTCCCGACATGGGAAAAGTTGGGTATTTATATCCAGTCGAACTTTTTAACATATTCTAAAATTTATCCGGAAAGCCACACAGACAAAATTTGATATTCCGATCGAAACTCCGAAACCCCAAAACAATTCCAGAAAACTCATCTGTATAATAAATATAAAAATATCCCAGGAAAGTCAGCACAGAAATCTGAGAATTACTGTGAAAACAAAATGCACAAAACGACAAAATCGGCCGCTCTTCCGCCGCACGAGGCATGCTCGTGCCGCGGAAAGGTGGTGGTAAAGTTGAATCAGGCCCACGAAATTTACAGTAATTCTTAGAAAACCCTGCTTGATTTTCTGGATATTTTTAATCTTGAAAAATCCACAATTTTAAAATCTGGACAGAGTGAATTTTAGAGTTCGTGTTTTCGGTTCGATCGGACTTCAAATTCCGTCTGGACTTCGCCTAAGGCTCTAGCTAGGCTCTGATACCACTTGTAGGGTTCCTAGGCACTCTAGTGAGGTCTCTCAAGGCATCGAACATGCCAAATTAAAAAATTCTAGGTGCCGGAAACCCTAAACTACGGATCGATGGCTAGATGTCTAGGCGAAAAGATAACTAGCTAACAATTAACTAAAGGAATACGGAATTACAACCTTTGTAGATCCGTTTGTCCACCTCCATAGCTCCGCAACGAAGTGCCTTCGCTGTCCAAAATCGATCCGGACTCCAACGTCGGCTTCGTCGACGAATAAGCGAGCTAGGTCGTCGATGTCCATGCCGAAGATGATCTACGTCGAGGCATCGCTAAATCAAGCTCCGACTTCACCAAGTCAAGAAACATGTGAAGTAAACACACTCTACTACTTGGCAAAAGGTAGAGGATGAAGAAATAGGAAGTAGGTAAACTTTAGATTTGGATTTCTCACTCTAATTCTCACTTTGCCATTAAAGCTAGTGAAGCTTTTTCTTGAAGTGAAGAAGAAGAAGATGAAGAATATGATAAGTTCAATTTGATAAATAGAAAATAATACAATACTTATCATAATCTTTACCTTAGTTAAGTGTAGAGATTTGACTAAGGTTGGGTTGATGGTTAGGGTTAAGGATGAGAACAAAAAAGTCATCAAGTCAAAGCTTCATGAAGCTCTAACATAAAACAAAAGAAGCCACCATTCATTTATCTTCCAATTTATTCAAAATGAATAAATAAATAAGATGAATGAATAAGTAAAACCCTAATCAACAATTTAACTTTGGTTTAATTATTTACACTTAACCATAAAGCATGTATCATCAATCATGATACAATCAAGTGCACAAAATCATATCGCATATGCAATGTGCACAACCGAGTGAGAAAATCCATTTAAAGTGAACCGATACTAGTTAATGCAAAGTGATATATCAAATATATAATTATGCATTAAATCATTAAATCAACACTTGATTCAATGATACGGTTATGTCGCACAAAACCGACAGGTATCATCAGTAACAACTTATCGAATCAACACTTGATCCGATAACCCGGCTATATCGCATATAACCGATCAATGTCACATCGCGAGAATCGAATACAGTATCACATACTCGTATCATTCTCGGTCCCGCACATATCTCATATGCGCTCCTATTTCGTTTCGCTTGAGCCAGGAAACCTCTATGTAAGACTCTAAAGACTCGTCAATACGCCGGCAGCAGGTGATGATCATATCAAGCACCCACAAGCCGCAAGCGGTCTGCTAAACGTAACGGCCACCCGGGTATAGAGCGATCTGAAGATCGACGAGCAAGCCCGCTCACACTCCAGTGAATCCGACCAGTAACACTACCGTACAGTCCGGTCTGATCGTCTGATATGTCGCATATCTCGCCTAGGGGTGGTAAACGTCAGACCCCAATAGCTCGATAAGTCGTGTCGATATGAGGTCTATAACACTTCGAGAAACTACTGGTAACACTTACCAGTAAATCTCAGCAACCCTGGCCAGGGATTTCCTGTTATAGCCAATCGAACACAGCGCAACATCAACTCCCTATACCGGGAGAGACGAATCCCCTCCTATCGCTCATTGCCTCCATGTGACTCGGGACTGTACCCAAAAACCACCGTTTTGCACGCCCTCTTGGACGTGGTAAGATGGAAATCAAAGCACAGTGGGAACCACACAAGACTCTATGACGATCTCGGGTCAACAGACTACTCTGTACCAGTGTCACCAGAGAACTGCCATCTGACGTGAGGTATAATACCATCTGGGAGTTCTCGGCGAGTCCGTCCAGTGTACCCAGTCTCTACTGAGCACCCGTATATCATCTTCGATGTCAAACACCAATGGATATGGGATCATCCATCGCCCATCTGTATGGGTCGAGAAGGCACACGCTAGTCTACTCTGGTATATCGATGCCCCGTCTCGATACACCCACGACTAGGGACTTTGAAGGATGTACTTATGGACTACCATGTCCCCACTAGTATGATCTGCATCATAGTCCAGGTAGTCGAGTACACATCCTAAGGGTTTACCCACATGTAACAGAGAGACAATCAGTGACACATTAAGGTAAAGAGTAACCAGATAGCATACTATCATGTCGAGCAAGAAAGTCTTCCCTATATATGTCCCAGCATCCACAACAATATACATCCTATGTACAGTAATGGCCTCTAGGGCATACATATAACTAACAGAGGGAGACCGCTTCACTTCGGGTATTTGACGGGTAGTTTGCCGTACCCGTAGGGGTCTAGGGTGGGGTAATGGCTATTCATCACAACTGTGTAATCCGTCTTTTGTTGCAGGCTCTAAACAAACACGGATTGCTTGCAAATCCAATAAAGTTCATATGAGATCTGGAATGCCTATTATTGCGTCAGGCGAATGTATAATATCTATATATGATAGCTATTTAGACGTCACTTATGTTTTACACCCGAGCTAGCCTATCCCCCGCTCTGCCGTTAGTTAAGTAACCTAACGGGTGATGACGGGACTCCTTGGCGAATGCGGATGGCATAAGAGGACGTTGTATTTTCGTTGTTTTCTACAATGATAGGTTAATGATGGGACACATTATTTATAATGCAAAGAAACATAAACCAAAAAGTTGAATCGTTGGAACAATTTAAAAGAAACCAATAGGTTATTTTAAAACAGATGATATTTTTAATTACGGAGCTTTAACCACTCCTTTTAAAAGCTATCAGGTTCCTTCGGTCATATCAAGTTCACTACGTTCACGGTTTCGCCAAAACCATTCGTAGCCCTCCGTCATTTCATTTGGGTATTCAGTAGTATTCAAGCTATGCATTTTGGCCAAATTCAAGGCATAGTGTTTGGTAGCTGCTGGGTATGCATTTGTTGCATAGATAGAAAAGTTAGTTTCAGACAGTCGTATTATCATTTGACCAAAGTCATGGGTATGTACGGATAGGTTCAAATTTGACAAGATAATGATGGGTAGAACTTGACATGTGACTTATGGCATTTTGACGAAAGCCAAGGTCATAAGAGCATGGGGCAAAAACTTATATCGGGAATTTCTAAATAAACTGAAATTTGCAAAGAGATGCATACCATTTGGAGTTTATTGAATGTTAGTAGGATTCCTTCAACATTATCATACGATGATATTTGGATTCCGATTCTACTGTGAGTATATGCTACTCATCAGGATATTCGTCGCTTAACAATCAATGCTATAAACCAAGTAGGTGTCAAGAAAGGTGTCAGCTGGGTTACGCCCCCAGAGAAAAGAGGTTATTTAATTAAGGAACTTCGCAAAAGCGTTGGAAAACCTCTCTCGAAGTACCGACACCAGCCTGGCTGAATGGTTAAGCAAGTATTGTACAGTGAGAATAGTCCTGGCTAATTCTTCTTTTATGGTTTGAGGAAGGATTCGAGAAACAGTGGGAGCCATCCAGTTTAGATAAATTAAAAACCACTCCACACTTGCAAGAGCATCATGCTAAAGAGTTTTCTTCTCTCTCTCCTAATTGCAGCGACCCTGAAAATAACTGGACTTAAGTTACTTTTAGAGAAAAATATACTGACAGGGCCAAACTATAATGATTGGCAGCGGAATGTCAAAATGGCTTTGACCTATGATAAATTGGGGTATGTCCTCACCGCTAAGGCACCTGCTGTCCCTGGTCCCAAATCCAGTAATGCGGATAAGGAAATCCTCAAAACCTGGGATTTCGATTGCGCGAAAGCCAAGTGCATCATGCTTGCCTCGATGAACAATGTACATCAGAGGAGGCACGAGGATATGGAACTAGATGCTATATTTCTCCATACAAAGGAACTTTATGGAGAGCAATCTCGTATAGCAAGATACGGGACCTCTAAGAACTTGTTTCGAGCGAGGTTGGCTGTCAGGTCATCGGTAGGAGAACATGTCCTAATGATGATCGGCTATATAGAAGAGCTCGCAGACCTTGGGACGACTTTGGATAATGAGCTCTATACAGACCATATTCTCCAGTCCCTTCCGTCCACCTACGCCCAGTTTATTCTGAACTTCAACATTCAAAGAAAAGAAGTTGAACTTCAGGAACTCCTTAACATGTTGAGGAGTGCAGAGGGCACCTTGCAGAAGGCAAGGGAAACACCCGCTATGTTTGTTAGCGGTGCTTCTTCTTCCTGGTCCAACGCTAGGGCCAAAGGAAAGAAAAAGAAGGCCGCCACCAAACCTAGAGGAGGTGTAAGTAAGGTGGGATGGAAAGGAAAGAAAAAGTTTGCAGTACCGGTAGTGGGCCAGGATGAGTGCTTCCATTGTCACAGGAAAGGGCACTGGAAAAAGGATTGCAAGGCGTCGAATGCCAAGAACCAGGAACCGAAGCAAGTTGTGGCTTCGACTTCAGGTGTGTTTGTAATTGAGAATTGTCTATCAATCAACTCTACTTCCTGGGTATTGGATACCGGATCAGGATCTCATATTTGCAATTCATTGCAGGCACTGAGAAACCGTAGAGTGCTGAAGGAAGGTGAAATGACCCTGATGGTTGCTAACGGAGCTAGCGTGGGAGCTGTGTCCGTAGGGGATTATTACCTTGGATTGACGAGTGGACACCTTTTGGTTTTACATAACAGTTTTGTGTATCCAGCTTAACGTGTAATATCATATCTGTTTCCTTGTTATCAAATAAAGGTTATGATTTCACGTTTGGAAGTGGTGTTGTTAACATCCACCTTAATCATAGTTTGATTGGGTCCGGTACACTGGAAAACGGTATATATGTGTTAAACCAACTCCAAATTTTCAATGTCCGGAACACACTAAAAAGAAAGTCTCCAGATTTAAATAAAGCTTTCTTATGGCATTGTAGACTGGGTCACATCAATGAGAGAAGGTTGACTAAGTTACATATAGAAGGATATTTGGACTCGTTCGAATATCAAACTTATGACACTTGTCAATCTTGTCTCAAAGGAAAGATGACAAAGACTCCATTTACTGGACATGGAGTAAGAGCGAGCGAGCTCTTAGGACTCATATACAGCGATGTATGTGGTCCAATGTCTACACATGCAAGAGGTGGTTTTTCCTATTTCATTACTTTCACAGATGATTACTCAAGGTACGGATTCATTTATCTGCTGAAACATAAATCCAAGGCTTTTGAGAAATTCCAAGAGTATAAGAATGAAGTAGAAAAACCAAACCGGCAAAAGTATCAAGACACTAAGATCTAATCGAGGTGGTGAATACTTAAGTGCCGAGTTCCTAGGTTACCTAAAAGAGAAAGGAATTCTCTCTCAGCTTACTCCTCCATACACTCCACAGCATAACGGTGTATCGGAGAGACGGAATCGAACCCTATTGGATATGGTACGTTCTATGATGAGTAATGCTGAGTTATCGCGATCTTTTTGGGGTTATGCGCTAGATTCAGCGGCATATCTTCTGAACAGGGCTCCTACCAAGACTGTGCCTACCACCCCATATCAGATGTGGAGTGTGATGAAACCCCATCTCCAGCATATGAAGATTTGGGGATGTCCAGCTTTTGTTAAAAAGCAGCATGTGGACAAGCTCGAGGCACGATCAGTAAAGTGTAAGTTTGTGGGATATCCAAAGAACTCCAAGGGATATTATTTCTATTACGTAGAGGTACAAAAGGTTTTTGTTTCTCGTAAAGCCCATTTTCTAGAACAACAGTTTTTAGAAAAGGAAATAAGTAGGAGCAAAATAGAACTGGAAGAAATTCCAGAACCACAAACTAATACTGAAAGTTTGGTAGAACAAGTAGTTCAAGAAGAACAGGACATTCCCGCACCCCTCCGCAGGAGTAGCAGGCCGTCTCATCCGCCTGAGAGATACTGCGGTTTTCTCATAGATGGGGATAGAGAGGATTGCATCATAGATGATGATGAACCTACTGGCTTCCAGCAGGCCATCCAGAGTGGCGACTCGGTACGATGGCTAGATGTAATGCGGACCGAAATGGAGTCCATGTACACCAACAAAGTATGGACTTTGGACTTTGCTCCAGATGAGGTAAAACCCAAAGGATGCAAATTGATCTTCAAGAAAAAGATTGGTGTAGATGGACCGGTGGAAACCTATAAGGCTAGAGTTGTTGCAAAGGGTTTTCGTCAGAGACCTGGTTTGGACTATAACGAAACTTTTTCTCCAGTGGATATGCTCAAATCCATTCGGGTCCTTCTTGCTATTGTTATCTTCCATGATTATGAAATCTGGCAGATGGACGTAAAGACGGCTTTTCTGAATGGAAATTTAGAAGAGTGCGTCTATATGGATCAGCCAGAGGGTTTCAATCAGAGTGGGAGCAGCGGGAAAGTATGCGAGTTGCTTAAGTCCATTTATGGACTGAAGCAGGCATCGCGGAGTTGGAACATCTGTTTTGATGAAACAGTAAAAGAATATGACTTTATCAATAATCCAGATGAACCGTGTATATATAGTAAAGTTGTAGCAAGAACTGTCGTATTCCTCGTCTTGTACGTGGATGACATTCTTTTGATAGGAAATGACATTCCTATGCTACAATCTGTCAAAGGATTCTTGTCACACAGGTCTCCATGAAAGACCTGGGTGATGCCTCTTACATTCTGTGGATCCGGATCTATCGTGATAGACCCAAGAGGATGTTGGGACTTTCGCAGTCCAGGTATATCGACACTGTACTGAAAAGATTCAGTATGGAAGATTCTAAGCGCGGTAATCTACCGGCTTGTCACGGAATCACCCTATCCAAAAAGATGTCTCCCAAGACTGATTTGGAAAGGGAACGCATGTCTATTATACCCTACGCTTCTGCGGTAGGCTCTATAATGTATGCGATGTTGTGCACCAGACCAGATGTAGCTTACGCACTGAGCGTGGTAAGCCGGTATCAGTCAGACCCATGGGAGAAGCACTTGATAGCAGTAAAGAACATTCTCAAGTACCGGAGGAGGACTAAGGAGATGTTCTTGGTTTACGGCGGAAAAGACCTCAAGATAGAGGCCTATGTTGATTCCGGCTTCCAGAGTGATAAGGACGATTCCAAGTCCATGTCAGGTTATTTCTTTACCCTCAATGGAGGGGCGGTGTGCTGGAAGAGTTCCAAGCAGGACACCGTTGCTGACTCGACGATGGAAGTGGAGAATATTGCTGCTTGCGATGCCGCAAAAGAAGCGTTCTGGATGAAGAAGTTCCTAATAGAACTTCGGGTGGTTCCTACCATTGTTGATCCAATATCTCAATATTGCGACAACAACGGAGCTATATCTTTAGCGAAGGAACCAAGGTCCCATCAGAAGTCCAGACACATCTTAAGGCGGTATCACCTGACCAGGGAGATCATTGATCGTCGGGAGATCGAGGTTCGGAGTGTTGCTACTGAAGAGAACATTGCTGATCCATTCATAAAGGCCCTACCTCAGATTCAGTTCGAGAGGCTACTCGAGATCATCGGTCTTCGATATGCCAGTACATGGCCCTAGTGCAAGTGGGAGATTGTTAGTGTATATGCCATAGGGGCCATTATTGTATCATACTAGTTTATATATTACTTAATGGAAGCTTGGGATATTCACATGTTTATAACTGTCTTGCTAAACATGATAGTATGCTACTTGGTTTTTCTATCTTAATATTTGAGTATACGTATTGATAGAGCTCTTAGGATCTTGCTTGACTACCAGCGTTGTGATGGCAGTCACACTAGTGGGGGCTGGGTAGTCTACAAGAAAATCCTTATTCAGGTCCCTAGTCGTAGGATTATCGAGACAGGGCATCGATACTTCGGAGTAGACTAGTGTGTACGCTTCTCATCCCAGTTCGGGAGATGGTCTATCCCACAGCCGTCAGTACGTCGTACTGGAGATAGTATGCAGGTGTTCGTTAGGTTACGGGTACACCGGACAGGACTCACAGGGAAATGTTGGTTGGTTTTATACCAGTCGTCAGTGAACAGTTCCCCGGTGACATGAGTACCGCATAGTCCGTAGACTTGACACTGCTACTTCTCCTCGAGTATGTCCCACTGTTCTTAGATTTCTACCATACCACGGCTCAAAGGAGTCGTGCAAACAGGTAGCAGTTGGGTGCAGTCCCGAGCACTTAGAGGCAGTGGCGGTTAGACAGGATTCGTCTCTCTCGGTATTGGGGGTTGATATCGCACTGTGTCAGAGAGCCATTACGCAAAGTCCCTGGCCAGGGCAAGCGAGATTTGCTGGTAGGTTCTAGTAGTTTCTCAGGGTGTAATGGGCATCGCTCTGACAGGACTTATACCGCTATTAGAGGACTGACGCTTGCCGCCTCCTAGGCCCGATATGCTATAGTCTAAGTCGAACAGACCGGACTGTACAGAGATTGTCACATCAGACTCAGTAGGAGTTCGGATGGGTTTCCTCATCGTCCTTCTTCTCGACATCTACCTGGGGACCGTTACGTACAGCTAGTGCCGCTTGCGGTCTGTGGTTAAACCCACTGCCAGCGTAGTAGTCGAGTCTCTAGAGTCCCACACAGAGAGTTTCCCTACTCCAGGCGAAACGATATAGAGGTCGTATGGTTTTACGACAAGGGTTCGAACGCATACGTGTGTTTACGCACGTACGACATCCGAACAGTTTTTACTAGTCGGCTTTGGTTTAAGCCAGTTTCTAGTATACGGTTATTGGATTTATACAGTCTAAAGTTTTTCCGTGTTTTCACGGATATGAGGGGCGTTCTCGTAATTGCGCGAGAAGCTTCTAGAAGATGGTGACTTGGGTGTTAAGGTGGCATATGCATTAAATGAGATTAGTGAGTCATTTGAGTGATTCATCCATGTCATTAATGAATCATAAATTCTTAATGACTCATGGAGATGAATCACCCTCTTGTATTTATTAAGCATGATGATTAATCCTTCATTTTCTTTTGTTGAATAAATCATAATGCTTGATATATATTATGATAGCTTTTATCTCATCTCATTCTCTTGCTCACTTTCTCTCTCCTCAAGCTCTCCCTCTTCAAACCCTAATCCTCCCCTCTTATGTGTTGAGACCAAGAATTAGAGTAGACTACTTAATCCTTAACCATTCTCTATATCACCTAGGTTATTTAGATTAGCGATTTGAGAAACCTAGTTACCTCAAGTTAGAGGTGAAGCTTGTAGTAAAGCTCTCGGGTGGATCTTCTACTACATAGAGAATGCCGGAGAGGACGTGGAGAACGATAAGACGAAGGACTCGGTTCTTTAGGTATAATCACTTATCATAGTAGTTAACTCTTCTAAGGTTTCTTGTTAGTTATTGTTTATGCAAAGATTCTCGGTTAGTCGATGTTTACGCTTTAAACAAGATTGTTTTTCATTATTCCGCCTTCCCGCAAGTCGTGGGGTGTTGTACATCGACTTACAGCCATTACGATCTTTGCTAAACATTAACTAACAAACTAACTTAGAGTTTTAACTACTAGGTTAGATGATTATACCTAAGTCTTGAACTCCTTCTTCTCCTTATTGTGACCTCCTTGGAATGATGTGGATGGCTCCTCCTCACCGGCTTCTCTATATCAAAGAAGATCCACCCAAAGGTCTCTACCGTGCACTCCCACCTCAACAATGAAGTAACTAGAGTGCTTCGTTTGCTTGACTAAGAACCCTAGAGTGAGTAGAGAAGTATTTTGGTGGTTTAATCTCAAAGGTTCTTGATTTTCAACTCATGAAAGACTTAGAGCTTTGAGAGAGGAAGAGGAGAGATAATACCATGAGAGAGAAAGATAATGTAACGTTTTGAAAATCGTTTCGGTGAAATTTCGAAAAAACGGTAAAATAAGGGGGTTTTCTGTAAAAAGTCAAAATGCAAATATCTTTATTATAAAATTAAAAATACATATTCTAGCTATATAATTGCTAGTATTTGGTGTTTATTGAGCCACTGCTGAAATTTCAAATTTTCTGAAAAATTTTCCGAAATTAATTATTTTAATATTATTTTAAGCCCGTAAGAAAATACATTAAATTAGCGATAAATACAAATTTAAATGGGCTGGTTTTAATCTTTAAAATCATGTTAATTAAAATCTAGTTGTAATATAATTTTTTAGTATTTTATTTCAAGTTTTAATTGATTTATTTTATGGAAAACAAAAATATAGTTATTTTGAACTAAAACTTGCAAATATGGTATTGTGGGGGGTCTTTTTGCATAGAATTTTTTTGTAAAGTCTCTCACACTCACCCTCACTCCCTTTGGCCGGACCCACACTATTGTAGCAGCCCAAGAATTTTATTTCCCTCTTTTTGGCCTTAAATCATGTGAGAAATGGGCTAAAATAAGGTTTTTATATATAGTAAAGTAGGTGGGGGTATTATGGTAATTGGGAGTGGCTTTGACCTTAGAATTTCCACCCCAATTTCCTCACCTCATTCCAGCCCCTCTACTGGCCAAAATTCTGCTACAACAGCCCCCATCTTTTTCCCCCATTTTCCATCTCTTTTGCTTCAAAAATTGCCTCAAAATCCATCAAATAAATCCCAAAATCCAAATCCAACTCCTACCCATTTCTCATTAGCCAAACTTACATGGATCTAGGGAACAAGTTGGCATTTTAGAGGCTTTGATTTCCATAATTGATCTCTTGATCATAAGGTATAATTCTAACCTTTTTCTTAAATTGTTGTTAATTTCTTTAGGTTAGCTTAATTATATGTTTAAATAGGTTTTTATTTTAGTTCTAAGTGCATGATTTGAAATTCAAGAGTGGGATTTGAATTCAAATTGGGGTTTTGTGTTGTGAGTTTCGGGTTGTGTGATGTATTTGACATATTAGGTTATGCTAAATCCAATTTAAGTTGCTAGTTTGCATATTTGTTGATTTAAATTGTGATAATTATATAAATTGTAAACTAGGTTTTTGGAATTTGATTAAATATAGGAGGTAAAAATCTAATTAGGGTATTCATGGCATTATTAACATTTTTAAGTGTAGTTTAATACTTTAGTTCATGAAAATCCAAGCTAGATTGTAGTTTGTGCATTTTTGCTATAAAATTGTAAAAATTTAAGTATTTTGTAACTAGAATTTTGGGGTTAATGAAATTTATTGGGAATAAATTATAGAAATGGTTTAGATGATTTAATTAAGATGTTTAATAAGTATTATGGCCGCTAGATTTATTTAAACATCGAGTTTTGTACTAAAACAGTTAATTATGCTTGCTAGATTTTCGGAAAAATAGCTTTTAAAGTGAGTTTGAGGTTTTTGTGAATTGCAACCTATTTCATATTATAATTAGTGTTTGTGAATGTGTAAATGAGTGTGTTTGGGCTTTTTCTCGATGGTTTGGCGTTTGTACGCCGACATCGATGGTTTTTGAGTTGATTGTGAAAGAAACCATAGGTATTGACCTATGTGGGATTCGTGTGTCGTTTTGATCATGAGTCGGATTTTAATGCGATATGGTGCGTTATGATATGTAGGTACCCATGTGGACTTCGAGACGACAAGGAAGCGTGTGGCGACGTCGGCACCGGCGAGCGAGGACCAGGTGAGTAGATTTATATCTACGGTGAGAAGTCGGGTGGATGGTGTATAGCACCCCCGCAGTTCATGGTGATGTATACGAATACGTATACACACATATATATATTGTTTATTTTGTTGAGTTATTGATGATAAATATGGATATTTGGTGTTCTTGGATGTTATAGTGTCGCGAAACCCTAGAGTAGCGGTCGCACCACACTTGCACACACCCACCCATACTTGCATACTTTCTTCTTTCATTTGTGCTTACAGGAATATATTGTTATGTGTTCACATGGGTATAGGACTATGTGTTCACATACGGATTGAGATGAGTCGATGAGATTTGTGTTGAGATTGTGATATCGGTGATATGGCAGGATTCGTACTTGAGGTACGTCATGGTGTTATAGCGGATCTTGGGGCGACGATACGGGTGAATGGTGTTATAAATAAAGTGGTCGACATATGATCGTGATATGAGATATGATATGTTAGGATATTGATCCTAGGTTGTATTGGGCGATGTATACCCCTTAATGATGATATGTGCTGATGATATCAGTTTATACGAGACTGTCGATCAGTAGCCAAATCATGTCTATATTGATGATATCAGTATTGTACTAGACATAGGTCAGTACCCTAGACTTTGATCTTGGATAAAGAGGATACCAGAGGAATAGTGTGAGGAATATGATATTGACCCGTACCCAGATTTGGGGATGCCGTACGACGGATTTACGTACGAGCTATATCTTGATGATTGATCCGCACTCTTGACTTGGGATGTCTGATTATAGATATGGTATCGGATATGATATTATTGAGGCGGGATCACCGACTAATATATATACAGGTATGTATATGGATCGACTCAGATGTTAGGCGGTTTCCTTACCTGTAGTCCAGCTTGTTAGCTTAGCCCTTTAGTTTAGTTTAGTTGTTAGATTAGATTCGATTCTTACCTATTTCAAAACTAACGAATCATGAGTATTTTAAAAGACAGCCCAAGGGATCCTACGGATATTTCAAAAGACGTATCTTTTCATAAAAACACCGTGGCCCCTATTTTCAAAACCCCATGATTCATGTTATTTCAAAAGGCACCATTTGTAGGACTTATATTAGATTAATGCAGATTAGTTATAGTTGCGTCTAGTATTCAGCTCCCGCTCATTATTGTGGTTCGCTTCGCATCGCATGCTTATATTATATTTCATACTCCATTATTGATATCATGCTGTTAGGACACCAGCACCATTACCGATGATGCGTATGTACCACGTACACTTACTTGCCGGCTCACACACATCTTCATCGGTAATTGCCATGTCACGTACACCTTAGAAAATATTATTGCTTGACATAGCCTGTTAGCTAATAGTTTAGACATGATATTAGCGTACTTGCCTTATATGTTAGTTTAGACATTGTAGTTATTACCTGCTACTTCATGCATACTGTTATTCATTGTTATGCCGCATTCATGGATTCTCATGCATATATTCACTATTTTACGTGTTATTAAGATTTTGGATTCGGATTTCCATGAGATTTTCTGGATTTGGAGGAAAACCGCAAAAACATAAATAAACCTTTTCTCTCTTTTAAATTAAAAAGTGCGGTTTTCCCATGATGTATGTGTCTTCCACCATGAGTTTGCTGATGGATTTCGAGAGCCGATTCGAGGAGTGGAGGAACCGTTTCGGGTACATGGTGGGCCCGGTGCGGTACCCCTGGGCAAGAGGATCGTGTTGTTGACGTTGAGCCCGGCAGGGAAGCACTACCGACCGGTGATATTACCCGACGCGTCGGATATCCGTAGGATACCGTCATCGTCTTGAGATGGATGGTAGGGGCCGGTCTGGATTGACTGCGACCTAGATATTGTGATTGAGATTTTGAGATATTGAGGTACAGAGATTGTGATACAGAGATATCGAGATATTTGGACACTTGTTTTGTGTCGATGCTGGGCACTGTTTTATGCTGATTTCATTTATATTACCTCACTTTTAAAATACAGAAATCTCACTGATTTATGAAAGCAGTTTCCGTCAGTACATGCATTCTGTTCCATGCATTCATACCTCATTCATATGATATATTGCTACCTGAGGCACTGACACGGGCACATGAGATCACACTCGGGTTAGATATTACCCTAGCCATTGTAATAGGCTGCATGTTCTTCATATATTTGAGGATATATTATGATCATTGACCTAGGTTGCGTTATTTATGCGATTTCTGTGCGTAAATGTTTTTCTATTCACGAGTTGGCAACTCACCCCCGTTGTGCCCCAGTTTCTTGCAGGTTTACCGTACAGGTTTCATTACGGCTTGCGGGCATAGTTTCCTTCGGGTGATTTGCTAGTAGGTGGGTTTACTTGTATCGTACCCCCATTATATAACTTGTATATTATTACTCTGTTGTATCTAGAAGTTCCATCAACCAAACATGTATTTATTTTGAGATAGAGACCAGTGATGTTATTCTTTCGACCTTAGAGTCGCGCGTTATATTTCTGTGGTTTTCTTGTGGTTTTGAGTTTTCTTTTGAAATTTGATCCTCGCCGTTGGCGTTGTATATTATATTGTTTGTGTGGTTGTGACCGTCGATTGACGAAAAGCTAGCTCCCGCTTGGGGAAGCCTTTTATTGATTTCGTATATTATTCATGTTGTATCCCGTTTGGGAGCCAGTATTTACAAAGGAGACTCTGCCGAAATTTTCAGGAAATATTTAATGTTTTTAAAAAAAGGCATAATTCGGCTTATGCTATTAAAACTACTTGATTTAAATTAGTTTTCCTTCACTCTACTACTTTTCTTGGTTTGGATTTCTGGGTTTTCGGCTTACTTAGATTACGTACGCCTCGAGACGTTCGTAGTTTAAGTGCCGGTCATATTCCGTAATTGCGGGACGTGACAGATAATATGTTAATGAGAGGATCAATCTCTCATATGAGGAAAAACAATAATAATTATCTTAATTAAGATAATTGTGATGGTGTATTGATTTGACCACTATCATGTCATAATTAATGCTAAGCATGCTCACAAAAAATATATCATGCTTAACAAAAATATCTAAGTCAACATGGGTCAACAAGTCAAATGGTCAAACCAACATAAGCCATGACACAATTATCTCTAATTAAAACTATTAATCAATTTCCTCCTTCTCATTATGGTTTTGATCAACTCAATGGTCAAAACCTTAATGAGGTGTCTCCTCCTCTGCCTCTGTCAACTGTATGTAAATACCCGTATCCGTGTTCCAAGAAACAAACATACAATGAGACTAAACGAATCCAAAAACCAATATTAGGATCCGGCTTAAACCAAAGCCCACTAGTATCAACTGCCCGAATACCGAACACGCACAAGTGCGCGTATGTGAACGAACCCTGTCGTAAAACCATACAACGTCAACTCATATCGCCCAAAGGTGAACAACCCTCTATGTGGGACTCTAAAGAGGGTTTAACCACAGGCCGCAAGTGGTACTACCTGTACGTAACGGTCCCCAGGTAGATATCGATAAGAAGGCCGATGAGGTAAACCCATCCGAACTCCTACTGAGCCTGAATGTGACAATCTCCGTACAGTCCGGTTTGTTCGTCTATGAGCATCGCATATCTGGCCTAGGGGCGGTAAACATCAGTCCCCTAATAGCGGTATAAGTCATGCCGGAGTGTAGCCCAAAACACCCTGAGAAACTACTGGATTACCTACCAGTAAATCTCGCTTGCCCTGGCCTGGGAATTTTTGTAATGGCTCTCCAAACACAGCGCGATGTCAACCCCAATACCTGGAGAGACGAATCCTATTTAACCGCCACTGCCTCCAAGTTCTTCGGGACTGCACTCAACTACTACCTGTTTGCACAACTCAATAGAGCCGTGGTAGGGTAGTAATCTAAGAACAGTGGGAACACAATTGAGGTGAAGCAACAGTGTCAATTCGACGGACTAAGCTGTACTCATGTCACCTGGGAACTATTAACTGACGATAGGTATACTACCAACCAACAGTTTCCAGCGAGTCATGTCCAGTGTACTCGTAACCTAACAAGCACCTGCATACTATCTCCAGTACGACATACTGATGGCTGTGGGACAGACCATCTCCACGACATACTGATGGCTGTGGGACATACCATCTCCCCTCCTGGGATGAGAAACGTACACACCAGTCTACTCTGGAGTATCGATGCCCTGTCTCGATAATCCTACGACTAGGGACTTGTATAAGGATGTGCTTATAGACTACCCAGCCCCCCTAGTGTGATCGCCACCACAATGCTGGTAGTCAAGCAAAGATCCTAAGGGCTCCATCAATATGTATTAGCGATATGTTAAAAGAAAGATATACACATATTAAGATAGAAACAAACCAAGTAACCTACTACAATATCGAGTAAGACTATCGTCAATCCATGTATATATCCCAAGCTTCCAAAAAATAATATACAAACTAGTACTATACAATAATGGCCTCTAGGGCATACATATCCACCAATTAACATGGGAAAAATCTGTATTCCTATCTTATTAAACATCTGTAATTTAGCTGCAGTTTCATCACTGAAATCAATATAAATCTGTGTCAAGCATCGGCACCAAATACGAATATCTCAATTATCCCAGGCTCCGGCAATCCGGACTGGCCTATAAATCTGATCTCGGGCTCCGGAAAATCCGGACTGGCCCAAATCCTCATAACTCAAGACTACGTCGGTATCCTCCGGATATCCACCGCATCACAATAACTAGTCGGTAGTGCTCCCCTACCGGGCTCAACGCCATCATATGCGACCATCTTGCCCCGGGGTACTGCACCGGGTCCACCATGCACCAACAAACGGTTCCTCCTCCTCCTCGAATTGGGTGTATGATACTGCTCAAGCACAGAGAAAACTCTTAGCGGACGATAGATGCATCATATCACGAGAAAACCGCAACTTACATTTTTAAAATGGTATTACGTTTTTAAATCCTTGCGGTTTCTCCAAATCCATAAATCTCATAAATATTGAAATCCTTGAGAAAATCATAATACATGAATGTCTATGATATTAACAATATAAAATGCGATGCGGAACAAGAAAACTATGCATGAACAATTATGTAATAAGATATGTGCATATGACTAGCAATCCAACGTATCCATATTGATGAATTAAATATATCAAATGCAGGTTTATTAATCAATATTTGGTACAACTGATAAGATGCAGATTTAAACAAGTTATAAAGTGTTCGTGGCATAGCAATCACAAAGTGTGTCCCCATGAATAGTGCCCGTGCAGCATAAACCAATGGTAATAGTGCGAGTGTCCTATGAGGTACTATCACAGTATAAATACATATGATAAATGATGCAATGCAACATGATGATTAACTAGGAACTACGCATAAGTGTAAGTACTAAACGAAATTCTAACTATCAGGCGTCTTGCGCCATCCAAACGATTCTACCGTAGATGTGTACATCTACTCACCGGAACGCCTCCGCTAGTCTGATCCAATCACCGCCTTTCCTTTCCGCGCCGCGTCCGATGTCTCTGCGACCGATCCTAGAATTTACACAAAGCAACACACATAAGGCTAAAATCTTGCAAAAACGCGATATCAAGACCATACGAGAAAACTAGCGTCGCAAGATAACGCGTGTGCACTCTAAAACCCAAAACGTGTGTGCTAACGTCAGAAACTGCCCCGATTGGCTGTGATATAAAGCAAACACTAAACCCAGACTCTGAGCGTACGTGTCGCGCAAGTCACAAAATACTAATTATAGGTAATTGGTCCCAGATTTTACCTGGAGCAAAATCCAAGAAAATAAGCAAGACCAAACACCATAAAACACACACAGACACCACTTTGCAAAGCACCAACCCCAAACTCAACCAGGGGGGCCGGCGAGCTCGGAAAAAGGGGTTGTGTCGCCGGGTCGAGGGGGGTGAAACGGGCTCGTATCACAACACAACACCCTAATTACCATGTATAGTATTCTGTATATGTTTGTTAACCCAGAAAATAACCACAGATATAGCAGATACCTCGTATCCTAAAACTTGATTTAAAACATATTCAAAACACTAATTTGCGACATTAAGGTGTTTTAGTGAAATCTTGTGAAAAGACTTGGGTTATTAGGCACTAACAACACTTAGTTAAGCTAATCAAACCATAAAAAACCAAACTTGGCCTAATCTCCACCTAAACCACAAAATTAGCACTAAAACCCACTTAAATACAACTCTAAGCTAAATAAACTACAAGTTTAGCAAAAAGGGAATTAAGGTAAGCTTTATACCTCAAGTTGGTCTAGTGATCGCTCAAACTTGCTGACCTTGCCTTCAAAAGCAAAGACTTGCATCAAGAACCAACAAGGAAGTGTTTAACATGAGCTTTTGTGATGAAATGAGGGATTTTTAATGGAGATGAGGCTTGAATGATGAGATGAAGAAGAAGAAGATGAGGAAAGGGGAGAGAGGCTGGTGCTGGAATGATAGAGAGAGAGAGAGAGTGTGTGAGGTGTGAGTGAAAAGGTCAAGATTCCCCATGCTTAATTAATGCCCCATGCCTCTCCTTTTCCATTTCTTTTCTATTTCCTTATTTATTTTGTTTGTAAAAAGGAAATTAGAACTAAGACGGAAATTAAAAATGAAGACATGTTACAATATTAACCTAGGGTAAATATTGGGTTGTGCATGCTAACTAAAATTTTCACTTAGAAAAATATAGTTAAGAAAATTAGATAATTATATGAAAAATAAATTGAATATTAATTAATAAAACACAATTATATATATAATTACTTACTTTAACAATAAAAAAATTGATTTATTCCAGTCTATGTGGAAATAGCTATTAACGAGGTTTTATGAAAAATACGCATTATCGCTAATTAACATGAAATTAACCAAAACGAATTTTCAAGGCGTTACAATCTTCACCCCTTAAAGAAATTCGGTCCCCGAATTTAAAAAACTAGCTATGCGTACCTTTGAAGAGATACGGATATTTCTTCCTCATCTCGTCCTCGTTCTCCCAGGTGACCTCCTCGCTGCTCGGGCCACGCCAAAGGACCTTTACGGACGGTATAACCTTTGATCTCAATTTCTTCACCTGCCGATCCAGGATGACCATCGGCTGCTCCGTAAAAGAAAGTTCGCGCTCCAGCTGGATCGTCGGGTGCTGAATCGCATGAGAAGGGTCGTGAAGCGACTTGCGGAGCATCGAAATGTGGAATACGGGGTGAACGTCTGGGAAACTGGGCGGAAGAGCCAACGGATACGCAACTGCACCAACACGGTCAAGGATCACGAAGGGGCCCGCATATCTGGGACTAGGTTTCCCTTTCCTCCCAAATCTCATCACGCCCTTCATTGGGGAGACCCTCAAGAAAACATGATTGCCTACAGAAAACTCAAGTCTGCGGCTACGTCGGTCCGCATATGATCTCTGCCTGCTCTGTGCCGCTCTCTTCATATCACGCATCAACTGGATCTTTGCGGTCGTCTCATGTACGATCTGCGGCCCTAAAATACAGCTCGCTGAGCTCTGTCCATCATACGGGCGATCGACATCTCCTCCCATATAGAGCCTCGAAAGGTTCCATCTGAATGGTCTCCTGGATGCCGTTGTTGTGGGAGAACACTATCAAGGGCAAATGACAATCCCAGCTGCCGCCAAAATCTAAAATGCATGCTCGGTGCATGTCCTCAATAGTCTGGATAGTCCGCTCTGACTGGCCGTCGGTCTGCGGATGGAATGCTGTGCTGAAACTCTATCGGGTGCCAAAAGCCTCCTGAAGTCTTTGCCATAGTCGGCTGGTGAACTGGGTGCCTCGGTCAGACACAATACAAGCCGGAACGCCATGCAATCGTACGATCTCATCGATGTAAATCTAGGCATACTGAGCAAATCAAAAAGTGGTCTTCACTGGCAGAAAGTGAGCCACCTTCGTCAATCGATCCACGATCACCCAAATAGAGTCATACCCTCGACTGGTCCTGGGTAGAATCACAATGAAGTCCATAGAAATCTGCTCCCATTTCTACTCTGGAATGGGCAAATGCTGTAACTCTCCTGTTGGCCTCTGGTGCTCGGCCTTGACTTGTTGATAAGTCAGGCATCTCGATATGAAGTCGGCGACGTCTCTCTTCATCCCTTCCCACCAGTAAACATCTCTCAAATCAAGATACATCTTTGTGGAACCCGGTCGAACACTGTATACCGACCGATGTGGCTCCTCAAGAATCTCACACCTCAGTCCTTAGAAGCTGGTACACACAGTCTAGTCCCAAATCGTAGTATCCTCTGATCATCGATCACGAACTCGGAATCTCTGCCCTGTCAAACCTACGCCATGATCTTTGAAAAACGGTCATCCATGTACTGTGCTTCATGGATACGGTCAAGCAACTATGGACGTGCACGGATATGCGCAAGCTGTCCCCCGGTCGGAGTAAACTCGAACTGCACTCGGCTGTCGCATAGAATCTGTCAATCTACCGACGACTGCCTCTGAACTGCGCTCAAACAAGCTAAACTACCTCCGGGTCTCCGACTCAAGGCATCTGCTACTACATTCGACTTGCCTGGATGATACAGGATCTCGCAATCGTAGTCCTTCACTAGCTCCATCCAACGACGCTGTCACAGATTCAGGTCTCGCTGCTGAAATATATACTTCAAGCTCTTGTGATCCGTGAATATCTGGCATGACTCGCCGTATAGGTAATGTCTCTAGATCTTGAGTGCAAAGACCGCCGCCGCCATCTCGAAATCGTGAGTAGGAAAGTTCTGTTCGTGTTTCTTCAGCTGCCGAGAAGCATAAGAGACGACCCTATCGTGCTGCATCAACACACAGCCTAGCCCAACTCGAGAAGCATCACAATAAACCACAAATACGCCCGATCCCGAAGCCAAAGATAATACTGGTGCCGTAGTCAAACGAGTCTGCAACTGCTGGAAGCTATGCTCGCATGCCTCGGTCCAAACGAAAGGAACTCCCTTTCGGGTCAACCCGGTCAATGGTGCAGCGATACGGGAGAAGTCCTGAACAAAAAGTCGATAGTAGCCGGCCAAGCCTAGAAAGCTGCGGATCTTTGTAACTGATGCCGGTCTGGGCGAATGCTGAATGGCCTCGATCTTCTTCGGGTCCACCCATCTCTCGTAACCACATGACCCAAGAAATAAACGTTGTCAAGCCAGAATGCGGACTTGGAGAATTTCGTGAACAACGGGTGCTATCTCAAAGTCTGTAATGATATCCGCAAGTGTTGCTCGTGCTCCTATCGGCTCCGGGAATATACTAAGATGTCGATAATGAATATGATGATGAACTGATCAAGATACGGCCTGAAAATGCGGTTCATCAAGTCCATAAACGCTGCTGTGGCGTTGGTGAGTCCGAACGACATCACCCAAAACTCATAGTGCCCGTAACGCGTGCAAAAAGTCGTCCTCGAAATATCATCCTTTCGAACCCGCAACTGATGGTAGCCTGATCGCAAGTCAATCTTCGAGAAGTGTCCCGCACACTGGAGCTGGTCGAACAAATCATCGATACGTGGTAAGGGATATATGTTCCGCACTGTCACCTAGTTCAGCTGACGGTAATCAATACACAAACGCAAACTGCTGTTCTTCTTCTTGATGAACAGGACAGGAGCACCCCAAGGAGATACACTCGGTCGAATAAGCCCTTTATCTAACAAATCCTGCAACTGATCCTTCAGCTCTCTAAGCTCCGCCGGGGCCATCCGATAAGACGGTTTAGAAATAGGACCCATGCCGGTGATCAAGTCAATGCAGAACACAATATCGCGCTCAGGCGGTAGACCAGGCAGCACGTCAGGGAAGACATCAGGAAACTCTCTAACAATCGGGACCTGGTCCAACGAGACCTCTGCAGCTCTAGTATCAAAAACATACGCTAAGAATTCCTGACATTCTTTCATCAAGAGCTGACCCGCGCGAAGAGAAGAAATCAAGATGGGAAGGGTGACGCTATGGTCTGCCTGACTAACAAGAACTGGCTCACCCGGAAAACTAAAACTGACCGCCTTCTCACTGCAGTCCACGAATGCATAACAGGTAGCTAACCAGTCTATACCTAGAAGAACATCATAGTCCAACATATCGAGGAGAATCAAATCAACCGAAGAATCCCTTTCCCCGATACGAACAGAACACAAACGAAAAACAAATCGAGCGACAAACGACTTGCCTACTGGAGTAACAACAATAAGCGGATGATCTAACGACGACGACTCTCTACCCAACCTCGGTGCGAAGTCCGTAGATACATACGAATGTGTGGATCCTGGGTCGAATAATACTTGTGCGTCGAAAGAACTTAGTGGAAAGGTAATTGTCACAGCGAAATTGGATGCCTGTGCATCATGCGGAGTCAAAGCGAACACTCGGTCCTGTGCCCTACCAATAGCTGGCTGCCCTCTGCCTTTGCCTCCTTGTCCTCTCTGAACAGGAACGCCACGCCCACGACCTCTGTAAACGTTTTCCTGGCGTGGAGCACCACCAGGGGTAGGAAGTAGAGCTCTCTGAGTAGGGGTGAGGGTGGAAGTGTCACATAAGGAACTGTCGGCTCACCCTGGCGGCTCGCAGTACAATTCTTGAAAAGGTGACCTGGATTCCCACACCAATAACATACTGGTGGTGGACGCCGACCTGGTGAATAAGAACTGAACAACTGGCCTCGCGCCATGCCTCGACCTTCACCACGGGCTGGAAAGAATCCGCCACGACCTCTGCCTGCCATGCCTCTACCAAACTGTACTGGAGCTGGTATATCTGTACGAATCCCCATCGGCCCTGAAACGACCGAAATCTCTGAAATGAGCTCCTCTAAAAGTAAGGATGCATCCACCGCAGCTGCATAGGTGTCGAAGTGCTGGGTGCCAATAGCAAGAAATAGCTGTGTGTCTAACCCACGTATGAACCTCTTCATGCGTTTCTCTTCGGTGTCCACCAAGTAAAGAGCATATCGGGACAACTGAGTAAACTGGATATCATACGCGGACACTGTCATCCCTGGAGTCTTGCTCAAAACCTCAAAACTACGGGCTCGAGCATCACGGACGCTCTCTGGAAAGATGTAAGTCCACGTTGCCCACCCCGGTGCTTGCGGGGAGGAGGAAACGGTATAAAAATCGGATTTTTAACACACTAGGCAACATGGACTATCAAAAGGAGGATCTTTGCTAAACAAAAACTAACTACAAAGCTAACTAGTTTTAGCTACATGGAAGAAAGGTTATACCTAGGGCTTTATGTCCTTCTCTCCTTGCTCCTTGGAGTGAACGGAAGTGATCTCCTTGTCTTCTTCTCTAGTCGAAGAAGGATCCACCCGAGAGGATCAACCTTTGGCTTCAACTTCAAGCTAGAAGTAACTAAGATGCTAGAAGTGCTAATCCTAGAACCTTAGAAGAGAGTAGAGATTATTTTAGAGTGATTTATCTCAAGCTCATGTGTTTCTCAACTCATGAGAGGGGAGAGCTAGAGAGAGGGGAAGAGGAGGAGAGAGAATCTATATGATAGAAAGAGGAGAATAATGAACCATTCTCTCATATATATGTGAATTATGTAAATTAGATAATTAGCAAGATAATTGTCATGGTTAATTAAGACTTGAGCATTATCATTTCACATTAAATGCAAATTGCAAGGATCAAAGAGCATCTTTCATATGGAATGATAATGGTCAACATGTCAACCTAAGTCAACACGTCAAGATAGTCAAATGGTCAACTATTCATACGCGCCCGTATTCGTGATCCGAGGAACACGAATACAATGAGATAAAACCAATCCCAATTCATATACTAGGATCTGGCTTAAACTAAAGCCCGCTAGTATAAGCTGTCCGGACAGCAAACGTGCACAAGTGCGCGGATGTGAACGAACCCTGTCGCAAAACCATGCGACCTCTACTCATTTTGCCTAAAGGCAAATAACTCTCTGTGTGGGACTCTAAAGACTCGACACTACGCTGGCAGTGGGTTTAACCACAGACCGCAAGCGGCACTAGCTGTACGTAACGGTCCCCAGGTAGATGCCGATAAGAAGACTGACGAGGTGAACCCATCTGAACTCCTACTGAGCCTGAATGTGACAGTCTCCGTACAGTCCGGTCTGTTCGTCTGATACATCGCATGGCGGGCCTAGGGGGCGGTAAACGTTAGTCCCCTAATAGCGGTACAAGTCGTGTCGGAGTGCAGCCAAGAACACCTTGAGATAACACTGGAAACCTACCAGTATATCTCGCTTGCCCTGGCCAGGGACTACTTGTGTAATGGCTCTCCTAGACACAGCGCGATGTCAACCCCCAATACCGGGAGAGACGAATCCTGTCTAACCGTCACTGCCTCCAAGTGCTTCGGGACTGCACCCAACTACTACATGTTTGCACGACTCTTTTGAGCCGTGGTAGGGTAGTAATCAAAGTACAGTGGGAACACACTCGAGGCGAAGTAACAGTGTCAAGTCAGCAGACTAAGCTGTACTCATGTCACCTGGGAACTGATAACTGACGATAGGTATAATACCCACCAACAGTTCCCGACGAGTCCTGTCCAGTGTACTCGTAACCTAACGAGCACCCACATACAATCTCAAGTACGACGTACTGACGGCTGTGGGACAGACCGTCTCCCACGCTGGGATGAGAAGCGCATACACTAGTCTACTCCGGAGTATCGATGCCCTGTCTCAATAGTCCTACGACTAGGGACCTGTATAAGGTTGTGCTTATGGATTACCCAGCCCCCACGAGTGTGAGCGCCATCACAACGCTGGTAATCAAGCAAAGATCCTAAGGGCTCTACTAATATGTATAGGTGATATAATAAAAGAAACACATGTATACATTAAAGCAGAGACAAACCAAGTAACATACTACCATTTCGAGCAAGATTGTATATACAACTGTGAATATCCCAAGCTTCCATCAAGTAATATACATACTAGTATGATATAGTAATGGCCACTAGGGCATATACACTAACAATCTCCCACTTGCACTAAGGCCATGTACTGGCGTATCGAAGACCTATCATCTCGATCAGCCGCTCGAACTGAGTCTGGGGTAAGGTCTTCGTGAATAGATCTGCACTGTTATCTTCTGAAGCAACCGTCCGAAACTCGATCTCCTGGCGATCCACGATCTCCCTGATCAGGTGATACCGCCTCAAGATGTGTCTGGATTTCTGATAGGACCTGGGTTCCTTCGCTAAAGCTATAGCCCCGTTGTTGTCGCGATACAACGGTATTGGATCAACAATGGACGGAACCACCTGAAGTTCTTTCAAGAACTTCTTCATCCAGACAGCTTCTTTTGCAACATCAGATGCAGCGATGTAATCCGCTTCCATAGTCGAGTCAGCAACGGTTTCCTGTTTGGAACTCTTCCAACACACCGCCCCTCCATTGAGGGTAAAGACAAAACCCGACATGGACTTGGAATCATCCTTGTCACTCTAGAAGCTGGAGTCAGCAAAAGCCTCAATCTGGAGGTCTTTTCCGCCATACACCAAGAACATCTCCTTAGTCCTTCTTAGGTACTTGAGAATGTTCTTTACCGCTATCCAATGTTTCTCCCCAGGGTTTGACTGATACCTGCTTACCACACTCAGTGCATAAGCCACATCTGGTCTGGTACACAACATCGCATACATTATAGAGCCTACCACAGAAGCGTAGGGTATAATAGACATGCGATCTCTCTCCAAATCAGTCTTGGGAGACATCTCTTTGGAGAGGGTGATCCCGTGACAAGCCGGTAGATTACCGCGCTTGGAATCTTACATACTGAATCTTTTCAGTATGGTGTCGATGTACCTGGACTGTGAGAGTCCTAAAATCCTCTTGGATCTGTCACGGTAGATCCGGATCCCTAGAATGTATGAGGCATCACCCAGGTCTTTCATGGAGAACCTGTGTGACAAGAACCCCTTGACAGATTGTAGCATATGAATGTCATTTCCTATTAAGAGAATGTCATCCACGTACAAAACGAGAAATACTACAATTCTCGCTACAAATCTACAATAGATGTATGGTTCATCTGGATTTTTGATAAAGCCAAGTTCCTTGACCGTCTCATCAAAACAGATGTTCCAACTTCGCGATGCCTGCTTTAGTCCATAAATGGACTTAAGCAACTTGCACAACTTTCCGCTGCTCCCACTCTAACTGAAACCCTCTGGCTGGTCCATATAGACACACTCCTCTAAATTTCCATTTAGAAAAGCGGTCTTTACGTCCATCTGCCAAATCTCATAATCGTGGAAGGCAGCAATGGAAAGAAGGATCCGAATGGATTTCAGCATAGCCACTGGAGAAAAGGTTTCGTCATAGTCCAAACCAGGTCTTTGACGAAAACCCTTTGCAACAAGTCTAGCTTTATAGGTCTCGACCTGTCCATCTAAACCAATCTTCCTTTTGAAGATTCACTTGCATCCTACGGGTTTTACTCCATCTGGAGCAATTTCCAATGTCCATACTTTGTTGGTGTACATGGACTCCATTTCGGTCCGCATTGCATCTAGCCATTTTACCGAGTCAACGCTCTGAATGGCTTGCTGGAAACTAGTAGGCTCATCACAATCTATGATGCAATCCTCTCTATCCCCGTCTATGAGAAAACCATAGTATCTCTCGGGCGGATGAGACTGCCTACTACTCCGGCGGAGTGGCGTGGGAATGTCCTGATCTTTCGAACCCTCTGGTTCCACTAAGCTTTCAGTAATAGCTCGTGGTTCTGCAATTTCTTCCAGTTCTATTGCGCTCCCACTAATTTCCTTTTCCAAGAACTGGTGTTCTAGAAAGTGGGCATGACGAGAAACAAAAACCTTTTGTTCCTCTTCGCAATAGAAGAAATATCCCTTAGAGTTCTTTGGATATCCCACAAACTTGCACTGTACTGAGCGTGTCTCGAGCTTGTCCGCATGCTGCTTTTTGACAAAAGCTGGACATCCCCATGTCTTAATGTGATTAAGATAGGGTCTCTTCCCACACCACATCTGATATGGTGTAGAAGGCACAGTCTTAGTTGGAACTCGGTTCAAAAGGTATGCAGCTGATTTTAGCGCATATCCCCAGAACGATCGCGGTAACTCAGCGTTACTCATCATGGACTGTACCATATCCAATAAGGTTCGGTTCCGTCTCTCCGATACACCATTATGTTGTGGAGTGTATGGAGGAGTAAGCTGAGAGAGAATTCCATTCTCTTTTAAGTAACCCAGGAACTCGGCACTCAAGTATTCACCACCTCGATCAGATCTCAGTGCCTTGATACTATTGCCTGTTTGTTTTTCTACTTCATTCTTATATTCCTGGAATTTTTCGAAAGCCTCGGATTTATGTTTCATTAAGAAGACATATCAGTACTTTGAAAAGTCATCCGTAAAATTAATGAAGTAAGAATAACCGCTTCGTGCATGCGTAGACATTGGACCGCACACGTCGCCGTGTACGAGTCCCAAGAGCTCGCTCGCTCTTACTCCGTGTCCAGTGAACGGAGTCTTTGTCATCTTTCCTTTGAGACAGGATTGACAAGTTGCATATGATTGATATTCGAACGGATCCAAATATCCTTCAGTATGTAACTTATTCAACCTTCTCTCATTGATGTGACCCAGCCTACAATGCCATAAGAAAGTCTTATTGATTTCTGGAGACTTTCTTTTGTGTGTATTTTGGACATTGAAAATCTGTGGTTGGATTAATACGTATATACAGTTGTTTAATGTACCTGACCCAATCAAAACATGATTAAGGTGAATGTTCACAACATTACTTACAAATGCAAATTCAAAACCTTCTTTAGACAATAAAGATACAGAAATGATATTACAAGTTGCATTTGGTACAAAATAACAACTACGCAAAACCAAAAAGTGTCCATCTGACAATCCCAGGTGATAGTCCCCCACGGCCTCAGCATCCATGCTAGCTCCGTTTGCAACTCTGAGGGTCATAACACCTGCTTTCAAAACTCTACGCTTTCTCAACGCCTGCAAAGAATTACAGATATGAGATCCTGATCCGGTATCCAATACCCAGGAAGTAGAGTTTATTGATAGACAGTTTTCAATAACATACACACCTGAAGCTGAAACCGCAACTCGCTTCAGATCCTGGGTTCTGGCCTTCCAAGCCTTGCAATCCTGTTTCCAGTGTCCACTTTTGTGACAGTAGAAGCATTCTTCATTTCCCACCAGCTTTCCCACTACCTTTGTTGCCTTTCCCTTTCCCTTCCCCTTCGTATCCACTTTACTGACACCGCCCCTTGGTTTGGCGGGGGCTTTCTTCTTCTTTCCCTTGGCTTTCGCCCTGAACATAGAAGAGGAAGATCCTCCTACAAACAAAGTGGATGTCTCCCTACCTTTCTGTAGGGTGCCCTCAGCACTCCTCAACATGTTCAGAAGTTCGGAAAGTTCAACCTCCTTTCCATGCATGTTGAAGTTTAGGACAAACTGGGCGTAAGTGGAAGGAAGGGACTGGAGAATCAAGTCAGTGTAGAGTTCATTCTCCAATGTGGTCCCAAGGTCCGCGAGCTCCTCTATGTAGCAAATCATCTTAAGCACGTGTTCCGCTACCGATGATCCGACAGCCAATCTTGCCGAAAATAGCTTCTTCGACACTTCGTATCTTGCGATACGAGACTGCTCTCCATACAGTTCTTTTGTATGAAGAAATATAGACTCTATGTCCATATTCTCGTGCCTCCTCTGATGTTCGTTGTCCATAGAGGCAAGCACGAGGCATTTGGCCTTCGCGCAATCGATCTCCCATATCTTACGGATTTCTATATCCGCGACGCTGGAGGTGGGACCTGGGACGGGGGGAGCTTTGGTGGTAAGGACATACCCCAACTTGTCGTAAGTGATTGCCATCTTGACATTCCTGAGCCAATCTTTGTAGTCTGGCCCTGTCAGTATGTTTTTATCTAGTAATAACTTAAGTCCGGTCATGTTGAATAGTCGCTGCAATTAGGAGAGAGAAAAGAAACACTTTAGCATGATGCTCTTGCAAGTTTAGAGTGGTTTTTAGTTTGTCTAAACAGGATAGCTCCTACTGTCTCTCGAATCCCTCCTCAAACCATAAAGGAAGAATTAGCCGGGATCAATCTCACCGTACACTACTTGCTTAACCGTTCAGCCAGGCCAATGTCGGTACTTCGAGGGAGGTTTTCGAACGCTTTCGCGAAGTTCCTTAATTAAGTAACCTCTTTTCCCTGTGGGCGTAGCCTCGCTAACACCTTTCTAGACACCTACTAGGTTTATAGCATTGATCGTTAAGTGAGAGATTTCCCGAGGAGTAGCATATACTCACAGTAGGATCGGGATCCAAATATCATCGCGTGATAAAACCGAAGGAATTCTACCAGAATCATCACACTCCAAATGGTATGCAGCGCTAGCAAGTTTCAGTACTTATGAAACTCCCGATGTGGATTTTTGCCCCATGCTCTTATGACCTTGACTTTGGCCAAAATATCATAAGTCACATGTCAAGTTCTACCCTTCATTCTCCTGGTTAATTTGGACCCACCCGTACTTACCCTTGACTTTGGCCAAAATGGCAGCACGATTGTCCCAAACCAACGCATCTACCTATGCTGCACATGAATACCCAATAGCTACCAATCACTATGCCTTGACTTTGGCCAACATACATAGCTTGAATACTTTTTGACCATTCATGTAGAATGACGGAGGGCTACGAATTGTTTTGGCGAAACCGTGAACGTAGTGAACTTGATATAATCGATGGAACGAGATAGCTTTTAAAAGGAGTGGTTCAAGCTCCGCATTTAAAAGTTTAGTTTTGAACAGAACCGAGTGGTTTTCAAAGTGTTCCAATCGAATTTTACTTGGTTTATTTTCTTGCATTAATCTTAATGTGTCCCATCTTTTAATCCTACCATTGCAGAAAACAACCAAAATATGTTGTACGCTTATGCCATCCGCTTTCGCCACGGGGCCCCGTCATCACCCGTTAGGTTACTTAAGTAACGACAGAGCGGGGGCTGGACTAGCGCGGATGCAAAACATAAGCAACACCTAAATAGTTATCATATATAAATATATAGCAATGATAGTCAATCCAGATCACAGATGAACACTTTGGATATACTAGGAATCCGCGATTCGTTCGAGCCTGCAACGAAAAGCGGACTACACGGTCGCGATGAATAGCCAAAACCCCTCCTAAGACCCCTACGGGTGCGGCAAACTACCCGCCAAGTACCCGAAGCGAAGCAACATCCCTCAATGACGTGAGTAGGCCACTCGGCACTTCGAGATACCCGGTAGTTTGTGCACCTCACCATGGGTCTATCCTAGGAGCAAAAACAGTAAAAAGAAATTATACAATGACGGCTACAACCCCGACCCGGTTGTGCGGCCAAATAAATAATATTACGTCAATTTACATATTACATGAATGAAAGAAAAAAGAAACTCTCATCTCATATCCACCCCGGCTATTCATCCGCGACAATCCACCGAGTTCATATACAAAAACCAATAAGCATTACAGATCACAGATATGTATAACCCCCACTAATCGACGTATAGCGATTAGCAGACGTTAAATACATATAAACATCACAGATATAACCCAATAGTCAAAGTATAGTGAAGTTCGATCAAAAATATGGATTTATAGCCACCCCAAATACAAATTTCTATTCTGGAAAATCTGGACAGAAATAAAATATCTTAAAAATCCCAAAACCTTAATAGAACACTTCACCAAACTCGGTCCAGAACCGAGTCAACTCGGCCGCGGTTCCGCGACAAGAAGCATGTTCTTGCCGCGGAAACGCGGCGCTTTGAACGGTTCACTGGTTCGTGTTTGGTGTGGTTCTTAACAAAACCCTGAGCTGATTTTTGAAGTGTGATTTATTATTTTAAGGGCAGAAAAAAAATCAACAGAAACTTAGGGTTTTGAAATTTTAGTTTTGCGATTTTTACCGATCGAACTTCTATACACTTTACTACCTAGCTAGGTTATGTTTAGTTAGGCTCTGATACCACTGTAAGTCCATGTTGCCCACCCAGGTGCTTGCGGGGAGGCGGAAACGGTAAAAAAATCGGATTTTTAACACACTAGGCAACATGGACTATCAAAAGGAGGATCTTTGCTAAAAAAAACAAACTACAAAGCTAACTAGTTTTAGCTACATGGAAGAAAGGTTATACCTATGGCTTTATGTCCTTCTCTCCTTGCTCCTTGGAGTGAACAAAAGTGATCTCCTTGTCGTCTTCTCTAGTCGAAGAAGGATCCACCCGAGAGCCTCAACCTTTGGCTTCAACTTCAAACTAGAAGTAACTATGATGCTAGAAGTGCTAATCCTAGAACCTTAGAAGAGAGTAGAGATTATTTTAGAGTGATTTATCTCAAGCTCATGTGTTTCTCAACTCATGAGAGGGGAGAGCTAGAGAGAGAGGAAGAGGAGGAGAGAGAATCTATATGATAGAATGAGGAGAATAATGAACCATTCTCTCATATATGTGTGAATTTTGTAAATTAGATAATTAGCAAGATAATTGTCAAGGTTAATCAAGACTTGACCATTATCATTTCACATTAAAAGCAAATTGCAAGGATCAAAGAGCATCTTTCATATGGAATGATGATGGTCAACATGTCAACCTAAGTCAACAAGTCAAGATAGTCAAATGGTCGACAACCCTAACCATGCACAATTATATTTAACTAATACCAATTAATCATAATAAACACATAAGCATTAGGGTTAAGAAAATGACAATGGTCATCAACCCTAATCAAAGTCCTCTCCCTCTGTCTCGGTCAACTGTGCATACGTACCCGTATTCGTGATCCGAGGAACACGAATACAATGAGATAAAACCAATCCCAAATCATATACTAAGATCTGGCTTAAACCAAAGCCCCCTAGTATAAGCTGTCCGGACAGTAAACGTGCACAAGTGCGCGGATATGAACGAACCCTATCGCAAAACCATGCGACCTCTACTCATTTTGCCTAAAGGCGAATAACTCTCTGTGTGGGACTCTAAAGACTCAACACTACGATGGCAATTGGTTTAACCACAGACCGCAAGCGGCACTAGCTGTACGTAACGGTCCCCAGGTAGATGCCGATAAGAAGACTGATGAGGTGAACCCATCTGAACTCCTACTGAGCCTGAATGTGATAGTCTCCGTACAGTCCGGTGTGTTCATCTGATACATCGCATGGCGGGCCTAGGGGGTGGTAAACGTTAGTCCCCTAATAGCGGTACAAGTCGTGTCGGAGTATAGCCCAGAACACCCTGAGATAACACTGGAAACCTACTAGTATATCTCGCTTGCCCTGGCCAGGGACTACTTGTGTAATGGCTCTCCTGGACATAGCGCGATGTCAACCCCCAATACCGGGAGAGACGAATCCTGTCTAACCGTCACTGCCTCCAAGTGCTTCGGGACTGCACCCAACTACTACCTGTTTGCACGACTCCTTTGAGCCGTGGTAGGGTTGTAATCAAAGTACAGTGGGAACACACTCGAGGCGAAGTGACAGTGTCAAGTTAGCAGACTAAGCTATACTCATGTCACCTGGGAATTGATAACTAACGATAGGTATAATACCAACCAACAGTTCCCGATGAGTCCTATCCAGTGTACTCGTAACCTAACGAGCACCCGCATACTATCTCAAGTACGACGTACTGACGGCTGTGGGACAGACCGTCTACCACGCTGGGATGAGAAGCGCATACGCTAGTCTACTCCAGAGTATCGATTCCCTGTCTCGATAGTCCTACGACTAGGGACCTGTATAAGGATGTTCTTATGGATTACCCAGCCCATACGAGTGTGAGCGCCATCACAACGCTGGTAATCAAGCAAAGATCCTAAGGACTCTACTAATATGTATAGATTATATAATAAAAGAAACACATGTACACATTAAAGCAGAGACAAACCAAGTAGCATACTACCATTTCGAGCAAGATTGTATATACAACTATGAATATCCCAAGCTTCCATCATGTAATATACATACTAGTATGATACAGTAATGGCCTCTAAGGCATATACACTAACAAAAGAAACGGGAAAGAAACACCGCTGTGAACTCGTCCCACGTCTTAGGAGGTAGACCTGCAGCTCGACCTCTCATGACTGACTCGTACCACGTCTGAGCAAGGCCCTCCAGACGAAAACTCGCAAGCTCCACCCATTTATCGTCAGAACATCTCAATAAACAGAAAATCCTAGCCAACCTATCGAGGAATGTCTGCAGATCCTCCGTTGCATCTGTGCCGGTAAAGACTGGAGGTCTCAGCGTCATAAACTCCTGCAATGATACGGGGATGGTCTCGGTAGTAGCAGGAACCACTGTCTGGGCAGCAGGTACAATCGTAGTTTGTGCAGTGGTAGGTACATCCTCAGATCTCTGTGCCCGACTTGCCACGACTAAGGATCCCATCATCTGACGTAACTCATGCATACCTGACTCTAGCCAGTCAATGCGGCCTGTGGAAGGCGGATCAATCTCTCCTTGAGGGGTAGGCACGCCGTCCTGATCGGTCCTCGTCTCGGACGAGCCCGCTCGAATCTCATCTCTGGCGGTAGCCCTCTGAGCCCTCGTAGCCTTCGGCGGCATAGCAGCTGGTATAGGAAACATGATAAGAACGGTGCAAAAGTATCATAGGACATAAGGAATTGAAGAAAGAATTGCAAGTAATTTACTTCCTAAGGTCGCTTAGGCAGAGTACCGTATCGTAAGTATGCCGTGGAACATACACACACTACGTCACTCTGCTTAAGTTACCTACTCCATCTACCAAGGGTCATCCTACACTCAGAATGGTAAAACCTAACGCTTTGATACCAACTTTGTCACGACCCGAAAAGTATGAAAGGTGACTGGCACTTAAATTACGAAACGTCTCGAGGCGTACGTAATCTAAGTAAGCCAAAACCCAGAAATTAAAACCAAATAGAGCAGTAGAGTAATGGAAAACCAAAATTTTTTGAAAGCGATTTAAATCAAATACGCCACATCAAGCTTTTTAAAAGCAACATCATTTTCCGAAAATTTCGGCAGAGTCTCCTGTGTAAATACTAGCCCCAAACGGGTACAAGACAGGAATATATATATACATCATGAAAAGGCATCCCCAAGCGGGAGCTAGCTTTTCGCCCAAGGCGGACTCAAAATCACACGCAATATAAATCATCACTGTGCAAAATAAGCATATAAAGCCACAAAGTAATAAAGCATCATGTCGGCTCAAGTGAGCTCGACCCAGAGAAACAACATATAAGTACACAAATATCACTGTCTCGTCTCTAGGTCACAATACAATAATACAAGTGGTAGATACGGTAGATGGAGTACACTAGATACAATAATGATCAAGGTGGAAACAAAATAACCCCGCAACCCACCTACGAGTAATGCTGTGAGTCCAAGCAAAAAGGAGCAAAAAAGGAGGTGCACCCGCCGTTACTGTGCTGTCGGGTCAAACCTGCAAAACACCGTGGCACGACGGGGGTGAGTTGCCAACTCGTGAGTAATAAGTAACATCTAATAAGGCTATCGTAAGCATGCACACAATTTCATCACAGCCTACATATACTAATATGATGCGATGTAATAATATGTATGCAACATGAATGCAATAAACAATACGAGATTTGAATATGATTAACATGGGAAAAATCTGTATTCCTATCTTATTAAACTTCTGTAATTTAGCTGCAGTTTCATCAATGAAATCAATATAAATCTGTGTCAAGCATCGACACCAAATACGAATATCTCAATTATCCCGGGCTCCGGCAATCCGGACTAGCTCATAAATCTGATCTCGGGCTCCAGCAAATCCGGACTGGCCCAAATCCTCATAACTCAAGACTATGTCGGTATCCTCCGAATATCCTCCGCGTCATAATAACCGGTCGGTAGTGCTCTCCTGACGGGCTCAACGGTATCATCTGCAACCATCTTGTCCCGGGGTACCGCACCGGGTCCACCATGCACACACAATCGGTTCCTCCTCCTCCTCGAATCGGGTGTATGATACTGCATAAGCACCGAGAAAACATATTGTGGACGATAGATGCATCATATCACGAGAAAACCGCAACTTACATTTTTAAAATGGTAATACTTTTTTAAATCCTTGCGGTTTCTCCAAATCCATAAATCCCATAAATATTGAAATCCTCGAGAAAATCATAATACATGAATGTCTATGATATTAACAATATAAAATGTGATGCGGAACTAGAAAACTATGCATGAACAATGATGCAATAAGATATGTTTATTAATCAATAATTAGCATATGTAATAAGATGCAGATTTAAACAAATTATAAAGCGTTCGTGGCATAGCAATTACCAAGGCGTGTGTGTCCCTTGAATAGTGCCCGTGCAGCATAAACCATTGGTAATAGTGCGAGTGTCCTATGAGGTACTATCACAGTATATATACATATGATAAATGATGCAATTCAATGGGATGACTAACTAGAAACTACGCATAAGTGTAAGCACTAAAAAAAATTCTAACTATCGGGCGTCTTGCGCCATCCAAACGATCCACCCATAGATGTGTACATCTACTCACTGGAATGCCTCCGCTAGTCTGATCCAATCACCGCCTTTCCATTCCGTGCCGCGTCCGATGTCTCCGTGACCGATCCTAGAATTTACACAAAGCAACACACAAAAGGCTAAAATCCTGCAAAAACGCGATATCAAGACCATACGAGAAAACTAGCGTCGCAAGCTAACGCGTGTGCACTCGAAACCCAAAACGTGTGTGCTAATGTCGGAAACTACCCCGATTGGCAGTGATATACAGCAAACACTAAACCCAGACTCGGAGCGTACGTGTCGCGCAAGTTACAAAACACTAATTATAGGTAATTGGTACCATATTTTACCGGGAGCAAAAACAAAGAAAATATTCAAGACCAAACACCATAAAACACACACAGACACCACTCTGCAAAGCACCAACCCCAAACTCAACCAGGGGGCCGGCGAGCTCGGAAAAAGGAGTAGTGTCGCCTGGTCGAGTGGGGTGAAATGGGCTCGTATCACAACACAACACCCTAATTACCATGTATAGTATTCTGTATATGTTTGTTAACCCAGAAAATAACCACAGATATAGCAGATACCTCGTATCCTAAAACTTGATTTAAAACGTATTCAAAACACTAATTTGTGACATTAAGGTGTTTTAGTGTAAACTTGTGAAAAGACATTGGTTATTAGGCACTAACAACACTTAGTTAAGCTAATCAATCCCTAAAAACCCTAACTTGGCCTAATCTCCACCTAAACAACAAAATTAGCACTAAAACCCACTTAAACACTACTTTAAGCTAAATAAATTACAAGTTTAGCAAAAAGGGAATTAAGGTAAGCTTTATACCTCAAGTTGGTCAAGTGATGGCCCAATCTTGCCGACCTTGCCTTCAAAAGCAAAGACTTGCTTCAAGAACCAACAAGGAAGTGTTTTGTTAGTATATATGCCCTAGGGGCCATTACTGTATAATACTAGCATGTATATTACTTAATGGAAGCTTGGGATATTCACAGTTGTAAATAACAGTCTTGCTAAACATAGTAGTATGCTACTTGGTTTGAGTCTACTTTAATATGTGCATATGTTTCTTGTAACGTATCACTTATACATATTAGTAGAGCCCATAGGATCTTTGTTTGATTACCAGCGTCGTGATGGCAGTCACACTAGTGGGGGCTGGGTAGTCTGTAAGCAACATCCTATATAGGTCCCTGGTCGTTGGATTATCGAGATAGGGCATCGATATTCCAGAGTAGACTAAGTGTATACGCTTCTCATCCCAGTTGGAGAGATGGTCTGTCCCATAGCCATCAGTACGTCGTACTAGAGATAGTATACAGGTGCTCGTTAGGTTACGGGTACACCGGACAGGACTCGCCGGGGAACTGATTGGTTGGTATTATACCCATCGTCAGTTAACAGTTCCCAAGTGACATGAGTACTGCATAGTCCGCAGACTTGACACTGCTACTTCGCCTCGAGTGTGTCCCACTGTTCTTAGATTGCTACCCTACCACGGCTCAAAGGAGTCGTGCAAACAGGTAGCAGTTGGGTGCAGTCCCAAGCACTTGGAGGCAGTGGCGGTTAGATAGGATTCATCTCTCCCGGTATTGGGAGTTGATATCGCACTGTGTCAGAGAGCCATTACGCAAAGTCCCTGGCCAGGGCAAGCGAGATATACTGGTAGGTTCCAGTAGTTTCTCAGGGTGTAATGTGCTTCGCTCCGACACGACTTATACAGCTATTAGGGGACTGACGCTTGCTGCCCCCTAGGTTTGATATACGATAATCTTAGACGAACAGACCGGACTGTACGAAAATTGTCACATCAGGCTCAGTGGGTGTTCGGATGATTTACCTCATCGGCCTTCTTATCGACATCTACCTGGGGACCGTTACGTACAACGAGTGCCGCTTGCGGTCTGTTGTTAAACCCACTGCCAGCGTAGTGTCGAGTCTTCAGAGTCCCACACAGAGAGTTTCCCTGCTCCAGGCGAAACGATATAGAGGTCGTATGGTTTTACGATAAGGGTTCGGACACGTACGTGTGTTTACGCACATATGACTTTTCGGACAGTTTTTACTAGCCGGCTTTAGTTTAAGCCAGATTCTAGTATTCTGTTATTGGATTTATACCGTCTAAAGTTTTTCCGTGTTTTCACGGATATGTGGGGTGTTCTCGTAATTGCGCGAGAAGCTTCTAGAAGATGGTGACTAAGGAGGTTAAGGTGGCATATACATTGAATGAGATTAGTGAGTCATAAGGGTGATTCATCCATGTCATTAATGCATCATAAATGCTTAATGACTCATGGAGATGAATCACCATTAGATATTTATGAAGCATGATTATTCATCATTTTCTTTTCTTTTATTGATAAATCTTAATGCTTCATATATATTATGATAACTTATTTTCTCATCTCAATTATCATTCTCACCTTTTCTCCTCAAGCTCACTCTCTCTTGAAACCCTAACCCTAACCTTTCATGTGTTGAGATCAAGGATTAGATAGACTAAAACATCCATAACCTCATGCTATATCCTCTAGGTAGCTTAGATTAGCACTTTAAGCAACCTAGTTATCTCAAGTTTGAGATTAAGCTTGGCGTAGGAGCTCTCGGGTGGATCGTCTTTGATTCGAGGAGGTCGTTGAAGTTGCCGATGTTCCAAGGAGCCTACGAGGAGTGGAGGACAGCGATGAAGACCCGAAGGACACGGTTCTTGAGGTATAATCACTTCACATAGTAGTTTAGAATTTCTATGATAGTTGTTAGTTATCATTTAGCTTCGATTCATGCGGTTAGTCGATGTTTAAGCAAAGAACAAGATCGTTTTTCATATTTCCGCCCCCCGCAAGTCGTGGGGTGTTGCACATCGACTTACAGTGGTATCAAAGCCTCACTAAACAATAAATAAATCACTTGCAAAATTGTATGAATTTCGAACGAAAAAAAAACAAACCGGAAAACCCCGATATCATGAGTTTCTGTCGATTTTTAAATGAGGTCCAAAAAATTTTCAGGGACCTTCATAAAGCCCTAAACGATAGTGTTAGAACACCCAAGAAAACTGGGCTCATGAATCGGCTAAAGCGCCGCGGAACCGCGGCGGATCCCACCGATCCGCCGCGATTCCGCCGCCGAGTTGCCGATTCATCGGCCCAATTTTCCTGTGTTGGTTCTCTGTGATATTTGGTATTTTCTGGAATTTTTTAATTTTTGCCCAGGTTTCAGATTTACAGAGAAGTATTGGAGAAAAATTAAATGTGTTTAATCGATCGAAATTATACGGTATTTGCTTGTTGGATTATATCTGTGTTTGTATAATGTGTTCGTAAACCTCCCCTAACTGCTAGTATGTCGGTTGGCAGGGGGTTGCACATATCTGTGATGTTATATATAACTGTTTGTGTATATAAACTGTATTGGACTGTTGTGGTGATTAGCCGGGTTTTGTGATGGTTATTGTATTAATTCATTCGATGTAAATGTAATAAGTTGTAATATTATTTTTCGGGGCACATCCAGGTTGCGGTTGTAGCCACCGTTGTATTATTTCTTTTTACTGTTTTTGCTCCTAGGATAGACCCAAGGTGGGGTGCACAAACTACCGGGTATTTTGAAGTGTTGAGGCAGACCGCTTCACTTCTGGTACTTGGCGGGTAGTTTGCCGTACCCGTAGGGGTCTAGGGTGGGGTAATGGCTATTCATCACAACTGTGTAATCCGTCTTTCCTTGCAGGCTCAAAAGAAACACGGATTACTTGCATATCCAATAAATTTTATCTGTGATCTGGAATGCTTATTATTGCGTCTGACGAATGTACAATATCTATATATGATAGTTATTTAGACGTCACTTATGCTTTACACCCGCGCTAGCCCAGCCCCCGCTCTGTCGTTAGTTAAGTAACCAAACGGGTGATGACGGGACCCCGTGGCGAATGTGGATGGCATAAGAGGACGTTGTATTTTCGTTGTTTTCTTCAAGGATAGGTTAATGATGGGATGCATTATTTATAATGCAAAGAAAATAAACCAAAGCTTAATCGTTGGAACAAATTTAAAAGAAACCACTCGGTTATTTTAAAAGAGCAGAATTTTTAATTGCGGAGCTTTAACCACTCCTTTTAAAAAGTATCAGGTTCCTTCGATTATATAGAGTTCACTACGTTCACGGTTTTGCCAAAACCATTCGTAGCCCTCCGTCATTTCATTTGGATATTCAGTAGTATTCAAGCTATGCATTTGACCGACGCCAGGGCATAGTATTTGGTAGCTGCTGGAGTATTTCATTTGTTTGCATAGATAGATGTGTTAGTTTGGGACAGTCGTATTATCATTTGGCCAACGTCAGGGATATGTTCGGATGTGTTCAAATTAACTAGGACAATGATGGGTAGAACTTGACATGTGACTTATGACATTTTGACCAACGCCAAGGTTATAAGAGCATGGGGCAAAAAATACATATATCGGGAATTTCTAAAGAAACTGAAATTTGCAGAAAGATGCATACCATTTTAGAGTTTGATGAATGCTGGTAGGATTCCTTCAACATTATCATACGATGATATTTTGGATCCCGATCCTACTGTGAGTATATGCTACTTATCAGGAGATTCGTCACTTAACGATCAATGCTATAAACTAAGTAGGTGCCTAGAAAGGTGTCAGCGGGGTTACGCCCCCAGAGAAAAGAGGTTATATAATTAAGGAACTTCGCGAAAGCGTTGGAAAACCTCCCCCGAAGTATCAACACTAGCCTGGCTGAACGGTTAAGCAAGTATTGTATGGTGAGAATTGTCCTGGTTAATTCTTCTTTTATGGTTTGAGGAGGGATTCGAGAAACAGTGGGAGCCATCCTGTTTAGATAAATTAAAAACCAATCTAAACTTGCAACAGCATCATGCTAAAATGTTTTCTTCTCTCTCACTTAATTGCAGCGACCTTGTGACCACACATAGGTTACATCTAGATAAAAAATTGACTGAATCTGACTTATATGACCGGCAAAGGTCTGTCCAGATGTCCATTGGCTATGACAAGCTGGACCACCCTATTACTACTCAAGATCCCGTCGTCTCAGGTCCAGTTTCCACTGTCGCGGATATGGATATCCGTAAGACAAGGGAAAAAGATAAAGCGAAAGATAAGTGCTTCGTGTTAGCTTCAGTTGATGGTGTATACCAGAAGCAGCACGAGAAGATGGACTTAGTTTCCATCATTCTCCATAATAAAGATTTATATGGAGAGCAATCTCATATCACAAGATATGAAACCTCGAACGAATTAATTCAAGCGAGGTTAGCTGACGGGTCATTTGTAAGGGACAACATCCTTACAATGACTAGCTGTATTGATGAGCTCCAGGACCTGGAGACCGCGTTGGGAAACGAGTCAAATAATGACTTGATTCTACAGTCTCTGCCTTCTACCCTGAAGGAAACCAGGGAAGGAGAAGGAAAGAGAAAGGCAAAAGTTTCGGGACTGGATATAGTAAAACATGGACGTTCCTATTGTTACAGGAATGAACATTGGCAGAAAGATTGCAGGGCTTTAGAAGCCAGTAACCAGGATACGAAGCTTGTTGTGGCTTCAACCTCAAGTGTGTTTGTAATTGAGAACTGCTTGTCAATTAACTCTACTTCCTGGGTACTAGATACCGGAGCAGGATCTCATATCTGTAATTCATTACATGCTTTGAGAAACCGTAAAGATATAAAGGTAGGTGATTGGTCTCTCAAAGTTGCAAACGGAATGACAGTGAATGCTGAATCCGTGGGAGAATATCGCCTAGGTTTGGCAAGTGGGCAGATATTGATTTTACGCAACTGTCTATATTACTATGACTTGTAATATCATATCAGTGTCCTCACTTTCAAGAGAGGGATATAATTTTACATTCGAAAGCGATGTAGTAAACATCCACCAAAATCAAGTTCTGATTGGGTCAGGTACATTAGATAACGGTATATACGTATTAAGTCAAGCTCCGGTTTTCAATATCCAGAACACACTTAAAAGAAAATCTCCAGAAATAAATCAGGCTTTCTTATGGCATTGTAGACTAGGTCACATCAATAAGAGAAGGTTTACTAAGTTACATAGAGAAGGATATTTGAATCCGTTCGAATATCAATCTTATGCTACTGGTGAATCTTGTCTCAAAGGAAAGATGACAAAGACTCCGTTCACTGGACACGGAGTAAGAGCAAGCGAGCTCTTGGGACTCGTACAAAGTGACGTGTGCGGTCCAATGTCTATACATGCGCGAGGTGGTTATTCCTACTTCATTACTTTTATGGATGATTTTTCTAGGTATGGATATGTCTTCTTAATGAAGCATAAATCCGAGGTCTTTGAGAAATTCCAAGAATACAAGAATGAAGTGGAAAAACAAACAGGCAAGAGTATAAAGACACTAAGATCTGATCGAGGTGGTGAATACTTAAGTGCCGAATTCCTGGGTTACTTAAAAGAGAATGGAATTCTCTCTCAGCTTACTCCTCCGTACACACCACAACATAACGGTGTATCGGAAAGGAGGAATCGAACCCTACTGGATATGGTTCGTTCCATGATGAGTAACGCTGAGTTACCGCGATCATTCTGGGGATATGCGCTAGAATCAACGGCATATCTTCTGAACAGGGTTCCTACCAAGACAGTGCCTACCACCCCATATCAGATGTGGAGTGGGAAGAAACCCTATCTTCAGTATCTGAAGATTTGGGGATGTCCGGTTTTTATTAAAAAACAGCATGCGGACAAGCTCGAGGCACGATCAGTACAGTGCAGCTTTGTGGGATATCCAAAGAACTCTAAGGGATATCTATTCTATTACGCAGAGGAACAAAAGGTTTTTGTTTCTCGTAATGCCCAATTTTTAGAACAGCAAGTTTTAGAAAAGGATACAAATGGGAGCGAAATAGAACTGGAAGAAATTCCAGAACCACAAGCTATTACTGAAAGCTTGGAAGAACCAGAAGGTTCAGGAGAACAGGACATCCCGACGCCACTCCGCAGGAGTAGTAGGCCGTCTCATCCGCCAGAGAGATACTACGGTTTTCTCATAGATGGGGATAGAGAGGATTGTGTCATTGATGAAGATGACCCTACTAGCTTCCAGCAAGCCATTCAGAGCGGCGACTCGGTAAAATGGCTGGAAGTAATGCGGACCAAAATGGAGTCCATGTACACTAACAAAGTATGGACTTTGGACGTTGCTCCAGATGGGGTAAAACCCGTAGGATGAAAATGGATCTTCAAAAAAAAGATTGTTCTAGATAGACAGGTTGAAACCTATAAGGCTAGACTTGTTGCAAAGGGTTTCCGTCAAAGACCTGGTTTGGACTATGACGAAACCTTTTCTCCAGTAGCTATGTTTAAATCCATTCGGGTCCTTCTTGCTATTGCTGCCTTCCACGATTATGAAATCTGGAAGATGGACGTAAAGACGGCCTTTCTAAATGGTAATTTGGAAGAGATCATCTATATGGATCAGCCAGAGGGATTCATTCAGAGTGGGAGCAGCAGTAAAGTATGCAAGCTGCTTAAGTCCATTTATGGACTAAAGCAGGCATCGCGGAGTTGGAACATCTGTTTTGATGATGCTGTCAAAGAATTTGACTTTATCAAAAATCCAGATGAACCATGCATATACAGTAAGAATGTTGGGAGAGCTGTAGTATTCCTCGTCTTGTACGTGGATGACATTCTCCTAATAGGAAATGATATTCCTATGTTACAGTCAGTCAAAAGATTCTTGTCACATAAATTCTCTATGAAAGACTTGGGTGATGCCACCTACATTCTAGGGATCCGGATCTATCGTGATAGATCAAAAAGGATGTTGGGACTTTCACAGTCCAGGTACATAGACACCATAGTGAAAAGATTCAGTATGGATGATTCTAAGCGAGGTAACCTACCGGCTTGTCACGGAATCACCCTCTCCAAAGAGATGTCTCCCAAGACTGATTTGGAAAGGGATCGCATGTCGATTATACCCTACGCTTCTGCGGTAGGCTCTATAATGTATGCGAAGTTATGTACCAGACCGGATGTAGCATACGCATTGAGCGTAGTAAGCCGATATCAAGCAAAACCAGGGGAGAAGCACTGGATAGCAGTAAAGAACATTCTCAAGTACCTGAGGAGGACTAAGGAAATGTTCTTGGTGTATGGCGGAAAATACCTCCAGTTAGAGGCCTTTGCCGACTCCGGCTTCCAAAGTGACAAAGATGACTCCAAGTCCATGTCGGGTTATGTCTTTACCCTCAATGGAGGGGCGGTCTGTTGGAAGAGTTCCAAGCAGGAGACCGTTGCAGACTCAACGATGGAAGCGGAGTACATAGCTGCTTGTGATGCCGCAAAAGAAGCTGTCTGGATGAAGAAGTTCCTCACAGAACTTCAGGTGGTTCCTTCCAGTGTTAGTCCAATACTTCTGTATTGTGACAACAACGGCGCTATAGCTTTAGCGAAGGAACCTAGGTCCCATCAGAAGTCCAGACACATCTTAAGGCGGTATCACCTGATCAGGGAGATCATAGATCGCCGGGAAATCTAGGTGAAGAGAGTAAAGACGGAGGATAACATTGCTGATCCATTCACAAAGGCCATTCCTCAGACGCAGTTCGAGTGGCTATTCAAGATGATAGGTCTACGATATGCCAGCTCATGGCCCTAGTGCAAGTGGGAGATTGTTAGTGTATATGCACTAGGGGCCATTATTGTATCATACTAGCATGTATATTACTTAATGGAAGCTTGGGATATTCACAGTTGTAAATAACAGTCTTGCTAAACATAGTAGTATGCTACTTGGTTTGAGTCTACTTTAATATGTGCATATGTTTCTTGTAACGTATCACTTATACATATTAGTAGAGCCCATAGGATCTTTGCTTGATTACCAGCATCGTGATTGCAGTCACACTAGTGGGGGCTGGGTAGTCTGTAAGCAACATCCTATATAGGTCCCTGGTCGTTGGATTATCGAGATAGGGCATCGATATTCCAGAGTAGACTAAGTGTACACGCTTCTCATCCCAGTTGGGGAGATGGTCTGTCCCACAGCCATCAGTACGTCGTACTAGAGATAGTATACAGGTGCTCGTTAGGTTACGGGTACACCGGACAGGACTCGAGGTGCTCGTTAGGTTACGGGTACACCGGACAGGACTCGCCGCGGAACTGATTGGTTGGTATTATACCCATCGTCAGTTAACAGTTCCCAGGTGACATGAGTACAGCATAGTCCGCAGACTTGACACTGCTACTTCGCCTCGAGTGTGTCCCACTGTTCTTAGATTGCTACCCTACCACGGCTCAAAGGAGTCGTGCAAACAGGTAGCAGTTGGGTGCAGTCCCGAGCACTTGGAGGCAGTGGCGGTTAGATAGGATTCGTCTCTCCCGGTATTGGGAGTTGATATCGCACTGTGTCAAAGAGCCATTACGCAAAGTCCCTGGCCAGGGCAAGCGAGATATACTGGTAGGTTCCAGTAGCTTCTCAGGGTGTAATGGGCTTCTCTCCGACACGACTTATAGAGCTATTAGGGGACTGACGCTTGTCGCCCCCTAGGTTTGATATGCGATAGTCTTAGACGAACAGACCGGACTGTACGGAGATTGTCACATCAGGCTCAGTGGGAGTTCGGATGATTTACCTCTTCGGCCTTCTTATCGACATCTACCTGGGGACCGTTACGTACAGCTAGTGCCGCTTGCGGTTAAACCCACTGCTAGCATAGTGTCGAGTCTTTAGAGTCCCACACAGAGAGTTTCCCTGCTCCAGGCGAAACGATATAGAGGTCGTATGGTTTTACGATAAGGGTTCGGACGCGTACGTGTGTTTACGCACGTACGACTTTTCGGACAGTTTTTACTAGCCGGCTTTAGTTTAAAAGATTCTAGTATCCGGTTATTGGATTTATACAGTCTAAAGTTTTTCCGTGTTTTCACGGATAGGAGGGGCATTCTCGTAATTGCGCGAGAAGCTTCTAGAAGATGGTGACTAAGGAGGTTAAGGTGGTATATACATTGAATGAGATTAGTGAGTCATAAGGGTGATTCATCCATGTCATTAATCCATCATAAATGCTTAATGACTCATGGAGATGAATCACCATTAGATATTTATGAAGCATGATTATTCATCATTTTCTTTTCTTTTATTGATAAATCTTAATGCTTCATATATATTATGATAACTTATTTTCTCATCTCAATTATCATTCTCACCTTCTCTCTCCTCAAGCTCACTCTATCTTGAAACCCTAACCCTAACCTCTCATGTGTTGAGATCAAGGGTTAGATAGACTAAAACATCTATAACCTCATGCTATATCCTCTAGGTAGCTTAGATTAGCACTTTAAGAAACCTAGTTATCTCAATTTTGAGATTATGCTTGGCGTAGGAGCTCTCGGGTGGATCGTCTTTGATTCGAGGAGGTCGTTGAAGTTGCCGATGTTCCATGGAGCCTATGAGAAGTGGAGGACAGCGATGAAGACCCGAAGGACACGGTTCTTGAGGTATAATCACTTCACATAGTAGTTTAGAACTTCTATGATAATTGTTAGTTATCGTTTAGCTTCGATTCATGCGATTAGTCGATGTTTAAGCAAAGAACAAAATCGTTTTTCATATTTCCGCCTCCCCGCAATTCGTGGGTTGTTGCACATCGACTTACATGTTTAACATGAGGTTTTGTGATGAAATGAGGAATTTTTAATGGAGATGAGGCTTGAATGAAGAGAAGAAGAAGAAGAGGAGGAGGAAAGGGAAGAGGGGCTACTGCTGGAATGAGAGGGAAGAGGGGCTGCTGCTGGAATGAGAGAGAGGGTATGAGGTGTGAGTGAAAAAGTAAAGCTTCCCCATGCTTAATTAATGCCCCATGTCCCTACTTTTCCATTTCTTTTCTATTTTCTTATTTTTTTGGTTTTAAAAACGAAATTATAACTAATAGGGAAATTAAAGATGAAGACATGTTACAATATAAACCTAGGGTAAATATTGGGTTTTGCATGCTAACTAAAATTTTCACTTAGAAAAATATAGTTAAGAAAATTAGATAAATATGTGAACAATAAATTAATTATTTATTAATAAAACACAATTATATATAATTACATACTTTCACAATAAAAAATTATATTTATTCCAGTCTATGTGGAAATAGCTATTAACGAGCTTTTATGAAAAACACGCATTATCGCTAATTAACACGAAATTAACCTAAACGAATTTTCAAGGCGTTACAATCGGCCTCCTTCCATTTGGTTGACATGCACTGGAGACAGCTGCATGATTTGAATCTGGATCTAATTAAATCAGTGTCTTTGTTTCTATATTGTATATAGAATGGTTCATATCTTAACGAATGTTAAGGTATATGGAGTTTGTGCCACATATGCTTAAAACCAGACTCTGGAAAACTCAAGGCAGGTTTTAGTAATGGAAGTTTGTGGGTTAACCCGGGCTATGACGAGGGTTAATATTCTACCATCTGGATGATCAATAGTGATATTGTTCTTGACTCGCCACAATTTTAGTAAAATGGACTTTTTCAGAAAACAATAGTGGGTGTATGGTAGAACTGGAAAAGATTCAAGAACCTTAAATGATTACTGAAAATTTAATAAAACCAAAAGATTCAATTGGGTTTGACATTCTATTAGCCACTCCGCAGATATGGTGGGCAATCTCAGGCACCCGAGAGGTACTCCGGTATCCTTAAAGACGATGACTGGGAGGTTCTTGTTTACCCAAACATGACACTACTGTTGTTCCAGACTATGAGACCCGGCAGGGGGATGAGTATAGCGTCGTTCTAAACTAGCTTTAGAAGTGCACATATATATGACTCTGTCAGAGGGTTGTTGTAGTCAGCGGAAGCAGCGGAAGCATAGTGGACAAGTAGCTTGTGTCTATTTATAGACTAAAGCAGATATAGTGGAGATAGATCATCTATTTTTGATGTGACAGTCATAGGTTTTGACTTCATCAGAATAGGTGATGGATCTGTTAAGAAGGTAGTAGGGTGTGATGTCCTGGTATTTGGATGACATACACTTTGTAGGAAGTGAAATTCCTATACTACGATCGGTTATATTGTGGTTGTCACACATAGGATACGGATATTATACCGGGCATTCTGGTTACTAGATCTATGCTTTTAGATCTAGATTTGGGCAGTTTCCCAATCTTGGTACTTTGACAGTATTCTAAAGGTGTTTTAGAATGGACGACTCTCGGCATGGTGGTGTACCTGCAAGTGATGGAGACATCCTCTCTAAAGGTGTCTTACAGACTAAAGGGGAGAGGGATGTGCATGATTGACATATCACTTGCTTAGGCAATTGAGTCAATCATGAGATGTCAAGTACTACACCAGATGTTGTTTTTGCACTAGATGCAATAACTTTATATATTAATCCAATCCAGGAGAAATGTCCGGAAGCAGTTTATGAACATAAGTGTATGTTCTATGGATTTGGTAACAGCAGCCTCCTTCGGGAGACGGTTATCATTCCAGGCTTCCAAGATGACTTGGTTGACAGAGTGACTGTCAGAGTTATAGTTTTCCCTCCTGATGTGGGGAAGTAGTTTGGACAGGTTGTCCAAGAGGATACTGAAGGAGGCATGGAAGAGGATACTGATTAAATTCAGTTGACGATACAGTCTAAGAAGTTTGCTGGATTTGGAGTTCATTTGTGAACTGGGTCCCATCAGATATCCAGACATATTCTAAGATAGGTATTGCTCATTTCGGGAGATTGCTTTCTCCGAGAACTTGAGATAAAGAGAGACGTAGAAAGAAACATTGGAGCATATCCTCTCACTAAGGCTATTTCTCGAACACAAAAGTCTTACAAACGAGCTTTGTGAAACTGATTAGTAGAGAAGTTGGGTGTTCTCGATCACACGGGCTGTGAGTATGTAACACCGCAATAATTAGCCTTAAGTGCAAGTAGGAGATTGTTGGCTATAGTGCCCTTAAGTCAATTATTGGATCGCAGGCACATGATTGCAATGATTGAGGGAGGACCTATACCAGTAGAACAGTCTTACTCGAGATGATAGTATGCTATCTGGTTTGTCTTTATCATCGTGTACATACTTTAGGTGACATTACAGATCTCTATTACATGTTGATAGAGCCCATAGGATTCTTGATTGACTACCAGCAGTATGATGGCGATCATATACATGAGAGTTGGGTGGTCTATAAGCATATCCTTAAAGTGTCCCTAGTCATCGGAGATTCGATACTGGATATTGATACTCCAAGAGTAGACTAGTGTATATGGATCGAGACCACGACGAGGGGCGGTGGCCGGTCTCACAAGCCATTGGTGTCAGATGGTTCACCTAAGATGTATACAGGTGCTCATTGGGTTATGAGTAAACCAGACAGACTCAACGGGAACATGCTAGTTGGTATTATACCTATTGTCAGATATCAGTTCCCAGGTGACATGTGTACAGGTTAGTCTATCGACCTGAGATCGTCATTTGTCTCGTGTGATTTCCCACTGTGCTTTGATTACTACCCTACCACGGCTCAAAGAGGTTTTAGTTGGGTACAGTCCCGAGCTACATGGAGGCAGTGAGCGGATCGTCAGGGGATTCGTCTCTCCTGGTATTGAGGGTTGACGTCACGGTGTGCACGGGTGGCCTTCACCAGAAATCCTTGGCCAAAGTAGTCGAGAATTACTGATTCGGATCAGTAGTTTCTCAGGTGGTGATAGAATTCATACCGACACTAAATGTCGTGTTATTAGGGGTCTTACTTTATCCACCCCCTAGACTCGATATGCGATACTCAAAGACGAACGGACCGGACTGTACGGATATTGTCACTGTCAGGCTCAGTAGGGGTTTCAGGATGAGTTTTCTTGTCGGTCTCGCTTTCACTCAATACTGGTTAGCCGTTACGTACAGCTAGTGCCGCTGACGTGCTTGTGCTTAAACCCACTGCCAGCGTATTGACGAGTCTTTAGTGTCCCATACAGAGGTTTTCCCTGCTTCGGGCGAAACGATGTAGAGGCCGTATGGTTTTACGGCAGGGTTCGATCACATATGTGTACTTGTGCATGCATGATGTTCGGACGGTTAATACAGGTGGGCTTTGGTTTAAGCCGGATCCTAGTATTTTATTTGGTGGATTATTTTCGTCTCTTTGTTTTCGTATTCTTCGAAATACGGATGCGGGTATGTATATACGATTGAGGGGTATTCTTGTAATTTATTACAAGATTACACCTCATTATGGTTTAGACCTTTTTGGATTAAAAGGTTATTGAGTTGTAGGATGAGGAGTTTTTTGCATATTTGGGGCATGGATAATTAGTGACCCATGGTTATTAGTCTAGCATGCTTAAGGTTTTGTTTATTGTGAGATTATTGTTGACTTGAGATATTATGGTTGACTTTAGATATTTTAGCAGCATAGGATATTTTTTATGGATGGCATCATTATTTATTAGATAATCTCACAACAAACAAAAGAACAAGCCATTATTCATTTCATTTTCTCTCTCTTGAGTTGCTCTAAACACTCATCCTCATGGAATCTTCTTCTTCCTCTAGCTCCACCCAAACCCTCTCATGAGTGGAGAATCCTTGGGTGTCTCCAGACAAATTAATCCTTCATCACTCTCTACTTCATCTACGGTACCTAGTGTAGTGATCTAGGTACCCTAGTTGCCTCGGATATGAGGTGGGAGCTCGTTGCATAGACTCTCGGGTGGATCATCTTCGATGGCGGGAGACCGAAGATCAAGCTTGATCAAGGAAGCCCCTAGGAGCTTGGGATGATGGTTGAAAATCGAAAGACACGGATCTATTCGGTATAACCATTCTATCTCCTTTGCATGTTTTGTTATTTAGGGCTTATGGGTAGATCCGGGTAATTGGTTGTGGTAGCGCCAAGTATTATAAATTTTTGTTCCGCATTTGGTCATAGATTTATGGCCGGGGCGCTGCCATAACCCAACACACGTCTGTGGCACGAGCTGTACGTAACGGCTACCAAGGAACTTGGCGAAAGGGTGGTCGACAATCAAGTACGTCGTTACCCTACCGAGCCTGAATGTGACAATCTCCGTACAGTCCTGTCTTTTCGTCAAAGAGTATCGTATATCAGGTCTAGGGGGTGGATAATGTTAAACCCCTACTAACGCGATAAATCATGTCTGAGTCGAGCTCATTACCAACAGAGATACTACTGATCAACTATCAGTATATCTCATCCACCATAGCCGCGGATTTCTGGGGATAGCCAACTGAACACAGTGCGCCATCGACTCCTAATACCAGGTGAGACGAATCCTTGACAGTCGACAACTGCCTCTATGTGGCTCGGGATTAAACACAACTAAAACCTATTTGCACGACTCCTTTGAGCAATGTTAGGGTAGTAATCAAAGTACAGTGAGAACTCACACAAGACAAATGACGACTTCAGGTCGAAGGACTAACTTGTACTCATGCCTCCTGAGAACTTCCATCAGACGATAGATATAATACCATCTAGAAGTTCTTGGTGAGTCCGTCCAGTGTACTCACCTCCTGTGAGGACCTGTATACTATCTTTGGTGACACAACCCCAATGGCTTATGAGATCGGCCACCGCCCCTCGTCGAGGTCTAGAAGCGTATACACTAGTTTACTCCGGAATATCGATGCCCAGTCTCGATACTTCCACGACTAGGGACATTTAAAGATGTATTTATGAAGAACCCAACTCCTATATATATGATCGCTATCATAATGCTGATTGTCAAGCAACAATCCTATGAGCTTCATCAATGTTGAAAATAAACCAGATAGTATACAATCATCTTGAGTATGACTGTTCTACCTGTATAGGTCCCCCCTCAATTATCATAATCTCCTACTTGCGATCCAAATAATCGCCTTGAGGGCACTATATCCAACAATCTCCCACTTGTACTCAAGGCTAATTATTGCGGTATCGCGTATCCACGGCTCGTGTGCTACCGAATACCCAACTTCTCTACTAATTAATTTCGCAAACAATGTTTATGAAACTTAATTTGTTCGAGAAATAGCCCAGTGAGTGGATCCGCTACAATGTTCTAACTTCATCTCTCTATATCTCAACTTTGCGGAGATCAACAATCTCCCAAACTGATCGATACCCCACCTCAAGAATTATTCTGGATACTTGATGGGAACAAGTTCATAAATGAACAACTCTATCCAACAAACTTCTTGCGATGTATCCTTTATTGAGTTATAACAAGCATCCTACACCATGATTACCTCAGCATCCTTATTGGAACACTATTCAATATACTGATCCTCAGAAGTGGCTAAACTTAAAACTCTGACAGCATCTCTGTCATCCAGGTCACCTTGGAATCCTGAACCGATAACCGCCTCCCAGAGGAGGCTGCCGTTATCATATACCAAGAGCATTATCATATGTTCATGATAGCTTTCCTTTGTTTCTTGAGGATTGGATTAATATATGCTTATTGCAATTAGTGCAAAAGAAATATCTGGTGTTGTACAAGACATTGCATGATTGATTCAATTGCCTAAGCAAATGATATGTCATTCAAGCCAGTCCCTCTCTTCATCACACTAGAAGACATCTCTTTAGAGAGGGTGACTCCATCACCTCCGGGTACTCCACCAAGCCAGGAGTAGTCCATTCTAAAATACTTTTAGAATGCTTTCCATGTAACCGATTGGCAAACATCCCAAATCTAGATGTAAAACCAGAATCCCTGATACATTATCCATATGGTTTTGTACGAGACATTACATGATTGCTCAATTGCCTAAGCAAATGATATGTCATTCATGCATGTCCCTCTCTTCATCAGTCTAGACGACATCTCTTTAGAGAGGGTGACTCCATGACCTGTAGGTACATTACCATGCCCGGAGTCGTTCATTCTAAAATAATCTTAGAATGTTGTTTAAGTACCTGATTAGGGAACATCCCAAATTTATATCTAGTCACCAGAATTCCTAATATACTATCCATATCCTATGTTGAGAAAACATTATGTGACAACCAAAGTTTGACCGGTTGTAGTATAGGAACATCACTCCCTACATCCTTCTTACTAGGTTTATCTATTTGTTTTGATGAATTCAATCACCTTGACTGTCATATCAAAACAGATGATCCATTTCTACTTTCCATGCTTCTGTCTATTAATAGACATAAGCAACTTGCACTCCTTCCGCTGCTCCCACTGACTACGATAACCCTCTGGCATAGTCATTACACGTACACTTCAAAATTTCCATTTTGAAAGAGGTTATAGTCATCCACCTGCCAGATATCAAAGCCAAGAACTGCATCAGCACCAAATCATATCCATATGGACTTCAGCATAGACACTGAAGTAAAAAAGTCACATCACAATCCACAATGGGTATTTGATGAAAACTATTTACAACAAGTCTAGCATTATTAAGTTAGTATCTTTCCACCTGCACAGATACCGAAAGATCTACTTGCTTCTAATGGGATTCACCCTTACAGGAGCACCCAGCAAAGTACAAAATCCATGACTTGCTGAAGTGCGTGGAGTCCATCTTGGGTATGAAATACCTGGTCACCTGGAAGTTACCACTTCCTATGACCTGCCGATAACAAGTAGTGGAAAAGCAATACCAAGTCATATCCGTATGGGTTTCAGCATAGACACTGAAGTAAAAGTCTCATCATAATCCTAAACGGGTATTTGATAAAAACCCTTTACAACATGTCTTGCCTTATTAGGTTGGTACCTTTCCACCTACACAGATCTCGAAAGATCTACTTGCTCCTAATGGGCTTCACCCCTTCAGGAGCACCCAACAAAGTCCAAAATCCATAATTTGCTGAAGTGCGTGGAGTCTATCTTAGATATGAAGTATCTGGTCACCTGGAAGTCACCACTTCCTATGACCTTCTAACAACTAGTGGGACCATCATCACCATGATGATGACCTCCCTGTCACCGTCTATGAGAAAACCGAAGTATCTCTCGCTGTCTAAGGTCACCTACTAATGGTTTATCAAGTCTAATTGAATCCTCAGGTTCTAATAAATTATCGATAACCGTTTGTGGTTCTGGAATCACTTCCAATTCTACCATACTCCCATAAGTTTCTTTTGCAAAAAGATTTCTTTTATAAAAAGGTGGCGAGTCAAGAACAATATAACTATTGATCTTGAAAAAGGTAGAAAATAAAATCCTTGCGAATGCTTAGGATAATCCACAAACAGCTTTTACCGAAGCATGTTTTGAGTTTGTCCGGATTCTGCTTTTAAACAAAAACTGGATAACTCCATATCTTAGCAACATCAAGATATGTAACCATTCTATGTCCATATAGAATCAAGGCACTAAATTAGAAGGAACCGGATCCAAATGTCATACAGCAGTTTCTAGTGGATATAACCTAATGGAAAAACGCTAATACAGCATTACTTATCATGGAGCGCATCCACGGATGAGTAAACTTTGAGAGAATCAAGTTATCAATATTATTATGATGGAATACCTAGCATAAGTATATACATCTTCGATCACCTCGAAGAATCCTGATACTTCCAACGTATGGTTCTCTACTTTATTCTTATACCTACAAACTTCTCAAAAAAATTTGATCTTGCATTACAACTGTAGCGCTTTAAAAACCGTTTAGATTAATTGTTTGATAATTAGTAATACAACTTGTATCTTCCGTAATACCTAGTTATAAATATTTTTCCACGTAAACATAATTATGCCTATTTTAATTATGTAATGGCTTATGTATGGGTGTTTTATTAGTTACTTAATTAATTGGTAGTTTACTTAATTATTTTCCTTAAATATTTTTTAATCATGCACTTACACACTAAATCAGTGTTAATTACAAATTAATATGGGTTAATACATATTTGTGCCCTATGACAACTAAACACAAAATGTTTGACCATGGTTCTAGGTTTTATATACAACTTAAATTGAAATAAAATAGATTATGAAAAGAATATATAATTGGGCTTGGAGCGGTTATGAGGTATGGGTGAGCTTTGAATTGAGCTCACTCACACACACACACACACACACACACCTCTCCTATTCCCGGCCAGCAAGAGCAGCAGCCCCCCTCCACTTCTTCGACCTCATTTCATTTCAAAAACCCTCATTTCCTTATAAAAAAAACCCACCAAAATCAACACTAAATTCTAGCTAAATCATCACAAAAATTTCCTTGTTCAAATCTTAGCATAGTTCTTGGCTCAAGTCTCCATTTTGGTTAGCATGTTTGGATCTCTTTCCAAACCATATTGAGGTATAAAACCTAATCTAATTGTTACTTTGTTAATTATTGCCTTAATCTAAATTTTATTACGTGTTAATATGGTTTTAATTGCAAGATAGAGTTTTAAAGAGATGGGTTTGGATTAAAGTTAAGGTTTTTATCACTTAATTATGGTAGCTAAGTGTAGTTAATATCTAATGGCTTTATCAAATCTAATCTAGTTGTTAAGTTGCTAATCTTTACTTTTAAATTGTCCTAATTAAGTGTTTATGCAATTTAATTGCATGTTTAGAGTGTAAAGGTGAGATTAAATTAAGTTAATGTTTGTATGGCTTAATTAGGATATTTAAATGTTTTTAGTGCTAATAGACTTAATAAAACACCTAGTTTTATACTAAATAGCTTAATGTTGCATACTAGGTTTTAAAAAGGAAATAGATTTTAGTTAAGTTTGGGGTTGTGATGATCTACAACCTATTTTCCAAAATTTTTTGTGTGATGTGAATGCGCGATTAGAATGATTAGATTCTCGGATTGGTGTTTGCTACGCATAGCAACCCCTAGTTGTGGTTTGTGGCGATGTCGCATGCGTTTTGTACACAAAGTGCACGCGCGTCGAGCTAGTACGCATTGGTTGCTTTGTATCGTTTTGTGTCCGCGTCTATTTAAATGTCTAACCTCATATATACTATTTGTGTGGTTATAGGATCGATCGCGGAGACGTCGGACGCGGCAAGGAAGGGCAAGGCGGTGATTGGATTCGACAAGGCGAGACGTTTCCTGTGAGTAGATCTAACATCTACGAGGGAATCGTCTGTACGGCGTTAAGCGCCGAGGGCTTGATTCTTTAAAATAAACACACTCTTATATGCAAACATATTGATATTGCATGATTACCATTTGTACAACTTATTATATGTTGCATTTTGTCATATCATTAATAGGACACTGCACTATTACTAATGGTTTATTTTGCACGAGCACAGATTATATGCCACACACACCGTTAGTAATTTCCAAGCCACGCACACTATAGAATTGCCATGATAAATATGTGTATTACCGCATTCATTGTTGGCGGTTGGACAATGATTCTTGTGCTAGTACGCATCATGATTTGCATCATAGTTACATTGCTAAAATGATTTATCTCATATGACGTTTTCATGAGATTTCTGTTTTAATGGATTTGGGAAACCGCAAGGTACGTTTAAAAAAAATGGAATTATTTGTAAAAGTGCGTTTTTCCCTTGATATGATATTTCGGGTCCACCATGAGTTTTCTCAGTTCTGAGTTGTCTTTTCGAGACCCGATTCGAGGAGTGGAGGAACCGTCTGCGGGTACATGGTGGAGCCGGTAAGGTACCCCGGGGCAAGAACGGTTTTGTGGGGATGACGATGAGCCCGGAAGGGGAGCACTACCTACTGGTGATTGTACGGAAACTCGGCGGATATCCGGGGGATACCGTCAAGAGTCATGAGTCGAGATGGATTGAGGGCCGATTTGTGAAACGGCGCCTGAGGCTTTGGGATTTTGGGGTGTCGATGATGGACACCAGATTTTCTTTGATGTTGATTTTGATGACGGCTTTGTTTTATTCCACACTCAAGACTTTTATGACATACTCAGTACATGTAGTTGTTGTATCTCGATGTAGTACTTGGTTTGGATATTGTTGTTACAACTCATATTACTGTGCATCTACTGTTAGTGTATATGCCCAAGAGGCCATTACTGTATCATACTAGTTTGTATATTACTTAATGGAAGCTTAGGATATTCACCTTGTATAAACAATCTTGCTCAATATAGTAGTATGCTACTTGGTTTGTTTCTACTTCAATGTGTACTTGTGTTTATTTCAGTATATCACTTATACGCATTAGTGGAGCCCTTAGGATCTTTGCTTGATTACCAGCGTTGTGATGGCAGTCACACTAGTGGGGGCTGGGTGATCTATAATCACATCCTTATACAGGTCCCTAGTCGCAGGACTATCGAGACAGGGCATCGATACTCCGGAGTAGACTCGCGTATGCGCTTCTCATCCCAGTATGGGAGATGGTCTGTCCCACAGCCATCAGTACGTCGTACTGGAGATAGTATGCGGGTGCTCGTTGGGTTACGAGTACACTGGACAGGACTCGTCGGGAACTGACAGGTTGGTATTATACCTATCGTAAGTTATCAGTTCCCAGGTGACAAGAGTACAGCTTAGTCCGCTGACTTGACACTGGCACTTCGCTTCGAGTGTGTTCCCACTGCACTTTGATCACTACCCTACCACGGCTCAAAGGAGTCGTGCAAACAGGTGGTGGTTGGGTGCAGTCCCGAAGCACTTGGAGGCAGTGACGGTTAGACAGGATTCGTCTCTCCCGGTATTGGGGGTTGACATCGCGCTGTGTCTAGGAGAGCCATTACACGAGTAGTCCCTGGCCAGGGCAAGCGAGATATACTGGTTGGCTTCCATTGTTATCTCAGGGTGTTTTGGGCTCCACTCCGACACGACTTGTACCGCTATTAGGGGACTGACGTTTTACCGCCCCCTAGGCCCGACATGCGATGTATCAGACGAACAGACCGGACTGTACGGAGACTGTCACATTCAGACTCAGTAGGAGTACAGATGGGGTTTCACCTCGTCAGCCTTCTTGTCGGCATCTACCTGGGGACCGTTACACACAGCTAGTGCCGCTTGCGGTCTGTGGTTAAACCCACTGCCAGCGTAGTGTCGAGTCTTTAGAGTCCCACACAGAGGGTATTCGCCTCTGGGCAAAACAGAGTAGAGGTCGCAAGGTTTTGCGACAGGGTTCGTTCTCATCCGCGCACTTGTGCACGTTTGGAGTCCGGACGGATATTACCGGCTGACTCTGGTTTGAGTCAGATACCGGTATATGTTTTGGGGTTGCTTTTATCTCTCAGTATTCATGTTCCTCGGAAAAAGAATGCAGGTGTGTATGCACAGTTATTTGAGGAGGAGGAAGAGGACTTTTCATTAGGGTTTCGGAACGGGTGCGTAGGCACAGTTGACAGTCGTCTTTTTCCAAACCCTAATGGATTTATGTTATATCAATTAATAATATTAATAAAATGAAATTGTGTCATGGTTGGTTTTTATGTTGACTTGTTGACCATGGTTGACTTGTTGACCATGGTTGATGTTTTGACCATCATCATAACAAAAGAAATATGCTCTTTGATTCTAGCAAATTCATTTAATGTTTGAAATGATAATGGTCATTCCATCAACCTTTTCATTTTCATTATTATTATTAATTTGATAATTCTTTTGCTTTTTGTTATGGTTGCAAAAAGAAAAGAGCTCATTCTATCATTTGGCTTCTCTCTCCTCACTTCATCTTCTTCTTCCTCTAGCAAAAGGAGAACCCTTCTCATGTGTTGAGAATCCCTCTCCTTAAAAGAAAAGCACCCCTTAGACACTCTTTACTCACTCTAGGATCAAAGGTTTAGCAAGCCGGAGATTCTAGTTCTCTCCAAGTTCGAGAAAGAGCCCGAAGGTTGAACCCTCAGGTGGATCCATCTTCGACGGAAGAAGGCGACGAGAGGAGAACCATCAACCTCTACTAGGTTTCAAGAAGAAGGAGTTCAAGTTAGGTATAACCACTTTGCCGAGTAGTTAACTCTCCTTTGCATGTTTGCTAGTTTAGTTTAGAAAAGATCCCGACTTTGTTAGTCCATGTTGCCCCATGCGCTAAAAATTTGATTTTTATACCGTTTCCGCCTCCCCGTAAGAACCGGGGGTCGCAACGTGGACTTACAGTGGTATCAGAGCCTAACTAAACTTAAACTATCTTGGTAGTGAAGTGTAACGAAGTTCGGAACCGAAAAATCCAAAAACCAAACTTTTACAAAACCCTAGTTTCTGTTAAAAATTTTTCTGGTCAAAACGAGATTTGTTATACACCTAAATTCGGCTCAGGGTTTTGTGTGAACACCCAAGAAAAATGATCCCCTGATTCATTCAAACCGCCGCGGTTCCGCGGCATGAGGCAGGCATTTGCCGCGGAACCACCGCCGATTGGAGTCCTCTCGTGATCGAGTTTTGTGCAGTGTTCTCCTGGTAGGGTTTTGGGATTTTTAAGATATATTATATGTGCCCAGATTTTCCAGAATAGAAATTTGTTTTTGGGGGCCTATAATTCCGTATTTTTTCCGAACTTCACTACACTTGGACTATATTGGTTATATCTGTGATGTTTGATTGTATTGAACGTCGGCTAATCGCTATAAGTCGATTAGTCGGGGTTATACATCTCTATGATCTGTGTTTGATATTGGAATGTGTATATGAATGTGTTGGACTGTCGCGGGTGAATAGCCGGGGTGGATGTGAGATGAGCTTTTGTTTTTCTTTCATTCATTGTAAATGTAAATTGATGTAATATTATTATTTGTTTGGCCGCACAACCGGGTCGGGGTTGTAGCCGTCATTGTATAATTCTTTTTACTGTTTTTGCTCCTAGGATAGACCCATGGAGGGGTGCACAAAATGCCGAGTACATGGCGGGTAGTTTGCCGCACCCGTAGGGGTCTTGGGTGGGGTATTGGCTATTCACCGCGACCGTGTAATCCGCTTTTCGTTGCAGGCTCGAACGGATTGCGGATTCCTAGTATATCCAATGTATTCATCTGTGATCTGTAATGTCTATCATTGCTATATCTATAACCATTTAGGCGTTGCTTATGTTTTACAGCCGCGCTAGCCCATCCCCCGCTCTGTCGTTAGTTAAGTAACCTAACGGGTGATGACGGGGCCCCGTGGCGAATGAGAATGGCATAATTGTACGTCATATTTTGGTTGTTTTCTGCAATGGTAGGATTTAAATGATGGGACGCATTAAAAGAACTAATGCAAGAATATCACGCATTAAAAGATCTAATGCAAGATAATAAACCAAGCTAAAGTCGTTGGAACACTTTCGAAAAACCACTCGGTTCTTTTCAAAACTAACTTTTAAATGCGGAGCTTGAGCCACTCCTTCTAAAAGCTATCTCGTTCCATCGACTATATCAAGTTCACTACGTTCACGGTTTCGCCAAAACCATTCGTAGCCCTCCGTCGTTTCACATGAATAGTCAATAGTATTCAAGCTGTGTTTGTTGGCCAAAGTCAAGGCACAGTGATTGGTAGCTATTGGGTATTCATGTGCAGCATAGATAGATGCGTTGGTTTGGAACAGTCGTACTGCCTTGTTGGCCAAAGTCAAGGGTAGGTACGGGTGGATTCAAATTAACCTGGAGAACGACGGGTAGAACTTGACATGTGACTTATGATTTGTTGGCCAAAGTCAAGGTCATAAGAGCATGGGGCAGAAATCCACATCGGGAGTTTCATAAGTACTGAAACTTGCTAGATTTGCATACCATTTGGAGTGTGATGATTCTGGTAGGATTCCTTCAGTTTCGTCACGCAATGATATTTGGATCCCGATCCTACTGTGAGTATATGCTACTCCTCGGGAAATTTCTCACTAAACGATCAATGCTATAAACCTAGTAGGTGCCTAGAAAGGTGTTAGCGGGGCTACGCCCCCAGGGAAAAGAGGTTATTTAATTAAGGAACTTCGCGAAAGCGTTGGAAAACCTCCCTCGAAGTACCGACACTGGCCTGGCTGAACGGTTAAGCAAGTATTGTGCGGTGGGATTGATCCCGACTAATTCTTCCTTTATGGTTTGAGGAGGGATTCGAGAGACAGTGGGAGCCATCCTGTTTAGACAAATTAAAAACCACTCTAAACTTGCAAGAGTATCGTGCTAAAGTGTTTCTTCTCTCTCTCCTAATTGCAGCGACCAATCGACATGACTGGACTTAAGTTACTTCTAGATAAAAATATATTGACAGGGCCAAACTACAAAGATTGGCTCAGGAATGTCAAGATGGCAATCACTTACGACAAGCTGGGGTATCTTCTTACCACCAAAGCTCCCCCCGTCCCAGGTCCCACCTCCAGCGTCGCGGATAAGGAAATCCGTAAGACTTGGGAGATTGATTGCGCGAAGGCCAGGTGCCTCTTGCTTGCCTCTATGGACAACGAACATCAGAGGAGGCACGAGAATATGGATTTGGAATCCATATTTCTTCATACAAAAGAACTGTATGGAGAGCAGTCTCGTATCGCAAGATACGAAGTGTCGAAGAAGTTGTTTTCGGCAAAGTTGGCCGTCGGATCATCGGTATCGGACCACGTGCTTAAGATGATTGGCTACATTGAGGAGCTCGCGGAACTTGGGACCACGTTGGAAAGTGAACTCTATACGGATTTAATTCTCCAGTCCCTTCCATCCACTTACGCCCAGTTTATACTGAACTTCAACTTACAAGAAAAGGAATTTGAACTTTCAGAACTCCTCAACATGCTGAGGAGCGCAGAAGGCACCCTACAGAAAGGTAGGGAAACACCCGCTTTGTTTGTAGGCGGATCTTCTTCCTCTAGGTCCAAGGCGAAAGCCAAGGGAAAGAGGAAGAAAGCCCCCGCCAAACCAAGAGGCGGTGTTAGTAAAGTGGGTACGAAGGGAAAGGAAAAGGCAACAATGATTGCGGGGAAGCTTGTGGGAAAGGAGGAATGCTTCTATTGTCATAAGAATGGACCCTGGAAGAAAGATTGCAGTGCTTGGAAGGCCAGGACACAGGAAATGAAGCAGGTTGCGGCTTCAGCTTCAGGTGTGTATGTTATTGAAAACTGTCTTTCGATAAACTCTACTTCCTGGGTATTGGATACCGGATCAGGATCTCATATCTGTAATTCATTGCAGGCGTTGAGAAATCGTAGGTTTTTGAAGGCAGGTGACATGACCCTCAGAGTTGCAAACGGAGCTAGCATGGATGCTAAAGCCGTGGGGGACTATCACCTGGGAATGTCAGATGGGCATGTTTTGGTTTTGCGTAATTGCTTTTTTGTACCCAACGCAACTTGTAATATCATTTCTGTATCTTTGGTTTCTAAAGAAGGTTATGAATTTGCGTTTGTAAGTAATGTTGTAAACATTCACCTTAATCAAGTTCTGATTGGGTCAGGTACATTGAGCAATGGTATATACGTGTTAAACCAACCACAGATTTTCAATGTCCAGAATACACACAAAAGAAAGTCTCCGGATATCAATCAGACTTTCTTATGGCATTGTAGACTGGGTCACATCAATGAGAGAAGGTTGACTAAGTTACATACAGAAGGGTATTTGGATCCGTTCGAATATCAATCGTATGCCACTTGTCAATCCTGTCTCAAAGGAAAGATGATAAAGACTCCGTTCACTGGACACGGAGTAAGAGCGAGCGAGCTCTTGGGGCTCGTACACAGCGACGTGTGCGGTCCAATGTCTACACATGCACGAAGCGGTTACTCTTACTTCATTACTTTTACGGATGATTTCTCAAGGTTCGGTTATGTCTTAATAATGAAACATAAGTCCGAAGCCTTTGAAAAGTTCCAGGAATATAAGAATGAAGTGGAAAACCAAACCGACAAAAGTATCAAGATTCTAAGATCGGATCGAGGTGGAGAATACTTGAGTGCCGAGTTCCTGAATTATTTAAAAGAGAACAGAATTCTCTCTCAGCTTACTCCTCCATACACTCCGCAACACAACGGTGTATCGGAGAGACGGAACCGAACCCTATTGGATATGGTACGGTCCATGATGAGTAGCGCTGAGTTACCGCGATCATTCTGGGGGTATGCGCTAGAATCAGCTGCGTACCTTTTGAACCGAGTTCCTACTAAGACTGTGCCTACTACACCATATGAGATGTGGTGTGGGAAGAGGCCCCATCTCAGTCACATTAAGACTTGGGGATGTCCAGCTTTTGTTAAAAAGCAGCATGCGGACAAGCTCGAGGCACGCTCAGTACAGTGCAAGTTTGTGGGATATCCAAAGAACTCCAAGGGATATTTCTTCTACTGCGAAGAGGAACAAAAAGTCCTTGTTTCTCGTCATGCCTACTTCTTGGAAACTGAGTTTTTGGAAAACCATATAAGTGGGAGCACAGTAGAACTGGAAGAAATTCCAGAACCACAAACCATTACTGAAAGCTTAGAGGAACCAGAGGGTTCGATAGAACAGGACATTCCTACGCCGCTCCGCAGGAGTAGTAGGCAGTCTCATCCGCCCGAGAGATACTACGGTTTTCTCATAGACGGGGATAGAGAGGATTGCATCATAGATTATGATGAGCCTACTAGCTTCCAGCAGGCCGTTCAGAGCGTTGACTCGGTAAAATGGCTGGATGCAATGCGGACCGAAATGGAGTCCATGTACACCAACAAAGTATGGACGTTGGACATTGCTCCAGACGGGGTAAAACCCGTAGGATGCAAGTGGATCTTCAAAAGGAAGATTGGTGTAGATGGACAGGTTGAGACCTATAAAGCTAGACTTGTAGCAAAGGGTTTCCGTCAAAGACCTGGCTTGGACTATGACGAAACCTTTTCTCCAGTGGCTATGCTGAAATCCATTCGGATCCTTCTTGCCATTGCTGCCTTCCACGATTATAAGATTTGGCAGATGGACGTAAAGACCGCTTTTCTAAATGGAAATTTAGAGGAGTGTGTCTATATGGATCAGCCAGAGGGTTTCATTCGGAGTGGGAGCAGCGGAAAAGTGTGCAAGTTGCTTAAGTCCATCTATGGACTAAAGCAGGCATCGCGGAGTTGGAACATCTGTTTTGATGAGACGGTCAAGGAATTTGGCTTTATCAAAAATCCAGATGAACCATGCATCTATAGTAGATTTGTAGCGAGAACTGTAGTATTCCTCGTTTTATACGTGGATGACATTCTCTTAATAGGAAATGACATTCCTATGCTACAATCTGTCAAGGGATTCTTGTCACACAGGTTCTCCATGAAAGACCTGGGTGATGCCTCATACATCCTGGGGATCCGGATCCATCGTGATAGATCCAAGAGGATATTAGGACTTTCTCAGTCCAGGTACATCGACACCATAGTGAAAAGATTCAGTATGGAAGATTCCAAGCGCGGTAACCTACTAGCTTGTCACGGGATCACCCTCTCTAAAGAGATGTCTCCCAAGACTGATTTGGAGAGGGATCGCATGTCTATTATACCATACGCTTCTGCGGTAGGCTCTATAATGTATGCGATGTTGTGTACCAGACCGGATGTAGCTTATGCACTAAGTGTGGTAAGCCGGTATCAGTCAAACCCTGGGGAGAAACACTGGATAGCGGTAAAGAACATTCTCAAGTACCTGAGAAGGACTAAGGAGATGTTCTTGGTGTATGGCGGAAAAGACCTCCAGATCGAGGCCTTTGCTGACTCCAGCTTCCAGAGTGACAAGGATGATTCCAAGTCCATGTCGGGTTTTGTCTTTACCCTCAATGGAGGGGCGGTGTGTTGGAAGAGCTCCAAACAGGAAACCGTTGCAGACTCGACTATGGAAGTGGAATATATCGCTGCATCTGATGCCGCAAAAGAAGCTGTCTGGATAAGGAAGTTCTTGAAAGAACTTCAGGTGGTTCCGTCCATTGTTGACCCAATACCTCTGTATTGCGACAACAACGGGGCTATAGCTTTAGCGAAGGAACCCAGGTCCCATCAGAGATCCAGGCACATCTTAAGGCGGTATCACCTGATCAGGGAGATCGTGGATCGCAAGGAGATCGAGATTCGGAGGGTTGCTTCAGAAGAAAACACTGCAGATCCATTCACAAAGGCCTTACCCCAGACTCAGTTCGAGCGGCTGATCAAGATGATAGGTCTTCGATACGCCAGTACATGGCCTTAGTGCAAGTAGGAGATTGTTAGTGTATATGCCCTAGAGGCCATTACTGTATCATACTAGTTTGTATATTACTTAATGGAAGCTTGGGATATTCACCTTGTATAAACAATCTTGCTCAATATAGTAGTATGCTACTTGGTTTGTTTCTACTTCAATGTGTACTTGTGTTTATTTCAGTATATCACTTATATGCATTAGTGGAGCCCTTAGGATCTTTGCTTGATTACCAGCGTTGTGATGGCAGTCACACTAGTGGGGGTTGGGTAATCTATAAGCACATCCTTATGCAGGTCCCTAGTCGCAGGACTATCGAGACAGGGCATCGATACTCCGGAGTAGACTAGCGTATGCGCTTCTCATCCCAGTGTGGGAGACGTTCTGTCCCACAGCCGTCAGTACGTCGTACTTGAGATAGTATGCGGGTGCTCGTTGGGTTACGAGTACACTGGACAGGACTCGTCGGGAACTGTTGGTTGGTACTATCCCTATCGTCAGTTATCAGTTCCCAGGTGACATGAGTACAGCTTAGTCCGCTGACTTGACACTGGCACTTCGCCTCGAGTGTGTTCCCACTGCACTTTGATCACTACCCTACCACGGCTCAAAGGAGTCGTGCAACCAGGTGGTGGTTGGGTGCAGTCCCGAAGCACTTGGAGGCAGTGACGGTTAGACAGGATTCGTCTCTCCCGGTATTGGGGGTTGACATCGCGCTGTGTCTAGGAGAGCCATTACACGAGTAGTCCCTGGCCAGGGCAAGCAAGATATACTGGTAGGCTTCCAGTGTTATCTCAGGGTGTTTTGGGCTTCACTCCGACACGACTTGTACCGCTATTAGGGGACTGACGTTTTACCGCCCCCTAGGCCCGACATGCGATGTATCAGTCGAACAGACCGGACTGTACGGAGACTGTCACATTTAGACTCAGTAGGAGTACAGATGGGGTTTCACTTCGTCAGCCTTCTTGTCGGCATCTACCTGGGGACCGTTACGCACAGCTAGTGCCGCTTGCGGTCTGTGGTTAAACCCACTGCCAGCGTAGTATCGAGTCTTTAGAGTCCCACACAGAGGGTATTCGCCTCTGGGCAAAACAGAGTAGAGGTCGCATGGTTTTGCAACAGGGTTCGTTCTCATCCGCGCAATTGTGCACGTTTGGAGTCCGGACGAATATTACCGGCTGGCTCTGGTTTGAGTCAGATACCGGTATATGTTTTGGGGTTGCTTTTATCTCTCAGTATTCATGTTCCTCGGAACAAGAATGCAGGTGTGTATGCACTGTTATTTGAGGAGGAGGAAGAGGACTTTTCATTAGGGTTTCGGAACGGGTGCGTAGGCACAGTTGACAGTCGTCTTTTTCCAAACCCTAATGGATTTATTTTATATCAATTAATAATATTAATAAAATGAAATTGTGTCATGGTTGGTTTTTATGTTGACTTGTTGACCATGGTTGACTTGTTGACCATGGTTGAAGTTTTGACCATCATCATTACAAAAGAAACATGCTCTTTGATTCTAGCAAATTCATTTAATGTTTGAAATGATAATGGTCATTCCAAAACCTTCCATCAACCTTTTCATTTTCATTATTATTATTAATTTGATAATTCTTTTGCTTTTTGTTATGGTTGCAAAAAGAAAAGAGTTCATTCTATCATTTGGCTTCTCTCTCCTCACTTCATCTTCTTCTTCCTCTAGCAAAAGGAGAACCCTTCTCATGTGTTGAGAATCCCTCTCCTTAAAAGAAAAGCACCCCTTAGACACTCTCTATTCACTCTAGGATCAAAGGTTTAGCAAGCCGGATATTCTAGTTCTCTCCAAGTTCGAGAAAGAGCCCGAAGATTGAACCCTCAGGTTGATCCATCTTCGACGGAAGAAGGCGACGAGAGGAGAACCATCAACCTCTACTAGGTTTCAAGAAGAAGGAGTTCAAGTTAGGTATAACCACTTTGCCGAGTAGTTAACTCTCCTTTGCATGTTTGCTAGTTTAGTTTAGAAAAGATCCCGACTTTGTTAGTCCATGTTGCCCCATGTGCTAAAAATTTGATTTTTATACCGTTTCCGCCTCCCCGTAAGAACCGGGGGTCGCAACGTGGACTTACATCTACTACTATGACCGCTTATATATATATATATATATATATATATATATATATATATAGGATGTTTATTTCGTGCATACTTATGATTTCCTTTATGATGTTATTTACTACTCACGAGTTGGCAACTCACCCCCGTTGTGCCACAGTACCTTGCAGGACTGACCCTCAGAGTTGTTGCGGCAGGACCCATTATTTTCTTTACTTTTGTGGATACTGCTACTATTGGCTGTGACTTTTGGTGTAGATGGTTTTTGTTGCATGCACCCGCATTTCCACTTTGTATCTTACTTGTATCTAGTACTCTTCATCTACCACTTCTACCATTGTATATGTGACCTAGAGACGTGACAGTGAGATTTGTATATTTTGTTCTCTTGTGTCTAGCTCACCTGAACCGACTTGGTGCTTTCTTATTTCTTGCTTTTAGATGTTTATTTCACACTATTATGATGCTTCTTGCATGTGGTTGTGATTCCGCCATTCGCGAAGAGCTAGCTCCCGCTTGGGGATACCCTTTTATTATTGCTTATACTTATTCAAGTTTTGTACCCGTTTGGGGCCAGTATTTACAAAGGAAACTCTGTCGAAATTTTTGGGAAAACTTGATGCTTTTAAAATGTTTAATGTGACTTTAGTTTTTTACAATCACCTTTTTAAAACAAGTATTTCTTCACTCTATTTACTTAAACAGTTTAGATTTCTGGGCTTTGGCTTACTTAGACTACGCCTCTAGACGTTGAGTGATTTAAGTGCCAGTCACGTTCCACACATTCGGGTCGTGACAAAGTTGGTATCAGAGAGTTAGGTTTTACCTTTCTGAGTGTAGGATGACCCTTGGTAAGATGGAGTAGGCGACTTAAGTAGAGTGACGTAGCGTGTGTATGTTCCACGTCATACTTAAGATACGGTACTCCGCCTAAGTGATCTTAGGATATATTTTCTTGTACTGCTTTCCTTGATTCCATTTGTCCTTTGATTCGACTACAATATTCTTTTCAAACCCTGTTACCTTGTTCCAGCCACTATGGCGCCAAAGATTACAAGGGCGCTGAGTGTTGCCTCCAGAGATGAGGTTAGGGCAGGCTCTTCTGAGACGAGGAGCGATCTGGGCGGTAAGTGTAAGTCCATGCTACCCTTCCCCGGTTCTTACGGGGTTGCGGAAATGGTGAAAAACGATTTTCAAGGGAGTGGTAACATGGACTACCAATACGGATCTTTGTTAAACGACTAACTAACAACCTAACAAGAGTTTACCTACTCGGTTAGGGGGCTATACCTTTCTTGAACTCCTTCGTCTTCAACTCCTCCCGGTGTACGGATCGGCTTCACCTCGTCGTCTCCTTGCGCCGAAGATGGATCCACCTGAAAGCTTCTACCTTTGGCTTCTTCTTCGAACTTTGAAGAAACTAGATCACTTGGCTTGCTAGGCCTTGTGAACTAGAATGAGTAGAGGAATGTTTTGGTGTCTTTTATCTCTAAGGCAAATGAGTCTCAACACATGAGAATGGTTTGCCTTGAGTTAGAGAGAGCAAGAAGAAAAGGGAGAGCTTGAGAATAAGAGAACTCAAGAGAGAGAAAGCAAATGAAAGAATGAACCATACTCTTCTCATTCTCACCTCTCATAATCCAAAAGCATCATGAGCCATAATGATAAATTAAGTATTATGTGATGGTTATCATTTCACAAAAGGCAATATCATTTCATGCATTAAATGCAATGTGTGAACAAATAAGCAAGCCAAAAGTCTTTGCATGAAATGATAGCCATAGTAATGATGGTGGTCAACAAGTCCAACCTAGTAAACCGGTCAACAAAGTCAACAAGTCAACAAGGTCAACCTTTCAACCCAACCAAGGCACAATAATACTTAATTATCATTAACCATATTTCTAATTCTCATTAGGGTTAAGCAAAGTCAATAGTCAACAGTCAACAACCCCAATGAGAATCCTCTGCCTCTTACTCTCTTTCAACTGTGCATACAAACCCGCATCCGCGTTCCGAGGAACACGAATACAAACGAGATAAAATCAATCCCAAAACTTACACTAGGATTTGGCTTAAACCAAAGCCCGCTAGTGTAAACTGTCCGGACATAGTACGTGCACCAGTGCACGGATGTGACCGAACCCTGTCGCAAAACCATGCGACCTGTCGCAAAACCATGCGACCTCTACTCATTGCCTAAAGGCGAATAGCTTCCTGTGTGGGACTCTAAAGACTCGACACTACGCTGGCAGTGGGTTTAACCACAGACCGCAAGCGGCACTAGCTGTGCGTAACGGTCCCCAGGGAGATGCCTACAAGAAGACTGATGAGGTGAAACCCATCTGAACTCCTACTGAGTCTGAATATGACAATCTCCATACAGTCCGGTCTGTTCGTCTGATACATCGCATGGCGGGCCTAGGGGGCGGTAAACGTCAGTCCCCCAATAGCGGTACAAGTCGTGTCGGAGTGAAGCCCAGAACACCCTGAGATAACACTGGAAACCTACCAGTATATCTCGCTTGCCCTGGCCAGGGACTACTCGTGTAATGGCTCTCCTAGACACAGCGCGATGTCAACCCCCAATACCGGGAGAGACGAATCCTGTCTAACCGTCACTGCCTCCAAGTGCTTCGGGACTGCACCCAACTACTACCTGTTTGCATGACTTCTTTGAGCCGTGGTAGGGTAGTAATCTAAGTCCAGTGGGAACACACTCGAGGCGTAGTGACAGTGTCAAGTCAGCGGACTAAGCTGTACTCATGTCACCTGGGAACTGATAACTGACGATAGGTATAGTACCAACCAACAGTTCCCGACGAGTCCTGTCCAGTGTACTCGTAACCCAACGAGCACCCGCATACTATCTCAAGTACGACGTACTGACGCCTGTGGGACAGAACGTCTCCCACACTGGGATGAGAAGCGCATACGCTAGTCTACTCCGGAGTATCGATGCCCTGTCTCGATAGTCCTGCGACTAGGGACCTGCATAAGGATGTGCTTATAGATTACCCAGCCCCCACTAGTGTGACTGCCATCACAACGCTGGTAATCAAGCAAAGATCCTAAGGGCTCCACTAATGTGTATAGGTGATATACTAAAATAAACACATGTACACATTGAAGTAGAAACAAACCAAGTAGCATACCACTATATTGAGCAAGATTGTCTATACAAGGTGAATATCCCAAGTTTCCAATAAGTAATATACAAACTAGTATGATACAGTAATGGCCTCTAGGGCATATACACTAACAATCTCCCACTTGCACTTAGGCAATGTACTGGCGTATCGAAGACCTATCATCTCGATCAGCCGCTCTAACTGAGTATGGGACAAGGCCTTTGTGAGTGGATCAGCACTGTTGTCTTATGTAGAAACTCTCCGAACCTCGATCTCCTAGCGACCCACGATCTCCCTGATCAGGTGATACCGCCTCAAGATGTGTTTGGACTTCTGATGGGACCTTGGTTCCTTCGCTAAAGCTATAGCCCCGTTATTGTCGCAATACAGAGGTATTGGATTAACAATGGACGGAACCACCTGAAGTTCAGTTAAGAACTTCCTTACCCAGACAGCTTCTTTTGCGGCATCTGCAGCAGCGATATATTCCGCTTCCTTCGTCGAGTCAGCAACGGTTTCCTGTTTGGAACTCTTCCAACACACCGCCCCTCCATTGAGGGTAAAGACATAACCCGACATGGACTTGGAATCATCCTTGTCACTCTGGAAGCTGGAGTCAGCAAAGGCCTCGATCTGGAGGTCTTTTCCGCCATACACCAAGAACATCTCCTTAGTCCTTCTCAGGTACTTGAGAATGTTCTTTACTGCTATCCAATGTTTCTCCCCAGGGTTTGACTGATACCGGCTTACTACACTCAGTGCATAAGCTACATCTGGTCTGGTACACAACATCGCATACATTATAGAGCCTACCGCAGAAGCGTAGGGTATAACAGACATGCGATCCCTTTCCAAATCAGTCTTGGGAGACATATCTTTGGAAAGGGTGATCCCGTGACAAGCCGGTAGATTACCGCGATTGGAATCTTCCATACTGAATCTTTTCAGTATGATGTCGATGTACCTGGACTGTTAGAGTCCCAGTATCCTCTTGGATCTATCACGGTAGATCCGGATCCCCAGAATGTATGAGGCATCACCCAGGTCTTTCATGGAGAACCTGTGTGACAAGAACCCCTTGACAGATTGTAGCATAGGAATGTTATTTCTTATTAAGAGGATGTCATCCTCGTATAAAACGAGGAATACTACAGTTCACGCTACAAATCTACTATAGATGCATGGTTCATCTGGATTTTTGATAAAGCCAAATTCCTTGACCGTCTCATCAAAACAGATGTTCCAACTCCGGGATGCCTGCTTTAGTCCGTAGATGGACTTAAGCAACTTGCACACCTTTCCGCTGCTCCCACTCTGAATGAAACCCTCTGGCTGGTCCATATAAACACACTCCTCTAAATTTCCATTTAGAAAAGCGGTCTTAACGTCTATCTGCCAAATCTCATAATCGTGGAAGGCAGCAATGGCAAGAAGGATCCGAATGGATTTCAGCATAGCTACTAGAGAAAAGGTCTCTTCATAGTCCAAACCAGGTCTTTGACGAAAACCCTTTGCAACCAGTCTAGCTTTATAGGTCTCAACCTGTCCATCTACACCAATCTTCGTTTTGAAGATCCACTTGCATCCTACGGGTTTTACCCCATCTGGAGCAACGTCCAACGACCATACTTTGTTGGTGTACATGGTCTCCATTTCGGTCCGCATTGCATCTAGCCATTTTACCGAGTCAACGCTCTGAATGGCCTGCTGGAAGCTAGTTGTCTCATCATAATCTATGATGCAATCCTCTCTATCCCCGTCTATGAGAAAACCGTAGTATCTCTCGGGCGGATGAGACTGCCTACTACTCCTGCGGAGCGGCGTAGGAATGTCATTTTCTTTTGAATCCTCTGGTTCCACTAAGCTTTCAGTAATAGTCTGTGGTTCTGGAATTTCTTCCAGTTCTATTTCGATCCCACTTGATTCCTTTTCTAAGAACTGGTGTTCCATAAAATGGGCATTACGAGAAACAATGATCTTTTGTTCCTCTGCGTAATAGAAGAGATACTCCCTGGAGTTCTTTGGGTATCCCACAAACTTGCACAATACTGAGCGTGCCTCGAGCTTGTCCGCATGCTGCTTTTTGACAAATGCCGGACATCCCCAGTTCTTCAGATAGTGAAGATAGGGTTTCATCCCACTGCATATCTCATATGGTGTGGTAGGCACAGTCTTAGTTGGAACTCGGTTCAAAAGGTATGCAGCTGATTCTAGTGTATATCCCCAGATTGATCGCGGTAACTCAGTGTTACTCATCATGGAACGTACCATATCCAATAGGGTCCGGTTCCGTCTCTCCGATACACCGTTATGTTGCGGAGTGTATGGAGGAGTAAGCTGAGAGAGAATTCCATTCTCTTTTAAATAGTGCAGGAACTCGGCATTCAAGTATTCACCACCTCGATCCGATCTTAGAATCTTGATACTTTTGCCGGTTTGTTTTTCTACTTCATTCTTATATTCCTGGAATTTTCCAAGGCTTCGGACTTATGTTTCATTAAGAAGACATAACCGTACCATGAAAAGTCATCTGTAAAAGTAATGAAGTAAGAATAACCGCTTCGCGCATGTGTAGACATTGGACCGCACACGTCGCTGTGTACGAGTCCCAAGAGCTCCTCGCTCTTACTCCATGTCCAGTGAACGGAGTCTTTGTCATCTTTCCTTTGAGACAGGATTGACAAGTGGCATACGATTGATATTCGAACGGATTCAAATATACTTCTGCATGTAACTTCGTCAACCTTCTCTCATTGATGTGACCCAGTCTATAATGCCGTAAGAAAGTCTGATTTATTTCTGGAGACTTTCTTTTGTATGTATTCTGGACATTGAAAATCTGTGGTTGGTTTAATACGTATATACCATTGCTTAATGTACCTGACCCAATCAGAACTTGATTAAGGTGAATGTTTACAACATTACTTACAAACGCAAATTCATAACCTTCTTTAGAAGTCAAAGATACAGAAATGATATTACAAGTTGCGTTGGGTACAAAATAGCAATTACGCAAAACCAAAACGTGTCCATCTGACAACCTCAGGTGATAGTCCCCCACGGCCTTAGCATCCATGCTAGCTCGTTTGCAACTTTAAGGGTCATGTCAGCTGCCTTCAAAACCCTACGGTTTCTCAACGCCTGCAAAGAATTACAGATATGAGATCCTGATCCGGTATCCAATACCCAGGAAGTAAAGTTTATTGATAGACAGTTTTCAATAACATACACACCTGAAGCTGAAGCCACAACTTGCTTCAGTTCCTGTGTCCTGGCTTTCCAAGCCCTGCAATCTTTCTTCCAGTGACCACTCTTATGACAGAAAAAGCACTCTTCCTTCCCTATAAGCTTCCCCGCTATCTTTGTTGCTTTTCCTTTTCCCTTCGTATCCACTTTACTAACACCGCCCCTTGGTTTGGCGGAGGCTTTCTTCTTCTTTCCCTTGGCTTTCGCCTTGGACCTAGAAGAGGGAGATCCTCCTACAAACAATGTGGATGTTTCCCTAACTTTTTGTAGGGTGCCCTCTACACTCCTCAGCATGTTGAGGAGCTCTGAAAGTTCAACTTCTTTTTCTTGTAAGTTGAAGTTCAGGATAAACTGGGCGTAAGTGGAAGGAAGGGACTGGAGAATCAAGTCCGTATAGAGCTCGTTCTCTAACGTGGTCCCAAGTTCCGCGAGCTCCTCAATGAAGGCAATCATCTTAAGCACGTGTTCCGCTACCGATGATCCGATGGCCAACCTTGCCGAAAATAACTTCTTCGACACTTCGTATCTTGCAATACAAGATTGCTCTCCATACAGTTCTTTTGTATGGAGAAATATGGATTCAAGGTCCATATTCTCATGCCTCCTCTGATGTTCGTTGTCCATAGAGGCAAGCACGAGGCACTTGGCCTTCGCGCTATCGATCTCCCAAGTCTTACGGGTTTCCCTATCCGCGACGCTGGAGGTGGGTCTGGGACAGGGGGAGCTTTAGTGGTAAGGAGATACCCAACTTGTCATAAGTGATTGCCATTTTGACATTCCTGAGCCAATCTTTGTAGTTTGGCCCTGTCAGTATGTTTTTATCTAGTAATAACTTAAGTACGGTCATGATGATTGGTCGCTGCAATTAGGAGAGAGAGAAGAAACACTTTACCATGATGCTCTTGCAAGTTTAGAGTGGTTTTTAATTTTTCTAAACAGGATGGCACCCACTGTCTCTCGAATCCCTCCTCAAACCAAAAAGGAAGAATTAGTCAGGATCAATCTCACCGTACAATACTTGCTTAACCGTTCGGCCAGGCTGGTGTCGGTACTTCGAGGGAGGTTTTCCAACGCTTTCGCAAAGTTCCTTAATTTAAAAACCTCTTTTCCCTGGAGGCGTAGCCCCGCTAACACCTTTCTAGACACCTACTTGGTTTATAGCATTGATCGTTAAGTGAGAAATTTCCCGAGGAGTAGCATATACTCACAGTAGGATCGAGATCCAAATATCATTGCGTGACAAAACTGAAGGAATCCTACCAGAATCATCACACTCCAAATGGTATGCAGTGCTAGCAAGTTTCAGTTCTTTTGAAACTCCCGATGTGGATTTTTGCCCCAAGCTCTTATGACCTTGGCGTGAGGTCAAAATGTCATAAGTCACATGTCAAGTTCTTCCCATCATTATCCAGGTTAATTTGAACCCACCCGTACGTACCCTTGACGTAGGCCAAAATGGCAGTACGACTGTCTCAAACCAACGCATTCTATCTATGCAACAGATAAATATCCAGCAGCTACCAATCACTATTCCTTGGCGTGAGGTCAAAATACATAGCTTGAATACTACCGAATATTTAATTGAAATGATGGAGGGCTACGGATGGTTTTGGTAAAACCTTGAACGTAGTGAACTTGATATGATCGATGGAACGAGATAGCTTTTAAAAGGAGCGGCTTAAGCTCCGCGTTTAAAAGTTCTTTCGAAAAGAAACCGAGTGGATTTGAAAGTGTTCCAACGACTTTTACTTGGTTTATTTTTCGTGCATTAGTTCTTTTCATGCGTGTTATTCTTGCATTAGTTCTTTTAATGTGTCCCATCATTTAATCCTACCATTGCAGAAAACAACCAAAATATGACGTACGCTTATGCCATTCGAATTCGCCACGGGGCCCCGTCATTACCCGTTAGGTTACTTAACTAACGACAGAGCGGGGGCTGGGCTAGCGCGGCTGTAAAACATAAGCAACGCCTAAATAATATCATATATAGATATATTGCAATGATAGCCATTTCAGATCACAGATGAATACATTGGATATACTAGGAATCCGAAATTCGTACGAGCCTGTAACGAAAAGCGGATTACACGGTCGCGATGAATAGCTAATACCCCACCCTAAACCCCTACTGGTGCCGCAAACTACCCGCCAAATATCCGAAGTGGACCAACCTCCCTCAACGACGTGAGTAGGCCACTTGGCACTTCGAGATACCCGGTAGCTTGTGCACCCCACCTTGGGTCTATCCTAGGAGCAAAAACAGTAAAAAGAAATTATACAATGACGGCTACAACCCCGACCCGGTTGTGCAGACAAAAATAATATTACATCAATTTACATATTACATGAATTGAAAGATAAAAGGAAAAACTCTCATCTCACTACCCCCGGCTATTCATCAGCGACAATCCAAAGAATTCATATACACATACCATCAATCATTACAGATCACAGATATGTATAACCCCCACTAATCGACGTATAGCGATTATCGGACGTTCAATACATATAACACATCACAGATATATATCCGTTAGCCTTAGTCTTTAGAAGTTCGATAAAAATACGGATTTTCAAGCCCCAAAAACTAATTTTTCTTTCTGGAAAATCTGGGCTGAAAAGACATGCTCCAAAAAACCCAAAATACCCCTATGAACAAACTGCAAAAATAAAACCCCACGGCCGAGTCAACTCGGCCGTGGATCCACGGCCGGAGCAAGCTCCTGCCGCTGATCCGCGGCGCGTTGATCGATTCAGAGGGCCAATTTTTTGCAGTTTCTTCTAAAAACTCAGAGTCGATTTTTGGTATATCTCAAATAATTTTTACAGCATTTTGAAAATCGACAAAAACTTTGATTTCCGGGTGTATTTCGCGACTTTTTCTCCGATCGAACTTCTACTTACATTGCTAACATGTTAGATAGTGTTTAACTAGGCTCTGATACCACTGTAAGTCCATGCTACCCTTCCCCGGTTCTTACGGGGTTGCGGAAGTGGTGAAAAACGATTTTCAAGAGGGAGGTAACATGGACTACCAATACGGATCTTTGTTAAACGACTAACTAACACCCTAACAAGAGTTTACCTACTCGGTTAGGGGGCTATACCTTTCGTGAACTCCTTCGTCTTCAACTCCTCCCGGTGTATGGATCGGCTCCACCTCATCATCTCCTTGCGCCGAAGATGAATCCACCCGAAAGCTTCTACCTTTGGCTTCTTCTTCGAACTTTGAAGAAACTAGATCACTTGGCTTGCTAGGCCTTGTGAACTAGAATGAGTAGAGGAATGTTTTGGTGTCTTTTATCTCTAAGGCAAATGAGTCTCAACACATGAGAATGGTTTGCCTTAAGCTAGAGAGAGCAAGAGGAAGAGGGAGAGCTTGAGAATGAGAGAGCTCAAGAGAGAGAAAGCAAATGAAAGAATGAACCATACTCTTCTTATTCTCACCTCTCATAATCCAAAAGCATCATGAGCCATAATGATAAATCAAGTATTATGTGATGGTTATCATTTCACAAAAGGCAATATCATTTCATGCATTAAATGCAATGTGTGAACAAATAAGCAAGCCAAAAGTCTTTGCATGAAATGATAGCCATAGTAATGATGGTGGTCAACAAGTCCAACCAAGTCAACCGTTCAACAAAGTCAACAAGTCAACAAGGTCAACCTTTCAACCAAACCATGGTACAATAATACTTAATTATCATTAACCATATTTCAAATTCTCATTAGGGTTAAGCAAAGTCAATAGTCAACAGTCAACAACCCCAATGAGAATCCTCTGCCTTTGTCTTTCTTTCAACTGTGCATACACACCCGCATCCACGTTCCGAGAAACACGAATACAAACGAGATAAAATCAATCCCAAAACATACACTAGGATCTGGCTTAAACCAAAGCCCGCGAGTGTAAACTGTCCGGACACAATACGTGCATAAGTGCACGGATGTGAAAGAACCCTGTCGCAAAACCATGCGACCTGTCGCAAAACCATGCGACCTCTACTCTTTTGCCTAAAGGCGAATAGCTTTCTATGTGGGACTCTAAAGACTCGACACTACGCTGGCAGTGGGTTTAACCACAGACCGCAAGCGGCACTAGCTGTGCGTAACGGTCCCCAGGTAGATGTCGACAAGAAGACTGACGAGGTGAAACCCATCTGAACTCCTACTGAGTCTGAATGTGACAATCTCCATACAGTTCGGTCTGTTCGTCTGATACATCGCATGGCGGGCCTAGGGGGCAGTAAACATCAGTCCCCCAATAGCAGTACAAGTCGTGTCGGAGTGAAGCCCGGAACACCCTGAGATAACACTGGAAACCTACCAGTATATCTCGCTTGCTCTGGCCAGGGACTACTCGTGTAATGGCTCTCCTAGACACAGCGTGATGTCAACCCCCAATACCGGGAGAGACGAATCCTGTCTAACCGTCACTGCCTCCAAGTGCTTCGGGACTGCACCCAACTACTACCTGTTTGCATGACTCCTTTGAGCCGTGGTAGGGTAGTAATCTAAGTACAGTGGGAACACACTCGAGGCGAAGTGACAGTGTCAAGTTAGCGGACTAAGCTGTACTCATGTCACCTGGGAACTGATAACTGACGATAGGTATAGTACCAGCCAACAGTTCCCGACGAGTCCTGTCCAGTGTACTCGTAACCCAATGAGCACCCGCATACTATCTCAAGTACGACGTACTGACGGCTGTGGGACAGACCGTCTCCCACACTGGGATGAGAAGCGCATACGCTAGTCTACTTCGTAGTATCGATGCCCTGTCTCGATAGTCCTGCGACTAGGGACCTGCATAAGGATGTGCTTATAGATTACCCAGCCCCCACTAGTGTGACTGCCATCACAACGCTGGTAATCAAGCAAAGATCCTAAGGGCTCCACTAATGTGTATAGGTGATATACTAAAATAAACACATGTACACATTGAAGTAGAAACAAACCAAGTAGCATACCACTATATTGAGCAAGATTGTCTATACAAGGTGAATATCCCATGCTTCCATTAAGTAATATACAAACTAGTATGATACAGTAATGACCTCTAGGGCATATACACTAACAGTACGCTTTCCCCTCAGGGACAGATTGATCCTTCTTCTCCAGGCCGGATAGCTAGGCTGGAGTCGAGTATTCTTGACATACGATAGATGGTTGGATCGTTAGTTGAGGTTAGCAGAGCTTCGAGATCCGATGGTATTCCTCCCACTACATGGACTGTGATTGTACCTGCTGCCCAGACAGCTGTTCCTGTAGTACCGAGACTATCCCCGTATCATTACAGCAGTTTATGAGGCTGAAGCCTCCAGTTTTTACCGGCACCGATGCAGCGGAGGATCCGCAGACATTCCTCGACAGGATGGCTAGGATTTACAGTTCGTTGAGATGTTCTGACGAGAGATCAGTCGAGCTTGCGAGTTTTCGTCTAGAGGGTCTTGCTCAGACGTTGTGCGAGTCAGTTGAGAGAGGCCGAGCTGCATGTCTACCTCCTATGACCTGGGATGAGTTCACAGCTGTATTTATTGCTCGTTTCCTTCCGGAGAGCGTCCGAGATACTCGAGCTTGTAGTTTTGAGTCTTTGCGCAAGACTCCTGGGATGACAATGTCTGAGTACGACATCCAGTTTACTCAATTGTCCCGATATGCTCCTTACCTGGTCGACACTGAAGAAAAGCGCATATAGAGATTTGTACGAGGCCTTGAGATGCAGTTGTTTCTTTCTATCGGCGCACAACACTTTGACACATATTCCACCGCGATGGATGCAGCCCTACTGCTGGAGGAGCGTATTTCTGAGACTTCGGTTGTTCAGGAACCGAAAAGGATCCGTACCGATATATCAAACCAGATGCAGACAGGTAGACGCCGTGGCAGACCCTTTCCAGGCCGTAGTGATAGCTGAGGCTTTAGACCAAGACAGTTATATAGCACCTACCCACAGGGTCAGCGACCGTCATGCGGATGTTTTGGTGTGGGAGCCTGCATCACCGCATCAGAGATTGTACTGAGGTACGCCAGGGCGGGACAGCGGTTCCACATGTTACATTACCTCCTTCACCCCCTCCTCAGAGAGCTTTACCTCCTACACCTGTAGTTTCTCCATGCCAGGCCGATGCTCCTAGAGGCCGTGGTCGTGGTGGTCCGGTACCGAGAGGAAGTTGTTGCAGAGGAAGAGGACAGCAGGTTACTGGTGGAGGACAGGCCCGAGTGTTTGCTTTGACTCATCAGGATGCGCTGGCATCCAATGCCGTTGTGACAGATACTCTCTCAGTATGTTCTTTCGACGCACGGTTATTATTCGACCCAGGTTCCACATATTCTTATGTGTCTACACACTTTTCCCCTAGGTTGGACCGAGAGTCGTCTTTGCTAGATCAGCCTTTTGCAGTTATTACTCCCGTAGGAGAGTCTTTTGTTGCCCGACATATATTTTGATCTTGTTCTGTTCGTATCGGGGAAAGGGATTCTTCTGTTGATCTGATCCTCCTCGATATGTTAGACTTCGATGTTCTTCTGGTCATGGACAGGTTAGCCACTTGTTATGCATCCGAGGACTGCCGTGCGAAGACGGTAAGGTTTATTTTTCCGGGCGAGTGTTCATACCAGAATATTGCATTTAATACCGCCCATTATTATGCTCGTTTGTTTATAGGTAGGTGCTTTTAATCTATGTTTGCTACAAATTTACAGGCTATAGGTTCCAAGTCCAAAATAACGCAAATCATACAAAATCTCCACCGTTACGCCAAAATCCAGAACATCTGTTGCCAACAGATAAATGACAGGTTCCGGTCATCCGTATCCGTCCAGTGCCGCATACCAGTTCTAGAGACAAGACAAATGACAGTGGTCATTCGTGTCTCGGAAAAGCACAAAGCACGAGAGGGGCAGCACAAGAATCAATGGGTGCGTGGAGCTCGAGGGAGTTGAGGCCAAAAGTATTATTTTGGATGCCACTTTGGACTGTTGCAGATCTGAAGAAATTGATGAAGAAATTTGCAATTTGGAACATGTAGAACAACAGAGGAAGAAAACGCAAGAAAACCCACAAAAAAAGACAACCCAACGCCCTAAAAGAAGCGTGGATCCGCTGCTAAAATGGCTTATTCGCGGCAGATCCGCTGCCGAGTTGACTCAGTGTCAACTCGGATTTTAGTGGTAGCTTGGACATTTCATTTGGGCTTAGAATCTTGCCTTAGGGTTTCAATACTCGACCTATAAATAGCCCAGTTTTGTGCAAAGCCAAGGGTCCAATTCTTATGCTTCTTTTTGTTAGGATTTAGTGTAGTGTTGGTTCTTCTTCTTCTTCTACTTTATGTATTCCTCCATTAAAATGTAGTGAGAGCATTGAGTGGATGATGAAATGAAGATGAGGGTTTGTTTTATTTAATTCTTGCATTGTTATTATAATTCTAGTGTAATTTTATTTCTTGTTGGTAATTAGTTGTTTTTATTTCTAGCTCTTTTCTTTTCTTCTTTTCAGTATTATTTTCAAGCGATGATATTTCGACGGAGTTCCTTACTTAGGTGAGGACCCAAGAGTTAGCTTGTAAAACCGTATTTTTTTCCTTTTCCTTATTTGCTTCCTTCTTGTTTTGTTTTATTTTCTTTTATAATGTGTGAATAATTCTGCACTTGTTAAGGCTAAGGAAGGTGGTATGAGGGACGGAAAAATCCCTTGTGCTTCTCTTCGCCAAATATCTTGAAACGAACCCCGACCAAACAAACGCAACCCACTCACCTAGGCACGCTATACGTGACATGTAGCCGCGACCTAAGTCGAGAAGTCCTTTAAGCGCACTACAACGTGACATGTAGTTGTGACTTAATTGGATACATGGTTGCAGGTGTTTGGACGAGGGTTGGGATAAGCGTATTTAGCGGACAGACAAGGGGCACTAGGAATGGATTTAGCGTTGGAAAGCTCTCATAAACTCGCAAATCCCATACCTATGTCCTCCTAATCCCCGCTACTTTCTATTCTCCGAACATCGTTTTAAGAATGGCATAAAACAAGCACAAGACTAATCCTAACTCTACTAACCGACCATAACTTTAACAAGTTTATTTGAACATAAAATACAAACACTTAGGATAGAATTGAACACAAATATACAATTCTTCATTGACTCGCCTAAAACACGAACGGACATACAACCATCTTCTTAGGGATCGACCCGTGCTAAACCGGCTAGCTGCAAAGCGACACAGACCTTGATCGCGGTCAACTTTAGAATTTTGAATACGCGGCACGCCAAAAACGTGCGATCAAATGGCGTCGTTGCCGGCGAGACGGTAACGTATTTTCTTTCATGTCTTCGGGTTACTATTCTTTTTGTATATATATATATATATATATAAATATAAATAAATATAATAAAAATCCATTTTGTTATTTTTGATATATTTTGTGTGCAAGTGTGCAGGCGATATGTAGCAAGTACAGTAATTTAATCAAGAAACAGAGGTTTTTATTAGGGTTTACGGAGCAAGGGAAGTGCATTGACCAAAGGTTCAAGCCCCAAATCAACAATTTGACCGCGGAACCGCAGTCAAAGGGAGGGTTTCGCGCTGGTTCCGCGGTCCTATTGTGGATTCAGTGCCCAATTATTTTTACTACCCTTCTCTTTACTCTAGTCCCCTCCCTAAACTCCATTGAACTGTATTTTGTTAGGGTTCCCTAGCACCTACTAATGAGTATGGAACCATCATACATGCCACTTTAAAATTTCTAGAGGTGCTAAGCAAACTAAGCATGGATCTTTAACTAGAATTGCTTGGGTAACATCACATACTAGAACTATATTTACACTAAGTGAAAGAAATACAACCTTTGTAGTCCTCTTTGTAGTGACTCCTAGGATCATTGAGAGGTTGGAAATGCTTGCTAGTAAGCTCCTACATCCATGATGATCCACCCGAAGTTCACTAGCTCCAAGCTTGTAGCTCCACTTGATGCAAGAAGAAGATGAAGCTAAACACTCTAAACTAATTGGCTATATTAGAGTAGAATGATGAAGTGGTGAGTTTTCTTTTGTCAAAACCCTTTCTTTTTATCTCTCTCTCATTATGGAAAAACCTAGAGAGCAAGGAAGAGGAGGAAGATGAAGGCAAAAGCTTTTGATAATGATAAAGCTTAATGAAATAATAGAAAAGATAAGTATATATATTTTCTACACTTCATCTTAAACCATGGTTAATTAATTTAGATATTATTGCACTTGAGTTAACAGGCAAAAGGAATATTAATCCATGGTTAAAAAGTGGGTTAGCATGGTTAACTTCAAGAAGAGTGTAGAAGATAACTATGAATGAATAATCCTTTTCTTTTCCTTTTAATTTAAATGCAAAAAGAATATATATAAATCAAGTTCCATGTAATTCTTATATTGCCTTCATATGTGTATCAACAACCATGACACATTGCATGCATGTATCCATGCACATCAACATGTGCATACATGCACATCAACATGTGCATCCATGCATGCATTCTTCCTCTTTAAAAAAAAGAGTTTTGAATAAAGAATAAAATAAAAATAAAAGTCAAAATGTTAAATTAACAATTGATTTAACATTCCGGTCATATAACATACGAACCGACCAATAGAAAAACGCCCGATTAACATACGGTATCACATAGTCGTATTCAATCGGGTCCCGCGCATATCTCATATGCATACCACATCATTTCGCCTGGGCTTGGAAACTTCTGTGTGGGACTCTAAGACTCATCAATACGCCAGCAGTCGGTGATGATCATATCAAACACATACAAGCCGCAAGTGGTCAGCTAAACGTAATGGCTACCCGGGTATTGAACGATCAGAAGAAAACCAGCAAAGCTGTCAAAACTCCCGTCGAGCCATCTGGCAACACTTACCGTACATCCGGTCTCCTCGTCAGATATGTTTCATATAGAGTCTAGGGATGGTATCGTCGACCCCAATAACTAAATAAGTCATGCCGGTGTATGGCTCATAAAAGATCGAGAAACTACTGATAACACTTATCAGCAAATCTCAGCAGCCCTGGCCAGGGACTTCCTGTTATAGCCAATCGAGCATAGCACAACATCAACTCCCAATACAAGGAGAGGCGAAACCCCTCCTATCGCTCGTTGCCTCCATGTGCTTCGGGACTGTACCCAAAGACCACCTGTTTGCACGACTCAGTAAAGCCGTGGTAGGGTGGAGATCAAAGTACAGTGGGAGGACACACAAGTCTCTATAACGATCTTTGGTCTACAGACTAACCTGTACCAGTGTCATATGAGAACTACTATCTGATGATAGATATAATACCACATAGGAGTTCTCTGTGAGTCCGTTCAGTGTACCCAGTCTCCACTGAGCACCAGCATACATTCTTTGGTGTCACCTCACCAGATGGATATGGGAACATCCATCGCCCATCATATGGGACATGAATGGTATACGCTAATCTACTCTGGAATATCGATTCCCCGTCTCGATACACCCACGACTAGGAACAGTTCTAGGATATGCTTATAAACTACACGTGCCCAGTAGTATGATCTGCATCAAAGTCATAGTAGTCTAGCAAATATCCTGAAGGCTTTAACAACATGTGCAAATGAATAAAAACAAGATCAAATCAACATGTCAGATAAAGTAAACCAGATAGCATACTATCATGTCGAGAAAGAAAGTAATATATATATATATATATATATATATATATATATATATATAGATGTCCAAGCATCCACTATACATATAATGGCCTCTAGGGCATACATATATCCAACAATCTCCCACTTGCACTAAGGCCAGTTATTGGCGTATCTCATACCCAAAAACTCAAAAAGTTGCTCATGCTGCAGATGTGGAAGAGCCTTGGTGAGTGGATCCTGTAAGTGCACGGCGGCGCCCCGGCCGTCAATCCGACGGCCAAATGCGGAAGCGGTGATAAACTTTAAATTTTCTTGAACTGGCAAACCGCCGCGCACTAATACCCGGATCGAACCACTAACTAGTCCTAGCTAACTAAAAGATGGGAAGTGAGATATACCGACTGATCCAAGTCTTCGGTCTTCTCGTCGTCGTCCCGATCTCCTGCGGAAGCTCCGGTCTCCACCTCGTCGCCGGAAGTGCACCACATCGCCTACTTCTTTTACGGGCTCCCACCTCAATGCCGAGGCAACTCGGGCACGAAGCTGGCTAGTCGACGTGCCCAAGGTTTGCTGTAGAATATGTATAGAACCATGTCTCACTTCGGTGTTGTGGAATTGCCATTGATGGAGGAATTGAAGTATACTTTTGGAGAGGGAGTTGTAGGGATTTCTCAAAGCTCAAGATACCAAAAAAAAAATCCCCCCCTCTCATGAAAATGAATCCCATACATAGAATGGCCGGCCCCCCCTTTTTGGTGTGATTGGAGAGAGAGAGCAAGGTCAAGGGGTGGGTGGAATGCAATCATGAAAAGTGATGATGAGAGAACAAAACCCAACACTCCAAAAGCCAATCATAACCTACAATGGTCAATCCATCATGGAAAAGAAAGAGTCAAAGGATGAGCTCCATCATGAAACCATCATGATATAAATATATGCAAAGAACCCCCTTCATAAACACTTATTTGCAACAATGCAAATAAGCCCTCCTCCACCAAACTTCGGCCAATGAACGATACAAAAGAAATTGGCCGAAACGGAAAGCAAACTGGCAACTCCAGAAAACTGGTCCCGTAATGAATTACAGGAAAACCCCGATACTGTGCATACACACCCGCATTTGTATTCCGACCGAAATACAAATGCAATGAGACAAAATCTACACTGTACTATACTAGGATCCGGCTTAAACCAAAGCCGGCTAGTAATATCCGTTCGATCATGATCCGTGCAATACCGCACATATCTGATCGAACCCTGCCATATATCGATACGGCCTATAGTACAAACTGTCCGATCCTGATCCGCGCAATACCGCACGTAACTGATCGGACCTTGCCATATCTCCATACGGCCTCTACAACTTTTCACCCAAAAGCTGAGTAACTGAATGTGGGGGACTCTAAAGACTCGTCAACACCTTGGTTGTAGATTTAACCACTAGCACGTCAGAGGTATAAGCCAATACGTAATGGGCTACCAGGTATTGACAAAAAGGGATGTCTGTGAGCGAACTCAGCCAGACAACCCTACTGAGCCTGCCAGTGACAATATCCGTACAGTCCGGTCCGTTCGTCTATGAGTATCGCATGGCGGGCCTAGGGGGTTGGTAAAATTCAGACCCCCAAAAGGGGTACAAGTCGTGTCGGAGTGTAGCCCAGAACACCCTGAGATACTACTGGAATACCTACCAGTAAATCTCCTTGCCTCGGCCGAGGGCTTCGTGTAATGGCTCTCCTAGACACAGCGCGTGTAAGTCCACGGCGGCGCCCCGGCCGTCAATCCGACGGCCAAATGCGGAAGCGGTGATAAACTTTATTTTTACTTGAACTGGCAAACCGCCGCGCACTAATACCCGGATCGAACCACTAACTAGTCCTAGCTATCTACAAGAAAGGGAAGAGAGATATACCGACAGATCCGAGTCCTCCGGTCTTCTCGTCGTCGTCCCGATCTCCTGCAGAATGTCCTGTCTCCTCTTCGTCGCCGGAAGTGCACCACATCGCCTACTTCTTTTACGGGCTCCCACCTCAATGCCGAGGCAACACGGGCATGAAGCTGGCTAGTCGACGTGCCAAAGATTTGCTGTAGAATGTGTAATACTCAAGTCTCACTTTGGGGTAGCGGAGGTTGACTTTTGGTGGAGGGATGATACAAGGAGTTTTTCTTGGGAATTTTGGTGAAGAAAATGATATGATATCAACCAAAATCACCCCATCAAAATTGGGACAGCCCCCCCTTCTCAAAAGAGTGGCCGGCCATGGCAAGTGTGGGGAGAGGGAGAATGAGGGAGAGGTCAAAAAGTCCAAGAGGGGGTAGTTCAATAACCAAGAGAAAAAGGTTGATGATGAGGCATCATCATCACAACCACAACTACACTCATCAACAACCATCATCAAAACCATGATGATAAAGAAAGTCAAGCAATCATGAGTTTATGAAGTCAAATGATGGGGCAAGTATCATGACATGATAATATGCAAAGACCCCCTCCCCAAATTGCTTATTTGCAACAATGGAAATAAGCCCTCCTCCACCAAACTTCGGCCAATGAACGATACGAAGGAAATTGGCCGAAACGAAAAGCAAACTGGCAACTCCAGAAAACTGGTCCTGTAATAAATTACAGGAAAACCCCGATACTGTGCATACACACCCGCATTTTTATTCCGATCGAAATACAAATGCAATGAGACAAAATTCACACTGTACTATACTAGGATCCGGCTTATACCAAAACCGGCTAGTAATATCCGTTCGATCCTGATCCGTGCAATACCGCACGTATCTGATCGAACCCTGCCATATATCCATACGGCTTATAGTACAAACTGTCCGATCCTGATCCGTGCAATACCGCACGTATCTGATCGGACCTTGCCATATCTCCATACGGCCTCTACAACTTTTCGCCCGAAAGCTGAGTAACTGAATGTGGGGGACTCTAAAGACTCGTCAACACCTTGGTTGTGGATTTAACCACTAGCACGTCAGAGGTATAAGCCAATACGTAACGGGCTACCAGGTATTGACTAAAAAGGGACGTCTATGAGCGAACTCAGCCTGACAACCCTACTGAGCCTGTCAGTGACAATATCCGTGCAGTCCGGTCCGTTCGTCTATGAGCATAGCATGGCGGGCCTAGGAGGTTGGTAAAAGTCAGACCCCCAAAAGCGGTACAAGTCGTGTCGGAGTGTAGCCCAGAACACCCTGAGATACTACTGGAATACCTACCAGTAAATATCCTTGCCTTGGCCAAGGACTTCGTGTAATGGCTCTCCTAGACACAGCGCGACCTCACCCCCAATACCGGGTCTCGACTGTATACACTAGTCTACTCTGGAGTATCGATGCCCTGTCTCGAAACTCACACGACTAGGGACCATTTAAGGATATGCTTATAGACCCCAGCTCCCACTTATATGATCGCCCTCATACTGCTGGTGGTCAAGCAAGAATCCTAGGGGCTCTACCAACGTGTAATAGCAACTTGTCAGGTCACCTAAAACAGTACACGATGATAATGGTAAACCAGATAGCATACTATCATCTCGAGTAAGACTGTCATACCGGATAGGTCCTCTATCAATCATTGCAATCACGTACCTGTGACCTAATAATTGACTCTGAGGGCACTATCTCCAACAATCTCCCACTTGCACTCAAGGCCAATTATTGCGATGTCGCATACTCACAGCCCGTGTGATACCGAACACCCAACTCCTCCACTAGTCAGTCTCACAAAGCTCGTTTGCGAAACTATTGCGTTCGAGGAACAGCCTCAGTGAGTGGATCCGCTTTGTTGTTTCTTTCTATGTCTCTCTATGTCTCAAGTTCACGGAGAAACCCATCTCCCGAAATGAGCAATACATGTCTTAGAATGTGTCTGGATGTCTGATGGGACATAGCTCATAAATGAGCTCCAAATCCAAACTTCTTAGACTGTATCGTCAACTGAACTTAATCAGTATCCTGCGGCATGCCACCCTCAGTATTGCCTTGGACCACCTGTCCAAAATACTGCCCCTCATCAGAAGGAAAACTATAACTCTAACAACCTCCTTGTTGTCCATGTCACCTTGGAAGCCTGGAATGATAACTGTCTCCTTAATGAGGCTGTCGTTATCATTTCCCTAGAACATCCACTTATGTTCTAAAACTGCTTCCGACCGTTTCTCCAGGATTGGACCAATATCAACTTATTGCATCTAGTGCAAGAACAACATCTGGTGTGGTACTTGACATCTCATGAATGACTCAATTGCCTGAGCAAGTGATCTGCCAATCATGCACATCCCTCTCTACTTTAGTCTATAAGACACCTTTAGAGAGGGTGACTCCATTACCTGCAGGTATACTACCGTGCCAGGAGTCGTCCATTCTAAATACTCTTAAAATGCTGTCAAGTACCCTGATTGGGAAACCACCCAAATCTAGATCTAAAACCATAGATCTAGTAACCAGTATGTCAGATATAAAATCCAAGTCTTTTGTGGAGAAACCACTGTGTGACGACCAAAGTATAGCCGATTGTAGTATAGGAGTTTCCTTTCCTACTCTGTGTATGTCATCCAAATACCAGGATATCACACCCTACTAGCTTCTCAACAGATCCATCCCCTATTCTGATGAAGTCAAACCCATGACTGTCACGTCAGAAATAGATGATCTATCTCCGCTACATCTGCTTTAGTCTATAAATAGACATAAGCTACCTGTCCACCAATGCTTCCGCTGCTCCCACTGACTACGACAACCCTCTGACAGAGTCATATAGACGTACACTTCTAAAACTAGTTTAGAACGATGCAATACTCATCCTCCCGCCGGGTCTCGCAGCCTGGAACAACAGTAATGGTAATTTTGGGTAAACAAGAACTTCCTTGTCACCGTCCTTGAGGCTACCGGAGTACCTCTCGGGTGCCTGAAGTTACCCACCTTATCTGCGGAGTGGCCAATGGAATGTCAATCCAGATTGAATCTTTAGGTTCCTTATCAAATCTTCAGTAATCGTTTGTGGTTCTGGAATCACTTCCAGTTCTACCATACTCCCACTACTGTTTTTGAAAAAATCGATTTTTAATAAGACTGTGGCGAGTCTAGAACAGCATTGCTATTGTTCATCCAGATGGTAGAAAGTCAACCCTCGTCATAGCCTGGGTCAACCCACAAACAGCCATTACAAAAACGTGCCTTAAGTTGTCCAGTGTCTGGTTTTAATCATAAGCCGGAAAACTCCCCGTACCTTAACAACGTTATGATATGAACTGTTCTACATCCAATATAGAACCATAGGCACTGATTTAATTTAACCAGATTCAAATCATGCAGCTGTCTCCAGTGCATGTCAACTAAATGGAGAGAGGCCGATCAGCGTTACTCAACTTAGGAATGCTTCCAATTATGAGTAACCTGAAAGAGAAGAAATTTCTCTTTATCATTACTTCCAACTGAATACCATACACAAGTATCTACATCTTCGATCTCTTTGAAGAATCCCGATACTTGCTACACCTGGTTCTCTACTCTATTCAAATACCTATAACTTCTCAAAATTCGGACCCTGTGTTTCCGCGAAACACCTGTCTAAAAACTAGAGAAGTCATAAGTAAACCGAATATAGTACGAGGACCAACCCCTCTGTCCTGATTGACCCTGGACAACATACAATACTCTGTATAAGTCCCTTGAGTCTGATAACTCATTCACTGTGTGTCGTAGGTTGAGAACTGTACTTGTGGTTAAGAAGAATTACACCGCTGTTTAATGCTCCTTACCTAACCATCCACTGATATAGGTAAATATCATAGACATAATTTCAGAAAGGTATATCTCACTCTATGAAAATAGACGTACAGATATATCAATTTGAAATTGGTGGATAAAAGCGGATATTCAAAACCAAATATTTGCCGACCGGCAAACAACCCAGGTGATTTCCTCAAATATCACCGATTACAACGAATCCCGATATAATGAGGATGATCACCCAATTCCCAATAACCTACTCCCACTCATCATCTGTAAAACCATACAGATGTGAGAATCAAACCTGGTAAATACATACCCTGGAGTAAGTATCTAATCGGGAAATCAGTTTTCTTTTAACATTACACAGTGAAACTGAAACATTGAAATGTTTCGATGGGGTATCATGGTATTCCTAGTAATGCCTCTTCCAGATTCACGACTGTAACCGTATAATCCTTTACCACCTCTCCAAATCCCTTCATATGTCTTTGGTTATTACCTTCTGCACACCCCTGTAGGCCAAATGGTTTTCTTCCTTCCCTAACGTTCGGCACCAGCCTATGGTTTGGAAGAAGACTATCCAATAAGCATAATGGGTGTACTGTCCTAGTCCTAGGAGCACTCGCAAAGCGAAAGAAGGTGAAGATAAAAGACACCTGAATAAACCTTATTCCTATTTCTCCGGAACCAGAATCCATCCCCGAACTGGAACAAGTTCCTTTCGAGTTCGTATATAACCATACGATGGAGTATCCAAATAAACTGTGGATCTTCGTAGTGATACGGAGTGTCCTGGAGAAATACAAAGGTGATTTAGGATTGGCAAAAGAACACTTGGTTTGGTCGTGGATATCTGTTGCAATTTTCTTTGCCCTCTTACTAATCCCTTGTTTTTTCTTAACCTAATACCTTCTGCACACCATCGTTATGCTAATTGGTTTTCTTCATTCCCTACCGGTCGGCACTTGCCTATAGTTTGGAAGAAGACTATCCAATTTTCATAATAGGTGTACTACCCCTAAACCAAGGAGTACTCATTACCTGAGAGAGGGTAAAAGGAAAAGACAACTGAATAATCCTATCCGTTTTCTCCAGAACCTGAAACCATCCTCGAATAAATTCTTTCGAGTTCGTATCTAACCATACGATGGTTTTGTCCAATGGAAGTGGACGTTCGTAGCAATACGGGGTGTCCTGGAGAAAAGGGTAAAAGTAGGAGTGGCAATGAGGTTCGCAACTCTGACAGTCCAAAAGCCAGTGTTAAGAAGATTTGGTCAACTTGGTCACTGAGTCACAGTCTTAGGGTCGGGTCAATGGTCGCTGCCAAAGAGAGAGAGAAAAGAAACACTCAGCATGCACTCTAACCTAGATCAGAATGGTTACCAATTTATCTAATCTGGAATCCTCCCACTGTACCTCAAATTTTCCTCCAAACCTGAAAGAAGAATTAGTCGGGGTTACCCGAGGAGTAAACTAACTCATCAGTGGGAATCGGGATCCAACTATCATCGCATGATAACGTGACGGAATCCGCTCACACTATCACACTCCAGAAGGTATGCGCATATCTGGCAAGTTTCAGTTCTTTTGAAACTCCCGATGTGTTTTCTGCCCCATGCTCTTATGAACTTGACTTTGGCCAACATATCATAAGCATGTCAAGTTCTACCCGTCATTCTCCAGGTTAATTTGAACCCACCCGTACATACCCTTGACTTTGGCCAAAATGGCAGTACGACTGTCCCAAACCAACGCATCTATCTATGCTGCATATGAATGCCCCAATAGCTACCAATCACTGTGCCTTGACTTTGGCCAACATACACAGCTTGAATACTATTGACCACCCATATGAAACGACGGAGGGCTACGAATGGTTTCCGGCGAAAACCTTTAACTTAAAGAACTTGATATCGTTGAAGGAACGGATAGCTTTTTGAAAATATAGTGACGAAAACCGTTGCTAAAGAGGTCACTCCCGGTGAAGGGATCTCGGCTCTTTCCCCGTAGAATAGGGTGCAGGATATTCCAAATGAATACCGCGATGCAAAGCAAAAGTAATCGGCTATAGTAAAGTTAATGCCCTGACGCAAACTTCTGTCCTAGGGGTCACTCCCGGTGAAGGGATCTCGGCCCTTGCCTCGTCGACTGAGGAGCAGGATATTCCAACTGAATACCACGATGCAAAACAAAAGTGAACGTCCTTGCAATAACAGCTTTTTGAAAAAGTGTTCCAACAACATCAGATTAGGTTTGTTTTTAAACTTGCATTGATCCGAATCAATGCAGTCCCATCAATTGATCACACCAAAAAGAACGAAAATATACTGATGCACGTATATGCCATCCGCATTCGCCATTGGGTCCCGTCTTTACCCGTTAGGTTAGCTAACTAACGACAGAGCGGGGACTGGACTAGCGCGGATGCAAAACATATACAACATCTACTAATATATATACCAATATATTATATTCTCTCAAGGCATGATAAAAAATGCAACATCACAGAGAATGAACAGCATCACAGAACAATACAGATATCTGGGATCCCCGGGTTTCACAGAGTCACTACTGAAACCCGACGTTCCCCTGGTCGTGTGGATAGCCTGTGCAATGAAATCCTAGACCCCTACGGGCGCGGCAAGTTACCCGCCAAAACCTGAAGCGAGGCAGCCCCCTTCAGCACCGTGAATGGACCACCCGGCACTTCACGGAATCCGGTAACTTGGGCACCCCTCCTGGGTCAACCTGTACCCCCTACGAGTGCGGCGAATAGCCCGCCAATCCTAGAGTGAAGCCCCCTCCGTCTCAATGCCATGAGATGCAGGCTTGTTGCCCTCTAGAACCCGGCTATCCGTGCACCCCACCGCGGGGTAATCCTAGTACAGAAAGTAAAATATACATACAACGGGTACATCGACCGCAACCTGGCCGTGTCCCAAAATAATAATACAAACAGGCAGTGACGGCAGTCGACATGTCGGACGCTCGCCCCGCAATATCAAATGTACATAATACAACCACAACTGTACTAGCATTGCATCCAGGCTATCCCCCACGACCGATCCGCAACATCACAGCAAAAACAGAACATCAACGTGAAAGTCACGTTCGCAAATCCATCTAACCGGGCTATAGCAGTTAGACCGGATTTACCGATCAAGTGACATTCACGGTCGCAGATATAATGTAAATACTGTGAAAAATGTGTTTAAAATATCCGATCGATCAAACTTTAACAAGTGGGCCCCCAAGTACTACTGTAGCACATCAAGAAATTCTGGGCCCAAAATTAATATTCCAAAACCCCAATTTTAACCTCAGAAGGATACTGTAGAAATTTGGTGCAGGGATCTCCACAGTGCGCGGCGGAACAGCGGCGGAAAGGGGGTATTTGCGGCGGTTCAGCGCTCCCACAGTAGAGTCACTTCATCGAATTTTTACAGAGCTCTTAGATATTCCAGTACATCAATATTTTACAACCTGAAAAATTTTTCGAGACCAAAAATTTTCAACAGAAACTGATGCGAAAGAAAAACGGGTTTTGGAACATTTGATCGATCGGAACTGAAAAACACATTACACAAAGCTAGACTAAGTTAATGGTGAGGCTCTGTTACCACTGTAAGTCCACGGCGGCGCCCCGGCCGTCAATCCGACAGCCAAATGCGGAAGCGATGATAAACTTTATTTTTACTTGAACTGGCAAACCGCCAAGCACTAATACCCGGATCGAACCACTAACTAGTCCTAGCTATCTACAAGAAAGGGAAGAGAGATATACCAACAGATCCGAGTCCTCCGGTCTTCTCGTCGTCGTCCCGATCTCCTGCGGAATGTCCCGTCTCCTCCTCGTCGCCGGAAGTGCACCACATCGCCTACTTCTTTTACGGGCTCCCACCTCAATGCCGAGGCAACTCGGGCACGAAGCTGGCTAGTCGACGTGCCCAAGATTTGCTGTAGAATGTGTAATACTCAAGTCTCACTTTGGGGTAGTGGAGGTTGCCTTTTGGTGGAGGGATGATACAAGGAGTTTTTCTTGGGAATTTTGGTGAAGAAAATGATATTATATCAACCAAAATCACCCCATCAAAATTGGGACAGCCCCCCCTTCTCAAAAGAGTGGCCGGCCATGGCAAGTGTGGGGAGAGGGAGAATGAGGGAGAGGTCAAAAAGTCCAAGACGGGGTAGTTCAATAACCAAGAGAAAAAGGTTGATGATGAGGCATCATCATCACAACCACAACTACACTCATCAACAACCATCATCAAAACCATGATGATAAAGAAAGTCAAGCAATCATGAGTTTATGAAGTCAAATGATGGGGCAAGTATCATGACATGATAATATGCAAAGACCCCCTCCCAAATTGCTTATTTGCAACAATGCAAATAAGCCCTCCTCCACCAAACTTCGGCCAATGAACGATACAAAGGAAATTGGCCGAAACGAAAAGCAAACTGGCAACTCCAGAAAACTGGTCCCGTAATAAATTACAGGAAATCCCCGATACTGTGCATACACACCCGCATTTGTATTCCGATCGAAATACAAATGCAATGAGACAAAATTCACACTGTACTATACTAGGATCCGGCTTATACCAAAACCGGCTAGTAATATCCGTTCGATCCTGATCCGTGCAATACCGCACGTATCTGATCGAACCCTGCCATATATCCATACGGCTTATAGTACAAAATGTCCGATCCTGATCCGTGCAATACCGCACGTATCTGATCGGACCTTGCCATATCTCCATACGGCCTCTTCAACTTTTCGCCCGAAAGCTGAGTAACTGAATGTGGGGGACTCTAAAGACTCGTCAACACCTTGGTTGTGGATTTAACCACTAGCACATCAGAGGTATAAGCCAATACGTAACGGGCTACCAGGTATTGACTAAAAAGGGACGTCTGTGAGAGAACTCGGCCTGACAACCCTACTGAGCCTGTCAGTGACAATATCCGTGCAGTCCGGTCCGTTCGTCTATGAGCATCGCATGGCGGGCCTAGGGGTTGGTAAAAGTCAGACCCCCAAAAGCGGTACAAGTCGTGTCGGAGTGTAGCCCAGAACACCCTGAGATACTACTGGAATACCTACCAATAAATCTCCTTGCCTTGGCCAAGGACTTCGTGTAATGGCTCTCCTAGACACAGCGCGACCTCACCCCCAATACCGGGAGAGACGAACCCCTAAAGATACGCTCACTGCCACCATATGGCTCGGGACTGTACCCAACTAAAACCTGTTTGCATGACTCCTTTGAGCCGTGGTAGGGTAGTAATCAAAGTACAGTGGGAACTCACACGAGACAAATGACGATCCCCTGGTCGATGAACTAACCTGCACACATGTCACCAGGGAACTGCCATCTGACGTCTGGTATATGACTAACTAGCATGTTCCCGGTGAGTCCTGTCCGGTGTACTCATAACCCAATGAGCACCTGTATACATCTTAGGTGATCCAACTGACACCAGTGGCTTGTGAGACCGGCCACCGCCCCTCGTCGGGGTCTCGACTGTATACACTAGTCTACTCTGGAGTATCGATGCCCTGTCTCGAAACTCACACGACTAGGTACCATTTAAGGATATGCTTATAGACCCCAGCTCCCACTTATATGATCGCCCTCATACTGCTGGTGGTCAAGCAAGAATCCTTGGGGCTCTACCAACGTGTAATAGCAACTTGTCAGGTCACCTAAAACAATACACGATGATAAAGGTAAACCAGATAGCATACTATCATCTCGAGTAAGACTGTCCTACCGGGATAGGTCCTCTATCAATCATTGCAATCACGTACCTGTGACCTAATAATTGACTCTGAGGGCACTATCTCCAATAGCGCGACCTCACCCCTAATACCGGGAGAGACGAACCCCTGAAGATACGCTCACTGCCTCCATGTGGCTCGGGACTGTACCCAACTAAAACCTGTTTGCACGACTCCTTTGAGCCGTGGTAGGGTAGTAATCAAAGTACAGTGGGAACTCACACAAGACAAATGACGATCCCCAGGTCGATGAACTAACCTGCACACATGTCACCAGGGAACTGCCATCTGACGTCTGGTATATAACCAACTAGCATGTTCCCGGCGAGTCCTGTCCGGTGTACTCATAACCTAATGAGCACCTGTATACATCTTAGGAGAACGAACTGACACCAGTGGCTTGTGAGACCGGCCACTGCCCCTCGTCGGGGTCTCGACTGTATACACTAGTCTACTCTGGAGTATCGATGCCCTGTCTCGAAACTCACACGACTAGGGACCATTTAAGGATATGCTTATAGACCCCAGCTCCCACTTATATGATCGCCCTCATACTGCTGGTGGTCAAGCAAGAATCCTAGGGGCTCTATCAACGTGTAATAGCGACTTGTCAGGTCACCTAAAGCAGTACACGATGATAAAGGTAAACCAGATAGCATACTATCATCTCGAGTAAGACCGTCCTATCGGGATAGGTCCTCCATCAATCATTGTAATCACGTGCATGTGATCGAATAATTGAATCTGAGGGCACTATCTCCAACAATCTCCCACTTGCACTCAAGGCTAATTATTGCGATGTCGCATACTCACAGCACGTGTGATACCGAACACCCAACTCCTCTACTAGTCAGTCTCACAAAGCTCTCTTGCGAAACTATTGCGTTCGAGGAATAGCCTTAGTGAGTGGATCCGCCTTGATGTCTCTTTTTATGTCTCTCTATATCTCAAGTTCGCGGAGAAACCCATCTTCCGAAATGAGCAATACCTGTCTTAGAATGAGTCTGGATGTCTGATGGGACATAGCTCATAAATGAACGCCAAATCCAAACTTCTTAGACTGTATCGTCAACTGAACTTAATCAGTATCCTGCGCCATGCCTCCCTCAGTATTGCCTTGGACCACCTGTCCAAAATACTGCCCCTCATCAGAAGGAAAACTATAACTCTGACTACCTCCTTGTCGTCCATGTCACCTTGGAAGCCTGGAATGATAACTGTCTCCCGAATGAGGCTGTCGTTATCATATCCTTAGAACATCCACTTATGTTCTAAAACTGCTTCCGTATGTTTCTCTAGGATTGGATCAATGTCAACTTATTGCATCTAGTGCAAGAACAACATCTGGTGTGGTACTTGACATCTTATGATTGACTCAATTGCCTAAGCAAGTGATCTGCCAATCATACACATCCCTCTCCAAATTAGTCTGTAGGACACCTTTAGAGAGGGTGACTCCATTACCTGCAGGTACACTACCGTGCCAGGAGTCGTCCATTCTAAATACACTTAGAATGCTGTCTAAATACCCTGATTGGGAAACCACCCAAATCTAGATCTAAAACCATAGATCTAGTAACCAGTATGTCTGATATAAAATCCATTTCCTTTGTGGAGAAACCACTGTGTGACGACCAAAGTAAAACCGATTGTAGTGTAGGAATATCACTTCCTACTCTGTGTATGTCATCCAAATACCATGACATCACACCCTACTACCTTCTCAACAGATCCATCCCCTATTCTGATGAAGTCAAACCCATGACTGTCACGTCAGAAATAGATGATCTATCTCCGCTACATCTGCTTTAGTCTATAAATAGACATAAGATACTTGTCCACCAATGCTTCCGTTGCTCCCACTGACTACGATAACCCTCTGGCAGAGTCATATATACGTACACTTCTAAAACTAGTTTAGAACGACGCTATAATCATCCTCCCGCCGGGTCTCACAGTCTGGAACAACAGCAATGGCAATTGTGGGTAAACAAGAACCTCCCTGCCACCGTCCTTGAGGCTACCGGAGTACCTCTCGGGTGCCTGAGGTTACCCACCTAATCTGCGGAGTGGCCAATGGAATGTCAAACCAGATTGAATCTTTAGGTTCCTTATCAAATCTTCAGTAATCGTTTGTGGTTCTGGAATCACTTCCAGTTCTACCATACTCCCACTACTGTTTTCTGAAAAAATCCATTTTTAATAAAACTGTGGCGAGTCTAGATCAATATTTCTATTGATCTGCCAAATGGTAGAAAGTCAACCCTCGTCATAGCCTGGGTCAACCCACAAACAGCCATTACAGAAACATGCCTTGAGTTTTCCAGTGTCTGGTTTTAATCATAAGCCGGACAACTCCCCGTACCTTAACACCGTTAAGATATGAACTGTACTATATCCAATAAAGAAACAGAGGCACTGATTTAATTGAACCAGATCCAAATCATGCAGCTGTCTCCAGTGCATGTCAACTAAATGGAATGAGGTCGATCAGCGTTACTCAACTTAGGAATGTTTCCAACTAAGAGTAACCTGAATGAGAAGCAAGTTCTCTTAATCATTACTATCAACTGAATACCATACTCAAGTATCTACATCTTTGATCACTTTGAAGAATCCCGATACTTGCAATACCGGGTTCTCTACTTTATTCAAATACCTATAACTTCTCAAAATTCGGACCCTGTGTTTCCAAGAAACACTTGTCTAAAAACTAGAGAAGTCATAAGTAAACCGAATATAGTACGAGGACCAACCCCTCTTGCCTGATGGACCCTGGACAACATACAATACTCTGTATAAGTCCCTTGAGTCTGATAACTCATTCACTGTGTGTCGTAGGTTGAAAACTGTACTTATGGTTAAGAAGAATTACACCGCTGTTTAATGCTCCTTACCTAACCATCCAATGATATAGGTAAATGTCGTAGACATAATTTCAAAAAGGTATATCTCACTCTATGAAAATAGACGTACAGATATATCGATTTGAAATTGGAGCATAACAGCGGATATTCAAAACCAAATATTTGCCGACCGGCAAACAATCCAGGTGACTTCCTCAAATATCACCGATTACAACGAATCCCGATATAATGAGGATGATCACCCAATTCCCAATAACTTACTCCCACTCAACATCTGTAAAACCATACAGATGTGAGAATCAAACCTGGTAAATGCATACCCTGGAGTAAGTATCTAATCGGGAAATCAGCTTTCCTTTAACTGTACACAGTGAGACTGAAACATTGAAATGTTTCGTAGGGGTATTCTGGTATTCCTAGTAATGCCTCTTCCATTATCCAGATTCACAACTGTAACCGTGTAATTCCTTGCCACCTCTCCAAATCCCTTCATATGTCTTTAGTCATTACCTTCTGCACACCCCTTTAGGCCAAATGGTTTTCTTCCTTCCCTACCGTTCGGCACCAGCCTATGGTTTGGAAGAAGACTATCCAATAAGCATAATGGGTGTACTGTCCTAATCCTAGGAACACTCGCAATGCGAGAGAAGGTGAAGATAAAAGACACCTGAATAAATCTTATTCCAATTTCTCCTGAACCAGAATCCATCCCCGAACTGGAACAAGTTCCTTTCGAGTTCGTATATAACCATACGATGGAGTATCCAATAAACTGTGGATCTTCGTAGCGATACGGAGTGTTCTGGAGAAATACAAAGGTGATTTAGGATTGGCGAAGGAATACTTGGTTTGGTCGTGAATATCTGTTGCAATTTACTTTGCCCTCTCACTAATCCCTTGCTTTGTCTTAACTTAATACCTTCTGTAAACCGTTTAGGCTAATTGGCTTTCTTCCTTCCCTACCGGTCGGCACCAGCCTATGGTTTGGAAGAAGACTATCCAATTTGCGTAATCGGTGTACTACTCCTAAACCAAGGAGTACTCGCAACCTGAGAGAGGGTGAAAAGAAAAGACAACTGAATAGTCCTATCCGTTTTCTCCAGAACCGGAAACCATCCTCGAATAAATCCCTTCGAGTTCGTATCTAACCATACGATGGTTTTGTCCAATGGAAGTGGACGTTCGTAGTAGTACGGGGTGTCCTGGAGAAAAGGGTAAAAGTAGGAGTGGCAATGAGGTTTGCAACTCTGACAATCCAAAAACCAGTGTTAAGAAGGTTCGGTCAACTTGATCACTGAGTCATAGTCTTAGGGTCGGGTCAATGGTCGCTGCCAAAGAGAGAGAGAAAAGAAACACTCAGCGTGCACTCTAACCTAGATCAGAATGGTTACCAATTTATCTAATCTGGAAACCTCCCACTGTACCGTCAAATTCTCCTCCAAACCTGAAAGAAGAATTAGTCGGGATCACCCGAGGAGTATACCAACTCATCAGTGGGAATCGGGATCCAACTATCATCGCATGATAACGTGACGGAATCCGCTCACGGTGTCACACTCCAGAAGGTATGCACATATCTGGCAAGTTTCAGTTCTTTTGAAACTCCCGATGTGATTTCTGCCCCATGCTCTTATGACCTTGGCGTGAGGTCAAAATATCATAAGTCACATGTCAAGTTCTGCCCATCATTATCCAGGTTAATTTGAATCCACCCGTACATACCCTTGACGTAGGCCAAAATAGTAGTACGACTGTCCCAAACCAACGCATCTATCTATGCAACAGATAAATACCCGGCAGCTACCAATCACTATGCCTTGGCGTGAGGTCAAAATACATAGCTTGAATACTACCGAATATTTAACTGAAATGATGGAGGGCTACGAATGGTTTCTGGCGAAAACCTTTAACGTAATGAACTCGATATCGTTGAAGGAACAGATAGCTTTTAAAAGTATAGTGACGAAAACCGTTGCTAAAGAGGTCACTCCCGGTGAAGGGATCTCGGCTCTTTCCCCGTAGAATGGGGTGCAGGATATTCCAAATGAATACCGCGATGCAAAGCAAAAGTAATCGGCTATAGTGAAGTCATTGCCCTGACGTAAACTTTTTGTCCAAGGGGTCGCTCCCGGTGAAGGGATCTCGGCCCTTGCCTCGTCGACTGAGGAGCAGGATATTCCAACTAAATACCACGATGCAAAACAAAAGTGAACGTCCTTGCAATAACAGCTTTTTGAAAAGTGTTCCAACAACATCAGAATAGGTTTGTTTTTAACTTGCATTGATCCGAATCAACGCAGTCCCATCAATTGATCACACAACAAAGAACGAAAATAATATGACGTACGTATATGCCATACGCATTCGCCACTGGGTCCCGTCATTACCCGTTAGGTTAGCTAACTAAAGACAGAGCGGGGACTGGACTAGCGCGGATGTAAAACATATACAACATCTACTAATATATATACCAATATATTATATTTCGCTCAAGGCGTGATAAGAAATGCAACATCACAGAAAATGTACAGCATCACAGAAACAATACAGATATCTGGGATCCCCGGGTTTCACAGAGCCACTACTGAAACCCGACGTTCCCCTGGTCGTGTGGATAGCCTGTGCAATGAAATCCTAGACCCCTACGGGCGCGACAAGTCACCCGCCAATACCTGAAGCGAGGCAGCCCCCTTCAGTGCCGTGAATGGACCACCCAGCACTTCACGGAATCCGGTAACTTGGGCACCCCTCCTGGGTCAACCTGTACCCCCTACGAGTGCGGCGAATAGCCCGCCAATCCTAGAGTGAAGCCCCCTCCGTCTCAATGCCATGAGATGCGGGCTTGTTGCCCTCTAGAACCCGGCTATTCGTGCACTCCTCCTGGGGTAATCCTAGTACAGAAAGTAAAATATACATACAACGGGTACATCGACCACAACCTGGCCGTGTCCCAAAATAATAATACAAACAGGCAGTGACGGCAGTCCACATGTCGGACGCTCGCCCCGCAATATCAAATGTACATAATACAACCAAAACTGTACTAGCATTGCATCCAGGCTATCCCCCACGACCGATCCGCAATATCACAGCAAAAACAGAACATCAACGTGAAAGTCACGTTCGCAAATCCGTCTAACCGGGCTATAGCAGTTAGACCGGATTTACCGATCAAGTGACATTCACGGTCGCATATATAATGTAAATACTGTGAAATAATGTGTTTAAAATATCCGATCGATCAAATTTTAACAAGTGGGCCCACAAGCAATACTGTAGCACTCACAGAAATTATGGGCCCAAATTTAACATTCCAAAACCCTTATTTTAAGCCCACAAGCCCACTGGAAAAAAAATGGTGAACTAAACCCAATTACCTGCGGCGGAACCGCGGCCAAAAAGGGGTTATGGCCGCGGTTCCGCGGTCGTACGGAGGGTTCAGGGAACCAAAATTTTCCAGTGGTCTTAGGATACTCTGTACATCATTCTGCAATCACCTGAAAAAATTTTGGACTTAAAAAAAATTCGACAGAAAACTGATGCAAGAAAAAATGCAGTTTTGGAACTTTTTGATCGATCGGAAATGCAAACACATTAAACAAAGCTAGACTAAGTTAATGGCGAGGCTCTGATACCACTGCAAGTGCACGGCGGCGCCCCGGCCGTCAATCCGACGGCCAAATGCGGAAGCGGTGATAAACTTTAAATATTCTTGAACTGGCAAACCGCCGCGCACTAATACCCGGATCGAACCACTAACTAGTCCTAGCTAACTAAAGGATGGGAAGAGAGATATACCGACTGATCCAAGTCTCCGGTCTTCTCGTCGTCGTCCCGATCTCCTGCGGAAGCTCCGGTCTCTACCTCATCGCCGGAAGTGCACCACATCGCCTACTTCTTTTACGGGCTCCCACCTCAATGCCGAGGCAACTCGGGCACGAAGCTGGCTAGTCGACGTGCCCAAGGTTTTCTCTAGAATATGTATAGAACCATGTCTCACTTCGGGGTTGTGGAATTGCCATTGATGGAGGAATTGAAGTATACTTTTGGAGAGGGAGTTGTAGGGATTTCTCAAAGCTCAAGATACCAAAAAAAAAATCCCCCCCTCTCATGAAAATGAATCCCATACATAGAATGGCTGGCCCCCCTTTTTGGTGTGATTGGAGAGAGAGAGCAAGGTCAAGGAGTGGGTGGAATGCAATCATGAAAAGTGATGATGAGAGAACAAAACCCAACACTCCAAAAGCCAATCATAACCTACAATGGTCAAGCCATCATGGAAAAGAAAGAGTCAAAGGATGGGCTCCATCATGAAACCATCATGATATAAATATATGCAAAGAACCCCCTCCATAAACACTTATTTGCAACAATGCAAATAAGCCCTGCTCCACCAAACTTCGGCCAATGAACGATACAAAGGAAATTGGCCGTAACGGAAAGCAAACTGGCAACTCCAGAAAACTGGTCCCGTAATGAATTACAGGAAAACCCCGATACTGTGCATACACACCCGCATTTGTATTCCGACCGAAATACAAATACAATGAGACAAAATCTACACTGTACTGTACTAGGATCCGGCTTAAACCAAAGCCGGCTACTAATATCCGTTCGATCCTGATCCGTGCAATACTGCACGTATCTGATCGAACCCTGCCATATTTCCATACGGCCTATAGTACAAACTATCCGATCCTGATCCGCGCAATACCGCACGTATCTGATCGGACCTTGCCATATCTCCATACGGCCTCTACAACTTTTCGCCCGAAAGCTGAGTAACTGAATGTGGGGGACTCTAAAGACTCGTCAACACCTTGGTTGTGGATTTAACCACTAGCACGTCAGAGGTATAAGACAATACGTAACGGGCTACCAGGTATTGACAAAAAGGGATGTCTGTGAGCGAACTCAGCCAGACAACCCTACTGAGCCTGTCAGTGACAATATCCGTACAGTCCGGTCCGTTCGTCTATGAGTATCGCATGGCGGGCCTAGGGGGTTGGTAAAAGTCAGACCCCCAAAAGCGGTACAAGTCGTGTCGGAGTGTAGCCCAGAACACCCTGAGATACTACTGGAATACCTACCAGTAAATCTCCTTGCCTCGGCCGAGGGCTTCGTGTAATGGCTCTCCTAGACACAGCGCGACCTCACCCCCAATACTGGGAGAGACGAACCCCTGAAGATACGCTCACTGCCTCCATGTGGCTCGGGACTGTACCCAACTAAAACCTGTTTGCATGACTCCTTTGAGCCGTGGTAGGGTAGTAATCAAAGTACAGTGGGAACTCACACAAGACAAATGGCGATCCCCAGGTCGATGAACTAACCTGCACACATGTCACCAGGGAACTGCCATCTGACGTCTGGTATTTGACCAACTAGCATGTTCCCGGCGAGTCCTATCCGGTGTACTCGTAACCCAATGAGCACCTGTATACATCTTTGGTGAACGAACTGACACCAGTGGCTTGTGTGACCGGCCACTGCCCCTCGTCGGGGTCTCGACTGTATACACTAGTCTACTCTGGAGTATCGATGCCCTGTCTCGAAACTCACACGACTAGGGACCATTTAAGGATATGCTTATAGACCCCAGCTCCCACTTATATGATCGCCCTCATATTGCTGGTGGTCAAGCAAGAATCCTAGGGGCTCTATCAACGTCTAATAGCGACTTGTCAGGTCACCTAAAGCAGTACACGATGATAAAGGTAAACCAGATAGCATACTATCATCTCGAGTAAGACTGTCCTATCGGGATAGGTCCTCCATCAATCATTGTCATCACGTGCCTGTGATCGAATAATTGAATTTGAGGGCACTATCTCCAACAGATCCGCTGTGTTATTCTTTGTAACTACTCTCCGAATCTCGATCTCTCGGCGATCTACTATCTCCCGGATCAAATGATATCGCCTTAGGATATGTCTGGACTTCTGATGGGATCTGGGTTCTTTGGCTAACGCCATAGCCCAATTATTATCACAATATAATGGTATTGGATCAATAATGGTTGGAACTACTCCTAGTTCCGCGACGAACTTCTTCATCCAGACGGCTTCATTGTCAGCATCATTTGCAGCAATATACTCAGCTTCCATCGTGGAGTCTGCAACGGCATCCTGTTTGGAACTCTTCCAAATAAACGCCCCTCCATTGAGGGTAAATACAAACCCTGAGATAGATTTGCTGTCATCCATATCACTTTGGAAGCTGGAATCGGTAAAGGCCTCCAACTGGATATCTCCATTACCATACACCAACAACAATTCTTTAATCCTTCGTAAGTACTTATGAATGTTCTTCACTGCTATCCCATGTTTCTCCCCTGGGTTGGATTGATACCTGCTTACTACAGCTAGTGCATAAGCTACATCAGGGCGTGTACATAACATCGCATACATTATAGAACCTACGGCTGAAGCGTAGGTTATAATGCTCATGCGAGCTCTCTCATCAGTCTTTGGACAGAAGTCCTTGGAGAGAGTGATTCCATGACATGCGGGCAAGGCACCACACTTGGAATCTTCCATACTAAACCTTTTTAGGATGGTGTCAATGTACTTTGATTGGGACAATACCAATAACCTCTTGGATCTATCTCTATAGATCCTTATGCCCAAAATGCACGAGGCATCTCCCAGGTCCTTCATGGAGAACCTTTGTGATAAGAATAGTTTGACCGATTGTAGAATAGGAATATCATTTCCTATCAGGAGAATGTCATCTACGTACAATACGAGGTGACAGTACTCCCTACAATCTTCTTATAAATGCATGGTTCATCTATATTTTTGATAAAATCAAACTCTTTGATTGTATCATCAAAACAGATGTTCCAGCTCCGTGAGGCCTGCTTTAATCCAAAAATGGATTTAAGCAATCTACATGCTTTCCCGCTGCTCCCACTGTAAATGAAGCCCTCTAGCTGATGCATAAAAATGCTTTCTTCTAAATCACCATTTAGAAATGCAGTTTTAACGTCCATCTGCCAGATTTCATAATCATAGTGAGCAGCAATAGCAAGTAGGATCCTAATGGATTTATGCATTGCTACTAGAGAGAAAGTTTCATCATAGTCCAATCCTGGTCTTTGACGAAAACCTTTTGCTACAAGCCTTGCTTTAAAGGTCTCTACCTGTCCATCTACACCAATCTTTCTCTTAAAGATCCGTTTGCACCCAACGGGTTTTATCACAGGAGGCGCAACGTCCAAAGTCCATACTTTGTTTGTGTACATGGACTCCATTTCGGATCTCATGGCTTTCAGCCACTTCACAGAGTCACCACTCGTGATAGCTTGCTGAAAACTAGTAGGGTCATCATCATCCATGATGCAATCTTCTATATCACCATCAATGAGAAACACATAGTATATCTCTGGTGGGCGAGAAGTTCTACTAGATCTCCGGAGTGGCTGAGGTTCTTGAAGTTCTACTGTAACATCAGTTTCAACCAATTCGTCCTGAGTAATTTGTGTCTCTAGAACCTCTTCTAGTTCTACCGCAATGCCTTCAGTACTTTCTACAAAGACTTCAGTTTCCAAAAATGTGGCATGCTGAGCAAAAAACACCTTTTGTTCCTCCTTATGGTAGAATAGATATCCATAGGAATGTTTTAGATATCCCACAAATTTACACATGACCGATCGTGTCTCAAGTTTGTCTGGATTCCGCTTTTTAACAAAAGCCGGACAACCCCAAATCCTAACACTTTTAAGAGATGGTCTCTTTCCACTCCATTTCTCATATGGAGTGGTAAACACGGTTTTGGTTGGAACCCTGTTTAAGAGATACATTGCTGTTTCCATTGCATGTCCCCGAAAGGAAAGCGGAAACTCAGCATCACACATCATGGATCGTAACATATCTAATAGGGTACGATTCCTCCGTTCTGACACACCATTGTGTTGTGGTGTTTAAGGAGGAGTGAGCTGAGAGAGAATCCCATTCTCTTTTAAGAAGACTGAAAACTCTGTACTTAAGTACTCTCCACCTCGATCTGATCGATGTTTCTTGATGCTCAAGCCCGTTTGTTTTTCTACTTCAAGGTGTACTCCTTGAATTTCTCGAAAGCTTCGGATTTGTGCTTTATCAAAAACACGTGTCCGAATCTTGAGAAATCATCAGTAAAAGTGATGAAGTATGAAAAACCACCTCGTGCATGTGTAGACATTGGTCTGCATACATCACTATGTATGAGGCTTAAGAGTTCCACGGCTCTTTCTCCGTGTCCAGTAAACGGAGTTTTGGTCATTTTACCTTCGATACAGGACTGGTAAGTTGCATAAGATTTATATTCAAAAGGATTTAAATATCCATCTTTATGTAGCTTGTTTAGTCTTGTTTCATTAATATGACCAAGTCTACAATGCTAAAGAAAAGTTTCATCTATATCTGAAAACTTCCTTTTATTAGTATGTTGTATATTGAAAACTGTATGTTGGTTCAGGACGTAAATACCGTTATTCAATGTACCATACCAAATCAACTCTTGATTCAAGTTAATGTTCATAACATTATTTTGCAACACAAAATGATACCCTTCATTGTCCAACAAAGAAACGGATATTAAATTACATAGCATACTAGGTACAAAATAACACGGGTTCAAAACAAAAATACAACCCGAAGGCAACCCATGATGATACTCTCCTACGGATACAACATGTACATTGGAACCATTTCCAACCCGCAGAGTATGGTCTCCAGTCTTCAAAACTCTACTGTTTCTCATCACCTGCATACAATTGCAGATGTGAGAACCAGAACCGGTATCTAATACCCAAGATGCAGAGTTAATTGAAAAACAGTTCTCTGTTACAAACACACCTGAAGTGGAAGCATCGACATGCTTCTTCATCTTGAGATCAGGAAGATACAAAGCACAGTTCCGTTTCCAATGTCCCGTCTTGTGGCAGAAAAAACATTCCCCTTTTCCACTTCCTGCGGTCCCGGTTTTATCTTTCCCCTTCGCCTTTTGGACTCCACCTTTCGGTTTGATGGACTTATTCTTCTTCTTTCCCTTGGCCTTGGCTTTTGGCACGGAAGAGGAAGATGGACCAGCAAGTAGAGCGAGAGTCTTCGCTGTTTTAAGCGTGCTCTCTGCACTTCTCAACATATTGAAAAGTTCAGGCAATGATTTCTCTAAATCGTTCATATTGAAATTCACTATGAATGGAGCAAAGGCGGGGGAGAGAGACTGCAGAACAACATCCGTATATTGCTCGTTATCCATAGTCCATCCTAGTTCCTCAAGTTCTTCTATAAGACCAATCATCTTCAGGAAATGGTCTCATACTGATGCACCGGGGGCCATCCGCATCTGAAACAACTTTCGAGATGCTTCGTATCGCAAAGTACGAGATTGCTCTTCTTACAACTCCTTTGTATGAAGAAAGATGGATTGTACATCCATCTTCTCGTGGTATTTCTGATGGTTGTTGTCCATAGAAGAAAGCGCGATGCACGTGGCAGTGTTGCAATCAATATCCCATGTTTTTCAGATCTCCCTATCCGAAACAGATGATTCAGGTTCTGGGACGGGTGGGGCTTTGGTAGTGAGGACATATGATACTTTATCATATGCGAAAGCAATGTTCAAGTTCCTCTTCCATTCTTTATAATTCGGCCCAGTCAGTTTGTTCTCTAGTAGAAGCTTAAGTCCCGTCATCGTTATCTGCCATTAGGAGAGAGAAAAGAATACACTCAGCGAAATGCTCTTGCTAAGAATTCGATTGGTTATTATCTTATCTAATCGATGTCTCCCACTGCTTTAGTCAAATTTTCTTTCAAAACCTGGAAAGAAAACTAGCCAGGATTAATTACATTCTACAGTTTCGTTAACCGGTCAGCCAGGCCAGTGTCGGTACTTTGAGGAAGGTTCCCCGTGCTTTCGCACAGACCTAATTAAAATAAAGCTCATTTTCCCAGAGGTCATACTCCGTTAACACCTTTCTAGACACCTACTGGATTAGCTAATTGTAAAGTGCAAAACCCTCCTGGAAGTAACACTTACTCAAAGTGGGATCGGGATCCAACTATCATATAGATGGTATGCAATCTCATTGCAAATTTCAACTTTTGAAACTCCCGATATGGTTTTTACCCCTAGATGCTTATGACCTTGGCTATGGTCAAAATATCACATGCACTAGTCAAGTTCTACCCGTCATTTCAAGATTAACTAGACCCACCCATATGACCCTTGACTATGATCAACATAATCACATGAATGTCCTAACTGATCGCTTCATATGCTTTGTAGAAAGACATCACTTAGCTACCGTACACTACGTCTTGACTATGATCAAAATACGCAGCACGAATACTAAGTACTCTGCTTCCTAAAATAATGGAGGGTTGTGGATGGTTTTTTTTATGAAAACCTTTAACGCTTTGAACTTGATCTCGTTGTAGAATCATAACAGTTTAGAAAAGGAGTGGCTTAAGCTCCGCATCTTTTGAAACTTGCATTTTTCATAAAAAGGCCGAGTGGGTTTCAAATCTGATTCTACAACATCATTAGGTTTCTTTTACTTTACATTAATCTCATTAATGTAGTCCCATCATTTAAGTTCCTAAGCCATCACAGCAAAGAAACGAAAATAGAACGTATACTTATACCACCAGCATTCGCCACAGTGTCCCGTTATGCACCGTTAGGTTACTTAAGTAACGGCATAGCGGGGCGGGACAAGCACCGGTGTAAAATATAAGCAACGTTTATTATATATCATATATATAATAATAATCCATTCGTCTCAGATACTAAGTAATCACATTACAGAATATCAATAGCAGCAGAAGCATATATGAAAATAAAAAGGATATCTAGGAGGTCCGTATTTTGTATTCAGCCAGTAATAGAAAATACGGATTCCACGGTCGCGATAAATAGCAAAGCCCACACCCCTAGACCACTACGAGAGCGGCAAGTGATCCTGCCAATTCTAGAGTTTAGGATACCCGGTCTCGACTCCTCGAGATGGCCTTCCACTGAACCCTAGAACCCGATCACTTGTGCTCCTTTCCTTGGGTCTATCCTAATGTGCAAAAGTAAATAATACACAATAATGGTGACATCATCCTCAACCCGGAAGTGCCCCAAATAAAAGAATATTACATACAATTGACTTTTACATGAATGAAAATAAACACTCTCATCTCACATAAAACCCCCGGCTATTCGATCACGACAATCCTGCATCATATCTCAGCAACACATAACATCTCATATCATCAACGTAAGCAAGTATGCGTATCTCGATTATCGTTGATGTATAGCAACGAAGTCGGAGATACACCACATACTACGCTTACGGCCACAGAAAAGAAAGTGAAAAACAACAATTGCAATCACAGATATCAAGACGATGTTTAATGTTTCGATCAAATCAACAAACACCCACGTTTTACCCCTAGAGCTCAACACTTGAGCAAAGATACAAATACTCAAAATCGCGCCACAGTGTCTTATGATCCAGCCGTAGTAGGAGTTAACCAACGCCTCACCTATGACACCCCAGCACTATGGCAAACCCGAAGGTTCGTTCGCGGTTCCGTGGGCATACAACCGAGTTAAGGTTATTATGATCTTCTAGAGGGTCCATAGGATACTTGCGCTACTATTGAATATAAAGTTAACTTTTGAAAAACACAACACTTGGAAATTTCAGTGGGGTAGAAAGTGGGGTGTCCGATGTTCGTTTGAAATGCTAAAAATAGTCTAGGTTACGAATTTAGTGTCAAATAATACGATTACGAATCACTACGAAATAGCCCCAGGTCAATATAATCATCACATGAAAATTGGGCTAAATAAACAATACTATGAACCCAAACTTGCAACCAAAAGTGCACAGGAGAAACAGGGGGCAAATGGGGCAGGGAGGCCGGCCTGGCCGGAAATTTGAAAGGAGTGCTCGGCTAAAATCCGAGCACTAGCCCCCGTATTTCATCTTTGTGCTTATGTTTTCCTGTAGGACATTTTGTACCTGTTTGAAAAATTTTCAGAGGACCTTTTTAAAAATTTCCAAAGAGCAATCCTAGGGTTCCGTAATACCGAATTTTTTGTAGTCGTTTTCGTATTCGTATTTGTTATAACACCAAGTCCAGAATTCTAGCTTGGCTCTGATACCATTGTTAGGGTTCCCTAGCACCTACTAATGAGTTTGGAAGCATCACACATGCCACTTTAAAATTTCTAGAGGTGCTAAGAAAACTAAGCATGGATCTTTAACTAGAATTGCTAGGGTAACATCACAAGTATCACATACTATAACTATATTTACACTAAGTGAAATGAATACAACCTTTGTAGTCCTCTTTGTAGTGACTCCCAGGATCGTTGAGAGGTTGGAAAGGCTTGCTAGTAAGCTCCTACGTCCAGATGATCCACCCGAAGTTCACTAGCTCCAAGCTTCTAGCTCCACTTGATGCAAGAAGAAGATGAAGCTAAACACTCAAAACTAATTGGCTAGATTAGAGTAGAATGATGAAGTGGTGAGTTTTCTCTTGTAAAAACCCTTTCTTTTTATCTCTCTCTCACAATGGAAAAACCTAGAGAGCAAGGAGGAAGAAGAAGATGAAGGCAAAAGCTTTGGATAATGATAAAGCTTAATGAAATAATAGAAAAGATAAGTATATATATTTTCTACTCTTCATCTCAAACCATGGTTACTTAATTTAGATATTATTGCACTTGAGTTAAAAGGCAAAAGGAATATTAATCCATGGTTCAAAAGTGGGTGAGCAAGGTTAACTTCAAGAAGAGTGTAGAAAATAACTATGAATGAATAATCCCTTTCTTTTCAATTTAATTTAAATTCAAAAAGAATATATATAAATCAAGTTCCATGTAAGTCTTATATTGCCTTCATATGTGTATCACAACTATGACACTTTGCATGCATGTATCTATGCACATCAGCATGTGCATACATGCACATCAGCATGTGCATCCATGCATGCGTTCTTCCTCTTTAATAAAAAGAGTTTTGAATAAAGAATAAAATAAAACTAAAAGTCCGGTCATATCACATACGACCCGACCAATAGAAAAACGCCCGATTAACATACGGTATCACATAGTCGTATTTAATCGGGTCCCGCACATATCTTATATGCATACCACATCTTTTCGCCTGGGCTAGGAAACTTCTCTGTGGGACTCTAAGACTCGTCAATACGCCAGCAGTAGGTGATGATGATATCAAACACCCACAAGCCGCAAGCGGTCAGCTAAATGTTAGGTTTACCTAGCAACCTATGAGAGGATTGGAAGCACCACATGTCACAAAGATTAAGTTTTTAGAGTGCTAAGTGAACACACAAAGAATCAATCCTAGAAAAATTAGGGTTTCATAACTTTACAAGTAACAAAGGCTAGGGTTTTGAGAGTACAACCTTTGTAGCTCCCTATTCTTGACTCCTTGGCCACTTGAGAGTTGGAAAACGGTTAGCTTGAGGTCTTCTAGCGTCCACGGCGATCCACTCGAAGCTCCTTTGTCCAAGCTTGAGACTTCACTTTATCAAGAGAAAGAAATGAAGGCTAACACTCTAAACAAATGGGCTAGACTTGTGTAGAATGATGTTGTGGTGGCTATTCTCACTTCAAAAACCTAACTTGATGAGTATTTTGCTCACTATAGAAGTCTAGAGAGCAAAAGAAGAAGGAGGAAGAAGATGATGGCTTTTTGAACAAGAGTAAAAGATTAACCCTTGTCTGAAAATAGAAAAATATATCTATATATATTTTCCCTCTTCATCTCAAACCATGGTTATCAATTATGGATATTTATTTTACTTTAGTTAAAACACAAGAGAAAGATTAAATCATGGTAAATAAGTAGGTGAACATGGTTAGGTCAAAAGAAGAGTGTAGAAACTAATCCATCAATTAATCTTTTCTCTTTTCTTTTGTTTTAACATAAATAGAAATAATAATCCATACACATAAACCATGGTGTGAGTCTTATATTGCCACCATTTTCAATGTATTAACAACCATGAAGGATGATGTATGTATGTATGTGTGCATGCACATCCATATGTGCATGAATCAAGAAATAATGCATACATGCATGCATACATCAAAAATACAAGAAAGGATTTTAAGTGAGAAACTAATGGTTAAATGATAAATCAACACTTGATTTATCAATCCGACCATATCACATACGACCTAACCAAAAGCAAGCCCCCCGATTAATATACGGTATCTCATACGTGCATTTTAACCGGGTCCATGCGCAAATCACATATACGCACCACAACGTTTCGCCTGGACTAGGTAACTCCTTTGTGGGACTCTAAGACTCGTCAATACGCCGGCAGTGGGTGATGATCATATCAAACACCCCCAAGGCGCAAGCGGTCAGCTAAACGTAACGGCCACCCGGGTATTGAGCGATCAGAAGAAAACAAACGAACCTGCTACAACTCCCGTTGAGCCAACCGGCAACACTACCGTACAGTCCGGTCTCTTCGTCAGATATGCTCCATATCGAGCTTAGGGATGGTCACGTCGAACCCAATAACTCAATAAGTCGTGCCGGTAAATGGTCTATAACATATCGAGAAACTACTGATAACACTTATCAGTAATTCTCAGCAGCCCTGGCCAGGGACTTACTGATATAACCAATCGAGCACAGCACAACATCAACTCCCAATACCGGGAGAGACGAAACCCCTCCTATTGCTCATCGCCTTCGTATGTCTCGGGACTGTAACGAACGGCCACCTATTTGCACGACTCAGTAGAGCCGTAGTAGGGTGGTAATCAAAGTACAGTGGGAGAGCACACAAGACTCTATGACGATCTCAGGTCTACAGACTAACCTGTACCAGTGTCACCTGAGAACTGCTATCCGACGATAGATATAATTCCATATAGGAGTTCTCGGTGAGTCCGTCCAGTGTACCCAGTCACCACTGAGCACCCGTATATGATCTTGATGTCAAACATCGATGAATGTGGGAACATTCATCGCCCATCGTATGGGTCTAGTATCATATACGCTAGTCTACTCTGGTATATCAATGCCCCGTCTCGATATACCTACGACTAGGGACATTCCAGGATATGCTCTAAACTAAAGATGTCCCACTAGTATGATCTCTATCATAATCACTGTAGTCAAGCCAATATCCTCAGGGCTTTATCAACATGTATGAATGAGTAAAAGCATGATCAAATCTACATGTCTGATAAAGAAGAACTAGATAGCATACTATCATGTCGAGCAAGAATGTACACTGAATATATATATATATATATATACATGTATAAATACATCCACTATCATATAATGGCCTCTAGGGCATACATATATCCAACACTAAACGTAACGGATACCCGGGTATTGAACGATCAGAAGAAAACCTGCAAATCTGTCAAAACACCCGTCGAGCCATCTGGCAACACTTACCGTACAGTCTGGTCTCCTCGTCAGATATGCAGCATATCGAGTCTAGGGATGGTATCGTCAACCCCAATAACTCAATAAGTCATGCTAGTGTATGGCTCATAACAGATCGAGAAACTAGTGACAACACTTATCAGTGAATCTCAGCAGCCCTGGCCAGGGACTTCCTGTTATAGCCAATCGAGCATAGCACAACATCAACTCCCAATACCGGGAGAGACAAACCCCTCCTATCGCTCATTGCCTCCACGTGCCTCGGAACTGTACCTAAAGACCACCTGTTTGAACGACTCAGTAGAGCTGTGGTAGGGTGGATAACAAAGTACAGTGGGAGGACACACAAGACTCTATGACGATCTTGGGTCTACAGACTAACCTGTACCAGTGTCACCTGAGAACTGCTATCCGACGATAGATATAATACCAGATAGGAGTTCTCTTTGATTCCGTTCACTGTACCCAGTCTCCACTGAGCACCCGCATACATTCTTTGGAGTCACCTCACCGGATGGATACGGGAACATCCATCGCCCATCATATGGGACAAGAATGGTATACGCTAGTCTACACTGGAATATCGATGCCCCGTCTCGATACACCCATGACTAGGAACAGTTCTAGGATATGCTTATACACTACACGTTCCCCACTAGTATGATCTGCATCATAGTCACAGTAGTCTAGCAAATATCCTGATGGCTTTATGAACATGTGCAAATGAATAAAAACATGATCAAATCAACAAGTCAGATAAAGTAAACCAGATAGCATAATATCATGTCGAGCAAGAAAGTAATATAAATATATATCTATATATACATGTCCAAGCATCCACTATACATATAATAATACGGATATTAAGGGGCTATAACACCAATTAAGATTGGGTGGGGATTTCATCACCCTTCCTAAGACCCCACAAATCACTAAATACATACGCATCACCTTGAGTTAATAAAAAATATCTAGACCAAACCTATAAGGACTTGTCGCGCTCATTTAGGACAAGTGAAGGTTGCGGGGAACCAGTCGTTTATCTAAACTTGACTTTATGGTGCCTAGGCTAGACAAGTGAGGAGGTAATTTTAAAAGGCCCGTCTCACGGTGATTCGTGAGCGGAACCGTCCTTACCTCACTTGTGCTTACCTGGCCTCAATTGGCAGTGAAGAGGCGATTCGAGGGTTATCCTGCAACTTGTCGCTTGGAAGTCTAGGAGCGGTCTAGTTGGACTTTAAAGACCCTAGCTCTAGGTGATTGTTTGTGCATATTATGATTGTGATTGTGCTTATGTAAAGTTTATTCCCATAATTCTGTATTCTTCCAAACAAACAATTTCGAAAACTCAAAAAAAAAATATAAATAAAAAATAAAAAATTTATAAAATTTATAAAAATTCATCCACTTTCCCCCACTCTATACCTTTTCATAACATGTGTACCCCAAAACGACAAACTCTTGCCGAACTTTGGTACCCACAACTAGACATTACTTCTTACGGTTCTTGCTTTGGCTGAACATCGAACGATTCATTCATGCCCAAAATTTCATTGAGAGATCGGATAGACGCGTCTAAGACAAACAATTGGACTCCGCAATCCACTTCGTATCAGCCGTTTCAAACATTCACCCCTTCTTACGTTGATACCCCTTTTGAGAGTCCGGTTGTAACTCCGAAACCCATGTCTATTGCGGAACGTATTGAACAATCTCGTAGCCGATCTTTCACTCTTTTCAACACTTCCAGTTCTTGGGATCAACAATTCCATTCACCTTCTTATCCAAATGTTGATCCAACTCCTGTCCAACCATTCAATTCCTATCCATCCTACCCAACTGTTGCACCTTCCCTAGACATTGCTTCTACACGGCCATTTGGGAGTTTCATATATCCAGATAACTTTGAATCTTTTACTGAAACCCCTTCAGAACCCATATCTATTCTAGAACGGTCGTTGGAAGACTTTCGGGTAGTGTCGTACCAACAGATGATGGATTTGAATACGTCCATGGCCGCCCTCATACAACCTAGTGACCCGGTATCTAGTTTCCAACTAGCTCCAAATTTTCCAATGTATGATGAAGCGGTTGGACAGGTTGAGAATTTGAGTGGAGAGAGTGAGCTGTATACCCTTCCAAATCAAACCTACCCGTTTCAACTTGAATCCCACAACTTCGGTTTTGAATGTCTATCGAGTGTCCCAAATGAATCACAAATTGCCGATAGAATGTTTGATGAGTTGTACGACTTTGTAGTGTTTGATTTACCCGATTGTGAAGGGTCTCTTTAAGGTTAAACCACACTGAATCCTTTTGACCTCTACACCTCCATCTTAGAACCACAATTGATAGAAATCCTGCTTTTGATGAGATGTCTAAGAATATAGATTTTCATATGATTGAGGATATCGACGCTGTGGATATTTTGGATGATGAACCCGCAGATTTGGATGAGTTTTTCCCTCCAATTCATCATCCCGAGTAATTAACTGTTTTTCCCGAACCCCATATGCGTCTAGATATTGATAATACATGCATGGATGGGCTGATTTTTGAGGTGAATTTTGAGGATAGCATTGAGAATGAAGCAGTTTTACTTGATGAGTCGGATTTTCTAATTCATCCTATCCCTTTCATTGACTACGTACACCCTGCTGAATCTTTAACCGATAACCTTCCTCAATCACTTACCTCCATCCTCGTTCCGACCTTGCAAGAAACCATTACACTTTCATTTTTAATGTCTGGTTTACCAAGTTCGGCTTACCGATGGTTTCTCACGAATCTTGAGGGATTTGAACCAATTTCTCACCATTTTGATAGATTAGTACAATACATCTTTTCACATCGACCACTACAGATTGTACTAATTTGTTCAATCCATTTCAACTCTCAAGTTCGTATTCCACTTCTTTCTCCCTTCCACCATTCTTCTCCTCCACCGAGACCGAGAGCCGCTTCTATCCCCACACGGTCTCACGTGTTTCTCATTTCTTTTCTTTACATTCCATTCTTTCACCAACCGCCGCTTTATAACGATAAAATCTTTGAATGGTTGGTGCTCACTTTTTGCCTTTGTAAGGCCGTGTATAGCTTGATACTGTGTTCTCTCCCCCCTAACTCTGAATTTCAACGCTTAAACAGTGGAAACACTGTTTCACTTAAGTTTGGGGGGAACCTTTTGTCTATATATTTTTGTTTCGCTTTTTTTTTGTATAAAATTTTCTTTAGGGAGCGCCGACAATTTTGACTCTCTCGGTTTAGCCTGACAGTGAGGGCACTGGCAAGTTTAAGGTTTGGGGTGTGCTCGGTAAGCTTTCTTCCTCCGCATTCATTTGTATATTTTGCATTTGCATACCTTATTAAAAATCCGAAAAAATTAGAAAAAATTTACAAAAATTTAAAAACTTTGTCGTTAAGTTAGCTAATAGGGTAACTTAGATTTTTATTCCGAAAGTTTAGTTGATATGTTAGAAATAACTAAATCCTAGGCTTAAGAATTGAAAACCCTAAAAATAACCCTCATTTTGTTTAAACCTTGGTAATTATACGTCTTTACAGTTTTTTTAGAAGTAGGTAATCTTGAGTTCAGTTCTTGAGTTAAGTCAAGATGAAGGGAAAGTATTGAGGCTTTACTGAAGGATAAGTCTGAAAAATAGTTCCTATTCTTGAGTCCAAACTTAGAAAGTATATACCCTACAAACTGTATATACATGCACCTTGAAACTTTAGATAGTAGAGGATACCTAGAAATACGCTTGCCTGAAATCCTAGTATGAAAGAAAAAAAAGGTATTTAAAGCTAAACACCAAAGTGCATGATTGAAAAATATATCCGGTCTTGAAAAAGAAAAATAAAGAAAAAAAAACTAATAAAGTCAAGACCTGAAAACTGCTAATTACGCTTTAAGCGGACACATTCAGTAATCGGCTATTAGTGCCTCAAGAAGCATTAATAGTCCCATGAAAGGTGTGTGAGCAACACCGTCCATCATTTAATGAAAAGAAGTAATATTAGGTATTAGGGAAAGGGTACTATAGCTTGAATTGAATTCTCAAGTGTAGGGTTGAAATAATACACATGCGTAAGGGTATACAATCGATATTTGGAGGAAAGATAGAAATAAAGAATAGGACTTATGCTTTCTGTAAAGATGATAAAAATCCTTGATTGGAGACCGCGCTTTAGAAGGAAAACGCAGGAGAGACCGAGATCTTTCTAAACTGTAAAACGCATAAGATCTGAGGTTGAATAAATTACAGGTGTGAAGCATAAGGGTTGAATATTTCTAACTTAGGATGATAGAATTTCTAATCTAGATACTAAACTGTAAGAGTAGAATCGATGTTAACTTATGAAACTAGCTTGACAGGATTTTGTGGGTAGTATCCGCTGAAAACCCTCAGGATAAAACACTCCTCCTACTAGGGACACCTAGAGGTTTAACGGCTTGTTGCACGAGCTCAGTGCAATCGCGTTCCCTGCGAAAGTGAGGTTAGGATATTTTTGAATAATTGGTTTTGCTCGGGACGAGCAAAAGTTAAGTTTAGAGGTATTTGTTCATACCAGAATATTGCATTTAATACCGCCCATTCTTATGCTCGTTTGTTTATAGGTAGGTGCTTTTAATCCATGTTTGCTACATATTTACAGGCTACAGGTTCTTACTCCAAAATAACGCAAATCATACAAAATCTCCACTGTTACGCCAAAATCCAGAACATCTGTTGACAACAGATAAAATCCAGGTTCCGGTCATCCGTATCCGTCCATTGCCGCGTACCAGTTCCAGAGACAAGACAAATGACAGTGGTCATTCGTGTCTCGGACAAGCACAAAGCACGAGAGGGGCAGCACAAGAATCAATGGGTGCGCGGAGCTCGAGGGAGATGAGGCCAAAAGTATTATTTTTTATGCCACTTTGGACTGTTGCAGATCTGAAGTAATTGTCGAAGCAATTTGCAATTTCAAACATGTAGAACAACAGAGGAAACTAACACAAGAAAACCCACAAAAAATGACAACCCAACTCCCTCAAAGAAGCGTGGATCCGCGGAAAAAATGTCCTATTCACGGCGGATTCACGACCGAGTTGACTCAGTGTCAACTCGGATTTTGGGCGTAGTTTGGAAATTTCATTTGGGCTCAGAATCATGCCCTAGTGATTTAGTACCCAGCCTATAAATAGCCCAGTTTTGTGCCAAGCCAGGGGTCCAATTCTTATGTTTCTTTTTGTTAGGATTTTGTGTAGTGTAGGTTCTTCTTCTTCTTCTTTATGTATTCCTCCATTAAAATGTAGTGAGAGTATTGAGTGGATGATGAAATAAAGATGAGGGTTTATTTTATTTAACTTGTATCTTTTAATTTTTGCATTTTTATTTAGTTCTAGTGTAATTTTATTTCTTGTTGTTAATTTTTCGTTGTTATTTCTTGCTCTTTTCTTCTTTTCCGTATTATTTTCAAGCGATGATATTTCGACAGAGTTCCTTGCTTTGGTGAGGACCCAAGAGTTAGCATGTAAAACCGTATTTTTTCCCTTTTCCTTCTTTTCTTCCTTCTTGTTTTGTTTTATTTTCTTTTATAATGTGTGAATAATTCCGCGCTTGTTAAGGCTAAGGAAGTTGGTATGAGGGACGGAAAAATCCCTTGTGCTTCTCTTTGCCAAACATCTTGAAACGAACTCCGACCAAACAAACGCAACCCATTCACTTAGGCGCGCTATACGTGACATGTAGCCGCGACCTAAGTCGAGAAGTCCTTTAAGCGAACTACAACGTGACATGTAGTTGTGACTTAATTGGATACATGGTTGCGGGTGTTTGGCCGAGGGTTGGGATAAGCGCATTTAGCGCACGGACAAGGGGAACTAGGAATGGATTTAGAGTTGGAAAGCTCGCTTAAACTCGCAAATCCCATTCCTATGTCCTCCTAATCCACGCTACTTTTGATTATCCCAACATCGTTTTAAGAATGTCATAAGACAAGCACAATAGTAATCCTAACTCTACTAACCGACCTTAACCATAACAAGTTTATTTGAAGATAAAATACAAACACTTAGGATAGATTTGAACACAAATATACAATTCTTCATTGACTCGTCTAAAACACGAATGGACATACAACCATCTCCCTGTGGATCGACCCGTACTCAACCGGCTAGCTGCAAAACGACACCGTCCTTGATCGTAGTTAACTTTAGAATTTTGAATACGCGACACGCCAAAAACATGCGATCAGCGAGCCAGTTTTTGTTATTCGGGGGGATCATAGTGCTACCCCTCCCAGCATGATTTCTTCTTTTCACACTAGTCAGCTCTTGAGGAAAGGATGTCAGGGATTTTTGGCGTATATTTGTGATGCCGGAGCCAGAGAGGTCCCGTTGGACCAGGTTCCGATTGTGAGGGAGTTTCCTGATGTCTTTCCTGACGAGTTACTTGGATTTCCACCAGAGCACGATATCGAGTTCTGAATTGATTTGATCCTCGGCACGGGGCCTATTTCTATACCGTCTTATTGGATGGCCCCGGCAGAGCTTAGAGAGCTGAAGGATCAGTTGCAAGATTTGCTGGATAAAGGGCTTATTCGACCGAGTGTGTCGCCTTGGTTGCTCCTGTTATGTTCGTCTAGAATAAGGATGGCAGTTTGCGTTTATACATCGATTATCATCAGTTGAATCGGGTTACTGTGCGGAATAGATACCCCTTACCTCGCATTGACGATTTGTTTGATCAGCTCTAGGGTGCGGGGCATTTCTCGAAGATTGACTTATGGTCGGGTTATCATCAGTTGCGGGTTCGGAAGGATGACATTCCGAAGACTGTATTTCGTACGCGCTACGGGCATTATGAGTTCTCGGTGATGTCGTTCGGGCTCACCAATGCCCCAGCAGTGTTTATAGACTTGATGAACCGCATATTCAGGTCGTTTCTTGATCGGTTCATCATCATGTTCATTGATGACATTTTAGTATACTCCAGGAGTCGAGAGGAGCACGAACAACATTTGAAGATCACATTGCAGACTTTGAGGGACCATCAGCTGTTCGCTAAATTCTCCAAGTGTGCCTTTTGGATTGACAACGTCAATTTCTTGGGTCACGTAGTTACGGGAGATGGCATGGACCCGAAGAAGATCGACGCCGTTCAGCACTACCCCAGACCTATATCAGTGACAGAGGTTCACAGCTTTTTGGGTTTGGCCGGATACTACCGTCGCTTTGTTCAGGATTTTTTTCGTATCACTGCACCGCTGACCGGGTTGACCCGGAAGGGAGTTCCTTTTCTTTGGACCAAGGCTTCTGAGAAGGGTTTTCAGCAGTTGAAGACGCGTTTGACGACTGCACCAGTTTTATCCTTGCCTTCAGGTTCAGGCGGCTTTGTTCTCTATTGCGATGCTTCTCGAGTGGTTTAGGCTATGTGTTAATGCATCATGGTAGGGTTGTCACCTACGCTTATCGGCAGTTGAAGAAGCACGAACAGAATTATCCCACTCACGACTTAGAGATGGCCACGGTCATTTTTGTACTCAAGATCTAGAGACACTGCTTATACAGCGAGTTGTGCAAGATATTCATGGACCACAAGAGCTTAAAGTACAGCTTTCAGCAGCAAGATCTGAATTTAAGACAGCGCCGTTGGATGGAGCTCGTGAAGGACTATGACTGCGAGATTCTTGATCATCCGGGCAAGGCGAATGTTGTGGCAGTTGCTTTGGGTTGGAGGCCCGGAGGTAGCTTTTCTTGTTTGAGTGCAGTTCAGAGACAGTCGACGGCAGATTGGCAGATTTTGTATGACAGCTGAGTGCAGTTTGAGTTTACTTCAACCGGGGGACAGCTTGCCCATGTCCGTGCACGTCCATAGTTACTTGAGCGTAACCGTGAGGCAGAGTCCGGCGATGCCCGTTTGTTAGAGATCATGGAGCAGGTTCGACAGGGCAAAGATTTAGAGTTCGTGATCGACGATCACGGAGTGCTACAATTTGGGACTCGACTGTATGTGCCAGATTCCGAGGCGCTGAGACGCGAGATTGTAGAGGAGGCGCATCAGTCAGCATATAGTGTTCATCAGGGTTCTACCAAGATATACCGTGACTTGAGAGATGTCTACTGGTGGGAAAGGATGAAGAGAGATATCACAGACTTCGTTTCGAGATTCATGACTTTCCAGCAGGTCAAGGCCGAGCATCAGAGGCCGGCAGGAGAGTTACAGCCTTTGCCCATTCCAGAGTCGAAATAGGAGCAGATCTTTATGGATTTCATTGTGGGTCTACCCAGGACCAGTCGAGGGTATGGCTATATTTGGGTTATCGTGGACCGGTTGACGAAGGCGGCTCACTTCTTTCCAGTGAAGACCACCTTCGGATTTGGTTAGTATGCTCGGATTTATATCGATGAGATTGTGCGACTACACGGCGTTCCGACATGCATTGTGTCCGACAGAGGCACCCAGTTCACCAGCCGACTTTGGAAGAAACTTTAGGACGCTTTAGGCACCCGATTGAGTTTCAGTATATCTTTTCATCCGCAGACTGACGGTCAGTCAGAGCGGACTATACAGTCCCTTGAGGACATGCTCCGAGCTTGCGTTTTAGATTTCGGCGGTAGCTGGGACGCCATTTGCCCTTGATAGAGTTTTCCTACAATAACAGCTTCCAGGAGACGATTCAGATGGCACCTTTCGAGGCGTTATATGGGAGGAGATGTCGATCACCAGTTTCTTGGACAGATCTCAATGAGAGCAGTATTTTGGGACCGCGGCTTATGCAGGACGACAGAGAAGATCCAGTTAATTAGGGATAGGATGAGAGTGGCCCAGAGCAGACAGAAATCTTATGCTGATCAACGTCGGCGCAGACCTGAGTTTGCAGTAGGCTATCATGTTTTCTTGCGGGTTTCTTCAATGAAGGGCGTGATGAGATTCCGAAGAAAAGGAAAGCTTAGTCCCAGATTGTTAGTGTATATGCCCGAGGGGCCATTATTGTATCATACTTGTATGTATATTACTTAATGGAAGCTTGGGATATTCACAGTTGTATATACAATCTTGATAAACATGGTAGTATGCTACTTGGTTTGTGTCTACTTTAATATGTGCATATGTTTCTTGTAACGTATCACTTATACATATTAGTAGTGCCCATAGGATCTTTGCTTGATTACCAGCGTTGTGATGGCAGTCACACTAGTGGGGCTGGGTAGTCTATAAGCAACATCCTATACTTGTCCCTAGTCGTAGGATTATCGAGACAGGGCATCGATATTCCAGAGTAGACTAAGTGTGTATGCTTCTCATCCCAGTTAGGGAGATGGTCTGTCTTACAGCCATCAGTACGTCGTACTGGAGATAGTATACAGGTGCTCGTTAGGTTACGGGTACACCGGACAAGACTCGGAGGGGAACTGATTAGTTGGTATTATACCCGTCGTCAGTTAACAGTTCCCAGGTGACATGAGTACAGCATAGTCCGCAGACTTGACACTGCTACTTTGCCTCGAGTGTGTCCCACTGTTCTTAGATTGCTACCCTACCACGGCTCAAAGGAGTCGTGCAAATAGGTAGCAGTTGGGTGCAGTCCCGAGCACTTGGAGGCAATGGCAGTTAGACAGGATTCATCTCTCCCGGTATTAGGAGTCGATATCGCGCTATGTCGGAGAGCCATTACGCAAAGTCCCTGGCCAGGGCAAGCGAGATTTACTGGTTGGCTCCAGTAGTTTTCTCAGGGTGTAATGGGCTACGCTCCGACAAGACTTATACAGCTATTAGAGGACAGACGCTTGTCGCCCCCTAGGCTTGATATGCGATAGTCTTAGACGAACAGACCGGACTTTACGGAGATTGTCACATCAGGCTCAGTGGGAGTTCGGATGAGTTTCCTCATCGGCCTTCTTATCGACATCTACCTGGGGACCGTTACGTACAGCTAGTGCCGCTTGCGGTCTGTGGTTAAACCCACTGACAGCGTGGTGTCGAGTCTTTAGATTCCCACACAGAGAGTTTCCCTGCTCTAGGAAAAGCGATATAGAGGTCGTATGGTTTTACGACAAGGGTTCGGACGTGTACTTTTGTTTACGCACGTACGACTTTTCGGACAGTTTTTACTAGCCGGCTTTGGTTTAAGCCAGATTCTAGTATCGGGTTATTGGATTTATACAGTCTAAAGTTTTCCCGTGTTTTCACGGATTGGAGGGGCGTTCTCGTAATTTTCCGGGAAGCTTCTAGAAGAGTGGTGACTAAGGGGTTAAGGTGGCATGAGCTTTAATTGCTTAATGACTCATTTGTGTGATTCATCCTTTGTATTAAATGATTCATTAATGAGTTAATTAGTCATATGATGAATCACATAAGATGAATGCATCAACCATGATTATTAATCATATATATTATTTATTTGATTAATTGTTATGTTTGTTATATTCTAGTGAGTTCATTTTTCTTCTCATTCTTATGCTCACCTTCTCTCTTCTCAAGCTCATCCTCTCTTGAAACCCTAATCCTCCCCTCTCATGTGTTGAGATCAAGGATTAGATAGACTAATACATCTATAACCTTACTCTATATCCCCTAGGCAACTTAGATTAGCACTTTGAGCAACCTAGTTATCTCAAGTTAGAGATAAAGCTTGGCGTAGGAGCTCTCGGGTGGATCATCTTTGATTCGAGGAGGCCGTTGAGGTGCCGATATTCCAAGGAGCCTATGAGGAGTGGACGACCGCGATGAAGACCTGAAGGACATGTAACGTGAGGTACAACTTCGTATCCTAGTAGTCAAACCTCTAGTAGGTTGTTAGAAATGGTTTAGATATGATTCATGCGCTCAAGTCCATGTTATGAAGCTTTGATAATCGTTTTTCATATATTCCGCCTCCCCGCGAGTTCGTGGGGTGCGTGATATGGACTTACAGTGGTATCAGAGCCAACTAAACCATTACTAGCTTGTTAGCAACTGATTAGAAGTTCGATCGACAGAAAAACACGAAAACAAAAATTCGAAACCCTAAGTTTCTATTAATTTTAAAAGTGTATGAAATTTTTTTGACATGCCTTAAAATTCACGGCAGGGAAATTAATGAATACTGGGAAAATACGAGCCAGTGACTCGGCAAAACGGCCGCGGATCCGCGGCAATAGACTGCTTCTGCCGCGGATCTGCCGCCTAGTCAACGCCGAGTTGACTCAGAGTTTCATAGTAATTCATAATTTCTGGGTTTTTTTCTTCCTCTATGTTCTGTTTCTACCCAGGTTGCTTCTTTGCTGATTGGCTTTTGGGGTAAACACGGAATATGGTTATCGATCGATGTTCTAAGATATTTGCTAATCGGGTTATTATCTGTAATGTTTAATATGTTCGTAAACCTTCCCTAACTACTAGTATGTCGGTTGGCAGGGGGTTGCACATTTCTGTATTGTTTACTGTTTGTGTATATGGACTTGATTGGAGTGTTGTGATGATTAGCCGGGGTTTTGAGATGGGTTTAATATTCATTCATTCGATGTAAATGTAATATGATGTAATATTCTTTTGCGGGGCACATCCAGGTTGCGGTTGTAGCCACCATTGTATTATTTCTTTTTACTGTTTTTTGCTCCTAGGATAGACCCAAGGCGGGGTACACAAACTACCGGGTACTTTGAAGTGTTTAGTGGCCTACTCACTTTGTTGAGGGAGACCGCTTCACTTCGGGTACTTGGCGGGTAGTTTGTCGTACCCGTAGGGGTCTAGGGTGGGGTAATGGCTATTCATCACAACTGTGTAATCCGTCTATTATTGCAGGCTCAAAGCGAATGCGGATTGCTAGTATATCCAATAAAGTTCATCTGTGATCTGGAATGTTTATTATTGCGTCTGACGAATGTACAATATCTATATATGATAGCTATTAGACGTCACTTATGTGTTACACCCGTGCTAGCCTAGCCCCCGCTCTGTCGTTCGTTAAGTAACCTAACGGGTGATGACGGGACCCCGTGGCGAATGCGGATGGCATAAGAGGACGTGGTATTTTCGTTGTTTTCTGCAATGATAGGATAAATGATGGGACGAATTATTATAATGCAAAGAAAATAAACCAAAGTTTAATCGTTGGAACAAATTTAAAAGAAACCACTCGGTTATTTTCAAAGATCAGATTTTTTAATTGCGGAGCTTTAACCACTCCTTTTTAAAAAGTATCAGGTTCCTTCGATTATATCAAGTTCACTACGTTTACGGTTTTGCCAAAACCATTCGTAGCCATCCGTCATTTCATTTGGGTATTCAGTAGTATTCAAGCTATGTATTTTGGCCCTTAGTCAAGGCATAGTGTTTGGTAGCTGCTGGGGTATTCATTTGTTGCATAGATAGATGCGTTGGTTTGGGACAGTCGTATTACTTTTCTTGGCCCTTAGTCAAGAGTATGGGGCAAAAATCATATCGGGAATTTCTAAAGAAACTGAAATTTGCGGAGAGAGAATACCATTTTGGAGTTTGATGAATGTTGGTAGGATTCCTTCAACATTATCATACGATGATATTTTGGATCCCGGTCCTACCGTGAGTACAAGCTACTTATCAGGAGATTCGTTACTTAACGATCAATGCTATAAATCAAGTAGGTGCCTAGAAAGGTGTCAGCGGGGTTACGCCCCCAGAGAAAAGAGGTTATTTAATTAAGGAACTTCGCGAAAGCGTTGGAAAACCTCTCTCGAAGTATCGACACTGACCTGGCTGAACGGTTAAGAAAGAATTGTACGGTGAGAATAGTCCTGGCTAATTCTTCTTTTATGGTTTGAGGAGGGATTCGAGAAACAGTGGGAGCCATCCTGTTTAGATAAATTAAAAACCAATCTAAACTTGCAAGAGCATCATGCTAATAGTATTTTCTTCTCTCTCTTAAATTGCAGCGACCTTGTGACGACACATAGGTTACATCTAGATAACAAATTGACTGAATCTGACTTATATGACTGGCAAAGGTCTGTCCAGATGTCCATTGCCGATGACAAGATGGACCACCCTATTACTACTCAAGATCCCGCCGTCTCAGGTCCAGTTTCCACTGTCGCGGACATGGATATCCGTCAGACAAGGAAAAAAGATAAAGCGAAAGCTAAGTGCCTCATGTTAGCTTGAGTTGATGGTGTATACCAGAAGCAGCATGAGAAGATGGACTTAGTTTCCATCTTTCTCCATAACAAAGATTTATATGGAGATCAATCTCATATCGCAAGATATGAGACCTCGAATGAATTAATTCAAGCGAGGTTGGCTGACGGGTCATCTGTAGGGGACAATGTTCGTACAATGACTAGCTGTATTGATGAGCTCCAGGACCTGGAGACCGCGTTGGGAAACGAGTCAGATACTGACTTGATTCTAAAGTCTCTGCCTCCTACCCTGAGGGAAACCAGGGAAGTAGAAGGAAAGAGAAGGGCAAAAGTTTCGGGACTGGATATAGTAAAAGAGGGACGTTCCTACTGTTACAGGAATGAACATTGGCAGAATGATTGCAGGGCTAGCAAAGCCAGTAGCCAGGATTCGAAGCATGTTGTGGCTTCAGCCTCCAGTGTATTTGTTATTGAGAACTGTTTGTCAATTAACTCTACTTCCTGGGTGCTAGATACCGGAGCAGGATCACATATCTGTAATTCATTACATGCTTTGAGAAACCGTAGAGTTATAAAGATAGGTGATTGGTCTCTCAGAGTTGCAAACGGAATGAGCGTAGACGCTGAATCCGTGGGAGAATATCGCCTAGGTTTGACAAGTGGGCATATATTGATTCTACGTAACTGTTTGTATGTACCTAGTATGACTTGTAATATCATATCAGTGTCCTCACTATCAAGAGAGGTATATGATTTTACATTCGTAAGCGATGTAGTTGACATCCACCTAAATCAAGTTTTGATTGGGTCCGGTACATTAGATAACGATATATACATATTAAGTCAAGCTCAGGTTTTCAATGTCCAGAACACACTTAAAAGAAAGTCTCCAGAAATAAATCAGGCTTTCTTATGGAATTGTAGACTAGGTCACATCAATGAGAGAAGGTTGACTAAGTTACATAGAGAAGGATATTTGAATACGTTCGAATATCAATCTTATGCTACTTGTGAATCTTGTCTCAAAGGAAAGATGACAAAGACTCCGTTCACTGGACACGGAGTAAGAGCAAGCGAGCTCTTGGGACTCGTACACAGTGACGTGTGCGGTCTAATGTCTACACATGCGCGAGATGGTTATTCATACTTCATTACTTTTACGGATGACTTCTCTAGGTATGGATATGTCTTCTTAATGAAGCATAAATCCGAGGCTTTTGAGAAATTCCAGGAATACAAGAATGAAGTGGAAAAATAAACAGGCAAAAGTATAAAGACACTAAGATCTGATCGAGGTGGAGATTACTTAAGTGCTGAGTTCCTGGGTTACTTAAAAGAGAATGGAATTCTCTCTCAGCTTACTCCTCCATACACGCCACAACATAACGGTGTATCAGAAAGGAGGAATCGAACCCTATTGGATATGGTTCATTCCATGATGAGTAACGCTGAGTTACCGCGATCATTCTAGGGATATGCACTAGAATCAGCTGCATATCTTTTAAACCAAGTTCCCACCAAGACTGTGCCTACCACACCATATCGGATGTGGAGTGGGACCAAACCCAGTCTAAAACATTTTAAGACATGAGGATGTCCAGCTTTTGTAAAAAAGCAACATGTGGACAAGCTCGAGGCACGATCAGTACAGTGTAAATTTGTGGGATATCCGAAGAATTGCAAAGGATATTATTTCTATTGCGCAGAGGAACAAAAGGTTTTTGTTTCTCGTCATGCCCACTTTCTGGAACATCGGTTTTTAGAAAAAGGATCAAGTGGGAGCGTAGTAGAACTGGAAGAAATTCCAGAACCACAAGCTATTACAGAAAACTTGGAAGAACCAGAGGTTTCAGAAGAAAGGGATATCCCGACTCCACTCCGCAGGAGTAGTAGGCAGTCTCATCCGCCCGAGAGATACTAAGGTTTTCTCATAGACGGGGATAGAGACGATTGCACTATTGACTATGATGAGCCTACTAGCTTCCAGCAAGCCATTCAGAGCGGTGACTCAGTAAAATGGCTGGATGCAATGCGGACCGAAATGGAGTCCATGTACACTAACAAAGTATGGACTTTGGACATTGCTCCAGATGGGGTAAAACACGTAGGATGCAAATGGATCTTCAAAAAGAATATTGGTGTTGATAGACATGTTGAAACCTATAAAGCTAGACTTGTTGCAAAGGGTTTCCGTCAAAGACCTGGTTTGGAATATGACGAAACCTTTTCTCCAGTGGCTATGCTTAAATCTATTCGGGTCCTTCTTGCTATTGCCGCCTTACACGATTATGAAATCTGGCAGATGGACGTAAAGACGGCCTTTCTAAATGGTAATTTGGAAGAGAGCGTCTATATGGATCTGCCAGAGGGATTCATTCAGAGTGGGACCAGCGGTAAAGTATGCAAGCTGCTTAAGTCCATTTATGGACTAAAGCAGGCATCGCGGAATTGGAACATCTGTTTTGATGATGCTGTCAAAGAATTTGACTTTATCAAAAATCCATATGAACCTTGCATATAAAGTAAGATTGTAGGGAGAGCTGTAGTATTCCTCGTCTTGTACGTGGATGACATTCTCCTAATAGGAAATGATATTCCTATGTTACAGTCAGTCAAAAGATTCTTGTCACATAAATTCTCCTTGAAAGACCTGGGTGATGCCACCTACATTCTGGGGATCCGGATCTATCATGATAGATCAAAAAAGATGTTGGGACTTTCGCAGTCCAGGTACATAGACACCATAATGAAGAGATTCAGTATGGATGATTCTAAGCGCGGTAACCTACCAGCTTGTCACGGAATCACCCTCTCCAAAGAGATGTCTCCCAAGACTGATTTGGAAAGGGATCGCATGTCGATTATACCTTACGCTTCTGCGGTAGGCTATATAATGTATGCGATGTTATGTACCAGACCAGATGTAGCATACGCATTGAGTGTTGTAAGCCGATATCAGGCAAACCTTGGGGCGAAGCACTGAATAGCAGTAAAGAACATTCTCAAGTACCTGAGGAGGACTAAGGAGATGTTCTTGGTGTATGGCGGAAAAGACCTCCAGATGGAGGCCTTTGCCGACTCCGGCTTCCAGAGTGACAAAGATGACTCCAAATCCAAGTCGGGTTATGTCTTTATCCTCAATGGAGGGGCGGTCTGTTGGAAGAGTTCCAAGCAGGAGACCGTTGCTGACTCAACAATGGAAGCGGAGTACATAGCTGCTTGCGATGCCGCAAAAGAAGCAGTCTGGATGAAGAAGTTCCTCACAGAACTTCAGATGGTTCCTACCAGTGTTGATCCAATACCTTTGTATTGTGACAACAACGGCGCTATAGCTTTAGAGAAGGAACCCAGTTCCCATCAGAAGTCCAGACACATCTTAAGGCGGTATCACCTGATCAGGGAGATCGTCGATCGCCGGGAGATCGAGGTGAAGAGAGTAGAGACGGAGAATAACATTGCTTATCCATTCACAAAGGCCCTTCCTCAGACACAGTTCGAGAGACTATTCGAGATGATAGGTCTACGATATGCCGGCTCATGGCCCTAGTGGAAGTGGGAGATTGTTAGTTTATATGCCCTAGGGGCCATTATCGTATCATACTTATATGTATATTACTTAATGGAAGCTTGGGATATTCACAGTTGTATATACAATCTTGCTAAACATGGTAGTATGCTACTTGGTTTGTGTCTACTTTAATATGTGCATATGTTTCTTGTAACGTATCACTTATACATATTAGTAGAGCCCATAAGATCTTTGCTTGATTACCAGCGTTGTGATGGCAGTCACACAAGTGGGGGCTGGGTAGTCTATAAGCAACATCCTATACTTGTCCCTAGTCGTAGGATTATCGAGACAGGGCATCGATATTCCAGAGTAGACTAAGTGTGTACGCTTCTCATCCCAGTTAGGGAGATGGTCTGTCCCACAGCCATCAGTACGTCATACTGGAGATAGTGTACAGGTGTTCGTTAGGTTACGGGTACACCAGACAGGACTCGCAGGGGAACTGATTAGTTGGTATTATACCCGTCGTCAGTTAACAGTTCCCAGGTGACATGAGTACAACATAGTCTGCAGACTTGACACTGCTACTTCGCCTCGAGTGTGTCCCACTGTTCTTAGATTGCTACCCTACCACGGCTCAAAGGAATCGTACAAACAGGTAGCAGTTGGATGCAGTCCCGAGCACTTGGAGGCAGTGACAGTTAGACAGGATTCATCTCTCCCGGTATTGGGAGTCGATATCGCTCTATGTCAGAGAGCCATTACGCAAAGTCCCTGGCCAGGGCAAGCGAGATTTACTGGTTGGTTCCAGTAGTTTTCTCAGGGTGTAATGGGCTACGCTCCGACATGACTTATACAGCTATTAGGGAACTGACGCTTGCCGCCCCCTACGCTTGATATGCGATAGTCTTAGACGAACAGACCGGACTGTATGGAGATTGTCACATCAGGCTCAGTGGGAGTTCGGATGAGTTTCCTCATCGGCCTTCTTTTCGACATCTACCTGGGGACCGTTACGTACAGCTAGTGCCGCTTACGGTCTGTGGTTAAACCCACTGACAGAGTGGTGTCGAGTCTTTAGAGTCCCACACAGAGAGTTTCCCTGCTCCAGGCAAAACGATATAGAGGTCGTATAGTTTTACGACAAGGGTTCGGACGCGTACGTGTGTTTACGCACGTACGACTTTTCGGACAGTTTTTACTAGCCGGCTTTGGTTTAAGCCAGATTCTAGTATCGGGTTATTTGATTTATACAGTCTAAAGTTTTTCCGTGTTTTCACGGATTGGAGGGGCGTTCTCGTAATTTTCCGGGAAGCTTCTAGAAGAGTGGTGACTAAGGGGTTAAGGTGGCGTGAGCATTAATTGCTTAATGACTCATTTGTGTGATTCATCCTTTGTATTAAATGATTCATTAATGAGTTAATGAGTAATATGATGAATCACATAAGATGAATGCATCAACCATGATGATTAATCATATATATTATTTATTTGATTAATTGTTATGTTTGTTATATTCTAGTGAGTTCATTTTTCTTCTCATTTTTATGCTCACCTTCTCTCTCCTCAAGCTCATCCTCTCTTGAAACCCTAATCCTCCCCTTTCATGTGTTGAGATCACGGATTAGATAGACTAATACATCCATAACCTTACTCTATATCCCCTAGGTAGCCTAGATTAGCACTTTAAGCAACCTAGTTATCTCAAGTTAGAGATAAAGCTTGGCGTAGGAGCTCTCGGGTGGATCATCTTTGATTGGAAGAGGCCTTTGAGGTGCCGATGTTCCAAGGAGCCTACGAGGAGTGGAGGACCACGATGAAGACCTGAAGGACAAGTAACATGAGGTATAACTTCATATCCTAGTAGTTAAACCTCTAGTAGTTTGTTAGCAATGGTTTAGATACGATTCATGCTCTCAAGTCCATGTTACGAAGCTTTAATAATCGTTTTTCATATATTCCGCCTCCCCGCGAGTTCGTGGGGTGCGTGACATGGACTTATACAGATATGTTGGTCCCTTTGAGATTTTCGAGCGAGTCGGTGCAGTTACTTATCTTTTGGCTCTTCCACCCAGCTTTCCAGATGTTCACCCCGTGTTTCATGTATCAATGCTCCGTAAGTACCTTCATAACCTCTCTCACGTGATTCAGCATCAGACGATCCAGCTGGAGCGCGATCTTTCCTTCACCGAGGAGCCGGTAGTCATTCTGGATCGGCAGGTGAAGAAGCTGAGATCAAAGGTCTTACCATCCATAAAGGTTCTTTGACGTGGACCGAGCAGTGAAGAGCTCACCTGGGAAGCCGAGGACGAGATGAGGAAGAAATATCCCTATCTCTTCGAAGGCATGAGTAGTTAGATTTTAAATTCGGGAACCGAATTTCTTTAAGGGGGGGGGATTGTAACGCTTTAAAAATCATTTAGGTTAATTGTTTGATAATTAGTAATACAACTTGTGTTTTCCGTAAAATCTAGTTATAATTATTATTCCACGTAAACAAAATTATACATATTTTAATTATGTAATAGCTTATGTTTCGGTGTTTTATTAGTTACTTATTTAAATGCTAGTTTACTTATAATTTTACTTAATTATTTATTTTAAATATTACTTTAATCATGCACTTACACACTAAATTAGTGTTAATTACAAATTAATATGGGTTAATACATATTTCTGCACCATGACAACTAAACACAAAATGTTTGACCATGGTTCTTGGTTTTATATAAAACATAAATTGAAATAAAATAGAATATGAAAAGAATAGATAATTGGGCATGGAGCATTTATGAGGTATGGGTGAGTTTTGACTTGAGCTCACTCACACACACACACCCTCCCATTCTCGGCCAGCAAGAGCAGCACCCCCCTTCTCCACTTCTTCAACCTCATTTCATTTCAAAAACCCTCATTTCCTTATCAAAAATCCACCAAAATGAACACTAAATTCTAGTTAAATCATCACAAAAAATTCCTTGTTCAAATCTTAGCATGGTTCTTGGCTCAAGTCTCCATTTTAGTTAGTATGTTTGGATCTCTTTCCAAACCATCATGAGGAATAAAACCTAATCTAATTGTTATTTTGTTAATTATTGCCTTAATCAAAAATTTTTTAGGTGTTAATATGGTTTTAATAGCAAGAGAAGGGTTTGGGTTAAAGTTAAGCTTTTTATCACTTAATTAGGGTAGCTAAGTGTAGTTAACATCTAATGGCTTTATCAAATCTAATCTAGTTGTTAACTTACTAATCTTTACTTTTAAATTATCCTAATTAAGTATTTATGCAATTTAATTGCATGTTTATGTAAGTACACGTTGCCCACCCCGGTGCTTACGGGGAAGCGGAAAACGGAATAAAAATCGAATTTTTATGAGCTTAGGCAACATGGACCAGACTATGAAGGATCTTTGCTAAACAAAAACAAGCTAAAGCTAACTAGAAACTAGCTAAGTGCTAGAAAGGTTATACCTTGGGTTTTATGTCCTTCTCTCCTTGCTCCTTTGAGTGGTGGAAGGAGGTCACCTTGGTCGTCTTCTCACGTCGAAGAAAGATCCACCCGAAAGCCTCAACCTTTGGCTTCAACTCCAAGCTAGAAGTAACTAGGGTTCAAGAAATGCTAGTCCTTGAACCCTAGATGAGAGTAGAGATTATCAAGAGGGGGTTTTTCTCAAGCTCAAGTGTTTCTCAACACATGAGAGGGGAGAGCTTGAGGGAGAGGAAGAACAAGAGAGTGAATGTGAATGATAGAATGAGAATAAAATGGAACCATTCTCACATATATGTGGGAATTATTGTAATTAGATAATTAGCTAGATAATTGTCATGGTTAATCAAGACATGACCATTATCATTTCAATTTGCAAGGATCAAAAAGCATCTTCCAAAAGAAATGATGATGGTCAAAGTGTCAACCATAGTCAACAAGTCAAGGAGGTCAAATGGTCAACAACCATAACCATGCACAATTATAAAACTAATATCAATTAACAATAATACACACATGAGCATTGGGTTTAATAAAAATGACAATAGTCATTAACCCTAATCAATGTCCTCTCTGTTAGTGTATATGCCCTAGAGGCCATTACTGTATCATACTGGTTTGTATATTACTTAATGGAAGCATAGGATATTCACCTTGTATAAACAATCTTGCTCAATATAGTAGTATGCTACTTGGTTTGTTTCTACTTCAATGTGTACATGTGTTTATTTTAGTATATCACCTATACACATTAGTGGAGCCCTAAGGATCTTTGCTTGATTACCAGCGTTGTGATGGCAGTCACACTAGTGGGGGCTGGGTAATCTATAAGCACATCCTTATACAGGTCCCTAGTCGCTGGACTGTCAAGACAGGGCATCGATACTCCGGAGTAGACTAGCGTATGCGCTTCTCATCCCAGTGTGGGAGATGGTCTGTCCCACAGCCAACAGTACGTCGTACTGGAGATAGTATATGGGTGCTCGTTGGGTTACGAGTATACTGGACAGGACTTGTCGGGAACTGACAGGTTGGTATTATACCTATCGTCAGTTATCAGTTCCCAGGTGACATGAGTACAGCTTAGTCCGCTGACTTGACATTGTCACTTCGCCTCCAGTGTGTTCCCACTATACTTTGATTACTACCCTACCACGGCTCAAAGGAGTCGTGCAAACAGGTAGTAGTTGGGTACAGTCCCGAAGCACTTGGAGGCAGTGACGGTTAGACAGGATTCGTCTCTCCCGGTATTGGGGGTTGACATCGCGCTGTGTCTAGGAGAGCCATTACATGAGTAGTCCCTGGCCAGGGAAATCGAGATATACTGGTAGGCTTCCAGTGTTATCTCAGGGTGTTTTAGGCTTCACTCCGACACGACTTGTACCGCTATTAGGGGACTGACGTTTACCGCCCCCTAGGCCCTCCATGCGATGTATCAGACGAACAGACCGGACTGTACGGAGATTGTCGTATTCAGACTCAGTAGGAGTTCAGATGGGGTTCACCTCGTCAGTCTTCTTATCGGCATCTACCTGGGGACCGTTACGCACAGCTAGTGCCGCTTACGTTCTGTGGTTAAACCCACTGCCAGCGTAGTGTCGAGTCTTTAGAGTCCCACACAGAGGGCTATTCACCGTTGGGCAAAACAGAGTAGAGGTCGCATGGTTTTGCGGCAGGGTTCGTTCTCATCCGCGCACTTGTGCACGTTTGGAGTCCGGACGGATATTACTAGCGGGCTCTGGTTTGAGCCAGATACTAGTATATGTTTTAGGGTTAGTTTTATCTCATTGTGTTCATGTTCCTCGGAACAAGAATGCGGGTGTGTATGCACAGTTGTTTGAGGCGGAGGAAGAGGATTTTCATTAGGGTTTCGGAACGGGTGTGTATGCACAGTTGACAGTCGTCTTTTTCCAAACCCTAATGAATTTATGATATATCAATTAATAATATTAATTAAATGAAATTGTGTCATGGTTGGGTTTGTTGACTTCTTGACCAAGGTTGACTTGTTGACCATGGTTGAAAGTTTGACCATTATCATTACATATCAAAGATGCTCTTTGATTCTAGCAAAACCATTTAATGAATGTAATGATAATGGTCATTCCAAACCATCCATCAACTATTTCATTTTTATTACTATTATTAATTTGATAATTCTTTTCATTTTGTTATGGTTGTAAAATGAGAAGGATATATTTCATTCTATCATAACTCTTCTCTCTCTTCTTCTTCCTCCTCCTCTAGTTCAAGGAGCTTCCTTCTCATGTGTTCAGAATCCCTCTCCTTGAGATAAAAACACCCCAAAGCCACTCTCTACTCAATCTAGGGTTAGAGGTTTAGCAAGCCAAAGATCCTAGTTCTCTCAAAGTTCGAGAAAGGAGCCCGAAGGTTGAACCCTCAGGTGGATCCATCTTTGACGGAAGTTGGCGACGAGGAAAGCACCATCCAAGCTCTACAAAGGTTTCAAGAAGAAGGAGTTCAAGTTAGGTATAACATCTTTTCCAAGTAGCTAACTCTCTTTAGCTTTGTAGCTAGTTTAGTTTAGCAAAGATCCCGACTTTTGTTAGTCCATGTTGCCTAATGCGCTAAAAATTTGTTTTTTATACCGTTTCCGCCTCCCCGCAAGAACCGGGGTTGGAAACGTGGACTTACAGTGGTATCAGAGCCTAACTAAACTTAAACTAGCTAAGTAGTAAAGTGTATGGAAGTTCGATCGGAAAAATCACAAAAACCTAAAAGATAAAAACCCTAACTTTCTGTTAAAATTTTTTGTGCTCAATAGATAAAAAGTTTTACTCCTAAAATCGTCTCAGGGTTTTGTGAAAACACCCACGAAAAACGGTCACCTGATTCCCTCAAACCGCCGCGGTTCCACGGCGATAGGTATGCATTTGCCGCGGAACCGCCGCCGTTTTGGCTCCTCTCGTGATCGGGTTTTGTGCAGTGTTCTTCTGGTAGGGTCTTGGGATTTTTAAGATGGTTTATTTGTTCCCAGGTTTTCCAGAAAAGAAATTTGTTTTTGGGGTCCTATAAATCCGTATTTTTGGATCGAACTTCACTATACTTTGACTAATATGTTATATCTGTGCTGTTTGCATGTATTGAACGTCGGCTAATCGCCATATGTCGATTAGTCGGGGTTATACATATCTGTGATCTGTGTTTGATGATGGTTTGTGTATATGAATGCGTTGGACTGTCGCGGGTGAATAGCTGGGGTGGATGTGAGATGAGTGTTTCTTTTTCTTTCATTCATTGTAAAATGTAAATTGATGTAATATTATTATTAGTTTGGCCGCACAACCGGGTCGGGGTTGTAGCCGTCATTGTATAATTCTTTTTACTGTTTTTGCTCCTAGGATAGACCCATGGAGGGGTGCACAAACTACCGGGTATCTCGAAGTGCCGAGTGGCCTACTCACGGCGTTGAGGGAGGTTGCTCCCCTTCGGGTACTTGGCGGGTAGTTTGCCGCACCCGTAGGGGTCTTGGGTGGGGTTTTGGCTATTCACCGCGACCGTGTAATCCGCTTTTCGTTGCAGGCTCGAACGGATTGCGGATTCCTAGTATATCCAATGTATTCATCTGTGATCTGTAATGTATATCATTGCTTTACATTTATAACTATTTAGGCGTTGCTTATGTTTTACAGCCGCGCTAGCCCAGCCCCCGCTCTGTCGTTAGTTAAGTAACCTAACGGGTGATGACGGGGCCCCGTGGTGAATGCGAATGGCATAAGCGTACGTCATATTTTGGTTGTTTTCTGCAATGGTAGGATTAAATAATGGGACGCATTAAAAGAACTAATGCAAGAATATCACGCATTAAAAGAACTAATGGAAGATAATAAACCAAGCAAAAGTCGTTGGAACACTTTCGAAAAACCACTCGGTTCTTTTCAAAAATAACTTTTAAATGCGGAGCTTAAGCCACTCCTTCTAAAAGCTATCTCGTTCCATCGATTATATCAAGTTCACTACGTTCATAGTTTTACCAAAACCATTCGTAGCCCTCCGTCGTTTCGCATGAATAGGCAATAGTATTCAAGCTATGTATGTTGGCCAAAGTCAAGGCATAGTGATTGGTAGCTATTGGGTGTTCATATGTAGCATAGATAGATGCGTTGGTTTGGGACAGTCGTACTGCCATTTTGGCCAAAGTCAAGGGTAGGTACGGATGGATCCAAATTAACCTGGATAGTGACGGGTAGAACTTGACATGTGACTTATGATATTTTGGCCAAAGTCAAGGTCATAAGAGCATGGGGCAAAAATCCACATCGGGAGTTTCATAAGTACTGAAACTTGCTAGATGTGCATACCATTTGGAGTGTGGTGATTCTGGTAGGATTCCTTCAGTTTCGTCACGCGATGATATTTAGATCCCGATCCTACTGTGAGTATATGCTACTCCTCAGGAAATTTCTCACTAAATGATTAATGCTATAAACCTAGTAGGTGCCTAGAAAGGTGTTAGCGGGGCTGCGCCCCCAGGGAAAAGAGGTTATTTAATTAAGGAACTTCGCGAAAGCGTTGGAAAACCTCCCTCGAAGTACTGACATTGGCCTGGCTGAACGGTTAAGCAAGTATTGTGCGGTGGGATTGATCCCGACTAATTCTTCCTTTATGGTTTGAGGAGGGATGCGAGAGACAGTGGGAGCCATCCTGTTTAGATAAACTAAAAACCATTCTAAACTTGCAAGAGCATCATGCTGAGTGTTTCTTCTTCTCTCTCCTAATTGCAGCGACCAATCGACATGACTGGACTTAAATTACTTCTAGATAAAAATATACTGACAGGGCCAAACTACAAAGATTGGCTCACGAATTTCAAGATGGCAATCACTTACGACAAGCTGGGGTAACTTCTTTCCACCAAAGCTCCCCCCGTCCCAGGTCCCAACTCTAGCGTCGCGGATAAGGAAATCCGTAAGACTTGGGAGATTGATTGCGTGAAGGACAAGTGCCTCGTGCTTGCCTCTATGGACAACGAACATCAGAGGAGGCATGAGAATATAGACCTTGAATCCATATTTCTCCATACAAAAGAACTGTATGGAGAGCAATCTCGTATCGCAAGATACGAAGTGTCGAAGAAGTTATTTTCGGCAAAGTTGGCCGTCGGATCATCGGTAGCGGATCACGTGCTTAAGATGATTAGCTACATTGAGGAGCTCGCGGAACTTGGGACCACGTTGGAGAGTGAGCTCTATACGGACTTAATTCTCCAGTCCCTTCCTTCCACTTACGCCCAGTTTATACTGAACTTCAACTTACAAGAAAAAGAAGTTGAACTTTCAGAACTCCTCAACATGCTGAGGAGCGCAGAGGGCACACTACAGAAAAGTAGGGAAACATCCACTTTGTTTGTAGGAGGATCTTCTTCTTCTAGGTCCAAGGCGAAAGCCAAGGGAAAGAAGAGGAAAGCCCCCGCCAAACCAAGGGGCGGTGTTAGTAAAGTGGATATGAAGGGAAAGGAAAAAGCAACAAAGTTAGCGGGGAAGCTTGTGGGTAAAGAAGAATGCTTGTATTGTCATAAGAGTGGACACTGGAAGAAAGATTGCAGGGCTTGGAAGGCCAGGACACAGGAATTGAAGCAGGTTGCGGCTTCAGCTTCAGGTGGGTATGTTATTGAAAACTGTCTTTCAATAAACTCTACTTCCTGGGTATTGGATACCGGATCAGGATCTCATATCTGTAATTCTTTGCAGGCGTTGAGAAACTGTAGGGTTTTGAAGGCAGGTGACATGACCCTCAGAGTTGCGAAGGGAGCTAGCATGGATGCTAAAGCCGTGGGGGACTATCACTTGGGAATGTCAGATAGACATGTTTTGGTTTTACGCAATTGGTTTTTTGTACCCAACGCAACTTGTAATATCATTTCTGTATCTTTGGTTTCTAAAGAAGGTTATGAATTTGCGTTTGTAAGTAATGTTGTAAACATTCACCTTAATCAAGTTCTGATTGGGTCAGGTACACTGAGCAATGGTATATACGTGTTAAACCAACCACAGATTTTCAATGTCCAGAATACACACAAAAGAAAGTCTCCGGAAATCAAACAGACTTTCTTATGGCATTGTAGACTGGGTCACATCAATGAGAGAAGGTTGACTAAGTTACATACAGAAGGATATTTGGATCCGTTCGAATATCAATCGTATGCCACTTGTCAATCCTGTCTCAAAGGAAAGATGACAAAGACTCCGTTCACTAGACAAGGAGTAAGAGCGAGCGAGCTCTTGGGGCTCGTACACAGCGACGTGTGCGGTCCAATGTCTACACATGCACGAAGCGGTTATTCTTACTTCATTACTTTTACGGATGATTTTTCAAGGTACGGTTATGTCTTCTTAATGAAACATAAGTCCGAAGCCTTTGAAAAGTTCCAGGAATATAAGAATGAAGTAGAAAAACAAACCGGCAAAAGTATCAAGATTCTAAGATCGGATCGAGGTGGAGAATACTTAAGTGCCGAGTTCCTGAATTACTTAAAAGAGAATGGAATTCTCTCTCAGCTTACTCCTCCATAGACTCCGCAACATAACGGTGTATCGGAGAGACGGAACCGGACCCTATTGGATATGGTACGGTCCATGATGAGTAACGCTGAGTTACCACGATCATTCTGGGGGTATGCGCTAGAATCAGCTGCATACCTTTTGAACCGAGTTCCTACTAAGACTGTGCCTACCACACCATATGAAATGTGGTGTGGGAAGAGGCCCCATCTCAGTCACATTAAGACTTGGGGAAGTCCAGCTTTTGTTAAAAAGTAGCATGCGGACAAGCTCGAGGCACGCTCAGTACAGTGTAAGTTTGTGGGATATCCAAAGAATTCCAAGGGATATTTCTTCTACTGCGAAGAGGAACAAAAAGTTCTTGTTTCTCGTCATGCCCATTTTCTAGAACACCAGTTCTTAGAAAAGGAAATAAGTGGGAGCGCAGTAGAACTGGAAGAAATTCCAGAACCACGAGCTATTACTGAACGCTTAGTGGAACCAGAGGGTTCAAAAGAACAGGACATTCCTACGCCGCTCCGCAGGAGTAGTAGGCAGTCTCATCCGTCCGAGAGATACTACGATTTTCTCATAGACGGGGATAGAGAGGATTGCATCATAGATTATGATGAGCCTACTAGCTTCGAGCAGGTCGTTCAGAGCGTTGACTCGGTAAAATGGCTGGATGCAATGCGGACCGAAATGGAGTCCATGTACACCAACAAAGTATGGACGTTGGACATTGCTCCAGACGGGGTAAAACCCGTAGGATGCAAGTGGATCTTCAAAAGGAAGATTGGTGTAGATGGACAAGTTGAGACCTATAAAGCTAGACTTGTTGCAAAGGGTTTTCGTCAAAGACCTGGTTTGGACTATGACGAAACCTTTTCTCCAGTGGCTATGCTGAAATCCATTCGGATCCTTCTTGCCATTGCTGCCTTCCACGATTATGAGATTTGGCAGATGGACGTAAAGACCGCTTTTCTAAATGGAAATTTAGAGGAGTGTGTCTATATGGATCAGCCAGAGGGTTTCATTCAGAGTGGGAGCAGCGGAAAAGTGTGCAAGTTGCTTAAGTCCATCTAAAGCAGGCATCGCGGAGTTGGAACATCTGTTTTGATGAGACGGTCAAGAAATTTGGCTTTATCAAAAATCCAGATGAACCATGCATCTATAGTAGATTTGTAGCGAGAACTGTAGTATTCCTCGTTTTATACGTGGATGACATTCTCTTAATAGGAAATGACATTCCTATGCTACAATCTGTCAAGGGGTTCTTATCACACAGGTTCTCCATGAAAGACCTGGGTGATGCCTCATACATTCTGGGTATCCGGATCTACCGTGACAGATCCAAGAGGATATTAGGACTTTCACAGTCCAGGTACATCGACACCATACTGAAGAGATTCAGTATGGAAGATTCCAAGCGCGGTAACCTACCGTCTTGTCACGGGATCACCCTCTCTAAAGAGATGTCTCCCAAGACAGATTTGGAGAGGGATCGCATGTCTATTATACCCTACGCTTCTGCGGTAGGCTCTATAATGTATGCGATGTTGTGTACCAGACCGGATGTAGCTTATGCACTGAGTGTGGTAAGCCGGTATCAGTCAAACCCTGGGGAGAAACACTGGATAGCGGTAAAGAACATTCTCAAGTACCTGAGAAGGACTAAGGAGATGTTCTTGGTGTATGGCGGAAAAGACATCCAGATCGAGGCCTTTGCTGACTCCAGCTTCCAGAGTGACAAGGATGATTCCAAGTCCATGTCGGGTTTTGTCTTTACCCTCAATGGAGGGGCGGTGTGTTGGAAGAGTTCCAAACAGGAAACCGTTGCAGACTTGACGATGGAAGCGTAATACATCGCTGCATCTGATGCCGCAAAAGAAGCTGTCTGGATGAGGAAGTTCTTGAAAGAACTTCAGGTGGTTCCGTCCATTGTTGATCCAATACCTCTGTATTGCGACAACAACGGGGCTATAGCTTTAGCGAAGGAACCCAGGTCCCATCAGAAATCCAGAAACATCTTGAGGCGGTATCACCTGATCAGGGAGATCGTGGATCGCCAGGAGATCGAGGTTCGGAGGGTTGCTTCAGAAGAAAACACTGCAGATCCATTCACCAAGGCCTTACCCCAGACTCAGTTCGAGCGGCTGATCGAGATGATAGGTCTTCGATACGCCAGTACATGGCCTTAGTGCAAGTGGGAGATTGTTAGTGTATATGCCCTAGAGGCCATTACTGTATCATACTGGTTTGTATATTACTTAATGGAAGCTTGGGATATTCACCTTGTATAAACAATCTTGCTCAATATAGTAGTATGCTACTTGGTTTGTTTCTACTTCAATGTGTATATGTGTTTATTTTAGTATATCACCTATACACATTAGTGGAGCCTTTAGGATCTTTGCTTGATTACCAGCGTTGTGATGGCAGTCACACTAGTGGGGGCTGGGTAATCTATAAGCACATCCTTATACAGGTCCCTAGTCGCAGGACTGTCGAGACAGGCCATCGATACTCCGGAGTAGACTAGCGTTTGTGCTTCTCATCCCAGTGTGGGAGATGGTCTGTCCCACAACCATCAGTACGTCGTAATGGAGATAGTATACGGGTGCTCGTTGGGTTACGAGTACACTGGACAGGACTCGTCAGGAACTGACAAGTTGGTATTATACCTATCGTCAGTTATCAGTTCCCAGGTGACATGAGTACAGCTTAGTCCGCTGACTTGACACTGTCACTTCGCCTCGAGTGTTTTCCCACTATACTTTGATTACTACCCTACCACGGCTCAAAGGAGCCGTGCAAACAAGTAGTAGTTGGTACAGTCCCGAAGCACTTGGAGGCAGTGATGGTTAGACAGGATTCGTCTCTCCCGGTATTGGGAGTTGACATCGCGCTGTGTCTAGGAGAGCCATTACACGAGTAGTCCCTGGCCAGGGCAATCGAGATATACTGGTAGGCTTCCAGTGTTATCTCAGGGTGTTTTGGGCTTCACTCCGACACGACTTGTACCGCTATTAGGGGACTGACGTTTACCGCCCGTTAGGCCCGCCATGCGATGTATCAGACGAACAGACCGGGCTGTACGGAAATTATCACATTCAGACTCAGTAGGAGTTCAGATGGGGTTCACCTCGTCAGTCTTCTTATCGGCATCTACCCGGGGACCGTTACGCACAGCTAATGCCGCTTGCGGTCTGTGGTTAAACCCACTGCCAGCGTAGTGTCGAGTCTTTAGAGTCTCACACAGAGGGCTATTCGCCGTTGGGCAAAACAGAGTAGAAGTCGCATGGTTTTGCGACAGGGTTCGTTCTCATCCGCGCACTTGTGCACGTTTGGAGTCCGGACGGATATTACTAGCGGGCTCTGGTTTGAGCCAGATACTAGTATATGTTTTGGGGTTAGTTTTATCTCATTATGTTCATGTTCCTCGGAACAAGAATGCGGGTGTGTATGCACAGTTGTTTGAGGCGGAGGAAGAGGATTTTCATTAGGGTTTCGGAACGGGTGTGTATGCACAGTTGACAGTCGTCTTTTTCCAAACCCTAATGAATTTATGATATATCAATTAATAATATTAATTAAATGAAATTGTGTCATGGTTGGATTTGTTGACTTCTTGACCACGGTTGACTTGTTGACCATGGTTGAAAGTTTGACCATTATCATTACATATCAAAGATGCTCTTTGATTCTAGCAAAACCATTTAATGAATGTAATGATAATGGTCATTCCAAACCATCCATCAACTATTTCATTTTTATTATTATTATTAATTTGATAATTCTTTTCATTTTGTTATGGTTGTAAAATGAGAAGGATATATTTCATTCTATCATAACTCTTCACTCTCTTCTTCTTCCTCCTCCTCTAGTTCAAGGAGCTTCCTTCTCATGTGTTGAGAATCCCTCTCCTTGAGATAAAAACACCCCAAAGCCACTCTCTACTCACTCTAGGGTTAGAGGTTTAGCAAACCAAAGATCCTAGTTCTCTCAAAGTTCGAGAAAGGAGCACGAAGGTTGAACCCTCATGTGGATCCATCTTTGACGGAAGAAGGCGACGAGGAAAGCACCATCCAAGCTCTACAAAGGTTTCAAGAAGAAGGAGTTCAGGTTAGGTATAACATCTTTTCCGAGTAGCTAACTCTCTTTAGCTTTGTAGCTAGTTTAGTTTAGCAAAGATCCCGACTTTTGTTAGTCCATGTTGCCTAATGCGCTAAAAATTTGTTTTTTATACCGTTTCCGCCTCCCCGCAAGAACCGGGGTTGGCAACGTGGACTTACACTCTCCCTCTGTCTCAAGAAACTGTGCATACGCACCCGTATTCGTGATCCGAGGAACATGAATACAAGGAGATAAAACCAATCCCAAATCATATACTAGGATCCGGCTTAAACCAAAGCCCGCTAGTATAAGCTGTCCGGACAGCAAACGTGCACAAGTACGCGGATGCGAATGAACCCTGTCGCAAAACCATGCGACCTCTAATCATTTTGCCTAAAGGCGAATAGCTCTCTGTGTGGGACTCTAAAGACTCGACACTACGCTGGCAGTGGGTTTAACCACAGACCGCAAGCGGCACTAGCTGTACGTAACGGTCCGCAGGTAGATGTCGATAAGAAGACTGACGAGGTGAACCCCATCTGAACTCCTACTAAGCCTGTATGTGACAATCTCCGCACAGTCCGGTCTGTTCGTCTGATACATTGCATGGCGGGCCTAGGGGGGCGGTGAACGTCAGTCCCCTAATAGCGGTACAAGTCGTGTCGGAGTGTAGCCCAGAACACCCTGAGATAACACTGGAAACCTACCAGTATATCTCGCTTGCCCTGGCCAGGGACTACTCGTGTAATGGCTCTCCTGGACACAGCGCGATGTCAACCCCCAATACCGGGAGAGACGAATCCTGTCTAACTGTTACTGCCTCCAAGTGCTTCGGGACTGCACCCAAAAACTACCTGTTTGCACGACTCCTTTGAGCCGTGGTAGGGTAGCAATCAAAGTGCAGTGGGAACACACTCGAGGAGAAGTGACAGTGACAAGTCAGCGGACTAAGCTGTACTCATGTCACCTGGGAACTGATAACTGACGATAGGTATAATACCAACCAACAGTTCCCGACAAGTCCTGTCCAGTGTACTCGTAATCTAACGAGCACCCGCATACTATCTCAAGTACGACGTACTGACGGCTGTAGGACAGACCGTCTCCCACACTGGGATGGGAAGCGAATACGCTAGTCTACTCCGGAGTATCGATGCCCTGTCTCGATAGTCCAACGACTAGGGACCTGTATAAGGATGTGCTTATAGATCACCCCGCTCCATGAGTGTGAGCGCCATCACAACGCTGGTAATCAAGCAAAGATCCTAAGGGCTCTACTAATATGTATATCAGCAATATGCTAAAAGAAACACATGCACATATTAAAGCAGAGACAAACCAAGTAGCATACTACCATTTCGAGCAAGATTGTATATACAACTGTGAATATCCCAAGCTTCCATCAAGTAATATACAAACTAGTATGATACAGTAATGGCCTCTAGGGCATATACACTAACAATCTCCCACTTGCACTAAGGCCATATACTGGCGTATCGAAGACCTATCATCTCGATCAGCCGCTCGAACTGAGTCTGGGGCAAGGCCTTGGTGAATGGATCTGCTGTGTTATCTTCAGAAGCAACCCTCCGAACCTCGATCTCCTGGCGATCCACGATCTCCCTGATCAGGTGATACCGCCTCAAGATGTGTCTGGATTTCTGATGGGACCTGGGTTCCTTCGCTAAAGCTATAGCCCCGTTGTTGTCGCAATACAGAGGTATTGGGTCAACAATGGACGGAACCACCTGAAGTTCTCTCAAGAACTTCCTCATCCAGACAGCTTCTTTTGCGGCATCAGATGCAGCGATGTATTCCGCTTCCATAGTCGAGTCAGCAACGGTTTCCTGTTTGGAACTCTTCCAACACACCGCCCCTCCATTATGGGTGAAGACAAAACCCGACATGGACTTGGAATCATCCTTGTCACTCTGGAAGCTGGAGTCAGCAAAGGCCTCAATCTGGAGGTCTTTTCCGCCATACACCAAGAACATCTCCTTAGTCCTTCTCAGGTACTTGAGAATGTTTTTTACTGCTATCCAATGTTTCTCCCCAGGGTTTGACTGATACCTGCTTACCACACTCAGTGCATAAGCCACATCCGGTCTGGTACACAACATCGCATACATTATAGAGCCTACCGCAGAAGCGTAGGGTATAATAGACATGCGATCCCTCTCCAAATCAGTCTTGGGAGACATCTCTTTGGAGAGGGTGATCCCGTGACAAGCCGGTAGATTACCGCACTTGGAATCTTCCATACTGAATCTCTTCAGTATGGTGTCGATGTACCTGGACTGCGAAAGTCCTAATATCCTCTTGGATCTGTCACGGTAGATCCGGATACCCAGAATGTATGAGGCATCACCCAGGTCTTTCATGGAGAACCTGTGTGACAAGAACCCCTTGACAGATTGTAGCATAGGAATGTCATTTCATATTAAGAGAATGTCATCCACGTATAAAACGAGGAATACTACAGTTCTCGCTACAAATCTACAATAGATGCATGGTTCATCTGGATTTTTGATAAAGCCAAATTCTTTGACCGTCTCATCAAAACAGATGTTCCAACTCCGCGATGCCTGCTTCAGTCCATTAATGGACTTAAGCAACTTGCACACTTTTCCGCTGCTCCCACTCTGAATGAAACCCTCTGGCTGGTCCATATAAACACACTCCTCTAAATGTCCATTTAGAAAAGCTGTCTTTACGTCCATCTGCCAAATCTCATAATCGTGGAAGGCAGCAATGGCAAGAAGGATCCGAATGGATTTCAGCATAGCTACTGGAGAAAAGGTTTCGTCATAGTCCAAACCAGGTCTTTGACGAAAACCCTTTGCAACCAGTCTAGCTTTATAGGTCTCAACCTGTCCATCTACACCAATCTTCCTTTTGAAGATCCACTTGCATCCTACGGGTTTTACCCCATCTGGAGCAATGTCCAACGTCCATACTTTGTTGGTGTACATGGACTCCATTTCGGTCCGCATTGCATCCAGCCATTTTACCGAGTCGACGCTCTGAATGGCTTGCTGGAAGCTAGTAGGCTCATCAGAATCTATGATGCAATCCTCTCTATCCCCGTCAATGAGAAAACCGTAGTATCTCTCGGACGGATGAGACTGCCTACTACTCCTGCGGAGTGGCGTGGGAATGTCCTGATCTTTCGAACCATCTGGTTCTACTAAGCTTTCAGTAATAGCTCGTGGTTCTGGAATTTGTTCCAGTTCTATTGTGCTCCCACTTAATTATTTTTCTATGAACTGGTGTTCTAGAAAGTGGACATGGCGAGAAACAAATACCTTTTGTTCCTCTTCGGAATAGAAGAAATATCCCTTGGAGTTCTTTGGATATCCCACAAACTTGCACTCTACTGAGCGTGCCCCGAGCTTTTCCGCATGCTGCTTTTTTACAAAAGCTGGACATCCCCATGTCTTAATGTGATTAAGATAGGGTCTCTTCCCACACCACATCTGATATGGTGTAGTAGGCACAGTCTTAGTTGGAACCCGGTTCAAAAGGAATGCAGCTGATTCTAGCGCATATCCCCAGAATGATCGCGGCAACTCAGCGTTACTCATCATGGACCGTACCATATCCAATAGGGTTCGGTTCCGTCTCTCCGATACACCGTTATGTTGCGGAGTGTATGGAGGAGTAAGCTGAGAGAGAATTCCATTCTCTTTTAAGTAACCCAGGAACTCGGCACTCAAGTATTCACCACCTCGATCAGATCTTAGTGTCTTGATAATTTTGCCTGTTTGTTTTTCTACTTCATTCTTATATTCCTGGAATTTTTCAAAATCCTCGGATTTATGTTTCATTAAGAATACATAACCATACCTTGAAAAGTCATCCGTAAAAGTAATGAAGTAAGAAAAACTGCTTCGCGCATGTGTAGACATTGGACCGCACACGTCGTTGTGTACGAGTCCCAAGAGCTCGCTCGCTCTTACTCCGTGTCCAGTGAACGGAGTCTTTGTCATCTTTCCTTTGAGACAGGATTGACAAGTTGCATACGACTGATATTCGAATGGATCCAAATATCCTTCTGTGTGTAACTTAGTCAACCTTCTCTCATTGATGTGACCCAGTCTACAATGCCATAAGAAAGTTTTATTGATTTCTGGAGACTTTCTTTTGTGTGTATTCTGGACATTGAAAATCTGTGGTTGGTTTAATTCGTATATACCGTTGTTCAATGTACCTGACCCAATCAAAACATGATTAAGGTGAATGTTCACTACATTACTTACAAATGCAAATTCATAACCTTCTTTAGATAATAAAGATACAGAAATGATATTACAGGTTGCATTTGGTACATAATAACAACTACGCAAAACCAAAAAGTGTCCATCCGACAATCCCAGGTGATAGTCCCCCACGGCCTCAGCATCCATGCTAGCACCGTTTGCAACTCTGAGGGTCATGTCACCTGCCTTCAAAACACTACGCTTTCTCAACGCCTGCAAAGAATTACAGATATGAGATCCTGATCCGGTATCCAATACCCAGGATGTAGAGTTTATTGATAGACAGTTTTCAATAACATACACACCTGAAGCTGAAGCTGCAACTCGCTTCAAATCCTGTGTTCTGGCCTTCCAAGCCTTGCAATCTTGTTTGCAGTGACCACTTTTGTGACAGTAGAAGCATTCTTCCTTCCCCACCAGCTTTCCCGCTATCTTTGTTGCTTTTCCTTTTCCCTTCGTATCCACTTTACCGACACCGCCTCTTGGTTTGGCGGGGGCTTTCTTCTTCTTACCCTTGGCTTTCGCCCTGGATCTAGAAGAGGAAGATCCTCCTACAAACAAAGTGGATGTCTCCCTACCTTTCTGTAGGGTGCCCTCAGCACTCCTCAACATGTTCAGAAGTTCGGAGAGTTCAACCTCCTTTCCTTGTATGTTGAAGTTAAGAATAAACTGGGCGTAAGTGGAAGGAAGGGACTGGAGAATCAAATCGGTATAGAGTTCATTCTCCAACGTCGTCCCAAGGTCCCCGAGCTCCTCAATTGTCACGACCCGAAAGAACGGAACATGACCGGCACTTAAATTACGAACGTCTCGAGGCGTATGTAATCTAAGTAAACCGAAAACCCAGAAATCCAAACCAAGAAAAGTAGTAGAGTGCAGGAAAAACCAACTTAAAACAAGTAATTTCAATAGCATAAGCCGAATTATGCGGTTTTTTTAAAACATCAAAAATTTACTGAAAATTTCGGCAGAGTCTCGTTTGTAAATACTGGCCCCCAAACGGGATACAACATGAATAGTATACGAAATCAAGAAAAAGGCATCCCCAAGCGGGAGCTAGCTCTTCGTCAATCGACGGTCACAACCACACAAGCAATATAATATACAACGCCAACAGCGAGGATCAAAAACTCAAAAGGGAACTCAAAACCACCAGAAATATAACGAGCGACTCTAAGGTCGAAAGAATAAACGACACTGGTCTCTATCTCAATAGATACACGTTTGGTTGATGGAACTTCTAAATACAACAGAATAATGATATATAATGGGGGTATGATACAAGTAAACCCACCTACTAGCAAATCACCCGAATGAAACTGAGCCCGCAAGCCGTAATGAAACCTGTACGGCAAATCTGCAAGAAACTGGGGCACAACGGGGGTGAGTTGCCAAATCGTGAATAGAAAAACATCTACGCACAGAAATCGCATAAATAACGCAACCTAGGTCAATGATCATAATATATCCTCAAATATAAGTATAACAGGAAGCCTATAACAATGACTAGGGTAATATCTAACCCGAGTATAATTTCATGTGCCCGTGTCAGTGCCTCAGGTAGCAATATATCATATGAATGAGTTATGAATGCATGAAACATAATACATGTAAATGAAGAAACTGTTTTCATAAATTAGTGAGATTTCCTTCGTATTTTTAAACTGAGGTATCATAATGAAATCAGTATCAACAGTGTCTAGCATCGACACAAAACATAAATCTCACTGTCTCGAAATATCAATGTCTCAAGCTCAATATCTAGGGCGCCGTCAGTCCGGACCGGCCCCTACCATCCATCTCAAGACCACGACGGTATCCTCCGGATATCCGACGCGTCGGGTAATATCACCGGTAGGTAGTGCTCCCCAGCCAGGCTCAACGTCAACACCACATTCCTCTTGCCCCGGGGTACCATACCGGGCCCACCATGTACCTGTGACGGTTCCTCCACTCCTCGACACGGATCTCCAAAACCACAGCAAACTCATGGTGGACGACACTTTACATCACTAGAAAACCGCAACATTTTATATTTTAAAAGATCATAAGTTGTAAATTTTGCGGCTTTCCCCGAAATCCAGAAATATCATAAATCTCAAGAAATCATCACAAGTGCATATGTCAATGATAATGAACTAGGCATGAACAACTGAATAACAGTATGCATGAAGTGGTAGGTAATAACTACAATGCCTAATATGGCATATAAGGGAAGTACACTAATATCATGTCAAAACTACCAGCTAACAATCTAAGTCAAGCAATTATATTCTCTAAAGTGTACGTGACATGGCAATTACCGATGAAGATGTGTGTGAGCCGGCAAGTAGGTGTACGTGGTACATACGCATCATCGGTAATGGTGCTGGTGTCCTAACAGCATGATATCAATAATGGAATATGCAGCAAAATAAATATGCGAGGCAGAGCGAACAGCAATAATGTGCGGGAGCTGAATACTAGACACAACGATAACTAATCTGCAATAATCTAATATAAGTCCTACGAATGGTGCCTTTTGAAATAACACGAATCATGGGGTTTTGAAAATAGGGGCTACGGTGTTTTTATGAAAAGATACGTCGTTTTTGAAATATCCGTAGATTCCCTTGAGCTGTCTTTAAAAATGCCCACGATTCGTTAGTTTTTGAAATATGTAAGAAGTCTAATCTAATCTAACAACTACACTAAACTATACGGCTGAACTAACAAGCTGAACTACAGGTAAGGAAACTGCCTATCATCTGAGTCGATACATATACATACATGTATATGTATAGTCGGTGATCCCGCCTCAATAATATCATATCCGATACCATATCTATAATCAGGCATCCCAAGTCAAGAGTGCGGATCAATCATCAATATAGCTCGTACGTAAATCCGTCGTACGGCATCCCAATCTGGGTACGGGTCAATATCACATTCATCATACTATTCACCTGGTATCCTCTTTATCAAATATCATGATCGGGGTACTGATCTACGTCTAGTACCATACTGATACCGCCTACGTATGCATGGACGTGTGTGAAACTCTACGTCAAGGACCCGCTACAACGTCATGTCGTATCTAAGATACGAACCCTGCTATATCACCGATCTCACGGCCTCAAATCAAATCTCATCGACTCAGCTCAATCCCAAGTATCATCCTCAATCCGTATGTGAACACATAGTCCCATACCCATGTGAACACATAACTATAAAGAAGCCCATGAGCACATATCAATAGGAATGTATGCAAGTATGTATGTGTGTATGTGTGTGTAACACTACCCTAGGGTTCGCAACACTAAAGTAATCCAACACACCAATATCCATCCTAAGCATCGTTATTAATCCCAAATAACATATAATTATTGTTGGAGTGTATACGCATCCGTATACACCACCACGGACTGCGGGGGTGCTATACGCCATCCACCCGACTTCTCCCCGTAGATACAAATCTACTCACCTGGTCCTCGCTAGCCGGTGCCGACGTCGCCACGCGCTTGCTTGTCATCTCGAAGTCCACATGGGGGTACCTATATATCATAACGCACCATATCTCATTAAAATCCGACTCATGATCAAAACGATGCACGAATCCCACATAGGTCAAAACCTATGGTTGCTTTCACAAATCAACCCAAAAACCCTCGACGTCGGCGTACAAACGCCAAACCATCGAGAAAAACCCAATCACACTCATTTGCACAATTACAAGCACTAATTATAATATAAAATAGCTTAAAATTCCCAAAAACCCCAATTTCACTTAAAAAGTCGTTTTTCCGAAAATCTAGCAAGCACAATTTGCCGTTTGTACAAAACATGATGTTTAAATGAATGTAGCGGCCAATATACTTATTAAATATCTTAAATAAGTCATAGAAACAAATTTCCGGAATTTAATCTCATTAAATTCCAAAAACCCTAATATTCTAGTTTACAAAATACCCTTTTTACAATTTCATTGCAAAAATGCACAAACTACAATTTAGGTTGGATTTCCATGAACTAAAGTGTTAAACTACACTTAATAAAGTTAATAATATGATAAAATCCCTAACCATATTTTAATTCTCGATTTAACACAATATTTACAAAAACTAGGTTGCAATTTTAACCAATTTCGACCATTTTATAGCAAAATGCACATACAACAATTTACAATTTATCTTCTAGATTAGGTTTAACATGTATTAACATGCTAACTACACCATGCAACCTTAAACAAGTGACAACAACCCTATTAAATTTAAAACCCTAACTTTTCAATTCAAACTCCTTCTCTTTAGATTTCCAAACTTGCAATTAAACCATATTTAAGCACCTAATAAGATACATTAAGGAATTTAACCCAACAATTGACCAATAGGTTAGGATTTATACCTTAAAACCATCTTGAGATCAACATGAAACTAGACCTCCAAATTGAAATCTTTGCACCAAGATCCATGCTTAAAGAGATAAGAGAAAATGGGTAGGGCTTTGATTTGCATTTTAGCTTTGATTTTTGATGGAAATGGGTGAATTTTTTTGATGGAAAATGAGAGGAGAAGAGGGAGGGAGGGGCTGCTGTTGGGGGCTGATAATTTCGGCCAGAAGTGGGTGAGGGGAGAGAGAGGGAGGTGAGGAAAATGCAAGGGAGGAAAGTCAAGGTCAAGGTAAGGTCAAAGTCTAACTACTTTATCTATTTTCTAATCTTTTCTTTTATTTCTTTTCATTTCTTTTTCTTTGCAAACCAAGTGGGGAAAAAGTGAGGGCTGCTGAATTTGGCTAAAGGGAGGAGTAAGTGGGGGTGTGTGGGTGTGGGCACGGGTGTGGGGTGATGAAAAATGATAAATACAATACCCCAAACATCCATTTACGCTAAAAAAAGCCTTTTTTCTTCAATAATTTTCTAAACCGTTTTGGCAAATGATTTCGTTCCAAAAACCACATGATAAATTTTTATTTAATGTTTTATGATGCACAAAATTTGTTTCAACTCATTCCAATTTGTAATTTTCCCTAATTAAATGTATTAATGACGGCTTAAAATAATAATAAAATAATATTTTTTTCAGAAAATTTGAAATTTCACCAGCGGCTCAATAAACACCAAATAATAGCAATTACATAGCTAAAATATGTATATTTAATTTTTATAATAAGATATTTGTATTTTGACTTTTTACAGAAAACCCCCTCATTTTACTGATTTTCCGAAATTTCACCGAAACGATTTTCAAAACGCTACAATCTTCCCTCCTTAAAGAAATTCGGTCCCCGAATTTAAATTCAAACTCCCCCAATTACTAAAACATCTAAGAAAAACCATCAAGTCGTCGGGGCTCCGAAATTGTAAATACATAAAACAAATCGTAGCGCAGCTCATGCGCTTGAAAAATGAGTATATAACTCAAATCAAAACTCCGTCAAGCATCCCGCGATCATCGGAGTCGTGGAGAAGACATCAATGCCAAATCCAAATCAAAACCAATATGATATAACTCGAAACTATAAATGTAAATATCGAATCTATATTTGTAAGTATCTGAAGGAAATGCATGCCAAATCTCTTTAAGTCGCTGTGCAACGCGTATAACACTGCACAGTGGCGGACGTCTACCATAAGAAAATAACTATATACATATATACCTTTGTTTGAAATGTACGTTCCGCCGTTTTGGAAACAATTTAGAAGGATCTCCTTGTTTTAAACATTTCGTGTCATATCAGACACGTAGGTAAATACTGAGGCTATAGCTCGCTTTTTGGAAATCCCTTCAATAACTATCAATGCATGCAAAATATATTACTGTCCTCTGACTAGTCCTGCTCAGTACGAAAACACATAGCAATATCATAAAAACGTACTGCTCTATACGAAATCAATTCTAAAATATGTACATGAATGCTACGTGCGTCTGGTGCGCACGGAAATCAAAATCCATGAATGTGCCATACATGCGCACAGAAACAACATCTAAGTGCATCGGGTGTGCACGAAACATCTGTCGTAGGCAACATGTGTGCCTGACAGCAAAATCAGGTGCATCTGACATGCACGAAAAATCTCGATTTAGTGCATCTGGTGTGCACCAAAATCGCATCTCAAGACATGCGCGAAAATTCAAATCAGGTGCATCCATCGTGCACGAAATCATGAAATCCAATATCAAGCGCCGAACGTGCGCAAAATCAATCAGGTGCACAAGGTGCCCAAAACAAATATCGAGTATCACAATCGAAATCGAAGTCCAGTGCATCTAAGTGCACAAAAGGCGTATCACTGCACTGCAAGCATATATGAACTATACAGAGTGCAGGAACGAAATCGTGTGCGTGCATACGCACAAAATCAACTCAAATGTCTGAAACCGTAAAATCACAAACATGTGAAACCCAAGCACGAAAACGATATCAAGTGCAACACTGTGAAAGAATCGTAAATTCTCAATCATCAAAATCAAATCATGCGAATAAATCACCCAAAAAATCGAAATCGATAATGGCGGAATAGTACCGCTCAAGTGCATCCTCTAAGAATCTCGGGCCAACTATCGCGGTCACTAGTGGGACGTCTCGTCGATGATCATGGACTCTGGCCTGCTGGTGTGCGTAACAATGACCACTCCTGGGTCAAGATCTCCACTATGAATTTCCAATCTCTCGGTCCATCGGCTCATCGGCCCTGTCAGGTGTGCTAACGGGGATGATCCCATTCTGGCACTTCTCTGGTCATCTCTCGGTCAATCATTGCGACCACTCATAAGACAGCATATCACTGGCGTCGGCCTCTGGCTCTCTGAATATACGTGACACATCTGATCCTGGGTGCAAGTATCATTGCAGCAGTGTCCTGGAAGGAATCCTGCTCACGGTCTCTTCCATGTCTCGTCCCTGCCAACTGTCCGGAAGTCATCGTCCTTTCCTATATCTGCATCTTGCTCCGGAACGGCTGCATACCCATCGCGACTCCTTCTGGAAGGTATATCCAGTACTCTGCCTCGGCATGCGTATCGCATCTCTGATGTCGGCGGAGTGGAACGTCGTCTTATCCAGATCTTGTACGGACCACTTTACTCCACTTTCTCTAATGTCGACTGCTTCGAAATCGTCTCATCATGGCTATATGGACTGAGCTCCAACGGCTATCCTCGTATCTGGAGTATCCCAAGAAATGCATCTCACCACCTAGCATCCGAATTAAGTCGAGCCATCCGACCGAGTCGTCAAAACCTTATAATCCCCCAAGAGCTCAACATCTTGGGCACAGTTTAATAGTATCGAGTACATACCACAGCATCGGTGGTCCAGCCGTAGAAGGGCAAACCCAAGCCTCACTAATGGCGCCGTAGAACTGTCGCAAACCCGAAGGTTCAAAGGCTTTCACACGGTCATTAAATCGAGTTAGGGTTTCATTCTTCTAGAGAGACCATAGAATTGCCTGCATGTCTTTCCGACTACTTTAAACTCGGATAAATAGGTTTCTGACATTCGATCGTCTCTGTCGACTCTCAACGTCTCCGCGTGAAATCGTCTCCAGCTGGAATCAATCTATCTGATGACCTCGCATCGGGGTAGGCGAACGATCCACAAGTCCTAGTCATTCATCCTCGATGACTAGCGACCTTCTATCATCTCTTAGTACAACTCGTTCTGCACTAATGCCAGCATCTGGGGCAATATCTCGTCGTTCGCAGCAATAACTAGCTCGCTCGTCTGCACGCTGAACAGTGCCTCGACCATCATGAATAAGCAACACACCAACGGTCATCAAAATCTGGTTGGCCTCTGTCAGTGGCCCAATCCTTTGATACTGATCGGCACGTCCGAGAAATCTCATAAAGGCGATCCGCCAAACGCTCGTGGCGCGGAAACACAGTAAAAAGACACATCTCCGCAATCGTGTGTCGCCGGAATTTCGCCCTGGTCAGTCCTCGTTCGTGACGAGCTTGTGCTGACCGCAACTCTAGCCGTAGCTCTCCCTGCCGGTAACCGTAGCAGCAAAACCAAGCTGGTACCGATGAGGCTAGATCAGGAAGGAATATAATACTGAACAAGGAAATGTACATCCTAAGGCTTCATAAGTGGAGTGGCGTGTCGTAAATATGCCGCGGAACATACCAACGATACGTCACTCTACTTTAGTCACCTATTCCATCAACCAAGGGTCATCCTACACTCCGAAGGTAAAACCTAACGCTCTGATACCAACTTTGTCACGACCCGAAAGAACGGAACATGACCGGCACTTAAATTATGAACGTCTCGAGGCTTACGTAATCTAAGTAAACCGAAAACCCAGAAATCCAAACCAAGAAAAGTAGTAGAGTGCAGGAAAAACCAACTTAAAACAAGTAATTTCAATAGCATAAGCCGAATTATGCGGTTTTTTTTAAAACATCAAAAATTTACTGAAAATTTCGGCAGAGTCTCCTTTGTAAATACTGGCCCCCAAACGGGATACAACATGAATAGTATACGAAATCAAGAAAAAGGCATCCCCAAGCGGGAGCTAGCTCTTCGTCAATCGACGGTCACAACCACACAAGCAATATAATATACAACGCCAACGGCGAGGATCAAAAACTCAAAAGGGAACTCAAAACCACCAGAAATATAACGAGCGACTCTAAGGTCGAAAGAATAAACGACACTGGTCTCTATCTCAATAGATACACGTTTGGTTGATGGAACTTCTAGATACAACAGAATAATGATATACAAGATATATAATGGGGGTATGATACAAGTAAACCCACCTACTAGCAAATCACCCGAATGAAACTGATCCCGCAAGCCGTAAAGAAACCTGTACGGAAAATCTGCAAGAAACTAGGGTACAACGGGGGTGAGTTGCCAACTCGTGAATAGAAAAACATCTACGCACAGAAATCGCATAAATAACGCAACCTAGGTCAATGATCATAATATATCCTCAAATATAAGTATAACAGGCAGCCTATAACAATGACTAGGGTAATATCTAACCCGAGTATAATTTCATGTGCCCGTGTCAGTGCCTCAGGTAGCAATATTTCATATGAATGAGGTATGAATGCATGAAACAGAATGCATGTAAATGAAGAAACTGTTTTCATAAATTAGTGAGATTTCCTTCGTATTTTTAAACTGAGGTATCATAATGAAATCAGTATCAACAGTGTCTAGCTTCGACACAAAACATAAATCTCACTGTCTCGAAATATCAATGTCTCAAGCTCAATATCTAGGGCGCCGTCAGTCCGGACCGGCCCCTACCATCCATCTCAAGACCACGACGGTATCCTCCGGATATCCGACGCGTCGGGTAATATCACCGGTAGGTAGTGCTCCCTAGCTAGGCTCAACGTCAACACCACATTCCTCTTGCCCCGGGGTACCATACCGGGCCCACCATGTACCCGTGACGGTTCCTCCACTCCTCGACGCGGATCTCCAAAACCACAGCAAACTCATGGTGGACGACACTTTACATCACTAGAAAACCGCAACATTTTATATTTTAAAAGATCATAAGTTGTAAATTTTGCGGCTTTCCCCGAAATCCAGAAATATCATAAATCTCAAGAAATCATCACAAGTGCATATGTCAATGATAATGAACTAGGCATGAACAACTGAATAACAGTATGCATGAAGTGGTAGGTAATAACTACAATGCCTAATATGGCATATAAGGGAAGTACACTAATATCATGTCAAAACTACCAGCTAACAATCTAAGTCAAGCAATTATATTCTCTAAAGTGTACGTGACATGGCAATTACCGATGAAGATGTGTGTGAGCCGGCAAGTAGGTGTACGTGGTACATACGCATCATCGGTAATGGTGCTGGTGTCCTAACAGCATGATATCAATAATGGAATATGCAGCAAAATAAATATGCGAGGCAGAGCGAACAGCAATAATGTGCGGGAGCTGAATACTAGACACAACGATAACTAATCTGCAATAATCTAATATAAGTCCTACGAATGGTGCCTTTTGAAATAACACGAATCATGGGGTTTTGAAAATAGGGGCTACGGTGTTTTTATGAAAAGATACGTCGTTTTTGAAATATCCGTAGATTCCCATGAGCTGTCTTTAAAAATGCCCACGATTCGTTAGTTTTTGAAATATGTAAGAAGTCTAATCTAATCTAACAACTACACTAAACTATACGGCTGAACTAACAAGCTGAACTACAGGTAAGGAAACCGCCTACCATCTGAGTCGATACATATATATACATGTATATGTATAGTCGGTGATCCCGCCTCAATAATATCATATCCGATACCATATCTATAATCAGGCATCCCAAGTCAAGAGTGCGGATCAATCATCAATATAGCTCGTACGTAAATCCGTCGTACGGCATCCCAATCTGGGTACGGGTCAATATCACATTCATCATACTATTCACCTGGTATCCTCTTTATCAAATATTATTATCGGGGTACTGATCTACGTCTAGTACCATACTGATACCGCCTACGTATGCATGGATGTGTATGAAACACTACGTCAAGGATCCGCTACAACGTCATGTCGTATCTAAGATACGAACCCTGCTATATCACCGATCTCACGGCCTCAAATCAAATCTCATCGACTCAGCTCAATCCCAAGTATCATCCTCAATCCGTATGTGAACACATAGTCCCATACCCATGTGAACACATAACTATAAAGAAGCCCATGAGCACATATCAATAGGAATGTATGCAAGTATGTATGTGTGTATGTGTGTGTAACACTACCCTAGGGTTCGCAACACTAAAGTAATCCAACACACCAATATCCATCCTAAGCATCGTTATTAATCCCAAATAACATATAATAATTGTTGGTGTGTATACGCATCCGTATACACCACCACGGACTGCGGGGGTGCTATACGCCATCCACCCGACTTCTCCCCGTAGATATAAATCTACTCACCCGGTCCTCGCTAGCCGGTGCCGACGTCGCCACGCGCTTGCTTGTCGTCTCGAAGTCCACATGGGGGTACCTATATATCATAACGCACCATATCTCATTAAAATCCGACTCATGATCAAAACGATGCACGAATCCCACATAGGTCAAAACCTATGGTTGCTTTCACAAATCAACCCAAAAACCCTCGACGTCGGCGTACAAACGCCAAACCATCGAGAAAAACCCAATCACACTCATTTGCACAATTACAAGCACTAATTATAATATAAAATAGCTTAAAATTCCCAAAAACCCCATTTTCACTTAAAAAGTCGTTTTTCCGAAAATCTAGCAAGCACAATTCACCGTTTGTACAAAACATGATGTTTAAATGAATGTAGCGGCCAATATACTTATTAAATATCTTAAATAAGTCATAGAAACAAATTTCCGGAATTTAATCTCATTAAATTCCAAAAACCCTAATATTCTAGTTTACAAAATACCCTTTTTACAATTTCATAGCAAAAATGCACAAACTACAATTTAGGTTGGATTTCCATGAACTAAAGTGTTAAACTACACTTAATAAAGTTAATAATATGATAAAATCTCTAACCATATTTTAATTCTCGATTTAACACAATATTTACAAAAACTAGTTTGCAATTTTAACCAATTTCGACCATTTTGTAGCAAAATGCACATACAACAATTTACAATTTATCTTCTAGATTAGGTTTAACATGTCTTAACATGCTAACTACACCATGCAACCTTAAACAAGTGACAACAACCCTATTAAATTTAAAACCCTAACTTTTCGATTCAAACTCCTTCTCTTTAGATTTCCAAACTTGCAATTAAACCATATTTAAGCACCTAATAAGATACATTAAGGAATTTAACCCAACAATTGAACAAGAGGTTAGGATTTATACCTCAAAACCATCTTGAGATCAACATGAAACTAGACCTCCAAATTGAAATCTTTGCACCATGATCCATGTTTAAAGAGATAAGAGAAAATGGGTAGGGCTTTGATTTGCATTTTAGCTTTGATTTTTGATGGAAATGGGTGAATTTTTTTGATGGAAAATGAGAGGAGAAGAGGGAGGGAGGAGCTGCTGTTGGGGGCTGAGAATTTCGGCCAGAAGTGGGTGAGGGGAGAGAGAGGGAGGTGAGGAAAATGCAAGGGAGGAAAGTCAAGGTCAATGTAAGGTCAAAGTCTAACTACTTTATCTATTTTCTAATCTTTTCTTTTATTTCTTTTCATTTCTTTTTCCTTTGCAAACCAAGTGGGGAAAAAGTGAGGGCTGCTGAATTTGGCTAAGGGGAGGAGTAAGTGGGGGTGTGTGGGTGTGGGCACGGGTGTAGGGTGATGAAAAATGATAAATACAATACCCCAAACATCTATTTACGCTAAAAAAAGTCTTTTTTCTTCAATAATTTTCTAAACCGTTTTGGCAAATGATTTCGTTCCAAAAACCATATGATAAATTTTTATTTAATGTTTTATGATGCACAAAATTTGTTTCAACTCATTCTAATTTGTAATTTTCCCTAATTAAATGTATTAGTGACAGCTTAAAATAATAATAAAATAATATTTTTTTCAGAAAATTTGAAATTTCACCAGCGGCTCAATAAACACCAAATAATAGAAATTACATAGCTAGAATATGTATATTTAATTTTTATAATAAGATATTTGTATTTTGACTTTTTACAGAAAACCCCCTCATTTTACTGATTTTCCGAAATTTCACCGAAACGATTTTCAAAACGCTACATCAATGTAGCCAATCATCTTAAGCACGTATTCCGCTACCGATGATCCGACGGCCAACCTTGCCGAAAACAACTTCTTCGACACTTCCTATCTTGCGATACGAGACTGCTCTCCATACAGTTCTTTTGTATGAAGAAATATGGACTCTATGTCCATATTCTCGTGCCTCCTCTGATGTTCGTTGTCCATCGAGGCTAGTACGGGGCATCTGGCCTTCGCGCAATCTATTTCCCAGGTCTTGTAAATTTCCCTATCTACGACACTGGTTTTGGGACCTGGGACAGGGGGAGCTTTGGTGGTAAGGACATACTCCAACTTGTCGTAAGTGATTGCCATCTTGACATTCCTGAGCCAATCTTTGTAGTTTGGCCCTGTCAATATGTTTTTATCTAGTAATAACTTAAGTCCGGTCATGTTGAATGGTCGCTGCAATTAGGTGAGAGAAAAGAAACACTTTAGAATGATGCTCTTGCAAGTTTAGAGTGGTTTTTAATTTGTCTAAACTGGATGGCTCCCACTGTCTCTCGAATCCCTTCTCAAACCGTAAAGAAAGGATTAGTCAGGATCACTCTTACCGTACAATACTTGCTTAACCGTTCAGCCAGGCCAGTGTCGGTACTTCGAGGGAGGTTTTCCAACGCTTTCGCGAAGTTCCTTAATTAAGTAACCTCTTTTCCCTGTGGGCGTAGCCCCGCTAACACCTTTCTAGACACCTACTATGTTTATAGCATTGATCGTTAAGTGAGAGTTTTCCCGAGGAGTAGCATATACTCACAGTAGGATCGGGATCCAAATATCATCGCGTGATAAAACCGAAGGAATCCAACCAGAATCATCACACTCCAAATGGTATGCAACGCTATCAAGTTTCAGTACTTATGAAACTCCCTATGTGGATTTTTGCCACATGCTCTTATGACCTTGACTTTGGCCAAAATATCATAAGTCACATGTCAAGTTCTACCCGTCATTCTCCAGGTTAATTTGGACCCACCCGTACCTACCCTTGACTTTGGCCAAAATGGCAGCACGACTGTCCCAAACCAACGCATCTATCTATGCTGCACATGAATACCCAATAGCTACCAATCACTATGCCTTGACATTGGCCAAAATACATAGCTTGAATACTTTTTGACCATTCATGTGGAATGACGGAGGGCTATGAATGGTTTTGGCGAAACCGTGAACGTAGTGAACTTGATCTAATCGATGGAACGAGATAGCTTTTGAAAGGAGTGGTTCAAGCTCCGCGTTTAAAAGTTTAGTTTTGAAAAGAACCGAGTGGTTTTCAAAGTGTTCCAATCGACTTATACTTGGTTTATTTTCTTGCATTAGTTCTTTTAATGCGTCCCATCATTTAATCCTACCATTGCAGAAAACAACCAAAATATGACGTACGCTTATGCCATTCGCATTCGCCACGGGGCCCCGTCATCACCCGTTAGGTTACTTAACTAACGACAGAGCGGGGGCTGGGCAAGAGCGGCTGTAAAACATAAGCAACGCTTAAATAGTTATCATATATAAATATATAGCAATGATAGACATTACAGATCACAGATGAATACATTCGATATATTAGGAATCCGCAATCCGTTCGAGCCTGCAACGAAAAGCGGATTACACGGTCGCGGTGAATAGCCAATACCCCACCCAAGATCCCTACGGGTGTGGCAAACTACCCGCCAAGTATCCGAAGCGAAGCAACCTCCCTCAACACCGTGAGTAGGCCACTCGGCACTTCGAGATACCCGGTAGTTTGTGCACCCCCTCTATGGGTCTATCCTAGGAGCAAAAACAGTAAAAAGAATTATACAATGACGGCTACAACCCCGACCCGGTTGTGCGGCCAAACAAATAATAATATTACATCAATTTACATATTACAATGAATGAAAGAAAAAGCAACACTCATCTCACATCCTCCCCGGCTATTCACCCGCGACAATCCAACCCATTCATATACACATACCAACATCAAACAAAGATCACAGATATGTATAACCCCGACTAATCGACATATAGCGATTAGCCGACGTTCAATACATATAAACATCACAGATATAACCTTTTAGTCAAAGTTTATTGAAGTTCGAAAAAAAAAATACGGATTTATAAGCCCCCAAAAACAAATTTCTATTCGGGAAAATCTGGGCACAAATAAACCATCTTAAAAATCCTAAAACCAAGCCATAAGAAACTTGCACCAAACTCGACTCAGTGAAGAGTCAAAACGGCGGCGGTTCCGCGGCAATAGCTTGCTATTGCCGCTGAACCGCGGCGGTTTTGACAACTCACTGGACCGGGTTTGCTGTGTTTCTTAAGAAAACCATGAGATGATTTTTGGAGTATGACAAATTTTATTTTGAACAGAAAAAAATTTAACAGAAACTTAGGGATTTGAAAACTCGGTTTTTCGATTTTTTTCGATTCGAACTTCAATACACTCTACTACCTAGCTAGTTTATGTTTAGTTAGGCTCTGATACCACTGTAAGTCCACGTTGCCCACCCCGGTGCTTACGGGGAGGCGGAAAACGGAATAAAAATCGAATTTTTATGCGCTTAGGCAACATGGACTAGACTATGAAGGATCTTTGCTAAACAAAAACAAGCTAAAGCTAACTAGAAACTAGCTAAGTGCTAGAAAGGTTATACCTTGGGCTTTATATCCTTCTCTCCTTGCTCCTTTGAGTGGTGGAAGGAGGTCACCTTGGTCGTCTTCTCACGTCGAAGAAAGATCCACCCGAAAGCCTCAACCTTTGGCTTCTACTCGAAGCTAGAAGTAACTAGGGTGCAAGAAGTGCTAGTCCTTGAACCCTAGATGAGAGTAGAGATTATCAAGAGAGGGTTTTTCTCAAGCTCAAGTGTTTCTCAACACATGAGAGGGGAGAGCTTGAGGGAGAGGAAGAACAGGAGAGAGAATGTGAATGATAGAATGAGAATAAAATGGAACCATTCTCACATAAATGTGGGAATTATTTTAATCAGATAATTAGCTAGATAATTGTCATGGTTAATCAAGACATTACCATTATCATTTCAATTTGCAAGGATCAAAAAGCATTTTCCAAAAGAAATGATGATGGTCAAAGTGTCAACCATAGTCAACAAGTCAAGGAGGTCAAATGGTCAACAACCATAACCATGCACAATTATAAAACAAATATCAATTAACAATAATACACACATGAGCATTAGGGTTAATAAAAATGACAATAGTCATTAACCCTAATCAAAGTCCTCTCCCTCTGTCTCAAGCAACTGTGCATACGCACCCGTATTTGTGATCCGAGGAACATGAATACAAGGAGATAAAACCAATCCCAAATCATATACTAGGATCCGGCTTAAACCAAAGCCCGCTAGTATAAGCTGTCCGGACAGCAAACGTGCACAAGTGCGCGGATACGAATGAACCCTGTCGCAAAACCATGCGACCTCTACTCATTTTGCCTAAAGGCGAATAGCTCTCTGTGTGGGACTCTAAAGACTCGACACTACGCTGGCAGTGGGTTTAACCACAGACCGCAAGCGGCACTAGCTGTACGTAACGGTCCCCAGGTAGATGTCGATAAGAAGACTGACGAGGTGAACCCCATCTGAACTCCTACTGAGCCTGTATGTGACAATCTCCGCACAGTCCGATCTGTTCGTCTTATACATCGCATGGCGGGCCTAGGGGGGCAGTGAACGTCAGTCCCCTAATAGCGGTACAAGTCGTGTCGGAGTGTAGCCCAGAACACCCTGAGATAACACTGGAAACCTACCAGTATATCTCGCTTGCCCTAGCCAGGGACTACTCGTGTAATGGCTCTCCTGGACACAGCGCGATGTCAACCCCCAATACCGGGAGAGACGAATCCTGTCTAACCGTCACTGCCTCCAAGTGCTTCGGGACTGCACCCAAAAACTACCTGTTTGCATGACTCCTTTGAGCCGTGGTAGGGTAGCAATCAAAGTGCAGTGGGAACACACTCGAGGCGAAGTGACAGTGTCAAGTCAGTGGACTAAGCTGTACTCATGTCACCTGGGAACTGATAACTGACGATAGGTATAATACCAACCAACAGTTCCCGACGAGTCCTGTCCAGTGTACTCGTAACCTAACGAGCACCCGCATACTATCTCAAGTACGACGTACTGACGGCTGTGGGACAGACCGTCTCCCATACTGGGATGAGAAGCGCATACGCTAGTCTACTCCGGAGTATCGATACCCTGTCTCGATAGTGCAACGACTAAGGACCTGTATAAGGATGTGCTTATAGATCACCCAGCTCCCACGAGTGTGAGCGCCATCACAACGCTGGTAATCAAGCAAAGATCCTAAGGGCTCTACTAATATGTATATCAGCAATATGCTAAAAGAAACACATGCACATATTAAAGCAGAGACAAACCAAGTAGCATACTACCATTTCGAGCAAGATTGTATATACAACTGTGAATATCCCAAACTTCCATCAAGTAATATACAAACTAGTATGATACAGTAATGGCCTCTAGGGCATATACACTAATAGTTTAGTGTGTAAAGGTGAGATTAAATTTAGTTAATGTTTGTATGGCTTAATTAGGATATTTAAGTGTGATTAGTGCTAATAGACTTACTAAAACACCTAGTTTTGCACAACCTATTTTCCAAAAATTTTAGTGTGATGTGATTGCGCTATTAGTATGATTAGATTATAGGATTGGTGTTTGCTACGCATAGCAACCCCTAGTTGTGATTTGTGGCGATGTCGCACGCGTTTTGTGCACCAAGTGCACGCGCGTCTAGCTAGTGCGCATTGCTTGCTTTGTATCGTTTGGTGTCCGCTTCTATATAAATAACTAACCTCATATATACTATTTGTGCGGTTATAGGATCGATCGCGGAGACGTCGAACGCGGCAAGGAAGGGCATGGAGATGAATGGATTCGACTAGGCGAGACGTTTCCTATGAGTAGATCTAACATCTACGGGGGAATCACCTGTATAGCGTTAAGCGCCGAAGGCTTGATTCATTAAAATAAACAGACTCTTATATGCAAACATATTGATATTGCATGATTACCATTTGTACATCTTATTATCTGTTGCATGATGTCATATAATTAATAGGACACTGCACTATTACTAACGGTTTATGTTGCACGAGCACTGATTATATACCATACACACCGTTAGTAATTACCATGCCACACAAACTATAGAATTGCCATGATAAATATGTGTAGTACCGCATTCATTATTGGCTGTTGGACAATGATTATTGTGCTAGTACGCATCATGATTTGCAACATACTTACACTGCTAAAATGCTTTATCTCATATGAATTTTTCATGAGATTTTTGTTTTCGTGGATTTGGAAAACCGCAAGGTACATTTAAAAAAATGGAAATATTTATAAAAGTGTGTTTTTCACTTGATATGATATTTCGTGTCCACCATGAGTTTTCTCGATTCTGAGTCATGTTTTCGAGACCCGATCGAGGAGTGGAGGAACCGTCTGCGGTTTCATGGTGGACCCGATAAGGTACCACGGGGAAAGAACGGTTTTGTGGGGATGACGATAAGCCCGACAGGGGACCAATACCTACCGGCGATTGTACGGAAACTCAGCGGATATCCGGAGGATACCGTCCAGACACATGAGACTAGATGGATTGAGGGCCGATTCGTAAGACGACGCCTGAGGCTTTGGGATTTCTGGGTATCGATGATGGACACCAGATTTTATTGGGATTTCGTGGCGGCGATGATGGAAAGCAGATTTTCTTTGATGATGGCTTTGTTTTATTCCACACTCAGGACTTTTATGACATACTCAGTACATGTAGTTGTTGTATCTCGATGTAGTACTTTGTTTTGATATTGCTGTTACATCTCATATTACTGTGCATCTGCTTCTATGACCGCATATATATATATATATATATATATAGGATGTTTGTTTCGTGCATACTTGTGATTGCCTGTATGATGTTATTTACTTCTCACGAGTTGGCAACTCGCCCCCGTTGTGCCACAGTGCCTTGCTGGACTGACCCTCAGAGTAGTCGCGACAGGACCCCTTATTTCCACAACTTCTGCGGATACCGCTACTTTTGGCTGTGAGTTTTGGTGTAGGTAGGTTTTGTTGCATGTACACGCATTTCCACTGTTTATCTTATTTGTATCTAGTACTCTCCATCTACCACTTCTACCATTGTATATGTGACCTAGAGACGTGACAATGAGATTTGTATATTTTGTACTCTGGTGTCGAGCTCACGTGAACTGACTTGGTGCTTTCTTATTTCTTGCTTTTAGATGTTTATATCACACTATTATGATGTTTCTTTCATGTGGTTGTGGTTCCGCCTTTGGCGAAGAGCTAGCTCCCGCATGGGGATGCCCTTTTATTATTGCTTATACTTATTCATGTTTTGTACCCGTTTGGGGCCAGTATTTACAATGGAAACTCTGCCGAAATTTTCGAGAAAACATGATGCTTTTAAAATTTTTAATGTGATTTTAGTTTGTTACAATCACCTTTTTAAAATAAGTATTTCTTCACTCTATTTACTTAAACGGTTTAGATTTCTGGGCTTTGGCTTACTTAGATTATGTTACGTCTCTAGACGTTGCGTGATTTATGTGCCAGTCACGTTCCACACATTCGGGTCAGGACAACAACGGACGCGTTTTCAAAACTAGAGAACTCATAGGTATACCTGAATTAAGTATGAGTACAAACCCTTGTCCCGAAGAACATTGGACAACATACATTTTCATGTATAAGTCCCAAGAGTATACCAACTCAAATTCTGAGTTTTGTAAATTAAAAACTGTATCTTGGTTAGGAATGTCTTGCACCGTTATTCAATGCACCTTACCTTATCCTCAACTGATAATGTTAAAAGTTTACAACACAATTTTCTAAATGTATATCTCACTTTATAAAATAAAGGTATAGATATTTCATTTTAAAATTTGGTGCATAACAACGGTTATTCGAAACCAAATATTTGTCGCCAGGAAAAAGCCATGCGATTTAATCCAATATCGCCAATTGCAATGAATTCCGATATTAAGGATCAAATCGCACATTTCCCAATATTCTTCTCTTACCAATCATATGTAACACGGTACAGATGTCAGATCCAAATCCGGTAAATAAATACAATGGAGTCAGAATTGATTGGGAAAACAGTTCTCGGCAACAAGTACACAGAAAATCTGAAACATGAAAATGTTTCATACAGGGTGGCCAGGTACATCTAATAATGCATTTTCCATTATCCAGATTCATGACAGTAATCGTAATTTCTTTTACCCTTACTTCAATCCCTTTATGTGTCTTTACATCTTACCTTCTGAACACCACATTTAGGCTAATTGATTTTCTTACTTCCCTACCTTTCGGCAATAGCCTAAGGTTTAGAAGAAGTCTATCCAAAAAGCTTAATAGGTGTACTCTCCCAATACAAGGATCTCTCGCAACCTAAGAGAAGGTAAAGGGAAGAGATAACCGAATAATCCTATTCAATTTCTCCAGAACATTTGGCCATCCTCGACTGAAGTAATTTCTTCGAGTTCGTAAGTAACTATACAATGGCCGTTTCAAGCAATATGGATCATCGTAGTGATACGACGTGTTCTGAAGAAATTTAAAAGGGAAAGTTGGAGTAGCAGGGACATATGCGACTATGTCGTGAATCAAGACAAGCCAAAGCCTATGGGTGTAAGAAGGTTCAGTTAACTTGGTTCATGAGTTTTTAAGGTAAATCATGGGTCGCTGTATTAGAGAGAGAAAAGAAACACTCAGCGTGCACTCTATCAAGATTAGATTGGTTTTCACTTTATCTAATCAAGATGGCTCCCACTATTTCCTCAAATTCTCCTTCAAACCCTAAAATGAAAACTAGTCGGGATCATTTACACTATACAAGTTCACTAACCATTCAGCCAGGCCAGTATTGGTACTCCGAGGGAGGTCCCCTGTGCTTTCGCACGGACCCAATTAATAACCTCGTATCTGCATAGGCGTATCCTCATTAACACTTTATAGATACCTAATAGGTTAACTACTTGTGAAGTGAAAAATCTCCTGAGGAGTAATACATAATCATCAGTGGGAATCGGGACCCAAGTATCATCATGTTACAATATGACGGAATCCACTCAAGTCACCAGACTCCAGAAGTTATGTGCATGCTTGGAAAGTTTCCCGTATATTTGGAACTCCCCATATGGTTTTTTCCCCTAGGATCCAAGTGACCTTGACAAGGTCAACCAGTCAAAGGGTCCTAGTCAAGTTCAACCCGTCATTATCCTTATTGCATTAGACCCACCCACACAGACCCTTGACAAGGTCAACAAGGCCGAACGACTGTCCTAACCAATCCACATATCCTTGCAAAAAAAAAGTATTATAGATCTACAGCACACTACGCCTCGGCGAATAGCAACGACAAACGTAGCACGAATACAAATACTAATCTGAAATGACAGAGGGTTACAACTGGTTTTTGGCGAAAAACCTTTAACGTAATGAACTTGATATCGTTTAAAGAACTCTGGTCGCTTTGAAATGGAGTGGTTTAAGCTCGGCTTTTTAAAACTTGTACTATAAACTTTTTCTTTTGAACGAACTCCCACGGAAAGGATCAAGGCTCTTCCTTCGTAGAATTAGGTGCGGGATATTCCTAACCGAATACCTTTATGCAAAGCAAAAGACTACGACCATAAGTTTTGAAGAAAACCGAGTAGTTTTAAAATTGGTTCAGACAACATCATTTAGGTTTATTTTTCCTTGCATTATTCAGATAATTCGTTCCCATCATTTTAAGTTTCCAAGCCACAAAAGAAACAACCAAAATAACATTCTATTTATATTGTCATCCGCATTAGCCACGGGGCCCCGTCATGCACTGTTAGGTTACTTAACTAACGACAGAGCCGGGGAAGGACTAGCGCGGATGCAAAACATATAGAAGCATCTACTAAATATATATAAATAATATATATATATATATCAACATCGCAGGTAGATAATAGTCGTCACAGGTAGATAAAAATCATCAAAATCATGCGAACAACAATATGGAATAGTGGATAATCTAGGAGCCCCGCGTTTTATTTGAGTTGTAAATGAAACACGAGGTTCCCCGGTCGTATGGATAGCCAGTGCAATGAAGAACCTAGACCCCTATGAGTGCGGCAAGTTACCCGCCAATCCCGGAAGTGAGGCAACCCCAATCAACAAATTGAATGGGCCACCCAGCACTTCACGGAATCCGGTAACTTGAGCACTCTTCCGTGGGTCAAACTTCTTAGTGATTTATGCCCTAAAGGCCATTATTGTGTAGTACTGGTTTTTATATTACATTTTGGAAGCTCGGGATATACACGGAGATAATAACAGTCTTGCTCAATATGGTATTATGTTACTTGGTTTGATTCTATCTTAATATGAGTATATGTTTCTTTTAACGTATCGCTAATACATATTGATAGAGCCTTTAGGATCTTTGCTTGACTACCAGCGTTGTGATGGCAGTCACACTAGTGGGGGCTGGGTACTCTATAAGCACATCTTTATACAGGTCCATATTCGTAGGATTATTGAGACGGGGCATCGATACTCCAGAGTAGACTAGTGTATACGCTTCTCATCCCAGCAGGGAGATGGTCTGTCCCACAGTCATTAGTACGTCGTACTGGAGATAGTATACAGGTGCTCATTGAGTTATGAGTTACACTGGACAGGACTCATGGGGAACTGCTGGTTGGTATTATACCTATCGTCAGGTAGCAGTTCACAGGTGACATGAGTACAGCTTAGTCTGTTGACTTGAAATCACTATTCGTCATGAGTGTGTTCCCACTGTACTTAGATCAATACCCTACCATGGCTCTAATGAGTCGTGCAAACAGGTAGTGGTTGGGTGCAGTCCCGAACCACTGGGAGGCAATAGTGGTTAGAATGGATTCTTCTCTCCCGGTATGGGGGTTGATATCGTGCAATGTTCGGAAAGCCATTACACAAAGTCCTTGACCAGGGCAAGCGAGATTTACTTGTAGGTACTCCAGAAGTTTCTCAGGTTGTTTTGGGCTTTACCCCGACACGACTTATTGCGCCATTTGGGGACTGACAGTTACCACCCCCCTAGGCTCGATATGCGATACTCTTAGACGAACAGACCGGACTGTACAGAGATTATCACGGATAGGCTCAGTAGGAGTTCGGATGAGTTTGCTCATTGGCCTTCTTATTTACAGATACCTGGGTAGCCGTTACGTGCAGCTAGTACCGCTGACATGCTTGTGGTTAAACCCACTGCCAGCATACTGTCGATTCTTTAGAGTCCTACACAGTGGGTTTCCCTGCTTCGGGCGAAACGATGTAGAGGTCGTATGGTTTTACGACAGGGTTCGAAAATATACGTGTACTTGTGCACGGATCATGTTCGGACGGATAATACTAGTGGGCTTTGGTTTAAGACGGATCCTAGTATTACATTATTGGATTAGTTTCGCCTCGTAGTTTTTGTATTTTTCGGAAAACGGATACGGGTATGTATATACGGTGATGGGTATTCTTGTAATTATGCAAGGGTGCTTCTAGAAGAAGACACCTCATTTGTTGTATAACCATTTTTGGTTAAATGGTTAATGAGGTGGAGTTATGGGGTGTTCTTTGCATTTTATGAAGCATGGCTACTTGGTGATGTTAGTGTATATGCCCTAAAGGCCATTACTGTATCATATGAGTTTGTATATTACTTAATGGATGCTTGGGATATTCACAGTTGTAATAAAATTCATGCTCAAAATAGTTGTATGCTACTTGGCTTGTTTTGTTGGGGTACGGCGGCGCTCCGGGCTTCAAACCGACGCCAAATGCAGAACAAAAACTTTTTACAAAACCGGCGCCGCCGCCGACTAAAAACACCGATCGTTCCATTAACCGTAAACTAGCAAAACTATAAAAAAGGTAGAAGATTATACCGATCGATCCGTGTCCTTCGTTCTTCAATCTCTGCGCCAAATTCCCCGTTGTTGCGCCGATGAAGTTCGCTCCCTGATCTCGCTCGTCAGTGTGGCACCACATCTATGAATCTCTATACAGGCTCCCGCCTCGAACCGAGGCAACTCGGACATGAAGTTTGCCAGCCGACATGTCCAAGAATGAAGTAGAGTGAGTGTAGAATATCTTGTCTCAATGCACCCAAGCATTGGGTGGAGATAAATTGGAGTTGCCATTTGGGAGAACAATGTGAGCGTATGAGAAATAAGGCAAAGAATTGAAATGGCGCTCGGCCAAAAACAGCACACCAAGTGCTCTGGGAATTTTTGTGGAGTGTGTAGTGTGTTCTAAAAAATGAGCTAATGAAAGAAACCCCTTTAGCAAAGAATACCCAGCAACTCCGGATGCCCCATGCACAACACAAAACCCATTTCCTTTTTAACAAAAACACTTAATGCAAAAAAAACCTTTAGCAAAAAAGACTCATGCCTCTTTAAAGCAATCACTAGACCCATGCTTCATTAAAAGAGGCACCCCCTTCACTGTGCAGCCCACGCAGTAGCAGGAAAGGGTAGGAAAAAAGATAGGTCAGGGGAAAAAAGTCAATGATCAATGCTCGCATGAATTAAACATAGAGGGTGAATTTAAGACGGAAAAAGAAAGCTGGCAACTCCCAAAATAATCCCCTAACGAATTACGAGATTACACCTCAACTGTAAATACATACCAGCATTTGTATTCCGACCGAATACAAATGCAATAAGACAAAAATATTCCTACAATATAATACTAGGATCCGGCTTAAACTAAAGCCCGCTAGTATTATCCGTCCGATCATGATCAGTGCCCAAGTGCACGGATATGATCAAACCCTGCCATATATCCATACGGCCTGTACAACGTTTCGCCCGAACTTGGGAAACTATCTGTTGGGGACTCTAATGACTCATCAATACACTAGCACTGGGTATAACCACTAGCACGTCAGAGGTACTAGCTGTACATAACGGTTTCCCATGTATTGATCGGAAGGGAAGCTGGCGATTGAACTTATCCAGAAACCCTACTGAGCCTGACAGTGACAATATCCGTACAGTCCGGTTCGTTCGTCTATGAGTATCTCATATAGAGCCTAGGCGGCTGGTAAACATCAGACCCCCAATAGCGGTATAAGTCGTATCGGAGAGTATCCCAGAACACCCTGAGATACTACTGGAATACCTACCAGTAAATCTCGATTACCCTGGCCAGGGATTTCGTGTAATGGCTCTCCTAAACACAGCGCGATCTCACCCCCAATACCGGGAGAGACGAATCCCCGACGATCCGCTCACTGCCTCTATGTGGCTCGGGACTGTACCCAACTATAACCTGTTTGCATGACTCCTTTGAGCCGTGGTAGGGTAGTAATCAAAGCACAGTAGGAACTCACACGAGACAAATGACGATCTCAGGTCGACAGACTAACCTGTACACATGTCATCTGAGAACTGCTATCTGACGATATGTATAATACCAACAAGCATGTTCCCGGCGAGTCCTGTCCGGTGTACTCATAATCCAATGAGCACCTGTATACATCTTAGGTGAACCAACTGACACTAATGGCTTGTGAGACCGGCCACCGCCCCTCGTCGGGGTCTCGACTGTATACACTAGTCTACTCTGGAGGATCGATGCCCTGTCTCGAAACTCCCACGACTAGGGACACATTAAGGATGTGCTTATAGACCCCAGCTCCCACATATATGATCGCCATCATACTGCTGCCAGTAAAGCAAGAATCCTATGGGCTCTATCAACAAGAAATAGTGAACAAAAGCATGTACTCGATGATGAAGACAAACCAGATAGCATACTATCATCTCGAGAAAGACTGTCCTATTGGTATAGGTCCTCACTCAATCATTGCGATCACGTACCTGCGATCCAATAATTGACTTTGAGGGCACTATATCCAACAATCTCCCACTTGCACTTAAGGCTAATTATTGCGATGTCGCTTACTCACAGCTTGTGTAATACCAAACATCCAACTCCTCTACTAATCAGTTTCACAAAGTACGTTTGTAAAACTATTGTGTTCGAGAAATAGCCTCAGTGAGTAGATCTGCCCTGATGTTTCTTTCCATGTCTCTCTTTTTCTCAAGTTCGCGGAGAAATCCATCTGCCGAATTGAGTAATACCTGTCTTAGAATATGTCTGGATATCTGATGGGACCTAGCTCACAAGTGAACTCCAAATCCAGGAAACTTCTTAGACTATATTGTCAACTAAAATTAATCAGTATCTTGCGCCATGCCATCCTCAGTATCCATCTGGACCACCGGTCCAAATTACTTCCCCTTGTCAGAGGGAAAACTATAACTCTGACAGTCACTCTGTCATCCAGGTCACCTTGGAAGCCTGGAATGATAACCGTCTCCCGAAGGAGGTTGTCGTTATCAAATCCCTAGAACAACCACTTATGTTCTAAAACTGCTTCCGAACGTTTCTCTAGAATTGGATTAATATCAAATTATTGCATCTAGTGCAAAAACAACATCTGGTGTGGTACTTAACATCTCATGATCAACTCAATTGCCTAAGCAAGTGATCTGCCAATCATGCAGAACCCTCTCCCCTTTAGTCTGTAAGACACCTTTAGAGAGGCTGACTCCATCACCTGCAGGTACACCACCATGCCAGGAGTCGTTAATTCTAAAATATCTTTAGAATACTGTCTAAGTACCCATATTAGGAAACTACCCAAATCTAGATCTAAAACCATAGATCCAGTAACCAGAATGCCTGATATTATATCCATATCCTATGTAGAGAATCTACTGTGTGACAACTACAGTATGACTGATCGTAGTATAGGAATTTCACTTCCTACAATGTGTATGTCATCAAAGTACCAGGTCATCACACCCTACTACCTTCTTAACAAATCCATCTTTTATTCTGATGGAGTCAAAGTCCATGACTGTCACACAAGAAATAGATGATCTGTCTCCGCTATTCTGCTTTAGTCTATAAATAGGCATAAGCTACTTGTCCACTATGCTTCCGCTGCTCCCACTGACCATAACAACCATCTGGCAGAATAATATATACGTGCACTTCTAAAGCTAGTTTAGGACGACGCTATACTCATCCTCCTGCCGGGTCTCATAGTCTGGAACAACAGTAGTGTCAAGTCTGGGTAAGCAAGAATCTCCCTGTCACCGTCCTTGAGGCTACCAGAGTACCTCTCGGGTGTCTGAGGTTACCCACCATATCCGCGGAGTGGCTAATGGAATGTCAATCCTGATTGAATCTTTAGGTCCTATTAAATTTTCCGTAATCGTTTGTGGTTCTGGAATCACTTCCAGTTCTACCATACTCCCACTATCGTTTTCTGAAAAAATTCATTTTACTAGAACTGTGGCGAGTCAAGAACAACATAACTATTGATCTTCCAGATGGTAGAAAGTCAACCCTCGTCAAAGCCTAGGTTAACCCACAAACTGCCATTACAGAAACGTGCCTAGAGTTATCCAGAGTCTGGTTTTAAGTATAAGCCGGACAACTCCTCGTACCTTAACATCGTTAAGATACGAACCATTCTATATACAATATAGAAATAGAGGCACTGATTTAATTGGTACCAGATTCAAATCATGCATCTGTCTCCAGTGCATGTCGACTAAATGGAGAGAGGTCGATCGGCATTACTCAACTTAGGAGTGTATCCAATTATGAGTAACCAGAAAGAGAAACAAGTTTCTCAAAAACATTACTATCAACTGAATACCATACACAAGTATCTACATCTTCGACCACCTTGAAGAATCCTGATAGTTGCGACACATGGTTCTATACTTTATTCCTGTATCTATAACTTCTCAAACTTGGACCTTGTATTTCTACGAAACACTTGTCTAAAACTTGGGAAGTCACAAGTAAACAGAATACAGTGCGAGGACCAACCCCATTATCCTAATGGACACTGGAAAATATACAATACTTTGTATAAGTCCCCTGAGTTGAATAACTCAAACTCTGTACGTCGTAGGTTGAAAACTGTACCCAGGCGATTTCCTCAAATATCACCAATTGCAACGAATTCCGATATAATGAGGATGATCACCTAATTCCCAATAACTTACTCCCACTCATCATCTGTAAAACCATACAAATGTGAGAATAATGCCTGGTAAATACATACCCTGGAGCAAGGGTCTAATTGGGAAATCAATTTTCTATTAACAATACACAGTGAAAATGAAACATGAATATGTTTCGAAGGGGTATCCGGGTATTCCTAGTAATTCCTCTTCCATTATCAGATTCATGACTGTAACCGTATATTTCCTTGCCATCTCTCCTAGTCCCTTTATTTGTCTTTACTCATTACCTTCTGTACACCATCGTTAGGCTAAGTGGTTTTCTTCCTTCCGTACCGTTCGACACCAGCCTATGGTTTGGAAGAAGAGTATCCAATAAGCATAATAGGTGTACTCTCCTAATCCTAGGAGAACTCGCAACCTGAGAGAAGGTAAGGATAAAAGACAACTGAATAAACCTTATTCCAATTTCTCCTAAACCAGAATCCGTCCTCGAAAAAGTTCCTTCGAGTTTGTATATAACCATACAATGGATTTATCCAATGGATTTGGATGTTCGTAGTGATACGGGGTGTTCTGTAGAAATTCAAAGGTGAATTAGGAGTGCCTATGAAATACGTGGTTCGGTCGTGAGTGATAGCAGTCGCAATTTACTTTGCCCTCTTTCTAATCCCTTTATTTTGTCTTTACTTATTACCTTCTGTACACCCAACTTAGGCTAATTGGTTTTCTTCATTCCCTACCTTTCGGCACCTGCCTATAATTTGGAAGAAGACTATCCAATAAGCGTAATAGGTGTACCCTCTCCTAATCCTAGGTGCCCTCACAACCTGAGAGAAGGTAAATGGAAAAGACAACTGAATAATCCTATTCAATCTCTCCAGAACCAGAATCCATCCTCGAAGAAGTTCCTCCGAGTTCGTATATAACCATACGATGGATTTATCCAATAGAAGTGGATGTTCGTAATAATACGGGGTGTTCTGGAGAAACTCAAAGGGTAAAAGAAAGAGTGGCAATGATGTATGCAACTCAGAAAATCCAAAAGCCAGTGTTTTAAGAAAGTTTGGTTAACTTGGTCACTGAGTTATAGTCTAGGGTCGGGTCATGGTCGCAGTCAAAAAGAGAAAGAGTAGAAACACTCTGCGTGTACTCTAACCTAGATCAGAATGGTTAATCACTTTATCTAATCAGGAAACCTACCACTGTTTTCTCAAATTCTCCTCCAAACCTGAAAGAATAATTAGCCGGAATCACCCGAGGAGTAATACTACTCATCAGTGGGAATCAGGATCCAACCATCATCGTATGATAACGTGATGGAAGCCACTCACGTCATCACACTCCAAAAGGTATGAGCAAGCCTTGCAAGTTTCCTGTATGTTTGAAACTCCCGATATGATTTTTACCCCAAGCGGTTTATGACCTTGACTTTGGCCAACAAATCATAACCCGCAAGTCAAGTTCTACCCGTCATTGTCCTGATTGATTTAGACCCACCCGCACACACCCTTGACTTTGGCTAACAAAGTGGTACAACTATCCTAAACCAATGCATATCCATGCAACGCACAAGCAACACACCGCTACCGCACACGATGCCTTGACTTTGGCCAAAAAACACCGCACAAATACTATGCATTACTTATCTGAAATGGCGGAGGGCTACGGCTGGTTTTTGGCGAAAAAACATTAGCTTAATGAACTTGATATCGTTGAAGGAATCCAAGTGGTTTTATAAAAATATAGCGGCGAAAACCTTTGCTAAAGAGGTCACTCCTGGTGAAGGGATCTCGGCACTTTCCACGTAGAATAAGGTGCGGGATATTCCAAACTGAATACCACGATGCAAAGCAAAAGGTAATCGACTATAGTGAAGATATTACCCTGACGCAAACCTCTGTCCAAGGGGTCACTCCCGATGAAGGGATCTCGGCCCTTTCATCGTCGAATGAGGTGCTGGATATTCATAACCGAATACCACTGTGCAAAACAAAAGAGAACGCCCTTGTAATAACAGCTTTTGAAAAATTGGTTCCAACAACATCAAATATAGGTTTGTTTTTCTTGCATTGATAAGAATCAACGCAGTCTCATCAATTAATCAAACCAGAAAAGAACGAAAATAAAATGTACGTATATGCCATCCGCATTCGCCACTGGGTCCCGTCATCACCCGTTAGGTTACTTAACTAACGACAGAGCGGGGACTGGACTAGCGCGGGTGCAAAACATATACAACATCTAATAGTATATATATCAATATATAATAATCGCTCCAGGCATGATAAATGCAACATCACAGAAAAGTAATAAGCATCACAGAACAATACAGATAATCTGGGAGCCCCGGGTTTCATAGAGCCGCAAATGAAACCCGACGCTCCTCTTGTCGTGTAGATAGCATGTGCAATGAAAACCTAAACCCCTACAAGCGCGGCAAGTTACCCGCCAAACACTGAAGCGAGGCAGCCCCCTTCAGCAAAGTGAATGGACCACCAAGCACTTCACAGAATCCGGTAACTTGAGCACCCCTCCTTGGGTCAACCTATACCACCTACGAGTGCGGTGAATAGCCTGCCAATTCTAGAGTGAAGCCCCCTCCGTCTCAAGGCCATGAGATGCGGGCCCGTTGCCCTCTAGAACCTGTCTATTCGTGCACCCCACCGCGGGGTAATCCTAGTACAGAAAATAAAATATATACAACCGGTACACCGACCTCATCCTGGTCGTGCCACAAAAGAATAATATACAAACAGGATGTGACGACAGTCCACATGTCGGACGCTCGCCCCGCAATATCAAATGTACAAATAAATCCAAACTGTACTACCATTGCATCCAGGCTATCCACCACGACAAATCCGAAACATCACAGCACAACACAGAACATCAATGTGAATTTCACGTTCGCAAATCCGTCTAAAAGAGCTATAGCAATTAGACAAGATTTACCGATCAAATGACATTCACGGTCACAGCTATAATGTAAGTAATGTAAACTAACGTATTTAAAATTTTCGATCGACAAAATTTCCCCAAGTGGGCCCCAAGCACAAATCCAGTACTGTATCAAAATCTGGGCCCAAACAAAATATACCAGAAACCCCAATTCCAAGTTAAGACCACTGTAGAAAAATTGATGCAGAGATGACACATAATGGTGGCGGAACAGCGGCCAAAACATGGGTATGGCCACGGTTCCGCGATGGCACTGTAGTATCATGTTATCAAATTTTCACAGATGTCTTAAAAAAGCCTGCCTGATTTTCTGAAAAACTCAAAATAATTTTTCAACGGTAAAAAAATTTCGACATAAACTGCTAAAATGGAATTTCGGTTTTAGAAAATTCGGCCGATCGTTGTTTTAAACACGTTAGAACAAGCTAGTAAAGGTTAATGGCGTGGCTCTGATACCATGTTGGGGTACGGCGGCGCCCCGGACGTCAAACCGACGCCAAATGCGGAACAGAAACTTTTTACAAAACCGGCGCCACCGCAGCCCAAAAACCCGGATCATTCCATTAACCGTAAACTAGCAAAATTGTAAAAGGGGTAGAAGATTATACCGATCGATCCGTGTCCTTCGGTCTTCAATCTCTGCGCCAATCTCCCCGTTGTTGCGCCGATGAAGTTCGCTCCCCGATATCGCTCGTCGGTGTGGCACCACATCTTTGAATCTTTATACGGGCTCCCGCCTCGAACCGAGGCAACTCGGACATGATGTTTTCCAGCCGACATGTCCAAGAATGAAGTTGAGTGAGTGTAGAATATCTTGTCTCAAGGCACCCAAGCATTGGGTGGAGGTAAATTGGAGTTGCCATTTGGGAGAACAATGTGAGCATATGAGAAATCAAGTAAACAATTGAAATGGGGCTCGGCCAAAAACAGCACACCAAGTGCTCTAGGAATTTTTGTGGAGTGTGTTCTAAAAATGAGCTAAGGAAAGCAACCACTTTAGCAATGAAAACCAAGCAACTCCTAAGGCCCCGGGCACCACACAAAACCCCTCCCTTTTTAACAAAAACACTTAATGCAAAAAACCCTTTAGCACAAAACACCCATGCCTCTTTAAAGCAATAACTAGACACATGCTTCATTAAAAGAGGCGTCCCCTTCACTGTGCTGCCCGCGCAGTAGCAGGAAAGGGTAGGAAAAAGGAGAGGTCAGGGGAAAAATGTCAATGATCAATGCTCGCATGAATTAAACATAGAGGGTGAATTTAAGACTGAAAAAGAAAGCTGGCAACTCCCAAAATAATCCCGTAACGAATTACGAGATTACACCTCAACTGTAAATACATACCCGCATTTGTATTCCGACCGAATACAAATGCAACGAGACAAAAATATTCCTACAATATAATACTAGGATCCGGCTTAAACCAAAGCTCGCTAGTATTATCCCTCCGATCATGATCCGTGCCTAAGTGCACGGATATGATCAAACCCCGCCATATATCCATACGGCCTCTACAACGTTTCACCCGAACTTGGGAAACTGTCTGTGGGGGACTCTAATGACTCATCAATACACTGGCACTGGGTATAACCACTAGCACATCAGAGGTGCTAGCTGTACGTAACGGTTGCCCATGTATTGATAGGAAGGGAATCTGAAGAGTGAACTCATCCAGAAACCCTACTGAGCCTGACAGTGACAATATCCATACATTCCGATTCGTTCGTCTGTGAGTATCGCATATAGAGCCTAGGGGGCTGGTAAACGTCAGACCCCCAATAGCGGTATAAGTCATGTCGGAGAGTAGCCCAGAACACCCTGAGATACTACTGGAATATCTACCAGTAAATCTCGATTACCCTGGCCAGAGATTTCGTGTAATGGCTCTCCTAAACACAGCGCGATCTCACCCCCAATACCGGGAGAGACGAATCCCCAACGATCCGCCCACTGCATCCATGTGGCTCGGGACTGTACCCAACTAAAACCTGTTTGTGTTAGTTATATGTATGCCCTAGAGGCCATTACTATACATAGGATGTATATTGTAGTGGATGCTTGGACATATATAGGGATGACTTTCTTGCTCGATATAATAGTATGCTATCTGGTTACTCTTTACTTTAACGTGTACACTCATTGTCTCTCTGTTACATGTTAGTAAAGCCCTTAGGATGTGTACTTGACTATTTGGACTATGATGTGGATCATACTAGTGGGGACATGGTAGTCCATAAGTACTTCCTTCAAGGTCCCTAGTCGTGGGTGTATCGAGACGGGGCATCGATATACCAGAGTAGACTAGCGTATACCTTCTCGTCCCATACAGATAGGCGATGGATGATCCCATATCCATTGGTGTTTGACATCAGAGATGATATACGGGTGCTCAGTGAAGACTGGGTACACTGGACGGACTCGCCGAGAACTCCCAGATGGTATTATACCTTACGTCAGATGGCAGTTCTCTGGTGACACTGGTACAGGTTAGTCTATAGACCCGAGATCGTCATAGAGTCTTGTGTGATTCCCACTGTGCTTTGATTCCTCTTTAACATATCCAACAAGGCGTGCAAAACGGTGGTTTTTGGGTACAGTCCCGAATCACATGGAGGAAATGAGCGATAGGAGGGGTTTCGTCTCTCCCGGTATAGGGAGTTGATGTTGTGCAGTGCTCGATTGGCTATAACAGGAAGTCCTTGACCAAGGCTGCTTTAGGGATTTACTGGTAAGTGTTACCAGTAGTTTCTCGACCCGTTGTGAGCCTCATATCGACATGACTTATCGAGTTATTGGGGTCTGACGTTTACCACCCCTAGGCGAGATATGCGACATATCAGACGAAGAGACCGGACTGTACGGTAGTGTTACTGGTTGGATTTACAGGAGTGTGAGCGGGCTTGCTCGTTGATCTTCTGATCGCTCAATACCCGGGTGGCCGTTACGTTTAGCAGACCGCTTGCGGCTTGTGGGTGTTTGATATGATCATCACCTGCTGCCGGCGTATTGACGAGTCTTTAGAGTCCTACATAGGGGTTTCCTGGCTTAAGCAAAATGAAATAGGAGCGCATATGAGATATGTGCGGGACCGAGAATAATACCAGTATGTGATACTGTATTCTATTCTCGCGATTTGTATCATCGCTCGGTTATATGTGATATAGCCGGGTTACCGAATCAATTGTTGATTCGATACATTGATACACTTGATATTAGTCGGTTATATGCGATATGACCGGATCGTTAAATCAAGTGTTGACTTAATGATTTAATATACAATTATATATTTGATATATTACTTTACATTAACTAGCATTGGTTCACTTAAGATTGATTTTCTCACTTGAATGTGCACTTTGTTTATATGTGATATATGCAAGTGTACATGTTTGTATCATGCTTGATGATTAAAACAAGTTGTGTGTATGAGACTTGAACCAACTCAAGGTTAAATTAGGGTTTGCTATTTTCCTAACAAATAACAAAAGTGTGAGAATTTGGTCAAAGTTATCAAGCTTCATGAAGCTTGATAAACATTGACAAAGTCAGCTCTTTTGTCATTTGTTCAAGATATTAGTTAACCCAACCCTTAACCTAATGCTTTGGTTAAATCTCTACATGAGTTAGGCATGAGGGCTTAACTCAACCATGGTGCAATTATTTATTGGATAAGTTTCATTTGGATATATATTCATATGCTTCTTTTCTTCTTCTTCATCTTCATCAAGCTCACAAAAGCTTGAGAGCTCCAATGGTGACATGAGAAAAAGAGTGAGAAATCCAATTCTAAAGTGAACCCACTTCCTATTTCTTCATCCTCTTTCACTTGCCATGTAGTATAGGGTGTTCTCTTCATAAAGTTTTCGACCAAGTGAAGGAAAAGCTTGAGTTTGAGTCTCCCCGACGTAGATCGTCTTCGGCCTCGAAGTCAATGACCTAGCCCGATCATTTCTCCGACGAAACCATCGCTAGAGTCTGGGATCCGATGATCGCACCGGAGGGACGTCATCACGGAGCTTTAGAAGTGGAGGACCGGATCTACAAAAGTTGTATTTCCATTCACTTTGTACTTAAGTTGTTAACTAGCTTGTGTTTTCGCCTATCCTCTAGTTAACGATCTATATTAGGGTTTCTCGGCACCTAAAAATTTTAATTTGGCATGGTTGATTCCTTATGGAACCTCTTGAGTGTGCCTAGTAACCCTCCAGTGGTATCAGAGCTACTAGGCATTGGATGTCGACCTATGGGGGGTTCTCACTGTGTGACAGTATGGCGAAGCATAGGCTCTTACCCCCAGGGTGTCCCGAGACCGGAAGGTGTTCCGGCGGGTTGTAGTCCTCGCGAGGGGGCATGCGTAAAAAGTAGCTGCTGAGGGACCCGTTGGTCCCTCGGTGACCCCATTGGATGGCGTGGCTGCCTGACCTACAGTGGTATCAGAGCCTAGCTAGAGATTTAGGCGAAGTGTAGATGATGTTTGAAATCCGATCGAACCCCGAAACCCTAACTTTTAACCCTCTCTGGACATTTTCTGAAAATGTGATTTTTTCCAAATTAAAAATAGCCAAAAAATTCAGCAGGGTTTTTGAAGAGTTACTGTGAAGCACGTGCGCTTAACTCAATAAAAGCGCGGCGGAACCGTGGCACGAGCATGGCTCGTCCGGCGGTTCCGCGGCCGTATTGACACTTTATTCTTCCCTTTTTGCACAGTAACTCCTTATTTGATTCCTGTGTTTTCTGGGTATTTTTTTATTTATATTGAACAGTTGAATTTTCTGGGTTGTATTGGGGATTCGATGATTCGATCGGGAACTTTAACTGCGTCTATGTGTTTTTCCGGGTAATTTAGAACATGTTAAAAAGTTCGACCGGATATAAATACCCAATTTTTCCCCTGCCGGGGAATTTCCAAGTGTTGGATTTTTCCGTAGTTTGAGAACGTTCTATGTAGTGCAAGTAACGCGATGGACCCTCTAGAAGACAACAAACCTTAACTCGATTATGTGACCGTCTTGAACTGCCCTTTGAACCTTAGGGTTTGGGTCAGTACGGCGTGCCACATGTGAGGCGTTGGCTTGACCCTTCTACGGCTGGACAGTTGGTACTGTGGCATAAGTGGATGTTTTTAAACTTATTTCATGTGTTGAGCTGTTTCGGGAAAACATGGGTATTTGAATGTTCGATCGGAAAGTTTAACATTTTCTATTTATCTGGAATGTGATACAATATTTGTAATCCACAAGTAGTTATGAGATAACTGATTTGGATGTTATGAACATAGCAGTTAAGTCTCAATTGATCGGTTGCCACTGAATTTTGATGCGATCAAAAGTCCGTCGCAATCACGTAGCGTACGCGGATACCCGCCGGGTAAACTTAATAGACAGCCATACCCATTAGCCTCGACCAAGTGACTGTAGGAGAACCCCGTCGCCGAAAGCATCCGTTCGGGTGCTCGCGGTAGCGGTGTTCCGCCTTGGTGCACTTCGTCGACGGTATCAGGGGTGCGGCCGTCTACTAAAGTTTGCGACGAGCATTCGATCAAAATATCGGGAATCTTGTTGAATTGCCCGACTTGATACTGAAAAGAGTTTTCGATAATGAGACTAAAATGCGGGGTTTATAATTGTAAGGCATGCGATGTCTAAGGAATTAATTTGGTTAGGCATGCGATGTCTAAAGGGGTTGCGGATTCCAACTGTTGTAGTTTTACACTTTCTTTTCTGTGACAGTAAGTGTAATATGTGATATCGTCGGTTTCGTTGCTATATGTCAACGACAATTGGGATGCGCACATTTACTTACGTTGATGACATGTGATGTTATGTGTTGCTGGATATGTTATACTGGATTGTCGCGTTTTGAATAGCCGGGGGTTTTATGTGAGATGAGAGTTTTTTATTTTCATTCATGTAAAAATTATTGTATGTAATATTCTTTTATTGGGGCACTTCCAGGTTTCGGAAGATGTCACCATTGTATATTATTTACTTTTTCGCACTAGGATAGACCCAAGGAGGAGGGCACAAGTAACCGGGTTCTGGAGTCCAGTGGGAGACCAACTCGAGGAGTCGAGTCCGGGTCTCCTAACTCTAGAATTGGTAGGGTTGCTTGCCGCTCTCGTAGGGTCTAGGGGTATGGGTTTGGCTATTCATCGCGACCGTGGAATCCGTGTTTTATACAGGCTCGTATTGAAAACACGGACGACCTAGTATATCCAATATTTCGTATGATTCTTCTGCTGCGATATCAGTGATGTGATCATTTGATGTTCTGTGATTAATACTGTATATAGTATATATGATATATTATATAGGCGTTACTTATGTTTTACACCCGCGCTAGCCCTACCCCGCTCTGCCGTTAGTTACCTAACCTAACGGTGCACGAGGGGACATTGAGGCGAATGCGGATGGCATAAGTGTACGTCGTATTTATCTGTGATGTTTAGGTGATTTAAATGATGGGACTTCATTAATATGATTAATGAAAGAAAAGAAACCTAAAAGATGTTGTAGAATCGAATTTTCAAAAACAGGTAGCTACAGTTCTTGCTTTGCATCGCGGTGTTCCTTGTAGAACATCCTGCACCTTATTCGATAAGGAAAGGACCGAGATCCCTTCACCAGGAGTGACTCCTTTAGCAATAACTGGCAGATGCTACAACCCTCGGTTTGTCATTTGATTGCTTCTATAGTTTTTGCTTTGCACAGCGGTATATTTGATATATCCTGCACCTTATTCGATGAGGAAAGGGCCGACGATCCCTTCACCGGGAGTGACCCCTTTAGCAAAACTAGAAAAGCATCAAAAACACACCATTTTAAATCATTTGATTCTACAACGATATCAAGTTCATTACGCAATAGGTTTTCAGAAAAACCTATCGTAGCCCTCCATCATTTCAGATAAGTTGTATATAGTAATCGTGCTACATTTGTTGGCTTTCGTCAAGGTGTAGTGTGCGGTAGCTATATGCTGCTTATCTGCTACATACGATGCGATTGGATTAGGGTAGTCGTACCGCTTTGCTGGCTTTCGTCAAGGGTCGTGCGGGTAGGTTTAATTCAGTCAAGAAATGTATGGGTTGAACTTGACTAGCGGGCTATGGTTTGTTGGCTTTCGTCAAGGTCATAGCACGTTAGGGGCAAAATATTATCGGGAATTTCAAGTGTTGAAATTTGCAATGAGATTGCATACCTTCTATGAGATAGTTGGATCCCGATACCCGCTACGAGTAACTGTTACTCCTGGGAGAGTTTTACACATTACAATTAGCCAATCAAGTAGGTGTCTAGAAAGGTGTCAAAGGGGTTACGCCTCTGGGAAAACGAGGTTTACTTTAATTAGGTCCGTGCGAAAGCATGGGGAACCTCCCTCAAAGTACCAACACTGGCCTGGTTGAAAGATTGGCAAACTTGTAGTGTAATTAATCCCGGCTAGTCTTTCCGTTTAGGGTTTGAAAGAAGATTTGATAAAAACGGTGGGAGCCATCCTGATTAGATAAAATAATAACCAATCTGATCTTGCAAGAGCGCACGCAGAGTGTTTTCTTCTCTCTCTCTCCAGGTAGCGACCATGTCATGCCTCAATCAAGATAATAATACGGATACATTGACCGAACCCGCTTGTTATACTGAGCTAGGGAACGTTGGTCCCGCTCCAACTTATAATTGTTATAAGACAGAGCAGGAAATTGGGGAATACCAGATTTCCCGTGCCGCCCAAACGAAGAAAGTGCATATCGATGCATCATCTTCGGGTGTATTCATTACAGAGAACCGTTTTCTCAATGTCCTTTACGTCCTGGGTATATGATACCGGATCAGGATCCCACATATGTAATGTATTACATGGGCTACAGAAAGGTAGAGAACTGAGGACGAGTGATAAGTTTCATGAGGCAGAAAATGGTGCGAGTGTTGCAGCCAAGTCTGTTGGTCACTTTCACCCTGTATTACCAGAATACATTGATTCTGAACAGATGTTATTAGATACCGAGCCTGATATACAAAATCATATCAGTCTCTTTATTTAGATAAAGAAGGATATAATTTTCTATTGATTGGATAATGTTTTGAACATTTCCTATATCAAAAGTTCATCGGTTCAGGCACGTTATCTAAAAGCATTGACGTTCTAAATCAAACTATAGTTCATAGTATACGGAACACACACAAGAGGAAGAGTTCAGACATAAACGGATCCTTCTTGAGGTATTGTAAACTAGGTCATATCAATGCGACCCGACTAGCTAAGTTACATTGAGATGCATATTTAAATTAGTTTGAATTTACATCTTATGAAACTTGCCAGTCAAGTTATAGAGATAAGATGACCATAGCTCTGTTTATTAGAAACAGAGAAAGAGTTAGTGAACTCTTGGGATTGATACATGCTGATGTATGAAGGTCCCCTGTCTACACATACCAAGACCGGTTCTTTGTACTTCATTACATTCTCTGATAATCTCTCAAGATTCAGACATATGTTCCTGTTGAAACACAAGTCCGAACCTTTTGAGATATTCATAGAATATAAGTTAGAAGTAGAGAACCAAAATACGGGTATAAGTATTATGTCCTTTGTTGTGATCAAGGAGGAGAATACTTGAGCACGGAATTCCTGGATTATTCTAAAGGAGAATGAGATTTTCTCTCAGTATTACTCCTCCATATACACCATAGCACGATGGTATATCGGGGCGGAGCAATAGCACCCTATGTGATATGGTGTGCTCTATGATGAGTACTACTGAGTTTCCTATTTTTTTTGGGTGTTATGCACTTATGAAGTTGCATACCTATTGAATAGGGTTCCGATCAAATCAGTTGCCTACCACATCATATGAGATATGGAAAGGGAAGAGCCCATGTCTTAAGTTTATTAAGATTTGGGGTTATCCGGCCTATGTCTGAAAGGAAAAATCCGGACAAGCTCGAGGCAAAGTCAGGACTGTATAAGTCTGTTGGATATCCCAAGCATACGCAAGGGAATTTCTTCTACCTAACCGAGGAACAAAAATGTTTTGTTTCTCAGCATGCCAGCTTTGTGAAAGGCAATTTCTTGTGAAGAAATTATTGGTTATGAGGTAGAACTGGAAACAGTTTCAGCTATACAAATTGCAGCTGATGATTTGGTAGAACTAAAGGATTCAATAGCAACCAACGAATCTCAGCCTCTCCGCCGATCTAGTAGGTTTCCTCACCCACCTGAGAGATACTTCGGTTTCTCTATGACAGTGGGAGCGAGGATTGTATCATGGGATGATGACCTAACTAGTTTCGAGCTGGCCATCAGGAGTGTGACTCTGTAAGAATGGCTGGATGTTTTGCGATCTGAGATGGAATCCTTATACACCAACAAAGTATGGACTTTGGTTGCTTTATCTGAAGGGTCAAATCCCCATCAGGAGCAAGTATATATTGAGAAGATTACTTGGTGTAGATGGAAAAGTTGAGACTTTCAAAGCTAGAGTTGTTAAAGGTTTGCATCATTGACCAGGTATGGATTATAATGAAACATTTTCTAAGTAACTATGGTTAAATCCATCCAGATCCTACTTGCCACGGCTACATACCATGACTACGATATCTGGCGGTTGGGTGTCATGACTGCTTTTCTAAATGATGTTTTAGAAGAGAGAGTCTATAAGAACACAGTCAGAGGGTTTCGTAGATAGTGGGAGCAGCGGAAACGTGTGCAAGATGTTTTATGTGATAAAGCAGGCATCGCGGAGTTGGAACATCTGTTTTGATGAGTTAGTCAAAGAGTTTGACATCATTCAAATGGTAGATGAACCTTGTATATACAAAGAGGTAGTAGGGAGTATGCTGGTGATCCTCGTAGAGTACGCGGATGACATACTCTTGATAGGGAAGGAGTTTCCTATGCTACGCTCGTTCAATCTCCGCTTATCACAAGGATTATCCATATAGGATCAAAGTGATACCTACTAAATCCTGGGTTTTGCATCTATGAGATAGATCTAATTGGATGTTAGGATACTCACTAGTTGTAGTGAGATGGTATCAATCGATCCTGGGGAGAATCCCTGGAAAGGTTCCAGGGTGATAAGGACGACTGAATGTCAGTCGCAGGCATTGTCTTTACCCTCAGTGGCGGGACGGTATGTTGGAAGAGTTCCAAGCTAGATACCGTGACATACTAGACGATTAAAGGTAACATACATCATTACCAAAGATGCTACCAAAGAGGAAGTCTGGGTGTATATTAGTTCATGAGATGAACTTCGTTCCTCCCATAGTGTGACAATGGAGTTGTGGCTTATGCCTAGGAACGCCCGTCCCATCAGTGATCCATACATATTCTTAGGCAGTATCACCTGATCATGGAGATGGTTGATCTCTAGGGGATCGAGGTTAGGAGAGTAGACTCAGAGGACAACACGGTGGATCCACTTACGAAAAGCCTTTTCCCAGAGAGAGACTTTTATGAGATGGTTGAGTATGAGATACTACAACCACTGCTATTAGATGGCCCTAGTGCAAGTGGGAGATTGTTATTATATGTATGCCCTAGAGGCCATTACTATACATATGATGTATATTGTAGTGGATGCTTGGACATATATAGGGATGACTTTCTTGCTCGATATGATAGTATGCTATCTGGTTACTCTTTACTTTAACGTGTACACTCATTGTCTCTCGGTTACATGTTGGTAAAGACCTTAGGATGTGTACTTGACTATTTGGACTATGATGCGGATCATACTAGTGGGGACATGGTAGTCCATAAGTACATCTTTTAAGGTCCCTAGTCGTGGGTGTATCGAGACGGGGCATCGATATACCAGAGTAGACTAGCGTATACCTTCTCGACCCATACGGATGGGCGATGGATGATCCCATATCCATTGGTGTTTGACATCAGAGATGATATACGGGTGCTCAGTGAAGACTGGGTACACTGGACGGACTCGACGAGAACTCCCAGATGGTATAATACCTTACGTAAGATGGTAGTTCTCTGTTGACACTGGTACAGGTTAGTCTGTAGACCCGAGATCGTCATAGAGTCTTGTGTGATTCCCACTGTGCTTTGATTTCCACCTTACCACGTCCAAGAGGGCGTGCAAAACGGTGGTTTTTGGGTACAGTCCCGAATCACATGGAGGCAATGAGCGATAGGAGGGGTTTCATCTCTCCCGGTATAGGGAGTTGATGTTGCGCAGTGCTCGATTGGCTATAACAGGAAGTCCTTGGCCAAGGCTGCTTTAGGGATTTACTGGTAAGTGTTACCAGTAGTTTCTCGACCCTTTATGAGCCTCATATCGACACGGCTTATCGAGTTATTGGGGTCTGAAGTTTACCACCCCTAGGCGAGATATGCGGCATATCAGACGAAAAGACCGGACTGTACGGTAGTGTTACTGGTTGGATTGACAGGAGTGTGAGCGGGTTTGCTCGTTGATCTTCTGATCGCTCAATACCCGGGTGGCCGTTACGTTTAGCAGACTGCTTGCGGCTTTTGGGTGTTTGATATGATCATCACCTGCTGCCGGCGTATTGACGAGTGTTTAGAGTCCTACACAGGGGTTTCCTGGCTCAAGCAAAACGAAATAGGAGCGCATATGAGATATGTGCGGGACCGAGAATAATACCAGTAAGTGATACTGTATTCTATTCTCGTGATTTTTATCATTGCTCGGTTATATGTGATATAGCCGGGTTACCGAATCAAGTGTTGATTCGATACATTGATACACTTGATATTAGTAGATTATATGCGATATGACCGGATCGTTAAATCAAGTGTTGATTTAATGATTTAATGTATAATTATATATTTGATATATTACTTTACATTAACTAGTATTGGTTCACTTAAGATTGATTTTCTCACTTGAATGTGCACATTGTTTATATGTGATATATGCAAGTGTACATGTTTGTATCATGCTTGATGATACAAACAAGTTGTGTGTATGAGACTTGAACCAACTCAAGGTTAAATTGGGGTTTGCTATTTTCCTAACAAATAACAAAAGAGTGAGACTTTGGTCAAAGTTATCAAGCTTCATGAAGCTTGATAAACATTGACAAAGTCAACTCTTTTGTCATTTGTTCAAGATATTAGTTAACCCAACCCTTAACCTAATGCTTTGGTTAAATCACTACATGAGTTAGGCATGAGAGCTTAACTCAACCATGGTGCCATTATTTATTGGATAAGTTTCATTTGGATATATATTCATATGCTTCTTTTCTTCTTCTTCATCTTCATCAAGCTCACAAACGCTTGAGAGCTCCAATGGTGCCATGAGAAAAAGAGTGAGAAATCCAATTCTAAAGTGAACCCACTTCCTATTTCTTCATACTCTACCACTTACCATGTAGTATAGGGTGTTCTCTTCACAACGTTTTCGACCAAGTGAAGGAAAAGCTTGAGTTTGAGTCTCCCCGACGTAGATCATCTCCGGCCTCGATGTCAATGACCTAGCCCGATCATTTCTCCAACGAAACCATCGCTATAGTCTGGGATCCGATGATCGCAGTGGAGGGACGTCATCATGGAGCTTTAGATGTGGAGGACCGGATCTACAAAGGTTGTATTTCCATTCACTTTGTAGTTAAGTTGTTAACTAGCTTGTGTTTTCGCCTATCCTCTAGTTAACGATCTATATTAGGGTTTCTCGGCACCTAAAATTTTTAATTTGGCATGGTTGATGCCATGTGGAACCTCTTGAGTGTGCCTAGTAACCCTACAGTTTGCACGACTCCTTTGAGCCATGGTAGGGTATTAATCAAAGCACAGTGGGAACTCACACGAGACAAATGACGATCTCAGGCCGACGGACTAACCTGTACACTTGTCACCTGAGAATTGCTATCTGACGATATGTATAATACCAACTAGCATGTTCCCGGCGAATCCGGTCTGGTGTACTCATAATCCAATGAGCACATGTATACATCTTAGGTGAACCAACTGACACCAATGGCTTGTGAGACCGGCCACCACCCCTCGTCGGGGTCTCGACGGTTTACACTAGTCTACTCTGGAGAATCGATGCCCTGTCACGAAACTTCCATGACTTTGGATACTTTAAGGATGTGCTTATAGACCCCAGCTCCCACATATATGACCGCCATCATACTGCTGGCAGTCAAGCAAGAATCCTATGCGCTCTATCAACATGCAATACTGAACTAAAGCATGTACTCGATGATAAAGACAAACAAGATAGCATACTATCATCTCGAGCAAGACTATCCTGTTGGTATAGGTCCTCCCTCAATCATTACAATCACGTACCTGCGATCCAATAATTGACTTTGAGGGCACTATATCCAACATGTTTCTACTTCAATATGTACATATGTTTCTTTTAACATATTACCTATGCATATTAGTAGTGCCCTTAGGATCTATGCTTGATTACCAGCGTTGTGATGATAGTCACACTAGTGGGGGTTGGGTAATCTACAAGCACATCCTTATACAGGTCCCTAGTCGCGGGATTATCGATATAGGGCATCGATACTCCAGAGTAGACTAGTGTATACGCTTCTCTTCCCAGCCTGGGTGATGATCTGTTCCACAACCATCGGTACGTCGTACTGGAGATAGTATGAAGGTGCTCATTAGGTTGTGAGTTACACCGGACAGACTCATTGGGAACTGCTGGTTGGTTATATACCTATCGTCAGATAGCAGTACCCAGGGGACATGAGTACAGCTTAGTTCGTTGATTTGACACTGCCACTTCGCCTCAAGTGTGTTCCCACTGTTCTTAGATTACTACCCTACCTTGGCTCTACTGAGTAGTGCAAACAGGTAGTAGTTGGGTGCAGTCCCGAAGCACTTGCAGGCAGTGGTGGTTAGATAGGATTTGTCTCTCCCGGTATTGGGGGTTGATATCGCGTTGTGTTCGGAACGCCATTACACATAGTCCCTGGCCAGGGCAAGCGAGATTTACTGGTAGGTTCTCCAGTAGTTTCTCTGGGTGTATTCGACCGTACTCCGACACGACTTATACCGCTATTACGGGTCTGACGTTTACCGCCCCCCTAGGCTCGATATGCGATACTCTTAGACGGACAGACCGGACTGTATAGAGATTGTCACATTCAGACTCAATAGGAGTTCGGATGAGTTATGCTCATCGGCTTTCTTATCGACAATACCTGGGGACCGTAACGTATAGCTAGTACCACTTGCGGCCTGTTGTTAAACCCACTGCCAGCGTAGAATCGAGTCTTTAGAGTCCCACACAGTGTGTTTCCCTACATCGGGCAAAACGTGTAGATATCGTATGGTTTTACGAAAGGGTTCGATCACGTGCATACACTCGTGCACGCACGATGAGTCGGACGGACGATACTTGTGGGCTTTGGTTTAAGCCGGATCCTAGTATTGTATTGATGGATTTTCTTCGTCTTCTGTATTCATATTTTTGGGAATACAAATATAGGTACGTATGTACGGACGAGGGGCGTTTTTGTAATTTATTCAAAGATGCTTCTAAAAGATGATATTTCATATATGTATTTTTCATTTTGGATTAAATGATTTATGCATTTTTACATGGTAGAAATGAGGTGGAAATTGCATGATATTGAGCATGGCTAAATGTGACACATGGTGGACTTTGAAGCCATGACTCATTTGGTTGTAAATTGAACCCTAATTACTATTATTCATTTAATTTATTAGATGAATAATAGATAGTGTTCAGTTTAGAACCATAAGTGAGCTACACTCTCTCTCATACATTTTCTTCACTAGCTTTTTCTAAAACATCTTCTTCTTCCTCAAACTTTAGGATACTCATGTGTTGAGTTACCTAAGAAGAAATAGAAAGACTCCTAAATCCATATACACCATCTACACAACCTAGATCATTTAGATTAACAATCTACTTAATCTAGTTTCTTTGGTTTAGAAGATAAGCTTGGTGCACAAACGTTCGGGTGGATCATCTAGGATTCGAGCAAGCCGAGGAGGAGACGACATCCGTACCACTTCGAGGAGTTCGTGCAGGTGAGGAGGACAGCGAGATAAGGAGAAGAAGGACGAGGTTTCTTGAGGTATAATTTCTGTACTTAGTTTATACTTCTTTTGCTTTTGCTAGATACGGTTTAGATCTCGATGATGGATTTCAGTCGATGTTATGATGCCAAAATTATCGTTTTTTACACCTTCCGCCTCCCCGCGATTCCACGGGGTGCATAGCATCGACTTACAGTGGTATCAGAGCCAACAAAACCTAATCTAGCATGTTAGCAAGTAGTAGAACTTCGATCGTCGGAAAAACCGGAAAACTAAATACCGAAAACCCTACATTCTGTCGATTTTCAAAACTGTCTGTAAAATTATTTCAGTATCATGAAAAATACATGCATGGTTTTCTAAGATGACACAGGAAATTCGAGCCTCTGAATCGCCAAGACAGCCGCGGATCAGTGGAAGAATCGCCTTTCTGCGGCAGAACCGCGGCCGAGTCGTGGCCGATCCAACTCGGATTTATTCTGTTATGTATAAATTTTGGTATTATGATTTCTGGAATATTTGGATTCTACCCAGTAAGTTTCTATGTGCTGGTTTGCAATTGGGGTAGATACAGAAAATATGTTTCGATCGAATTCCTATTGTACTTAGCTAATTTGTTCTTCTGTAATATTATATGTGTTTTAAACGTCGACTAAATGCTATACGAATGATAGTCGAGGTTACACATATCTGATGGTTTGTGTATATAAACATTTTCTGATTGTCGATGATGAATAGCCAGGAATGTGAGATGAGCGATTTTATCTTTCATTCATGTAAATCGTAAAATTGACGTAATATTATTTCGCGGGGCACATCCGGGTTGAGGTTGTAGCCACCGTTGTATTATTTTCTTTTTACTATTTTCTGCTACTAGGATAGACCCAAGGTGGGGTACACAAACTGCCGGGTTCTTTGAAGAGCCGAGTGGCCTACTCACTTTGTTGAGGGAGGCTGCTTCACTTCTGGAATTTGGCAGGTAGTTTGCCGTACCCGTAAGGGTCTGGGGTGGGGTTTGGCTATTCATCGCGACCGTGGGATCCGTCTTTCGTTGCAGGCTTAAAGGAAACGCGACATTCTTAGCATATCCAAAATGTTTATCTATGACTGGAATGATTATTATTGCATGAGATGATTGTAAAATATCTATATATGGTATATATTAGGCGTCACTTATGTTTTACATCCGCGCTAGCCCAACCCCCGCTCTGTCGTTAGTTATGTAACCTAACGGGTGATGACGGGGCCCCGTGGCGAATGCGGATGGCATAAGAGGACGTGATATTTTTTTTTTCAATTCTCTCTGTAATGATAGGAGTAAATGATGGGAAACATTATATAAATGGAATGAAAACAAACCAAAGTTGAATCGTTGGAACAAATTCAAAACCACTCGGTTTTTTCCAAAACGGCAAAACTTTTAAAATGCGGAGCTTAAACCACTCCTTTTAAAAGCAATCAGGTTCCTTCGATTATATCAAGTTCACTATGTTCACGGTTTCGCCAAAACCATTCGTAGCCCTCCGTCATTTCAGTTAAATATTCAGTAGTATTCAAGCTATGTATTTTGGCCTTCGCCAAGGCATAGTGATTGGTAGCTGCTAAATATTTATCTGTTGCATAGATAGATGTGTTGGTTTGGGACAGTCGTACTGCCATTTTGGCCTTCGTCAAGGGTATGTACGGGTGGGTTCAAACTAACCTGGATAATGACGGGTTGAACTTGACATGTGACTTATGATATGTTGGCCTTCGTCAAGGTCATAAGAGCATGGGGTAAAAATCCACATCGGGAGTTTCTAAAGAAACTGAAACTTGCTAGTATTGCATACCATTTTGAGTGATGATTTTGGTAGGATTCTTTCAGCTTTATCACACGATGATATTTGGATCCCGATCCTACTATGAGTATATGCTACTCCTCGGGAGATTTTTTCACTTAACGATCAATGCTATAAACCAAGTAGGTGACTAGAAAGGTATTAGCGGGGTTATGCCCACAGGGAAAAGAGGTTATTTAATTACGGAACTTCGCGAAAGCGTCGTAAAACCTCCCTCGAAGTACCGACACCGGCCTGGCTGAACGGATAAGCAAGTATTGTACGGTGAGATTAATCCTGACTAATTCTTCTTTTCTGGTTTGAGGAAGGATTCGAGAAACATTGGGAGCCATCCTGTTTAGATAAACAAAAAAACCTTCTAAACTTGCAAGAGAATCATTCTAAAGTGTTTCTTCTTTCTCTCCTAATTGTAGCGACCAAACACGACGGGCCTTAAGTTGCTTTTAGATAAAAACATGTTGACAGTGCCAAACTATAAAGATTGGTTTAGGAATGTCAAGATGGCTATAACATGTAGGGTTACTAGGCACACTAACAAGGTTCTACAATGCATCAAACATGCCCGATTAAAATTTTAGCAATGCTAAATAACCCTAAACAAGATCGTCGCTAGATTATTAGGGTTTCACAAACTAGTAAACTACATTTACTACTAAGTGAATACGAAATACAACCTTTGTAGATCGGTCCTTCACTTCTTTAGCTCCTTGTTGAAGTCCCTTCGCTATGATCGTGGTTCTCCCGGACCCTTGCATGGCTTTACGAGGCGAAAGACGCATCCTTGCTTGAAGTCTTCGAGGCCGAAGATGATCTACGTCAAGGGGATGCCAACTCAAGATTCTACTTCACTAACTTGAGAATTAGTGAAGCAAACACCCTAAACTAAAGTGCTAGTCTAGTAGATGATGGAGAAATAGGAAGTGGGTTCTCTTTAGAATCTTATTTCTCACAATCTTTCTCACTTTGGATCAAACCCTAGCAAGCTTTTTCTTTTTAACAATGAAGAAGAAGATGAACAAAAGAAAGAGATGAGGATAATGATCAAGTGAGTAAGCTAACCATGGTGAGTGAGTATCATATACTAATTCTTGTAGAGACATAACCATGGCTAATGCTTATGGTTGGGTTAACAAATATCCATGGTAAAAACAAACATAGTGGACTTAATCAATGCATCCACAAGCTTCCACAAGCTTCATGCATTGTGCTAATCCTCCACTAATTTTGTAATTACTTTAAATATACAAACCCAACATAATAAATAGCATGGTGTAAGTCTCATACACCCAAGTCATGTGTATCATCAAGCATGATACAAAAAGAAAACACAATTTTAATATATATCATATATATATATTAAAGTTGTGTACATGTGAGAAAAAACCTAAAGTGAACAAGTGTTAGTTAATGTAAACTAGTATATCAAATATACTATTATAAAATAAATTATTAAATCAACACTTGACTTAATAATCTGGTCATATCACATATAACCGACTAACATCCAATGTATCGACTTATCGAATCAACACTTGATTCGATAACCCGGCTATATCATATATAACCGACCGATACAAAAAGTCGCGAGAATAGAATACGGTATCACATACATGCATTATACTCGGTCTCGCACATATCACATACGTGCTCCTATTTCGTTTTGCCTGAGCCAGTAAATCCTCTATGTAGGACTCTAAAGACTCGTCAATACACCGGCAGAAGGTGATGATCACATCAAGCACCCACAAGCCGTCAGCGGTACTAGCTGGACGTAACGGCTACCCGGGTATTGAGCGATCAGAAGATCAGCAAGCAAGCCCACTCCAACTCCTGTAAAAGCCTGCAGGTAACACTTCCCGTAAAGTCCGGTCTCCTCATCTGATATGTCGCATATCAAGTCTAGGGGTAGTAAACGTCAGACCCCAATAACCGATAAGTCGTGCCGATATGAGGCTCATAACGGGTTGAGAAACTACTGGTAACACTTACCAGTAAATCTCTAATCAGCCCTGGCCAGGGACTTTCCTGTTACGGCCAATCGAGCACAGCGCAACATCAACCCCCAATACCGGGAGAGACGAAACCCCTCCTATCGCTCATTGCCTCCATGTGACTCGGGACTGTACCCAAAAACCACCGTTTTGCATGTTAGATTTCCTAGCACCTTATGAGAGTTTTGAAGGCATCACATGTCACAAAGATCAAATTTTTGTGGTGCTAAGTAAACATACAAAGGATCTTATCCTAGAAAATTAGGGATTCATAATTTTACAAGCGATAAAGGATAGGGTTTCGAGACTACAACCTTTGTAGCTCCCTTTCGCTAAACTCTTTGGCTTCTTAAGTGTTGGAGGAAGGTTCTCTTGAAGTCCTCTAGCGTCAACGACGATCCACCCGGAGCTCCTAGTCCAAGCTTGCAACTTCACCTTTCCGGAGAAGAAATGAAGATAACACTCTACACAAGTGGGCTAAACTTGTGTAGAATGATGTAGTGGATTTTATTCTCACTTCAAAAACCTTTCTTGATCAATATTTTGCTCACTTGAAGAGAACAAGAGAGCTTGGGAGGAAGAAGAGAGACAAGGAGGATGATGGCTTCCCTTCTTGAAGAAGAGAAAGATTCTTCTTGAAGAAGAGAAAAGACTTACCTTGAAGAAGAGAAAAGCCTCTTCTTGGAAAAGAAATCAAAACATAAAAATATGTTTATTCCTTCTTATGCCATACCATGGTTAGGATATGAAGACATTATTGTATCGTAGTTAAAACATCTAAGGAAAACTAACTAAGGGTTAAATGGTGGGTAAGTAAGGTAAGAGTGTAGAAACATTCCAATATTTAACCCTTTTTCTTTTCCTTTTGTTTTAGCATAAGTACAATAATAATTCACATTAAAAACCATGGTGTAAGTCTAGCATTGCCATCATATTCCATGTATAAGCAACCATGAAGGATGATGCATGTATGTATGTGTGCATGCACATCATATGTGCATGAAACTACAAGCAAGAAATCATACATGCATGCATACATCCATCATGCACAAGTAAAGGTTTCAAGTGAGAAAACTAATGGTTAAATGATAAATCAACACTTGATTTATCAATCCGGCCATATCACATGTGACCCCACCAAAAGGCAGCTGCCCGATCAATATACGGTATCCCATACACGCATTTTAATCGGGTCCATGCACATATCGCATACGCGCACCACAACGTTTCGCCTGGACCAGGTAACTCCTTTGTGGGACTCTAAGACTCGTCAATACGCCGGCAGTGGGTGATGATCATATCAAGCACCCCCAGGCCGCAAGCGGTCAGCTAAACGTAACGGCCACCCGGGTATTGAGCGATCAGAAGAAAACAAGCGAACCTGCTACAACTCCCGTCGAGCCAACCGGCAACACTACCGTACAGTCCGGTCTCTTCGTCAGATATGCCGCATATCGAGTCTAGGGATCGTAACGTCGACCCCAATAACCCAATAAGTCGTGCCGGTGAATGGTCTATAACAGATCGAGAAACTACTGATAACACTTATCAGCAAATCTCAGCAGCCCTGGCCAGGGACTTACTGATATAACCAGTCGAGCACAGTACAGCATCAACTCCCAATACCGTGAGAGACGAAACCCCTCCAATCGCTCATCGCCTTCGTGTGTCTCGGGACTGTACCCAACGGCCACCTGTTTGCACGATTCAGTAGAGCCGTGGTAGGGTGGTAATCAAAGTACAGTGGGAGGGCACACAACACTCCATGACGATCTGGGTATACAGACTAACCTGTATCAGTGTCACCTGAGAACTGCTATCCGACGATAGATATAATTCCATATAGGAGTTCTCGGTGAGTCCATCCAATGTACCCAGTCAACACTGAGCACCCGTATATGATCTTGATGTCAAACATCGATGAATGTGGGAACATTCATCGCCCATCGAATGGGTCTAGTATCATATACGCTAGTCTACTCTGGTATATCAATGCCCCGTCTTGATATACCTACGACTAGGGACATTCCAGGATATGCTTATAGACTATAGATGTCCCACTAGTATGATCTCCATCATAATCATTGTAGTCAAGCCAATATCCTTAGGGCCTTTCCAACATGTATGAATGAGTAAAAGCATGATCAAATCAACATGTCAGATTAAGAAGAACCAGATAGCATACTATCATGTCGAGCGAGAATGTATACTGAATATATATATATATATATATATATATATATATATATAAATACATCCACTATCACATAATGGCCTCTAGGGCATACATATATCCAACAATCTCCCACTTGCACTAAGGCCAATTATTGGCGTATCTCATACCCAACATCTCAAAAAGTCGCTCATGCTGCGGTTGAGGGAGGGCCTTAGCGAGTGGATCCGCGGCGTTATTCTTTGTGTCTACTCTCTTAATCTCGATCTCGCGGCGATTAACAATCTCCCGGATCAAATGAAAGCGCCTGAGGATGTGTCTGGATCGCTGATGGGACCTGGGCTCCTTGGCTAATGGCATAGCCCCATTATTATCACAATACAACGGTATTGGATCAATAATGGTTGGAACTACTCCTAGCACCGAGATGAACTTCTTCATCCAGACGGCTTCCTTGGCGGCATCATTTGCAGCAATGTACTCAGCCTCCATCGTGGAGTCTGCAACGGTATCCTGTTTGGAACTCTTCCAACTAACCGCCCCTCCATTGAGGGTAAATACAAACCACGAGATAGATTTACTGTCATCCTTATCGCTCTAGAAGCTCGAATCGGTAAAGGCCTCCATTTGGAGATCTGTATTACCATACACCAAGAACAATTCTTTAGTCCTTCGCAAGTACTTAAGAATGTTCTTCATAGCTGTCCAGTGGTTCTCCCCTTGGTTGGATTGATACCTGCTTACAACACTAAGTGCATAAGCTACATCTGGGCGTGTACATAACATCGCATACATTATAGATCCTACTGCCGAAGCATAGGGTATAATGCTCATGCGAGCTCTCTCTTCATCGGTCTTTGGACAAGAATCCTTGGAGAGAGTGACTCCATGGCAAGCGGGTAAGGCACCCCGCTTGGAATCTTCCATACTAAACCTTTTTAGGATGGTGTTGATGTACCTGGTTTGGGACAATCCCAATAACTTTTTGGATCTATCCCTATAGATCTTTATGCCCGGGATGTATGTGGCATCACCCAGGTCCTTCATGGAGAACCTTAGTGATAAGAACGATTTGACCGACTGCAGCATAGGAATATCATTTCCTATCAGAAGAATGTCATCTACGTACAATACGAGGAATGTGTCAGTTCTTCCTACAGCCTTCCTATAAACACAAGGTTCATCTGGATTTTTGATGAAATCAAACTCTTTGATAACATCATCGAAACAGATGTTCCAACTCCGAGATGCCTGCTTTAACCCATATATGGATTTAAGCAGTCTACATGCTTTCCCGCTGCTCCCACTGTCAATGAAGCCCTCTGGCTGATCCATATAAACGCATTCTTCTAAATCTCCATTTAGAAATGCTGTTTTAACGTCCATCTGCCAGATTTCATAGTCGTAGTGAGCAGCAATAGCAAGTAGGATCCGAATGGATTTAAGCATGGCTACGGGAGAAAAAGTTTCGTCATAGTTCAAACCTGGTCTTTGACGAAAACCTTTCGCCACAAGTCTTGCCTTATAGGTCTCTACTTGCCCATCCACACCAATCTTTCTCTTAAAGATCCATTTGCACCCTACAGGTTTTACCCAAGGGGGTACAACGTCCAAAGACCATACTTTGTTGGTGTACATAGACTCCATTTCGGATCTCATGGCATCCAGCCACTTCACAGAGTCACCACTCGTGATAGCTTGCTGAAAACTGGTAGGATCATCATCATCCATGATGCAATCTTCTCTGTCACCATCAATGAGGAAACCGTAGTATCTCTCCGGTGGGCGAGAAGTCCTACCAGACCTTCGGAGTGGCCGAGGTTCTTCAGTTTCTGTTGCAACAGCCGGTTCAACCAAATCGTCATTTGTAGTTTGTGTCTCCAGAACCTCTTCTAGATCTACTACCTTGCCATCATCTTTATCTGTGAAAAACTCTTTTTCCAAGAATGTGGCATACTGAGAAACAAACACCTTTTGTTCCTCTTTGTGGTTGAACAGATATCCATAAGAATTCTTTGAATATCCCACAAAGTTACACATGACTGACCGTGTCTCGAGTTTGTCCGGATTCTGCTTTTTAACATAGGCCGGGCAACCCCAAATCTTAATTCTCTTAAGAGATGGTCTCTTCCCACTCAATATCTCATATGGCGTGGTAGACACGGCTTTGGTTGGAACCCTGTTTAGCAGAAACGCTGCAGTCTCCAATGCATGCCCCCAAAACGAGACTGGTAACTCAGCGTCACTCATCAAGGACCGGACCATATCTAATAGGGTCCTATTGCGTCGTTCTGACACACCGTTGTGCTATGGTGTGTAGGGAGGAGTGAGCTGAGAGAGAATCCCATTCTCTTTTAGGAAGTTTGCAAATTCTGTACTGAGATACTCACCACCTCGATCTGATCGAAGCATCTTAATACTCCAGCCGGTTTGTATTTCTACTTCTTGTTTATATTCAATGAATTTCTCGAAAGCGTCGGACTTGTGCTTTAATAAAAATACAAGACCGAATCTTGAGAAATCGTCAGTGAATGTAATGAAGTATGAAAAACCGCCTCTAGCCTGTGTAGACATTGGCCCACATACATCACTATGTATGAGGCCAAGGAGCTGAGTAGCTCTTTCTCCGTGTCCGGTAAACGGAGTTTTGGTCATTTTACCCTTGATACAAGACTGGCAAGTCGCATAAGATTTATATTCAAAAGAGTTTAAATATCCATCTTTGTGTAACTTGTTTAGTCTTGTTTCGTTAATATGACCAAGTCTACAGTGCCAAAGAAAAGCTTCATTTAATTCTGAAAGTTTTCTTTTATTAGTGTGTTGTACACTAAAAACTGTGTGTTGATTCAGGACATATATTCCGTTATTAAGCGTACCATACCCAAACAACATTTGATTCAGGTAAATGTTCATAACATTGTTCTGCAATACAAAATTATATCCTTCATTGTCCATCAATGAAACGGATATTATATTACAAAGCATACTGGGTACAAAATTATTAGTTATGTATATGCCCTAGAGGCCATTGTTGTACATATGATGTATATTATAATGGATGCTAGGTTATATATAGAGAAGACTTTCTTGCTCGTCATGATAGTATGCTATTTGGTTTCATTTTATCTTAACATGTTGACTTGTATTGGTTTACTGTTTTACTCTCACATGTTGATAAAGCCCTTAGGATCTGTACTCGACTACTGGGACTATGATGAGATCATACTAGTGGGGCCGCGGTAGTCAATGAGTACATCCTATAACTGTTCCTAGTCGAGGGTATATCGAGACAGGGCATCGATACACCAGAGTAGACTAGCGTATACGCATCTTGACCTATTTGATGGGTGATGGATGATCCTATATCCATCGGTGTTTGACATCAGAGATGGTGTACGGGTGCTCAGTGGAGACTGGGTACACTGGACGGACTCGCCGAGAACTCCCAGATGGTGATATACCACACGTCAGATGGCGATATACCACACGTCAGATGGCAGTTCTCCGGTGACAAAGGTACAGGGTAGTCTGAAGACCCGAGATCGTCATAGAGTCTTGTGTGATTCCCACTGTGCTTTGATTTCCACCTTACCACGTCCAAGAGGGCGTGCAAAACGGTGGCTTTTGGGTACAGTCCCGAATCACATGGAGGCAATGAGCGATAGGAGGGGATTCGTCTCTCCCAGTATAGGGAGTTGATGTTGTGCTGTGTTCGATTAGCTATAACTGGAAGTCCCTGGCCAGGGCTGATATAGAGATTTACTGGTAAGTGTTACTAGTAGTTTCTCGACCCGTTATAAGCCACACATCGACACGACTTATCGGTTACTGGGGTCTGACGTATACCACCCCTAGACTTGATATGCGACATATCAGACGAACAGACCGGACTGTACGGGAGTGTTACTGATCGGATTCACAGGAGAACGCACAGGCTAGCTTGTTGATCTTCTGATCGCTCAATACCTGGGTGGCTGTTACGTTTAGCTGACCGCTTGCAGCTTGTGGGTGTTTGATATGATCATCACCTGCTACCGGCGTATTGACGATTCTTTAGAGTCCTACACAGAGGTTTCATGGCTCAGGCGAAACAGAGTAGTGGCACATATGTGATATCCGCAGGAACGAGAATAATGCGATATGGGATACCGTATTATATTCTCAAGATATTTAGATATGAACCGGGTCATCGGATCAAGTGTTGATTCGATGAATCGGTACATAATATATTAGTCGGTAATATTCGATATAGCCGGATCATCGATTCAAGTGTTGATTCGATGATTTAATGTATAATAATATATATATGATATATTATTACATTATCTAATATTGGCTTGCTTTAATATTTCATTTTCTCACGGGATGATACATTGATATATATGCGATATATGTTAATTATATTATTTTCTTTTGTTGCAAATATATAATATATATGTGATATATATTATTGTGACATGATATGATTAATTGTTAAACATGTTTAAGGATGATTAATTGAGGTTAGGGTTTGATTAGGGTTAGTTGCTTCAAGTTGCTTCTTGAAGCAATTTCTTTTGTCATTGTGAAGATATTTATGGATGACACATTTATTAAACAAACCAAACCCTTACTATAGTTTATTCTCTACTCATTCTTATCCTATCATCCTTGACCATGGTTTACAAATCAATCATATAATTCTTTCTATTCATCCCAAAAGGTTTTAAGCTTATGATTATATTTTTTCCATTATCATCTTCTTCCTTCTTCAAGAAAAGCTCTCTTGAAAATCCTTAAGTGATGAAAGAAAATGAGAAAATGATATAAAAAGAAAGCAAAATTACTACTCTCTCATCCTCATCTCATCTAGCCCATGGGATTAGTGTGTTCTCTTCTTTAAGAGTGAGAAAGCTTGGGTCGTAGAAACTTCAAGGTAGATCATCGGAGATTTGGAATACGACAAGCTAGAATGGATCGTTCGAGTCGTGGAGCCTCTCATGAGTCCGGGAGATCGTGGATCGCGGCAAAGGGACTTCTACTCGGAGCTTGTGAAGTGAAGGAGCGGACTACAAAGGTTGTAATCCCTCACACTTAGATAAAATTTATCTTCTTGCATGTTAAAACCTAATAATCTAGCAAAGATCCCGGCTTTGGGTTGTTCGGCACGTCTAAAATTTAATCCGGGCATGTTTGATGCCTTTTGAACCTTCATAAGAGTGCCTAGGAACCCTACAGTGGTATCAGAGCCTAGCTAGAGCATTAGGCGATGTGTTTACGAAGTTAAAACTCCGATCGAACGCGAAACGACGGAAAAAACCCCCTCTCTGGAAATTTTTTAAAATTTGGGATTTTTCTGAATTAAAAATATGTAAAAAAATCAGCAGGCAATTATAAGAATTACCATAAAATCCGAGCCTCTAATTCCACCAAACAGGGGCGGAAGCGCGGCGCAAGCATGGCTTGCGCGGCGCTTCCGCGGTGGAATAGTAAGATCAGGACACGTGGCTTCATGGTAATTCCGGTAGGTACTTGCTGACCATTCTGGATATTTTTATTCTGTTCCAGGTGTTTAAAATTCTGGGGTTTGTTTTGTAATAGTAGACTCGATCGGAATATTTAAATTCGTATTTCTTTCCGGATATTTAGAAACTGTTAAACTGGTTGAACGGATATCATTAACCCACTTTATTCCGGCACGGCAAACTTTCAAGCGTTGAATTTTTATTGGGTTTAAATCTTTCGGAAAATTGTACAAGTTAAGCGGTGGACCCTCTAGAAGACAACAAACCTTAACTCGATTATGTGACCGTCTTGAACTGCCTTTTGAACCTTCGGGTTTGGGGCAGTACGGCGTGCCACATGTGAGGCGTTGGCTTGGCCCTTCTACGGCTGGATCTCTGGTACTGTGACATATTCTGGGATTATTTGAACTCCGCTCAAGAGTTGAGCACTTCGGGAAATTTTGGGTGTTTGATTATCTGTTCAAATAGTTTAATACCGTATATTTATCTGGAATGTGATACAATATGTGGAATTCATAGAGTTAGGCATGAAATACGAAGTATGTGATATTTCGGATTTACGATGTCTAAAGTGATTGTGGATTCCAAATATTGTAGTTTTACACTTTCTTTTCTGTGACTGTAAGCGTAGTATGTGGTGTATCACCGGCTTCGTTGCTATACATCAACGACAATCGGGATACGCATACTTGCTTACGTTGATGATATGAGATATTATGTGTTGCTGTGATATGTTATATTGGATCGTCGCGATCAGAATAGCCGGGGGTTTTATGTGAGATGAGGGTTTTTATTTTCATTCATGTAAAATTCATTTGTAATGTAATATTCTTTTATTTGGGGCACTTCCAGGATGCGGTTGCTGTCACCAGTGTATATTATTTACTTTTCCGCATTAGGTAGACCCAAGGTGGGGAGCACAAGTTACCGGGTTCTAGGGTCCAGTGGGAGGCCATCTCGAGGAGTCGAGACCGGGTCTCCTAACCCTAGAATTGGCAGTGTTACTTGCAGCTCTCGTAGGGGTCTTGGGATGTGGGTTTGGCTATTCGTCGTGACCGTGGAATCCGTGTTTTATACAGGCTCGTATTGAAAACACGGACGTCCTAGTATATCCAATATTTCATATATGTTCTTCTGCTGCAATGTTCTGTGATGAGATCATATTACTGCCTGAGAAGAATGCTTATACTATATATATATATATGCTGATATATAAATATTACTGCTTTCGTTTATTCTGTGATGCTTAGGAAGCATAAGCTGATGGGATTTTTATTAATGAGATTAATAAAAGAAAAGAAACCTAAAGATGTTGTAGAATCAAAACTTAATAAAAAGGGTAGCTACAGTTTTGCTTTGCACAGTGATATATACGATATATCCTGCACCTTATTCGATGGGGAAAGGACCGAGATCCCTTCACCGGGAGTGACTCCTTTAGCAAAACTGGCAGATGCTACAAAACACGGTTTGTCTTTTGATTGCTTTTAGTGTTTTTCTTTGCACAGCGGTATATATAATATATCCTGCACCTTATTCGATGAGGAAAGGGCCGACGATCCCTTCACCGGGAATGACCCCTTTAGCGAAACTAAGAAAAGCCTCAAAACACTCCTTTTCAAAAACTACATGATTCTACGACGATATCAAGTTCATTACGCTCAGGGTTTTCTGAAAAACCTGCGTAGCCCTCCGACATTTCAGATAGGTAATACTTAGTATTCGTGCTACGTTTGTTGGCTTTCGTCAAGGCGTAGTGTGCGGTAGCTAATTATTACTTATCTGTTACATATGATGAGATTGGGTTAGGGTAGTCGTGCGGCTTTGTTGGCTTTCGTCAAGGGACGTACTGCTGGGTTTAATTCAATCAAGAAATGTTCGGGTTGAACTTGACTAGCGCACTATGGTTTGTTGGCTTTCGTCAAGGTCATAGGATGCTAGGGGTAAAAAAATATATTATCGGGAATTTCAAGTGTTGAAATTTGCAATGAGATTGCATACCTCCTATGAGATAGTTGGATCCCGATACCTACTGCGAGTAAGAGTTACTCCTGGGAGAGTTTTACACAGGACAATTAGTCATTCAAGTAGGTGTCTAGAAAAGTGTTAACGAGGTTACGCCTCTGGGAAAACGAGGTTTACTAATTAGGTCCGTGCGAAAGCACGGGGAACCTCCCTCAAAGTACCGACACTGATCTGGCTGAAAGATTGACGAAATTGTAGGGTGTAATTAATCCCAGCTAATCTTACCTTTTTGGGTTTTAAGGTAGATTTGATAAAAACAGTGGGACACATCCTGATTAGATAAGATAATAACCAATCTAATCTTGCAAGAGCATACGCTAAAGTGTTTTCTTCTCTCTCTCTCTCCAGGTAGCGACCATTTCAGGCCATAATCAAGATAATAATATGGATGTATTGACTAAACCTGATTATTGTACTGAGCAAGGGAACGTTGGACCCGTTCTTTCTTATAAGGGTTATAAGACTGAACAGGAAACAGGAGAATATCTGGATTCTCACGCCGCCCAAAAGAACATGCATGTTGATGCATCTTCTTCGGGTGTGTTAGTTATTGAGAACTGTTTCTCAGTTCACCCTACGTCCTGGGTATTAGATACCGGATCAGGATCCCACATATGTAAACAGTTACATGGGCTACGTAAAGGTAGAGAACTGGGAAAAGGTGATCATTCCGTTCAAGTAGGGAACGGTGCAAGTATTGTAGCCAAAGCAGTTGGCGAATATCACCTTGTATTACCAAGTCGTAATACACTGATTCTAAATGAGTGCTATTATATACCGAACATGATGTGCAACATTATATCAGTTTCTTTATTGAGTAAAGAGGGATATAATTTTGTAGTACAGGATAATGTTATGAACATATTTCTAGATCAAAAGTTGATTGCATCAGGCTCGTTACATAATGCCATATTCATTCTAAATCAGAATACAGTCCTAAATATACAAAACACACATAAGAGGAAAAGTTCAGATATGAACGAATCCTTCTTGTGGCATTGTAGACTTGGTCATATCAATGCGACACGACTGGCTAAGTTACATAGAGATGGTTATTTGAATCCGTTCGAATTATCATCTTATGATACTTGCCATTCATGTCTCAAAGGAAAAATGACCAAAGCTCCGTTTAGTGGACACGGAGAAAGAGTTACCGAACTCTTAGGACTGATACATACTGATTTATGCGGTCCCATGTCTACGCATGCCAGGAACGGTTCTTCCTACTTCATTACATTCACTGACGATCTCTCTAGATACGGACATGTGTTTCTGATGAAACACAAGTCTGAAGCTTTTGAGAAATTCAGAGAATATAAGCACGAAGTAATGAACCAAACGGGCAAAAGTATTAAGATTCTTCGATCTGATCGAGGAGGTGAATACTTAAGCGGTGAGTTCCTAGATTATCTAAAAGAGAATAGGATTCTCTCTCAGCTTACTCCTCCTTATACACCACAGCACAACGGTGTATCTGAGCGGAGGAATCGCACCCTATTAGATATGGTGCGCTCTATGATGAGCGAGGCTGAGTTGCCTATTTCCTTCTGGGGGTATGCGCTTGAGACAGCCATACATCTATTGAATATGGTTCCTACCAAATCAGTGCCTACCACTCCATATGAGATATGGAAAGGGAAGAGACCATCTCTTAAGTATGTTAAGATATGGGGTTGTCCAGCCTATGTCAAAAGACAAAATCCGGACAAACTCGAGGCAAGATCTGTCTTATGTAAGTTTGTAGGATATCCCAAGAACTCACAAGGGTATATCTTCTACCACACTGAGGAACAAAAGGTGTTTGTTTCTAAACATGCCATCTTTTTGGAAAAGGAATTTCTTGCAATAGAAATTAATGGCAATGAGGTAGAACTGGAAGAGGTTCCAGCAACACAAACTATAACAGAAGACTTGGTAGAACCAGAGGATTCAGTAGTACCCGACGAACCCCAGCCTCTCCGTCGATCTAGTAGGGTTTCTCGTCCACCTGAGAGATACTACGGTTTTCTCATTGATGGTGGAAGCGAGGATTGCATCATGGATGATGATGAACCAACTAGTTTCGAGCAGGCCATCACGAGTGGTGACTCTGTGAAATGGCTGGATGCAATGCGATCTGAGATGGAATCCATGTACACCAACAAAGTATGGACTTTGGAAAATGCTCCTGAAGGGGTAAAACCCATTGGGAGCAAGTGGATCTTTAAAAAGAAATTTGGTGTTGATGGAAAAGTTGAGACTTTCAAAGCTAGACTGGTAGCAAAGGGATTTCGTCAAAGACCAGGTGTGGACGATGACGAAACCTTTTCTCCAGTGGCTATGCTTAAGTCCATCCGGATCTTACTTGCCATTGCTGCATACCATGACTACGAAATCTGGCAAATGGATGTTAAGACCGCCTTTCTAAACGGTGATTTAGAAGAGTGCGTGTACATGACTCAGCCAGAGGGCTTCGTAGATAGTGGGAGCAGCGGAAAGGTATGCAAGCTGCTTAAATCCATTTATGGGTTAAAGCAAGCATCGCGGAGTTGGAACATCTGTTTTGATGTTGTAGTCAAAGAGTTTGACTTCATCAAAAATATAGATGAACCTTGTATCTATAAGAAGGTAGCAGATGGTAAGGTAGTCTTCCTCATATTGTACGTGGATGACATACTCTTGATAGGAAATGATATTCCTATGCTGCAATCAGTCAAGCTCTTCTTATCACAGAGATTCTCAATGAAAGATCTAGGTGATGCCTCCTGCATAATGGGAATCATGATCTATAGAGATAGATCTAAACGGATACTGGGATTGTCCCAATCCAGGTACATTGACACCATACTAAAGAGGTTTAGTGTGGAAGAATCCAAGCGTGGGAATCAGCCCACGATCTCTGGACTCACTCTCTCCAAAGAGATGTCTCCCAAGACTGATTTGGAGAGAGCTCGCATGCAAGGGATACCCTATGCTTCGGCAGTAGGCTCTATCATGTATGCGATGCTATGTACCAGACCCGATGTAGCATACTCACTAAGTGTAGTGAGTCGGTATCAAGCAGATCCAGGAGAGAGTCATTGGACAGCAGTGAAGAACATTCTCAAGTACTTGCGAAGGACTAAGGAGATGTTCTTGGTGTATGGTAACGGAGAACTCTAGGTGGAGTCCTTTACCGATTCAAGCTTCCAAAGTGATAAGGACGACTCTAAGTCGCATTCGGGTTTTGTCTTTACCCTCAATGGAGGGGCGGTATGTTGGAAGAGTTCCAAACAGGATACCGTTGCAGACTCAACGATGGAGGCTGAATACATCGCTGCCAACGATGCTGCCAAAGAGGCTGTCTGGATCAAGAAGTTCATTAGTGAACTTGGTGTGGTTCCATCCATTGAGCATCCAATACCTCTGTATTGCGATAACAATGGAGCTGTGGCTTTGGCCAAGGAACCCAGGTCCCATCAGAAGTCCAGACATATTCTGAGGCGGTATCACCTGATCAGGGAGATAGTTGATCGCCGGGAGATCGAGGTCAGGAGAGTAGATACGAAGGACAACACTGAGGATCCATTCACGAAGGCTATTCCCCAGATACAGTTTGAGAGATTATTCGGGATGCTAGGTATGAGATACTACAGCAGCTGGCCTTAGTGCAAGTGGGAGATTATTAGTTATGTATATGCCCTAGAGGCCATTGTTGTACATATGATGTATATTATAATGGATGCTAGGTTATATATAGAGAAGACTTTCTTGCTCGTCAAGATAGTATGCTATTTGGTTTCACTTTATCTTAACATGTTGACTTGTATTGGTTTACTGTTTTACTCTCACATGTTGATAAAGCCCTTAGGATCTGTACTCGACTACTGGGACTATGATGAGATCATACTAGTGGGGCCGCGGTAGTCAATGAGTTCATCCTATAACTGTTCCTAGTCGAGGGTATATCGAGACAGGGCATCGATACACCAGAGTAGACTAGCATATACGCATCTTGACCCATATGATGGGCGATGGATGATCCTATATCCATCGGTGTTTGACATCAGAGATGGTGTACGGGTGCTCAGTGGAGACAGGGTACACTGGACGGACTCGCCGAGAACTCCCAGATGGTGATGTACCACACGTCAGATGGCAGTTCTCCGGTGACACAGGTACAGGGTAGTCTGAAGACCCGAGATCGTCATAGAGTCTTGTTTGATTCCTACTGTGCTTTAATTTCCACCTTACCACGTCCAAGAGGGCGTGCAAAACGGTGGCTTTTTGGTACAGTCCCGAATCACATGGAGGCAATGAGCGATAGGAGGGGATTCGTCTCTCCCGGTATAGGGAGTTGATGTTGTGCTGTGTTCGATTGGCTATAACTGGAAGTCCCTGGCCAGGGCTGATATAGAGATTTACTGGTAAGTGTTACTAGTAGTTTCTCGACCCGTTATGAGCCACACATCGACACGACTTATCGGTTACTGGGGTCTGACGTATACCACCCCTAGACTTGATATGCGACATATCAGACGAACAGACCGGACTGTACGGGAGTGTTACAGATCGGATTCACAGGAGAACGCACAGGCTAGGTTATTGATCTTCTGATCGCTCAATACCTGGATGGCTGTTACGTTTAGCTGACCGCTTGCAGCTTGTGGGTGTTTGATATGATCATCACCTGCTACCGGCGTATTGACGATTCTTTAGAGTCTTACACAGAGGTTTCTTGGCTCAGGCGAAACAGAGTAGTGGCACATATGTGATATGCGCAGGAACGAGAATAATGCGATATGGGATACCGTATTATATTCTTAAGATATTTAGATATGAACCGGGTCATCGGATCAAGTGTTGATTCGATGAATCGGTACATGATATATTAGTCGGTAATATTCGATATAGCCGGATCATCGATTCAAGTGTTGATTCGATGATTTAATGTATAATAATATATATATGATATATTATTACATTATCTAATATTGGCTTGCTTTAATATTTCATTTTCTCACGGGATGATACTTTGATATATATGCGATATATGTTAATTGTATTATTTTCTTTTGTTGCAAATATATAATATATATGTGATATATATTATTGTGACATGATATGATCAATTGTTAAACATGTTTAAGGATGATTAATTGGGGTTAGGGTTTGATTAGGGTTAGTTGCTTCAAGTTGCTTCTAGAAGCAATTTCTTTTGTCATTGTGAAGATATTTATGGATGACACATTTATTAAACAAACCAAACCCTAACTATAGTTTATTCTCTACTCATTCTTATCCTATCATCCTTGACCATGGTTTGCAAATCAATCATATAATTCTTTCTATTCATCACAAAAGGTTTTAAGCTTATGATTATATTTTTTCCATTATCATCTTCTTCCTTCTTCAAGAAAAGCTCTCTTGAAAATCCTTAAGTGATGAAAGAAAATGAGAAAATGATATAAAAAGAAAGCAAAATTACTACTCTCTCATCCTCATCTCATCTAGCCCATGGGATTAGTGTGTTCTCTTCTTTTAGAGTGAGAAAGCTTGGGTCGTAGAAACTTCAAGGTAGATCATCGGAGATTTGGAATACGACAAGCTAGAATGGATCGTTCGAGTCGTGGAGCCTCTCATGAGTCCGGGAGATCGTGGATCGCGGCAAAGGGACTTCTACTCGGAGCTTGTGAAGTGAAGGAGCGGACTACAAAGGTTGTAATCCCTCACACTTAGATAAAAGTTATCTTCTTGCTTGTTAAAACCTAATAATCTAGCAAAGATCCCGGCTTTGGGTTGTTCGGCACGTCTAAAATTTAATCCGGGCATGTTTGATGCCTTTTGAACCTTCACAAGAGTGCCTAGGAACCCTACAAAAATAACATGGATTCAAAACCAAAATACATCCAGATGGCAACCCCAAGTGATACTCTCCCACTGAGACTGTATGTACATTGGAACCATTTCCAACGCGGAGAGTATGGTCACCTGTCTTCAAAACCTTGCTATTTCTCAACCCCTGCATAGAATTGCAAATGTTAGAACCTGAACCGGTATCCAATACCCAGGAAGCAGAGTTTATAGAAAAACAGTTTTCAGTCACAAACGCACCTGAAGCAGAAGCATCACCATGCTTCTTCTTGAGACTTAAGTACTCAGTGCAATTGCGCTTCCAATGTCCTGTCTTGTGGCAATGAAAACATTCGCCCTTCCCCGAGTCTCCAGCCTTGGACATTCCCTTTCCCTTCACCTTTTTAACTCCGCCCTTAGGATTAGTGGGTTTCTTCTTTTTCTTTCCCTTGGCCTTAGCTTTCGGGCGAGAAGAGGAAGACTGTCCAATAGTCATAACGGGAGTTTTTGCTAATTTCATAGTGCTCTCTGCACTCCTTAACATATTAAGGAGTTCAGGGAGTTTCTTCTCCATGCCATGCATGTTGAAGTTCACTATGAACTGAGCAAAGGTGGAGGGGAGGGACTGCAGAATAATATCTATATATTGTTCATTTTCCATCGTCCATCCAAGGTCCTCAAGCTCTTCAATAAGAGCTATCATCTTCAGAACATGGTCTCCTACTGATGTGCCAGGGGCCATTCGCATCTGAAATAATTTCTTTGATGCTTCGTATCGTAATACGCGGGATTGCTCCCCATACAACTCCTTTGTATGGAGCAATATACCGTGAATGTCCATGTCCTCGTGCTGCTTTTGATGTGTGTTATCCATCGATGCAAGCGCGAGGCATTTGGCCGTGGCACAGTCAGCGTCCCATGTCTTGCGGACTTCAACGTCCGAAACTGAGGATTTTGGACCTGGGATGGGCGGGGCTGAAGCCGTGAGGACACATGATACTTTATCATAAGTCAAGGCGATTTTCAGATTCCTGAGCCTGTCTTTATAGTTGGTCCCATTCAGTTTGTTTTAATCTAATAAAAGCTTGAGTCCAGTCATTGGTATCTGCCATTAAGAGAGAGAAAAAGAATACACTCAGGGAAAGCTCTTGCATAGATTAGATTGGTTATTTATCTTGTCTAATCGATGTCTCCCACTGCTTTAATCAAGTTTTTCTTTCAAACCTTAAAAAGAAAACTAGCCAGGATTAATTACAGTCTACAACTTCGCTAACCGTTCAGCCAGGCCAGTGTCGGTACTTGAGGGAGGTTCCCCGTGCTTTCGCACGGACCTAATTCAAGTAAACCTCGTTTTCCCAGAGGCGGAGCCCCGTTAACACCTTTCTAGTCACCTAATGAGTTAGCTAATTGTAAACTGCAAAACTCTCCTAGGAGCAACTATTGCCCACAATGGGATCGGGATCCAACCATCACATGGAAGGTATGCAATCTCATTGCAAATCTCAACACTTGAAATTCCCGATATGATTTTTACCCCTAGTACTAATGACCTTAACTATGGTTAACAAATCATAAGTACCAGTCAAGTTATACCCGTCATTTCTTGATCAATCTGACCCATCCATTTGACCCTTAACTATGGTCAACAAAGTCGCATGAATGTCCTAATTAATCTGCATCATATGCAGTGTAGGAAGACATCACTTAGCTACCGTACACTACGCCTTAACTAAAGTCAACAAAACGTAGCACGAAAACTAAGTACTCTACTTCCTAAAATGACGGAGGGTTGTGAATGATTTTTAAGAAAATCTTTGACGCTTTGAACTTGATATCGTTGTAGAATCAAATGAAATTTTGAAATGGAGTGATTTTTAGGCTTTTCTAGTTTTGCTAAAGGAGTCACTCCCGAAGAGGGGATCGTCGGCCCTTTCCTCGTCGAATGAGGTGCGGGATATATCATATATATCGCTGTGCAAAGCAAAAACACAAAAGCAGTCAAAAGCAAACCGAGTGTGTAGCATCAGCCAGTTATTGCTAAAGGAGTCACTCCCGGTGAAGGGATCTCGGTCCTTTCCTTATCGAATAAGGTGCAGGGTATATCATATATACCGCTGTGCAAAGCAAGAACTGTAGCTACCTATTTTATTTAAAATTCGATTCCACAACATCTTAAGTTTCTTATCTTTCATTAATCACATTAATGAAGTCCCATCATTTAAATACCTAAACATCACAGATATATATGACGTACACTTATGCCATCCGCATTCGCCTCGATGTTCACTTGTGCACCGTTAGGTTAGGTAACTAACGACAGAGCAGGGCAGGGCTAGCGCCGGTGTAAAGCATAAGCAACGTCTACTATATATCACATATATAATATGTCATTCATCTCAGATGTCACAGAATCCAGGCAGCAGAAACATGTATATAATGTGGGATATACTAGGACGTCCGTATTTAGTATTTAGCCAACAATAGAAAATACGGATTCCACAGTCGCGATGAATAGCCAAGCCCACACCCTTAGACCCCTACGAGAGCGGCAAGCGACCCTCCCAATCCTGGAGTTTAGGAGACCCGGTCTCGACTCCTCGAGATGGCCTCCCACTGAACCCCAGAACCCGGTCACTTGTGCTCCCCTCCTTGGGTCTATCCTAATGCGGAAAAGCAAATAATATACAACATCGGTGACACAACCTCAACCTGGAAGTGTCCCAAATAAAAGAATATTACATTTGAATTTACATGAATGAAAATTTAAAACTCTCATCTCACAAAAACCCCCCGGCTACTCAATCACGACAATCCAACACATCATATCTCAGCAACACATAATATCTCATATCATCAACGTAAGTAAGTATGCGTACCCCAATTGTCGTTGATGTATAGCAACGAAACCGGTGATATCGACATACTACACTTACGGTCACAGAAAATAAAGTGTAAAACTACAATATTTGGAATCCACATTCTCTTTAGACATCATAAATGCGAAATATCACATACTTCGTATTTCATGCCTAAACTACATGAATTCCACATATTGTATCACATTACAGATAAATATACAGTATTAAAGTTTTTGAGCGAATGGTCAAATACCCAAAATACCCTAAAGCTCAACACTTGAGCGGAGTTCAAAAATTCCGGAGTGTGACAAGTGGTGGCGGTCCAGCCGTAGAAGGGTCAAGCCAACGCCTCACATGTGGCACGCCGTACTGCCCCAAACCCTAAGGTTCAAAGGACAGTTCAAGACGGTCACATAATCGAGTTAAGGTTTGTTGTCTTCTAGAGGGTCCACTACAAAACTTGCACATATATCCGAAAGACTTAAATCCCGGGAAAAGTGAGCAAATGATACTCGTCCAAATACTTCAATACATTCTAATTATCCGGAAAAACAAGAAGTTAAAATTCCGATCGAATTAACGGGTCCAAAAACATCTTCAGAATTTATAGTAGTCAATTCAGATTAAAAATACTCCAAAACAGTGTTCAAGCAGTGAAATGAGTTACTGTGTAAACCTGACACCACGATGGAATAGTACGGCCGCGGAAGCGCGGCCTAAGGAGGGTTCTGCCGCTCTTCCGTGCTCAAATGAACAGTTCATGGTCTCAGTTTTCACAGTAACTCTTACATTCACCTGCTTAATATTTTGCATATTTTTATTTTTGAAAATAAACAGTTTCAAAAAAATGTCCAGAGAGCGTCCCGTAATCCCGTATTTCGATTCGATCGGAGTTTTTACTTCGCAAGAGTAACGCCTAATGTTCCAGGTCGGCTTTGATACCAATGTTAGATTTCCTAGCACCTTATGAGAGTTTTGGAGGCATCACATGTCACAAAGATCAAATTTTTGTGGTGCTAAGTAAACGTACAAAGGATCTTATCCTAGAAAATTAGGGATTCATAATTTTACAAGCGATAAAGGATAGGGTTTCGAGACTACAACCTTTGTAGCTCCCTTTCGCTAAACTCTTTGGCTTCTTGAGTGTTGGAGGAAGGTTCTCTTGAAGTCCTCTAGCGTCAACGACGATCCACCCGGAGCTCCTAGTCCAAGCTTGCAACTTCACCTTTCCGGAGAAGAAATGAAGTTACTCTACACAAGTGGGCTAAACTTGTGTAGAATGATGTTGTGGATTTTATTCTCACTTCAAAAACCTTTCTTGATCAATATTTTGCTCACTTGAAGAGAACAAGAGAGCTTGGGAGGAAGAAAAGAGACAAGGAGGATGATGGCTCCCCTTCTTGAAGAAGAGAAAGATTCTTCTTGAAGAAGAGAAAAGACTTACCTTGAAGAAGAGAAAAGCCTCTTCTTGGAAAAGAAATCAAAACATAAAAATATGTTTATTCCTTCTTATGCCCTACCATGGTTAGGATATGAAGACATTATTGTGTCGTAGTTAAAACATCTAAGGAAAACTAACTAAAGGTTAAATTGTGGGTAAGTAAGGTAAGAGTGTAGAAACATTCCAATATTTAACCCTTTTTCTTTTCCTTTTGTTTTAGCATAAGTACAATAATAATTCACATTAAAAACCATGGTGTAAGTCTTGCATTGCCATCATATTCCATGTATAAGCAACCATGAAGGATGATGCATGTATGTATGTGTGCATGCACATCATATGTGCATGAAACTACAAGCAAGAAATCATACATGCATGCATACATCCATCATGCACAAGTAAAGGTTTCAAGTGAGAAAACTAATGGTTAAATGATAAATCAACACTTGATTTATCAATCCGGCCATATCACATATGACCCCACCAAAAGGCAGCTGCCCGATCAATATACGGTATCCCATACACGCATTTTAATCGGGTCCATGCACATATCGCATACGCGCACCACAACGTTTCGCCTGGACCAGGTAACTCCTTTGTGGGACTCTAAGACTCGTCAATACGCCGGCAGTGGGTGATGATCATATCAAGCACCCCTAGGCCGCAAGCGGTCAGCTAAACGTAACGGCCACCCGGGTAGTGAGCGATCAGAAGAAAACAAGCGAACCCGCTACAACTCCCGTCGAGCCAACCGGCAACACTACCGTGCAGTCCGGTCTCTTCGTCAGATATGCCGCATATCGAGTCTAGGGATGGTAACGTCGACCCCAATAACCCAATAAGTCGTGCCGGTGAATGGTCTATAACAGATCGAGAAACTACTGATAACACTTATCAGCAAATCTCAGCAGCCCTGGCCAGGGACTTACTGATATAACCAGTCGAGCACAGTACAGCATCAACTCCCAATACCGTGAGAGACGAAACCCCTCCAATCGCTCATCGCCTTCGTGTGTCTCGGGACTGTACCCAACGGCCACCTGTTTGCACGATTCAGTAGAGCCGTGGTAGGGTGGTAATCAAAGTACAGTGGGAGGGCACACAAGACTCCATGACGATCTGGGTATACAGACTAACCTGTACCAGTGTCACCTGAGAACTGCTATCCGACGATAGATATAATTCCATATAGGAGTTCTCGGTGAGTCCGTCCAGTGTACCCGGTCAACATTGAGCACCCGTATATGATCTTGATGTCAAACATCGATGAATGTGGGAACATTCATCGCCCATCGAATGGGTCTAGTATCATATACGCTGGTCTACTCTGGTATATCATTGCCCCGTCTTGATATACCTACGACTAAGGACATTCCAGGATATGCTTATAGACCATAGATGTCCCACTAGTATGATCTCCATCATAATCATTCTAGTCAAGCCAATATCCTTAGGGCCTTTCCAACATGTATGAATGAGTAAAAGCATGATCAAATCAACATGTCAGATTAAGAAGAACCAGATAGCATACTATCATGTCGAGCGAGAATTTATACTGAATATATATATATATATATAAATACATCCACTATCACATAATGGCCTCTAGGGCATACATATATCCAACATTGTACACCCTCATGGACGTGGTAAGGTGGAAATCAAAGCAAAGTGGGCATCATACAAGACACTATGACGATCTCGGGTCTACAGACTAACCTGCACAAGTGTCACCAGAGAACTGCCATCTGACATGAGGTATAATACCATCTGGGAGTTCTCGGCGAGTCCGTCCAGTGTACCCAGTCATCACTGAGCACCCGTATACCATCTCTGATGTCAAACACCAATGGATATGGGATCATCCATCGCCCATCTCATGGGTCGAGAAGCGTATACGCTAGTCTACTCTGGTATATCGATGCCCCTTCTCGATACACCCACGACTAGGGACCTTGAAGGATGTACTTATAGACTACCATGTCCCCACTAGTATGATCCGCATCATAGTCCACGTAGTCAAGTACACATCTTAAGTACTTTACCAACATGTAACTATAAGACAGTATAAAGAGACTTGTATACATGTTAAGATAAATAGCTACCAGATAGCATACTATCATGTCGAGCAAGAAAGTCCTCTCTATATATGTCCAAGCATCCAATATAATATATATCATTTGTACAATACTGGCCTCTAGGGCATACATACAACTAATAATCTCCCACTTGCACTAGGGCCAGCTGCTGTAGTATCGCATACCAAGCATCCCGAAGAGTCTCTCAAACTGTATCTGGTGAATGACCTTCGTGAGTGGATCCGCTGTGTTGTTCTTCGTGTCAACCCTCCTGACCTCGATCTCCCGGCGATCAACTATCTCCCGGCTCAGGTGATACAGCCTCCGAATATGCCTGGATCGCTGATGGGACCTGGGTTCCTTGGCCAAAGCCACCGCTCCATTGTTATCATAATACAAAGGTATTGGATGATCAATGGATGGAACCACTCAAAGTTCAGTAATGAACTTCTTGATCCAGACAGCCTCTTTGGCAGCATCGTTGGCAGCGATGTATTCAGCCTGCATCGTCGAGTCTGCCACGGTTTCCTGCTTGGAACTCTTCCAGCTAACCGCCCCTCCGTAGAGGGTAAAGACAAAACCCGAGTGCGACATAGAGTCATCCTTATCACTCTAGAAGCTCGAATCGGTAAAGGACTCAACTTGGTGTTCTCCGTTACCATACACCAAGAGCATCTCTTTAGTCCTTCGTAAGTACTTGAGAATGCTCTTCACAGCTGTCCAGTGACTCTCTCCAGGATCAGCTTGATACCTGCTCACTACACTTAGTGAGTATGCTACATCGAGTCTGGTACATAGCATCGCGTACATGATAGAGCCTACAGCCGAAGCATATGGTATCCCTTGCTTGCGAGCTCTCTCCAAATCAGTCTCGGGAGACATCTCTTTGGAGAGAGTGAGCCCTGAGATCGTGGGTAAAAACCCATGTTCGGACTCTTCCATACTAAACCTCTTTAGTATGGTGTCAATGTACCTGGATTGGGACAATCGCAATATACTTTTAGATCTATCTCTATAGATCATAATTCCCAGTATGCAGGAGGCATCACCTAGATCTTTCATTGAGAATCTTTGTGAAAAGAAGAGCTTGACCGATTGTTGTTAGTTATATGTATGCCCTAGATGCCATTACTGTACATACGATGTATATTGTAGTGGATGCTGGGACATATATATGGTGGACTTTCTTGCTTGACATGATAGTATGCTATCTGGTTACTCTTTACCTTACGTGTACACTGATTGTCTCTCTGTTACATGTTGGTAAAGCCCTTAGGATATGTACTCGACTACTGGGACTAAGATGAGATCATACTAGTGAGGCCACGGTAGTCTATGAGTACATCCTATAACTGTTCTTAGTCGAGGGTGTATCAAGACAGGGCAACGATACACCAGACTAGACTAGCGTATACGCATCTTGACCCATATGATGGGCGATGGATGATCCCATATCCATCGGTGTTTGACATCAAGGATGGTGTACGGGTGCTCAGTGGAGACTGGGTACACTGGACGGACTCGCCGAGAACTCCCAGATGGTATTATACCTTACGTTAGATGGCAGTTCTCCGGTGACACTGGTACAGAGTAGTCTGTTGACCCGAGATCGTCATAGAGTCTTTTGTGATTCCCACTGTGCATTGATTTCCACCTTACCACGTCCAAGAGGGCGTGCAAAACGGTGGTTTTTGGGTACAGTCCCGAATCATATGGAGCCAATGAGCGATAGGAGGGGATTCGTCTCTCCCGATATAGGGAGTTGATGTTGCGCTGTGTTCAATTGGCTATAATCGGAAATCCCTGGCCAGGGTTGCTGAGATTTACTCGTAAGTGTTATCAGTAGTTTCTCGAACTGTTATAGACCCCATATCGACACGACATATCGCGCTACTGGGGTCTGACGTTTACCACCCCTAGGCGAGATATGCGACAAATCAGACGACGAGACCGGACTGTACGGGAGTGTTTCTGATTGGATTCGCAGGAGAACTAGCGGGCTTGCTTGTTGATCTTCTGATCGCTCAATACCCGGGTGGCCGTTACGTTTAGCACACCGCTTGCGGCTTGTGGGTGTTTGATATGATCATCACCTACTGCCGGCGTATTGATGAGTCTTTAGAGTCCTACATAGGGGTTTCCTGGCTCAAGCGAAATGGAGTAGGAGCACATATGTGATATGTGCGGGACCGAGATTAATACGATATGAGATACCGTATTCTATTCTCGCCATTCGTGACATTGATCGGTTGTATGCGATATAGCCGGGTTATCGGATCAAGCGTTGATTCGATAAGTTGTTGCACATGATATTAGTCTGTTATAGCCGGATTATTAAATCAAAAGTCGATTTAATAATTTAATGCATAATTATGTATTTGATATATTACATTTTATTAACTAGTATTTGCTCACTTATGATTTATTTTCTCACTAGATTGTGCACATTGTTTATATGTGATATACGCAAGTGTACATGTTTGTATCATGCTTGATGATACATCAAAGTTAGATGTATGAGACACATACCAAGATTAGGGTAAAGATTAGGGTTATTATTTTATCTTAAGATTTAACAAAAGAGTTTAAGTTAGTCAAAGTAATCAAGCTTGAAGAAGCTTGGAGAAGCTTTGACAAAGTCCACTCTTTTGTCATTTCTTTTGATATTCTTTATCCTAACCTTTAACCTAAAGCCTTGGTTAATTCTCTACGTGAGTTAAGCATGATGGCTTAACTCAACCATGGTGCCATTATTTATTGGATAAATTTTCATTTGGATGGATAATTCATTATTCTTTTCTTCTTCTTTTTCATCATCAAGCTCCATCCAAAAGCTTACTAGCTCCAATGGTGCCATGAGTAAAAGATTGAGAAAATCAATTCTAAAGTGAGCCCACTTCCTACTTCTTCATCCTCTACCACTTGCCATGTAGTAGAGTGTGTTCTTTTGACAAAGTTCATGACCTAGTGAAGGAATAGCTTGAGTTAGTGTCTCCCCGACGTAGATCATCTTCGGCCTCGAAGTCATCGTAGAAAGCACGTTCGTTCTTCTCGTGGAGCTTCTCTAGAGTCCAAAGTTCACGATCGCAGCGATGGGGACGTCTACACGGAGCTAATGAAGTGAAGGACCGGATCTACAAAGGTTGTAATCCCTTTCACTTGTAGTTAAAGTAGTTAACATGCAAGTTTTCGCCTAAACCCTAGTTTAAAGATCCGTATTAGAGTTGTTCGGCACGGCTAAAATTTTAATCGGGCATGGTTGATGCCTCGTAGACCCTCATGAGCGTGCCTAGTAACCCTACAGTGGTATCAGAGCCTTGCTAGAGTTTTAGGCGAAGTGTAGACGATGCTAGAAATCCGATCGAAACCCGAAACCATAATTCAAACCCTTCTCTGGACATTTTCTGAAAATGTGGATTTTTGTGAATTAAAAATACCCAAAAAATTCAGCAGGGTTTTCTAGGAATTACTGTGCAGCACGTGACCCTAACTCGATCAATGAGCCACGGAACCGCGGCCCCACCCTGGCTTGCGCGGCGGTTCCGCGGCCAAACTGTAGCATCTTTTGTCCCTGTTTGCACAGTAATGTCACAATATTATTCCTGTGTTTTATGGGAATTTTTAATTTATACTCAAGAGTTGAGTTTTCTGGGTTGTATTGGGAGTTTGTTGTTTCGATCGAAACTTTAACTTCGTCTATGTGTTTTTCCGGGTAATTTTAGAACATGTTAAAAAGTTCGACCGGATATAAATACCCACTTTTTCCCCTGCCGGGAAATTTCCAATTGTTAGATTTTTCTGTAGTTTGAGAACGTTATAAGTAGTGCAAGTAACGCGATGGACCCTCTAGAAGACAAAAAACCTTAACTCGATTATGTGACCGTCTTGAACTACCCTTTGAATCTTAGGGTTTGGGGCAGTACGGCGTGCCACATGTGAGGCGTTGGCTTGACCCTTCTATGGATGGACCGTTGGTACTGTGGCATGAAGTGGATGTTTTTAAACTTATTTCAAGTGTTGAGCTTTTCGGGAAAACTTGGGTGTTTGATTATTCGATTGGAAAGTTTAACATTGTCTATTTATCTGGAAAGTGATACAATATTTGGAATCCACAAGTAGTTATGAGATAACTAATTTGAATGTTATAAATCTAGCGGTTTAGTCTCAATTGATCGGTTGCCACGGAATTTTGATGTGATCAAAATTCCGTCGCAATCACGTAGCGTGCGCGGATACTCGCTGGTAAACTTAATAGACAGCCACACCCCATAGCCCCGACCAAGTGACTGTAGGAGAACCCCGTAGCCAAAAGCATCCGTTCGGGTGCTCGCGGCAGCGGTGTTCCTCCTTAGTGCACTTCGTCGACGGCATCCGGGGGTGCGGCCGTCTACTAAAGTTTGCGACGAGCATTCGATCAAAATATCGGGAATCTTGTTGAATTACCCGACTTGATATTGAAAAGAGTTTTCGATAATGAGACTAAAATGCGGGGTTTATAATTGTTAGGCATGTGATGTCTAAGGAATTCAGATGGTTAGGCATGCGATGTCTAAAGGGGTTGCGGATTCCAACTGTTGTAGTTTTACACTTTCTTTTCTGCGACCGTAAGTGTAATATGTGATATCGCCGGTTTCGTTGCTATATGTTAACGACAATTGTGATGCGCATATTTACTTACGTTGATGACATGTGATGTTATGTGTTGCTGGATATGTTGTATTGGATCGTCGCGTTTGAATAGCCTGTTTTTTTTTTAATGTGAGATGATAGTTTTTCATTTTCATTCATGTACAATTAAATGTATGTAATATTCTTTTAATGGGACACTTCCGGGTTAAGGATTATGTCACCATTGTATATTATTTACTTTTCCGCATTAGTTAGACCCAAGGCGGGGAGCACAAGTAACCGGGTTCTGGGGTCCAGTGGAAGACCATATCGAGGAGTCGAGACCGGGTCTCCTAACCCTAGAATTGGCAGTGTTACTTGCCGCTCTCGTAGGAGTCTCGGGTGTAGGGTTCCTAGGCACACTCATGAGGTTCCACAAGGCATCAACCATGCCAAATTCAAAAATTTATGTGCCGAGAAACCCTAATGAAGATCGTTAACTAGAGGATAGGCGAAACTAAAAGCTAGCAAACAACATTACTACTATGTGAAAGGGATTACAACCTTTGTAGATCCGGTCCTTCACTTCATTAGCCCCGTGTAGACGTCCCCATCGCTGCGATCGTGAACTCCGGACTCTAGAGAAGCTCCACGAGAAGAACGAACGTGCTTGCTACGTTGACTTCGAGGCCGAACATGATCTACGTCGGGGAGACACAAACTAAAGCTATTCCTTCACTAGGTCATAAAATTTGTGAAGAGAACACACTCTACTACATGGCAAGTGTTAGAGGATGAAGAAGTAGGAAGTGGGCTCACTTTAGAATTGATTTTCTCACTCTTTTTCTCATGGCATCATTGGAGCTTGTAAGCTTTTGGATGGAGCTTGATGATGAAGAAGAAGAAGAAAGAATTATCCATCCAAATGAAAACTTATCAAATAAATAAATGGCACCATGGTTGAGTTAAGCCCTCATGCTTAACTCATGTAGAGAATTAACCAAGGCTTTAGGTTAAAGGTTAGGTTAAAGAATATCAAAAGAAATGACAAAAGAGTGGACTTTATCAAAGCTTCTCCAAGCTTCTTCAAGCTTGATTACTTTGACTAAGTTAAACCCTTTTGTTAAATCTTAAGATAAACCAATAACCCTAATCTTTACCCTAATCTTGGTATGAGTCTCATACACCCATCTTGTGTGTATCATCAAGCATGATACAAACATGTACACTTGCATATATCATATATAAACAATGTGCACATACTAGTGAGAAAATAAATCATAAGTTAGCTAATACTAGTTAATGCAATGTAATATATCAAATATATAATTATGCATTTATTAAATCAACTCTTGATTTAATAATCCGGCTATAACCGACTAATATCAAAAGTAACAACTTATCGAATCAACACTTGATCCGAAAACCCGGCTATATCGCATACAACCGATCAATGTCACGAATCGCGAGAATAGAATACGGTATCTCATATCGTATTAATCTCGGTCCCGCACATATCACAAATGTGCTCCTACTCCATTTTGCTTGAGCCAGGAAACCCCTGTGTAGGACTCTAAAGACTCGTCAATACGCCGGCAGTAGGTGATGATCATATCAAACACCCACAAGCCGCAAGCGGTGTGCTAAACGTAACGGCCACCCGGGTATTGAGCGATCAGAAGATCAACAACCAAGCCCGCTAGTTATCCTATGAATCCAATCAGTAACACTACTGTACAGTCCGGTCTCGTCGTCTGATATGTCGCTTATCTCGCCTAGGGGTGGTAAAAGTCAACCCCAGTAGCTCGATAAGTCGTGTGGATATGAGGTCTATAACAGTTCGAGAAACTACTGGTAACACTTACCTGTAAATCTCAGCAACCCTGGCCAGGGATTTCCGGTTATAGCCAATCGAACACAGCACAACATCAACTCCCAATACCGGGAGAGACGAATCCCCTCTTATCGCTCTTTGCGTCCATGTGATTCGGGACTGTACCCAAAAACCACCGTTTTGCACGCCCTCTTGGACGTGGTAAGGTGGAAATCAAAGCACAGTGGGAATCACACAAGACTCTATGACGATCTCGGGTCAACAGACTACTCTGTACCAGTGTCATCAGTGGACTGCCATCTGACGTGAGGTATAATACCATCAGGGAGTTCTCGGCGAGTCCGTCCAGTGAACCCAGTCTCCACTGAGCACCCGTACACCATCCTTGATGTCAAACACCGATGAATATAGGATCATCCATCGCCCATCATATGGGTCAAGATGCGTATACGCTAGTCTACTCTGGTGCATCGATGCCCTGTCTCGATTCACCCACGACTAGGGACCTTGAAGGATGTACTTTTGGACTACCATGTCCCCACTAGTATGATCCGCATCATAGTCCATGTAGTCAAGTACACATCCTAAGGGCTTTACCAACATGTAACAGAGAGACAATCAGTATAAACGTTAAGGTAAAGTGTAACCAGATAACATACTATCATGTCGAGCAAGAAAGTTCTCCCTATATTTGTCGAAGCATCCACTACAATATACATCGTATGTACAGTGATTGGTAAAGATTCTGCGTGTTCAAGTTTTAGTTAATTACCGCAATCAAAACAGTTTCGCTTGTAGCTAGCCGATTGAGTACGGGTCGTCCACTGGGAGATAGGAATCTTTTTCTATGTGCTTTAACGAGTTAAGTCCGAAAGTCCAGATTTATTTGTGATTAACTAAGTGTAGAATGATATGTAAAGAGAGCTTGTTAGGGTTAGGATTAGGTTAGTTTGAGTTAGGATTCGCTCACTTCTTTCGTTGCCACTCTTAATATCGGTGTTACGGTAATCGGCAACAACGGGGATTAGCACGACTAGGAAGGAACTTGCGAGTATAAGCTAGGCTTTCCAACGCTTAAGTTCTTCCTTTTGGTGCTTGTCCATCCGTTCTTGGCTCTTAGCCAAAACCTCCGGTTAATTCAACCACAACCGGTCTCGCTACGGAATCACCGCTATCATGTAGGATAGGGTGCCGAAGGGAGCGGATTGTGGTTCAATTAACGGGAGTCGATTTAAGATGTTGGGCAAGGAAAGAGTGAGAGAGATTTCCTTCTCTCAAACTTCCCTTATCCTACCCTAACAAGTATGGAAACTACTCACACATCATAACGAAAAGAAAATAAAACAAAAGAGGAAGATAGAAAAAAGGAGATTAGAAGATAACAACTAGCTATTTGCGACCTCACCTCGGCAAGGATCAAGCGTAAGCATCATGGTTGTTTAAGGATAAAGGAAAAGTGACAAGAAAGAAACAAACACAAATAACAACAACTAAGTTAACAAATGAAAATTACAAGCAATAATAATTTAACTAAAGAACAAGATGAGTATAATAACAAAAGGAACTTCTTTATTCATCATTCTTCACTCACAAAAGCTCACTGCAATTTTTTCAATGGAGAAGAGATGAGAAGAGGAAGAAGAACAAGTATTCTAAAACCTAAAAAAATACAAGATTAAGCACCCTTGACTTCACAAGGTTCTGGGCTATTTATAGGCAGGGAACTGGAAATCTAGGGCAACATTCTGCCTCTACATGAAAATACCAAAATAACCCTGAAGTTTCGTCAACTGAGGAGACCGTACAGCCGCGGTTCCGCGGCCTAAGCATGCTAATGCCGCCGAACCGCGGCGCTTTAGAGGAGTTGGATCCTCGTATTTTCTGTGCTTCTTAGTGTTGATGTTTGGATCAGTTTGGTACACTTATTTTCTCAGAATCTCTCCACAAGTTGTCCAGAATTTCAGCAAGTCAAAAGGTGATTGGATGTGGATCTTTTTGTCATGATTTCCTCGAGCTCCGCGTAGATTTCTTGGATCTTGTGTTGCCATTGAGCCTTGTGCATGAAAATGACATTGATTTGCCATTTTGTCTCTTAAACTGGTGTGTGGCAACAGACGGATAAATAGCGGAGACCCGTGTTTTATCTGTGGTTGGCAGGAACCCGGGTTTTGTCGTGTTTTTCCATGGATTTCACCGTTTAGAGCCGAGAACCTGTATCCTGCAATTGACTAGCAAACACGGCTGAAGAGTACCTACCGATATGCAATGTGATAAAAATTGGGCGGTATAAAAATGCAAAAATCTGATATGAACAAATAATCCCAAACTTATCATTTGCTCGTCCCGAGCAAAGCCAATTTATTCAAAAAAAATTTCCTAACCTCACTTTCGCAGGGAACGCGATTGCACTGAGCATGTGCAACAAGCCGTTAAACCTCTAGGTGTCCCTAGTAGGAGGAGTGTTGTCTCCTGAGGGTTTTCAGCGGATACTACCCACAAAATCCGGTCAAGCCAGTTTTGCAAAATAACTATGATTCAAACCCTAAAGTTTTGTTTCAGAAAATAACAATTCTAATATCCTAAGTCTAGACTATCGAACCTTTATTTTTCACATCTCGCTTCTTATTTAACTTAAGATTTTATATGTCTTTACGTGCAGTGCAAATAGTGTCGTTAAGTTCCAGAAAGGTCGAATAAAGTCCTTATGTCACACAATAAAGCCCAGATAAGAATTTTGAAAGGATCACATAAGTTTTATAAAGAGTTAAGCATTTTTCATGTTTCGTTTTCCAGTAAGGTTTCAACATCAGAATTTCTATCTTCCTTAACAGGAAACTAGGTCTTATTTTTCACTCCACCTTTTTCTTGTTTTCATTTCATACACACCTATGTGAATGTGCAATAGTCTTTATCATAGAATAAAACCTTCATATCTCCGCTAGAAATATTTTTTATAAAAGCCTGTCTTTTGTCAAGATTATTCTCACACAAAGAACCGTTAGGAATATTAACTCGGAGAGAACACTTGCTTGACTTTGTTTTAATCTGGACTTTCTAGGTTTCTTAGCGAGCTTTGGGCCAATGCACCCAAACCAGTTGGTTTTAGGGCATTAGGTGTAGAAACACCCCAGCGGACTTAATTACTCAAGTTACCTAGGTCCAAAAACAAAAGACAGTTTGGCGTGAAAATCATGATGATTTAATACGAACGGAGATATAACCGGCAGTTCAATTATTTTTTGGATAAAAGACGTGTTTAGTGGGTTCGGTGTGTAATCATTCCAATCAAGTTCCAGATGGGTTATTTTTCAGACTTAGTTCCAATTAAGGCATCAATAACATTCCTTCATATTCACTCACTTCATAAACTATTTTTGATATTACTTATTTCAGAACAAACTTATTTGATCCTCAGAAAATCATTGATCCATTTAAAAGTTTTTAGACATAAAAGACTTGTCATCTAATTTCCAAAAACTCACGACACGTGTAGTGTGATGTAAAGACGTATATCAGCTATAGTTAACTTCAAAGGAGAGTTATCTTTCAGGTGTTCAAAATCTAAGTATAAGATTTAGTTATTTTTATTTTATCAAACAAAACCGTCGAAATGTTGAATCAGAGTCCTCCTACTAGCTAACTTGACAAAAAAGTTTTTATGTTTTTAGAAAATTTTCAGATTTTTATGGATTTTAATATGCATATGCAAAATATACATATGAATGCGAAGGTTAGAAATGCGTACCGAGCGTACCCCCAAACTTAAACTGGACAGTGTCCTCACTGTCATTGCACGAAGAGATCATTTGAAGGGTCAAAATTGTCGGTCAGCTATATACCTTTTTTTTGTTTTTGTTTTTAAAGAAAAGAAAAGAAAAGCAAAAATGGAAAAAGAATATCCACAAAACTGTACAAAAATGGTATATACATACCCCCAAACTTATTTGGAACAGTGTCCACTTGTTCTTGGCTGGATAACCGAAGTTTGGAGGTAGGCAGAGGAAGATTATGCAGGGTAAACCGGCTCCTATAAGACCAGGAGCTCCTCTGTTGATTCAGTGCTAAGGTACGGTTTTAGTCGGTGTCCGTTTACTTTGAAAAATGAACCGTCCTTTGGATTCTCCAAATCCACAGCGCCCTGAGGATACACATTCCGCACAAAATACGGCCCTTTCCAGCGAGATCTGAGCTTTCCTGGATGGAAGTGTAGTCGGGTGTCGTAAAGCAGTACCTGCTGACCAGGTACGAAGGTTTTGCGTAAAAGGTGTTTATCGTAAAACACCTTCGTTCGATTCTTAACGACAACCGCGTTATCGTAAGCCTTATCCCTAAGCTCGCTCAGTTCGTTCAACTGCAGCTTCCGATGGCTGCCCGCATCTTCGAGAGACAGATTCAACTCCTTTATCGCCCAAAATGCGCGATGCTCTATTTCGACAGGTAGGTGGCAAGCCTTTGCGTACACAAGCCGATAGGGAGACATGCCAAGATCGGTCTTATATGCGTTTCGAAATGCCCAAAGGGCATCAGTGAGTTTCAGCGACCAATCTTTTCGGTTCTTGGAAACCGTCTTCTCCAGTATCTGCTTGATTTTTCGATTTGAAACTTCGGCCTGCCCGCAGGTTTGGGGGTGGTAGGGCGTAGAGAGCTTATGATTAATGGAATATTTCCGCATCAAGGCCTCGAAAGTCTTATTGCAGAAATGAATTCCATTGTCGCTAATGATCGCTCGGGGGTGCCCAAAATGGGAGAAAATGTTTTCTTTAAGAAACCTAAGGATAACCTTGTTGTCGTTAGTCCGGCTGGGCACAGCCTCGACCCACTTAGAGACGTAATCAACAGCGAGAAGGATGTACAAGTTCCCGAAAGAGCTGGGAAACGGCCCCATGAAATCTATCCCCCAAACATCGAAAATCTCCACAACCAAGATTGGTTGGAGCGGCATCTCGTTCCTCCGGGATATCCGGCCCAAGTGTTGGCACTGGGAGCAAGTCTTGCAATAGTGATGAGCGTCTTTGAAAAGTTGTGGCCAGTAGAAACCACATTGCAAGATCTTCTCAGCTGTCTTTCTGGGGCCAAAATGCCCGCCACATGCTTGATCGTGGTAAAACGACAGCACACTCTTGAATTCATCGTCAGGGACACACCGACGAATAATCTGGTCGGGACAGTACTTGAACAGATAGGGTTCGTCCCAGTAAAAGTGTTTTACTTGGGATATGAAGCGAAGTCTGTCCTGACTTGACCATTCAGTCGGTAGTAACCTGTGGCCAAATAGTTCACAATATCTGCGAACCAGGGTTCGCAACATACTGTCTAGAGCTGTTCATCCGGGAAAACGTCGTTGATCGGGATTGGGAGCGAAGGCGAAGAATGAAGTCGTGAGAGATGGTCGGAAACTACGTTTTCACATCCTCGTTTGTCCTTAATGACAAGGTCAAACTCTTGAAGCAAGAGGATCCAACGTATTAGCCGAGATTTTGCATCTTTCTTCGCAAAAAGATGGTGCAGAGCAGAATGGTCAGTGTAGACAATGACCGGAGAGCCGATGAGGTAGGGCCTGAACTTTTCTAAAGCAAATACAACAGCTAAGAATTCCTTCTTAGTTGTTGTATAAATGAGTTGGGCGTCGTTCAGGGTTCGGCTCGCATAATAGATTACGTGCGGCATCTTGTTGATGTGTTGTCCAAGGACAGCACCAATGGCAAAGTCGGATGCATCGCACATAATCTCGAATGGGTGCGTCCAGTCAGGCGAAAAAAGAATGGGAGCAGAAGTGAGTGAGCTTTTTAGTGACTCGAATGCAGTCACACAGCTCGAGTTGAAGTCGAATGGCGTGTCCTTGGCCAGCAAAAGAGTCAAGGGCCTAGCAATCTTGCTAAAGTCCTTGATGAACCGTCTATAGAAACCGGTATGGCCAAGGAAGGCTCGGATGTCTCGGACGCATCTGGGAGGAGGTAGATTGGAAATGACCTCAATATTTGCTTTGTCAACCTCTATGCCATTTTGCGAGATGATATGTCCTAAGACAATACCTTCGCGCACCATGAAGTGGCACTTCTCCCAATTCAAAGTGAGGTTCTTGTCCTTACATCGGGTAAGGACAGCGTCAAGATGCAGCAAACACTCGTTGAAGGAATCGCCGAAAATGGTGAAATCATCCATGAAGATCTCCAGAAATTTTTCCACCATGTCTGAAAAGATTCCCATCATACACCGCTGGAAGGTAGCGGGCGCATTGCATAACCCGAAGGGCATGCGACGATATGCGAACGTGCCGAAAGGACAAGTGAATGTGATCTTGTCCTGGTCTTTTTCGGCGATGGGAATTTGATTATAGCCGGAGTAGCCATCAAGAAAGCAGTAGTACTCGTGTCCGGCCAATCGTTCAAGCATTTGGTCAATGAAAGGTAGCAGAAAGTGATCTTTCCGCGTTGCGGCGTTGAGTTTTCTGTAATCGATGCATACTGGCCACCCAGTTTGGGTGCGAGTAGGGATTAACTCGTTCGCCTCGTTGGTTATGACCGTTATACCAGACTTCTTGGGGACAACGTGAATGGGGCTAACCCACTGGCTATGAGAGATAGGGTAAATGATACCACTATCCAGACATTTTACGATCTCCTTCTTCACAGGCTCTTGCATGACTTGGTTGAGACGTCTTTGTGGATTTATGGCTGGTTTGGCATCATCCATCAGATGAATGTGATGTTCAACGATCAGGGGACTAATCCCCTTGATGTCCGCCATAGACCAGCCAAAAGCTTGCCTATTACTGTGCAAGACCGCAAGAAGGGCTTTCTCTTGCTCGTGAGCTAGAGAAGCCGAGATGATTACCGGGAGGGTCTCGTTCTCACCTAAGTAAGCATACTTAAGGTGAGATGGCAAAGGCTTGAGTTCGAGCGTTGGAGGTGAAACGATTGAAGGCAAGATTGGTGCAGAGGTCTCGAACTCAAAGTACTCCAGCAAATGTTCAAAACGAGTGTAGGCGACCGAGTTGGATGGTTCAGGTAACTCATCCGGAAATTCGAAGGATTCAAACTCGGGTTGTGAGCGGCTAAGATCGTTCGAGAACATGAAACACTCGTAGTCGTTGTCGGGCGCAGAAATAGCAGCAGGTTCGAAGAGGAACGCATTAGTGGCGTCAAGGTTATCGTGATCAAACAGAAACTCCTCGAATTCACACTCTTCTCGAGTGATCTCCTGGATCGAGCAGACGTCCAGTATATGAGCATTAGGTTCGGAGGGCTGATTCCCCAACCTAAAAATGTTGAGTTCAATTGTCATGTTTCCAAAAGAGGGGTTCATCGAACCATTGCGACAATTGATCACAGCATTTGAGGTTGCAAGGAATGGGCGACCGAGTATCACCGGAATTTGATTCCGGGGGTTAGCTACAGGCTGTGTGTCTAATACAATGAAGTCAACGGGGAATATGAAGTCCCCGACTTTGATTAACACATCCTCTAGCTCACCCCTAGCATGGGTGATCGATCGGTCGGCCATTTGGAGAGTACAGTGTGTGGCTTTCAGCTCTCCTACGCCTAATTGCTCGTATACTGAGTACGGAAGCAGGCTAACACTGGCACCAAGATCTAATAGTACGCGGTTGATATTCTTATCCCCAATGGTAATTGAAATCGTAGGACAGCCAGGGTCCTTCCGTTTTTGTGGTAAAGATTGGGTAAGAGCATCACTCACAGCACTAGCCAAGAAAACTTTCTTGGGTACCTGAGACTTCCTCTTTTTCGTGCACAAGTCCTTTAAGATTTTCGCGTAGGACGGGACTTGTTGGACGACATCTAAAAGAGGAATGTTAATGATAACCTTCTTAAATAACTCCAGAATCTTCTCCATTTATGGATTTTGTTTATTGGACTTCAACCGGTTTGGAAATGGAACGTTTTTAAAATTGGTTGAGTTCAATGCTGGAGGAGGAGATTGTGGAGTTGGAACGGATCCCAGAATATGTGTTTTCGTGGAGTGAGAAGTGGGTCCGTTCAGAGCAGAAGAAGAGGAAGGAGAGTCTGTTGAAGAATAGAGAATAGGCTCAGAAGACGAAGAAGCAGCAGAGGAAGAAGAAGAAGAAGAAGCGGCCGGGGTGTCATCGTTGATCCGTGTGCCGATGTTGTTTTGCAGCATCCTTTCCGATCTCAATGTGGTCACGGCACTCACATTATGATTCTGTTGTTCAAGAGCAACATGTACATTATGTGGGTGACCGGGATTAGGGAGTGGCTGGGACGGGAGCTTCCCCTTCTCTCGCTCGCTTAAGGCCGCATTCAGCTGTGCAATCTGGGCCTCGATGGTCTTGATGTTTTGCCCGTGAGCGGCAGTGTGTTGCACTAAGGACTGAATAGAAGACTGGATGTTTGCGGTGGATTGTGTCGATTGTTTAACGAACGCCTCCAGACTTCGTTCGAGCGAGGAAACATTATCGTTGTTTGACGGAACAAAGTTGTTTGGTGGAAAAGAATTGTTGGGTGCAAAGTTGTTCGTCTGATTTTGAAAAGGTTGGGATTGGAAGGGCTGCTGAAATTGATGTTGAGTTTGTTGTTGCGCTTGTTGTTGCGGCGGAGGGGGCCTTTGGAAATTGTTTCCTTGGAATTGATTCTGATTCTGATTCCAGGCGAAATTGCGGTGGTTCCTCCAACCGGGATTGTAGGTGGAAGAGTATGGATCATTCCTCGGTCTTTGCTGAAATGCAGCATTAACCTGATCCTGTCCTTGCGATAGTGGATTGTAAGGACACTCTTCGGATAAGTGAGAAGGATCGGAACAACAAGCGCAAATGGTACGAAGGGGAAGAACAGGGGCAGGAGCAGGAGAAGAAAATTTGCTCTCTATCGCTTCAAGCTTTCTCGTTATTGCAGCCATTTCAGCTTTCATCGCAATAGAGACATCAAGTTGGTGAATTCCTACCCTAGACTGACCGGTAGAAGTGGAGGTAGAAGAAGAAGAAGTCGGTCTGGTGCTCTCCCATTGTAGCGTTTGCTTCGCAAGGTCGTCAAAGAATTGCCACGCTTCCTCGTCAGATTTCGATAGGAAGTGGCCCTGACAGATGGTTTCCAACAACTGCTTGGTTGCTGGGTTCAGGCCCTCGTATAAGGTTTGGCAAAGTTGCCATTTCTCTATACCGTGGTGAGGACACTGAACAAGAAGGTCTTTATACCGGTCAAAGCACTTCCAGAAGGGTTCAGAAGGAAGCTGACAGAATTGGTTGATTTCATTACGGATCCTTGCGGTTTTATGATTCGGATAGAATTTTTTGAGAAACTCTTTAACAAACTCGTCCCAACTGGTTATGGAGTGGGAAGCGGTGCTATACAGCCATTTTTCAGCAAGATCGCATAAAGTGAACGGAATGACCCGTAGCCGTATAGCATCGTCCGACAGTTGGGTAGTTTTCATCATGGCACAAACGTTTTGAAATTTATTGATGAAGATATAGGCATCTTCAGATTCAAACCCATGAAATCGCGGAAGCATGTTGATGAAGTGGGGCATAATTTCAAAATTATCCCCATTGGCCGGTGGAAGAGAAAGGCGGGTGGGAAGTGCAGAACGGGTGGGATAGAAACGATCCTGGAGCGCGATTCGCTGCGGCGCTACAACAGGCGGTGGTGGTGGGTTATTGGTCTCCGTACGAGGTGGAGCCAATCCAGGGGTAGTCAAAGAGATGTTTGGATTAAATCCTGACATCGCGGAAGAAGAGGTTGGTGATGGTGAAGGTGAAGATATATGAACAGAATTCCGGTCAACGTTGGAGTTGGCCGGCAAAGGTAAGGGTGAAAGAGGCGTGGACGGAGTTTCGACATCTGAGTCGATCGCGTAGTCGGTAGCGACTAACGTAACGCGGACTAGGCGGGCGCTAGTGTCCCAAGTCCAAGCGGACATACACTAAACGAGTTTGGTATAGTCAAAGCAGAGATGGTGAGGGTAAGAAAACGTCAATGGAGAAATACGATGGGTGGTGGGTGAAAAATGGATTTTGGCGACAATGGGCAAGTTTTTATAAATTTTTTTTTGATTTTCTCTTTTTTTTTTAGAAAGAGCTTTACAGGAATATGTACGGACTTACGGCTTCAAGCAATCACAAACAAGATATGCACAATCACACCTAGATCTAGGGTCACCTAGGTCAGCTAGACATCTCCTAACTGTTCCAGAGGGCTAGAAATAGGACCTCAAACCGCCTCTTCTCCGTCAATTGCGGCCAGGTAAGTGCCAGGTAAGTGGGAGGCTCCCCACTACGTAAGTAGTGGTCCTAATTAAGTAACCACTTGCCTTCGACACACTTGCCTAGACACCGCAAAAGTCAGATAGGATAAACGGCCGATGCATGTAACTAGTCCTCTGTCCTATTGAGCGCGAAGTCCTTAGGGCTGAGTCTAGTATTTTTTAATTAACAATGGCCAATGCATATGCTTTTTGTGATTTTTGGGGTCCTGGGAAGGGTGATGAAATCCCCACCCAATCTGTATTGGTTTCAAGCCCCTTAAGTCCGTATTATTGAATGCAAAGCGGAAACAAATCAACTGCAAACAATTTTTATTTTTTAGCGCGGCGCAAAGAATCCTGGACAAAAACATTTTATTGGAAGGGGGAAGAGAGTTTGCGCAAAGAATGCTGCAGAAAACACAGTTCGGTGGAGTTCAGAGGAGTGAGGAAGAAATAAGAAGGACTCACAGGGATTTTGGCACCCGGTATGCACCAAATGGCCGCGGTTCCGCGGCCTAAGCCAGCTTATGCCGCGGTTCCGCGGCAATATAGTGAAGTTGGGTCTCTGAAATTTTTGGGTGTGCTGCTGTTGGTGTCCTCTTCTTGTCTGGTGCTCCTGAATCTTGATTTGCTTAATGGATCTGCTCCAGAATCTTCAATAGACCGTCTTATCCGTCTTGTTCACCCGCGGTGTAGCCGCGAAATATGGGTCTAACTTCCCACGTCTTTGGCACTAAACTTGAACTTCGTATTATCCTGCACACTTGCATAAATACTAATCAAAAATAACAAGATGACTTTTTTACAATGTACTTTTTTTTGTTTTTCGATTAGCTTTATATTCACAAATTAACCCGAAATTACACAAAGAAATAAACTACCGTCTCCCGGGCAACGGCGCCATTTGATTGGTAAAGATTCTGCGTGTTCAAGTTTTAGTTAATTACCGCAATCAAAACGGTTTCGCTTGTAGCTAGCCGGTTGAGTACGGGTCGTCCGCAGGGATATGGGAATCTTTTTCTATGTGCTTTAACGAGTTAAGTCCGAAAGTCCAGATTTGTTTGTGATTAACTAAGTGTAGAATGATATGTAAAGAGAGCTTGTTAGGGTTAGGATTAGGTTAGTTTGAATTTGGAGTCGCTCACTTCTTTCGTTGCCACTCTTAATATCGGTGTTACGGTAATCGGCAACAACGGGGATTAGCACAACTAGGAAGGAACTTGCGAAGATAAGCTAGGCTTTCCAACGCTTAAGTTCATCCTTTTGGTGCTTGTCCGTCCGTTCTTGGCTCTTAGCCATAACCTCCGGTTAATTCAACCACAACCGGTCTCACTACGGAATCACCGCTATTATGTAGGATAGGGTGCTGAAGGGAGCGGATTGTGGTTCAATTAACGGGAGTCGATTTAAGATGTTGGGCAAGGAAAGAGTGAGAGAAATTTCTTTCTCTCAAACTTCCCTTATCCTACCCTAACAAGTATAGAAACTACTCACACATCATAACGAAAAAAAATAAAACAAAAGAGGAAGATAGAAAGAAGGAGATTAGAAGATAACAACTAGCTATTTGCGACCTCACCTCGGCAAGGATCAAGCGTAAGCATCATGGTTGTTTAAGGATAAAGGAAAAGAGTCAAGAAAGAAACAAACACAAATAACAACAACTAAGTTAACAAATGAAAATTACAAGCAATAATAATTTAACTAAAGAACAAGACAAGTATAATAACAAAAGGAACTTCTTTATTCATCATTCATCACTCACAAAAGCTCACTACAAGTTTTTCAATGGAGAAGAGATGAGAAGAGGAAGAAGAACAAGTATTCTAAAACCTAAAAAAAATACAAGATTAAGCACCCTTGGCTTCACAAGGTTCTGGGCTATTTATAGGCAGGGAACTGGAAATCTAGGGCAACATTCTGCCTCTACATGAAAATACCAAAATAACCCTGAAGTTTTGTCAACTGAGGAGACCGTATGGCCGCGGTTCCGTGGCCTAAGCATGCTAATGCCGCGGAACCTCGGCGCTTTAGAGGAGTTGGATCCTCGTATTTTCTGTGCTTCTTAGTGTTGATGTTTGGATCAGTTTGGTACACTCTTTTTCTCAGAATCTCTCGACAAGTTGTCCAAAATTTCAGCAAGTTCAAAGGTGATTGGATGTGGATCTTTTTGTCATGATTTCCTCGAGCTCCGCGTAGATTTCTTGGATCTTGTGTTGCCATTGAGCCTTGTGCATGAAAATGACATTGATTTGCCATTTTGTCTCTTAAACTGGTGTGTGGCAACATACGGATAAAGAGCGGAGACCCGTGTTTTATCTGTGGTTGGCAGGAACCCGGGTTTTGTCGTGTTTTTCCATGGATTTCACCGTTTAGAGCCGAGAACCTGTATCCTGCAATTGACTAGCAAACACGGCTCAAGAGTACCTACCGATATGCAATGTGATAAAAATAGGGCGGTATAAAAATGCAAAAATCTGATATGAACATACAGTAATGGCCTCTAGGGCATACATATAACTAACAATCTCCCACTTGCACTATGGCCATCTGTTGTGGTATCGCATACCCAACAATTTGCTGTGGTTGAAGTAACTCATACTCAACCATCCCATAAAAGTCTCTACTGGGAAAAAAGCCTTCGTGAGTGAATCCGCGCTGTTGTCCTCTGTGTCTACTCTCCTAACCTCGATCTCCCTGGAGATCAACCATCTCCATGATCAGGTGATACTGCCTAAGAATTATATCTGGATTTCTGATGGGACGGTAGTTCCTTGGCTAAAGCCACAACTCCATTGTCACACAATGGTAGGAATGAAGTTCATCTCATGAACTTATATATATCCAGACTGCCTCTTTGGTAGCATCTTTGGTAACGATGTATCTTGCCTTTAATCGTCTAGTATGTCACGGTATCTAGCTTGGAACTCTTCCAACATACCGTCCCTCCACTGAGGGTAAAGACAATGCCTGCGACTGACATTCAGTCGTCCTTATCACCCTGGAACCTTTCCAGTGATTCTCCCCAGGATCGATTGATACCATCTCACTACAATTAGTGAGAATCCTAACATACAATTAGATCTATATCATAGATCCAAAACCCAGGATTTAGGAGGTATCACTTTGATCCTATATGGAGAATCCTTGTGATAAGCGGAGATTGACCGAGCGTAGCATAGGAAACTCCTTCCCTATCAAGAGTATGTCATCCACGTACTCTACGAGGATCGCCACCATACTCCCTACCACCTTTTTGTATATACAAGGTTCATCTACCATTTTGATAAAGTCAAACTCTTTGACTACCACATCAAAACAGATGTTCCAACTCCGCGATGCCTGCTTTATCCTATAAAGCATCTTGCACACGTTTCCGCTGCTCCCACTGTTTACGAAGCCCTTTGGCTGTGTACTTATAGACACTGACTTCTAAAACATCATTTAGAAAAGCAGTCATGACACCCAACCGCCAGATATCATAGTCATGGTATGTAATCGTGGCAAGTAGGATCTGGATGGACTTAAGCATAGCTTTGAAAGTCTAAACTTTTCCATGTACACCAAGTAATCTTCTTAAGATATACTTGCTCTTGATGGGGATTTAACCCTTCAGATAAAGCAATCAATGTCCATACTGTTAGTTATATGTATGCCCTAGAGGCCATTACTATACATAGGATGTATATTGTAGTGGATGCTTGGACATATATAGGGATGACTTTCTTGCTCGATATGATAGTATGCTATCTGGTTACTCTTTACCTTAACGTGTACACTGATTGTCTCTCTGTTACATGTTGGTAAAGCCCTTAGGATGTGTACTTGACTACCTGGACTATGATGCGGATCATACTAGTGGGGACGGGTAGTCCATAAGTACATCCTTCAAAGTCCCTAGTCATGGGTGTAACAAGACGGGGCATCGATATACCAGAGTAGACTAGCGTGTACCTTCTCGACCCATATTGATGGGCGATGGATGATCCCATATCCATTAGTGTTTGACATCAGAGATGATATACGGGTGCTCAGTGGAGACCGGGTACACTGGACGGACTCGCCGAGAACTCCCAGATGGTATTATACATTACGTCAGATGGCAGTTCTCTGGTGACACTGGTGCAGGTTAGTCTGTAGACCCGAGATCGTCATAGAGTCTTGTGTGATTCCCACTGTGCTTTGATTTCCACCTTACCACGTCCAAGATGCCGTGCAAAACGGTTGTTTTTGGGTACAGTCCCGAGTCACATGGAGGCAATGAGCGATAGGAGGGGTTTCGTCGCTCCCGGTATAGGGAGTTGATGTTGTGCAGTGTTCGATTGCCTATAACAGGAAGTCCTTGGCCAAGGCTGTTTTAGGGATTTGCGGCTAAGTGTTACCAGTAGTTTCTCGACCCGTTATGAGCCTCATATCGACAAGACTTATCGAGTTATTGGGGTCTGATGTTTACCACCCTAGACAAGATATGCGACATATCAGACGAGGAGACCGGACTGTACGGTAGTGTTACTGGTTGGATTCACAGGAATGTGAGCGGGCTTGCTCGTTGATCTTCTGATCGCTCAAAACCCGGGTGGCCGTTACATTAAGTAGACCGCTTGCGGCTTGTGGGTGTTTGATATGATCATCACCTACTGCCGGCGTATTGACGAGTCTTTAGAGTCCTACACAGGGGTTTCCTGGCTCAAGCGAAACGAAATAGGAGAGCATATGAGATATGTTCGGGACCGAGAATAATACCAGTATGTGATACTGTATTCTATTCTCGCAATTTGTGACATTGATCGGTTGTATGCGATATAGCCGGGTTACCGGATCAAGTGTTGATTCGATAAGTTGTTACTATAGATATTAGTCGGTTATATGCGATATGACCGGATCGTTAAATCAAGTGTTGATTTAATGATTTAATGTAAAATTATATATTTGATATATTACTTTACATTAACTAGTATTGGTTCACTTAAGATTATTTTCTCACTAGATTGTGCGCATTGTATATATGATATATTTTTGTGCACTTGTGTGTATCATGTTTGATGATACATGCAAACTTGGGTGTGTGTATGCTTTAAACTATGATTAGGTTAATGGTTAGGGTTTGATTTACTCATTTATTTATTCATTTATTTTTTTGGGCAAAAACAAATATGGTGGCTTTCTTTGTTTTATTCTTGGAGTTTCATAAAGCTTCACCATTTTGTTTTTATTCTTAAACCTAACCATTATCTAAATCCTAGTTTATTCTCTACATGAGTTACACTAACCCATGGTTGCTATATGATAAGAATCACTTGAATATTCTAATTAATTAATTCTTTTCATTCTTCTTCATCTTCTTCATGAAGAAAGGAAATGCTTGCTAGAAAATTCTAAATGATGATTCCAAGTGAGAAATCCAAATCCAAAGTGAACCCACTTCCTATTTCTTCATTCTCTATCACTTGCCATGTAATAGAGGGTGTTTTCTTCACAAGTTTCTTGACCCAGTGATGATGGAGCTTGAGTTTGAGTCGCCTCGACGTAGATCATCTTCGGCATCGAAGTCAACGACCTAGCCCGATTATTTCTCCGACGAAACCATCGCTAGAGTCTGGGATTCCGATGATCGCAGCGGAGGGACGTCAACACGGAGCTGAAGAAATGGTGGAGCGGATCTACAAAGGTTGTAGTCCCTTTCACTTAGCAATAAAGTTGTTTACTTTCTTGCTTTTCTCCTAATCTCTACTTAACGATCTTGCATAGGATTCTTAGGCACATGAAAATTTTTATTTTGGCATGGTTGATGCCTTGTGGAACCTCTTGGGTGTGCCTAGTAACCCTACAGTGGTATCAGAGCCTAGCTAGAGTCTTAGGCGATGTGTAGACGATGTTAGAAATCCGATCGAGTCACGAAACCCTAAACATTAACCCTCTCTGTACATTTTCTGTAACTGTGGAATTTTGTGAATTAAAAATATGCAGAAAAATCTGCAGGGTTTTATATGAATTACTGTACAGCACGTGACCCCATCTCTTCCAAGGCGCCGCGGAACCGCGGCCGTGCCCTAGGTCACGCGGCGGTTCCGCGGCCATATAGTGCCCTCTTTGTTCACTGTTTGCACAGTAATCTCACTATATTAATCCTGACTTTTCTGGGAATTTTTAATTTGCACTCAAGAGTTGAGTTTTCTGGGGTGTTTTGGGGGTTCGATGATTCGATCGGAATCTTTGACTTTGTCTATGTGTTTTTCCGGGTATTTTAGAACATGTTAAAAAGTTTGACCGGACATAAATACCCAATTTTTCCCCTGTCGGGAAATTTCCAAGTGTTGGATATTTCCGTCGTTTGAAAACATTCTAAGTAGTGCAAGTAACGCGATGGACCCTCTAAAAGACAACAAACCTTAACTCGATTATGCGACCGTCTTGAACTGCCCTTTGAACCTTAGGGTTTGGGGCAGTACGGCGTGCCACATGTGAGGCGTTGGCTTGACCCTTCTACGGCTGGACCGTTGGTACTGTGGCATGAAGTGGATGTTTTTGAACCTATTTCATGTGTTGAGCTGTTTCGGGAAAACTTTGGTGGTTGATTGTTCGATCGGAAAGTTTAACATTTTCTATTTATCTGGAATGTGATACAATATTTGGAATTCACAAGTAGTTATGAGATAACTAAAATGAATGTTATAAACATAGCACTTTAGTCTTACTTGATGGGTTGCCACGGAATTTTGATGCGATCAAAAGTCCGTCGCAATCACGTAGCGTACGCGGATACTCGCCGGATAAACATAATAGACAGCTACACCCCTTAGCCCCGACCAAGTGACTGTAGGAGAACCCCGTCGCCGAAAGCATCCGTTCGGGTGCTCGCGGTAGCGGTGTTCCGCCTTGGTGCACTACGTCGACGGTAACGGGGGTACGGCCGTCTACTAAAGTTTGCGACGAGCATTCGATCTGCATGTCGGGAATCCTGTTGAATTGCTCGACTTAATATTGAAAAGTGTTTTCGATAAAGAGACTAAAATGCGGGCTTTATAATTGTTAGGCATGTGATGTCTAAGGAATTCATTTGGTTAAGCATGCGATGTCTAAGGAGGTTGCGGATTCCAACTGTTGTAGTTTTACACTTTCTTTCCTGTGACCCTAAGTGTAATATGTGATATCGCCGGTTTCGTTGCTATATGTCAACGACAATTGGGATGCGCACATTTACTTATGTTGAAGACATGTGATGTTATGTGTTGCTGGAGATGTTATATTGGATCGTCGCATTTTGAATAGCCAGGGGTTTTATGTGAGATGAGAGTTTTTATTTTCATTCATGTAAACTTTATTGTATGTAATATTCTTTTATTGGGGCACTTCCAGGTTGCGGAAGATGTCACCATTTGTATATTATTTACTTTTTCGCACTAGGATAGACCAAAGGAGGGGAGCACAAGTAACCGGGTTCTAGAGTCCAGTGGGAGACCAACTCGAGGAGTCGAGTCAGGGTCTCCTAACTCTAGAATTGGTAGGGTTGCTTGCCGCTCTCGTAGGGGTCTAGGGGTGTTGGTTTGGCTATTCATCGCGACCGTGGAATCCGTGTTTTATACTGGCTCATATTAAAAACAAGGACGTCCCAGTATATCCAATGTTTCATATGTTTCTTCTGCTGCGATATCTGTGATGTGATCATTTGATGTTCTGTGATAAATACTGTATATAGTATATATGATATATTATATAGGCGTTACTTATGTTTTACACCCGTTCTAGCCCTGCCCCGCTCTGCCGTTAGTTACCTAACCTAACGGTGCACGAGGGGACATCGAGGCGAATGCGGATGGCATAAGTGTACGTCGTATTTATCTGTGATGTTTAGGTAACTTAAATGATGGGACTTCATTAATATGATTAATGAAAAAAAAGAAACCTAAAGATGTTGTGGAATCGAATTTTCAAAAACAGGTAGCTACAGTTCTTGCTTTGCATCGCGGTGTTCCTTGTAGAACATCCTGCACCTTATTCGATAAGGAAAGGGCCGAGATCCCTTCACCGGGAGTGACCCCTTTAGCAATAACTGGCAGATGCTACAACCCTCGGTTTTTCTTTTGATTGCTCCTATAGTTCTTGATTTGCACAGCGGTATATATGATATATCCTGCACGTTATTCGATAAGGAAAGGGCCGAGATCCCTTCACCGGGGGTGACCCCTTTAGCAAACCTAGAAAAGCCTCAAAAACACTCCATTTTAAAATTATTTGATTCTACAAAGATATCAAGTTCATTACGCAATAGGTTTTCAGAAAAACCTGTCGTAGCCCTCCGTCATTTCAGATAAGTACAAGTTAGTATCCGTGCTACATTTGTTGGCCTGCGTCAAGTCGTAGTGTGCGGTAGCTAACTAGTATTTATCTGCTTATGCATATGATGCAGATTGGATTAGGGTAGTCGTGCGACTTTGTTGGCCTGTGTCAAGGGTTGTACGGGTGGGTTTAATTCAATCAGGAAATGACGGGTTGAACTTGACTAGCGCACTATGGTTTGTTGGCCTGCGTCAAGGTCATAAGACGCTAGGGGCAAAATTATCGGGAATTTCAAGTGTTGAAATTTGCAATGAGATTGCATACCTTCTATGAAATAGTTGGATCCCGATAGCCGCTGCGAGTAATTGTTACTCCTGCGAGAGTTTTACACATTACCATTAACCGATCAAGTAGGTGTCTAGAAAGGTGTCAACGGGGTTACGCCTCTGGGAAAACGAGGTTTACTTTAATTAGGTCCGTACGAAAGCACGGGGAACCTTCCTCAAAGTACCGACACTGGCCTGGTTGAAAGATTGGCAAACTTGTAGCGTGTAATTAATCCCGGCTAGTCATTCCTTTTAGTGTTTGATAGAAGATTTGATAAAAACAATGGGAGCCATCCTGATTAGATAAAATTATAACCAATCTGATCTTGCAAGAGCGCACGCAGAGTGTTTTCTTCTCTCTCTCTCCAGGTAGCGACCATATCACGCCCTAATCAAGATAATAAAACGGATATATTGACCGAACCCGCTTGTTATACTGAGCTGGGGAACGTTGGTCCCGCTCCAACTTATAATTGTTGTAAGACAGAGAAGGAAATTGGAGATTACCAGAATTCCCGTGCCGCCCAAACAAAGAAAGTGCATACCGATGCATCATCTTCTGGTGTGTTCATTACACAGAACTGTTTCTCAGTATCCTCTGCGTCCTGGGTATGTGATACCAGATCAGGATTCCGCATATGTAATTTGTTACATGGGATACAGAAAGGTAGAGAACTGAGAATGGGTGATAAGTTTCATGAGACAGAAAACGGTGCAAGTGTTGCAGCCAAGTCTGTTGGTCACTGTCACCTTGTATTACCAATACATTGATTCTGAACAAATTCTATTAGATACCGAACCTGATATACAAAATCATATTAATCTCTTTATTTATTAAAGAAGGATACAATTTTGTATTGTTGGATAATGTTTTGAACATTTCCTATATCAATAGTTGATCGGTTCAAGCACGTTCTCTAAAAGCGTTGATGTTCTAAATCAAACTACAGTTCCTAGTATACAGAACACACACAAGAGGAAGGGTTCAGAAACGAACGAATCCTTCTTGAGGCATTATAGACTAGGTCATATCAATTCGACCCAACTGGCTGAAGTTACATTTTAGATGCATATTTAAATTAGTTTGAATTTACATCTTGTGAAACTTGCCAGTCATGTCACAGAGATAAGATGACCATAGCTCTGTTTACTGGAAACAGAGAAAGAGTTAGTAAACTATTGGGATTGATACATAGTGATGTATGTAAGGTCCCCTGTCTACACATGCCAAGACCGGTTCTTTGTACTTCATTACATTCTCTAATAATCTCTCAAGATTCAGACATATGTTCCTGTTGAAACACAAGTCCGAAATTTTTGAGATATTCACAGAATATAAGTTAGAAGTAGAGAACCAAAATACGGGTATAAGTATTATGTTCTTTGATGTGATCAAGGAGGAGAACACCTAAGCACGGAATTCCTGGATTATTCTAAAGGAGAATGAGATTCTCTCTCAGCATTACTCCTCCGTATACACCATAGCACGATGGTATATCGGGGCGGAGCAATTACACCCTATTAGATATGGTGCGCTATATGATGAGTACTACTGAGTTTCCTATTTCCTTTTAGGGAGTTATGCACTTATGAAGTTGCATACCTATTGAATAGGTTCCGATCAAATCAGTTGCCTACCACTTCATATGAGATATGGAAAGGGAAGAGCCCATATCTTAAGTTTGTTAAGATTTGGGGTTGTCCGGCCTATGTCTAAAAAGCAAAATCCGGACAAGCTCGAGGCAAAGTCAGATCTGTAGAAGTTTGTTGGATATCCCAAGCATACGCAAGGGAATATCTTCTACCTAACCGAGGAACAAAAAGGTTTTGTTTCTCAGCAGGCCACCTTTGTGAAAGGGAATTTCTTATGAAGAAATTTGTGGACATGAGGTAGAACTGGAATGAGTTCGAGCTATACAAACTGCAGCTGATGATTTGGTAGAACCAAAGGATTCAATAGCAACCAACGAACCTCAGCCTCTCCGCCAATATAGTAGGGTTCCTTACCCACCTGAGAGATACTTCGGTTTCTCTATGACAGTGGGAGCGAGGATTGCATCATGAGATGATGACCCAACTAGTTTCGAGCTGGCCATCAGGAGTGTGACTCTGTAAGAATGGCTGGATGTTTATCGATCTGAGATGGAATCCTTATACACCAACAAAGTATGGACTTTGGTTGCTTTATCTGAAGGGTTAAGTCCCCATCAGGAGGAAGTATATCTTGAGAAGATTACTTGGTGTACATGGAAAAGTTGAGACTTTCAAAGCTAGACTTGTTAAAGGTTTGCATCATTGACCAGCTATGGATTGTGATGAAACCTTTTCTAAGTACCTATGCTTAAGTCCATCGAGATCCTACTTGCCACGGCTACATACCATGACTACGATATCTGGCGGTTGGGTGTTCTAAATAAAGATTTAGAAGAGAGAGTCTATAAGTACACAGTCAGAGGGCTTCGTAGACAGTGGGAGCAGCGGAAACGTGTGCAAGATGCTTTATGTGATAAAGCAGGCATCGCGGATTTGGAACATCTGTTTTGATGTGGTAGTCAAAGAGTTTGACATCATCAAAATGGTAGATGAACCTTGTATATACAAAAAGGTAGTAGGGAGTATGGTGGTGATCCTCGTAGAGTACGTGGATGACATACTCTTGTTAGGGAAGTAGTTTCCTATGCTATGCTCGGTCAATCTCCGCTTATCACTAGAATTCTCCATATAGGATCAAAGTGATACCTCATAAATCCTCAGTTTGGATCTATGAGATAGATCTAGGTGGACCTTAGGATCCTCACTAGCTGTAGTGAGAAGGTATCAATTGATCCTGGGGAGAATCACTAGAAAGGTTCCAGAGTGACAAGGACGACTGAATGTCATTCGCAGGCATTGTCTTTACCCTCAGTAAAGGGACGGTATGTTGGAAGAGTTCCAAGCTAGATACCGTGACATACTAGACGATTAAAGGCAAGATACATCGTTACCAAAGATGCTACAAAAGAGGCAGTCTGGGTGTATATTAGTTCATGAGATGAACTTCGTTCCTCCCATTATGTGACAATGGAGCTGTGGCTTATGCCAAGGAACGCCCGTCCCATCAGTGATCCAGACATATTCTTAGGCAGTATCACCTGATCGTGGAGATGGTTGATCTCCAGGGGATCGAGGTTAGGAGAGAAGACTCAGAGGACAACACGGCGGATCCACTCACCAAGGCATTTTCCCAGAGAGAGACTTTTATGGGATGGTTGATTATGAGATACTACAACCACAACTATCAGATGGCCCTAGTGCAAGTGGAAGATTGTTAGTTATATGTATGCCCCTAGAGGCCATTACTATACATAGGATGTATATTGCAGTGGATGCTTGGACATATATAGGGATGACTTTCTTGCTCGATATGATAGTATGCTATCTGGTTACTCTTTACCTTAACGTATACACTGATTGTCTCTCTATTACATGTTGGTAAAGCCCTTAGGATGTGTACTTGACTACCTGGACTATGATGATGATCATACTAGTGGGGGCGTGGTAGTCCATAAGTACATCCTTCAAAGTCCCTAGTCGTGGGTGTATCGAGACGGGGCATCGATATACCAGAGTAGACTAGCGTGTACCTTCTCGACCCATATTGATGGGCGATGGATGATCCCATATCCATTGGTGTTTGACATCAGAGATGATATACGGGTGCTCAGTGGAGACTGGGTACACTGGACGGTCTTGCCGAGAACTCCCAGATGGTATTATACCTTACGTCAGATGGCAGTTCTCTCGTGACACTGGTGCAGGTTAGTCTGTAGACCCGAGATCGTCATAGAGTCTTGTGTGATTCCTACTGTGCTTTGATTTCCACCTTACCACGTCCAAGAGGGCGTGCAAAACGGTGGTTTTTGGGTACAGTCCCGAGTCACATGGAGGCAATGAGCGATAGGAGGGGTTTCGTCTCTCCCGGTATAGGAAGTTGATGTTGCGCAGTGTTCGATTGACTATATCAGGAAGTCCTTGGCCAAGGCTATTTTAGGGATTTGCTGGTAAGTGTTACTAGTTGTTTCTCGACCCGTTATGAGCCTCATATCGACACGACTTATCGAGTTATTGGGGTCTAACGTTTACCACCCCTAGACAAGATATGCGACATATCAGACGAAGTGTTAGTGTATATGCCCGAGGGGCCATTATTGTATCATACTAGTTTGTATATTACTTAATGGAAGCTTGGGATATTCACAAGTATATAACAGTCTTGCTAAACATGGTAGTATGCTACTTAGTTTTTCTATCTTAATATGTGAGTATAAGTATTGATAGAGCTCTTAGGATCTTGCTTGACTACCAGCGTTGTGATGGCAGTCACACTAGTGGGGGCTGGGTAGTCTACAAGCACATCCTTATTCAGGTCCCTAGTCGTTGGATTATCGAGACAAGGCATCGATACTCCGGAGTAGACTAGTATGTACGCTTCTCATCCAAGTTGGGGAGATGGTCTGTCCCACAGCCGTCAGTACGTCGTACTGGAGATAGTATGCAGGTGCTCGTTAGGTTACGAGTACACCGGACATGGCTCACATGGAACTGTTGGTTGGTTTTATACCAGTCGTCAGTGAACAGTTCCCAGGTGACATGAGTACAGCTTAGTCCACAGACTTGACACTGCTTCTTCGCCTCGAGTGTGTCCCACTATTCTTTGATTGCTACCCTACCACGGCTCAAAGGAGTCGTGCAAACAGGTAGCAGTTGGGTGCAGTCCCGAGCACTTGGAGGCAGTAGCGGTTAGACAGGATTCGTCTCTCCCGGTATTGGGGATTGATATCGCGCTGTGTCAGAGAGCCATTACTCAAAGTCCCTGGCCAGGGCAAGCGAGATTTGCTGGTAGGTTCCTGTAGTTTCTCAGGGTGTAATGGGCTTCGCTCCGACACGACTTATACCGCTATTTGGGGACTGACGCTTGCCGCCCCCTAGGCCCGATATGCGATAGTCTTAGACGAACAGACCGGACTGTACGGAGATTGTCACATCAGACTCAGTAGGTGTTCGGATGGGTTTCCTCATCGGCCTTCTTATCGACATCTACCTAGGGACCGTTACGTACAGCTAGTGCCGCTTGCGGTCTGTGGTTAAACCCACTGCCAGCATAGTAGTCGAGTCTCTAGAGTCCCACACAGAGAGTTTCCTTACTCCAGGCGAAACGATATAGAGGTCGTATGGTTTTACGACAAGGGTTCGGACGCATACGTGTGTTTACGCACGTACGACTTTCGGACAGTTTTTACTAGTCGGCTTTGGTTTAAGCCAGTTACTAGTATCTGGTTATTGGATTTATACAGTCTAAAGTTTTTCCGTGTTTTCACGGATAGGAGGGGTGTTCTTGTAATTACGCGAGAAGCTTCTAGAAGATGGTGACTAAGGAGGTTTAGGTGGCATATACATTGAATGATATTAGTGAGTCATATGGATGATTCATCCATGTCATTAATGCTTCATAATTGCTTAATGACTCATGGAGATGAATCGCCATAAGATATTTATGAAGCATGGTTGTAAATCATTTTCTTTTCTTTTTTTGATAAATAAAAATGCTTGATATATATTATGATAACTCATTTTCTCTTCTCATTATTATGTTCATCTTCTCTCTCCTCAGGCTCTCTCTCTTCAAACCCTAATCCTCCCCTCTCATGTGTTGAGTACAAGGTTTAGTTAGACTACTTAATCCATAACCATACTCTATTTCATCTAGGTACTTTGATTAGCACTTAAAGATACCTAGTTGCCTCAGGTTTAGAGGCAAAGCTTAGAGTTTAGCTCTCGTGGTGGATCGTCTACTACTTGGAGAAGGCCGAGGAGGAGGTGGAGTTCGTAAAGACGAAGGACACGGTTCTTTAGGTAAAATCACTTCACATAGTAGTTTAGAACTTCTATGTTTGATGTTAGTTATCGTTTAGCTTCGATTCATGCGGTTAGTCGATGTTTATGAGAAGAACAAGATCGTTTTTCATATTTCCAACTCGCCGCTAGTCGTGGGGTGTTGTACATCGACTTACAGTGGTATCAGAGCCTCGCTAAACAATAAATAACTCACTTGCAAAATTGTATGAATTTCGAACGAGAAAAAACAAACCGGAAAACCGTGATATCATGAGTTTCTGTCGATTTTAAAATGAGGTCCAAAATTTTTTCAGGGACCTTCAGAAAGCCTTAAATGATAGTATAAGAATACCCAAGAAAACTGGGCTCACGAATCGGCTAAAGCGCCGCGGTACCGCGGCGGATCCCACCGATTCGCCGCGATTCCGCCGCCGAGTTGCCGATTCATCATCCCAATTTTCCTGTGTGGGTTCTCTGTGATATGTGGTATTTTCTGGAATTTTTTAATGTTGGCTCAGGTTTCATATTTACAGAGAAGTATTGGAGCAAAATTAAATGTGTTTAATCGATCGAAATTATACGGTATTTGCTTGTTGGATTATATCTGTGTTTGTATAATGTGTTCGTAAACCTCCCCTAACTACTAGTATGTCGGTTGGCAGGGGGTTGCACTTTTCTGTAATGGATTTTATCTGTTTGTGGATGTGAACTGTTTTGGACTGTTGTGATGATTAGCCGGGGTTTGTGATGGGTTATTATTTTAATTCATTCGATGTAATTGTAATATGTTGTAATATTATTTTGCGGGGAACTTCCATGTTGCGGTTGTAGCTACCGTTGTATTATTTCATTTTACTGTTTCTGCTCCTAAGATAGACCCAAGGTTGGGTGCACAAACTACCGGGTACTTTGAAGTGTTTAGTGGCCTACTCACTTTGTTGAGGGAGACTGCTTCACTTCGGGTATTTGGCGGGTAGTTTGCCGTACCAGTAGGGGTCTGGGGTGGGGTAATGGCTATTCATCACAACTGTGCAATCCGTCTTTTGTTGCAGGCTCTAAACAAACGCGGATTGCTTGCAAATCCAATAAAGTTCATATGAGATCTGGAATGCCTATTATTGCGTCTGACGAATGTACAATATCTATATATGATAGCTATTTAGACGTCACTTATGTTTTACACCCGCGCTAGCCCAGCCCCCGCTCTGTCGTTAGTTAAGTAACCTAACGGGTGATGATGGGACCCCGTGGCGAATGCAGATGGCATAAGAGGACGTTGTATTTTCGTTGTTTTCTGCAATGATAGGTTAATGATGGGACGCATTATTTATAATGCAAAGAAAATAAACCAAAAGTTTAATCGTTGGAATAATTTAAAAGAAACCACTCGGTTAATTTTAAAAACAGATATTTTTAAATGCGGAGCTTTAACCACTCCTTTTAAAAAGCTATCAGGTTCCTTCGGTTATATCAAGTTCACTACGTTCACGGTTTCGCCAAAACCATTCGTAGCCCTCCGTCATTTCATCTGGGTATTCAGTAGTATTCAAGCTATGTATTTTGACCAACGCCAAGGCATAGTGTTTGGTAGCTGCTGGGTATTCATTTGTTGCATAGATAGATGAGTTAGTTTGGGACAGTCGTATGATCATTTTGGCCAACGTCAAGGATATGTACGGATGGGTTCAAATTAACAAGATAATGATGGGTAGAACTTGACATATGACTTATGACATTTTGACCAACGCCAAGGTCATAAGAGCATGGGGCAAAAATATATATCGGGAATTTCTAAAGAAACTGAAATTTGCAAAGAGATGCATACCATTTGGAGTTTGATGAATGTTGGTAGGATTCTTTCAACATTATCATACGATGATATTTGGATCCTGATCCTACTGTGAGTATATGCTACTTATCAGGATATTCATCACTTAACGATCAATGCTATAAACCAAGTAGGTGTCAAGAAAAGTGTCAGCAGGGTTACGCCCCCAGAGAAAAGAAGTTCTTTAATTAAGGAACTTCACGAAAGCGTTGGAAAACCTCCCTCGAAGTATCGACACTAGCCTGGCTGAACGGTTAAGCAAGAATTGTACAGTGAGAATAGTCCTGGCTAATTCTTCTTTTATGGTTTGAGGAAGGATTCGAGAAACAGTGGGAGCCATCCAGTTTAGATAAACTAAAAACCACTCTAAACTTGCAAGAGCATCATGCTAAAGAGTTTTCTTCTCTCTCTCCTAATTGCAGCGACCCTGAAAATGACTGGACTTAAGTTAGTTTTAGAGAAAAATATACTGACAGGGCCAAACTATAAAGATTGGCTGCGGAATGTCAAAATGGCTTTGACCTATGACAAATTGGGGTACGTCCTCACCGCTACGGCACCTGCTGTCCTTGGTCCCAAATCCAGTAATGCGGATAAGGAAATCCGCAAAACCTGGGATTTCGATTGCGCGAAAGCCAAGTGCATCGTGCTTGCCTCGATGAACAATGAACATCAGAGGAGGCACGAGGATATGGAACTAGATGCCATATTTCTCCATACAAAGGAACTTTATGGAGAGCAATCTCGTATAGCAAGATACGAGACCTCTAAGACCTTGTTTCGAGCGAGGTTGGCTGTCGGGTCATCGGTAGGAGAACATTTCCTAAAGATGATAGGCTATATAGAAAAGCTCGCAGACCTTGGGACGACTTTGGATAATGAGCTCTATACAGACTTTATTCTCCAGTCCCTTCCTTCCACCTACGCCCAGTTTATCCTGAACTTCAACATTCAAATAAAAGAATTTGAACTTCCGGAACTCCTGAACATGTTAAGGAGTGCAGAGGGCACCTTGCAGAAAGCAAGGGAAACAACCGCTATGTTTGTTAGCGGTGCATCTTCTTCCGGGTCCAAGGCTAGGGCCAAAGGAAGGAAGAAGAAGGCCGCCACCAAACCTATAGGAGGTGTTAGTAAGGTGGGAGGGAAGGGAAAGAAAAAGCGGTGCCGGTAGTGGGCCAGGATGAGTGCTTCCATTGTCACAGGAAAGGGCACTGGAAGAAAGATTGCAAGGCGTGGAACGCCAAGAACCAGGAACCGAAGCAAGCTGTGGCTTCGACTTCAGGTGTGTTTGTAATTGAAAATTGTCTGTCAATTAACTCTACTTCCTGGGTATTGGATACCGGATCAGGATCTCATATTAGCAATTCATTGCAGGCACTGAGAAACCGTCCAGTGCTGAAGGAAGGTGATATGACCCTAAAGGTTGCTAACGGAGCAAGCGTGGGAGCTGCGTCCGTCGGGGATTATCACCTGGGATTGACGAGCGGACACATTTTTGTTTTTACATAACTGTTTTTTTGTACCAAGCTTAACGTGTAATATCATATCAGTTTCCTTTTTATTAAATAAAGGTTATGATTTCACCTTTGTAAGAGATGTTGTTAACGTCCACCTTAATCATGGTTTGATTGGGTCCGGTACACTAAATAACGGTATATATGTTTTAAACCAACTCCAAATTTTCAATGTCCAGAACACACTAAAAAGAAAGTCTCCAGATTTAAATAAAGCTTTCTTATGGCATTGTAGACTGGGTCACATCAATTAGAGAAGGTTGACTAAGTTGCATAGAGAAGGATATTTGGACTCGTTCGAATATCAAACTTATGACACTTGTCAATCTTGTCTCAAAGGAAAGATGACAAAGACTCCATTTACTGGACATGGAGTAAGAGCGAGCGAGCTCTTAGGACTCATACACAGCGATGTATGTGGCCCTAATGTCTACGCATGCAAGAGGTGGTTTTTCCTATTTCATTACTTTCACGGATGATTACTCAAGATACGGATTCATTTATCTGATGAAATATAAATCCGAGGCTTTTGAGAAATTCCAAGAGTATAAGAATGAAGTAGAAAACCAAACCGGCAAAAGTATCAAGATACTTAGATCTGATCGAGGTGGTGAATACTTGAGTGCCTAGTTCCTAGGTTACCTAAAAGAGAAAGGAATTCTCTCTCAGTTTACTCCTCCATACACACCACAGCATAACGGTGTATCGGAGAGATGGAATCGAACCCTATTGGATAAGGTACGATCCATGGTGAGTAATGCTGAGTTACCGCGATCTTTCTGGGGTTATGCGCTAGAATCAGCGGCATATCATTTGAACATGGTTCCTACCAAGACTGTGCCTACCACGAAATATCAGATGTGGAGTGGGAAGAAACCCTATCTTCAGTATCTGAAAATATAGGGATGTCCAGCTTTTGTTAAAAAGCAGCATGTGGACAAGCTCGAGGCACGATCAGTAAAGTGTAAGTTTGTAGGATATCCAAAGAACTCCAAGGGGTATCTATTCTATTACGCAGGGGAACAAAAGGTGTTTGTTTCTCGTAATGCCCATTTTCTAGAATATCAGTTTTTAGAAAAGGAAACAAGTGGGAACGAAATAGAACTGGAAGAAATTCCAGAACCACAAACTGCTACTGAAAGTTTGGTAGAACCGGTAGTTCAAGAAGAACAGGACATTCCCGCACCCCTCCGCAGGAGTAGTAGGCCGTCTCATCCGCCTGAGAGATACTACGGTTTTCTCATAGATGGGGATAGAGAGGATTGCATCATAGATGATGATGAACCTACTGGCTTCCAGTAGGCCATCCAGAGTGGCGACTCGGTACTATGGCTAGATGCAATGCGAACCGAAATGGGGTCCATGTACACCAACAAAGTATGGACTTTGGACTTTGCTCCATATGGGGTAAAACCCATAGGATGCAAATGGATCTTCAAGAAAAAGATTGGTGTAGATGGACAGGTGGAAACCTATAAGGCTAGACTTGTTGCAAAGGGTTTTCGTCAAAGACCTGGTTTGGACTATGACGAAACTTTTTCTCCAGTGGCTATGCTCAAATCCATTCGGGTCCTTCTTGCTATTGCTGCCTTCCATGATTATGAAATCTGGCAGATGGACGTAAAGACGGCTTTTCTGAATGGAAATTTAGAAGAGTGCGTCTATATGGATCAGCCAGAGGGTTTCAATCAGAGTGGGAGCAGCGGGAAAGTATGCAAGCTGCTTAAGTCCATTTATGGATTAAAGCAGGCATCACGGAGTTGGAACATCTGTTTTGATGAGACAGTCAAAGAATATGACTTTATCAAAAATCCAGATGAACCGTGCATATATAGTAAAGTTTTAGCCAGAAGTGTCGTATTCCTCGTCTTGTACGTGGATGACATTCTATTGATAGGAAATGACATTCCTATGCTACAATCTGTCAAAGGATTCTTGTCACACAGGTTCTCCATGAAAGACCTGGGTGATGCCTCTTACATTCTGGGGATCCGGATCTATCGTGATAGATCCAAGAGGATGTTGGGACTTTCGCAGTCCAGGTATATCGACACTGTACTGAAAAGATTCAATATGGAAGATTCTAAGCGCGGTAATCTACCGGCTTGTCACGGAATCACCCTCTCCAAAGAGATGTCTCCCAAGACTGATTTGGACAGAGAACGCATGTCAATTATACCCAACGCTTCTGCGGTAGGCTCTATAATGTATGCGATGTTGTGCACCAGACCAGATGTAGCTTACGTACTGAGCGTGGTAAGCCGGTATCAGTCAGACCCAGGGGAGAAGCACTGGACAGTAGTAAAGAACATTCTCAAGTACCTGAGAAGGACTAAGGAGATGTTCTTGGTTTACGGCGGAAAAGACCTCAGGTTGGAGTCCTTTGCTAATTCCGGCTTCCAGAGTGATAAGGACGATTCCAAGTCCATGTTGGGTTATGTCTTTACCCTCAATGAGGGGCGGTGTGCTGGAAGAGCTCCAAGCAGGACACCATTGCTGACTCGACGATGGAAGCGGAGTATATAGCTTCCTGCGATGCCGCAAAAGAAGCAGTCTGGATGAAGAATTTCCTAACAGAACTTCAGGTGGTTCCTACCATAGTTGATCCAATACCTCTGTATTGCGACAACAACGGAGCTATAGCTTTAGCGAAGGAACCAAGGTCCCATCAGAAGTCCAGACACATCTTAAGGCGGTATCACCTGATCAGGGAGATCATTGATCGTCGGGAGATCGTGGTTCGAAAAGTTTCTTCTGAAGAGAACATTGCTGATCCATTCACGAAGGCCCTACCTCAGATTCAGTTCGACAGGCTACTCGAGATCATCGGTCTTCGATATGCCAGTACATGGCCCTAGTGCAAGTGGGAGATTGTTAGTGTATATACCCTAGGGGCCATCATTGTATCATACTAGTTTGTATATTACTTAATGGAAGCTTGGGATATTCACATGTATATAACAGTCTTGCTAAAATGGTAGTATGCTACTTGGTTTTTCTATCTTAATATGTGAGTATACGTATTGATAGAGCTCTTAGGATCTTGCTTGACTACCAGCGTTGTGATGGCAGTCACACTAGTGGGGGCTAGGTAGTCTACAAGCACATCCTTATTCAGGTCCCTAGTCGTTGGATTATCGAGACAGGGCATCGATACTCCGGAGTAGACTAGTGTGTACGCTTCTCATCCCAGTTGGGGAGATGGTCTGTCCCACAGCCGTCAGTACGTCGTACTGAAGATAGTATGCAGGTGCTCGTTAGGCTACGTGTACACCGGACAGGACTCACAGGGAACTGTTGGTTGGTTTTATACCAGTCGTCAGTGAACAGTTCCCAGGTGACATGAGTACAGCTTAGTCCGCAGACTTGACACTGCTGCTTCGCCTCGAGTGTGTCCCACTGTTCTTCGATTGCTACCCTACCACGGCTCAAAGGAGTCGTGCAAACATGTAGTAGTTAGGTGCAGTCCCGAGCACTTGGAGGCAGTAGCGGTTAGACAGGATTCGTCTCTCCCGGTATTCGGGGTTGATATCGCGCTGTGTCAGAGAGCCATTACGCAAAGTCCCTGGCCAGGGCAAGCGAGATTTGCTGGTAGGTTCCAGCAGTTTCTCAGGGTGTAAAAGGCTTCGCTCCGACACGACTTATACCGCTATTAGGGGACTGACGCTTGCCGCCCCCTTGGCCCGATATGCGATAGTCTTAAACGAACAGACCGGACTGTACGGAGATTGTCACATCAGACTCAGTAGGAGTTCGGATGGGTTTCCTCATCGGCCTTCTTATCGACATCTACCTGGGGACCGTTACGTACAGCTAGTGCCGCTTGCGGTCTGTGGTTAAACCCACTGCCAGCGTAGTAGTCGAGTCTCTAGAGTCCCACACAGTGAGTTTCCCTACTCCAGGCGAAACGATATAGAGGTCGTATGGTTTTACGACAAGGGTTCGGACGCATACGTATGTTTACGCACGTACGACTTTCGGACAGTTTTTACTAGTCGGCTTTGGTTTAAGCCAGTTACTAGTATCCGGTTATTGGATTTATACAGTCTAAAGTTTTTCCGTGTTTTCACGGATAGGAGGGGAGTTCTCGTAATTACGCGAGAAGCTTCTAGAAGATGGTGACTAAGGAGGTATAGGTGGCATATACATTAAATGGGATTAGTGAGTCATATGGATGATTCATCCATGTCATTAATGCTTCATAATTGCTTAATGACTCATGGAGATGAATCGCCATAAGATATTTATCAAGCATGGTTGTAAATCATTTTCTTTTCTTTTCTTGATAAATAAAAATGCTTGATTTATATTATGATAACTCATTTTCTCTTCTCATTATTATGTTCATCTTCTCTCTCCTCAAGCTCTCTCTCTTCAAACCCTAATCCTTCCCTCTCATGTGTTGAGTACAAGGATTAGTTAGACTACTTAATCCATAACCATACTCTATTTCATCTAGGTACTTTGATTAGCACTTAAAGATACCTAGTTGCCTCAAGTTTAGAGGCAAAGCTTGGAGTTTAGCTCTCGTGGTGGATCGTCTACTACTTGGAGAAGGCCGAGGAGGAGGTGGAGTTCGTAAAGACGAAGGACACGGTTCTTTAGGTATAATCACTTCACATAGTAGTTTAGAACTTCTATGTTTCATGTTAGTTATCGTTTAGCTTCGATTCATGCGGTTAGTCGATGTTTATGCAAAGAACAAGATCGTTTTTCATATTTCCGCCTCCCCGCTAATCGTGGGGTGTTGTACATCGACTTACACGAAGAGACCGGACTGTACGGTAGTGTTACTGGTTGGATTCACAGGAGTGTGCGCGGGCTTGCTCGTTGATCTTCTGATCGCTCAATACCCGGGTGGCCGTTACGTTTAGCAGACCGCTTGCGGCGTGTGGGTGTTTGATATGATCATCACCTACTGCCGGCGTATTGACGAATCTTTAGAGTCCTACACAGGGGTTTCCTGGCTCAAGCGAAACGAAATAGGAGCGCATATGAGATATGTACGGGACCGAGAATAATACCAGTATGTGATACTGTATTCTATTCTCGCGATTTGTGACATTGATCGGTTGTATGCGATATAGCCGGGTTATCGGATCAAGTGTTGATTCGATAAGTTGTTACTATAGATATTAGTCGGTTATATGTGATATGACCTGATCGTTAAATCAGGTGTTGATTTGATGATTTAATGTAAAATTATATATTTGATATATTACTTTACATTAACTAGTATTTGTTTCACTTAAGATTATTTTCTCACTAGATTGTGCACATTGTATATATGATATATTTTTGTGCACTTGTGTGTATAATGTTTGATGATACATGCAAACTTGGGTGTGTGTATGCTTTAAACTATGATTAGGTTAATGGTTAGGGTTTGATTTACTCATTTATTTATTCATTTATTTTTTTGGGCAAAAACAAATATGGTGGCTTTCTTTGTTTTATTCTTGGAGTTTCATGAAGCTTCACCATTTTGTTTTTATTCTTAAACCTAACCATTATCTAAACCCTAGTTTATTCTCTACGTGAGTTACACTAACCCATGGTTGCTATATGATAAGAATCACTTGAATTTTCTAATTAATTAATTCTTTTCCTTCTTCTTCATCTTCTTCATGAAGAAAGGAAATGCTTGCTAGAAAATTCTAAGTGATGATTCCATGTGAGAAATCCAAATACAAAGTGAACCCACTTCCTATTTCTTCATCCTCTATCACTTGCCATGTAGTAGAGGGAGTTTTCTTCACAAGTTTCTTGACCTAGTGAAGATGGAGCTTGAGTTTGAGTCGCCTCGACGTAGATCATCTTCGGCATCGAAGTCAACGACCTAGCCCGATTATTTCTCCGACGAAACCATCGCTAGAGTCCGGGATTCCGATGATCGCAGCGGAGGGATGTCAACACGGAGCTAAAGAAATGGTGGAGCGGATCTACAAAGGTTGTAGTCCCTTTCACTTAGCAATAAAATTGTTTACTTGCTTGCTTTTCGCCTAATCTCTAGTTAACGATCTTGCATAGGATTCTTAGGCACATGAAAAATTTGATTTTGGCATGGTTGATGCCTTGTGGAACCTCTTGGGTGTGCCTTGTAACCCTACACATACTTTGTTGGTGTATAAGGATTCCATATCAGATCGCTAAGCATCCAGCCATTCTTACAGAGTCCCACTCCTGATGGCCAGCCCGAAACTAGTTGGGTCATCATCTCATGATGCAATCATCGCTCCCACTGTCATAGAGAAACCGAAGTGTCTCTCAGGTGGGTGAGGAACCCTACTAGATCGACGGAGAGGCTGAGGTTCGTTGGAAACTATTCAATCCTTTGGTTCTACCAAATCATCAGCTGCAGTTTGTATAGCTGGAACCTTTCCAGTTCTACATAACAGACCCTGCCTCGAGCTTGTCCGGATTTTGCTTTTAGACATAGACCGGACAACCCCCAAATCTTAACAAACTTAAGATATGGGCTCTTCCCTTTCCATATCACATATGAAGTGGTAGGCAACTGATTTGATTTGAACCCTATTCAATAGGTATGCAGCTTCTCAAGTGCATAACTCCCAAAAGGAAATAGGGAACTCAGTAGTACTCATCATAGAGCACACCATATCACATAGGGTGTGATTTCTCCGCCCCGATACACCATCGTGCTATGGTGTATTCGGAGGAGTAATGCCGAGAGAGAATCTCATTCTCCTTTAGAATAGTCCAGGAATTCCGTGCTCAAGTATTCTCCTCCCTGATCTCATCAAAGGACATAATACTTATACCCGTTGTTGGTTCTCTACTTCTAACTTACATTCAGTAAATATCTCAAAAGGTTCGGACTTGTGTTTCAACAGGAACATATGTCTGAATCTTAAGAGATCATCAGAGAATGTAATGAAGTACAAAGAACCGGTCTTGGCATGAGTAGACAGGAGACTTTCATACATCAGAATGTATCAATCCCAAGAGTTCACTAACTCTTTCTCTGTTTACAATAAACAGAGCTATGGTCATCTTATCTTTGTGACATGACCATCAAGTTTCACAAGATGTAAATTTAATCAAATTTAAATATGCATCTAAATATAACTTAGCTTGTCGGGTCGCATTGATATGACCTAGTCTACAATGCTTCAAGAAGGATTCGTTCATTTCTGAACTCTTCCTCTTGTGTGTGTTCTGTATACTAAGAACTGTTGTTTGATTTAAAACGTCAATGCTTTTAGATAACGTGCCTGAACCGATCAACTCTTGATATAGGAAATGTTCAAAACATTATCCATCAATTCAAAATTATATCCTTTTTTACTAATAAAGAGACTGATATGATGTTGTATATCAGGTTCAGTATCGAATAACATTTGTTCAGAATCAATGTATTCTGGTAATACAGGGTGATAGTGACCAACAGACCTGGCTGCAACACTTGCACCGTTTTCTATCTCATGAAACTTATCACCCGTTCTCAGTTCTCTACCTTTCTGTAGCCCATGTAACAGATTACATATGCGGGATCCTGATCCGGTATCATATACCCAGGACGTAAAGGATACTGAGAAACAGTTCTATGTAACGAACACACCCGAAGATGATGCATCAACATGCACTTTCTTCGTTTAGGCGGCATGGGAAATCTGGTATTCCCCAATTTCCTGCTCTGTCTTATAATAATTATAAGTTGGAGCGGGACCAACGTTCCTCAGCTCAGTATAACAAGCGGGTTCGGTCAATATATCTGTTTTATTATCTTGATTAAGGCGTGATATAGTCGCTACCTGGAGAGAGGGAGAAGAAAACACTCAGCGTGTGCTCTTGCAAGATCAGATTGGTTATTATTTTATCTAATCAGGATGTCTCAGACTGTTTTAATCAAATCTTCCTTCAAACCCTAAAAGAAAAGACTAGCCGGGATTAATTACGCGCTACAAGTTCGCCAATATTTCAGCCAGGCCAGTGTCGGTACTTTGAGGGAGGTTCCCCGTGCTTTCGCACGGACCTAATTAAAGTAAACCTCGTTTTCCTAGAGGCGTAACCCCGTTGACACCTTTCTAGACACCTACTTGATCGGCTAATTGTAATGTGTAAAACTCACCCAGGAGTAACTCTTACTCGCAGCGGGTATCGGGATCCAACAATATCATAGAAGGTATGCAATCTCATTGCAAATTTCAACACTTGAAATTCCCGATAATATTTTGTCCCTGGCGTCCTATGACCTTGACGAATGCCAAACTACCCATAGTCCGCTAGTCAAGTTCAACCCGTACATTTCCTGATTGAATTAAATCCACCCGCACGACCCTTGACGAATGCCAAACAACACCGTACGAATACCCTAATCCAATCTGCATCATATGCATAAGCAGATAAATACTAAATAGTACTTATCTGAAATGACGGAGGGCTGTGACAGATTTTTAAGAAAACCCTTTGCGTAATGAACTTGATATCGTTGTAGAATCGAGTGATTTTAAATCGAGTGTTTTTGAGGCTTTTCTAGGTTTGCTAAAGGGGTCACTCCCGGTGAAGGGATCGTCGGCCTTTTCATCATCGAATAAGGTGCAGGATACTTCATAAATATCACTGTGCAAAGCAAAAACTATAGAAGCAATCAAAAGACAAACTGAGGGTTGTAGCATCTGCCAGTTATTGCTAGAGGGGTCACTCCCGGAGAAGGGATCTCGGCGCTTTCCTTATCGAATAAGGTGCAGGATGTTCTACAAGGAACACCGCGATGCAAAGCAAAAACCGTAACTACCTGTTTTTGAAAATTCGATTCCACAACATCTTTTAAGTTTCTTTTTCTTTCATTAATCACATTAATGAAGTCCCATCATTTATGTCACCTAAACATCACAGATAAATACGACGTACACTTATGCCATCCGCATTCACCTCGATGTCCCCTCATGCACCGTTAGGTTAGCTAACTAACGGCAGAGTGGGGCAGGGCTAGCACGGGTGTAAAACATAAGTAACGTCTATATAATATATCGTATATACTATATACAGTATCTATCACAACATATCAAATGATCACATCACAGATATCGCAGCAGAAGAAACATATATGAAATATTGTATATACTAGGACGTCCATGTTTTCAATACGAGCCAGTATAAAAAACGGATTCCACGGTCGCGATGAATAGCCAAACCCACATCCCAAGACCCCTACGAGAGCGGCAAGCAACACTACCAATTCTAGGGTTAGGAGACCCGGTCTCGACTCTTCGAGATGGTCTCCCACTGGACCCTAGAACCCGGTTACTTGTGCTCCCCGCCTTGGGTCTACCTAATGCGGAAAAGTAAATAATATACAAGTTGTGACATCAACCTCATCCCGGAAGTGCCCCAATAAAAGAATATTACATACAAATGAATTTTACATGAAAGAAAAAGAAAAAACTCTCATCTCACATAAAACCCCCGGCTATTCAAAATGCGATGATCCAATATAACATATCACAGCAAAACATAATATCTCATATCATCAACATAAGCAAGTATGCATATCCCGATTTTCGTTGATGTATAGCAACGAAGCCGGCGATACACCACATACTACGCTTACGGTCACAGAAAAGAAAGTGTAAAACTACAACAGTTGGAATCCGCAACCCTCTTAGAAATCGCATGCCTAACCAAATGAATTCCTTAGACATCGCATGCCTAACAATTATAAACCCCGCATTTTAGTCTCATTATCGAAAACTCTTTTCAATATCTAGTCGGGCAATTCAACAAGCTTCCCGATATTTGATCGAATGTTCGTCTCAAACTTTAGTAGACGGCCGCACCCCCGGATGCCGTCGACGAAGTGCACTAAGGGGGAACACCGCTGCCGCGAGCACCCGAACGGATGCTTTTGGCGACGGGGTTCTCCTATAGTCACTTGGTCGGGGCTTTGGGGCGTGGCTGTTTATTAAGTTTACCCGGTGAGTATCCGCGTACGCTACGTGATTGCGACGGACTTTTGATCACATCAAAATTCCGTGGCAACCGATCATCTGAGACTGAACTGCTAGATTTATAACATTCAAATTAGTTATCTCATAACTACTTGTGGATTCCAAATATTGTATCACATTCCAGATAAAAAGACAGTGTTAAACTTTCCGAACGAATAATCAAACACCCAAGATTTCCCAAATAGCTCAACACTTGAGGGGAGTTTAAAAACATCCATTTCATGACACTGTACCAACGGTCCAGCCGTAGAAGGGTCAAGCCAACGCCTCACATATGGCACGCCTTACTGCCTCAAACCCTAAGGTTCAAAAGGCAGTTCAAGATGGTTACATAATTGAGTTATGGTTTGTTGTCTTCTATAGGGTCCATCGCGTTACTTGCACTACTTAGACGTTCTTAAACTACGGAAAAAATCCAACACTTGGAAATTTTCCGGGTCGGGAAAAAGTGAGTTATTGATATCCGGTCGAACTTTTTAACACTTTCTAAAATTACCTGGAAAAACACAATAAACAAAGTTAAATAATCCGATCGAAACATCGAGTCCCCAAAACAACCCAGAAAGCTCAACTGTTGAGTAGAAATTAAAAACTCCCAGAAAACACAGGAATCACATAGGGACATTACTGTGCATGTTAGTGTATATGCCCTAGAGGCCATTACTGTATCATACTAGTTTGTATATTACTTAATGGAAGCTTGGGATATTCACAGTTGTATATACAATCTTGCTCGAAATGGTAGTATGCTACTTGGTTTGTCTCTGCTTTAATATGTGCATGTGTTTCTTTTAGCATATTGCAGGTATACATATTAGTAGAGCCCTTAGGATCTTTGCTTGATTACCAGCGTTGTGATGGCGCTCGCACTCGTGGGAGCTGGGTAATCTATAAGCACATCCTTATACTGGTCCCTGGTCGTTGGACTATCGAGACAGGGCATCGATACTCCGGAGTAGACTAGCGTATGCGCTTCTCATCCCAGTGTGGGAGACGGTCTGTCCCACAGCCGTTAGTACGTCGTACTTGGGATAGTATGCGGGTGCTCGTTAGGTTACGAGTACACTGGACAGGACTCGTCGGGAACTGTTGGTTGGTAATATACCTATCGTCAGTTATCAGTTCCCAGGTGACATGAGTACAGCTTAGTCCGCTGACTTGACACTGTCACTTCGCCTCGAGTGTGTTCCCACTGCACTTTGATTACTACCCTACCACGGCTCAGAGGAGTCGTGCAAACAGGTAGTTTTTGGGTGCAGTCCCGAAGCACTTGGAGGCAGTGACGGTTAGACAGGATTCGTCTCTCCCGGTATTGGGGGTCGACATCGCGCTGTGTCTAGGAGAGCCATTACACGAGTAGTCCCTGGCCAGGGCAAGCGAGATATACTGGTAGGTTTCCAGTGTTATCTCAGGGTGTTCTGGGCTTCACTCCGACACGACTTGTACCGCTATTAGGGGACTGACGTTCACCGCCCCCCTAGGCCCGCCATGCGATGTATCAGACGAACAGACCGGACTGTACGGAGATTGTCACATACAGGCTCAGTAGGAGTGCAGATGGGGTTCACCTCGTCAGTCTTCTTGTCGACATCTACCTGGGGACCGTTACGTACAGCTAGTGCCGCTTGCGGTCTGTGGTTAAACCCACTGCCAGCGTAGTGTCGAGTCTTTAGAGTCCCACACAGAGAGCTATTCGCCTTTAGGCAAAACGAGTAGAGGTCGCATGGTTTTGCGACAGGGTTCGTTCGCATCCGCGCACTTGTGCACGGTTGCTGTCCGGACAGTTTATACTAGCGGGCTTTGGTTTAAGCCGGATCCTAGTATATGATTTGAGATTGGTTTTTCTCGTTGTGTTCGTGTTCCTCGGATCACGAATGCGGGTGCGTATGCACGGTTGCTTGAGATTGAGGGAGAGGACCTTGTTTAGGGTTAATGACTATTGTCATTTTATTAACCCTATTGTTTTTTGTGTGGATTATAGTTAATTGATAATTAGCTTAATAAATTGTGCATGGTTGTTGTTGACATTTTGACTTCGTTGACTTGTTGACCACTTGACCATCATCATTTGTTTTGGAAGATGCTCTTTGATCTTTGCAAAATTGAAATGATAATGGTCATGTCAAGATTTATCATGACAATTTTCAAGCTAATTATCTAATTAAAATTATCCACACATATTAGTGAGAATGGCTCACTAATTGATCATTTTCTATCATATCTTTTCTCTCTCTTGTTCATCCTCTCCCTCAAGCTCTCTCCCTCTCATGTGTTGAGAAACAAAAAGCTTGAGAAAAACCCTCACTTGATCTTCTCTACTCACTTCTAGGGTTCAAGTCTTAGCATTTCTTGAACTCTAGTTACTCCTAGCTTGGAGTTGAAGCTAAAGGTGGTGGCTTTCAAGTGGATCGTTCTTTGACGGAAGGAGACTAGCAAGGTGAGCCCTTTCTACCGTTCCGACGAGCAAGGAGAGAAGGACTAAAGACCAAAGGTATAACCTTTCCATCACTTAGCTACTTTGTAGTTAGGGTTAGCTAGTTTTAGTTTAGCAAAGATCCTCACAAGCTTGGTCCATGATGCCTAAGTCAATAAAAATCCGTTTTTTATTATGTTTTCCGCCTCCCCGCAAGTACCGGGGTGGGCAACATGGACTTACAGTGGTATCAGAGCCTAACTAAACTCAAACTAGCTAGGTAGTGAAGTGTAACGAAGTTTCGAAACCGAAAAAATCCAAAAACCGAACTTTGAAAAACCCTAGTTTCTGTTGAAATTTTTTCTGCTCAAAATAGAAAACTTTATATCTGTAAAATCATCTCAGGGTTTTTTAAAAACACACAAGAAAAACGAGACAGAGAATCATCCAAACCGCCGCGCTTCCGCCGCACGAGGTAGGCTCGTGCCGCGGAAGCGCCGCGGTTTGATGACGTCACTGCATCGTTTTTCGTGCAGTGTTTTACTGTGTTGATTTTGGGATTTTTAGGATATAAAATATATGCCCAGATTTTCCAGAACTAAAATTTGCTTTTGTGGGCCTATAAATCCGTATTTTTCGGAACTTCACTACGCTTTAACTACATCGGTTATATCTGTAATGCTTGCATGTATTGAACGTCGGCTAATCGCTATAAGACGATTAGTCGGGGTTATACATGATCTGTGATTGCTATTGGTTTGTGGATATGAATGGGTTGGATTGTCGCGGGTGAATAGCCGGGTTGGATGTGAGATGAGCGTTGTTTCCTTTCATTCATTTGTAACATGTAAATTGATGTAATAATATTCTTTGTATGGCCGCACAACCGGGTCGGGGTTGTAGCCGTCATTGTATTATTCTTTTTACTGTTTTTGCTCCTAGGATAGACCCATGGAGGGGGTGCACAAACTACCGGGTACTCGAAGTGCCGAGTGGCCTACTCACGGTGGTGAGGGAGGTTGCTTCGCTTCGGGTGCTTGGCGGGTAGTTTGCCGCACCCGTAGGGGTCTTGGGTGGGGTATTGGCTATTCACCGCGACCGTGTAATCCGCTTTGCGTTGCAGGCTCGAACGCATTGCGGATTCCTAGTATATCCAATGTATTCATCTGTGATCTGTAATGTCTATCATTGCTGTATATATATATATATAAATAACTATTTAGGCGTTGCTTATGTTTTACAGCCGCGCTAGCCCAGCCCCCGCTCTGTCGTTAGTTAAGTAACCTAACGGGTGATGACGGGGCCCCGTGGCGAATGCGAATGGCATAAGCGTACGTCATATTTTGGTTGTTTTCTGCAATGGTAGGATTAAATGATGGGACGCATTAAAAGAACTAATGCAAGAAATAAACCAAGTAAAAGTCGATTGGAACACTTTGAAAACCACTCGGTTCTTTTCAAAACTAAACTTTTAAACGCGGAGCTTGAACCACTCCTTTTAAAAGCTATCTCGTTCCATCGATTATATCAAGTTCACTACGTTCACGGTTTCGCCAAAACCATCCGTAGCCCTCCATCATTTCGGTTAAATATTCGGTAGTATTCAAGCTATGTATTTTGACCTCACGCCAAGGCATAGTGATTGGTAGCTGCCGGATATTTATCCGTTGCATAGATAGAATGGGTTGATTTGAGACAGTCGTACTGCCATTTTGGCCTACGTCAAGGGTAGGTACGGGTGGGTTCAAATTAACCAGGATAATGATGGGAAGAACTTGACATGTGACTTATGACATTTTGACCTCACGCCAAGGTCATAAGAGCATGGGGCAAAAATCCACATCGGGAGTTTCATAAGCACTGAAACTTGCTAGCGTTGCATACCATTTGGAGTGTGATGATTCTGGTAGGATTCCTTCGGTTTTATCACACGATGATATTTGGATCCCGATCCTACTGTGAGTATATGCTACTCCTCGGGAAAACTCTCACTTAACGATCAATGCTATAAACCTAGTAGGTGCCTAGAAAGGTGTTAGCGGGGTTACGCCCCCAGGGAAAAGAGGTTACTTAATTAAGGAACTTCGCGAAAGCGTTGGAAAACCTCCCTCGAAGTACCGACACTGGCCTGGCTGAACGGTTAAGCAAGTATTGTACGGTGAGAAAGATCCCGGCTAATCCTTTTCTTTACGGTTTGAGAAGGGATTCGAGAAACAGTGGGAGCCATCCAGTTTAGACAAACTAAAAACCACTCTAAACTTGCAAGAGCATCATGCTAAAGTGTTTCTTTTCTCTCTCCTAATTGCAGCGACCATTCAACATGACCGGACTTAAGTTACTGTTAGATAAAAATAAATTGACAGGGCCAAACTACAAAGATTGGCTCAGGAATGTCAAGATTGCAATCACCTATGACAAGCTGGGGTATCTTCTTACCACCAAAGCTCCCCCTGTCCCTGGTCCAACTTCCAGTATCGCGGATAAGGAAATCCGCAAGACTTGGGAGATTGATAGCGCGAAGGCCAAGTGCCTCCTGCTTGCCTCGATGGACAACGAACATCAGAGGAGGCATGAGAATATGGACATGGAATCCATATTGCTCCATACAAAAGAACTGTATGGAGAGCAATCACGTATCGCGAGATACGAAGCTTCGAAAAAGTTATTTTCGACAAGAATGGCCGTCGGATCATCAGTAGCCGAGCATGTGCTAAAGATGATCGGCTACATTGAGGAGCTCGCTGACCTAGGGATCACATTGGAGAGTGAGCTATATACGGATATAGTTCTCCAGTCCCTTCCTTCCACTTACGCCCAGTTCATACTGAACTTCAACCTACAAGAAAAAGAGGTTGAACTTTCAGAGCTCCTCAACATGCTGAGGAGCGCAGAGGGCACCCTACAGAAAGGTAGGGAGACATCCACTTTGTTTGTAGGAGGATCTTCCTCTTCTAGGTCCAGGGCGAAAGCCAAGGGCAAGAAGAAGAAAGCCCCCGCCAAACCAAGAGGCGGTGTCGGTAAAGTGGATACGAAGGGAAAGGGTAAAGCAACAAAGGTAGCGGGGAAGCTTGTGGATAAGGAGGAATGCTTCTTTTGTCATAAGAAAGGACACTGGAAGAGTGATTGCAGGGCCTGGAAGGCCAGAACACAGGAATTGAAGCAGGTTGCAGCTTCAGCTTCAGGTGTGTATGTTATTGAAAACTGTCTATCTATAAACTCTACTTCCTGGGTATTGGATACCGGATCAGGATCTCATATCTGTAATTCTTTGCAGGCGTTGAGAAAGCGTAGAGTTTTGAAGGCAGGTGACATGACCCTCAGAGTTGCGAACGGTGCTAGCATGGATGCAGAGGCCGTGGGGGACTATCACCTGGGATTATCTGATGGACACTTTTTGGTTTTGCGTAGTTGTTATTATGTACCAAATGCAACCTGTAATATCATATCTGTATCTTTATTATCTAAAGAAGGTTATGAATTTGCATTTGTAAGTAATGTAGTGAACATTCACCTTAATCAAGTTTTGATTGGGTCAGGTACATTAAACAACGGTATTTACGTTTTAAACCAACCACAGGTTTTCAATATCCAGAATACACACAAAAGAAAGTCTCCAGAAATTAATAAAACTTTCTTATGGCATTGTAGACTGGGTCACATCAATGAGAGAAGATTGACTAAGTTACATACTGAAGGATATTTAGATCCGTTCGAATATCAATCGTATGCAACTTGTCAATCCTGTCTCAAAGGAAAGATGACAAAGGCTCCGTTTTCTGGACACGGAGAAAGAGCGAGCGAGCTCTTGGGACTCGTACACAGCGACGTGTGCGGTCCAATGTCTACACATGCGCGAAGTGGTTTTTCTTACTTCATTACTTTTACGGATGATTTCTCAAGATTCGGACACATCTTCTTAATGAAGCATAAATCCGAAGCTTTTGATAAGTTCCAGGAATATAAGAATGAAGTAGAAAACCAGACCGGCAAAAGTATCAAGATCCTAAGATCGGATCGAGGAGGAGAATACTTAAGTGCCGAATTCCTGAATTACTTAAAAGAGAATGGAATTCTCTCTCAGCTTACTCCTCCATACACTCCGCAACATAACGGTGTATCGGAGAGACGGAACCGGACCCTATTGGATATGGTACGGTCCATGATGAGTAACGCTGAGTTACCGCGATCGTTCTGGGGATATGCACTAGAAACAGCTGCATATCTTTTGAACCGTGTTCCCACTAAGACTGTGCCTACCACACCATATGAGTTATGGAGTGGGAAGAAACCCTATCTTCAATACTTGAAGATTTGGGGATGTCCAGCTTATGTCAAAAAGCAGCATACGGACAAGCTCGAGGCACGCTCAGTACTGTGCAAGTTTGTGGGATACCCAAAGAACTCCAGGGGGTATCTTTTCTATTACGCAGAGGAACAAAAAGTCCTTGTTTCTCGCAATGCCCATTTTCTGGAACATCAGTTTTTAGAAAAAGAATTAAGTGGGAGCGCGATAGAACTGGAAGAAATTCCAGAACCGCAAGCTATTACTGAAAGCTTAGTAGAACCAGAGGGTTCAAAAGAACAGGACATTCCTATGCCACTCCGCAGAAGTAGTAGGCAGTCTCATCCGCCCGAGAGGTACTACGGTTTTCTCATTGACGGGGATAGAGAAGATTGCATCCTGGATTGTGATGAGCCTACTAGCTTCCAGCAAGCCATTCAGAGCGTCGACTCGGTAAAATGGCTGGATGCAATGCGGACCGAGATGGAGTCCATGTACACCAACAAAGTATGGACGTTGGACATTGCTCCAGACGGGGTAAAACCCGTAGGATGCAAGTGGATCTTCAAAAGGAAGATTGGTGTAGATGGACAGGTTGAGACCTATAAAGCTAGACTGGTAGCAAAGGGTTTTCGTCAGCGACCTGGTTTGGACTATGACGAAACCTTTTCTCCAGTAGCTATGCTGAAATCCATTCGGATCCTTCTTGCCATCGCTGCTTTCCACGATTATGAGATCTGGCAGATGGACGTAAAGACAGCTTTTCTAAATGGTCATTTAGAGGAGTGTGTCTATATGGATCAGCCAGAGGGTTTCATTCAGAGTGGGAGCAGCGGAAAGGTGTGCAAGTTGCTCAAGTCCATTTATGGACTCAAGCAGGCATCGCGGAGTTGGAACATCTGTTTTGATGAGACAGTCAAAGAATTTGGCTTTATCAAAAATCCAGATGAACCATGCATCTATTGTAGATTTGTAGCGAGAACTGTAGTATTCCTCGTTTTATACGTGGATGACATTCTCTTAATAGGAAATGACATTCCTATGCTACAATCTGTCAAGGGGTTCTTGTCACACAGGTTCTCCATGAAAGACCTGGGTGATGCCTCTTACATTCTGGGTATCCGGATCTACCGTGACAGATCCAAGAGGATATTAGGACTCTCGCAGTCCAGGTACATCGACACCATACTGAAGAGATTCAGTATGGAAGATTCCAAGCGCGGTAATCTACCGGCTTGTCACGGGATCACTCTCTCCAAAGAGATGTCTCCCAAGACTGATTTGGAGAGGGATCGCATGTCTATTATACCCTACGCTTCTGCGGTAGGCTCTATAATGTATGCGATGTTGTGTACCAGACCGGATGTGGCTTATGCACTGAGTGTGGTAAGCAGGTATCAGTCAAACCCTGGGGAGAAACATTGGATAGCAGTAAAGAACATTCTCAAGTACCTGAGAAGGACTAAGGAGATGTTCTTGGTGTATGGCGGAAAAGACCTGCAGATTGAGGCCTTTGCTGACTCCAGCTTCCAGAGTGACAAGGATGATTCCAAGTCCATGTCGGGTTTTGTCTTTACCCTCAATGGAGGGGCGGTGTGTTGGAAGAGCTCCAAACAGGAAACCGTTGCTGACTCGACTATGGAAGCGGAATACATCGCTGCATCTGATGCCGCAAAAGAAGCTGTCTGGATGAGGAAGTTCTTGAAAGAACTTCAGGTGGTTCCGTCCATTGTTGACCCAATACCTCTGTATTGCGACAACAACGGGGCTATAGCTTTAGCGAAGGAACCCAGGTCCCATCAGAAATCCAGACACATCTTAAGGCGGTATCACCTGATCAGGGAGATCGTAGATCGCCAGGAGATCGAGGTCCGGAGAGTTGCATCAGAGGATAACACAGCAGATCCATTCACCAAGGCCTTGCCCCAGACTCAGTTCGAGCGGCTGATCGAGATGATAGGTCTTCGATACGCCAGTACATGGCCTTAGTGCAAGTGGGAGATTGTTAGTGTATATGCCCTAGAGGCCATTACTGTATCATACTAGTTTGTATATTACTTAATGGAAGCTTGGGATATTCACAGTTGTATATACAATCTTGCTCGAAATGGTAGTATGCTACTTGGTTTGTCTCTGCTTTAATATGTGCATGTGTTTCTTTTAGCATATTGCAGGTATACATATTAGTAGAGCCCTTAGGATCTTTGCTTGATTACCAGCGTTGTGATGGCGCTCGCACTCGTGGGAGCTGGGTAATCTATAAGCACATCCTTATACTGGTCCCTGGTCGTTGGACTATCGAGACAGGGCATCGATACTCCGGAGTAGACTAGCGTATGCGCTTCTCATCCCAGTGTGGGAGACGGTCTGTCCCACAGCCGTTAGTACGTCGTACTTGGGATAGTATGCGGGTGATCGTTAGGTTACGAGTACACTGGACAGGACTCGTCGGGAACTGTTGGTTGGTAATATACCTATCGTCAGTTATCAGTTCCCAGGTGACATGAGTACAGCTTAGTCCGCTGACTTGACACTGTCACTTCGACTCGAGTGTGTTCCCACTGCACTTTGATTACTACCCTACCACGGCTCAGAGGAGTCGTGCAAACAGGTAGTTTTTGGGTGCAGTCCCGAAGCACTTGGAGGCAGTGACGGTTAGACAGGATTCGTCTCTCCCGGTATTGGGGGTCGACATCGCGCTGTGTCTAGGAGAGCCATTACACGAGTAGTCCCTGGCCAGGGCAAGCGAGATATACTGGTAGGTTTCCAGTGTTATCTCAGGGTGTTCTGGGCTTCACTCCGACACGACTTGTACCGCTATTAGGGGACTGACGTTCACCGCCCCCCTAGGCCCGCCATGCGATGTATCAGACGAACAGACCGGACTGTACGGAGATTGTCACATACAGGCTCAGTAGGAGTGCAGATGGGGTTCACCTCGTCAGTCTTCTTGTCGACATCTACCTGGGGACCGTTACGTACAGCTAGTGCCGCTTGCGGTCTGTGGTTAAACCCACTGCCAGCGTAGTGTCGAGTCTTTAGAGTCCCACACAGAGAGCTATTCGCCTTTAGGCAAAACGAGTAGAGGTCGCATGGTTTTGCGACAGGGTTCGTTCGCATCCGCGCACTTGTGCACGGTTGCTGTCCGGACAGTTTATACTAGCGGGCTTTGGTTTAAGCCGGATCCTAGTATATGATTTGAGATTGGTTTTTCTCATTGTGTTCGTGTTCCTCGGATCACGAATGCGGGTGCGTATGCACGGTTGCTTGAGATTGAGGGAGAGGACCTTGTTTAGGGTTAATGACTATTGTCATTTTATTAACCCTATTGTTTTTTGTGTGGATTATAGTTAATTGATAATTAGCTTAATAAATTGTGCATGGTTGTTGTTGACATTTTGACTTCGTTGACTTGTTGACCTTGTTGACCACTTGACCATCATCATTTGTTTTGGAAGATGCTCTTTGATCTTTGCAAAATTGAAATGATAATGGTCATGTCAAGATTTATCATGACAATTTTCAAGCTAATTATCTAATTAAAATTATCCACACATATTAGTGAGAATGGCTCACTAATTGATCATTTTCTATCATATCTTTTCTCTCTCTTGTTCATCCTCTCCCTCAAGCTCTCTCCCTCTCATGTGTTGAGAAACAAAAAGCTTGAGAAAAACCCTCACTTGATCTTCTCTACTCACTTCTAGGGTTCAAGTCTTAGCATTTCTTGAACTCTAGTTACTCCTAGCTTGGAGTTGAAGCTAAAGGTGGTGGCTTTCAAGTGGATCGTTCTTTGACGGAAGGAGACTAGCAAGGTGAGCCCTTTCTACCGTTCCGACGAGCAAGGAGAGAAGGACTAAAGACCAAAGGTATAACCTTTCCATCACTTAGCTACTTTGTAGTTAGGGTTAGCTAGTTTTAGTTTAGCAAAGATCCTCACAAGCTTGGTCCATGATGCCTAAGTCAATAAAAATCCGTTTTTTATTATGTTTTCCGCCTCCCCGCATGTACCGGGGTGGGCAACATGGACTTACAGTGCAAACCGTGACTAATAAGTCTACAGTATGGTCGCGGAACCGCCGCGCAAGCCAGGGTGGGGCCGCGTTTCCGCGGCGCATTAGTCGAGTTGGGATCACGTGCTGCACAGTAACTCCTAAAAAACCCTGCTAAATTTTTTGGATATTTTTAATTTGGAAAAATCCACAGTTTCAGAAAAAGTACAGAGAAGGGTATCGATTGGGGTTTCGGGGTTCGATCGGGTTTCTAACTTCGTCTACACTTCGCCTAAAGCTCTAGCTAGTCTCTGATACCACTGTAGTATTCATAGGCACACTCATGAGGTTCCACAAGGAATCAACCATGCCAAATTCAAAAATTTATGTGCCGAGAAACCCTAATGAAGATCGTTAACTAGAGGATAGGCGAAACTAAAAGCTAGCAAACAACTTTACTACTAAGTGAAAGGGATTACAACCTTTGTAGATCCGGTCCTTCACTTCATTAGCTCCGTGTAGACGTCCCCATCGCTGCGATCGTGAACTCCAGACTCTAGAGAAGCTCCACGAGAAGAATGAACGTGCTTGCTAGTTGACTTCGAGGCCGAAGATGATCTACGTCGGGGAGACACAAACTCAAGCTATTCCTTCACTAGGTCATAAACTTTGTGAAGAGAACACACTCTATTACATGTCAAGTGGTAGAGGATGAAGAAGTAGGAAGTGGGCTCACTTTAGAATTGATTTTCTCACTCTTTTTCTCATGGCACCATTAGAGCTAGTAAGCTTTTGGATGGAGCTTGATGATGAAGAAGAAGAAGAAAGAATTATCCATCCAAATGAAAACTTATCAAATAAATAAATGGCACCATGGTTGAGTTAAGCTCTCATGCTTAACTCTTGTAGAGAATTAACCAAGGCCTTAGGTTAAAGGTTAGGTTAAAAAATATCAAAAGAAATGACAAAAGAGTGGACTTTGTCAAAGCCTCTCCAAGCTTCTTCAAGCTTGATTACTTTGACTAAGTTAAACCCTTTTGTTAAATATTAAGATAAACCAATAACCCTAATCTTTACCCTAATCATGGTATGAGTCTCATACACCCATCTTGTGTGTATCATCAAGCATGATACAAACATGTACACTTGCATATATCATATATAAACAATGTGCACATACTAGTGAGAAAATAAATCATAAGTGAGCTAATACTAGTTAATGCAATGTAATATATCAAATATATAATTATGCATTTATTAAATCAAATCTTGATTTAATAATCCGGCTATAACCGACTAATATCAAAAGTAACAACTTATCTAATCAACACTTGATCCGATAACCCGGCTATATCGCATACAACCGATCAATGTCACGAATCGCGAGAATAGAAAACGGTATCTCATATCGTATTAATCTCGGTCTCGCACATATCACATATGTGCTCCTACTCCATTTCGCTTGAGCTAAGAAACCCTTGTGTAGGACTCTATAGACTCGTCAATACGCCGACAGTAGGTGATGATCATATCAAACACCCACAAGCCACAAGCGGTGTGCTAAACGTAATAGCCACCGGGGTATTGAGCGATCAGAAGATCAACAAGTAAGCCCGCTAGTTCTCCTGTGAATCCAATCAGTAACACTACCGTATAGTCCGGTCTCGTCGTCTGATATGTCGCATATCTCGCCTAGGGGTGGTAAACGTCAGACCCGAGTAGCTCGATAAGTCGTGTCGATATGAGGTCTATAACAGTTCGAGAAACTACTGGTAACACTTACCAGTAAATCTAAGCAACCCTGGAAAGGGATTTCCGGTTATAGCCAATCGAAGACAGCACAACATCAACTCCCTATACCGGGAGAGACGAATCCCCTCCTATCGCTCATTGCCTCCATGTGATTCGGGACTGTACCCAAAATCCACCGTTTTGCACGCCCTCTTGGACGTGGTAAGGTGGAAATCAAAGCACAGTGGGAATCACACAATACTCTATGACGATCTCGGGTCAAAAGACTACTCTGTACCAGTGTCATAAGAGAACTGCCATCTGACGTGAGGTATAATACCATCTGGGAGTTCTCGGCAAGTCCGTCCAGTGTACCCAGTCTCCACTGAGCACCCGTACACCATCCTTGATGTCAAACACTGATGGATATGGGATTATCCATCGCCCATCATATGGGTCGTGATGCGTATATGCTAGTCTACTCTGGTGCATCGATGCCCTGTCTCGATACACCCACGACTAGGGACCTTGAAGATGTACTTATGGACTACCATGTCCCCCCTAGTATGATCCGCATCATAGTCCAGGTAGTCAAGTACACATCCTTAGGGCTTTACCAACATGTAACAGAGAGACAATCAGTATACACGTTAAGGTAAAGTGTAACCAGATTGCATACTATCATGTCGAGCAAGAAAGTCCTCCCTATATATGTCCAAGCATCCATTACAATATACATCGTATGTACAGTAATGGCCTCTAGGTCATACATATAACTAACATAGGGATGTGGGTTTGGCTATTCATCACGACCGTGAAATCCGTGTTTTATACAGGCTCGTATTGAAAACACGGACGTCCTAGTATATCCAATATTTAATATATGTTTCTTCTGCTGCGATATCTGTGATGTGATCATTTGATATGTTGTGATAGATACAGCATATAGTATATATGATATATTATATAGACGTTACTTATGTTTTACACCCACGCAAGCCCTGCCCCGCTCTACCGTTAGTTACCTAACCTAACGGTGCATGATTGATCTTTTCTTTGTGTGTGTTTAAGAAAATTGAATATAGTTCACAATCAAAGAATTATATTTGACCGCAATCAACTATGGTGTCAGTTGTAGATTGTAAGTGAGTGCGGATCGTCTACAGGGATTGTGCGATTCGTTTCTATGTTTGATTTGTTTGAATTGAAAAGTTAATCGAAAAGAAAAGAAAACATGATTCAAGATTTTATCGATTGATTCAAGTGTCACTAGTTTAATCAAGAATCAAGAAATGATAAACAATCAAGAATCGGGTTTCGATGATATTTCCAACCAAATGTCAAGAATCTAAATGAGGCTCGTTGGAATTGATCGGATCTATAGACGTGATGTAATCTCAAGATATCGTGTTCTTGTCCTTCGAAGAATTGATACTAGATCGATGATGATCGACGAGAGTTAGGGCTTTCTCGTGAAAGTAGGGTTTCATCATTTAACCCTTGTTCTTTCGTCGATATCATTCACATTGTAGCCTCTAGCAAATTCAAGAAACGATCGTAACTCCCTAATTTCGAGCGATATCAATCAAGAAAGCATCGCAACAAAATTAGGTCGTCGATTCTTGAACTTGCTAGGGTTTACAAAACTCGTAGGAATCAAGAATCGTTTTAAGATATGTTACATTATCATTCTATAGATCGTCTCGACTCCTCGACGAGCGGAGTATTACTCAAACATCACAACAAGAACTACAACTATAAATTGAGATCGAATCATGATGCAAGAATTTAAAAAAAACAAGATAAAATAATTTCACCTTTTATTTATATCAACAATTTCATTACAGACGCTCAAGAACTACAAGAGGAAGAACTCGATTGTTGAATTGTCTTCGCATTTCTCCGTGAGTCGTGGATCGGATTGGACCACTTGCTCTGTTGAAGATCGGCTCCGCTCATAAAAGGTTGAAGGGCTTCTTGCTTGATTTGGTACTCGGGATCTTGGTTTTTGATTGGAATTAGGGTTAGAGTTTCACACAAGTCTTGTCACTAGACTTGTGGAAGAAGAAGATGAAGAAAGAGGTAAAATGAAGAAGTAGAGATTGAATGGCTCTAGTTTGATACTAGATTGGGATCATGGATTCCCCTCAACCCTACGTCTAGGCTTCTATTTATAGACTTCCTAAACCCTAGGTCTAGGTTTGAAATTACAATTCCCTCCAAAAGTTTGTTGAGGAGCTTCTAGAATTAGTTTGTTAGGAGCTAGCTTAGGCTTTAAGCTAGGATTAATTAAGCTTAGAAACCCTAGTTTGCTTATCTGGCAAAAGCCTCTGGAGTCTTCTGGAACTTGACATGTCTTTCTGAAGTGTGGGCCCTAAGAGAAGCATATTACACTGAAAATTTAGGGCTGACGTGGCAAGACCGCAGCGGAACCGCGGCGCAAGGCGGCTCCGGCCGCGGTTCCGCGGCCATGTTGGCTCCTTGGGGCTTGGGTCTTCTTCTGTGGTCTTAGGCTAATATTTGGAGCTTTATCTGATATGTTGAATTATATTTTGCCCTTTGGATTGCTACCAGATCTTAAAACTTGGAGTTGGTGTAATTTATCAGCTCAATTTGATCCTGCAATTTCCTGCACGAATCTTGAAACAAGTGTTGCACAATATAGGGATGATGCGATGCCATGAAATGCAGTCAATTTCCTTTATAGTGCCGGTTTTAGAGTCTAACACATGCAATTTGATATTTAACGACTGATTTGCTAATATGTGAAATATGAATACCGTACACTTATAAATGAATGCAAATGATAGGGAAATTGCCGGTTAAAAGATGCAGTATTTTCGACTGATCAAATTCCCCCAAACTTATTTTCGATCGTCTAGAGCGAACTGTTTTATTAAAAAGAGAAGGAGAGAATAAAGAAAGAGAAAAACTAACTAGCACACTTTCGTAGGCAACACGATTGCACTGAGCATGTGCAACAAGCCTTTAAACCACTAGGTATCCCTAGTAGGAGGAATGTTGTCTCCTGAGGGTTTTCAGCGGATTGCATCCACAAAATCCAATAATAAAAGGAAGATCATTAAATTTACATTTAAAGAAAAGAATTGTAAAAGAAAATCTTTGAAAATTAGGGTTTCCAACTAAGCTAGCTTTTCGGTTGTCATGAGCCCTATCTTAATGGTCATGAAAAGATGTCGGAAATCACGTCCTCCCTCAATAAAACATCGTTTTATTTTTCATTCCTATCTTTCTTCCAAACATCGATCATATAACCCTGCGTGTGTGTAAAGACATCCCTACGCCCGGAGAATTCAATTCAAGCTATCATACTCTTGCCCATCAGCCTATGTACTTTTTAATTAAAGAATATTTAGATGAGATTGCTCACACACTTTCATGCGACCGTTAATACTTCTTGAGGTACTAACCGACCGATTACTCCTGTGCTTGCTAACTTGGTGTATTTTTCCTCGTCTTGCACCACCTAAGGCTTAGCAGTGACTCCCAGACCAGTTGGCCTTAGGGCACTAGGTGAAGAGGCACCCTCGCTATATATTTTTTTATTGCCCTTGGTGATAACAAAACCAGTGTCCATTTTTCTCACCACTTTATATTTTCTTCATTTCATTTTTTTATTTCCTTCATACTTTTGGCTTTAAGACAAGAGCATTTCAAGGTATCCTCTACTATCCCAGGCTTTGAGACGTGTGTAATTGAGAATAGCAGGGTATCAACGTTCAAAATGTTTGGCTTCCAGAATAGAAACTATTTTTCAGACTTATTTTTATCCCCAGATTAGTGACGTCTTTCATCTTACTAACCCTTGGGACAACGGCTCATAATTACTTATTACTAGTTCTTATAAGAAAACATCTAATTTTCTTGGTTTTCTTAAATTTTTCTAATCTCATGGATGTAATTTTTCACTATCTAAACTTTCATTATCTTATTTATGTACAAAAACTGTTTAAATGTGAAAATATTTTTATATTTTGAAAATTTTAAATTTTTATGGATTTTTAAATTTTTATAAGTTTTTAAAGAAATGTTTTATGCTTATGAAAATGATATGCAAATGATGCAAAAATAAGCACAAACCTCCCCCAAACTTGTTTTCAACAGTGTCCTCACTGTTGCCAACAGCTATATCTACAAAACCTGTAAGTCTGGGAGGAATTATTAGTGGGGGCAAAATATATAAGTGAAGAACTTCCCCCAAACTTACTATTTTCACTTACCTTCATTCAAAAAATGATGCAATGATATATTGGACATGAAGGTGAGACGGAGGAATTTTAATCCAAATAAACTGGCTCCTGTAAGAACAGGAGCGCCTCCGTAGGGTCAGTGGAAAAATACGGCTTTAGTCTATGTCCATTCACTTTGAAAAAGGTGCCGTTTTTAACATTTTCTACTTCTACTGCCCCGTGCGGGTATACAGACCGCACAACAAAAGGTCCCCTCCACCGAGATCGGAGCTTACCCGCATGAAGGTGTAATCGTGAATCATAAAGGACTTGTTGACCAGGTGAAAATGTTTTCCTCAAAATGTTTTTATCGTGAAAAACCTTAGTCCTATTCTTTATGATCACAGCGTTATCATAAGCTTCATCGCGGAGTTCGCTTAGCTCATTAAGTTGCAGCTTCCGAAAGGTGCAAGCTTGGTTTAGATCAAAATTTATTTCCTTAATAGCCCACAATGCTTTATGCTCAATCTCGATGGGTAAATGACATGCTTTTCCAAACACTATCCTATATGGAGACATTCCTAGATCGGTTTTATATGCAGTTCGGAATGCCCAAAGAGCATCCGTCAGTTTGGTCGACCAGTCTTTTCTATTTTTAGCAACAGTTTTCTCCAGGATAAGTTTGATTTGTCTGTTTGAGATTTCAGCCTGCCCGCTTGTTTGGGGATGATAGGGTGTAGAAAGTCGGTGGTTGATTGAGTATTTCCGCATCAAAGTCTCGAAAGACCTGTTGCAGAAATGTGTCCCATTATCGCTAATAATAGCGCGTGGGTGTCCAAATCGCGAAAAGATATTCTCTTTCAAGAACTTAATGACAACTTTCCTGTCATTAGTGCGACATGGAATGGCTTCAACCCACTTTGAGACATAATCAACAACCAGCAGTATGTACAAATTCCCAAAGGAGTTGGGAAAAGGACCCATAAAATCAATACCGCAAACATCGAATATTTCAACAACCAGAATGGGTTGCTGAGGCATGTCATTTCTCTGGGAGATTCTACCCGTGTACTGACATAGTGTACAGGTTTTGTAATAGTCAGATGCGTCCTTGAATAAGGTCGGCCAATAAAATCCACATTGCAAAACCTTCTCCGCCGTCTTTTTAGGACCAAAGTGACCCCCACAAGCCTGATCATGACAAAAAGAAAGAACACTCTTGAACTCTTCTTTCGGGACACACCGGCGGATGATCTGATCAGGACAATACATAAACAAGTATGGATCATCCCAGTAAAAGTGTTTTACTTGGGATAAAAAACGGTATTTGTCATGTTTTGACCAATCACTGGGTATCAGTCCCGTGACAAGATAGTTCACAATATCCCTGAACCATGGTTCATTGGATACGCTCAAGAGTTGTTTGTCAGGAAACGAATCATTGATCGGCAGGGTCACAGGGGAAGAAGAGATGCGTGAAAGATGGTCGGTTACTACGTTTTCACATCCTTTCTTATCTTTGATAACAAGATCAAATTCTTGTAAGAGAAGAATCCAACGTATTAGTCGACCTTTTGCATCTTTCTTCGACAGAAGATGTTTTAAAGCGGAATGGTCAGTATACACAACTATAGGTGAGCCAATTAAGTAAGGCCTGAATTTTCTAATGCAAATACAACCGCTAAAAGTTCTTTTTCAGTGGTTGTATAATTGATTTGAGCATCATTCAGGGTCTTGCTTGCATAGTATATCACGTGTGGCATCTTTTCGATGTGCTGTCCTAAGACTGCACCTACTGCAAAATCAGATGCGTCACACATCAGCTCAAAGGGGTAGTCCCAGTTTGGTGATGATAAAATGGGGGCTGAAGTGAGTGAGTGTTTAAGTGAGTCGAAAGCTATCTCACAGTCCGAGTCAAAATGGAAGGTCGTATCCTTGACCAGGAGAAGAGTTAAAGGTCTAGCAATTTTGCTAAAGTCCTTAATGAATCTTCTATAAAAGCCCGCATGGCCAAGGAAGTATCGAATATCTTTGACGCTTTTGGGATGAGGGAGGTTTTGAATGACATCTATCTTAGCTCTGTCAACCTCAATGCCTTTCTGTGAAATGACATGTCCAAGAACAATTCCTTCTTCGACCATAAAATGGCATTTTTCCCAGTTCAAAGTCAAGTTCTTCTCTTTGTAACGAGTAAGAACAGCGTCAAGATTCGATAGGCAATCGGAAAAAGAGTCTCCAAAAATCGAGAAGTCGTCCATAAAGATCTCCAAGAAATTCTCTACTATATCAGAGCATATCCCCATCATACAATGCTGAAAGGTAGCTGGAGCATTGCATAACCCAAAGGGCATGCGACTGTAAGCAAAGGTACCAAAAGGACAAGTAAAAGTGGTTTTATCTTGAACCTTTTTGGCGATGGGGACCTGATTATAGCCTGAGTATCCGTCCATAAAACAATAATACTCTCGTCCCTCTAAGCATTCCAGCATTTGATCAATGAATGGTAGAGGAAAGTGGTCTTTTCCTCATGGCAGCATTGAGTTTTCTATAATCGATACATACACGCCACCCAGTTTGGGCGCGTGTCTGAATCAGCTCATTCGCCTCATCGGTTATAACAGTGATGCCGGATTTCTTAGGAACGATATGTATAGGACTCACCCATTGGCTATCGGAGATGGGGTGTATAATACCATTATCTAAGCATTTGACGATTTCTTTCATCACAGCTTCTTTCATGACGGGATTCAACCGTCTTTGTGGTTCTCGGGTTGGTCTGGCATCATCCATCACATGTATATGATGTTCAACTATCAAGGGACTAATCCCTTTGATGTCCGCCATACTCCGACCAAACGCTTCTTTGTTAGATCTCAATACCGATAAAAGTGCATTCTCTTGCTCTAATGCTAGAGAAGCGGAAATTATAACCGGTAAAGACTCCTTCTCACCTAAATAAGCATATTGAAGATGAGAAGGTAAAATTTTGAGATCTAATTCAGGCGGAGAAATGATAGAAGGTGGGATCATTGAGTGATTTTTGGATTTACAAATAAGCTCAGAGCCTGTGAAAGATACAGACTCGGGTGGAGAAAAGTCAGAAGTGCAGGACTCAAGTGTAGGTAATGTGTCCTCACTAAGATCTTGTGTAAAGTCAAACAGAGATGTGGTAATTTCATCGAGATCAGTAAAGCAAAGTTCTTCAGCTCCGCAACTATCGGGAGCGATCTCATGGACAGAGCACGCATCTAAAATATGAACAGAGGGTTCTGATGGCTGACTTCCAACCTTGTAGATGTTTAGTTCAATGGTCATATTTCTAAATGATAAGTTCATTGAACCGTTTCTACTGTTTATAACAGCATTGGAAGTGGCAAGGAAAGGACGAGCCAGAATCACCGGAATTTGGCTCCGGGGGTTTGCTACAGGCAGTGTGTCGAGGACAATGAAGTCTACAGGGAAAACAAATTCCCCTACCTTTATCAACACATCCTCTAGTTCACCCCTTAGTTTGGTGATTGAACGGTCTGCCATTTGGAGGGTGCAGTGAGCAGGTTTCAGCTCTCTAATCCCTAATTGCTCATATACAGAATATGGAAGTAGGTTAACACTTGCGCCAAGGTCTAAAAGAGCACGATTTACGTTTTTACCCCCAATAGAAATCGATATTGTAGGACATCCTGGGTCCTTTCGTTTCTTTGGTAGCTGGGGAATAAAAGCAGTGCTAATATTATTAGACATAAAGACCTTCTTCGGCACTTGAGTCTTCCTCTTCCTAGTGCACAAGTCCTTAAGAATTTTCGCATAAGCGGGGACTTGTTGAATTGCATCTAGGAGAGGGATGTTGATGTTAACCTGTTTGAACATTTCCATAATTTTCTCCATATGAGGACTCGTTCTATTACCCCTTAACCGATTCGGGTAAGGAGCTTTCGCAATAAGCGCCGGGTCCATCATAGGATAAGGAAGAGGGGGTAGACGAGATCCCAAAAGAGGTGTGGGAACCGTCTGTGGAGAACTATAAGGGTTGGGTTGATGTGTCAAGCCTAGTGGGAAATGGAGAATAAGCTCTCGAGAAGGTGGTGGGGTAGAAGAAGAAGGATCAGAATTAGAAGTGTGTGTGTGAGGAAAGGTCTCAGCCGGGGTGTTAATGATGGGATTTTCAATATCATCAATACCTTCCCCGACATGATTGTTCAGCACTCTTCCCGATCTCAATGTTGTGACGGCATTTACATTGTAATCCCCAGGATTCTGTAGGGGTTGAGAGGGAAGTTTCCCTTTTTCTCTCGCACTCATTTCGGCTTTAAGTCGAGCTATTTCAGCTTCCATCGATCTGATACTCTCAGCTTGGGACGCTGAGTTTTTCTTTATCTCACTGACGGAAGATTTAACCTCAGTCGAAACCTCTATGAAATTTGATAAAAGTGATTTCATGGTTTGAGTGAATTGAGAGAATTCGTCAGAACAGGACAACTGCATAGGATTAGACTGTGCAGGAGTGTTGACCTGGTTTTAGATATTTTGTGACTGGTAGGGGTGCTGAGTGATTTGAAGTGGTTGCTGTTGTGGTGGAAGAGCCCTTTGAAAATTATTTTGGCTTGGAACCGTGTTTTGAGATTGTTGTTGGTTCCAATCAAAATTCGGGTGATTCCTCCAACCCTGATTGTACGTGGAAGAATATGGATTGTTTCTAGGTCGTTGAAATGCGGCATTTGTATGCTCGTGACCTTGAAACACAGAGTTTAATGTACATTCTTCCGTTAAGTGAGACGGATCAGAACAACAGCCACATACAGTTTTGGGGAGCGACATTGGGTTTAGGGAGGCTGCAGAAAATTTGTGTTCCATAGCGTCGAGCTACTTTTGCATTGCTGCCATCTCAGCTCGAACACCTATGGACACATCTATTTGGTGTATGCCACCCCTATCAATGGTTGGCTTCCACTCTCCCACTGTAGTGATTTTTCAGCCAACTCTTCTAAAAATTTCCAAGCTTCCCCATCATCCTTAGTCATAAAGGTACCTTGACACATGTTTTCAAGGTTCTGTTTAGTGTTTGAGTTAATGCCCTCATAAATGATTCGGCAAAGATCTCATCTCGGGATGCCGTGATGAGGACATTGAACCAATAGATCCTTGAAACATTCAAAGCATTTAGAGAATGGTTCAGTAGGGAGCTGGGTAAATTGATTCAGTTCGCTACGGATTCGAGCTGTCTTTTGCATTGGGTAAAATTTCTTAATGAATGCCGTGACGAATACTTCCCAATTCGTAATAGAGTGTGCGGTAGTGTTATATAGCCACTTCTCGGCTATATCGCACAATGTAAATGGAAGAAATCGTAGACGCATAGTGATTGTAATAAATTCTTGTTTCTGTAAATCGAGTAAAGCGAATAAGTTTCTTTGTGTCGGTAATTAGAGAATTGAATAAAATTCACAATCAAAGAATTATATTTGACCGCAATCAATTACGGTGTCGGTTGTAGATCGTAAACGAGTGCGGATCGTCCACAGGGATTGTGTGATTCGTTTTTATGTTTGATTTGTTTGAATTGAAAAGTTAATCGAAAAGAAAAGAAAACATGATTCAAGATTTTATCAATTGATTCAAGTGTCACTAATCTAATCAAGAATCAAGAAAATGATAAACAATCGAGAATCGGATTTCGATGATATTTCCAACCAAATGTCAATAATCTAAATGAGGCTCGTAGGAATCGATCGGATCTATAGACGTGATGTAATCTCAAGATATCGTGTTCTTGTCCTTCGAAGAATTGATACTAGATCGATGATGATCGACAAGAGTTAGGGCTTTCTCGTGAAACTAGGGTTTCATCATTTAACCCTTGTTCTTTGTCGATATCATTCACATTCTAGCCTCTAGCAATTTCAAGAAACGATCGTAACTCCCCAATTTCGAGCGATATCAATCAAGAAAGCATCGTAACGAAATGGGTCGTCGGTTCTTGAACTTGCTAGGGTTTACAAAACTCGTAGGACTCAAGAATCGATTTAAGATATGTTACATCATCATTCTATTGATCGTCTCGACTCCTCGACGAGCGGAGTATTACTCAAACATCACAACAAGATCTACAACTAGAAATTGAGATCGAATCATGATGCAAGAATTTAAAGAAAACAAGATAAAAGAATATCACCTTTTATTTATATCAACAATTTGATTACAGTCGCTCAAGAACTACAAGAGGAAGAACTAAATTGTCGATCTGGCGTCGCTTTTCTCCGTGAGTCGTGGATCGGCTTGGACCACTTGCTCTGTTCAAGATCGGCTCCGCTCATAAAAGGTTGCAAGGCTTCTTGCTTGATGGGGTACTCGAGATATTGGCTTTTGATTGGAATTAGGGTTAGGGTTTCACACAAGTCTTGTCACTAGACTTGTGGAAGAAGATGAAGAAAGTGAGTGAATGGATCAATCAATTTCAATGAATGAATAATATTCTACAAGTGAGCCTAGGATCTTATTTATAGATCTCCCAAACCCTAGGTCTTGAGTTTAAAATAGAAGTTCCCTCCAAAAGTTTGTTGAAAGACTTCTAGAAGTAGTTAGTTCGGCTTAGCTTAGGGTTTAAGCTAGGTTTTAGGGAGAACTTTCTAGAATACAAGGCTAGTTTAGTGTAGGAACAAGGGTTTGCTGATCTGGCAGAAGCTTCTGGGGCTTTCTGGAATTTGTTGTATCTTTCTGAAGTCTGTAAGCTTGTATAGGAGTTATGGTGCAAAGAAGTAGGGCTGAGGTGGCAAGTTGACCGCGGAACCGCGGGGCAAGCCGGCTTAGGCCGCGGTTCCGCGGCCAAGTTGTGGCTTTATGGCTTCAACTTTGCTGTATTGTCTTCTGCTGTCTTCAGGTCTCTTTTATGATATATTTAATTCCTGAATGCCCTTCATATCAATACCAGACTCCAAATCCTTGAGTTGGCGTATTCTTTTAGCAGTCTTATCATGTAAATTTTGACCGATCTTCTGATTTTCCTGCACGGACTTCGAAACACGGGTCGCGATATATAGAAATGATGCCATGCTATGAAATGCATTCAATTTGCCTAGAAATGCCGGTTTTAACGTCTAACACATGTAATCTGATATTTTGCTACTGTTTTGCTAATATGTGAAATATGAATGCCGAACACTTCTATATGAATGCAAATGATTGGGAAATTGCCGGTTAAAAGATGCAATATTTTCTACTAATCAAATTCCCCCAAAATTAATTTCGATCGTCTCGAGCGAACTATTTATTAAAAAGAGAAGAAGAAAATAAAGAAAGAGAAAAACTAACTAGCACACTTTCGTAGGCAACACGATTGCACTGAGCACGTGCAACAAGCCTTTAAACCTCTAAGTGTCCCTAGTAGGAGGAGTGTTGTCTCCTGAGGGTTTTCAGCGGATTGCACCCACAAAATCCAATAATAAAAGAAAGATCATGAATATTACATTTAAAGAAAAGAATTGTAAAAGAAAAACTTTGAAAAATAGGGTTTCCAACTAAGCTAGCTTTTCGGTTGTCATGAGCCCTATCTTAATGGTCATGAAAAGATGTCAGAAATCACGTCCTCCCTCAATAATACATCGTCTTATTCTTCATTCCTATCTTTATTCCATACATCGATCATATAACCCTGCGTGTGTGTAAATACATCCCTACACCCGGAGAATTCAATTCAAGCTATCATACTCTTGCCCATCAGCCTCAGTACTTTTTAATTAAATGAATATTTAGATGAGATTGCTCACACACTTTCATGCGACCGTTAATACTTCTTGAGGTACTAACCGACCGATTACTCCCGTGCTTGCTTATTTGGTGTATTTTCCTCGTCTTGCACCACCTAAGGCATAGCAGTGACTCCCAGACCAGTTGGCCTTAGGGCACTAGGTGAAGAAGCACCCTCGCTATATATTTTTTTATTGCCCTTGGTGATAACAAAACCAGTGTCCATTTTTCTCACCACTTTATATTTTTTTTATGCACTTTTTTTCTTCTTTTTATTTCCTTCATACTTTTGGCTTTAAGACAAGAGCATTTCAAGGTATCCTCTACTATCCCAGGCTTTAAGACATGTGTTAGTGCGAATAGCAGGGTATCAACGTTCAAAATGTTTGGCTTCCAGAATAGAAACTAATTTTCAGACTTATTTTTATCCTCAGATTAGTGCGTCCTTCATCTTACTAACCCTTGGGACAACGGCTCATAACTACTTATTACTAGTTCGTATAAGAAAACTTCTAATTTTCTTAGTTTTCTTAAATTTTTCTAATCTCATGGATGTAATTATTCACTATCTAAACTTTCATTATCTTATTTATATAAAAAAAAGTGTAAATATTAAAATTATTTTTATACTTGAAATTTTTTAAATTTTTATGGGTTTTGCAAATTTTTAAATTTTTATAGATTTTTAAAAGAAATGTTTCGTGCTTATGCAAATGATATGCAAATGATGCAAAAATGAGCACAAACCTCCCCCAAACTTGTTTTCAACAGTGTCCTCACTGTTGCCAACAGCTATATCTTCAAAACCCGTAAGTCTGGGAGGAATTATTAGTGGGGGCAAAATATATAAACGAAGAACTTCCACCAAACTTACTATTTTCACTCACCTCCATTCAAAAGATGATGCAATGATATACTGGACATGAAGGTGAGACGGAAGAATTTTAATCCAAATAAACTGGCTCCTGTAAAAACTGGAGCTCCTCCGTACGGTCAGTAGAAAAATACGGCTTTAGTCTATGTCCATTCACTTTGAAAAAGGTGCCGTTTTTTATATTTTCTACTTCTACTACCCCGTGCGGGTATACAGACCGCACAACAAAAGGTCCCTTCCATCGAGATCGGAGCTTACCGGCGAGAAGGAGTAATCCTGAATCATAAAGAAAGACTTGTTGACCTTGTGAAAATGTTTTCCTCAAAATGTTTTTATCGTGAAAAACCTTGGTCCTATCCTTTATGATTACAGCGTTATCATAAGCTTCATCGCGGAGTTCGCTTAGCTTATTAAGTTGCAGCTTCCGAAAGTTGCAAGCTTGGTTTAGATCAAAATTTATTTCCTTAATAGCCCACAATACTTTATGCTCAATCTCGATGGGTAAATGACGTACTTTCCCAAACACTATCCTATATGGAGACATTCCTAGGTCGATTTTAAATGCAGTTCGGAATGCCCAAAGAGCATCCGTCAGTTTGGTCGACCAGTATTTTCTATTCTTAGCAACAGTTTTCTCCAGGATAAGTTTGATTTGTCTGTTTGAAATTTCAGCCTACCCGCTTGTTTGGGGGTGATAGGGTGTAGAAAGTCGGTGGTTGATTGAGTATTTCCGCATCACAGTCTTGAAAGACCTGTTGCAGAAATGTGTCCCATTATCGCTAATAATAGCGCGTGGGTGTCCAAATCGCGAGAAGATATTCTCTTTTAAGAACTTAATGACAACTTTCTTGTCATTAGTGCGACATGGAATGGCTTCTACCCACTTTGAGATATAATCAACCGCCAGCAGTATGTACAAATTCCCAAAGGAGTTGGGAAAAGAACCCATAAAATCAATGCCCCAAACATCGAATATTTCAACAACCAGAATGGGTTGCTGAGGCATTTCATTTCTCTGGGAGATTCTACCCGTGTACTGACATTGTGTGCAGGTTTTGCAATAGTCAAATGCGTCCTTGAATAAGGTCGGCCAATAAAATCCACATTGCAAAACCTTCTCCGCCGTCTTTTTGGGACCAAAGTGACCCCCACTGGCCCGATCATGACAAAAAGAAAGAACACTCTTGAACTCTTCTTTCGGGACATACCGGCGGATGATCTGATCAGGACAATACTTAAACACGTATGGATCGTCCCAGTAAAAGTGTTTTACTTGGGAAAGAAAACGGTATTTGTCCTGTTTTGACCAATCGCTGGGTATAAGTCCCGTGACAAGATAGTTCACAATATCCCTGAACCATGGTTCATTGGATACGCTCAAGAGTTGTTCGTCAGGGAACGAATCATTGATCGGCAGGGTCACAGGGGAAGAAGAGATGCGTGAAAGATGGTCAGCTACTACATTTTCACATTCTTTCTTATCTTTGATAACAAGAACGAATTCTTGAAACAGAAGGATCCAACGTATTAGTCAACCTTCTGCATCTTTCTTCGCCAAAAGATGTTTTAAGGCGGAATGGTCCGTGTATACAACTATAGGTGAGCCAATTAAGTAAGGCCTGAATTTTTCTAATGCAAATACAACCGCTAAAAGTTCTTTTTCTATGGTTGTATAATTGATTTGCGCATCATTCAGGGTCTTACTTGCATAGTATATCACGTGTGGCATCTTTTCGATGTGCTGTCCTAAGACTGCACCTACTGCAAAGTCGGATGTATCACACATTAGCTCAAAGGGGTAGTCCCAGTTTGGTGATGATAAAACGGGGGCTGAAGTGAGTGAGTGTTTAAGTGAGTAGAAATCTTTCTCGCAGTCCGAGTCAAAATGGAAGGTCGAATCCTTGTCCAGGAGAAGAGTTAAAGGTCTAGCAATTTTGCTAAAGTCCTTAATGAATCTTCTATAAAAGCCCGCATGGCCACGGAATGATCGAATATCTTTGACGCTTTTGGGATGAGGGAGGTTTTGAATGACATCAATCTTAGCACTGTCAACCTCAATGCCTTTCTGTGAAATAACATGTCCAAGAACAATTCCTTCTTGGACCATAAAATGGCATTTTTCCCAGTTCAAAGTCAAGTTCTTCTCTTTGCAACGAGTAAGAACAGCGTCAAGATTCGACAGGCAATCAGAAAAAGAGTTTCCAAAAATCGAGAAATCGTCCATAATGATCTCCAGAAAATTCTCTACCATATCAGAGAAATATCCCCATCATACACCGCTGAAAGGTAGCGGGAGCATTGCATAGCCCAAAGGGCATGCGACTGTAAACAAAAGTACCAAAAGGACAAGTAAAAGTGGTTTTATCTTGATCCTTTTTGGCGATGGAGACCTGATTATAGCCTGAGTATCGATCCATAAAACAATAATACTCTCGTCCAGCTAAGCGTTCCAGCATTTGATCAATGAATGGTAGAGGAAAGTGGTCTTTCCTCGTGGCAGCATTGAGTTTTCTATAATCGATACATACACGCCACCCGGTTTGGGCGCATGTCTGAATCAACTCATTTGCCTCATTGGTTATAACAGTGATGCCGGATTTCTTAGGAACGACATGTATAGGAATTACCCATTGGCTATCGGAGACGGGGTATATAATACCATTATCTAGGCATTTGACGATCTCTTTCATTACCGCTTCCTTCATGACGGGATTCAACCGTCTCTGTGGTTCTCGGGTTGGTCTGGCATCATCCATCACATGTATATGATGTTCAACTATCAAGGGACTAATCCCTTTGATGTCCGCCATACTCCAACCAAACACCTCTTTGTTAGATCTCAATACAGATAAAAGTGCATTCTCTTGCTCTATTGCTAGAGAAGAGGATATTATAAACGGTAAAGACTCCTTCTCACCTAAATAAGCATATTTCAGATGAGACGGTAAAATTTTGAGATCTAATTCGGGCGGAGAAATGATAGAAGGAGGGATCATTGAGTGATTTTTGGATTTACAAAGAAGCTCAGAGCCTGTGAAAGATACAGACTCAGGTGGAGAAAAGTCAGGAGTGCAGGACTCAAGTGTAGGTAAAGTTTCCTCACTAAGATCTTGTATGTAATCAAACAGAGATGTGGTAATGTCATCGAGATCAGTAAAGCAAAGTTCCTCAGCTCCACAACTATCGGGAGCGATCTCCTGGACAGAGCACACAACTAAAATATGAGCAGAGGGTTCTGATGCCTGACTTCCAACTTTGTAGATATTTAGTTCAATGGTCATATTTCCAAATGATAAGTTCATTGAACCGTTTCTACAGTTTATAACAGCGTTGGAAGTGGCAAGGAAAGGATAACCCAGAATCACCTGAATTTGGCCCCGGGGGTTTGCTATAGGCTGTGTGTCGAGCACAATGAAGTCTACAGGGAAAACAAATTCCCCGACCTTTATCAACACATCCTCTAATTCACCCCTTGGTTTGGTGATTGAACGGTCTTCCATTTGGAGAGTGCAGTGAGCAGGTTTCAGCTCTCCAATCCCTAATTGCTCATATACAGAATATGGAAGTAGGTTAACACTTGCGCCAAGGTCTAAAAGAGCACGGTTTATGTTTTTACCCCCAATAGAAATCGATATTGTAGGACATCCTGGGTCCTTTCGTTTCTTTTGTAGCTGGGGAATAAAAGTAGTGCTGATATTATTAGCCATGAATACCTTCTTCGGCACTTGGGTCTTCCTCTTCCTAGTGCACAAGTCCTTAAGAATTTTCGCATAAGCGGGGACTTGTTGAATTGCATTTAGGAGAGGGATATTAATGTTAACCTGTTTGAACATTTCCATAATTTTCTCCATATGAGTACTCGTTCTATTACCCCTTAACCGATTCGGGTAAGGAGCTTTCGCAATAAGCGCCGGGTCCATCATAGGAGAAGGAAGAGGGGGTAGACGAGATCCCAAAAGAGGTGTGGGGACCGTCTGTGGAGAACTATAAGGGTTGGGTTGAGGTGTTGAGCCTAGAGGGAAATCGAGAATAGGCTCGCGAGAAGGTGGTGTGGTAGAAGAAGAAGGATCAGAAGGAGAAGTGTGTGTGTGTGGAAGGGTCTCAGCCGGGGTGTTGATATGATTTCCAATATCATCAACTTCTTCCCCAACATGGTTGTTCAGCACTCTTCCCGATCTCAACGTTATGACGGCATTTACATTGTAATGTCCAGGATTCTGTAGGGGTTGAGAGGGAAGTTTCCCTTTTTCTCTCGCACTCATTTCGGCTTTAAGGCGTGCGATTTCAGTTTCCATCGATCGGATACTCTCAGCTTGAGACGCTGAATTTTTCTTTATCTCACTGACGGAAGATCTAACCTCAGTCGAAACCTCTATGAAATTTGATAAAAGTGATTTCATGGTTTGAGTCAATTGAGAGAATTCGTCAGAACAGGACAACTGCATAGGATTAGACTATGCAGGAGTGTTGACCTGGTTTTGGAAATTTTGTGACTGGTAGGGGTGCTGAGTGAGTTGAAGGGGTTGCTGTTGTGGTGGAGGAAGAGCCCTTTGAAAATTATTCGTGTTTGGAACCGTGTTTTGAGATTGGTTTTGGTTCCAAGCGAAATTCGGGTGATTCCTCCAACCCTTATTGTACGTGGAAGAATATGGATCGTTTCTAGGTCTTTGAAATGCGGCATTTGTATGCTCGTGACCTTGAAACGCAGAGTTTAATGGACATTCTTCCGTTAAATGAGACGGATCAGAACAGCACCCACAAACAGTTTTGGGGATCGACATTGGGTTTAGGGAGGCTGCAGAAAATTTGTGTTCCGTAGCGTCGAGCTTCTTTTGCATTGCTGCCATCTCAGCTCGAACACCTATGGACACATCTATTTGGGTTTAATGAACCCCTATTCAATGGTTGGGTTCCACTCTCCCACTGCAGTGATTTTTCAGCGAACTCTTCTAAATACTTCCATGCTTCCCCATCATCCTTAGTCATAAAAGTACCTTGACACATGTTTTCAAGGCTCTGTTTAGTGTTTGGGTTAATGCCCTCATAAATGATTCGACAAAGCTCCCATCTCGGGATGCCGTGATGAGGACACTGAACCACAAGATCCTTGAAATGTTCAAAGCATTTAGAGAATGGTTCTGCAGGGAGCTGGGAAAATTGATTCAGTTCGCTACGGATTCGAGCTGTCTTTTGTATTGGGTAAAATTTCTTAAGGAATGCAGCGACGAATTCTTCCCAATTCGTAATAGAGTGTGCGGTAGTGTTATATAGCCACTTCTCGGCTATATCGCACAATGTAAATGGAAGAAGTCGTAGACGCATCGCATCCACTGAAAGTTGTGACGTACCCATCATTGCGCATACATTTTCAAATTTGGTAATGAAAACATAAGCATCTTCAGTCTCGATTCCATGGAATTTGGGTAAAAGGTTGATGTACTAGGGTTTAATCTCAAAGTTATCCCCATTGGCTGGTGGTGTGGATAAACAGGTCGAAAGAGGACCTCGAAGTGGATAGCACCTCTCCTGGAGAGAGATGCGGGGTGGATTCTGCGCACCAACGGACGGCGGCAGATTAGGGTTAAAGAAGTTTGATGGAGGTGGATCCATCGATGTGGGTGTGGTAGTGGGTAAAGAAGAAGTAAATGGAGAAATATCGACTTCGGAGTCGATAAAAGGTACGCGGACTAAACGGGCACTAGAATCCCGTGTCCAGCCTATCTTGTACTAAAAAGGGTTAGTACAAGTTGCAGCGTTGGCTTATAATTAGGGGAATGATAAAAGAATGCGGTGTTTGTTTTGAAAATTGGACGGATTTTTGAAAAAAATGATGCAACACAACAAATGCAGCACACAAAACCCTAGAATAAGTGGTCACATAGGTCCGGCTCTAGACCGCTCCTAACTGCCAAAAGGCAAGTCACAGGATAGAATCCTCCACTGCCTCTTTGACCCCCTGTGGCCAGGTAAGTGGGAAGGTACTCCACTACGTAAGTAGTAGGCCTAATTAATAACCACTAGCCTTCGACACACTTGCCTAGACACCACAAGAAAACGCGGATAAGCAATGAATTGCCCACGGCCTTCTTCTGTCCTAAGTGAGCGCGACGGTCTTTAGAGTCATCTCTAGATATTTTTTTAGTTAATGTGGGTCAATGCGGATGCAAGTTTTGTGATTTTCGGGGCCTAGGAAGGGTAATGAAATCCCCACCTAATTTGGATTTGGCCGTGCCTCTTAATATCCGTATTTAGAATGCAAACAACCAAGAAACAAAATCACGCACAAATTTAATTTTGCAATTTGCGATCTGCGATTATTTGCAAAGAAGCCTGCAGAAATTTGTTAGTTGGAGCTAAAAAGAGGAGAGAGAAGAAGGTAAGAAAGCACCTGAGGAATTTTGGTGCAGAGATACCTCAAGGAGGCCGCGGTTCCGCCGCATATGGGTCTTATTGCCGCCCTTCCGCGGTCGAACAATGTGATCTCTGCACAAAAATTCACCAGCAACCAACTGTATACTTCCTCAGCTCTCTGGAATTTTCCAAAATTTTTTCCAATTTCCCAGCAAGCTCCAGATTTCCTTGCAATGAACCACAACAAATTGTTTAGGGTTTGCACGAATTTTGATTACAACAATTACAATGGAATAAATCTTTCAATTTAAACTTTAATATGAAACGGATTTGCGCGTAATCCCCGGCAACGGCGTCATTTGATTGTAATAAATTCTTGTTTGTGTAAATCGAGTAAAGCGAATAAGTTTCTTTGTGTCGGTAATTAGAGAATTGAATAAAATTCACAATCAAAGAATTATATTTGACAGCAATCAATTACGGTGTCGGTTGTTGATCGTAAGCGAGTGCGGATCGTCCACAGGGATTGTGCGATTCGTTTTTATGTTTGATTTGTTTGAATTGAAAAGTTAATCGAAAAGAAAAGAAAACATGATTCAAGATTTTATCAATTGATTCAAGTGTCACTAATCTAATGAAGAATCAAGAAAATGATAAACAATCGAGAATCGGATTTCGATGATATTTCCAACCAAATGTCATGAATCTAAATGAGGCTCGTAGGAATCGATCGGATCTATAGACGTGATGTAATCTCAAGATATCGTGTTCTTGTCCTTCGAAGAATTGATAATAGATCGATGATGATCGACGAGAGTTAGGGCTTTCTCGTGAAAGTAGGGTTTCATCATTTAACCCTTGTTCTTTCGTCGATATCATTCACATTCTAGCCTCTAGCAATTTCAAGAAACGATCGTAACTCCCCAATTTCGAGCGATTGTTGGAGATAGTGCCCTCATAGTCAATTATTGGATCACAGGTACGTGATTGCAATGATTGCGGAGGACCTATACCGGTAGGACAGTCTTACTCGAGATGATAGTATGCTATCTGGATTGCCTTTATCAGTCGTGTACATGTTCAGGTGACTGATTGCATGTTACACTTTGATAGAGCCCTTAGGATCTTGCTTTACCACCAACAGTATGATGGCGATCATATACGTGAGAGTTGGGTAGTTTATACGCATATCCTTAATTGTGGTCCCTAGTCGTGGGAGTTTCGAGACAGGGCATCGATACTCCGGAGTAGACTAGTGTGTACAGTCGAGACCCCGACGAGGGGCGGTGGCCGGTCTCACAAGCCACTGGTGTCAGTTGGATCACCTAAGATGTATACAGGTGCTCATTGGGTTATGAGTACACCGGACAGGACTCGCCGGGAATCTGCTAGTTAGTATTATATCTATCGTCAGATAGCAGTTCCCTGGTGACATGTGTACAGGTTAGTTCATCGACCTGAGGTCGTCATTTGTCTCGTGTGAGTTCCCACTGTGCTTTGATTTCTACCCTACCACGGCTCAAAGGAGTCGTGCAAACAGGTAGTTTTTGGGTACAGTCTCGAGCCATATGGAGGCACGTGAGCGGATCGGCAGGGGATTCGTCTCTCCCGGTATTGGGGGCGAGATCGTGCTGTGTCTAGGAGAGCCATTACACAAAGCCCACGGCCGTGGCAGGAGATTTACTGGTAGGTACTCCAGTAGTATCTCAGGGTGTTATTGGGCTTCACTCCGACACGACTTATACTGCTATTGGGGGTCCGACGTTGCTAGCCCCCTAGGCAGATATGCGATACTCATAGACGAACGGACCGGACTGTATATACATAGTCACTGTTAGGCTCAGTAGGGTTTTCCGGATGAGTTCGCTCATCGGCATCCCTTGAGGTCAGTCCATGGGAAGCCGTTACGCATTGCTAGTGCCGCTGACGGTTTGTGGTTAAACCCACTGCCAGGGTACTGACGAGTCATTAGAGTCCCCCACAGACAGTTTCCCAAGTTCGGGCGAAACGTTGTAGAGGCCGTATGGTTTTATGGCAGGGTTCGGAAAATGCACGTGCGTTTACGAACGTGTTATTTTTCGGGTAGATGATACTGGTCGGCTTTGGTTTAAGCCGGATCCGAGTATTATATTGAGTAGGTATAATATCTTTGTCTCAGTTGCATTTGTATTCGGTCGTAATACAAATGCGGGTATATTTATACAGTTTCGGGGTTATCCTGAAAGTCGTTTCAGGATCACTTTTGGAAGTTGCCAGTTTCCAGTTTTCTATCAGCCGTCTTTTAACATTCGGTTAAAGACGGATTTATCTTTTCTTGGATAAGAGTGAGTCATGCTTCTAGAAGGTTCTAGAAGGTTCTAGATGAGGTGACTAGGATTAATTGGTGTTGAGTTTTCATTGGATGCATTAAAGGCTTGATGAGGTGTTTATGTGAGTCATTGTTTTCATTAAAGAGTTTTGTTAAGCTTAAGATATTTTGTGAGAAGCTTCATGTCTTATGGTCACCTCCCTCCTCCTACACTCACCCTCCTCCTTCTCTTTATATGGCCGGCCACTATTTGTGAGAGAGAGAGAGAATGATTTTATTTTTGGAGAGAAAAGACTATGGTTAAGGGTGCATGGAAATTTCATTACCTCTTTCATTCCATCACCCGATAAAAATGGCAGCTTCATTTACCGATCGTCCACGGACTTGGACGAAGTGAGACAAAGTCATCTCCTCATTCTCTATATCATTCTTGGTCGTCTCTTTTAGCAAACTTGACGATCGAGTTGCCTCAAGTCAGAGGCGGGAGCCCGTTTAAAGAATCATCGATGTGGTGCCACCTCGACGAGGATATCGGAGATCGACGAGATCGGAGCAGCCGCAACGGAGCGTGGGATGATGGTTGAAGAACGAAGGACTCGGATCGTTCGGTACAACCTTTCTACACTCTTTACAGTTTGTTAGTTTAGCAATAATGGCAGATCCGGGTTAAAGTATACGATAGCGCCAGTTAAAAAGTTTTTGTTCCGCATTTGGCGTCTGTAGACTGCCGGGGCGCTAGCGTAGACTTACAGTGGTATCAGAGCCTAACCATTTTGCTATGCTAACTTATGCTAACGCGTTTAAAATATCGATCGAACCGGAAATCGAAAATTGCAAAATTCCAACTTGACAGTTTCTGTTGATTTTAAATGCTCTCCTAAAATTTTTCTACATGTCTCAGAATACTGTGCAGGCTTTTCTAAGAACCACGACCAAATTTGGGCACGTGTCTCCACCAAAGCGCCGCGGAAACGCGGCCAAACCCATGGTTTGGCCGCGCATCCGCGGCCACGTGGTGAGCTCGTGCTCCCAAATTTGTACAGTGGGTTCTCTGTTGGATTTTGTGGTTTTTGGTAAATATCGTTTTGGCCCTGGTTTTGTTACTGTTCACCAGTAAGTCGTGGGGCCCACTTTTTGATGTTTGGTCGATCAAAATTTAAACACGTTAGTTTACAGTGCTTACATTATATCTCCGACCGGGAATGTCATTTGATCGGTAAACCGCGTCTGATTGCTATAGTTCTTTTAGACGGGTTTGCGAACGTGACATTCGCGTTGATGTTCTGTGTTGTGCTGTGATGTTGCGGATTTGTCGTGGTGGATAGCAGTGTGCAATGGTAGTACAGTTTGAGTTTATTTGTACATTTGATATTGCGGGGCGAGCGTCCAACTTGTGGACTGCCGTCACTGCCTGTTGTGTAATATTCTTTTGGGGCACGACCAGGTTGCTGTCGATGTACCTATTGTACTATTTTTCATTACTGTACTAGGTTTTGCCCCGCGACGGAGTGCACGGATAGCCGGGTTCTAGAGGGGCAACGGGTCCGCATCTCATGGCTTTGAGAGGCAGAGGGGCCCCACTCTATAATTGGCAGACTATTCGCCGCACTCGTAGGGGGTACAGGTTGACCCAAGGAGGGGTGCCCAAGATTACCGGATTCCGTGGAGTGCTGGGTGGTCCATTCACTATGCTGTAGGGGGCTGCCTCGCTTCAGGTTTTGGCGGGAAACTTGCCGCACCCGTAGGGGTCTAGGTTTCATTCCACAGGCTATCCACACGACAGGGGAACGTCGGGTTTCAGCAGTGGCTCTGTGAAACCCGGGGATCCCAGATTATCTGTATTGTTCTGTGATGCTTATTACTTTTCTGTAATGTTGCATACTATCACGCCTGGAGCGATTATTGTATATTGGTTTATATACTATTAGATGTTGTATATGTTTTACACCCGCGCTAGTCCAGTCCCCGCTCTGTCGTTAGTTAAGTAACCTAACGAGTGATGACGGGACCCAGTGACGAATGCGGATGGCATATACGTACATTTTATTTTCGTTCTTTTCTGGTGTGATTGAATGATGGGACTGTGTTGATTCTGATCAATGCAAAGTAAAACAAACCTGTTTGGATGTTGTTGGAACAAATTTAAAAAGTGTTATTGCAAAGACGTTTCCTTTTGTTATGCATAGCGGTATTCAGTGGAATATCCTGTACCTCATTCGACGGGGCAAGGGCCGATATCCCTTCACCGGGACTGACCCCTTGGGCAGAAGTTTGCGTCAGGGTAATAACTTCACTATAGTCGATTACATGTTGCTTTGCATAGCGGTATTCAGTGGAATATCCTGCACCTCATTCCACGAGGAAAGAGCCGAGATCCCTTTACCGGGAGTGACCTCTTTAGCAAAAGATTTTCGCCACTATATTTTAAAAAGCTATCAGGTTCCTTCAACGAGATCAAGTTCATTACGTTAAAGGTTTTTCGCCAAAAACCAGTCGTAGCCCTCCGTCGTTTCTTATGGATGGTCAGTAATATTCAAGCTATGTTTGTTGGCTTTCGTCAAGGCATAGTGTTTGGTAGTTGCTGGGGTATTCATTTGTTGCATAGATAGATGTGTTGGTTTGGGACAGTCGTATTACCTTGTTGGCTTTCGTTAAGGGTATGTACGGGTGGGTTCAAATTAACAAGATAATGACGGGCAGAACTTGACATGTGACTTATGATTTGTTGACATTCGCCAAGGTCATAAGAACATGGGGTAAAAATCATATCGGGAGTTTCTAAAGAAACTGAAACTTGCCAGGCATGCGCATACCTTCTGGAGTGTGATAACGCGAGTGGATTCCATCACGTTATCATGCGATGAGAGTTGGATCCCGATTCCCACTGATGAGTTGGTTTACTCTTCGGGTGATCCCGATTGATTCTTCTTTAGGTTTGGAGGAGAATTTGACACGACAGTGGGATGTTTCCGGATTAGATAAAGTGATGACCATTCTGATCTAGGATAGAGTGCACGCAGAGTGTTTCTTTTCTCTCTCTCTTTGGCAGCGACCTTCGACCGACCCTAGACTATGACTCAGTGACCAGGTTGACCGAACCTTCTTAAAATACTGGCTTTTGGATTGTCTGTGTTGCATAAGTCATTGCCACTCCTTCTTTTACCCTTTGAATTTCTCAGAACACCCGTATTACTACGGATATCCACTTCCATTGGATAGATCCATCGTATGGTTATATACGAACTCGAAGGGACTTCTTCGAGGATGGATCCAGGTTCAGGAGAAATAGAATTGGTTTATTCAGTTGTCTTTTATTATCACCTTCTCTCTCAGGTTGCGAGAGCTCCTTGGTTTAGGAGAGTACACCTATTACGCTTATTGGATAGTCTTATTCCAAACCATAGGCTGGTGCCGAAAGGTAGGGAATGAAGAAAACCAATTAGCCTAAGTAGGGTGTGCAGAAGGTAATAAGTAAAGACAAAATAAAGGGATTAGAAAGAGGGCAAAGTAAATTGCGACTGATATCATTCACGACCAAGACCGCGTACTTCATCGCCACTCCTATTTCACCTTTAAAAGAATAATGTATTATTCAGTTGTCTTTTATCATCACCTTCTCTCAGTTGCGAGTACTCCTTGGTTTAGGAGGGTACACCTATTATGCTTACTGGATAGTCTTCTTCCAAACCATAGGCTGGTGCCGAACGGTAGGGAAGGAAGAAAACCATTTAGCCTAACGATGGTGTACAGAAGGTAACGACTAAAGACAAATAAAGGGATTTGGAGAGATGGCAATAAAATATACGGTTGAAGTCATGAATTGGATTATGGAAGAGGCATTGCTATGAATACCAGGATACCCCTACGAAACATTTTCATGTTTCAGTGCATTGTTAAAGAAAAACTGTTTTTCCCGATTAGACACTTACTCCAAGGGTATGTATTTACCGGGTTTCATTCTCATATCTGTATGGTTTTACAGATGATGAGTGGGAGTAAGATATTGGGGATTAGGTGATTATCCTCATTATATCGGAATTCGTTGTAATTGGTGATATTTGAGGAAATCGCCAGGGTACAGTTTTCTACCTACGACGCACAAGTTTATGAGTTATTTAACTCAGCGGACTTATACAGAATATTGTATGTTGTCCAAGTGTCCATCAGGACAAAGGGGTAGGTCCTCGTACTATGTTCTATTTAGTTATAACTTCTCTAGTTTTTAGACAAGTGTTTCGTAGAAATACAAGGTCTATGTTTTGAGAAGTTGTGGGTATAAGAATAGAGTAGAGAACCAGATATCACAAGTATCGGGATTCTTCAAAGAGATCGAAGATGTAGATTCTTGTGATTGGTATTCAGATGATAGTGATGGTTTTGAGAAACGTGTTTCTCTTTCAGGTTACTCATAATTGGATGGATTCCTAAGTTGAGTAATGCTGATTAGCCTCTTTCCATTAAGTCGATAAGCACTGGAGACAGCTGCATGGTTTGAATATGGTTCCAATTAAATAAGTGTCAAAGTTTCTATATTGGATATAGAATAGTTCGTACCTTAAAAGATGTTAAGGTACGGGGAGCTGTCCAGCTTATACTTAAAACCATACTCTGGATAACTCAGGGCACGTTTATGTAATGGCTGTTTATGGATTGACCCTGGCTATGACGAGGGTTGATATTCTACCATTTGGAAGATCAATAGCGATATTGTTCTTGACTCGCCACAGTTTTACTAAAATGGATCTTTTTCAGAAAAACAGTAGTGGGAGTATGGTAGAACTGGAAGTGATTCCAGAACCGCGAACAATTACGGAAAATTTAATAAGACCTATACATTCAATCAGGTTTGACATTCCAATAGCCACTCCGCAGATATGGTGGGTAACCTCAGACACCCGAGAGGTACTTCGGTAGCCTCAAGGACGGTGACAGGGAGGTTCTTATCTACCCAGACTTGACACTACTGTTGTTCCAGGATATGAGACCCGGTAGGAGGGTTGTCGTAGTCAGTGGGAGCAGCGGAAGCATAGTGGGCAAGATGCTTATATCTATTTATAGACTTGAGCAGTTATAGCGGAGATAGATCATCTAATTTTGATGTGACAGTCATGGGTTTGACTTCAATCAGAATGAGGGATGGATCTGTTAAGAAGGTATTAGGGTGTGATGTCATGGTATCTGGATGACATACACAGAGTAGGAAGTAAAATTCCTATACTACGATCTGTATTACTATGGTCGTCACACAGTTGTTTCTCCAGACAGGATATGGATATGATATTTGACATTCTGGTTTCTAGGTCTATGGTTTTAGACCTGGATTTGGGTAGTTTCCCAATGTAGGTACTTTGACAGTATTCTAATGGTTTTTAGAATAGATGACTCCTAGCATGGTGGTGTACCTGCAGGTGATGGAGTCACCCTCTCTAAAGGTGTCTTACAGACTAAAGGGGAGAGGGATGTGCATGATTGGCAGATCACTTGCTTAGGCAATTGAGTCAATCATGAGATGTCAAGTACCACACCAAATGTTGGTTTTGCACTAGATGCAATAAGTTTGTATTAATCCAATCCTGGAGAAACATAAGGAAGCAGTTTTAGAACATAAGTACATGTTCTATGGATTTGATGACGGCAGCCTCCTTCGGGAGACGGTTATCATTCCAAGCTTCAAAGGTGATATGGTTGACAGAGTGATTGTCAGAGTTATAGTTTTTCCCTCTGACGAAGAGGGACAGTATTATGGACAGGTGGTCCTAGAGGATACTGTGGGTGGCATGGTGCCCGATACTGATTAGGTTCAGTGATCGATACAGTCTAAGAAGTTTGGATTTGGAGTTCATTTATGAACAAGGTCCCATCAGATATCCAGACATATTCTAAGACAGGTATTACTCGATTCGGGAGATGGCTTTCTCCGCGAACTTGAGATTTAGAGAGATATAGAAAGAAACTTCTAGGCGGATCCACTCACTAAGGCTATTTCTCGAACACAATAGTTTTACAAACAGGCTTTGTGATACTGATTAGTAGAGGAGTTGGATGTTCGGTTTCACACGGGCTGTGAGTAGTCGACATCTCAATAATTAGCCTTTAGTGCGTGTTGCAGATTGTTGGAGATAGTGCCCTCATAGTCAATTATTGGATCACAGGTACGTGATTGCAATGATTGCGGAGGACCTATACCGGTAGGACAGTCTTACTCGAGATGATAGTATGCTATCTGGTTTGCCTTTATCAGCCATGTACATGTTCAGGTGACTGATTGCATGTTACACTTTGATAGAGCCCTTAGGATCTTGCTTTAGCACCAACAGTATAATGGCGATCATATACGTGAGAGTTGGGTGGTTTATACGCATATCCTTAATTGTGGTCCCTAGTGGTGGGAGTTTCGAGACAGGGCATCGATACTCCGGAGTAGACTAGTGTGTACAGTCGAGACCCCGACGAGGGGCGGTGGCCGGTCTCACAAGCCACTGGTGTCAGTTGGATCACCTAAGATGTATACATGTGCTCATTGGGTTATGAGTACACCGGACAGGACTCGCCGGGAATCTGCTAGTTAGTATTATTTCTATCGTCAAATAGCAGTTCCCTGGTGACATGTGTACAAGTTAGTTCATCGACATGAGGTCTTCATTTGTCTCGTGTGAGTTCCCACTGTGCTTTGATTTCTACCCTACCACGGCTCAAAGGAGTCGTGCAAACAGGTAGTTTTTGGGTACAGTCCCGAGCCATATGGAGGCACGTGAGCGGATCGGCAGGGGATTCGTCTCTCCCGGTATTGGGGGCGAGATCGTGCTGTGTCTAGGAGAGCCATTACACAAAGCCCACGGCCGTGGCAGGAGATTTACTGGTAGGTACTCCAGTAGTATCTCAGGGTGTTATTGGGCTTCACTCCGACACGACTTATACTGCTATTGGGGGTCTGACGTTGCTAGCCCCCTAGGCAGATATGCGATACTCATAGACGAACGGACCAGACTGTATATACATAGTCACTGTTAGGCTCAGTAGGGTTTTCCGGATGAGTTCGCTCATCGGCATCTCTTGAGGTCAGTCCATGGGCAGCCGTTACGCATTGCTAGTGCCGCTGACGGTTTGTGGTTAAACCCACTGCCAGGGCACAGACGAGTCATTAGAGTCCCCCACAGACAGTTTCCCAAGTTCGGGCGAAACGTTGTAGAGGCCGTATGGTTTTATGGCAGGGTTCGGAAAATGCACGTGCGTTTACGCACGTGTTATTTTTCGGGCAGATGATACTGGTCGGCTTTGGTTTAAGCCGGATCCGAGTATTATATTGAGTAGGTATAATATCTTTGTCTCGGTTGCATTTGTATTAGGTCGTAATACAAATGCGGGTATATTTATACAGTTTCGGGGTTATCCTGAAAGTCGTTTCAGGATCACTTTTGAAGTTGCCAGTTTCCAGTTTTCTATCAGCCGTCTTTTAACATTCGGTTAAAGACTGATTTATCTTTTCTTGGATGAGAGTGAGTCATGCTTCTAGAAGGTTCTAGAAGGTTCTAGATGAGGTGACTAGGATTAATTGGTGTTGAGTTTTCATTGGATGCATTAAAGGCTTGATGAGGTGTTTATGTGAGTCATTGTTTTCATTAAAGAGTTTTGTTAAGCTTATGATTTTTTGTGAGAAGCTTCATGTCTTATGGTCACCTCCCTCCTCCTACACTCACCCTCCTCTTTCTCTTTATATGGCCGGCCACTATTTGTGTGTGAGAAAGAGAATGATTTTATTTTTGGAGAGAAAAGACTATGGTTAAGGGTGCATGGAAATTTCATTACCTCTTTCATTCCATCACCCGATAAAAATGGTAGCTTCATTTACCGATCGTCCACGGACTTGGACGAAGTGAGACAAAGTCATCTACTCATTCTCTACATAATTCTTGGTCGTCTCTTTTAGCAAACTTGACGATCGAGTTGCCTCAAGTCAGAGGCGGGAGCCCGTTTAAAGAATCATCGATGTGGTGCCACCTCGACGAGGATATCGGAGATCGACGAGATCGGAGCAGCCGCAACGGAGCATGGGATGATGGTTGAAGAACGAAGGACTCGGATCGTTCGGTACAACCTTTCTACACTCTTTACAGTTTGTTAGTTTAGCAATAATGGCAGATCCGGGTTAAAGTATACGATATCGCCAGTTAAAAAGTTTTTGTCCAGCATTTGGCGTCTGTAGACTGCCGGGGCGCTAGCGTAGACTTACAGCGATATCAATCAAGAAATCATCGCAACGAAATGGGTCGTCGGTTCTTGAACTTGCTAGGGTTTACAAAACTCGTAGGACTTAAGAATCTATTTAAGATATGTTACATCATCATTCTATTGATCGTCTCGACTCCTCGACGAGCGGAGTATTACTCAGACATCACAACAAGAACTACAGCTAGAAATTGAGATCGAATCTTGATGCAAGAATTTAAAGAAAACAAGATAAAAGAATATCACTCTTTATTTTTATCAACAATTTGATTACAGTCGCTCAAGAACAATAAGAGGAAGAACTAAATTGTCGATCTGGCGTCGCTTTTCTCCGTGAGTAGTGGATCGGCTTGGACCACTTGCTCTGTTGAAGATCGGCTCCGCTCATAAAAGGTTGCAAGGCTTCTTACTTGATGGGGTACTCGGGATCTTGGCTTTTGATTGGAATTAGGGTTAGGGTTTCACACAAGCCTTGTCACTAGAGTTGTGGAAGAAGATGAAGAAAGAGAGTGAATGGACCAATCAATTTCAATGAATGAATAATATTCTACAAGTGAGCCTAGGGTCTTATTTATAGATCTCCCAAACCCTAGGCCTTGAGTTTAAAATAGAAGTTCCCTCCAAAAGTTTGTTGAAAGACTTCTAGAAGTAGTTAGTTAGGCTTAGCTTAGGGTTTAAGCTAGGGTTTAGGGAGAACTTTCTAGAATACAAGGCTAGTTTAGTGTAGGAACAAGGGTTTGCTGATCTGGAAGAAGCTTCTGGGGCTTTCTGGAATTTGTTGTATCTTTCTGAAGTCTGTAAGCTTGCATAGGAGTTATGGTGCAAAGAAGTAGGGCTGAGGTGGCAAGTTGACCGCGGAACCGCGGGGCAAGCCGGCTTAGGCCGCGGTTCCGCGGCCAAGTTGTGGCTTTATGGCTCCAACTTTGCTGTATTGTCTTCTGCTGTCTTCAGGTCTCTTTTGTGATATATTTAATTCCTGAATGCCCTTCATATCAATACCAGATACCAAATCCTTGAGTTGGCGTATTCTTTTAGCAGTCTTGTCATGTAAATTTTGACCGATCTTCTGATTTTCCTGCACGGACTTCGAAACACGGGTTGCGATATATAGAATTGATGACATGCTATGAAATGCAGTCAATTTCCCTAGAAATGCCGGTTTTAAAGTCTAACACATGTAATCTGATATTTTGCTACTGTTTTGCTAATATGTGAAATATGAATGCCGAACACTTCTATATGAATGCAAATGATAGGGAAATTGCCGATTAAAAGATGCAATATTTTCGACTAATCACATAGCATCCACTGAAAGTTGTGACGTACCAATCATTGCGCATACGTTTTCAAATTTGGTAATGAAAACGTAAGCGTCCTCAGTCTCGAGTCCGTGGAATTTGGGTAAAAGGTTGATATATTGGGGTTTAATCTCAAAGTTATCCCCATTGGCTGGTGGAATGGATAAGCAGGTCGAAAGAGGACCTCGCAGTGGATAGCACCTCTCTTGGAGAGAGATGCGGGGTGGATTCTGCGCACCAACGGACGGTGGCAGATTAGGGATAAAGAAGTTCGATGGGGGTGGATCCATCGATGTGGGTGTGGTAATAGGTAAAGAAGAAGTAAATGGAGAAATATCGACTTTGGAGTCGATAAAGGGTACGCGGACTAAACGGGCACTAGAATCCAGTGTCCAGCCTATCTTGTACTAAAAAGGGTTAGTATAAGTGGCAGCGTTGACTTATGATTAGGGGTAATGAATGAATGCGGTGTTTGCTTTGAAAAAGGGACGGATTTTTGAAAAAAATGATGCGACACAACAAATGCAGCAACACAAAACCCTAATTCTATTGGTCGCCTAGGTCAGATCTCTAGACCGCTCCTAACTGCCAGAAGACAAGACGCGGGATAAAATCCTCCACTGCCTCATTGTCTCTCCTGTGGCCAGGTAAGTGCCAGGTAAGTGGGAGGTTCTCCACTACGTAAGTAGTGGGCCTAATTAAGTAACCACTAGCCTTTGACACACTTGCCTATACACCACAAGAGAAACGCGGATAAGCAATGAATTACCTACGGCCTTCTTCTGTCCTAGGTGAGCGCGACGGTCCTTAGAGTCATCTCTAGATCTTTTTTAGTTAATTGGGGTAAAATGCGGATGCAAGTTCTGTGATTTTCGGGGCCTAGGAAGGGAAATGAACTCCCCACCTAATTTGGATTTGGCCGTGCCCCGTAATATCCGTATTTAGAATGCAAACAACAAAGAAACAAAAACACGCACAAATTTAATTTTTTCAATTTGCGCGCTGCGATTATTTGTAAAGAAGCCTGCACAAACTGTTAATTGGAGCAGATGAGGTAAGAGATAAGAAAGATAGAAGTTACCTGAGGAAATTTGGTGCACAGATGCCTTAAAGAGGCCGCGGTTCCGCCGCAATAGCTGCTTAATGCCGCCCTTCCGCGGTCCTATGAGAGGAACACTGCACCAAAATTTTTCAGAGAGGTTCTGTAGACCCCCTCAGCTCTCTGGTATATTCCAAAAAAATTTCCAATTTCACAGCAAGCTCCAGATCTCCTTGCAATGAACCACAACAAATTGTTTAGGGTTTTGCACGAATTTTGATTTCAAAAATAACAATGGAATAAATCTTTCAATTCAAATTTTAATATGAAACGAATTAACACGTAATCCCCGGCAACGGCGCCATTTGATTGATCTTTTCTTTGTGTGTGTTTAAGAAAATTGAATATAGTTCATAATCAAAGAATTATATTTGACCGCAATCAACTACGGTGTCAGTTCTAGATTGTAAGTGAGTGCGGATCGTCCACAGGGATTGTGCGATTCGTTTCTATGTTTGATTTGTTTGAATTGAAAAGTTAATCGAAAAGAAAAGAAAACATGATTCAAGATTTTATCGATTGATTCAAGTGTCACTAGTTTAATCAAGAATCAAGAAATGATAAACAATCAAGAATCGGGTTTCGTTGATATTTCCAACCAAATGTCAAGAATCTAAATGAGGCTCGTAGGAATCGATCGGATCTATAGACTTGATGTAATCTCAAGATATCGTGTTCTTGTCCTTCGAAGAATTGATACTAGATCGATGATGATCGACGAGAGTTATGGCTTTCTCGTGAAGCTAGGGTTTCATCATTTAACCATTGTTCTTTCGACGATATCATTCACATTCTAGCCTCTAGCAAATTTAAGAAATGATCGTAAATCCCTAATTTCGAGCGATATCAATCAAGAAAGCATCGCAACAAAATTAGGTCGTCGATTCTTGAACTTGCTAGGGTTTACAAAACTCGTAGGAATCAAGAATCGTTTTAAGATATGTTACATCATCATTCTATTGATCGTCTCGACTCCTCGACGAGAGGAGTATTACTCAAACATCACAACAAGAACTACAACTATAAATTGAGATCGAATCATGATGCAAGAATTTAAAGAAAACAAGATAAAATAAATTCACCTTTTATTTATATAAACAATTTCATTACAGACGCTCAAGAACTACTAGAGGAAGAACTCGATTGTTGAATTGGCTTCGCTTTTCTCCGTGAGTCGTGGATCGGCTTGGACCACTTGCTCTGTTGAAGATCGGCTCCGCTCATAAAAGGTTGAAGGGATTCTTGCTTGATTTGGTACTCGGGATCTTGGCTTTTGATTGGAATTTGGGTTAGGCTTTCACACAAGTCTTGTCACTAGACTTGTGGAAGAAGAAGATGAAGAAAGAGGTAAAATGAAGAAGTAGAGATTGAATGGCTCTAGTTTGATACTAGATTGGGATTATGGATTCCCCTCAACCCTAGGTCTAGGCTTCTATTTATAGACTTCCTAAACCCTAGGTCTAGATTTGAAATTACAATTCCCTCCAAAAGTTTGTTGAGGAGCTTCTAGAATTAGTTTGTTAGGAGCTAGCTTAGGCTTTAAGCTAGGATTAATTAAGCTTAGAAACCCTAGTTTGCTGATCTGGCAAAAGCCTCTGGAGTCTTCTAGAACTTGACATGTCTTTCTGAAGTGTGGGCCCTAAGAGAAGCATAGTACACTGAAAATTTAGGGCTGACGTGGCAAGACCGCCGCGGAACCGCGGCGCAAGGCGGCTCCGGCCGCGGTTCCGCGGCCATGTTGGCTCCTTGGGGCTTGGGTTTCTTCTGTGGTCTTGGGCTAATATTTGGAGCTTTATCTGATATGTTGAATTATATTTTGCCCTTTGGATTGCTACCAGATCTTAAAACTTGGAGTTGGTGTAATTTATCAGCTCAATTTGATCCTGCAATTTCCTGCACAAATTTTGAAACTAGTGTTGCACAATATAGGGATGATGCGATGCCATGAAATGCAGTCAATTTCCTTTATAGTGCCGGTTTTAGAGTCTAACACATGCAATCTGATATTTAACGACTGATTTGCTAATATGTGAAATATGAATACCATACACTTATAAATGAATGCAAATGATAGGGAAATTGCCGGTTAAAAGATGCAGTATTTTCGACTGATCAGTTCACGAGGGGACATCGAGGCGAATGCGGATGGCATAAGTGTACGTCGTATTTATCGGTGATGTTTAGGTGACATAAATGAAGGGACTTCATTAATATGATTAATGAAAGAAAAGAAACCTAAAAGATGTTGTAGAATCGAATTTTCAAAAAAAGGTAGCTACGGTTCTTGCTTTGCATCGCGGTGTTCCTTGTAGAACATCCTGCACCTTATTCGATAAGGAAAGGGCTGAGATCCCTTCACCGGGAGTGACCCTTTTAGCATTAACTGGCAGATGCTACACCCCTCTGTTTGTCTTTTGATTGCTTTTGGAGTTTTTGCTTTGCATAGTGATATATATGATATATCCTACACCTTATTCGATGAGGAAAGGGCCGACGATCCCTTCACCGGGAGTGACCCCTTTAGCAAAACTAGAAAAGCATAAAAAACACTCCATTTTAAAATTATTTGATTCTACAACGATATCAAGTTCATTACGCAAAGGGTTTTCATAAAAACCTGTCGTAGCCCTCCGTCATTTCAGACAAGTCCTACTTAGTATTCGTGCTACGTTTGTTGGCCAGCGTCAAGGCGTAGTGTGCGGTAGCTAACTAGTATTTATCTGTTTATGCATATCATGCAGATTGGATTAGGGTAGTCGTGCGACTTCGTTGGCCTGCGTCAAGGGTCGTGCGGGTGGGTTTAATTCAATCAAAAAATGACGGGTTGAACTTTACTAGTGCACTGTGGTTTGTTGGCCTGTGTCAAGGTCATGGGACGCTAAGGGCAAAATATTATCGGGAATTTCAAGTGTTGAAATTTGCAATGAGATTGCATACCTTCTATGAGATAGTTGGATCCCGATACCTGCTGCGAGTAAGAGTTACTCCTGGGAGAGTTTTACACATTACAATTAGTCGATCAAGTAGGTGTCTAGAAATGTGTTAACGGGGTTACGCCTCTGGGAAAACGAGGTTTAAATTAATTAGGTCCGTGCGAAAGCACGGGGAACCACCCTCAAAGTACCGACACTGGCCTGGCTGAAAGATTGGCGAACTTGTAGCGTGTAATTAATCCCGGCTAGTCTTTCTTTTTAGGGTTTGAAAGAAGATTTGATTAAAACAGTGGGAGACATCCTGATTAGATATATTAGATAACCAATCTAATCTTGCAAGAACATACACTGAGTGTTTTCTTCTCTCTCTCTCCAGGTAGCGACCATATCACGCCTTAATCAAGATAATAATACGGATATATTGACCGAACCCGCTTGTTATACTGAGCTGGGGAACGTTGGGCCCGCTCCAACTTATAATTGTTATAAGACATAGCAGGAAATTGGGGAATACCAGATTTTCCGTGCTGCCCAAAAGAAGAAAGTGCATGCTGATGCATCATCTTCGGGTGTGTTCATTACAGAGAACTGTTTATCAGTATCCTTTACGTCCTGGGTATGAGATACCGGATCAGGATCCCGCATATGTAATCTGTTACATGGGCTACAGAAAGGTAGAGAACTGAGAATGGGTGATAAGTTTCATGAGACAGAAAACGGTGCAAATGTTGCAGCCAAGTCTGTTGGTCACTATCACCTTGTATTACCAGAATACATTGATTCTGAACAAATGTTATTAGATACCGAACCTGATATACAACATCATATCAGTCTCTTTATTAGTAAAGAAGGATATAATTTTGTATTGTTGGATAATGTTTTGAACATTTCCTATATCAAGAGTTGATCGGTTCAGGCACGTTATCTAAAATCATTGACGTTCTAAATCAAACTACAGATCTTTGTATACAGAACACACACGAGAGGAAGAGTTCAGAAATAAACGAATCCTTCTTGAGGCATTGTAGACTAGGTCATATCAATGCGACCCGACTGGCTGAAGTTACATTAAGATGCATATTTAAATTTTTTTGAATTTACATCTAGTGAAACTTGCCGGTCATGTCACAAAGATAAGATGACCATAGCTTTGTTTATTGGAAACAGAGAAAGAGTTAGTGAACTTTTGGGATTGATACATGCTGATGTATGAAGGTCCCCTGTCTACATATGCCAATACCGGTTCTTTTTACTTCATTACATTCTCTGATAATATCTCAAGATTCAGACATATGTTCCTGTTGAAACACAAGTGCGAACCTTTTGAGATATTCATAGAATATAAGTTAGAAGTAGAGAACCAAAATACGGGTTTAAGTATTATGTCCTTTGATGAGATCATGGAGGAGAATACTTGAGCACGGAACTCCTGGACTATTCAAAAGGATAATGAGATTCTCTCTCAGCATTACTCCTCCGTATACACCGCAGCACGTCGGTGTATCGGGGCGGAGCAATAGCACCCTATGAGATATGGTGTGCTCTATGATGAGTACTACTGAGTTTCCTATTTCCTTTTGGGAGTTAAGCACTTAAGAAGTTGCATACCTATTGAATAAGGTTCAAATCAAATCAGTTGCCTACCACTTCATATGTGATATGGAAAGGGAAGAGCCCACATCTTAAGTTTGTTAAGATTTGGGGTTGTCCGTCCTATGTCTAAAAGCAAAATCCGGACAAGCTCGAGGCAAAGTCTGTTATGTAGAACTGAAAAGGCCTATACAAACTACAGCAGATGATTTGATAGAACCAAAGGATTCAATAGTAACCAACGAACCTCAGCCTCACCGCCGATCTAGTAGGATTCCTCACCCACGTGAGAGATACTTCAGTTTCTCTATGACAGTGGGAGCGAGGATTGCATCATGAGATGATGACCCAACTAGTTTCGAGCTGACCATCAGGAGTGAGACTCTGTAAGAATGGCTGGATGCTTATCGATCTAAGATGGAATCCTTATACACCAACAAAGTATGGACTTTGGTTGCTTTATCTGAAGGGTTAAATCCCCATCAGGAGCAAGTATATCATGAGAAGATTACTTTGTGTACATGGAAAAGTTGAGACTTTCAAAGCTAGACTTGTTAAAGCTTTTCATCATTAACCAGATATGGATTATGATGAAACCTTTTCTAAGTAGCTATGCCTATGTCCATCCAGATTCTACTTGCCACGGCTACATACTATGACTACGATATCTAGCGGTTGGGTGTCATGACTTCTTTTCTAAATGATGTTTTAGAAGAGAGCGTCTATAAGTACATAGCCAGAGGGCTTCGTAGACAGTGGGAGCAGCGGAAACGTGTGCAAGATATTTTATGTGATAAAGCAGGCATCGCGGAGTTGGAACGTCTGTTTTGATGTAGTATTCAAAGAGTTTGACTTCATAAAAATGGTAGATGAACCTTGTATATAAAAAAAGGTAGTAGAGAGTATGGTGGTGATCCTCGTAGAGTACGTGGATGACATACTCTTGATAGGGAAGGAGTTTCCTATGCAACGCTCGGTCAATCTCCGCTTATCACAAGTATTCTCCAGATAGGATCAAAGTGATACCTCCTAAATCCTGGGTTTTTGGATCTATGAGATAGATCTAATTGAATGTTAGGATACTCACTAGTTGTAGTGAGATGGTATCAATCGATCCTGGGGAGAATCACTAAAAAGGTTCCAGGGTGATAAAGACGACTGAATGTCAGTCGCAGGCTTTGTCTTTACCCTTAGTGGAGGGACGGTATGTTGGAAGAGTTCCAAGCTAGATACCGTGACATACTAGACAATTAAAGGCAAGATACATCGTTACCAAGGATGCTACCAAAGAAGTAGTCTGGATATATATAAGTTCATGAGATGAACTTCGTTCCTACCATTCTGTGACAATGGAGTTGTGGCTTTAGCCAAGGAACTACCGTCCCATCAGAAATCCAGATATGATTCTTAGGCAGTATCACCTGATCATGGAGATGTTTGATCACCACGGGATCGAGGTCAGAAGAGTAGTCTCAGAGGACAATACGGAGGATCCACTCACAAAGGCCTTTTCTCCAGTAAAGACTTTTATGGGATGGTTGAGTATGAGATACTTCAACCACAGCGAATTGTTGGGTATGTGATACCACAACAGATGGCCCTAGTGCGAGTGAGAGATTGTTAGTTATATGTATGCCCTAGAGGCCATTACTGTACATACGATGTATATTGTAGTAGATGCTGGAACATATATAGGGAGGACTTTCTTGCTCGACACGATAGTATGCTATCTGGTTACTCTTTACCTTAACGTGTACACTGATTGTCTCTCTGTTACATGTTGGTAAAGCCCTTAGGATATGTACTCGACTACTGGGACTAGGATGAGATCATACTAGTGGGGCCACGTTAGTCTACGAGTACATCCTATAACTGTTCATAGTCGAGGGTGTATCGAGACAGGGCATCGATACACCAGAGTAGACTAGCGTATACGCATCTTGACCCATATGATGGGCGATGGATGATCCCATATCCATCGTTGTTTGACATCAAGGATGGTGTACGGGTGCTCAGTGGAGACTGGGTACACTGGACGGACTAGCCGAGAACTCCCAGAGGGTATTATACCTTACGTCAGATGGCAGTTCTCCGGTGACACTGGTACAAAGTAGTCTGTTGACCCGAGATCGTCATAGAGTTTTGTGTGATTCCCACTGTGCTTTGATTTCCACCTTACCACGTCCAAGAGGGCATGCAAAATGGTGGTTTTTGGGTACAATCCTGAATCACATGGAGGCAATGAGCGATAGGAGGGGATTCGTCTCTCCCGCTATAGGGAGTTGATGTTGCGTTGTGTTCGATTGGCTATAACCGGAAATCCCTGGCCAGGGTTGCTGAGATTTACTGGTAAATGTTATCAGTAGTTTCTCGAACTGTTATAGATCTCATATCGACACGACTTATCGAGCTACTGGGGTCTGACGTTTACCACCCCTAGGAGAGATATGCGACATATCAGACGACGAGACCGGACTGTACGGGAGTGTTACTGATTGGATTCGCAGGAGAACTAGCGGGCTTGCTTGTTGATCTTCTGATCGCTCAATACCCGGGTGGCCGTTACGTTTAGCACACCGCTTGCGTCTTGTGGGTGTTTGATATGATCATCACCTACTGCCGGCATATTGACGAGTCTTTAGAGTTCTACACAGGGGTTTCCTGGCTCAAGTGAAATGGAGTAGGAGAACATATGTGATATGTGCGGGACCGAGATTAATACGATATGAGATACCGTATTCTATTCTCGCGATTCGTGACATTGATCGGTTGTATGTGATATAGCCGGGTTATCGGATCAAGTGTTGATTCGATAAGTTCTTGCACATGATATTAGTCGGTTATAGCCGGATTATTAAATCAAGAGTTGATTTAATAATTTAATGCATAATTTTATATTTGATATATTACATTGCATTAACTAGTATTTGCTCACTTATGATTTATTTTCTCACTAGATTGTGCGCATTGTTTATATATGATATATGCAAGTGTACATGTTTGTATCATGCTTGATGACACATCAAAGTTGGATGTATGAGACTCATACCAAGATTAGGGTAAAGATTAGGGTTATTGTTTTATCTTAAGATTTAACAAAAGGGTTTAACTTAGTCAAAGTAATCAAGCTTGAAGAAGCTTGGAGAAGCTTTGACAAAGTCCACTCTTTTGTCATTTCTTTTGATATTCTTTAACCTAACCTTCAACCTAAAGCCTTGGTTAATTCTCTACATAAGTTAAGCATGAGGGCTTAACTCAACCATGGTGCCATTATTTATTGGATAAGTTTTCATTTGGATGGATAATTCATTATTCTTTTCTTCTTCTTCATCATCATCAAGCTCCATCCAAAAGCTTACTAGCTCCAATGGTGCCATGAGTAAAAGAGTGAGAAAATCAATTCTAAAGTGAGCCCACTTCCTAATTCTTCATCCTCTACCACTTGCCATGTAGTAGAGTGTGTTCTCTTCACAAAGTTCATGACCTAGTGAAGGAATAGCTTGAGTTAGTGTCTCCCCGACGTAGATCATCTTCGGCCTCGAAGTCATCGTAGAAAGCACGTTCGTTCTTCTCGTGGAGCTTCTCTAGAGTCCGGAGTTCATGATTACAGCGATGGGGACGTCTACATGGAGCTAATGAAGTGAAGGACCGGATCTACAAAGGTTGTAATCCCTTTCACTTGTAGTTAAAGTAGTTAACATGCAAGTTTTCGCCTAAACCCTAGTTTAAAGATCCGTATTAGAGTTGTTCGGCACGGCTAAAATTTTAATCGGGCATGGTTGATGCCTCGTAGACCCTCATGAGCGTGCCTAGTAACCCTACAATTGCAGTATAGGAATTTCATTTCCTATCAAGAGTATGTCGTCCACGTACAATACGAGGAAGACAACCTTACTCTCTGCCACCTTCTTATAGATACAAGGTTCATCTACGTTTTTGACGAAATCAAACTCTTTGATAACGACGTCAAAGCAAATGTTCCAACTCCGCGATGCTTGCTTTAATCCATAAATGGATTAAAGCAGCTTGCACACCTTCCTGCTGCTCCCACAATCTACGAAGCCCTCTGGCTGAGTCATGTACACGCACTCTTCTAAATCACCGTTTAGAAAGGCGGCCTTAACATCCATTTCCAGATTTCGTAGTCATGATATGCATCGATGGCAAGCATGATCCGGATGGATTTAAGCATAGCCACTGGAGAAAAGGTTTCGTCATAGTCCACACCTGGTCTTTGACGAAAACCCTTTGCAACAAGTCTAGCTTTGAATGTCTCCACTTTCCCATCTACACCAAGTTTTTTCTTGAAGATCCACTTGCTCCCAATGGGTTTAACCCCTTCAAGAGCATCTTCCAAAGTCCACACTTTGTTGGTTTACATGGATTCCATCTTGGACCGCATTGCATCCAGCCATTTCACTGATTCCCCATTCGTGATGGCCTGCTCGAAGCTAGTTGGGTCATCATCAACCATGATGCAATCCTCGCTCCCACCATTCATGAGAAAACCTTAGTATCTCTCTGGTGGGTGAGGAACCCTACTAGATCGGCGGAGAGGCTGAGGTTCGTTGGGAACTACAGAATCCTCTGGTTCCACTAAATCTTCAGTTATAGTTTGTGTATCTAGAACCTCTTCCAGCTCTACCACTTTGCCACTAATTTCTTTTACAAGAAATTCTTTCTCTAAAAAGGTGGCATGTTGAGCAACAAACACGTTTTTTTCCTCACTGTGGTAGAAAAAATACCCATATGAGTTCTTTGGATATCCCACAAACTTGACAAGAACTGACCGTGCCTCGAGTTTGTCCGGATTTTGTCTTTTGACATAGGCCGGACAACCCCATATCTTAACTCGTTTATGATATGGCCTCTTCCCACTCCATATCTCATATGGTGTAGTAGGTACAGATTTAGATGGAACTTGATTCAATAGGTATGCTGTTGTCTCCAGCGCATACCCCCAGAAGGAAATATGTAACTCAGTTGTGCTCATCATAGAGCGCACCATATCTAATAGGGTGCGGTTCCTCCGTTCAGATACACCGTTGTGCTGTGGTGTATATGGAGGAGTCTGCTGAGAGAGAATCCCATTCTCTTTTAGGAAGTCCAGGAATTCATTGCTCAAGTATTCACCTCCTCGATCAGATCGAAGGATTTTAACACTTTTCCCGGTTTGGTTCTCGACTTCTTGTTTATATTCTCTAAATTTCTCAAAAGCTATTGATTTGTGTTTCTCAGGAACACATATCCGAATCTAGAGAGATCGTCAGTGAATGTAATGAAGTAGGCAGAACCATTCCTGGCATGTGTAGACATGGGGCCGCATACATCACTATATACCAGTCCCAAGAGTTCCGTAACTCTCTCTCCGTGTCCCGTAAACGGAGTTTTGGTCATCTTTCCTTTGAGACATGACTGGCAAGTGTCATTACATGAAAATTCAAACGGATTCAAATATCCATCCTTTTGCAACTTAGCTAATCGTGTCGCATTGATGTGACCCAGTCTACAATGCCACAAGAAGGATTCGTTCATCTCTGAACTCTTTCTCTTGTGTGAGTTTGTTATGCTCAAAACTGTTGATTGATTTAGAACATAAATGCCATTGCACATCGTGCCTGATCCAACAAACTTTTGGTTTAGAAAAATGTTCATAACATTAACCTGTAATACAAAATTATATCCTTCTTTACTCAACAAAGAAATCGATATAATGTTGCATATCAGGTTCGGCATGTAATAGCAATCGTTCAGAATCAATGTATTACCAGTTGGCAATACAAGGTGATATTCCCCTACGGTTTTAGCTGCAACAATTGCACCATTTCCAACCCTTATGTCTTTATCACCTTCTCCAAGTTCTCTACCTTTCCTAAGCCCATGTAACTGATTACATATATGGGATCCTGACCCGGTATCTAATACCCAGGACGTAGAGGAAATGGAGAAACAGTTCTCTGTATCGAACACACCCGAAGAAAATGCATCAACATGTACTTTCTCCATTCGGGTGGCATGGGAATCCTGGTATTCCCCTATATCCCGTTTAGTCTTATAACTTTTATAAGAAAGAACGGAACCAACGTTTCCCAGCACAGTATAACATGCGGGTTCGGTCAATACATTCATATTATTATCTTGATTAAGGCATGATATGGTCGCTACTTAGAGAGAGAGAGAAGAAAACACTTTAGCGTATGCTCTTGCAAGATCAGATTGGTTATTATTTTATCTAATCCGGATGGCTCCCGCTGTTTTTTATCAAATCTTCCTTCAAACACTAAAAGGAAAGACTAGCCGGGATTAATTACACCCTAAACCTTCGCCAATCTTTCTGCCAGGCAAGTGACGGTACATTGAGGGAGGTTCCCCGTGCTTTCGCACGGACCTAATTAAAGTAAACCTCGTTTTCCCAGAGGCGTAAGCCCGTTGACACCTTTCTAGACACCTACTTGATCGGCTAATTGTCCTGTGTAAAACTCTCCCAGGAGTAACAATTACTCACAGTGGGTATCGGGATCCAACTATCTCATAGAAGGTATGCAATCTCATTGCAAATTTCAACACTTGAAATTCCCGATAATGTTTTGCCCCAAACGATCTATGACCATGACAAGGTCAATAAACCATAGACCGTAAGTTAAGTTCAACCCGTAATTTCTTGATTGAATTAAACCCACTCGCAGGACCCTTGACAAGGTCAACAAGGCAGTACGACTACCCTAATCCAATCTGCATCATATGCATAAGTAGATAAATACTGGTCAGCTACCGCACACTGCGACTTGACAAGGTCAACAAACGCAGAACGAATACTAAGCAGGACTTATCTGAAATGACGGAGGGCAACGATAGGTTTTTCTAAAAACCTATTGCGTAATGAACATGATATCATTGTAGAATCGAGTGAATTTTGAAATGGAGTGATATTGAGGCTCTCATTAGTTTTGCTAAAGAGGTCACTCCCGGTGAAGGGATCTTGGCTCTTTCCTTATGGAATAAGGTGCAGGATATATCATATATATCACTATGCAAAGCAAAACTCTAAAAGAAATCAAAAGACAAACCGAGTTTTGTAGAATCTGCCAGTTTTGCTAAAGAGGTCACTCCCGGTGAAGGGATCTCGGCTCTTTCCCCGTTGAATAAGGTGCGGGATATATCATATATATCGCTATGCAAAGCAAAAACTGTAGCTACCCTTTTTGAAAATTTAATTCTACAACATCTTTTTGGTTTCTTTTCTTTCATTAATCACATTAATGAAGTCCCATCATTTAAGTCACCTAAACATCACAGATAAATACGAAGTACACTTATGCCATCCGCATTCGCCTCGATGTCCCCTGGTGCACCGTTGGGTTAGGTAACTAACGGCAGAGCGGGGCAGGGCTAGCGCGGGTGTAAAACATAAGTAACGTCTATATAATATATCATATATACTATATACAGTATTTATCGCATCACATCACATGATCACATCACAGATATCGCAGCAGAAAAAACATATGAAACATTGGATATACTAGGACGTCCGTGTTTTATTTTGAGCCTATATAAAACAAGGATTCCACGGTCGCGATGAATAGCCAAACCCACACCCCTAGACCCCTACGAGAGCGGCAAGCAACCCTTCCAATTCTAGAGTTAGGAGACCCGGACTCGACTCCTCGAGTTGGTCTCCCACTGGACTCCAGAACCCGGTTACTTGTGCTCTCCTCCTTGGGTCTATCCTAGTGCAGAAAAGTAAATAATATACAAATGGTGACATCGACCTCATCCCGGAAGTGCCCCAATAAAAGAATATTACATACATTTAATTTTATATGAATGAAAATAAAAACTCTCATCTCACATAAAAACCCCGGCTATTCAGAACGCGACGATCCAATAAAACATATCCAGCAACACATAACATCACATGTCATCAACGTAAGTAAATATACGTATCCCAATTGTCGTTGACATATAGCAACGAAACCGGCGATATCACATATTACACTTACTATCGCAGAAAAGAAAGTGTAAAACTACAACATTTGGAATCCACAATCTCTTTAGACATCGTAAATCCGAAATATCACATACTTCGCATTTCATGCCTAACTGTATGAATTCCGCATATTGTATCACATTCCAGATAAATAGACAGTATTAAACTTTCCGATCGAATAATCAAATACCCAAGATTTCCTAAATAGCTCAACACTTGAGCGAAGTTCAAAAAATTTCAGAATACGTCACAGTAGCAACGGTCCAGCCGTAGAAGGGTCAAGCCAACGCCTCACATGTGGCACGCCGTACTGCCCCAAACCCTAAGGTTCAAAAGGTAGTTCAAGATGGTCACATAATCGAGTTAAGGTTTGTTGTCTTCTAGAGGGTCCATCGCATTACTTACACGTTTTTCCGAAAGATTTAAACCCGAGAAAAAATCAACACTTGAAAGTTTTTCGTGCCGGGAATAATTGAGTTAATAATATCCGTTCGAACATTTTAATACTTTCTAAATTATCCGGAATAACAAAACAAAATTAGATTCTCCGATCGAATCGACGATCACAAAATAAATCCAAAAATTACTCAAGACTTGAGTCATAATAAAAATACCCAGAAAGATGCAGGAATGGTAGTGGATATTACTGCATGAAGAACCGTCCCCAATACTCCTTTTCTGCCGCGGAACTGCCGCAAATGGTGGCTTAGTGCCGCGGTTCCGCAGCCACGTAGAGGCATTGAGGGCTCGTTTTTCATGGTAACCCTTAGAATTCCCTGCTGATTTTTTTAGGTATTTTTAATTCAGAAAAAACCCAGTTTTTAAAAAATGTACAGAGAGGGGGTTATCTTGACGTTTCCGGGTTCGTTCGGGGTTTTAACTTCGTTAACACATCGCCTAATGCTCTAACAAAGCTCTGATACCATTGTAGGGTTACTATGCACACTAACAATATTCTACAACTCATCAAACATGCCCGATTAAAATTTTAGCCGTGCCAAATAACCCTAAACAAGATCGTCGCTAGATTATTAGGGTTTCACGAGCTAGTAAACTACATTTACAACTAATTGAATACGAAATACAACCTTTGTAGATCGGTCCTTCACTTCTTTAGCTCCTTGTTGAAGTCCCTTCGCTGCGATCGTGGTTCTCCCGTACCCTTGCATGGCTTTACGAGGCGAAAGACGCGTCCTTGCTTAAAGTCTTCGAGGCCGAAGATGATCTACGTCGAGGGGATGCCAACTCAAGCTTCTACATCACTAACTTGAGAATTAGTGAAGCAAACACCCTAAACTAAAGTGCTGGTCTAGTAGAGGATGGAGAAATAGGAAGTGGGTTCTCTTTAGAATTTTATTTCTCACAATCTTTCTCACTTTGGATCAAACCCTAGCATGCTTTTTCTTTTCAACAATGAAGAAGAAGATGAACAAAAGAAAGAGATGAGGGTAATGATCAAGTGAGTAAGCTAACCATGGTGAGTGAGTATCATATACTAACTCTTGTAGAGACATAACCATGGCTAATGCTTATGTTTGGGTTAACAAATATCCATGGTAAAAACAAACTTATTGGACTTAGTCAATGCATCTACAAGCTTCCACAAGCTTCATGCATTGTGCTAATCCTCCACTAATTTTGTAATTACTTTAAATATAAAAACCCAACATAAAAAATAGCATGGTGTAAGTCTCATACACCAAGTCATGTGTATCATCAACCATGATACAAAAAGAAAACACAATTTTATTATATATCATATATATATTAAAGTTGTGTACATGTGATAAAAAACCTAAAGTGAACAAGTGTTAGTTAATGTAAACTAGTATATCAAATATAAAATTATACAATAAATTATTAAATCAACACTTGACTTAATAATCCGGTCATATCACATATAACCGACTAACATCCAATGTATCGACTTATCGAATCAACACTTGATTCGATAACCCGGCTATATCATATATAACCGACCGATACAAAAAGTCGCGAGAATAGAATACGTTGTCACATACACGCATTATTCTCGGTCCCGCACATATCACATACGTGCTCCTATTTCGTTTTTCCTGAGCCAGTAAAACCTCTATGTAGGATTCTAAAGACTCGTCAATACACCGGCAGTAGGTGATGATCACATCAAGCACCCACAAGCCGTCAGCGGTACTAGCTGGACGTAACGGCTACCCGGGTATTGAGCGATCAGAAGATCAACAAGCAAGCCCGCTCCAACTCCTGTAGAAGCCTACCGGTAACACTTCCCGTACAGTCCGGTCTCCTCGTCTGATATGTCGCATATCAAGTCTAGGGGTGGTAAAAGTCAAACCCCAATAACCGATAAGTCGTGCCGATATGAGGCTCATAATGGGTCAAGAAACTACTGGTAACACTTACCAGTAAATCTTTAATCAGCCCTGGCCAGGGACTTCCCTGTTACGGCCAATCGAGCACAGCGCAACATCAACCCCCAATACAGGGAGAGACGAAACCCCTCCTATCGCTCATTGCCTCCATGTGACTCGGGACTGTACCCAAAAACCACCGTTTTGCACGCCCTCGTGGACGTGGTAAGGTTGAAATCATAGCACAGTGGGAATCACACAAGACTCTATGACGATCTCGGGTCAACAGACTAACCTGCACAAGTGTCACCAGAGAACTGCCATCTGACGTGAGGTATAATACCATATGGGAGTTCTCGGTGAGTCCGTCTAGTGTACCCAGTCATCACTGAGCACCCATATACCATCTCTGATGTCAAACACCAATGGATATGGGATCATCCATCGCCTATCTCATGGGTCGAGAAGCGTATACGCTAGTCAACTCTAGTATATCGATGCCCTGTCTTGATACACCCACGACTAGGGACTTTTAAGGATGTACTTATGGACTACCATGTCCCCACTAGTATGATCCGCATCATAGTCCACGTAGTCAAGTACACATCCTAAGGGCTTTACCAACATGTAACTATAAGACAGTATAAAGAGACTTGTATACATGTTAAGATAAAGAGCAACCAGATAGCATACTATCTTGTCGAGCAAGAAAGTCCTCTCTATATATTTCCAAGCATCCAATATAATATACATCATCTGTACAATACTGGCATCTAGGGCATACATACAACTAACATAACTTATGACAAGTTGGGCTATGTCCTTACTACAAAAGCCCCCGCCGTCCTAGGCCCAGACTCCAGTGTCGCGGACAGGAAAATCCGTAAGACCTGGGAGATTGACTGTGAGAAGGCCAAATGCCTCGTGCTTGCCTTTATGGACAATGAACATCAGAGGAGGCATGAGAATATGGACCTAGAATCCATATTCCTCCATACAAAGGAATTATATGGAGAGCAATCTCGTATCGCAAGATACGAGACCTCGAAGAAACTGTTTCAAGCGAGGTTGGCCGTCGGATCATCTGTCGGGGAACACGTCCTTAAGATAATTGGCTACATTAAGGAGCTCGCAGACCTCGGGACCACGTTAGAGAATGAGTTGTATTCAGACTTGATTCTCCTATCCCTTCCTTCCACCTACGCCCTGTTAATTTTGAATTTTAATATTCAAAGTAAAGAAGTTGAGCTTCCAGAACTTCTCAACATGTTGAGGAGTGCTGAGGGCACCCTGCAGAAAGCAAGGGAATCGCCCGCTCTATTTGTTGGTGGTACTTCTTCTTCCAGGTCCAAGGCAAAAGCCAAAGGGAAGAAGAAGAAGGCCCCACCAAAGCGAGAGGCGGTGTTGGTAAGGTGGAAGCAAAAGGAAAAGAAAAAGTTGGGGGGCAGACTGTAGGGAAGGAAGAATGCTTTTACTGTCACAAGAAGGGCCATTGGAAGAAGGATTGCAGGGCCTGGAAAACCCAGAAATCGGGAGCGAAGCAGGTTATGGCTTCGGCTTCAGGTGTGTATGTTATTGAAAACTGTCTGTCAATCAACTCTACTTCCTGGGTATTGGATACCGGTTCGGGATCTCATATCTATAGTTCTTTGCAGGCACTGAGAAGCCGTAGAGTTTTGAAGGCGGGTGATATGACCCTCAAAGTTGCAAACGGAGCAAGCATGGATGCTATGTCCGTGGGGGAATATCACTTCGGATTGACTAATGGACATGTTTTGGTTTTGCGCAACTGTTATTATGTACCTAGTTTGACTTGTAATATCATATCAGTATCTTTAATGTCTAAAGAAGGTTATGATTTTGCATTTGTAAGCGATGTCGTAAACATCCACCTTAATCATAACTTGAATGGGTCGGGTACATTAAACAACGGTATATACGTATTAAACAAACCGCATATTTTCAATGTCCAGAATACACAAAAAAGAATGTCTCCAGAAATTAATCATGCTTTCTTATGGCATTGTAGACTGGGTCACATCAATTAAACACAGTTGACTAAATTTCATAAAGAAGGGTATTTGGATCTGTTCGAATATCAATCTTATGCAACTTGTCAATCTTGTCTCAAAGGAATGATGACAAAGACTCCATTCACTGGACAAGGAGTAAGAGCAAGCGAGCTCTTGGGAATCATACACAGCGATGTGTGTGGTCCAATGTCTACACATGAACGAAGCGGTTATTCTTACTTCATTACTTTTACGGATGATTTCTCAAGGTACGGACATGTCTTCCTGATGAAGCATAAATCCGAGGCTTTTGAGAAATTCCAGGAATATAAGAATGAAGAAGAAAAACAAACCGGCGGAAGTATCAAAAGACTTAGATCTGATCGAGGTGGTGAATACTTAAGTGCCGAATTCCTGGCTTACCTAAAAGAGAATGGAATTCTCTCTCAGCTTACTCCCCCATACACTCCACAACACAATGGTGTATCGGAGAAACGGAACCGAACCCTATTGGATATGGTGCGTTCTATGATGAGTAAGGCTGAGTTACCGCATCATTCTGGGGCTATGTACTAGAATCAGCTGCATATCTTCTAAACAAGGTTCCTACCAAAATTGTGCCTACCACACCATTTCAGATGTGGAGTGGGAAGAAACCCTATCTTCAATATCTGAAAATATGGGGATGTCCGGCTTCTTTCAAAAAGCAGCATGCGGACAAACTCGAGGCACGCTCAGTACTGTGTAAGTTTGTTGGATACCCAAAGAACTCCAGGGGGTATCTTTTCTATCACGCAGAGGAACAAAAGGTTTTTGTTTCTCGCCATGCCCACTTTCTAGAACACCTGTTCTTCGAAAAGGAAACTAATGGGAGCACAATAGAAATGGAAGAAATTCCAGAACCACAAGCTATTACTGAAAGCATTATGGAACCAGAAGTTTCAAAAGAACAGGACATTCCCACACCTCTCCGCAGGAGTAGTATGTTTTCTCATCTGCCCGAGAGATACTACGGATTTCTCATAGACGGGAATAGAGAGGATTGCATCATTGACAATGATGAGCAAACTAGCTTCCAGCAAGCCATTTAGAGCTGAGACTCGGTAAAATGGCTAAATGCAATGCGGACCGAGATGGAGTCCATGTACACTAACAAAGTGTGTACTTTAGACTTTGCTCCAGAAGGGGTAAAACCCGTTGGCTGCAAATGGATCTTCAAAAAGAAGATTAGTGTAGATGGACAGGTTGAAACCTATAAGGCTAGACTTGTAGCAAAAGGTTTTCGTCAAAAACCTGGTTTGGACTATGATGAAACCTTTTCTCCAGTGGCTATGCTCAAATCCATTCGGATTATTATTGCCATTCCCGCCTTCTATGATTATGAAATCTGGAAGATGGTCGTAAAGACGGCTTTCCTTAATGGACATTTGGAAGAGTGCGTCTATATGGATCAGCCAGAAGGTTTTAATCAGAGTGGGAGCAGCGAAAAAGTGTGCAAGCTCCTTAAGTCCATTTATGAACTAAAGCAGGCATCGCGGAGTTGGAACATCTGTTTTGATGAAACAGTCAAAGACTTCGACTTTATCAAAAATCCAGATGAACCATGCTTATATAATTAGATTGTAGGGAGAATTGTTGTGTTCCTCGTATTATACGTAGACGACATTCTCTTGATAGGTAATGACATTCCTACCCTACAATCTGTCAAAAGATTCTTATTACAAAGGTTCTCTATGAAAGACATGGGTGATGCCTCTTACATACTGGGGATCCGGATCTATCGTGATAGATCAAAGAGGATGTTGGGACTTTCACAGTCCAGGTATATCGACACCATACTGAAAAGATTCAGTATAGAAGATTCCAAACGCGGTAACCTACCGGTTTGTCACGGAGTCACCCTTTCCAAAGAGATGTCTCCCAAGACTGATTTGGAAAGGGATCGCATGTCTATTATACCCTACGCTTTTGCAGTAGGCTCTATAATGTATACGATGTTGTGTACCAGACCAGATGTAGATTACGCACTAAGCGTGGTAAGCCAGTATCAGTTAGACAAAGGAGAGAACCACTGGATAGCGGTAAAGAACATTCTCAAGTACCTGAGAAGGACTAAGGATATGTTCTTGGTGTATGGCGGAAAAGACCTCCAGATCGACGCTTTTGCTGACTCCAGCTTCCAGAGCGATAAGGATGACTCCAAGTCCATGTCGGGTTACGTCTTCACCCACAACGGAGGGACGGTATGTTGGAAAAGTTCCAAACAAGATACCGTTGCCGACTCAACTATGGAAGCGGAGTATATTGCTGCTTCTGACGCCGCAAAAGAAGTAGTCTGGATGAGAAAGTTCTTAACAGATCTTCAGGTGGTTCCATCCATTGTTGGTCCAATACCTCTGTATTGTGACAACAACGGGGCTATAGCTTTAGCAAAGGAACCAAGGTCCCATCAATAGTCCAGACACATCTTGGGGCGGTATCACCTGATCAGGGAGATCATGGATCGCCGGGAGATCGAGGTTCGGATAATTGCAACAGAGAACAACACTGCAGATCCATTCACAAAGGATATTTCTCAGACACAGTTCGAGAGGCTATTCGAGATGATAGGTCTGCGATATGCCAGTACATGGCCCTGGTGCAAGAGGGAGATTGTTAGTGTATATGCCCTAGAGGCCATTACTGTATCATACTAGTTTGTATATTACTTAATGGAAGCTTAGGATATTCATAGTTGTAATAACATTCTTGCTCAAAATAGTAGTATGCTACTTGGTTTGTTTCTACTTCAATATGTACATATGTTTCTTTTAACATATTACCTATGCATATTAGTAGAGCCCTTAGAATCTATGCTTGATTACCAGCGTTGTGATGGAACTCACACTAGTGGGGGCTGGGTAATCTACAAGTACATCCTTATACAGGTCCCTAGTCACGGGATTATCGATACAGGGCATCGATACTCCAGAGTAGACTAGTGTATCCGCTTCTCTTCCCAGCCTGGGAGATGATCTGTCCTACAGCCATCGGTACGTCGTACTGGAGATAGTATGCAGGTGCTCATTAGGTTTTGAGTTACAATGGACAGTCTCATTGGGAACTGCCGGTTGGTTATATACCTATCGTCAGATAGCAGTGTTGGTGTATATGCCCTAGAGGACATTACTGTATCATACTAGTGTGTATGTTACTTAATGGAAGCTTGGGATATTCACAGTTGTATAGACAATCTTGCTCGAAATGGTAGTATGCTACTTGGTTTGTTTCTACTTCAATATGTGCGTATGTTTCTTTTAGCATATAGCTTATACATATTAGTGGAGCCCTTAGGATCTTTGCACGAATACCAGCGTTGTGATGACAGTTACACTAGTGGGGTCTGGGTAATCTACAAGCACATCCTTATACAGGTCCTTAGTCGTAGGATTATCGAGACAGGGCATCGATACTCCAGAGTAGACTAGTGTATACGCTTCTCATCCCAGGAGGGGAGATGGTCTGTCCTACAGCCATCAGTACGTCGTACTGGAGATAGTATGCAGGTGCTCGTTAGGTTACGAGTACACTGGACATGACTCACTGGGAACTGTTGGATTGGTATTATACCTATCATCGGTTATCAGTTCCCAGGTGACATCAGTACAGCATAGTCCGTTGACATGACACTGTCACTTCGCCTCGAATGTGTTCCCACTGTTCTTAGATTACAACCCTACCACGGCTCAAATGAGTCGTGCAAACAGGTAGTAGTTGGGTGCAGTCCCGAAGCACTTGGAGGCAGTGACGGTTAGACAGGATTCGCCTCTCCCGGTATTGGGGGTTGATATCGCGCTGTGTCTAGGAGTGCCATTATACAAAGTCCCTGGCCAGGGCAAGCGAGATATACTGGTAGCGTTTCCAGTGTTATCTCAGGGTGTTCTGGGTTACACTCCGACACGACTTTTACCGCTATTAGGCGACTGACGTTTACCGCCCCCCTAGGCCAGACATGCGATACTCTCAGATGAACAGATCGGACTGTACGGAGATTGTCACATTCAGGCTCAATAGGAGTTCGGATGGGTTCACCTCATCAGTCTTCTTATCGGCATCTACCTGGGGAACATTACGTACAGCTAGTACCGCTTGCGGCCTGAGGTTAAACCCACTGCCAGGTTAGTGTCGAGTCTTTAGAGTCCCACACAGAGGGCTGTTCGCCTTTGGGAAAAACAGAGTAGAGGTCGCATGGTTTTGCGACAGGGTTCGTTCACATACACGCACTTGTGCACGTTTGGTGTCCGGGCAGTTATTACTAGCAGGATTTGGTTTAAGCCAGATCCTATTATATGTTTTGGGATTGGTTTTATCTCACTGTATTCGTGTTCCTCGGAACACGGATGCGGGTGTGTATGCACAGTCGACTGAGGCAGAGGCAGAGGATTCTCATCAGGGTTGTTGACCGTTGACTTTTTCTAAACCCTAATGAGAATGAGAAATATGATTAATAATATTAATTAAGTTTTATTGTGCCATGGTTGAGTAGAACTTTTGACTTTTGTTGACTTGTTGACTTTGTTGATCAGTTGACCATTGTTGACTAGTTGACCATCATCATTTCATTTCAAAGATGTTTCTTGTTCTTTCCAAATGCATTAAATGATGAAATGATAATGGTCATTCATAAACTAACCATCACAATTTCTTAATTATTATTATTATTATCATTATTCCAAATATGAGAGCATGGTTGTAAATTATCCTCATTCTTGCTTGCACTTTCTCTCTCATAGTTTTTGCTCATCCTCTTCCTCTCTCTCAAAGCACTCATCTCTCATGTGTTGAGAACCATGAGATCTTGAGGTAAACCACCATTAATCCTCTCTACTCATTATAGGGTTCTAGGTTTAGCAATCCAAGCACTTTAGTTACCTCTAGGTTGAGGTAGGAGCTCAAGGTAGAGGCCTTCGGGTGGATCCTTTTTCGGCAAAGAGAAGACTACGAGGAGGAGCCGTTCAAACCACTCCAAGGAGCAAGAAGAGAAGGAGTTCAAGACCAAGGTATAACCTCCTAACCGAGTAGCTAAACTCGTAGGTAGTTTGCTTGGTTTTTGTTTAGCAAAGATCCTCTAGTTTCTAGTCCATGTTGCCTTGTATAAAAAATCGTTTTTTACCTATTCCGCCTTCCCGTAAGCACTGGGGTGGGCAACGTGGACTTACAGTCGTATCAGAGCCTAGCTAAACAACAACTAGCATGTTCGCAAAGTATTTAGAATTTCGATCCGAGATAAAATCGCAAAACAAGTCAAAATCCTCAAGTTTCTGCCGATTTTTAAAACTGCTCTAAAAATAATTCCACACATCTTAAAAATCCGTGCAGGGTTTTCTGGGAACACACAAGAAAAACGAACCCACGACTCGACCATACCGCCACGGAAGTGCGGCGAAACCATGCTTTTCACCGCGGATCCGCGACCGAGTTGACTCGGCCGCGACTTGGATTTATTTCAGTGTTCTTATTTTGACGTTTTCTGATTTTTAAAATATTCTGTTTCTGCCCAGAATTTCTAGAGAACAAAGTTGTGTTTGGGGTAGTAACAGATCCGTATTTTTGATCGAAGTTCTGTTGACTTTAGCTAATTAGTTATATCTGTGATGTGATATATGCACTGAACGTCGACTAATCGCTCTACGTCGATTAGTGGGAGTTGTGCATATCTGTGATCTGTAATGTTGTTGGATTATGTATATGAACTTGTTGGATTGTCGCGGATGAATAGCCGGGGGTTGTGAGATGAGAGTTTTCTTTATCTTTCATTTGATGTAATATGTAAATTGATGTAATATTATTTTATGGCCGCACATCCGGGATGAGGTTGTAGCCGCCATTGTATATTATTTCTTTTACTGTTTTTGCTCCTAGGATAGACCCAAGGTGGGGTGTACAAACTACCGGGTACTTTGAAGTGCCGAGTGGCCTACTCACGTTGTTGAGGGAGGTTGCTTCACATCGGGTACTTGGCGGGTAGTTTGCCGCAACCGTAGAGGTCTAGGGTGGGGTTTTGCTATTCATCGCGATCGTGTAATCGGTCTTTCGTTGCAGGCTCGAACGAAACGCCGATTCCTAGCATATCCAATGTCTTCATCTGTGATCTGGAATGGCTATCATTACATCTGACGAATGTATATATCTATATATGATATCTAGTAGGTGTTGCTTATGTTTTGCATCCGCACTAGTCCAGCCCTCGCTCTGTCGTTAGTTAAGTAACCTAACGGGTGATAACGGGGCCCCGTAGCGAATGCGGATGGCATAAGCGTACGTCATATTTTCGTTGTTTTCTACAATGGTAGGATAAATTGATGGGACACATTAAATTAATGCAAGAAAATAAACCAATGTTAAAATCGTTGGGACAATTTCAAAACCCCTCGGTTTCTTTTCAAAACAACTTTTAAACGCGGAGCTCAAACCACTCCTTTTAAAAGCTATCAGGTTCCTTCGATTATATCAAGTTCACTACGTTCACGGTTTCGCCAAAACCATTCATATCCCTCCATCATTTCAGTTAAATATTTGGTAGTATTGAAGCTATGTATTTTGACCTACGCCAAGGCATAGTGATTGGTAGCTGCCGGATATTTATCTGTTGCATAGATAGATGCGTTGGTTTGAGACATTCGTACAGCCATTTTGGCCTACGTCAAGGGTATGTATGGGTGGGTTCAAATTAACATGGTAAATGATGGGTAGAACTTGACATGTGACTTATGATATTTTGGCCTACGTCAAGGTCATAAGAGCATGGAGCAAAAATCCACATCGGGAGTTTCTAAAGAAACTGAAACTTGCTAGTGCTGCATACCATTTGGAGTGTGATGATTCTGGTAGGATTCCTTCAGCCTTATCACACGATGATATTTGGATCCCGATCCTACTGTGAGTATATGCTACTCCTCGGCAAACCTTCTCACTTAACGATCAATGCTATAAACAAAGTAGGTGTCTAGAAAGGTGTTAGCGGGGCTACGCCCACAGGGAAAAGAGGTTATTTAATTAAGGAACTTCGTGAAAGCGTCGTAAAAGCTCCCTCGTAGTACCAACACTGGCATGGCTGAATGGTTAAGCAAGTATTGTACGGTGAGATTGATCCCGACTAATTCTTCTTTTTTGGTTTGAGGAAGGATTCGAGAAACAGTGGGAGCCATCCTGTTTAGACAAACTAAAAACCACTCTAAACTTGCAAGAGAATCATGCTAAACTGTTTCTTCTCTCTCCTAATTGCAGCGACCAAACATCATGACCGGACTTAAGTTACTACTAGAAAAAATACACTGACAGTTACGCCGGTCCCAGTCCCCCCTTCCACTTACGCATCCATTATAGAGCTCTACACTGACTTGATTCTCCAGTCCCCCCTTCCACTTACGCCCAGTTTATCCTAAACTTCAACATGCAGGGAAAAGAAGTTGAACTTCCGGAACTCCTCAACATGTTGAGGAGTGCAGAGGGCGCCTTGAAGAAAGTAAAGTAAACACCCGCTTTGTCTGTTGGTGGACCTTCTTCTTCTAGGTCCAAGGCGAAAGCCAAAGGAAAGAAGAAGAAAGCCTCCACCAAACCAAGGGGCGTTGTTAGTAAAGTGGAAGCCAAGGGAAAGGCCAAAATGGCAAAGGTTGCGGGACAGCTTGTGGGGATAGAAGAATGCTTTTATTGTCATAAGAAAGGACACTGGAAGAAAGATTGTAGGGCTTGGAAGGCCAAGAACCAGGACCCGAAGCAAGTTGTGGCTTCGGCTTCAGGTGTGTATGTTATTGAAAACCGTCTATCAATAAACTCTACTTCCTTGGTATTGGATACCGGATCAGGATCTAATATTTGTAATTCTTTGCCGGCACTGAGAAAGCGTAGGGTTTTGAAGGCAGGTGATATGACCCTCAGAGTTGCAAACGGAGCTGGCATGGATGCTGAGTCCGTGGGGGACTATCATTTGGGATTGTCAGATGGACATGTTTTGGTTTTACGTGATTGTTATTTTGTACCCAGTGCGACTTTTGTTATCATATCTGTATCTTTAATGTCTAAAGAAGGTTATGATTTTGCATTTGTAAGCAATGTTGTAAACATTCACCTTAATCATGTTCTGATTGGGTCGGGTACATTAAGCAACGGTATATACGTATTGAACCAACCACAGATTTTCAATGTCCAGAATACACACAAAAGAAAGTCTCCAGAAATAAATCATGCTTTCCTATGGCATTGTAGACTTGGTCACATCAATGAGAGAAGGTTGAGTAAGTTACATAAAGAAGGATATTTGGATCCGTTCGAATATCAATCATATGCAACTTGTCAATCATGTCTCAAAGGAAAGAAGACAAAGACTCCGTTCATTGGACATGGAGTAAGAGCGAGCGAGCTCTTGAGAATCGTACACAGCGATGTATGCGGTCCAATGTCTACACATGCACGAAGAGGTTATTCTTACATCATTACTTTTATGGATGATTTTTCAAGGTTCGGGCATGTCTTGTTAATGAAGCATAAATCTGAAGCCTTTGAAAAATTTCAGGAATACAAAAATTAAGTAGAAAAACAAATAGGCAAAAGTATCAAGACACTGAGATCTGATCGAGGTGGTGAATAGTTGAGTGCCGAGTTCCTGGATTACCTAAAAGAGAATGGAATTCTCTCTCAGCTTACTCCTCCATACACTCCACAACATAACGGTGTATCGGAGAGACGGAACCGAACCCTATTGGATATGGTACGCTCCATGATGAGTAACGCTGAGTTACCGCGATCTTTCTGGGGATATGCACTAGAATCAGCTGCATATCTTTTGAACCGAGTTCCAACTAAGACTGTGCCCACCACACCATATCAGATGTGGAGTGGGAAGAAACCCTATCTTTAATATCTGATGATTTGGGAATGTCCAGCTTTTGTCCAAAAGCAGCATGCAGAGAAACTCGAGGCACGCTAAGTATAGTGCAAGTTTGTGGGATACCCAAAGAACACCAGGGGGTCTCTTTTCTATCACGCAGAAGAACAAAAGGTTTTTGTCTCTCGTAATGCCCACTTTATGGAACATCAGTTCATAGAAAAAGAAATAATTGGGAGCGTAATAGAACTGGAAGAAATTCCAGAACCACAAGCTATTACTGAAAGCTTAGAAGAACTAGAAGGTTCGAAAGAACATGACATTCCTACACCGCTCCACAGGAGTAGTACACAGTCTCATCCGCCCGAGAGATACTACGGTTTTCTCATAGACGGGGATAGAGAGGTTTGCATCATTGATAATGATGAGCCGACTAGCTTCCAGCAGGCCATTCAGAGCACTGACTCGGTAAAATGGCAGGATGCAATGCGGACCGAGATGGAGTCCATGTACACCAACAAAGTATGGACTTTGGATGTTGCTCCAGAAGAGGTAAAACCTGTAGGCAGCAAATGGATCTTCAAAAGGAAGATTGGTGTAGATTGACTGGTTGAGACCTATAAGGCTAGACTTGTTGCAAAAGGTTTTCGTCAAAGACCTGGTTTGGACTATGACGAAACCTTTTCTCCAGTGGCTATGCTCAAATCCATTCGGATCCTTCTTGCCATTGCTACCTACCACGATTATGAGATTTGGCAGATGGACGTAAAGACCGCTTTTCTAAATGGAAATTTGGAGGAGTGTGTCTATATAGACCAGCCAGAAGGTTTCATTCAGAGTGGGAGCAGCGGGAAAGTGTGCGAGTTGCTTAAGACCATTTATGGACTAAAGCAGTGTTAGTGTATATGCCCTAGAGGCCATTACTATAAAATACTAATTTGTATATTACTTAATGGAAGCTTGGGATATTCACCTTGTATAAACAATCTTGCTCAATATAGTAGTATGCTACTTGGTTTGTTTCTACTTCAATGTGTAAATGTGGTTATTTTAGTATATCACCTATACACATTAGTGGAGCCCTTAGGATCTTTGCTTGATTACCAGCGTTGTGATGGCAGTCACACTAGTGGGGGCTGGGTAATCTATAAGCACATCCTTATGCAGGTCCCTGGTCGCAGGACTATCGAGACAAGGCATCGATACTCCGGAGTAGACTAGCGCATGCGCTTCTCATCCCAGAGTGGGAGATGGTCTGTCCCACAGCCATCAGTACGTCATACTGGAGATAGTATGCGGGTGCTCGTTAGGATACGAGTACACTGGACAGGACTCGTCGGGAACTGACCGGTTGGTACTATACCTATCGTCAGTTATCTGTTCCCATGTGACATGAGTACAGCTTAGTCCGCTGACTTGACACTGTCACTTCGCCTCGAGTATGTTCCCACTGTACTTTGATTACTACCCTACCACGGCTCAATGGAGTCGTGCAAACAGGTAGTAGTTGGGTGCAGTCCCGAAGCACTTGGAGGCAGTGACGGTTAGACGGGACTCGTCTCTCCCGGTATTGGGGGTTGACATTGCGCTGTGTCTAGGAGAGCCATTACATGAGTAGTCCCTGGCCAGGGCAAGCGAGATATACTGGTAGGCTTCCAGTGTTATCTCAGGGTGTTTTGGGCTTCACTCCGACACGATTTGTACCGCGATTAGGGGACTGACGTTTACCGCCCCCTAGGCCCGCCATGCGATGTATCAGACGAACAGACCGGACTGTATGGAGATTGTCATAGTCAGACTCAGTAGGAGTTCAGATGGGTTTCACCTCGTCAGTCTTCTTGTCGGCATCTACCTGGGGACCGTTACGCACAGCTAGTGCCGCTTGCGGTCTGTAGTTAAACCCACTGCCAGCGTAGTGTCAAGTCTTTAGAGTCCCACACAGAAAGCTATTCGCCTTTAGGCAAAAGAGTAGAGGTCGCATGGTTTTGCGACAGGCCGCATGGTTTTGCGACAGGGTTAGGTCACATCCGTGCACTTGTGCACGTACAGTGTCCGGACAGTTAACACTAGCGGGCTTTGGTTTAAGCCAGATCCTAGTGTACATTTTGGGATTGGATTTATCCAGTATGTATTCGTATTCCTCGGAACGCGGATGCGGGTGTGTATGCACAGTTTACGGAAAGACAGAGGCATAGGATTCTCATTAGGGTTGTTGACTGTTGACCTTTTGCTCAATCCTAATGAGAATATGATATGTAATTAACAATAATATTAATTAAGTATTATGGTGACATGGTTGTTGAGGGGTTGACTTTGTTGACTTGTTGGCTTTGTTGACCGGTTGACTAGGTTGGACTAGTTGACCATCATGATGACAATGGCTATCATTTCATGGCAAAGACTTTTTACTTGCTTGTTTCTCTTGTGAAAAATGAGTGCATGAAATGATATGGCTATTGTAGCTTAAACCATCACATAATACTTGATTGCTATGAATTTTGATGATGGCTTTGGATTATGAGAGCCAAGAGAGAAAAGTCTTTCTCATTCTATCATTTTCATTCTCTCTCTTGTGTTCTTGAGCTCTCATCTTCTTCCTCTTGCTCTCCCTCTCTTTAGTCTATGGTTCACTTGTCTCATGTGTTGAGAACCAAGAACCATAAAGAAAATCCCAACACACTCTCCTCTACTCACTCTAGCTCACAAGGTTTAGCAAACCGAGTGAACTACTTTCTTCAAAGATCGAAGAAGAAGCCAAAGGTAGAAGCTTTCAGGTGGATCGATCTTCGGCGCAAGGAGACAACGGGGTGAAGCCGATCCGGAAAACCATCGAGGCTTGAAGACGAAGGAGTTCAAGAAAGAAAGGTATAACCCCCTAACCGAGTAGTTAACATCTCCTAGTTAGGTTGTTAGTTAGATGTTTAACAAAGATCTGGTTTTGAGTCCATGTTACCGCCTCTAGAAAATTGTTTTTCATCAAATTCCGCATGCCCGAAAGTACCGGGAGAGGTAGCATGGACTTACAGTGGTATCAGAGCCAGGTTAAACTCTATCTAACATGTTAGCAAAGTAACTAGAAGATCGATCAAAGAAAAAGTCACTAAACGAACCCGATATGTCAAGTTTCTGCCGATTTTTTTTCTGTTCAAAAATTGATAAATTTCATCTTAAAAATCGGCTCAGGCTTTTTATAGAATAACCAAAAAATTTGGTCCCACGAACCGATCAAAGCGCCGCGGAAACACGGCGGGAGCACGCTCCCGCCGCGGTTCAGCGGCCGATTTGACTCAGTCGAGGTCCAAATTTAGTGCAGTGTATTTCTGGGGTTGTTTTGGGATTTTTGGAATATGTCTTTTCAGCCCAGATTTTCCAGAACGAAAATTTTGTGTTTGGGGCCTAAAAATCCGTATTTTTGATCGAACTTCTAAAAGACTTAAGCTGACGGGTTTTTCTGTGATGTGATATTTGTATTGAACGTCTGCTAATCGCTATATGTCGATTAGTTGGGGTTATACAAATCTGTGATCTGTAATGTTATTGGTTTGTGTATATGAATTCATTGGATTGTCGCGGGTGAATAGCCGGGGGGTTGTAAGATGAGAGTTTTCTTTTCTTTCAATTCATGTAAATTTATAAATTGATGTAATAATTATTTGTATGGCCGCACAACCGGGTCGGGGTTGTAGCCGTCATTGTATAATTTCTTTTTACTGTTTTTGCTCCTAGGATAGACCCATGAAGGGGGTGCACAAACTACCGGGTATGCCGAAGTTCCGAATGGCCTACTGGCGGGGTTGAGGGCGGTTGCTTCGCTTCGGGTACTTGGCGGGTAGTTTGCCGCACCCGTAGAGGTCGTGGGTGGGGTTTTGGCTATTCACCGCGACCGTGTAATCTGTTTTTCGTTACAGGATCGTACGAATTGCGGGTTCCTAGTATATCCAATGTGTTCATCTATGATCTGAAATGGCTATCATTGCAATGCATATCCATATATGATATTATTTAGGCGTTGCTTATGTTTTACAGCCGCGCTAGCCCAGCCCCCGCTCTGTCGTTAGTTAAGTAACCTAACGGGTAATGACGGGGCCCCGTGGCGAATGCGAATGGCATAAGCGTACGTCATATTTTGGTTGTTTTCTGCAATGGTAGGATAAAATGATGGGACGCATTAAAAGAACTAATGCACGAATATCACGCATTAAAAGAACTAATGCAAGAAAATAAACCAAGTAAAAGTCGTTGGAACACTTTCGAAAAACCACTCGGTTCTTTTCAAAACTAACTTTTAAATGCGGTGATTGAGCCACTCCTTTTAAAAGCTATCTCGTTCCATCGATTATATCAAGTTCACTACGTTCACGGTTTTGCCAAAACCATTCGTAGCCCTCCGTCGTTTCACATGAATAAGTCAATAGTATTCAAGCTATGTATGTTGGCCAAAGTCAAGGCATAGTGATTGGTAGCTATTGGGTATTCATGTGTAGCATAGATAGATGCGTTGGTTTGGGACAGTCGTACTGCCATTTTGGCCAAAGTCAAGGGTAGGTACGGGTGGATCCAAATTAACCTGGAGAATGACGGGTAGAACTTGACATGTGACTTATGATATTTTGGCCAAAGTCAAGGTCATAAAAGCATGGGGCAAAAATCCACATCGGGAGTTTCAAAAGAACTGAAACTTGCTAGTGTTGCATATCATTTGGAGTGTGATGATTCTTGTAGGATTCCTTCAGTTTCGTCACGCGATGATATTTGGATCCCGATCCTACTGTGAGTATATGCTACTCCTCGGGAAATTTCTCACTTAACGATCAATGCTATAAACCTAGTAGGTGTCTAGAAAGGTGTTAGCGGGGCTACGCCCCCAGGGAAAAGAGGTTCTTAAATTAAGGAATTTCGCGAAAGCGTTGGAAAACCTCCCTCGAAGTACCGACACCAATCTGGCCGAACGGTTAAGAAAGTATTGTACGGTGAGATTGATCCTGACTAATTCTTCCTTTTTGGTTTGAGGAGGGATTCGAGAAACAGTGGGAGCCATCCTGTTTAGACAAACTAAAAACCACTCTAAACTTGCAAGAGCATCATGCTGAGTGTTTCTTCTTCTTTCTCCTAATTGCAGAGACCAATCGACATGACTGGACTTAAGTTACTTCTAGATAAAAACATACTGACAGGGACAAACTACAAAGATTGGCTCAGGAATGTCAAAATGGCAATCACTTACGACAAGCTGGGGTATCTTCTTACCACCAAAGCTCCCCCTGTCCCAGGTCTCACCTCCAGCGTCGCGGATAAGGAAATCCATAAGAATTGGGAGATTGATAGCGCGAAGGCCAAGTGCCTCGTACTTGCCTCTATGGACAACGAACATCAGAGGAGGCACAAGAATATAGACCTCGAATCCATATTTCTTCATACAAAAGAACTGTATGGAGAGCAATCTCATACCGCATGATACGAAGTGTCGAAGAAGTTATTTTCGGCAAGGTTGGCCATCGGATCATCGGTAGCGGAACACGTGCTTAAGATGATTGGCTTCATTGAGGAGCTCGCGGAACTTGGGACCACGTTGGAGAATGAGCTCTATACTGACTTGATTCTCCAGTCCCTTCCTTCCACTTACGCCCAGTTTATACTGAACTTCAACTTACAAGAAAAGGAAGTTGAACTTTCAGAACTCCTCAACATGCTGAGGAGCGCAGAGGGCACCCTACAGAAAGGTAGGGAAACATCCACTTTGTTTGTAGGAGGATCTTCCTCTTCTAGGTCCAAGGCGAAAGTCAAGGAAAAGAAGAAGAAAGACCCCGCCAAACCAAGGGGCGGTGTTGGTAAAGTGGATACGAAGGGAAAGGCAAAGGCAACAAAGAAAGCGGGGCAGCTTGTGGATATAGAAGAATGCTTCTATTGTCATAAGAAGGGACACTGGAAGATGTAGGGTTCCTAGGCACGCTCAAGGGGTCTCACAAGGCATCAACCATGCCAATTTCATATTTTACAGGTGCCGAGAAACCCTAATACGGATTCGTTAACTAGAGATTAAGGCGAAACATGCAACTAGTTAACAACTTAACTAAGTGAACGGAAATACAACCTTTGTAGACCCGGTCCTCCACCTCCATAGCTCCGCGATGAAGTCTCCTCGCTACGATCATCGGATCCCGGGCTCTAGCGTCGCCTTCATCGAAAGAATGATCGGGCTAGGTCGTCGACTTTGATGCCGAAGATGATCTACGTCGAGGCAACACAAGATCAAGCTCCCACTTCACCAAGTCATGAAACTTGTGAAGAAAACACCCTATACTACTTGGCAAGAGGTAGAGGATGAAGAAATAGGAAGTGGGTTCACTTTAGAATTGGATTTCTCACTCTTTATCTCAAGTTGCCATTGTTGGTAGCAAGCTTTTTCTTCTTGAAGAAGAAGATAATATGATAAGTTCCTTTCAAAATAGAAAATAAAATGAATACTTATCATATACCAACCATGGTTAAGTGTAGATACTAAACTAAGGTTAGGTGAATGGTTAGGTTAAAGGAATAAAACAAAATGGTCAAAGCTTTCAACACTTCATGAAGCTTCATTAAAGAAACAAAGAAAGCCACCATTTCTATTTATCTTTTCCAAAATAAATAAACAAAATAAATAAATGAATAAGTAAACAAAACCCTAACCATTCATATAACCATGGTTTAATCATACACACAAACTCAAGTTAGCATGTATCATCAAATATGATACAAACAAGTGCACAAAAGTATATCACATATACAATGTGCATATCAAGTGAGAAAATCCTTTTTAAAGTGAACCAATACTAGTTAATACAAAGTAATATATCAAATATATAATTATACATTAAATAATTAAATCAACACTTGATTCAATGATCCGGTCATGTCGCATATAACCAACTAGTATCCAATGTATCGACTTATCGAATCAATCCTTGATTCGATAACTATGTTATATCGCATATAACCAATCGATACATTCATCGCGAGAATGAAATACGGTATCACATACACGCATTATTCTCGGTCCCGCACATATCTCATATGTGCTCCTATTTCGTTTCTCTTGAGCCAGGAAACCTCTGTGTAGGACTCTAAAGACTCGTCAATACGCCGGCAGCAGGTGATGATCATATCAAACACCCACAAGCCGCAAGCGGTCTGCTAAACGTAACGGCCACCCGGGTATTGAGCGATCAGAAGATCGACGAGCAAGCCCGCTCACACTCCTGTGAATCCAACCAGTAACACTTACCGTACAGTCCGGTCTGTTCGTCTGATATGTCGCATATCTCGCCTAGGGGTGGTAAACGTCTGACCCCAATAGCTCGATAAGTCGTGTCGATATGAGGTCTATAACAGTTCGAGAAACTACTGGTAACACTTACCAGTAAATCTCAGCAACCCTGGCCAGGGATTTCCGGTTATACCCAATCGAACACAGCGCAACATCAACTCCCTATACCGGGAGAGACGAATCCCCTCCTATCGCTCATTACCTCCATGTGATTCGGGACTGTACCCAAAAACCACCGTTTTGCACGCCCTCTTAGACGTGGTAAGGTTGAAATCAAAGCACACTGGGAACTACACAAGACTCTATGACGATCTCGGGTCAACAGACTACTCTGTACCAGTGTCACCAGAGAACTGCCATCTGACGTAAGGTATAATACCATCTGGGAGTTCTCGGCGAGTCCGTCCAGTGTACCCAGTCTGCACTGAGCACCCGTATATCATCTATGATGTCAAACACCAATGGATATGGGATCATCCATCGCCCATCTGTATGGGTCGAGAAGGTATACGCTAGTCTACTCTAGTATATCGATGCCCCGTCTTGGTACACCCACGACTAGGGACCTTGAAGGATGTACTTGTGGACTACCATATCCCTACTAGTATGATCCGCATCATAGTTCAGGTAGTCAAGTACACATCCTAAGGGCTTTACCAACATGTAACAGAGAGACAATCAGTATACACGTTAAGGTAAAGAGTAACCAGATAGCATACTATCATGTCGAGCAAGAAAGTCCTCCCTATATATGTCCCAGCATCCACTACAATATACATCCTATGTACAGTAATGGCCTCTAGGACATACATATAACTAACAATCTCCCACTTGCACTAGGGCCATCTGTAGCAGTGATTCTAGTATCTCATACTCAACCATCCCATAAAAGTCTCTCTCTGGGAAAAGCCTTTGTGAGTGGATCCGCCGTGTTGTCCTCTGTGTCTACTCTCATAACCTCGATCACCTTGGAGATCAGCCATCTCCATGATCAGGTGATACTGCCTTAGAATATGTCTGGATCACTGATGGGACGGACGTTCCTTGGCATAAGCCATGACTCCATTGTGACACAATGGGGGGAACAAAGTTCATCTCATGAACTAATATACACCCAGACTTCCTCTTTTGTAGCATCTTAAGTAGCGATGTATCCAGCCTTTATCGTCTAGTGTGCCACGGTATCTAGGTTGGAACTCTTCCAACATACCGTCCCTTTACTGAGGGTAAAGACAATGCCTATGACTGACATTCAGTCGTCTTTATCACCCAGGAACCCTTCCAGTGATTCTCCCCAGGATCAATTGATACTATCTCACTGCAGCTAGTGAGTATTCTAACACCCAAATAACATCTATTTCATAGATGAAAACAAAGGATTTAAGAGGTATCACTTTGATCCTATATGGTGAATCCATGTGATAAGCGGAGATCGACCGAGCATAGCATAGGAAACTCCTTCCCTATCAAGAGTATGTCATCCAGGTACTCTACGAGGATCACTACCATACTCCCCACTACCCTTTTTGTATATACAAGGTTCATCTACCATTTTGATGATGTCAAACTGTTTGACTAACTCATCAAAACAGATGTTCCAACTCCGCGATACCTGCTTCATCACATAAAACATCTTGCACACGTTTCCGCTGCTCCCACTGTCTACGAAGCCCTCTGGCCGTGTACTTATAGACGCTATCTTCCAAAACATCATTTTAGAAGAGCTGTCATGAAACCCAACCACCAGATATCGTAGTCATGGTATGTGGCCGTGGCAAGTAGGATCTGGATGGACTTAAGCATAGATCCTTAGAAAAGGTTTCAACATAATCCATACCTGGTCAATGATGCAAACCTTTAACAAGTATAGCTTTGAAAGTCTCAATTTTTCCATGTACACCAAGTAATCTTCTCAAGATATACTTGCTCCTGATGGGGATTTAACCCGTCAGATATAGCAACTAAAGTCCATACTTTGTTGGTGTATAAGGATTCCATCTCAGATCTCTAAGAATCCAGCCATTCTTACAGAGTCCCACTCTTGATGGCCAGCTCGAAACTAGTTGGGTCATCAACTCATGATGCATTCCTCGCTCCCACTGTCATAGAGAAACCGAAGTATCTCTCAGGTGGGTGAGGAACCCTGCTAGATCGGCGGAGAAGCTGAGGTTCGTTGGTTACTATTGAATCCTTTGGTTCTATCAAATCATCTGCAGTAGTTAGTATAGCTGGAACGTTTCCAGTTCTACTTAACTGACCTTGCCTCGAGCTTGTCCGGATTTTGCTTTTTAGACATAGGCCGGACAACCCCAAATCTTAACCAATTTAAGATATGGGCTCTTCCCTTTCCATATCATATATGATGTGGTAGGCAACTGATTTGATTTGAACCCTATTCAATAGATATGCAGCTTCTCAAATGCATAACTCCCAAAAAGGAAATAAGTGACTCAGTAGTACTCATCATAGAGCATACCTTATCATATAGGATGTGATTGCTCCACCCCGATATACCATCGTGCAATGGTGTATACGAAGGAGTAATGGTGAGAGAGAATCTCATTATCCTTTAGAATAATCCAGGAATTCCGTGCACAAGTATTCTCCTCCCTGATCTCATCATAGGACATAATACTTATACCCGTATTTTGGTTCTCTACTTCTAACTTATATTCTGTGAATATCTCAAATGGTTCGGACTTGTGTTTCAACATGAACATATGTCTGAATCTAAAGAGATCATCAGAGAATGTAATGAAGTACAATGAACCGGTCTTGGCATGTGTAGACAGGGGATCTACATACATCAACATGTATCAATCCCAAAAGTTCACTAACTCTTTCTCTGTTTCCAATAAACAGAGCTATGGTCATCATATCTTTGTGACATGACTGGCGAATTTCACAAGATGTAAATTCAAACTGATTTAAATATACATCTAAATGTAACTTCATCCAGTCGGGTCGCATTGATATGACCTAGTCTACAATACCTCAAGAAGGATTCGTTCATATGTGAACTCTTCCTCTTGTGTGTGTTCCGTATACTAAGAACTGTATTTTGATTTAGAACATCAATGCTTTTAGATAACGTGCCTGAACCGATCAACCTTTGATATAGGAAATGTTCAAAACATTATCCAACAATAAAAATTTTTATCATTTCTTTATTAATAAAGAGACTGATATGATTTTGTATATCAGGTTCGGTATCTAATAACATTCGTTCAGAATCAATGTATTTGTAATACAGGGTGACAGTGACCAACAAACTTGGCTGCAACACTTGCCCCGTTTTCTGCCTCATTAAACTTATCACCCGTTCTTAGTTCTCTACCTATCTGTAGCCCTATGTAACAGATTACATATCTGGGATCCTGATCCGGTATCATATACCCAGGACGTAAAGGACATTGTGTAACACCTTAGATTTTGTTTTGTAGCTAATTATATTTTTAAGGTATGGTTTTTAATAAAAGTTTACCAAATTAAGTTTCAAAAATTTTATCCTATTTAATGAGTATTTTATTAGAATTTTGTTAGGCACACACACACTTGTGCATGATAACTAGGGTTGTTTTTGGGGTTAAACATGATTAGCAATCATGGTTAGCTAACCATTTTTCCATAATCTAGTTTTATGTTTTGTTTAAGTGTTATGGTTGTATTTATTCATGGTTGTTTTAAAAATGAAAATGAATTTTAAAAGGGTTTTATTATGGTTTGAGGTGTTGACTTTGAGAGAGAGAGAAGCATGGGCTTGATGGTGTGAGCCATGCCTCATTATGATGAAAGAGAAAGAGAATGGGAGGGGTTGTTGGTTTTTCTCTCATTCTCATATCTCTCATTCGCACACTCTCACACACACACACTCTCACACACACACACACTCTCACACAACAACAACAGAAGCAGCAGCAAGCAGCAGTGGCAGCAACAACAACAACATCAGCAACAACTGCAACAACAACTGAAATAGCAGCAGCACCAGAAGAAGCAATAGCAGCAGCAGTCGCTTCAGCAGCTGAAGCGAGCAGCAGCACCATCAGCACAAGAGGCAGCAGCAGCTCCAGCATCATCATCATCAGCAACAGCATCATCATCTTCAGCAGCAGCAGGAGCAACAGGCAGCAACAGCAGTAGCAAGAGCTCCAGCAACCTACAGCAGCTCTTCTCCACTTCTTCACCTGCTCTCTAGGGTTCTTTAGGGTATACTTCCAAACCCAATCCCCTAGTTGCTTTAGTTGTGCATCGATTAGCTTCGATTAGTGTTAAATAGCTAGATTAGTGCTAATTATGGTGTTTTGTGTGGACTTTTGGGATAAGTGATGATTGTGCTGACAAACCTTAGCTATTTAAGTGTTGTTAGGGTCACTTACACTGAGAATTCCCTGGATTTCACTAAAATACCATAGGGTTTGTGTGTTGTGCTATATTAGAGTTTTTAAGCGATTTATTGGCTATTTGTGATCTGCTTTTGACCCGGACCCTACAGAACAAAATTGAGAAAACTGGGGCATGTACACTCGGTCTAGATACCACCACCTGAACACGAGCCCCCAATTCCCAAACCGGGCCGCAGATTTAGTGTGTTTGGCCGCAATTTGCGGCCAAGTTGGGAACATGGGTGTTGGGGACTTGGCTAAGGTTTTCTGCTATGTTTACTAGTGTTTTGCCATGTATGGTTTTGTAAGTTTTGACCTGTAGGAAAATCTGGGATCAAATATCGTTTTTGGTGTTCGTTGTGTTTGCGCGATACGTGCGATACGTGAGAGGGTTCTGTGATCCAGCGTATCGCGGCGTGTCGCGATGATTTTAGTCGCGTGCACACACGTTTTAGCGTATCGTGCACACGCGCGTTTGGTTCGCGACGCGAGTTTCTTGTTTTGGTTCGATATCGCGTTTTGCGAGATATTTGGCTTATATATGATGTTCATGTCTTATTTGCAGGTTTGCTGGCAGGGACTACGAACACTGCTACAGGGGGGAGCACATGGTAGGATTCACCTAGCGTGGAGTGTAGGTGAGTAGATTTAACATCTACAGGGGAATCACCCGCATGGCGTTATGCGTCTGGGCTAGGATTCTAATATTTGTCGCATATTCTACGTCAGTGTTAGAATTGCGCCTTTACTGTATTTCCTTAATATAGCTGTACCGTGACTAGCAGCCATAGGACACTGCACACATTATTGACGTTTCATGTTGCACGAGGACTGATTATATGCTACACACACCGTCAGTAATTGCCATGTCACACACAACCACTTATAGATACTATATTGCTTGGTTAGGGACCTTGTGACATTGATTCGTACTGCTTACCGCATATGACATTACCATACCTATATACCTATAGAGTATCGTACCATTAGTGATAGGTACACATACCCTTACGATACATCTACAGGTATACCTTACTCATATTTTACTTATACCCAGTGGGGTATACCATATCATTTGCTCACAGGTAGCATCTATACTTAGCTGTACATTATTGTTTTCGCATACATCTGGTTTCAGCTACATATTTTCATTTATATGCTCACATTTCAGATATATCGCATATGTTTATTCCCGGATTTGCGCATTCATTTATTTAGATTTTTCATGGTGTTTTCGGGATTTGGGAACCGCGGGAGTTCATGAAATTATGCATACATTGAAAAACCCGGTTTCCTTGATATGATATTTGCGCGTCCACCATGAGTTTTATCGGTGCTGATTATATACTCCATACGAGGTGTGGTTGCCGTATGAGGGTACATGGTGGGGCCCGGTATGGTTCCCCTCGGCAAGAAGATCGATGGGTTTTGCCGATTGAGCCTGGAGGCGGGCGAGTACCTACCGGTGACAGTACCCATGACTCGGCGGGGGATCACGGAGACACCGCTGGGAGTCATGTACGTATGTATACGTCGAAAGGCGAGGGTCAGAGCTAGGCACTCGTGCTTTCAAGATAGCGTATGATACGTGGTCAGGATTTCTGTGTCGATGATTGGCATACTGTTTTCATGATATGTCTTTTAATACCTTTGTATATATAACAGGGGATTTAGCCGTTGTTATATATACCCTTACACCAATATTAGTGGAATGGGACGCTAATATATGTGTATTGCCCTCATCATATTTATTTCTGTATATATATACCTTTAGGATGTTAGATTCTTACTGGAGATTTGACTTGGGTTATTAGGTGATTCATTGAGATTGGATATTGGACATACCTATGTGATCGTTGATTTGTACATTCGGGATATAGGAGATTACTCGATATTGTACATTGAGGAGATGTGAGACTTATATGATGTGAGAGCCCAGTTTGGGGGCTGATTGGAGGAATTGTGGATTGGAGTGTCTTGATGGATTGTGATCCTGCCACGATGTCAGGTTTCCGTGGAAATGGCAAATTCCACCCTATACCTCACACTTATCTATTTTATGCACAGTTTCATATATTGGTAGTACAAGTTAGTGTACCCTTATGATAGTTGCATATTTGCTTTCTCATATCCCTATTGCATAGTTATTGCATACTATTATCATGTCATCATTGCTTCACATATTGATTGTACCTGCTAGTGTACTTTCCACTATTCTGCATTCACATGACATGTTATTACGGTAATCGCATATCTTAGATTCATGATGTACGTACATTCCTGCGATTACCTGCATATGTCATCTACTATTCACGAGTTGGCAACTCACCCCCGTTGTGCCACAGGTGTTTCAGGTTGTTCCCCAGAATAGTCAAGGCCGGCTATTCAGTTTTTCAGCTATCATCTTTTGCTAGAGATACTGCATCAGCTCACAGTACTATTTTGCTTAGGTGGGTTTTGGTGGTCATCTGTATTTTGTATTGTACATTCGTTGTATCTTGTACTCTCCATCTACTATTATGTTGTTGACTTAGAGACTTGGTGAGGACGTTACTGTATACTATTTGTGGGTTTGTTGTCTTTTATATACAGCTTTCGCTCTATTATCCTTATTTCTTCGCTATAGCTTCATATTTTTGTGTTGTATTCATCTTGGCTTGTTTTTACAAAAAGGGGTGTTGCTAAAATTTTAAAAGAAAGAAAGTAAGACTTTTAAAGAATTTGGGTTGCGATTTCAAATGTTTCAAAACTTATATTATCTTTTCCGTATTTTTCTTGGTTTAGATTTCTGGGTTTTGGCTTTCTTTTATTGTGTTACGTCTTTTGGCGTTGCATCGTATTAGGGCCGTCACGGGCCAATTTTTGGGTCGTGACAAAGTTGGTATCAGAGCGCTAGGTTTTACCTTTCGGAGTGTAGGATAAGCTTAGTATGATGGAGTAGGTAGCTTAAGCAGAATAACGTAGTGTGTGTATGTCTGCAGCATGCCCACGGTGCGGTACTTTGCATTAAGTAACCTAAGTACAAATTGCTTGACATTCCTTCCTTGATGATTCATATCCTTGAGATCCGATTCCTTATTCTCATCGAATCTTATATCTATTTATAGCCTTGCCGCCGATAACTATGAGGACTCAGAGTGATGCAGCGAGGGCCGAGGTCAGAGTTGGCTCGAGCGAGACGAGTACTGACCAGGATGACACTCTAGTTGCACAGGTGCAGACGGATCAGCCTACGACCTGTATTATGGATAGAGTTTTGGCAGAGATGCAGGATTTCCGCCAGACTATGAGTTCATTGGTTGATGTCGTTCGGGAGCTACGACAGGAGGTTGTCACCCCTGTTACTCAGTTGTCACTTGCGATCAGCATGCAGCAGTCCGTCACTTACATAGCACCAGTGGTTGCAGCTCCAGTTGATGAGGCGCATATTCCAGAGGCTCAGAGAGTTCCAGGACAGTGGAGGACTCGTACCAATGTACCAGCCCAGAGACAGAGGTTTTGTCGTCGGGATAGATTTCGTGGCCGTCGCGGGAGCAGCAGAGGCTTAGGACGAGGACAGTCGTTCAGCTCTCATCCCCAGGATGGTCAGCAGTCAGCGTGTGGATGTTTTCGATGCGGAAGCCTTCAGCACTTCGTCAGGGATTATTCCTCCGCACGGCGTCAGGATCGTATTCAGAGAGGCCGTGGACGTGGAAGATTTGCTCAGAGGGCTCAGTCTACCAGAGGAGTTCATCCAGCTGCGAGTAGAGGGCAAACACATGAGTTTGCTTCTACTCATCGGGACGCGCAGACGTCCAATGTGGAGTTCTCAGGTATCCTTAATTCGCTTGTTCTTTTGGTGTATTCGTTTGTTTTTCATGCTTGTACTGTGGTTGGGTAGATTAGTCGTAGTTGTTGTTTTAACTTCTATCAGCGATTCTTTTGTTGTTTGACACGTATTTCAGTTGTGTGCCAATCGGATAGGAGATAGAGATTCGTCCGTCGTTTGATCCTTCTAGAGATGTTGGATTTAACGTTCTCCTGGGCACGGATTGGTTAATTACGTGCTAGGCGTCTGTGGACTACCGTGAGGAAACAACATAGGTTTTGTTTTCCCCGGCAAGTCAGTTCTTGTTGTGCAGGTGGATAGTAGTGCCGCCTCTCACAGCTTGAATTCAGCCTTTTTCGCTAGTCGGCTACGGAGGAGATGTCGTGGATTCTTGGCGTTCATTCGTGATACCGGAGCCACAGTGGGATTGTTGGACCGGGTTACTTTCGTTCAAGAGTTTTTCCGACGTTGTTCCGGATGAGCCGGCGAAGCTTGGGAGCTAAAGGATCAACTGCAGAGTTGTGGTTTGGGGAGTTTTGTGCGTCTGAGTGTTTTGCTTTTGGAAGCTCCTATTTCTGTTCGTCAAGGAGAAAGACGGCAGTTTAGGGTTGCGTATCGACAGATCGTTAATTGAACCGGCTTACGGTGCGGATAGGTATCCTTCACCTCGCATTGATGATTTCTTCGATCAGCTCCAGAACGCGAGACATTTTCTAAGTTTGTTTGGGATCAGGTCATCATTATTGCAGATTCGGGGTGATGGCATTCCGAGGACTGGCTTATGCGTGCTATGGGCTTTGGGTGTTTTTGTGAGTCGTTGGATTCCCTGATGCCCTAGCAGCATTCGTAGATGTGATGAACCAGATTTCTTCATACCGTTCCTCGACCAGTTTTCGTTGTGTTATTTACGACACTCTGGTCTACTTAATTTGTCTTGAGGGACAGGAGTAGCACTTGAGAATTTGTTATGCACATACGGGGAGAGCGCCGGTAGCTGCTAGATTCTCGGAGTATTTCTTCAGGCTTGTTTGTGTTGACTCCTAGGTCTTGTAGTCATGGGAGACGGTTTCGTATGGTTCCGAGGGAGATCGTGGCCGTACAATCTAGGCCCAGACTTATGTGCAGGACGGAGGTCCACAGATTTTTTGGCTTAGCAGGTTCTTACCGCCGTTTCATGCAGGATTGCTAGAGTAGTGCTGCACCGTCGACTGAATGGGCCGGAAGGGAGGTTTCTTTTCTGTGGACCGAGGCATGTGTGCGGAGTTTTCGGAAGTTGGAGATTCTGTTAACAACTGCATCAGTGCATTCTTTGCCTTTGGTTCGGGCGACTTTGTTGTTTAACTGTAATGTTTCTTGAATGGGCTCGAGTGTGTACTGATGTAACACTACAGAGTCATCGCTTTTGCTTCCCTACATTTGGAGGAAGTACGAGAAGGATATTCCACTCATGATCTGGAGATGGCCGCGGTGGTTTCGCGTTGGAGATTTGGGGGCACTACTTGTTTGAGAGTCGTATCAGATTTTCCACGGACCACCAGAGCTTAGTGTACATCTTCCTGCAGCAGATTTTGATTGTTGTGATAGTCTTCTGCAGATTTACAGTTCTTGTGTGATCGTCGAGTACAGCTTAAGTTCGTCTTTACGGAGGGGACAGCTTGCTCATGTCCACGCCCGACCACTTTCCTTAAATCGTTTTCACGAGACACCGCCCGCCCATGCTCGTTCGTCAGTGATACTTAAGCATACTCGGCTGGGTAATGATTCAGAGTCCTTGATTTACGACAATGATGTGCTAAGTTAGGGACACGTTTGTTTACCTGACATTATCGGGTAGAGACGTGCAATCCTAGAGTAAGCACAATAGTCAACTCTCGGTATGCATTCAAGTCCCACCAACTTTTAGTGTGACTTGTAAGATAGTTACGGGTGGACAGGGATGTAAAGAGAAATTTTAGGTTTCGTTTCATGGTGTTTGTCTTGTTGTGTGCTTGGGTCGAACATCTGAGGCCGGCTGGAGAGTTGCAACCTTTAACCGTTCCGAAGTAGGTGTGGGAGCAGATCTCCACGAATTTCGTTTTGGTTTCTACCCAATTTTAGTCAGGGTGTGACTCCATTCGTATTCTTGTCGTCCGGTTTTACTCAATGTGCTCAGTTGTTTCTTGTTAAGTTGTGTGTTTGTATTATTTGTTGTCAGCAGTTGGGGATCGTCACTCGCCATCGTTAGGGTTCTCCTTCGATCGCTGTTATCAAGAGACACTCCAATTGGCCACCTTTAGGCTTAGGGGTTAGGTCATGTCGATCACCAGTCTGTTGTTTTTCTGACTCGGCGTAAGTAGGATTGGGACCCCAGCTATGTCTAGAGACTTCGGAGATGGTCCAGTTGTGCTAGGTCAGGTTGGAATTGCCCATTGCGAACTGAGGTCTTGTGCCGACTGTGTTGGTCATAGACTCGAGCTCACAGGGACAGATCATGTATTCCTACGGACTTTCCGATGAATGACGTGTTGGATTTTGGGAAGCTTGTCCCAGGATTTAGGTCTTTCTGAGATCCTATAAGCGAGCTAGTTTCGTTGCTTTTAAATTGGCACTTCCGCCCAGATTATTGGATTTTCACCTCGTATTCCTTATGATGATACTCTACAATTACCTTCTTGACCTTTCTCACATGATTTAGCACCAGACCATTTAGCTTAGACGCGATCTTTCGTTCACCAGCAGCCAATTGTGTTAATGGCTCAGCAGGTGGAGGAACATCGGTCAAGGGTCTTGCTATCTGCGGAGGGTTTTCCTTGGACGTAGCCGTATAGTGAGATAGTCACTTGGGAGGCTGTGAGCGAGATTTGAGGATTTTAATCTTCTCTTTGAAGGTACGCGTATCGGTATATTTTTAAATTCGGGGACGAATTTCTTTTAAGGGGGGGGGGAGATTGTAACACCTTAGATTTTGTTTTGTAGCTAATTATATTTGTAAGGTATGGTTTTTAATAAAATTTTACCAAATTAAGTTTCAAAAATTTTATCCTATTTAATGAGTATTTTATTAGAATTTTGTTAGGCACACACACACTTGTGCATGATAACTAGGGTTGTTTTTGGGGTTAAACATGATTAGCAATCATGGTTAGCTAACCATTTTTCCATAATCAAGTTTTATGTTTTGTTTAAGTGTTATGGTTGTATTTATTCATGGTTGTTTTTAAAATGAAAATGAATTTTAAAAGGCTTTAATTATGGTTTGAGGTGTTGACTTTGAGAGAGAGAGAAGCATGGGCTTGATGGTGTGAGCCATGCCTCATTATGATGAAAGAGAAAGAGAATGGGAGGGGTTGTTGGTTTTTCTCTCATTCTCACTTCTCACTCTGATATCTCTCATTCGCACACTCTCACACACACACACTCTCACACAACAACAACAGAAGCAGCAGCAAGCAGCAGTGGCAGCAACAACAACAACATCAGCAACAACTGCAACAACAACAGAAATAGCAGCAGCACCAGAAGAAGCAATAGCAGAAGCAGGAGCTTCAGCAGCTGAAACGAGCAGCAGCACCATCAGCACAAGAGGCAGCAGCAGCTCCAGCATCATCATCATCAGCAACAGCATCATCATCTTCAGCAGCAGCAGGAGCAGCAGGCAGCAACAGCAGTAGCAGGAGCTCCAGCAACCTACAGCAGCTCTTCTCCACTTCTTCACCTGCTCTCTAGGGTTCTTTAGGGTATACTTCCAAACCCAATCCCCTAGTTGCTTTAGTTGTGCATCGATTAGCTTCGATTAGTGTTAAATATCTAGTTTAGTGCTAATTATGGTGTTTTGTGTGGACTTTTGGGATAAGAGATGATTGTGTTGACAAACCCTAGCTATTTAAGTGTTGTTAGGGTCACTTACACTGAGAATTCCCTGGATTTCACTAAAATACCATAGGGTTTGTGTGTTGTGCTATATTAGCGTTTTAAGCGATTTATTGGCTATTTGTGATCTGCTTTTGACCCGGACCCTACAGAACAAAATTGAGAAAACTGGGGCATGTACACTAGGTCAAGATACCACCACCAGAATACGAGCCCCTAATTCCCAAACCGGGCCGCAGATTTAGTGTGTTTGGCCGCAATTTGCGGCCAAGTTGGGGACATGGGTGTAGGGGACTTGGCTAAGGTTGTCTGTTATGTTTACTAGTGTTTTGCCATGTACGGTTTTGTAAGTTTTGACCTGTAGGAAAATCTGGGATCAAATATCGTTTTTGGTGTTCGTTGTGTTTGCGCGAAACGCGCGATACGTGAGAGGGTTCTGTGATCCAGCGTATCGCGGCGTGTCGTGATGGTTTTAGTCGCGTACACACACGTTTTAGCGTATCGTGCACATGCGCGTTTGGTTCGCGACGCGAGTTTCTCGTTTTGGTTCGATATCGCGTTTTGCGAGATATTTGGCTTATATATGATGTTCATGTCTTATTTGCAGGTTTGCAGGCAGGGACTACGGACACTGCTACATGGGGGAGCACATGGTAGGATTCACCTAGTGTGGAGTGTAGGTGAGTAGATTTAACATCTACAGTGGAATCGCCCGCATGGCGTTATGCGTCTGGGCTAGGATTCTAATATTTGTCGCATATTCTACGTCAGTGTTAGAATTGCGCCTTTACTGTATTTTCTTAATATAGCTGTACCGTGACTAGCATCCATAGGACACTGCACACATTATTGACGTTTCATGTTGCACGAGCACTGATTATATGCTACACACACCGTCAATAATTGCCATGTCACACACAACCACTTATAGATACTATATTGCTTGGTTAGGGACCTTTTGACATTGATTCGTACTGCTTACCACATATGACATTACCATACCTATATACTTATAGAGTATCGTACCATTAGTGATAGGTACACATACCCCTTACGATACATCTACAGGTATACCTTACTCATATTTTACTTATACCCAGAGGGGTATACCATATCATTTGCTCACAGGTAGACATCTATACTTAGCAGTACCTTATTGTTTTCGCATACATCTGGTTTCAGCTACATATTCTCATTTATATGCTCGCATTTCAGATATATCGCATATGTTTATTCCCGGATTTGCGCATTCATTTATTTAGATTTTTCATGGTGTTTTCGGGATTTGGGAACCGCGGGAGTACATGAAATTATGCATAAATTGAAAACCCGATTTCCTTAATATGATATTTGCGCGTCCACCATGAGTTTTATCGGTGCTGATTATATACTCCATACGTGGTGTGGTTGCCGTATGAGGGTACATGGTGGGGCCCGGTATGGGTCCCCTCGGCAAGAAGATCGATGGATTTTGCCGATTGAGCCTGGAAGCGGGCGAGTACCTACCGGTGAAAGTACCCATGACTCGGCGGGGGATCACGGAGACACCGCTGGGAGCCATGTACGTATGCATACGTCGAAAGGCGAGGGTCAGAGCTAGGCACTAGTACTTTCAAGATAGCGTATGATACGTGGTCAGGATTTCTGTGTCGATGCTTGGCACACTGTTTTCATGATATGTCATTTAATACCTTTGTATATATAACAGGGGATTTAGCCGTTGTTATATATACCCTTACACCAATATTAGTGGAATGGGATGCTAATATATGTGTATTGCCCTCATCATATTTATTTCTATAAATATATAACTTTAGGATGTTAGATTCTTACTGGAGATTTTACTTGGGTTATTAGGTGATTCATTGAGATTGGATATTGGACATACCTATGTGATCGTTGATTTGTACATTCGGGATATAGGAGATTACTCGATATTGTACATTGAGGAGATGTGAGACTTATATGATGTGAGAGCCCAATTTGGGGGCTGATTGGAGGAAATGTGGATTGGAGTGTCTTGATGGATTGTGATCCTGCCACGATGTCAGGTTTCCGTGGAAATGGCATATTCCACCCTATACCTCACACTTATCTATTTTATGCACAGTTTCATATATTGGTAGTACATGTTAGTGTACCCATATGATAGTTGCATATTTGCTTTCTCATATCCTTATTGCTTAGTTATTGCATACTATTATCATGTCATCATTGCTTCACATATTGATTGTACCTGCTAGTGTACTTTCCACTATTCTGCATTCACATGACATGTTATTACGGTAATCGCATATCTCAGATTCATGCTGTACGTACATTCCTGCGATTACCTGCATATGCCATCTGCTATTCACGAGTTGGCAACTCACCCCCGTTGTGCCACAGGTGTTTCAGGTTGTTCCCCAGAATAGTCGAGGCAGGCTATTCAGTTTTTCAGCTATCATCTTTTGCTACAGATACCGCATCAGCTCACAATACTATTTTGCTTAGGTGGGTTTTGGTGGTCATCTGTATTTTGTATTGTACATTCGTTGTATCTTGTACTCTCCATCTACTATTTTGTTGTTGACTTAGAGACTTGGTGAGGACGTTACTGTATATTATTTGTGGGTTTGTTGTCTTTTATATACAGCTTTCTCTCTATTGTCCTTATTTCTTCGCTATAGCTTCATATTTTTGTGTTGTATTCATCTTGGCTAGTTTTTACAAAAAGGGGTGTTGCTAAAATTTTAAAAAAAAGAAAGTAAGACTTTTAAAGAATTTGGGTTGCGATTTCAAATGTTTCAAAACTTATATTATCTTTTCCGTATTTTTCTTGGTTTAGATTTCTTGGTTTTGGCTTTCTTTTATTGCGTTACGTCTTTTGGCGTTGCGTAGTATTAGGGCCGTCACGGGCCAATTTTTGGGTCGTGACACATTGAGAAACGGTTCTGTATAATGAACACACCCGAAGATGATGCATCAGCATGCACTCTCTTCGTTTGGGCGGCATGGGAATCTTGGTATTCCCCTATTTCCTGCTCTGTCTTATAATAATTATAATTTGGAGCGGGACCAACGTTCCCCAGCTCAGTATAACAAGCGGGTTCGGTCAATATATCCGTATTATTATCTTGATTAAGGCGTGATATGGTCGCTACCATGAGAGAGAGAGAAGAAAACACTCAGCATATGCTCTTGCAAGATCAGATTGGTTATTATTTTATCTAATCAGGATGGCTCCCACTGTTTTTATCAAATCTTCCTTCAAACCCTAAAAGGAAAGACTAGCCGGGATTAATTACACGCTACAAGTTCGCCAATCTTTCAGCCAGGCTAGTGTCGGTACTTTGAGGGAGGTTCCCCGTGCTTTCGCACGAACCTAATTACTGTAAACCTCGTTTTCCCAGAGGCGTAACCCCGTTGACACCTTTCTAGAAACCTACTTGATCGGCTAATTGTAATGTGTAAAACTCTCCCAGGAGTAACAATTACTCGCAGTGGATATCGGGATCCAACTATCTCATAGAAGGTATGCAATCTTATTGCAAATTTCAACACTTGAAATTCCCGATAATTTTTCCCTTAGCACCCTATGACCTTGACGGAGGTCAACAAACCATAGGCTACTAGTCAAGTTCAACCCGTCATTTCTTGATTGAATCAAATCCACCCGCACGACCCTTGACGGAGGTCAACAAGGTCGCACGACTACCCTAATCCAATCTGCATCATATGTATAAGCAGATAAATACTAGTTAGCTACCGCACACTACGCCTCGACGGAGGTCAACAAACGTAACACGAATACTAAGTAGGACTTATCTGAAATGACGGAGGGCTACGACAGGTTTTTCTGAAAACCTATTGCGTAGTGATCTTGATATCGTTGTAGGATCGAATGAATTTTGAAATGGAGTGTTTTTTAGGCTTTTCTAGTTTTGCTAAAGGAGTTACTCCCGGTGAAGGGATCGTCGGTCCTTTCCTCGTCGAATGAGGTGCGGGATATATCATATATATCACTGTGCAAAGTAGAACCTATAGAAGCAATCAAAAGACAAACCGAGGGGTGTAGCACCTACCAGTTTTTGCAAAAGGAGTCACTCCCGGTGAAGGGATCTCGGTCCTTTCCCTATCGAATAAGGTGCAGGATGTTCTACAAGGAACACCGCGATGCAAAGCAAGAACTGTAGCTACCTGTTTTATTTTTGAAATTCGATTCTACAACATCTTTAGGTTTCTTTTATTTCATTAATCACATTAATGAAGTCCCATCATTTAAGTACCTAAACATCACAGATAAATACGACGTACACTTATGCCATCCGCATTCGCCTCGATGTCCCCTCGTGCACCGTTAGGTTAGGTAACTAACTGCAGAGCAGGGAAGGGCTAACGCGGGTGTAAAACATAAGTAACGTCTATATAATATATCATATATACTATATACTGTATCTATCATAGAACATCACATGATCACATCACAGATATCGCAGCAGAAGAATCATATGAAATATTGGATATACTAGGACGTCCGTGTTTTTAATACGAGCCAGTATAAAACACGGATTCCACGGTCGCGATAAATAGCCAAACCCACACCCCTAGACCCCTATGAGAGCGTCAAGCAACCCTACCAATTCTAGAGTTAGGAGACCTGGACTCGACTCCTCGAGTTGGTCTCCCACTGGACTCCAGAACCCGGTTACTTGTGCCCTCCTCCTTGGGTCTATCCTAGTGCGGAAAAGTAAATAATATACAAAAGGAGACATCTTCCGCAACCTGGAAGTGCCCCAATAAAAGAATATTACATACAAGTTTTTACATGAATGAAAATGAAAAACACTCATCTCACATAAAAACACCCCGGCTATTCAATCACGACGATCCAATATAACATATCCAGCAACACATAACATCACATGTCATCAACGTAAGTAAATATGCCCATCCCAATTGTCGTTGACGTATAGCAACGAAACCGGCGATATCACATATTACACTTACAGTCGCAGAAAAGAAAGTTTAAAACTACAACAGTTGGAATCCGCAACCTCCTTAGACATCGCATGCCTAATCAAATGAAATACTTAGACATCGCATGCCTAACAATTATAAACCCCGCATTTTAGTCTCATTATCGAAAACACTTTTCAATATCATATCGGGCAATTCAACAGGATTCCCGACATTCTGATCGAATGCTTGTCGCAAACTTTAGTAGGCGGCTGCACCCCCGATACCGTCGACGAAGTGCACCAAGGCGGAACACCGCTACCGCGAGCACCCAAACAGACGCTTTCGGCGACGGGGTTCTCCTACAGTCACTTAGTCGGGGCTATGGGGTGAGGCTGTCTATTAAGTTTACCTGGCGAGTATCCGCGTACGCTACGTGATTGCGACGGACTTTTGATCGCATCAAAATTCCGTGGCAACCGATCAAGTGAGACTAAAGTGCTATGTTTATAACATTCAAATTAGTTATCGCATAACTTCTTGTGGATTCCAAATATTGTATCCCATTCCAGATAAATAGAAAATGTTAAACTTTCCGATCGAACATTCAAACACCCAAGTTTTCCCGATACAGTTCAACACATGAAATAAGTCTAAAAACATTCAGTTCATGCCTCAGTACCAACGATCCAGCCGTAAAAGGGTCAAGCCAACGCCTCACATGTGGCATGCCGTACTGCCCCAAACCCTAAGGTTCAAAGGGCAGTTCAAGATGGTCACATAATCGAGTTAAGGTTTGTTGTCTTCTAGAGGGACCATCGCGTTACTTGCACTACTTAGAACATAATTAAACTACAGAAATATCCAATAATTGGAAATTTCCTGGCAGGGGAAAAAATGGGTATTTATTTCTGGTCGAACTTTTTAACATATTCTAAAATTATCCGGAAAAACACATAGACAAAGTTTGATAATCCGATCGAATCTACGAACTCCTAATACAACCCAGAAAACTCTACTCTTGAGTTCAGATTAAAAATTCCCAGGAAAACCAGCACTGCAAAATAGGAATTACTGTGCAGAAATCAACTGAAGAAGTGACTAATTGGCCGCGGAATCGCCGCATTAGCCATGCTAATGCCGCGGTTCCGCCGCACTATGATGGAATCAGGTGCTCGAAATTCACAGTAATTCTTAGATATTCCTGCTTATTTTTCTGCATATTTTTAATCTGGAAAAAACCCAGTTTTTGAAAAAAGTCCAGAGAGCATTTTGGATTTAGGGTTTCGGTTCGATCGGACTTCAAACTCCGTCTACGCATCGCCTAAGGCTCTAGCTAGGCTCTGATACCACTGTAGTGTTCCTAGGCATGCTCAAGGGGTCTCACAAGACATCAACTATGCCAATTTCATATTTTACAGGTGCCGAGAAACCCTAATACAGATTCGTTAACTAGAGATTAAGGCGAAACATGCAACTAGTTAACAACTTAACTAAGTGAACGGAAATACAACCTTTGTAGATCCGGTCCTCTACCTCCATAGCTCCGTGATGAAGTCTCCTCGCTGCGATCATCGGATCCCGGGCTCTAGCGTCGGCTTCATCGAAAGAATGATCGGGCTAGGTCGTCGACTTCGATGCCGAAGATGATCTACGTCGAGGCAACACAAGATCAAGATCCCACTTTACCAAGTCATGAAACTTGTGAAGAAAACACCCTATACTACTTGGCAAGAGGTAGAGGATGAAGAAATAGGAAGTGGGTTCACTTTATAATTGGATTTCTCACTCTTTTTCTCAAGTTGCCATTGTTGGTAGCAAGCTTTTTCTTCTTGAAGAAGAAGAAGAAGATAATATGATAAGTTCCTTTCAAAATAGAAAATAAAATGAATACTTATCATATACCAACCATGGTTTAGTGTAGAGACTAAACTAGGGTTAGGTGAATGGTTAGGTTAAAGGAATAAAACAAAATGGTCAAAGCTTTCAACACTTCATGAAGCTTCATGAAAGAAACAAAGAAAGCCACCATTTCTATTTATCTTTTCCAAAATAAATAAAGAAAATAAATAAATGAATAAGTAAACAAAACCCTAACCATTCATATAACCATGGTCTAATCATACACACAAACTCAAGTTAGCATGTATCATCAAACATGATACAAACAAGTGCACAAAAGTATAACACATATACAATGTGCATATCAAGTGAGAAAATCCTTTTTAAAGTGAACCAATACTAGTTAATGCAAAGTAATATATCAAATATATAATTATACATTAAATCATTAAATCAACACTTGATTCAATGATCCGGTCATGTCGCATATAACCGACTAGTATCCAATATATCGACTTATCGAATCAATCCTTGATTCGATAACTATGTTATATCGCATACAACCAATCGATACATTCATCGCGAGAATGAAATACGGTATCACATACACGCATTATTCTCGGTCCCGCACATATCTCATATGCGCTCCTATTTCGTTTCGCTTGAGCCAGGAAACCTCTGTGTAGGACTCTAAAGACTCGTCAATACGCCGGCAGCAGGTGATGATCATATCAAACACCCACAAGCCCCAAGCGGTCTGCTAAACGTAACGGCCACCCGGGTATTGAGCGATCAGAAGATTGACGAGCAAGCCCGCTCACTCTTCTGTTAATCCAACCAGTAACACTAACTGTACAGTCTGGTCTGTTCGTCTGATATGTCGCATATCTCGCCTAGGGGTGGTAAACGTCAGACCACAATAGCTCGATAAGTCGTGTCGATATGAGGTCTATAACAGTTCGAGAAACTACTGGTAACACTTACCAGTAAATCTCAGCAACCATGGCCAGGGATTTCCGGTTATAGCCAATCGAACACAGCGCAACATCAACTCCCTATACCGGGAGAGACGAATCCCCTCCTATCGCTCATTACCTCCATGTGATTCGGGACTGTACCCAAAAACCACCGTTTTGCACGCCCTCTTAGACGTGGTAAGGTTGAAATCAAAGCACAGTGGGAACTACACAAGACTCTATGACGATCTCGGGTCAACAGACTACTCTGTACCAGTGTCACCAGAGAACTGCCATCTGACGTAAGGTATAATACCATCTGGGAGTTCTCGGCGAGTCCGTCCAGTGTACCCAGTCTCCACTGAGCACCCGTATATCATCTATGATGTCAAACACCAATGGATATGGGATCATCCATCGCCCATCTGTATGGGTCGAGAAGGTATACGCTAGTCTACTCTGGTATATCGATGCCCCATCTCGATACACCCACGACAAGGGACCTTGAAGGATGTACTTGTGGACTACCATGTCCCCACTAGTATGATCCGCATCATAGTCCAGGTAGTCAAGTACACATCCTAAGGGCTTTACCAACATGTAACAGAGAGACAATCAGTATACACGTTAAGGTAAGAGTAACCAGATAGCATACTATTATGTCGAGCAAGAAAGTCCTCCCTATATATGTCCCAGCATCCACTACAATATACATCCTATGTACAGTAATGGCCTCTACGGCATACATATAACTAACAGAAGAATGATTGCAGGGCTTGGAAAGTCAAGACACAGGAATTGAAGCAGGTTGCAGCTTCAGCTTTAGGTGTGTATGTTATTGAAAACTGTCTTTCAATAAACTCTACTTTCTGGGTATTGGATACCGGATCAGGATCTCATATCTATAATTCTTTGCAGGCGTTGAGAAACCGTGGTGTTTTGAAGGCAGGTGACATGATGAAAACGGAGCTAGCATGGAAGTTAAGGCCGTGGGGGACTATCACCTGGGAATGTCAGATGGACATGTTTTGGTTTTGCGTAATTGCTTTTTTGTACCCAACGCTTGTAATATCATTTCTGTATCTTTGGTTTCTAAAGAAGGTTATGAATTTGCGTTTGTAAGTAATGTTGTAAACATTCACCTTAATCATGTTTTGATTGGGTCAGGTACATTAAGCAATGGTATATACGTATTAAACCAACACCAGATTTTCAATGTCCAGAATACACACAAAAGAAAGTCTCCGGAAATAAATCAGACTTTCTTATGGCATTGTAGACTGGGTCACATCAATGAGAGAAGGTTGACGAAGTTACATATAGAAGGATATTTGAATCCGTTCGAATATCAATCGTAGCCACTTGTCAATCCTGTCTCAAAGGAAAGTTGACAAAGACTCCGTTCACTGGACACGGAGTAAGAGCGAGCGGGCTCTTGGGACTCGTACACAGCGACGTGTGCGGTCCAATGTCTACACATGCGCGAAGCGGTTATTCTTACTTCATTACTTTTACGGATGACTTTTCAAGGTATGGTTATGTCTTCTTAATGAAACATAAGTCCGAAGCCTTTAGAAAATTCCAGGAATATAAGAATGAAGTAGAAAAACAAACCGGAAAAAGTATTAATATTCTAAGATCGGATCGAGGTGGAGAATACTTGAGTGCCGAGTTCTTGGACTATTTAAAAGAGAACGGAATTCTCTCTCAGCTTACTCCTCCATACACTCCGCAACATAACGGTGTATCGGAGAGACGGAACCGAACTCTATTGGATATGGTACGGTCCATGATGAGTAACGCTGAGTTACCGCGATCATTCTGGGGGTATGCGCTAGAATCATTTGCATACCTTTTGAACCGAGTTCCAACTAAGACTGTTCCTACTACACCATATGAGATGTGGTGTGGGAAGAGACCCTATCTTAATCACATTAAGACATGGGGAAGTCCAGCTTTTGTCAAAAAGCAGCATGCGGACAAGCTCGAGGCACGCTCAGTACAGTGCAAGTTCGTGGGATATCCAAAGAACTCCAAGGGATATTTCTTCTACAGCGAAGAGGAACAAAAGGTTTTTGTTTCTCGTCATGCCCACTTTCTAGAACACCAGTTCTTAGAAAAGGAAATTAGTGGGAGCGCGGTAGAACTGGAAGAAATTACAGAACCACGAGCTATTACTGAAAGCTTAGTGGAACCAGAGGGTTCAAAAGAACAGGACATTCCTACGCCGCTCCGCAGGAGTAGTAGGCAGTCTCATCCGCCCGAGAGATACTACGGTTTTCTCATAGACGGGGATAGAGAGGATTTCATCATAGATTATGATGAGCCTACTAGCTTCCAGCAGGCCGTTCAGAGCGTCGACTCGGTAAAATGGCTGGATGCAATGCGGACCGAAATGGAGTCCATGTACACCAACAAAGTATGGACGTTGGAGGTTGCTCCAGACGGGGTAAAACCCGTAGGATGCAAGTGGATCTTTAAAAGGAAGATTGGTGTAGATGGACAGGTTGAGACCTATAAAGCTAGACTGGTTGCAAAGGGTTTTCGTCAAAGACCTTGTTTGGACTATGAAGAGACCTTTTCTCCAGTAGCTATGCTAAATTCCATTCGGATCCTTCTTGCCATTGCTGCCTTCCACGATTATGAGATTTGGCAGATGGACGTAAAGACCGCTTTTCTAAATGGAAATTTAGAGGAGTGTGTCTATATGGACCAGCCAGAGGGTTTCATTCAGAGTGGGAGCAGCGGAAAGGTGTGCAAGTTGCTCAAGTCCATTTACGGACTAAAGCAGGAATCGCGGAGTTGGAACATCTGTTTTGATGAGACGGTCAAGGAATTTGGCTTTATCAAAAATCCAGATGAACCATGAATCTATAGTAGATTTGTAGCGAGAACTGTAGTATTCCTCGTTTTATACGTGGATGACATTCTCTTAATAGGAAATGACATTCCTATGCTATAATCTGTCAAGGGGTTCTTGTCACACAGGTTCTCCATGAAAGACCTGGGTGATGCCTCATACATCCTGGGGATCCGGATCCATCGTGATAGATCCAAGAGGATATTAGGACTTTCACAGTCCAGGTACATCGACACCATACTGAAAAGATTCAGTATGAAAGATTCCAAGCGCGGTAACCTACCGGCTTGTCACGAGATCACCCTCTCTAAAGAGATGTCTCCCAAGACTGATTTGGAGAGGGATCACATGCCTATTATACCCTACGCTTCTGCGGTAGGCTCTATAATGTATGCGATATTGTGTACCAGACCGGATGTAGCTTATGCACTGAGTGTAAGCCGGTATCAGTCAAACCCAGGGGAGAGACATTGGGTAGCGGTAAAGAACATTCTCAAGTACCTGAGAAAGACTAAGGAGATATTCTTGGTGTATGGCGGAAAAGACCTCCAGATCGAGGCCTTTGCTGACTCCAGCTTCCAGAGTGACAAGGATGATTCCAAGTCCATGTCGGGTTTTGTCATTACCCTCAATGGAGGGGCGGTGTGTTGGAAGAGTTCCAAACAGGAAACCGTTGCAGACTCGACGATGGAAGCGGAATACATCGCTGCATCTGATGCCGCAAAAGAAGATGTCTGGATGAGGATGTTCTTGAAAGAACTTCAGGTGGTTCCGTCAATTGTTGATCCAATACCTCTGTATTGCGACAACAACGGGGCTATAGCTTTAGCGAAGGAACCCAGGTCCCATCAGAGATCCAGACACATCTTGAGGCGGTATCACCTGATCAGGGAGATCGTGGATCGCCCGGAGATCGAGGTTCGGAGGGTCGCTTCAGAAGATAACACTGCAGATCCATTCACCAAGGCCTTGCCCCAGACTCAGTTCGAGCGGCTGATCGAGATGATAGGTCTTCGATACGCCAGTACATGGCCTTAGTGCAAGTGGGAGATTGTTAGTGTATATGCCCTAGAAGCCATTACTGTATCATACTAGTTTGTATATTAATTAATGGAAGCTTGGGATATTCACCTTGTATAAACAATCTTGCTCAATATAGTAGTATGCTACTTGGTTTGTTTCTACTTCCATGCGTATATGTGTTTATTTTAGTATATCACCTATACACATTTGTGGAGCCCTTAGGATCTTTGCTTGATTACCAGCATTGTGATGGCAGTCACACTAGTGGGGGCTGGGTAATCTATAAGCACATCCTTATGCAGGTCCCTGGTCGCAGGACTATCGAGACAGGGCATCGATACTCCGGAGTAGACTAGCGCATGCGCTTCTCATCCCAGAGTAGGAGATGGTCTGTCCCACAGCCATCAGTACGTCGTACTGGAGATAGTATGCAGGTGCTCGTTAGGCTACGAGTACACCGGACAGGACTCGTCGGGAACTGACCGGTTGGTACTATACCTATCGTCAGTTATCAGTTCCCAGGTGACATGAGTACAGCTTAGTCTGCTGACTTGACACTGTCACTTCGCCTCGAGTATGTTCCCACTGTACTTTGATTACAACCCTACCACGGCTCAAAGGAGTCGTGCAAACAGGTAGTAGTTGGGTGCAGTCCCGAAGCACTTGGAGGCAGTGACGGTTAGACAGGACTCGTCTCTCCCGGTATTGGGGGTTGACATCGCGCTGTGTCTAGGAGAGCCATTACATGAGTAGTCCCTGGCCAGGGCAAGCGAGATATACTAGTAGGCTTCCAGTGTTATCTCAGGGTGTTTTGGGCTTCACTCCGACACGACTTGTACCGTGATTAGGGGACTGACATTTACCGCCCCCTAGGCCCGCCATGCGATGTATCAGACGAACAGACCGGACTGTACGGAGATTGTCACAGTCAGACTCAGCAGGAGTTCAGATGGGTTTCACCTCGTCAGTCTTCTTGTCAGCATCTACCTGGGGAACGTTACGCACAGCTAGTGCCGCTTGCGGTCTGTGGTTAAATCCACTTCCAGCGTAGTGTCGAGTCTTTAGAGTCCGACACAGAAAGCTATTCGCCTTTAGGCAAAAGAGTAGAGGTCCAATGGTTTTGCGACAGGCCGCATGGTTTTGCGACAGGGTTAGGTCACATCCGTGCACTTGTGCACGTACAGTGTCCGGACAGTTAACACTAGCGGGCTTTGGTTTAAGCCAGATCCTAGTGTACATTTTGGGATTGGATTTATCCGGTATGTATTCGTGTTCCTCGGAACGCGGATGCGGGTGTGTATGCACAGTTGACGGAAAGACAGAGGCAGAGGATTCTCATTAGGGTTGTTGACTGTTGACTGTTGACTATTGACTTTTTGCTCAACCCTAATGAGAATATGATATGTAATTAACAATAATATTAATTAAGTATTATGGTGACATGGTTGTTGAGGGGTTGACTTTGTTGACTTGTTGGCTTTGTTGACCGGTTGGCTAGGTTGGACTAGTTGACCATCATGATGACAATGGCTATCATTTCATGGCAAAGACATTTTACTTGCTTGTTTCTCTTATGAAAAATGAGTGCATGAAATGATATGGCTATTGTAGCTTAAACCATCACATAATACTTGATTGCTATGATTTGTGATGATGGCTTTGGATTATGAGAGCCAAGAGAGAAAAGTCTTTCTCATTCTATCATTTTCATTCTCTCTCTTGTGTTCTTGAGCTCTCATCTTCTTCCTCTTGCTCTCCCTCTCTTTAGTCTATGGTTCACTTGTCTCATGTGTTGAGAACCAAGAACCATAGAGAAAATCCCAACACACTCTCCTCTACTCACTCTAGCTCACAAGGTTTAGCAAACCGAGTGAACTAGTTTCTTCAAAGATCGAAGAAGAAGCCAAAGGTAGAAGCTTTCAGGTGGATCGATCTTCGGCGCAAGGAGACAACAGGGTGAAGCCGATACGGACAACCATCGAGGCTTGAAGGCGAAGGAGTTCAAGAAAGAAAGGTATAGCCTCCTAACCGAGTAGTTAACAACTCCTAGTTAGGTTGTTAGTTAGATGTTTAACAAAGATCCGGTTTTGAGTCCATGTTACCGCCTATAGAAAATTGTTTTTCATCAAATTCCGCATGCCCGATAGTTCCGGGAGAGGTAGCATAGACTTACAAGCAGGCATCGCAGAGTTAGAACATCTGTTTTGATGAGACGGTCAAAGAATTTGGCTTTATCAAAAATCTTGATGAACCATGCATTTATAGTAAAATTGTAGCACGAACTGTCGTATTCCTCGTTTTGTACGTGGATAGCATTCTCTTGATAGGAAATGACATTCCTATGCTACAATTTGTCAAAGGGTTCTTTTCACACAGGTTCTCCATGAAAGACCTGGGTGATGCCTCTTATATTCTGGGGATCCGGATCCATCGTGATAGGTCCAAGAGTATATTAGTATTTTCACGGTCCGGGTACATCGACACCATACTGAAAAGATTCAGTATGGATGATTCCAAGCGCGGTAATTTACCGGCTTGTCACGGGATCACCCTCTCCAAAGAGATGTCTCCCAAGACTGATTTAGAAAGGGATCACATGTCTATTATACCCTACGCCTCAGCGGTAGGCTCTATAATGTATGCGATGTTATGTACCAGACCAGATATAGCTTATGCACGGAGTGTGGTAAGCTGGTATCAGTCAAACCCTGGGGTGAAATACTGTATAGCAGTAAAGAACATTCTGAAGTACCTGAGAAGGACTGAGGATATGTTTTTGGTTTACGGCGGAAAAGCTTCCAGATGGAGGCCTTTGTTGACTCCAGCTTTCAGAGTGACAAGGATGACTCCAAATCCATGTCAGGTTTTGTCTTTACCCTCAATGGAGGTGCGGTGTGTTGGAAGAGTTCCAAACAGGAAACCGTTGCTAACTCGACAATGGAAGCGGAATATATCGTTGCATCTGATGCCGCAAAAGAAGCCGTCTGGATGAGGAAGTTCTTGACAGAACTTCAGGTGGTTCCGTCCATTGTTGATCCAATACCTCTGTATTATGACAACAACGGGGCTATAGCTTTAGCGAAGGAACCCAGGTCCCATCAGAAGTCCAGACACATCTCGAGGCGGTATCACCTGATCAGGGAGATCGTGGATCGCCGGGAGATCCAGGTTCGGAGGGTTGCTACAGAAGATAACACTGCAGATCCGTTCACTAAGGCCATACCCCAGACTCAGTTCGAGCGGCTGATCGAGATGATAGGTCTTCGATACGCCAGTACATGGCCCTAGTGCAAGTGGGAGATTGTTAGTGTATATACCCTTGAGGCCATTACTTTATCATACTAGTGTGTATATTACTTAATGGAAGTTTGGGATATTCACAGTTGTATAGAAAATCTTGCTCGAAATGGTAGTATGCTACTTGGTTTGTTTCGACTTCAATATATGCATATGTTTTTTTTAGCATATAGCTTATACATATTAGTGGAGCCCTTAGGTTCTTTGCTTGATTACCAGCGTTGTGATGGCAGTCACACTAGTGGGGGCTGGGTAATCTACAAGAACATACTTATACAGGTCCCTAGTTGTAGGATTATCGAGACAGGGTATCGATACTCCAGAGTAGACTAGTGTATACACTTCTCATCCCAGGAGGGGAGATGGTCTGTCCCACAGCCATCAGTACATCGTACTGGAGATAGTATACAGGTGCTCATTAGGTTACGAGTACACTGGATAGGACTCACTGGGAACTGTTGGTTTGGTATTATACCTATCGTCAATTATCAGTTCCCAGGTGACATGAGTACAGCATAGTCCGTTGACTTGACACTGTCACTTCGCCTCGAGTGTGTTCCCACTGTTCTTAGATTACTACCCTACCACGGCTCAAATGAGTCGTGCAAACAGGTAGTAGTTGGGTGCAGTCCCGAAGCACTTGGAGGCAGTGACGGTTAGACAGGATTCGTCTCTCCCGGTATTAGGGGTTGATATCGCGTTGTGTCTAGGAGAGCCATTACACAAAGTCCCTGGCCAGGGCAAGCGAGATATACTGGTAGCGTTTCCAGTGTTATCTCTGGGTGTTCTGGGCTACACTCCGACATGACTTATACCGCTATTAGGGGACTGACGTTTACCACCCCCTAGGCCCGACATGCGATACTCTCAGACGAAAAAACCGGACTGTATGGAGAATTTCACATTTAGGCTCAGTAGGAGTTCGGATGGGTTCACCTCATCAGTCTTATTATCGGCATCTACTTGGGGACCGTTACGTACAACTAGTACCGCTTGCGGCCAGTGGTTAAACCCACTGCCAGCGTAGTGTCGAGTCTTTAGAGTCCCATACTGAGGGTTGTTCGCCTTTGGGCAAAACAAAGTAGAGGTCGCATGGTTTTGCGACAGGGTTCCTTCACATCCGCGCACTTATGCACGTTTGGTGTCCGGGCAGTTATTACTAGCGGGATATGGTTTAAGCCAGATCCCAGTATATGTTTTGGGATTGGTTTTATCTCATTGTATTTGTGTTCCTCGGAACACGGATGCGGGTGTGTATGCACAGTTGACTGAGGCAGAGGCAGAGGATTCTCGTCAGGGTTGTTGACCGTTGACTTTTTCATAACCCTAATGATAATGAGAAATATGATTAATAATATTAATTGAGTTTTATTGTGCCATGGTTGAGTTGAACTTTGACTTTTGTTGACTTGTTGACTTTGTTGACCGGTTGACCATTGTTGACTAGTTGACCATCATCATTTCATTTCAAAGATGCTTCTTGTTCATTGCAAATGCATTAAATGATGAAATGATAATAGTCATTCATAAATTACCATCACAATTACTTAATTATTATTATTATTATCATTATTCCAAATATGATAGCATGGATGTAAATTATCCTCATTCTTGCTTGCACTTTCTCTCTCATAGTTTTTGCTCATCCTCTTCCTCTCACTCAAAGCTCGCATCTCTCATGTGTTGAGAACCATGAGCTCTTGAGGTAAAACCACCATTACTCCTCTCTACTCATTCTTGGGTTCTAGGTTTAGCAAGCCAAGCACTTTAGTTACCTCTAGGTTGAGGTAGGAGCTCAAGGTAGAGGCCTTCGGGTGGATCCTTCTTCGGCAAAGAAAAGACTACGAGGAGGAACCGTTCAAACCAGTCCAAGGAGCAAGAAGAGAAGGAGTTCAAGACCAAGGTATAACCTCCTAACCGAGTAGCTAAACTCATAGGTTGTTTGCTAGGTTTTTGTTTAGCAAAGATTCTCTAGTTTCTAGTCCATGTTGCCTTGTATAAAAAATCGTTTTTTACCTATTCCGCCTCCCCGTAAGCACCGGGGTGGGCAACGTGGACTTATAAGCAGTACCCAGGTGACATGAGTACAGCTTAGTCCGTTGACTTGACACTGCTACTTCGCCTCAAGTGTGTTCCCACTGTTCCTAGATTACTACCCTACCATGGCTCTACTGAGTCATGCAAATAGATAGTAGTTGGGTGCAGTCCCGAAGCACTTTGAAGCAGTCGCGGTTAGATAGGATTCGTTTCTCCCGGTATTGGGGGTTGATATCGCGCTGTGTTCGGAACGCCATTACACAAAGTCCCTGGCCAGGGCAAGCGAGATTTACTGTTAGGTGCTCCAGTAGTTTCTCATGGTGTATCGGACCGTACTCCGACATGACTTATACCGCTATTATGGGTCTGACGTTTACCGCCCGCCTAGGCCCGTTATGCGATACTCTTAGACGGACGGACCAGACTGTACAGAGATTGTCACATACAGACTCAGTAGGAGTTCGGATGAGTTATGCTCATCGGCTTTCTTCTCGACAATACCTAGGGACCGTAACGTACAGCTAGTACCGCTTACGGCCTGTGGTTAAACCCACTGCCAGCGTAGAGTCGAGTCTTTAGAGTCCCACACAGAGCGTTTCCCTGCATCGGGCAAAACGTGTAGATATCGTATGGTTTTACGAAAGGGTTCGATCACGTGCGTACACTCGTGCACGCACGATGAGTCGGACGGACGATACTAGTGGGCTTTAGTTTAAACCGGATCCTAGTATTGTACTGATGGATTTTCTTCGTCTTCGGTATTCGTATTTATCGGAATACGAATACATGTACGTATGTACGGACAAGGGGAGTTTTTGTAATTTATCCAAAGATGCTTCTAGAAGATGATATTTCATATATGTATTTTTCATTTTGGATTAAATGATTTATGCATTATGACATGGTAGAAATGAGGTGGAAATTGCATGATATTGAGCATGGCTAAATGTGACACATGGTGGACTTGGAAGCCATGACTCATTTGGTCATAAATTGAACCCTAATTACTATTATTCATTTAATTTATTAGATGAAAAATAGATAGTGTTATGTTTAGAACCATAAGTGAGCTACGCTCTCTCTCATACATGTTCTTCACTAGCTTTTTCTAAAACATCTTCTTCTTCCTCAAACTTTAGGATACTCATGTTTAGAGTTACCTAAGAAGAAATAGAAAGACTCCTAAATCCATCTACACCATCTACACAACCTAGATCATTTAGATTAGCAATCTACTCGATCTAGTTTCTTTGGTTTAGAGGATAAGATTGGTGCACAAACGTTCGGGTGGATCATCTAGGATTCGAGCAAGCCGAGGAGGAGACGACATCCGTACCACTTCGAGGAGTTCGTGCAGGTGATGAGGACAGAGAGATAAGGAGAAGAAGGACTAGGTTTCTTGAGGTATAATTTCTGTACATAGTTTATACTTCTTTTGCTTTTGCTAGATACGGTTTAGATTTCGATCTTGTCTTTCAGTCGATGTTATGAGGCTAAAATTATCGTTTTTTACACCTTCCGCCTCCCCGTGATTCCGTGGGGTGCATAGCATCGACTTATAGGTGACTCATGGGGTGACTCATGCTTTGGTGACTATTGAAGCATGCTTGATTCATTGTGAATTATTGTATGCTTCATAATTCACAACACTTTTTCATTTTCATCACAATGCTCACTTCTACACTATCATCTCCTCAAGCTTTCTTCTTCTTCCTCAACCCAAAAAGTCTCCTGTGTTGAGAAACCTAGGGTATTTTGAGACAACTAATCCATCATCACTCTTTACATCCTCTAGGCTATCTAGTCTAGCGAACTAGGTACCCTAGTTACCTCAGTATTGAGGTTGGAGCCCGAACTATAGACTCTCGTATGGATCGTATTTGACTTGAGGAGGCCGACGATCAAATGCGATCCGTACACATCGAGGAGCTTAAGAAGAGGAGGAGGAGGACAAAAAGACCCTAAGGACTTGATAATGGGAGGTATAACTTTCTACATAGTAGTTAGAACCTCCAAGTTGTTTTGCTATCTAGGGTTTATGGTCAATCTTGGAAATTTAGTCGATGTGGCTTGCCATAAAATCGTTGTTTTTAAAATTCCGCCTCTCTCCAAGCCTGTAGAGTGTGCGACATCGACATACATGGTATCAGAGCCTCTCCAAAAGCCTTATATAGCTTGTAGCGACGTTTAAAATCAGCCGTTTTTGTCGCGCACGGACCGCCGATAAAAACAGTACCGAAAAAGTTGTTTTAAGATGTTTGCACACCCTGCGGGCTCACGGTTGTTAGTGATATGTATGTTCCAGAGGCTATTGTTGTATGATATAGTGGATGCTTGGACATATATATGGAGGAATTTCTTTCTTGACATGATAGTATGCTATCTGGTTTCATTTATATTAACATGTTCACTGGTATTATTATACCGTCTCTCATATACATGTTGATAAAGACCTTAGGATGTTGGCTTGACTACCAGGACTATGATGCGGATCATACCACTGGGACCTGGGTAGTCCACAAGCACATCATTCAATTGTTCCTAGTCGAGGGTATATCGAGACAGGGCATCGATACACCAGAGTAAACTAGTGTGTATGTTTCTTGACCCTGTATGGGGGCAATGGTTGATCCCATATCCATTGGTGTTTGACATCAAAGATTGTACACAGGTGCTCATTAGAGAATGGGTACACCGAACAGGACTAGCTGAGAACTCCTAGTTGGTATTATACATATATAGCATTTCTCTGATGACACTGGTACAGGTTAGTCTGTAGACCTGAAATCGTCATAGAGTCTTGTATGTCTCCCACTGTACTTTGATTTCCTCCCTACCACGGCTCAAAGGAGTCGTGCAAACAGGTGGATTTTGGGTACAGTCTCGAGTCGCATGGAGGCAATGAGCGATTGGAGGGGTTTCATATCTCTCGGTATTGGGTGTCGATGTTGCTGTTAGGAATATGTAGGCCCCAGAGGCCATTATTGTACATTGTTGTATATTATAATGGATGCTTGGACATATATATAAAGGAATTTCTTGCTCGACATGATAGTATGCTATCTGGTTGCCTTTATCTTAACATGTAGACTGGTATTCTTATACTGTCTCTCTCTCACATGTTGGTAAAGCCCTTACGATGTAGCTTGACTACCAGGACTATAACGGAGATCATACAGCTGGGACTTGTATAGTTTAAAAGCACATCCTTTAATTGTTCCTAGTCGAGGGAATATCGAGACAGGGCATCGATATTCCAGAGTAGACTAGTGTGTTTGTTTCTTGACCCTGTATAGGGCGATGGTTGGTCCTATAACCATTGGTGTTTGACATCAAAGATTGTACACAGGTGCTCATTAGAGAATGGGTACACCAAACAGGACTCACCAAGGACTCCTAGTTGGTAGTATACCTATCGTCAGATAGTTGTCCTCTGGTGACACTAGTACAGGTTAGTTTGTAGAACAGAGATCGTCATAGAGTATTGTGTGTCTCCCATTGTGCTTTGATTTCCTCCCCACCACGGCTCAAATGAGTCATGCAAACAGGTGGATTTTGGGTACAGTCCTAAGTCACGTGGAGGCAATGAGCGATAAGAGGGGTTTCGTCTCTCCCGATATTGGGGGTTGATGTTGCGCTATGATCGATCGGCTATAACTGGAAATCCCTGGCCTAGGCTGCTGCTGAGATTTACTGATAAGAGTTATCAGTAGTTTCTCGAACCGTTATAGGCCAGACATCGGCATGACTTATCACGTTACTGGGGTCTGACAATTTCCACCCCTAGACATTATATGCGACATATCAGACGAAAAGACTAAACTGTACGATAAGTGTTACTTATAGACTTCATGGAGAGTATGGACAAGCTTGCTTGTTGATCTTACAATCGCTCAATACCTGCTAGCCGTTACGTCCAGCTAGTACCGCTGATAGCTTTTGGGTGACTGATGTGATCATCACCTATTGCTGGCGTATTGACAAGTCTTTAGAGTCCCACACAGAAGTTTCCTGGTTCAAGAGAAACGAAGTTGGGCACATATGATGACATATGCGGGGGCCTTATTAAATACGAGTATGTGATACCGTATTGTAATCTTGCAGTTATCTGATGTCGGTCAGGTTATGTCACGACCCAAGAATGGCCCGTGACGGCCCTAATACTACGTAGCGCCTAAAGACGCAACGTAGTAAAAGAAAGCCAAAACCCAGAAATCTAAACCATAAAAAAATACGAAAAAGATAATATAAGTTTGAAACATTTGAAATCGCAACCCAAATTCTTTAAAAGTCTCACTTCTTTCTTAAAATTTTAGCAACACCCCTTTTTGTAAAATCCAGCAAAAATGGATACAATGTAAATATACGACGCCGTAGCGAAGAAATAAAGACAGTAGAGAGAAAGATGTATATAAAAGACATCAAATCCACAATAATACACATAACGTCCTCACCAAGTCTCTATGTCAATCATACAACAGTAGATGGAGAGTACAATACAACGAAGGTACAAAATATAATACAGATAACCGTCTAACCCACCTATGCAAAATGGTACTGTGAGCTGATGCGGTATCTGTAGCAAAAGATGGTAGCTGGATAGGAGAATAGCCTGCCTCGACTACTCTGGGGAAAAACCTGAAACACCTGTGGCACAACGGGGGTGAGTTGCCAACTCGTGAATAGTATAAAACATATGCAGGTAATCGCAGGAATGTACGTACAGCATGAATCTAAGATATGCGATTACAATATTAATATATCATGCAATGCTGAAATAGGGAGTGTATACTAGCAGGTACAATCAATATGTGAAGCAATGATGGCATGATAGTAGTATGCAATGTCTATGCAATAAGGATATGAGAAAGCAAATATGCAACTATCATAAGGGTACACTACAAGTACTACCAATATATGAATCTGTGCATAAGATGGGTAATGGTGAGGCGTAGGGTGGAATATGTCATTTTCCACGGAAACCTGACGTCGTGGCAGGATCACAATCCACCAAGATACTCCAATCCCAAATCCTCAAGCCAGGCCCCACATTGGGCACTCATATCAAATAAGTCTCACATCTCCTCAATGTACAATGTCGAGTAATCTCCTATATCCCGAATGTACAAGTCACCAATCACATAGGTATATCCAATGTCCAAATCCCAATGAATCACCTAGTATCCCAAGTCCAATCTCAAGTAAGTTTCTAGCATCCCAAAGGTAAATATATGTACAGAAATAAATATGATGGGGGAAATACACATATATTAGCGTCCCATTCCACTAATATTGGTGTATGGGTATATATAACAACGGCTAAGTCCCCTGTTATATATACAAAAAGGGGTTTAAAGAAATATCATGAAACCGTGTGCCAAGCATCGACACAGAAATCCTCGTATATGGGGCTCCGTCAGTCCGGACAGCCCACGGGGTCCGTCTGCAGTGTCGGCCCTCGGCCTCGACAGTACAGGTCATCCCGCATCCAACTCTCTACTCTGGCCAGTAGCCTCCAGACAACTGCCAGGTCCAAACAATCACCGGTAGGTACTCGCCCGCCTCCAGGCTCAATCGGCAAACCCATGGATCTTCTTGCCGAGGGGAACCATACCGGGCCCCGCCATGTACTCTCATACGGCAACCACACCTCGTATGGAGTAGGTAATCAGCACCGATAAAACTCATGGGGGACGCTCGAAATATCATATCAAGGAAACCGGGTTGTTACATGTATGCATAATTTCATGAACTCCCACGGTTCCCAAATCCCGAAAACATCATATAAAATCCAGATAAATAATACGCAAATCCAGGAATAAATGTATGCGATATATCCGAATGCGAGCAGGTAAACACAAGTATATAGCTGAACCAGATGTATGCGAAATCATGATAAGGTACAGCTAAGTAACATCAGTAAATGTGAATATGCGATAACAACTGAATATGTATCTAACATACAGGTGTAGCAAAGTATAGGTATCTACCTATAAGAACTGATGTCGTATACCCCCCTGGGTATAAGTAAAATATGTAGGAAATCCCTCCCGGTATAAGTAAAATATGTAGGAGGTATACCTGTAGCTGTATCACAAGTGAAAATATACCTATCACTAAAGGTATGACACACTATAGGTATACCGATAAACTAGATGTCAAGTGAGGCGAGCAATGGTAGCTATAAGGGGTAGTGTGTGACATGGCAATTATTGACGGTGTGTGTGTAGCATGCAATCCGTGCTCGTGCAACATGAACCGTCAATAATGTGTGCAGTGTCCTACGGCTGCTAGTCACAGTATATAGCTATATCTAAGAAATGCAGTAAGGCTCAACTCTACAATGACGTAGAATGTGCGACAGGAAATTGAATCCTAGCCCAGACGCATAACGCCATGCGGGCGATTCCCCTGTAGATGTTATATCTACTCACCTAAACTCCACGCTGGGTGAATCCTATCACCTGCTCCCCCTGTAGCTGTGTCCGTAGCTCCTGCCTGCAAACCTGTAAATATAACATGAAAATCACATATAAGCCAAGATATCTTGCGAAACGCGATATCGAATCGAAACGAGAAACACGCGTCGCGAACTAAACGCGCGTGTGTACGATACGCTGAATCGTGTGTGTACGCGTCTAAAACCCATCGCGACACGCCGCGATACGCTGGATCACAGAACCCACTCACGTATCGCGCGTATCGCGCAAACACTACAAACACCATAAACGACATATAGTCCCAGATTTTCCTACAGGTAAGATATTACAAAACTAGACATACCAACACACTACACAACACTGTAGACTACCCCAGACAAAACCCCAACACCCAGACCCCTAACCTGGCCGCAAATTGCGGCCAGAATGCTGAAATTGGCGACCTCACATTGGGTAGGGTGGCTCGTGCTCTGGTGGTGTTATCTAGACCTAACAAGCATGCCCCAGTTTCCTCAATTTTACTCTGAAGGCATCGGGTCTAAAGTAGATCACAAAAGTCACAAATATCGCTTAAAACGACAATTTTGCACAAAACACAAACTATATGGTATTTTAGTGTAATCTGGGGATTTCTCAGTTGAAGTGGCCTAACTAACACTAAACCAACCTAAGGTAGCTAACCAAATCAACAATTATCCACAATTCCACTTAAACACCACAAACTAGCACTAAACTTAGCTATTTAGCACTAATCGACACAAAACCACATACAATCAAGCAAACTAGGGATTGGGGTTCAGAAATATACCCTATTGGGCCCTAGAGAGCTGGTGAAGGGGTGAGTGGAGGGGGTGAGAGCTTCTACAAGTGCTGAGCTCCTCCTGTTGCTGCTGCCCTTGCTAGCTGCTGCTGCTGTTTCTGCTATTGCTGCTGCTTCTGATATTGTTGTTGTTGTTGTGTTGTTGTTGTTGTGGTGAATGAGGATGATAATGATGCTGATGATGTTGTAGTTATTGTTGTTGTTGCTGCTGACATGATGAAGGATGATGATGATGAGTATGCCTGCAGCTGCTGCACCTGCTCCTGCTGATCCTGCTTCTGCTGCTGCTTCTCTCTCTCTAGCTGTTGCTGGGGCAGCTGCTGCTTCTGCTGCTGCTCTCTCTCTCTCTAGCTGTGAGTGTGTGTGTGTTTGAGAGAGTGAGGGAAAGAGAGTGAGAGAATGAGAGCAACACTAACCCCTCCCTCTATCTTTCTTGTCTCATTAATGAAGCATGGTCAACACCATAATGCACCATGCTTCCCTCTCTCAAAGTCAACACACCAAACCAATATAAAACTCTTGCAAGAAACAAAGAAATCCTTTGGCAAGAATAAATCACTCCCATAAAGTAACCATGCACTCAAACAAAACTAAAAAGCTAAATGTAGAGAAAATGGTTAGTTAACCATATTGCTAAACATGGCTTAACTCCAAAAACAACCTAAGTTACATGCACAAGTGTGTGTGTGCCTAACAAAATTCTAATAAAATACACATTAAATAAGATAAAATATTTAAAACTTAATTTGGTAAACTTTTTATTAAAAACCACATTTTAAAATATAATTAGCTACAAAACACATTCTAAGGTGTTACAGGTTATATGTGATATAACCGGATTATCGAATCAAGTGTTGATTTGATAATGTGATGTACAGATAAATGATATTAGTCGGTTATATGTGATATAACCGGATTATTAAATCAATTGTTGATTTAATAATGTGATATATATTATATTTGATATAATTATATCTTAACTATGTTAGTGTATATGCCCTAGAGGCCATTACTGTATCATACTAGTTTGTATATTACTTAATGGAAGCTTGGGATATTCACAGTTGTATATACAATCTTGCTCGAAATGGTAGTATGCTACTTGGTTTGTCTCTGCTTTAATATGTGCATGTGTTTCTTTTAGCATATTGCAGGTATACATATTAGTAGAGCCCTTAGGATCTTTGCTTGATTACCAGCGTTGCGATGGCGCTCGCACTCGTGGGAGCTGGGTAATCTATAAGCACATCCTTATACAGGTCCCTGGTCGTTGGACTATCGAGACAGGGCATCGATACTCCGGAGTAGACCAGCGTATGCGCTTCTCATCCCAGTGTGGGAGACGGTCTGTCCCACAGCCGTTAGTACGTCGTACTTGGGATAGTATGCGGGTGCTCGTTAGGTTACGAGTACACTGGACAGGACTCGTCGGGAACTGTTGGTTGGTAATATACCTATCGTCAGTTATCAGTTCCCAAGTGACATGAGTACAGCTTAGTCCGCTGACTTGACACTGTCACTTCGCCTCGAGTGTGTTCCCACTGCACTTTGATTACTACCCTACCACGGCTCAGAGGAGTCGTGCAAACAGGTAGTTTTTGGGTGCAGTCCCGAAGCACTTGGAGGCAGTGACGGTTAGACAGGATTCGTCTCTCCCGGTATTGGGGGTTGACATCGCGCTGTGTCTAGGAGAGCCATTACACGAGTAGTCCCTGGCCAGGGCAAGCGAGATATACTGGTAGGTTTCCAGTGTTATCTCAGGGTGTTCTGGGCTTCACTCCGACACGACTTGTACCGCTATTAGGGGACTGACGTTCACCGCCCCCCTAGGCCCGCCATGCGATGTATCAGACGAACAGACCGGACTGTACGGAGATTGTCACATGCAGGCTCAGTAGGAGTGCAGATGGGGTTCACCTCGTCAGTCTTCTTATCGACATCTACCTGGGGACCGTTACGTACAGCTAGTGCCGCTTGCGGTCTGTGGTTAAACCCACTGCCAGCGTAGTGTCGAGTCTTTAGAGTCCCACACAGAGAGCTATTCGCCTTTAGGCAAAACGAGTAGAGGTCGCATGGTTTTGCGACAGGGTTCGTTCGCATCCGCGCACTTGTGCACGGTTGCTGTCCGGACAGTTTATACTAGCGGGCTTTGGTTTAAGCCGGATCCTAGTATATGATTTGAGATTGGTTTTTCTCATTGTGTTCGTGTTCCTCGGATCACGAATGCGGGTGCGTATGCACGGTTGCTTGAGATTGAGGGAGAGGACCTTGTTTAGGGTTAATGACTATTGTCATTTTATTAACCCTATTGTTTTTGTGTGGATTATAGTTAATTGATAATTAGCTTAATAAATTGTGCATGGTTGTTGTTGACATTTTGACTTCGTTGACTTGTTGACCTTGTTGACCACTTGACCATCATCATTTGTTTTGGAAGATGCTCTTTGATCTTTGCAAAATTGAAATGATAATGGTCATGTCAAGATTTATCATGACAATTTTCAAGCTAATTATCTAATTAAAATTATCCACACATATTAGTGAGAATGGCTCACTAATTGATCATTCTATCATATCTTTTCTCTCTCTTGCTCATCCTCTCCCTCAAGCTCTCTCCCTCTCATGTGTTGAGAAACAAAAAACTTGAGAAAAACCTTCACTTGATCTTCTCTACTCACTTCTAGGGTTCAAGTCTTAGCATTTCTTGCACCCTAGTTACTCCTAGCTTGGAGTTGAAGCTAAAGGTGGTGGCTTTCGAGTGGATCTTTCTTTGACGGAAGAAGACTAGCAAGGTGAGGCCCTTCTACCATTCCGACGAGCAAGGAGAGAAGGACTAAAGACCAAAGGTATAACCTTTCCATCACTTAGCTACTTTGTAGTTAGGGTTAGCAAGTTTAAGTTTAGCAAAGATCCTCACAAGCTTGGTCCATGATGCCTAAGTCAATAAAAATCCGTTTTTTATTATGTTTTCCGCCTCCCCGCAAGTACCGGGGTGGGCAACATGGACTTACAGTGGTATCAGAGCCTAACTAAACTCAAACTAGCTAGGTAGTGAAGTGTAACGAAGTTTCGAAACCGAAAAATCCAAAAACCGAACTTTGAAAAACCCTAGTTTCTGTTGAAATTTTTTCTGCTCAAAACAGAAAACTTTATATTTGTAAATTCATCTCAGGGTTTTTTAAAAACACACAAGAAAAACGAGACAGAGAATCATCCAAACCGCCGCGCTTCCGCCGCACGAGGTAGGCTCGTGCCGCGGAAGCGCCGCGGTTTGATGACGTCACTGCATCGTTTTTCGTGCAGTGTCTTACTGTGTTGATTTTAGGATTTTTAGGATATATAATATATGCCCAGATTTTCCAGAACAAAAATTTGCTTTTGTGGGCCTATAAATCCGTATTTTTTCGGAACTTCACTACGCTTTAACTACATCGGTTATATCTGTAATGCTTGCATGTATTGAACGTCGGCTAATCGCTATAAGACGATTAGTCGGGGTTATACATGATCTGTGATTGTTGTTGTTGGTTTGTGGATATGAATGGATTGGATTGTCGCGGGTGAATGGCCGGGGTTGGATGTGAGATGAGCGTTGTTTTCTTTCATTCATTTGTAACATGTAAATTGATGTAATAATATTCTTTGTATGGCCGCACAACCGGGTCGGGGTTGTAGCCGTCATTGTATTATTCTTTTTACTGTTTTTGCTCCTAGGATAGACCCATGGAGGGGGTGCACAAACTACCGGGTACTCGAAGTGCCGAGTGGCCTACTCACGGTGGTGAGGGAGGTTGCTTCGCTTCGGGTGCTTGGCGGGTAGTTTGCCGCACCCGTAGGGGTCTTGGGTGGGGTATTGGCTATTCACCGCGACCGTGTAATCCGCTTTGCGTTGCAGGCTCGAACGCATTGCGGATTCCTAGTATATCCAATGTATTCATCTGTGATCTGTAATGTCTATCATTGCTGTATATATATATATATAAATAACTATTTAGGCGTTGCTTATGTTTTACAGCCGCGCTAGCCCAGCCCCCGCTCTGTCGTTAGTTAAGTAACCTAACGGGTGATGACGGGGCCCCGTGGCGAATGCGAATGGCATAAGCGTACGTCATATTTTGGTTGTTTTCTGCAATGGTAGGATTAAATGATGGGACGCATTAAAAGAACTAATGCAAGAAATAAACCAAGTAAAAGTCGATTGGAACACTTTGAAAACCACTCGGTTCTTTTCAAAACTAAACTTTTAAACGCGGAGCTTGAACCACTCCTTTTAAAAGCTATCTCGTTCCATCGACCATATCAAGTTCACTACGTTCACGGTTTCGCCAAAACCATTCGTAGCCCTCCGTCATTCCACATGAATGATCAAAAGTATTCAAGCTGTGTATTTTGGCCAAAGTCAAGGCATAGTGATTGGTAGCGTTTGGGCATTCATGTGCAGCATAGATAGATGCGTTGATTTGGGACAGTCGTGCTGCCATTTTGGCCAAAGTCAAGGGTAAGTACGGGTGGGTCCAAATTAACCAGGAGAATGACGGGTAGAACTTGACATGTGACTTATGATATTTTGGCCAAAGTCAAGGTCATAAGAGCATGGGGCAAAAATCCACATCGGGAGTTTCATAAGTACTGAAACTTGCTAGATTTGCATACCATTTGGAGTGTGGTGATTCTGGTAGGATTCCTTCAGTTTCGTCACGCGATGATATTTGGATCCCGATCCTACTGTGAGTATATGCTACTCCCCGAGAAAACTCTCACTTAACGATCAATGCTATAAACCTAGTAGGTGCCTAGAAAGGTGTTAGCGGGGCTACGCCCACAGGGAAAAGAGGTTACTTAATTAAGGAACTTCGCGAAAGCGTTGGAAAACCTCCCTCGAAGTACCGACACTGGCCTGGCTGAACGGTTAAGCAAGTATTGTACGGTGAGAATGATCCCGGCTAATCCTTTTCTTTACGGTTTGAGAAGGGATTCGAGAGACAGTGGGAGCCATCCAGTTTAGACAAACTAAAAACCACTCTAAACTTGCAAGAGCATCGTGCTAAAGTGTTTCTTTTCTCTCTCCTAATTGCAGCGACCATTCAACATGACCGGACTTAAGTTACTGTTAGATAAAAATAAATTGACAGGGCCAAACTACAAAGATTGGCTCAGGAATGTCAAGATTGCAATCACCTATGACAAGCTGGGGTATCTTCTTACCACCAAAGCTCCCCCTGTCCCTGGTCCAACTTCCAGTATCGCGGATAAGGAAATCCGCAAGACTTGGGAGATTGATAGCGCGAAGGCCAAGTGCCTCCTGCTTGCCTCGATGGACAACGAACATCAGAGGAGGCATGAGAATATGGACATGGAATCCATATTGCTCCATACAAAAGAACTGTATGGAGAGCAATCACGTATCGCGAGATACGAAGCTTCGAAAAAGTTATTTTCGACAAGAATGGCCGTCGGATCATCAGTAGCCGAGCATGTGCTAAAGATGATCGGCTACATTGAGGAGCTCGCTCACCTAGGGATCACATTAGAGAGTGAGCTATATACGGATATAGTTCTCCAGTCCCTTCCTTCCACTTACGCCCAGTTCATACTGAACTTCAACCTACAAGAAAAAGAGGTTGAACTTTCAGAGCTCCTCAACATGCTGAGGAGCGCAGAGGGCACCCTACAGAAAGGTAGGGAGACATCCACTTTGTTTGTAGGAGGATCTTCCTCTTCTAGGTCCAAGGCGAAAGCCAAGGGCAAGAAGAAGAAAGCCCCCGCCAAACCAAGAGGCGGTGTCGGTAAAGTGGATACGAAGGGAAAGGGTAAAGCAACAAAGGTAGCGGGGAAGCTTGTGGATAAGGAGGAATGCTTCTTTTGTCATAAGAAAGGACACTGGAAGAGTGATTGCAGGGCCTGGAAGGCCAGAACACAGGAATTGAAGCAGGTTGCAGCTTCAGCTTCAGGTGTGTATGTTATTGAAAACTGTCTATCAATAAACTCTGCATCCTGGGTATTGGATACCGGATCAGGATCTCATATCTGTAATTCTTTGCAGGCGTTGAGAAAGCGTAGAGTTTTGAAGGCAGGTGACATGACCCTCAGAGTTGCGAACGGTGCTAGCATGGATGCAGAGGCCGTGGGGGACTATCACCTGGGATTATCTGATGGACACTTTTTGGTTTTGCGTAGTTGTTATTATGTACCAAATGCAACCTGTAATATCATATCTGTATCTTTATTATCTAAAGAAGGTTATGAATTTGCATTTGTAAGTAATGTAGTGAACATTCACCTTAATCAAGTTTTGATTGGGTCAGGTACATTGAACAACGGTATTTACGTTTTAAACCAACCACAGGTTTTCAATATCCAGAATACACACAAAAGAAAGTCTCCAGAAATTAATAAAACTTTCTTATGGCATTGTAGACTGGGTCACATCAATGAGAGAAGATTGACTAAGTTACATACTGAAGGATATTTGGATCCGTTCGAATATCAATCGTATGCAACTTGTCAATCCTGTCTCAAAGGAAAGATGACAAAGGCTCCGTTTTCTGGACACGGAGAAAGAGCGAGCGAGCTCTTGGGACTCGTACACAGCGACGTGTGCGGTCCAATGTCTACACATGCGCGAAGCGGTTTTTCTTACTTCATTACCTTTACGGATGATTTTTCAAGGTACGGTTATGTTTTCTTAATGAAACATAAATCCGAGGCTTTTGAAAAATTCCAGGAATATAAGAATGAAGTAGAAAAGCAAACCGGCAAAAGTATCAAGATCCTAAGATCGGATCGAGGAGGAGAATACTTAAGTGCCGAATTCCTGAACTACTTAAAAGAGAATGGAATTCTCTCTCAGCTTACTCCTCCATACACTCCGCAACATAATGGTGTATCGGAGAGACGGAACCGGACCCTATTGGATATGGTACGGTCCATGATGAGTAACGCTGAGTTACCGCGATCGTTCTGGGGATATGCGCTAGAATCAGCGGCATACCTTTTGAACCGAGTTCCAACTAAGACTGTGCCTACTACACCATATGAAATGTGGTGTGGGAAGAGACCCCATCTTAATCACATTAAGACATGGGGATGTCCAGCTTTTGTAAAAAAGCAGCATGCGGACAAGCTCGAGGCACGCTCAGTACAGTGCAAGTTTGTGGGATATCCGAAGAACTCCAAGGGATATTACTTCTATTGCGAAGAGGAACAAAAAGTCCTTGTTTCTCGCCATGCCCACTTTCTAGAACATCAGTTCATAGAAAAAGAATTAAGTGGGAGCGCGATAGAACTGGAAGAAATTCCAGAACCACAAACTATTACTGAAAGCTTAGAGGAACCAGAGGGTTCAAAAGAACAGGACATTCCTATGCCACTCCGCAGAAGTAGTAGGCAGTCTCATCCGCCCGAGAGGTACTACGGTTTTCTCATTGACGGGGATAGAGAGGATTGCATCCTGGATTGTGATGAGCCTACTAGCTTCCAGCAAGCCATTCAGAGCGCCGACTCGGTAAAATGGCTGGATGCAATGCGGACCGAGATGGAGTCCATGTACACCAACAAAGTATGGACGTTGGACATTGCTCCAGACGGGGTGAAACCCGTAGGATGCAAGTGGATCTTCAAAAGGAAGATTGGTGTAGATGGACAGGTTGAGACCTATAAAGCTAGACTGGTAGCAAAGGGCTTTCGTCAGCGTCCTGGTTTGGACTATGACGAAACCTTTTCTCCAGTAGCTATGCTGAAATCCATTCGGATCCTTCTTGCCATCGCTGCTTTCCACGATTATGAGATTTGGCAGATGGACGTAAAGACAGCTTTTCTAAATGGTCATTTAGAGGAGTGTGTCTATATGGACCAGCCAGAGGGTTTCATTCAGGGTGGGAGCAGCGGAAAGGTGTGCAAGTTGCTCAAGTCCATTTATGGACTCAAGCAGGCATCGCGGAGTTGGAACATCTGCTTTGATGAGACGGTCAAAGAATTTGGCTTTATCAAAAATCCAGATGAACCATGCATCTATTGTAGATTTGTAGCGAGAACTGTAGTATTCCTCGTTTTATACGTGGATGACATTCTCTTAATAGGAAATGACATTCCTATGCTACAATCTGTCAAGGGGTTCTTGTCACACAGGTTCTCCATGAAAGACCTGGGTGATGCCTCTTACATTCTGGGTATCCGGATCTACCGTGACAGATCCAAGAGGATATTAGGACTCTCGCAGTCCAGGTACATCGACACCATACTGAAGAGATTCAGTATGGAAGATTCCAAGCGCGGTAATCTACCGGCTTGTCACGGGATCACTCTCTCCAAAGAGATGTCTCCCAAGACTGATTTGGAGAGGGATCGCATGTCTATTATACCCTACGCTTCTGCGGTAGGCTCTATAATGTATGCGATGTTGTGTACCAGACCGGATGTGGCTTATGCACTGAGTGTGGTAAGCAGGTATCAGTCAAACCCAGGGGAGAAACATTGGATAGCAGTAAAGAACATTCTCAAGTACCTGAGAAGGACTAAGGAGATGTTCTTGGTGTATGGCGGAAAAGACCTGCAGATTGAGGCCTTTGCTGACTCCAGCTTCCAGAGTGACAAGGATGATTCCAAGTCCATGTCGGGTTTTGTCTTTACCCTCAATGGAGGGGCGGTGTGTTGGAAGAGCTCCAAACAGGAAACCGTTGCTGACTCGACTATGGAAGCGGAATACATCGCTGCATCTGATGCCGCAAAAGAAGCTGTCTGGATGAGGAAGTTCTTGAGAGAACTTCAGGTGGTTCCGTCCATTGTTGACCCAATACCTCTGTATTGCGACAACAACGGGGCTATAGCTTTAGCGAAGGAACCCAGGTCCCATCAGAAATCCAGACACATCTTAAGGCGGTATCACCTGATCAGGGAGATCGTGGATCGCCAGGAGATCGAGGTCCGGAGAGTTGCATCAGAGGATAACACAGCAGATCCATTCACCAAGGCCTTGCCCCAGACTCAGTTCGAGCGGCTGATCGAGATGATAGGTCTTCGATACGCCAGTACATGGCCTTAGTGCAAGTGGGAGATTGTTAGTGTATATGCCCTAGAGGCCATTACTGTATCATACTAGTTTGTATATTACTTAATGGAAGCTTGGGATATTCACAGTTGTATATACAATCTTGCTCGAAATGGTAGTATGCTACTTGGTTTGTCTCTGCTTTAATATGTGCATGTGTTTCTTTTAGCATATTGCAGGTATACATATTAGTAGAGCCCTTAGGATCTTTGCTTGATTACCAGCGTTGCGATGGCGCTCGCACTCGTGGGAGCTGGGTAATCTATAAGCACATCCTTATACAGGTCCCTGGTCGTTGGACTATCGAGACAGGGCATCGATACTCCGGAGTAGACCAGCGTATGCGCTTCTCATCCCAGTGTGGGAGACGGTCTGTCCCACAGCCGTTAGTACGTCGTACTTGGGATAGTATGCGGGTGCTCGTTAGGTTACGAGTACACTGGACAGGACTCGTCGGGAACTGTTGGTTGGTAATATACCTATCGTCAGTTATCAGTTCCCAAGTGACATGAGTACAGCTTAGTCCGCTGACTTGACACTGTCACTTCGCCTCGAGTGTGTTCCCACTGCACTTTGATTACTACCCTACCACGGCTCAGAGGAGTCGTGCAAACAGGTAGTTTTTGGGTGCAGTCCCGAAGCACTTGGAGGCAGTGACGGTTAGACAGGATTCGTCTCTCCCGGTATTGGGGGTTGACATCGCGCTGTGTCTAGGAGAGCCATTACACGAGTAGTCCCTGGCCAGGGCAAGCGAGATATACTGGTAGGTTTCCAGTGTTATCTCAGGGTGTTCTGGGCTTCACTCCGACACGACTTGTACCGCTATTAGGGGACTGACGTTCACCGCCCCCCTAGGCCCGCCATGCGATGTATCAGACGAACAGACCGGACTGTACGGAGATTGTCACATGCAGGCTCAGTAGGAGTGCAGATGGGGTTCACCTCGTCAGTCTTCTTATCGACATCTACCTGGGGACCGTTACGTACAGCTAGTGCCGCTTGCGGTCTGTGGTTAAACCCACTGCCAGCGTAGTGTCGAGTCTTTAGAGTCCCACACAGAGAGCTATTCGCCTTTAGGCAAAACGAGTAGAGGTCGCATGGTTTTGCGACAGGGTTCGTTCGCATCCGCGCACTTGTGCACGGTTGCTGTCCGGACAGTTTATACTAGCGGGCTTTGGTTTAAGCCGGATCCTAGTATATGATTTGAGATTGGTTTTTCTCATTGTGTTCGTGTTCCTCGGATCACGAATGCGGGTGCGTATGCACGGTTGCTTGAGATTGAGGGAGAGGACCTTGTTTAGGGTTAATGACTATTGTCATTTTATTAACCCTATTGTTTTTGTGTGGATTATAGTTAATTGATAATTAGCTTAATAAATTGTGCATGGTTGTTGTTGACATTTTGACTTCGTTGACTTGTTGACCTTGTTGACCACTTGACCATCATCATTTGTTTTGGAAGATGCTCTTTGATCTTTGCAAAATTGAAATGATAATGGTCATGTCAAGATTTATCATGACAATTTTCAAGCTAATTATCTAATTAAAATTATCCACACATATTAGTGAGAATGGCTCACTAATTGATCATTCTATCATATCTTTTCTCTCTCTTGCTCATCCTCTCCCTCAAGCTCTCTCCCTCTCATGTGTTGAGAAACAAAAAACTTGAGAAAAACCTTCACTTGATCTTCTCTACTCACTTCTAGGGTTCAAGTCTTAGCATTTCTTGCACCCTAGTTACTCCTAGCTTGGAGTTGAAGCTAAAGGTGGTGGCTTTCGAGTGGATCTTTCTTTGACGGAAGAAGACTAGCAAGGTGAGGCCCTTCTACCATTCCGACGAGCAAGGAGAGAAGGACTAAAGACCAAAGGTATAACCTTTCCATCACTTAGCTACTTTGTAGTTAGGGTTAGCAAGTTTAAGTTTAGCAAAGATCCTCACAAGCTTGGTCCATGATGCCTAAGTCAATAAAAATCCGTTTTTTATTATGTTTTCCGCCTCCCCGCAAGTACCGGGGTGGGCAACATGGACTTACAAACTAATATTATTAGCTCACTTAATATTTTCATATATTTATTAATATATATATTTGACATATATATATATAAATATATATGAAGCAGGGCATGAATTTCTATTTTTAGAAAATAGAAAAAGAGGTGGAAAATGAGGAGGAATGGTGAGGCATGGGCTTTATCATTTATATATTTCTCTTGACTCTTTATTCAAGCATGGTTGCAATTTTATATTGCAATTTACTCCATGCTTGAATGTGTGAGGATCAAAAGGGTAGCCATACTCACATCATTCTTCACTTCTGTTATTTTCTTGGGTTGCTCTTTTGAGCTCTCTACCTCTTCTTCTTCTTCTTCCTCTTCCTGCATCAAAACTCCAACCCCTCACATATGATGTGAACCATGGAGTTTTGAACAAACTTGTGAGCTTAACCAAACCCCTACTTCAGCATCCTACACTTGATTAGCAATCAAGTGCAGTGTGTTTCCTTCACTAAAGATAGTTTAGTGAAGAGGTAGCTTGATCTAGAGGGACTTCGGGTGGATCGTCTTCGGCGCGAAGATCATGGAGGAGGCTCGTTCATACACGAAGAGGAGCCTAGTGGAGTCGCGTGGACTACAACCCGGAGCTTTAGAAGAGAAGGACACAGTCATCAAAGGTTGTATGCTCTTTCCTTCTCTTTAGTTCTTGATATCATCATAGGAAACCCACAAATTCTAGTTAAGATTTTGGTTAGTCTAGCGTAGCACCTAGAAATATTTAAATTTGGTATGTTTGATGCTACTAGAATCTCATGGTAGTGCTAGGGTAGACTTTCATTGTATCAGAGCTAAGCTAGAATATTAGGGAAGGTCTTTACGATGTTAAAGTGTTCGATCGGTTTTCGAAACCCAAAATTTTTGAACTTTCTATCGAATTTTTCAAATGTTGAATTATTCGTGATTAAAAATATCCAAAAAATAGTGCAGGGTTTTTAATGGAGCCCAAGAAAGTTCAAACCCCTAACCCCTTCAAACCACCGCGGAACCGCGGCCCAAACCCCAGTTTGGCCGCGGTTTCGCCGCACTTTTGTCGAGTCATGGGTTGTATTTCTCTGTGCTGCTCAATTGGTAAATTTAGCACTTTATGGGTGTTTTGAATTATTCTCAAGTTGTTGAGGTCTCTGAAATTTGTGGATGTTTGATAAACCGATCGAAATTTTTAACGTTGTATAGATCTTGATGATATGTGATACAATATTTAGAATCCGGATTAGTTACTTTTGAGAAAACTAGTTAGTATATTGTAAATCTAATATTTTAGTCTCGGTTAATCGGTTGCCACGAAGTTTTGATTCGTATCAAAACTCCGTCGCCATTGCGTATTGTATGAGAACACACGCCGGGTAGCTCTAGTAGACAGCTACGCCCCATAGCCCCGACCAAGTGACTGTAGGAGAACCCCGTTGCCTAAAGCACCCACTTGGATACGGCCACAGTGTTCCGCCTTAGTGCACTTCGTCGAGAGCATTGGGTGCAGCCATCTGCTAAAGTTTCCGACGAGTATTCGATAATATAGTCGGGAATCCAGTTGAATTACCCGACTAAAATAATTGAAAAGTGTTTTCAATTTGAGACTAAAGTACAAGGTTTATAGGTTAGGCGTGAAATCCGGAATATGAGATATTCTGGGTGTTGGTTATGTATATGCCCTAGAGGCCATTGTTGTACATATGATGTATATTATGTTGGATGCTTGGATATATATAAAGAGGACTTTCTTGCTCGTCATGATAGTATGCTATTTGGTTTCACTTTATCTTAACATGTTGACTTGTACTGGTTTACTGTTTTTCTCTCACATGTTGATAAAGCCCTTAGGATCTATACTTAACTACTGGGACTATGATGAGATCATACTAGTGGGGCCACGGTAGTTGATGAGTACATCCTATAACTGTTCCTAGTCGAGGGTATATCGAGACAGGGCATCGATACACCAGAGTAGACTAGCGTATACGCATCTTGACCCATATGATGGGGCGATGGATGATCCCATATCCATCGGTGTTTGGCATCAGAGATGGTGTACGGGTGCTCAGTGGAGACTGGGTACACTGGACGGACTCGCCGAGAACTCCCAGATGGTGATATACCACACGTCAGATGGCAGTTCTCCGGTGACACTGGTACAGGGTAGTCTGTAGACCCGAGATCGTCGTAGAGTCTTGTGTGATTCCCACTGTGCTTTGATTTCCACCTTACCACGTCCAAGAGGTCGTGCAAAATGGTGGCTTTTGGGTACAGTCTCAAATCACATGGAGGCAATGAGCGATAGGAGGGGATTCGTCTCTCCCGGTATAGGGAGTTGATGTTGTTTTGTGTTCGATTGGCTATAACTGGAAGTCCCTGGCCAGGGCTGCTATAGAGATTTACCGGTAAGTGTTATCAGTAGTTTCTCAACCTGTTATGAGCCTCACATCGACACGACTTATCGGTTACTGGGGTCTGACTTATACCACCCCTAGACTAGATATGCGACATATCAGACGAACAGACCGGACTGTATGGCAGTGTTACTGATTGGATTCATAGGAGAACGTACAGGCTAGCTTGTTGATCTTCTGATCGCTCTATACCTGGGTGGCTGTTATGTTTAGCTGACCGCTTGCAGCTTGTGGGTGATTGATATGATCAACACCTGCTACCGGCGTATTGACGATTCTTTAGAGTCCTACACGGAGGTTTCTTGGCTCAGGCAAAACGGAGTCGAGGAACATATGTGATATGTGCAGGACCGAGGATAATGCGATATGAGATACCGTATTATATTCTCGCGATGTTTAGATATGAACCGGGTCATCGGATCAAGTGTTGATTCGATGAATTGGTACATGATATATTAGTCGGTTATATTCGATATAGCCGGATTATTGGATCAAGTGTTCATTCGATGATTTAATGTATAATAATATATATGACATATTGTATTACATTATCTAATATTGGCTTGCTTTATTATTTCATTTTCTCACCGGATAATATACTGATATATATGCGATATATATTAATTGTATTATTTTCTTTTGTTACAAATATATAATATATATGTGATATATATTATAGTAACATGATATAATTAATGAAACATGTTTAGTGATGATAAAAAGAGATTAGGGTTTAATTACGGTTAGCTTCTTCTTGCACCATCTAGAAGCATTCCTTTTGTCTTGGTTAAGATATTATGGTTGATATTTATCCATGACTCATTCTTTAACCTAACCAAACCCTAGCTCTAGTTTATTCTCTACCAAGGTTATCCTTGTCATACTAAACTATGGTTACATTATAAATTCATATATACTTTTCTACTATTCATCATAAAAGGATTATCTCTTTTATTCATCATCTTCTTCTCTCATAAGCTTTGAGAAAGCTCACTAGATTTTCCTTTTGTGATGTTTTTATGTGAGAATTTGATATAAAAAGATAGCATAAATACTACTCGATCATCCTCATCTAATCAAGCCCATTAGATTAGGGTGTTCACCTCATTAGAGTGAGAGAGCTTGAGTTATAGCAACTTCGACGTAGATCATCGGAGAAACGGAATACTACAAGCTAGCATGGATCGTTCGAGTCATGGAGCCTTTCTTGAGTCCGGGAGATCATGGATCGTGGCGAATGGACTTATACTCGGAGCTTATGAAGCGAAGGAGCGGACTACAAAGGTTGTAATCCTTCACACTTAGTGGTAAAGATGTTTACTTGCATGTTAAACCCTAATAATCTAGCAAAGATCCCGGCTCTGGGTTGTTCGGCACGTCTAAAATTTTATTCGGGCATGTTTGATGCCTTATGAACGTTCACAAGAGTGCCTAGGAACCCTACAGTGGTATCAGAGCCAAGCTAGAGCATTAAGCGATGTCTATACGAAGTTTAAAGTCCGATCGAACCTCGAAACCCCGACACCGACCCGTCTCTGGATATTTTTCAAAAAGTAGATTTTTTTCTGAATTAAAAATGCTCAGAAAATTAAGCAGGAAAAGCTAAGAATTACTGCGAAGTACGGACCATTAATGCGCTCAAATGACCGATGAACCGCGGCCAAACCAAGGGTTTGGCGGCGGTTCCGCGGCCAATATTATGATTTGGTCCCTCGTATTTCATATATTTATTCTTAGGTCCTTTCTTGTTATTTTTTCTGGGAATTTTTTAATTCCACTCAAGTGTTGAGTTTTCTAGGGTTGTATTGGGGACTCGTTGATTCGATCGGATAATTTAACTTTGTTTAGTGTTTTCCGGATATTTAGAAACTGTTAAAATGTTCGAGCGGATATCATTAACTCACTTTTTCCCGGCACGGAAAACTTTCAAGTGTTGAATTTTTATCGGGTTTAAATCTTTCGGAAAAATGAGCAAGTAACACGGTGGACCCTCTAGAAGAACACAAACCTTAACTCGATTATGTGACCGTCTTGAACTGCCTCTAAACCTTAACTCGATTATGTGAGGCGTTGGCTTGACCCTTCTACGGCTGGATCGCCGGTACTGTGACGTATTCTGGGATTATTTGAACTCCGCTCAAGTGTTGAGCTATTTAGGAAATTTTGGGTATTTGATTATCTGTTCGGAAAGTTTAACACCGTCTATATATCTGGAATGTGATACAATATGTGGAATTCATATAGTTAGGCATGAAATGCGAAGTATGTGATATTTCGGATTTACGATGTCTAAAGTGATTGTTGATTCCAAATATTGTAGTTTTACAATTTCTTTTCTGTGACCGTAACTGTAGTATGTAGTTGTATTTCCGGTCTTCGTTGCTATACATCTACGACGATCGGTGTATGCATACTTACTTACGTTGATGATATGTGATATTATGTATTGCTGTGATATGTTATATTGGATCGTCGTGTTCTGAATAGCCGGGGGTTTTATGTGAGATGAGGGTTTTTATTTTCATTCATGTAAAATTCATTTGTATGTAATATTCTTTTATTGGGGCACTTCTGGGCTGAGGTTGATGTCACCGGTGTATATTATTTACTTTTCCGCATTAGGTAGACCCAAGGAGGGGAGCACAAGTAACCGGGTTCTAGGGTCCAGTGGGAGGCCATCTCGAGGAGTCGAGACTGGGTCTCCTAACCCTAGAATTGGCAGTGTTACTTGCCGCTCTCATAGGGGTCTTGGGATGTGGGTTTGGCTATTCGCCGCGACTGTGGAATCCGTGTTTTATACAGGCTCATATTGAAAACACGGACGTCCTAGTATATCCAATATTTCATATATGTTCTTCTGCTGCAATGTTCTGTGATGAGATCATATTACTGCCTGAGACGAATGTTTATACTATATATATAAGCTGATATATAAATATTACTGCTTTCGTTTCTTCTATGATGCATAGGAAGCATAAGCTGATGGGATTTTATTAATGAGATTAATAAAAAGAAAAGAAACCTAAAAGATGTTGTAGAATCAAAACTTTATAAAAAGGGTAGCTACAGTTTTGCTTTGCATAGCGGTATATATGATATACCCTGCACCTTATTCGATGAGGAAAGAGCCGAGATCCCTTCACCGGGAGTGACCTCTTTAGCGAAACTGGCAAATGCAACAAACACGCGGTTTAGTTTTTGACAGCTTATATAGTTTTTGCTTTGCACAGTGATATATATGATATATCATGCACCTTATTCGATGGGGAAAGAGCCGAGATCCCTTCACCGGGAGTGACCTCTTTAGCGAAACTAGAAAAGCCTCAAAAACACTCCTTTTTCAAAAACCACATGATTCTACGACGATATCAAGTTCATTACGCTCAGGGTTTTCTGAAAAACCTGCTGTAAGTGCACGGCGGCGCCCCGGCCTCCATCCCGAGGCCAAAATGCGGAAACGGTGATAAACTTTAATTTTGCGAACTTAGCAAACCGGCACCACCGCGCACTAAAACCCGGATCGAACCATTAACTAGTCCTAGCTAACTACAAGATGGGGAAGAGAGATATACCGACTGATCCAAGTCCTCCGTTCTTCTTGTCGTCGTCCCGATCTCCTGCGGAAGCTCCGGTCTCCACCTCGTCGTCGAAAGTGCACCACAACGCCTACTTCTTTTACGGGCTCCCACCTCAATGCCGAGGCAACTCGGGCACGAAGCTGGCTAGTCGACGTGCCCAAGGTTTGCTGTAGAATGTGTAGTGAGCAAGTCTCATTTGGGGTTCATGGAGATGCCATTTTTGGTGGATGGATGATACAAGAACAATGTAGAAGAACTTTGGGGATTTTGGAACATGAAATGAACAAAACCCAACACCCACAAAAATTGGGTAGCCCCCTCCCAATATGGCCGGCCAAAAAATGCAAGAGCAAAAAAAAGAGAAAAAGCCAAGGGGAGGGTATGTCATAATGCAAGAGAGAGAGTGTGGAGTTATGATGTGTGGAAATGATTACTAGTAAAACCAACACACCAAAACCATCATTATAACCCATCAACAAAGTCAAGCAATCATGAACTCAAGAAAGGTCAAGGGATGGGCTCCATCATGAAACCATCATGATACAAATATATGCAAAGAACACCCTCCACAAATGCCTATTTGCAACAATGCAAATAAGCCCTCCTCCACCAATATTCGGCCAATGAACGATACAAAGGAAATTGGCCGAAACGGAAAGCAAACTGGCAACTCCATAAAACTTGTCCCAGAATAAATTACAGGAAAACCACGATACTGTGCATACACACCCGCATTTGTATTTCGACCGAAATACAAATGCAAAGAGACAAAATCTATACTGTACTATACTAGGATCCGGCTTAAACCAAAGCCGGCTAGTAATATCCGTTCGATCCTGATCCGTGCAATACCGCACGTATCTGATCGAACCCTGCCATATAACCATACGGCCTGTAGTACAAACTGTCCGATCCTGATCCGTGCAATACCGCACGTATCTGATCGGACCTTGCCATATCTCCATACGGCCTCTACAACTTTTCGCCCGAAAGCTGAGTAACTGAATGTGGGGGACTCTAAAGACTCGTCAACACCTTGGTTGTGGATTTAACCACTAGCATGTCAGAGGTATAAGCCAATACGTAACGGGCTACCAGGTATTGACTAAAAAGGGACGTCTGTGAGCGAACTCAGCCTGACAACCCTACTGAGCCTGTCAGTGACAATATCCATACAGTCCGGTCCGTTCGTTTATGAGCATCGCATGGCGGGCCTAGGGGGTTGGTAAAAGTCAGACCCCCAAAAGCGGTACAAGTCGTGTCGGAGCGTAGCCCAGAACAACCTGAGATACTACTGGAATACCTACCAGTAAATCTCCTTGCCTCGGCCGAGGGCTTCGTGTAATGGCTCTCCTAGACACAGCGCGACCTCACCCCCAATACTGGGAGAGACGAACCCCTGAAGATGCGCTCACTGCCTCCACGTGGCTCGGGACTGTACCCAACTAAAACCTGTTTGCACGACTCCTTTGATCCGTGGTAGGGTCGTAATCAAAGTACAGTGGGAACTCATACGAGACAAATGACGATCCCCAGGTCGATGAACTAACCTGTACACATGTCACCAGGGAACTGCCATCTAACGTCTGGTATATGACCAACTAGCATGTTCCCGGCGAGTCCTGTCCGGTGTACTCATAACCCAATGAGCACATGTATACATCTTAGGTGAACGAACTGACACCAGTGGCTTGTGAGACCGGCCACCGCCCCTCGTCGGGGTCTCGAATGTACACACTAGTCTACTCTGGAGTATCGATGCCCTATCTCGAAACTCACACGACTAGGGACCATTTAAGGATGTGCTTATAGACTACCAGCTCCCACGTATATGATCGCCCTCATACTGCTGGTGGTCTAGCAAGAATCCTAGGGGCTCTATCAACGTGTAATAGCGACTTGTCAGGTCACCTAAAGCAGTACACGATGATAAAGGTAAACCAGATAGCATACTATCATCTCGAGTAAGACTGTCCTATCGGGATAGGTCCTCCATCAACCATTGTAATCACGTGCCTGTGATCGAATAATTGAATCTGAGGGCACTATCTCCAACAATCTCCCACTTGCACTCAAGGCTAATTATTGCGATGTCTCATACTCACAGCACGTGTGATACCGAACACCCAACTCCTCTACTAGTCAGTCTCACAAAGCTCGCTTGCGAAACTATTGCGTTCGAGGAATAGCCTTAGTGAGTGGATCCGCCTTGATGTCTCTTTCTATGTCTCTCTATATCTCAAGTTCGCGGAGAAACCCATCTCCCGAAATGAGTAATACCTGTCTTAGAATGTGTCTGGATGTCTGATGGGACCTAGCTCATAAATGAACTCCAAATCCAAACTTTTTAGACTGTATCGTCAACTGAACTTAATCAGTATCCTGCGCCATGCCACCCTCATTATTGCCTTGGACCACCTGTCCAAAATACTGCCCCTCATCAGAAGGAAAACTAAAACTCTGACAACCTCCTTGTCGACCATGTCACCTTGGAAGCCTGGAATGATAACTGTCTCCCGAATGAGGTAGTCGTTATCATATCCCTAGAATATTCACTTATGCTCTAAAGCTGCTTCCGACTGTTTCTCCAGGATTGGATCAATGTCAACTTATTGCATCTAGTGGAAGAACAACATCTGGTGTGGTACTTGACATCTCATGATTGACTCAATTGCCTGAGCAAGTGATCTGCCAATCATGCACATCCCTCTCTACTTTAGTCTGTAAGACACCTTTAGAGAGGGTGACTCCGTCACCTGCAGGTCCACTACCGTGCCAGGAGTTTTCCATTCTAAATACTCTTAGAATGCTGTCTAAGTACCCTTAATTAGGAAACCACCCAAATCTAGCTCTAAAACCATAGATCTAGTAACCAGTATGTCTGATATAATATCCAAGTCCTGTGTGGAGAAACCACTGTGTGACGACCAAAGTAAAACCGATTGTAGCGTAGGAATATTACTTCCTACTCTGTGTATGTCATCCATATACCATGACATCACACCCTACTACCTTCTCAACAGATCCATCCCCTATTCTGATGAAGTCAAACCTATAACTTTCACATCAGAAATTGATGATCTATCTCCGCTATAACTGCTTTAGTCTATAAATAGACATAAGTTACCTGTCCACCAATGCTTCCACTGCTCCCACTGACTACGACAACCCTCTGGCAGAGTCATATACACGTACACTTCTAAAACTAGTTTAGAACGACGCTATAATCATCCTCCCGCCGGGTCTCACAGTCTAGAACAACAGCAATGGCAATTGTGGGTAAACAAGAACCTCCCTGTCACCGTCCTTGAGGCTACCGGAGTACCTCTCGGGTGCCTGAGGTTACCCACCTTATCTGCGGAGTGGCCAATGGAATGTCAAACCAGATTGAATCTTTAGGTTCCTATGAAATCTTCAGTAATCGTTTCTGGTTCTGGAATCACTTCCAGTTCTACCATACTCCCACTAATGTTTTTCTGAAAAAATCCATTTTTAATAAAACTGTGGCGAGTCTAGAACAATATTACTATTGATCTCCCAGATGGTAGAAAGTCAACCATCGTCATAGCCTGGGTCAACCCACAAACAGCCATTACAGAAACGTGCCTTGAGTTATCCAGAGTCTGTTTTTGAGCATAGGTCGGACAACTCCCCGTACCTTAACATCGTTAAGATATGAACTGTTCTATATCCAATATAGAACCAGAGGCACTGATTTAATTGAACCAGATTCAAATCATGCAGCTGTCTCCAGTGCATGTCAACTAAATGGAAGAAGGCCGATCAGCGTTACTCAACTTAGGAATGCTTCCAATTATGAGTAACCTGAAAGAGAAGCAAGTTCTCTTAATCATTACTATCAACTGAATACCATACTCAAGTATCTACATCTTCGATCACTTTGAAGAATCCCGATACTTGCGATACCTAGTTCTCTACTTTATTCAAATACCTATAACTTCTCAAAAATTCGGACCCTGTGTTTCGAAGAAACACCTGTCTAAAAACTAGAGAAGTCATAAGTAAACCGAATATAGTACGAGGACCAATCCCTCTGTCCTGATGGACCCTGGACAACATACAATACTCTGTATAAGTCCCTTGAGTCTGATAACTCAATCACTGTGTGTCGTAGGTTGAAAACTGTACCTTTGGTTATGAAGAATTACACCGCTGTTCAATGATCCTTACCTAACCATCCACTGATATAGGTAAATGTCGTAGACATAATTTCAAAAGGGTATATCTCACTCTATGAAAACCAACGGATATTCAAAACCAAATATTTGCCGACCGGCAAACAGCCCAGGTGATTTCCTCAAATATCACCGATTACAACGAATCCCGATATAATGAGGATGATCACCTAATTCGCAATAACTTACTCCCACTCATCATCTGTAAAACTATACAGATGTGAGAATCATAATTGGTAAATACATACCCTAGAGCAAGTGTCTAACTGGGAAATCAGTTTTCCTTTAACAGTACACAGTGAAACTGAAACATTGAAATGTTCCGATGGGGTATCCCGGTATTCCTAGTAATGCCTCTTCCAGATTCACGACTGTAACCGTATAATTCTTTGCCACCTCTCCAAATCCCTTCATATGTCTTTAGTCATTACCTTCTGCACACCCCTTTAGGCCAAATGGTTTCTTCCTTCCCTACCGTTCGGCACCAGCCTATGGTTTGGAAGAAGACTATCCAATAAGCATAATGGGTATACTGTCCTAATCCTAGGAACACTCGCAATGCGAGAGAAGGTGAAGATAAAAGACACCTGAATAAATCTTATTCCTATTTCTCCTGAACCAGAATCCATCCCCGAACTGGAACAAGTTCCTTTCGAGTTCGTATATAATCATACGATGGAGTATCCAATAAACTGTGGATCTTCGTAGTGATACGGAGTGTCCTGGAGAAATACAAAGGTGATTTAGGATTGGCGAAGGAATACTTGGTTTGGTCGTGAATAGCAGTCGCAATTTACTTTGCCCTCTTACTAATCCCTTGTTTTGTCTTAACTCAATACCTTCTGTACACCATCATTAGGCTAATTGGTTTTCTTCATTCCCTACCGGTCGGCACCAGCCTAAGGTTTGGAAGAAGACTATCCAATTTGCGTAATAGGTGTACTACTCCTAAACCAAGGAGTACTCGCAACCTGAGAGAAGGTAAAAGGAAAAGACAACTGAATAGTCCTATCCGTTTTATCCAGAACCGGAAAGCATCCTCGAATAAATTCCTTCGAGTTCGTATCTAACCATACGATGGTTTTGTCCAATGGAAGTGGACGTTCGTAGTAATACGGGGTGTCCTGGAGAAAAGGGTAAAAGTAGGAGTGGCAATGAGGTTTGCAACTTTGACAATCTAAAAGCCGGTGTTAAAGAAGGTTCGGTCAACTTGGTCACTGAGTCATAGTCTTAGGGTCGGGTCAATGGTCGCTGCCAAAGAGACAGAGAACAGAAACACTCAGCGTGCACTCTAACCTAGATCAGAATGGTTACCAATTTATCTAATCTGGAAACCTCCCTCTGTACCGTCAAATTCTCCTCCAAACCTGAAAGAAGAATTAGTCGGGATCCCCCGAGGAGTATACCAACTCATCAGTGGGAATCGGGATCCAACTATCATCGCATGATAACATGACGGAATCCGCTCACGTCATCACACTCCAGAAGGTATGCGCATATCTGGCAAGTTTCAGTTTCTTTAAAAACTCCCGATGTGGATTTCTGCCCCATGCTCTTATGACCTTAACTAAGGCCAACAAATCATAAGTCACATGTCAAGTTCTACCCGTCATTATCCAGGTTGATTTGAACCCATCCGTACAAGCCCTTGACTAGGGCCAACAAGGCTATACGACTGTCCCAAACCAACGCATCTGTCTATGCAGCATATGAACACCCAATAGCTACCAAACACTGTGCCTTGACTATGGCCAACAAACACAGCTTGAATACTATTGACTATCCATATGAAATGACGGAGGGCTACGAATGGTTTCAGGCGAAAACCTTTAACGTAAAGAACTTGATATCGTTGAAGAAACGGATAGCTTTTAAAAATATAGTGACGAAAACCTTTGCTAAAGAGGTCACTCCCGGTGAAGGGATCTCGGCTCTTTCCCCGTAGAATGAGGTGCAGGATATTCCAACTGAATACCACGGTGCAAAGCAAAAGTAATCGGCTATAATGTAGTTAATGCCCTGACGCAAAATTCTGTCCAAGGGGTCACTCCCGGTGAAGGGATCTCGGCCCTTGCCTCGTCGACTGAGGAGCAGGATATTCCAACTGAATACCACGATGCAAAACAAAAGTGAACATCCTTGCAATAACAGCTTTTTGAAAAGTGTTCCAACAACATCAGATTAGGTTTGTTTTTAACTTGCATTGATCCGAATCAATGCAGTCCCATCAATGGATCACACCACAAAGAACGAAAATATACTGATGTACGTATATGCCATCCGCATTCGCCACTGGGTCCCGTCATTACCCGTTAGGTTAGCTAACTAACGACAGAGCGGGGACTGGACTAGCGCGGATGTAAAACATATAAAACATCTACTAATATATATACCAATATATTATATTTCGCTCAAGGCGTGATAAGAAATGCAACATCACAGAAATGTACAGCATCACAGAACAATACAGATATCTGGGATCCCCGGGTTTCACAGAGCCACTACTGAAACCCGACGTTCCCCTGGTCGTGTGGATAGCCTGTGCAATGAAATCCTAGACCCCTACGGGCGCGGCAAGTCACCCGCCAAAACCTGAAGCGAGGCAGCCCCCTTCAGTACCGTGAATGGACCACCCAGCACTTCACGGAATCCGGTAACTTGGGCACCCCTCCTGGGTCAACCTGTACCCCCTACGAGTGCGGCGAATAGCCCGCCAATCCTAGAGTGAGGCCCCCTCCGTCTCAATGCCATGAGATGCGGGCCCGTTGCCCTCTGGAACCCGGCTATCCGTGCACCCCACCTTGGGGTATTTCTAGTACAGAAAGTAAAATATACATACAACGGGTACATCGACCGCAACCTGGTCGTGCCCCATAATAATAATACAATCAGGCAGTGACGGCAGTCCACATATCGGACGCTCGCCCCGCAATATCAAATGTACATAATACAACCACAACTGTACTAGCATTGCAACCAGGCTATCCCCCACGACCGATCCGCAACATCACAGCAATACATAGAATATCAACGTGAAAATCACGTTCACAAATCCGTCTAACCGGGCTATAGCAGTTAGACTGGATTTACCGATCAAGTGGCATTCATGGTTGCAGATATAATGTAAATACTGTGAACTAATGTGTTTAAAATATCCGATCGATCAAAAATTAACAAGTGGGCCCTCAAGCAATACTGTAGCATTCACAGAAATTCTGGGCCCAAGTTTAATATTCCAAAACCCCTATTTTCAGCCCAGAAAGAGACTGTAGAAAATTGATGCAGCAAACCCAACATATTGCGGCGGAACCGCGGCCCAAGGGGGTGTTTGGCCGCGGTTCCGCGCTCCTGTAGTGGAATTAGTGCATCGAATTTCTACAGAACTCTTATAACTTCCAGTACATCACTTTTCTGCAACCTGATAAATTTTTCGACTCCAAAAAATTTCAACAGAAAACTGATGTGAACAAAAACGCGGATTTTGGAATTTTGGTCGATCGGAAATGTAAACACATTGAACAAAGCTAGACTAAGTTAATGGCGAGTCTCTGATACCACTGTAAGTGCACGGCGGCGCCCCGGTCTCCATCCCGAGGCCAAAATGCGGAAGCGGTGATAAACTTTAATTTTGCAAACTTAGCAAACCGGCACCACCGTGCACTAAAACCCGGATCGAACCATTAACTAGTCCTAGCTAACTACAAGATGGGGAAGAGAGATATACCGACTGATCCAAGTCCTCCGGTCTTCTCGTCGTCATCGCGATCTCCTGCGGAAGCTCCGGTCTCCACCTCGTCGCCGAAAGTGCACCACATCGCCTACTTCTTTTACGGGCTCCCACCTCAATGCCGACGCAACTCGGGCACGAAGCTGGCTAGTCTACGTGCCCAAGGTTTGCTGTAGAATGTGTAGTGAGCAACTCTCATTTGGGGTTCATGGAGATGCCTTTTTTGGTGGAGGGATGATACAAGAACAATGTAGAGGAACTTTGGGGATTTTGGAACATGAAATGAACAAAACCCCACACCCACAAAAATTGGGCAGCCCCCTCCCAATATGGCCGGCCAAAAATTGCAAGAGCAAAAAAAAAAGAAAAAGCCAAGGGGAAGGTATGTCATAATGCAAGAGAGAGAGTGTGGAGTTATGATGTGTGGAAATGATTACTAGTAAAACCAACACACCAAAACCATCATCATAACCCATCAACAAAGTCAAGCAATCATGAACTCAAGAAAGGTCAAGGGATGGGCTCCATCATGAAACCATCATGATACAAATATATGCAAAGAACACCTTCCACAAATGCCTATTTGCAACAATGCAAATAAGCCCTCCTCCACCAATCTTCGGCCAATGAACGATACAAAGGAAATTGGCCGAAACGGAAAGTAAACTGGCAACTCCATAAAACTGGTCCCGTAATAAATTACAGGAAAACCCCGATACTGTGCATACACACCCGCATTTGTATTTCGACCGAAATACAAATGCAAAGAGACAAAATCTACACTGTACTATACTAGGATCCGGCTTAAACCAAAGTCAGCTAGTAATATCCGTTCGATCCCGATCTGTGCAATACCGCACGTATCTGATCGTACCCTGCCATATAACCATACGGCCTATAGTACAAACTGTCCGATCCTGATCCGTGCAATACCGCACGTATCTGATCGGACCTTGCCATATCTCCATACGGCCTCTACAACTTTTCGCCCGAAAGCTGAGTAACTGAATGTGGGGGACTCTAAAGACTCGTCAACACCTTGGTTGTGGATTTAACAACTAGCACGTCAGAGGTATAAGCCAATACGTAACGGGCTACCAGGTGTTGACTAAAAAGGGACGTCTGTGAGCGAACTCAGCCTGACAACCCTACTGAACCTGTCAGTGACAATATTCGTACATTCCGGTCCGTTCGTCTATAAGCATCGCATGGCAGGCCTAGGGGGTTGGTAAAAGTCAGACCCCCAAAAGCGGTACAAGTCGTGTCGGAGTGTAGCCCAGAACACCCTGAGATACTACTGGAATACCTACTAGTAAATCTCCTTGCCTCGGCCGAGGGCTTCGTGTAATGGCTCTCCTAGACACAGCGCGACCTCACCCCCAATACCGGGAGAGACGAACCCCTGAAGATGCGCTCACTGCCTCCATGTGGCTCGGGACTGTACCCAACTAAAACCTGTTTGCACGACTCCTTTGAGCCGTGGTAGGGTAGTAATCAAAGTACAGTGTGAACTCACACGAGACAAATGATGATCCCCAGGTCGATGAACTAACCTGTACACATGTCACCAGGGAACTGCCATCTGACGTCTGGTATATGACCAACTAGCAAGTTCCCGGCGAGTCCTGTCCGGTGTACTCATAACCCAATGAGCACCTGTATACATCTTAGGTGAACGAACTGACACCAGTGGTTTGTGAGTCCGGCCACCGCCCATCGTCGGGGTCTCGAATGTACACACTAGTCTACTCTGGATTATCGATGCCCTATCTTGAAACTCACACGACTAGGGACCATTTAAGGATGTGCTTATAGACTACCAGCTCCCACGTATATGATCGCCCTCATACTGCTGGTGGTCAAGCAAGAATCCTAGGGGCTCTATCAACGTGTAATAGCGACTTGTCAGGTCACCTAAAGCAGTACACGATGATAAAGGTAAACCAGATAGCATACTATCATCTCGAGTAAGACTGTCCTATCGGGATAGGTCCTCCATCAACCATTGTAATCACGTGCCTGTGATCGAATAATTGAATCTGAGAGCACTATCTCCAACACCTGCGTAGCCCTCCGTCATTTCAGATAAGTACTACTTAGTATTCGTGCTGCGGTAGTTTGGCCTTCGTCAAGGCGTAGTGTACGGTAACTAACTATTGCTTATCTGCAAGCATACGATGTGATTGGATTAGGGTATTCGTCCGGCGTAGTTTGGCCTTCGTCAAGGGTCGTACGGGTCGGTTCAATTCAATCAAGAAATGAACGGGTTGAACTTGACTAGCGCCCTATGGGTAGTTTGGCTTTCATCAAGGTCATGGAACGCTAGGGGTTAAAGCATTATCGGGAATTTCAAGTGTTGAAATTTGCAATAAGATTGCATACTTCCGATAAGATAGTTGGATCCCGATACCCACTGTGAGTAAGTGTTACTCCTGGGAGAGTTTTACACAGGACAATTAGCCGATCAAGTACGTGTCTAGAAAAGTGTTAACGAGATTATGCATTTGGGAAAATGAGGTTTACTTTAATTAGGTCCGTGCGAAAGCACGGGAAACCTCCCTCAAGTACCGACACTGATCTGGCTGAAAGATTGACGAATTGTAGGGTGTAATTAATCCCGGCTAATCTTACCTTTTAGTGTTTGAAGAAAGATTTGATAAAAACAGTGGGAGACATCCTGATTAGATAAGATAATAACCAATCTAATCTTGCAAGAGCATACGCTAAAGTGTTTTCTTCTCTCTCTCTCCAAGTAGCGACCATGTCAGGCCATAATCAAGATAATAATATGGATGTATTGACTGAACCCGCTTATTATACTGAGCAAGGGAACGTTGGACCCGTTCATTCTTATAAGAATTATAAGACTGAACAGGGAATATGAGAATATCTGGATTCTCAAGACGCCCAAAAGAATATGAATGTTGATGCATCTTCTTCAGGTGTGTTTGGTATTGAGAACTGTTTATCAGTTCACCCTACGTCCTGGGTATTAGATGCCGGATCAGGATCCCACATATGTAAATTGCTACATGGGCTACGGAAAGGTAGAGAACTGGGAAAAGGTGATCATTCCGTTCAAGTAGGGAACGATGCAAGTATTGTAGCCAAAGCAGTTGGCGAATATCACCTTGTATTACCAAGTCGTAATACACTGATTCTGAATGAGTGCTATTATATACCAAACATGATGTACAACATTATATCAGTTTCTTTATTAAGTAAAGAAGGATATAATTTTGTAGTACAGGATAATGTTATGAACATATTCCTAGATCAAAAGTTGATTGCATCAGGCTCGTTACATAATGGCATATTCATTCTCAATCAAAATACAGTCCTTAATATACAAAACACACACAAGAGGAAAATTTCAGAAATGAACGCATATTACTTGTGGCATTGTAGACTTGGTCATATCAATGCGACACGATTGGCTAAGTTACATAAGGATGGATATTTGAATCCGTTCGAATTATCATCTTATGATACTTGCCATTCATGTTTCAAAGGAAAAATGACCAAATATCCGTTTAGTGGACACGGAAAAAGAGTTACCGAACTCTTAGGACTGGTACATAGTGATGTATGCGGTCCCATGTCTACGCATGCCAGGAACGGTTCTTCCTACTTCATTACATTCACTGACGGTCTCTCTAGATACGGACATGTGTTCCTGATGAAACATAAGTCTGAAGCTTTTGAGAAATTCAGAGAATATAAGCACGAAGTAGAGAACCAAAAGGGCAAAAGTATTAAGATCCTTCGATCTGATCGAGGAGGAGAATACTTAAGCAATGATTTTCTGGATTATCTAAAAGAGAATGGGATTCTCTCTCAGCTTACTCCTCCTTATACACCACAGCACAACGGTGTATCGGAACGGAGGAATCGCACCCTATTAGATATGGTGTGCTCCATGATGAGTGAGGCTGAGTTGCCTATTTCCTTCTGGGGGTATGCGCTTGTGACAGCCATACACCTATTGAATATGGTTCCTACCAAATCAGTGCCTACGACTCCATATAAGATATGGAAAGGGAAGAGACCATCTCTTATGTATGTTAAGATATGGGGTTGTCCAGCCTATGTCAAAAGACAAAATCCGGACAAGCTCAAGGCATGATCTGTCTTATGTAAGTTTATTGGATATCCCAAATATTCGCAAGCGTATATCTTCTACAACTCCGAGGAACAAAAGGTGTTTGTTTCTCGACATGCCACCTTTTTAGAACAGGGATTTCTTATGAAAGAAATTGATGGCAATGAGGTAGAACTGGAAAAGGTTCCAGCGACACAAACTACGACAGATGATTTAATGGAACAAGAGGATTCAGTAGTACCCGAAGAACCCCAGCCTCTCCGCCAATCTAGTAGGGTTTCTCGTCCACCTTAGAGATACTACGGTTTTCTCATTGATGGTGGGAGCGAGGATTGCATCATGGAAGATGATGACCAAACTAGTTTCGAGCAGGCCATCACGAGTGGTGACTCTGTGAAATGGCTGGATGCAATGCGATCTGAGATGGAATCCATGTACACCAATAAAGTATGGACTTTGGAAAATGCTCCTGAAGGGGTAACACCCATTGGGAGCAAGTGGATCTTTAAAAAGAAATTTGGTGTAGATGGAAAAGTTGAGACTTTCAAAGCTAGACTTGTTGCAAAGGGTTTTCCTCAACGACCAGGTGTGGATTATGACAAAACTTTTTCTCCAGTAGCTATGCTTAAGTCCATCCAGATCTTACTTGCCATTGCTGCATACCATGACTACGAAATCGGGCAAATGGATGTTAAGACCGCCTTTCTAAACTGTGATTTAGAAGTGTGCGTGTACATGACTCAGCCAGAGGGCTTCGTAGATAGTGGGAGCAGCGAAAAGGTGTGCAAGCTGCTTAAATCCATTTATGGGTTAAAGCAAGCATCGCGGAGTAGGAACATCTGTTTTGATGTTGTAGTCAAAGAGTTTGACTTCATCAAAAATATAGATGAACCTTGTATCTATAAGAAGGTAGCAGAGAGTAAGGCTGTCTTCCTCGTATTGTACTGTAACGCCTTGAAAAGTTGTTTTGGAGTTTTCCTGAAAATCGGTGAAAATTCGGTATTTTTCCGAAAACCGTCTTTTTTGTTATTTGGCAGTTTAGGGCTAATTATACCTAAAATGGATAGGTAATTGCTTGTTTTTAGTAGCTAATGAGTTAATTATGAAATTCTGGTGGTTTAAAAATTTTCCCTAATTTTTCAATTTTTAATATTATTTTAAGCCGGTAAGAAAATACATTAAATTAGCGATAAATACAAATTTAAATTGGCTAAATTTAAGCTTTAAAATCATGTTAATTAAAATCTAGTTGTAACATAAATTTTAAGTATTTTATTTTAAGTTTTAACTAATTTTTATTATGGAAAACGAAATTTATTGAATTTAAGCTAAAACATGCAATTTTGGACTTGTAGGGGGTCTTTTTGCATCAAATTTCTTTTGTAAAACCCCATTCACCCTCCCCTCACCCCTAGGCCGGCCCTACCTCAGCAGCAAGCCCACAAAAAAATTTCCCCATCTCATTTGAACAAAATGATATGATAAGGGTTTTAATATATTAAATTGGGTATGGGTTTTGTTGGTTGACTTGGTCTTTTGACTTGGAAACTTTCTCTACACCTTTCCTCAACTCCCCCACACCTCTCCCCACTCCTCAACAGCTCAGAAATTCTGCACCAACAGCCCATGAAAATTCCCCAATTCTCATTCCCTTTTTGCTTCATTTTTATCACAAAAATCCATCAAAATTTCTTTCACAAATTCAAAGCAAACCCTTTTTCCACCTCCTCTCAAACCTAAATTTGTTCAAATCTTGAAGAAAAGAGGTGTCTTGAGTGGTTAGAGCAACCAAGGGTTTAGGCTTGGGAGGTATAATTTCTAATCTATGGTTAATTGTTAGTTGTATTATGCTAAAATTGAACTTTGAAATGTTAAATTAGTGTTAATCCTAATCTAGTTTTTTTTTCTAGTAAATGGTTTGAGTTTAACTAGGGTTTTAGAAACCATTATTTAGTTGATTAAATCTATTTTGTTATCTAGTTGTTTTGCTAACCTAATCTAAGAGGTTAACTTGCTAATTGGGCTATAAATTAGTGTTAAATTAAGGTTTTTCATGTATAGTTTGGACTAAGATTGCTAGTTATAAAATTCTAGAAAGGGTTTGTTTATGGAAAATGTGATTTGAAGCATTGTATGTGTTATAATTAAAATGATTGTGGTTAACTAGTTATGCGGTTGGATGTTTATGCTAGGTTGTAGCCTTTTTGTCGCAAATCGGCGATTTTTGCACCGATTTTTGGAATGTAAATGCTTACTAGTTTTTATTAAAATATTGTGATGAATTAATTGCGATGTCTTGATGACATTTTTAGCGTATCCTATGACATTTAGGATGCGTGAGTGCGGATTTTTGAGTAATCGGGTTTTAGTTTTTCCAGGTGACCAAATCGACATTTTAGTAGATTTTTGCGATTTTCGCGTGTGTTCCGCGCACTTTGTGCACGTTGTACCTAGTTTGTGAACTATAGTATTTTCGTTAGGGAATTGCGTCGTTCTTGATATGTAACCTTATGTCTTGTATTGATGTAAATTTCAGGTTCGGTCGCGGAGGCTTCGGATGCGGCACGAAAAGGGAAAGCGGTGATCGGACGTAGCTAGCTGAGGATTTCTGTGAGTAGATGTAACATCTACGGGGGACTATCGTTGGATGGCGCAAGTCGCCCGATAGTTTTAGTAACTTAAAAGATTCTTAGCAATGTTAGTAATTAGGGGTGTAATACTTGTATGATTATTTGCTACATTCATGCCTTATATTGACATTCATATGCGAAACCATTTTATAGGACACCGCACCATTGCCAGGGTTTTTATATGCAGCACGAGCACTATTCATGCTTACACCCACGCCCTGGTAATTGCCATGCCACCACACTAGATAACCCTTAAATTGAAACCTTTTACTAAATGATACTTAAACTTGTGTTATTGCCTTTAATTCCTTAAAATGAAATCGTAGGATTGCTATTCATGTGCATGTGCTTCATCATATTATTTGTTCATGCCTAATCTATTAATCACACATCGCAACTCGATTATTAATACCATATGCATTCATTATCATTGACATATGCACTTATGAGGACTTCTTGAGATTTTATGATATTTCTGGATTTCGGGGGAAAGCCGCAAAATTTCTAAACTTATTATATTTTTAAAATATGTAAATTGCGGTTTTCTAGTGATGTAAGTGTCGTCCACCATGAGTTTGCTGTGGTTTTCGAGATCCGTGTCGAGGAGTGGAGTAACCGTCACGGGTACATGGTGGGCCCGGTATGGTACCCCGGGGCAAGATGAATGTGGTGTTGACGTTGAGCCTGGCAGGGGACGGATTACCTACCGGTGACTGTTTGGCACGGCGGATATCCAGAGGATCCCGACCGTGGCCGCGAGATGATGAGATTTTGATATTGAGCTGGGTCAGCCGGATGACTGAGGCCAGAGATACGATGACATGGATATATGAGATTTGTGATAGTTTTGAGGTGTCGTTGCTGGACACAGGTTCTTGTTGATTCTATTAGTATTGTGCTGGTATTTCAAAAGAGATTCTTAAAGGAAAAAAAACATGATTTCTTATACTTACACATTCAGATCACGAGTTGATTCGCATTGCATTCATACCTGCTAGTATATTCATATTGCATACCTACCTGCTATTATGTCCTGCCTTACCTGTATTTTAGATGCTAGGATACTTGTGTGCATACTTTCGATAGCCTGTGTAGATGTTATTTATTACTCACGAGTTGGCAACTCACCCCCGTTGTGCCACAGCCTTTTGCAGGTCCGCTCCGTCAGTACAGTAGCGGCGGGCGCACTTGTCTCTTTTGTCTCTTTTGCCTGGACTCGAGGTTTTGCTCTTAGGTGGGTTATATCATTATTTTTGTACCACCTTGTATATTCTTCGTTTCTAGTGCACTCCATCTACTGTATCTACCAGTATTATTGTATATTGACCTAGAGATGAGACTGTGAGGTTTGTGGACTTTTATGCTGTATTTTGGGGTCGAGCTCACTTGAGTCGACGTGCTATTTTTCCTATACTTCATTATGATTATTTCGCATGTTGTTGGTTTTTTTATTGCGTGGGATTTGTGACCGCCTTGTGGCGAAGAGCTAGCTCCCGCTTGGGGATGCCTTATTTGTTGGATTCATATATATTCTTGTTGTACCCATTTTGGGGGCCAGTATTTACAAAGGAGACTCTGCCGAAATTTTCGGAAAAATTGATATTGTTTTTAAAAAAAGGGTTTATATGACTTATTTGATAAACTCGCTTTCAATTGATTGGGTTTTCTTCACTCTTTTGCTTATTGGTTTTGGTTTCTGGGTTTTGGCTTACGTATTTTACGGACGTCTTGAGACGTTTCGTAACCTAAGTGCCAGTCACGTTCCGTACCCTGCGGGTCGTGACAAAGTTGGTATCAGAGCTAGAGGTTTTACCTTTTTGAGTGTAGGATGACCCTTGGTAGATGGAGTAAGTGACTTAAGTAGGGTAACGTAGCGTATGTATGTCCGCGGCATACTTGCGATACGGTACTCCACCTAAGTGACTTTAGGATATACTCGCCTGAAAATTCCTTCTTCAATTCCGTGTATCCTATGATCCTATTGCACTGTTCTTATTACCCCTTTTCCTGTAACAGCCACTATGCCGCCGAAGGCTACGAGGGCACAGAGGGCTGCCGCCAGAGTCGAGATTCGAGCTGGCTCGTCCGAGACTAGGACTGAGCAGGGTGGTATGCCTACGCCGTAGGGACAGACCGATCCACCTTCCCCAGGCCGTATGGATAGGCTCGAGACTGGTATGGAGGAGTTGCGACAGATGATGGGAGGCATGCAGGAGCTACGTCAGATGGTTGGATCCCTAGTTGCAGCCAGTCGTACACCGAGGCCGGATGACGTACCTACTACATCACAGACGACCATGATACCTGCTCCTACTACTACCACCGTGGCCATTCCGGTTTCGCTACAGGATTTCATGAGGCTGAGACCTCCAGTATTCACCGGCACCGAGGCAGCGGAGGACCCACAGACGTTCCTTGACGGTTTATCCAGGATCTGCCGTTCGCTGAGATGTTCGGATGATCGATGGGTAGAGCTTGCGAGTTTCCGACTAGAGGGTCTCACGCAGACATGGTGGGAGTCAGTCTTGAGAGGTCGAACTGCAGGTTTACCGCCTATGACGTGGGCCGAGTTTACAGCGGTCTTTCTAGCTCGTTTCCTCCCAGAGAGTGTTCGTGACGCCAGAGCTCGTAGCTTCGAGGCCTTAGTCAAGACACATGGGATGACGGTGTCTGAGTATGACATCCAGTTTACGCAGTTATCCCGATATGCTCCGTATTTGGTGGATACCGAAGAGAAGATGGTGAAGAGGTTCGTACAGGGACTTGATGCCCAGCTATATCTTGCCATTGGCGCCCAACACTACGACACTTATTCAGATGCTATGGATACGGCATTACGGATGGAGGCACGCATATCACAGACTTCGGCCATTTCTGGGCCGAAGAGGATTCGCACCGATATACCGTCTCAGAGGCAGCGCGCCAGATTCTTCCCGAGAGATAGGCCTGGCAGAGGATTTGGACGGGGACAGTTATATGGTTCTTATCCCCAGGGACATCAGCCGTCGCAAGGGTGTTTTGGGTGCGGGAGTCCGCACCATCTTGTCAGAGACTATCCGGTGAGACGACAAGGAGCAGCGACAGTTCCGCATGTGACCCTACCCCCATCACCACCCCCTCCTCAGAGAGCCCTACTTCCTACCACAGGCGATGCTCCATGCTAGTTAGGTGCACCCAGAGGCCGTGGACGCGGCGGTCCTGTTCATAGAGGACGAGGAGGCAGAGGCCGAAGTCGAGGTCAGCCCGCTATCGGTGGAGGACATGCCCGAGTATTTGCTTTGACACCGCAGGATGCGCAGGCATCCAATGCCGTTGTGACAGGTACCTTGCCAGTTTGTTCTTTCGACGCACGGGTATTATTCTACCCAGGTTCCATACATTCGTATGTCTCTACACACTTTGCACCAATGTTGGGCCGTGAGTCGTCGTCGTTAGATCATCCGCTTGTTGTTGTTACTCCGGTAGGCGAGTCGTTGGTCGCTCGTTTTGTATTTCGTTTGTGTTCCGTTCGTATCGGTGAGAGGGATTCATCGGTTGATTTGAATCTCCTCGATATGTTGGACTTTGATGTGCTTCTGGACATGGATTGGCAAGCCACTTGTTATGCTTCGGTAGACTGCCGTGAGAAGGCAGTCATATTTAGCTTTCCGGGAGAGCCAGTCCTTGTTATTCAGGGAGACCGCAGTGTCACCCTTCCCAGCTTAATTTCGTCTCTTCGCGCTGGTCAGCTCTTGCGGAAGGGATGTCAGGGATTCTTAGCGTATGTTTGTGATACTCGAGCTGCAGAGGTTCCGTTGGACCGGGTCCCGGTTGTTTGTGAGTTCCCTGATGTTTTCCCTGATGAGCTACCTGGGCTACCACCTGAGCGCGATATTGAGTTCTACATTGATTTGATTCCCGGCTCGGGGCCTATTTCTATACCGCCTTATCGGATGGCCCCGGCAGAGCTTCGGGAGCTGAAGGATCAATTGCAGGATTTGTTAGATAAGGGGCTTATTCGACCTAGTGTTTCTCCGTGGGGTGCTCCGGTCCTGTTTGTCAAGAAGAAGGACGGAAGTTTGCGCTTATGTATCGATTACCGCCAGCTGAACAAAGTTACCGTTCGGAACAGATATCCGTTGCCATGCATTGATGATTTGTTCGACCAGCTTCAGGGTGCGGGATATTTTTCGAGGATCGACTTGCGATCAGGATACCATCAGCTGCGAGTTCGACAGGAGGATATACCGAGGACAGCTTTCTGCACGCGCTACGGCCACTACGAGTTTTTGGTGATGTCGTTCGGACTCACCAACGCCCCAGCAGCATTCATGGATTTGATGAACCGTACTTTCAGGCCGTATCTTGACTTGTTCATCATCGTGTTTATCGACGATATCTTGGTGTACTCCCGGAGCATAGAGGAGCACGAGCAGCACTTGCGGATTACGTTACAGACTCTGAGGGAGCACCAACTGTTCGTAAAGTTCTCCAAGTGTGCATTCTGGCTGGACAGCGTCGGATTCTTGGGTCACGTGGTTACGAGAGACGGCATATGTGTGGACCCGAAGAAGATTGAGGCTGTTCAGCAGTGGCCCCGACTTATTTCGGTTACTGAGATCCGTAGTTTTCTAGGCCTGGCGGGCTACTACAGGCGTTTTGTTCAGGACTTCTCCCGTATAGCTGCACCTTTGACCGGTTTGACCCGGAAAGGAGTTCCTTTCGTTTGGACAGAGGAGTACGAGCGCAGTTTTCAGCAGCTGCGGACTTGTTTGACTACGGCGCCGGTATTATCTTTGCCTTCGGGATCAGGCGGATTTGTGGTCTACTGTGATGCTTCGCGAGTGGGATTAGGATGCGTATTGATGCAGCATGGCCGGGTGATCGCTTATGCTTCTCGGCAGTTGAAGAAGCATGAACAAAACTACCGCACTCATGATTTGGAGATGGCTGCAGTGGTCTTTGCATTGAAGATTTGGCGACATTACCCATATGGCGAGTCGTGCCAAATATTCACAGATCACAAGAGCTTAAAGTACATATTTCAACAGCGAGACCTGAACCTCAGACAGCGTCGTTGGATGGAGTTGGTGAAAGACTACGACTGCGAGATCTTATATCACCCAGGCAAGGCGAATGTAGTGGCAGATGCGTTGAGCAGGAGGCCCGGGGGTAGTCTATCGTGTTTGCGCACAGTGCAGAGGCAGTCGTCAGCAGATTGGCAGATTTTATGCGACAGCCGAGTGGAGTTCGAGTTCACTCAGACAGGGGGACAGCTCGCGCATGTTCGTGCACGCCCACAGTTGCTTGACCGTGTATATGAGGCACAGCGCAGTGACGACCGTTGCTCAGAGATCATGGCACAGATGGGACCGGGCAGATTTTCCGAGTTCGTGATTGACGATCAGGGGATTTTACGCTATGGATCTAGACTGTGCGTACCAGATGCTGATGGATTGCGGCGCGACATTCTTGAGGAGGCACACCGATCAGTGTATAGTGTCCACCCCGGTTCCACCAAGATGTACCATGATATGAGAGAGACCTACTGGTGGGACGGGATGAAGAGGGACATTGCGGAGTTTGTATCGAGATGCCTGACTTGTCAGCAAGTCAAGGCCGAGCACCAGAAGCCCGCAGGAGAGCCACAGTCGTTACCCATTCCGGAGTGGAAATGGGAGCAGATTTCGATGGATTTCATTATGGGTCTACCCAGGACCAGTCGAGGGTATGACTCCATTTGGGTGATCGTAGATCGATTGACGAAAGCGGCTCACTTCCTGCCAGTGAAGACGACTTTCAGCTTCGCTCAGTATGCTCAGCTCTACATTGACGAGATCGTGCGACTACATGGCGTACCGACTTGTATCGTGTCAGATCGAGGCACTCAGTTTACCAGCCGACTATGGCAGAGACTCCAGGAGGCTTTGGGCACTCGTTTGAGCTTCAGCACAGCGTTTCTTCCGCAGACCGACGGACAGTCAGAGCGGACCATTCAGAATCTTGAGGACATGCTCTGAGAATGCATTTTAGACTTTGGTGGTAGCTGGGATCGTCATTTACCTCTAGTGGAGTTCTCCTACAACAACAGCTTCCAGGATACTATTCAGATGGCACCTTTCGAGGCATTGTATGGGAGGAGATGCAGATCGCCCGTCTGTTGGACAGAGCTCAGCGAGAGCAGCATTTTGGGGCCGCAGCTTGTTGAGGAGACGACAGCGAAGATACAGTTGATCCGAGACCGGATGAGAGCGACTCAGAGCAGGCAGAAATCGTATGCAGACAGGCGCCGTCGCAGATTAGAGTTCGCAGTTGGCGACCATGTTTTTCTGAGAGTCTCTCCGATGAAGGGCGTGATGCGTTTTGGGCGAAAGGGGAAGCTTAGCCCTAGATTCGTAGGTCACTTCGAGATCCTCGAGCGTGTCGGCGCTGTTGCATATCGTTTGGCCCTTCCACCCAGCTTTCCCGATGTTCACCCCGTCTTCCATGTTTCGATGCTCCGCAAGTACCTTCACGACCCTTCGCATGCGATTCAGCACCCGACAGTCCAGCTAGAGCGCGACCTTTCGTTTGCAGAGCAGCCGGTGGCCATCCTGGATCGGCAGGTGAAGAAGTTGAGATCGAAGACTATACCAACCGTCAAGGTCCTTTGGCGTAGCCCGAGCAGCGAGGAGGTTACCTGGGAGACCGAGGGCGAGATGAGGAAGAAATATCCCCATCTCTTTGAAGGTACGCGTAGTTATTTTTTTAAATTCGGGGACCGAATTTCTTTAAGGGGGAGATTGTAACGCCTTGAAAAGTTGTTTTGGTGTTTTCCTGAAAATCGGTGAAAATTCGGTATTTTTCCGAAAACCGTCTTTTTTGTTATTTGGCAGTTTAGGGCTAATTATACCAAAAATGGATAGGTAATTGCTTGTTTTTAGTAGCTAATGAGTTAATTATGAAATTCTGGTGGTTTAAAAATTTTCCCTAATTTTTCAATTTTTAATATTATTTTTAGCCGGTAAGAAAATACATTAAATTAGCGATAAATACAAATTTAAATTGGCTAAATTTAATCTTTAAAATCATGTTAATTAAAATCTAGTTGTAACATAAATTTTTAGTATTTTATTTTATGTTTTAACTAATTTTTATTATGGAAAACGAAATTTATTTAATTTAAGCTAAAACTTGCAATTTTGGACTTGTACGGGATCTTTTTGCATAAAATTTCTTTTGTAAAACCCCATTCACCCTCCCCTCAACCCTAGGCCGGCCCTACCTCAGCAGCAAGCCAACAAAAAAATTTTCCCATCTCATTTGAACAAAATGATATGATAAGGGTTTTAATATATTAAATTGGGTATGGGTTTTGTTGGTTGACTTGGTCTTTTGACTTGGAAACTTTCTCTACACCTTTCCTCAACTCCCCCACACCTCTCCCCACTCCTCAATAGCTCAGAAATTCTGCACCAACAGCCCATGAAAATTCCCCAATTCTCATTCCCTTTTTGCTTCATTTTTATCACAAAAATCCATCAAAATCCAAAATTTCTTTCACAAATTCAAAGCAAACCCTTTTTCCACCTCCTCTCAAACCTAAATTTGTTCAAATCTTGAAGAAAAGAGGTGTCTTGAGTGGTTAGAGCAACCAAGGGTTTAGGCTTGGGAGGTATAATTTCTAATCTATGGTTAATTGTTAGTTGTATTATGCTAAAATTGAACTTTGAAATGTTAAATTAGTGTTAATCCTAATCTAGTTTTTTTTTCTAGTAAATGGTTTGAGTTTAACTAGGGTTTTAGAAACCATTATTTAGTTGATTAAATCTATTTTGTTATCTAGTTGTTTTGCTAACCTAATCTAAGAGGTTAACTTGCTAATTGGGCTATAAATTAGTGTTAAATTAAGGTTTTTCATGTATAGTTTGGATTAAGATTGCTAGTTATAAAATTCTAGAAAGGGTTTGTTTATGGAAAATGTGATTTGAAGCATTGTATGTGTTATAATTAAAATGATTGTGGTTAACTAGTTATGCGGTTGGATGTTTATGCTAGGTTGTAGCCTTTTTGTCGCAAATCGGCGATTTTTGCACCGATTTTTGGAATGTAAATGCTTACTAGTTTTTATTAAAATATTGTGATGAATTAATTGCGATGTCTTGATGACATTTTTAGCGTATCCTATGACATTTAGGATGCGTGAGTGCGGATTTTTGAGTAATCGGGTTTTAGTTTTTCCGGGCGACCAAATCGACATTTTAGTAGATTTTTGCGATTTTCGCGTGTGTTCCGCGCACTTTGTGCACGTTGTACCTAGCTTGTGAACTATTGTTTTTTTGTTAGGGAATTGTGTCGTTCTTGATATGTAACCTTATGTCTTGTATTGATGTAAATTCCAGGTTCGGTCGCGGAGGCTTCGGATGCGGCACGAAAAGGGAAAGCGGTGATCGGACATAGCTAGCTGAGGATTTCTGTGAGTAGATGTAACATCTACGGGGGACTATCGTTGGATGGCGCAAGTCGCCCGATAGTTTTAGTAACTTAAAAGATTCTTAGCAATGTTAGTAATTAGGGGTGTAATACTTGTATGATTATTTGCTACATTCATGCCTTATATTGACATTCATATGCGAAACCATTTTATAGGACACCGCACCATTGCCAGGGTTTTTATATGCAGCACGAGCACTATTCATGCTTACACCCACGCCCTGGTAATTGCCATGCCACCACACTAGATAACCCTTAAATTGAAACCTTTTACTAAATGATACTTAAACTTGTGTTATTGCCTTTAATTCCTTAAAATGAAATCGTAGGATTGCTATTCATGTGCATGTGCTTCATCATATTATTTGTTCATGCCTAATCTATTAATCACACATCGCAACTCGATTATTAATACCATATGCATTCATTATCATTGACATATGCACTTATGAGGACTTCTTGAGATTTTATGATATTTCTGGATTTCGGGGGAAAGCCGCAAAATTTCTAAACTTATTATATTTTTAAAATATGTAAATTACGGTTTTCTAGTGATGTAAGTGTCGTCCACCATGAGTTTTCTGTGGTTTTCGAGATCCGTGTCGAGGAGTGGAGGAACCGTCACGGGTACATGGTGGGCCCAGTATGGTACCCCGGGGCAAAATGAATGTGGTGTTGACGTTGAGCCTGGCAGGGGACGGATTACCTACCGGTGACTGTTTGACACGGCGGATATCTAGAGGATCCCGACCGTGGCCGCGAGATGATGAGATTTTGATATTGAGCTGGGTCAGCCGGATGACTGAGGCCAGAGATACGATGACATGGATATATGAGATTTGTGATAGTTTTGAGGTGTCGTTGCTGGACACAGGTTCTTGTTGATTCTATTGGTATTGTGCTGGTATTTCAAAAGAGATTCTTAAAGGAAAAAAAACATGATTTCTTATACTTACACATTCAGATCACGAGTTGATTCGCATTGCATTCATACCTCCTAGTATATTCATATTGCATACCTACCTGCTATTATGTCCTGCCTTACCTGTATTTTAGATGCTAGGATACTTGTGTGCATACTTTCGATAGCCTGTGTAGATGTTATTTATTACTCACGGGTAGGCAACTCACCCCCGTTGTGCCACAGCCTTTTGCAGGTACGCTCCGTCAGTACAGTAGCGGCGGGCGCACTTGTCTCTTTTGCCTGGACTCGAGGTTTTGCTCTTAGGTGGGTTATATCATTATTTTTGTACCACCTTGTATATTCTTTGTATCTAGTGCACTCCATCTACTGTATCTACCAGTATTATTGTATATTGACCTAGAGATGAGACTGTGAGGTTTGTGGACTTTTATGCTGTATTTTGGGGTCGAGCTCACTTGAGTCGACGTGCTGTTTTTCCTATACTTCATTATGATTATTTCGCATGTTGTTGTTTTTTTTATTGCGTGGGATTTGTGACCGCCTTGTGGCGAAGAGCTAGCTCCCGCTTGGGGATGCCTTATTTGTTGGATTCATATATATTCTTGTTGTACCCATTTTGGGGGCCAGTATTTACAAAGGAGACTCTGCCGAAATTTTCGGAAAAATTGATATTGTTTTTAAAAAAAGGGTTTATATGACTTATTTGATAAACTCGCTTTCAATTGATTGGGTTTTCTTCACTCATTTGCTTATTTGGTTTTGGTTTCTGGGTTTTGGCTTACTTATTTTACGGACGTCTTGAGACGTTTCGTAACCTAAGTGCCAGTCACGTTCCGTACCCTGCGGGTCGTGACATGTACGTGGATGACATACTCTTGATAGGAAATGATATTCCTATGCTGCAATCAGTCAAGCTCTTCTTATCACAGAGATTCTCGATGAAAGATCTAGGTGATGCCTCCTGCATATTGGGAATCATGATCTATAGAGATAAATCTAAACGGATACTGGGATTTTCCCAATCCAGGTACATTGACACCATACTAAAGAGGTTTAGTATGGAAGAATCCAAGCGTGGGAACCAACCCACGATCTCTGGACTCACTCTCTCCAAAGAGATGTCTCCCAAGACTGATTTGGAGAGAGCTCGCATCCAAGGGATACCCTATGCTTCGGCAGTAGGCTCTATCATGTATGCGATGCTATGTACCAGGCCCGATGTAGCATACTCACTAAGTGTAGTGAGTCGGTATCAAGCAGATCCTGGAGAGAGTCACTGGACAGCTGTGAAGAACATTCTCAATACTTGCGAAGGACTAGAGACATGTTCTTGGTGTATGGTAATAGAGAACTCCGGGTGGAGTCCTTTACCGATTCCAGCTTCCAAAGTGATATGGACAACTCTAAGTCGCACTCGGGATTTGTCTTTACCCTCAATATAGGGTCAGTATGTTGGAAGAGTTCCAAACAGGATACCATTGCAGACTCGACGATGGAGGCTGAATACATCGCTGCCAACGATGCTGCCAAAGAGGTTGTCTGGATAAAGAAGTTCATTAGTGAACTTGGTGTGGTTCCATCCATTGAGCATCCAATACCTCTGTATTGTGATAACAATGGAGCTGTGGCTTTGGCCAAGGAACCCAGGTCCCATCAGAAGACCAGATATATTCTGAGACGGTATCACCTGATCAGGGAGATAGTTGATCGCCGGGAGATCGAGGTAAGGAGAGTAGATACGAAGGACAACACTGCGGATCCACTCACGAAGGCCATTCCCCAGATACAGTTTGAGAGATTATTCGGGATGCTAGGTATGAGATACTACAGCAGCTGGCCTAAGTGCAAATGGGAAATTGTTAGTTATGTATATGCCCTAGAGGCCATTGTTGTACATATGATGTATATTATGATAGATGCTTGGATATATATAGAGAGGACTTTCTTGCTCGTCATGATAGTATGCTATTTGGTTTCACTTTATCTTAACATGTTGATTTGTACTGGTTTACTATTTTTCTCTCACATGTTGATAAAGCCCTTAGGATCTGTACTCGACTACTGGGACCATGATGAGATCATACTAGTGGCGCCACGGTAGTCGATGAGTACATCCTATAACTGTTCCTAGTCGAGGGTATATGGAGATAGGGCATCGATACACCTGAGTAGACTAGCGTATACGCATCTTGACCCATATGATGGGCGATGGAAGATACCATATCCATCGGTGTTTGACATCAGAGATGGTATACGGGTGCTCAGTGGAGACTGGGTACACTGGACGGACTCGCCGAGAACTCCCAGATGGTGATATACCACACGTCAGATGGCAGTTCTCCGGTGACACTGGTACAGGGTAGTCTGTAGACCCGAGATCGTCATAGAGTCTTGTGTGATTCCTACTGTGCCTTGATTTCCACCTTACCACGTCCAAGAGGGCGTGCAAAACGGTGGCTTTTGGGTACATTCCCAAATCACATGGAGGCAATGAGCGATAGGAGGGGATTCGTCTCTCCCGGTATAGGGAGTTGATGTTGTGCTGTGTTCGATTGGTTATAACTGGAAGTCCCTGGCCAGGGCTGATATAGAGATTTACTGGTAAGTGTTATCAGTAGTTTCTCGACCTGTTATGAGCCTCACATTGACACGGCTTATCGGTTACTAGGGTATGACGTATACCACCCCTAGACTAGATATGCGACATATCAGACGAACAGACCGGACTGTACGGGAGTGTTACTGATTGGATTCATAGGAGAACGTACAGGCTAGCTTGTTGATCTTCTGATCGCTCAATACCTGGGTGGCTGTTACGTTTAGCTGACCGCTTGCAGCTTGTGGGTATTTGATATGATCATCACCTGCTACCGGCGTATTGACGATTCTTTAGAGTCCAACACAGAGGTTTCTTGGCTCAGGCAAAACGGAGTAGAGGCACATATGTGATATGTGCAGGACCGAGGATAATGCGATATGAGATGCTGTATTATATTCTCGCGATGTTTAGATATGAACCGGGTCATCGGATCAAGTGTTGATTCGATGAATCGGTACATGATATATTAGTCGGTTATATTCGATATAGCCGGATTGTCGGATCAAGTGTTGATTCGATGATTTAATGTATAATAATATATATGATATATTGTTTTACATTATCTAATGTTGGCTCGCTTTATTATTTCATTTTCTCACCGGATAATACATTGATATATATGCGATATATATTAATTGTATTATTTTCTTTTGTTACAAATATATAATATATATGTGATATATATTATATTAACATGATATGATTAATAATGAAACATGTTTAGTGATGATAAAAAGAGATTAGGGTTTGATTAGGGTTAGCTTCTTCTTGCACCATCTAAAAGAATTCCTTTTGTCTTGGTTAAGATATTATGGTTGATATTTATCCATGACTCATTCTTTAACCTAACCAAACACAAGCACTAGTTTATTCTCTAAAATGGTTATCCTTGTCATACTAAACTATGGTTAAATTATTAATTCATATATACTTTTCTACTATTCATCACAAAAGGATGTTTTCACTAGATTTTCCTTTTGTGATGTTTTCATGTGAGAATTTGATATAAAAAGATAGCATAAATACTACTCCATCATCCTCATCTAATCTAGCCCATTAGATTAGGGTGTTCACCTCATTAGAGTGAGAGAGCTTGAGTTATAGCAACTTCGACGTAGATCATCGGAGAAACGGAATACTATAAGCCAGCATGGATCGTTCGAGTCGTGGAGCCTTTCTTGAGTCCGGGAGATCATGGATCGCGGCGAAGGGACTTCTACTCGGAGCTTATGAAGCGAAGGAGCGGACTACAAAGGTTGTAATCCCTCACACTTAGTGGTAAAGATGTTTACTTGTATGTTAAACCCTAATAATCTAGCAAAGATCCCGGCTTTGGGTTGTTCGGCACGTCTAAAATTTTATTCGGGCATGTTTGATGCCTTATGAACCTTCACAAGAGTGCCTAGGAACCCTACACTGGGTTTATGATATCTAAGGATATACGGATTCTAATCATTGTAGTTTTTCATTTCTTTTCTGCGACCGTAAGTGTAATATGTGTTAGATATAGTTCCCTCAAAGTCAAATATTGGATCGCATGCACGTGATTGCAATGATTGAGGGAGGACCTCTACCGGTAGGACAGTCTTACTCGAGATGATAGTATGCTCTCCGGTTTGCCTTTATCATCGTGTACATGCTTTAGGTGACATTACAGATCGCTATTACACGTTGATAGAGCCCTTAGGATTCATGCTTGACTACCAGCAGTATGATGGCGATCATATACGTGAGAGTTCGGTAGTCTATAAGCACATCCTTGAAAGTGTCCCTATTCGTGGGAGATTCGAGACTGGGCATCGATACTCCATTAGTAGACTAGTGTATACAGTCGAGACCCCGACGAAGGGCGGTGGTCGGTCTCACAAGCCATTGGTGTCAGTTGGTTCACCTCAGATTTATACAGGTGCTCATTGGGTTATGAGTACACCGGACGGACTCGCCGGGAACTTGCTAGTTGGTATTATACCTATCGTCAGATAGCAGTTTCCTGGTGACATGTGTACAGGTTAGTCTATCGGACTGAGATCGTCATTTCTCTCGTGTGAGTTCCCACTGTGCTTTGATTACTACCCTACCACGGCTCAAAGGAGTCGTGCAAACAGGTTTTAGTTTGGTACAGTCCCGAGCCACATGGAGGCAGTGTGCTGATCGGCAGGGGATTCGTCTCTCCCGGTATTGGGGGTGAGATCGCGCTATGTTTAGGAGAGCCATTACACAAAGTCCTTGGCCAAGGTAAGTGAGATTTATTGGTAGGTATTCCAGTAGTTTCTCAAGGTGTTCTGGGCTACACATCGACATGACTTATACCATTATTGGGGGTCTGACGTTTACCAGCCCCCTAGGCCTGATATGCGATACCCATAGACGAACAGACCGGACTGTATGGATATTGTCACTGACAGGCTCAGTAGGGTTTCAGGATGAGTTCGCTCATCAGCCACCCGTTTGGTCAATACATGGGTAGCCGTTACGTACAGCAAGTACTACTGACGTGCTTGTGGTTAAACCCACTACCAGCGTCTTGATGAGTCTTTAGAGTCCCCCAAAGAAAGTTTCCCAAGTTCGGGCGAAACATTGTAGAGGCCGTATGGTTTTATGGCAGGGTTCGAACATACACGTGCACTTGTGCACGTGTCATGATTCGAACGGATAATACTAGTGGGCTTTGGTTTAGGCTGGATCCTAGTATTATATTGTGTTGGAATATTTTAGTCTCATTGTATTCGTATTCGGTCGGAATACGGATGCAGGTATGTATATACAGGTGAGGGGTATTTTTGTAACTCATTACAAGATTACTTTAGAAGATGCATTTCATTTTGGTTAAACATTTTGGTTTAAATGTTTATTTGATTTGGAATGTGTGACTCGTGTAATGAGTCATTATTCTAGCATGTTCACATAATGACTCATGGTAATGAGTCATATAGTGAGTCTTGGTGGATTAATGGCTTTTGTTTTGGGAGACATATTTTGAGGGTTTTGTGGGGATTAATTGGTGAGATCTTTTCTTTGAATTTTAATCACAAAACCTCATTATATCAACCCAATAAAAGAGTCGGCAGCCATGACAATTTTGGTGCTTGGTTTTTTGCTCACTTGATATTTTCTTGAGCTCACACTTCTTCATCTCATTGCATCTTCTTCAACCTCCACTCTATCCCTTTCATGTGATGAGAATCCTAGGGTGTATTGAGACAAAGTATTCACACTCATTCTGTACATCATCTTAGTCATCTCTTTTAGAAAACTTGATGTCCGAGTTGCCTCGGTTTAGAAGTGGGAGCCCGTATAAAGAATTCTCGATGTGGTGCCACTTCGACGAAAGAGATCGGAAAGCGAACTTCGTTGGAGCAGCCGCGAGGAGCTTGTGATGGTGGCTAAAGACCGAATGATACAGATCGATCGGTATAGCCATTCTAACCTTTCGTAGTTTGCAAGTATAGGGATAATGGAACGATCCGGGTGAATGTATGCGTTGGCGCCAGTTCATAAAATTTTTTGTTCCGCGTTTGGCCTCGGATTGACGGCCGGGACGCTACCGTAGACTTATATGGTATTAGAGCCACGCCATTAACCCATACTAGCTTGTTCTAACATGTTTAAAACATCGATCGACGAAATTTTCCAAAACTGCAATTCCATTTTTTAAGTTTCTGCCGAATTTTTAAAGTTGTCTAAAAATTATTTTGGGTATGTCAGAAAATCGTGCAAGCTTTTTTACGACCCTAGAAGATATTTGGGAGCACGATCGTACCATCACACCGTGGAACCGCGGCGGAACCACCATGTTTGCCGCGGTTGCGCCGCGCAATGGTCGATTCTGTGCACCATTTTTCTTCTGAGTGTCTTTTATATGGAATTGTAGTTTCTTGAATATTTAGTTTTGGCCCAGATTCATTTGAGTGCTGGACTTGCACTTGGGGACCACTTAGGGAAAGTTTTGTCGATCGAGATTTTAAATACGTTAGTTTACAGTGCTTACTTTATATCTGCGACCGTGAATGTCATTAGAGCGGTATAACTCGTCTAATTGCTATATGTCCTTTTAGACGAGTTTGCGAACATGACATTCACGTTGATTTTCTGTGTTGTGCTGTGATGTTGCGGATTCGTCGTGGTGGACAGCTTGGATGCAATGGTAGTGCAGTTTAGTTTTATTTGTACATTTGATATCACGGGGCGAGCGTCCGACATGTCGACTGCCTTCACTGCCAGATTTTATATTATTTTTTGGGCACGACCGGGTTGAGGTCGATGTACCCATTGTACATATTTTCTTTTCTGTACTAGAATTACCCCGCGGTGGAGTGCACGGATAGCCGGATTCTAGAGGGCAACGGGCCTGCATTTCATGGCTTTGAGACGGAGGGGGCTTCACTCTAGAATTGGCGGGCTATTCGCCCCACTCGTAGGGGGTACAGGTTGACCCAAGGAAGGGTGCTCAAGTTACCAATTTCCGTGAAGTGCTGGGTAGTCCATTCACTTTACTGAAGGGGGCTTCCTCGCTTCAGGTTTTGGCGGGTAACTTGCTACACTTGTAATGGTCTAGGTTTTCATTGCACAAGCTATTCACACGACCAGTGGAACGTCGGATTTTACTTGCGGCTCAATGAAACCCGAGGCTCCCAGATTATCTGTATTGTTCTGTGATGCTTATTACTTTTCTGTGATGTTGCATTTATCATGCCTGGAGCGATTATTATATATTGTTATACATACTAGTAGATGTTGTAGATGTTTTACACCCGCGCTAGTCCAGTCCCCGCTCTGTCGTTAGTTAAGTAACCTAACGGGTGATGACAGGACCCAGTGGCGAATGCGGATGGCATATACGTACATTATATTTTCGTTTTTTTGTGGTGTGATTAATTGATGGGACTGCATTGATTCGGATCAATGCAAGGAAAACAGACCTATTCGATGTTGTTGGAACAAATTTTCAAAAGCTGTTATTACAATAGCGTTTTCTTTTGGTTATGCACAGAGGTATTCAGTTATGAATATCCAGCACCTCATTCGATGAGGTAAGGGCCGAGAACCCTTCACCGGGAGTGACCCCTTGGGCAGAAGTTTGCGTCAGGGTAATAACTTTACTATAGTTGATTACTTTTTGCTTTGCACCGCGGTATTCAGTTGGAATATCCTGCACCTCATTCCACGAAGAAAGAGCCGAGATCCCTTCACCGGGAGTGACCTCTTTAGCAAAGGTTATCGCCACTATATATTTATAAAAATCTATCCGGTTTCTTCAACGATATCAAGTTCATTACGTTAAAGGTTTTTCGCCAAAAACCATTCGTAGCCCTCCTTCATTTCAGGCCGGTAGCACTTAGTATCCATGCTATATATGTTGGCCTTCGTCAAGGCATAGTGTATGGTACCTATTTGTTACTTTTCTGTTGCATATATAGATGCGTTGGTTTGGGAAAGTCATACTACTATTTTGGCTTTCGTCAAGGGTATGTACGGGTGGGTTCAAATTAACCCAGATAATGATGGGTAGACCTTGACATGTGACTTATGATATGTTGGCCTCATCAAGGTCATAAGATGGGGTAAAAATCACATCGGGAGTTTCTAAAGAAACTGAAACTTGCCAGGCATGCGCATACCTTCTGGAGTGTGATAACATGAGTGGATTCTGTCATGTTATCATGCGATGATAGTTGGATCCTGATTCCCACTGATGAGTTGGTTTACTCCTCGGGTGATCCCGACTAATTCTTCTTTCTAGGTTTGGAGGAGAATTTGAGGTTACAGTGGTAGATATCCTGATTAGATAAAGTGATAACCATTATGATCTAGGTTAGAGTGCACGAAGAGTTTTTCTTTTCTCTCTCTCTTTGGCAGCGACCATGGTAGACTATGACTCGGTGACCAAGTTAACCGAACCTTCTTAAAAACATACTGCCTTTTGGAATGTCTGAGTTGCATACATCATTGCCACTCCTTCTTTTACCCATTGCATTTCTCCAGAACACCCCGTATTACTACGAACATTCACTTCCATTGGATAAATCCATCGTATGGTTATATACGAACTCGATGGAACTTGTTCTAGATTCGAGGATGGATTCTGGTTCTGGAAAGATTGAATAGGATTATTCAGTTGTCTATTCCTTTTACCTTCTCTCAGGTTGTGAGGGCTCCTTGGATTAGGAGAGGGTACACTTATTACGCTTATTGGATAGTCTTCTTCCAAACCATAGGCAGGTGCCGAAAGGTAGGGAATGAAGAAAACCAATTAGCCTAAGCTGGGTGTACAGAAGATAATAATTAATGACAAAATAAAGGGATTAGAAAGATGGCAAAGTAAATTGCGACTGCTATCATTCACGACCGAACCACGTATTTCATTGCCACTCCTACTTCACCTTTGTATTTCTCCAGAACACCTCGTATCACTACGAACATCCACTTCTATAGGATAAATCCATCGTATGGTTTTATACGAACTCGAAGGAACTTGTTCCAGTTCGGGGATGGATTCTGGTTCAAGAGAAATAGGAATAAGCTTTATTCAGTTGTCTTTTATCTTTACCTTCTCTCAGGTTTCGAGTACTCCTATGATTAGGAGAGTACACCTATTATGCTTATTAGATAGTCTTCTTCCAAACCATAGGCTGGTGGCGAACGGTAGGGAAGGAAGAAAACCATTTAGCCTAACGACGGTGTACAGAAAGTATTGAGTAAAGATAAATAAAGGGATTTGGAGAGATGGAAAAGAAATATACGGTTATAGTCATGAATATGGATAATGGAAGCGGCTTTACTAGGAATACCCGGATACCCCTACGAAACATTTTAATGTTTCGGTTTCACTATGCGTTGTTAATACAAAACTGATTTTCCAATTAGATCCCTACTCCAGGGTATGTATTTACCAGGTATGATTCTCACATCTATATGGTTTTACAGATGATGAGTGAGAGTAAGTTATTGAGAATTAGGTGATTATCCTCATTATATCGGAATTCATAGTAATTAGTGATATTTATGGAAATCGTCTGCATACAGTTTTCAACCTACGACGTACAGCGTTTGGGTTATTCAACTCAAGGGACTTATACAAAGTATTGTATGTTGTCCAGTGTCCATTTGGACAAAGTGGTTGGTCCTCGTACTGTATTCTGTTTACTTGTGATTTCTCAAGTTTTAGACAAGTGTTTCGTAGAAATACAAGGTCCAAGTTTGAGAAGTTATAGGTACAATAATAAAGTAGAGAGCCAGGTGTCGCAAGTATCAGTATTCTTCAAGGTGATCGAAGATGAAGATACGTGTGTTTGGTATTCAGTAGATAGTAATGGTTTTGAGAAACTTGTTTCTCTCTCAGGTTACTCATAATTGGACGCACTCCTAAGTTGAGTAATGTTGATCGTCATCTCTCTATTAAGATGATATGCACTGGAAACAGCTGCATGATTTGAATCTGGTTCCAATTAAATCAGTGCCTCCGTTTCTATATTGTATATAGAATGGTTAATATCTTAACAAAGTTAAGGTATGGAGTTGTCCGGCTTATGTTTAAAACCAGACTCTGGATAACTCAAAGCACGTTTCTTTAATGGCATTTTGTGGGTTATCCCAGGATATGACGAGGGATAACTTTCTACCATCTGGAAGATCAATAGTGATATTGTTCTTGACTCGCCACAGTTTTAGTAAAATGGACTTTTTCATAAAACAGTAGTGGGAGTATGGTAGAACTGGTAGTGTTTCCAGAACCACCGACGATTACTGAAAATTTAATAGAAACTAAAGATTCAATCAGGTTTGGCATTCCATTAGCCACTCCGCAGATATGGTGGGTAACCTCAGGCGCCCGAGAGGTACTTCGGTATCCTCAAGGACGGTGACAGGGAGGTTCTTGTTTACCCAGACTTGCCATTACTATTATTCTAGACTATGAGACCTGGCAGGAGGGTGAGTATAGCGCCGTTGTAAACTAGCTTTAGAAGTGCACGTGTATATGATTTTGCCAGAGGGTTGTTGTAGTCAGTGGGAGCAGCGGAAGCATAGTGGACAAGTAGCTTATATCTATTTATAGACTAAAGCAGATATAGCGGAGATAGATCATCTATTTTTGATGTGACAGTCATAAGTTTTGACTTCATCAGAATAGGGGATGGATCTGTTAAGAAGGTAGTAGGGTGTGATGTCTTGGTATTTGGATGACATACACATAGTAGGAAGTGAAATTCCTATACTATGATCGGTTATACTGTGGCTGTCACTTAGTGGTTTCTCCACATATGATATGGATATTATATCGGACATTCTGGTTATTAGATTTATAGTTTTAGATATAGATTTGGGTAGTTTCCCAATCTGGGTACTTAGACAATATTCTAAAGGTGTTTTAGAATGGACGACTCCTGGCATGGTGGTGTACCTGCAGATGATGGAGTCACCCTCTCTAAAGGTGTCTTACAGACTAAAGAGGAGAGGGATGTGCATGATTGGCATATCACTTTCTTAGGCAATTGAGTCAATCATGAGATGTCAAGTACCACACCAGATGTTGTTTTTGCAGTAGATGCAATAAGTTGAGATATTAATCCAGTCCTGGAGAAACATTCGGAAGCAGTTTATGAGCATAAGTGGATGTTCTATGGATTTGATAACGGCAGCCTCCTTCAGGAGACAGTTATCATTCCAGGCTTCCATGGTGACCTGGATGACAGAGTGACTGTCAGAGTTATAGTTTTCCCTCTGACCAAGGGCAGTAGTTTGGACAGGTGGTCCAAGAGGATACCGAGGGTGGCATGGCGCAGGATACTGATTAAGTTCAGTTGAAGAAACAGTCTAAGTAGTTTGCTGGTGTAAAATTTCAGAAAATATAAAATATTATTTTTGGAATTTAATATTAAAATAATATATTTCCCGAAAACTGCCCGATTTGCGAAATTGGGATTTTCGAAAAAGGGTATAAATATGTACCAATAATTGTGAAATAATTGGCAATTAAAATGATTTATTCATTTAAAAATATATTTAAAGGATTTGGCATTTCAAAAATTTATTATATGCAGTTTTGATAAAAAACCGATTAGTGCACTGCTAATCGCTATTAAGCCAAATCCGTGTTTCTACAGTTTTTAATGGTTAGTGCACCATGACATGTTACATGTTATTTCATTTGTGTTGTTTTATTTGGGTGTATGTGTTATTAGTGAGAAAAGAAAGGGAAAAAAGTGTCATGATGATTGAGGATAGAGAGAGGGGACATAATGATGAGAGTGAGCATGCTTGGAGAGAGAGAGTGAGAATAATTGAGAGAGAAAGGGGGGCTGCCTCATATCATTTCTCACCACTTTCTTCTCCTTCTTCTTCCTCATCTTCTAGCCTCTTGACCCACCTCAAAAACCTTGTCAAAACCCTATACCCCTTTCACAAAAAATGATCACCTCCTCACCATCATCGCAATGGACCAAGCAAAGTGGGATTTTGATGAAATTAGGAGGCTAGGGCTATCTTGAGTGGCCTAATAGAGGTATAAATTCTTCCAATTTGTTTAGTTTTGAGTTTATAGCTCATTAGTTTAATTTAGAATGTGTTTAATGGTGGATTTGGGAACTTAGAAATTTCTAGAGAGGGTTTGGGTGCTTTTGTGGAACCATAATCTGTAGTGAGTGTTTAAAGACCTTAGGGATTGATCACAAGACGTGAAGTTGAGTTTAGAAACCAAAATACGGCTTTAGGATTTTTCCCGTATCGGTTTAGTGACATTAATTGAGAGGCCTACGGAGAATCTCGGATGACCTGAGACATTTTTGAGTTTACCAAACAATACCAGGGACCAAATTAGGGCACTAGGAGACCACACTGACCAGACGAACCCCAATGGATTATACCCCAACGGACTATACCAGGGACCAAATTAGGGAACTAAGAAAACCTAGAGTAGCAAACTAGGGTTAGAATTAAAATATAGCTATAGAAACCTTACTAGAAACTAAAGGATAGTTAGGAGTGTTCGATACGACTAATACATTTTGATGGGATTTGAGGATGACATGTGACGATATTGCCGTTTAGGGTACTATAGAACTAGATAGCCGACGTAGATGTGTCATCCAAACCATACCTATTTCCAAACTAAAGAATCGTATGCATCTTTTAAACATATAATTTGAGGGATGTTACGGATTTTCAAATGATATCTTTTCCTTAAAAACACCGTAACCACTACATTCAAAACTACGATTCGCTTCTTTTAAAAACTGATTGTATGGTTCGGGCGTAAATGTTTGATTAGATACTTATGTTTTTAGTAAAGGTAGAATGAATATGTGAAATTGACTTGATGTGGGATATAAATACGACGAAAATAATATATGACGTGATATTATGATTTGAGGATATGTTGGTATACGGATGTGAGTCGATTGAGATGATTGATACCTTTCCGGTCCCCTGATACGAGATTGTTATGGATGTGACCTAGGACATAGGTATATAGATATAGATAGAATGTTGTGAATCAGGAATGATAGGCCGTAAGTGACAGTAGGCCGTACCCTCATTGTCTTATAGGATGATACGATCCCCATTGGTTTAATGCCGTCGTACGATGATTTTCCATACGTGATGAGTTTGACTTGATGAATGATCCATACCCTTGAATAGAGGATGCCGTACGATGGATTATACCGTACGTGATGTTGTGAGGTTAGATGTCGATTGATATATTCACCGACTCGGTCATGTTAGATACGTATACCTTGTAGCTTTTAGCTGACGTATTACCTTATGCTGCATTTCATGCCATTCTCATTGCATCATTTATATTTCCCTGTGCTAGTACACCTGCACCATTATGGATGATGCGTATGTTACGCTTACACAGATTGGCCGGCTCACACACTTCATCATCGATAATTGCCATGTCACTACACAGTAGAATTGCTGCATCATGATATGACTCCATGCATAATATACTTGCGTATATACCCACTTGTACATCCATATTGGCGTACATACATATTGTACACTCATACTTGCGTATATACCCACTTGTATACTCATACTTGCGTACATATATCTTTGTGCATCCATGCCTGCATACATACTTATTGCACATACATAGATGATGTAGCATTTGACATTGGAGAAATTGGGAACCGCATGATAAATTTTCAAAACTGGATCCATTTAAAAGAGCGGTTTTCCATTAATATGTCATATCATTGTTCCATGTTTCTTGGTATTCTTATATGCTTACATTTCTATCATATGTCGCATACATCATTCTTTATGATTTTACGCATTGAGATATGCTGTTTTCATGAGATTTCTGGATTTGAGAACCGTGGCTATTTCAAAAGAAAGTATGTACTGTTTTAAAAACCCGGTTTCTCTTGATATGATATTTCAGTACGTCCACCATGTGTTTTCTCGGTTCTGAGACGTATGACATGTGAAACCCGATTCGAGGAGGCGGATGATTCCGTTTGCGGGTTCATGGTGGACCCGGTATGGTTCCCTGGGGAGAGAATGTTTTTCGTGGAGTGGACGATGAGCCTATCAGGGTGGCGAGAACCTACCGGTGATTGGTTGGGCCGATCCGGACCGACGGAGCCCGTGGGCCGATCCAGAATGACGGAGCCCGAGATATGAGGATTTACGTGTCGATGCTGGACACGGGTTTCATGATGTTTTCGGGTGTCGATGTTGGACACCCAGGTTCCACGATTTTGAAGTGTCGCGAGGGACACACGTTGATTTATATCCTCATATTTTCATGCATATGCTTTTATGATATTTACATGCATGATATGGTTGGACGAGATCCACATGTATACATACATTGATTATATGGTTGGACGAGATCCACATGCATACATACAATGATTATATGGTTGGATGATATCAGCATACTTATAGACTTTGAGTATATTGTTGGCACACATGATGACCCGGTCACCCTAGATATCATAGTATTACCTTTATGATATAGTTGACCCAGGAGTCGTTGTTTATTCGATTTCTACTTGTTGATGTTTTTCTATTCACGAGTTGGAAACTCACCTCCGTTGTGCCACAGTTCTTACAGGTTGACGGCATGGAACTGTAAGTCCATGCTACCTCTCCCGGTACTTTCGGGAATGCGGAATTTGGTAAATAACAATTTTTACGGAGGTGGTAACATGGACCTATAACCCGGATCTTGGTTAAACTTCTATCTAACATCCTAACTAAGAGTTTCTAGCTACTCGGTTAGGGGGTTATACCTAGCTTGTCTTGAACTCCTTCGTCTTCAAGCTCCGGTGGTGGTCCGATGGCTCCTTCTCGTCGTCTCCGTACGCAGAAGATAGATCCACTTGAAAGCTCCAACCTTTAGCTCCTTCTTCATTCTTTGAAGAAACTAGTTCACTTGGTTTGCCAAACCTAGTGAACTAGAATGAGTAGAGAAGATTTAAAATGGGATTTTATCTATGGTTCTTGATTCTCAACACATGAGAGATATGAACCATAGAGTCAAGAGAGGGAGCAAGACGATGAGAGTGAGAGCAAAGTGGAGAGCTCAAGAACAAGAGAGAGAATGAGCAAGAAAGAATGAGGCTCTCTTTTGTCTCTCACCCTCTCATAATCCAAAGTAATCATAACTCATCATATCAATAAAAGTCTTATGTGATGGTTGAAGCAACCATAACCTTATCATGTCATGCACTCATTTTACTCAAATGAGCAAGCAAGTAAAAGTCTTTGGCATGAAATGATAGCCATGGTTATCATGATGGTCAACTAGTCAAGCCTAGTCAACCGGTCAACAAAGTCAACAAGTCAACAAAAGTCAACAAAAGTCAACAACCAAGTCACCATAATACTTAATTAATATAATAGTTAATCACATATCATATTCTCATTAAGGTTGAGCAAAAAGTCAAAAAGTCAACGGTCAACTGTCAATAACCCTAATGAGAATCCGCTGTCTGTGCCTCCCTGTCAACTGTGCATACACACCCGCATCCGTGTTCCGAGGAACACGAATGCAAACTGGATAAATCCAATCCCATAAGGTACACTAGGATCTGGCTTAAACCAAAGCCCACTAGTGTAAACTGTCCGGACACTGTACGTGCACAAGTGCACGGATGTGACCGAACCCTGTCGCAAAACCATGCGACCTGTCGCAATACCATGCGACCTCTACTCTTTTGCCTAAAGGCGAAAAGCTTTCTGTGTGGGACTCTAAATACTCGACACTACGCTGGCAGTGGGTTTAACCACAGACTGCAAGCGGCACTAGCTATGCGTAACGGTCCCCAGGTAATGCCGACAAGAAGACCGACGAGGCGAAACCCATCTGAACTCCTACTGAGCCTGAGTGTGACATTCTCCGTACAGTCCGGTCTGTTCGTCTGATACATCGCATGGCGGGCCTAGGGGCGGTAAACGTCAGTCCCCCAATAGCGGTACAAGTCGTGCCAGAGCGAAGCCCAAAACACCCTGAGATAACACTGGAAACCTACCAGTATATCTCGTTTGCCCTGGCCAGGGACTACTCGTGTAATGGCTCTCCTAGACACAGCGCGATGTCAACCCCCAATACCGGGAGAGATGAATCCTGTCTAACCGTCACTGCCTCCAAGTGCTTCGGGACTGCACCCAACCACCACCTGTTCGCACGACTCCTTTGAGCCGTGGTAGGGTAGTGATCAAAGTACAGTGGGAACACACCCGAGTCGAAGTGACAGTGTCAAGTCAGCGGACTAAGCTGTACTCATGTCACCTGGGAACTGATAACTGACGATAGGTATAATACCAACTAGTCAGTTCCCGACGAGTCCTGTCCAGTGTACCCGTAACCTAACGAGCACCCGCATACTATCTCAAGTACGACATACTGACGGCTGTGGGACAGACCGTCTCCCACACTGGGATGAGAAGCGCATGCGCTGGTCTACTCCGGAGTATCGATGCCCTGTCTCGATAGTCCTGCGACCAGGGACCTGCATAAGGATGTGCTTATAGATTACCCAGCCCCACTAGTGTAACGGCCATCACATCGCTGGTAATCAAGCAAAGATCCTAAGGGCTCCACTAATGTGTATAGGCGATATACAAAAATAAACACATGTACACATTGAAGTAGAAATAAACCAAGTAGCATACTACTATTTTGAGCAAGATTGTATATACAAGGTGAATATCCCAAGCTTCCATTAAGTAATATACATACTAGTATAATACAGTAATGGCCTCTAGGGCATATACACTAACAATCTCCCACTTGCACTAAGGCCATGTACTGGCGTATCGAAGACCTATCATCTCGATCAGCCGCTCGAACTGAGTCTGGGGTAGGGCCTTGGTGAATGGATCTGCAGTGTTATCTTCTGAAGCGACCCTCCGTACCTCGATCTCCTGGCAATCCACGATCTCCCTGATCAGGTGATACCGCCTCAAGATGTGCCTTGATCTCTGATGGGACCTGGGTTCCTTTGCTAAAGCTATAGCCCCGTTGTTGTCGCAATACAGAGGTATTGGATCAACAATGGACGGAACCACCTGAAGTTCTTTCAAGAACTTCCTCATCCAGACAGCTTCTTTTGCGGCATCAGATGCAGCGATGTAGTCTGCTTCCATCGTCGAGTCTGCAATGGTTTCTTGTTTGGAACTCTTCCAACACACCGCCCCTCCATTGAGGGTGAAGAAAAAACCCGACATGGACTTGGAATCATCCTTGTCACTCTGGAAGCTGGAGTCAGCAAAGGCCTTGACCTGGAGGTTCTTTCCGCCATACACCAAGAACATCTCCTTAGTCCTTCTCAGGTACTTGAGAATGTTCTTTACTGCTATCCAATGTTTCTCCCCAGGGTTTGACTGATACCGGCTTACCACACTCAGTGCATAAGCTACATCCGGTCTGGTACACAACATCGCATACATTATAGAGCCTACTGCAGAAGCGTAGGGTATAATAGACATGCGATCCCTCTCCAAATCAATCTTGGGAGACATCTCTTTAGAGAGGGTGATCCCGTGACAAGCCGGTAGGTTACCGCGCTTGGAATCTTCCATACTGAATCTCTTCAGTATGGAGTCGATGTACCTGGACTGTGAAAGTCCTAATATCCTCTTGGATCTGTCACGGTAGATCCGGATACCCAGAATGTATGAGGCATCACCCAGGTCTTTCATGGAGAACCTGTGTGACAAGAACCCCTTGACAGATTGTAGCATAGGAATGTCATTTCCTATTAAGAGAATGTCATCCACGTATAAAACGAGGAATACTACAGTTCTCGCTACAAATCTACTATAGATGCATGGTTCATCTGGATTTTTGATAAAGCCAAATTCTTTGACCGTCTCATCAAAGCAGATGTTCCAACTCCGCGATGCCTGCTTTAGTCCATAGATGGACTTAAGCAACTTGCACACCTTTCCGCTGCTCCCGCTCTGAATGAAACCCTCTGGCTGGTCCATATAGACACACTCCTCTAAATTTCCATTTAGGAAAGTTGTCTTTACGTCCATTTGCCAGATCTCATAATCGTGGAAGGCAGCAATGGCAAGAAGGATCCGAATGGATTTCAGCATGGCTACTGGAGAAAAGGTTTCGTCATAGTCCAAGCCAGGTCTTTGACGAAAACCCTTTGCTACCAGCCTAGCTTTATAGGTCTCAACCTGTCCATCTACACCAATCTTCCTTTTGAAGATCCACTTGCATCCTACGGGTTTTACCCCGTCTGGAGCAATGTCCAACGTCCATACCTTGTTGGTGTACATGGACTCCATTTCGGGCCGCATTGCATCCAGCCATTTCACTGAGTCAACGCTCTGAACGGCCTGCTGGAAGCTAGTAGGCTCATCATAATCTATGATGCAATCCTCTCTATCCCCGTCTATGAGAAAACCACAGTAGCTCTCGGGCGGATGAGACTGCCTACTACTCCTGCGGAGCGGCGTAGGAATGTCCTGTTCTGTTGAACCCTCTGGTTCCACTAAGCTTTCAGTAACAGTCTGTGGTTCTGGAACTTCTTCCAGTTCTATTGTGCTCCCACTTATCTGGGTTTCCAAAAACTCAGTTTCCAAGAAGCGGGCATGCTGAGAATCAAAAACCTTTTGTTTCTCAGCGGAATAGAAAAAATACCCCTTGGAGTTCCTTGGGTATCCCACAACATACACTGTACTGAACGTGCCTCAAGCTTGTCCGCATGCTGCTTTTTTACAAAAGCTGGACATCCCCATACCTTAAGATACTTAAGACAGGGTTTCTTCCCAGTCCACATCTCATATGGGGTGGTAGGCACAGTCTTGGTGGGAGCCTTGTTCAAGAGATACGCAGCTGCTTCTAGCGCATATCCCCAGAATGATCGCGGTAACTCAGCGTTACTCATCATGGACCGAACCATATCCAATAGGGTTCGGTTCCGTCTCTCCGATACACCGTTATGTTGCGGAGTGTATGGAGGAGTAAGCTGAGAGAGAATACCATTCTCTTTTAAGTAATTCAGGAATTCGGCACTTAAGTATTCTCCACCTCGATCCGATCTTAGAATCTTAATACTTTTGCCGGTCTGTTTCTCTACTTCATTCTTATACTCCTGGAATTTTCCAAAGGCCTCGGACTTATGTTTCATTAAGAAGACATAACCGTACCTTGAGAAGTCATCCGTAGAAGTAATGAAGTAAGAATGTCCGCTTCGGGCATGTGTAGACATTGGACCGCACACGTCACTGTGTACGAGTCCCAAAAGCTCGCTCGCTCTTACTCCATGTCCAGTAAACGGAGTCTTTGTCATCTTTCCTTTGAGACAGGATTGACAAGTGGCATACGACCGATATTCGAACGCATTCAAATACCCTTCTGTATGTAACTTCGTCAACCTTCTCTCATTGATGTGACCCAATCTACAATGCCATAAGAAAGTCTGATTTATTTCTGGAGACTTTCTTTTGTGTGTATTCTGGACATTAAAAATCTGTGGTTGGTTTAACACGTATATACCATTACTCAAAGTACCTGACCCAATCAAAACTTGATTAAGGTGAATGTTTACAACATTACTTACAAACGCAAATTCATAACCTTCTTTAGAAACTAAAGATACAGAAATGTTATTACAAGTTGCGTTGGGTACAAAAAAGCAATTACGCAAAACCAAAACATGTCCATCTGACATTCCCAGGTGATAGTCCCCCACGGCTTTAGCATCCATGCTAGCCCCGTTCGCAATTCTGAGGGTCATGTCACCTGCTTTCAAAACACTACGGTTTCTCAATGCCTGCAAAGAATTACAGCTATGAGATCCTGATCCGGTATCCAATACCCAGGAAGTAGAGTTTATTGAAAGACAGTTTTCAATAACATACACACCTGAAGCTGAAGCTGCAACCTGCTTCAATTCCTATGTTCTGGCCTTCCAGGCCCTGCAATCATTCTTCCAGTGTCCTTTCTTATGACAATAGAAGCATTCTTCCTTATCCACAAGCTTTCCCGCCAACTTTGTTGCTTTTGCTTTTCCCTTCATATCCACTTTACTAACACCGCTCCTTGGTTTGGCGGGGGCCTTCTTCTTCTTTCCCTTGGCTTTTGCCTTGGACCTAGAAGAAGATGATCCTCCTACAAACAAAGTGGATGTATCCCTACCTTTCTGTAGGGTGCCCTCTGCGCTCCTCAGCATGTTGAGGAGCTCTGAAAGTTCAACCTCTTTTTCTTGTAGGTTGAAGTTCAGTATAAACTGGGCGTAAGTTGAAGGAAGGGACTGGAGAACTATATCCGTATATAGCTCACTCTCCAATGTGATCCCTAGGTCAGCGAGCTCCTCAATGTAGCCGATCATCTTTAGCACGTGCTCGGCTACTGATGATCCGACGGCCATTCTTGTCGAAAATAACTTTTTCGACACTTCGTATCTTGCGATACGAGATTGCTCTCCATACAGTTCTTTTGTATGGAGCAATATGGATTCCATGTCCATATTCTCATGCCTCCTCTGATGTTCGTTGTCCATCGAGGCAAGCAGGAGGCATTTGGCCTTCGCGCTATCAATCTCCCAAGTCTTGCGGATTTCCTTATCCACGACGCTGGAAGTTGGACCAGGGACAGGGAGAGCTTTGGTGGTAAGAAGATACCCCAACTTGTCATAAGTGATTGCTATCTTGACATTCCTGAGCCAATCTTTGTAGTTTGGCCCTGTCAGTTTGTTTTTATCTAGGAGTAACTTAAGTCCAGTCATGTTGATTGGTCGCTGCAATTTGGAGAGAGAAGAAGAAACACTCAGCATGATGCTCTTGCAAGTTTAGAGTGGTTTTTAATTTGTCTAAACAGGATGGCTCCCACTGTTTCTCGAATCCCTCCTCAAACCATAAAGGAAGAATTAGTCAGGATCAATCCCACCGTACAATACTTGCTTAACCGTTCGGCCAGGCTGGTGTCGGTACTTCGAGGGAGGTTTTCCAACGCTTTCGCGAAGTTCCTTAATTAAAGAACCTCTTTTCCCTGGGGGCGTAGCCCCGCTAACACCTTTCTAGGCACCTACTAGGTTTATAGCATTGATCGTTTAGCGAGAAATTTCCCGAGGAGTAGCATATACTCACAGTAGGATCGGGATCCAAATATCATCGCGTGACGAAACTGAAGGAATCCTACCAGAATCATCACACTCCAAATGGTATGCAAATCTAGCAAGTTTCAGTAATTATGAAACTCCCGATGTGGATTTTTGCCCCATGCTCTTATGACCTTGACGAAGGTCAACAAATCATAAGTCACATGTCAAGTTCTGCCCGTCATTATCCAGGTTAATTTGAATCCACCCGTATATACCCTTGACGAAGGTCAACAAGATAATGCGAATGTCCCAAACCAACGCATCTATCTATGCTATATATGAATACCCAACAGCTACCAATCACTATGCCTTGACGAAGGTCAACAAACACAGCTTGAATACTATTGAATATTCATACGAAACGACGGAGGGTTACTAATGGTTTTGGCAAAACCGTGAACGTAGTGAACTTGATTTGGTCGATGGAACGAGATAGATTTTAAAAGGAGTGGCTCAAGCTCCGCATTTAAAAGTTGGTTTTGAAAAGAACCGAGTGGTTTTTCGAAAGTGTTCCAACGACTTTAACTTGGTTTATTATCTTGCATTAGTTCTTTTAATGCGTGATATTCTTGCATTAGTTCTTTTAATGCGTCCCATCATTTAATCCTACCATTGCAGAAAACAACCAAAATATGACGTACGCTTATGCCATTCGCATTCGCCACTGGGCCCCGTCATTACCCGTTAGGTTACTTAACTAACGACAGAGCGGGGGCTGGGCTAGCGCGTCTGTAAAACATAAGCAACGCCTAAATAATATCATATATAGATATACTGCAATGATAAACATTTCAGATCACAGATAAATACATTGGATATACTAGGAATCTGTAATTTGTACGAGCCTGTAACAAAAACAGAATACACGGTCGCGGTGAATAGCCAATACCCCACCCAAGACCCCTACGGGTGCGGCAAACTACCCGCCAAGTACCCGAAGCGTAGCAACCTCCCTCATCTCCATGAGTAGGCCACTCGACACTTCGGCATACCCGGTAGTTTGTGCACCCCTCCATGGGTCTATCCTAGGAGCAAAAACAGTAAAAAGAAATTATACAATGACGGCTACAACCCCGACCCGGTTGTGCGGCCATACAAATAATTATTACATCAATTTACAAATTTACATGAATTGAAAGAAAAGAAAACTCTTGTCTCACAACCCCCGGCTATTCACCCGCGACAATCCAACAAATTTATATACACATTCCAGCACATTACAGATCACAGATTTGTATAACCCCCACTAATCGACATATAGCGATTAGTAGACGTTCAATACAAATATCACATTACAGAAAACCCGTTAGCTTAAGTCTTTTAGAAGTTCGATCAAAAATACGGATTTTCGGGACCCCAAAAATGAAATTTTCGTTCTGGAAAATCTGGGCAGAAAATATATATTCCAAAAATCCCAAAATACCCCCATAAAAACACTGCACCAAAAATTTACCTCGGCCGAGTCGACTCGGCCGCGGATCCGAGGCGGGAGCGTGCTCCCACCGCGTTTCCGCGGCTCGTTGACTCGAACGTTGGACCATTTTTGGTGAGTGCCCACAGAAAAGCCTGAGCCGATTTTAGGTGTTAAAATAATCAACTTTTGAACAGTGGAAAAAGCGACAGAAACTGCAAATTTTGGGGTTTTGTTTTCGGGACTTTTTCTTTGATCGATCTTCTAGTTACTTGCCAACAAGTTAGATAGAGTTTAACTAGGCTCTGATACCACTGTAAGTCCATGCTACCTCTCCCGGTACTTTCGGGAATGCGGAATTTGGTAAATAACAATTTTTACGGAGGTGGTAACATGGACCTATAACCCGGATCGTGGTTAAACTTCTATCTAACATCCTAACTAAGAGTTTCTAGCTACTCGGTTAGGGGGTTATACCTAGCTTGTCTTGAACTCCTTCGTCTTAATGCTCCGGTGGTGGTCCGATGGCTCCTTCTCGTCGTCTCCGTACGCCGAAGATAGATCCACTTGAAAGCTCCAACCTTTAGCTCCTTCTTCGTTCTTTGAAGAAACTAGTTCACTTGGTTTGCCAAACCTAGTGAACTAGAATGAGTAGAGAAGATTTAGAATGGGATTTTATCTATGGTTCTTGATTCTCAACACATGAGAGATATGAACCATAGAGTCAAGAGAGGGAGCAAGAGGATGAGAGTGAGAGCAAAGTGGAGAGCTCAAGAACAAGAGAGAGAATGAGCAAGAAAGAATGAGGCTCTCTTTTGTCTCTCACCCTCTCATAATCCAAAGTAATCATAACTCATCATATCAATAAAAGTCTTATGTGATGGTTGAAGCAACCATAACCTTATCATGTCATGCACTCATTTTACTCAAATGAGCAAGCAAGTAAAAGTCTTTGGCATGAAATAATAGCCATGGTTATCATGATGGTCAACTAGTCAAGCCTAGTCAACCGGTCAACAAAGTCAACAAGTCAACAAAAGTCAACAAAGTCAACAAAAGTCAACAACCAAGTCACCATAATACTTAATTAATATAATAGTTAATCACATATCATATTCTCATTAGGGTTGAGCAAAAAGTCAAAAAGTCAACGGTCAACTGTCAACAACCCTAATGAGAATCCGCTGTCTGTGCCACCCTGTCAACTGTGCATACACACCCGCATCCGCGTTCCGAGGAACACGAATGCAAACTGGATAAATCCAATCCCATAAGGTACACTAGGATCTGGCTTAAACCAAAGCCCGCTAGTGTAAACTGTCCGGACACTGTACGTGCACAAGTGCACGGATGAGACCGAACCCTGTCGCAAAACCATGCGACCTGTCACAATACCATGCGACCTCTACTCTTTTGCCTAAAGGCGAAAAGCTTTCTGTGTGGGACTCTAAAGACTCGACACTACGCTGGCAGTGGGTTTAACCACAGACCGCAAGCGGCACTAGCTGTGCGTAACGGTCCCCAGGTAATGCCGACAAGAAGACCGACGAGGCGAAACCCATCTGAACTCCTACTGAGCCTGAGTGTGACATTCTGTATACAGTCCGGTCTGTTCATCTGATACATCGCATGGCGGGCCTAGGGGGCGGTAAACGTCAGTCCCCCAATAGCGGTACAAGTCGTGCCGGAGCGAAGCCCAAAACACCCTGAGATAACACTGGAAACCTACCAGTATATCTTGTTTGCCCTGGCCAGGGACTACTCGTGTAATGGCTCTCCTAGACACAGCGCGATATCAACCCCCAATACCGGGAGAGACGAATCCTGTCTAACCGTCACTTCCTCCAAGTGCTTCGGGACTGCACCCAACCACCACCTGTTTGCACGACTCCTTTGAGCCGTGGTAGGGTAGTGATCAAAGTACAGTGGGAACACACCCGAGGCGAAGTGACAGTGTCAAGTCAGCGGACTAAGCTGTACTCATGTCACCTGGGAACTGATAACTGACGATAGGTATAATACCAACTAGTCAGTTCCCGACGAGTCCTGTCCAGTGTACCCGTAACCTAACGAGCACCCGCATACTATCTCAAGTACGACGTACTGACGGCTGTGGGACAGACCGTCTCCCACACTGGGATGAGAAGCGCATGCGCTGGTCTACTCCGGAGTATCGATGCCCTGTCTCGATAGTCCTGCGACCAGGGACCTGCATAAGGATGTGCTTATAGATTACCCAGCCCCACTAGTGTGACGGCCATCACATCGCTGGTAATCAAGCAAAGATCCTAAGGGCTCCACTAATGTGTATAGGCGATATACAAAAATAAACACATGTACACATTGAAGTAGAAATAAACCAAGTAGCATACTACTATTTTGAGCAAGATTGTATATACAAGGTGAATATCCCAAGCTTCCATTAAGTAATATACATACTAGTATGATACAGTAATGGCCTCTAGGGCATATACACTAACAGGAACAGTAGCGGCTTCGGTGGCACACAGTTGCATTCGGGTCTTTTGCATTGCTAGGTAGGACATTTGCATCGTACCCACTCTTGTATTTATATTTCATATTGTATCTAGTCAACTCCATCAATCGAAACTAGTATTTGTATAAGAAATGAGACTTAGCAAGACTTCTAGTTGCGAGATTTGAGCGATGGGTTTTATGTTCACTTTTGGGGATTTATGTCTTGCTTTATTCTTTATCTTTTGTGGTGATCTTCGCCGTTAGGCGTCGTATAACTATATATACTGTCTTGCATGGTTGTGATCCGTCGGTTGGCGAAGAGCTCGCTCCCGCTTGGGCTGCCTTTATTTTATCTTGTATTGTGGTTTTGGATCAAAAATACAAAGGAGTTGCTGCCCAAATTTTTAAAAAAGAAAAACCTGTTTTCCAACTTGCATTTTTTCATGTTCCCTTTTTATGCATTTAAGAAAAATTGATTTTATTATACCTTTATTTCAAAACTTCAGCTCTTTTTTTTTCTTAAAAAGGTTTAGATTTCTGGATTTCAGCTTACTTCAATTCTGTTACGCCTTTAGACGTTGCGTCATTGAAGTGCTGGTCACGAGCTAATATTTCGGGTCGTGACAAAGTTGGTATCAAAGCCAGGTTTAATCTTGGTTCGAGTTTAGGTTTGACTACGTGGAGTCTGGGGCGTAAATTATTTCGGAACCTAGGCTTGACCTTACGGAACTTAGACTTGAACGGGGGGTATTAGACCCGAACATTCTTTCATAGGCTGACCCTGATTGATGGAGTAGGTAGCTTGAGTAGAGTGACGTACCGTACGTATGTTCCGCGGCATATTTACGATACGATACTCCACTTAAGAAACCTTAGGATGTACATATTTTGAGATCTGTGATTCTGTTCGTATCCTTGATTATACGTCCATTTGAGATCCTTGATTCTATTCATTTCCATGATCATACTCGCATTGATACTGTTCCTTCTTATGATCATGTATCCATTCTGGATCTGTCGATTCCTTTCATGCCGTTGATCTGTTTCCCTCGATACTCGATTGAGGTTCATGTCACCATGGTTTGAGCTCAGATTGATCTGCTGCTAGTGATGCGGTCAGGGCGAGCTCGTCTGGTACGAGGGCTGACCATTGTGTTTTCTGGTGACACGGGAACGTCTCGAGTTAGCGTTTGTGTTGTGACCTCTTACCTGACGCGAGTGTTTGGCATTGCACCGGATGATCGGGCCATCGATAGAGGCTTCCTGTTGTAGGGTTACTAGGCACTCTAATAAGGTTCTACAATGCATCAACCATACCCGTTTAAAATTTTAACCGTGCCGAATAACCCTAAACAAGATCTTTGCTAGATAATTAGGGTTTCACATGCAAGTAAATTACATTTACCACTAAGTTAATACGAAATACAACCTTTTTAGATCGGTCCTTCACTTCTAAAGCTCCTTGTCGTAGTCCCTTCGCTGCGATCATGGTTCTCCCGGGCTCTTGCATAGCTTCACGAGGCGAAAGAGGCGTCCTTGCTTGAAGTCTTCGAGGCCGAAGATGATCTATGTCGAGGGAATACTAACTCAAGCTACTACTTCACTAACTAGAGAATTACTGAAGCAAACACCCTAAACTAAAGTGCTAGTCTAGTAGAGGATAGAGAAATAGGAAGTGGGTTCACTTTAGAATTTGTTTTCTCACAATGTTTCTCACTTTGGATCAAAACCTAGAGAGCTTTTAGCTCAAGGAAGAAGATGAAGAAATAAAATGAGAAGAGATAATGATCAAGTGAGTGAGCTAACCATGGTGAGTGGGTATCATATACTAACTCATGTAGAGACTTAATCATGGCTAAGTGTGATGGTTAGGTTAACAAAAATCCAAAGTAAAAACAAACTTAGTGGACTTTAGTCAATGCATCCACAAGCTTCATGCATTTTCTAATTTTTCACTAATTTTGTAATTACTTTTAAACATTAAATCCAACATAACAAATAGCATGGTGTAAGTCTCATACACCCATGAAAGATGTATCATCAACCATGATACAAAAAGAAAACACATTTTAATATATATCACATATATATTAAGGTTGTGCACATGTGAGAAAAATCCTTAAGTGAACAAATATTAGTTAATGTAAATTAGTATATCATATATACAATTATACACTAAATTATTAAATCAACACTTGACTTATTAATCCGGTTATATCTCATATAACCGACTAAGATCCAATGTATCGACTTATCGAATCAACACTTGATTCGATAACCCGGCTATATCACATATAACCGACCGATACAAAAAGTCGCGAGAATAGAATACAGTATCACATACACGCAATTCTCGGTCCCGCACATATCACATACGTGCTCCTATTTCGTTTTGCCTGAGCCAGTAAAACCTCTATGTAGGACTCTAATGACTTGTCAATACGCCGGCAGTAGGTGATGATCACATCAAGAACACACAAGCCGTCAGAGGTATTAGCTGGACATAACGGCCACACGGGTATTGAGCGATCAGAAGATCAGCAAGCAAGCCCGCTCCAACTCCTGTAAATGCCTGCCGGTAACACATCCCGTACAGTCCGGTCTCCTCGTCTGATATGTCGCATATCAAGTCTAGAGGTGGTAATCGTCAGACCCCAATAATCGATAAGTCGTGCTCATGTGAGGCTCATAACGGGTCGAGAAACTACTGGTAACACTTACCAGCAAATCTCTAAATCAGCCTTGGCCAGGGACTTCCCTATTATGGCCAATCGAGCACAGCGCAACATCAACCCCTAATACCGGAAGAGACGAAACCCCTCCTATCGCTCATCGCCTCCATGTGACTCGGGATTGTACCCAAAAACCACCGTTTTGCATGCCCTCTTGGACGTGGTATGGTGAAAATCAAAGCATAGTGGGAATCACACAAGACTCTATGACGATCTCGAGTCTACAGACTAACCTGCACAAGTGTCACCAGGGAACTGCCATCTGACGTGAGGTATAATACCATCTGGGAGTTCTCGGCGAGTCCATCCAGTGTACCCAGTCTCCACTGAGCACCCGTATACCATATCTGATGTCAAACACCAATGGATATGGGATCATCCATCGCCCATCTCATGGGTCGAGAAGCGTATATGCTAGTCTACTCTGGTATATCGATGCCCTGTCTCGATACACCTACGACTAGGAACATTAAAGGATGTACTTATGGACTAGTCTGTCCCCACTTGTATGATCTATATCATAGTCCAGATAGTCAAGTACACATCCTAAGGGCTTTACCAACATGTAACTATAAGACAGTATCAAGAGACAAGTATACATGTTAAGATAAAGAGCAACCAGATAGCATACTATCATATCGAGCAAGAAAGTCCTCTCTATATATGTCCAAGCATCCAATATAATATACATCATCTGTACAATACTGGCCTCTAGGGTATACATACAACTAACAATCTCCCACTTGCACTAGGGCCAGCTGCTGTAGTATCGCATACCTAGCATCCCAAAGAGTCTTTCAAACTGTATCTGGGGAATGGCCTTTGTGAGTGGATCCGCAGTGTTGTTCTTCGTGTCAACACTCCTGACCTCGATCTCCCGGCGATCAACTATTTCCCAGATCAGGTGATACCGCCTCAGAATATGCCTGGATCGCTAATGGGACCTGGGTTCCTTGGCCAGAGCCACCGCTCCATTGTTATCGCAATAAAAAGGTATTGGATGATCAATGAATGGAACCACTCCAAGTTCAGTAATGAACTTCTTGATCCAGACATACGAGCTGAGATCGCCGGAGCTTCCAGGCAGAGATGCGACAGATGATAACTAGTCTACCCCGAGTTGAGAGACGAAGGTGATTCGTCAGATTGATGCGCCGACGTAGGCCCAGTTAAGTTGAAGATTTCCAGTGTGGAGTGTCTTACTCAGAGCTAGAGCAAACCGATCCAGAGATGACTGTTAATGTATCGTCTCTCCTGGAAGATTGAGGTATTGTGTATCATGCTGCGAAGGGTATTCACATGTTGTATGGACAAAGTTAAAAAGTTCGAACGAATGTCAGAAACCCATATTTCCAAGTTTAAGTATTCGGAAGAACATGCAGGTATTTCTGTGGACCCTCTAGAAGAATGAAACCCTAACTCGACATGATGACCATGGAACCGCTTTTGAACCTTAGGGTTTGTGGTAGTTTAGCGGTGCCATCAGTGAGGCTTGGGTTTGGCCTTCTACGGTTGGTCCGTAGGTACTGTGGTATGTACTAGATATTATTAGACTATGCTCAGGTGTTGAGCTTTCAGGGAATTATGGGACTTCGATGACTCGATCGAAAAGTTTGACATTGTCATGATATCATGTGATAAGAGATCAGCAAGCTGACCAGCTTTTGATAAAGAACCTCACCCCGATGCGTTGTGAGTTGATCGAAAGCGGTCGAGTATTGAGTATTCCTCCGATAGTTGGGACGAGTTCCCGAGGACGTGTTCGGACAGATATCTTCTACAGAGTGATGAAGATACCGAGTTCGTGAATTCGAGTTCATGTGAGAGACTTCGGATTGACTATAGCCGAGAACAGTTCTAGTGCGCAGATAGCATGGCGTGACGTCAAAGTGGACGATGATAAAGACGAGTGGAACCAGAGGTTCGCGCGAGATGCTGGCGAACCGTTGTTACTCCCCGTTGATGCCATAGGATCTAATATGCATACAGAAGCGTTGGGATGCGTCCAGTTCTTGAGGAAATGTTGTGCTGAGAATGCAGATGTCCAGAAAGCGAGAAAAGATTATGTAACAGTACCAGCCTCCGTACAGTTCGGCATAGGCGAGATCGGAAGAGACCTTGAGCAGGATTCCTTCCACGACACTGCTGCAATAAAATTTGCACCCAGGATCAGATGTGTAATGTGTATTCAGAAGACCAGAGGCCGACGCCAATGACGTGCTGCTTTACGAGTGGTCGTGATGATTGACCCAAAAGATGAACAGAGAAGTGCCAGAACGGAACCGTTCCCGTTAGCACACCTGACAGGGCCGATGAGCCGATGGATTGCGAGATTGGTGACATGTCATATTGTTATTATTCATTTTGGTTTAAATGAAAATGCATTATGACATATGAGAATGAGGTGGAAATTGCATGAAGATGGACATAGCTTCACATAACACATGGTAACTTTTTAGCCCATTACTCATTTTTTGTTACTTGAACCATATATGTGATAATTGATATTGATTTATCATATGAATTATCAATTTGGTTCAGTATAGAAAAGGTAGAGAGCTAACTCCATTCTTCACTCTCTTTCCTCACTAGTTTATTCTCCAAGGCAACCTTCTTCCTCAAAGCTCTAGGGAACTCATGTGTTGAGTGATCTAGGGCAAGCATAGATATATCAATCCATCTACACATCTCTACATCCTCTACGACATCATGGGTAGCGACCTTGATGCCCTAGTTGCCTCCGTTGAGGTAGTAGTTCGATGCACATCTCCTCGGGTGGATCATCATGGATTTGAGGAGTTCGATGAGGGAGCGGCGATCCAAACGATCCACGGAGTCTACAACAAAAAGAAGGAAAGCGAGGAATGAAGACCCGAAGGACCGGAATCATGAGCTATAAACTTATGTACATTTAGTTTACCTCACTTCTAAATTGCTAGTTAGGGTTTAGCACAGATCCTGGAGTCCAAGTCCATGCCGCGATCTTTTGAAAATTGTTTTTCACCTATTCCGCCTCCTCGCGATCCCGCGGGGTGCGCGACATGGACTTACAGTGGTATCAGAGACTACTAAACCCAAACTAGTTTATTAGCAAGTTTTAGAACTTTGTTCAGTTGAAAATATTGCACTTTGGTATAAGTATTTTCCTTACATTTCTTAAATAATAAAAGGTGTTTATTATAAATATTAAACATATTTGGTTTTATCTGCAAAATACAATTTTCCATATGTTTATATATTATAATTAATATTATGAAGGAAAATATAGGCATTTTATATTTATATAATATTTTGGTAATTGAAAATATGCATATCATATCAAATATTCTAATCACAATTCTTAAAAGATATAATATCATACAAATGGTTAGAATAATATTTCAAAATATATGCATAATATTTTAATAATTAAAAGATGCATAGCATATCAAATATTCTTAATCATGTTTCTTAAAGATTTATTACCATATAAAGTGCATAGCATATTAAATATTCTTAATCAAGTTTCTTAAAGATTTATTACCATATATAGTGATTAAGACACTCTCTCTAATTTAATAAATAAACTAACATTATTCAAAGAGAGATATTGTGCAAGATTTAGCTCAGGTCAAGAGATCAAGACGTTCAAGATGTCAGGATAAAAAATCTGCCAAAATCATAAAATCAATACTGACAAGGACTTAGAATCCAGGAATGGAAAGTCACCATATTAGGAAGTCACCATATATGGTAACTAGTTTTTATTCTTTGAGGGCTATATAAAGGACCAAGGGCTAAAGTTAGATGGCATCAAGCCGAAGAGATCACGAAGTCCAAGTCGGCTCACGCTTCCAGGCTGATCATCAACGGTTCATCTACCTCCTTAGAAGAGATCGAGAAGCAACTAGAAATTGTAATCATTTTCTAAGGATTCAAGTGTAATGAATATTGTTGATTAATAAAGGTAGCTTTCTTCTTCTTATTCTATTTCTTCGTAGTTTAATTATGCAATTTCTTTTCATCCCTTTTTCTCCCAACATGCGCGAGTAATTCTCCGCTTGTTAGGGTTCGTAGGATTAGGGTAGGCTAATGGATGATAAAAATAACTAAACCCTTTTTAAGTCCTATAAAGTTTATGAACTTTATCAAAAGAATCATTAACATCCTAATCGGGCACGCTAACAATTCTTTGTTAGATCCGACCGCGATTAGAGATTAGATTAATGATTGTGTTGGTAAAGGCTAGATATGAACGGAGTTCCGTGTCGAGATAAGGGTTAAGAGTGGGATTCCTTTTCCCTCCAGAAACCCTAATCTACACGCATCACCGTCGTTCTAGTTTTAAATCTATTAAAGGATAAAAAGGGTAACTTTTAATTAATCGTCCATAACTACTAAATCCTAACGAACCCTACAAGCCCCCCTATTATATTAACTACATCCCTAAAATAATCTAGATCTATATTTTTGCATTAGTGCTTAACGTAGATCTACAAACCTTTCTACAATATTCTTTATCCCTCCACTCTTTTTCAACACATCTAAAGTAAAATTAAAGATTCAATGTTTCCCTGAGGACGACCCGTACTCATCTCGGTCTAGCTACGCGCGACACCGTTATTGATTGCGGTTATTCTAAAAAAACACTTTTTCAAACCAATCAAATGGCGCTGTTGCCGGGGATACGTGCGTAATTTTTTATTCTTACTATTTGTGTTGAATTCTTAGACGATTCATATCATTATTAAAACAAAACTACAAATTGCATATTTAACGATTTGTGCGTGAATTTTTGCAACGAGATCTGGAATCACAGACTTGAGGAAACAGGAGATCTAGGGTTCCAAACTTCTCTGGTATCTTTTCCAACTCTTTCTCTCTCCTCTAAAATCCAATAAAATCTATTTTCTGCAGGATTCTCTTCAAAATAGCGCCGCTCAAAAATCTTTTTGCAAAAGTTTTGTGATTGGTTTTGTTTTGCATATTTTAATACGGACTTTAAGGGGCAAAGACCAAATCAAGATTAGGTAGGGATTTCATCGCCCTTCCTAAGCCCCACAAATCACAAACCGAGCATCTAGATCAACCCTTCATTAATTTAAAAAATATCTAGACCAGACTCTAAGGACTGTCGCGCTCAATAAGGACAGAAGAAGGTCGTGGGTAATCTATCGCTTATCTGCATTACTTTTGTAGTGTCTAGGAAAGTGTGACTAAGGATAGTGGATTTTAATTAGGCCCACTACTGTGGTTCCTTTCCACTTACCTGGCACTTATCTGGCTACAAGGGTAGTACGGAGGTGGTAGAGGATTGATCCTGCGGCTTGTCCTTTGGAAGTCTAAGAGCGGTCTAGAGACTGGACCTAGGTGACCTTAGTTCTAGGGTTGCTTGTGCATTTTAGAGTGATTTGTCTTGAGTCCTACTTTTTTCAAAACAAACCAATTTTAAAATCACACACACGCTGCCACTTGCACTAAACCCGCTTAGTGCATGCTCGGCTGGACACGAGATCCTAGTGCCCGTCTTGTCCGCATTCCTGCTATCGACGCCGAAGTCGGTACTTCTTCATCTTCTTTTCCCCCATCACACACCACGACCGAGATGGACGACACTCCATCAGAATATAACACCACGCTACCACCGCCCGTAGGTACGCAGAATCCACCGCGCATCTTTCTCCAAGAGAGATGCTATCCTATCCGTGGTCCTCTTCCCACTTGTCTATCTCTTCCACCAGCTAACGGGGATAATTTCGAAATTAAACCCCACTACATCAATCTGCTGCCCAAATTTCACGGGCTTGAGTCGGAAGACGCGTACGTTTTCATCACCAAATTTGAAAACGTATGCGCAATGATGGGTAATTCACAATTGACTGTCGATGTTATGCTCTTGCGTCTTCTCCCATTCACACAGTGCGACTTGGCAGAAAAATGGATTTATAATACTGCTTCACACTCTATCACTAATTTGGATGAATTTGTCATAGCATTTCTTAAGAAGTTTTTCCCAAACCATAAGACTGCCCATATTAGGAGCGAGATCAACCAGTTCACCCAGCTTCCCATTGAACCATTTTGGAAGTGCTTTGAACGTTTCAAGGATATGCTTGTCTTATGTCCTCATCATGGAATACAAAGATAGGATTTATGTCGAATTATATATGAGGGCATTAATCCAGAGACAAAGCAGATGCTTGAAACAATGTGTCAATGCAATTTCATGTCTAAAGATGACTGTGAAGCTTGGAAGTATCTGGAAGATCTCGCTGAAAACACTTTGCAGTGGGAAAGCGTAAGACCACCTTAATCTAGGGGAGGTATTCACCAGCTCGATGTTTCCATCGCAGTAAAAGCCGAAACGGCAGCGATGCAGAAGAAACTCGATTCTATTGAGAACAAACTTTCATCAGTCTCCCTAAATCAGGTCACGCTTCCAAGACCGTCTGTGGTTGCTGTTCGGATCCTTCACACTTAACGGAAGAATGCCCTATGAATGCATCGTTTCAAGCTAATGCTGCTTTTCCGCAGCGACCTAAAAACGATCCTTATTCTTCCACATACAATCAAGGATAGAGGAATCATCCTAACCTTGCTTGGAATCAAAACCAACAAAGCAATTATCAAAGTCCTCCTCCACAGCAACCACAACCATAGAATCAGCTCTCCTTTCAGTCCTAAAATTTTCAAAATCCGGCCAACACTCCTACACCACAAGTGGCCGGTACTGACAACTCTTCACTCGCACAAACTTTGGATATGTTCATGAAACATTCCATGCAATTGTCTGCTGAGATGAAGTCTTCTATTGATACCATACAGAAAGACTCCGCCTCCCACGGCGAAAGTATTAAATCAATAGAAAACCAACTTGCACAGTTGAACGCTGCAATGAGTGCAAGAGAGAAAGGGAAACTCCCATCACAACTCATACCTAATCCTGGCCACTCACAAAGTTAAAATGTGAGTGTCGTTACTACGTTAAGATCGGGAAAGGTGCTGAATAACCGAGTGGGTGAGCAATGTGATGATGTTAGTGACACCAATGATACCTCAGCTTCTTCTTCTTCCCCTAATTCATCTAGTCTCCCACCTTCACCCGAGCCTATTCTCCGTTTTCCCCATGGCTCGAACCCTTCGCCCATTTCCTCAAATCTACCTAAAACGATCCCCACTCCAATTCTGCGATCCACTCCATCCCCATAATCCTCTCCAATGTTGGACCAAACCCTTATTGATAAAGCACCTTATTCAAACAGGTTAAGGGGCAACAGACCAAGTCCACAAATGGAGAAGATTGTGGAAATTTTTAAGCAAGTTAACATAAACATTCCTCTCCTAGATACTATTCAACAAGTTCAGTCATATGCGAAAATCCTAAAGGACTTGTGCACTAGGAAGAGAAAAATTCAAGTACCTAAAAAAGTTTTCCTTGCGAGTAATGTGAGCACTGCTTTTACACAACAACTACCCAAGAAACGAAAGGACCCCGGGAGTCCTACAATTTCTATTTCCATTGGAGGTAAAAATATCAATCGTGCTCTACTCGATTTAGGTGCTAGTGTTAACTTACTTCCATATTCTGTTTATGAGCAATTAGGGATCGGAGAGTTAAAACCTGCGCATTGCACTCTTCAGATGGCCGATCGATCTATCACCCAACCATGGGGTGAGCTAGAGGATGTGTTAATCAAAGTCGGGGAATTCATATTCCCTGTGGAATTTATCGTTAAAGATACACAACCTGTCGCAAACGCACGCAATCAAATCCCGGTGATACTCGGTCGACCCTTTTTGGCCACTTCCAACGCAGTAATCAATTTCAGAAATGGCTCTATGACCCTATCCTTTGGAAAGAAGTCAATTGAGCTTAACATTTACAAGTTGGGAAGTGAACCCTCCGAACCCTATGCTCATGTGTGTTCTGTCGAATTAATGGATGTCGACAGCAGCGAATTTGATCAACATCACGATGCTGACTCTTTTCATATGTTGTTGTTTGACCCAACCATGTACTCTTCCACCGAGTTGTCCGGGTCAACATCTAACGCTGATGAGGAACTTTTTATAGAGTCTGATGATCATCCCATTTTTTCTGATGACATTATTCTTCGGGGTATCGATGAAAGCTTTGAGGAAATTTTCGCTGATGAACTCGCATTTTTAAAAGATACGGGTGTTGAGATAAATCAACTCCAAGATGAAGAAATTGGATCTCCACCCCCTCTTTTGGACAATCATGATAATGCGAGTAATCCATCATTACTACCACTGTGTCGTCTCTCCAAATTGAGACGCAATCCTTTTCCATTACACCTCTTATCACCTCCCCACTTCTTCTTGTCGAAAGGTGATATGTTCTTCCACCAACCTTGGTACTTCATCGATAAAATTTTTGAATGGTTGCTGTTAACCTTCGTTCTTTGCAAAGCTTGGCATTGACCAATAACCTTGACCCCCTCGTGTGATTTTAAAAGATTAAAATTGATTAACTCAAGTTTGGGGGGGTGATATATTTTGGCTCTTGAAAGAAAATGATTTTTACAAAATTGTGAGCCAAAAATAAGTTTGGGGGAGGATTTTCATTTTCATATATTCTTGACCCATTAATAATTTCCTCCCAAGTATACAGGTTTTTGAGCTTAACGAACGACATCAGTGAGGACACTGTTGTAAACAGGTTTGGGGGAGGTTTGTGCTTATTTACACATCAATTTGCATCATATTTTGCATAAGCACAACATTTTAAAAAAAATTAAAAAAATAAATAAATTTATAACAGAAGAGTAGAAAGTGAAAAATTACATCCAAAAGATAGGAATAGTTTAAGAAAACCAAGAAAATTAGAAGTTTTCTTAAACGAACTAGTAATAAGTTATTATGAGCTGTTGTCCCAAGGGTTAGTAAGATGAAGGAAGTCACTAATCTGAGGATAAAAATAAGTCTGAAAAATAGTTTCTATTCTGGAAGCCAAACATTTGAATGTTGATACCCTACTATATGCACTTACATACGTCTTGAAACTCGGGATAGTAGAGGATACCTTGAAATGCTCTTGTCTAAAATCCAAAGTATGAAGGAAATGAAAAAAATGAAGAAAATATAAAAATGGTGAAAAGAAATATGAACACTGGTTTTGTTATCGCCAAGGCAGCAATAAAAAAATATAGCGAGGGTGCTTCATCACCTAGTGCCTTAGACCAACTGGTTTGGGAGTCACTGCTAAGCCTTAGGTGGTGCAAGACGAGGAAAATATTATCACCTAATTAGCAAGCACATAAGTAATCGGTCGGTTAGTACCTCAAGAAGTATTAACGGTCGCATGAAAACGTGTGAGCAAATCCTTAAATATTCATCAAATTAAAAAGTACTAAGGTAGATGGACAAGAGTATGATAGCTTGAATTGAATTCTCCGAGTGTAGGGATGTCCATTACACACACGTAGGGTTATATGATCGATGTTTGGACGAAAGGTAGGAATGAAAAATAAAGACGATGTTTTATTGAGAGATGATGTGATTTCTAACATTTTTTCATGACTATTAAGATAGGGCTCATGACAACTGAAAAGCTAGTATAGTTGGAAACTTTAAATTTTCAAAGTATTTCTTTTATGGTTCTTATCTTTATATGTAAATTTCACCATCTCTTTTTTATTATAGGATTTTGTGGGTGTAATCCGTTGAAAACCCTCAGGAGACAACACTCCTCCTATTAGGGACACCTAGAGGTTTAACGGCTTGTTGCATGTGCTCAGTGCAATCGTGTTTGCCTACGAAAGTGTGCTATTTAGATTTTTCTTTTTCTTTTTCTCTTTCTCTTGAATAACTAGTTTGCTCGGGACGATCATAGTTATGTTTGGGGGTATTTGTTCAGTTGAAAATATTGCAATTTGGTATAAGTATTTTCCTTACATTTCTTAAATAATAAAAGATGTTTATTATAAATATTAAACATATTTGGATTTATCTGCAAAATACAATTTTCCATATGTTTATATATTATAATTAATATTATGAAGGAAAATATAGGCATTTTATATTTATATAATATTTTGGTAATTGAAAATATGCATATCATATCAAATATTCTAATCATAATTCTTAAAAGATATAATATCATACAAATGGTTAGAATAATATTTCAAAATATATGCATAATATTTTAGTAATTAAAAGATGCATAGCATATCAAATATTCTTAATCATGTTTCTTAAAGATTTATTACCATATAAAGTGCATAGCATATTAAATATTCTTAATCAAGTTTCTTAAAGATTTATTACCATATATAGTGATTAAGACACTCTCTCTAATTTAATAAATAAACTAACATTATTCATAGAGATATTGTGCAAGATTTAGCTCAGGTCAAGAGATCAAGATGTTCAAGATGTCAGGATAAAAAATCTGCCAAAATCATAAAATCAATACTGACAGGGACTTAGAATCCAGGCAAGGTAACTAGTTTTTCTTCTTTGAGGGCTATATAAAGGACCAAGGGCTAAAGTTAGAAGTCATCAAGCCGAAGAGATCACGAAGTCCAAGACGGCTCACGCATCCAGGCTGATCATCAACGGTTCATCTACCTCCTTAGAAGAGATCGAGAGGCAACTAGAAATTGTAATCATTTTCTAAGGATTCAAGTGTAATGAATATTGTTGATTAATAAAGGTAGCTTTCTTCTTCTTATTCTTTTTCTTCGTAGTTTAATTATGCAATTTCTTTCCATCTTTTTTTCTCCCAACATGCGCGAGTAATTCTCCGCTTGTTAGGGTTCGTAGGATTATGGTAGGCTAATGGATGATGAAAATAACTAAACCCTTTTTTAGTCCTATAAAGTTTATGAACTTTATCAAAAGAATCATTAACATCCTAATCGGGCACGCTAACAATTCTTTGTTAGTTCCGACCGCGATTAGAGATTAGATTAATGATTGTTTTGGTAAAGGCTAGATATGAACGGAGTTCCGTGTCGAGATAAGGGTTAAGAGTGGGATTCTTTTTCCCTCCAGAAACCCTAATCTACACGCATCACCGTCGTTCTAGTTTTCAATCTATTAAAGGATAAAAAGTGTAACTTTTAATTAATCGTCCTTAACTACTAAATCCTAACGAACCCTACAAGCCCCGCTATTATATTAACTACATCTCTAAAATAATCTAGATCTATATTTTTGCATTAGTGCTTAACTTAGATCTATAAACCTTTCTACAATATTCTTTATCCCTCCTCTCTTTTTCAACACATCTAAAGTAAGAGTAAAAGATTCAACGTTTCCCTGAGGACGACCCGTACTCATCTCGGTCTAGCTACGTGCGACACAGTTATTGATTGCGGTTATTTTACAAAGACACTCTTTCAAACCAATCAAACTTCGATCGTCGGAAAAACAGGAAAACAAAACACCAAAAACCCTACATTCTGTCAATTTTTAAAAATGCTGTAAAAATTATTTAAGGTGTATTAAAAATATGTGCACAGTTTTCTAAGATGACAGAAGAAAAATGGTCCCCTGAAACGCCAAGAGGACCGCGGAACCGCGGCGGATCGGACCGATCCACCGCGGAGTCGCGGCCGGGTCGTTGCCGATTTAGGCCATTCTTCCTCTGTTATTTCTTTCTTTGGGTGTTTAGTTCTCTGGAATATTTGGTTTCTACCCAGTATGTTTCTGAATGCTGGTTTGCAATTGGGGTGGTTACGGAAAATGTTTTTCGTTCGAAATTCTAATTGTACTTGGCTTACCGGTTCTTCTGTAATGTTTATATGTGTTTTAAACTTCATCTAATTGCTATATGTTTATTAGTTTGAAGTTGCACATATTTGTTGGTTTGTGTATATAAACATTTTCTGATTGTCGATGATGAATAGCCAGGGATGTGAGATGAGCGTTTTTTATTTGTCATTCATGTAAATTGTAAAATTTATGTAATATTATTTTGCGGGGCACATCCGGGTTGAGGTTGTAGCCATTGTTGTATTATTTTCTTTTTACTGTTTTCTGCTCCTAGGAAAGACCCAAGGTGGTGTACACAAACTACCGGGTTCTTTGAAGTGCCGAGTGTCCTACTCACTTCGTTGAGGGAGGCTGCTTGACTTCTGGAATTTGGCGGGTAGTTTACCGTACCCGTAGGGGTCTGGGGTGGGGTTTGGCTATTCATCGCGACCGTAGGATCCGTCTTTCGTTGCAGGCTTAAACGAAACGCGACATTCCTAGCTTATCTGAAATGATTATCTACGACTGGAATGATTATTATCACATGAGATGATTGTAAAATATCAATATATGATATATAGTAGGCGTCATTTATGTTTTGCATCCGCGCTAGTCCAGCCCCCGCACTGTCGTTAGTTAAGTAACCTAACAGGTGATGACGGGGCCCCGTGACGAATGCGGATGGCATAAGAGGACGTGATATTTTTTTTCAATTCTCTCTGTAATGATAGGGATAAAAGATGGGACGCATTACATTAATGCAAAGCAAACAAACCAAAGCTGAATCGTTGGAACAAATTTTAAAAACCACTCGGTTATTTTAAAACAACAAACTTTTAAATGCTGAGCTTAAACCACTCCTTTTAAAAGCTATCAGGGTCCTTCGATTATATCAAGTTCACTACGTTCACGGTTTTACCAAAACCATTCGTAGCCCTCCGTCATTTCATATGAATAGTCAATAGTATTCAAGCTATGTTTGTTGGCCAAAGTCAGGGCATAGTGATTGGTAGCTGCTGAATATTCATATGAAGCATAGATAGATACGTTGGTTTGGGACAGTCGTACTGCTTTGTTGGCAAAAGTCATGGGTATGTACGGGTGGGTTCAAATTAACCTGGAGAATGATGGGTAGAACTTGACATGTGACTTATGATTTGTTGGCCAAAGTCAAGGTCATAAGAGCATGGGGCAAAAATCCATATCGGGAGTTTCTAAAGAAACTGAAACTTGCTAGTGTTGCATACCATTTGGAGTGTGATAATTTTGGTAGGATTCTTTCAGCTTTATCACACAATGATATTTGGATCCTGATCCTACTGTGAGTATATGCTACTCCTCGGGAGATCTTTTCATTATCACAATCACTGTTATAAACCAAATAGGTGTCTAGAACAGTGTTAGTGGGGCAATGCCTCCAGGGAAAAGAGGTTTTGTAATTAAGGAACTTCGCGAAAGCGTCGTAAAACCTCCCTCGAAGTACCGACACTAGCCTGGCTGAACGGTTAAGTAAGTATTGTACGGTGAGATTAATCCTGAGTAATTCCTCTTTTATGGTTTGAGTAGGGATTCGAGAAACAGTGGGAACCATCCTGTTTAGATAAATTTATAAACCAATCTAAACTTGCAAGAACATCATGCTGAGTGTATTCTTCTCTCTCTCCTAATTGCAGCAACCAGGTGACCTGATTAGGTTACAGTTAGATAATAACATGACTGAGTTTTACTATAAAACTGGCAAATGTTTGTCCAGATGTCCATTACCTATGACAAACTGGACCACCACATTACTGCTCACGCCACTGCCGTCCTAGGTCCAGTTTCCAATGTCACAGATGATATCCATAAGACAAAAGGAAAAGACTATGCGAATGCCAAGTGCCTCGTGTTGCCCTCAGTTAATGGTGAATACCAGCAGGAACACGAGAAGATAGACTTTTCTTCTATCTTCCTCCATAACAGAATTTTATATGGAGAGCAATCTCGTATCACAAGATATGAGACCTCGAAGGAATTGCTTGAAGCGAGGTTGGCTGTCGGATCATCTGTAGAGGACCACGTCCCTACGATTATTAGCTGTATTGAACAGCTCACGGACCTGGAGACCACGTTGGAGAACAAGTCGAGTGATGACTTGCTTCTACAGTCCCTACCTTCTACTTACGCCCAGGGGAAGAATGTTATACTTCTAGTTGTGGGCACCCTGAAGGAAACCAGGGAGACACACGCTCTGCTTATTGGGGAATATTCCTCTTCTAGATCTAAGGTAAAACTCAAGGGTGAGAAGAAGATGGCCTCCACAAAGCCGATAGGCAGTGTCTGTAAAGTAGAAGAAAAGGGAAGGACAAAAGTTTCAAGGTTAACGGTAGTAAAGGAGGGATGTTCCTATCGTCACAGGAAAAGCCATTGGCAGAAGGGATGCAGGGCTTGGAAAGCCAGATTCCAGGATCCGAAGAATGGTGTAGCTTCGGCTTCGGGTGTGTTAGTGTTTGAAAACAGTCTGTCAATTAACTCTACTTCCTGGGTACATGATACCAGATCAGGATCTCATTCTTCACAGACTTTGAGTAACCGTAGAGTTATCAGGGCTGGTGATATGACTCTCTGAGGTGCTAACGGAATGAGCAAGGATGCTGTATCCGTAGAGGAATATCATCTAGAATTGACAAGTGAGCAGTTATTGATTCTACGTTACTGTTTATATGTACCTAGTCAAGCTTGTAAATTTCATATCTGTATCTTTAAATTATAAATAAGGATATGATTTACATATGTAAGCGATGTAATCCACATCCACCTATATCAAAGTATTGATTGAGTCAGGTACATTAGATAACAGTATGTACATATTAGATCAAGCTCATGTTTTCAAAACGTCCAAAACACACTTATAAGAAAGTCTCCAGAATCAAATAGTATTTTCTTATGGCATTATAGACAGGGTCACATCATTGAAACAAGGTTGACGTAGTTACATATAGAGTGATATTTGAATTCATTCGAATATCAGTCATATCTAACTAGTCAATCATGTCTCATAGGAAAGATGACAAAGACTCTATTCACTGGACACGGAGTAAGGGCGAGCGAGCTCTAAGGACTCATACACAGCATTGTGTAGGTCCAATGTCTACATATGCACGAAGTGGTTATTCCTATTTTCATTACTTTTTCGGGTCATTTCTCTGGGTTAGGACATGTCTTCGTATTGAAGCATTAATCCGAGGCTTTTGAGAAATTCTGGGAATACAAGAATGAAGAGGAAAAACAAACAGGAACAAGTATCAACTAACTGAGATCTGATCAATGTAGTGATACTTAGTTGCCAAGTTCCTGGATTACCTAAAAAGAGAAAGGAAATCTCTCTCAGCTTACTCCTCCATACACATCACAACTTTATGGAATATCGGAGAAACGGAACACAGCCCTATTGGATATAGTTCGTTCCATAATGAGTAACACTGAGTTATCTTCATCCTTCTGAAGTTATGCACTAGGATTAGCTACATATCTTTTTGAAAAAGGTTCATACTAAGACTGTGCCCACCACACCATATCAGATATAGATTGGGAAGAAACCCTATCTTCAGTACTTGAAGATTTAAGGATGTCCAGCGTTTGTAAAAAGCAGTATATAGACAAGTTCGAGGCACACTCAGTATTGTTTAAGTTTGTGGGATACCCAAAGGACTCCAAGGGGTATTTTTTCTATTTTCGCGGAGGAACCAAAGATTGTTGTTTCTCAGAATGCCCACTTTTTGGAAAATTAATCTTTTTAAAACAAATAGTGGGAGCGCAATAGAACAGGAAGAAATTCCAGAACCACATCTATTACTGAAAGTAAGGTATAACCAGAAGTTTCAAAACAATCGGACATACTTACGCCACTCCGAGGAAGTAGTAGGCAGTCTCATCCGCCCGAGAGAAATTGAGGTTTTCTCTTAGACGGGGATAGAGAAGATTGCATCATTGACAATGATGTGCCAACTAGCTTCCAGTATACCATTTAGAGCAGAGACTCGGTAAAATGGCTTGATGTAAAATGGACCAAAATGGAGTCCATATACACCAACAAAGTATAGACTTTGAACTTTGCTCCAGAAGGGGTAAAACCCATAGGCTGCAAATGGATCTTTAGAAAGAAGATTGGTGTAAATGGACAGGTTAAAACCTATAAGGCTAGACTTGTTGTAAAGGGTTCTTTCCATCAAAGACATGGTTTGGACTATGATGAAACCTTTTTCTCCAGTGGCTATGCTCAAATCCATTCGGATCCTTCTTGACATTGTTGTCTTCCATGATTGTAAGTTCTGGCAGATGGACGTATAGATGGCTTTTTAAGTATTTGGTGTAAGTCTACGGTAGCGCCCCGGCAGTCTATAGACGCCAAATGCGGAACAAAAAACTTTTAACTGGCTCTATCGTATACTTTAACCCGGATCTGCCATTATTGCTAAACTAACAAACTGTAAAGAGTGTAGAAAGGTTATACCGAACGATCCGAGTCCTTCGTTCTTCAACCATCATCCCACGCTCCGTTGCGGCTGCTCCGATCTCGTCGATCTCCGATTCCTTCGTCGAGGTGGCACCACATGATCGGTTCTTTAAACGGGCTCCCGCCTCTGACTCGAGGCAACTCGATCGTCAAGTTTGCTAAAAGAGACGACCAAGAATGATGTAGAGAATGAGTAGATGACTTTTTCTCACTTCATCCAAATCCGTGGACGATCGGTTAATGAAGTTGCCGAAGGAATCGGGTGATGGAATGAAATGGACTGTGAAATTCCATACACCGATAAAACCTATCATAATCTTTTCTAGCAAATGAAAACTCATGTGAGAGAGAGAATGAGGAGAGAGAGAGAGGGCCGACCATATATAGCAAGAGGGAGGTGACCGTAGGAGAGGGGGGGTGACCATAGGATAAATATCATATGTGAACACAAACAAATATCTTGCATAAAGATCTTAAGCAAAACAAGAATGTAATGAAATCAAAGCATGAGTCACTTAGCCTTGTCACAAATTCTAGAACCTTCTAGAACCTTCTAGAAGCATCCACACTCATCTCAAGAAAAGATAATTCCGCCTTTAACCGAATGTTAAAAGACGGCTGATAGAAAACTGGAAACTGGCAACTTCCAAAAGTGATCCTGAAACAACTTTCAGGATAACCCCGAAACTGTATAAATATACACGCATTTGTATTACGACCGAATACAAATGCAATTAAGACAAAGATATTATACCTACTCAATATAATACTCGGATCCGGCTTAAACCAAAGCCGACCAGTATTATCTGCCCGAAAAATAACACGTGCGTAAACGCACGTGCATTTTCCGAACCCTGCCAAAAAACCATACGGCCTCTACAACGTTTCGCCCGAACTTGGGAAACTGTCTGTGGGGGACTCTAATGACTCGTCAGTACCATGGCAGTGGGTTTAACCACAAACCGTCAGCGGCACTAGCAATGCGTAACGGCTGCCCATGGACTGACCTCAAGGGAAGCTGATGAGCAAACTCAAGGGAGGACGATGAGCGAACTCATCCAGAAACCCTACTGAGCCTAACAGTGACAATGTTTATACAGTCCGGTCCGTTCGTCAATGAGTATCGCATATCTGCCTAGGGGGCTAGCAACGTCAGACCCCCAATAGCAGTATAAGTCGTGTCGGAGTGAAGCCTCAATACACCCTGAGATACTACTGGAGTAACTACCAGTAAATCTCCCACCATGACCATGGATTTGTGTAATGGCTCTCCTAGACACAGCACGACCTCGCCCTCAATACCGGGAGAGACGAATCCCCTGCCGATCCGCTCACGTGCCTCCAAATGGCTCGGGACTGTACCCAAAAGCTACCTGTTTGCACGACTCCTTTGAGCCGTGGTAGGGTAGAAATCAAAGCACAGTGGGAACTCACACGAGACAAATGACGACCTCAGGTCGATGAACTAACCTGTACACATGTCACCAGGGAACTGCTATCTGACGGTAGATATAATACTAACTAGCAGATTCCCGGCGAGTCCTGTCCGGTGTACTCATAACCCAATGAGCACCTGTATACATCTTAGGTGATCCAACTGACACCAGTGGCTTGTGAGACCGGCCACCGCCCCTCGTCGGGGTCTCGACTGTACACACTAGTCTACTCCGGAGTATCGATGCCCTGTCTCGAAACTCCCACAACTAGGGACCACAATTAAGGATATGCATATAAACTACCCAACTCTCACGTATATGATCGCCATCATACTGTTGGTAGTAAAGCAAGATCCTAAGGGCTCTATCAAAGTGTAACATGCAATCAGTCACCTGAACATGTACACGACTGATAAAGGCAAACCAGATAGCATACTATCATCTCGAGTAAGACTGTCCTACCGGGATAGGTCCTCCGCAATCATTGCAATCACGTACCTGCGATCCAATAATTGACTATGAGGGCACTATCTCCAACAATCTCCCACTTGCACTCAAGGCTAATTATTGCGATGTTGCGTACTCACAGCCCGTGTGAAACCAACACCCAACTCCTCTACTAAGCAGTATCACAAAGCCCGTTTGTAAAACTATTGTGTTCGAGAAATAGCCTTAGTGAGTGGATCCGCCAAGAAGTTTCTTTCTATATCTCTCTAAATCTCAAGTCCGCGGAGAAAGCCATCTCCCGAATCGAGTAATACCTGTCTTAGAATATATCTGGATATTTGATGGGACCTGGTTCATAAATGAACTCCAAATCCAAACATCTTAGACTATATCGATCACTGAACCTAATCAGTATCCGGCACCATGCCGCCCACGGTATCCTCTTGGACCACCTGTCCATAATACCGTCCCTCTTCGTCAGAGGGAAAAACTATAACTCTGACAATCACTCTGTCATCCATGTCACCTTTGAAGCCTGGAATGATAACCGTCTCCCGAAAGAGGCTGCCGTCATCAAATCCGTAGAACATGTACTTATGTTCTAAAACTGCTTCCTTATGTTTCTCTAGGATTGGATTAATACAAACTTATTGTATCTTGTGCAAAACCAACATTTGGTGTGGTACTTGACATCTCATGATTGACTCAATTGCCTAAGCAAGTGATCTGCCAATCTTGCACATCCCTCTCCCCTTTAGTCTGTAAGACACCTTTAGAGAGGGTGACTCCATCACCTGCAGGTACACCACCATGCTAGGAGTCAACTATTCCAAAAACCATTAGAATATTTGTCAAAGTACCCACATTGGGAAACTACCCAAATCCAGATCTAAAACCATAGATCCAGAAACAAGAATGTCAAATATTATATCCATATCCTGTCTGGAGAAACAACTGTGTGACGACCACAGTTCAACTGATCGTAGTATAGGAATTTTACTTCCTACTCTGTGTATGTCATCCAGATACCATAACATCACACCCTACTACCTTCTTAACCGATCCATCCCCTATTCTGATTGAAGTCAAACCCATGACTGTCACATCAAAATTAGATGATCTATCTCCTCTATAACTGCTCAAGTCTATAAATAGATATAAGCATCTTGCCCACTATGCTTCCGCTGCTCCCACTGACTACGACAACCCTCCTACCGGGTCTCATATCCTGGAACAACAGTTGTGTCAAGTCTTGGTAGATAAGAACCTCCCTGTCACCGTCCTTGAGGCTACCGAAGTACCTCTCGGGTGTCTGAGGTTACCTACCATACCTGCGGAGTGGCTATTGGAATGTCAAACCTGATTGAATGTATAGGTCCTATTAAATTTTCCGTAATCGTTCGCGGTTCTGGAATCACTTCCAGTTCTACCATACTCCGACTACTGTTTTCTGAAAAAGATCCATTTTTACTAAAACTGTGGCGAGTCAAGAACAATATCACTATTGATCTTTCAAATGGTAGAATATCAACCCTCGTCATAGCCAGGGTCAACCCACAAACAGCCATTGCAGAAACGTGCCCTGAGTTATCCAGAGTCTGGTTTTAATCATAAGCTGGACAACTCCCCATACCTTAACATCTTTTAAGGTACGATCCATTCTATATCCAATACAGAAACTTTGGCACTTATTTAATTGGAACCAAGATTCAAATCATGCAGCTGTCTCCAGTGCATATCAACTTAATGGAGAGAGGCTAATCAGCATTACTCAACTTAGGAATCCATCCAATTATGAGTAACCTGAAAAGAGAAACACGTTTCTCAAAACCATTACTATCATCTGAATACCAATCACAAGAATCTACATCTTCGATCTCTTTGAAGAATCCCGATACTTGTGACACCTGGTTCTCCACTTTATTCTTATACCAACAACTTCTCAAAACTTAGACCTTGTATTTCTACGAAACACTTGTCTAAATACTAGAGAAGTTATAAGTAAACAGAACATAGTACGAGGACCTACCCCTTTTGTCCTGATGGACACTGGACAACATACAATACTCTGTATAAGTCCACTGAGTTAAACAACTCAAAACCTGTGCGTCGTAGGTTGAAAACTGTACCCTGGCGATTTCCTCAAATATCACCAATTTCAACGAATTCCGATATAATGAGGATGATCACCTAATTCCCAATATCTTACTCCCACTCATCATCTGTAAAACCATACAGATATGAGAATGAAACCTGGTAAATACATACCCGTGGAGTAAGTGTCTAATCGGGAAAAACAGTTTTTCTTTAACAATGCACTGAAACATGAAAATGTTTCGTAGGGGTATCCTGGTATTCATAGCAATGCCTCTTCCATAATCCAATTCATGACTTCAACCGTATATCTCTTTGCTATCTCTCCAAATCCCTTTTATTTGTCTTTAGTCGTTACCTTCTGTACACCATCGTTAGGCTAAATGGTTTTCTTCCTTCCCTACCGTTCGGCACCAGCCTATGGTTTGGAAGAAGACTATCCAGTAAGCATAATAGGTGTACCCTCCTAAACCAAGGAGTACTCGCATCTCGAGAGAAGGTGACGATAAAAGACAACTGAATAATACCTTATTCTTTTTAAAGGTGAAATAGGAGCGGCGATGAAGTACGCGGTTTTGGTCGTGAATGATATCAGTCGCAATTTACTTTGCCCCCTTTCTAATCCCTTTATTTTGTCTTTACATATTACTTTCTGCACATCCTACTTAGGCTAATTGGTTTTCTTCATTCCCTACCTTTCGGCACCAGCCTATGGTTTGGAATAAGACTATCCAATAGGCGTAATAGGTGTACTCTCCTAAACCAAGGAGCTCTCGCAACCTGAGAGAAGGTGATAATAAAAGACAACTGAATAAACCAATTCTATTTCTCCTGAACCTGGATCCATCCCCGAAGAAGTCCCTTCGAGTTCGTATATAACCATACGATGGATCTATCCAATGGAAGTGGATATCCGTAGTAATACGGGTGTTCTGAGAAATTCAAAGGGTAAAAGAAGGAGTGGCAATGACTTATGCAACTCAGACAATCCAAAAGCCAGTATTTTAAGAAGGTTCGGTCAACTTGGTCACTGAGTCATAGTTTAGGGTCGGTCAAAGGTCGCTGCCAAAGAGAGAGAGAGAAAAGAAACACTCTGCATGCACTCTAACCTAGATCAGAATGGTCATCACTTTATCTAATCCGGAAACCTCCCACTGTCCTGTCAAATTCTCCTCCAAACCTAAAGAAGAATCAATCGGGATCACCCGAAGAGTAAACCAACTCATCAGTGGGAATCGGGATCCAACTCTTATCGCATGATAACGTGATGGAATGCATCCACGTTACTCATACTCCAGATGGTATGCGCATACTTGGCAAGTTTCAGTTTCTTTAGAAACTCCCGATATTATTTATGCCCCATGCACTTATGACCTTGACGTATGCCAACAAATCATAAGTCACATGTCAAGTTCTGCCCGTCATTATCTTGTTAATTTGATCCCACCCGTACATACCCTTGACGTATGCGAACAAGGTAATACGACTGTCCCAAACCAACTCATCTATCTATGCAACAAATGAATACCCAGCAGCTACCAAATACTATGCCTTGACGTATGCCAACAAACATAGCTTGAATACTACTGACCATCCATAAGAAACGACGGAGGGCTATGGCTGGTTTTTGGCAAAAAACCTTTAACGTAGTGAAGTTGATATCGCTGAAGGAACCTGATAGCTTTTTAAAATATAGTGGCGAAAACCTTTTGCTAAAGAGGTCACTCCCGGTAAAGGGATCTCGGCTCTTCCTCGTGGAATGAGGTGCAGGATATTCCACTGAATACCGCTATGCAAAGCAACTTGTAATCGACTATAGTGAAGTTATTACGCTGACGCAAACTTCTGCCCAAGGGGTCAGTCCCGGTGAAGGGATATCGGCCCTTGCCCCGTCGAATGAGGTGCAGGATATTCCACTGAATACCGCTATGCATAACAAAAGGAAACGTCTTTGTAATAACACTTTTTAAATTGTTCCAACAACTGTATACAGGTTTGTTTTACTTTGCATTGATCAGAATCAATGCAGTCCCATCAATTATCACACCAGAAAAGAACGAAAATAAAATGTACGTATATGCCATCTGCATTCGTCACTGGGTCCCGTCCATCACTCGTTAGGTTACTTAACTAACGACAGAGCGGGGACTGGACTAGCGCGGGTGTAAAACATATACAACATCTAATAGTATATAAACCAATATACAATAATCGCTCCAGGCGTGATAATATGCAACATTACAGAAAAGTAATAAGCATCACAGAACAATACAGATAATCTGGGATCCCCGAGTTTCACAGAGCCGCTGCTGAAACTCGACGTTCCCCTGTCGTGTGGATAGCCTGTGCAATGAAACCTAGACCCCTACGGGTGCGGCAAGTTACCCGCCAAAACCTGAAGTGAGGCAGCGCCCTACAGCACAGTGAATGGACCACCCAGCACTTCACGGAATCCGGTAATCTTGGGCACCCCTCCTTGGGTCAACCTGTACCCCCTACGAGTGCGGCGAATAGTCTGCCAATTCTAGAGTGGGACCCCTCTGCCTCTCAAAGCCATGAGATGCGGACCCGTTGCTTCTCAGAACCCGGCTATCCGTGCACTCCGTCGCAGGGCAAAACCTAGTACAGTAATGAAAAATAGTACAATAGGTACATCGACCGCAACCTGGTCGTGCCCCAAAAGAATATTATACAACAGGCAGTGACGGCAGTCCAAAAGTTGGACGCTCGTCCCACAATATCAAATGTACAAATAAACACAAACTGTACTACCATTGCACACTGCTATCCACCACGACAAATCCGCAACATCACAGCACAAAACAGAACATCAACGCGAATGTCACGTTCGCAAACCCGTCTAAAAGAACTATAGCAATCAAACGCGGTTTACCGATCAAATGACATTCCCGGTCGGAGATATAATGTAAGCACTGCAAACTAACGTGTTTAAATTTCGATCGACCAAAGACCAAATATCAAAAAGTGGGCCCCACGACTTACTGGTGAACAGTAACAAAACCTGGGCCAAAACGATATTAACCAAAAACCCCAAAATCCAACAGAGAAGCCACTGGAAAAATTTGGGAGCACGAGCTCACCACGTGGCCGCGGATGCGCGGCCAAACCATGGGTTTGGCCGCGTTTCCGCGGCTGCTTGGAGGAGTCACGTGCCCAAATTTTGTCGTGATTCTTAGAAAAGCCTGCACAGATTTTTAAGACATACAGAATTAATTTTTGAGACCATTTAAAATCAACAGAAACTGTCGGGCATGGATTTTGTGTTTTTCGATTTTCGGTCGGATCGATGTTTTAAACACGTTAGCACAAGTTAGTATAGCAAAATGGTTAGGCTCTGATACCACTGTAAGTCTACGGTAGCGCCCCGGCAGTGTACAGACGCCAAATGCGGTACAAAAAACTTTTAACTGGCTCTATCGTATACTTTAACCCGGATCTGCCATTATTGCTAAACTAACAAACTGTAAAGAGTGTAGAAAGGTTATAACGAACGATCCGAGTCCTTCGTTCTTCAACCATCATCCCACGCTCCGTTGCGGCTACTCCGATCTCGTCGATCTCCGATTCCTTCGTCGAGGTGGCACCACATGATCGGTTCTTTAAACGGGCTCCCGCCTCTGACTCGAGGCAACTCGATCGTCAAGTTTGCTAAAAGAGACGACCAAGAATGATGTAGAGAATGAGTAGATGACTTTTTCTCACTTCATCCAAATCCGTGGACGATCGGTTAATGAAGTTGCCGAAGGAATCGGGTGATGGAATGAAATGGACTGTGAAATTCCATACACCGATAAAACCTATCATAATCTTTTCTAGCAAATGAAAACTCATGTGAGAGAGAGAATGAGGAGAGAGAGAGAGGGCCGACCATATATAGCAAGAGGGAGGTGACCGTAGGAGAGGGGGGGTGACCATAGGATAAATATCATATGTGAACACAAACAAATATCTTGCATAAAGATCTTAAGCAAAACAAGAATGTAATGAAATCAAAGCATGAGTCACTTAGCCTTGTCACAAATTCTAGAACCTTCTAGAACCTTCTAGAAGCATCCACACTCATCTCAAGAAAAGATAATTCCGCCTTTAACCGAATGTTAAAAGACGGCTGATAGAAAACTGGAAATTGGCAACTTCCAAAAGTGATCCTGAAACAACTTTCAGGATAACCCCGAAACTGTATAAATATACCCGCATTTGTATTACGACCGAATACAAATGCAACTGAGACAAACATATTATACCTACTCAATATATTACTCGGATCCGGCTTAAACCAAAGCCGACCAGTATTATCTGCCCGAAAAATAACACGTGCGTAAACGCACGTGCATTTTCCGAACCCTGCCAAAAAACCATACGGCCTCTACAACGTTTCGCCCGAACTTGGGAAACTGTCTGTGGGGGACTCTAATGACTCGTCAGTGGGTTTAACCACAAACCGTCAGCGGCACTAGCAATGCGTAACGGCTGCCCATGGACTGACCTCAAGGGAAGCTGATGAGCAAACTCAAGGGAGGCCGATGAGCGAACTCATCCAGAAACCCTACTGAGCCTAACAGTGACAATGTATATACAGTCCGGTCCGTTCAATGAGTATCGCATATCTGCCTAGGGGGCTAGCAACGTGAGACCCCCAATAGCAGTATAAGTCGTATCGGAGTGAAGCCTCAATACACCCTGAGATACTACTGGAGTACCTACCAGTAAATCTCCTACCATGGCCATGGATTTGTGTAATGGCTCTCCTAGACACAGCACGACCTCGCCCCCAATACCGGGAGAGACGTATCCCCTGCCGATCCGCTCACGTGCCTCCATATGGCTCGGGACTGTACCCAAAAGCTACCTGTTTGCACGACTCCTTTGAGCCGTGGTAGGGTAGAAATCAAAGCACAGTGGGAACTCACACGAGACAAATGACGACCTCAGGTCGATGAACTAACCTGTACACATGTCACCAGGGAACTGCTATCTGACGGTAGATATAATACTAACTAGCAGATTCCCGGCGAGTCCTGTCCGGTGTACTCATAACCCAATGAGCACCTGTATACATCTTAGGTGATCCAACTGACACCAGTGGCTTGTGAGACCGGCCACCGCCCCTCGTCGGGGTCTCGACTGTACACACTAGTCTACTCCGGAGTATCGATGCCCTGTCTCGAAACTCCCACGACTAGGGACCACAATTAAGGATATGCATATAAACTACCCAACTCTCACGTATATGATCGCCATCATACTGTTGGTAGTAAAGCAAGATCCTAAGGGCTCTATCAAAGTGTAACATGCAATCAGTCACTTGAACATGTACACGACTGATAAAGGCAAACCAGATAGCATACTATCATCTCGAGTAAGACTGTCCTACCGGGATAGGTCCTCCGCAATCATTGCAATCATGTACCTGCGATCCAATAATTGACTATGAGGGCACTATCTCCAACATTTGGAAGAGTGCATCTATAGGGTTCAGCCAGAGGGTTTTTAATCAGAGTGGGAGCAACAGGTATGTGTGCAAGATGCTTAAGTCTATGGACTAAAGAAGGCATCGCGGAGTTGGAACATCTATTTTAATGAGAAAGTCAAAGAATTCGAATTTATCAAAAATCCGGATGAACCATATATCTATAGTAAGATTTTAGGGAGAACTGAGGGATTCTTCGTCAAGAACGAAGATGCCATTCTCTTAATAGGATATGACATTCCTATACTACTATCAGTCAAAGGATTCTTGTCATAGAAGTTCTCCATGAGAAACCTAGGTGATACCAACTACATTCTGGGGATCCAGATCTATCGTAATAGATCAGAGTGGTTAGTGGGACTTTTCAATATCAAGGTACACCAACGCCATACAGAAAATATTTTAGTATGGATGATTCTAAGCACGGTAGTCTACCTGCTTGTCACGGACCTTCTCCAAAGAGATGTCTACCAAGACTGATTTGGAAAAGGCTCGCATATCGATTATACCCTACGCTAATGCGGTATGCTTTATAGTATACGCGATGTTGTATACCAGACCAGATGTTGCTTCCACAGCGAAAGCGTGATAAGCCGGTATCAGTCAAACCCAGGGGAGAAGTACTGGGAAGCAGTATTGAACATTCTCAAGTGCCTGAAAAGGACTAAGGAGATGTTCATAGTGTACAGCAGTTTGGACCTCCAGATCGAGGCCTTTGCAGACTCCAGCTTCCAGAGTGATAAGAATGATTCCAAATCCATATCGAGATATAGCTTTATCATCAGTAGAGGGACGGTCTGTTGAAAGAGCTCCAAACAGAACACCGTTGCTGACTTAACAATAGAAACGGAATAGATCGCTGCTTGTGACACCGCAAAGGAGACAGTCTGGATAAAGAAGGTCTTAATTGAACTTTACATGGTTCTTTCCATTGTTGTTCCTATACTTTTGTATTGCGACAACAATCGGCGCTATAGCTTTAGGGAAAGAACCCAAGTCCCATCAGTGATCCAGACACATCTTTAGGCGGTAACACCTGATCAAGGAGATAGCCTTTTCTCCAGGAGATCAAGGTAAGAAGAGTAAATACGAAGAACAACACTGCAGATCCACTCACCAGGACCATCTCTCAGACAGTGTTCGAGAGGCTATTCGAGACCTTCGGTCTGCAACATGCCAGTATATGGCCTTAGTGCAAGTGGGAGATTGTTAGTGTATATGCCCTAGAGGCCATTATTGTATCATACTGGTTTGTATATTACTTAATGGAAGCTTGGGATATTCACAGTTATATTGACAATCTTGCTCAAAATGGTAGTATGCTACCTGGTTTGTTTCTACTTCAATATGTGCATGTGTTTCTTTTAACATATCGCTTATACATATTAGTAGAGCCCTTAGGATCATTGCTTGATTACCAGCGTTGTGATGGCAGTCACACTAGTGGGGGCTGGGTAGTCTGTAAGCATATCCTTATACAGGTCCCTAGTCATAGGATTATCGAGACAGGGCATCGATACTCCATAGTAGACTTGTGTGTATGCTTCTCATCCCAGTAGGGGAGATGGTCTGTCCCACAGCTATTAGTACGTCTTACTGGAGATAGTATGCTGGTGCTCATTAGGTTATGAGTACACCGGAAAGGACTCGTTGGGAACTGCTGGTTGGTAATATACCTATCGTCAGGTAGCAATTCCCACGTGACAAGAGTACAGCTTAGTCCGTCGACTTGACATTGCCACTTCGCCTCGAGTGTGTTCCCACTGTACTTTGATTACTACCCTACCACGGCTCAAAGGAGTCGTGCAAACAGGTAGTAGTTGGGTGCAGTCCCGAAGCACTTGGAGGCAGTGGCAGTTAGATAGGATTCTTCTATCCCGGTATTAGGGGTTGATATCGCGCTGTGTCTAGGAGAGCCATTACACAAAGTCCCTGGCCTGGGCAAGCGAGATTTACTGGTAGTGTTTCCAGTAGTTTTTCAAGATGTTCTGGGCTTCACTCCGACACGACTTTTACCGCTATTAGGGGTCTGACGTTTACCGTCCCCCTAGGCCCGATATCCGATACTCTTAGACGAACAGACCGGACTGTACGGAGATTATCACAGATAGGCTCATTTGGAGTTCGGATGAGTTATTCTCATCGGCCTTCTTATCGACATATACCTGGGGGTCGTTACGTACAGCTAGTGCCGCTTGCGACCTGTGGTTAAACCCACTACCAGCGTAGTGTCGAGTCTTTAGATTCCCACACAGAGAGTTTCCCTGCATCAGAAAAAAGATATAGAGGTCATATGGTTTTACGACAGGGTTCGGTCACGTGCGTGTACTTGTACGCGCATGATGATTCGGACGGACGATACTAACGGGCTTTGGTTTAAGCCGGATCCTAGTATTGTACTGATGGATTGTTTTCGTCTTTTTGTATCCGCATTTTTCGGAATACGGATACGGGTACGTATGTACGGACGAGGGGAATTTTTGTAAATTGGTCAAAGATGCTTCTAGAAGGTGACATGTCATATTGTTATTATTCATTTTGGTTTAAATGAAAATGCATTATGACATAGGAGAATGAAGTGGAAATTGCATGAAGATGGACATAACTTCACATGACACATGGTGACTCTTTAGCCCATGACTCATTTTTTGTTACTTGAACCATATATGTGATAATTGATATTGATTTATCATATGAATTATCAATTTGGTTCAGTTGAGAAAAGGTAGAGAGCTAACTCCATTTTTCACTCTCTTTCCTCAGTAGTTTATTCTCCAAGGCCACCTTCTTCCTCAAAGCTCTAGTGAACTCATGTGTTTAGTGATCTAAGGCAATCATAGATATATCAATCCATCTACACATCTCTACATCCTCTACGACATCATGGGTAGCGACCTTGATGCCTTAGTTGCCTCCGTTAAGGTAGGAGTTCGATGCACATCTCCTCTGGTGGATCATCATGGATTTGAGGAGTCCGGTGAGGGAGCGGCGATCCAAACGATCCACGGAGTATACAAAAAGAAGAAGGACGGCGAAGAATGAAGACCCGAAGGACCGGAATCGTGAGGTATAAACTTCTGTACATTTAGTTTACCTCACTTCTAGTTTGCTAGTTAGGATTTAGCACCGATCCTGGAGTCCATGTCCATGCCTCGATCTTTTGAAAATTGTTTTTCACCTATTCCCCTCCTCGCGATCCCGCGGGGTGCGCGACATGGACTTACATTATCCTGAGTCAAAAATATCAAACCCTCTGTTTCACTCCTCGCTTTATTTTTTACCATGATCATATACGTTTTTTCGTGCTTTGTGCGACTAGCGTCATTGTGTTTCAAGAAACATTGTTCAGAGCTGATGTCAAAGATGGATAAAACAAACTTCTAAAGGATCATACTAGCGGTTTTAAGATTTAAATAATTTTTCAAGTTTCGTTCTCCAATTTGGTTAAAAATCAGAGTTTCCATTAACTTTAACAGAGGACTAAGCCTTATTCTTTACTCTATTTCATTCCTGATTTTGTATCTTATACACCCTTGTGAATGTGGAAATAGTCTTCACTTTGTATATCTCCGTTTAAACAATATTTTAATAGTATAACTTGTCCTGAGCCAAGATTATTCTCACACAAAGAATGGTGAGGAATTTTAACTCGGAGAGAACACTTGCTTGACTTTGTTTTAAAACGGACTTTCTAGGTTTCTTAGCGAGCTTTGGCTAAATGCACCCAAACCAGATGGTTTTAGGAAATTAGGTGTGAAGAAAACCTGGCGGACTTAATTGCCCAAGTCACCTAGGCCCTAAAACAAAAAGACTCATTTTATACGTGGAAATCCTAAAGAAATGCGAACGGAGATACAACTTCTCTTTAATAGATCAAAAGACGTGTTTTGTGTTGATATGGGTGAGTAATCACTTAAGGATCAAGATGGGTTATTTTTCAGATTTGGTCTCTATTATAGCCTCAATAATACCCTATCATTTTTACATTGCCTTATGAACTATTCTTGATATTACTTAATTGTAAAACAACTTGTTTGATCCTAAAAAGGTTTATTGATCTTTAAAAGTTTTGTTGACATGGCATAAACTCTATCTCTTATTTCCAAAAACTTAGGACACGTGTATGGTGATGTAAAAAGACAGTATATAACCAATAGTTAAAAACAAGAAGGGCTATCATTTCATATTTTCAATTTCTAAATTAAGACCTAGTTATTTCAACACATCAAACATGAACCGTCGATATCCTGGGACAAGGTTTTCTTACAAAAAACTTGACGACAAGGTTTTTCTTTTGATACAATAAAATGCAGTGCATAAGCAAATATGCAATGCAACTATATGAAAATAAAGGGAAATGTACAGGAATGAAAGTGCGAAAATGCAGGAAACATGCAAATGCAACTACATGCTATGAATCTATCAACACCCCCAAACTCGAATTAGGCACTGTCGTCAATGCCTTATGGATTTCCATTTCCCTTTCCTGTTGTCGCTTGCTTCTTCTTGCGCTGCTTGCTGAGCTGATTCAATCCTGTACAACTGCTCCTGCATCTTTTTTTGTTACTTAAGTATGTGGCGGATACTCCGAAACGTCAAGCGCTGTAAGTCTTTCTCGTTTTCTGGTTCAGGTTCATTTAGAAGTGCCTTCGTCGAGTCTTCGGGGCCTGGATGCTCGCTCGGGTCCTCTCTTTTCCAGTTCTTCTGTTCATAATGGCTGCCGGTGTATCCTTATGAGATCGGCTCCAGCTCAACCGGCCAATTTGCCTATGCGGCCGCATAACTATCAAACTCTACCCTCTCCATATAGTATTTTGAAAGGAGGGTCACTAGGACTGGCAGCAGGGGTTTCTTCTGGGCAACCCCTTCCATAATTATGCTAAACAACTATGTCACCACACAAAAATTGTGATCCTTTTCCATCAAACAGTGTACAATGTGCCCACTCCAGCCGGAAAAGAAGAGACACGGCTTTTACCCCAGATGTTGCGGTTTGCCCATCGGCAGACCGCAACTACATTTCTGTACATTTGCGCGGGGTTCAACCCCTTATCCTTCAATTCCACAAAATCCCCCAATAAGGATCGATAAACCGCCAATTCACGTGGTTGCTGATTTCCCGACCGCATTGGGATGTTGGTAACCCTCCAAATTGTTTCGGGTTGAAAAATTCTATGTCTCCCTCGAAAGAAAAACTCCACATACCCCAATCCGGGTTCTCCATTTCTTAACGCCTCATAAAAATCTTCCACTAACTCTCTTATAGCGAATAAATCTTCGCTGTTGTAGATCAAAAAATCCCACCCCCTTTGACCGATTTCTTCGTAGAAATACAGTCCGTAAGTTTCATCGGAAAATATTTCGAAGAAATTCTTCTCACATTCAAATGCCACCATCTTCAGATCCAAAAAGTAATTTTGCACAGAAATTAAACAAGAAGAGAAGAATGTCATACAGAGCACAAAAAATTGTTGTCGTCAGGGAAGATCAGGCCGCAATTTGCGGCTGAATTGGATTTTCCGGCGGCCTGAATGGGGTGTTTGGGGCTGATCTCTGGTATTAAGGTTTGTTTGGAGGAGAGAGTTGTAGAGTTTTGGGAAAATCTAAAGATGAAGTCTTAGGTTAGGTTGGGGGGTGTATTTAAAGGTAGTTTGCAAAAAACCCTACTTCAAAAATAAATTAAAAAAAGCGAAAATAATTACAAAAAGACTCAAAAAGTATATAGAGGAAAAATGACATAAGGTTGTGATTTAATCAAGATATCGTGGCTCATGTAAAAACATGAGCTCCCCCCATTTCTGCAGGCAGTTCTAAGAATGGCTTCAGACGTTGGCCATTAACCTTGAAAGTATTCCCTGGGAGCTGATCTTCAATGTTGACTGCACCATGCGGAAAAATGGAGCACACAATAAACGGACCAGTCCTACGTGACTTCAATTTCCATGGAAACAGATGAAGTCTAGAGTCGTAAAGCAGAACCTTCTGGCCTATAGTGAATGTTTTTTTGAGAATCGCTTTGTCGTGAAAAATATTCATTTTTTCCTTGTATAGCTTAGCATTCTCATACGCATCATTGCGTATCTCTTCGAGCTCGTTTAATTGATGTTATCTTGCCTCACCAGCTTTTTCTAGGTCGATATTGAGCTGTTTGTTTGCCCAGAATGCGCGGTGTTCGAATTCAATAGGCAGATGACACGCTTTTCTGAAGATGGGTCGGTATGGAGACATACCTAAATTCGTTTTGAAAGCGGTGCAAAACTCCAAAATCGCATCATTTAACTTCAATGACCAGTCCTTACGGTTCTGGCTGACAGTCTTTTCCAGAATCTGTTTAATCTGTCTATTGGAGACTACGACCTGACCACAAGTTTGAAGATGGTAGGGTGTTGACAACTTGTGTCTAATGGAGTATTTCTTCATTAGTGATTCAAAAGATCGGTTGCAAAAATGCGTTCCATTATCACTAATGATAGTGCGAGGTGTGCCGAACCGAGAAAAGATGTTCTCCTTTAAGAATTTTACGACAACCTTGTTATCATTGGTTCGACATGGGACAACCTCCACCCATTTGGACACATAGTCCACAGCCAACAAAATGTACAAATTCCCAAAAGAGTTTGGGAATGGCCCCATAAAATCGATACCCCAGACGTCAAAATCTCTACAATCAGAATGGATTGTAGGGGCATCTCATTCCGTTTTCCAATCTTTCCCATGTCTTGACATTGGATACAAATTTTGCAATATTCAAAACATTGTTGAAAAGCGTCGGCCAGTAGGAGCCGCTTTGTAAAACTTTTTCCGCCATCTTTCTGGGTCCAAAATGGCCCCCACAAGCTTGATCATGACAAAAAAACAGAACACTTCTCGTTTCAGAGTTAGAGACGGACCTTCTAATAATATGGTCAGGACAGTACTTGAACAGGTATGGTTCATCCCAATAAAAGAATTTGACTTGGGAGAGAAATTTTGACTTGTCCTGATTAGACCAAAAAGAAGGTGTTTCTCCGGTGACAAGAAAGTTCACAATATCAGTGAACCAGGGTTCGCTTGATATAGAGAGAATTTGTTTGTCTAGGAACTGCTCGTTGACTGGAATTTCCTCAATTGGTGCATTTGTTAAGCGAAACAAATGATCGGCAACAACATTGTCGGTTCCCTTCTTATCCTTGATAGTCAAATCAAATTCTTGAAGAAGGAGAATCCAACATATCAATCTGGCTTTAGCATCCTTCTTTGCAAAAAATGCCTAAGTGCAGAATGTGTAAGTTGACCTTAGCATCATCAAGGGGTTTAAGATGTAAGTCCACGTTGCTGACCACGGTTCTTGCGGGGAGGCGGAAACGGTATAAAAATCCAATTTTTAGCGCACTAGGCAACATGGACTAACAAAAGTCGGGATCTTTTCTAAACAAAACTAGCTACCAAGCTAAAGAGAGTTAGCTACTCGGAAAAGATGTTATACCTCACTTGAAATCCTTCTTCTTGAACTCTTTGTAGAGGTTGGATGGTGCTTTCCTCGTCGCCTTCTTTCGCCAAAGATGTATCCACCTGAGGGTTCAACCTTGGGCTCCTTTCTCGAACTTTGAGAGAACTAAGGTCTTTGGCTTGCTAGACCTTCAACACTTGAGTGAGTAGAGAATGGTTTAGAGTATTTTATCTCAAGGAGAGCTTTCTCAACACATGAGAATGGATCTCCTTGAACTAGAGGAGGAGGAAGAAGAAGAGAGGAGAGAGAGTCAATATGATAGAATGAAATGGTTTTACAACCATAACAAAATATAAGTGATTTATCAAAAATAATATTAATCAAAAAATGAAAAGGTGATGGTTAGATTGAATAGACCATTATCATATCACCATAAATGATTTTGCAAAGATCAAAGAGCATCTAAAAAGGTAATGATGATGGTCAAAGTTTCAAACCTAGTCAACTAGTCAACCTTGGTCAACAAGTCCACAAGCCCAACCATGACACAATTTCATTTAATTAATATTATTAATTGATAAATCATAAGATCATTAGGGTTTGGAAAAAGACGACTGTCAACTGTGCATACACACCCGTTTCAAAACCCCAATGAAAAAACTCTTCCTCCGCCTCAATCAACTGTGCATACACACCCGCGTTCATGTTCCGAGGAACACGAACACCAAGAGATAAAACCAATCCCAGATCATATACTAGGATCCGGCTTAAACCAAAGCCCGCTAGTATAAGTTGTTCGGACAACAAACGTGCACAAGTGCGCGGATGTGAACGAACCCTGTCGCAAAACCATGCGACCTCTACTCATTTTGCCCAAAGGCGAATAGCCCTCTGTGTGGTACTCTAAAGACTCGACACTACGCTGGCAGTGGATTTTTAACCACAGACCGCAAGCGGCACTAGCTGTACGTAACGGTCCCCAGGTAGATGCCGATAAGAAGACCGACGAGGTGAACCCCATCTGAACTCCTACTGAGCCTGAATGTGACAGTCTCCGTACAGTCCGGTCTGTTCGTCTGATACATCGCATGGCGGGCCTAGAGGGGCGGTAAACGTCAGTCCCCTAATAGCGGTACAAGTCGTGTCGGAGTGAAGCCCAGAACACCCTGAGATAACACTGGAAACCTACCAGTATATCTCGCTTGCCCTGGCCAGGGACTACTCGTGTAATGTCTCTCCTAGACACAGCGCGATGTCAACCCCGAATACCGGGAGAGACGAATCCTGTCTAACCGTCACTGCCTCCAAGTGCTTCGGGACTGCACCCAACTACTACCTGTTTGCACGACTCCTTTGATCCGTGGTAGGGTAGTAGTCAAAGTACAATGGGAACACACTTGAGGTGAAGTGACAGTGTCAAGTCAGCGGACTAAGCTGTACTCATGTCACCTGGGAACTGATAACTGACGATAGGTATAATAACAACCATCAGTTCCCAACGAGTCCTGTCCAGTGTACTCGTAGCCTAACGATTACCCGCATACTATATCAAGTACGACGTACTGACGGCTGTGGGACAGACCGCCTCCCGCACTGGGATGAGAAGCGCATACGCTAGTCTACTCCGGAGTATCGATGCCCTGTCTCGATAATCCCACGACTAGGGACGTTTATAAGGATGTGCTTGTAGATTACCCAGCTCCCACGAGTGTGACTGCCATCACAACGCTGGTAATCAAGAAAAGATCCTAAGGGCTCTACTAATGTGTATAGATAATATGCTAAAAGAAACACATGTACACATTAAAGTAGAAACAAACCAAGTAGCATACTACCATTTTGAGCAAGATTGTATATACAACTGTGAATATCCCAAGCTTCCATTAAGTAATATACAAACTAGTATGATACAGTAATGGCCTCTAGGGCATATACACTAACAATCTCCCACTTGTACTAAGGCCATGTACTGGCGTATCGAAGACCTATCATCTCGATCAGCCGCTCGAACTGAGTCTGGGGCAAGGCCTTGGTGAATGGATCTGCAGTGTTATCTTCTGAAGAAACCCTCTGAACCTCGATCTCCTGGCGATCCACGATCTCCCTGATCAAGTGATACCGCCTCAAGATTCGTCTGGATTTCTGATGGGACCTGGGTTCCTTCGCTAAAGCTATAGCCCCGTTGTTGTCGCAATACAGAGGTAGTGGATCAACAATGGACGGAACCACCTTAAGTTCTTTCAAGAACTTCCTCATCCAGACGGCTTCTTTTGCGGTATCAGATGCAGCGATGTATTCCGCTTCCATAGTCGAGTCTGCAACGGTTTCCTATTTGGAACTCTTCCAACACACCGCCCCTCCATTGAGGGTAAAGACAAAGCCTGACATGGACTTGGAATCATCCTTGTCACTCTGGAAGCTGGAGTCAGCAAAGGCCTCGATGTGGTGGTCTTTTCCGCCATACACCAAGAACATCTCCTTCGTCCTTCTCAGGTACTTGAGAATGTTCTTTACCGCTATCCAGTGTTTCTCACCAGGGTTTGACTGATACCTGCTTACTACACTCAGTGTATAAGCTACATCTGGTCTGGTACACAACATCGCATACATTATAGAGCCTACCGCAGAAGCGTAGGGTATAATAGACATGCGATCCCTTTCCAAATCAGTCTTGGAGGACATCTCTTTGGAGAGGGTGATCCCGTGACAAGCCGGTAGATTACCGCGCTTGGAATCTTCTATACTGAATCTTTTGAGTATGGTGTCGATGTACCTGGACTGCGAAAGTCCTAATATCCTTTTGGATCTATCACGATAGATCCGGATCCCAAGAATGTAGGAGGCATCACCCAGGTCTTTCATGGAGAACCTGTGTGACAAGAACCCCTTGACAGATTGTAGCATAGGAATGTCATTTCCTATCAACAGAATGTCATCCACGTACAAAACGAGGAATACGACAGTTCTTGCTACAAATCTACTATAGATGCATGGTTCATCTGGATTTTTGATAAAGCCAAATTCTTTGACCGTCTCATCAAAACAGATGTTCCAACTCCGCGATGCCTGCTTTAGTCCATAGATGGACTTAAGAAACTTGCACACCTTTCCGCTGCTCCCACTCTGAATGAAACCCTCTGGCTGGTCCATATAGACGCACTCCTCTAAATTTCCATTTAGAAAAGCGGTCTTTACGTCCATCTGCCAAATCTCATAATCATGGAAAGCAGCAACGACAAGAAGGATCCGAATAGATTTCAGCATAGCCACTGGAGAAAAGGTTTCATCATAGTCCAAACCAGGTCTTTGACGAAAACCCTTTGCAACAAGTCTAGCCTTATAGGTCTCAACCTTTCCATCTACACCAATCTTCCTTTTGAAGATCCACTTGCATCCTACGGGTTTTACCCCATCTGGAGCAATGTCCAACGTCCATATCTTCTTGGTATACATGGACTCCATTTCGGTCCGCATTGCATCCAGCCATTTTACCGAGTCAACGGTCTGAATGGCTTGCTGGAAGCTAGTAAGCTCATCACTATCAATGATGCAGTCTTCTCTATCCCCGTCTATAAGAAAACCGTAGTATCTCTCGGGCGGATGAGACTGCCTACTACTCCTGCGGAGCGGCGTAGGAATGTCCTGATCTTTCGAACCCTCTGGTTCTACTAAGCTTTTAGTAATATCTTGTGGTTCTGGAATTTCTTCTAGTTCTACTGCGCTCCCACTAATCTCCTTTTCCAAGAACTGGTGTTCTAGGAAGTGGGCATGACGAGAAACAAAAACCTTTTGTTCCACTTCGCAATAAAAGAAATATCCCTTGGAGTTCTTCGGATATCCCACAAACTTGCACTGTACTGGGCGTGCCTCGAGCATGTCCGCATGCTGCTTTTTGACAAAAGCTGGACATCCCCATGTCTTAATGTGATTAAGATAAGGTCTCTTCCCATACCACATTTGATATGGTGTAGTAGGCACAGTCTTAGTAGGAACTCGGTTCAAAAGGTATGCAGTTGATTCTAACGCATATCCACAGAATGATCGCGGTAACTCAGCGTTACTCATCATGGACCGTACCATATCCAGTAGGGTTCGGTTCCGTCTCTCCGATACACCGTTATGTTGCGGAGTGTATGGAGGAATAAGCTGAGAGAGAATTCCATTCTCTTTTAAGTAATTCAGGAACTCGGCACTCAAGTATTCACCACCTCGATCAGATCTTATTGTCTTGATACTTTTGCATGTTTGTTTTTCTACTTCATTCTTATATTCCTGGAATTTTTCAAATGCTTCGGATATATGTTTCATCAAGAAGACATATCTGTACCTTGAAAAGTCATCCGTAAAAGTAATGAAGTAAGAAAAACCGCTTCGTGCATGCGTAGACATTGGACCGCACACGTCGCTGTGTACGAGTCCCAAGTGCTCGCTTGCTCTTTCTCCGTGTCCAGTGAACGGAGTCTTTGTCATCTTTCCTTTGAGACAGGACTGACAAGTTGCATAAGATTGATATTCGAACGGATCCAAATATCCTTCTGTGTGTAACTAAGTCAACCTTCTCTCATTGATGTTACCTAGTCTACAATGCCATAAGAAAGCCTGATTGATATCAGGTGACTTTCTTTTATGTGTATTCTGGACGTTGAAAATCTGTGGTTGGTTTAATATGTATATACCGTTGCTTAATGTACCTGACCCATTCAGAACTTGATTAAGGTGAATGTTCACAACATTACTTACAAATGCAAATTCATAACCTTCTTTAGATAATAAAGATATAGAAATGATATTATAAGTTGCATTTGGTACAAAATAACAACCACGCAAAACCAAAAAATGTCCATCTGACAAACCCAGGTGATAGTCCCCTACGGCCTCAGCATCTATGCTAGCTCCGTTTGCAACTCTGAGGGTCATGTCACCTGCTTTCAAAAACCTACGCTTTCTCAACGCCTGCAAAGAATTACAGATATGAGATCCTGATCCGGTATCCAATACCCAGGAAGTAGAGTTTATTGATAGACAGTTTTCAATAACATACATACTTGAAGCTGAAGCCGCAACCTGCTTCAGATCCTGTGTCCTGGCTATCCAAGCCCTGCAATCCTTTTTCCAGTGTCCACTCTTGTGACAGTAAAAGCACTCTTCTTTCCCCACAAGATTCCCTGCTATCTTTGTTGCTTTTGTCTTTCCCTTCATATCCACTTTACTGATACCGCCCCTTGGTTTGGCGGGGGCTTTCTTCTTCTTTCCCTTGGCTTTCGCCTTGGACTTAGAAGAGGAAGATCCTCCTACAAACAAAGTGGATGTCTCCCTACCCTTTTGTAGGGTGCCCTCAGCAGTCCTCAACATTTTCAGAAGTTCGGGAAGTTCAACCTCCTTTCCTCGCATGTTGAAGTTCAGGATGAACTGGGCATAAGTGGAAGGAAGGGACTGGAGAATCAAGTCCGTATAGAGTTCATTCTCCAATGTGGTCCCAAGGTCCGCGAGCTCCTCAATGTAGCCAATCATCTTAAGCACGTGTTCCGCTACCGATGATCCGACGGCCAATCTTGCCGAAAATAGCTTCTTCGACACTTCGTATCTTGCGATACGAGATTGCTCTCCATACAGTTCTTTTGTATGGAGAAATATGGATTTAAGGTCCATATTCTCATGCCTCCTCTGATGTTCGTTGTCCATCGAGGCAAGCACGAGGCTTTTGGACTTCGCGCAGTCTAGTTCCCAGGTCTTATAGATTTCTTTATCTACGACGCTGGTTTTGGGACCTGGGAAAGGGGGATCTTTGGTGGTAAGACGATACCCCAACTTGTCATAAGTGATTGCCATCTTGACATTCCTGAGCCAATCTTTGTAGTTTGGCCCTGTCAGTATGTTCTTATCTAGTAATAACTTAAGTCCGGTCATCTTGAATAGTCGCTGCAATTAGGAGAGAGAAAAGAAACACTCAGCATGATGCTCCTGCAAGTTTAGAGTGGTTTTTAGTTTGTCTAAACAGGATGGCTCCCACTGTCTCTCGAATCCCTCCTCAAACCATAAAGGAAGAATTAGTCGGGATCAATCCCACCATACAATACTTGCTTAACCGTTCAGCCAGGCCAGTGTCGGTACTTCGAGAGAGGTTTTCCAACGCTTTCGCGAAGTTCCTTAATTTAAGAACCACTTTTCCCTGGGGGCGAAGCCCCGCTAACACCTTTCTAGACACCTACTAGGTTTATAGCATTGATCGTTTAGTGAGAAATTTCCCGAGGAGTAGCATATACTGACAGTAGGATCAGGATCCAAATATCATCGCGTGACAAAACTGAAGGAATCCTACCAGAATCATCACACTCCAAATGGTATGCAACGCTAGCAAGTTTCAGTACTTATGAAACTCCCGATGTGATTTTTGCCCCATGCTCTTATGACCTTGACTTTGGCCACAATATCATAAGTCACATGTCAAGTTCTACCCGTCGTTCTCCAGGTTAATTTGAACCCACTCGTACCTACCCTTGACTTTGGCCAAAATGGCAGTACGACTGTTCCAAATCAACGCATCTATCTATGCTGCACATGAATACCCAATAGCTACCAATCACTATGCCTTGACTTTGGCCAACATACATAGCTTGAATACCATTGACTATTCATGTGAAACGACGGAGGGCTACGAATGGTTTTGGCTAAACCGTGAACGTAGTGAACTTGATATAATCGATGGAACGAGATAGCTTTTAAAAGGAGTGGTTCAATCTCCGCATTTAAAAGTTGGTTTTTGAAAAGAACCGAGTGGTTTTTAAAGTGTTCCAACGACTTTTACATGGTTTATTTTTCTTGCATTAGTTCTTTTAATGCGTCCCATCATTTAATCCTACCATTGCAGAAAACAACCAAAATATGACGTACGCTTGTTCCATTCACATTCGCCACGGGGCCCCGTCATCACCCGTTAGGTTACTTAACTAACGACAGAGCGGGGGCTGGGCTAGCGCGGCTGTAAAACATAAGCAACGCCTAAGTAGTTATTATATATAAATATATGGCAATGATAGACATTACAGATCACAGATGAATACATTGGATATACTAGAAATCCGCAATCCGTTCGAGCCTACAACGAAAAGAGGATTACTCGGTCGCGGTGAATAGCCAATATCCCACCCAAGACCCCTACTGGTGCGGCAAACTACCCGCCAAGTACCTGAAGCGAAGCAACCTCCCTCAACTCCGTGAGTAGGCCACTCGGTACTTCGAGATACCCGGTAGTTTGTGCACCCCCTCCATGGGTCTATCTAGGAGCAAAAACAGTAAAAAGAATTATACAATGACGGCTACAACCCCGACCCGGTTGTGCGGCCAAACAAATAATATTACATCAATTTACATATTACATGAATGAAAGAAAAAGAAACACTCATCTCACATCCACCTGATCGCACGCTTTTGGCGTGTCGGATGTTCAAAGTTCTAAAGTTTACCGCGATCAGGACGGTGTCGCTATGCAGCTAGCCGGTTGAGCACGGGTCGATCCACAGGGAGATGGTTGAATTTCCGTTCTTGTCTTAGACGAGTCAATAAAGAATTTGTGTATGTTTGTTCGAGACTATCCTAAGTGTAATATTTGCAAGTATAAAATTGTTAAGAAAAGATACGAAAATGTAAGCTAAAGAAATCCGTACTCAAAACCTTTGAGCCGAGTCTTAACCAATTGAAGCTAGAGCAATTGGCAACAATGTGGATTAGGGGATTTAAGCGCGGTATTCGTGGAATACGGCTTATTTACCCTTGTCCTTCCGTTCTTGTCTCTTGCTTTCGCCTCCGGCCAAACCGAACGCAACCGGTCGCGGTTAGGAGTCACCGTTACCTTGTCAGGGTACGGTGCCTAACGGAGCGCTTGCGTATCGTTTGGGCGGAGTTCAATGGAAAATACGGGAAAAGGAAATGGGCAAAGAAACGTTAACTTATAATACCGTATTTCTTCTTAACAATAATAATTTCATTCATTCACAAAAGAGAACCAAAAAGAGAGAACAAAAAGAAAAGAACAAAGAAAAGAAAAGATTACAAGTAATTAAGTGCATGAATTAAATTGCAAGAAAGTAAAGCAAGATAATAATAACCAAGTAATAAAAAGCGATAAAAAAGAACAAGAAACTAGAACTCAAGACAAGCATGTGATCAATAGCCAACCCTTAAACTTGCAAGCTCAATCAAGAGGTTGCAAGATCAAGAGAAAGGTAGTGAACGCATGTGAAATGAAGTGCTAATTCCATAAGAAAAAAATACGACCCTTGAGATCAATAACTAACCCTTAACCATTCAAGCTCAATTAAAAGGTTGAATGATCAAGAGAACGCAAGAATCTCAAGGGGAAGAAGAAACAAAAGAGAATGATACAAAAAGCCCTCATCTTCATTGATCTCCCACTCAAAAACCTCTCACTACAATTTTCATGGAAAAAGAATGAAGAAGAAGAAGAAAATGACTAAATCCTAGAAAGAAAGAGGAACAAAAGAATGACCCTTGGTTGGGCTCAGTTCTGGAGTATTTATAGGAGGGTAATGGGAAACCTAGGGCAACCATCTGCACATAAACAAAAGTACCAAACTACCCCTGAAAATTGACGCAGAGAAGAGACCACATGGCCGCGGATCCGCGGCCAAGACCCCCCTTTGGCAGCGGATCCACGACCGTATTGATGATTTGGATTGTCTTCTTTTGGGTGTTTTCCTGGTTTCATTTGTCCTTGTGTCTGAAAACTTCATACTGCACAAAAGTCTTCCAGAATATCAGCAGAATTCTTAGTCCAAGATTGCTATCTTTTCTTAACTTTTGACTTCTATCTCTCTTGAGCTCCGCGCACCCATTGATTCTTGTGCTGCCCCCCTCGTGCTCTGTGCTTGTCCGAGACACGAATGACTACTGTCATATGTCTTGTCTCTGGAACTGGTACTCGGCACTGGACGGATATGGATGACCGGAACCCGGCTTTTATTTGCTGTGACAGATGTTCTGTATTTGGTGTAACTGTGGAGATTTTGTCTTGATTTGCAATATTTGGACTAAAAACCTGTACTCTTTAAATATGTAACAAACACGGATTAAAAGTACCTACCTATAAACACACGAGCATAAGAATGGGCGGTATAAAATGCCGTATTCTGTTATGAACACCACCCCGGCTAATCACCCGCGACAATCCAACGCATTCATATACACATACCATCATCAAACACAGATCACAGATATGTATAACCCCCACTAATCGAAATATAGCGATTAGCCGACGTTCAATACATAAAAACATCATAGATATAACCGATTAATCAAAGTATAGTGAAGTTCGATCAAAAATACGGATTTATAGGCCCCCAAATACAAATTTCTTTTCTGGAAAATCTGGGCTGAAATAAACCATCTTAAAAATCACAAAACCACAACCTAAAAACACTGCACCAAACTCGGTCATGAACCGAGTCAAAACAGCGGCGGTTCCGCAGCAAAAGTATACCCATTGTCGCGGAACCGCGGCTCTTTGAAGGGATCACTCGACCGTTTTTGGTGGGCTTCTTCACAAAACCCTGAGATGATTTTTGGAGTATGACTTTTTATTTTTAGAGCAGAAAAAATTTTAACAGAAACTTAGGGTTTTGCATGTCGAAGTTTGTCGATTTTTCCGATCGAACTTCTATACACTTTACTACCAAGCTAGTTTATGTTTAGTTAGGCTCTGATACCACTGTAAGTCCACGTTGCCGACCCCTGTTCTTGCGGGGAGGCGGAAACGGTATAAAAATCAAATTTTTAGCGCACTAGGCAACATGGACTAACAAAAGTCGGGATCTTTTCTAAACAAAACTAGCTACCAAGCTAAAGAGAGTTAGCTACTCGGAAAAGATGTTATACCTCACTTGAACTCCTTCTTCTTGAACTCTTTGTAGAGGTTGGATGGTGCTTTCCTCGTCGCCTTCTTTCCTCAAAGATGGATCCACCTGAGGGTTCAACCTTGGGCTCCTTTCTCGAACTTTGAGAGAACTAAGGTCTTTGGCTTGCTAGACCTTCAACCCTAGAGTGAGTAGAGAGTGGTTTAGAGTATTTTATCTCAAGGAGAGGTTTCTCAACACATGAGAATGGATCTCCTTGAACTAGAGGAGGAGGAAGAAGAAGAGAGGAGAGAGAGTCAATATGATAGAATGAAATGGTTTTACAACCATAACAAAATATAAGTGATTTATCAAAAATAATATTAATCAAAAAATGAAAAGGTGATGGTTAGTTTGAATAGACCATTATCATATCACCATAAATGATTTTGCAAAGATCAAAGAGCGTCTAAAAAGGTAATGATGATGGTCAATGTTTCAAACCTAGTCAACTAGTCAACCTTGGTCAACAAGTCAACAAGCCCAACCATGACACAATTTCATTTAATTAATATTATTAATTGATAAATCACAAGATCATTATGGTTTGGAAAAAGACGACTGTCAACTGTGCATACACACCCGTTCCAAAACCCCAATGAAAAAACTCTTCCTCCGCCTCAATCAACTGTGCATACACACCCGCGTTCATGTTCGGAGGAACACGAACACCAAGAGATAAAACCAATTCCAGATCATATACTAGGATCTGGCTTAAACCAAACCCCGCTAGTATAAGTTGTCCGGACAACAAACGTGCACAAGTGCGCGGATGTGAACGAACCCTGTCGCAAAACCATGCGACCTCTACTCATTCTGCCCAAAGGCGAATAGCCCTCTGTATGGGACTCTAAAGACTCGACACTACGCTGGCAGTGGGTTTTTAACCACAGACCGCAAGCGGCACTAGCTGTACGTAACGGTCCCCAGGTAGACGCCGATAAGAAGACCGACGAGGTGAACCCCATCTGAACTCCTACTGAGCCTGAATGTGACAGTCTCCGTACAGTCCGGTCTGTTCGTCTGATATATCGCATGGCGGGCCTAGAGGGGCGGTAAACGTCAGTCCCCTAATAGCGGTACAAGTCGTGTCGGAGTGAAGCCCAGAACACCCTGAGATAACACTGGAAACCTACCAGTATATCTCGCTTGCCCTGGCCAGGGACTACTCGTGTAATGGCTCACCTAGACACAGCGCGATGTCAACCCCCAATATAGGGAGAGACGAATCCTGTCTAACCATCACTGCCTCCAAGTGCTTCGGGACTGCACCTAACTACTACATGTTTTCACGACTCCTTTGAGCCGTGGTAGGGTAGTAGTCAAAGTACAGTGGGAACACACTTGAGGCGAAGTGACAGTGTCAAGTCAGCGGACTAAGCTGTACTCATGTCACCTGGGAACTGATAACTGACGATAGGTATAATACCAACCATCAGTTCCCAACGAGTCATGTCCAGTATACTCGTAGCCTAACGAGCACCCGCATACTATGTCAAGTACGACGTACTGACGGCTGTGGGACAGACCGCCTCCCGCACTGGGATGAGAAGCGCATACGCTAGTCTACTCCGGAGTATCGATGCCCTGTCTCGATAATCCCACGACTAGGGACGTGTATAAGGATGTGCTTGTAAATTACCCAGCCCCCACGAGTGTGACTGCCATCACAACGCTGGTAATCAAGCAAAGATCCTAAGGGCTCTACTAATGTGTATAGATAATATGCTAAAAGAAACACATGTACACATTAAAGTAGAAACAAACCAAGTAGCATACTACCATTTTGAGCAAGATTGTATATACAACTGTGAATATCCCAAGCTTCCATTAAGTAATATACAAACTAGTATGATACAGTAATGGCCTCTTGGGCATATACACTAACACAAGAAGCATCAAGCATGCCAAATTATAATTTTATTTGGTGCTAAGCTAGACTAACAAGATCACTACTAGAATATTAGGTTATGGCTTTGTGATGTGATTAACGAAAGAGAAGAAAAGAGCATACAACCTTTGTAGTTCGAGTCCTTCTCTTCTAAAGCTTCGGGATGAAGTCCACGCGACTCTACAAGGCTTCTCTCCAAGTTGAATGAACCTCCTTCGTGATCTTCGCGCCAAAGAAGATCCACCCGAAGTCCACAAGCTCAAGCTAACCCTTCACTAATCTCATTAGTGAAGGCAACACACCACATCAAATTGCTAATCGAATGTGTGATGGTGAAGTAGGGGTTTAATTTGTCCAATAGGGTTTTCACAAGTTCAATGATTCACATCACATGTGAGGGTTTGAACTTGGAATTGAGCTGAAGAAAATTGTAGAGAGCAAGAGGAAGCAACGGCTAAAAAAATGGCTAAGGCATGAACTCAAGAACAATGAGCATGTGTAGAATGAATGAATAATAGCTATCCTTACTTATTCAAGCATGGATTAAATTGCAATTCTAAATTGCAACCATGCTTGAATAATGAGTCAAGACTAATATTATATCATAAAAACCCATGCTTCAACCATTCCCAAAATATCTCTAAAATTTACACCTCATTTTTCTATTTTCTAAAAATAGAAAAACATGCAATGCTTCATATAATATATATATATATATATATATTTATATATATAAAAAATACATTAATATATATATAAATAAAGCAATTAGTGAGCTAATGATATTAGTTAAGATATAATTATATCACATATAATATATATCACATTATTAAATCAACACTTGATCTAATAATCCGGTTATATCATATATGACCGACTAATATCAATAATCTGAATATCACATTATCAAATCAACACTTGATTCGATAATCCGGTTATATCACATACAACTTAACCGACATCAGATAATTGCCAGATTACAATACGGTATCACATACACGTATTTAATCAGGCCCACGCACATATCACATATGTGCCCTACTTAGTTTCGCTCGAACCAGGAAACTTCTGTGTGGTACTCTAAAGACTCGTCAATACGCCAGCAGTAGGTGATGATCACATCAATCACCTACAAGCCGTCAACGATACTAGCTGGACGTAATGGCTACCCGAGTATTGGGCGATATGAAGATCAACAAGCAAGCTCGTCCATACTCTCCATGAAGCCTATCAGTAACACTATCGTACAGTCCGGCCTTTTCGTCTGATATGTCGCATATCATGTCTAGGGGTAGTAAATGTCAGACCCCAGTAACGTGATAAGTCATGGCGATGTATGGCTTATAACAGTTGGAGAAACTACTGATAACACTTATCAGTAAATCTCATGAGAAGCCTTGGCCAGGGACTTCCAGTTATAACCAATCGAGCATAGCGCAACATCAACCCCCAATACCGGGAGAGACGAAACCCCTCCTATTGCTCATTGCCTCCATGTGACTCGGGACTGTACCCAAAATCCACCTGTTTGCATGACTCCTTTGAACCGTGGTAGGGAGGAAATCAAAGCACAGTGGGAGCCACACAAGACTCTATGACGATCTCGGGTCAACAGACTAACCTGTACCAGTGTCACTGGAGGACTGCTATCTGACGAGGTATACTACCAACTAGGAGTCATCGGCGAGTCCGTTCGGTGTACCCATTCTCTAATGTGCACCTGTGTACAATCTTTTATGTCACACACCAATGGTTGTGGGATCAACCATCGCCCTCTAAGGGAAAATAAACGTACACACTACTCTACTCTGGAATATCGATGCCCTAGTCTTGATATTCCCTCAACTAGGTAATGATTAAAAGATGTACTTTTGGACCACCCTAGAACCACTAGTATGATCTCATCATAGTCCTGGTAGTCAAGTACATATCATAAGGGCTTTATCAACATGCGAGAGCAAGAAAGTAAAGAATACCAGTCAACATGTTAAGATAAAGAGTAAGATGATAGGATACTATCATGTCGAGCAAGAAAGTCCTCTATATATATGTCCAAGCATCCACTATAATATACATCACATGTAAAAAAATGGCCTATAGGGCATACATATTCCTAACAATTTCCCACTTGAACTAAGGCATGTGTTTGTTAGTTATATGTATGCCCTAGAGGCCAGTATTGTACAGATGATGTACATTATATTGAATGCTTGGACATATATAGAGATGACTTTCTTACTCGATATGATAGTATGCTATCTGGTTGCCCTTTATCTTAACATGTATACTTGTCTCTTTAATACTGTCTTATAGTTACATGTTGGTAAAGCCCTTAGGATGTGTACTTGACTACCTGGACTATGATGCGGATCATACTAGTGGGGACATGGTAGTCCATAAGTACATCCTTCAAGGTCCCTAGTCGTAGGTGTATCGAGACGGGGCATCGATATACCAGTGTAGACTAGCGTATACGCTTCTCGACCCATGAGATGGGCGATGGATGATCCCATATCCATTGGTGTTTGACATCAAAGAGGGTATACGGGTGCTCAGTGGAGACTGGGTACACTGGACGGACTCGCCGAGAACTCCAAGATGGTATTATACCTCACGTCAGATGGCAGTTCTCAGGTGACACTTGTGCAGGTTAGTCTGTAGACCCGAGATCGTCATAGAGTCTTGTGTGATTCCCACTGTGCTTTGATTTCCACCTTACCACGTCCATGAGGGCATGCAAAACGGTGGTTTTTGGGTACAGTCCCGAGTCACATGGAGGCAATGAGCGATAGGAGGGGTTTCGTCTCTCCCGGTATTGGGGGTTGATGTTGCACTGTGCTCGATTGGCCGTAACAGGGAAGTCCCTGGCTAGGGCTGATTAGAGATTTACTGGTAAGTGTTACCAGTAGTTTCTCGACCCGTTATGAGCCTCACATCGGCACGACTTATCGGTTATTGGGGTCTGACGTTTACCACCCCTAGACTTGATATGCGACATATCAGACGAGGAGACCGGACTGCACGGGTATTGTTGCCGGTTGGCTCGACGGGAGTTGTAGCAGGTTCGCTTGTTTTTTTCTGATCGCTCAATACCCGGGTGGCCATTACGTTTAGCTGACCGCTTGCGGTTTGGGGGTGCTTGATATGATCATCACCCACTGCCGGCGTATTGACGACTCTTAGAGTCCCACAAAGGAGTTACCTAGTCCAGGCGAAACGTTGTGGGGCGCGTATGTGATATGCACATGGGCCCGGTTAAGATGCGAGTATGAGATACCGTATATTAATCGGGCGGCTTGCTTTTTGTTGGGTCGTATGTGATATGGCCAGATTGATAAATCAAGTGTTGATTTATCATTTAACAATTAGATTCTCACTAGAAATCCTTTCTTGTATTTTTGGATGTATGCATGCATGTATGCATTCTTTCTTGATTCATGCACATATGGATGTGCATGCACACATACATACATACATCATCCTTCATGGTTGCATATACATGGAAAATCATGGCAATATAAGACTCACACCATGATTTTATTTATATGTGTTATTATTTCATTTGTTTTAAAACAAAAGAAAAAGAAAAGGATAATTCATGGATGAGTTCTACACTCTTCTTGACCTAACCATGCTCACCTACCTTCTAACCATGAGTTAATCTTTTCTTTTATGTTTTTAACTCAAGTGAAATAATATCCATATGATTTAACCATGGTTTGAGATGAGAAGAGATAAATATATATACATATATTTTCATTTTCTTTTTAAGGGTTAATCTTTTCTCTCTTGTTCAAAAAAAACCATCATCTTCTTCCTCCTTCTTCTTTTGCTCTCTAGATTTTTATAGTGAGCAAAATACTCATCAAGTTAGGTTTTTGAAGTGAGAAAAGCCACCACAACATCATTCTACACAAGTCTTGCCCACTTGTTTAGAGTGTTAGCTTCATTTTATTCTCTTGATAAAGTGAAGTTGCAAGCTTGGACAAAGCGGACTCCGGGTGGATCATCATGGACCTAGAGGAGATCAAGCGGACTTTTTCCAAACCCCAAGTGGCCGAGGAGTCTAGCGTAGGGAGCTACAAAGGTTGTACTCTCAAAACCCTAGCTTTTCTTACTTGTGATGAAGTGTTGTTTTAGAAACCTTAATTTTTTTGGGAATGATTCTTTGTATGCTTACTTAGCACCCTAAATTTTTAATCTTTGGTACATGTGATGCTTCGAAACCCTTCATGAGGTGCTAGGTAAACCTAACATTAGTATCAGAGCCGACCTAGAACATTAGGCGACACTTTTACGAAGTAAAAACTCCGATCGAACGAAAATACGGATTTTCGGGACCCTCTCTGGACATTTTTTCAAAACCGCTGTTTTTCAGAATTAAAAATATGTAAAAATTACAGCAGGAAAATATAAGCACTACTGTGAAATACGAGGACATGAACAATTATTTTCGCCGTGGAAGCGCGGCCAAAGCTTGCTTGGGCCGCGGTTCCGCGGCCGTACAGATGGGTCAGCGCATACTTTTTGCACAGTAATACTTATAACTGCTTGGTGATATTTTTGGGTATTTTTAATCTGTTCTTAGTGTTACATGTTCTAGAGTCGGTGATTCGTTCGGAATTTTGATTTCGTGTTTCTTTCCGGGTAATTTAGAAAGTGTTGAATTGTTCGAACGAGTATCATTTACTCACTCTTTCACGGGGTTTAAATCTTTCGGAAATACGTGCAAGTTTGTTTGTGGTGGACCCTCTAGAATACAACAAACCTTAACTCGATTATGTGACCGTCTTGAACTGCCTTTTGAACCTTAGGGTTTGGGGCAGTACGGCGTGCCACATGTGAGGCGTTGGCTTGACCCTTCTACGGCTGGACCGCTACTACTGTGTCACACTCCGGATTTTTGAACTCCGCTCAAGTGTTGAGCTTTAGGGAATTTTGAGTATTTGATCATTCATTCAAAAACTTTAATACCGTCTATTTATCTGGAATGTGATGCAATGTGTGGAATTCATATAACTAGACATGAAATACGAAGTATGTGATATTTCGCATTTACGATGTCTAAAGAGAATGTGGATTCCAGATATTGCAGTTTTACACTTTTTTTTCTGTGACCGTAAGTGTAGTATGTCGATATCGCCGGTTTCATTGATATACATCAACGACAATTGGGGTACGCATACTTACTTACGTTGATGATATATGATATTATGTGTTGCTGAGATATGATGTGCAGGAATGTCGCAATTGAATAGCTGGGGGGTTTTATGGAAGATGAGAGTTTTATATTTTTATTCGTGTAAATTCAAATGTAATGTAATATTATTTTATTTGGGGCACTTCCGGGTTGAGGTCGATGCCGCCAGTGTTGTATATTATCTACTTTTCCGCATTAGGATGGACCCAAGGAGGGGAGCACAAGTGACCGGGTTTTGGGGTTCAGTGGGAGGCCATCTCGAGGAGTTGAGACCGGGTCTCCTAAACTCCAGAATTGGTAGGGTCACTTGCCGCTCTCGTAGGGGACCAGGGTGTGGGCTTGGCTATTCATCGCGACTATGGAATCCGTATTTTCTTTTGTTGGCTAAATACTAAATACGGACGTCCTAGTATATCCCACATTCTATCTATGTTTATGCTGAGATATCTGTGATGTGATCATTAGATATGTTCTGTGATAAATACAGTATATAGTATATATGATATATTATATAGGCGTTACTTATGTTTTACACCCACGCTAGCCCTGCCCTGCTCTGCCATTAGTTACCTAACCTAACAGTGCACGAGGGGACATCGAGGCGATTGCGGATGGCATAAGTGTACGTCGTATTTATCTGTGATGTTTAGGTGACTTAAATGATGGGACTTCATTGATGTGATTAATGAAAGAAAAGAAACCTAAAAGATGTTGTAGAATCAAATTTCAAATAAAAAGGGTAGCTACAGCTTTGCTTTGCATAGCGGTATATATGATATACCCTACACCTTATTCGATGGGGAAAGAGCCGAGATCCCTTCACCGGGAGTGACCTCTTTAGCAAAACTGGCAGATGCTACAACACTCGGTTTGACTTTTGACTGCTTTTGGAGTTTTGCTTTGCACAGTGATATATATGATATATCCCGCACCTTATTCCATAAGGAAAGAGCCGAGATCCCTTCACCGGGAGTGACCTCTTTAGCAAAACTAATAAAAGCCTCAAAATCACTCCATTTCAAAATTCACTTGATTCTACAACGATATCAAGTTCATTACGCAATAGGTTTTCAGAAAAACATGTCGTAGCCCTCCGTCATTTCAGATAAGAACTGTTTAGTATTCGTGCTGCGTTTGTTGGCCATTGTTAAGGCGTAGTGTACGGTAGCTAAATGGTGCTTATCTACTTATGCATATGATGCAGATTGTTTTGGGGTAGTCGTACGACCTTGTTGGCCTTTGTCAAGGGTCGTGCGGGTAGGTTTGATTCAATCAAGAAATGACGGGTTGAACTTGACTAACATCCTATGATTTGTTGGCCTTTGTCAAGGTCATAGGGGTTAGGGGAAAAATATTATCGGGAATTTCAAGTGTTGAAATTTGCAATGAGATTGCATACCTTCTATGAGATAGTTGGATCCTGATACCCACTGCGAGTAATTGTTACTTCTGGGAGAGTTTTACACAGGACAATTAGCCGATCAAGTGGGTGTCTAGAAAGGTGTCAACGGGGTTAAGCCTCTGGGAAAACGAGGTTTACTTTAATTAGGTCCGTGCGAAAGCACGGGGAACCTCCCTCAAAGTACCGACACTGGCCTGGCTGAAAGATCGGCGAAGTTGTTGGGTGTAATTAATCCCGGCTAGTCTTTCCTTTTAGGGTTTGAAGGAAGATTTGATAAAAACAGTGGGAGCCATCCTGATTAGATAAGATAATGACCAATCTGATCTTGCAAGAGCATACGCTAAAGTGTTTTCTTCTCTCTCTCTCCAGGTAACAACCATGTCATGCCTTAAACAAGATAATAAAATGGATGTATTGACTGAACCCGCATGTTATACTGTGCTGGGGATCGTTGGTTCCGTTCTATCTCATAAGAGTTATAGGACTGAACAGAACATAGGGGAATACCAGGATTCCCATGCCACCCGAATGAAGAAAGTACATGATGATGCATTTTCTTCGGGTGTGTTCGTTACAGAGAACTGTTTCTCCATTTGCCCTACGTCCTGGGTATTAGATATCGGGTCAGGATCCCATATATGTAATCAGTTACATGGGCTTAAGAAAGGTAGAGAACTTGGAGAAGGTGATAAAGACATAAGGGTTGGAAATGGTGCAATTGTTGCAGCTAAAACCATCGGGGAATATCACCTTGTATTGCCAACTGGTAATACATTGATTCTGTACGAATGCTATTACATGCCGAACCTGATATGCAACATTATATCGGTTTCTTTGTTGAGTAAAGAGGGATATAATTTTGTATTATAGGATAATGTTATGAACATTTTCCGTAACTAAAAGTTGGTTGGATCAGGTACGTTGTGCAATGGCATTTATGTTCTAAATCAATCAACGGTTCTGAGTATAACAAACACACACAAGAGGAAGAGTTCAGAACTGAATGAATCCTTCTTGTGGCATTGTAGACTGGGTCACATCAATGAGACACGACTAGCTAAGTTGCATAAGGATGGATATTTGAATCCGTTTGAATTTTCATCTTATGACACTTGCCAGTCATGTCTCAAAGGCAAGATGACCAAAACTCCGTTTACGGGACACGGAGAAAGAGTTACAGAACTATTGTGACTACTGCATGGTGATGTATGCGGTCCAATGTCTACACATGCCAGGAATGGTTCTGCGTACTTCATTACATTCACTGACGATCTCTCTAGAATCGGATATGTGTTCCTGATGAAACACAAATCAGAAGCTTTTGAGAAATTTAGAGAATATAAACAAGAAGTCGAGAACCAAACCGGAAAAAGTATTAAAATCCTTTGATCTGATCGAGGAGGTGAATACTTGAGCAATGAATTCCTGGACTTCATAAAAGAGAATAGGATTCTCTCTCAGCTGACTCCTCCATATACACCACAGCACAATGGTGTATCTGAACGGAGGAACCGCACCCTATTAGATATGGTGCGCTCTATGATGAGCACAGCTGAGTTACCTATTTCCTTCTGCGGGTATGCGCTGGAAACTGCGGCATACCTATTGAATCAAGTTCCATCTAAATCTGTACCTACCACACCATATGAGATATGGAGTGGGAAGAGACCACGTCTTAAATATATTAAGATATAGGGTTGTCCGGCCTATGTTAAAACGCAAAATCCGGACAAACTCGAGGCACGGTCAGTTCTATGCAAGTTTGTGGGATATCCCAAACATTCACATGGATATCTTTTCTACCATACCGAGGAACAAAAAGTGTTTGTTTCTCGACATGCCACCTTTTTAGAAAAGGAATTTCTTACAAAAGAAATTAGTGGCGACCAGGTAGAACTGGAAGAAATTCCGGCTACACAAACTAAAACTGAAGATTTAGTGGAACCAGAGGATTCAGTAGCTCCCAACGAACCTCAGCCTCTCCGCCGATCTAGTAGGGTTCCTCGCCAACCTGAGAGATACTACGGTTTTCTCATGGATGGTGGGAGCGGGGATTGCATCATGGAGGATGATGACCCAACTAGCTTCGAGCAGGCCATCACGAGTGGGGACTCAGTGAAATGGCTGGATGTAATGCGGTCCGAGATGGAATCCATGTACATCAACAAAGTATGGACTTTGGAAGTTGCTCCTGTAGGGGTAAAACCCTTTGGGAGCAAGTGGATCTTCAAGAAAAAACTTGGTGTAGATGGGTGTTCCTATCAGATTTTTGCATTTTTATACCGCCTAATTTTTATCACATTGTTTATCGGTAGGTACTCTTGAGCCGTGTTTGCTAGTCAATTGCAGGATACAGGTTCTCGGCTCTAAACGGTGAAATTCATAGAAAAACACGACAAAACCCGTGTTCCAGCCAACCACAGATAAAACACGGGTCTCCGCTCTCTATCCGTATGTTGCCGGACACCAGTTTAAAAGATAAAATGGCAAATCAATGTCATTTTCATGCACAAGGCTCAATGGCAACACAAGATCCAAGAAATCTACGCAGAGCTTGAGGAAATCATGGCAAAAGATCCACATCAAATCACCTTTTGACTTTCTGAAATTCTAGACAACTTGTGGAGAGATTCTGAGAAACAAAGTGTACCAAACTGATCCAAACATCAACACTAAGAAGCACAAAAAATACGAGGATCCAACTCCACTAAAGTGCCGCGGTTCCGCGGCATAAGCATGCTTAGGCCGCGGAACCGCGGCCGTACGGCCTCCTCAGTTGACGAAACTTCATGGTTATTTTGGTCTTTTTATGAAGAGGCAGATTGTTGCCCTAGATTTCCAGTTCCCTGCCTATAAATAGTCCAGAACTTGCCAAAGCTAAGTGTACTTAATCTTGTATTTTAGGTTTTAGAATACTTGTTGTTCTTCTTCCTCTTCTCATCTCTTCTCCATTAAAAACTTGTAGTGAGCTTTTGTGAGTGAAGAATGATGAATAAAGAAGTTCTTTTTGTTATTATACTTGTCTTGCTCTTGTTATGTTAATTGCTTGTAATCTTCAATTGATACTTTAGTTGCTGTTATTTATTGTTGTTTCTTTCTTATTCACTTTTCCTTTATCTTTAAACAACCATGATGCTTACGTTCGATCCTTGCCAAGGTGAGGTCGCAAATAGCTAGTTGTTATCTTCTAATCTCCTTCTTTCTATCTTCCTCCTTTGTTTTATTTTTCGTTCTTCTTGTAATGGGTGAGTAGTTTCCATACTTGTTAGGGTAGGATAATGGAAGTTTGAGAGAAGGAAATCTCTCTCACTCTTTCTTTGCCCAACATCTTAAATCGAACTCCCGTTAATTGAACCACAATCCGCTCCCGACGGCACCCTATCCTACATGATAGCGGTGATTCCGTAGTGAGACCGGTTGTGGTTGAATTAACCGGAGGTTAAGGCTAAGAGCCAAGAACGGACGGACAAGCACCAAAAGGAAGAACATATGCGTTGGAAAGCCTAGCTTATACTCGCAAGTTCCTTCCTAGTCGTGCTAATCCCCGTTGTTGCCGATTACCGTAACACCGATATTAAGAGTGGCAACGAAAGAAGTGAGCGACTCCTAACTCAAACTAACCTAATCCTAACCCTAATAAGCTCGCTTTACATATCATTTTAACACTTAGTTAATCACAAACAAATCTGGACTTTTGGACTTAACTCGTTAAAGCACATAGAAAAAGATTCCCATCTCCCTGCGGACGAACCGTACTCAACCGGCTAGCTACAAGCGAAACCGTTTTGATTGCGGTAATTAACTAAACTTGAACACGCAAAAACTCTACCAATCAAATGGCGTCGTTGCCGGGGAGACGGTAGTTTATTTCTTTGTGTAATTTTGGGTTAATTTGAGAATATAAATATAACCGAAAAACAAAACAAAAATATACATTGTAAAAAATCATTTTGTTATTTTTGATTAGTTTTTGTGCAAGTGTGCAGGATAAAAAGACGGTCGAGTTCAGTGCCAAAGACGTGGGAAGTTAGACCCACATCTCGCGGTTACACCGCGTTTGATCCAAACGGAACCAACGGGCTACTGTAAGATTCTGGAGCAATTCCAATGAGCAAATTAATATTCAAGGGCTCCAGAAGAGAAGAGGACATCCCATACAGCAAACCTAAGAAATCCAGAGGCCCAATTCCATTATATTGCCGTGGAACCGCGGCATAAGCAAGCTTAGACCGCGGAACCGCGGCCGTTTGGAGCCTTCAGGGTGCCAAAACTTCTGTGAGTGTTTTTCTTCTCTCCCCCACTCCTCTGAACTCCACTAAACTGTGTTTTCTGCAGCATTCTTTGCGCAAATTCTTTTCCCCCTTCCAATAAATTGTTCTTCTGCAGGATTCTTTGTGCCGCGCTAAAAAATAAAAATTGATTGCAGTTGATTTGTTACTGCTTTGCATTTATTAATACGGACTTTAAGGGGCTTGAAACCAATTCAGATTGTGTGGGGATTTCATCACCCTTCCCAGGACCCCAGAAATCACAAAAAGCATATGCATTGACCATTGTTAATTAAAAAATACTAGACTCAGCCCTAAGGACTTCGCGCTCAATAGGACAGAGGACTAGTTACAGGCATCGGCCGTTTATCTTATCCTGACTTTTGCGGTGTCTAGGCAAGTGTGTCTAAGGAAAGTGGTTACTTAATTAGGACCACTACTTATGTAGTGGGGAGCCTCCCACTTACCTGGCACTTACCTGGCCGCAATTGTTGGAGAAGAGGCGGTTTGAGGTCCTATTTCTAGCCCTTTGGAACAGTTAGGAGCTGTCTAGCTAACCTAGGTGACCCTAGATCTACGTGTGATTGTGCATATCTTGTTTGTGATTGCTTGAAGCCGTAAGTCCGTACATTTTCTGTAAAGCTCTTTCTAAAAAAAAAAGAAAAAAATCAAAAAAATTTTTATAAAAACTTGCCCTTTGTCGCCAGAATCCATTTTTCACCCACCACCCATCGTATTTCTCCATTGACGTTTTCTTACCCTCACCTTCTCCGCTTTGACTACACTAAACTCGTTTAGTGTATGTCCGCTTGGACTCGGGACACTAGCGCCCGCCTAGTCCGCGTTACGTTAGTCGCTACCGACTACGCGATCGACTCAGACGTCGAAACTCCGTCCACGCCTCTTTCACCCTTACCTTTGCCGGCCAACACCGACATTGACCGGAATTCTGTTCATACATCTTCACCTTCACCATCACCAACCTCTTCTTCCGCGATGTCAGGATTTAATCCAAACATCTCTTTGACTACCCCAGGATTGGCTCCACCCCCTATGGAGGCAACTAACCCACCACCACCGCCTGTTGTAGCGCCGCGGCGAATCGCGCTCCAGGATCGTTTCTATCCCACCCGTTCTGCACTTCCTACCTGTCTTTCTCTTCCACCGGCCAATGGGGATAACTTTGAAATTAAGCCCCACTTCATCAACATACTTCCGCGATTTCATGGGCTTGAATCTGAAGATGCATATATCTTCATCAATAAATTCCAAAATGTTTATGCCATGATGAAAACCACCCAGCTGTCGGACGATGCTATACGGCTACGGGTCATTCCATTCACTTTATGCGATCTTGCTGAAAAATGGCTGTATAGCACCGCTTCCCACTCCATAACCAGTTGGGACGAGGTTGTAAAAGCGTTTCTCAAGAAATTTTATCCGAATCATAAAACTGCAAGGATCCGTAACGAAATCAACCAATTCTCTCAGCTTCCTTCTGAACCCTTCTGGAATTGCTTTGACTGGTATAAAGACCTTCTTGTTCAGTGTCCTCACCATGGTATCGAGAGATGGCAACTTTGCCAAACCTTATACGAGGGCCTGAACCCAGCAACCAAGCAGTTGTTGGAAACCATTTGTCAGGGCCACTTCCTATCGAAATCTGACGAGGAAGCGTGGCAATTCTTCGACGACCTTGCGGAGCAAACGCTACAATGGGAGAGCACCAGACCGACTTCTTCTTCTTCTACCTCCACTTCTACCGGTCAGTATAGGATAGGAATTCACCAACTTGATGTCTCTATTGCGATGAAAGCTGAAATGGCTGCAATAACGAGAAAGCTTGAAGCGATAGAGAGCAAATTTTCTTCTCCTGCTCCTGCCCCTGTTCTTCTCCTTCGTACCATTTGCGCTTGTTGTTCCGATCCTTCTCACTTAACCGAATAGTGTCCTTACAATCCACCATCTCAAGGACAGGATCAGGTTAATGCTGCATTTCAGCAAAGACCGAGGAATGATCCATACTCTTCCACCTATAATCCCGGTTGGAGGAACCACCCCAATTTCGCCTGGAATCAGAATCAGAATCAATTCCAAGGCAACAATTTCCAGAGGCCACCTCCTCCGCAACAACAAGCGCAACAACAAACTCAACATCAGTTTCAGCAGTCCTTCCAACCCCAACCTTTTCAAAATCAGACGAACAACTTTGCACCAAACAATTCTTTTCCATAAAACAACTTTGTTCCGTCAAACAACGATAAGGTTTCCTCGCTAGAACGAAGTCTGGAGACGTTCGTTAAACAATCGACACAATCCACCGCCAACATCCAGTCGTCTATTCAGTCTTTGGTGCAACACACTGCTGCACACGGGCAAAGCATCAAGACCATCGAAGCCCAGATTGCACAGCTGAATGCGGCGTTAAGGGAGCGAGAAAAGGGGAAGCTTCCATCTCAACCACTCCCAAATCCCGATCACCCACATAATGTACATGTTGCTCTTGAACAACAGAACCATAATGTGAGTGCTGTGACTACATTAAGATCGGGAAGGATGCTGCAAATCAACATTGGCACACGGATCGACGATGACACCCCGGCCGCTTCTTCTTCTTCTTCTTCTTCTTCTTCGTCTTCTGAGCCTATTCTCCATTCATCTAAAGGCTCTTCTTCTTCTTCTTCTTCTGCTCTGAACGGACCCACTTCTCACTCCACAAAAACACCAGCTCTGGGATCCGTTCCAGCTCCACAATCTCCTCCACAAGCATTGGACTCAACCAATTTTAAAAACGTACCATTTCCAAACCGGTTGAGATCCAATAAACAAAATCCACAAATGGAGAAGATTCTGGAGTTATTTAAGCAGGTTAACATTAACATTCCTCTTTTAGATGCTGTCCAACAAGTCCCGTCCTACGCGAAAATCTTAAAGGACTTGTGCACGAAAAAGAGGAAGTCTCACGTACCCAAGAAAGTTTTCTTGGCTAGTGCTGTGAGTGATTCTCTTACCCAATCTTTACCACAAAAATGGAAGGACCCTGGCTGTCCTACGATTTCTATTACCATTGGGGACAAGAACATCAACCGCGCACTATTAGATCTTGGTGCCAGTGTTAACCTCCTTTCGTACTCAGTATATGAGCAACTAGGTGTAGGAGAGCTGAAACCCACACACTTTACTCTCCAAATGGCCAACCAATCGATCACCCATCCTAGGTGTGAGCTAGAGGATGTGTTAATCAAAGTCGGGGACTTCATATTCCCCGTTGACTTCATTGTATTAGACACACAGCCTGTAGCTAACCCCCGGAATCAAATTCCGGTGATACTCGGTCGCCCATACTTGCAACCTCAAATGCTGTGATCAATTGTCGAAATGGTTCGATGAACCTATCTTTTGGAAACATGACAATTGATCTCAACATTTTTAGGTTCGGGAATCAACCCTCCGAACCTAATGCTCATATATTAGACATTTGCTCAATCCAAGAGGTCACCCCTGAAGAGTGTGAATTCGAGGAGTTTTTGTTCGATCACGATAACCTTAACGCCACTAGTGCGTTCCTCTTCGAACCTGCTGCTGTTTCTGCGCCCGACAACGACTACGAGTGTTTCACGTTCTCGAACGATCTTAGCCGCTCATAACCCGAGTTTGAATCCTTCGAATTTCCGGATGAGTTACCTGAACCATCCAACTCGGTCGCTTACACTCGTTTTGAACCTTTGCTGGAATCTTTTAAGTTCGAGAACTTTTCACCAATCTTGCCTTCAATCGTTTCACCTCCAACGCTCGAACTCAAGCCTTTGCCGTCTCACCTTAAGTACGCTTACTTGGGTGAGAACAAGACCCTCCCTGTCATCATCTCGGCTTCTCTAGCTCCAGAGCAAGAGAAAGCCCTTCTTGCGGTCTTGCACAGCAATAGGAAAGCTTTTGGCTGGTCCATGGCTGACATCAAGGGGATTAGTCCCCTGATCATTGAACATCACATTCATCTGATGGATGATGCCAAACCAGCCAGAGATCCACAAAGGCGGCTCAACCCAGTCATGAAGGAGGCTGTGAAGAAGGAGATCGTAAAATGTATGGATAGTGGTATCATTTACCCTATCTCTGATAGCCAGTGGGTTAGCCCCATTCACGTTGTCCCTAAGAAATCAGGCATAACGGTCATCACTAATGAGGCGAACGAGTTAATCCCTACTCGCACCCAAACTGGGTGGCGAGTATGCATCGATTACAGAAAACTCAACGCCGCAACGCGGAAGGACCACTTTCCGCTACCTTTCGTTGACCAAATGCTTGAACGATTGGCCGGACACGAGTACTACTGCTTTCTTGATGGCTACTCCGGCTATAATCAGATTCCCATCGCCGAAAAAGACCAGGACAAGACCACATTCACTTGTCCTTTCAACACGTTTGCATATCGTCGCATGCCCTTTGGGTTATGCAATGCGCCCGCTACCTTCCAGTGCTGTATGATGGGAATCTTCTCAGACATGGTGGAAAAATTTCTGGAGATCTTCATGGACGATTTCTCCATCTTCGGCGATTCCTTCAACGAGTGTTTGCTGCATCTTGACGCTGTCCTTACCCGATGTAAGGACAAGAACCTCACTTTGAATTGGGTGAAGTGCCACTTCATGGTGCGCGAAGGTATTGTCTTAGGACATATCATTTCGCAAAACGGCATAGAGGTTGACAAAGCGAAGATTGAGGTCATTTCCAATCTCCCTCCTCCCAGATACGTCCGAGACATCCGAGCCTTCCTTGGCCATTCCGGTTTCTATAGACGGTTCATCAAGGACTTTAGCAAGATTGTTAGGCCCTTGACTCTTCTACTGGCCAACACGCCATTCGACTTCAACTCGAGCTGTGTGACTGCGTTCGAGTCATTAAAAAGCTCACTCATTTCTGCTCCCGTTCTTTCTTCACCTGACTGGACGCACCCATTTGAGATTATGTGCGATGCATCCGACTTTGCCATTGGTGCTGTCCTTGGACAACACATCAACAAGATGCCGCACGTAATCTATTATGCTAGCCGAACCCTGAACGACGCCCAACTTAATTATACAACAACTGAGAAGGAATTCTTAGCTTTTGTATTTGCTTTAAAAAAGTTCAGGCCCTACCTCATCGGCTCTCCAGTCATTGTCTACACAGACCATTCTGCTCTGCGCCATCTTTTTGCGAAGAAAGATGCAAAATCTCGGCTAATACGTTGGATCCTCTTGCTTTAAGAGTTTGACCTTGTCATTAAGGACAAAAGAGGATGTGAAAACGTAGTCGCCGACCATCTCTCACGACTTCCTTCTTCGCCGACGCCTCAACTTCCGATCAACGACGTTTTCCCGGATGAACAGCTCTTGACAGTATCTTGCGAACCCTGGTTCGCAGGTATTGTGAACTATTTGGCCACAGGGCTACTACTGACTGAATGGTCAAGTCAGGACAGACTTCGATTCTTATCACAAGAAAAACACTTTTACTGGGACAAACCCTATCTGTTCAAGTACTGTCATGACCAGATTATTCGTCGGTGTGTCCCTGATGAGGAATTCAAGAGTGTGCTGTCGTTTTGCTACGATCAAGCATGTGGCGGGCATTTGGCCCCAGAAAGACAGCTGAGAAGATCTTGCAATGTTGTTTCTACTGGCCACAACTCTTCAAAGACGCTCATGACTATTGCAAGACTTGCTGCTTGTGCCAACACTTGGGCCGGATATCCTGGAGGAACGAGATGCCGCTCCAACCAATCTTGGTTGTGGAGATTTTCGACGTTTGGGGGATAGATTTCATGGGGCCGTTTCCCAGCTCTTTCGGGAACTTATACATCCTTCTCACTGTTGATTACGTCTCTAAATGGGTCGAGGCTGTGCCCAGCCGGACTAACGACAACAAGGTTGTCGTTAGATTTGTTAAAGAAAATATCTTCTCCCGTTTTGGGCACCCCGGAGCGATCATTAGCGACAATGGAACTCATTTCTGCAATAAGTCTTTCAAGGCCTTGATGCGGAAATATTCCATTAATCATAAGCTATCCATGCCCTACCACCCCCAAACCTGTGGGCAGGCCGAAATTTCAAATCGGCAAATCAAGCAGATACTGGAGAAAACGGTTTCCAAGAACCGTAAGGATTGGTCGCTGAAACTCACTGATGCCCTTTGGGCATTTCGAACCGCTTATCAGACCGATCTTGGCATGTCTCCCTATCGTCTTGTGTATGGAAAGGCTTGCCACCTACCTGTTGAAATAAAGCATCGCGCATTTTGGGCGATAAAAGACCTGAATCTGTCTCTCGAAGATGCGGGCAGCCATCGGAAGCTGCAATTGAACGAATTGAGCGAGCTTAGGGATGAGGCTTACAACAACGCGGATGTCGTTAAGAACCGAAAGAAGGTGTTTCACGATAAACACCTTTTGCGTAAAACTTTCGTACCTGGTCAACAGGTACTACTTTACGACACCCGGCTACACTTCCATCCAGGAAAGCTCAGATCTCGCTGGAAAGGGCCGTATTTTGTGCAGAATGTGTATCCGCAGGGCGCTGTGGATTTGGAGAATCCAAAGGACGGTTCACTTTTCAAAGTGAACGGACACCGACTAAAATCGTACCTTAGCGCCGAACCAACAGCGGAGCTCCTGGTCTTACAGGAGCCGGTTTACCCTGCATAATCTTCCTCCGCCTACCACCAAACTTCGGTTATCCAGCCAAGAACAGTGGACACTGTTCCAAATAAGTTTGGGGGTATGTATATACATTTTTGTATTTATTTGTGGATATTCTTTTCCTTTTTCTTTACTCCTTAAAAACATAAAAAAAAATTGTGTATATCTAACCGACAATTTTGACCCTTCAAATGATCTCTTCATGCGATGACAGTGAGGACACTGTCCAGTTTATGTTTGGGGGTACGCTCGGTACTCATTTCTAACCTTCGCATTCATATGTATATTTTGCATCTGCATTTTAAAATCCATAAAGTCCATAAAAATCTGAAAATTTTCTTAAAACATAAAAACTTTTCTGTCAAGTTAGCTAGTGTGAGGACTCTGATTCAATATTTCAACGATTTTGTTTGATAAAATAAGAATAACTAAATCTTATGTTTAGATTTTGAAAACCTGAAAGATAACTCTCCTCTGAAATTAACTATAGCTGATATACGTCTTTACATCACACTACACGTGTCGTGAGTTTTGGAAATTAGATGACAAGTCTTTTATGTCTAAAAACTTTTAAAATAGATAAATGATTTTCTGAGAATCAAATAGGTTTGTTCTGAAATAAGTAATACCAAGAATAGTTTATGAAGTAAAGTGAATATGAAGGAATGTTATTGATGCCTTAATTGGAACTAATTCTGAAAAATAACCCATATGGAACTTGATTGGAATGATTACACACCGAACCCACTAAACACGTCTTTTATCCAAAAAATAATTGAACTGCCGGTTATATCTCCGTTCGTATTGAATCATCATGATTTTCACGCCAAATTGTCTTTTGTTTTTGGACCTAGGTAACTTGAGTAATTAAGTCCGCTGGGGTGTTTCTACACCTAATGCCCTAAAGCCAACTGGTTTGGGTGCATTGGCCTAAAGCTCGTTAAGAAGCCTAGAAAGTCCAGATTAAAACAAAGTCAAGCAAGTGTTCTCTCCGAGTAAAAATTCCTAACGGTTCTTTGTGTGAGAATAATCTTGATAAAAGACATGCTTTTATAAAAAAAAATTTAGCGGAGATATGAAGGTTTTTATGATAAAGACTATTGCACGTTCACAGAGGTGTGTATGAAATGAAAACAAGAAAAATGTGGAGTGAAAAATAAGACCTAGTTTCCTGTTAAGGAAGATAGAAATTCTGAAGTTGAAACCTTACTGGAAAACGAAACTTGAAAAATGCTTAACTCTTTATAAAACTTATGTGATCCTTTCAAAATTCTTATCTGGGCTTTATTGTGTGACATGATGACTTTATTCGACCCTTCTGGAACTTAACGACACTATTTGAACTACACGTAAAGACATATAGAATCTTAAGTTAAATAAGAAGGGAGATGTGAAAAATAAAGGTTCGATAGTCTAGACTTAGGATAATAGAATTGTTATTTTCTGAAACAAAACTTTAAGGTTTGAATCATAGTTATTTTGCAAAACTAGCTTGACCGGATTTTGTGGGTAGTATCCGCTGAAAACCCTCAGGAGACAACACTCATCCTAATAGGGACACCTAGAGGTTTAACGGCTTGTTGTACATGCTCAGTGCAATCGCGTTCCCTGCGAAAGTGAGGTTAGGAAATTTTTTGTGAATAAATTGGCTTTGCTCGGGAAGAGCAATTGATAAGTTTGGGGGTATTTGTTCATATCAGATTTTTGCATTTTTATACCGCCTAATTTTTATCACATTGTTTATCGGTAGGTACTCTTGAGCGGTGTTTGCTAGTCAATTGCAGGATACAGGTTCTCGGCTCTAAACGGTGAAATTCATAGAAAAATACGACAAAACCCGGGTTCCTGCCAACCACAGATAAAACACGGGTCTCCGCTCTCTATCCGTATGTTGCCGCACACCAGCTTAAAAGACAAAATGGCAAATCAATGTCATTTTCATGCACAAGGCTCAATGGCAACACAAGATCCAAGAAATCAACGCGGAGCTCGAGGAAATTATGGCAAAAGATCCACATCAAATCACCTTTTGACTTGCTGAAATTCTGGACAACTTGTAGAGAGATTCTGAGAAACAAAGTGTACCAAACTGATCTAAACATCAACACTAAGAAGCACAAAAAATACGAGGATCCAACTCTACTAAAGTGCCGCGGTTCCGCGGCATAAGCATGCTTAGGCCGCGGAACCGCGGCCGTACGGCCTCCTCAGTTGACGAAACTTCAGGGTTATTTTTGTCCTTTTTTTAAGAGGCAGATTGGTGCCCTAGATTTCCATTTCCCTGCCTATAAATAGTCCAGAACTTGCCAAAGCCAAGTGTGCTTAATCTTGTATTTTAGATTTTAGAATATTTGTTGTTCTTCTTCCTCTTCTCATCTCTTCTCCATTAAAAACTTGTACTGAGCTTTTGTGAGTGAAGAATGATGAATAAAGAAGTTCTTTTTGTTATTATACTTGTCTTGCTCTTGTTATGTTAATTGCTTGTATTCTTCAATTGATAATTTAGTTGTTGTTATTTATTGTTGTTTCTTTCTTATTCTCTTTTCCTTTATCCTTAAACAACCATGATGCTTACGTTCGATCGTTGCCAAGGTGAGGTCGCAAATAGCTAGTTGTTATCTTCTAATCTCCTTCTTTCTATCTTCCTCCTTTGTTTTATTTTTCGTTCTTCTTGTAATGGGTGAGTAGTTTCCATACTTGTTAGGGTAGGATAAGGGAAGTTTGAGAGAAGGAAATCTCTCTCACTTTTTCCTTACCCAACATCTTAAATCGAACTCCCGTTAATTGAACCACAATCCGCTCCCTACGGCACCCTATCCTACATGATAGCTCCGTAGTGAGACCGGTTGTGGTTGAATTAACCGGAGGTTAAGGCTAAGACCCAAGAATGTACGGACAAGCACCAAAAGGAAGAACTTATGTGTTGGAAAGCCTAGCTTATACTCTCAAGTTCATTCCTAGTCGTGCTAATCCCCGTTGTTGCCGATTACCGTAACACCGATATTAAGAGTGGCAACGAAAGAAGTGAGCGACTCCTAACTCAAACTAACCTAATCCTAACCCTAACAAGCTCTCTTTACATATCATTTTAAAACTTAGTTAATCACAAACAAATCTGGACTTTTGGGCTTAACTCGTTAAAGCACATAGAAAAAGATTCTCATCTCCCTGCGGACGACCCGTACTCAACCGGCTAGCTACAAGCGAAACCGTTTTGATTGCGGTAATTAACTAAACTTGAACACGGAAAAACTCTACCAATCAATGGGAAAGTGGAGACTTTCAAAGCTAGACTTGTTGCAATGGGTTTTCGTCAAAGACCAGGTGTGGACTATGACGAAACCTTTTCTCCAGTGGCTATGCTTAAATCCATCCGGATCATGCTTGCCATCGCCGCATATCATGATTACGAAATCTGGCAAATGGATGTTAAGACCGCCTTTCTAAACGATGATTTAGAAGAGTGCGTGTACATGACTCAGCCAGAGGGCTTCGTAGATAGTGGGAGCAGCGGGAAGGTGTGCAAACTGCTTAAATCCATTTATGGATTAAAGCAAGCATCGCGGAGCTGGAACATCTACTTTGACGTCGTTATCAAAGAGTTTGATTTCATCAAAAACGTAGATGAACCTTATATCTACATGAAGGTGGCAGAGAGTATGGTTGTCTTCCTCGTATTGTACGTGGACGACATACTCTTGATAGGAAATGACATTCCTATGCTGCAATCGGTCAAGCTCTTCTTATCACAAAGATTCTCAATGAAAGATCTTGGTGATGCCTCCTGCATATTGGGAATAAGGATCTATAGAGATAGATCCAAACGGATATTGGGATTGTCCCAATCCAGGTACATTGACACCATACTAAAGAGGTTTAGTATGGAAGAATCCAAGCGTGGGAACTTACCTACGATCTCTGGAGTCACTCTCTCCAAAGAGATGTCTCCCAAGACTGATTTGGAGAGAGCTCGCATGCAAGGGATACCCTATGCTTTGGCTGGAGGTTCTATCATGTACACGATGCTATGTACCAGACCCGATGTAGCATACTCACTATGTGTAGTGAGCAGGTATCAAGCTGATCCTGGAGAGAGTCACTGGACAGCTGTGAAGAGCATTCTCAAGTACTTGCGAAGGACTAAAGAGATGCTCTTGGTGTATGGTAACAGAGAACTCCAAGTGCAGTCTTTTACCGATTCGAGCTTCCAGAGTGATAAGGACAACTCTAAGTCGCAGTTGGGATTTGACTTTACCCTTTACGGAGGGGCGGTTAGCTGGAAGAGTTCCAAGCAGGAAACCGTAGCAGACTCGACGATGGAGGCTGAATACATCGTTGCCAACGATGCTGCCAAAAAGGCTGTCTGGATCAAGAAGTTCATTACTGAACTTAGAGTGGTTCCATCCATTGAGCATCCAATACCTTTGTATTGTGATAACAATGGAGCGGTGGCTTTGGCCAAGGAACCCAGGTCACATCAGCGAGCCAGGCACATTCTGAGGCGGTATCACATAATCTGGGAGATAGTTGATCGCCGGGAGATCGAGGTCAGGAGGGTGGACACGAAGAATAACACAGCAGATCCACTCACGAAGGCCATTCCCCAGATACAGTTTGAGAGACTTTTCGGGATGCTCGGTATGCGAAACTACAGCAGCTGGCCCTAGTGCAAGTGGGAGATTGTTAGTTATATGTATGCCCTAGAGGCCAGTATTGTACAAATGATGTATATTATATTGGATGCTTGGACATATATAGAGATGACTTTCTTGCTCGATATGATAGTATGCTATCTGGTTGCCCTTTATCTTAACATGTATACTTGTCTCTTTAATACTGTCTTATAATTACATGTTAGTAAAGCCCTTAAGATGTGTACTTGACTACCTGGACTATGATGCGGATCATACTAGTGGGGACATGGTAGTCCATAAGTACATCCTTCAAGGTCCCTAGTCGTAGGTTTATCGAGACGGGGCATCGATATACCAGTGTAGACTAGCATATACGATTCTCGACCTATGAGATAGGCGATGGGTGCTCCCATATCCATTGGTGTTTGACATCAGAGAGGGTATACGGGTGCTCAGTAGAGACTGGGTACACTGGACGGACTCGCCGAGAACTCCCAGATGGTATTATACTTCTCGTCGTCAGATGGCAGTTCTCAGGTGACACTTGTGCAGGTTAGTCTGTAGACCCGAGATCGTCATAGAGTCTTGTGTGATTCCCACTGTGCTTTGATTTCCACCTTACCACGTCCATGAGGGCGTGCAAAACGGTGGTTTTTGGGTACAGTCCCGAGTCACATGGAGGCAATGAGCGATAGGAGGGGTTTCGTCTCTCCCGGTATTGGGGGTTGTTGTTGCACTGAGCTCGATTGGCCGTAACAGGGAAGTCCCTGGCCAGGGCTGATTAGAGATTTACTGGTAAGTGTTGCCAGTAGTTTCTCGACCCGTTATGAGCCTCACATCGGCACGACTTATCGGTTATTGAGGTCTGACGTTTACTACCCCTAGACTTGATATGCGACATATCAGACGAGGAGACCGAACTGCACGGGTAGTGTTGCCGGTTGGCTCGACGGGAGTTGTAGCAGGTTCGCTTGTTTTCTTCTGATCGCTCAATACCCGGGTGGCCGTTACGTTTAGCTGACCGCTTGCGGCTTGGGGGTGCTTGATATGATCATCACCCACTGCCGGCGTATTGACGAGTCTTAGAGTCCCACAAAGGAGTTACCTAGTCCAGGCGAAACGTTGTGGAGCGTGTATGCGATATGCGCATGGGCCCGGTTAAGATATGAGTATGAGATACCGTATTTTAATCGGGCGGCTTGCTTTTGGTTGGGTCGTATGTGATATGGCCGGATTGATAAATCAAGTGTTGATTTATCATTTAACCATTAGATTCTCACTAGAAATCCTTTCTTGTATTTTTGGATGTATGCATGCATGTATGCATTCTTTCTTGATTCATGCACATATGGATGTGCATGCACACATACATACATACATCATCCTTCATGGTTGCATATACATGGAAAATGATGGCAATATAAGACTCACACCAAGATTTTATTTATATGTGTTATTATTTCATTTGTTTTAAAACAAAGGAAAAAGAAAAGGATAATTCATGGATGAGTTCTACACTCTTCTTGACCTAACCATGCTCACCTACCTTCTAACCATGAGTTAATCTTTTCTTTTATGTTTTAACTCAAGTGAAATAATATCCATATGATTTAACCATGGTTTGAGATGAGAAGAGATAAATATATATACATATATTTTCATTTTCTTTTTAAGGGTTAATCTTTTCTCTCTTGTTCAAAAAAAACCATCATCTTCTTCCTCCTTCTTCTTTTGCTCTCTAGATTTTTATAGTGAGAAAAATACTCATCAAGTTAGGTTTTTGAAGTGAGAAAAGACACCACAACATCATTCTACACAAGTCTTGCCCACTTGTTTAGAGTGTTAGCTTCATTCTATTCTCTTGATAAAGTGAAGTTGCAAGCTTGGACAAAGCGGACTCCGGGTAGATCATCGTGGACCTAGAGGAGATCAAGCGGACTTTTTCCAAACCCCAAGTGGCCGAGGAGTCTAGCGTAGGGAGCTACAAAGGTTGTACTCTCAAAACCCTAGCTTTTCTTACTTGTGATGAAGTGTTGTTTTAGAAACCCTAATTTTTCTAGGAATGATTCTTTGTATGCTTACTTAGCACCCTAAATTTTTAATATTTGGTACATGTGATGCTTCCAAACCCTTCATGAGGTGCTAGGTAAACCCAACAGTGTTATAGTATCTCATACCCAACATCCCAAAAAGTCTATCTAACTGTTTCTGGGGGAGGGCCATCGTGTGCGGATCCGTTACGTTGTCCTTCGTGTCAACTCTCCTGACCTCGATCTCTCGGCGATCTACTATCTCCCTGATCATGTGATATCGCCTCAGAATATGTTTAGATCTCTGATGGGACCTGGGTTCCTTGGCCAAAGCCACCTGTCACGACCCAAATATGGCACGTGACCAGCACTTAAATCACATGACATCTAAAGACGTCAATGCGGTTCAAGTAAGCCAAAACCCGGAATCTAAACCCTTTTTAAAATATTGGAGGTGAGTTTAAAATAGTCGTCAGATGGAATCGGTTTAAATAACATTTAAATTTAACTAAGTATGTTTGAAAAGCATCTATGACGTTTTGAAAATTTGACAGCACCTCCTTAAAACAATTTTTCATAAAAACCCGAACAATTACAACAGTAAAATAGCATCCCAACGGGAACTAGCTTTCCCGTCCAAACGACAGAGCAACCAAACAAACCATATCAGAAGTCGACTCTAAAGAGAGCGACCTCACAATATCTAAGTCTCGCTTCAAAGTCTACAATATACCATTTCTAAGTTGATGGAGTTTCACTAGATACAAGAACATATGAATAATCAAGTGTGAGTACGATACAATAGTAATCCACTTACCAATCAATCACCGAAAAGAATGTGTGCCAAGCCGCTGATAATCCAAGCGGTAAAACCTGCAAGAAACTATGGCACAATGGGGATGAGTTGCCAACTCAGTGAATAGAAGCACAACTAAAGGTAGAAATCGAAATGCACGACGATACCTAGGTCATAAGTATAGTGCTACCATAATCTGTACTAATATAACATGATATGCGTATGTATCATAATGCAACACTAACTGTCATAATACTATTGGCTGCTGGTGAACGAAAGATCGCGTCAAGCAAAATGGTCTGGTGCTAAATCATGTGAGAAAGGTCAAGAAGGTAATTGTAAAGTATCATCACAAGGAATACGGTATGAAAACTCAATAATCTGGGCTGAAGTGCCAAATTAAAGGCAACGAAACTAACTCGCTTATAGGATCTCGAAAGGACCTACAATCCTGGGACAAGCTTCCCAGAATCCAACACGTCATTCATTGGAAAAATCCGCAGGAACACATGGTTTGCCACTGCGCACTTAAGTCTACGACCAACACGATCGGTATAAGACCACTGTTTGTACAGGGCTACTCTCATCCTGACCTGAATCAACTGGTTCATCTCCGAAGTCTCTAGATAAAGCTGGGGACCAAAATCCTACTTACGCAGAGTCAGAAAACAACAGACTGGTGATCGACACGACCTAACACCTAAACCTAAAGGTTGCCAATTGGAGTGTCTCCTGATAACAGCTATCGAAGGAGAACCCTAACGATGGCGAGTGACGATCCCCAACTGCTGACAACAATAACACAAACGCACAACATAACAAGAACAACTGAGGGAACTAAGTATAACCGGACGAAAAGAATCCGAATGGGGACAACATAACAAGAACTGCTGAAAACAAACCATGATAATTAGTCCGTCTTCCTATAGTTTATTCTAGGTCAAATTAGTAAGATGAGGATACTGGTTATGTTAATTTCTATCTAAACTACAACAGATTTGTAACACCTTAAAATGTGTTTTGTGGCTAATTATATTTTAATAAATGGTTTTTAATAAAAAGTTTACCAAATTGGGTTTTAATTGTTTTATCCTATTTAATAAATATTTTATTAGATTTTTCCTAGGCTTGCACACACTTGTGCATGTTAACTAGGGTGTTAATTTGGGGTTTAACAATTTCTTAACCTATTTTTATAAATTTGTTTAAGTGTTTTGGGTTTTAAGTGTGCATGGTTGTTAAAAATAAAAAAGGTTTTAAATTGATTTGATTAATAGGTTGAATGTTGACCTTGAGAGAGAGAGAAAGCATGGGCTACATGGTGAGCCATGCCTCATTTATGAGGAGAGAGAGAGGGAGGGTCTTGGCTTTGTTTCTCTCATTCTCCTATCATTTTCTCTTTCTCTCATACTCTCCCACACACACACACACACACTCACCATCAGCAGCAACATGCAACTCAGTAGCAGCAGCAGCGAACATCAGCAGCACGCAGCATCAGCATAGTAGCAGCAGCATCTGGCAACAGCAACAGCAGCCCCAGCAGCAGTAGCAACCCCTCATCTCCTCCATATACTTCTTCTCCTGCTTCTTAGGATCCTATAGGGTATATTTCCTTAACCCAATATCATGGTTTGCTTAAGTTGTGTGTAATTTAGAATCGGTTTGTGTTAAATAGTTAGTTTTGTCCTAAAATGGTGAATTATGTGGAATGTTGGTAAAGTGATAATTGTGTTAGTTAACCTAGCCTATTTTAGTGTTGTTAGGGTTACCTTAACTTGGAAATTACCCAGATTTCACTAAAATACCATAGGGTTTGTGTTTTGTGCAAAATTGGTGTTTTTAGGCGATATAATGGCATTCTGTGATCTGCTATTGACTCGGACCCTCCAGAACAAAATTAGCCGTTAGTTGTGTTAACTTCTGTCAGCGATTCTTTTGTTACGCGACATTTATTCAGTTGTGTGCCAATCGGATAAGAGATAGAGATTCGTCCGTCGTTTCGATCCTTCTAGAGAAGTCGGATTTGACGTTCTCCAGGGCACGGACTGGTTAGCTACGTGCTAGGCGTCTGTGGACTACCGTTAGGAAAACAGTTAGGTTTTGTTTTCCCCGGCAGGTCAGTTCTTGTTGTGCAGGTGGATAGTTGTGCCGCTTCTCACAGCTTGAATTCAGCCTTTTTCGCTAGTCAGCTACTGAGGAGATGTCGTGGATTCTTAGCGTTCATTCGTGATACCGTAGCCACAGTTGGTTTGTTGGACCGGTGTTCCTTACGTGCGAGAGTTTTTCTGACGTTGTTCCGGATGAGCCGGCGAAGCTTGGGAGCTAAAGAATCAGCTGCAGAGTTGTTTGTTGGGGAGTTTTGTGTGTCTGAGTGTTTCGCTTTTGGAAGCTCCTATATCTATTCGTTAAGGAGAAAGACGGAAGTTTAAGGTTGTGTATCGACGGATCGTTAATTGAACCGGCTTACGATACGGATGGGTATCCTTTACCTCGCATTGAAGATTTCTTCGATCAGCTCCAGAGTGCGAGACATTTTCTAAGCTTGATGGGATCGGGTCATCATTATTGTGGGTTTGGAATGATGGCGTTCCGAAGACTGCCTTATGCGTGCTACGGGCTTTGTGTGTTTTGGTGAGTCATTGGATTCACTGATGTCCTAGCAGCATTCGTAGATATGATGAACCAGATTTCTTCAGGCCGTTCCTCGACCAGTTATTGTTGTGTTATTACGACATTCTGGTCTATTTAATGTGTCTTTAGGAACAGGAGTAGCACTTGAGGATTTGTTATAAAGATACTGGGAGGGCACCGGTGGTTTGCTAGATTCTCGGAGTGTTTCTTCAGGCTTGTTTGTGTTGACTCCTAGGTCTTGTAGTGAAGGGAGACGGTTTTGTATGGTTCCGAGGGAGTTCGTGGCCGTGCAGCTTAGGTCCAGACTTGTGTGCAGGACGGAGGTCCGCAGAGTTTTGGGCTTAGCAGGTTCTTACCACCGTTTCGTGCAGGATTACTAGAGTAGTGCTGCACCGTCGACTAAATTGACCGGAAGGGAGGTTCCTTTCTTTGGGCTGAGGCATGTGTGCGGAGTTTTTAGCAGTTGAAGATTCTGTTAACAACTGCATCAGTTCTTCCATTGCTTTCTGGTTTGGGCGACCTTGTTGTTTAACTGTAATTTTTCTTGAGTGGGCTCGAGTGTGTACTGAGGTGACACTATAGAGTTATCGCTTTTGCTTCCCTACATTTGGAGGAAGTACGAGGAGGATATTCCACTCATGATCTGGAGATAGCCGCGGTGGTTTTGCGTTGGAGATTTGGAGACACTACTTGTTCGAGAGTCGTGTCAGATTTTCACGGACCACCAGAGCTTAATGTACATCTTCCTGCAGCGGATTTTGATTGTTGTGATAGTCTTCTGCAGATTTACAGTTCTTGTGCGATCGTCGAGTACAGCTTAAGTTCGTCTCAACGGAGGGGACAACTTGCTCATGTCCACGCCCGACCACTTTTCTTAAATCGCTTTCACGATACACTGCCTGCCGATGCTCGTTCGTCAGAGATACTTGAGCATACTCGGCTGGGTAATGATTCGGAGTCCGTGATTTGTGACAATGGTGTGCTAAGTTAGGGACGCGTTTGTGTACCTGATATCATTGGGTAGAGGCGTGCAATCCTAGAGCAGGAAAATCTGTCAACTCCCTATATTCATTAAAGTTTCACCAATATTGATGTGACTTGTGAGATAGTTACGGGTGGACAGGGATGCAAAGAGAAGTTTTATGGTTCATTTCAAGGTGTCTTTCTTTTGTGTGCTTGGGTCGAGCATCTGAGGCCGGCTAGAGAGTTGCAACCTTTTTCCGTTCCGAAGTAGGAGTGGGAGCAGATCTTCATGAATTTCGTTATGGTGTCTACCCAGGGTTACTCAGGGTGTGACTCCATTCGGATTCTTGTCGTCCGGTTATACTTAGTCCTCTCAGTTGTTCTTGTTATGTTGTGCGTTTGTGTTATTGTTGTCAGCAGTTGGGGATCGTCACTCTCCATCGTTAGGGTTCTCTTTCGATAGCTGTTATCAGGAGACACTCTAATTGGCAACCTTTAGGTTTAGGGGTTAGGTCGTGTCGATCACCAGTCTGTTGTTTTCTGACTCTGCGTAAATAGGATTTTGGTCCCCAGCTTTGTCTAGAGACTTCGGAGATGAACCAGTTGATTCAGGTCAGGATGAGAGTAGCCCTGTACAAACAGTGGTCTTATACCGATCGTGTTGGTCGTAGACATAAGTGCGCAGTGGCAAACCATGTGTTCCTGTGGATTTTTCCAATGAATGACGTGTTGGATTCTGGGAAGCTTGTCCCAGGATTGTAGGTCCTTTCGAGATCCTATAAGCGAGTTAGTTTCGTTGCCTTTAATTTGGTACTTCCGCCCAGATTATTGAGTTTTCATACCGTATTCCTTGTGATGATACTTTACAATTACCTTCTTGACCTTTCTCACATGATTTAGCACCAGACCATTTAGCTTGACGCGATCTTTCGTTCACCAGCAGCCAATAGTATTAATGGCTCGGCAGGTGGAGGAACATCGGTCAAGGGTCTTGCCATTTGTGAAGGGTTTTTCATGGACGTAGCCGTATAGTGAGATAATCACTTGGGAGGCTGCGAGCGATATTTGAGAGTTGTAATCTTCTCTTTGAAGGTACGCGTAACAGTATATTTTTAAATTCGAGGACGAATTTCTTTTAAGGGGGGAAGATTGTAACACCTTAGAATGTGTTTTGTGGTTAATTAAATTTTAATAAATGGTTTTTAATAAAATGTTTACCAAATTGGGTTTTAATTGTTTTATCAAATTTAAAGAATATTTTATTAGATTTTTCCTAGGCTTGCACACACTTGTGGATGTTAACTAGGGTGTTAATTTGGGGTTTAACCATTTCTTAATCTAGTTTTATAAATTTGTTTAATTGTTTTGGGTTTTAAGTGTGCATGGTTGTTAAAAATAAAAAGGGTTTTAAATTGATTTGATTAATGGGTTGAATGTTGACCTTGAGAGAGAGAGAAAGCATGGGCTACATGGTGAGCCATGCCTTATTTATGAGGAGAGAGAGAGGGGGGGTCTTGGCTTTGTTTCTCTCATTCTCCTCCTCTCATACTCTCCCACACACACATACACACTCACCATCAGCAGTAGCAAGCAACTCCAAAAGCAGCAGCAGCAGAACATCAGCAGCAAGCAACATCAGCATAGCAGCAGCATCTGGCAACAGCAACAGGAGCCCCAGCAGCAGTAGCAACCCCTCATCTCCTCCATATACTTCTCCTGCTTCTTAGGATCGTATAGGGTATATTTGTAAGTCCATATTGCGACCCCCGGTGCTTACGGGGAGGCGGAAACGGTATAAAAAAACAAATTTTTATCGCAAGAGGCAACATGGACTACACTAGGTCGGGATCGTGTCTAAACTAAACTAGCAAATACGCTAAAAGGAGTTAGCTACTATGGAAGATGGTTATACCTAAACTTGAACTCCTTCTTCTTTAAACCTTGTAGAGGTTGATGGTTCTCTTCTTGTCGCCTTCCTCCGTCGAAGATGGATCCACCTCGAAGGTTCGACCTTTGGGCTCTTCCTCGATCTTTGAGTGAACTAGGGTTTCCGGCTTGCTAAACCTTCATCCTAGAATGAGTAGAGAGTGATTAGGGTTTGCTTTTCCTTTCAAGGTGATGGATTCTCAACACATGAGAAGGGGTCACCTTGAGCTTGAGGAAGAAGAAGATGAAGAGAGGAGAGAGAGAGGTTATGATAGAATGAGCTTTCTTTTTCTCTCTTGCAACCATAAAGCAAAAGAAAAGAATTATCTAAATGATAATAATTGAAAATAAGAATAGTTGATGGTTATTTTTGGAATGACCACTATCATGCTTCTTTAAATGAAGTGTAAGCACGAATCAAGGAAGATCTTTCAAAGCATGATGGTGGTCAATGGTCAACAAGTCAACCAAGGTCAATAAGTCAACAAAAATCAACCATAACATAATTCTCATTTAATTACTATTATTAATAGACAATTCAAAAATCCATTAGGGTTTGGAAAAAGATAACTGTTAACTGTGCATACGCACCCGTTCCGAAACCCTAATGAAAAACCTCATTCTCCGCCTCAAGCAACTGTGCATACACACCTGCATTCTCGTTCCGAGGAACAAGAATACCAAGATATAAAAGCAACCCTAAAACATAAACCAGTATCTGGCTCAAACCAGAGCCTGCCAGTATAATCCGTCCGGACTCCAAACGCGCACAAGTGCGCGGATGAGAACGAACCTTGTCGCAAAACCATACGACCTCTACTCTGTTTTGCCCAGAGGCGAATACCCTCTGTGTGGGACTCTAAAGACTCGGCACTACGCTGGCAGTGGGTTTAACCACAGACCGCAAGCGGCACTAGCTGTGCGTAACGGTCCCCAGGTAGATGCCGACAAGAAGGCTGACGAGGTGAAACCCCATCTGTACTCCTACTGAGTCTGAATGTGACATTCTCCGTACAGTCCGGTCTGTTCGTCTGATACATCGCATGGCGGGCCTAGGGGGCGGTAAACGTCAGTCCCCTAATAGCGGTACAAGTCGTGTCGGAGTGAAGCCCAAAACACCCTGAGATAACACTGGAAGCCTACCAGTATATCTCGCTTGCCCTGGCCAGGGACTACTCGTGTAATGGCTCTCCTAGACACAGCGCGATGTCAACCCCCAATACCGGGAGAGACGAATCCTATCTAACTGTCACTGCCTCCAAGTGCTTCGGGACTGCACCCAACCACTACCTGTTTGCACGACTCCTTTGAGCCGTGGTAGGGTAGTGATCAAAATGCAGTGGGAACACACTCGAGGCGAAGTGCCAGTGTCAAGTCAGCGGACTAAGCTGTACTCATGTCACCTGGGAACTGATAACTGACGATAGGTATAATACCAACCTTTCAGTTCCCGACGAGTCCTGTCCAGTGTACTCGTAACCCAACGAGCACCCGTATACTATCTCCAGTACGACGTACTGATGGCTGTGGGACAGACCATCTCCCACACTGGGATGAGAAGCGCATACGCTAGTCTACTTCGAAGTATCGATGCCCTGTCTCGATAGTCCTACGACTAGGGACCTGTATAAGGATGTGCCTATAGATTACCCAGCCCCTACTAGTGTGACTGCCATCACAACGCTGGTAATCAAGCAAAGATCCTAAGGGCTCCACTAATGCGTATGAGTGATATACTGAAATAAACACAAGTACACATTGAAGTAGAAACAAACCAAGTAGCATACTACTATATTGAGCAAGATTGTTTATACAAGGTGAATATCCCAAGCTTCCATTAAGTAATATACAAACTAGTATGATACAGTAATGGCCTCTAGGGCATATACACTAACAATCTCCCACTTGCACTAAGGCCATGTACTGGCGTATCGAAGACCTATCATCTCGATCAGCCGCTCGAACTGAGTCTGGGGTAGGGCCTTGGTGAATGGATCTGCAGTGTTCTCTTCTGAAGCAACCCTCCGAACCTCGATCTCCTTGCGATCCACGATCTCCCTGATCAGGTGATACCGCCTCAAGATGTGCCTGGATCTCTGATGGGACCTGGGTTCCTTCGCTAAAGCTATAGCCCCGTTGTTGTCGCAATACAGAGGTATTGGGTCAACAATGGACGGAACCACCTGAAGTTCTTTTAAGAACTTCCTTATCCAGACAGCTTCTTTTGCGGCATCAGATGCAGCAATGTATTCCGCTTCCATAGTTGAGTCTGCAACGGTTTCCTGTTTGGAGCTCTTCCAACATACCGCCCCTCCATTGAGGGTGAAGACAAAACCCGACATGGACTTGGAATCGTCCTTGTCACTCTGGAAGCTGGAGTCAGCAAAGGCCTCGATCTGGAGGTCTTTTCCGCCATACACCAAGAACATCTCCTTAGTCCTTCTCAGGTACTTGAGAATGTTCTTTACCGCTATCCAGTGTTTCTCCCCAGGGTTTGACTGATACCGGCTTACCACACTCAGTGCATAAGCTACATCCGGTCTGGTACACAACATCGCATACATTATAGAGCCTACCGTAGAAGCGTAGGGTATAATAGACATGCGATCCCTCTCCAAATCAGTCTTGGGAGACATCTCTTTAGAGAGGGTGATCCCGTGACAAGCCGGTAGGTTACCACGCTTGGAATCTTCCATACTGAATCTCTTCACTATGGTGTCGATGTACCTGGACTGAGAAAGTCCTAATATCCTCTTGGATCTATCACGATGGATCCGGATCCCCAGGATGTAAGAGGCATCACCCAGGTCTTTCATGGAGAACCTGTGTGACAAGAACCCCTTGACAGATTGTAGCATAGGAATGTCATTTCCTATTAAGAGAATGTCATCCACGTATAAAACGAGGAATACTACAGTTCTCGCTACAAATCTACTATAGATGCATGGTTCATCTGGATTTTTGATAAAGTCAAATTCCTTGACTGTCTCATCAAAACAGATGTTCCAACTCCGCGATGCCTGCTTTAGTCCATAGATGGACTTAAGCAACTTGCACACCTTTCCGCTGCTCCCACTCTGAATGAAACCCTCTGGCTGATCCATATAGACACACTCCTCTAAATTTCCATTTAGAAAAGCGGTTTTCACGTCCATCTGCCAAATCTCATAATCGTGGAAGGCAGCAATGGCAAGAAGGATCCGAATGGATTTCAGCATAGCCACTGGAGAAAAGGTTTCGTCATAGTCCAAGCCAGGTCTTTGACGGAAACCCTTTGCTACAAGTCTAGCTTTATAGGTCTCAACCTGTCCATCTACACCAATCTTCCTTTTGAAGATCCACTTGCATCCTACGGGTTTTACCCCGTCTGGAGCAATGTCCAACGTCCATACTTTGTTGGTGTACATGGACTCCATTTCGGTCCGCATTGCATCCAGCCATTTTACCGAGTCAACGCTCTGAACGGCCTGCTGGAAGCTAGTAGGCTCATCATAATCTATGATGCAATCCTCTCGATCCCCGTCTATGAGAAAACCGTAGTATCTCTCGGGCGGATGAGACTGCCTACTACTCCTGCGGAGCGGCATAGGAATGTCCTGTTCATTTGAACCCTCTGGTTCCATTAAGCTTTCAGTAGTAGTCTGTGGTTCTGGAATTTCTTCCAGTTCTACTGCGCTCCCACTTGTCTCTTTTTCTATGAACTGGTGTTCTAGAAAGTGGGCATGACGAGAAACAAGAACTTTTTGTTCCTCTTCGTAGTAGAAGAGATATCCCTTGGAATTCTTTGGATATCCCACAAACTTACACAGTACTGAGCGCGCCTCGAGCTTGTCCGCATGCTGCTTTTTAACATAAGCTGGACTTCCCCAAGTCTTAATGTGACTGAGATGGGGCCTCTTCCCACACCACATCTCATATGGTGTAGTAGGCACAGTTTTAGTAGGAACTCGGTTCAAAAGGTATGCAGCTGATTCTAGCGCATACCCCCAGAATGATCGCGGTAACTCAGCGCTACTCATCATGGACCGTACCATATCCAATAGGGTTCGGTTCCGTCTCTCCGATACACCGTTGTGTTGCGGAGTGTATGGAGGAGTAAGCTGAGAGAGAATTCCGTTCTCTTTTAAATAATTCAGGAACTCGGCACTCAAGTATTCTCCACCTCGATCCGATCTTAGAATCTTGATACTTTTGCCGGTCTGTTTCTCTACTTCATTCTTATATTCCTGGAACTTTTCAAAGGCTTCGGACTTATGTTTCATCAAGAAGACATAACCGTACCTTGAGAAATCATCCGTAAAAGTAATGAAGTAAGAGTAACCGCTTCGTGCATGTGTAGACATTGGACCGCACACGTCGCTGTGTACGAGCCCCAAGAGCTCGCTCGCTCTTACTCCGTGTCCAGTGAACGGAGTCTTTGTCATCTTTCCCATGAGACAAGATTCACAAGTGGCATAAGACTGATACTCGAACGGATCCAAGTATCCTTCTTTATGTAACTTAGTCAACCGTGTCTCATTGATGTGACCCAGTCTACAATGCCATAAGAAAGCCTGATTGATATCTGGAGACTTTCTTTTGTGTGTATTCTGGACATTGAAAATCTGTGGTTGGTTCAACACGTATATACCATTGCTCAGTGTACCTGACCCAATCAGAACTTGATTAAGGTGAATGTTTACAACATTACTTACAAACGCAAATTCATAACCTTCTTTAGAAACCAAAGATACAGAAATGATATTACAAGTTGCGTTGGGTACAAAAAAGCAATTACGCAAAACCAAAACATGCCCATCTGTCATTCCCAGGTGATAGTCCCCCACGGCTTTAGCATCCATGCTAGCTCCGTTCGCAACTCTGAGGGTCATGTCACCTTCCTTCAAAAACCTACGATTTCTCAACGCCTGCAATGAATTACAGATATGAGATCCTGATCCGGTATCCAATACCCAGGAAGTAGAGTTTATAGAAAGACAGTTTTCAATAACATACACACCTGAAGCTGAAGCCGCAACCTGCTTCAGTTCCTGTGTCTTGGCCTTCCAAGCCCTGCAATCTTTCTTCCAGTGTCCACTCTTGTGACAATAGAAGCATTCCTCTTTACCAACAAGCTTCCCCGCAATCTTTGTTGCCTTTTCCTTTCCCTTCGTACCCACTTTACTAACACCGCCTCTTGGTTTGGCGGGGGCTTTCCTCTTCTTTCCCTTGGCTTTCGCCTTGGACCTAGAAGAAGAAGATCCTCCTACAAACAAAGTGGATGTTTCCCTACCCTTCTGTAGGGTGCCCTCTGCGCTCCTCAGCAGGTTGAGGAGTTCTGAAAGTTCAACTTCCTTTTCTTGCAAGTTGAAATTCAGTATGAACTGGGCGTAAGTGGATGGAAGGGACTGGAGAATTATATCCGTATACAGTTCACTGTCCAACGTGGTCCCAAGTTCCACGAGCTCCTCAGTGTAGCCAATCATCTTAAGCACGTGGTCCGCTACCGATGATCCGACGGCCAACTTTGTCGAAAATAACTTCTTCGACACTTCGTATCTTGCGATACGAGACTGCTCTCCATACAGTTCTTTTGTATGAAGAAATATGGATTCCAAATCCATATTCTCGTGCCTCCTCTGATGGTCGTTGTCCATCGAGGCAAGTACGAGGCACCTGGCCTTCGCGCTGTCAATCTCCCAAGTCTTACGGATTTCCTTATCCGCGACGCTGGAGGTGGGACCTGGGACGGGGGGAGCTTTGGTGGTAAGAAGATACCCCAGCTTGTCGTAAGAGATTGCCAATTTGACATTCCTGAGCCAATCTTTGTAGTTTGGCCCTGTCAATATGTTTTTATCTAGAAGTAACTTAAGTCCAGTCATTTCGATTTGGTCGCTGCAGGGGGGAGAGAAGGAACACTTTAGCACGATGCTCTTGCAAGTTTAGAATGGTTTTTAATTTGTCTAAACAGGATGGCTCCCACTGTCTCTCGAATCCCTCCTCAAACCACAAAGGAAGAATTAGCCGGGATCAATCCCACCGTGCAATACTTGCTTAACCGTTCAGCCAGGCCAGTGTCGGTACTTCGAGGGAGGTTTTCCAACGCTTTCGCGAAGTTCCTTAATTAAATAACCTCTTTTCTCTGGGGGCGTAGCCCCGCTGACACCTTTCTAGGCACCTACTAGGTTTATAGCATTGATCGTCTAGTGAGAAATTTCCCGAGGAGTAGCATATACTCACAGTAGGATCGGGATCCAAATATCATCGCGTGACGAAACTGAAGGAATCCTACCAGAATCACTACACTCCAAATGGTATGCAAATCTAGCAAGTTTCAGTGCTTATGAAACTCCCGATGTGGATTTTTTCCCCATGCTCTTATGACCTTGACTTTGGCCAAAATATCATAAGTCACATGTCAAGTTCTGCCCATCACTATCCAGGTTAATTTGGATCCATCCGTACCTACCCTTGACTTTGGCCAAAATGGCAGCACGACTGTCCCAAACCAACGCATCTATCTATGCTACACATGAACACCCAATAGCTACCAATCACTTTGCCTTGACTTTGGCCAAAATACATAGCTTGAATACTACTGCCTATTCATGCGAAGCGACGGAGGGCTACGAATGGTTTTGGTAAAACCGTGAACGTAGTGAACTTGATATAATCGATGGAACGAGATAGTTTTTAGAAGGAGTGGCTCAAGCTCCGCATTTAAAAGTTAGTTTTGAAAAGAACCGAGTGGTTTTTCGAAAGTGTTCCAATGATTTTAACTTGGTTTATTATCTTGCATTAGTTCTTTTAATGCGTGATATTCTTGCATTAGTACTTTTAATGCGTCCCATCATTTAAATCCTACCATTGCAGAAAACAACCAAAATATGACGTACGCTTATGCCATTCGCATTCGCCACGGGGTCCCGTCATCACTCGTTAGGTTACTTAACTAACGACAGAGCGGGGGCTGGGCTAGCGCGGCTGTAAAACATAAGCAACGCCTAAATAGAAAGCAATGATAGACATTACAGATCACAGATGAATACATTGGATATACTAGCAATCCGCAATCCTTTCGAGCCTGAAACGAAAAGCGGATAACACGGTCGCGGTGAATAGCCAATACCCCACCCAAGACCCCTACGGGTGCGGCAAACTACCCGCCAAGTACCCGGCAGTTTGTGCACCCCTCCATGGGTCTATCCTAGGAGCAAAAACAGTAAAAAGAATTATACAATGACGGCTACAACCCCGACCCGGTTGTGCGGCCAAACAAATAATAATTATTACATCAATTTACATTTACAATGAATGAAAGAGAAACAAAAGCTCATCTCACATCCAACCCTGGCTATTCACCCGCGACAGTCCAACACATTCATATACACATTCCAGCACATTACAGATCATGTATAACCCCGACTAATCGACTTATAGCGATTAGCCAACGTTCAATACATGCAAACATCACAGATATAACCAATATAGCCAAAGTGCAGTGAAGTTCGGAAAAAAATACGGAATTATAGGACCCCAAAAGTGAATTTCAGTTCTGGAAAATCTGGGCACATATAATATATTTTAAAAATCCCAAAATCTCACCACAAGAACACTGCACGAAAAACGATGCAGAGAGGAAGCCAAACTGCGGCGCTTCCGCGGCGCATGCCTACCTCGTGCCGCGGAAGCGCGGCGGTTTAGTTGAATTGGTGCATCGTTTTTCTTGTGTGTTCAAACAAAACCCTGAGCCGAATTTACTAGTATAAAGTTTTCCATTTTGAGCAGAAAAAATTTCAACAGAAACTTAGGGTTTTGGTTTTTCCGGTTTTGCGATTTTTCGGTTCCGAACTTCGTTACACTTCACTACCAAGCTAGTTTAAGTTTAGTTAGGCTCTGATACCACTGTAAGTCCATATTGCGACCCCCGGTGCTTACGGGGAGGCGGAAACGGTATAAAAAACAAATTTTTATCGCAAGAGGCAACATGGACTACACTAGGTCGGGATCGTGTCTAAACTAAACTAGCAAATACGCTAAAAGGAGTTAGCTACTATGGAAGATGGTTATACCTAAACTTGAACTCCTTCTTCTTTAAACCTTGTAGAGGTTGATGGTTCTCTTCTTGTCGCCTTCCTCCGTCGAAGATGGATCCACCTCGAAGGTTCGACCTTTGGGCTCTTCCTCGATCTTTGAGTGAACTAGGGTTTCCGGCTTGCTAAACCTTCATCCTAGAATGAGTAGAGAGTGATTAGGGTTTGCTTTTCCTTTCAAGGTGATGGATTCTCAACACATGAGAAGGGGTCACCTTGAGCTTGAGGAAGAAGAAGATGAAGAGAGGAGAGAGAGAGGTTATGATAGAATGAGCTTTCTTTTTCTCTCTTGCAACCATAAAGCAAAAGAAAAGAATTATCTAAATGATAATAATTGAAAATAAGAATAGTTGATGGTTATTTTTGGAATGACCACTATCATGCTTCTTTAAATGAAGTGTAAGCATGAATCAAGGAAGATCTTTCAAAGCATGATGGTGGTCAATGGTCAACAAGTCAACCAAGGTCAATAAGTCAACAAAAATCAACCATAACATAATTCTCATTTAATTACTATTATTAATAGATAATTCAAAAATCCATTAGGGTTTGGAAAAAGATAACTGTCAACTGTGCATACGCACCCGTTCCGAAACCCTAATGAAAAACCTCATTCTCCGCCTCAAGCAACTGTGCATACACACCTGCATTCTCGTTCCGAGGAACAAGAATACCAAGATATAAAAGCAACTCTAAAACATAAACCAGTATCTGGCTCAAACCAGAGCCTGCCAGTATAATCCGTCCGGACTCCAAACGCGCACAAGTGCGCGGATGAGAACGAACCTTGTCGCAAAACCATGCGACCTCTACTGTGTTTTGCCCAGAGGCGAATACCCTCTGTGTGGGACTCTAAAGACTCGGCACTACGCTGGCAGTGGGTTTAACCACAGACCGCAAGCGGCACTAGCTGTGCGTAACGGTCCCCAGGTAGATGCCGACAAGAAGGCTGACGAGGTGAAACCCCATCTGTACTCCTACTGAGTCTGAATGTGACATTCTCCGTACAGTCCGGTCTGTTCGTCTGATACATCGCATGGCGGGCCTAGGGGGCGGTAAACGTCAGTCCCCTAATAGCGGTACAAGTCGTGTCGGAGTGAAGCCCAAAACACCCTGAGATAACACTGAAAGCCTACCAGTATATCTCGCTTGCCCTGGCCAGGGACTACTCGTGTAATGGCTCTCCTAGACACAGCGCGATGTCAACCCCCAATACCGGGAGAGACGAATCCTGTCTAACTGTCACTGCCTCCAAGTGCTTCGGGACTGCACCCAACCACTACCTGTTTGCACGACTCCTTTGAGCCGTGGTAGGGTAGTGATCAAAATGCAGTGGGAACACACTCGAGGCGAAGTGCCAGTGTCAAGTCAGCGGACTAAGCTGTACTCATGTCACCTGGGAACTGATAACTGACGATAGGTATAATACCAACCTTTCAGTTCCCGACGAGTCCTGTCCAGTGTACTCGTAACCCAACGAGCACCCGTATACTATCTCCAGTACGACGTACTGATGGCTGTGGGACAGACCATCTCCCACACTGGGATGAGAAGCGCATACGCTAGTCTACTCCGAAGTATCGATGCCCTGTCTCGATAGTCCTACGACTAGGGACCTGTATAAGGATGTGCCTATAGATTACCCAGCCCCCACTAGTGTGACTGCCATCACAACGCTGGTAATCAAGCAAAGATCCTAAGGGCTCCACTAATGCGTATGAGTGATATACTGAAATAAACACAAGTACACATTGAAGTAGAAACAAACCAAGTAGCATACTACTATATTGAGCAAGATTGTTTATACAAGGTGAATATCCCAAGCTTCCATTAAGTAATATACAAACTAGTATGATACAGTAATGGCCTCTAGGGTATATACACTAACAATATTTCCTTAACCCAATATCATTGTTTGCTTATGTTGTGTGTAGTTTAGCATCGGTTTGTGTTAAATAGTTAGTTTTGTGCTAAAATGGTGAATTATGTGGAATGTTGGTTAAGTGATGATTGTGTTAGTTAACCTAGCCTATTTTAGTGTTGTTAGGGTTACCTTAACTGGAAAATTCCCCAGATTTCGCTAAAATACCATAGGGTTTGTGTTTTGTGCAAAATCGGTGTTTTTAGGCGATATATTGGCATTATGTGATCTGTTATTGACCCGGACCCTCCAGAACAAAATTGAGGAAACTGGAGCATGTACACTAGGTATAGACACCACCACCAAAACGCGAGCCCCTCATTCCCAAAACTTGCAGCAGATTTAATCAATCTGGCCGCAAATTGCGGCCAGGAAATAGTGTTGGGACTTGGGGTTTTGGGTACTGTAGTCTGCTGTGATTTGTTGTGTTTTGGCATGTATAGTTTTATGAGATTTGACTTGTAGGAAAATCTGGGACAATATACCATATTTCTAGTTCGTTGTGTTTGCGTGATACGCGCGATACGTAAGTGGGTTCTGTGATCCAGCGTGTCGCGGCGTGTCGCGGTAGTTTTAGACGCGTACACATACGTTTTAGCGTATCGTGCATACGCGCGTTTAGTTCGCGACGCGAGTTTCTCGTTTGGGTTCGATATCGCGTTTTGCGGAATATTTGGCTTATATATGTATTCCTTGTCTCATTTTCAGGTTTGCAGGAGGGGACTACGGACACTGCTACAGGGGGAGCAGATGGTAGGATTCACCTAGCGTGGAGCGTAGGTGAGTAGATTTAACATCTACAGGGGAATCGCCCGCATGGCGTTATGCGTCTGAGCTAGGATTCTAATATTTGTTGCGTATTCTACGTCATTGTTAGAATTGCGCCTTACCCTATTTATTAGATATAATGGTACTGTGACTAGCAGCCGTATGACACTGCACATATTATTGACGGTTCATGTTGCACGATCACGGATTGTATGCTACACACACGCCGTCAATAATTGCCATGTCACACAGAAACCCCTTATAGATACTATATTGCTTGCCACACATGACATCTAGCTTGTCGGTATACCTATAGTGTATCATACCATTAGTGATAGGTACATATACACCTTGCAATACAGCTACAGGTATACCTTGCACATATTTTACTTATACCCAGGGGGGTATACGACATCTTTTACTTATAGGTAGACACCTATACTTAGCTGTACCTTATTGATTTCGCATACATCTGGTTTCAGCTACATATTCTCATTTATATGCTCGCATTTCAGATATATCGCATATATTTATTCCTGGATTTGCGCATTGTTTATTTGGATTTTTCATGATGTTTTCTGGATTTGGAAACCGCGGGAGTTCATGAAATTATGCATACATTGAAAAACCCGGTTTCCTTGATATGATATTTGCGCAGCCACCATGAGATTTGTCGGTTCTGATTATATACTCCATACGAGGTGTGGTTGCCGTATGAGGGTACATGGTGGGGCCCGGTATGGTTCCCCTCGGCAAGAAGATCGATGGATTTTGCCGATTGAGCCTGGAGGCGGGCTAGTACCTACCGGTGACAGTACCAATGACTCGGCGGGGATCATGGAGATACCGTTGGGAGTCATGCACGTATGCATACGTCGAAAGCCGAGGGTCAGAGCTAGGCACTCGTACTTTCGGGATAGCGTATGATACGTACCTATCAGTATTTCTGTGTCGATGCTTGGCACATTGTTTTCATGATATTTCCTTTAAACACCTTTGTATATATAATAGAGGATTTAGCCGTTGTTATGTATATCCTTACACCAATATTAGTGGAATGGGACGCTAATATATGTGTATTGACCCCATCATATTTATTTCTGCAAATATATACCTTTAGGATGTTAGAATTCTACTTAAGATTTGATTTGGGATATTAGGTGATTCATTGAGATTGGATATTGGACATACATATGGGATTACTAATTTGTACATTCGGGATATAGGATATTACTCGATATTGTACATTGAGGAGATGTGAGACTTATATGATGTGAGAGCCCAACTTGGGGGCTGATTTGAGGAATTGTGATTTGAGTGTCTTGATGGATTGTGATTCTACTACGATGACAGGATTCCGTGGGATGACATATTTCACTCCATACCTCATACCTTTTCACTTATGCACTGTTCCATGTATTAGGAGTACCTGTTAGTGTACCGTTCATGATTGTTGCATATCTACATTCTCATATCCCTATTGCATACTACTGTCATGTTATTACTGCTTCACATATTGATTGTACCTGCTGGTGTACATTCCATTATTCTGCATTCACATGACCTGTTATTACTGTAAATTGTATATCTTAGATTCATGATGTACGTACATTCCTGCGATTACCTGCATATGTTATCTACTATTCACGAGTTGGCAACTCACCCCCGTTGTGCCACAGGTGTTGCAGGGTGTTCCCCAGAGTAGTCGAGGCAGGCTATTCAGCTATTCATCTATCATCTTTTGCTACAGATACCGCATCGGCTCACAGTGTGCTATTTTGCTTAGGTGGGTTTTGATGGTTATCTGTATTTTGTATTGTACATTCGTTGTATCTTGTACTCTCCATCTACTATTATGTTGTTGACTTAGAGACTTGGTGAGGACGTTATTGTATATTAATTGTGGATTTGTTGTCTTTTATATATAGTTTCCTTCCTATTGTCTCTTATTTCTTCTCAACGGCGTCGTATATTTATGATGTGATTGTTTTCCGTCTTTGGGCTAGTTTTTACAAAAAGGGTGTTGCCAAAATTTTAAGGAAAGAAAGTGGGACTTTTAAAGAATTTGGGTTGTGATTTCAATATTTCAAAATACTTTTATTATCTTTTCCGTATTTTCATGGTTTAGATTTATGGGTTTGGCTTTCTTTTACCGCGTTACGTCTTTAGGCGTTGCGTAGTATAAGTGCCGTCACGTGCCAATTTCGGGTCGTGACAAGATTTTACACAGAGCCTATATTTATCAAAATACGATATTTCCGATATCCGATTTCTACATTTAAACATTTCAGAACTAGAATTCTATAGAGTTTACAGATTATACCTACAGAAGATTACTGAAATGGATTCCTCCAAGATGCATAAGCTTAAAGATCCTAGCTAGAGGGTTGTGGTAAAGATCCCTAGTACCTTGCTACTCTTTTGATATTAGGAACACATAGGAATTGGGTGTTAGTGATTGAAGAATTCGATAAGTGTTCAGTTTGAAGATGCTATGGAGTTCCTATGTGTGTGTGTGTTATGTAGAGAAAGCATGTGGTGGAGATTTAGAGGTGGTGGTGGCATGAGAGGAGTAGGAGGTGTAAGCATGAAAAGGGGTGGTATTTTCATGCAAGGATTAGGTGTGTGCATGAGGTGTACATTCAAGAAGGAGGTGTCTTCCTGATGTTAAGATACACCAAGGGTTTAAGTTAACCTTAACCAAGTCCTACCCCTTTTTACACATAAACCCTCACAAAACTCCAATTTCCATAATTAACTAAACTTTTCACAAAACCCCTTCATGACACTTCTTATAGTAAAAACAAACTATTTCTTTACTAATCTATTTTACCACCTTTTAAAAGACCTTTTTATTACAAACACAATAAAATAAATATTTTTGTTAAATAAATAAAATAATTCGTTATCTAAAATATTTCAAAATGTTACACCACCGCTCCATTGTTATCACAATACACAGGTATTGGATGCTCAATGTGTTGGCTATAGTGTCCTCAAGTCAATTATTGGATCACAGGCACGTGATTGCAATGATTGATGGAGGAGCTATACCGTTAGAACAGTATTACTCGAGATGATAGTATGATATCTGGTTTGTCTTTATTATCGTGTACATACTTCAGGTGACATTATAGGTCACTATTACATGTTGATAGAGCCCATAGGATTCTTGCTTGACTACCAGCAGTATGATGGCGATCATATACGTGAGAGTTGAGTGGTCTTTAAACACATCCTTAAAGTGTCCCTAGTCGTGGGAGTTTCGAGACTGGGCATCGATACTCCAAGAGTAGACTATTGTATACGGATCGAGACTTCGACGAGGGGCGGTGGCCGGTCTCATAAGCCATTGGTATTAGTTGGTTCACCTAAGATGTATACAGGTGCTCATTGGGTTATGAGTACACCGGACGGACTCGCCGGGAACATGCTAGTTGGTATTATACATATTGTCAGTTAGCAGTATCCAGGTGACATGTGTACAGGTTAGTCCATCGACTTGATATCGTCATTTGTCTCGTGTGAGTTCCCACTTTGCTTTGATTACTACCCTAAAACGGCTAAAAGGAATCATGCAAAAAGGTTTTAGTTGGGTACAATCCCGAGCCACATGGAGGCAGTGAGAGGATCGTCAGGGGATTCGTCTCTCCTGGTATTAGAGGTTGATGTCGCGGTGTGCACGGGTGGCCATCACCAGAAATCCTTGGCCGGGGTAGACAAGAATTACCGATCTAGTATAGGTAGTTTCTCTGTTGGTGATAGGTTTCATGCTGACACTAAATATCAAGTTATTAGGGTTCTGACTTTATCCACCCCCTAGAATCGATATGCGATACTCATATATGAATGGACCAGGCTGTACAGATATTGTCACTGTTAGTCTCAGTAGGGGTTTTAGAATGAGTTTGCTCGTCAGCCTCCATTTCACTCAATACCTGGGTAGCCGTTACGTATAGCTAGTGCCACTGACGTGCTTATGGTTAAACCCACTGCCAGCGTATTGACGAGTCTTTAGAGTCCCACACAGAGGGTTTCCCTGATTCTGGCGAAATGTTGTAGAGGCCGTATGGTTTTATGGCAGGGTTCGATCATATTCGTGCACTTATGCACGGATCATGATCGGACGGATAATACTACTGGTCTTTGGTTTAAGCCGGATCCTAGTATTATATTGTTGGATTACTTTCGTCTCGTTGTATTCGTATTCATTCGGAATATGGATGCAGGTATGTATATACGGATGAGGGGTATTCTTGTAATCCGTTACAAGATTACTTTTGAAGATGCCATTTCATTTCTTGGATTAAATATTTGGTTTAATGTTTATTATTTGTGGAAAATGTGAGCATGATTTTTGGCTTGGACTTTTGGTGTATGCACTTGTGAGTGCAAGTTTTGTTTTTGTGCATTGATTGTGGCATGTGGTGTTGTGTGAGATATTTGTGCAAGTGGTAGATATTATTGTGCTGGGATTTTCTTGGATTCCTTATCACAAATACCTCACACTCTAAGAAAAACAACAGACACTTTCTCGAGTTGTTTTTCTTAAGCCAAAACTCTTGAGCTCACATTTCTCTTCACCAATGGCTTCTTCAACCTCCATCCATACCCTCTCATGAGTTGAGAATCCATGGATGTTTTGAGACAAAGTATTCACACACTCTCTCTACTTCATTTTAGCTATCGAGCTTAGCAAACTAGATACCCGAGTTGCTTCGGTTTTGCGGCGGGAGCCCGTATTACTAATCCTCGATGTGGATCGTCTTCGACGAGGGAGATCGGAGATCGAACTTGATCGAGGAAGCCGCGAGGAGCTTGGGACAGAAGTTGAAGACCGAAGGACACGGATCGATCGATATAACCTCTCTAAACTCTTTTCATATAACCAGTATAGGGTTAAGGTTACAATCCGTCGATTAGGGTTCCGTTAGCGCCGGTTTTTTAATGTTTTTGCTCAACGTTTGGCAGCGGATTGATGGCCGGGGCGCTGTCGTAACCCAGCATTCTTGTGTTGTCTTGTGAGTTATAATTTCTGAGGTGGCCGGTTTTTCTTGGGAAATGGGATTTGATATTTTGGGTGTAGTCTAGTCTCTGGAATATTGGTTCAGTAGTGTTGCTTGTTTAGCCCAGTTTGGATATGGTTTTATCTAGTTGTTTGGGGCTATTCGGGGTTATTTCGAAGTCGATTTTTCTAACACTGTTTAAAGTTTACAGTACATGCATTACTATCGGTGACCGTGAATGTCATTAGAGCGGTACAACTTGTCTAATTGCTATAGTTCTTTTAGACGGGTTTACGAACGTGACATTCACGTTGATGTTCTGTGTTGTGCTGTGTTGTTGCAGATTCGTCGTGGTGGATAGGTTGGGTGCAATGTTAGTATAGTTTAGTTTCATTTATACATTTGATATCGCGGGCCAAGCGTCCGACATGTGGACTGCCGTCACTTCCTGTTTGTATATTATTTTTTTAGGGCACGACCGGGTTGAGGTCGATGTCACCATTGTACAAATTTTCTTTTCTGTACTAGAATTACCCCGCGATGGAGTGCACAGATAGCCGGGTACTGGAGGGAAATGGTCTCTCATCTCAAGGCGTTGAGACGGAGGGGGATCGTTATAGAATTGGCGGGCTATTCGCCACACTCGTAAGGGGTACAGGTTGACCCAAGGAAGGGTGCTCAAGTTACCGGATTCCATGAAGTGCCGGGTGGCCCATTCACTTTGATGAAGGGGGCTGCCTCACTTCTGGTTTTGGCGGTAACTTTCCGCGCTCGTAGGTGTTTAGGTTTTCATTGCACAGGCTATCCACACGACAAGAGGAACGTCGTGTTTCACTTGCGGCTCAAAGGAAACCCGGGGCTCCAAGGTTATCCGTATTGTTCTGTGATGCTTATTGCTTATCTCTGATGTTTCATTTATCACGCCTAGAGTGATTATTATATATTTTTATATATATACTAGTATTTGTTGTATATGTTTTACACCTGCGCTAGTCAATTCCCCGCTCTGTCGTTAGTTAAATAACCTAACGGGTGATGACGGGACCCAGTGGAAAATGCGTATGGCATATATGTACATAAAATTTTCGTTCTTTTGTGGTGTGATTAATTGATGGGACTGCGTTGATTCAGATCAATCCAAAGAAAACATTCCTATTCGATGTTGTTGGAATAATTTTAAAAAGCTGTTATTACAAGGTCGTTCTCTTTTGTTTTGCATAGTGGTATTCGGTTATGAATATCCAGCACCTCATTCGACGAGGCAAGAGCCGAGATCACCTCACCAGGAGTGGCCTCTTGGGCAGAAGTTTGCGTCAGGGTAATAACTTCATTATAGTCGATTACTTTTGCTTTGCATCGAGGTATTCGTGAGAATATCTTGCACCTCATTCTACGAGGAAAGAGCCGAGATCTCTTCACCGGGAGTGACCTCATTAGCAAAGATTTTCTCCACTACATATTTATAAAAATCTATCTGGTTCCTTCAACGATATCAAGTTCATTACGTTAAAGGTTTTTCGCCAAAAACCATTCGTAGCCCTCCGTCATTTCAGACGGGTAGAACTTAGTATTCATGCTATGTTTGTTGGCCTTCGTCATGGCAGTGTATGGTAGCTATTTATTACTTTTCTGTTGCATAAATATATGCGTTAGTTTTGGACAGTCATACTACTATTTTGGCCTTCGTCAAAGGTATGTACGGGTGTGTTCAAATTAACCTGGACAATGACGGGTAGAACTTGACATGTGACTTATGATATGTTGGCCTTCGTCATAGTCATAAGAGCATGGGATAAAAATCACATCGGGAGTTTCTAAAGAAACTGAAACTTTCCACGCATGCGCATACCTTCTGGAGTGTGATAACGTGAGTGGATTCCATCACGTTATCATGCGATGATAGTTGGATCCCGATTCCCACTGATGAGTTGTTTTACTTCTCGGGTAATCTCGACTAATTCTTCTTTCTAGGTTTGGAGGAGAATTTGAGGATACAGTGGGAGACATCCTGATTAGATAAAGTGATTGACCATTCTGATCTAGGTTAGAGTGCACGCTGAGTGTTTCTTTTCTCTCTCTTTGATAGCGACCATGTCCGACCCTAGACTAGAACTCATGAACCTAGTTAACCGAACCTTCTTAAAATACATTGACTTTTGGATTGTCTGAGTTGCATACTTCATTGCCACTCCCACTTTTACCCTTTGCTTTTCTCCAGAACACCCCATATCACTACGAAGATCCGCATTTATTGGACATGACCATCGTATAGTTTCATACGAACTCGAAGAAACTTGTTTCAGATTCGAGGATGGTTTCCGGTTCTGGAGAAATTGAATAAGATTATTCTGTTGTCTTTTCCTTTTACCTTCTCTCAGGTTATGAGGGCTCCGAGGATTAGAAGAGGGTACACCTATTGCGCTTATTGGATAGTCTTCTTCCAAACCATAGGCATGTGCCGAAAGGTGAGGAAGAAAGAAAACCAATTAGTCTAAGTGTGGTGTACAGAAGGTAATATGTAGAGACAAATAAAGGGTTTAGAAATATAGCAAAGTAAATTGCGACTGCTATCATTCATGACCAAACCACGTATTTCATCGCCACTCCTACTTTACTTTTGAATTTCTCTAGAACACCCCGTATCACTACGAAGATCCACAGTTATTGGATAATCCGTCGTATAGTTACATACGAACTCGAAGGAAGTTGATCCAGTTCGAGGATGGATTCTGGTTCAAGAGAAATAGAATAAGGTTTATTGAGTTGTCTTTTATCTTTACCTTCTCTCAGGCTGCGAGTGCTCCTAGGATTAGGAGAGTACACCTATTACCCTTATTTGATAGTCTTCTTCCAAACCATAGGCTGGTGCCAAACGGTAGGGAAGGAAGAAAACCATATAGCCTAAGGGTGGTGTACAGAAGGTATTGAGTAAAGAGAAATAAAGAGATTTGGAGAGATGGCAAAGGAAATATACGGTTATAGTAATGAATCTGGATTGTTGAAGAGGAATTACTAGGAATACCCGGATACCCCTTCGAAACATCTTCATGTTTCAGTTTCAATGTGCGTTGTTAATAGAAAACTGATTTTCCAATTAGATCCTTGCTCCAGGGTATGTATTTATCAGGTTAGACTCTCACATCTGTATGGTTTTACAGATGATGAGTGGGAGTAAGTTATTGGGAATTAGGTGATTATATTCTCATTGTATCGGAATTCGTTGTAATTGGTGATATTTGTGGAAATCACCTGGGTTTTTACCGGACGGAAAATATTTGGTTTTGAATATCCATTGTTATGCACCAATTTCAAACTGATATATCTGTACGTTTATTTCATAAAGTGAGAAATAAATTTTTGAAATTTTGTCCATGACATTTACCTATATCAGTTGATGATTGGGTGAGGAGCATTAAACAGCGGTGTAATTCTTCTTAACCATAGTACATTTTTCAACCTACGACGCACAGGCTTTGAGTTATTCAACTCAGGGAACTTATACAAAGTATTGTATTTTGTCCAGTTTCCATTAGGACAGAGGGGATGGTACTCATACTATATTCTGTTTACTAATGACTTCTCCAGTTTTAGACAAGTATTTCGTAGAAATTCAAGGTCCAAATTTTAAGAAGTTATAGGTACAAGAATAAAGTCGAGAACAACGTGATGCATGTATCAGGATTCTTCAAGGTGACCGAAGATATAGATACGTGTGTTTGGTATTCAGTTGATAGTAATGGTTTTGAGAACTTGCTTCTCTTTCAAGTTACTCATATCTGGATGCACTCCTAAGTTGAGTAATGCTGATCGGCCTCTGTCCATTTAGTTGACATGCATTGGAGACAGGCGCATGATTTGAATCTGGTTCCAATTTAATCAGTGCCTCTGTTTTTATATTGTATATAGAATGGTTCATATCTTAACGATGTTAAGGTATATGGAGTTGTCCGGCTTATGCTTAAAACCAGACTCTGGATGACTCAAGGCACGTTTCTGTAATGGCAGTTTGTGGGTTATCCCAAGCTATAACGAAGGTTAACTTTCTACCATCTGGAAGATCAATAGTGATATTGTTCTTGACTCGCCACAGTTTTAGTAAAATGAACTTTTTCAGAAAACAGTAGTGGGACTTTGGTAGAACTGGAAGTAATTCCAGAACCAAAAACGATTACTGAAAATTTAATAGAACCTAAAGATTCAATCAGGTTTGACATTCCATTAGCCACTCCACAGATATGGTGGGTAACCTCAGGTACCCGAGAGGTACTTCGGTATCCTCAAAGACGGTGACAAGGTGGTTCTTGTTTACCCAGACTTGCCATTATTGCTATTCTAGACTATGAGACCTAGTAGGAGGATGAGTATAGCGTCGTTCTAAACTAGCTTTATAAGTACACGTGTATATGACTCTGCCAGAGGGTTGTTGTAGTCATTGGGAGCAGCGGAAGCGTAGTGGACAAGTAGCTTATGTGTATTTATAGACTAAAGCGGATATAGAAGAGATAGATCATCTATTTTTGATGTAACGGTCATAGTCTTTGACTTCATCAGAATAGGAGATGGATCTGTTAAGAAGGTTGTATGGTATGATGTCATTGTAATTGGATGACATACATTTTTTAAGAAGTGAAATTCCTACTGTTAGATATATGTATGCCCTAAAGGCCGTTATATGTATAGTGGATGCTTGGACATGTATATATGTATATAGATGACTTTCTTGCTGGACAAGATAGTATGCTATCTGGTTTACTTTATCTTGACATGTAGATTTGATCATGCTTTTATTCACTTGCACATGTTGATAAAGCCCACAGGATATTTGCTTGACTACTGTGACTATGATGCAGATCATACTAGTGGGGCATGTGTAGTTTATAAGCATATCCTTGAACTGTTCTTAGTCATGGGTGTATCGAGACAGGGCATCGATATTCCAGAGTAGACTAGCATGTTGGATATAGTGCCCTCTAAGTCAATTATTGGATCGTAGGTACGTGATTGCAATGATTGAGTGAGGACCTATACCGATAGAACAGTCTTACTCGAGATGATAGTATGCTATCTGGTTTGTCTTTATCATATTGTATATATTGATAAAGCCCATAGGATTCTTGCTTCACTACCGGCAGTATGATGGCGATCATGTACGTGAGAGCTGGGGTCTGTAAGCACATCCTTAAAAGTGTCCCTAGTCGTGGGAGTTTTGAGACAGGGCATCGATACTCCAGAGTAGACTAGCGTATACAGTCGATGCCCCGACGAGGGGCGGTGGCCGGTCTCACAAGCCACTGGTGTCAGTTGGATCACCTAAGATGTATACAGGTGCTCATTGGGATATGAGTACACCGGACAGGACTCGCCGGGAACATGCTAGTTGGTATTATATCGTCAGATAGCAGTTCCCTAGTAACATGTGTACAGGTTAGTTCATCGACCTGAGGTCGTCATTTGTCTCGTGTGAGTCCCCACTGTGCTTTGATTTATACCCTACCACGGGTCAAAGGAGTCGTGCAAACAGGTATATTTTGGGTACAGTCCCGAGCCACATTGAAGGCAAGTGAGCGGATCGGCATGGGATTCGTCTCTCCCTGTATTGGGGGTGAGATCGCGCTGTGTTTAGGAGAGCCATTACACGAAATCCCTGGCCAGGGTAATCGAGATATACTAGTAGGTATACCAGTAGTATCTCAGGGTGTTCTGGGCTGCTCTCTGACACGACTTTTGCAGCTATTAGGGGTCTGACGTTTACCGACCCCCTAGGACTAATATACGATACTCATAGACGAACGTTCCGGACTGTACGTATATTGTCACTGTCAGGCTCAACAGGGTTTATAGATGAGTTCGCTTGTCAGCTTCCCTTCCAATTAATACATAGGCAAACCGTTACGTACAGCTTGTACCTCTGACGTGCTAGTGGTTATACCCAGTGCCATTGTATTGATGAGTCATTAGAGTCCCCCACAGACACTTTCCCAAGTTCGGGCGAAACGTTGTAGATGCCGTATGGGTTTATGGCAGGGTTCGGAAAAAGCACATGCGTTTTCGCACGTGTTATTTTTCGGGCAGATAATACTGGTAGGTTTTGGTTTAAGCCGGATCCCAGTATTATACTGTGTAGATACAATATCTTTGTCTCAGTTGCATTTATATTCAGTCGTAATATAAATGCGGGTATGTTTTTACCATTACGGGGTTATCCTGAAATTCGTTTCAGGATCACTTTTGGAAGTGGCCAGTTTCCAGTTTTCTATCAGCCGTATTTGACATTCGGTTAAATACGGATTTGTCTTTTCAACTTGAGGGTGAGTAATGCTTCTAGAAGGTTCTAGAAGTGGTGATTAGGCTTGTGACTCACTTGTTCATTAATGGTGCATTTATTGTGTACATACTTTGTGTTCACACTTTGTGTTCACACTTTGTGTTCACACACTAGATATTTTCTTAAACTCACCCTCCCCTCTCTTACACTCACCCTCCCTCTTCTATAAAGTGGCCGGCCCCCTTGGTGGAGAGATACATGGTTGCTAGAAAAAGATTGGTAATGTTTTGGACTCATGGAAATTAGATAAGCCTCATTTCTCTTTTTACCCGATCCAAAAGGCAATTTCATTAACCGTTCGTCCATAGCCTTGGACGTAACGAGACAAAGTGTTCTACTCATTCTCTACTTCATCTTGGTTGTCTCTTTTGGCAAACTTGACGATCGAGTTGCCTCGGTTCAAAGGCGGGAGCCCGTTTAAAGATCCGTCGACGTGGTGCCACCTGGACGAGAAGACTGGAGATTCAGGAGATCGGAGCAGCCGCAACAAAGCGTGGGACGATGGTTAAAGACCGAATGACTTGGATCGTTCGGTATACCAATTCTACCATCTTTACAATTTGTTAGTTTAGCTTTAATGGACGATCCGGGATAAAGTACGCGATAGCGCCAGTCGTAAAAGTTTTTGTTCCGCATATTGGCGTCTGTTAGACGGCCGGGGCGCTGCCGCGGACTTACAGTGGTATCAGAGCCCTACCATTAAGCTATACTTACTTGTGCTAACGCGTTTAAAAGATCGATCGAACGGAATTTCCGAAACTACATTTTTCTGTACAAAAAGTTTCTGTTGATTTTTAAACTGTTCTAAAAATTATTTTGCATGTCACAGAAAAACAAGCAGGATTTTTTAAGCATTCCGTACAAAATTGGTCACGTGATCCCATAGAACGACCGTGGAACCGCGGTCAAACCTAGGGTTTTACCGCGCTTCCGCGGCCGTTTAGTGGGAACAGTGATCCAAATTTGTACAGGAGCTTCTTTGCAGGGAATTGTGGTTTCTAGTATTGTTCTTTTGGGCCCAGTATTTGTTACTGTACAACAGATTTTCATGGGGCCCACTTCGGGAAATTTTGTCGAACGAAAATTTAAACGTGTTAGTTTTCAGTACTTACTTTATACCTCCGACCGGGAATGTCATTTGATCGGTAAACCACGTCTGATTGCTATAGTTCTTTAGACGGGTTTGCGAACGTGACATTCGCGTTGATGTTCTGTGTTGTGCTGTGATGTTGCGGATTTGTCGTGGTGGATAGCAGGGTGCAGTGATAGTGGAGTTTGGATTTATTTGTACATTTGATATTGCAGGGCGAGCGTCCAACATGTGGACTGCCGTCACTACCTGTTGTATAATATTCTTTTGGGACACGACCGGGTCGAGGTCGATGTACCCGTTGTACATATTTTTGTTTCTATACTAGGTTTATCCCGCGAAGAAGTGCATGGATAGCCGGGTTCTGGAGGGCAACGGGTCCGTATCTCATGGCTTTGAGAGGCAAAGGGACCACACTCAAGAATTGGCAGACTATTCGTCGCACTCGTAGGGGGTACAGGTTGACCCAAGGAGGGGTGCTCGATTTACCAGATTCCGTGAAGTGCCGGGTGTTCCATTCACTATGTTGTGGGGACCACCTCGCTTCAGGTTTTGGTGGGTAACTTGCCGCACCCATAGGGGTCTAGGTTTCATTGCACAGGCTATCCACACGACCAGGGGAACGTCAGATTTCAGCAGCGGCTCTGTGAAACCCGCGGATCCCAGATTATCTGTTTTGTTCTATGATGCTTATTACTTTTCTGTAATGTTGCATATTATCATGCCTGGAGCGATTATTGTATATTAGTATATATACTATTAGATGTTGTATATGTTTTACACCCGCGCTAGTCCAACCCCCGCTCTGTCGTTAGTTAAGTAACCTAACGGGTGATGACGGGACCCAGTGGAGAATGCGGATGGCATATACGTACATTTTATTTTCGTTCTTTTCTGGTGTGATTGATTGATGGGACTTCGTTGATTCTTATCAATGCAAGATAAAACAAACCTATATTTGATGTTGTTGGAACAAATTTTAAAAGGGATTTATTACAAAGACATTTTCCTTTTGTTTTGCATAGCGGTATTCGGTTAGAATATCCTGCACCTCATTCGACGAGGCAAGGGCCGATATCCCTTCACCGGGAGTGATCCCTTGGGCAGAAGTTTGCATCAGGGTAATAACTTCTATATATTCGATTACAAGTTGCTTTGCATCGCGGTATTCAGTTAGAATTCCTGTACCTCATTCTACGAGGAAAGAGCCGAGATCCGTTTACCGGGAGTGACTTCTTTAGCAAAAGGTTCTCACTACTATATTTTTTTTATAAAATTCTATCAAGTTCCTTCAACGAGATCAAGTTCATTACGTTAAAGGTTTTTCGCCAAAAACAAGCCGTAATCCTCCGTCGTTTCTTATGGATGGTCAGTAGTATTCAAGCTATGTTTGTTGGCCTACGTCAAGGCATAGTGTTTGGTAGTTGCTGGGTATTCATTTGTTGCACAGATTGATGCATTAGTTTAGGACAGACGTACAGCCTTGTTGGCCTACGTCAAGGGCATGTACGATGACCTAAATTAATCAGGACAACGACCGGTAGAACTTGACATGTGGCTTATGATTTGTTGGCCTACGTCAAGGTCATAAGTGCATAGGATAAAAATTATATCGGCAGTTTCAAACATACAAGAAACTTGTCAGACTTGCGCATACCTTCTGGAGTGTGTTAACTTGAGTGGCTTCCATCAAGTTATCGTGCGATGATAGTTGGATCCTGATTCTCGCTGATGAGTTGGTTTACTCTTCGGGTGATCCCGAATAATTCTTCTTTCTGGTTTGGAGGAGAATTTGAGATTACAGTGGGAGGTTTCCTAATTAGATAAAATGATAACTATTCTGATCTAGATTAGAGTGCACACAGAGTGTTTCTTTTCTCTCTTTTTTGGCAGCGACCTTTGACCGACCCTAGACTATAACTCAGTGACCAAAGTTGACCGAACCTTCTTAATATACTGGCTTCTGGATTGTCTATAGTTGCATAAGTCATTGCAACTCCTTCTTTTACCCTTTGTATTTCTCAGAACAACCCGTATTACTACGGACATCCACTTCCATTGGATAGATCCATCGTATGGTTATATACGAACTCAAAGGGACTTCTTCGAGGATGGATCCAGGTTCAGGAGAAATAGAATTGGTTTATTCTGTTGTCTTTTATTATCACCTTCTCTCAGGTTGCGAGGGCTCCTTGGTTTAGGAGAGTACACCTATTACGCTTATTGGATAGTCTTATTCCAAACCATAGGCAGGTGCCGAAAGGTAGGGAATGAAGAAAACCAATTAGCCTTAGCCGGGTGTACAGAAGGTAATAAATAAAGACAAAATAAAGGAATTAGAAAGAGGGCAAAGTAAATTGTGACTACTAACATTCACGACCAAACCACGTATTTCATCGCCACTCCTACTTCACCTTTGATTTCTCCAGAACAACCCGTATCACTACGAACATCCAATTCCATTGGATAAATCCATCGTATTCTTATATACGAACTCGAAGGATATTTTTTCGAGGATAGATTCCGGTTCAGGAGAAAAAGGAATAAGGTTTATTCAGTTGTCTTTTATCATCACCTTCTCTCAAGTTGCGAGTACTCCTAGGATTGGGAGGGTACACCTATTATGCTTACTGGATATTCTTCTTCCAAACAATAGGCTGGTGTCGAACGGCAGGGAAGGAAGAAAACCATTTATCCTAATGATGGTGTACAGAAGTCAACGATTAAAAACAAATAAAGGGAATTGGAAAGATGGCAGGGAAATATACGGTTAAAGTCATGAATTAGATTATGGAAGAGGCATTACTATAAATACCAGGATATCCCTACGAAACATATTTACTGTGCATTGTTAATAGAAAACTGATTTCCCAATTAAAATACTTACTTCAGGATATGTATTTACCAGGTATGATTCTCACATCTGTATGGTTTTACAGATGTTGAGTGGGAGCAAGTTATTGGGAATTAGGTGATCATCCTCATTATATCGGAATTCGTTGTAGTTGGTGATATTTGAGGAAATCGCCTGGGGACAGTTTTCAACCTACGATGCACAGCTTTTGAGTTATTAAACTCAGCGGACTTATACAGACTATTGTATGTTGTCCAATGTCCATCAGGACAAAGGGGTTGGTACTCGTACCGTATTCTAGTTACTTCTGACTTCTCTAGTTTATAGACAAGTGTTTCGTAGAAATACAATGTCTAAGTATTAAGAAGTTGTGGGTATAGGAATAAAGTAGAAAACCATGTATCACAAATATCGGGATTCTTCAAAGAAATCGAAGATGTAGATTCTTGTGATTGGTATTCAGTTGATAGTAATGGTTTTGAGAAACTTGTTTCTCTTTCAGGTTACTCATAATTGGATGGATTCCTAAGTTGAGTAATGCTAATCAGCCTCTCTCCATTAAGTTGATATGCACTGGAGACAGCTGCAGAATTTGAATCTGGTTCAAATTAAATAAGTGCCTATGTTTCTATATTGGATATAGAATGCTTCATATCTTAACGATGTTAAGGTAAGGGGAGTTGTCCAGCTTATGCTTAAAAACAGACACTGGATAACTCAAGGCACGTTTCTGTAATGGCAGTTTGTGGATTGACCCTAGCTTTGACGAGGGTTGATTTTCTACCATCTGGAAGATCAATAGTGATATTGTTCTTGACTCGCCACAGTTTTATTAAAATGGACTTTTTCAGAAAACATTAGTGGGAGTATGGTAGAACTGGAAGTGATTCCAGAACCGCAAACGATTACGGAAAGTTTAATAGGACCTATATATTCAATCAGGTTTGACATTCCAATAGCCACTCCGCAGATATGGTGGGTAACCTCAGACACCCGAGAGGTACTCCGGTAGCCTCTAGGACGGTGACAGGGAGGTTCTGGTTTATCCTGACTTGACACTACTGTTGTTCCAGACTATGAGACCCGGCAGGAGTATATGTATAGCGTCGTTCTAAACTAGTTTTAGAAATGTACGTATATATTATTCTGCCAGAGGGTTGTCGTAATCAGTGGGAGCAGCGGAAGCATAGTGTGCAAGTAGCTTGTGTCTATTTATAGACTTGAGCAGAAATAGCGGAGATAGATCATCTATTTTTGATGTGACAGTCATGAGTTTGACTTCATCAGAAGAGGGGATGGATCTGTTAAGAAGGTAGTAGAGTGTGATGTCCTGGTATTTGGATGACATACACAGAGTAGGAAGTAAAATTCCTATACTACGATCGGTTGTACTGTGATCGTCACACAGTTGTTTCTCCACAAAGGACATGGATGCAATATCTGACATTCTGGATACAGATCTTTGGTTTAAGATCTAGATTTGGGTAGTTTCCCAATGTGGGTACTTTGACAGTATTCTAATAGTATTTTAGAATAAGTTGACTCCTGGCATGGTAGAGTACCTGCAGGTGATGGAGTCACCCTCTCTAAAGGTGTCTTACAGACTAATGGGGAGAGGGACGTACATGATTGACAGATCACTTGCTTGGGCAATTGATTCAATCATGAGATGTCAAGTACCACACCAGATGTCGTTATTGCACAAGATGCGGTAAGTTTATATTAATCCAATCCTGAAGAAACATACGGAAGCAGTTTTAGAACATAAGTGAATGTTCTACAGATTTGATGACGACAGCCTCCTTCGGTAGACGGTTATTATTCCAGTCTTCACAGGTGACCTGAATGACAGAGTGATTGTCAGAGTTATAGTTTTCCCTCAGACGAGGGACAATATTATGGAAAGGTGGTCCAAGGGGATACTGTGGGAGGCATAGTGCTAGACACTGATTAGATTCAGTGATCGATACAGTCTAAGAAGTTTGGATTTGGAGTTCATTTATGAACTAGGTCCCATCAGATATCCAGGCATATTCTAAGACAGGTAGTACTCAATTCGAGAGATGGTTTTCTCCGCAAAGTTGAGATATAGAGTGATACAGAAAGGAACACCGAAGCGGATCCACTCACTGAGGCTATTTCTCGAACACAATAGTTTTGCAAACGAGCTTTGTGAAACTGATTAGTGGTGGAGTTGGATGTTCGGTATCACACGAGCTGTGAGTACACGACATCGCAATAATTAGCCTTAAGTGCAAGTGGGAGATTGTTGGATATAGTGCCCTCTAAGTCAATTATTGGATCGCAGGTACGTGATTGCAATGATTGAGGGAGGACCTATACCGATAGAACAGTCATACTCGAGATGATAGTATGCTATCTGGTTTGTCTTTATCATCATGTATATGTTGATAAAGCCCATAGGATTCTTGCTTGACTACCGGCAGTATGATGGCGATCATGTACGTGAGAGCTGGGGTCTGTAAGCACATCCTTAAAAGTGTCCCTAGTTGTGGGAGTTTCGAGATAGGGCATCGATACTCCAGAGTAGACTAGTGTATACAGTCGAGACCCCGACGAGGGGCGGTGGCCGGTCTCACAAGCCACTGGTGTCAGTTGGATCACTGATTGTTTGAATTCTCGATTTGTGTTTATCAAATCAAATAGTCCTCGGCAACGGCGCCATTTAATTGTAATAAAATCTTGATGTGTAATATCGGATCAAATAGTCCCCGGCAACGGCGCCATTTGATTGAAAAACGATTTCGGATTGTGTATGTTGGAAATTGTAAAGAAATCACAACCAAAAATTATTTTGACCGCAATCAACTACGATGTCGGATGTAGATTGTAAGTGTGTGCGGATCATCCACAGGGACAGTGTAATAGTTCGTCTTTTGAATTAGATAAGTCGAAATTTTAAAGAAAACAAAACAAAACAATTCATGATTTATATTTGAAGTTCAAGAATTAGAAAATCTAGATCTAATAACAAGAAAAAGATAGAATCAGGAATTGATAGTTTGATGATTTTTCCAACCAAATATCAAGAATCGAATTGAGGCTCGTAGGAATCGATCGGATCTATAGATGTGATGTAATCTCAAGATGTCGTATTCTCATCCTTCGATGGATTGATACTAGATCGATGATGATCGACGAGAATTAGGGATTTCTAGTGAAACTAGGGTTTCATCATTTATCCCTTGTTCATTCGTCGATATCATTCACATTCTAGCCTCTAGTAAATTCAAGAAACGACCGTAGATCCCTAATTTCGAGCGATCACAATCAAGAAAGCATCGCAACGAAACTAGGTCATCGGTTCTTGAACTTGCTAGGGTTTACAAAACCCGTAGGACTTAATAATCATTTTAAGATTTGTTACATCATTATTCTATTGATTTTCTCGACTCCTTAACGAGCGGAGTTTTACTCAAACATCACAACAAGAACTACAATTACAAATTGAGATCGAATCATGATGCAAGAATTTAAAGAAAACAAGATAAAAGAATTTCACCTTTTATTTATATCAACAATTTCATTACATTCGCTCAAGAACTACAAGAGGAAGAACTCTATCGTCGATTTGGCTTCGCTCGGCTCCGTGAGTCGCGGATCGGGTTGGATCACTTGCTCGATTGGAGATCGGCTCCGCTCATAAAAGGTTGAAGGGCTTCTTGCTTGATTGGTACTCAAGATCTTGAATTTGGAGTGGAATTAGGGTTAGGGTTTCACACAAGCCTTGTCACTAGACTTGTGGAAGAAGATGAGAATTAGAGATTTAGGAATGGGAAAGCAACCTCAACCCTTAGATCTAGGTTCCTATTTATAGCCATCTAAACCCTAGATCTAGGATTTCAAATTTGAATTTCCCTCCAAAAGTTTGTTGAGGAGATTTGAATTTCCCTCCAAAAGTTACTTAGAGGAGAAGCTTCTAGATGTGATTAGTTAGGAGGGAGCTTTTAGAAATAGTTTGTTAGGAGCTTAATTAAGATTAGCCTTGCTTAATGATCTTTGCTGATCTGGTAGAATCTTCGAGAGAATTCTGGAATTTGAAGTGTCTTTCTGAGCTTCTGGGACTGAGAGAGGAATTATGCCCTAAAAATCAACTGCTGACGTGGCAATACCGCCGCGGAACCGCGGCGCAAGCCGGCTCCCGCCGCGGTTCCGCGGCGCTTTGGGGGCTTCATGGCTTGGGATTTCTTGGCTTTTCTGGTACTGACTTTTGGGCCCTTTTTTGATATGTTGATTTGTGTTTTTCCTTCTAGATTGCTACCAGCTTTCAGGTCTTTGAGTTGGCGTAATGTTTGATCAGCAAAATGACAATTTTGGCTTTTCTTTTGGATTTTCCTGCACAAATCTCGACACAAGTGTTGCGCAATACAGAGATGATGCCATGCCATGATAAACACACAATTTCCTCAGAAATGTCGGTTTTAAAGTCTAACACATGCAATCTGATATTTTACGACTGATTTGCTAATATGTGTAATATGAATGCCGAACACTTCGATATGAGTGCAAATGATTGGGAAATTGCCGTGTTAAAAATGTAGTATTTTCGACTGATCAAATTCCCCCAAACTTAATTTCGATCGTCTCGAGCGAACTTTTTTATTAAAAAGAGAAGGAGAAAATAAAGAAAGAGAAAAACTAACTAGCACACTTTCGTAGGCAACACGATTGCACTGAGCACGTGTAACAAGCCTTTAAACCTCTAGTTGTCCCTAGTAGGAGGAGTGTTGTCTCCTGAGGGTTTTCAGCAGATTGCACCCACAAAATCCAATAATAAAAGGAAGATCATGAATATTACATTTAAAGACAAGAATTGTAAAAGAAAGGCCTTGAAAATTAGGGTTTCCAACTAAGCTAGCTTTTCGGTTGTCATGAGCCCTATCTTAATGGTCATGAAAAGATGTCGGAAATCACGTCCTCCCTCAATAAAACATTGTCTTTTTTTTCATTCCTATCTTTCTTCCAAACATCGATCATATAACCCTGCGTGTGTGTAAGGACATCCCTACACCCGGAGAATTCAATTCAAGCTATCATACTCTTGCCCATCAGCCTCAGTACTTTTTAATTAATGAATATTTAGACGAATTTGCTCACACACTTTCATGCGACCGTTAATACTTCTTGAGGTACTAACCGACCGATTACTCCTGTGCTTGCTTATTTAGTGTATTATCCTCGTCTTGCACCACTTAAGGCATAGTAGTGACTCCCAGACCAGTTGGCCTTAGGGCACTAGGTGAAGAAGCACCCTCGCTATATATTTTTATTGCCCTCGGTGATAACAAAACCAGTGTCCATTTTTCTCACCACTTTATATTTTCTTTATTTCATTTTTTTTTTGTTTCCTTCATACTTTTGGCTTTAAGACAAGAGCATTTCAAGGTATCCTCTACTATCCCAGGCTTTAAGACGTGTGTAAGTGCGAATAGCAGGGTAGCAACGTTCAAAATGTTTGGCTTCCAGAATAGAAACTATTTTTCAGACTTATTTTTATCCTCAGATTAGTGACGTCTTTCATCTTACTAACCCTTGGGACAACGGCTCATAACTACTTATTACTAGTTCGTATAAGAAAACTTCTAATTTTCTTGGTTTTCTTAAATTTTTCTAATCACATGGATGTAATTTTTCACTATCTAAACTTTTATTATCTTATTTATGTAGAAAAATATTTTTATAGTTTTAAAATTTTTTTAAATTTTTATAGGTTTTCGAAAATGTTTTGTGCTTATGCAATGTATGATGCAAATGATGCGAAAATAAGCACAAACCTCCCCCAAACTTGTTATCAACAGTGTCCTCACTGTTGCCATCCGCTAAATCTCGAAAAACCTGTAAGCTTGGGAGGAATTTATTCGTGGGGGCAAAATATTTAAGTGAAGAACTTCCCCCAAACTTGTTTTTGGCTCATTATTTTGTAAAATTTTCTTCTCAGGAGCCAGAAAAATTGCCCCCCCCCCAAACTTGAGTTATGCAATGTTAATCTTTTGAAAATCATATGAGGGGGTCAAAAATCATTGGTCGATGCCAAGCTTTGCAAAGACCGAATGTTAACACCAACAATTCAAAAATTTTATCAATCCAGTGCTCTGGTTGGTGGAAGAAGAAGTGTGGAAAGGGTAAGTGGTGGAATAGAATGTGTGTGCGTCTCATTTTGGAGAGACGATGCAGTGAATATGATGGATTACTCGCATTCTTTTTACAGTTCAGAAGAAGGGGTGGAGGTTCAATTTCATTGATTGGGAGATGATTCATCTCAACACCCGTGTCATTGAAAAATGCGAGTTCATCAGCGAAGATCTCCTCAAAAGTTCCATCAATACCCCGATGAATAATGTCATCACAAAGTGCGGGGTGATCTTCAGACTCTAAGAACATTTCATAATCTGTGTTAATTGTTCACCCGGACAACTCGGTGGAAGAGTCCATATGTGTATGATACATAGTTGGGTCAAACAATAACGTATGAAAAGAGTCAAGATCGATATCAGGAGGATCATCAAATTCGCTGCTGTCGACATCCATTAAGTCGACAAAACATACCTGAGCAGTAGGTTCGGAGGGTACACTTCCCAACCTGTAAATGTTCAGCTCAATTGACCTATTCCAGAAAGATAGGGTCATAGAGCCGTTACGACAGTTGATTATTGCATTGGAAGTGGCCAAAAAGGGGCAACCTAAAATCACCGGAATTTGATTCCGTGGTTCGCTACAGGCTGTGTATCAATTACAATAAAGTCCACAGGGAATATGAATTCCGCGATTTTTATTAACACATCCTCCAGTTCACCCCTAGGTTTGGTGATTGATCGGTCAGCCATCTGAAAAGTGCAATGGGTTGGCTTCAACTCTCCGATACCTAATTGCTCGTAAACCGAATATGGAAGCAAGTTAACACTAGCGCCAAGGTCTAGTAGAGCACGGTTAATGTGTTTCTCCCCGATAGTAATGGAAATCGTAGGATATCCAGGATCCTTACGTTTCCTCGGTAATTGCTGGGGGAAAGCTGTGTCTACTGTTTTTCCCATGAATATCTTCTTGGGCACTTGAGTCTTCCTCTTCCTAGTGCACAAGTTCTTAAGAGTTTTTGCATAGGACGGAACTTGTTGGATGGCATCTAGGAAAGGGATGTTGATGTTAACTTGCTTAAAAATGTTCATAATCTTCTTCATATGTGGACTCGGTGTGTTAGCCCTTAACTGATTAGGATAAGGTGCAATAAGCGCTGGGTCCATCATAGGAGAAGGAAATGTGTGTGGAATCGATCCCAGAATAGAAGTGGGGATCGTCCGTGGAGGAGTAAAAGAGGTGGTCTGAAGTGGCGAGCCTTGGGAAACGAAGAATAAGCTCGGAAGAAGGTGGTGGGGTAGAAGAACAAGGATCAGAATTAGAAGTGTGTGTGTGAGGAAAGGTCTCAGCCGAGGTATCATTGATTGATTTATCAGTATCATCAAACTCTTCCCCAACATTATTGTCAAGCACTCTTCCAGATCTCAACGTGATCTCATCCACATGATGTGAATAGCCAGGATTGGGTAAAGGTTGAGCTGGAAGATTTCCTTTCTCTCTTGCACTCATTTCGGCTTTTAATCGTGCAATTTCTTCTTCCATCGATTTAATACTCTCGCTTTGGGACGCAGAGTTTTTCTCAATTCTATCGACAGAAGACTTCAGTTCAGCCGAAACTTGCCTGATATTTGTTAAGACCAAATTCATGCATTGTGCAAATGAATAGGATTCATCAGTCCCGGTCAACTGCAAAGGACTAGATGGTGCAAAAGTGTTGGCCGGATTTTGAAAGTTTTGTGCTTGAAAGGGGTGCTGACTCAATTGAAGTGGTGGCTGCTGTTTTGGTGGAGGGACCCGTTGGAAATTGTGTTGGGTTGGAACCGTGTTTTGAGATTGTGATTGGTTCCAAGAAAAGTTAGGGTGGTTCCTCCAACCCTGATTATATATGGAAGAATAAGGATCGTTCCTAGGTCCTTGTAATGCGGCATTGGTATGCTCATGGCCTTGAAACGGACATTCTTCCGTCAAGTGAGACGGATCAGAATAGCAGCCACATACAGTTTTGGAGAGTGATATTTGACTTAGGGTGGCGGCTAAAAATTTGTTTTCCATAGCGTCAAATTTCTTGTGTAAAGCTGAAATTTCATCTCTAATTCCTATGGAAATATCATTGCCATCCCTAGACGATTGACTCACACCCTCCCACTGTAAAGATCTTTCAGCGAAATCTTCTAGGAATTTCCAGGCTTCCTTATCATCTTTAGTCATGAAATTGCCTTGACACATGGATTCAAGGGTCTGTCTCGTGTTAGGATTAATGCCCTCACAAATGATTCGGCATAGTTCCCATCTCGGGATGCCGTGATGTGGACATTGGACTAACAGATCCTTGAAACGTTCAAGACATTTTGAAAATGTTTCATTTGGAAGCTGGGTGAATTGATAGATTTCGCTACGGACTCGAGCTGTCTTTTGATGTGGGTAGAATTTCTTAAGGAATGCTTTGACAAATTCGTCCCAATTTGAAATGGAATGTGCGGTAGTGTTATATAGCCACTTCTCGGCTATATCGCTCAAGGTGAATGGGAGAAGACGAAGACGTAAAGCATCCACAGAAAGCTGTGAAGTACCCATCATTGCGCATACATTTTCAAATTTCGTGATAAACACGTATGCGTTCTCAGACTCGAGACCGTGAAATTTTGGTAGAAGGTTGATGTATTGGGATTTTATTTGAAAATTTTCCCCGTTGGCTGGTGGAATGGAAAGACAGGTGGAAAGTGGGCCTCGTGTAGGATAACATGTCTCTTGGAGAGAGATGCGAGGTGGATTCTGCGCACCAACGGACGGCGGCAGGGTAGTGGAAAAGAATTTCGATGGAGACAGATCCATCGATGTGGGTGTGGTGGTGGGTAAAAGAAAGGGTAAATGTAGAAACACCAACTTTTGGGTCGATGAGGGAAACGCGGACTTAACGGGCACTAGAATCCCGTTGTCCAGCCTATCTTGTACTAAAAAGGGTTAGTACAAGTGGCAGCGTGAATTTATAATTAGGGGAAATGATGAATGTGGTGTTTGTTTTGAAAAACGATACGGACTTTTAAAAAAATGATGCAACAAAATAAATGCAACACAAAAAACCCTAATATCTAGTGGTCACGTAGGTCAAACTCTAGACCGCTCCTAACTGCCAAAAGACAAGTCGCAGGATAGAATCCTCCACTGCCTCTTTGTCCCCCTATGGCCAGGTAAGTGCCAGGTAAGTGGGAAGGTACTCCACTACGTAAGTAGTGGGCCTAATTAATAACCACTAGTCTTCGACACACTTGCCTTAGACACCACAAGAAAACGCGGATAAGTAATGAATTAACCACGGCCTTCTCTTGTCCTAAGTGAGCGCGACGGTCCTTAGAGCCATCTCTAGATTTCTTTTAATTAATGAGGGTAAATGCGGATGCAAGTTTATGATTTTTGGGGCTTAGGAAGGGTAATGAACTCCCCACCTAATCTGGATTTGGTCGTGCCCCTTAATTTCCGTATTAATATGCAAACCACCAAAAAAACAAAACACGCACAAATTTTTATTTTGCTTTTTGCGCGCTGTGAATATTTGCAAAGAAACCTGCACAAAATGTTAATTGGCGTAGATGAGGGAGAAGATAAGAAAGTAGGAAAGTACCTGAGGAAAAATTGCACAGAGATCCCTTTATCTAGCCGCGATTCTGCGGCAAATGTTGGCTAAAACCTCGCTTCCGCGGTCAATTCACAGGATCACTGCACCAAATTTTCAGAGAATGTCCCTGTTTACTTTTCTTGTCCTCTGGAGTTTGCAGAAAAAATTTTCCACAGCTCCACAAGTTCCAGATTTCCTCGCAATCAAACAACAACACGTATTAGGGTTTGTACGAGTTTAGATCTAAAAATTATAATGGAATAAATTTTTCAACTCAAATTTCAAAATACGAACAATTAGCGAACTATCCCCGGCAACGGCGCCATTTGATTGTTTGAATTCTCGGCTTGTGTTTATCAAATCAAATAGTCCCCAGCAACGGCGCCATTTGATTGTAATAATATCTTGATGTGTAATATCGAATCAAATAGTCCCCGGCAACGGCGCCATTTGATTGAAAAACGATTTTGGATTGTGTATGTTGGAAATTGTAAAGAAATCACAACCAAAAATTATTTTGACCGCAATCAACTACGGTGTCGGATGTAGATTGTAAGTGAGTGTGGATCGTCCACAGGGACAGTGTAATAGTTCTTCTTTTGAATTAGATAAGTCGAACTTTAAAGAAAACAAAACAAAACAATTCATGATTTATATTTGAAGTTCAAGAATTAGAAAATCTAGATCTAATAACAAGAAAAAGATAGAATCAATAATTGATAGTTTGATGATTTTTCCAACCAAATATCAAGAATCGAAATGTGGCTCGTAGGAATCGATCGGATTTATAGATGTGATGTAATCTCAAGATGTCGTATTCTCATCCTTCGATGGATTGATACTAGATCGATGATGATCGACGAGAATTAGGGATTTTTAGTGAAACTAGGGTTTCATCATTTATCCCTTGTTCATTCGTCGATATCATTCACATTTGTAACGTTTTGAAAATCGTTTCGGTGAAATTTCGAAAAAAACGGTAAAATAAGGGGGTTTTCTGTAAAAAGTCAAAATGCAAATATATTTATTATAAAATTAAATAAACATATTCTAGATATGTAATTACTAGTATTTGGTGTTTATTGAGCCGCTGGTGAAATTTCAAATTTTCTGAGAAAAATATTATTTTAATATTATTTTAAGTCGTCACTAATACATTTAATTGGGGAAAATTACAAATTGGAATGAGTTGAAACAAATTTTGTGCATCATAAAACATTAAATAAAATTTTATCATGTGGTTTTTGAAATGAAATCGTTTGCCAAAATGGTTTAGAAAACATCGAAGGAAAAAAGGCTTAATTAGTGAAATTAGTGTAAATAGAAATTGGGGTATAATATTTATCATTTTCTTTCTTCACCCAAACTCACCCACACCCTCTCACCCTCCTCCCTATGTGCTGGCCGAGCCTTTCTTCCCTATCCCCAAAATTTTTCCCCACTTCTAAGGCTAAAGAAAAGAAAAGAAAAGAAAATGAATACAATAAAGAAATGAGAATGGGTTGACTTGTGATATGGGCCTTTGACTTAACCAATCACTTTCCCCACCTCACTCTCTCTCCTCCCCCTCCCTAATCTGGCCGAGCCTCCCTCTTGCAACAGCCCCATTTTTGCTTCTTCAATTCTTGAGCTAAAAACCTCACAAATTCATCAAAAAACACACAAAAATCAAAATCTAATCCCTACCCATTTCTTATTGGCTATTCTAGTATGGATCTAGAGAACAAGATTTCTATTTGGGAGGCCATGGGTGCTTGTGGATCTTCAAATGTGTTTGGGTATAATTCTAAACATTTTGCTCAATTTGTTACTTAATTTCTTAAAGCTAAATTCCTTAAGTGTTAATTAGGCTTTAGTTGCAAGTTTTGAAATTCAAGATAAGAATTTGAATGCAAGTTAGAGTTTTGTGAAATTGGTGTATGGTTGTGTGATATATTTAGGCTCTTATGTTGTGTTAATACAAGATTAGTAGCTAGTTGCTAATGGTTAGTTTAAAAATTGTGTTAATTATGCCAATTTGCTAACTAGGTTTTTGAAATTGGTTAAATAATTGGGATTAAAAATGTGATTAGGTTTTTCATGACTTCTTTAACATTATAAAGTGTAGTTTAACACTTTAGTTCATGGAAATCCATCCTAAATTGTTGTATGTGCATTTTTCTATAAAATGGTTGAAATTGGTTAAAATTGCAAACTAGGTTTTTGAAATTGAATTAAATTATGGGTTTAAAATTTACGTAGTGGTTTCTATGGCATAATTAAGATATTAAGTTATCATCTTGGTCACTAGAATTATTAAAACATCATGTTTTGTACAAAAACGGTAATTTTTGCTTGCTATATTTTCAGAAAAATGACTTTTTAAGTGAAATTGGGGTTTTTGGGAATTGTAAGCTATTTTATATTATAATTAGTGCTTGTAATTGTACAAATGAGTGTGTTGGGAGTTTTCTCGATTGTTTGGCGTTTGTACGCCGACGTCGAGGGTTTTTGGGTTCATTTGTGAAAGCAACCATAGGTTTTGACTTATGTGGGATTCGTGTGTCGTTTTGGTCATGAGTCGGATTTTAATGCGATACGATGCGTTGTGATATGTAGGTACCCCCATGTGGACTTCGAGACGACAAGCAAGCGCGTGGCGACGTTGGCACCGGCGAGCGAGGACCAGGTGAGTAGATTTATATCTATGGGGAGAAGTCGGGTGGATGGCGTATAGCACCCCCGCAGTCCGTGGTGGTGTATACGGATGCGTATACATACCAACAATTATTATATGTTATTTGGGATTAATAACGATGTTTAGGATGGATATTGGTGTGTTGGATTATTTTAGTGTTGCGAACCGTAGGGTAGTGTTGCACTACACATACACACCTACATACTTGCATACATTCCTATTTTTATGTGTTCATGGGTTACCTTTGGGTTAGTTGCGAAACCCTAGAGTGGTTGTTATACCCACATACGCACACACAGACTTGCATACTTTACTTTCTTGTGTGCAGATTGGGATGTGTATATACGTATATATGCGTGGGTATGGGACTATGCATATGTACATTCATATACGCATGCATGGATAATGAGGATAGTACTTGGGATTTAAGATGAGTCGATGAGATTTGATTTGAGGCCGTGAGATCGGTGATATAGCAGGGTTCGTATTTGAGATACGACATGACGTTGTAGCGGGTCCTTGACATAGTGTTTCACACACGTGCATGCATACTTAGGCGGTATCAGTATTGTACTAGACGTAGATCGTTACCCCGATCATGAGATTTGATAAATTGGATACCAGGTGAATAGTATGATGAATGTGATATTAACCCGTACCCAGATTTGGGGATGCCGTACGAAGGATTTACGTACGAGCTATATTTTGATGATTGATCCGCACTCTTGACTTGTGATGTCTGATTATAGATATGGTATCGGATATGATATTATTGAGGCGGGATCACCGACTAATATATATACAGGTATGTATATGTATTGACTCAGATGTTAGGCGGTTTCCTTACCTGTAGCCCAGCTGGTCAGCTTAGCCCTTTAGTTTAGTTTAGTTGTTAGATTAGATTCGATTCTTACCTATTTCAAAACTAACGAATCGTGGGTATTTTAAAAGACAGCCCAAGGGATCCTACGGATATTTCAAAAGACGTACCTTTTCATAAAAACACCGTAGCCCCTATTTTCAAAACCCCATGATTCGTGTTATTTCAAAAGGCACCATTTGTAGGACTTATATTAGGTTAATGCAGATTAGTTATAGTTGCGTCTAGCATTCAGCTCCCGCTCATTATTGTGGTTCGCTTCGCATCGCATGCTTATATTATGTTTCATACTCTATTATTGATATCATGCTGTTAGGACACCAGCACCATTACCGATGATGCGTATGTACCACATACACTTACTTGCCGGCTCACACACATCTTCATCGGTAATTGCCATGTCACGTACACCTTAGAAAATATTATTGCTTGACATAGCCTGTTAGCTAATAGTTTAGACATGATATTAGTGTACTTGCCTCATATGTTAGTTTAGACATTATAGTTATTACCTGCTACTTCATGCATACTGTTATTCATTGTTATGCCGCATTCATGGATTCTCATGCATATATTCACTATTTTACGTGTTATTGTGGTTTTGGATTAGGATTTCCATGAGATTTTCTGGATTTGGAGGAAATCCGCAAAAACATAAATAAACCTTTTCTCTCTTTTAAAATAAAAAGTTCGGTTTTCCCATGATGTATGAGTCGTCCACCATGAGTTTGCTGATGGATTTCGAGACCCGATTCGAGGAGACGGATGAACCGTTTCGGGTACATGGTGGACCCGGTAAGGTACCCCGGGGCAAGAAGCGCGTGATGATGACGATGTAAGCCTGGCAGGGGAGCACTACCTACCGGTGATTTTACCCGACGCGTCGGATATCCGGAGGATACCGTCGTGGTCTTGAGATGGATGGTAGGGGCCGGTCTGGACTGACGGCGCCCTAGATATTGTGATTGAGACATTGAGATTTCGAGATATTGAGGTACAGAGACTATGATACAGAGATATCGAGATATTGGGATTACGTTTTATGCCGATGCAAGGCACTGTTTTATGCTGATTTCATTATGATACCTCATTTTAAAAATACAAAGGAAATCTCACTAAATTATGAAAACAGTTCTTCATTTACATGTATTCTGTTTCCATGCATTCATACCTCATTCATATGTTATATTGCTACCTAAGGCACTGGCACGGGCATATGAGATTACACTCGGGTTAAATATTTACCCTAGCCTTGTTATAGGTTGCATGTTATATATATAATTGAGGATATATTTGATCTTTGACCTAGGTTGCGTTATTTATGCGATTTCTTTTCGTAGATGTTTTTCTATTCACGAGTTGGCAACTCACCCCCGTTGTGCCCCAGTTTCTTGCAGGATTGCCGTACAGGTTTCTTTACGGCTTTGCGGGCATAGTTTCCTTCAGGTGATTTGCTACTAGGTGGGTTTACTTGTATCGTACCCCCATTATATAACTTGTATATTATTATTCTGTTGTATCTAGAAGTTCCATCAACCAAACATGTGTTATTTTTGAGATAGAGACCAGTGATGTTATTATTTCGACCTTAGAGTCGCGCGCTATATTTCTGCAGATTTCTTGTGGTTTTGAGTTTCCTTTTGAGTTTTGATCCTCGCCGTTGGCGTTGTATATTATATTGCTTGTGTGGTTGTGACCGTCGATTGACGAAGAGCTAGCTCCCGCTTGGGGATGCATTTTTATTGATTTCGTATACTATTCATGTTGTATCCCGTTTGGGGACCAGTATTTACAAAGGAGACTCTGCCGAAATTTTCAGGAAATTTTTGATGTTTTTAGAAACCCGCATAATTCGGCTTATGCTTTTAAAACTACTTATTTAAATTGGTTTTCCTTCACTCTACTATTTTTCTTGGTTTGCATTTCTGGGTTTTCGGCTTACTTGGATTACGTACGCCTCGAGACGTTTCGTAGTTTAAGTGCCGGTTATGTTCTGTACTTTCGGGACGTGACAAAGTTGGTATCAGAGCGTTAGGTTTTATCTTCGGAGCGTAGGATGACCCTTGGTTGATGGAATAGGTGACTAAAGTAGAGTGACGTACCGTAGGTATGTTCCGCGGCATATTTACGATACGCTACTCCACTTAAGAAGCCTTAGGATGTACATTTCTTTGCTCAGTATTATATTCATTCCGATCTAGCCTCATCAGTACCAGTTATGGTTTTGCTGCCACGATTACGGGCAGGGAGAGCTATAGCTAGAGTTGCGGTCAGCACGAGCTCGTCATGAACGAGGACTGACCAGGGCGAAATTCCGGCGACAGACGATTGCGGAGATGTGTCTTTTTACTGTGTTTCCGCGCCACGAGCGTTTGGCGGATTGCCTTTATGAGGTTACTCGGTTGTGCGGATCGAAACTAGAGGATTGATCCAATGATAGAGGCCAGCCAGATTTTGATGACCGTTGGTGTATTGCTTACTCATGATGATTGAGGCATTGTTCAGCGTGCAGACGAGTGAGCCAGTTGTTGCTGCGAGCGACGAGATACCGCCCTATATGTTGGAGCTATTGCAGTACAAGTTGTACTAAGAAATGATAGAAGGTCGCTAGTCACCAGAGGATGAATGACTAGGACATGTGGTTCGTTCGCCTACCCGATGAGAGGTCATTAGATAGATTGATTCCAGCTAGAGACGACTTCACGCGGAGACGTTGGGAGTCGACAGAGACGATCGAATGTCAGAAACCTATTATTCCAAGCTTAAAGTAGTCGGAAAGACATGCAGACAATTCTATGGTCCCTCTAGAAGAATGAAACCCTAACTCGACTTAATGACCGTGTGAAAGCCTTTGAACCTTCGGGTTTGCGGCAGTTCTACGGCGCCATTAGTGAGGCTTGGGTTTGCCCTTCTACGGCTGGACCACCGATGCTGTGGTGTGTACTCGATACTATTAAACTGTGCCCAAGAGGTTGAGCTCTTGGGGGATTATGAGGTTTTGATGACTCGATCGGATGGCTCGACTTAATTCGGATGCTAGGTGGTGAGATGCATTTCTTGGGAGACTCCAGATACGAGGATAGCCGTTGGAGCTCAGTCCATATAGCCACGATGAGACGAGTCCGAAGCAGTCGACATTAGAGAATGTGGAGTAAGAGGTTCGTACCAGATCTAGATGAGATGACGTTCCACTCCGCCGACATCAGAGATGCGATGTGCATGCCGAGGCATGGTACTTGGATTTACCTTCCAGAAGGAGTTGCGATGAGTATGCAGTCGTTCCAGAGCAAGATGCAGATATAGGAAAGGACGATGACTTCCGGACAGTTGGCAGAGACGAGACATGGAAGAGACCGTGAGCAGGATTCCTTCCAGGATACTGCTGCAATGACACTTGCACCCAGGATCAGATGTATCACGTACATTCAGAGAGCCAGAGGCCGACGCCAGTGATATGCTGTCTTACGAGTGGTCGCGATGATTGACCGGGAGATGACAAGAGACGTGCCAGAACGGGATCATCCATGTTAGCACACCTGACAAGGCCGATGAGCCGATAGACCGAGAGATTGGTAATTCCCAGTGATGACCTTGACCCAGGAGTGGTCATTGTTACGCACACCAGCAGGCCAGAGTTCATGATCATCGACGAGACGTCCCACTAGTGACCGCGACAGTTGGCCCGAGATTCTTAGAGGATGCGCTTGAGCGGTACTAAGCCGCCATTATTGATTTTGATGTTTTGGGTGATTTATTCGAATGATTTGATTTTGATGATTGAGGATTTACGATCCTTGCACAGTGTTGCACTTGATATCGTTTTCGTGCTTGGGTTTCACATGTTTGTGATTTTACGGTTTTAGACATTTGAGTTGATTTTGTGCATATGCACGCACACGATTTGGTTCCTGCACTCTGTATAGTTTATATATGCTTGCAGTGCAGTGATACGCCTTTTGTGCACTTAGATGCATTGGACTTTGATTTCGATGGTGATGTTTTATATTTGTTTTGTGCACCTTGTGCACCTGATTTGATTTTGCGCATTTTCGGCACTTGATATTGGATTTCATGATTTCGTGCACGATGGATGCACCTGATTGGATTTTCGCGCATGTTGGGCGCATGTTTTGAAGTGTGATTTTGGTGCACACCAGATGCACTAAATCGAGATTTCTCGTGCATGTCAGATGCACCTGATTTTGCTGTCAGGCACACATGTTGCTTACGACAGATGTTTCGTGCACACCCGATGCACTTAGATGTTGTTTCTGTGCATATGTATGGCAAATATTTGGATTTTGATTTCCGCGCGCACAAGACACGCGTAGTATTCATACGCGTATTTTGGGATTGATTTTTCTTATAGAGCAGTACGTTTTTATGATATTGCTATGTGTTTTCGTACTGAGCAGGACTAGTCAGAGGACAGTACCTGAATATATTTTACATGTATAGTTTCGAGTTATATCATATTAGTTTTGCTTTGGATTTGGTATTGATGTCTTCCCCATGACTCCGATAATTGCGGGATGCTTGACGGAGTTCTGATTTGAGTTATATGATCATTTTTCATGCGCATGCGTTGCGCTACGATTTGTTTTATGTATTTATGATTTCGGAGCCCCGGCGATTTGATGGTTTTGGCTGAAATATTTTAGTATTTGGGGGAAGTTTTAATTTAAATTCGGGGACCGAATTTCTTTAAGGGGGGAAGATTGCAACGTTTTGAAAATCGTTTCGGTGAAATTTCGAAAAAACGATAAAATAAGGGGGTTTTCTGTAAAAAGTCAAAATGCAAATATCTTTATTATAAAATTAAATAAACATATTCTAGATATGTAATTACTAGTATTTGTTGTTTATTGAGCCACTGGTGAAATTTCAAATTTTCTGAGAAAAATATTATTTTAATATTATTTTAAGCCGTCACTAATACATTTAATTAGGGAAAATTACAAATTGGAATGAGTTGAAACAAATTTTGTGCATCATAGAACATTAAATAAAATTTTATCATGTGGTTTTTGAAATGAAATCGTTTGCCAAAATGGTTTAGAAAATATCGAAGAAAAAAGGCTTAATTAGAGAAATTAGTGTAAATAGAAATTGGGGTATAATATTTATCATTTTCTTTCTTCACCCAAACTCACCCACACCCTCTCACCCCCCTCCCTATGTGCTGGCCGAGCCTTGCTTCCCCATCCCCAAAATTTGTCCCCACTTCTAAGGCTAAAGAAAAGAAAAGAAAAGAAAATGAATACAATAAAGAAATGAGAATGGGTTGACTTGTGATATGGGCCTTTGACTTAACCAATCACTTTCCCCACCTCACTCTCTCTCCTCCCCCTCCCTAATCTGGCCGAGCCTCCCTCTTGCAACAGCCCCATTTTTGCTTCTTCAATTCTTGAGCTAAAAACCTCAAAAATTCTTCAAAAAACCCACAAAAATCAAAATCTAATCCCTACCCATTTCTAATTGGCTATTCTAGTATGGATCTAGAGAACAAGATTTCTATTTGGGAGGCCATGGGTGCTTGTGGATCTTCAAATGTGCTTGGGTATAATTCTAAACATTTTGCTTAATTTGTTACTTAATTTCTTAAAGCTAAATTCCTTAAGTGTTAATTAGGTTTTAGTTGCATGTTTTGAAATTCAAGATAAGAATTTGAATGCAAGTTAGGGTTTTGTGAAATTGGTGTATGGTTGTGTGATATATTTAGGCTCTTATGTTGTGTTAATACAAGATTAGTAGCTAGTTGCTAATGGTTAATTTAAAAATTGTGTTAATTATGCCAATTTGCTAACTAGGTTTTTGAAATTGGTTAAATAATTGGGATTAGAAATGTGATTAGGTTTTTCATGACTTCTTAAACATTATAAAGTGTAGTTTAACACTTTAGTTCATGGAAATCCAACCTAAATTGTTGTATTTGCATTTTTGCTATAAAATGGTTGAAATTGGTTAAAATTGCAAACTAGGTTTTTGAAATTGAATTAAATTGTGGGTTTAAAATTTACGTAGTGGTTTCTATGGCATAATTAAGATATTAAGTTATCATCTTGGTTACTAGAATTATTAAAACATCATGTTTTGTACAAAAACGGTAATTTGTGCTTGCTATATTTTCGGAAAAATGACTTTTTAAGTGAAATTGTGGTTTTTGGGAATTGTAAGCTATTTTATATTATAATTAGTGCTTGTAATTGTACAAATGAGTGTGTTCGGAGTTTTCTCGATTGTTTGGCGTTTGTACGCCGACGTCGAGGGTTTTTGGGTTTATTTGTGAAAGCAACCATAGGTTTTGACTTATGTGGGATTCGTGTGTCGTTTTGGTCATGAGTAGGATTTTAATGCGATACGATGCGTTGTGATATGTAGGTACCCCCATGTGGACTTCGAGACGACAAGCAAGCGCGTGGCGACGTCGGCACCGGCGAGCGAGGACCAGGTAAGTAGATTTATATCTACGGGGAGAAGTCGGGTGGATGGCGTATAGCACCCCCGCAGTCCGTGGTGGTGTATACGGATGCGTATACACACCAACAATTATTATATGTTATTTGGGATTAATAACGATGTTTAGGATGGATATTGGTGTGTTGGATTATTTTAGGGTTGCGAACCCTAAGGTAGTGTTGCACTACACATACACACCTACATACTTGCATACATTCCTATTTTTATGTGTTCATGGGTTACCTTTGGGTTAGTTGCGAAACCATAGAGTGGTTGTTATACCCAAATACGCACATACAGACTTGCATACTTTACTTTCTTGTGCGCAGATTGGGATGTGTATATATGTATATATGCGTGGGTATGGGACTATGCATATGTACATTCATATACGCATGCATGGATAATGAGGATAGTACTTGGGATTTAAGATGAGTCGATAAGATTTGCCGTGAGATCGGTCATATAGCAGGGTTCGTATTTGAGATACGACATGACGTTGTAGCGGGTCCTTGACATAGTGTTTCACACACGTGCATGCATACTTAGGCGGTATCAGTATTGTACTAGACGTAGATCAGTACCCCGATCATGATATTTGATAAATAGGATACCAGGTGAATAGTATGATGAATGTGATATTAACCCGTACCCAGATTTGGGGATGCCGTACGACGGATTTACGTACGAGCTATATTTTGATGATTGATCCGCACTCTTGACTTATGATGTCTGATTATAGATATGGTATCGGATATGATATTATTGAGGCGGGATCACCGACTAATATATATACAGGTATGTATATGTATTGACTCAGATGTTAGGCGGTTTCCTTACCTGTAGCCCAGCTGGTCAGCTTAGCCCTTTAGTTTAGTTTAGTTGTTAGATTAGATTCGAGTCTTACCTATTTCAAAACTAACGAATCGTGGGTATTTTAAAAGACAGCCCAAGGGATTCTACGGATATTTCAAAAGACGTATCTTTTCATAAAAACACCGTAGCCCCTATTTTCAAAACCCCATGATTCGTGTTATTTCAAAAGGCACCATTTGTAGGACTTATATTAGGTTAATGCAGATTAGTTATAGTTGCGTCTAGTATTCAGCTCCCGCTCATTATTGTGGTTCGCTTCGCATCGCATGCTTATAATATGTTTCATACTCCATTATTGATATCATGTTGTTAGGACACCAGCACCATTACCGATGATGCGTATGTACCACGTACACTTACTTGCCGGCTCACACACATCTTCATCGGTAATTGCCATGTCACGTACACCTTAGAAAATATTATTGCTTGACATAGCCTGTTAGCTAATAGTTTAGACATGATATTAGTGTACTTGCCTCATATGTTAGTTTAGACATTATAGTTATTACCTGCTACTTCATGCATACTGTTATTCATTGTTTTGCCGCATTCATGGATTCTCATGCATATATTCACTATTTTACGAGTTATTGAGGTTTTGGATTCGGATTTCCATGAGATTTTCTGGATTTGGAGGAAATCCGCAAAAACATAAATAAACCTTTTCTCTCTTTCAAAATAAAATGTGCGGTTTTCCCATGATGTATGAGTCGTCCACCATGAGTTTGCTGATGGATTTCGAGACCTGATTCGAGGAGACGGATGAACCGTTTCGGGTACATGGTGGACCCGGTAAGGTACCCCGGGGAAAGAAGCGCGTGATGAAGACGATGTGAGCCTGGCAGGGGAGCACTACCTACCGGTGATTTTACCCGACGCGTTGGATATCCGGAGGATACCGTCGTGGTCTTGAGATGGATGGTAGGGGCCAGTCTGGATGACGGCGCCCTAGATATTGTGATTGAGACATTGAGATTTCGAGATATTGAGGTACAGAGACTGTGATACAGAGATATCGAGATATTGGGATTACATTTTATGCCGATGCTAGACACTGTTTTATGCTGATTTCATTATGATACCTCATTTTAAAAATACAAAGGAAATCTCACTAAATTATGAAAACAGTTCTTCATTTACATGTATTCTATTTCCATGCATTCATACCTCATTCATATGTTATATTGCTACCTGAGGCACTGGCACGGGCACATGAGATTACACTCGGGTTAGATATTTACCCTAGCCTTGTTATAGGTTGCATGTTATATATATAATTGAGGATATATTTGATCTTTGACCTAGGTTGCGTTATTTATGCGATTTCTTTTCGTAGATGTTTTTCTATTCACGAGTTGGCAACTCACCCCCGTTGTGCCCCAGTTTCTTGCAGGATTGCCGTACAGGTTTCTTTACGGCTTTGCGGGCATAGTTTCCTTCGGGTGATTTGCTAGTAGGTGGGTTTACTTGTATCGTGCCCCCATTATATAACTTGTATATTATTATTCTGTTGTATCTAGAAGTTCCATCAACCAAACATGTGTTATTTTTGAGATAGAGACCAGTGATGTTATTATTTCGACCTTAGAGTCGCGCGTTATATTTCTGCAGATTTCTTGTGGTTTTGAGTTTCCTTTTGAGTTTTGATCCTCGCCGTTGGCGTTGTATATTATATTGCTTGTGTGGTTGTGACCGTCGATTGACGAAGTGCTAGCTCCCGCTTGGGGATGCATTTTTATTGATTTCGTATACTATTCATGTTTTATCCCGTTTGGGGGCCAGTATTTACAAAGGAGACTCTGCCGAAATTTTCAGGAAAATTTTGATGTTTTTAGAAACCCGCATAATTCGGCTTATGCTTTTAAAACTACTTATTTAAATTGGTTTTCCTTCACTCTACTACTTTTCTTGGTTTGCATTTCTGGGTTTTCGGCTTACTTGGATTACGTACGCCTCGAGATGTTTCGTAGTTTAAGTGTCGGTCATGTTTTGTACATTCGGGACGTGACAACATTCTAGCCTCTAGTAAATTCAAGAAACGATCGTAGATCCCTAATTTCGAGCGATCGCAATCAAGAAAGCATCGCAACGAAACTAGGTCATCGGTTCTTGAACTTGCTAGGGTTTACAAAACCCGTAGGACTTAAAAATCGTTTTAAGATTTGTTACATCATTATTCTATTGATCTTCTCGACTCCTTAACAAGCGGAGTTTTACTCAAACATCACAACAAGAACTATAATTACAAATTGAGATCGAATCATGATGCAAGAATTTAAAGAAAACAAGATAAAAGAATTTCACCTTTTATTTATATCAACAATTTCATTACATTCGCTCAAGAACTACAAGAGGAAGAACTCGATCGTCGATTTGGCTTCGCTCGGCTCCGTGAGTCGCGGATCGGCTTGGATCACTTGCTCAATTGGAGATCGGATCCGCTCATAAAAGTTTGAAGGGCTTCTTGCTTGATTGGTACTCAAGATCTTGAATTTGGAGTGGAATTAGGGTTAGGGTTTCACACAAGCCTTGTCACTAGACTTATGGAAGAAGATGAAGAATTAGAGATTTAGGAATGGGAGAGCAACCTCAACCCTCAGATCTAGGTTCCTATTTATAGCCATCTAAACCCTAGATCTAGGATTTCAAATTTGAATTTCTCTCCAAAAGTTTGTTGAGGAGATTTGAATTTCCCTCCAAAAGTTAGTTAGAGGAGAAGCTTCTAGATGTGATTAGTTAGGAGGGAGCTTCTAGAAATAGTTTGTTAGGAGCTTAATTAAGATTAACCTTGCTTAATGATCTTTGCTGATCTGGTAGAATCTTCGAGAAAATTCTGGAATTTGAAGTGTCTTTCTGAGCTTCTGGGACTGAGAGAGGAATTATGCCCTAAAAATCAACTACTGACGTGGCAATACCGCCGCGGAACCGCGGCTCAAGCCGGCTCCGGCCGCGGTTCCGCGGCGCTTTGGGGGCTTCATGGCTTGGGATTTCTTGGCTTTTCTGGTACTGACTTTTAGGCCCTTTTTTAATATGTTGATTTGTGTTTTTCCTTCTAGATTGCTATCAGCTTTCAGGTCTTTGAGTTGGCGTAATGTTTGATCAGCAAAATGACAATTTTGGCTTTTCTTCTGGATTTTCCTGCACAAATCTCGACACAAGTGTTGCGCAATACAGAGATGATGCGATGCCATGATAAACACACAATTTCCTCAGAAATGTCGGTTTTAAAGTCTAACACATGCAATCTGATATTTTACGACTGATTTGCTAATATGTGTAATATGAATGCCAAACACTTCGATATGAGTGCAAATGATAGGGAAATTTCCGTGTTAAAAATGCAGTATTTTCGACTGATCAATCAACTAAGATGTATACAGGTGCTCATTGGGATATGAGTACACCGGACAGGACTCGCCGGGAACATGCTAGTTGGTATTATACATATCGTCAGATAGCAGTTCCCTGGTGACATGTGTACAGGTTAGTTCATCGACCTGAGGTCGTCATTTGTATCGTGTGAGTTCCCACTGTGCTTTGATTTATACCCTACCACGGGTCAAAGGAGTCGTGCAAACAGGTATATTTTGGGTACAGTCCCGAGCCACATTGGAGGCAAGTGAGCGGATCGGTAGGGGATTCGCCTCTCCCTGTATTGGGGGTGAGATCGCGCTGTGTTTAGGAGAGCCATTACACAAAATCCCTGGCCATGTTAATCGAGATATACTGGTAGGTATACCAGTAGTATCTCAGGGTGTTCTGGGCTTCTCTCTGACATGACTTATGCAGCTATTGGGGGTCTGACGTTTACCGGCCCCCTAGGCCTAATATGCGATACTCATAGACAAACGTTCCGGACTGTACGTATATTGTCACTGTCAGGCTCAGTAGGGTTTATACATGAGTTCGCTTGTCAGCTTCCCTTCCAATCAATACATAGGCAAACCGTTACGTACAGCTTGTACCTCTGACGTGCTAGTGGTTATACCCAGTGCCATTGTATTGATGAGTCATTAGAGTCCCCCACAGACACTTTCCCAAGTTCGGGAGAAACGTTGTAGATGTCGTATGGGTTTATGGCAGGGTTCGGAAAAAGCACGTGCGTTTTCGCACGTGTTATTTTTCGGGCAGATAATACTGGTAGGTTTTGGTTTAAGCCGGATCCCAGTATTATACTGTGTAGCTATAATATCTTTGTCTCAGTTGCATTTATATTCAGTCGTAATATAAATGCGGGTATGTTTATACCATTATGGGGTTATCCTGAAATTCGTTTCAGGATCACTTTTGGAAGTTGCCAGTTTCCTGTTTTCTATCAGCCGTATTTGACATTCGGTTAAATACGGATTTGTCTTTTCGTCTTGAGGGTGAGTCATGCTTCTAGAAGGTTCTAGAAGTGGTGATTAGGCTTGTGACTCACTTGTTCATTAATGGTGCATTTATTGTGTTCATACTTTGTGTTCACACTATGTGTTCACACACTAGATATTTTCTTAAACTCACCCTCCCCTCTCCTACACTCACCCTCCCTCTTCTATAAAGTGCCCGACCCCCTTGGTGGAGAGATACATGGTTGCTAGAAAAAGATTGGTATTGTTTTGGACTCATGGAAATTAGATAAGCCTCATTTCTCTTTTCACCCGATCCAAAAGGCAACTTCATTAACCGTTCATCCATAGCCTTGGATGTTACGAGACAAAGTGTTCTACTCATTCTCTACTTCATCTTGGTCGTCTCTTTTGGCAAACTTGACGATCGAGTTGCCTCGGTTCAGTGGCGGGAGCCCGTTTAAAGATCCGTCGACGTGGTGCCACCTGGACGAGAAGACTGGAGATTCAGGAGATCGGAGCAGCCGCAACAAAGCGTGGGATGATGGTTAAAGATCGAAGGACTCGGATCGTTCGGTATACCAATTCTACCGTCTTTACAATTTGTTAGTTTAGCTTTAATGGACGATCCGGGATAAAGTACGCGATAGCGCCAGTCGTAAAAGTTTTTGTTCCGCATATTGGCGTCTGTTAGACGGCCGGGGCGCTGCCGCGGACTTACATAGCATATACTATTCTTGTCCCATATGATGGGCGATGGATGATCCCATATCCATCTGGTGAGGTGACACCAAAGATTGTATGCGGGTGCTCAGTGGAGACTGGGTACACTGAACGGACTCACCGAGAACTCCTATGTGGTATTATATCTATCGTCGGATAGCAGTTCTCAGGTGACACTGGTACAGGTTAGTCTGTAGATCCAAGATCATCATAGAGTCTTGTGTTCTCTCCCACTTTACTTTGATATCTACCCTACCACGGCTCTACTGAGTCGTGCAAACAGGAGGACTTTGGGTACTGACCTGAGGCACATGGAGGCGATGAGCGATAGGAAGGGTTTCGTCTCTCCCGGTATTGGGAGTTGATGTTGTGTTATGCTCGATTGGATATAACAGTAAGTCCCTGGCCAGGGCTACTGAGATTTACTGATAAACGTTATCAATAGTTTCTCGATCTGTTATGAGCCATACACCAGCATGACTTATTGAGTTATTGGGGTCGACGATCCCATCCCTAAACTCGATATGCAACATATCTGACGAAAAGACCGGACTATATGGTAAGTGTTGCCGGTTGGCTCGACGTGACTTTTGACAGCTTCGCTAGTTTTCTTCTGATCGCTCAATACCCGGGTGGCCATTACGTTTAGCTGACCGCCTGCGGTTTGTGGGTGTTTGATATGATCATCACCTACTGCCGGCGTATTGACGAGTCTTAGAGTCCTACAATGAAGTTTCCTGGCTCAGGCGAAAAGATGTGGTGTGCATATGAGATATGCACAGGGACCCGATTAAATACGGATATCTGATACCGTATATTAATCGGGCATTTTCTATTGGTCGGGTCGTATGTGATATGACCGGTTTGCTAAATCAAGTGTTGATTTAACAAATGACTTTTAGATTAATTATTTAATTAAACCCTTTTCTATTTTTGTATGCATGCATGTATGCACATGATGATGTGCATGGACACATACATACATACATACATTGTATCATGGTTGTTGATATATATTTGGTGGCAATACAAGACTCATATTGTAGTAATTATATATATATTTATCGTATTGAGTTAATGTAAGGATAATTCACTCATGGTTAATATTTATCATCTTTGACCATACTTGACCTAATCTTTAACCATGAGTTAATTTTCCTTTGACAATTAACTCAATAGTAAATATATAAATAATTACTGACCATGGTTGAAGTGAGAAGGATATATTATTGATCATTCATTCTCATCTCATATTATTAATCATATCATTATCCTTTGAGCTCAAGCTTAGCCACCATTATCTTCTTTTTCCTCTCTTGAGATTTTTCTTTGAGAGAAGTTGATAAAAAGAAAGGGTTTTGATTATAAAATACAAACCACATCATCATACTACACACATCTAGCCCATTTGTGTAGGGTGTTTGCTCTACTTCATTCACAAATCAAGTAAAACAAGGAGGTTTGGGCAAAGGGACTTCGGGTGGATCTTCGTGGACTAGGAAGGCTTCCATCGATCCGTTCCAAACTCTCATATTGCCAAGGAATCACCAAGGGAGGTCTACAAAGGTTGTAATCTCTACCCTTAGTGATAGTTTTTCATTTGCATGTGATGCTTAGTTGAAAGAAACCCTAAATTTCTAGTTTTGATTCTTGTCAAGTTCACATAGCACCTTTAAAATTTGATTTTGGCATGAGTGATGCTTCCAAACCCTAGATAAGGTGCTAGATAAACCCAACAATGGTATCAGAGCCAAGCTAGAGCTTTCGGCGATGTGTAGGCGAAGTTAAAAGTCCGATCGAACTACGAAACACCTAATTAGACCCTTCTCTGGAAATTTTCTAAAAAATTGATTTTTTCCAAATTAAAAATACTCAAAAAAATCAAGCAGGTAATTGTATGGATTACTGTGAAATACGAGTCACTGTAGTCTTTAAGTCGCCGCGGAACCGCGGCCATACCATGAATTTGGCGGCGGTTCCGCGGCCGTACTTGGGTGTCAGGGATAGTTATTTCTAGAGTTCATCCGTATGTATTACTACATGCTTCTGGGTATTTTTAATATTACTCAGGTGTTGAGTTTTCTTGAGATCTTTTGTATTCATTGATTCGATCGGAATGTTTAGCATCGTTTAGTTTTTCAGGTAATTTAGAACGTGTTAAAATGTTCGAACGAATATCAATAAATCATTTTTTCCCGTATTGGAAAACTTTCAAGTGTTGGATTTTTCACGAGTTTGAAACTTTCGGAATGTCATGCAAGCGTATCTGTGGACCTTCTAAAAGAACGTAATCTTAACTCGATTATGTGACCGTCAAAACTGCCACTGAACCCTAGGGTTTGTGGTAGTTTAGCGTTGCCACATGTGAGGCGTTGGTTTGACCCTTCTATGGCTGGATCATAGGGCCTGTGACATGTTCTTGAAATTTTTGAACTCGGCTCAAGTGTTGTGCTATTTGGGAAATCTTGGGTGTTTGTTTATTCGATCGAAAAGTTTAGCATTGTCTATTTATCCGGAATGTATACAATATGTGGAATTCATAATATTAGGTATGAAATGCGAAGTATATGATATTTCGAATATACGATGTCTAAAGTGATTGTGGATTCCAAATGTTGTAGTTTTTCACTTTATTTTTTGCGACCATAAGTGTAGCATGTAGTATCGCCGATTCCGTTGCTATACATCAACGGCAATTGGGATACGCATACTTGCTTACATTGATGATATGAGATATTATGTGTTGCTGAGATATGATGTGCAGGATTGTCGCGATTGAATAGCCGGGGGGTTTTATGTGAGATGAGAGTTTTATTTTCATTCATGTATAAATCAATTATATGTAATATTCTTTTATTTGGGGCACTTCCGGGTTGAGGAAGTTGTTTCCATCATTGTATATTATTTACTTTTCCGCATTAGGATAGACCCAAGGTGGGGAGCACAAGTGATCAGGTTCTAGGGTTCAGTGGGAGGCCTTCTCGAGGAGTCGAGACCGGGTCTCCTAAACTCTAGAATTGGCAGGATCACTTGCCGCTCTCGTAGGGGTCTGGGGGTGTGGGCTTGGCTATTCATCGCGACCGTGGAATCCGTATTTTCTATTGTTGGCCAAAATACAAAATACGGACATCCTAGATATCCTTTTATTTTCATATGTGCTTCTGCTGTTGATATTCTATAATGTGATTACTTAGTATCTGAGACGAATGGATTATTTTTATTATATATATGATATATAATAAACGTTACTTATATTTTACACCCGCTATGCCGTTAGTTAAGTAACCTAACGGTGCATAACGGGACACTGTGGCGAATGCGGATGGCATAAGTGTACGTTCTATTTTCGTTTCTTTTCTGTGATGGCTTAGGAACTTAAATGATGGGACTACATTAATTAGATTAATGTAAAGTAAATGAAACCTAAAATATGTTGTAGAATCAGATTTGAAACCTACTCGGTCTTTTTATGAAAAATGCAAGTTTCAAAAGATGCGGAGCTTAAGCCACTCCTTTTCTAAACTGTTTTGATTCTACAACGAGATCAAGTTCTAAGCGTTAAAGGTTTTCATAAAAACCATCCGCAACCCTCCGTCATTTTAGGAAGCAGAGTACTTAGTATTCGTGCTGCGTATTTTGATTATAGTCAAGGCATAGTGTACGGTAGCTAAGTGATGTCTTCCTACAAAGCATATGATGCGATCAGTTAGGACATTCATGTGATCATGTTCATCATAGTCAAGGGTCATATGGGTGGGTCTAGTTAATCTCGAAATGATGGGTAGAACTTGACTAGTGCTTATGATATTTTGACCATAGCCAAGGTCATAAGTAGCTAGGGGTAAAAACCATATCGGGAGTTTCAAGAATTGAAATTTGCAATGAGATTGCATACCATCTATATGATGGTTGGATCCCGATCCCACTGTGAGTAAGTGTAACTTCCAGGAGAGTTTTGCACTTTACAATTAGCTAATCCAGTAGGTGTCTAGAAAGGTGTTAACGGGGTTTGACCTCTGGGAAGACGAGGTTTATTTTAATTAGGTGCGTGCGAAAGCACGGGGAACCTCCCTCAAAGTACCGACACTGGCCTGGCTGACCGGTTTGCGAAAACGTAGAATGTAATTAATCCTGGCTAGTTTTCATTTCAGGTTTTGAAAGAAAATTTGATTAAAGCAGTGGGAGACATCGATTAGATAAGATAATAACCAATCTAAATCTTTGCAAGAGCATTCCGCTGAGTGTATTCTTTTCTCTCTCCTAATGGCAGATACCGATGACGGGACTTAAGCTTCTACTAGAGAAAAATAAACTGACTGGACCAAATTATAAAGAATGGAAGAGGAACTTGAACATTGCACTCGCATATGATAAAGTATCATATGTCCTCACTACCAAAGCCTCACCCGTCCCAGGACCTGAATCATCTGTTTCAGATAGGGAGATCCGAAAAACATGGGATATTGATTGCAATACGGCCATGTGCCTCGCGCTCGCTTCTATGGACAACATCCATCAGAAACAGCACGAGAAGATGGATGTACAATCCATCTTTCTTTATACAAAGGAGTTGTATGAAGAGCAATCTCGTACTTTGAGATACGAGGCATCTCGAAAGCTATTTCAGATGCGGATGGCCCCTGGTGCATCAGTAGGACACCATCTCTTGAATATGATTGGTCTTATAGAAGAACATGAGGAACTGGGATGGACGATGGATAATGAGCAATATACGGATGTTGTTCTGCAGTCTCACTCCCCCGCCTTTGCTCCGTTCATAGTGAATTTCAATATGAACGATTTAGAGAAATCATTGCCTGAACTTCTCAATATGTTGAGAAGTGCAGAGAGCACGCTGAAAACAGCAAAGACTCCCGCTCTGCTTGCTGGGCCATCTTCCTCTTCAGTCCCAAAAGCCAAGGCCAAGGGAAAGAGGAAGAAGAAGTCCATCAAACCGAAATGTGGAGTCCAAAAGGCGATGGGGAAAGACAAAACCGAGGCCGCGGGAAGTGGAAAAGTGGAATGTTTTTTCTGCCAAAAGACGGGACATTGGAAACGGAACTGTGCTTTGTATCTTGCTGATCTCAAGAAGATGAAGCATGCTGATGCTTCCACTTCAGGTGTGTTTGTAACTAAGAACCGTTTTTCAATTAACTCTGCATCTTAGGTATTAGATACTGGTTCTGGTTCTCACATCTGCAATTGTATGCAGGGGTTAAGAAATAGTAGAGTTTTCAAAACTGGAGACCATACTCTGCGGGTTGGAAATGGTTCCAATGTACATGTTGTATCCGTAGGAGAGTATCATCTGGGTTTGCCTTCGGGTTGTATATTGGTTTTGAATCCGTGTTATTTTGTACCAAGTATGCTATGTAATATAATATCCGTTTCTTTGTTAGACAATGAAGGATATCATTTTGTATTGCAAAATAATGTTATGAACGTTAACTTGAATCAAGAGTTGATTGGGTATGGTACACTAAATAACAGTATTTACGTCCTGAACCAACACACAGTTTTCAATATACAACATACTAATAAAAGAAAGTTTTCATATATAAATGAAGCTTTTCTTTGGCATTGTAGACTTGGTCATATTAATGAAACAAGACTAAACAAGCTACATAAAGGTGGATCTTTAAATAATTTTAAATATAAATCTTATGCGACTTGCCAGTCCTATATCAAAGGTAAAATGACCAAAACTCCGTTTACTGGACACGGAGAAAGAGCTGTGGAACTCTTAAGACTCATACATAGTGATGTATGCGGACCAATGTCTACACATGCTAGAGGTGGTTTTTCATACTTCATCACTTTTACTGATGATTTCTCAAGATTCGGACACGTGTTTTTGATAAAAAACAAATCCGAAGCTTTCGAGAAATTCAAGGAGTATAAACTTGAAGTAGAAAAACAAACGGGCTTGAGCATCAAGAAACTTCGATCAGATCGAGGTAGAGAGTATTTAAGTACAGAGTTTTTAGACTTCTTAAAAGAGAATCGGATTCTCTCTCAGCTCACTCCTCCATACACACCACAGTACAACGGTGTGTCAGAACGGAGGAATCGTACCCTATTAGATATGGTACGATCCATGATGTGTGATGCTGAGTTACCGGTTTCCTTTTGGGGACATGCATTGGAAACAGCAATGTATCTGTTAAATAGGGTTCCAACCAAGACCTTGTCTACTACTCCATATGAGATATGGAGTGGAAAGAGACCATCTCTTAAAAGAGTTAGGATTTAGGGTTGTCCGGCTTTTGTTAAAAAGCAGAATCCAGACAAACTCGAGACACGATCGGTCATGTGTAAATTTGTGGGGTATCCAAAACATTCGTATGGATATCTATTCTACCACAATGAGGAACAAAAGGTGTTTGTTGCTAAGCATGCCACATTTTTGGAAAATGAAACCTTTACAGACAGTACTAATGGCAATGTGGTAGAACTAGAAGAGGTTCTAGAGACACAAATTACTCAAGACGAATTGGTTGAAACTGATGTTGCAGTAGAACTTCAAGAACCTCAGCCACTCCGAAGATCTAGTATAACTTCTCGCCCACCAGAGAGATACTATGGGTTTCTCATTAATGCTGATAGAGAAGATTGCATCATGGATGATGATGACCCTACTAGTTTTCTGCAAGCTATCACGAGTGGTGACTCTGTGAAGTGGCTGCAAGCTATGAGATCCGAAATGGAATCCATGTACACCAACAAAGTATGGACTTTGGACGTTTCACCTCCTGGGATAAAACGCGTTGGGTGCAAATGGGTCTTTAAGAGAAATATTGGTGTAGATGGACAGGCAGAGACCTTTAAAGCAAGGCTTGTAGCGAAAGGTTTTACTCAAAGACCAGGATTGGACTATGATGAAACTTTCTCTACAGTAGCAATGCTTCAATCCATTAGGATCCTACTTGCTATTGCTGCTCACTATGATTATGAAATCTGGCAGATGGACGTGAAAACTTCATTTCTAAATGGTGATTTGGAAGAATGTGTTTTTATGGATCAGCCAGAGGGCTTCATTGACAGTGGGAGCAGCGGGAAAGCATGTAGATTGCTTAAATCCATTTACGGATTAAAGCAGGCCTCACGGAGCTCGAACATCTGTTTTGATGATACAATGAAAGAGTTTGATTTTATCAAAAATATAGATGAACCATGCATTTATAAGAATATTGTAGGGAGTACTGTCACATTCCTCGTATTGTACGTAGATGACATTCCCCTGATAGGAAATGATATTCGTATGCTACAATCGATCAAACTATTCTTATCACAAAGGTTCTCCATGAAGGACCTAGGTGATGCCTCGTGCATTTTGGGCATAAGGATCTATAGAGATAGATCCAAGAAGTTATTAGGACTGTCCCAATCAAGGTACATAAACACCATCCTAAAAAGGTTTAGTATGGAGGATTCCAAGCGTGGTGCCTTGCCCGCTTGTCATGGAATCACTCTCTCAAAGGACTTCTGTCCGAAGACAGATGAAGAGAGAGCTCGCATGAGCGTTATACCTTACGCTTCAGCCGTAGGATCTATAATGTATGCGATGTTATGTACACGCCCTGATGTAGCTTATGCACTAGCTGTAGTAAGAAGGTATCAATCCAACCCAGGGGAGAAACATTGGATAGCAGTGAAGAACATTCTTAAGTACTTATGACGGACTAAAGAATTGTTCTTGGTGTATGGTAATGGGGATCTCCAGATAGAGGCCTTTACCGATTCCATCTTCCAAAGTGATCAGGATGACAACAAATCTATCTCAGGGTTTGTATTTACCCTCAATGAAGGGGCGGTTAGTTGGAAGAGTTCCAAATAGGACACCGTTGCAGACTCCATGATGGAAGCTGAGTATATTGCTGCGAATGATGCTGCCAAGGAAGCCGTCTGGATGAGGAAATTCTTCACGGAACTAGGAGTAGTTCCAACCATTGTTGATCCAATACTATTGTATTGTGATAATAATGGAGCTATGGCGTTAGCCAAAGTACCAAGGTCCCATCAGAAATCCAGACACATCCTGAGGCGATATAATTTGATCCGATAGATAGTAGATCGCCAGGAGATCGAGATTCTGAGATTAGATACAAAGGATAACACAGCGGATCCACTCACCAAGGCCCTTCCACAGCCGCAGCATGAGCGACTTTTTGAGATGTTGGGTATGAGATACGCCAATAACTGGCTTTAGTGCAAGTGGGAGATTGTTAGATATATGTATGCCCTAGAAGCCATTATATGTATAGTGGATGCTTGGACATGTATATATGTATATAGATGACTTTCTTACTCGACATGATAGTATGCTATCTGGTTTAATTTATCTTGACATATAGATTTGATCATGCTTTTATTCACTTGCACATGTTGATAAAGCCCACAGGATATTTGCTTGACTGCTGTGACTATGATGCGGATCATACTAGTGGGGCATGTGTAGTTTATAAGCATATCCTTGAACTGTTCCTAGTCGTGGGTGTATCGAGACAGGGCATCGATATTCCAGAATAGACTAGCGTATACTATTCTTGTCCCATATGATGGGCGATGGATGATCCCATATCCATCTGGTGAGGTGACACCAAAGATTGTATGCGGGTGCTCAGTGGAGACTGGGTATACTAAACGGACTCACCGAGAACTCTTATGTAGTATTATATCTATCGTTGGATAGCAGTTCTCTGGTGACACTGGTACAGGTTAGTCTGTAGACCCAAGATCGTCATAGAGACTTGTGTGTCCTCCCACTGTACTTTGATATCCACCCTACCACGGCTCTACTGAGTCGAGCAAACAGGTGGACTTTGGGTACAGTCCCGAGACACATGGTGGCGATGAGCGATAGGAGGGGTTTCGTCTCTCCCGGTATTGGGAGTTGATGTTGTTCTATGCTCGATTGGCTATAATAGTAAGTTCCTGGCCAGGGCTGCTGAGATTTACTGATAAGCGTTATCAGTAGAGTATGACTTATTGAGTTATTAGGGTCGACGATTCGATCCCTAAAATCGAATATGCAACATATCTGACGAAGAGACCGGACTGTACGGTAAGTGTTGCCAGTTGGCTCGATGAGAGTTTTGACAGCTTCACTGGTTTTCTTCTGATCGCTCAATACCCGGGTGGTCGTTACGTTTAGCTGACCGCTTGCGGCTTGTGGGTGTTTAATATGATCATCACCTACTGCCTGCGTATTGACGAGTCTCAGAGTCCCACAATGATGTTTCCTGGCTCAGGCGAAAAGATGTGGTGTGCATATGAGATATGCATGGGGACCCGATTAAAAACGGATATGTGATACCGTATATTAATCGGGCATTTTCTATTGGTCGGGTCATATGTGATATGACCGGTTTGCTAAATCAAGTGTTGATTTAACAAATGACTTTTAGATTAATTATTTAATTAAACCCTTTTCTATTTTTGTATGCATGCATGTATGCACATGATGATGTACATGGACACATACATACATACATATTATCATGGTTGTTGATACATATTTGGTGGCATTACAAGACTCATATTGTAGTAATTATATATATATTTATCATATTGAGTTAATGTAAGGATAATTCACTCATGGTTAATCTTTATCATCTTTGACCATACTTGACCTAATCTTTAACCATGAGTTAATTTTCGTTTGGCGATTAACTTAATAGTAAGTATCTAAATAATTACTAACCATGGTTGAAGTGAGAAGGATATATTATTGATTATTCATTCTCATCTCATATTATTCATCATATCAATATCCTTTGAGCTCTAGCTTAGCCACCATTATCTTCTTCTTCCTCTCTTGAGATTTTTCTTTGAGTGAAGTTGATAAAAAGAAAGGTTTTTGATTATAGAATACAAACCACATCATCATACTACACACATCTAGCCCAATTGTGTAGGGTGTTTGCTCTACTTCATTCACAAATCAAGTAAAGCATGGAGCTTTAGGAAAAGGGACTTCGGGTGGATCTTCGTGGACTAGGAAGGCTTCCATCGATATTCCAAACACTTATAGTGCCAAAGAGTCACCATGGGAGGTCTACAAAGGTTGTAATCTCTACCCTTAGTGATAGTTTTTCATTTGCATGTGATGTTTAGTTGAAAGAAACCCTAAATTTCTAATTTTGACTCTTGTCAAGTTCACTTAGCACCTTTTAAATTTGATTGTGGTATGAGTGATGCTTCCAAACCCTAGATGAGGTGCTAGGTAAACCCAACACCTACACTATGATCGGTTATACTGTGGTTATCACACAGTGGTTTCTCCACATAGGATTTGGATATTATATCAGGCATTCTGGTTACTAGATCTATGGTTTTAGATCTAGATTTGGGTAGTTTCCCAATCTGGGCACTTAGACAATATTCTAAAGGTGTTTTAGAATGGATGACTCCTAGCATGGTGGTGTACCTGCAGGTGATGGAGTCACCCTCTCTAAAGGTGTCTTACAGACTAAAGTGGAGAGGGATGTGCATGATTGGCATATCACTTGCTTAGGAAATTGAGTCAATCATGAGATGTCAAGTACCACACCAGATGTTGTTTTTGCACTAGATGCAATAAGTTGATATATTAATCAAATCCTGGAGAAACATTCGGAAGCATTTTATGAACATAAGAAGATGTTCAAGGGATTTGGTAACGGCGGCCTCCTTCGGGAGACGGTTATCATTCCAGACTTCCAAGGTGACCTGGATGACAAAGTGACTGTCAGAGTTATAGTTTTCCCTCTTAACGAGGGGTAGTAGTTTGGACAGGTAGTCCAAGAGGATACTGAGGGAGGCATGGCGCAGGATACTGATTAAATTCAGTTGACGATAAAGTCTAAGAAGTTTTCTGGATTTGGAGTTCATTTGTTAACTGGGTCCTATCAGACATCCAGGCATATTCTAAGACATGTATTGCTCATTTCGGAAGATGGCTTTCTCCGCGAACTTGAGATAAAGAGAGACATAGAAAGAAATATTGGAGCGGATCCACTCACTGAGGCTATTTCTCGAACGCAATAGTTTTACAAACGAGCTTTGTGAAACTTATTAGTAGAGAAGTTGGGTGTTCGATATCATATGGGCTATGAGTATGCGACACCGCAATAATTGGCCTTAAGTGCAAGTGGGAGATTGCTAGATATAGTGCCCTCAGGTCAATTATTGGATCACAGGCACGTGATTGCAATGATTGAGGGAGGACCAATACCGGTAGAACAGTCTTACTCGAGATGATAGTATGTTATCTGGTTTGTCTTTATCATCGTGTACATGCTTCGGGCGACATTACAGATCACTATTGAAGGGGTTTCCTTCAGCACCACTACTAGGGTTTGGAGGCAACACACATGCCATATTTTATTTTTAGATGGTGCTAAAGAAACAATCACAAGGATCATGCTAGAAAAATTAGGGCAACTAAACTTTAACACAAACACAAGTAGAAAAAGCTAGGGTTTTGAGAGTACAACCTTTGTAGCTCCCTACGCTAGACTCCTTGGCTATTTGAGGGTTGGAAAAAAGTCCCTTGAGATCCTCTAGGTCCACGACGATCCACCGGGAGTCCTCTTTGTCCAAGCTAGAAGCTTCACAAGATCAAGAGAAGAAATGGAAGCTAAAATTCTACACTAATGGGCAAGACTAGTGTAGAATGGTGTTGTGGTTGGTTTTCTCACTTCAGAATCCTAACTTGGTCACTCTTTGGTTCACTTGAGAAAACTAGAGAGCAAGAGAGAATGGATGAAGAAGATGATGGCTTTCTAAAACTCAAGATAATGATAAGCTTGTTGAATAAAATGAGAAAATGAAAATATATATATTTTCACTCTCTCATTCTCAACCATGGTTATAAAATATTTTGATATTTTGTTTGGAACAAAAATGACCATAGAAATTAAATCATGGTTAAACTAAAGGGTTAATGAAAGAATAAAATATTCAACCATGAAACAATTTCCATTTTCATTTTTCTTTTCCAAATATAATATCCATATATTTTATAAAGAGTGTGAGTCTTATATTGCCACCATCCACTATATCAACAACCATGATAGAATGATGTATGCATGTATGTGTGCATGCACATCCATATGTGCATGAATAAGAATGAATGCATACATGCATGCATACAACAAAAAAGACAAGAAAGGATTTCTAGTGAGAAACTAATGGTCAAATGATAAATCAACACTTGATTTAGCAACCCGGTCATATCACATACGACCTGACCAAAAGCAAACTGCCCGATTAATATACGGTATCTCATACACGCATTTTAACCGGGTCCACGCGCATATCTCATATGCGCACCACATCGTTTCGCGTGGACTAGGCTGTAAGTGCACGGCGGCGCCCCGGCCGTCAATCCGACGGCCAAATGCGGAAGCGGTGATAAACTTTAATTTTCTTGAACTGGCAAACCGCCGCGCACTAATACCCGGATCGAACCACTAACTAGTCCTAGCTATCTACAAGAAAGGGAAGAGAGATATACCGACAGATCCGAGTCCTCCGGTCTTCTCGTCGTCGTCCCGATCTCCTGCGGAAGCTCCGGTCTCCACCTCATCGCCGGAAGTGCACCACATCACCTACTTCTTTTACGGGCTCCCACCTCAATGCCGAGGCAACTCGGGCACGAAGCTGGCTAGTCGACGTGCCCAAGATTTGCTGTAGAATATCTAGTGAGCAAGTCTCATTTGGGGTTCATGGAGATGCCTTTGTGGTGGAAGAAGAAGAACTTGGAGAGAGGTGAAGGAAAAATGTGATAGATCAAGAAGAATGAGAGTATCATATTTCTCCAACCTTAAGAGAAGCATTTCCCTCATCCTTTTCCAAAGTGGCCGGCCCCTTTCCCCCCCATGTGTGATTGGAGAGAGAGAGAACCAAGACAAGGGGGTGGGTGGAAAGTGAGTGATGATGAAAGTCAAATGATCACCATAAAACCCAACACTCAATCAACAACCATGAAAGAAAAAGTCAAGCCATCATGAAGCATGGAAGGTCAAGGGATGGGCTCCATCATGAAACCATCATGATACAACAAAAATGCAAAGACCCCCTCCATAATTGCTTATTTGCAACAATGCAAATAAGCCCTCCTCCACCATTCTTCGGCCAATGAACGGAACAATGGAAATCGGCCGAAACGGAAAGCAAACTGGCAACTCCAGAAAACTGGCCCCGTAATAAATTACAGGAAAACCCCGATACTGTGCATACACACCCGCATTTGTATTCCGACCGAAATACAAATGCAATGAGACAAAATCTACACTGTACTATACTAGGATCCGGCTTAAACCAAAGCCGGCTAGTAATATCTGTTCGATCCGGATCCGTGCAATACCGCACGTATCTGATCGAACCCTGCCATATACCCATACGGCCTATAATACAAACTGTCCGATCCTGATCCGTGCAATACCGCACGTATCTGATCGGACCTTGCCATATCTCCATACGGCCTCTACAACCTTTCGCCCGAAAGCTGAGTAACTGAATGTGGGGGACTCCAAAGACTCGTCAACACCTTGGTTGTGGATTTAACCACTAGCACGTCAGAGGTATAAGCCAATACGTAACGGGCTACCAGGTATTGACTAAAAGGGACGTCTGTGAGCGAACTCAGCCCGACAACCCTACTGAGCCTGTCAGTGACAATATCCGTACAGTCCGGTCCGTTCGTCTATGAGCATCGCATGGCAGGCCTAGGGGGTTGGTAAAAGTCAGACCCCCAAAAGCGGTACAAGTCGTGTCGGAGTGTAGCCCAGAACACCCTGAGATACTACTGGAATACCTACCAGTAAATCTCCTTGCCTCAGCCGAGGGCTTCGTGTAATGGCTCTTCTAGACACAGCACGACCTCACCCCCAATACCGGGATAGACGAACCCCTGAAGATACGCTCACTGCCTCCATGTGGCTCGGGACTGTACCCAACTAAAACCTGTTTGCACGACTCCTTTTAGCCGTGGTAGGGTAGTAATCAAAGTACAGTGGGAACTCACACAAGACAAATGACGATCCCCAGGTCGATGAACTAACCTGCACACATGTCACCAGGGAACTGCCATCTGACGTCTGGTATATGACCAACTAGCATGTCCCCGGCGAGTCCTGTCCGGTGTACTCATAACCCAATGAGCACCTGTATACATCTTAGGTGATCCAACTGACACCAGTGGCTTGTGAGACCGGCCACCGCCCCTCATCGGGGTCTCGACTGTATACACTAGTCTACTCTGGAGTATCGATGCCCTATCTCTAAACTCACACGACTAGGGACCATTTAAGGATATGCTAATAGACTGCCAGTTCCCACGTATATGATCGCCCTCATACTGCTGGTGGTCAAGCAAGAATCCTAGGGGCTATATCAACGTGTAATAGCGACTTGTCAGGTCACCTAAAGCAGTACACGATGATAAAGGTAAACCAGATAGCATACTATCATCTCGAGTAAGACTGTCCTACCGGGATAGGTCCTCCATCAATCATTGCAATCACGTACCTGTGACCTAATAATTGACTCTGAGGGCACTATCTCCAACAATCTCCCACTTGCACTCAAGGCTAATTATTGCGATGTCGCATACTCACAGCCCGTGTGATACCGAACACCCAACTCCTCTACTAGTCAGTCTCACAAAGCTCGTTTGCGAAACTATTGCGTTCGAGGAACAGCCTTAGTGAGTGGGTCAGCCTTGATGTCTCTTTCTATGTCTCTCTATATCTCAAGTTCGCGGAGAAACCCATCTCCCGAAATGAGAAATACCTGTCTTAGAATGTGTCTGGATGTCTGATGGGACATAGCTCATAAATGAACTCCAAATCCAAACTTCTTAGACTGTATCGTAAATTGAACTTAATCAGTATCCTGCACCATGCCTCCCTCAGTATTGCCTTGGATCACCTGTCCAAAATACTGCCCCTCGTCAGAAGGAAAAACTATAACTCTGACAACCTCCTTGTCGTCCATGTCACCTTGGAAGCCTGGAATGATAATTGTCTCCCGAATGAGGCTGTCGTTATCATATCCCTAGAACATTGACTTATGCTCTAAAGCTGCTTCCTACTGTTTCTCCAGGATTGGATCAATGTCAACTTATTGCATCTAGTGCAAGAACAACATCTGGTGTGGTACTTGACATCTCATGATTGACTCAATTGCCAAAGCAAGTGATCTGCCAATCATGCACATCCCTCTCCCCTTTAGTCTGTAAGACACTTTTGGAGAGGGTGACTCCATCTTCTGCAGGTACACTACCGTGCATGGAGTCGTCCATTCTAAATACTCTTAGAATGCTGTCAAAGTACCCTGATTGGGAGACTACCCAAATCTAGATCTAAACCATAGATCTAGTAACCAGTATGTCTGATATAAAATCCATTTCCTTTGTGGAGAAACCACTGTGTGACGACCAAAGTATAACCGAATGTAGTATAGGAGTTTCCTTTCCTATTCTGTGTATGTCATCCAAATACCAGGATATCACACCCTACTACCTTCTCAACAGATCCATCCCCTATTCTGATGAAGTCAATCCCATGACTGTCACGTCAGAAATAGATGATCTATCTCCGCTACAGCTGCTTTAGTCTATAAATAGAGATAAGCTGCTTCTCCACCAATGTTTCCGCTGCTCCCACTGACTACGACAACCCTCTGGCAGAGTCATATAGACGTACACTTCTAAAACTAGTTTAGAACGACGCTATACTCATCCTCCCGCCGGGTCTCACAGCCGGGAACAACAGCAATGGTAAATGTGGGTAAACAAGAACTTCCCTGTCACCGTCCTTGAGGCTACCGTAGTACCTCTCGGGTGCCTGAAGTTACCCACCTTATCTGCGGAGTGGCCAATGGAATGTCAATCCAGATTGAATCTTTAGGTTCCTTATCAAATCTTCAGTAATCGTTTGTGGTCCTGGAATCACTTCCAGTTCTACCATACTCCCACTACTGTTTTCTGAAAAAATCCATTTTTAATAAAACTGTGGCGAGTCTAGAACAATATTGCTATTGTTCATCCAGATGGTAGAAATTCAACCCTTGTCATAGCCTGGGTCAACCCACAAACAGCCATTACAGAAACGTGCCTTGAGTTGTCCAGTGTCTGGTTTTAAGCATAAGCCGGACAACTCCCTGTACCTTAACAACGTTAAGATATGAACTGTTCTATATCCAATATAGAACCAGAGGCACTGACTTAATTGAACTAGATTCAAATCATGCAGCTGTCTCCAGTGCATGTCAACTAAATGGAAGGAGGCCGATCAGCGCTACTCAACTTAGGAATGCTTCCAATTATGAGTAACCTGAAAAAGAAGCAAGATCACTTGATTATTACTATCAACTGAATACCATACACAAGTATCTACATCTTCTATCACTTTGAAGAACCCCGATACTTGCTACACCTGGTTCTCTACTCTATTCAAATACCTATAACTTCTCAAAATTCAGACCCTGTGTTTCCGCGAAACACCTGTCTAAAAACTAGAGAAGTCATAAGTAAACCGAATATAGTACGAGGACCAACCCCTCTGTCCTGATGGACCCTGGACAACATACAATACTCTGTATAAGTCCCTTGAGTTTGATAACTCATTCACTGTGTGTCGTAGGTTGAAAACTGTACTTATGGTTAAGAAGAATTACACCGCTGTTTAATGCTCCTTACCTAACCATCCACTAGTATAGGTAAATGTCATCGACATAATTTCAAAAAGTATATCTCACTCTATGAAAATAGACGTACAGATATATCGATTTGAAATTGGTGCATAACAGCGGATATTCAAAACCAAATATTTGCCGACCGGCAAACAACCCAGGTGATTTCCTCAAATATCACCGATTGCAACGAATCCCGATATAATGAGGATAGTCACCCAATTCCCAACAACTTACTCCCACTCATCATCTGTAAAACCATACAGATGTGAGAATCATACCTGGTAAATGCATACCCTGGAGTAAGTATCTAGTCGGGAAATCAGCTTTCCTTTAACAGTACACAGTGAGACTGAAACATTGAAATGTTTCGTAGGGGTATTCTGGTATTCCTAGTAATGCCTCTTCCATTATCCGGATTCACAACTGTAACCGTATAATTCCTTTCCACCTCTCCAAATCCCTTCATATGTCTTTAGTCATTACCTTCTGCACACCCCTTTAGGCCAAATGGTTTTCTTCCTTCCCTACCGTTCGGCACCAGCCTATGGTTTGGAAGAAGACTATCCAATAAGCATAATGGGTGTACTGTCCTAATCCTAGGAACACTCGCAATGCGAGAGAAGGTGAAGAAAAAAGACACCTGAATAAATCTTATTCCTATTTCTCCTGAACCAGAATCCATCCCCGAACTGGAACAAGTTCCTTTCGAGTTCGTATATAACCATACAATGGAGTATCCAAATAAACTGTGGATCTTCGTAGTGATACGGAGTGTCCTAGAGAAATACAAAGGTGATTTAGGATTGGAGAAGGAATACTTGGTTTGGTCGTGAATATCTGTTGCAATTTACTTTGCCCTCTCACTAATCCCTTGCTTTGTCTTAACTTAATACCCTCTATACACCGTTTAGGCTAATTGGCTTTCTTCCTTCCTTACCGGTCGGCACCAGCCTATGGTTTGGAAGAAGACTATCCAATTTGCGTAATAGGTGTACTACTCCTAAACCAAGGAGTACTCGCAACCTGAAAGAAGGTAAAAGGAAATGACAACTGAATAATCCTACCCGTTTTCTCCAGAACCGGAAACCATCCTCGAATAAATTCTTTCGAGTTCGTATATAACCATACGATGGTTTTGTCCAATGGAAGTGGACGTTCGTGGTAAAACGGGGTGTCCTGGAGAAAAAGGGTAAAAGTAGGAGTGGCAATGAGGTTTGCAACTTTGACAATCCAAAAGCCAGTGTTTAAGAAGGTTCGGTCAACTTGGTCACTGAGTCATAGTCTTCGGGTCGGGTCAATGGTCGCTGCCAAAGAGAGAGAGAAAAGAAACACTCAGCGTGCACTCTAACCTAGATCAGAATGTTTACCAATTTATCTAATCTGGAATCCTCCCACTATACCTCAAATTCTCCTCCAAACCTGAACGAAGAATTAGTCGGGATCACCCGAGGAGTATACCAACTAATCAGTGGGAATCGGGATCCAACTATCATCACTTGATAACGTGACGGAATTCGCTCACGGTGTCACACTCCAGAAGGTATGCGCATATCTGGCAAGTTTCAGTTCTTTTGAAACTCCCGATGTGATTTCTGCCCCATGCTCTTATGACCTTGACGAAGGCCAACAAATCATAAGTCACATGTCAAGTTCTACCAGTCATTCTCCAGGTTAATTTAAATCCACCCGCACAAGCCCTTGACGAAGGCCAACAAGGCTATACGACTGTCCCAAACCAACGCATCTATCTATGCTGCAGAAAGGCAACAAGCAGCTACCATACACTATGCCTTGACGAAGGCCAACAAACATAGCATGAATACTACGTGCTACCCGTCTGAAACGACGGAGGGCTACGAATGGTTTCTGGCGAAAACTTTTAACGTAAAGAACTTGATATCGTTGAAGGAACTGATAGCTTTTTTAAAAAAATACAGTGACGAAAACCGTTGCTAAAGAGGTCACTCCCGGTGAAGGGATCTCGGCTCTTTCCCCGTAGAATGGGGTGCAGGATATTCCAACTGAATACCACGATGCAAAACAAAAGTGAACGGCTATAGTCCAGTTAATGCCCTGACGCAAACTCTTTGTCCAAGGGGTCACTCCCGGTGAAGGGATCTCGGCCCTTGCCTCGTCGACAGAGGAGCAGGATATTCCAACTGAATACCACGATGCAAAACAAAAGTGAACGTCCTTGCAACAACAGCTTTTTGAAAAGTGTTCCAACAACATCAGATTAGGTTTTTTTTTAACTTGCATTGATCCGAATCAATGCAGTCCCATCAATTGATCACACCAAAAAGAACGAAAATATACTGATGTACGTATATGCCATCCGCATTCGCCACTGGGTCCCGTCATTACCCGTTAGGTTAGCTAACTAACGACAGAGCGGGGACTGGACTAGCGCGGATGCAAAACATATACTACATCTACTATAATATATATACCAATATATTATATTTCGCTCAAGGCGTGAAAGAAATGCAACATCACAGAAATTGTACAGCATCACAGAAACAATACAGATATCTGGGATCCCCGGGTTTCACAGAGCCACTACTGAAACCCGACATTCCCCTGGTCGTATGGATAGCCTGTGCAATGAAATCCTAGACCCCTACGGGCGCGGCAAGTCACCCGCCAAAACCTGAAGCGAGGCAGCCCCCTTCAGTACCGTGAATGGACCACCCAGCACTTCACGGAATCCGGCAACTTGGGCACCCCTCCTGGGTCAACCTGTACCCCCTACGAGTGCGGCGAATAGCCCGCCAATCCTAGAGTGAAGCCCCCTCCGTCTCAATGCCATGAGATGCGGGCTTGTTGCCTTCTAGAACCCGGCTATCCGTGCACCCCACCGCGGGGTAATCCTAGTACAGAAAGTAAAATATACATACAACGGGTACATCGACCGCAACCAGGTCGTGCCCCAAAAAAATAATACAATCAGGCAGTGACGGCTGTCCACATGTCGGACGCTCGCCCCGCAATATCAAATGTACATAATACAACAAAAACTGTACTAGCATTGCATCCAGGCTATCCCCCACGACTGATCCGCAACATCACAGCAAAAACAGAACATCAACGTGAAAGTCACGTTCGCTAATCCGTCTAACCGGGCTATAGCAGTTAGACCGGATTTACCGATCAAGTGACATTCACGGTCGCAGATATAATGTAAATACTGTGAAATAATGTGTTTAAATATCCGATCGATCAAACTTTAACAAGTGGGCCCCCAAGTACTACTGTAGCACATCAAGAAATTTTGGGCCCAATATTAATATTCCAAAACCCCAATTTAAACCCTAGAAAGACACTGTAGAAATTTGGTGCAGGGATCTCCACAGTGCGCGGCGGAACAGCGACGGGAAGGCGGTATTTGCAGCGGTTCCGCGCTCCCACTGTGGAGTCACTTCATCGAATTTTTATAGAGCTCTTAGATTTTCCAGTACATCAATATTTTACAACCTGAAAAATTTTTCGAGACCAAAAAATTTCAACAGAAACTGATGCTAACAAAAATGTAGTTTTGGAACATTCGATCGATCGAAACAGAAAAACACACAACACCAAGCTAGACTAAGTTAATGGCGAGGCTCTGATACCACTGTAAGTGCACGGCGGCGCCCCGGCCGTCAATCCGACGGCCAAATGCGGAAGCGGTGATAAACTTTAATTTTCTTGAACTGGCAAACCGCCGCGCACTAATACCCGGATCGAACCACTAACTAGTCCTAGCTATCTACAAGAAAGGGAAGAGAGATATACCGACAGATCCGAGTCCTCCGGTCTTCTCGTCGTCGTCCCGATCTCCTGCGGAAGCTCCGGTCTCCACCTCGTCGCCGGAAGTGCACCACATCGCCTACTTCTTTTACGGGCTCCCACCTCAATGCCGAGGCAACTCGGGCACGAAGCTGGCTAGTCGACGTGCCCAAGATTTGCTGTAGAATATCTAGTGAGCAAGTCTCATTTGGGGTTCATGGAGATGCCTTTGTGGTGGAGGAAGAAGAACTTGGAGAGAGGTGAAGGAAAAATGTGATAGATCAAGAAGAATGAGAGTATCATATTTCTCCAACCTTACGAGAAGCATTTCCCTCATCCCTTTTCCAAAGTGGCCGGCCCCTTTCCCCCCCATGTGTGATTGGAGAGAGAGAGAACCATGACAAGGGGGTGGGTGGAAAGTGAGTGATGATGAAAAGTCAAATGATCACCATAAAACCCAACACTCAATCAACAACCATGAAAGAAAAAGTCAAGCCATCATGAAGCATGGAAGGTCATGGGATGGGCTCCATCATGAAACCATCATGATACAACAAAAATGCAAAGACCCCCTCCATAATTGCTTATTTGCAACAATGCAAATAAGCCCTCCTCCACCAATCTTCGGCCAATGAACGGAACAATGGAAATCGGCCGAAACGGAAAGCAAACTGGCAACTCCAGAAAAATGGTCCCGTAATAAATTACAGGAAAACCCCGATACTGTGCATACACACCCGCATTTGTATTCCGACCGAAATACAAATGCAATGAGACAAAATCTACACTGTACTATACTAGGATCCGGCTTAAACCAAAGCCGGCTAGTAATATCCGTTCGATCCTGATCCGTGCAATACCGCACGTATCTGATCGAACCCTGCCATATACCCATACGGCCTATAGTACAAACTGCCCGATCCTGATCCGTGCAATACCGCACGTATCTGATCGGACCTTGCCATATCTCCATACGGCCTCTACAACCTTTCGCCCGAAAGCTGAGTAACTGAATGTGGGGGACTCCAAAGACTCGTCAACACCTTGGTTGTGGATTTAACCACTAGCACGTCAGAGGTATAAGCCAATACGTAACGGGCTACCAGGTATTGACTAAAAGGGATGTCTGTGAGCGAACTCAGCCCGACAACCCTACTGAGCCTGTCAGTGACAATATCTGTACAGTCCGGTCCGTTCGTCTATGAGCATCGCATGGCGGGCCTAGGGGGTTGGTAAAAGTCAGACCCCCAAAAGCGGTACAAGTAGTGTCGGAGTGTAGCCCAGAACACCCTGAGATACTACTGGAATACCTACCAGTAAATCTCCTTGCCTCGGCCGAGGGCTTCGTGTAATGGCTCTCCTAGACACAGCACGACCTCACCCCCAATACCGGGAGAGACGAACCCCTGAAGATACGCTCACTGCCTCCATGTGGCTCGGGACTGTACCCAACTAAAACCTGTTTGCACGACTCCTTTGAGCCGTGGTAGGGTAGTAATCAAAGTACAGTGGGAACTCACACAAGACAAATGACGATCCCCAGGTCGATGAACTAACCTGCACACATGTCACCAGGGAACTGCCATCTGACGTCTGGTATATGACCAACTAGCATGTTCCTGGCGAGTCCTGTCCGGTGTACTCATAACCCAATGAGCACCTGTATATATCTTAGGTGATCCAACTGACACCAGTGGCTTGTGAGACCGGCCACCGCCCCTCGTCGGGGTCTCGACTGTATACACTAGTCTACTCTGGAGTATCGATGCCCTATCTCGAAACTCACACGACTAGGGACCATTTAAGGATATGCTTATAGACTGCCAGCTCCCACGTATATGATCGCCCTCATACTGCTGGTGGTCAAGCAAGAATCCTAGGGGCTCTATCAACGTGTAATAGCGACTTGTCAGGTCACCTAAAGCAGTACACGATGATAAAGGTAAACCAGATAGCATACTATCATCTCGAGTAAGACTGTCCTACCGGGATAGGTCCTTCATCAATCATTGCAATCACGTACCTGTGACCTAATAATTGACTCTGAGGGCACTATCTCCAACATAGGCAACTCTATTGTGGGACTCTAAGACTCGTCAATACGCCGGCAGTGGGTGATGATCATATCAAGCACCCCCAAGCCGCAAGAGGTCAGCTAAACGTAATGGCCACCCGGGTATTGAGCGATCAGAAGAAAACCAGCGAACCTGTTACAACTCCGGTCGAGCCAACCGGCAACACTACCGTATAGTCCGGTCTTTTCGTCAGATATGCTGCATATCAAGCCTAGGGATGGTAACGTCGACCCCAATAACTCTATAGGTTGTGCCGATGAATGGTCTATAACAGATCGAAAACTACTGATAACACTTATCAGTAAATCTGAACAGCCCTGGCCAGGGACTTACTGATATAGCCAGTCGAGCACAGCACATCATCAACTCCCAATATCGGGAGAGACGAAACCCCTCCTATCGCTCATCGCCTTCGTGTTTCTCGGGACTGTACCCAACGGCCACCTGTTTGCACGACTCAGTAGAGCCATGGTAGGGTGGTAATCAAAGTATAGTAGGAGAACACACAAGACTCTATGACGATCTCGGGTCTATAGACTAACCTGCACCAGTGTCACCTGAGAACTGCTATCCGACGATAGATATAATTCCATATAGGAGTTCTCGGTGAGTCCGTCCAGTGTACCCAGTCACCACTGAGCACTCGTATACGATCTCGATGTCAAACATCGATGAATGTGGAAACATCCATCGCCCATCATATGGGTCTTGTATCATATGCGCTAGTCTACTCTGGTATATCGCTGCCCCGTCTCGATACACCTACGACTAGGGGCATTTCAGGATATGCTTATAAACTACAGATGTCCCACTAGTATGATCTCCATCATAATCACAGTAGTCAAACCTATATCCTCAGGGCTTTATCAACATGTATGAATGAATAAAAGCATGATCAAATCAACATGTCAGATAAAAAGAACCATATAGCATACTATCATGTCGAGCAAGAATGTACACTGAATATATATATATATATATATATATATATATATATTTATACATGTTTAAATACATCCACTATCATATAATGGCCTCTAGAGCATACATATATCCAACAATCTCCCACTTGCACTAAGGCCAGTTATTGGCGTATTTCATACCCAACATCTCAAAAAGTCGCTCATGCTGCGGCTGAGGGGGGGCCTTGGTGAGTGGATCCGCCGCGTTATTCTTTGTGTCTACTCTCCTAATCTCGATCTCGCGGCGATCTACAATCTCCCGGATCAAATGAAAGCGCCTCACGATGTGTCTAGACCGCTGATGGGACCTGGGATCCTTGGCTATCGCCATAGCCCAATTATTATCACAATACAATGGTATTGGAACAATAATGGTTAGAACTACTCCTAGCTCCGAGACGAACTTCCTCATCCAGACGGCTTCCTTGGCGGCATCATTCGCAGCAATGTACTCAGCCTCCATCGTACAGTCTGCAACGGTATCTTGTTTGGAACTCTTCCAACTTACCGCCCCTCCATTGAGGGTAAACACAAACCCAAAGATAGATTTGCTGTCGTCCTTATCGCTCTGGAAGCTCGAATCGGTAAAGGCCTCCGTTTGGAGATCTCCATTACTATACACCAAGAACAATTCTTTAGTCCTTCACAAGTACTTAAGAATGTTCTTCACAGCTATCCAGTGATTCACCCCTGGGATGGATTGATACTTACTTACAACACTAAGTGCATAAGCTACATCTGGGCGTGTACATGACATCGCATACATTATAGATCCTATTGCCGAAGCATAGGGTATAATGCTCATGCGAGCTCTCTCTTCATCGGTCTTTGGGTAAGAGTCCTTAGAGAGAGTAACCCCATGGCAAGTGGGTAAGGCATCCCGCTTGGAGTCTTCCATACTAAACCTTTTTTGGATGGTGTCGATGTACCTGGTTTGAGACAATCCCAACAACCTCTTGGATCTATCCCTATAGATCCTAATGCCCAGAATGTATGTGGCATCACCGAGGTCCTTCATGGAGAACCTTAGTGATAAGAAAGATTTGACCGACTGTAACATAGGAATATCATTTCCTATCAAAAGAATGTCATCCACGTACAATACGAGGAATGCGACAGCTCTCCCTACAGCCTTCTTATAAACACAAGGTTCATCTGGATTTTTGATGAAATCAAACTCTTTGATAAAATCATCGAAACAGATGTTCCAACTCCGTGATGCCTGCTTTAACCTATATATGGATTTAAGCAATCTACATGCTTTCCCGCTGCTCCCGCTGTCAATGAAGCCCTCCGGCTGATCCATATAAACGCATTCTTCTAAATCCCCATTTACAAATGCCGTTTTAACGTCCATCTGCCAGATTTCATAGTCGTAGTGAGCAGCAATAGCAAGTAGGATCCGAATGGATTTAAGCATGGCTACGGGCGAAAAAGTCTCGTCATAGTCCAAACCTGGTCTTTGACGAAAACCCTTCGCCACAAGTCTTGTCTTATAGGTCTCTACCTGCCCATCTACACCAATTTTTCTTTTAAAGATCCATTTGCACCCCACAGGTTTTACCCTAGGGGGTACAACGTCCAAAGTCCATACTTTGTTGGTGTACATATACCCCATTTAGGATCTCATGGCATCCAGCCACTTCACAGAGTCTCCACTCGTGATAGCTTGCTGAAAAATGGTAGGATCATCATCTTCCATGATGCAGTCTTCTCTGTCACCATCAATGAGGAAACCGTAGTACCACTCCGGTGGGTGAGAAGTCCTACCAGACCTACGGAGAGGCCGAGGTTCCTCAGATTCTATTGCAACAGCCGGTTCAACCAAGTTGTCATTTGTAGTTTGTGTCTCTAGAACCTCTTCTAGATCTACCATATTTCCATCAGTTTCATTTATGAAAAACTCTTTTTCCAAGAATGTGGCATGCTGAGAAACAAACACTTTTTGTTCCTCCTTGTGGTAGAAAAGATATCCATAAGAGTTCTTTGGATATCCCACAAAATTACACATGACTGACCGTGTCTCGAGTTTGTCCGGATTCTGCTTTTTAACATAGGCCGGGCAACCCTAAATCTTAATTCTCTTAAGAGATGGTCTCTTCCCATGCCATATCTCATATGGCGTGGTAGACACGGTTTTGGTTGGAACCCTGTTCAGTAGAAACGCTGCAGTCTCCAATACATGCCCCCAAAATGAGACGGGTAACTCAGTATCACTCATCATGGATCGGACCATATCTAATAGTGTCCGATTCCGTCGTTCAGACACACCATTGTGTGCTGTGGTGTGTAAGGAGGAGTGAGCTAAGAGAGAATCCCATTCTCTTTTAGGAAGTTTGCAAATTCTGTACTGAGATACTCCCTACCTCGATCTGATCGAAGCATTTTGATACTCAGGCCGGTTTGTTTTTCTACTTCGATTTTATATTCAGTGAATTTCTCGAAAGCTTCGTATTTGTACTTTAATAAAAATACATGACCGAATCTTGAGAAATCGTCAGTGAAAGTAATGAAGTATGAAAAACCGCCTCTAGCCTGTGTAGACATTGGCCCACATACATCACTATGTATGAGGCCTAGGAGCTCAATAGCTCTTTCTTCGTGTCCGGTAAATGGAGTTTTGGTCATTTTACCCTTGATACAAGACTGGCAAGTCGCATAAGATTTATATTCAAAAGGGTTTAAATATCCATCTTTGTGTAACTTGTTTAGTCTTGTTTCGTTAATATGACCAAGTCTACAGTGCCAAATAAAAGATTCATTTATTTCTGAAAGTTTTCTTTTATTAGTGTGTTGTATGCTGAAAACTGTGTGTTGATTTATGACGTATATCCCGTTATTAAGTGTACCATACCCAACCAACATTTGATTCAGGTGAATGTTCATAACATTGTTCTGCAATACAAAATTATATGCTTCATTGTCTAACAAAGAAACAGATATTGTATTACAAAGCATACTTGGTACAAAATAACATGGGTTCAAAACTAATATACACCCAGACGGCAACCCCAAATGATACTCTCCCACTGCGACTGTATGTACATTGGAACCATTTCCTACGCGGAGAGTATGGTCACCTGTATTCAAAACCTTGCTATTTCTCAACCGCTGCATAGAATTGCAAATGTAAGAACCTGAACCGGTATCTAATACCCAGGAAGTAGAGTTTATTGAAAAACAGTTTTCTGTCACAAACACACCTGAAGCGGATGCAACCCCATGCTTCTTCTTGAGATTTAAGTACTCCGTGCAGTTGCGCTTCCAATGTCCTGTTTTGTGGCAGTGATAACATTCCCCTTTTCCCGATTCTCCAGCTTTGGACTTGTCCTTCCCCTTAACCTTTTTAACTCCTCCCCTAGGCTTGGTGGGCTTCTTCTTCATCTTTCCCTTGGCCTTAGCCTTTGGGCGAGAAGAAGAAGATTGCCCAACACTCAAAACGGGAGTTTTCACTGATTTCAGTGTGCTCTCTGCACTCCTTAACATATTAAGGAGTTCAGGTAGTTCCTTCTCCATGTTGTGCATGTTGAAGTTAACTATAAATTGAGCAAAGGTGGAGGGGAGTGACTGCAGAATAATATCCGTATATTGTTCATTGTCCATCGTCCATCCAAGGTCCTCAAGCTCTTCTATGAGAGCTATCATCTTCAGAACATGGTCTCCTACTGGTGTGCCGGGGGCCATTCATATCTGAGACAATTTCTTTGAAGCTTCGTATCGTAATACGCGGGATTGCTCTCCATACAACTCCTTTGTATGGAGGAATATGGCGTGAATGTCCATATTCTCGTGCTGCTTTTGATGTGTGTTATCCATCGATGCAAGCGCGAGGCATTTGGCCGTGGCACAGTCAGCGTCCCATATCTTGCGGACTTCAATATCCGCAACTGAGGATTTTGGACCTGGGACGGGCGGGGCTGAAGCCGTGAGGACATATGATACTTTATCATAAGTCAAGGAAATGTTCAGATTCCTCAGCCAGTCTTTATAATTGGTCCCATTCAGTTTATTTTTATTTAGTAGAAGCTTGAGTCCAGTCATTGGTATCTGCCATTAAGAGAGAGAAAATAATACACTCAGCGAAAGCTCTTGCAAAAATCAGATTGGTTATTATCTTATCTAATCGATGTCTCCCACTGCTTTAATCAAGTTTTTCTTTCAAACCTTAAAAAGAAAACTAGCCAGGATTAATTACAGCCTACAACTTTGCTAACCGTTCAGCCAGGTCAGTGTCGGTACTGGAGGGAGGTTCCCCGTGCTTTCGCACGGACCTAATTAAAGTAAACCTCGTCTTCCCAGAGGCGTAGCCCCGTTAACACCTTGCTAGACACCTAATGGGTTAGCTAATTGTAAACTGCAAAACTCTCCTGGGAGCAACTATTGCCCACAGTGGGATCGGGATCTGATCGCACGCTTTTGGCGTGTCGGAGTTCAAAGTTCTAAAGTTATAACCGCGATCAGGACGGTGTCGCTTCGCAGCTAGCCGGTTGAGCACGGGTCGATCCACAGGGAGATGGTTGTATGTCCGTTCGAGTTTTAGACGAGTCAATAAAGAATGTGTATATGTTTGTTCAAATCAATCCTAAGTGTTCGTATTTATGTTCAAGTAAGCTTGTTAAGGTTAAGGTCGGTTAGTAGAGTTAGGATTAGTCTTGTGCTTGTCTTTTGCCATTCTTAAGACGATGTTGGGATAATCGAAAGTAGCGGGGATTAGGAGGACATAGGAATGGGATTTGCGAGTTTAAGCAAGCTTTCCAAGGCTAAATCCATTCATAGTACCCTTGGCCGTCCGCTAAATACGCTTATTTCCAACCCTCGGCCAAACACCCGCAACCATGTATCCAATTAAGTCATAACTACATGTCACGTTGTAGTGCGCTTAAAGGACTTCTCAACTTAGGTCGCCGCTACATGTCACGTATAGCGCGCCTAAGCTAGGGGGTTGCGGTTGTTTGGTCGGGGATTGTTTCAAGATGTTTGGCGAAGAGAAGCACAAGGGATTTCTCCGTCCCTCATACTACCTTCCTTAGCCTTAACAAGAGGGAAATTATTCACACATCATAAAAGAAAACAAAACAAAACAAGAAGGAAGAAAGGAAAGGAAAATACTGTTTTACAAGTGAAGCAAGCTAACTCTTGGGTCCTCACCTTAGTAAGGAACTGTTAGTGTATATGCCCTAGAGGCCATTACTGTATCATACTAGTTTGTATATTACTTAATGGAAGCATGGGATATTCACAGTTGTATAAACAATCTTGCTCAATATAGTAGTATGCTACTTGGTTTGTTTCTACTTCAATGTGTACATGTGTTTATTTTAGTATATCACCTATACACATTAGTGGAGCCCTTAGGATCTTTGCTTGATTACCAGCGTTGTGATGGCAGTCACACTAGTGGGGGCAGGGTAATCTATAAGCATATCGTTATGCAGGTCCCTAGTCGCTGGACTATCGAGACAGGGCATCGATACTCCGGAGTAGACTAGCGTATGCGCTTCTCATCCCAGTGTGGGAGATGGTCTGTCCCACAGCCATAAGTACGTCGTACTGGAGATAGTATGCATGTGCTCGTTGGGTTACGAATACACTGGACAGGACTCGTCGGGAACTGTTGGTTGGTACTATACCTATCATCAGTTATCAGTTCCCAGGTGACATTAGTACAGCTTAGTCCGCTGACATGACATTGTCACTTCGCCTCGAGTGTGTTCCCACTGCACTTTGATTACTACCCTACCACGGCTCAAAGGAGTCGTGCAAACAGGTAGTTTTTGGGTGCAGTCCCGAAGCACTTGGAGGCAGTGACGGTTAGACAGGATTCGTCTCTCCCGGTATTGGGGGTTGACATCGCGCTGTGTCTAGGAGAGCCATTACACGAGTAGTCCCTGGCCAGGGCAAGCGAGTTATACTGGTAGGTTTCCAGTGTTATCTCAGGGTGTTCTGGGCTTCACTCCGACACGACTTGTACCGCTATTGGGGGACTGACGTTTACCGCCCCCTAGGCCTTCCATGCGATGTATCAGACGAACAGACCGGACTGTATGGAGATTGTCATAGTCAGACTCAGTAGGAGTTCAGATGGGTTTCACCTCGTCAGTCTTCTTGTCAGCATCTACCTGGGGACAGTTACGCACAGCTAGTGCCGCTTGCGCTCTGTGGTTAAACCCACTGCCAGCGTAGTGTCGAGTCTTTAGAGTCCCACACAGAAAGCTATTCGCCTTTAGGCAAAAGAGTAGAGGTCACAAGGTTTTGCTACAGGTCGCATGGTTTTGCGACAGGGTTCGGTCACATCCGTGCACTTGTGCACGTACAGTGTCCGGACAGTTATCACTAGCGGGCTTTGGTTTAAGCCAGATCCTAGTGTACGTTTTGGGGTTGGTTTTATCTCGTATGTATTCGTGTTCCTCGGAACGCGGATGCGGTTGTGTAAGCACAGTTGACAGAGAGACAGAGGTAGAGTATTCTCATTGGGGTTGTTGACTGTTGACTGTTGACAGTTGACTGTTGTCCATTGACTTTTGCTTAACCCTAATGAGAATAAGATATATGATTAACATAAATATTAATTAAGTATTGTAGTGAAATGGTTGTTGAGGGGTTGACATTGTTGACTTGTTGACTTTGTTGACCGGTTGACTCGGTTGGACTAGTTGACCATCATCATGACAATGGCTATCATTCCATGGCAAAGACTTTTGCTTGCTTGCTTATTTATGCAAAATGAGTGCATGAAATGATATAGCCATTTTGACTTAAACCATTTACACAATACTTGATTACTATTTTTGTGATGATGGTTTTTGGATGATGAGAGGTGAGAATGAGATGAGTATGGTTCATTCTATCATTTGCTTTCTCTCTCTTGAGCTCTCTCATTCTCAAGCTCTCCCTCTTCCTCTTGCTCTCTCTACCTCAAGGCAAACCATTCTCATGTGTTGAGACTCATTGCCTTAGAGATAAAAAGACACCAAAACATTCCTCTACTCATTCTTGTTCACAAGGCCTAGCAAGCCAAGTGATCTAGTTTCTTCAAAGTTCGAAGAAGAAGCCAAAGGTCGAAGCTTTCGGGTGGATCCAACTTCGGCGCAAGGAGACGATGAGGTGAGGCCGATCCGTACACCGGGAGGAGTCGATGACGAAGGAGTTCAAGAAAGGTATAACCCCCTAACCTAGTAGGTAAACTCTTGTTAGGTTGTTAGCTAGTAGTTTAACAATGATCCGTATTGGTAGTCCATGTTACCACCCTCTTGAAAATCGTTTTTCACCAATTCCGCAACCCCGTAAGTACCGGGGAAGGGTAGCATGGACTTATAGCGGTATCAGAGCCAGGTTAAACTCTATCTAACATGTTAGCATAGTAACTAGAAATTCGATCAGAGAAAAAGTCCCGAAATGAACCTAAAAATTCAAGTTTGTTGTCGATTTTCAAAGTACTGTAAAAGTAATAAATCATGCTTTAAAAATCGACTCAGGGTTTTTATAGTCTACTGTAGAAAAACGGTCCAGAGATCTCACCAAACCACCGCGGAAACGCGGCAATAGCTTGCTATTGCCGCGGTTCCGCGGCCTATTGAGCCCCTCTCTGGATAGTCTTCACTGCTGTTTGTTCTATGGGGTATTTTGGGAATTTTGGTATATGTTTTTTCAGCCCAGATTTTCCAGAAAGAAAAATTTGTTTTTGGGGCTTTAAAAACAGTATTTTGATCGAGTTTCTTAAGACTTAAGCTGACGGGTTTATTTCTGTGATGTGATATTTGTATTGAACGTCTGCTAATCGCTATATGTCGATTAGTGGGGGTTATACAAATCTGTGATCTGTAATGGCATTGGAATGTGTATATGAATTCATTGGATTGTCGCGGGTGAATAGCCGGGGGTTGTGAGACGAGAGTTTTCTTTTCTTTCAATTCATGTAAATTTGTAAATTGATGTAATAATTATTTATATGGCCGCACAACCGGGTCGGGGTTGTAGCCGTCATTGTATAATTTCTTTTTACTGTTTTTGCTCCTAGGATAGACCCATGGAGGGGGTGCACAAACTACCGGGTATGCCGAAGTGCCGAGTGGCCTACTCACGGAGTTGAGTGAGGTTGCTTCGCTTTGGGTACTTGGCGGGTAGTTTGCCGCACCCGTAGGGGTCTTGGGTGGGGTATTGGCTATTCACCGCGACCGTGTAATCTGCTTTTCGTTACAGGCTCGTACGAATTGCGGGTTCCTAGTATATCCAATGTTTTCATCTGTGATCTGAAATGGCTATCATTGCAATATATCTATATATGATATTATTTAGGCGTTGCTTATGTTTTGCAGCCGCGCTAGCCCAGCCCCCGCTCTGTCGTTAGTTAAGTAACCTAACGGGTAATGACGGGGCCCCGTGGCGAATGCGAATGGCATAAGCGTACGTCATATTTTGGTTGTTTTCTGCAATGGTAGGATTAAATGATGGGACGCATTAAAAGAACTAATGCAAGAAAAATACGCATTAAAAGAACTAATGCAAAGAAAAATAAACCAAGTAAAAGTCGTTGGAACACTTTCAAAAACAACTCGGTTTCTTTTCAAAATAACTTTTAAACGCGGAGCTTAAGCCACTCCTTTTAAAAGCTATCTCGTTCCATCGATTATATCAAGTTCACTACGTTCACGGTTTCGCCAAAACTATTCGTAACCCTCCGTCGTTTCACATGGATGGTCAATAGTATTCAAGCTATGTATGTTGGCCAAAGTCAAGGCATAGTGATTGGTAGCTATTGGGTATTCATGTGCAGCATAGATAGATGTGTTGGTTTGGGGCAGTCGTACTACCATTTTGGCCAATGTCAAGGGTATGTGCGGATGGGCTCAATTTAACCTGGAGAATGACGGGTAAAACTTGACATGTGACTTATGATATTTTGGCCAAAGTCAAGGTCATAAGGGCATGGGGAAAAAATCCACATCGAGAGTTTCAAAAGAACTGAAACTTGCTAGTGTTGCATACCATTTGGAGTGTGATGATTCTGGTAGGATTCCTTCAGTTTCGTCACGCGATGATATTTGGATCCCGATCCTACTGTGAGTATATGCTACTCCTCGGAAAATTTCTCACTTAACGATCAATGCTATAAACCAAGTAGGTGTCTAGAAAGGTGTTAGCGGGGCGACGCCCCCAGGGAAAAGAGGCTCTTAAATTAAGGAACTTCGCGAAAGTGTTGGAAAACCTCCCTCGAAGTACCATCACCAGCCTGGCCGAACGGTTAAGCAAGTATTGTACCATGAGATTGATCCTGACTAATTCTTTCTTTTTGGTTTGAGGAGGGATTCAAGAGACAGTGGGAGCCATCCTGTTTAGACAAACTAAAAACCACTATAAACTTGCAAGAGCATCATGCTGAGTGTTTCTTCTCTCTCTCCTAATTGCAGCGACCAATCAACATGACTGGACTTAAGTTACTTCTAGATAAAAACATACTGACAGGGCCAAACTACAAAGATTGGCTCAGGAATGTCAAAATGGCAATCACTTATGACAAGTTGGGGTATCTCCTTACCACCAAAGCTCCCCCTGTCCCAAGTCCCACCTCCAGCGTCGCGGATAAGGAAATCCGTAAGACTTGGGAGATTGATAGCGCGAAGGCCAAGTGCCTCGTACTTGCCTCTATGGACAACGAACATCAGAGGAGGCACGAGAATATGGACCTCGAATCCATATTTCTCCATACAAAAGAACTGTATGGAGAGCAATCTCGTATCGCAAGATACGAAGTGTCGAAGAAGTTATTTTCGGCAAGGTTGGCCATCGGATCATCGGTAGTGGAACACGTGCTTAAGTTGATTGTCTTCATTGAGGAGCTTGCGGAACTTGGGACCACGTTAGAGAACGAGCTCTATACAGACTTGATTTTCCAGTCCCTTCCTTCCACTTACGCCCAGTTTATCCTGAACTTCAACTTATAAGAAAAAGAAGTTGAACTTTCAGAACTCCTCAACATGCTGAGGAGTGCAGAGGGCACCCTACAGAAAGGTAGGGAAACATCCACTTTGTTTGTAGGAGGATCTTCATCTTCTAGGTCCAAGGCGAAAGCCAAGGGAAAGAAGAAGAAAGCCTCCGCCAAACCAAGGGGCGGTGTTAGTAAAGTTGATACGAAGGGAAAAGCAAAAGCAACAAAAATAGCAGGGAAGCTTATAGGGAAGGAAGAGTGCTTTTTCTGTCATAAGAGTGGTCACTGGAAGAAAGATTGCAGGGGTTGGAAAGCCAGGACAAAGGAACTGAAGCAAGTTGCGGCTTCAGCTTCAGGTGTGTATGTTATTGAAAACTGTCTATCAATAAACTCTACTTCCTGGGTATTGGATATCGGATCAGGATCTCATATCTGTAATTCTTTGCGGGAGTTCAGAAACCGTAGGGTTTTGAAGGCAGGTGACATGACCCTCAAAGTTGCAAACGGAGCTAGCATGGATGCTAAGGCCGTGGGGGACTATCACCTAGGAATGTCATATGGACACGTTTTGGTTTTGCGTAATTGCTTTTTTGTACCCAACGCAACTTGTAATATCATTTCTGTATCTTTGGTTTCTAAAGAAGGTTATGAATTTGCGTTTGTAAGTAATGTTGTAAACATTCACCTTAATCAAGTTTTGATTGGGTCAGGTACATTAAGCAATGGTATATACGTATTAAACCAACCACAGATTTTCAATGTCCAGAATACACACAAAAGAAAGTCTCCGGAAATAAATCAAACTTTCTTATGGCATTGTAGACTGGGTCACATCAATGAGAGAAGGTAGATGAAGTTACATATAGAAGGATATTTGAATCCGTTCGAATATCAATCGTGTGGCACTTGTCAATCCTGTCTCAAAGGAAAGATGACAAAGACTCCGTTCACTGGACACGGAGTAAGAGCGAGCGAGCTCTTGGGACTCGTACACAGCGACGTGTGCGGTCCAATGTCTACACATGCGCGAAGCGGTTATTCTTACTTCATTACTTTTACGGATGACTTTTCAAGGTACGGTTATGTCTTCTTAATGAAACATAAGTCCGAAGCCTTTGGAAAATTCCAGGAATATAAGAATGAAGTAGAAAAACAAACCGGCAAAAGTATCAAGATTCTAAGATCGGATCGAGGTGGTGAATACTTAAGTGCCGAGTTCCTGGACTATTTAAAAGAGAACGGAATTCTCTCTCAGCTTACTCCTCCTCACACTCCGCAACATAACGGTGTATCGGAGAGACGGAACCGAACCCTATTGGATATGGTACGGTCCATGATGAGTAACGCTGAGTTACCGCGATCATTCAGGGGATATGCACTAGAATCAGCTGCATACCTTTTGAACCGAGTTCCAACTAAGACTGTGCCTACTACACCATATGAGATGTGGTGTGGGAAGAGATCCTATCTTAATCACATTAAGACATGGGGAAGTCCAGCTTTTGTCAAAAAGCAGCATGCGGACAAGCTTGAGGCACGCTCAGTAGAGTGCAAGTTTATAGGATATCCAAAGAACTCCAAGGGATATCTTTTCTATTACGCAGAGGAACAGAAGATCATTGTTTCTCGTAATGCCCATTTTCTAGAACACCAGTTCTTAGAAAAGGAAATAAGTGGGAGTGAAATAGAACTGGAAGAAATTCCAGAACCACAGACTATTACTGAAAGCTTAGTGGAACCAGAGGGTTCAAAAGAAAATGACATTCTTACGCCGCTCCGCAGGAGTAGTAGGCAGTCTCATCTGCCCGAGAGATACTACGGTTTTCTCATAGACGGGGATAGAGAGGATTGCATCATAGATTATGATGAGCCGACTAGCTTCCAGCAGGCCATTCAGAGCGTAGACTCGGTAAAATGGCTGGATGCAATGCGGACCGAGATGGAGTCCATGTACACCAACAAAGTATGGACGTTGGACGTTGCTCCAGATGGGATAAAACCCGTAGGATGCATGTGGATCTTCAAAAGGAAGATTGGTGTAGATGGACAGGTTGAGACCTATAAAGCTAGACTGGTTGCAAAGGGTTTTCGTCAAAGACCTGGTTTGGACTATGACGAGACCTTTTCTCCAGTAGCTATGCTGAAATCCATTCGGATCCTTCTTGCCATTGCTGCCTTCCACGATTATGAGATTTGGCAGATGGATGTAAAGACCGCTTTTCTAAATGGAAATTTAGAGGAGTGTGTTTATATGGACCAGCCAGAGGGTTTCATTCAGAGTGGGAGCAGCGGAAAGGTGTGCAAGTTGCTTAAGTCATCTATGGACTAAAGCAGGATTGCGGAGTTGGAACATCTGTTTTGATGAGACGGTCAAGGAATTTGGCTTTATCAAAAATCCAGATGAGCCATGCATCTATAGTAGATTTGTAGCGAGAACTGTAGTATTCCTCGTTTTATACGTGGATGACAATCTCTTAATAGGAAATGACATTCCTATGCTACAATCTGTCAAGGGGTTCTTGTCACACAGGTTCTCCATGAAAGACTTGGGTAATGCCTCATACATTCTGGGGATCCGGATCTATCATGACTGATCCAAGAGGATATTAGGACTTTCACAGTCTAGATACATCGACACCATACTGAAAAGATTCAGTATGGAAGATTCCAAGCGCGGTAATCTACCGGCTTGTCACGGGATCACCCTCTCCAAAGAGATGTCTCCCAAGACTGATTTGGAAAGGGATCGCATGTCTATTATACCCTACGCTTCTGCGGTAGGCTCTATAATGTATGCGATGTTGTGTACCAGACCAGATGTTGCTTATGCACTGAGTGTGGTAAGCCGGTATCAGTCAAACCCTGGGGAGAAACATTGGATAGCAGTAAAGAACATTCTCAAGTACCTGAGAAGGACTAAGGAGATGTTCTTGGTGTATGGCGGAAAAGACCTCCAGATCGAGGCCTTTGCTGACTCCAGCTTCCAGAGTGACAAGGATGATTCCAAGTCCATGTCGGGTTATGTCTTTACCCTCAATGGAGGGGCGGTGTGTTGGAAGAGTTCCAAACAGGAAACCGTTGCTGACTCGACGATGGAAGCGGAATATATCGCTGCTGCAGATGCCGCAAAAGAAGCTGTCTGGGTAAAGAAGTTCTTAACTGAACTTCAGGTGGTTTCATCCATTGTTGATCCAATACCTCTGTATTGCGACAACAACGGGGCTATAGCTTTAGCAAAGGAACCAAGGTCCCATCAGAAGTCCAGACACATCTTAAGGCGGTATCACCTGATCAGGGAGATCGTGGGTCGCCAGGAGATCGAGGTTCGGAGAGTTTCTACAGAAGACAACACTGCTGATCCACTCACAAAGGGCTTGCCCCAGACTCAGTTCGAGCGGCTGATCGAGATGATAGGTCTTCGATTGGCCAGTACATGGCCTTAGTGCAAGTGGGAGATTGTTAGTGTATATGCCCTAGAGGCCATTACTGTATCATACTAGTTTGTATATTACTTAATGGAAGCTTGGGATATTCACAGTTGTATAAACAATCTTGCTCAATATAGTAGTATGCTACTTGGTTTGTTTCTACTTCAATGTGTACATGTGTTTATTTTAGTATATCACCTATACACATTAGTGGAGCCCTTAGGATCTTTGCTTGATTACCAGCGTTGTGATGGCAGTCACACTAGTGGGGGCTGGGTAATCTATAAGCATATCCTTATGCAGGTCCCTAGTCGCAGGACTATCGAGACAGGGCATCGATACTCCGGAGTAGACTAGCGAATGCGCTTCTCATCCCAGTGTGGGAGATGGTATGTCCCACAGCCATCAGTACGTCGTACTGGAGATAGTATGCGGGTGCTCGTTGGGTTACGAGTACACTGGACAGGACTCGTCGGGAACTGTTGGTTGGTACTATACCTATCGTCAGTTATTAGTTCCCAGGTGATATGAGTACAGCTTAGTCCGCTGACTTGACACTGTCACTTCGCCTTGAGTGTGTTCCCACTGCACTTTGATTACTACCCTACCATTGCTTAAAGGAGTCGTGCAAATAGGTAGTTTTTGGGTGCAGTCCCGAAGCACTTGGAGGCAGTGACGGTTGGACAGGATTCGTCTCTCCCGGTATTGGGGGTTGACATCGCGCTGTGTCTAGGAGAGCCATTACACGAGTAGTCCCTGGCCAGGGCAAGCGAGATATACTGGTAGGTTTCCAGTGTTATCTCAGGGTGTTCTGGGCTTCACTCCGACACGACTTGTACCGCTATTGGGGGACTGACGTTTACCGCCCCCTAGGCCCGCCATACGATGTATAAGACGAACAGACCGGACTGTATAGAGATTGTCACAGTCAGACTCAGTAGGAGTTTAGATGGGTTTCACCTCGTCAGTCTTCTTGTCGGCATCTACCTGGGGACCGTTACGCACTGCTAGTGCCGCTTGCGGTCTGTGGTTAAACCCACTGTCAGCGTAGTGTCGAGTCTTTAGAGTCCCATACAGAAAGCTATTCGCTTTTAGGCAAAAGAGTAGAGGTCACATGGTTTTGCGACAGGTCGCATGGTTTTGCGACAGGGTTCGGTCACATCCGTGCACTTGTGCACGTACATTGTCCGGACAGTTATCACTAGCGGGCTTTGGTTTAAGCCAGATCCTAGTGTATGTTTTGGGGTTGGTTTTATCTCGTATGTATTCGTGTTCCTCGGAACGCGGATGCGGGTGTCTATGCACAGTTGACAGAGAGACAGAGTCAGAGTATTCTCATTGGGGTTGTTGACTGTTGACCATTGACTTTTGCTTAACCCTAATGAGAATAAGATATATGATTAACATTAATATTAATTAAGTATTGTAGTGACATGGTTGTTGAGGGGTTGACATTGTTGACTTGTTGACCGGTTGACTAGGTTGGACTAGTTGACCATCATCATGACAATGGCTATCATTCCATGGCAAATACTTTTGCTTGCTTGTTTATTTATGCTAAATAAGTGCATGAAATGATATAGCCATTTTGACTTAAACCATTTACACAATACTTGATTACTATTTTTGTGACGATGGCTTTTGGATGATGAGAGGTGAGAATGAGATGAGTATGGTTCATTCTATCATTTGCTTTCTCTCTCTTGAGCTCTCTCATTCTCAAGCTCTCCCTCTTCCTCTTGCTCTCTCTACCTCAAGGCAAACCATTCTTATGTGTTGAGACTCATTGCCTTAGAGATAAAAAGACACCAAAACATTCCTCTACTCATTCTAGTTCACAAGGCCTAGCAAGCCAAGTGATCTAGTTTCTTCAAAGTTCGAAGAAGAAGCCAAAGGTAGAAGCTTTCGGGTGGATCCATCTTCGGCGAAAGGAGACGACAAGGTGAGGCCGATCCGTACACCGGGAGGAGTCGAAGACGAAGGAGTTCAAGAAAGGTATAGCCCCCTAACCGAGTAGGTAAACTCTTGTTAGGTTGTTAGCTAGTAGTTTAACAAAGATCCGTATTGGTAGTCCATGTTACCACCCTCTTGAAAATCGTTTTTCACCAATTTCGCAACCCCGTAAGTACCGGGGAAGGGTAGCATGGACTTACAGTAACTCCGTCGAGTATCATCGCTTGAAAATACGGATAAAAGAAGAAAAGAAAAGAGAATAAGAAAAGAAATAACAACAACTAGTTAACAACAAATAATAAAGTTACACTAGAAATGAAACTAAAATGCAATGAAATAAAAATACAAGATAAGAAAAACAACTCTCATCTTCATTTCATCATCCACTCAATGCTCTCACTACATTTTAATGGAGGAATACATGAAGAAGAAGAAGATGCTAAACTAAACTACACTAAAAGAGATGGGAGAAGAAGACATTTTCTTGGCACAAAACTGGGCTATTTACAGGCTGCGTGCTGAAACCCTAAGGCCACATTCTGACCCTACATGATATTACCAAACAGCCCCCCAAAAATCATCAATTGAAGAGTCTATACGGCCGCGGTTCCGCGGCCTTAGCATGCTTATGCCGCGGAACCGCGGCCATAAAGAGGAATTGGTGCCTCGTTTTTTGTGGTTTTCCCTGGTTCTCTGTACTCTTCAGTGTGGTATATGTTGTTTCTCAGAATCTCTTCACAATGCTTCCTGAATTTCAGCATATCAAAAAGATGATGTGATGTGGATCTTTTGCCATAATTTCCTTGAGCTCCGCGTAGATATGTTGGATCTTGTGTTGACATTGAGCTTTGTGCATGAAAGTGACAAACGATTTGTCATTTTGTCCCTTAAACTGGTGTGCGGCAACATACGGATAGAAAGCGGAGACCCGTGTTTTATTTGTGGTTGGCAGTAATCCGGAATTTGTTGTGATTTTCCATGAATTTCACTGTTTAGAGCTGAGAACCAGTATCCTGCATTTAACTAGCAAACACGGCTCAAGAGTACCTACCGATAAACAAACGAGCGTAAAAATGGGCGGTATAAAATGCAATATTCTGGTATGAACAAATACCCCCAGATTTAACTTTTGCTCGTCCCGAGCAAAACCAATTTATTCACAAAAAGTCCTAACCGCACTTTCGCAGTGAACGCGATTGCACTGAGCTTGTGCAACAAGTCGTTGAACCTCTAGGTGTCCCTAGTAGGAGGAGTGTTGTCTCCTGAGGGTTTTCAGCGGATTACACCTACAAAATCCCGTCAAGCTAGTGTCATAAGTTAACATCGATTCTACTCCTACAGTTTAGTATTTACGTTAGAAATTCTATCATCCTAAGTTAGAAATATTCAACCCTTATGTTTCACACCTCCTATCTATTTTACCTTAGATCCTATACGTTCCAAAAAAGTTTAGAAAGATGATGGTATCTCCTGAGTTTTCCTTCTAAAGCGTGTGGTCTCAAATCAGAGATTTTTATCAACTTTACAGAAAACATAAGTCTTATCTTTTATTTCTATCTTTTCTCCAAACATCGATTGTATACCCCTACGTGTATGTATATTTGCACCCCTACACTCAAGAATTCAATTCAAGCTATAATACCCTTGCCCTAATACCTAATACTACTTATTTTCATTAAGGATGGACGGATTTGCTCATACACCTTTCATGCGACTATTAATGCTTCTTGAGGCACTAACTGCCGATTACTGAATGTGTGAACTTAAAGCGTAAATAGCAGTTTCCAGGTCTTGACTTTATTCTTTTTTTCTGTTTATTTTTTTTTCTTTTTATTTTTTCAAGACCGGATATATTTTTCAATAATGCTCTTTTGGTGTTTAGCTTTAAATACCGTTTTTTCTTTCATTTTAGGTTTTCAGGCAAGAGTATTTCTAGGTATCCTCTACTATCCCAAGTTTCAAGGTGCGTGTTTGTGCAGTTTGTAGAGTATATACTTTCTGAATTTGAACTCAAGAAAAGAAACTATTTTTCAGACTTATTTTTTCAGTAAAGCATCAATACTTTCACTTCATCTTGACTTAACTCAAAAACTGAACTCAAGATTACCTATTTCTCAAAAAAACTGTAAGGACGTATACTTACCAAAGTTAGACAGAATGAGGGTTATTTTTAGGGTTTTCAATTCCTAAGCCTAGAATTTAGTTATTTCTAACATATCAACTAAACTTTCAGAATAAAAATCAAAGTTACCCTATTAGCTAACTTGACGACAAAGTTTTTATATTTTTTGGAAAATTTTCGATTTTTGTGGGTTTTTAATAAGGTATGCAAATGCAAAATATACAAATGAATGTGAAGGAGGAAAGCTTACCGAGCACACCCCAAACTTAAACTTGACAGTGCCCTCACTGTCATACTACACCAAGAGGGTAAAAATTGTCGGCGCTCCATAAAATCAAATTTATATACAAAACAAAATGGAAAACAAAAAATATATACAAAAAAAAGGGTCCCCCCCAAACTTAAGTAAAACAGTGTTTCCACTGTTAAGTGTTGAAGTCCAGAGTTAGGGGGAAAAGAGAACAGTTTCAAACTATACAAGGCCTTACCTAGGCCAAAAGAGAGCACCAATCATTCAAAGATTTTATCTCTATAATGTGCTGGTTGGTGAAAGAACGCGGAGAGGTAAGAAATGGAGAATACGCGAGACCGTATGGAGATAGAAGCGGGATACGATCTCGGTATATGAGAAGAAGAATGGAGGAAGGGAGAAAGAAGTGGAATACGAACTTGAGGGTGGAAACGGATTGAATAAATTAGTACAATCTGTAATGATCGATGTGAAAAGATGGATTGTACTAATCTATCAATATGGCGAGAAATTGGGTCAAATCCCTCAAGATTCGAGAGAAACCATGGGTACGCCGAACTTGGTAAACCAGACATATGAAATGAAAGTGAGACGGTTTCTTGCAAGGTCGGAACGATGGAACGGATGGAGGTAGGTGATTGAGGAAGGTTATCGGTTAAAGGTTTAGGAGGGTGTACACAGTCAATGAAAGGAATAGAATGAATTAGAAAATCCGACTCAACAATTAAAACTGGTTCATCCTAAAAAATATCCTCAAAATTCTCCTCAAAGTTAAGCACATCCATGCATTTATCCTTAAAATCCAGACGCATATGGGGTTCGGGAAAAACATTTAATGACTCGGGATGATGAAATGAAGAGAAAAACTCAGCCAAATATATGGGTTCATCATCCAAAATATTCCCAGCGTCAATATCCTCAATCAAGTGAAAATCTATATTCTCAGACACCTCAACAAAAGCATGGATATCAATCAATTCTTGTTCTAGAGTGGAGGTGTAGAGGTCAAAAGGATTGGGTGTGGTTTCACTCAAAAGGGACCCTTCACAATCGGGCAAATCAAACACTACAAAGTCACACAACTCATTATCTGTTCCATATTTAATCAATGAATCATTTGGAACACTAGATAGACATTCAAAACCAGAGTTGTGGGATTCAAGTTGAAACGGGTAGGCTTGATTCGGAAGGGGGTACATCTCACTCTCTCCACTCACATTCTCAACCTGTCCTACCTCCTCTTCATACATTGGAAAATTTGGAGCTAGTTGAAAACTAGCGACCGGGTCACTTGGTTGTATGAGGGCGGCCATGGACGCATTCAAATCCATCATCTGTTCGTACGACGCTACCCTAAAGTCTTCCAATGACTGTTCCAGACTAGACATGGGTTGGGAAGGGGTTTCAGTAAAAGATTCAAAGTTGTTTGGATACTGAAAACTCCTAAATGGCGGTTCAGATGCAATGTCTAGGGATGGTGTAAAAGTCGGGTAGGACTGGTAGGAATTGAATGGCTGGACAGGGGTAGGATCAACATTTGGATAAGAAGGTGAAAGGAATTGTTGATCTCGAGAATCTGTAGTGGTGAAAGGATTGAATGATCGGCTACGGGATTGTTCAATACGTTCAGCAAGAGACATAGGTCTTGTGGTTACAACTGGACTTTCAAATGGGGTATCAACGCAAGAAGGGGTGAATGTTTGTGGTTGATACGAAGTGGATTGTGGGGTCCAGTTGTTTGTCCTAGACACGTCTATCCGATCTTTCAAAGTGATTTTAGGCATGGAGGGATCGTTCGACGTTTGACCAAAACAAGAACCGTAAGACGTAATGTCTGGTTGTGGGTACCAAAGTTCGGCAAGAGTTTTGCGAGGTGGGGTACCCATGATATGAAGAGAGAAAGAAAGAAAGGCAGAGAAATGGAGGGGAAAAAGAATGTGATTTTATTTTTATTAAAAGAAAAAAAATGTTTGTTTTTGGAGTTTTAAAATTTGTTTGTTTGAAAGAATACGGAATTATGGGACTAAAATTTACAAGCACAATCACAATCACAAAATGCACAAACACACCTAGAGCTAGGGTCACCTCGGTCAGCTAGACAACTCCTAATTGTTCCAAAGGGCTAGAAATAGGACCTCAAACTGCCTCTTCACCGCCAATTGCGGCCAGGTAAGTGCCAGGTGAGTGGGAGGCTCTCCACTACAAGTAGTGGCCCTAATTAAGTAACCACTCGTCTTAGACACACTTGCCTAGACACCGCAAAGTCAGGTTAGGATAAACGGCCGATGCCTATAACTAGTCCTCTGTCCTATTGAGCGCGACGTCCTTAGGGATGGGTCCAGTATTTTTTATTAGCTCAAGATAACGCGTATGCAATTAATGATTTGTGGGGTCTTAGGAAGGGTGATGAAATCCCCACCCAATCTGAATTAGCGTTATAGCCCCTTAATGTCCGTATTAATATATGCAAAGCGGTAAAGAAACAAAATCTAAAACAACAAATAATTTTTTGCGACTGCGCAATTCTGTGCAACGAAACCTGTAGAAAATACAGTATAGTGGAATTCACAGAGAAGATAAAATGACAGAGAAAGGGCAGAAAAAATTGGGGCACTGAGGCCTCAATACGGCCGCAGAACCGCGGCCAAAGCCCCTCTTTGACCGCGGTTCCGCGGTCAAGCAGTGGTATTGGTGCCTGAAATTTGGTTCCCTGCACTCCCCTTGATCTCTACTCGAAAATAAAATGCTCTGTTTTCTTTTTGGATTACTGTACTTGCTCCAGATTAGCCGATAAGTTTTTGGGTTAAGGTACCCCCGTTGAATCAAATCCGGTAGGCTTGAAAAATTTTCTTGCGCGGGTCAAACTACCCGGATCTTTGGTACCGTACTTCGTAATCACCTTAACGTTGAATGTACACTTTTCTCCCTATGTTCGCCGTTCGCAATTCCGCAAAATCGTCTCCCCGGCAACGGCGCCATTTGATCGCAAGCTTTTGGTGTGTCGGAGTTCAAAGTTCTAAAGTTATAACCGCGATCAGGATGGTGTCGCTTCGCAGCTAGCCGGTTGAGCACGGGTCGATCCACGGGGAGATGGTTGTATGTCCGTTCGAGTTTTAGACGAGTCAATAAAGAATGTGTATATGTTTGTTCAAATCTATCCTAAGTGTTCGTATTTATGTTCAAGTAAGCTTGTTATGGTTAAGGTCGGTTAGTAGAGTTAGGATTAGTCTTGTGCTTGTCTTTTGCCATTCTTAAGACAATGTTGGGATAATCGAAAGTAGCGGGGATTAGGAGGACATAGGAATGGGATTTGCGAGTTTAAGCAAGCTTTCCAACGCTAAATCCATCCCTAGTGCCCCTTGTCCGTCCGCTAAATACGCTTATTTCCAACCCTCGGCCAAACACCCGCAACCATGTATCCAATTAAGTCACAACTACATGTCACGTTGTTGTGCACTTAAAGGACTTCTCAACTTAGGTCGCCGCTACATGTCACGTATAGCGCGCCTAAGCGAGGGGGTTGCGGTTGTTTGGTCGGGGTTCGTTTCAAGATGTTTGGCGAAGAGAAGCACAAGGGATTTCTCCGTCCCTCATACCACCTTCCTTAGCCTTAACAAGAGGGAAATTATTCACCCATCATAAAAGAAAAAAAAACAAAACAAGAAGGAAGAAAGGAAAGGAAAATACGGATTTACAAGTGAAGCAAGCTAACTCTTGGGTCCTCACCTTAGCAAGGAACTCCGTCGAGTATCATCGCTTGAAAATACGGATAAAAGAAGAAAAGAAAAGAGAACAAGAAAAGAAATAACAACAACTAGTTAACAACAAATAATAAAGTTACACTAGAAATGAAATTACAATGCAATGAAATAAAAATACAAGATAAGAAAAACAACCCTCATCTTCATTTCATCATCCACTCAATGCTCTCACTACATTTTAATGGGGGAAGACATGAAGAAGAAAAAGAAGCTAAACTAAACTACACTAAAAGAGATGGGAGAAGAAGACATTTGCATGGCACAAAACTGGGTTATTTATAGGCTGCGTGCTGAAACCCTAGGGCCACATTCTGACCCTACATGATATTACCAAACAGCCCCCCAAAAATCGTCAATTGAAGAGTCTATACGGCCGCGGTTCCGCGGACTACGCATGCTTATGCAGCGGAACCGCGGCCATAAAGTGGAATTGGTGCCTCTTTTTTTGTGGTTTTCCCTGGTTCTCTGTACTCTTCAGTGTGGTATATGTTGTTTCTCAGAATCTCTTCACAATGCTTCCAGAATTTCAGCATATCAAAAAGGTGATGTGATATGGATCTTTTGCCATGATTTCCTTGAGCTCCGCGTAGATATGCTGGATCTTGTGTTGACATTGAGCTTTGTGCATGAAAATGACAAACGATTTGCCATTTTGTCCCTTAAACTGGTGTGCGGGAACATACGGATAGAGAGCGGAGACCCGTGTTTTATCTATGGTTGGCAGTAATCCGGAATTTTTCGTGCTTTTCCATGAATTTCACTGTTTAGAGCTGAGAACCAGTATCCTGCATTTAACTAGCAAACACGGCTCAAGAGTACCTACCGATAAACAAACGAGCGTAAGAATGGGCGGTATAAAATGCAATATTCTGCTATGAACAGGATCCAACCATCATATGGAAGGTATGCAATCTCATTGCAAATTTCAACTATTGAAATTCCCGATGTGGTTTTTACCCCTAGTACCTATGACCTTGGCTATGGTCAACAAATCACAAGCATTAGTCAAGTTCAACCCGTCATTTCTTGATTAATTAGACCCGTTCACATGACCTTTGGCTAAGGTCAACAAAGTCACATGCCCGTCCCAATTAATCTGCATCATATGCATTTGTAGGAAGACATCACTTAGCTACCGTACACTACGCCTTGGCTAAGGTCAACAAACGTAGCACGAATACTAAGTACTCTACTTCCAAAAATGACGGAGGGTTGCGGATGATTTTTTTGAAAATCTTTAACGCTTTGAATTTGATATCTTCGTAGAATCAAAAGGTTTTCAAAAGGAGTGGCTTGAGCTCAGCAGTTTTGAAATATAGCTTTTTCATAAAGAGCCGACTGGTTTTCAAATCTGATTCTACAACATCTTTTTAGGTTTATTTTCTTTACATTAATCATATTAATGTAGCCCCATCATTTAAGTTCTTAAGCCAACCACAGAAAAGAAACGAAAATACAACGTACGCTTATGCCAACCGCATTCGCCGCAATGTTCAGTTATGCACCGTTAGGTTACTTAACTAACGGCATACCGGGACGGGACTAGCACGGGTGTAAAACATAAGCAACGTCTACTATATATCTAATATATAATATATCATTCGTCTCAGATATCACATTACAGAATACCGGCAGCAGAAACACAGATATAATATGGGATATACTAGGACGTCCGTATATAGTATTTAGCCAATAATAGAAAATACGGATTCCACAGTCACGATGAATAGCCAAGCCCACACCCCTAGAACCCTACGAGAGCATCAAGCGGCCCTACCAATTCTAGAGTTTAGGAGACCCGGTCTCGACTCCTCGAGATGGCCTCCCACTAAACCCCAGAACCCGGTCACTTGTTGTCCCCTCCTTGGGTCTATCCTAATGCGGAAAAGTAAATAATATACAACACTGGTGGCATCAACCACAAACCGGAATTGCCCCAAATAAAAGAATATTACATTACATATGAATTTTACATGAATGAAAAGAAAACTCTCATCTCACATAAAAAAAAACCCGGCTATTCAATCGCGACAATCCTGCACATCATATCTCAGCAACACATAATATCATATATCATAAACGTAAGTAAGTATGCGTACCCCGATTGTCGTTGATGTATAGCAACGAAACCGGCGATATGCGACATACTACACTTACGGTCACAGAAAAGAAAGTGTAAAACTACAACATTTGGAATCCACAATCACTTTAGACATCGCAAATCCGAAATATCACATACTTCACATTTCATGCCTAACTATGTGAATTCCACATATTGTATCACATTCCAGATAAATAGACAGTATTAAACTTTCCGATCAAATAATCAAATACCCAAGATTTCCTAAATAGCTCAACACTTGAGCGGAGTTCAAAAATCCCGGAACGTGTCACAGTAGCAGCGGTCTAGCCGTAGAAGGGTCAAGCCAACGCCTCACATGTGGCACGCCGTACTGCCCCAAACCCTAAGGTTTAGAGGCAGTTCAGACGGTCACATAATCGAGTTAAGGTTTGTGTTCTTTTAGAGGGTCCACCACGTTACTTGCACGTATTTTTGAAAGATTTAAACTCGAGTAAAAATTCAACACTTGAAAATTTTTCGTGACGGGAAAATGTGAGTTAATGATATCCGTTCGAACTTTTTAATACTTTCTAAATTAACCGAAAACAACACGAAATTAAATATTCCGATCGAATCAACGAATCCAAAATAATCCCCAGAACACTCAACACTTGAGTCAGATTAAAAATACCCAAAAACATGTACAAGCAGAAAAGAACATTACTGTATAAAAACGAGGAAATAATATCCCTGTACGGCCGTGGATCCGAGGCCCAAGCAATGTATGGCCGCGGTTCCGCGGCGGTATGTCCGTATTATGGCTTCGTATTTTACAGTTTTGCTTAGATTTCCCTGCAGAATTTTTTAAGTATTTTTAATTCTGAAAAAACACGGTTTTTAAAAATTGTACAGAGAAGGGTTAAAATGGCGTATTTCGGGGTTCGATCGGAGTTTTAACTTCGCCTAAGCGTCGCCTAAGGTTCTAGCTTGGCACTGATACCATGAAGGGGTTTCCTTCAGCACCACTACTAGGGTTTGGAAGCAACACACATGCCATATTTTATTTTTAGATGGTGCTAAAGAAACAATCATAAGGATCAGGCTAGAAAAATTAGGGCAACTAAACTTTAACACAAACACAAGTAGAAAAAGCTAGGGTTTTGAGAGTACAACCTTTGTAGCTCCCTACGCTAGACTCCTTGGATACTTGAGGGTTGGAAAAAAGTCCGCTTGAGATCCTCTAGGTCCACGACGATCCACCCAGAGTCCTCTTTGTCCAAGCTAGAAGCTTCACAAGATCAAGAGAAGAAATGGAAGCTAACACTCTACACTAATGGGCAAGACTAGTGTAGAATGGTGTTGTGGTAGGTTTTCTCACTTCAAAATCTTAACTTGGTCACTCTTTGGTTCACTTGAGAAAACTAGAGAGCAAGAGAGAAAGGAGGAAGAAGATGATGGCTTTCTAAAACTCAAGATAATGATAAGCTTGTTGAATAAAATGAGAAAATGAAAATATATATATATATATTCACTCTCTCATTCTCTACCATGGTTATAAAATATCTAGATATTTTGTTTGGAACAAAAATGACCATAGAAATTAAATCATGGTTAAACTTGTTGGGTTCCTAGGCACACATGTGAGGGTTCATAAGTCATCAAACATGTACAAATAAAATTTTAGACGTGCCGAACAACCCAAAGCCGGGATCTTTGCTAGATTATTAGGGTTTAACATGCAAGTAAACATCTTTACTACTAAGTATGAGGGATTACAACCTTTGTAATCCGCTCCTTCGCTTCACAAGCTCCGTGTAGAAGTAGCTTCGCCGCGATGCACGATCTCCCGGACTCAAGAGAGGCTCCACGACTCGAAAGATCCATGATAGCTTGTCATATTCCTTTTCTCCGATGATCTACGTCGAAGTTGCAATAGCTCAAGCTCTCTCACTCTAATGAGGTGAACACCCTAATCTAATGGGCTAGATTAGATGAGGATGATGGAGTAGTATTTATGCTTTCTTTTTATATCATTTTCTCACAAGAAATCATCACAAAAGGAATCACTAATGAGCTCTTTCCGAAACTCAAGAAAGAAGAAGATGAAGAATAATGAAAGTAATTCTTTTGTGATGAATAGTAGATAAGAATATATGATTGATATGGAACCATGGTCAAGAATGATAGGCTTAACCTTTTAGAGAATAAACTAGAGCTAGGGTTTAGTTAGGTTAAGAATGAGTCAAGGATAAGTATCAACCATAATATCTTAACCAAGACAAAAGGAAATCTTTCTAGAACAATCAAGAAGGAGCTAACCCTAATCAAACCCTAATCTCTTTTTACCATCCCTAAACATGTTTCATAATAAATCATATCATGTTACAATAATATATATCACATATATATTATATATTTGCAACAATAGAAAATAATACAATTAACATATATCGCATATATATCAATGTATTAATCCGGTGAGAAAATTAAATAATAAAGTGAGCCAATATCAGATAATGTAATACTATATATCATATATATCATTATACAATAAATCATCGAATCAACACTTGATCCGACGATCCGGCTATATCGAATATTACCGACTAATATCTCATGTACCGATTCATCGAATCTACACTTGATCCGATGACCCGGTTCATATCTAAATATCGCGAGAATATAATACGGTATCTCATATTGCATTATCCTCGGTCCTGCACATATCACATATGTGCCTCTACTCCGTTTTGCCTGAGCCAAGAAACCGTAACACTCCCGTACAGTCCGGTAGCAGGTGATGATCATATCAAACACCCATAAGTTGCAAGCGGTCAGCTAAACGTAACAGCCACCCATGTATTGAGCGATTAGAAGATCAACAAGCTAGCCTGTCCGTTCTCCTGTGAATCCAATCAGTAACACTCCCGTACAGTCCGGTCTGTTCGTCTGATATGTCACATATCAAGTCTAGGGGTGGTATACGTCAGACCCAAGTAACCGATAAGTCGTGTTGATGTGAGGCTCATAACAGGTCGAGAAACTACTGGTAACACTTACCAGTATATCTCTATATCAGCCCTGGCCAGGGACTTCCAATTATAGCCAATCGAACACTGCACAACATCAACTCCCTATACCGGGAGAGACGAATCCCTTCCTATCGCTCATTGCCTCCATGTGATTCGGGACTGTACCCAAAAGCCACCGTTTTGCATGCCCTCTTGGACGTGGTAAGGTGGAAATCAAAGCACAGTGGGAATCACACAAGACTCTATGACGATCTCGGGTCTACAGACTACGATGTACCAGTGTCACCGGAGAACTGCCATCTGACGTGTGGTATATCACCATCTGGGAGTTCTCGGCGAGTCCGTCCAGTATACCCAGTCTTCACTGAGCACCCGACACCTTCCTTGATGACAAACACCGATGGATATGGGATCATCCATCGCCCATCATATGGGTCAAGATGCGTATACGCTAGTCTACTCTGGTGTATCGATGCCCTGTCTCGATATACCCTCGACTAGAAACAGTTATAGGATGTACTCATCGACTACCGTGGCCCTACTAGTATGATCTCATCAAAATCCCAGTAGTCAAGTACAGATTCTAAAGGCTTTATCAACATGTGAGAGAAAGACAGTAAACCAATACAAGTCAACATGTTAAGATAAAGTGAAACCAAATAGCATACTATCATGACGAGCAAGAAAGTCCTCTCTGTATATATCCAAGCATCCATCATAATATACATCATATGTACAACAATGGCCTCTAGGGCATATACACAACTAACAATCTCCCACTTGCACTAAGGCCAGCTGCTGTAGTATCTCATACCTTGCATCCCGAATAATCTCTCAAACTGTATCTGGGGAATGGCCTTCGTGAGTGGATCCGCAGTGTTGTCCTTCGTATCTACTCTCCTGACCTCGATCTCCAGGCTATCAACTATCTCCCTGATCAGGTGATACGGCCTCAGAATATGTCTGGACTTCTGATGGGACCTGGGTTCCTTGGCCAAAGCCACATCTCCATTGTTATCGCAATGTAAAGGTATTGGATGCTCAATGGATGGAACCACACCAAGTTCACTAATGAACTTCTTAATCCAGACAGCCTCTTTGGCAGCATCGTTGGCAGCGATGTGTTCAGCTTCCATCGTCGAGTCTGCAACGGTATCCTGTTTGGCACTCTTCCAACATACCGCCCCTCCATCGAGGGTAAAGACAAATCCCGAGTGCGGCTTAGAGTCGTCCTTATCACTTTGGAAGCTGGAATTGGTAAAGGACTCCACCCGGAGTTCTCCGTTACCATACACCAAAAACATATCTCTAGTCCTTCGCAAGTACTTGAGAATGATCTTCACAGCTGTCCAGTGACTCTCTCCAGGATCTGCTTGATACTGACTCACTACACTTAGTGAGTATGCTACATCGGGTCTGGTACATAGCATCGCATACATGATAGAGCCTACTGCCGAAGCATAGGGTATCCCTTGCATGCGAGCTCTCTCCAAATCTGTCTTGGGAGACATCTCTTTGGAGAGAGTGAGTCCAGAAATCATGGGTTGGTTCCCACGCTTGGATTCTTCCATACTAAACCTTTTTAGTATAGTGTCAATGTACCAGGATTGGGACAATCCCAGTATCCGATTAGATCTATCTCTATAGATCATGATTCCCAATATGCAGGAGGCATCACCTAGATCTTATATTAAGAATCTTTGTGATAAGAAGAGCTTGACTGATTGCAGCATAGGAATATCATTTCCTATCAAGAGTATGTCATCCACGTACAATACGAGGAAGACAACCTTACTCTCTGCTACCTTTTTATAGATACAAGGTTCATCTATATTTTTGATGAAGTCAAACTCTTTGACTACAACATCAAAACAGATGTTCCAACTCCGCGATGCTTGCTTTAACCCATAAATGGATTTAAGCAGCTTGCACACCTTTCCGCTGCTCCCACTATCTACGAAGCCCTCTGGATGAGTCATGTACACGCACTCTTCTAAATCACCGTTTAGAAATGCGGTCTTAACATCCATTTGCCAGATTTCGTAGTCATGGTATGTAGCAATGGCAAGGAAGATCCGGATGGACTTAAGCATAGCCAGTGGAGAAAAGGTTTCGTCATAATCCACACCAGGTCGTTGACGAAAACCCTTTGCTATAAGTCTAGCTTTGAAAGTCTCAACTTTTCCATCTACACCAAATTTCCTTTTAAAAATCCACTTGCTCCCAATGGGTTTTACCCCTTCCGGAGCATTTTCCAAACCATACTTTATTGGTGTACATGGATTCCATCTCAGATCGCATTGCATCCAGCCATTTCACAAAGTCACTACTCATGATGGCCTGTTCGAAACTAGTCGGGTCATCATCATCCATGATGCAATCCTCACTTCCACCATCAATGAGAAAACCGTAGTATCTCTCAGGCGGATGAGAAACCCTGCTAGATCGGTGGAGAGGCTGGGGTTCGTCGGGTACTACTGAATTCTCTAGTTATACCAAGTCTTCTGTTATAGTTTGTGTTGCTGGAACCTCTTCCAGTTCTACCTCAATGCCACTATTCTGTTTCATAAGAAAATCTTTTTCTAAGAAAGTGGCATGTCGAGAAACAAACACCTTTTGTTCCTCGGGGGTGGTAGAAGATATACCCTTGTGAATTTTTGGGATATCCTACAAACTTACATAAGACAGATCTTGCCTCGAGTTTGTCCGGATTTTGCCTTTTGACATAGGCCGTACAACCCCATATCTTAATATAATTAAGATGTGGTCTCTTCCCTTTCTTTATCTCATATGGAGTGGTAGGCACAGATTTGGTGGGAACTCTATTCAATAGGTCTATGGCCGTCTCAAGCGCATACCCCCAGAAGGAAATAGGTAACTCAGCTGTACTCATCATTGAGTGCACCATATCTAATAGGGTGCGATTCCTTCGTTCCGATACACCGTTGTGCCGTGGTGTATATGGAGGAGTAAGCTGAGAGAGAATCCCATTCTCTTTTAGATAATCCAGAAAAACATTGCTCAAGTATTCTCCTCCTCGATCAGATCGAAGGATCTTAATACTTTTGCCTGTTTGGTTCTCTACTTCGTGCTTATATTCTCTGAATTTCTCAAAAGCTTCAGACTTGTGTTTCAACAGGAACACATGTCCGAATATAAAGAGATCGTCAGTAAATGTAATGAAGTAGGAAGAACCGTTCCTGGCTTGCGTAGACATGGGACCGCATACATCGCTATGTACCAGTCCTAAGAGTTCCGTAACTCTTTCTCCGTGTCCACTAAACGGAGCTTTGGTCATTTTTCCTTTGAGACATGAATGGCAAGTATCATAAGATGATAATTCGAACGGATTCAAATATCCATCTTTATGTAACTTAGCCAGTCGTGTCGCATTGATATGACCAAGTCTACAATGCCACAAGTAGGATTCATTCATTTCTGAGCTCTTCCTCTTGTGTGTGTTTTGTATATTGAGAACTGTATTTTGATTTAGAATGAATATGCCATTATGTAACGATCTTGATGCAATCAACTTTTGATCTAGGAATATGTTCATAACATTATCCTGTACTACAAAATTATATCCTTCTTTACTTAATAAAGAAACTGATATAATGTTGCACATCATGTTCGGTATATAGTAGCACTCATTCAGAATCAGTGTATCACCACTTGGTAATACTAGATGATATTCGCCAACTGCTTTGGCTGCAACATTTGCCCCATTCCCTACTTGAACGGAATGATCACCTTTTCCCAGTTTTCTACCTTTCCGCAGCCCATGTAAGAATTTATATATGTGGGATCCTGATCCGGTATCTAATACCCAGGACGTAGGGTGAACTGAGAAACAGTTCTCAATAACTAACACACCTGAAGAAGATGCATCAACATGCATGTTCTTTCGGGCGGCATGAGAATCCAGATATTCTCCTGTTTCCTATTCATTCTTATAACGCTTATAAGAAAGAACGGGTCCAACGTTCCCCTGCTCAGTATAATAAGTGGGTTCAGTCAATACATCCATATTATTATCTTGATTATGGCCTGACATGGTCGCTACCTGGAGAGAGAGATGAGAAAACAGTTTAGCGTATGCTCTTGCAAGATTAGATTGGTTATTATCTTATCTAATCAGGATGTCTCCCACTGTTTTTATCAAATCTACCTTCAAAACCTAAAAGGTAAGATTAGCCGGGATTAATTACACCCTACAATTTCGTCAATCTTTCAGCCAGATCAGTGTCGGTACTTGAGGGTGGATCCCCGTGCTTTCGCATGGACCTAATTAAAGTAAACCTTATTTTCCCAGAGGCGTAACCCCGTTAACACTTTTCTAGACACCTACTTGATCGGCTAACTGTCCTGTGTAAAACTCTCCCAGGAGTAACTCTTACTCGCAGTGGGTATCGGGATCCAACTATCTCATAGGAGGTATGCAATCTCATTGCAAATTTCAACACTTGAAATTCCCGATAATTCTTTTGCCCCTAGCGTGCTAAGATCTTGACGCATGCCAAACAACCCATAGTCCGCTAGTCAAGTTCAACCCGTACAATTCGTGATTGAATTAAACCCACCCGTACGACCCTTGACGCATGCCAAACAACGCCGTACGAATACCCTAATCCAATCGCATCTCATGCTGCAGATAAGTAATAATCAGCTACCGTACACTACGCTTTGACGCATGCCAAACTACCGCAGCACGAATACTAAATATTACTTATCTGAATTGACGGAGGGCTACGTAGGTTTTTCAGAAAACCATGAGCGTAATGAACTTGATATCGTCGTAGAATTATGTGACATTTTAAAATGGAGTGTTTTTTAGGCTTTCATCAGTTTTGCTAAAGAGGTCACTCCCGGTGAAGGGATCTCGGCTCTTTCCACATCGAATAAGGTGCAGGGTATATCATATATACCACTATGCAAAGCAAAATTCTAAAAAGCAATCAAAAGACAAACCGAGTTTTGTAGCATCTGCCAGTTTCGCTAAAGAGGTCACTCTCGGTGAAGGGATCTCGGCTGTTTCCTTATCGAATAAGGTGCATGGTATATCATATATACCGCTATGCAAAGCAAGACTGTAGCTACCCCTTATCTAAAGTTTTGATTCTACAACATCTTTTAAGTTTCTTTTCTTTTTATTAATCTCATTAAAAAAATCCCATCAGCTTATGCTTCCTAAGCATCACAGAAGAAACGAAAGCAGTAATATTTATATATCAGCATATATATATATATATATATATATATAGTATAAGCATTCGTCTCACGCAGTAATATGATCTCATCATAGAACATTGCAGAAGAAGAACATATATAAAATATTGGATATACTAGGACGTCCGTGTTTTCAATACGAGCCGGTATAAAACACGGATTCCACGGTCGCGATGAATAGCCAAACCCACATCCCAAGACCCCTACAAGAGCGGCAAGTAACACTGCTAATTCTAGGGTTAGGAGACCCGGTCTCGACTCCTCGAGATGGCCTCCCACTGGACCCTAGAACCCGGTTACTTGTGCTCCCCTCCTTGGGTCTACCTAATGCGGAAAAGTAAATAATATACAAAAGTGACATCAACCTCATCCCGGAAGTGCCCTAATAAAAGAATATTACATACAAATGAATTTTACATGAATGAAAATAAAAACCATCATCTCACATAAAACCCCCGGCTATTCAGAATACGACGATCCAATATAACATATCACAGCAACACATAATATCACATATCATCAACGTAAGTAAGTATGCATACACCGATCGTCGTTGTCGTATAGCAACGAAAACAGGCAATACAACTACATACTACACTTACAGTCACAGAAATGAAATTGTAGAACTACAATATTTGGAATCCACAATCACTTTAGACATCGTAAATCCGAAATATCACATACTTCGCATTTCATGCCTAACTTTATGAATTCCACATATTGTATCACATTCCAGATAAATAGAAAGTATTAAGCTTTTCGAACGAATAATCAAATACCCAAGATTTCCTAAATAGCTCAACACTTGAGCGGAGTTCAAAAGTTCCAGAATACGTCACAGTAGCAACGGTCCAGCCGTAGAAGGGTCAAGCCAACGCCTCACATGTGGCACGCCGTACTGCCCCAAACCCTAAGGTTCAAAAGGCAGTTCAAGAAGGTCACATAATCGAGTTAAGGTTTTTTGTCTTCTAGAGGGTCCATCGCGTCACATGCACGTTTTTCCGAAAGATTAAAACCCGAGAAAAATTCAACACTTGAATGTTTTTCGTGCCGGGAAAAAGTGAGTTAATGATATCCGTTCGAACATTTTAACAGTTTCTAAATATCCGGAAATAATAACGAATTTAATTATTCCGATCGAATCTACGATTACAAAATAAACCCCAGAATAATCAACAGTTGAGTCAGAATAAAAAATACCCAGAAAGTACAAAAGCAGTAAAAGGAATAACTGTGAAAACAGAAGTGTCCGATCAAATAGTAGTGCCGCGGTTCCGCGGCCAAAGCAAGGTACGGCCGCGGTTCCGCGGCTCTCTATAGGGATGACGTCATCATTTTTCACCATAATTTTTGAATTTACCTGCTGATTTTTTTATGTATTTTTAATTCAGAAAAAATCGCATTTTTGAAAAATATCCAGAGAGGGGTTCATTTTCGTCGTATCGGGTTCGATCGGAGTTTTAACTTCGTATACAAGTCGCCTAATGCTCTAGCTAGGCTCTGATACCACTGTAGGGTTCCTAGGCACACTTTTGAGGGTTCATAAGGCATCAAACATGCACAAATAAAATTTTAGACGTGCCGAACAACCCAAAGCCGGGATCTTTGCTAGATTATTAAGGTTTAACATGCAAGTAAATATCTTAACTACTAAGTATGAGGGATTACAACCTTTGTAGTCCGCTTCTTCGCTTCACAAGCTCTTAGTAGAACTCCCTTCGCCGCGATCCACGATCTCCAGGACTCAAGAGAGGCTCCGCGACTCGAACGATTCATGAAAGCTTATCGTATTCCTTTTCTCCGATGATCTACGTTGAAGTTGCAATAGCTCAAGCTCTCTCACTCTAATAAGGTGAACACCCTAATCTAATGGGCTAGATTAGATGAGAATGATGGAGTAGTATTTATGCTTTCTTTTTATATCATTTTCTCACAAGAAATCATCACAAAAGGAATCACTAATGAGCTCTTTCCAAAACTCAAGAGAGATGAAGATAAAGAATAATGAAAGTAATTCTTTTGTGATGAATAGTGGATAAGAATATATGATTGATATGGAACCATGGTCAAGGATGATAGGCTTAACCTTTGTAGAGAATAAACTAGAGCTAGGGTTTGGTTAGGTTAAGAATGAGTCAAGGATAAGTATCAACCATAATATCTTAACCAAGACAAAAGGAAATCCTTCTAGAACAATCAAGAAGGAGCTAACCCTAATCAAACCCTAATCTCTTTTTATCATCCCTAAACATGTTTCATAATAAATCATATCATGTCACAATAATATATATCATATATATATTATATATTCGCAACAAAAGAAAATAATACAATTAACATATATCGCATATATTTCAATGTATTAATCCGGTGAGAAAATGAAATAAAAAAGCTAGCCAATATCAGATAATGTAATACAATATATCATATATATCATTATACAATAAATCATAGAATCAACAATTGATCCGACGATCCGGCTGTATCGAATATAACCGACTAATATCTCATGTACCGATTCATCGAATCAACACTTGATCCGATGACCCGGTTCATATCTAAATATCGCGAGAATATAATACGGTATCTCATATCGCATTATTCTCGGTCCTGCACATATCACATATGTGCCTCTACTCCGTTTTGCCTGAGCCAAGAAACCTCTGTGTAGGACTCTAAAGAATCGTCAATATGCCGGTAGCAGGTGATGATCATATCAAACACCCACAAGCTGCAAGCGATCAGCTAAACGTAATAGCTACCCAGGTATTGAGCGATTAGAAGATCAACAAGCTAGCATGTTCGTTCTCCTGTGAATCCAATCAGTAACACTCCCGTACAGTCCGGTCTGTTCGTCTGATATGTCGCATATCAAGTCTAGGGGTGGTATACGTCAGACCCCAGTAACCGATAAGTCGTGTCGATGTGAGGCTCATAACAGGTCGAGAAACTACTGTTAACACTTACCAGTATATCTCTATATCAGCCCTGGCCAGGGACTTCCAGTTATAGCCAATCGAACACTGCATAACATCAACTCCCTATACCGGGAGAGACGAATACCCTCCTATCGCTCATTGCCTCCATGTGATTCGGGACTGTACCCAAAATCCATCGTTTTGCACTCCCTCTTGGACGTGGTAAGGTGGAAATCAAAGCACAGTGGGAATCTCACAAGACTCTATGACGATCTCGGGTCTACAGACTACGATGTACCAGTGTCACCGGAGAACTGCCATCTGACGTGTGGTATATCACCATCTGGAAGTTCTCGGCGAGTCCGTCCAGTGTACCCAGTCTCCACTGAGCACCCGTACACCATCCTTGATGAAAAACACCGATGGATATGGGATCATCCATCGCCCATCATATGAGTCTAGATGCGTATACGCTAGTCTACTCTGGTGTATCGATGCCCTGTCTCGATATACCCTCGACTAGGGACAGTTATAGGATGTACTCATCGACTACCGTGGCCCCACTAGTATGATCTCATCATAATCCCAGTAGTCAAGTACAGATCCTAAGCGCTTTATCAACATGTGAGAGAAAGACAGTAAACCAATACAAGTCAACATGTTAAGATAAAGTGAAACCAAATAGCATACTATCATGACGAGCAAGAAAGTCCTCTCTGTATATATCTAAGCATCCATCATAATATTCATCATATGTACAACAATGGCCTCTAGGGCATATACATAATAAACAAAACTAAAGGGTTAATGAAAGAATAAAATATTCAACCATGAAACAATTTCCATTTTCATTTTTCTTTTCCAAAAATAATATCCATATATTTTATAAAGGGTGTGAGTCTTATAATGCCACCATCCACTATATCAACAACCATGATAGAATGATGTATGCATGTATGTGTGCATGCACATCCATATGTGCATGAATAAGAATGAATACATACATGAATGCATACAACAAAAAAGACAAGAAAGGATTTCTAGTGAGAAACTAATGGTCAAATGATAAATCAACACTAGATTTAGCAACCCGGTCATATCACATACGACCTGACCAAAAGCAAACCGCCCGATTAATATACGGTATCTCATACACGCATTTTAACCGGGTCCACGCGCATATCTCATATGCGCACCACATCGTTTCGCCTGGACTAGGCAACTCTATCGTGGGACTCTAAGACTCGTCAATATGCCGGCAGTGTGTGATGATCATATCAAGCACCCCCAAGCCGCAAGAGGTCAGCTAAACGTAACGGCCATCCGGGTATTGAGCGATCAGAAGAAAACAAGCGAACCTGTTACAACTCCCGTCGAGCCAACCGGCAACACTACCGTACAGTCCGGTCTCTTTGTCAGATATGCTGCATATCAAGCCTAGGGATGGTAACGTCGACCCCAATAACTCTATAAGTCGTGCCGATGAATGGTCTATAACAGATCAAGAAACTACTGATAACACTTATCAGTAAATCTCAAGAGCCCTGGCCAGGGACTTACTGATATAGCCAGTCGAGCACAGCACTGCATCAACTCCCAATACCGGGAGAGACGAAACCCCTCCTATCGCTCATCGCCTTCGTGTGTCTCGGGAATGTACCCAATGGCCACCTGTTTGCACGACTCAGTAGAGCCGTGGTAGGGTGGTAATCAAAGTACATTGGGAGAACACACAAGTCTCTATGACGATCTCGGGTCTACAGACTAACCTGCACCAGTGTCACCTGAGAACTGCTATCCGACGATAAATATAATTCCATATAGGAGTTCTTGGTGAGTCCGTCCAGTGTACCCAGTCCCTACTGAGCACTAGTATACGATCTCGATGTCAAACATCGATGAATGTGGGAACATCCATCGCCTATCATATGGGTCTAGTATCATATACGCTAGTCTACTCTAGTATATCGATGCCCCATCTCGATACACCTACGACTAGGGACATTTCAGGATATGCTTATAAACTACAGATGTCCCACTAGTATGATCTCCATCATAATCACAGTAGTCAAGCATATATCCTCAGGGCTTTATCAACATGTATGAATGAATAAAAGCATGATCAAATCAACATGTCAGATAAAGAAGAACCAGATAGCATACTATCATGTCGAGCAAGAATGTACACAGAATATATATATATATATACATGTATAAATATATCCACTATCATATAATGGCCTCTAGGGCATACAAATATCCAACAACTATTATATGTTGATAGAACTGTTGGAGATAGTGCCCTCAGAGTCAATTATTAGGTCACAGGTACGTGATTGCAATGATTGATGGAGGACCTATCCCGGTAGGATAGTCTTACTCGAGATGATAGTATGCTATCTGGTTTACCTTTATCATCGTGTACTGCTTTAAGTGACCTGACAAGTCGCTATTACACGTTGGTAGAGCCCCTAGGATTCTTGCTTGACCACCAGCAGTATGAGGGCGATCATATACGTGGGAGCTGGTAGTCTATAAGCACATCCTTAAATGGTCCCTAGTCGTGAGAGTTTCGAGACTGGGCATCGATACTCCAGAGTAGACTAGTGTATACAGTCGAGAACCCGACGAGGGGCGGTGGCCGGTCTCACAAGCTACTGGTGTCAGTTGGATCACCTAAGATGTATACAGGTGCACATTGGGTTATGAGTACACCGGACAGGACTCGCCGGGAACATGCTAGTTGGTCATATACCAGACGTCAGATGGCAGTTCCCTGGTGAAATGTGTACAGGTTAGTTCATCGACCTGGGGATCGTCATTTGTCTTGTGTGAGTTCCCACTGTACTTTGATTACTACCCTACCACGGCTCAAAGGAGTCGTGCAAACAGGTTTTAGTTGAGTACAGTCCCGAGCCACATGGAGGCAGTGAGCTTATCTTCAGGGGTTCGTCTCTCCCGGTATTGGGGGTGAGGTCGCGCTGTGTCTAGGAGAGCCATTACACGAAGTCCTAGTCCAAGGCAGGAGATTTACTGGTAGGTATTCCAGTAGTATCTCAGGGTGTTCTGGGCTACACTCCGACACGACTTGTACCGCTTTTGGGGGTCTGACTTTTACCAACCCCCTAGGTCCGCCATGCGATACTCATAGACGAACGGACCGGACTGTACGGATATTGTCACTGACAGGCTCAGTAGGGTTGTCAGGCTGAGTTCGCTCACAGGCGTCCCTTTTAGTCAATACCTGGTAGCCCGTTACGTATTGGCTTATACCTCTGACGTGCAAGTGGTTAAATCCACAACCAAGGTGTTGACGAGTCTTTAGAGTCCCCCACATTCAGTTACTCAGCTTTCGGGCGAAAAGTTGTAGAGGCCGTATGGAGATATGGCAAGGTCCGATCAGATACGTGCGGTATTGCACGGATCAGGATCGGACAGTTTGTACTATAGGCGGTATGGATATATGGCAGGGTTCAATCAGATACGTGCGGTATTGCACGGATCAGGATCAAACGGATATTACTAGCCGGCTTTGGTTTAAGCCGGATCCTAGTATAGTACAGTGTAGATTTTGTCTCATTGCATTTGTATTTCGGTCGGAATATAGATGCGGATGTGTATACACAGTATCGGGGTTTTCCTGTAATTTATTACGGGACCAGTTTTCTGGAGTTGCCAGTTTGCTTTCCGTTTTGGCCAATGGCCGAAGATTGGTGGAGGAGGGCTTATTTGCATTTGTGCAAATAAGCAATTGTGGAGGGGGTCTTTGCATATTATTGTATCATGATAGCTCTTGTTGACCTTGACTTGTTCACTTCATCATTGCTTGACTTTTGGAGTCATCATGTTTGATGATGGTTGTGGTTAAGTGTGGGTGTGTTTGTGATCATGTTCTTTCATGATTTCTTTTGTTTTCCCTCTTGCATTATTGGTTGGCCTGTCTCATTTTTTTTGAGACACTCTCATTCTCACTCCCCCATGGTCATGGCCGGCCTTGCTCTTGATGGGGCTGTCCCAATTTTTGTGTGAGGGATTTACACTCATTTCGCTTCACAAAATCCCCACAAGTTCCATCTCCAAACTCCATAGTTCATCCCTCCACCCAAAGGCAATTCCTACAACCCCAAATGAGACTTGAGCTCTACTATACATTCTACAGCAATTCTTGGGCACGTCGACTAGCCAGCTTCGTGCCCGAGTTGCCTCGGCATTGAGGTGGGAGCCCGTGAAAGATGTAGGCGATGTGGTGCACTTCCGGCGACGAGGTGGAGACAGGACATTCCGCAGGAGATCGGGACGACGACGAGAAGACCGGAGGACTTGGATCAGTCGGTATATCTCTCTTCCCCATCTTGTAGTTAGCTAGGACTAATTAATGGTTCGATCCGGGTATTAGTGCGCGGCGGTTTGCCAGTTCAAGTAAAAATTAAAGTTTATCACCGCTTCCGCATTTGGCCATCGGATTGACGGCCGGGGCGCCGCCGTGCACTTACAGTGGTATCAGAGCCTCGCCATTAACTTAGTCTAGCTTGCCTTAATGTGTTTTTCAGTTCCGATCGATCAAATGTTCCAAAACCCGTATTTCCTTCACGACAGTTTTCTGTTGAAATTTTTTGGTCTCCAAAAATTTTTCAGGTTGTATAAAAGTACTGTGCTGGAATACCTAAGACTACTTTACAAATTCGAGACACTGATCTCTTCAGGGGAGCGCGGAACCGCGGCAAAACCCTACTTGTTGCCGCGGTTCCGCCGCAGTATTGATGGATCAGTGTGTACAATTTTTCCAATAGGCTTTATAGGTTATTTTAGGGGTTTTGGAATATTAATATTGGGCCCAGAATTTCCTGATCTGCTACAGTAATGCTTGGGGGCCCACTTGTAAAAATTTGATTGATCGGATATTTTAAACACATTATTTCACAGTATTTACATTATATCTGCGACCGTGAATGTCACTTGATCGGTAAATCCAGTCTAACTGCTATAGCCCGGTTAGACGGATTTGCGAACGTGACTTTCACGTTGATGTTCTGTTTTTGCTGTGATGTTGCGGATCGGTCGTGGGGGATAGCCTGGATGCAATGCTAGTACAGTTGTGGTTGTATTATGTACATTTGATATTGCGTGGCGAGCGTCTGACATGTGGACTGCCGTCACTGCCTGATTGTATTATTATTTTGGGGCACGACCAGGTTGCGGTCGATGTACCCGTTGTATGTATATTTTATTTTCTGTACTAGGATTACCCCGCGGTGGGGTGCACGGATAGCCGGGTTCTAGAGGGCAACAAGCCCACATCTTATGGCATTGAGACAGAAGGGGCTTCACTCTAGAATTGGCGGGCTATTCGCCGCACTCATAGGGGGTACAGGTTGACCCAGGAGGGGTGCCCAAGTTACCGGATTCCGTGAAGTGCTGGGTGGTCCATTCACGGTACTGAAGGGGGCTGCCTCGCTTCCGGTTTTGGCTGGTGACTTGCCGCACCCGTAGGGGTCTAGGATTTCATTGCACAGGCTATCCACACGACCAGGGGAACGTCGGGTTTCAGTAGTGGCTCTGTGAAACCCGGGGATCCCAGATATCTGTATTGTTTCTGTGATGCTGTTCATTCTCTGTGATGTTGCATTTTTCACGCCTTGAGCGAATATAATATATTGGTATATATATTAGTAGATGTTGTATATGTTTTGCATCCACGCTAGTCCAGTCCACGCTCTGTCGTTAGTTAGCTAACCTAACGGGTAATGACGGGACCCAGTGGCGAATGCGGATGGCATATACGTACATCAGTATATTTTCGTTCTTTTTGGTGTGATCAATTGATGGGACTGCGTTGATTCGGATCAATGCAAGTTAAAAACAAACCTAATCTGATGTTGTTGGAACACTTTTCAAAAAGCTGTTATTGCAAGGACGTTCACTTTTGTTTTGCATTGTGATATTCAGTTGGAATATCCTGCTCCTCAGTCGACGAGGCAAGGGCCGAGATCCCTTCACCGGGAGTGACCCCTTGGACAGAAGTTTGCGTCAGGGCATTAACTTCACTATAGCCGATTACTTTTGCTTTGCACCGTGGTATTCAGTTGGAATATCCTGCACCCCATTCTACGGGGAAAGAGCCGAGATCCCTTCACCGGGAGTGACCTCTTTAGCAACGGTTTTCGTCACTATATTTTTAAAAAGCTATCCGTTCTTTCGACGATATCAAGTTCATTACGTTAAAGGTTTTCGCCAGAAACCATTCGTAGCCCTCCGTCGTTTCATATGGGTAGTCAATAGTATTCAAGCTGTGTTTGTTGGCCAAAGTCAAGGCACAGTGTTTGGTAGCTGTTGGTTATTCATATGCAACATAGATAGTTGCGTTGGTTTGGAACAGTCGTATAGCCTTGTTGGCCAAAGTCAAGGGCTTGTGCGGGTGGATTCGAATCAACCTGGAGAATGACGGGTAGAACTTGACATGTGACTTATGATTTGTTGGCCAAAGTCAAGGTCATAAGAGCATGGGGCAGAAATCACATCGGGAGTTTCAAAAGAACTGAAACTTGTCAGATATGCGCATACCTTCTGGAGTGTGATGACGTGAGCGGATTCCGTCATGTTATCATGCGATGATAGTTGGATCTCGATTCCCACTGATGAGTTGGTTTACTCCTCGGGTGTTCCCGACTAATTCTTCTTACAGGTTTGGAGGAGAATTTGACGGTACAGTGGGAGGTTTCCAGATTAGATAAATTGGTAACCATTCTGATCTAGGTTAGAGTGCACGCTGAGTGTTTCTTTTCTCTCTCTCTTTGGCAGCGAGCATTGACCCGACCCTAAGACTATGACTCAGTGACCAAGTTGACCGAACCTTCTTAAACACTGGCTTATGGATTGTCAGAGTTGCAAACCTCATTGCCACTCCTACTTTTACCCTTTTCTCCAGGACACCCCGTATTACTACGAACATCCACTTCAATTGGACAAAACCATCGTATGGTTAGATACGAACTCGAAGGAATTTATTCGAGGATGGTTTCCGGTCCTGGAGAAAACGGATAGGATTATTCAGTTGTCTTTTCCTTTTTCCTTCTCTCAGGTTGCGAGTACTCCTTGGTTTAGGAGATAGTACACCTATTACGCAAATTGGATAGTCTTCTTCCAAACCTTAGGCTGGTGCCGAACGGTGCGGAATGAAGAAAACCAATTAGCATAACGATGGTGTGCAGAAGGTATTAAGTTAAGACAAAGAAAGGGATTAGTAAGAGGGCAAAGTAAATTGCGACTGCTATTCACGACAAAACCAGGTACTTCTTTTCCACTCCCATTTCACCTTTGTATTTCTCCAGGACACTCCGTATCACTACGAAGATCCACAGTTTATTGGATACTCCATCGTATGGTTATATACGAACTCGAAAGGAACTTGTTCCAGTTCGGGGATGGATTCTGGTTCAGGAGAAATAGGAATAAGGTTTATTCGGTTGTCTTTTATCTTCACCTTCTCTCGCATTGCGAGTGTTCCTAGGATTAGGACAGTACACCCATTATGCTTATTGGATAGTCTTCTTCCAAACCTTAGGCTGGTGCCGAACGGTAGGGAAGGAAGAAAACCATTTGGCCTAAAGGGGTGTACAGAAGGTAATGACTAAAGACATAGAAAGGGATTCGGAGATATGGCAAAGAATTGCAAGGTTACAGACGTGAATCTGGAAGAGGCATTACTAGGAATACCGGGATACCCCATCGAAACATTTCAATGTTTCAGTTTCGCTGTGTACTGTTAAAGGAAAACTGATTTCCCAATTAGTCCTTACTCTAGGGTATGTATTTACCAGGTATGATTATCACATCTGTATGGTTTTACAGATGATGAGTGGGAGTAGGTTAGTGGGAATTAGGTGATCATCCTCATTATATCGGGATTCGTTGTAATCGGTGATATTTGAGGAAGTCACCTGGGTTGTTTGCCGGACGACAAATATTTGGTTTTGAATATCCGCTGTTATGCACAAATTTCAAGTTGATATATCTGTACGTCTATTTTCATAGAGTGAGATATACCTTTTTGAAATTATGTCTGTGACATTTTCCTATATCAGTGGATGGTTAGGTAAGGAGCATTAAACAGCGGTGTAATTCTTCTTAACCATAAGTACAGTTTTCAACCTACGACACACAGTGAATGAGTTATCAGACTCAAGGGACTTATACATAGTATTGTATGTTGTCCAGGGTCCATCAGGACAGAGGGGTTGGTCCTCGTACTATATTCGGTTTACTTATGACTTCTCTGGTTTTTAGACAGGTGTTTCGTGGAAACACAGGGTCCGAATTTTGAGAAGTTATAGGTATTTGAATAGAGTAGAGAACCAGGTGTAGCAAGTATCGGGATTCTTCAAAGAGATCGAAGATGTAGGTACTTGTGTATGGTATTCAGTTGATAGTAATGATGAAGAGATCTTTCTTCTCTTTCAGGTTATTCATAATTGGAAGCATTCCTAAGTTGAGTAACGCTGATCGTCCTCTTTCCATTTAGTAGACATGCACTTGAGACAGTTGCATGATTTGGATCTGGTTTAGTTAAATCAGTGCCTCTGGTCCTATATGGGATATAGAACAGTTCGTATCTTAACGATGTTAACGTACGGGGAGTTGTCCGGCTTATGATTAAAACCAGACACTGGACAACTCAAGGCATGTTTCTGTAATGGCTGTTTGTGGGTTGACCCAGGCTATGACGAGGGTTGACTTTCTACCATCTGGATGAACAATAGCAATATTGTTCTAGACTCGCCACAGTTTTATTAAAAATGGATTTTTTCAGAAAACAGTAGTGGGAGTATGGTAGAACTGGAAGTGATTCCAGAACCACAAACGATTACTAAAGATTTGATAAGGAACCTAAAGATTCAATCTGGATTGACATTCCATTGGCCACTCTGCAGATAAGGTGGGTAACTTCAGGCACCCGAGAGGTACTACGGTAGCCTCAAGGACGGTGACAGGGAAGTTCTTGTTTACCCACACTTGCCATTGCTGCTGTTCCAGGCTGCGAGACCCGGCAGGAGGATGAGTATAGCGTCGTTCTAAACTTGCTTTAGAAGTGTACGTGTATATGACTCTGCCAGAGGGTTGTCGTAGTCAGTGGGAGCAGCGGAAGCATTGGTGGACAGGTAGCTTATGTCTATTTATAGACTAAAGCAGATATAGCGGAGATAGATCATCAACTTCTGATGTGACTGTCATAGGTTTGACTTCATCAGAATAGGGGATGGATCTGTTGAGAAGGTAGTAGGGTGTGATGTCATGGTATTTGGATGACATACACAATGTTGGAAGTGACATTCCTATACTACAATCGGTTATACTTTGGTCGTCACACAGTGGTTTTCTCCACAAAGGACTTGGATTTTATATCTGACATACTGGTTACTAGATCTATGGTTTTAGATCTAGATTTGGGTAGTCTCCCAATCTGGGTACTTAGACAGCATTCTAAGGGTATTTAGAATGGACGACTCCATGCACGGTAGTGTACCTGCAGAAGATGGAGTCACCCTCTCTAAAGGTGTCTTACAGACTAAAGGGGAGAGGGATGTGCATGATTGGCAGATCACTTGCTCAGGCAATAGAGTCAATCATGAGATATCAAGTACCACACCAGATATTGTTCTTGCACTAGATGCAATAAGTTGATATTGATCCAATCCTGGAGAAGCAGTCGGAAGCAGTTTTAGAACATAAGTGGATGTTCTAGGGATATGATAACGACAGCCTCATTCGGGAGACAGTTATCATTCCAGGCTTCCAAGGTGACCCGGACGACAAGGAGGTTGTCAGAGTTATGGTTTTCCTTCTGATGAGGGGCAGTATTTTGGACAGGTGGTCCAAGGCAATACTGAGGGTGGCATGGCGCTGGATACTGATTAAGTTCAGTTGACGATACAGTCTAAGAAGTTTGGATTTGGAGTTCATTTATGAGCTATGTCCCATCAGACATCCAGACACATTCTGAGACAGGTATTGCTCATTTCGAGAGATGGCTTTCTCCGCGAACTTGAGATATAGAGAGACATAGAAAGAAACAACAAAGCGGATCCACTCACTAATGCTATTCCTCGAACGCAATAGTTTCGCAAACGAGCTTTGTGAGACTGACTAGTAGAGGAGTTGGGTGTTCGGTATCACACGGGCTGTGAGTATGCGACATCGCAATAATTTGCCTTGAGTGGAAGTGGGAGATTGTTGGAGATAGTGCCCTCAGAGTCAATTATTAGGTCACAGGTACGTGATTGCAATGATTGATGGAGGACCTATCCCGGTAGGACAGTCTTACTCGAGATGATAGTATGCTATCTGGTTTACCTTTATCATCGTGTACTGCTTTAAGTGACCTGACAAGTAGCTATTACACGTTGGTAGACCCCTAGGATTCTTGCTTGACAACCAGCAGTATGAGGGAGATCATATACGTGGGAGCTGGTAGTCTATAAGCACGTCCTTAAATGGTCCCTAGTCGTGAGAGTTTCGAGACAGGGCATCGATACTCCAGAGTAGACTAGTGTATACAGTCGAGACCCCGACGAGGGACGGTGGCCGGTCTCACAAGCCACTAGTGTCAGTTGGATCACCTAAGATGTATACAGGTGCTCATTGGGTTATGAGTACACCGGACAGGACTCGCCACGAACATGCTAGTTGGTCATATACCAGACGTCAGATGGCAGTTCCCTGGTGACATGTGTACAGGTTAGTTCATCGACCTGGGGATCGTCATTTGTCTTGTGTGAGTTCCCACTGTACTTTGATTACTACCCTACCACGGCTCAAAGAAGTCGTGCAAACAGGTTTTAGTTGGGTACAGTCCCGAGCCACATGGAGGCAGTGAGCGTATCTTCAGGGGTTCGTCTCTCCCGGTATTGGGGGTGAGGTCGCGCTGTGTCTAGGAGAGCCATTACACGAAGTCCTTGGCCAAGGCAGGAGATTTACTGGTAGGTATTCCAGTAGTATCTCAGGGTGTTCTGGGCTACACTCCGACACGACTTGTACCGCTTTTGGGGGTCTGACTTTTACCAACCCCCTAGGCCCGCCATGCGATACTCATAGACGAACGGACCGGACCGTATGGATATTGTCACTGACAGGCTCAGTAGGGTTGTCAGGCTGAGTTCGCTCACAGACGTCCCTTTTAGTCAATACCTGGTAGCCCGTTACGTATTGGCTTATACCTCTGACGTGCTAGTGGTTAAATCCACAACCAAGGTGTTGACGAGTCTTTAGAGTCCCCCACATGCAGTTACTCAGCTTTCGGGCGAAAAGTTGTAGAGGCCGTATGGAGATATGGCAAGGTCCGATCAGATACGTGCGGTATTGCACGGATCAGGATCAGACAATTTGTACTATAGGCCGTATGGATATATGGCAGGGTTCGATCAGATACGTGCGGTATTGCACGGATCAGGATCAAACGGATATTACTAGCCGGCTTTGGTTTAAGCCGGATCCTAGTATGTTACAGTGTAGATTTTGTCTCATTGCATTTGTATTTCGGTCGGAAAACAGATGCGGGTGTGTATACACAGTATCGGGGTTTTCCTGTAATTTATTACGGGACCAGTTTTCTGAAGTTGCCAGTTTGCTTTCTGTTTTGGCCAATGGCCGAAGATTGGTGGAGGAGGGCTTATTTGAATTTGTGCAAATAAGCAATTGTGGAGGGGGTCTTTGCATATTATTGTATCATGATAGCTCTTGTTGACCTTGACTTGTTCACTTCATCATCGCTTGACTTTTGGAGTCATCATGTTTGATGATGGTTGAGTGTGGGTGTGGGTGTGTTCATGTTCTTTCATGATTTCTTTTGTTTTCCCTCTTGCATTATTGGTTGGCCTCTCTCATTTTTTTTGAGACACTCTCATTCTCACTCCCCCATGGTCATGGCCGGCCTTGCTCTTGATGGGGCTGTCCCAATTTTTGTGTGAGGGATTTACACTCATTTAGCTTCACAAAATCCCCACAAGTTCCATCTCCAAACTCCATAGTTCATCCCTCCACCAAAAGGCAATTCCTACAACCCCAAATGAGACTTGAGCTCTATTATACATTCTACAGCAATTCTTGGGCACGTCGACTAGCCAGCTTCGTGCCCGAGTTGCCTCGGCAATGAGGTGGGAGCCCGTAAAAGATGTAGGCGATGTGGTGCACTTCCGGCGACGAGGTGGAGACAGGACATTCTGCAGGAGATCGAGACGACGACGAGAAGACCGGAGGACTTGGATCAGTCGGTATATCTCTCTTCCCCTTCTTGTAGTTAGCTAGGACTAATTAATGGTTCGATCCGGCTATTAGTGCGCGGCGGTTTGCCAGTTCAAGTAAAAATTAAAGTTTATCACCGTTTCCGCATTTGGTCGTCGGATTGACGGCCGGGATGCCGCCGTGCACATACAAGAACCCATAGGATTCTTGCTTGACTACCAGCAGTATGATGTCGATCATATACATAAGAGTTGGGTGGTCTATAAGCACATCCTTAAAGTGTCCCTAGTTATGGGAGTTTCGAGACTGGGCATCGATATTCTAAGAGTAGACTAGTGTATACGGATCGAGACCCCGTCGAGGGGCGGTGGCCGGTCTCACAAGCCATTGGTGTTAATTGGTTCACCTAAGATGTATGAAGGTGCTCATTGGGTTATGAGTACACCGGACGGACTCGACGGGAACATTCTAGTTGGTATCATACCTATTGTCAGATTGCAGTTCCCAGGTGACATGTCTACAGGTTAGTCTATCGACCTGAGATCGCCATTTGTCTCGTGTGAGTTCCCACAGTGCTTTGATTACTACCCTACCACGACTCAAAAGAGTCGTGCAAACAGGTTTTAGTTGGGTACAGTCCCGAGCCACATGGAGGCAGTGAGCGGATCGTCAAGGGATTCGTCTCTCCCGGTATTGGGGGTTGATGTCGTAGTGTGCACGGATGGCCATCACCAGAAATCCTCGGCTAGGGTAAACAAGAATTACCGATCTATGATCGGTAGTTTCTCTGTTGGTGATAGGTTTTATGCCGACACTAAATGTCAAGTTATTAGGGGTCTGACATTATCCACACCCCCTTAGACTCGATATGCAATACTCATAGACGAACGGACCGGACTGAACGGATATTGTCACTGTCAGTCTTAGTAGGGGTTTCAGGATGAGTTTGCTCGTCGGCCTCCCTTTTGCTCAATACCTTGGTAGTCGTTACATACATCTAGTGCCACTAAGGTGCTTGTGGTTAAACCCACTGCCAGCGTAATGACGAGTCTTTAGAGTCCCATACAGAGGGTTTCCCTGATTCGGGCGAAACGTTGTAGAAGCTGTATGGTTTTATGGCAGGGTTCGATCATATTCGTCCACTTGTGCACGGATCATGATTGGAAGGATAATACACAGATCATGATCGGACAGATAATACTTATGGATTTTGGTTTAAGCCGGATCCTAGTATTATATTTTTGGATTACTTTTGTCTCGTTGTATTCGTATTCAGTCGGAATACGGATGCAAGTATGTATTTACGGATGAGGGGTATTCTTGTAATCCGTTACAAGATTACTTTTGAAGATTCCATTTCTTTTCTTGGATTAAACATTTAGTCTAATGTTTATTATTTGTGGAAAGTGTGAGCATGAGTTTTGGCTTGGAGTTTTGGTGCATACACTTATGAGTGCAAGTTTTGTTTTTGTGCATTGATTGTGGCAAGTGGTGTTGTGTGAGATATTTGTGCAGGTAGTAGATATTATTGTGATGGGATTTTTCTCGGCTTCCTTATCACAAATACCTCACACTCTCACAAAAACAACCGACACTTTCTAGAGTTGTTTTTCTTAAGCCAAAACTCTTGAGCTCACACTTCTCTTCACCAATGGCTTCTTCTTCAACCTCCATCCATACCCTGTTATGAGTTGAGAATCCATATATGTTTTGAGAAAAAGTATTCACACATACTTTCTACTTCATCTTAGCTATCTAGGTTAGCCAACTAGATACCCGAGTTGCTTCGGTTTTGAGGCGGGAGGCTGTATTACTAATCCTCGATGTGGATCGTCTTCGACGAGGGAGACCGGAGATCGAACTTGATCGAGGAAGCCACGAGGAGCTTGGGACAGAGGTTGAAGATCGAAAGACACAGATCGATCGGTATAACCTCTCTAAACTCTTTTCATATAACCACTATATGGTTAATGGTACGATCCGTCGATTAGGGTTCCTTTAGCGCCGGTTTTTTTAAGTTTTTGTTCCGCGTTTGGCCACGGATTGATGGCCGGAGCGCTGCCGTAACCCAACACAATGGATGGAACCACACCAAGCTCAGCAATGAGCTTCTTTATCCAGACAGCCTTTTTGGCAGCATCGTTAGCAGCGATGTATTCAGCCTCCATCGTCGAGTCTGCTACGGTTTCTTGCTTGGAACTCTTCCAACACACCGCCCATCCGTTGAGGGTAAATACATAACCAGAGACCGACTTACTGTCGTCCTTATCACTCTGGAAGCTCGAATCGGTAAAGGACTCCACCTGGAGTTCACCGTTACCATACACCAAGAACTTTTCCTTAGTCTTTCTCAAGTACTTAAGATTGTTCTTCACCGCTGTCCAGTGTTTCTCCCCAGGATCTGATTGATACCTGCTCACTACACCTAGTGAGTAAGCTAATGTTAGTTATATGTATGCCCTAGAGGCCATTACTGTACATGAGATGTATATTGTATTGGATGCTAGGACATATATAGGTAGGACTTTCTTGCTCGACATGATAGTACGCTATCTGGTTGCTCTTTATCTTAACATGTATTCTTACTGTCTCTCTATTACATGTTGATAAAGCCCTTAGGATATGAACTCGACTTGCTGGACTATGATGCGGATCATACAAGTGGGGCCTGGGTAGTCCATGAGTACATCCTTCAATGTTCATAGTCGTGGGAATATCGAGACGGGGCATCGATATTCCAGAGTAGACTAGCGTATATCTTCTCGACCCATGTGATGGGCGATGGATGATCCCATATCCATTGGTGTTTGACATCAGAGATGGTATGCGGGTGCTCAGTGGAGACTGGGTACACTGAACGGACTCGCCGAGAACTCCCAAATGGTATTATACCTCACGTCAGATGGCTGTTCTCTGGTGACACTGGTACAGCTTAGTCTGTTGATCCGAGATCGTCATAGAGTCTTGTGTGTCTCCCACTGTGCTTTGATTTCCACCCTACCACGGCTCTACTGATTCGTGCAAACAGGTGGTTTTTGGGTACAGTCCCGATTCACATGGAGGCAATGAGTGATAGGAGGTGATTCGACTCTCCCGGTATTGGGAGTTAATGATGCGCTATGCTCGACTGGCCATAACTGGAAATCCCTGGCCAGGGTCGTAGTGATTTACTGGTAAGTGTTATCAGTAGTTTCACGCTTGTTGTGGACCTTACATCGGCATGACTTATCAAGCTGTTGTGGGTCTGACGTTTACCACCCCTAGGCGAGATATGCGACATATCAGACGAACTGACCGGATGTATGGTAAGTGTTACTGATTGGATTCGCAGGAGTGTGAGCAGGCTTGCTCGTTGATCTTCTAATCGCTCAATACCCGTGTGGCCGTTACGTTTAGCAGAATGCTTGCGGCTTGTGGGTGATTGATATGATCACCACCTACTGCCGGCGTATTGACGAGTCTTTAGAGTCCTACACAGAGGTTTCCTGGATCAAGCGAAACGAAATAGGAGCGCATATGAGATATGTGCGGGACCGAGAATAATACCAGTATGTGATACTGTATTCTATTCTCGCGATTTGTATCATCGGACGGTTATATGAGATATAGCCGGGTTACCGAATCAAGTGTTGATTCGATACATTGATACACTAGATATTTGTTGGTTATATGCGAAATGACCGGATCATTAAATCAAGTGTTGATTTAATGATTTAATGTCTAATTATATATTTGATATATTAATTTACATTAAATAGTATTGGTTCACTTAAGATTGATTTTCTCACTTTTTGTGCACATGTTGTATATGTGATATATGTTTGTGCACTAGATTGTATCATGTTTGATGATACATGCAAACTTCGGTGTGTGTATGACTTACACCATATTTAAGATAATGGTTTTGGGTTTTTTATTTATTTTGGTAAAACAAAATGGTGGCTTTCTTTGTCTTGGCTTGAAGCTTCATCATGCTTTAAGCATGTTTGACAATGTTCACTCATTTTGTTTTGCATAAGATTTTTATTAACCAAACCATTAACTAAAACTATGGTTTAGTCTCTACAAAGGTTAACTCACCCATGGTTGCATTATGATAGACTTCACTTGTTTATTCTTTTTACATAATTCATTTTTTATTCTTTTCTTCTTCTTCTTCTTCAAGACGAAGAAAGCTTTCTAGAAAATTTTCAAGTAAAGATTTAGAGTGAGAAATCCAAATCTAAAGTAAACCCACTTCCTATTTCATCATCCCCTACTACTTGCAATTTAGATTAGGGTGTTCTCTTCACAAAGTTCTTTACCTAGTGAAGATGGAGCTTGAGTTTGAGTCTTCTCGACGTAGATCATCTTCGGCCTCGAAGTCAACGACCTAGCCCGCTCATTTCTCCAAAAAAACCATCGCTAGAGTCCGGGATCCCGATGATCGCAGCGAAGGGACGTCAACACGGAGCTTTAGAAGTGAAGGACCGGATCTACAAAGGTTGTAATCCCTTTCACTTGTAGTAAAATGTTCAACTTACTAGTTTTCGCATAATCTCTAGTATACGATCTTGGTTAGGGTTGTTCGGCACGGCTATTTTTTTTTAATCGGGGATGGTAGATGCCTTGTAGAACTTTGTTAGAGTGCCTAGGAACCCTACAGTGGTATCAGAGCCAAGTTAGAGCTTTACGTGAAGTCTAGGCGTAGTTTAATGTCCGATCGAACCCGTAAACCCTGACGAATACCCTTCTCTGAACAATTTTCAAAACTGTGATTTTTTATGAATTAAAAATGCTCAGAAAATTAAGCAGGAAAAAATAAGAATTACTGTGAAGTACTGCCCACTGATTCGTCTATATGACAGCGGAACCGCGGCCAAACCAAGGGAATGGCGGCAGTTCCGCGGCCCAAATTATGACTTAGTCCCTCATGCTTCATATATTTATTCTTATGTCATTTCTTTTCAATATTTTCTGGGAATTTTTTAATTCCACTCAAGTGTTGAGTTTTCTTAGGGTTGTATTGGGGACTCGTTGATTCGATCGGATAATTTATCTTTGTTTAGTTTGTTCGGGTAATTTTTAGATCGTGCTAAAAAGTTCGACCGGATAACAATAACTCACTTTTTCCCCTGCCGGAAAATTTCCATGTGTTGGATTTTTCCGTAGTTTAAGAATGTTCTAAATCGTGCAAGTTACTTGATGGACCCTCTAGAAGACAACAAACCTTAACTCGATTATGTGACCGTCTTGAACTGCCTTTTGAACCCTAGGGTTTGGGGCGGTACGGCGTGCCACATGTGAGGCGTTGGCTTGACCCTTCTACGGCTGGACCGTTGGTACTGTGGCATGAAATGGGTGTTTTAAAACTTATTTCAAGTGTTGAGCTATTTGGGAAAACTTGGGTATTTGATTATTCGATCAAAAAGTTTAACATTGTCTATTTATCTGGAATGTGATACAATATTTGGAATCCACAAATTTTTATGAGATAACTGATTTGAATGTTATAAATCTAGCACTTTAGTCTCATTTGATCGATTGCCATGGGATTTTGATGTGATCAAAAGTCCGTCGCAATCACGTAGCGTACGCGGATACTCTCCGGTAAACTTAATAGACAGCCACGCCCTATAGCCCCGACCAAGTGACTGTAGGAGAACCCCGTCGCCAAAAGCATCCGTTCGGGTGCTCACGGCAGCGGTGTTCCGCCTTAGTGCACTTCGTCGACGGCATCCGGGGGTGCGGCCGTCTACTAAAGTTTGCGACGAGCATTCGATCAGGATGTCGGGAATCTTGTTAAATTGCCCGACATGATATTGAAAAGAGTTTTCGATAATGAGACTAAAATGCGGGGTTTATAATTGTTAGGCATGCGATGTCTAAGGAATTCATTTGGTTAGGCATGCGATGTCTAAGGAGGTTGCGGATTCCAACTGTTGTAGTTTTACACTTTCTTTTCAGTGACCGTAAGTGTAATATATGGAGTATCGCCGGTTTTGTTGCTATACATCAACGACAATTGGGATACGCATATTTACTTACGTTGATGACATGTGATCTTATGTGTTGCTGGATATGTTATATTGGATCGTCGTGTTTGAATAGCCGGGTTTTTTATGTGAGATGAGTGTTTTTTCATTTTGATTCATGTAAAAACTTGTATTTAATATTCTTATATTGGGGCACTTCCGGGCTGAGGAAGATGTCACCGTTGATGTATATTATTTACTTTTCCGCATTAGGATAGACCCAAAGAGGGGAGCACAAGTAACCGGGTTCTAGGGTCCAGTGGGAGACCATGTCGAGGAGTCGATTCCGGGTCTCCTAACTCTAGAATTGGTAGGGTTGCTTGCCGCTCTCGTAATGGTCTAGGGGTGTGGGATTGGCTATTCATCATGACCGTGGAATCCGTGTTTTATATAGGCTCAAAATAAAACACGGACGTCCTAGTATATCCAATATTTTCATATGATATTTTCTGCTGTGTTATCTGTGATGTGATCATGTGATATGTTCAGATAGATACTGTATATAGTATATATGATATATTGTATAGACGTTGCTTATGTTTTACACCCGCGCTAGCCCTGCCCCGCTCTGCCGTTAGTTACCCAACCTAACGGTGCAGACGGGACATCGAGGCGAATGCGGATGGCATAAGTATACGTTGTATTTATCTGTTATGTTTAGGTGGACTTAAATGATGGGAAATTCATTAATGAGATTAATGAAAGAAAATAAACCTAAATGATGTTGTGGAATCGAATTTCAAAAATTAGGTAGCTCTAGTTATTGCTTTGCATAGCGGTGTTCCTTGTAGAACATCCATCACCTTATTCGATAAGGAAAGAGCCGAGATCCCTTCACCGGGAGTGACCTCTTTAGCAATAATTAGCAGATGCTACAACCTTCGGTTTGTCTTTTGATTTCTTTTCTAGTTCTTGCTTTGCATAGTGGTATTGTGAATATCCTGCATCTCGTTCGACAAGGAATGAGCCGAGATCCCTTCATCGGGAGTGAGCTCTTTAGCGAAACTAGCAGAAGCCTCAAAAACATTCCATTTAAAACCATTTGATTCTGCAACGAGATCAAGTTCAAAGCGTTAAAGGTTTTCTTAAAAACCATCTGCAACCCTCCGTCATTTCAGAAAGTAGAGTACTTAGTATTCGTGCTGTGTTTGTCGACCATAGTCAAAGAACAGTGTACGGTAACTAAGTGATGTCTTCCTACACAGCATATGATGCGATTAGTTAGGACAGTCATGTGACTTTGTTGACCTTAGCCAAGGGTCATGTGGGTGGGTCTAATTAATCATGAAATGACGGGTAGTACTTGACTAGTGCTTATGATTTGTTGACCATAGCCAAGGTCATAGGTGCTAGGGGTAAAAACCTTTATCGGGAGTTTCAAGTGTTGAAATTTGCAATGAGATTGCATACCTTCTATGAGATAGTTGGATCCCGATACCCACTGCGAGTAACTGTTACTCCTGGGAGAGTTTTGCACTTTACAATTAGCCGATCAAGTAGGTGTCTAGAAAGGTGTCAACAGGGTTACGCCCCTGGGAAAACGAGGTTTATTTTAATTAGGTCAGTGCCACAGCACGGGGAATCTCCCTCAAAGTACCGGCACTGGCCTGGCTGAATGATTGGCGAACTTGTAGAGTGTAATTAATCCCGACTAGTCTTTCCTTTTAGGGTTTGAAGGAGGATTTGATAAAAACAGTGGGAGCCATCCTGATTAGATAAAATATATAACCAATCTAATCTTGCAAGAGCGCACGCAGAGTGTTTTCTTCTCTCTCTCTCCTGGTAGCGACCACGTCACGCCTTAATCAAGATAATAATATGGATGTATTGACCGAACCCGCTTGTTATACTGAGCTGGGGAACGTTGGTCCCGCTCCAACTTATAATTGTTATAAGACAGAGCAGGTATTAGGGGAATACCAGGATTCCCGTGCCACCCAAACGAAGAAAGTGCATGATAATGCATCTTCTTCGGATGTGTTCATTACAAAGAACTGCTTCTCTGTATCCTCTACGTCCTGGGTCCCGCATATGTAATCTGTTACATGGGCTACAGAAAGGTAGAGAACTGAGAACGGGTGATAAGTTTCATGAGATAGAAAACGGTGCAAGTTTTGCAGCCAAGTCTGTTGGTCACTATCACCCTGTATTAGCAGAATACATTGATTCTGAACGAATGTTATTAGATACCGAACCTGATATACAACATCATATCAGTCTCTTTATTAGTAAAGAAAGGATATAATTTTTTATTGTTGGATAATGTTTTGAACATTTCCTATATTAAGAGTTGATCGGTTCAGGCATGTTATCTAAAAGCATTGATGTTCTAAATCAAACTACAGTTCATAATATACAGAACACAAACGAGAGGATGAGTTCAGAAATGAACGACTCCTTCTTGAGCTAATGTAGACTAGGTCATATCAATGTGACCCGACTAGCTGAAGTTACATTTAGATGCATATTTAAATCAGTTTAAATTTACATCTTATGAAACTCGCCAGTCATGTCACAAAGATAAGATGACCATAGCTCCGTTTACTGGAAACAGAGAAAGAGTTAGTGAACTCTTGGGATTGATACATGCTGTTGTATGAAAGTCTCCGGTCTACACATACCAAGACCGTTTCTTTGTACTTCATTACATTCTCTGATGATCTCTCAAGATTCAGACATATGTTCCTTTTGAAACACAAGTCCGAACCTTTTGAGATATTCACAGAATGTAAGTTAGAAGTGGAGAACCAAAATACGGGTATAAGTATTATGTCCTTTGATGTGATCAGGGAGGAGAATACTTGAGCACGGGATTCCTGGACTATTCTAAAAGAGAATGAGATTCTCTCTCAGCATTACTCCTCCGTATACACCACATCACGTCGGTGTATCGGGACGGAGCAATCACACCCTATGTGATATAGTGCGCTCTATGATGAGTACTACTGAGTTTCCTATTTCCTTTTGGGAGTTATGCACTTGAGAAGCTGCATACCTTTTGAATAGGGTTCCAATCAAATCCATTGCCTACCACTTCATATGTGATATGTAATGGGAAGAGTCCATATCTTAAGTTTGTTAAGATTTGGGGTTGTCCGGCCTATGTCTAAAAGCAAAATCCGGACAAGCTCGAGGCAAAGTTAGTTCTGTAGAAGTTTGTTGGATATCCCAAGCATTTGCAAGGGAATATCTTCTACCTAACAGAGGAAAAAAATATGTTTTGTTTCTCTACATACCACCTTTGAGAAAGGGAATTTCTTATGAAGAAATTAGTGGTCATGAGGTAGAACTGGAAGGAGTTCAAGCTATACAAACTACAGCAGGATTTGGTAGACCCAAAGGATTCAATAGATTCCGACGAACCTCAGCCTCTCCGCCGATCTAGCAGGGTTCCTCATCCGCCTGAGAGATACTTCGGTTTCTCGATGACAGTGGGAGCGAGGATTGCATCATGAGATGATGACCCAACTAGTTTCGAGCAGGCCATCAAGAGTGGGGACTCTGTAAGAATAGCTGGATGCTTAGCGATCTGAGATGCAATCCATGTACACCAATAAAGTATGTACTTTGGTTGCTATATCTGAAGGGTTAAATTCCCATCAGAAGCAAGTATATCTTGAGAAGATTACATGGTGTAGATGGAAAAGTTGAGACTTTCAAAGCTAGACTTGTTAAAGTTTTTCGTCATCGACCAGGCATGGATAATGATGAAACCTTTTCCAGTGGCTATGCTTAAGTCCATCCGGATCCTACTTGCCATTGCTGCATACCATGATCGCGATATCTGGTGGTTGGGTGTCATGACTGCTTTTCTAAATATTGATTTAGAAGAGAGCGTCTATAAGTACACAGCCAGAGGGCTTCGTAGACAGTGGGAGTAGCGAAAACGCGTGCAAGTTGCTTTACAGGATAAAGCAGGCATCGCGGAGTTGGAACGTCTGTTTTGATGTGGTAGTCAAAGAGTTTGACTTCATCAAAATGGTAGATGAACCTTGTACATACAAAAAGGTAGTAGAGAGTAAGGTGGTCATCCTCGTATTGTACGTGGACAACATACTCTTGATAGGAAAAGAGTTTCCTATACTACACACGGTCAATCACCTCTTATCACAAGAATTCTCCATATAGGATCTATGTGATACCTCCTAAATCCTAGGTTTTATATCTATGAGATAGATCTAAATGGATATTAGGATTCTCACTAGGTATAGTGAGATGGTGTCAATCGATCCTTGGGAGAATCACTGGAAAAAGTTCCAGGGTGATAAGGTCGACTGAATGTCAGTCGCAGACATTGTCTTTACCCTGAGTGGAGGGATGGTATATTGGAAGAGTTCCAAGCTAAGATACCGTGGCAAACTAGACGATAAAGGCTGGTGACATCGCTATCAAAGATACTACCAAAGAGGTAGTTCGGGTGTATATTGGTTCATGAGATGAACTAGGTTCCTACCATTGTAAGACAATGGAAGTGTGGCTTTGGCCCAGGAACCCCGGTCCCATCAGTGACCCAGACATATTCTGAGGCAGCATCACCTGATCATGGAGATAGTTGATCTCCAGGGAGATCGAGGTTAAGAGAGTGGACTCAGAGAACAACACGGCGGATCCACTCACAAAGGCCTTTTCCCAGAGAGAGACTTATATAGGATGGTTGAGTATGAGATACTGCAACCACTGCTACAGATGGCCCTAGTGCAAGTGGGAGATTTTTAGTTATATGTATGCCCTAGAGGCCATTACTGTACATGAGATGTATATTGTAGTGGATGAGAGGACATATATAGGTAGGACTTTCTTGCTCGACATGATATTACGCTATCTGGTTGCTCTTTATCTTAACATGTATACTTACTGTCTCTCTATTACATGTTGATAAAGCCCTTAGGATATATACTCGACTTGCAGGACTATGATGCGGATCATACTAGTGGGGCATGGGTAGTCCATGAGTACATCCTTCAATGTTCCTAGTCGTGGAAATATCGAGACGGGGCATCGATATTCCAGAGTAGACTAGCGTATATGTTCTCGATCCATGTGATGGGCGATGGATGATCCCATATCCATTGGTGTTTGACATCAGAGATGGAATGCGGGTGCTCAGTGGAGACTGGGTACACTGAACGGGCTCGCCGAGAACTCCCAGATGGTATTATACCTCACGTCAGATAGCAGTTCTCTGGTGACATTGGTACAGCTTAGTCTGTTGACCCGAGATCGTCATAGAGTCTTGTGTGTCTCCCACTGTGGTTTGATTTCTACCGTACCACGGCTCTACTGAGGCGTGCAAACAGGTGGTTTTTGGGTACAGTCCCGATTCACATGGAGGCAATGAGCGATCGGAGGGTATTCGTCTCTCCCGGTATTGGGAGTTGATGATGCGCTATGCTCGACTGGCCATAACTGGAAATCCCTGGCCAGGGTTGCAGTGATTTACTGGTAAGTGTTATCAGTAGGTTCACGCTTGTTGTGGACCTTACATCGGCATGACTTATCAAGCTGCGGGAGTCTGACGTTTACCACCCCTAGGCGAGATATACGGCATATCAGACGAACAGACCGAACTGTGCGGTAAGTGTTACTGGTTGGATTCGCAGGAGTGTGAGTAGGCTTGCTCGTTGATCTTCTGATCGCTCAATACCCGGGTGGTCGTTACGTTTAGCAGACCGCTTGCGGCTTGTGGGTGACTGATATGATCACCACCTACTGCCGGTGTATTGACGAGTCTTTTGAGTCCTACACAGAGGTTTCCTGGCTTAAGCGAAACGAAATTGGAGAGCATATGAGATATGTACGGGACCGAGAATAATACCAGTATGTGATACTGTATTCTATTCTCGCGATGTGTATCATCGGACAGTTATATGAGATATAGCCGGGTTACCGAATCAAGTGTTGATTCGATACATTGATACACTAGATATTAGTCGGTTATATGCGATATGACCGGATCATTAAATCAAGTGTTGATTTAATGTATAATTATATATTTGATATATTACTTTACATTAACTAGTATTGGTTCACTTAATATTGATTTTATCACTTTTTATGCACATGTTGTATATGTGATATATGTTTGTGCACTAGATTGTATCATGTTTGATGATGCATGCAAACTTGGGTGTGTGTATGAATTACACCATATTTAAGATAATGGTTTTGGGTTTTTTATTTATTTTGGTAAAACAAAATGGTGGCTTTCTTTTTCTTCGCTTGAAGCTTCATGAAGCTTTAAGCATGTTTGACAAAGTCCACTCATTTTGTTTTGCATAAGATTATTATTAACCAAACTATTAACTAAAACTATGGTTTAGTCTCTACAAAGGTTAACTCACCCATGGTTGCATTATGATAGACTTCACTTGTTTATTCTTTTTATATAATTCATTTTTTATTCTTTTCTTCTTCTTCTTCTTCAAGAAGAAGAAAGCTTTCTAGAAAATTTTCATGTGAAGATTTAGAGTGAGAAATCCAAATCTAAAGTAAACCCACTTCCTATTTCATCATCCTCTACTATTTTCCATTTAGTTTAGGGTGTTCTCTTCACAAAGTTCTTGACCTAGTGAAGATGGAGCTTGAGTTTGAGTCTCCTCGACGTAGATCATCTTCGGCCTCGAAGTCAACGACCTAGCCCGCTCATTTCTCCGAAGAAACCATCGCTAGGGTCCGGGATCCCGATGATCGCAGCGAAGGGATGTCAACACGGAGCTTTAGAAGTGATGGACCGGATCTACAAAGGTTGTAATCCCTTTCACTTGTAGTTAAAATGTTTAACTTGCTAGTTTTCGCATAATCTCTAGTATACGATCTTGGTTAGGGTTGTTCGGCACGGCTATTTTTTTTTTGAATCGGGCATGGTAGATGCCTTGTAGAACCTTGTTAGAGTGCCTAGGAACCCTACAGCTACATCCATTCTGGTACACAACAACGCATACATGATAGAGACTATTGCAGAAGCATAGGGTATGCCTTGAATGTGAGTTCTCTCCAAATCATTCTTGGGAGACATCTCTTTAGAGAGAGTGATTCCTGAACAAGCGGGTACATTACCTCGCTTGGAATCTTCCATACTAAACCTCTTTTGTATGGTGTCTATGTACCTGGATTGGGACAATCCTGTCACGACCCGAAAGTACGGAACATGACCGGCACTTAAACTTCGAACGTCTCGAGGCGTACGTAATCTAAGTAAACCGAAAACCCAGAAATCCAAACCAAGAAAAGTAGTAGAATGCAGGAAAAACCAACTTAAAGCAAGTAATTTCAATAGCATAAGCCGAATTATGCAGTTTTTAAAACATCAAAATTCACTGAAAATTTCGGCAGAGTCTTCTTTGTAAATACTGGCCCCCAAACGGGATACAACATGAATAGTATACAAAAACAAGAAAAAGGCATCCCCAAGCGGGAGCTAGCTCTTCGTCAATCGACGGTCACAACCACACAAGCAAAATAATATACAACGCCAACTGATCGCACGCTTTTGGCGTGTCGGATGTTCAAAGAATTTAAGTGTAACCGCGATCAGGACGGTGTCGCTATGCAGCTAGCCGGTGAGCACGGGTCGGTCCACAGGAAGATAGTGTTATCTTACCTTCTTGTTTTAGACGAGTTAATAAAGAATCTGTATGAGTGTTTGATCTAACCTATGTGTTTATCCGCAAGTATAAAGTTGTTAAGAAAAATACGAGATTGTAAGCTAAGAAATCCGTACTCAAAAACCTTTGAGCCGAGTCTTGACCAATTGAAGCTAAGCAATCGGCAACAACGTGAATTAGGGGATTTAAGCGCGGTATTCGTGGAATACGGCTTATTTACCCTTGTCCTTCCGTTCTTGTCTCTTGCTTTCGCCTCCGGCCAAACCGAACGCAACCGGTCGCGGTTAGGAATCACCGTTACCTTGTCAGGGTACGGTGCCTAACGGTGCGCTCGCGTATGGTTTGGGCGAAGTTCAAATGGAAAATAACGGGAAAAGGAATTGGCAAAGAAATGTTAACTTATAATACCGTATTTTATCTTAACAACAATAATTACATACATTCACAAAAGAGAACCAAAAAGAGAGGACAAAAAGAAAAGAACAAAGAAAAGAAGAGATACAAGTAATTAAAGTACATGGAATAAAATTGCAAGTAAGTAAATTGCAAGTAATAAAAGACAAGGTAATAAATTGCGAATAATAAAAAGCGATAAAAAGAATACGAAACTAGGACTCAAGACAAGCATGTGATCAATAGCCAACTCTTAAACTTGCAAGCTCAATGAAGAGGTTGCAAGATCAAGGGAAGGGTAGAGAACGCATGTGAAATGAAGTACTAGTCCCGTGAGAAAAAACGACCCTTGAGATCAATAACTAACTCTTAACCATTCAAGCTCAATGAAGAGGTTGAATGAGCAAGAGAAAGCAAAAATCTCAAGAGGAAGAAGAAACACAAGAGAATGATACAAAACCCTCATCTTCATTAATCTCCCACTCAAAAGCTCTCACTACAATTTCATGGAAAAAGAATGAAGAAGAAGAAGAAAAACTATACAAAAAACTACAAAAGAGTGGACACAAAATTGGACTCCCTTCTCCTTTGCCCATGGTTTGCTTTTATAGGCAAAGAAAGAGACCTTTCCTTTAATTTGAATTTGAATTCATCCAAAATTTGGAGGGAAGTTTGAATTTTTGAATTTTTGAATCACATCAACACTTTATGCATTGAATGCACCATACCCTCTCGTGCTCTGTGCATGTCCCTCTCGTGCTTTGTGTTTGACCCTCTCGTGCTTTGTGCTGCCCCTCTCGTGCTTTGTGCTTGTCTGAGACATGAATGACCACTGTCATTTGTCTTGTCTCTGGAACAGGTACGCGGCACTGGACGGATACGGATGATCGAAACCCGGCTTTTTTCTGCTGGCAACAGATGTCCTGGATTTTAGCGTAACAGTAAAGATTTTGTATCATTTGCGTTATTTTGGACTAGAAACCTGTAGCCTGTAAATATGTAGCAAACACGGATTAAAAGCACCTGCCTATAAACAAACGAGCATAAGAATGGGCGGTATAAAATGCAGTTTTCTGTGATGAACAAATACCCCCAAACTTATCTTTTGCTCGCCCCGAGCAAAACCATTTATTCACAAAAGAGAATCCTAACCGCACTTTCGCAGGGAACGCATTGCACTGAGCGTGTGCAACAAGCCGTTAAACCTCCAGGTGTCCTTAGTAGGAGGAGTGTTGTCTCCTGAGGGTTTTCAGCGGATACTACCCACAAAATCCAGTCAAGCTAGTTTTGTAAAGTAACTAAGATTCAAACCCCTAAAGTTTTGTTTCAGAAAATAACAATTCTATTATCCTAAGTCTAGACTATCGAACCTTTATTTTTCACACCTCGCTTCTTATTTAACTACAGATTTTATATGTCTTTACGTGTAGTGCAAATAGTGTCGTTATGTTCCCGAAAGGTCGAATAAAGTCATTATGTCACACAATAAAGCCCAGATAACAATTTTAAAAGGATCACATAAATTTTATAAAGAGTTAAGCATTTTTCAAGTTTCGTTTTCCAGTAAAGTTTCAACTTCAGAATTTCTATCTTCCCTAACAGGAAACTAGGTCTTATTCTTCACTCCACTTTTTTCTTGTTTTCATTTCATACACACCACTGTGAACGTGCAATAGTCTTTATCATAGAATAAAACCTTCATATCTCCGTTAAATTTTTTTTTATAAAAGCCTGTCTTTTATCAAGATTATTCTCACACAAAGAACCGTTAGGAATTTTAACTCGGAGAGAACACTTGCTTGACTTTGTTTTTATCTTGACTTTCTAGGCTTCTTAGCGAGCTTTGGGCCAATGCACCCAAACCAGTTGGTTTTAGGGCATTAGGTGTAGAAACACCCCAGCGGACTTAATTACTCAAGTTACCTAGGTCCAAAAACAAAAGACAGTTTGGCGTGAAAAACATGATGATTCAATACGAACGGAGATATAACCGGTAGTTCAATCTTTTTTGGATAAAAGACGTGTTTAGTGGGTTCGGTGTGTAATCATTCCAATCAAGTTTCAGATGGGTTATTTTTCAGACTTAGTTCCAATTAAGGCATCAATAACATTCCTTCATATTCACTTACTTCATAAACTATTCTTGATATTACTTATTTCAGAACAAACCTATTTGATCCTCAGAAAATCATTTATCTGTTTAAAAGTTTAAACATGAAAGACTTGTCATCTAATTCCCAAAATCATACGACACGTGTAGTGTGATGTAAAGACGTATATCAGCTATAGTTAACTTCAAAGGAGAGTTATCTTTCAGGTTTTCAAAATCCAAACATAGGATTTAGTTATTCCTATCTTTTCAAACAAAAACCGTCGAATGTTGAATCAGAGTCCTCCCACTAGCTAACTTGACAGAAAAGTTTTTATGTTTTAAGAAAATTTTCAGATTTTTATGGATTTTATGGTTTTAATATGCAGATGCAAAATATACATATGAATGCGAAGGAAGAAAGCTTACCGAGCACACCCCCAAACTTAAACTTGACAGTGCCCTCACTGTCAGGATATACCAAGAGGGTCAAAATTGTCGGCGCTCCCCCAAAAACAAATTATATACAACAAAGAAAACAAAAAATATATACAAAAAAGGTGTCCCCCCCAAACTTAAGTAAAACAGTGTTTCCACTGTTAAGCGTTGAAATTCAGGATTAGGGGGGAAAGAGCAGTATCCATCTATACAAGGCCTTACACAGGCCAAAAGTTAACACCAACCATTCAAAGATTTTATCATGGTAAAGCAGTGGTTGGTGAAAGAAGGTGAAGAGGAAAGAGATGGAAAATACGCGAGACCGCTTGTGGAGAGAAGTGGAATGCGGTCTCGGTAGTTGAGAAGAAGAATGGCGGAAGGGAAAAAGAAGTGGAGTACGAACTTGAGGGTGCAAATGGAGTAAATAGATTAGCACAATTTGTGATGAGCGATGTGTAAAAAGCGATTGTGCTAATATATTTACCCGTCGAGAGATTGGGTCAAATCCATCAAGGTTCGTGAGAAACCATGGGTACGCCGAACTTGGTAAACCAGACATAGTAAATGAAAGTGAGACGGGTTCTTGCAAGGTCGGAACGATGGAAAGGATGGAGGGAAGTGATCGAGGAGGGGCATCGGTTAGGGTTTCGGGAGGGTGCACACAGTCAATGAAAGGAACAGGATGAATTGGAAAATCCGACTCATCAATTAAAACTGTTTCATCCTCAAAACTATCCTCAATATTCTCATCAAAATTTATCTCATCCATGCCTTTATCATTAATATCAAGACGCATATGAAGTTCGGGAAAAACAGTTAAAGACTCGGGATGATGATTTGAAGAGACAACCTTAGCCAAATCTACCGGTTCATCATCCAAAATGTTCCCATCGTCAATATTCTCGATCAAGTGAAAATCAATATTCTCAGACACCTCATCAAAAGCATGGATTTCAATCAATTCAGGTTCTAGAGTGGAGGTGTAGAGGTCAGAAGGTTTGGGATCGGTTTCACTTGGAAGAGACCCTTCACAATTGGGCAAATCAAACACTACGAAGTCGCACAACTGATGAAACATTCTATCTTCAACTGATAATTCATTTGGGACACTTGATAGACTTTCAATATAGGAGTTGTGGGATTCAATTTGAGACGGGTAGGTTTGTTTTGGAAGGGTATACAACTCACTCTCTCCACTTAAATTCACAGCCTGTCCTACCGCCTCATCATACATTGGAAAATTTGGAGCTAGCTGAAAACTAGATACCGGGTCAGTTGGTTGTATGAGAGCGGCCATGGACGCATTCAATTCCATCATCTGTTGGCTTGACGCTACCCTAAAGTCTTCCAAGGACTGTTCTAGACTAGACATTGGTTGTGAAGGGGTTTCAGTAAAAGATTCAAAGTTGCTTGAAAACTGAAAACTCCCAAATGGCTGTTCTGATGCAATGTCTAGGGAAGGTGCAAAAGTAGGGTAGGATTGGTAGGAGTTGAATGGCTGGACAGGAGTAGGATCAACATTTGGATATGAAGGTGAATGGCATTGTTGATCCCAAGAATTTGAAGTGGTGAAAGGAGTGAAAGATCGGCTACGAGATTGTTCAATACGTTCTGCAATAGACATAGGTCTTGGAATTGCAACATGACTCGAAGAAGGGGTATCAACGTAAGAAGGGGTGAATGTATGAAATGGTTGATACGAAGTGGATTGCGGAGTCAAATTGTTCGTCCTAGACGCGTTTATCCGATCTTTCAAAGAAATTTTGGGTATGGAGGGATCGTTCGAAGTTCGACCAAAACAAGAACCGTAGGAAGTAATGTCTGGTTGTGGGTACCAAAGTTCGGCAAGAGTTTTGCGAGGTGGAGTACCCATGATGTGATGAGAAAAGGAAAGAAAGGAAGAGAAAAGGAGGGGAAAAAAGAATGTGATATTTTTTTTTTTTAGTTATATATATTACAAAAGAATGAAGAATACACAAAAAGAATATGAACAATAATAATCACGACACAAAAATACCACACACCTAATCGTTCTAGGGTTCACCTAGGTCAACTAGACCTGCTCCAGAACTTGATTGTCGAAGTAAAACTGTGTCGAGAAACAGACTCAAGATACACTGATCACGAGGCCAGGTAAGTGCAGAGATAAGGGGAGGTTTTCCAACGCTTTCGCGAAGTTCCTTAATTAAATAACCCTTTCTCTTTTGGCGGTTTCGCCGTTAACACTTTCCTAGACACCCCGTAAACAATATACCGTTAAGCAAGGTTCTAAACACAGTTAACTTCTCCTAGTGAGCGCGAAGTCCTTAAGGCTTAAAGTCTAGTTTCTTTTAAATTTGTGCGGGTAATCATTATGCTCAAGTTCTTGATTTGTGGGCCACGGAAAAGGTGATGAAATCCTTTACCGTATGTTGTGAGGTTCGCTTGCCCTTAAGTCCGTATTAATGTATGCAATGCGCAATTCAAAAAAATTCTATAAAGAATCAAACAATCGTTTTTTAGTTTAAGCGCGGCACTGCAACAAATACGGGTTAGTCAATTTTTAGCGTTTGCTAGCGAACTTGCAAAGAATCCTACAAAGAATAGGATATTGGAAGCGTTGGATTTGAGAAGAAGGTGTTAGTAAAGTACGTACCGTTAAGTTTTGGGTTAGGAAACCCCCGTTGAATCAAATCCGGTAAGCTTGAAAGGTTCGCTTGCGCGGGTCAAACTACCCGGATCTTTGGCACTGTACTTCATAATCACCTTTGCCTTGAATGCACACTTTGCTCCCCACAATCGTAGTTTGCAAATACGCAAAAATCTGCACACTTGCCCACAAAAATTATCAAAAAGCAAAAAGAATTTTTTTTTATATATACAAAAAGAATATTAACCCGAATAACAAGAAAGAAAATACGCTACCGTCTCCCCGGCAACGGCGCCATTTGATCGCACGCTTTTGGCGTGTCGGATGTTCAAAGAATTTAAGTGTAACCGCGATCAGGACGGTGTCGCTATGCAGCTAGCCGGTGAGCACGGGTCGGTCCACAGGGAGATGGTGTTATCTTACCTTCTTGTTTTAGACGAGTTAATAAAGAATCTGTATGAGTGTTTGATCTAACCTATGTGTTTATCTGCAAGTATAAAGTTGTTAAGAAAAATACGAGATTGTAAGCTAAGAAATCCGTACTCAAAAACCTTTGAGCCGAGTCTTGACCAATTTAAGCTAAGCAATCGGCAACAACGTGGATTAGGGGATTAAGCGCGGTATTCGTGGAATACGGCTTATTTACCCTTGTCCTTCCGTTCTTGTCTCTTGCTTTCGCCTCCGGCCAAACCGAACGCAACCGGTCGCGGTTAGCAATCACTGTTACCTTGTCAGGGTACGGTGCCTAACGGAGCGCTCGCGTATGGTTTGGGCAAAGTTCAAATGGAAAATAATGGGAAAAGGAATTGGCAAAGAAATGTTAACTTATAATACCGTATTTTATCTTAACAACAATAATTACATACATTCACAAAAGAGAACCAAAAAGAGAGGACAAAAAGAAAAAGAACAAAGAAAAGAAGAGATACAAGTAATTAAAGTACATGGAATAAAATTGCAAGTAAGTAAATTGCAAGTAATAAAAGACAAGGTAATAAATTGCGAATAATAAAAAGCGATAAAAAGAATACGAAACTAGGACTCAAGACAAGCATGTGATCAATAGCCAACCCTTAAACTTGCAAGCTCAATGAAGAGCTTGCAAGATCAAGGGAAGGGTAGAGAACACATGTGAAATGAAGTGCTAGTCCCGTGAGAAAAAACGACCCTTGAGATCAATAACTAACATTTAACCATTCAAGCTCAATGAAGAGGTTGAATGAGCAAGAGAAAGCAAAAATCTCAAGAGGAAGAAGAAACACAAGAGAATGATACAAAACCCTCATCTTCATTAATCTCCCACTCAAAAGCTCTCACTACAATTTCATGGAAAAAGAATGAAGAAGAAGAAGAAAAACTATACAAAAAACTACAAAAGAGTGGACACAAAATTGGACTCCCTTCTCCTTTGCCCATGGTTTGCTTTTATAGGCAAAGAAAGAGACCTTTCCTTTAATTTGAATTTGAATTCATCCAAAATTTGGAGGGAAGTTTGAATTTTTGAATTTTTGAATCACATCAACACTTTATGCATTGAGTGCACCATACCCTCTCGTGCTCTGTGCATGTCCCTCTCGTGCTTTGTGCTGCCCCTCTCGTGCTTTGTGCTTGTCTGAGACATGAATGACCACTGTCATTTGTCTTGTCTCTGGAACAGGTACGCGGCACTAGACGGATACGGATGATCGAAACCCGGCTTTTTTCTGCTGGCAACAGATGTCCTGGATTTTAGCGTAACAGTAAAGATTTTGTATCATTTGCGTTATTTTGGACTAGAAACCTGTAGCCTGTAAATATGTAGCAAACACGGATTAAAAGCACCTGCCTATAAACAAACGAGCATAAGAATGGGCGGTATAAAATGCAGTTTTCTGTGATGAACACCACCGGCGAGGATCAAAAACTCAAAAGGGAACTCTAACCACCAGAAATATAACGAGCGACTCTAAGGTCGAAAGAATAAACAACACTGGTCTCTATCTCAAAATACATGTTTGGTTGATGGAACTTCTAGATACAAAAGAATAATGATATACAAGTATATAATGGGGGTATGATACAAGTAAACCCACCTACTAGCAAATCACCCGAATGAAACAGAGCCCGCAAGCCGTAATGAAACCTGTACAGCAAATCTGCAAGAAACTGGGACACAACGGGGGTGAGTTGCCAACTCGTGAATAGAAAAACATCTACGTACAGAAATCACATAAATAACGCAACCTAGGTCAATGATCATAATATAACCTCAAAAATGTATAACAGCCAGCCTATGACAATGTCTAGGGTGATATCTAACCCGAGTGTAATCTCATGTGCCCGTGTCAGTTCCTCAGGTAGCAATATATCATATGAATGAGGTATGAATGCATGAAACAGAATACATGTAAATGAAGAAACTGTTTCCATAAATTAGTGAGATTTCCTTCGTATTTTTAAAACTGAGGTATCAACAGTGTCTAGCATCGACACAAAACATAAATCTCACTGTCTCGAAATATCAACGTCTCAATCTCAATATCTAGGGCGCCGTCAGTCCAGACCGGCCCCTACCATAAATCTCAAGACCACGACGGTATCCTCCGGATATCCGACGTGTCAGGTAAAATCACTGGTCGGTAGTGCTCCCCTGCCAGGCTCAACGTCATCACCACATTCATCTTGCCCCGGGGTACCGCACCGGGTCCACCATGTACCCGAAACGGTTCATCCGTCTCCTCGAATCGGGTTTCCAAATCCATCAGCAAACTCATGGTGGACGACTCATACATCATGGGAAAACCGCACTTTTTATTTTAAAGAGAGAAAAGAAGTTTATATAAGTTTTGCGGTTTTCCCCCAAATCCAGAAAATCTCATGGAAATCCGAATCCAATCCTCAATAGCATGTAAACAGTGCATATAGGCATAAAAATCCATGAATAATAACATGCATGATGTAACAAGTAATAATTACAATGTCTAATATGGCATATAAGGGAAATACACTAATATCGTGTCAAAACTACCAGCTAACAATCTAAGTCAAACAATTATATTCTCTAAAGTGTACGTGATATGGCAATTACCGATGAAGATGTGTGTGAGCCGGCAAGTAGGTGTACGTGGTACATACGCATCATCGGTAAGGGTGCTGGTGTTCTAACAGCATGATATCAATAATGGAATATGCAGCAAAATGAATATGCGAGGCAGAGCGAACAGCAATAATGTGCGGGAGCTGAATACTAGACACAACGATAACTAATCTACAATAATCTAATATAAGTCCTACAAATGGTGCCTTTTGAAATAACACGAATCATGGGGTTTTGAAAAATGATAAATACAATACCCCAAACATCCATTTACGCTAAAAAAAGCCTTTTTTCTTCAATAATTTCCAAACCGTTTTGGCAAATGATTTCGTTCCAAAAACCACATGATAAATTTTTATTTAATGTTTTATGAAGCACAAAATTTGTTTCAACTCATTCCAATTTGTAATTTTCCCTAATTAAATGTATTAGTGACGGCTTAAAATAATAATAAAATAATATTTTTTTCAGAAAATTTGAAATTTCACCAGCGGCTCAATAAACACCAAATAATAGCAATTACATAGCTAGAATATGTATATTTAATTTTTATAATAAGATATTTGTATTTTGACTTTTTACAGAAAACCCCCTTATTTTACCGTTTTTTTGAAATTCCACCGAAACGATTTTCAAAACGTTACAAATCCCAACATCCGTTTAAATCTATCTCTATAGAACTTTATCCTCAGGATGTTGGAGGCATCACCAAGATCTTTTATGGAGAACTTGAGTGATAAGAAGAGCTTGACCGAGTGTAGCATAGGAATATCATTCCCTATCAAGAGTATGCCATCCACATACAATACGAGAAAGACCACCTTACTCTCAACAGCCTTCTTATATATATAAAATTCATCTACATTTTTGATGAAGTCAAACTCTTTGATAGCTTCATCAAAACATATGATCCAACTCCGCGATGCCTGCTTTAATCCGTAGCAGCATGCACACCTTTCCGCTGCTCCCACTGTCTACGAAACCCTCTAGCTGAGTCATGTACACGCTCTCTTCTAAATCACCATTTAAAAAAGCGGTCTTGACGTCCATCTACCAGATTTCGTAGTCATGGTATGCAACAATTGAAGGGTTATGGGAGCGCCCCGGCCATCGAACCGTGGCCAAATGCGGAACAAAATTTTTCTAGAACCCGGCACTACCATTACCCGATTTCCAAGATCGAAACCATTAACCCTAAAACTAGCAAGCTAACAAAAGAAGATAGAAATGGTTATACCTAATGATCCAAGTCCTCCGGGTCTTCAACCATCTCCAAGCTCCTAGTGATGCGGATCGACTTTGGTCGCCGGTCTTGCTTAATCTATGATGATCCACCCGAGGGAAATGGCAGAAGATCCAGGTTCGCCAAGCGGACCAACCGACTCTTCAAAATTGCTAGTAGTGGAGAGTGGGGAGTGTAGGATAGTGTCACTAAAACTTTTTCTCTCATCCATAAGCTCAAGTGAGCAACAAGTGAAGATGAAGAAAAGGTGATGATTGCAAGGCATGAAAATGGCTAAGTATTTTGTGTGAGCATCAAAATGAGAGTGAGAGTGTGTGAAAATCAAGTGTAGAAAAATGAGCCCAAGTTCACCCCTATTAGTGGCCGGCCCTCACTCTCCTCACTCTCATTATTCACACAAAAAACTTACCAAATTAAGCAACTAACAATTACCCATACCAATCTCTACATTGCCAAAGTCCATGCTTTGACCAAAAGACCCATGCCTAGACATGTCACCTTTTCCACCTCATTATAAACAAAATGACTTTCAAAAGAAAATCAATAATGAGGTGGCATCTTCTAGAAGCCATTCCGTATAAATACGGAATGCTTCCCGGTATATATATCGAAATACACATACGCGTATTCGTACGAAAATACGAATAGCCAAAAGAGGAAAAGAATAGTGAGAAATAATACTAGAATACATATATATAAATACATATGTAAATTATTAAATCAAAAATTTATTTAACAATATGGCTTAATCCTAAACCGCTCGTATTATCAACCGTCCGATTAAAGTCTGTGCAGCCTGTTAGTGTATATGCCCTAGGGGCCATTATTCTATCATACTAGGTTGTATATTACTTAATGGAAGCTTGGGATATTCACAGTTGTATATAACAGTCTTGCTAAACATGGTAGTATGCTACTTGGTTTGAGTCTACTTTAATATGTGCATATGTTTCTTGTAACGTATCACTTATACATATTAGTAGAGCCCATAGGATCTTTGCTTGATTACCAGCGTCGTGATGGCAGTCACACTAGTGGGGGCTGGGTAGTCTGTAAGCAACATCCTATACAGGTCCCTGGTCGTTGGATTATCGAGATAGGGCATCGATATTCCAGAGTAGACTAAGTGTGTACGCTTCTCATCACAGTTGGGGAGATGGTCTGTCCCACAGCCATCAGTACGTCGTACTAGAGATAATATACAGGTGCTCGTTAGGTTACGAGTACACCGGACAGGACTCGCCGGGGAACTGATTGGTTGGTATTATACTCATCGTCAGTTAACAGTTCCCAGGTGACATGAGTACAGCATAGTCCGCAGACTTGACACTGCTATTTCACCTCGAGTGTGTCCCACTGTTCTTAGATTGCTACCCTACCACGGCTCAAAGGAGTCGTGCAAACAGGTAGCAGTTGGGTGCAGTCCAGAGCACTTGGAGCCAGTAGCGGTTAGATAGGATTCGTCTCTCCCGGTATAGGGAGTTGATATCGCGCTGTGTCAGAGAGCCATTACGCAAAGTCCCTGGCCAGGGCAAGCGAGATATACTGGTAGGTTCCAGTAGCTTCTCAGGGTGTAATGGGCTTCGCTCCGACATGACTTATACAGCTATTAGGGGACTGACGCTTGCCGCCCCCTAGGCTTGATATGCGATAGTCTTAGACGAACAGACCGGACTGTACGGAGATTGTCACATCAGGCTCAGTAGGGGTTCGGTTGGTTTTCCTCATCGTCCTTCTTATCGACATCTACCTGGGGACCGTTACGTACAGCTAGTGCCGCTTGCGGTCTATGGTTAAACCTACTGCCAGCGTAGTGTCGAGTCTTTAGAGTCCCACACAGAGAGTTTCCATGCTCCAGGAGAAACGATATAGAGGTCGTATGGTTTTACGACAAGGGTTCGGATGCGTATGTGTGTTTACGCACGTACGACTTTTCGGACAGTTTTTACTAGTCGGCTTTGGTTTAAGCAGATTCTAGTATCGGGTTATTGGATTTATACAGTCTAAAGTTTTTCCGTGTTTTCACGGATTGGAGGGGCGTTCTCGTAATTTGTCGAGAAGCTTCTAGAAGAGTGGTGACTTAGGGTGGGAGGTGGCATTGCATTAAATGAGATTAGTGACTCATTTGTGTGATTCATCCAAGTCATTAATGCATCATAAATGCTTAATGACTCATGGAGATGAATCACTCAAAGATATTTGTGAAGCATGGTTGTTAATTCCATTATTTGATTTTTGGATAAATAATAATGCTTCATATATATCATGATAAGTTCATTATCTCATTTCATTATTATTCTCACTTTCTCTCTCCTCAAGCTCACTCTCTCTTCAAACCCTCACCCTAACCTCTCATGAGTTGATATCAAGGGTTAGCTAGACTAATACATCCATAACCTCACTCTATATCTTATAGGTAGCTTAGATTAGCACTTTAAGCAACCTAGTTATCTCAAGTTTGAGATTAAGCTTGGCGTAGGAGCTTTCAGGTGGATCGTCTTTGATTCGAGAAGGCCGTTGAGGCGCCGATGTTCCAAGGAGCCTACGAGGAGTGGAGGACAACGATGAAGACCCGAAGGACAACTAACGTTAGGTATAACTTCGTATCCGAGTAGTTAAACCTCTAGTACTTAGTTAGCAATGGTTTATAAACGATTCATCCGCTCAAGTCCGTGTTACGAAGCTTTGAAAATTGTTTTTCATATATTCCGCCTCCCCGCAAGTTCGTGGGGTGCGTGACATGGACTTACAGTGGTATCAGAGCCAACTAAACCATTACTAGTTTGTTAGCAACTAATTAGAAGTTCGATCGACGGAAAACACGAAAACAAAACCCTGACAATTCCTAGTTTCTGTTAATTTTAAACCTGTCTGAAAAATTATTTGATATGTCTTAAAAATCACAGCAGGGAATTTTATGAATTCTGGGAAAATACGAGTGCACAAAACGAAAAGACAGCCGTGGATCCGCGGCAAAACAGTGCTTTCGGCCGCGGATCCGCCGCCGAGTCAACTCGGTTTTGACTCGTATTTTCACTGTTATTCATTGTTTGTGGTGTTTTGTCTTCTTGTATATACTGTTTCTTCCTAGGTTACTTCAGTGCTGGTTTGCTTTTGGGGTAGACACGGAATATGGTATTCGATCGATGTTCTAAAATATTTGCTAACTGGGTCTTTATCTGTAATGTTTAATGTGTTCGTAAACCTCCCCTAACTGCTATAATGTCGGTTGGCAGGGGGTTGCACATTTCTGTAATGTTTACTGTTTGTGTATATGAACTGTATTGGACTGTTGTGATGATTAGCCGGGGTTTTGAGAAGGGTTTAATATTCATTCATTCGATGTAAATGTAATATGATGTAATATTCTTTTGCGGGACACATCCAGGTTGCGGTTGTAGCCACCGTTGTATTATTTCTTTTTACTATTTTTGCTCATAGGATAGACCCAAGGTGGGGTACACAAACTACCGGGTACGTCGAAGTGTTTAGTGGCCTACTCACGTTGTTGAGGGAGACCTCTTCACTTCGGGTACTTGGCGGGTAGTTTGCCGTACCCGTAGGGGTCTAGGGTGGGGGTAACGGCTATTCATCACAACTGTGTAATCCGTCTTTTATTGCAGGCTCAAACCAAATGCGGATTGCTAATAAATCCAATAAAGTTCATCTGTGATCTGGAATGCTTATTATTGCGTCTGACGAATGTACAATATCTATATATGATAGCTATTAGACGTCACTTATGTTTTACACCCGCCCAAGCCCAGCCCCCGCTCTGTCGTTAGTTAAGTAACCTAACGAGTGATGACGGGACCCCGTGGCGAATGCGGATGGCATAAGAGGACGTGGTATTTTCGTTGTTTTCAGCAATGATAGGATAAATGATGGGACGCATTATTATAATGCAAAGAAAATAAACCAAAGTTTAAATCGTTGGAACAAATTTAAAAGAAACCACTCGGTTATTTTAAAAAGAGCAGAATTTTTTAATTACGGAGCTTTAACCACTCCTTTTAGAAAGTATCAGGTTCCTTCGATTACATCAAGTTCACTACGTTCACGGTTTTGCCAAAACCATTCGTAACCCTCCGTCATTTCATTTGGGTATTCAGTAGTATTCAAGCTATGTATTTTGACCAACGCCAAGGCATAGTGTTTTGTAGCTGCTGGATATTCATTTGTTTACATAGATAGATGTGTTAGTTTGGGACAGTCGTATTATCATTTTGGCCAACGTCAAGGATATGTACGGCTGGGTTCAAATTAACCAGGATAATGATGGGCAGAACTTGACATGTGACTTATGATATTTTAACCAACGCCAAGGTCATAAGAGAATGGGGCAAAAATCTATATCGGGAATTTCTAAAGAAACTGAAATTTGCAATGAGAGCATACCATTTTGGAGTTTGATGAATGTTGGTAGGATTCCTACAACATTATCATACGATGATATTTTGGATCCCGATCCTACTATGAGTATATACTACTTATCAGGAGATTCGTCACTTAACGATCAATGCTATAAACCAAGTAGGTGCCTAGAAAGGTGTCAGCGGGGTTACGCCCCGAGAGAAAAGAGGTTATTTAATTAAGGAACTTCGCGAAAGCGTTGGAAAACCTCCCTCGAAGTATCGACACTGTAAGTCCACGTTGCCACCCCCGGTTCTAGCGGGGAGGCGGAAACGGTATAAAAATCAAATTTTTAGCGCATGGGGCAACATGGACTAACAAAGTCGGGATCTTTTCTAAACTAAACTTGCAAGAAAGCTAAAGAGAGTTAGTTACTCGGAAAAGAGGTTATACCTAACTTGAACTCCTTCTTCTTGAAACCTTTGTAGGGGTTGATGGTGTTTTTCTCGTCGCCTTCTTCCGTCAAAGATGGATCCACCTGAGGGTTCAACCTTCGGGCTCTTTCTCGAACTTTGAGTGAACTAGGATCTTTGGCTTGCTAAAACTCTAACCCTAGAGTGAGTAGAGAGTGTCTTTAGGGTGTTTTTATCTCAAGGAGATGGATTCTCAACACATGAGAAGGGAGCACCTTGAACTAGAGGAGGAGGAAGAAGAAGAGAGGAGAGAGAAGTGTTTTGATAGAATGAGCTATTCTTTTCATTTTACAACCATAACTCAAATGAAAAGAATTATCATATTAACAATAATAATAAAAATGAAATAGTTGATGGATGGTTTGGAATGACCACTATCATCACATTCATTAAATGAATTTTGCTAGAATCAAAGAGCATCTTTGATATGTAATGATAATGGTCAAACTTTCAACCATGGTCAACAAGTCAACCTTGGTCAACAAGTCAACAAACCCAACCATAACACAATTTCATTTAATTAATATTGTTAATTGATATATCACTAATTCATTAGGGTTTGGAAAAAGACGACTGTCAACAGTACATGCGCACCCGTTCCGAAACCCTAATGAAAAAACCTCTTCCTCCGCCTCAATCAACTGTGCATACACACCCGCATTCTTGTTCCGAGGAACATGAATACTATGAGATAAAATCAACCTCGAAACATATACTAGTATCTGACTCAAACCAGAGCCAGCCAGTAATATCCGTCCGGACTCCAAACGTGCACAAGTGCGCGGATGAGAACGAACCCTGTCGCAAAACCATGCGACCTCTACTCTGTTTTGCCCAATGGCGAATAGCCCTCTGTGTGGGACTCTAAAGACTCGACACTACGCTGGCAGTGGGTTTAACCACAGACCGCAAGCGGCACTAGCTGTGCGTAACGGTCCCCAGGTAGATGCCGATAAGAAGACTGACGAGGTGAACCCCATCTGAACTCCTACTGAGTCTGAGTGTGACAATCTCCGTACAATCCGGTCTGTTCGTCTGATACATCGCATGGCGGGCCTAGGGGGCGGTAAACGTCAGTCCCCTAATAGCGGTACAAGTCGTGTCGGAGTGATGCCCAAAACACCCTGAGATAACACTGGAAGCCTACCAGTATATCTTGCTTGCCCTGGCCAGGGACTACTCGTGTAATGGCTCTCCTAGACACAGCGCGATGTCAACCCCAATACCGGGAGAAACGAATCCTGTTTAACCGTCACTACCTCCAAATGCTTCGGGACTGTACCCAACTACTACATGTTTGCATGACTCCTTTGAGCCATGGTAGGGTAGTAATCAAAATACAGTGGGAACACACTCGAGGCGAAGTGACAGTGTCAAGTCAGCGGACTAAGCTGTACTCATGTCACCTGGGAACTGATAACTGACGATAGGTATAATACCAACCTGTCAGTTCCCGACGAGTCCTGTCCAGTGTACTCGTAACCCAACGAGCACCCGTATACTATCTCCAGTACGACGTACTGATGGCTGTGGGACAGACCATCTCCCACACTGGGATGAGAAGCGCATACGCTAGTCTACTCCGGAGTATCGATGCCCTGTCTCGATAGTCCTGCGACTAGGGACCTGTATAAGGATGTGCTTATAGATTACCCAGCCCCCACTAGCGTGACTGCCATCACAACGCTGGTAATCAAGCAATGATCCTAAGGGCTCCACTAATGTGTATAGGTGATATACTAAAATAAACACAAGTACACATTGAAGTAGAAACAAACCAAGTAGCATACTACTATATTGAGCAAGATTTTTTATACAAGGTGAATATCCCAAGCTTCCATTAAGTAATATACAAACTAGTATGATACAGTAATGGCCTCTAGGGCATATACACTAACAGACACTGACCTGGCTGAACGGTTAAGCAAGAATTGTACGGTGAGAATAGTCCTGGCTAATTCTTCTTTTATGGTTTGAGGAGGGATTTGAGAAACAGCGGGAGCCATCATGTTTAGATAAATTAAACGACTCTAAACTTGCAAGAGGATCATGCTAATAGTATTTTCTTCTCTCTCTCAAATTGCAGCAACCTTGTGACCACACATAGGTTACATCTAGATAACAAATTGACTGAATCTGACTTATATGACCGGCAAAGGTCTGTCCAGATGTCCATTGCCTATGACAAGCTGGACCACCCTATTACTACTCAAGATCCCGCCGTCCCAGGTCCAGTTTCCACTGTCACGGATATAGATATCCGACAGACAAGGGAAAAAGATAAAGCGAAAGCTAAGTGCCTCATGTTAGCTTCAGTTGATGGTGTATACCAGAAACAGCACGAGAAGATGGGCCGATTTTCCATCTTTCTCCATAACAAAGATTTATATGGAGAGCAATCTCATATCACAAGATATGAGATCTCTAACGAATTAATTCAAGCGAGGTTAGCTAACGGGTCATCTGTAGTGGACAACGTCCTTACAATGACTAGCTGTATTGATGAGCTCCAGAACCTGGAGACCGCGTTGGGAAACGAGTCAGATACTGACTTGATTCTACAGTCTCTGCCTCCTACCCTGAAGGAAACCAGGGAAGTAGAAGGAAAGAGAAGGTCAAAAGTTTCGGGACTGGATATAGTAAGAGAGGGACGTTCCTATTGTTACAGGAATGAACATTGGCAGAATGATTGCAGGGCTAGCAAAGCCAGTAGCCAGGATTCGAAGCATGTTGTGGCTTCAGCCTCAAGTATATTTGTTATTGAGAACTGTTTGTCAATTAACTCTACTTCCTGGGTACTAGATACCGGAGCAGGATCTCATATCTGTAATTCATTACATGCTTTAAGAAACCGTAGAGTTATAAAGGTAGGTGATTGGTCTCTCAGAGTTGCAAACGGAATGAGCGTAGACGCTGAATCCGTGGGAGAATATCGCCTATGTTTGACAAGTGGGCATATATTGATTCTACGTAACTGTTTGTATGTACCTAGTATGACTTGTAATATCATATCAGTGTCCTCACTGTCAAGAGAGGGATATGATTTTATATTCGTAAGCGATGTAGTTAACATCCACCTAAATCAAGTTTTGATTGGGTCCGGTACATTAGATAACGGTATATACGTATTAAGTCAAGCTCAGGTTTTCAATGTCCAAAACACACTTAAAAGAAAATCTCCAGAAATAAATCAGGCTTTCTTATGGCATTGTAGACTTGGTCACATCAATGAGAGAAGGTTGACTAAGTTACAAAGAGAAGGATATTTGAATCCGTTCGAATATCAATCTTATGCTACTTGTGAATCTTGTCTCATAGGAAAGATGACAAAGACTCCGTTTACTGGACACGGGGTAAGAGCAAGCGAGCTCTTGGGACTCGTACGCAGTGACGTGTGCGGTCCAATATCTACACATGCGCGAGGTGGTTATTCCTACTTCATTACTTTTACGGATGATTTCTCTAGGTATGGATATATCTTCTTGATGAAGCATAAATCCGAGGCCTTTGAGAAATTTCAAGAATACAAGAATGTAGTAGAAAAACAAACATGCAAGAGTATAAAAACACTGAGATCTGATCGAGATGATGAATACTTAAGTGCCGAGTTCCTGGGTTACTTAAATGAGAATGGAATTCTCTCTCAGCTTACTCCTCCATACACACCACAATACAACGGTGTATCGGAAAGGATAAATTGAACCCTATTAGACATGGTTCGTTCCATGATGAGTAACGCTGAGTTACCGCGATCATTCAGGGGATATGCACTAGAATCAGCTGCATATCTTTTAAACCTAGTTCCTACCAAGACTGTGCCTACCACACCATATCAGATGTGGAGTGGGAAGAAACCCTATCTTCAGTATCTGAAGATTTGGGGATGTCCGGCTTTTGTTAAAAAGCAACATGCGGACAAGCTCGAGGCACGATCAGTACATTGTAAGTTTGTGGGATATCCAAAGAATTCCAAGGGGTATCTATTCTATTACGCAGAAGAACAAAAAGTTTTTTGTTTCACGTCATGCCCACTTTCTGGAACATCGGTTTTTAGAAAAAGGAACAAGTGGGAGCGAAGTAGAACTGGAAGAAGTTCCAGAACCACAAGCTATTACTGAAAGCTTGGTAGAACCAGAGGTTTCAGAAGAACCGGACATCCCGACGCCACTCCGTAGGAGTAGTCGGCAATCTCATCCACCCGAGAGATACTACGGTTTTCTCATAGACGGGGATAGAGAGGATTGCACTATTGACTATGATGAGCCTACTAGCTTCTAGCAAGCCATTCAGAGTGGTGACTCAGTAAAATGGCTGGATGCAATGCGAACCGAAATAGAGTCCATGCACACTAACAAAGTATGGACTTTGGACGTTGCTCCAGATGGGGTAAAACCCGTAGGATGCAAATGGATCTTCAAAAAGAAGATTGGTGTAGATAGACAGGTTGAAACCTATAAGGCTAGACTTGTTGCAAAGGGTTTCCGTCAAAGACCTGGTTTGGACTATGACGAAACCTTTTCTCCAGTGGCTATGCTTAAATCTATTCGGGTCCTTCTTGCTATTGCTGCCTTCCACGATTATGAAATCTGGCAGATGGACGTAAAGACGGCCTTTCTAAATGGTTATTTGGAAGAGAGCGTCTATATGGATCAGCCAGAGGGATTCATTCAGAGTGGGAGCAGCAGTAAAGTATGCAAGCTGCTTAAGTCCATTTATGGACTAAAGCAGACATCACGGAGTTGGAACATCTGTTTTGATGATGCTGTCAAAGAATTTGACTTTATCAAAAATCCAGATGAACCATGCATATACAGTAAGATTGTAGGGAGAACTGTAGTATTCCTCGTCTTGTACGTGGACGACATTCTCCTAATAGGAAATGATATTCCTATGTTACAGTCAGTCAAAAGATTCTTGTCACATAAATTCTCCATGAAAGGCCTGGGTGATGCCACCTACATTCTGGGGATCCAAATCTTTCGTGATAGATCAAAGAGAATGTTGGGACTTTCGCAGTCCAGGTACATAGACACCATAGTGAAGAGATTCAGTATGGATGATTCTAAGCGCGGTAACCTACCGGCTTATCACGGAATCACCTGTTAGTTATATGTATGCCCTAGAGGCTATAACTGTACATACGATGTATATTGTAGTGGATGCTAGGACATATATAGGGAGGACTTTCTTGCTCGACATGATAGTATGCTATCTGGTTGTACTTTATCTTAACATGTACTCTGATTGTCTCTATGTTACATGTTGATAAAGCCCTTAGGATATGTACTCGACTACTGGGACTATGATGAGATCATACTAGTAGGGCCACGGTAGTCGGCGAGTACATCCTATAACTGTTCCTAGTCGAGGGTGTATCGAGACAGGGCATCGATGCACCAGAGTAGACTAGCGTATACGCATCTTGACCCATATGATGGGCGATGGATGATCCCATATCCATCGGTGTTTGACATCAAGGATGGTGTACGGGTGCTCAGTGGAGACTGGGTACACTGGACGGACTCGCCGAGAACTCCCAGATGGTATTATACCTCACGTCAGATGGCAGTTCTCCGTTGACACTGGTACAGAGTAGTCTGTTGACCCGAGATCGTCATAGAGTCTTGTGTGATTCCCACTGTGCTTTGATTTCCATCATACCACGTCCAAGAAGGCGTGCAAAAAGGTGGCTTTTGGGTACAGTCCCGAATCACATGGAGGCAATGAGCGATAGGAGGGAATTCGTCTCTCCCGATATAGGGAGTTGATGTTGTGCTGTGTTCGATTGGCTATAACCGGAAATCCCGGGCCAGGGTTGCTGAGATTTACTGGTAAGTGTTATCAGTAGTTTCTCGAACTGTTATAGACCTCATATCGACACGACTTATCGAGCTACTGGGGTCTGACGTTTACCACCCCTAGGCGAGATATGCAACATATCAGATGACGAGACCGGACTGTACGGGAGTGTTACTGTTTGGATTCACAGGAGAATGTACAGGCTTGCTTGTTGATCTTCTGAGCACTCAATACCTGGGTAGCTGTTACGTTTAGCTGACCGCTTGCAGCTTGTGGGTGTTTGATATGATCATCACCTACTGCCGGCGTATTGACGATTCTTTAGAGTCCTACACAGAGGTTTCTTGGCTCAGGCAAAACGGAGTAGGAGCTCATATGTGATATGTGCTGGACCGAGGATAATGCGATATGAGATACCGTATTCTATTCTAGCGATATATGATATCAGCCGGGTCATCGGACCAAGTGTTGATTCGATGAATCGGTACGGATAAATATTAGTCGGTTATATGCGATATAGCCGGATTGTCGGATCAAGTGTTGATTCGATAATTTAATGTATAATAATATATTTGATATATTAAATTGCATTAACTAATATTAGCTCACTAAAAGATTCTTTTTCTCACTCGGGTAATACATTGATATATATGCGATATATGTTAATTGTATTATTTTATTTGGTTACAATAAATATTATATATGTGATATATAATATTGTAACATGATATGATAACTAATGCAACATGTTTTATGGAGTTTAAACATGATTAGGGTTTGGATTAGGGTTAAGTCTTCTAGTTCATTCTAGAAGCTTTTCATTTTGTCATGATGAAGATATTTGTGTGTGACTCATCTTTAACCTAACCCAAACCCTAACCCTAGTTAATTATCTACATGAGTTTGCATGACCATGGTTGCATTATTCATCATATTAATTATTTTTCTATTCATCACAAAAGGATTCTATTATAATTCTTCATCTTCTTCCATGATCTTTCTTCATGGAAAAAGCTTACTAGCTTTTTCCAAGTGATGAATATATGTGAGAAAAAGATAAATAAAGAGAGCAAAAATCCTACTTCATCATCCTCATATTCCCTTGCCATTTAGATGTGGGTGTTCACATCATTTCATGAGTGTTAGCTTGTGTTAACGAAATTTCAAGGTAGATCATCTTAGTATCGAAGATCGGAAGCAAAGGTTGCATCTTTCTCTTCGTGGAACCTCTCGAGAGTCCGGAACCCGATGATCACAGCGAAGGGACCACAACACGGAGCATATGAAGTGAAGGACCGGATCTACAAAGGTTGTAATCCCTCTCACTTAGTGTTAAAGTTGTTAACATGCTTGTTTTCGCCTAATCTCTAGTTTAAAGATCCGTATTCGGGTTGTTCGGCACGGCTAATTTTTTAATCGGGCATGGTTGATACCTCGTAGAACCTTGTGCGCGTGCATAGCAACTCTACAGCGGTATCAGAGCCAAGCTAGAGCTTTAGGCGAAGTCTAGACGAAGTTTAAAGTCCGATCGAACCCGGAAAACCCGATATACCCTAGTTTCTGGAAATTTTTCAAAACTGTGATTTTTTCAAAATTAAAAATGCTCAAAAAATTCAGCAGGAAATTGTAAGAAATACTGTGAAGCACGTGCGCCTGATTCCACCAAAGCGCGGCGGAACCGCGGCACAAGCATGGCTTGTGCGGCGGTTCCGCGGCCAATTAGTCACTTCAGCATTTGAAATTTGCGCAGTAATTCTTATCTTTTAGTGCTGTATTTTCTGGGAATTTTTAATATTTATTCAACTGTTGAATTTTCTAGGTTGTATTGGGGACTTAAAGATTCGATCGGATATTTTAACTTTGTTTAGTTTTGTCCGGATATTTTTTAGAAACTCTTAAAAAGTTCGAAAGGATATCAATAACTCACTTTTTCCTCTGTCGGAAAATTTTTCAAAAGTTGGATTTTTTCTCGTGTTTAAGAACGTTCTAAGTCGTGCAAGTAACGCGGTGGACCCTCTAGAAGACAACAAACCTTAACTCGATTATGTGACCGTCTTGAACTGCCTTTTGAACCTTAGGGTTTGGGGCAGTACGGCGTGCCACATGTGAGGCGTTGGCTTGACCCTTCTACGGCTGGACCATTGGTACTGTGGCATGTGATGGATGTTTTTAAACTGATTTCAAGTGTTGAGATATATTTGGGAAATCTTGGGTGTTTGGTTATTCGAACGGAAAGTTTAACTTTGTCTATTTATCTGGAATGTGATACAATATTTGGAATCCACAGGTAGTTATGAGATAACTGATTTGAATATTATAAACATAGCAGTTTAGTCTCAAATGATCGGTTGCCACGGAATTTTGATGTGATCAAAAGTCCGTCGCAATCACGTAGTGTACGCGGATACTCGCCGGGTAAACTTAATAGACAGCTACGCCCCATAGCCCCGACCAAGTGACTGTAGGAGAACACCGTCGCCGAAAGCATCCGTTCGGGTGCTCGCGGCAGCGGTGTTCCGCCTTAGTACACTTCGTCGATGGCATCTGGGGGTGCGGCCATCTACTAAAGTTTGCGACGAGCATTCGATCAGGACGTCGGGAATCTTGTTGAATTGCCCGACTTGATATTGAAAAGAGTTTTCGATAATGAGACTAAAATGCGGGGTTTATAATTGTTAGGCATGCGATGTCTAAGGAATTCATTTGGTTAGGCATGCGATGTCTAAAGAGATTGCGGATTCCAACTGTTGTAGTTTTACACTTTCTTTTTTGGTGACCGTAAGCGTACTATGTGGTGTATCGCCGGCTTCGTTGCTATACATCAACGACATTCGGGATACGCATACTTGCTTACGTTGATGATATGAGATATTATGTGTTGTTGTGATATGTTATATTGGATCGCCGCGTTTTGAATAGCCGGGGGTTTTATGTGAGATGAGAGTTTTTTTCTTTTTCATTCATGTAAAATTCATTTGTATGTAATATTCTTTTATTGGGGCACTTCCAGGTAGCGGAAGATGTCACCGTTGTATATTATTTACTTTTCCGCATTAGGTAGACCCAAGGCGGGGAGCACAAGTAACCGGGTTCTAGGGTCCAGTGGGAGACCATCTCGAGGAGTCGAGACCGGGTCTCCTAACCCTAGAATTGGCAGTGTTACTTGCCGCTCTCGTAGGGGTCTAGGGATGTGGGTTTGGCTATTCATCGCGACCGTGGAACCCGTGTTTTATACTGGCTCGTATTGAAAACACGGACGTCCTAGTATATCCAATATTTCATATATGTTCTTCTGCTGCAATGTTCTGTGATGAGATCATATTATTGCCTGAGACGAATGTTTATATTATATATATGAGATATATGTTATATTGCAGATTTCGTTTTCAAATGTCATGCTTGCGAAGCATAATTAAAATGGGACTTCATTAATGAGATTAATGAAAATAAAAGAAACCTAAGATGTTGTAGAAGCTTGTTTAAAAAACATGGTTAGCTCTAGTTCTTGCTGTGCATAGCGGTGTTCTTTGTAGAACATCCAGCACCTTATTCTATAAGGAAAGGACCGAGATCCCTTCACCGGGAGTGACTCCTTTAGCAATAACTAGCAGATGCTACAAACTCGGTTTGTCTTTTGATTGTTTCTATAGTTCTTGCTTTGCATAGCGGTATATATGATATATCCTTCACCTTATTCGATGAGGAAAGGGTCGACGATCCCTTCACCGGGAGTGACCCCTTTAGCAAAACTAGAAAAGCCTAAAAAACATTCCATTTAAAATCACTCGATTCTACAACGATATCAAGTTCATTACGCAAAGGGTTTTCCTAAAAACCTGTCGTAGCCCTCCGTCATTTCAGATAAGTCCTACTTAGTATTCGTGCTACGTTTGTTGGCCTGCGTCAAGGCGTAGTGTGCGGTAGCTAACTAGTATTTATCTGTTTATGCATATGATGCAGATTGGATTAGGGTAGTCGTGCGACTTTGTTGGCCTGCGTCAAGGGTCTTGCGGGTGGGTTTAATTCAATCAAGAAATGACAGGTTGAACTTGACTAGCGCACTGTGGTTTGTTGGCCTGCGTCAAGGTCATAGGACGCTAGGGGTAAAATATTATTGGGAATTTCAAGTGTTGAAATTTGCAATGAGATTGCATACCTTCTATGAGATAGTTGGATCCCGATACCCGCTGCGAGTAAGAGTTACTCCTGGGAGAGTTTTACACATTACAATTAGCCGATCAAGTAGGTGTCTAGAAAGGTTTTAACGGGGTTACGCCTCTTGGAAAACGAGGTTTACTTTAATTAGGTTCGTGCGAAAGCACGGGGGACCTCCGTCAAAGTACCGACACTGGCTTGGCTGAAAGATTGGCGAACTAGTAGCGTGTAATTAATCCCGGCTAGTCTTTCCTTTTAGGGCTTTAAGGAAGATTTGATTAAAACAGTGGGAGACATCCTGATTAGATATATTAGATAACCAATCTAATCTTGCAAGAGCATACGCTGAGTGTTTTCTTCTCTCTCTCTCCAGATAGCGACCATATCACGCCTTAATCAAGATAATAAAACGGATATATTGACCGAACCCACTTGTTATACTGAGCTGGGGAACGTTGGTCCCGCACCAACTTATAATTGTTATAAGACAGAGCAGGAAATTGCGGAATACCAGATTTCCCGTGCCGCCCAAACAAAGAAAGTGCATGTTGATGCATCATCTTCGGGTGTGTTCAATACACAGAACTGTTTCTCAGTAATCTTTACGTCCTGGGTATGTGATACCGGATCAGGATCCCGTATATGTAATCTGTTACATGGGCTAAAGATAGGTAGAGAACTGTGAACGGGAGATAAGTTTCGTGAGATAGAAAACGGTGCAAGTGTTGTAGCCAAGTCTGTTGGTCACTGTCACCCTGTATTAGCAGAATACATTGTTTCTGAACAAATGTTATTAGATACCGAACCTGATATACAAAATCATATCAGTCTCTTTATTAGTAAAGAAAGGATATAATTTTGTATTGTTGGATAATTTTTTGAACATTTCCTATATCAAGAGTTGATCGGTTCAGGCACGTTATCTAAAAGCATTGTCGTTCTAAATGAAACTACAGTTCTTAGTATACGGAACACACACAAGAGGAAGAGTTCAGAAATGAATGAATCCTTCTTGTGGTATTGTAGACTAGGTCATATCAATGCGACCCGACTGGCTGAAGTTACATATAGATGCATATTTAAATTAGTTTGAATTTACATCTTGTGAAACTTGCCGGTCATGTCAGAAAGATAAGATGACCACTGCTCTGTTTATTGGAACAGAGAAAGAGTTAGTGAACTCTTGGGAATGATACATGATGATGTATGAAACTCCCCTGTCTACACATGCCAAGACCGGTTCTTTGTACTTCATTATATTCTCTGATGGTCTCTCAAGATTCAGACATATGTTCTTATTGAAACACAAGTCCGAAACTTTTGAGATATTCACAGAATATAAGTTAGAAGTAGAGAACCAAAATACGGGTATAAGTATTATGTCCTTTGATGAGATCAAGGAGGAGAATACTTGGGCACGGAATTCCTTCACTATTCTAAAGGAGAATGAGATTCTCTCTCCGCATTACTCCTCCGTATACACCACAGCACGTCGGTGTATCGGGGCGGAGCACTAGCACCCTATGTGATATGGTGTGATCTATGATGAGTACTACTGAGTTTCCTATTTCCTTTTGGGAGTTATGCACTTGAGAAGATGCATACCTATTGAATAGGGTTCAAATCAAATCAGTTGCCTACCACTTCATATATGATATGGAAAGGGAAGAGCCCATATCTTAAGTTTGTTGAGACTTGGGGTTGTCCGGCCTATGCCTAAAAGAAAAATCCGGACAAGCTCGAGGCAAGGTCTGTTATGTACAACTGGAAATGTTCCAGCTATACAAAATGCAGCTGATGATTTGGTAGAACCAAAGGATTCAATAGTTTCCAACGAACCTCAGCCTCTCCGCCGATCTAGTAGGGTTCCTCACCCAGCTGAGAGATACTTCGGTTTCTCTATGACAGTGGGAGCGAGGATTGCATCATGAGATGATGACCTAACTAGTTTCGAGCTGGCCATCAGGAGTGGGACTCTGTAAGAATGGCTGGGCGCTTATCGATCTGAGATGGAATCCTTATACACCAACAAAGTATGGACTTTGGTTGCTTTATCTGAAGGGTTAAATCCCCATCAGGAGCGAGTATATCTTGAGAAGATTACTTGGTGTACATGGAAAAGTTGAGACTTTCAAAGCTATGCTTAAGTCCATCCAGATCATACTTGCCACGGCTACATACCATGACTACGATATCTGGCGGTTGGGTGTCATAACTGCTTTTCTAAATGATGTTTTAGAAGAGAACGTCTATAAGTACACAGCCAGAGGGCTTCGTAAACAGTGGGAGCAGCGGAAACGTGTGCAAGATGTTTTATATGATAAAACAGGCATCGCGGAGTTGGAACATCTGTTTTTATGTGGTAGTGAAAGAGTTTGACTTCATCAAAATGGTAAATGAACCTTGTATATACAAAAAGGTAGTAGGGAGTATGGTGGTGATCCTCGTAGAGTACGTGGATGACATACTCTTGATAGGGAAGGAGTTTCCTATGCTACGCTCGGTTAATCTCCGCTTATCACAAGGATTCTCCATATAGGATCAAAGTGATACCTCCTAAATCCTGGGTTTTTGGATCTATGTGATAGATCTAATTGGATGTTAGGATACTCACTAGTTGTAGTGAGATAGTATCAATCGATCCTGAGGAGAATCACTGGAAAGGTTCCAGGGTGATAAGGACGACTGAATGTCAGTCGCAGGCATTGTCTTTACCCTCAGTGGAGGGACGGTATGTTGGAAGAGTTCCAAGGTAGATACCGTGACATACTAGACGATTAATGGCAAGATACATCGTTACCAAAGATGCTACCATAGAGGCAGTCTGGATATATATAAGTTCATAAGATGAATTTCGTTCCTACCATTGTGTGACAATGGAGTTGTGGCTTTTGCCAAGGAACCACCGTCCCATCAATAATCCAGATATAATTCTTAGGCAGTATCACCTAATCATGGAGATGGTTGATCTCCTGGGAGATCGAGGTTAGGAGAGTAGACACAGAGGACAACAGCGCGGATCCACTCACGAAGGCCTTTTTCCCAGTAGAGACATTTATGGGATGGTTGAGTATGAGATACTTCAACCGCAGCTAATTGTTGGGTATGTGATACCACAACAGATGGCCCTAGTGCAAGTGGGAGATTGTTAGTTATATGTATGCCTTAGAGGCCATTACTGTACATACGATGTATATTGTAGTGGATGCTAGGAGATATATAGGGAGGACTTTCTTGCTCGACATGATAGTATGCTATCTGGTTGTACTTTATCTTAACATGTACTCTGATTGTCTCTATGTTACATGTTGATAAAGCCCTTAGGATATGTACTCGACTAGTGGGACTATGATGAGATCATACTAGTGGGGCCACGGTAGTCGGCGAGTACATCCTATAACTATTCCTAGTCGAGGGTGTATCGAGACAGGGCATCGATGCACCAGAGTAGACAAGCGTATACGCATCTTGACCCATATGATGGGCGATGGATGATCCCATATCCATCGGTGTTTGACATCAAGGATGGTGTACGGGTGCTCAGTGGAGACTGGGTACACTGGACGGACTCGCCGAGAACTCCCAGATGGTATTATACCTCACGTCAGATGGCAGTTCTCCGGTGACACTAGTACAGAGTAGTCTGTTGACCCGAGATCGTCATAGAGTCTTGTGTGATTCCCACTGTGCTTTGATTTCCATCATACCACGTCCAAGAGGGCGTGCAAAAAGGTGGCTTTTGGGTACAGCCCCGAATCACATGGAGGCAATAAGCGATAGGAGGGGATTCGTCTCTCCCGGTATAGGGAGTTGATGTTGTGCTGTGTTCGATTGGCTATAACCGGAAATCCCTGGCCAGGGTTGCTGAAATTTACTGGTAAGTGTTATCAGTAGTTTCTCGAACTGTTATAGAGCTCATATCGACACGACTTATCGAGCTACTGGGGTCTGACGTTTACCACCCCTAGGCGAGATATGCAACATATCAGACGACGAGACCGGACTGTACGGGAGTGTTACTGTTTGGATTCACAGGAGAATGTACAGGCTTGCTTGTTGATCTTCTGAGCGCTCAATTCCTGGGTAGCTGTTACGTTTAGCTTACCGCTTGCAGCTTGTGGGTGTTTGATATGATCATCACCTACTGCCGGCGTATTGACGATTCTTTAGAGTCCTACACAGAGGTTTCTTGGCTCAGGCAAAACGGAGTAGGAGCACATATGTGATATGTGCGGGACCGAGGATAATGCGATATGAGTTACCGTATTCTATTCTCGCGATATATGATATCAGCCGGGTCATCGGATCAAGTGTTGATTCGATGAATCGGTACGGATAAATATTAGTCGGTTATATGCGATATTGCCGGATTGTCGGATTAAGTGTTGATTCGATAATTTAATGTATAATAATATATTTGATATATTAAATTGCATTAACTAATATTAGATCACTAAAAGATTCTTTTTCTCACTCGGGTAATACATTGATATATATGCGATATATGTTAATTGTATTATTTTATTTGGTTACAATAAATATTATATATGTGATATATAATATTGTAACATGATATGATAACTAATTCAACATGTTTTATGGAGTTTAAACATGATTAGGGTTTGGATTATGGTTAAGTCTTCTAGTTGATTCTAGAAGCTTTTCATTTTGTCATGATGAAGATATTTGTGTGTGACTCATCTTTAACCTAACCCAAACCCTAACCCTAGTTATTTCTCTACATGAGTTTGCATGACCATGGTTGCATTATTCATCATATTAATTCTTTTTCTATTCATCACAAAAGGATTCTATTATAATTCTTCATCTTCTTCCTTGATCTTTCTTCATGGAAAAAGCTTACTAGCTTTTTCCAAGTGATGAATATATGTGAGAAAAAGATAAATAAAGAGAGCAAAAATCCTACTTCATCATCCTCATATTCCCTTGCCATTTAGATGAGGGTGTTCATATCATTTCATGAGTGTTAGCTTGTGTTAACGAAACTTCAAGGTAGATCATCTTAGTATCGAAGATCGGAAGCAAAGGTTGCATCTTTCTCTTCGTGGAACCTCTCGAGAGTCCGGAACCCGATGATCGCAGCGAAGGGACCACAACACGGAGCATATGAAGTGAAGGACCGGATCTACAAAGGTTGTAATCCCTCTCACTTAGTGTTAAAGTTGTTAACATGCTTGTTTTCGCCTAATCTCTAGTTTAAAGATCCGTACTCGGGTTGTTCGGCACGGCTAATTTTTTAATCGGGCATGGTTGATGCCTCGTAGACCCTTGTGCACGTGCATAGCAACCCTACATCACCCACTCCAAAGAGATGTCTCCCAAGACTGATTTGGAAAGGGATCGCATGTCGATTATACCCTACGCTTCTGCGGTAGGCTCTATAATGTATGCGATGTTATGTACCAGACCAGATGTAGCATACGCATTGAGCATAGTAAGCCGGTATCAAGCAAACCCAGGGGAGAAGCACTGGATAGAAGTAAAGAACATTCTCAAGTACCTGAGAAGGACTAAGGAGATGTTCTTGATGTATGGCGTCAAAGACCTCCAGTTGGAGGCCTTTGCCGACTCCGGCTTCCAAAGTGACAAAGATGACTCCAAATCCATGTCGGGTTATGTCTTTACACTCAATGGAGGGGCGGTCTGTTGGAAGAGTTCCAAACAGGAGATCGTTGCTGACTCAACGATGGAAGCAGAGTACATAGCTGCTTGCGATGCCGCAAAAGAAGCAGTCTGGATGAAGAAGTTCCTCACAGAACTTCAGGTGGTTCCTTCCAGTGTTGGTCCAAAACCTCTGTATTGTGACAACAACGGCACTATAGCTTTAGCGAAGGAACCTAGGTCCCATCAGAAGTCGAGACACATCTTAAGGCGGTATCACCTGATCAGGGAGATCGTAGATAGCCGGGAGATCGAGGTGAAGAGAGTAGAGACGGAGAATAACATTGTTGATCCATTCACAAAGGCCCTTCCTCAGACGCAGTTCGAGAGGCTATTCGAGATGATAGGTCTACGATATGCCAGCTCATGGCCCTAGTGCAAGTGGGAGATTGTTAGTGTATACGCCCTAAGGGCCATTATTGTATTATACTAGGTTGTATATTGCTTAATGGAATCTTGGGATATTCACAGTTGTATATAACAGTCTTGCTAAACATGGTAGTATGCTACTTGGTTTGAGTCTACTTTAATATGTGCATATGTTTCTTGTAACGTATCACTTATACATATTAGTAGAGCCCATAGGATCTTTGCTTGATTACCAGCGTCGTGATGGCAGTCACACTAGTGGGGGCTGGGTAGTCTGTATGCAACATCCTATACAGGTCCCTGGTCGTTGGATTATCGAGATAGGGCATCGATATTCCGGAGTAGACTAGGTGTGTACGCTTCTCATCCCAGTTGGGGAGATGGTCTGTACCACAGCCATCAGTACATCGTATTAGAAATAGTATACAGGTGCTCGTTAGGTTACGAGTACACCGGACAGGACTCGCCGGGGAACTGATTGGTTGGTATTATACCCATCATCAGTTAACAGTTCCCAGGTGACATGAGTACAGCATAGTCCGCAGACTTGACACTGCTATTTCGCCTCGAGTGTGTCCCACTATTCTTAGATTGCTACCCTACCACGGCTCAAAGTTGTCGTGCAAACATGTAGCAGTTGGGTGCAGTCCCGAGCACTTGGAGGCAGTAGCGGTTAGATAGGATTCGTCTCTCCCTGTATAGGGAGTTGATATCGCGCTGTGTCAGAGAGCCATTACACAAAGTCCCTGGCCAGGGCAAGCGAGATATACTGGTAGGTTCCAGTAGCTTCTCAGGGTGTAATGGGCTTCGCTCCGACACGACTTATACAGCTATTAGGGGACTGACGCTTGCCGCCCCTAGGCTTGATATGCGATAGTCTTAGACGAACAGTCCGGACTGTACGGAGATTGTCATATCAGGCTCAGTAGGGGTTCGGATGGTTTTCCTCATCGGCCTTCTTATCGACATCTACCTGTGGACCGTTACATACAGCTAGTGCCGCTTGCGGTCTGTGGTTAAACCCACTGCCAGCGTAGTGTCGAGTCTTTAGAGTCCCACACAGAGAGTTTCCCAGCTCCAGGCGAAACGATATAGAGGTCGTATGGTTTTACGACAAGGGTTCGGATGCGTACGTGTGTTTACGCACGTATGACTTTTCGGACAGTTTTTACTAGTCGGCTTTGGTTTAAGCCAGATTCTAGTATCGGGTTATTGGATTTATACAGTCTAAAGTTTTTTCGTGTTTTCACGGATTGGAGGGGCGTTCTCGTAATTTTTCGAGAAGCTTTTAGAAGAGTGGTGACTTGGGCGGGAGGTGGCATTGCATTAAATGAGATTAGTGACTCATTTGTGTGATTCTTCCAAGTCATTAATGCATCATAAATGCTTAATGACTCATGGAGATGAATCACTCAAAGATATTTGTGAAGCTTGGTTGTTAATTCCATTATTTGATTTTTGGATAAATAATAATGCTTCATATATATCATGATAAGTTCATTATCTCATTTCATTATTATTCTCACCTTCTCTCTCCTCAAGCTCACTCTCTCTTCAAACCCTAACCCTAACCACTCATGAGTTGACATCAAGGGTTAGCTAGACTAATACATCCATAACCTCACTCTATATCTTCTAAGTAGCTTAGATTAGCACTTTAAGCAACCTAGTTATCTCAAGTTTGAGATTAAGCTTGGTGTAGGAGCTTTCAGGTGGATCGTCTTTGATTCGAGGAGGCCGTTGAGGTGCCGATGTTCCAAGGAGCCTACGAGGAGCGGAGGACAACGATGAAGACCCGAAGGACAAGTAACGTGATGTATAACTTCGTATCCGAGTAGTTAAACCTCTAGTACTTAGTTAGCAATGGTTTAGAAACGATTCATGCGATCAAGTCCGTGTTACGAAGCTTTGAAAATTGTTTTTCATATATTCCGCCTCCCCGCAAGTTCGTGGGGTGCGTGACATGGACTTACACAGCCTGCGCACATATTCAATCGGACACCTGTATGTATCAACATACATCAACTACACCATATGGCCTAAACCGTAAAAACCCTCTGTGTGGTACTCTAAAGACTCGTCAATACGCTAGCAGTTAGTTTAACCATATGTACGTCAGCGGCACTAGCTGTACGTAACGGCTACCCAGGTATTAAGCGAAAGGAATGTAAGTGCACGGCGTCGCCCCGGCCGTCAATCCGACGCCGGAATGCTGAAGCGATGATTTACTTTAACTTTTTAAACCGGCACCACCGCGCACTATAAAACCCGGATCGTGCCATTAATCTAGTCCTAGCTATCTAGAGAAGGGGGTAGAGAGATATACCAAGCGATCTGTGTCCTTCGGTCTTCTCGTCGTCGTCCCGATCTCCCCGCGGAATCTTCGGTCTCCACCAAGTCGCCGGAAGGGCACCACATCGCCGGCTTCTTTTACGAGCTCCCACCTCTGGACCGAGGCAACTCGGGCATGAAGTTGGCGAGCCGACGTGCCCAAGATTTGCTGTAGAATATAGTGTAGAAAGCTATGTCTCATTTGGGGTATTGGATGTTGCTTTTGGTGGAGGAAATGAACTTGTGGAATTTTGTGATGAACTTGGGGATTTTTGCAAGCATGAGAGAACCAAAAATCCCCACACAAAATTGGGCAGCCCCCTCTCCTTGCTTGGCCGGCCTTGGCAAGAGAGAATGAGAGGAGAGAGAATATGAGAGAGAGAGAGTATCAAAAAGAATGAGAGTATCATACCTGGTAAATACATACCCTGGAGTAAGTATCTAATCGGGAAATCAGTTTTCCTTTAACAGTACACAGTGAAACTGAAACATTGTAAATGTTTCGATGGGGTATCCCGGTATTCCTAGTAATGCCTCTTTCATTATCCAATTCACAACTGTAACCGTGTAATTCTTTGCCATCTTTCCAAATCCCTTTCTATGTCTTTAGTCATTACTTTCTGTACACCCATTTAGGCCAATTGGTTTTCTTCCTTCCCTACCGTTCGGCAGCAGCCTATGGTTTGGAAGAAGACTATCCAATAAGCATAATGGGTGTACAGTCCTAATCCCAGGATCACTCGCAATGCGAGAGAAGGTGTAGATAAAAGACAACCGAATGAACCTTATTCCTATTTCTCCTGAACCAGAATCCATCCCCGAACTGGAACAAGTTCCTTTCGAGTTCGTATATAACCATACGATAGAGTATCCAATAAACTGTAGATCTTCGTAGTGATACGGAGTGTCCCGGAGAAATACAAAGGTGATTTAGGATTGGCGAAGAAATACTTGGTTTGGTCGTGAATAGTAGTCGCAATTTACTTTGCCCTCTTACTAATCCCTTGATATGTCTTTACTTAATACCTTCTGTGCACCATCGTTAGGCTAATTGGTTTTCTTCATTCCCTACCGGTCGGCACCTGCCTATGGTTTAGAAGAAGACTATCCAATTTGCGTAATAGGTGTACTGTCTCCTAAACCAAAGAGCACTCATAACCTGAGAGAAGGTAAAATGAAAAGACAACTAAATAGTCCTATCCATTTTCTCCAGAACCGGAAACCATCCTCGAATAAATTCCTTCGAGTTCGTATCTAACCATACGATGGTTTTGTCCAATGGAAGTGGACGTTCATAGTAATACAGGGTGTCCTGGAGAAAAGGGTAAAAGTAGGAGTGGCAATGAGGTTTGCAACTCTGACAATCCAAAAGCCAGTGTTTAAGAAGGTTCGGTTAATTTTGGTCACTGAGTCATAGTATTAGGGTCGGGTCAATGGTCGCTGCCAAAGAGAGAGAGAAAAGAAACACTCAGCGTGCACTCTATCCTAGATCAGAATGGTCACCAATTTATCTAATCTGGAAACCTCCTACTGTACCGTCAAATTCTCCTCCAAACCTGAAAGAAGAATTAGTCGGGATCACCCGAGAAGTAAACCAACTCATCAGTGGGAATCGGGATCCAACTATCATCGCATGATAACGTGACAGAATCCGCTCACGTCATCACACTCCAGAAGGTATGCGCATATCTGGCAAGTTTCAGTTTCTTTAGAAACTCCCGATGTGGATTTTTGCCCCATGCTCTTATGACCTTGACTTTGACCAACAAATCATAAGTCACATGTCAAGTTCTACCCGTCATTCTCCAGGTTAATTTGAGCCCACCCGCACAAGCCCTTGACTTTGGCCAACAAGGCTATACGACTGCCCCAAACCAACGCATCTATCTATGCTGCATATGAATACCCAACAGTTACCAAACACTGTGCCTTGACTTTGGCCAACAAACACAGCTTGAATACTATTGACTATCCATATGAAACGACGGAGGGCTACGAATGGTTTCTGGCGAAAACCTTTAACGTAATGAACTTGATATCGTTGAAGGAACTGGATAGCTTTTAAAAATATAGTGGCGAAAACCATTGCTAAAGAGGTCACTCCCGGTGAAGGGATCTCGGCTCTTTCCCCGTAGAATGAGGTGCAGGATATTCCAACTGAATACCACGGTGCAAAGCAAAAGTAATCGGCTATAGTGAAGTTAATGCCCTGACGCAAACTTCTGTCCAAGGGGTCACTCCCGGTGAAGGGATCTCGGCCCTTGCCTCGTCGACTGAGGAGCGGGATATTCCAACTGAATACCACGATGCAAAACAAAAGAGAACGTGCTTGCAATAACAGCTTTTGAAAAGTGTTCCAACAACATCAGAATAGGTTTGTTTTAAACTTGCATTGATCCGAATCAACACAGTCCCATCAATTGATCACACCAATAAAGAACGAAAATAATGATGTACGTATATGCTATCCGCATTCGCCACTGGGTCCCGTCATTACCCGTTAGGTTACTTAACTAACGACAGAGCGGGGACTGGACTAGCGAGGATGCAAAACATATACAACATCTACTAGTATATATATCAATATATAATATTTTCGCTCAAGGCATGATAAAATGCAACATTACAGAAATGTACAGCATCACAGAACAATACAGATATCTGGGATCCCCGGGTTTCACAGAGCCGCTACTGAAACCCGACGTTCCCCTGGTCGTGTGGATTGCCTGTGCAATGAAATCCTAGACCCCTACGGGCACGGCAAGTTACCCGCCAAAACCTGAAGCGAGGAAGCCCCCTTCAGCAACGTGAATGGACCACCCGGCACTTCTCGGAATCCGGTAACTTGGGCACCCCTCTTGGGTCAACCTGTACCCCCTACGAGTGCGGCGAATAGCCTGCCAATTCTAGAGTGAAGCCCCCTCCGTCTCAATGCCATGAGATGCGGGCCCGTTGCCCTCTAGAACCCGGCTATCCGTGCACCCCACCGCGGGGTAATCCTAGTACAGAAAGTAAAATATACGTACAACGGGTACAACGACCTCGACCCGGTCATGCCCCAAAAGAATAATATACAAACAGGCAGTGACGGCAGTCCACATGTCGGACGCTCGCCCCGCAATATCAAATGTACATAATACAACCAAAACTGTACTAGCATTGCATCCAGGCTATCCCCCATGACCAATCCGCAACATCACAGCACAATCACAGAACATCAACGTGAATGTCACGTTCGCAAATCCGTCTAACCGGACTATAGCAGTTAGACAGGATTTAACGATCAAGTGACATTCACGGTCGCAGATATAATGTAAATACTGTGAACTAATGTGTTTAAAATATTCGATCGATCAAATTTACCCAAGTGGGCCCCAAGCACTACTGTAGCACTCACAGAAATTCTGGGCCCAAAAAGAATGTTCCAAAACCAATATTTTCAACACAGAGACTCTCTGTAGAATTTTGATGCACTGAACAGTACATATTGTGGCGGAACCGCGGCCCAAGCATGGGTTTGGCCGCGGTTCCGCGGTCGTATAGTGTGTTCACGTCATCAAAATTTCACACTAGTCTTAGAATTCCCTGCACATCATTCTGCAACTACCTGAAAAATTTTTGGAGCCAAAAAAAATTCAACAGAAACTGATGCACATGAAAACGCGGTTTTTGGAATTTTGTTCGATCGGAAATGTAAACACATTAGACAAAGCTAGACTAGGTTAATGGCGAGGCTTTGATACCACTGTAAGTGCACGGCGGCGCCCCGGCCGTCAATCCGACGCCGGAATGCGGAAGCGATGATTTACTTTAACTTTTCAAACCGGCACCACCGCGCACTATAAAACCCGGATCGTGCCATTAATCTAGTCCTAGCTATCTAGAGAAAGGGGTAGAGAGATATACCGAGCGATCCGTGTCTTTCGGTCTTCTCATCGTCGTCCCGATCTCCCCGCGGAATCTCCGGTCTCCACCAAGTCGTCGGAAGGGCACCACGTCGCCGGCTTCTTTTACGGGCTCCCACCTCTGGACCGAGGCAACTCGGGCACGAAGTTGGCGAGCCGACGTGCCCAAGATTTCCTGTAGAATATACTATAGAAAGCTATGTCTCATTTGGGGTATTGGAAGTTACCTTTGGTGGAGGAAATGAACTTGTGGAATTTTGTGATGAACTTGGAGATTTTTGCAAGCATGAGAGAACCAAAATATCCCCACACAAAATTGGGCAGCCCCCTCTCCTTGCTTAGCCGGCCTTGGCAAGAGAGAATGAGAGGAGAGACAATATGAGAGAGAGAGAGTGAGTATCAAAAAGAATGAGAGTCTCTCATAACCCAAGAGAGAGAAAAGGTGATGATGTAAAGAAATGATCACAAGACAAAACCAACACTCCACCAACCTCATCATCTCATCACAAAGTCAAGCTATCATGAACCATCATGAACAAAGGAAAGTCAAGGGTGGTAGAATCATCATGAAACAACAAGATGCAAATAACACCCTCCACAAATGCTTATTTGCAAAAATGTAAATAAGCCCTCCTCCACCAATCTTCAGCCAATGAAAGATACAAAGAAATATGGCTGAAACGGAAAACAAACCGGCAACTCCAAAAAACTGATCCCGTAATAAATTACAGGAAAACCCCGCTACTGTATATACATACCCGCATTTGTATTCCGACCGAAATACAAATGCAATGAGACAAAATCTACACTCTCTAATACTAGGATCCGGCTTAAGCCAAAGCCCGCTAGTATTAACCGTCCGATCCTAATTCGTGCAATACCGCATGTATCTGATCGAACCCTGCCATATCTCCATACGGCCACTACAGCGTTTCGCCAGAAACTTGAGCAACTGTCTGTGGGGAACTCTAAAGACTCGTAAACACCTTGGTTGTGGATTTAACCACTAGCACGTCAGAGGTATTAGCCTATACGTAACGGTCTACCAGGTATTGACCAAAAGGGACGTCTGTAAGCGAACTCAGCCTGACACCCTACTGAGCCTGTCAGTGACAATATCCGTACAGTCCGGTCCGTTCGTCTATGAGCATCGCATGGCGGGCCTAGGGGGTTGGTAAAAGTTAGACCCCCAAAAGCGGTACAAGTCGTGTCGGAGTGTAGCCCGGAACATCCTGAGATACTACTGGAATACCTACCAGAAAATCTCCTGCCTTGGCCAAGGACTTCGTGTAATGGCTCTCCTAGACACAGCGCAACCTCACCCCCAATACCGGGAGAGACGAACCCCTGCAGATCCGCTCACTGCCTCCATGTGGCTCGGGACTGTACCCAACTAAAACCTGTTTGCACGTCTCCTTTGAGCGTGGTAGGGTAGTAATCAAAGTACAGTGGGAACTCACACGAGACAAATGACGATCCTCAGATCGATGAACTAACTTGTACACATGTCACCAGGGAACTACTATCTGACGTCAGGTATAAGACCAACTAGCATGTTCCCGGCGAGTCCTGTCCGGTGTACTCATAACCCAATGAGCACCTGTATACATCTTAGGTGATCCAACTGACACCAGTGGCTTGTGAGACCGGCCACCGCCCCTCGTCGGGGTCTCGACTGTATACACTAGTCTACTCTGGAGTATCGATGCCCTGTCTCGAAACTCCCACGACTAGGGACCTTTTAAGGATGTGCTTATAGACTACCAGCTCCCACGTATATGATCGCCCTCATACTGCTGGCAGTCAAACAAGAATCCTAGTGGCTCTATCAATATGCAATAGTGACCTGTAAGGTCACCTAAAGCAGTACACGATGATAAAGGTAAACCAGATAGCATACTATCATCTTGAGTAAGACTGTCCTACCGGGATAAGTCTTCCCTCAATCATTGCAATAACGTGCCTGTGATCCAATAATTGACTCTGAGGTCACTATCTCCAACAAGGAAGGCCGACGAGCAAACTCATCCAAACCCCTACTGAGCCTATCAGTGACAATATCCGTATAGTCCGGTCTGTTCGTCTAAGAGTATCGCATATCGGGTCTAGGGGTGGATAAAGTCAGGCCCCTAACAATGCGATAATTCGTGTCGGTATGAAACCCATCACTACCTGAGAAACTATCGATCCTGGATCGGTAATTCTCACATACCCCGGCCGAGGATTTCTAGTGATGGCTACCCGTGCACTACGCGACATCAACCCCCAATACCGGGAGAGACGAATCCCCGACGATCCGCTCACTGCCACCATGTGGCTCGGGACTGTACCCAACTATTACCTGTTTGCATGACTCCTTTGAGCCATGGTAGGGTAGTAATCAAAGCACAGTGGGAACTCACACGAGACAAATGACGGTCTCAGGTCGACAGACTAACCTATACACATGTCACCAGGGAACTGCTATTTGACTATAGGTATAATACCATCTAGCATATTCCTGGCGAGTCCGTCCAGTGTACTCATAACCCAATGAGCACCTGTATACTATCTTAGGTGAACAACAGACACCAATGGCTTGTGAGACCGGCCACCGCCCTTCGTCAGGGTCTAGATAAGTATACACCGGTCTACACTGGAGTATCGATGCCCAATCTCGATACTCCCACGACTAGGGACATTTAAGGATGTTCTTATAGACCCGCAGCTCCCACGTATGTGATCGCCATCACAATGCGGGTAGTCAAGCAAGAATCCTATGGGCTCTATAAACATGTACATGATGATAAAGACAAACCAGATAGCATACTATCGTCTTGAGTAAGGCTGTTTTATCGGTACAGGTCCTCCCTCAATCATCATGATCACATGCCTGCGACTATGATAATTGCCTAGAGGGCATTATAACCAACAATCTCCCACTCACACTTAAGGCTAATTATTGCGATGTCGCATACTCACAGCCCGTGTGATACCGAACACCCAACTCCTCTACTAATCAGTTACACAAACCTCGTTTGTAAAACTATTGTGTTCGAGAAATAGCCTCAGTGAGTGGATCCGCTCAAGTGTTTCTTTCTATGTCTCTCTTTATCTCAACTTCGCGGAGAAAACTATCTCCCGAAATGAGCAATACCCGTCTTAGAATATTTCTGGATATCTGATGGGACCCAGTTCACAAATGGACTCCAAATCCAGCAAACTTCTTAGACTGTATCGTCTACTGAACTTAATCAGTATGTTGCACCATGCCTTCCTCAGTATCCGCTTGGACCACCTGTCCAAACTATTGCCCCTCGACAGAGGGAAAACTAAAACTTTGACAGTCACTCTGTCATCCAGGTCACCTTGGAAGCCTGGAATGATAACTGTCTCCCATAGGAGGCTTTCGTAATCAAATCCCTAGAACATCCACTTATGTTCATAAACTGCTTCCGATCATTTTCTCCAGGATTTGATTAATATATCAAATAATTGCATCTAGTGCAAAAACTACATCTGGTGTGGTACTTGACAAGTCATGATTGACTCAATTGCCTAAGGAAGTGATATGTCAATCATGCACATCCCTCCCCCCTTTAGACTGTAAGACACCTTAAGAGAGGGTGACTCTATCACCTGCAGGTACAACACCATGCCAGCAGTCGTCCATTCTAAAACACCTTTAGAATACTGTCTAAGTACCCAGATTGGGACACTTCCTAAATCTAGATCTAAAACCAGGGATCTAGTAACCAGAATGTCTGATATAATATCCATATCCCATATGGAGAAACCACTGTGTGACAACCACAGTACAACCGATCGTAGTATAGGAATTTCACTTCCTACTATGTGTATGTCATCCAAATAACAGGACATTACACCCTACAACCTTCTTAATAGATCCATCCCCTATTCTGATGAAGTCAAAACCCATAACTGTCACATCATAAATAGATGATGTATCTCCGCTATATCCGCTTTAGTCTATAAATAGACACAAGCTACTTGTCCACTATGCTTCCGCTACTCCCACTGATTACGACAACCCTCTGGCAGAGTCATATACACGTTCACTTCTAAAACTAGTTTAGAATGACGCTATAATCATCCTCCTGCCGGGTCTCATAGTCTAGAACAACAGTAGTGTCAAGTCTGGGTAAACAAGAACCTCTATGTCACCGTTCTTGAGGCTACCGAAGTACATCTCGGGTGCCTGAAGTAACCCACCATATCTGCGGAGTGGCCAATGGAATGTCAAACCTGATTGAATCTTTAGGTTCTTATTAAATTTTCAGTAATCGTTTGTGATTCTGGAATCACTTCCAGTTCTACCATACTCCCACTGATGTTTTCTGAAAAAGTCCATTTTACTAAAACTGTGGCGAGTCAAGAACAATATCACTATTGATCTTCCAGATGGAAGAAAGTTAACCTTCGTCAAAACCCGGGATAACCCACAAACAGCCATTAGTGAAACGTGCGCTGAGTTTATCTGGATTCTGGTTTTAAGCATCAGACGGACGACTCCCTATACCTTAACATCGTTAAGATATAAATTGATTCTATATATATCTAATATAGAAACAAAAGTACTAATTTAATTGGAACCAGATTCAAATCATGCAGCTGTCTCCAGTGCATGTCAACTAAATGGAGAGAGGCCGATCAACATTACTCAACTTAGGAGTGCGTTCAATTATGAGTAACCTGAAAGAGAAACAAGTTTCTCAAAACCATTACTATCAACTGAATACCTCATACAAGTATCTACATCTTCGATCACCTTGATGAATCCCGATACTTGCGACACCTGGTTCTCTACTTTATTCTTGTACCTATAACTTCTCAAACTTGGACCTTGTATTTCTACGAAACACTTGTCCAAAACTTGAGAAGTCATAAGTAAACATAATATAGTACGAGGACCAAACCCCTTTGTCCTAATGGATACTGGACAACATACAATACTTTGTATAAGTCCGCTGAGTTGAATAACTCAAATCCTGTGCGTCGTAGGTTGAAAACTGTACCTAGGTGATTCCCTCAAATATCACCAATTACAATGAATTCCGATATAATGAGGATGGTCACATAATTCCCAATAACTTACTCCCACTCATCATTTGTAAAACCATAAAGATGTGAGAATCAAACCTGGTAAATACATATCCTGGAGTAAGGATCTAATTAGGAAATCAGTTTTCTATTAACAATGCATAGTGAAACTGAAATATTAAGATGTGGTTATCCGGGTATTCCTAGTAATGCCTCTTCCATTATCAAGATTCATGACTATAACTGTATATTTCTTTGACATCTCTCCAAATCCCTTTATTTTTCTTTAGTCATTACCTTCTGTACACCATCGTTAGGCTTAATGTTTTTCTTCCTTCCCTACCGTTCGGCACCAGCCTATGGTTTGGAAGAAGACTATCCAATGAGCATAACATGTGTACACTCCTAATCGTAGGAGCACTCGCAACCTGAAAGAAGGTAAGGATAAAAAACAATTGAATAAACCTTATTCCTATTTCTCCTGAACAAGAATCCATCCTCGAAAAAGTTCCTTCGAGTTCGTATATAACCATACGATGGATTTATCTAATGGAATTGGATGTTCGTAGTAATACGGAGTGTTCTGGAGAAATACAAAGGTGAAGTAGGAGTGGAGTTGAAAGACTTGGTTTGGTCGTGAATAGCAGTCGCAATTTACTTTGCCCTCTTTCTAATCCCTTTATTTGTCTTTACTTATTACCTTCTGTACACCAGACTTGGGCTAATTGGCTTTCTTAATTCCCTACCGTTCGGCACCTACCTATGTTTTGGAAGAAGACTATCCAATAAGCGTAATAGGTGTACCGTCTCCCAATCCTAGGAGCCCTCACAACCTGAGAGAAGGTGAAAGGAAAATGCAACTGAATAATCCTATTCATTTTTCTCTAGAACTAGAAACCATCCTCGAAAAAGTTCCTTTGAGTTCGTATATAACCATACGTTGGTTTTATCCAACGGAAGTGGATGTTCGTACTGATACGGGGTGTTCTGGAAAAAGCAAAGGGTAAAAGAAGGAGTGGCAATGATGTATGTGTAGGGTTACTAAGCACTCTAATAAGGATCTACAAGGCATCAACCATGCCGGATTAAAATTTTAGTCATGCCGAATAACTCTAAACAAGATCTTTGCTAGAAAATTAGGTTAAGACATGCAAGTTATACTCTTTAACACTAAGTGAATACGAAAAACAACCTTTGCAGATCGGTCCTTCACTTCTTAAGCTCCTTGTAGTAGTCCCTTCGCTGCGATCATCGAACTCTCGGACTCTCGGACGGCTCTATGAGAAGAGGCAACAGTATTGCTTGAAGTCTTCGAGGTCGAAGATGATCTACGTCGAGGGAATACGAACTCAAGCTTCTACTTCACTAACCAAAGAATTAGTGAAGAAAACACCCTAAACTAAAGTGCTAGTCTAGTAGTGGATGGTGGGATAGGAAATGGGTACACTTTAGAATTTCTTTTCTCACTTTCATTCTTTCTCTATTTCAAACCCTAGAAAGAAATTTTGAAGAGGAAGAAAATGAGCTCAAAATGAATATGAAAAATAATCAAGAGAGAGAATGAGCTAACCATGGTGAGTGAGTATCATATACTAACCCATGTAAAGACATTACCATAGGTAATCATATTGGTTAGGTTAACTAATAACTTTAGTAAAACAAAACTAGTGGACTAAGTCAAATGCAAACAAAAGCTTCATGAAGCTTCATGCATTTGTGCCCATTATCCATTTGTTTTAGAATTACTTTAAATATAAAAACCTAACAAACATAATTAGTATGGTATAAGTCTTTTACACCCATGATAGTTGTATCAACAACCATGATACAATTTGTACACTAATAAATATATATCACATATATATTAACTTGTGCTCAAGTGAGAAAAATAAATGCTTAAGTGAACCAATGTTAGTTAATGTAAATTAGTATATCACATATACAATTATACACTAAATTATTAAATCAACACTTGATTAATAATCCGGTTATATCACATATAACCGACTAACATCCAATGTATCGACTTATCGAATCAACCCTTTATTCGACAACTTGGTTATTTCGCATATAACCGATCGACACAAACTCGCGATAATAGAATACCGTATCGCATACACGCATTATTCTCGGTCCTGCACATATCACATATGCGCTCCTATTTTGTTTTACCTAAGCCAGTACAACCTCTATGTAGGACTCTAAAGACTCGTCAATACGCCGACAGTAGGTGATGATCATATCAAGCACCCACAAGCCGTCAGCTGTACTAGCTGGACGTAACGGCTACACGGGTATTGAGCGATCAGAAGATCAGCAAGCAAGCCCGCTCCAACTCCTGCAAAAAGCCTGACAGTGACACTACCGTACAGTCCGGTCTCCTCGTCTGATATGTCGCATATCAAGTCTAGGGGTGGTAAGCGTCAGACCCCAATAACCGATAAGTCATTCCGATATAAGGCTCATAACGGGTCAAGAAACTACTGGTAACACTTACCAGTATATCTCTAAACCAGCCTTGGCCAGGGACTTCCCTGTTATGGCCAATCGAGCATAGCGCAACATCAACCCTCAATACCGGGAGAGACGAAACCCCTCCTATCGCTCATTGCCTCCATGTGACTCGGGACTGTACCGAAAAAACCACCGTTTTGCACGCCCTCATGGACGTGGTAAGGTGGAAATCAAAGCACGGTAGGAATCACACAAGACTCTATGACGATCTCGGGTCTATAGACTAACCTGCACAAGTGTCACCAGAGAACTGCCATCTGACGTGAGGTATAATACCATCTGGGAGTTCTCGGCTGTTAGTTATGTATATGCCCTAGAGGCCATTGTTGTACATATGATGTATATTATAATGGATGCTTGGATATATATAGAAAGTACTTTCTTGCTCGTCATGATAGTATTCTATTTGGTTTCACTTTATCTTAACATGTTGACTTGTATTGGTTTACTGTTTTTCTCTCACATGTTGATAAAGCCCTTAGGATCTGTACTCGACTACTGGGACTATGATGAGATCATACTAGTGGGGCCACGGTAGTCGATGAGTACATCCTATAACTGTTCCTAGTCGAGGGTATATCGAGACAGGGCATCGATACACCAGAGTAGACTAGCGTATACGCATCTTGACCCATATGATGGGCGATGGATGATCCCATATCCATCGGTGTTTGACATCAGAGATGGTGTACGGGTGCTCAGTGGAGACAGGGTACACTGGACGGACTCGCCGAGAACTCCCAGATAGTGATATACCACACGTCAGATGGCAGTTCTCCGGTGACACTGGTACAGGGAAGTCTGTAGACCCGAGATCCACTCACTAAGGCTATTCCTCGAACGCAATAGTTTCGCAAACGAGCTTTGTGAGACTGACTTGTAGAGGAGTTGGGTGTTCGGTATCACACGGGCTGTGAGTATGCGACATCGCAATAATTAGCCTTGAGTGCAAGTGGGAGATTGTTGGAGATAGTGCCCTCAGAGTCAATTATTGGATCACAGGCACGTGATTGCAATGATTGAGGGGAGGACCTATCCCAGTAGGACAGTCTTACTCGAGATGATCGTATGCTATCTGGTTTATCTTTATCATCGTGTACTGCTTTAGGTGACCTTACGAGTCGCTATTGCACGTTGATAGAGCCCCTAGGATTCTTGCTTGACTACCAGCAGTATGAGGGCGATCATATACGTGAGAGCTGGAATCTATAAGCACGTCCTTAAAAGGTCCCTAGTCGTGGGAATTTCGAGACAGGGCATCGATACTCCAGAGTAGACTAGTGTATACAGTCGAGACCCCGACGAGGGGCGGTGGCCGGTCTCACAAGCCGCTGGGTTCAGTTGGTTCACCTAAGATGTATACAGGTGCTCATTGGGTTATGAGTACACCGGACAGGACTCGCCGGGAACCTGCTAGTTAGGATTATACCTGATGTCAGATAGCAGTTCCCTGGTGACATGTGTACATGTTAGTTCATCGACTTGAAATCGTCATTTGTCTCGTGTGAGTTCCCACTGTGCTTTGATTACTACCCTACCACGGCTCAAAGGAGTCGTGCAAACAGGTTTTAGTTGGGTACAGTCCCGAGCCACATGGAGGCAGTGAGCGGATCTGCAGGGGTTCGTCTCTCCCGGTATTGGGGGTGAGGTCGCGCTGTGTCTAGGAGAGCCAGAACATGAAAAGTCCTTGGCCAAGGCAGGAGGTTTGCTGGTAGGTATTCCAGTAGTATCTCAGGGTGTTCTGGGCTACACTCCGACACGACTTGTACCGCTTTTGGGGGTTTGACTTTTACCAACCCCCTAGGCCCGCCATGCGATGCTCATAGACGAACGGACTGGACCGTACAGATATTGTCACTAACAGGCTCAGTAGGGTGTCAGGATGAGTTCGCTCATCGACGTCCCTTTTGGTCAATAGCTGGTGGCCCGTCACGTATGGCTTATACCTCTGACGTGCTAGTGGTTAAATCCACAATCATAGTATTGACGAGTCTTTAGAGTCCACCACACTCAGTTACTCAGGTTTCGGGCGAAACGCTGTAGAGGCCGTATGGAGATATGGCAGGGTTCGATCAGATACGTACGGTATTGTACGGATCGTGATCGGACGGTTTTTACTAGCCGGCTTTGGCTTAAGCCGGATCCTAGAATTTGACAGTATAGATTTTGTCTCTTTGCATTTGTGTTCAGTGGGAATACAAATGCGGGCATGTATATGCAGTAGCGGGGTTTTCCTGTAATTTATTACGGGACTAGTTTTCTGAAGTTGTCGGTTTGCATTCCGTTCTGGCCGGTTTTCTTTTGTTCCTTCACAGCCGGACTTTCCGATGGAGGGGGTTATTTGCACTTTTGCAAATAACTAATTGTAGAGGGGTTTCTTGCTTTTATGGGATCATGATTTGTTTAGCATCTTTGCTTTTTCATGATGCTTGATATTGATTGAGATTAGTGTTGATTTGAATTGGATATGACCTTGTTATCATTGCTCATGGATGTGGTCACCCTCTACTTTTCCTACCATCACCTCCCTTCATGTATTATTGATTCCCTCCACCATTTTCTTGATGTAGAGGGGCCGACCACATTAGAGGGGAAGGAAGAGAGAGTTTCATTTTTGATTAATTTGGCATTTTCCTCATCTCATTTCCTTGCTAAAAATTGTGAGCACCATTTTCCTCCAAAGCATTTTTCTCTCCTCTCCATCATGGCAACTTCTATAACCTCAAGAGACAAAGTTTTCTACACTAGTCTACAGCAAACCTTGGACGCGTCGGCTAGCCAACTTCGCGCCCGAGTTTCCTCGGTCAAGAGGTGGGAGCCCGTAAAAGTATTCGGCTACGTGGTGCCCTTTCCGATGAGGACGTGACGGACGGAGATTCCGCGGGTGATCGGAGTGGAGACGAAGACCGAAGGACACGGATCGCTTGGTATACTTCTCTACCCATCTTATACTTTGCTAGTAGCTAGGTTAATGGCCCGATCCGGGTTAAAAGTGCGCAGTGGTGCCGGTTTGCTAGTTTGCAAAGTTTTTCGTTTCCGCGTTTCCGGCGTCGGATTGACGGCCGGGGCGCCGCCGCGGACTTACATTTTCTTCGGGTGTGTTCGTTACTGAGAACTGTTTCTCCATTTGCTCTACGTCCTGTGTATTGGATACCGGGTCAGGATCCCATATATGTAATCGGTTACATAGGCTTAGGAAAGGTAGAGGACTTGGAGAAGGTGATAAAGACATAAGGGTTGGAAATGGTGCAATTGTTGCAGCTAAAACCGTCGGGGAATATCACCTTGTATTGCCAACTGGTAATACATTGATTCTGAACGAATGTTATTTCATGCCGAACCTGATATGCAACATTATATTGGTTTCTTTGTTGAGTAAAGAGGGATATAATTTTGTATTACAGGATAATGTTATGAACATTTTCCTTAACCAAAAGTTGGTTGGATCAGGCACGCTGTGCAATGGCATTTATGTTCTAAATCAATCTACGGTTCTGAGCATAACAAACACACACAAGAGAAAGAGTTCAGAACTGAACGAATCCTTCATGTGGCATTGTAGACTGGATCACATCAATTCGACACGGCTAGCTAAGTTGCATAAGGATGGATATTTAAATCCGTTTGAATTTTCATCTTATGATACTTACCAGTCATGTCTCAAAGGCAAGATGACCAAAACACCGTTTAGGGGAAACGGAGAAAGAGTTACTGAACTCTTGGGACTGATACATAGTGATGTATGCTGTCCCATTTCTACACATGCCAGGGATGGTTCTTCGTACTTTATTACATTCACTGACGATCTCTCTAGATTTGGATATGTGTTCCTGATGAAACACAGATCAGAAGCTTTTGAGAAATTTAGAGAATATAAACAAGAAGTCGAGAACCAAACCGGGAAAAGTATTAAAATCCTTCGATCTGATCGAGGAGGAGAATACTTGAGAAATGAATTCCTGGACTTCCTAAATGAGAATGGGATTCTCTCTCAGCTAACTCCTCCATATACACCACAACACAACGGTGTATCGGAACAGAGGAACCGCACCCTATTAGATATGGTGCGCTCAATGATGAGTGTAGCTGAGTTACCTATTTCCTTCTGGGGATATGCACTGGAGACAGCAGCATACCTACTGAATAGGGTTCCTGCCAAATCTGTGCCTACCACCCCATATGAGATATGGGAGAGGAAGAGACCATATCTTAATTTTATTAAGATATGGGGTTGCCCGGCCTATGTCAAAAGACAAAAACCGGACAAACTCGAAGCAAGATCTGTTTTGTGTAAGTTTGTTAGATATCCCAAGCATTCGTGAGGGTATATCTTCTACCACAATGAGAAACAAAGAGTATTTGTTGCTCAACACGCCACCTTTTTAGAAAAGGAATTTCTTGCAAAAGAGATTAGTGGCTCTGAGGTAGAACTGGAAGAGGTTCCAGCTGTACAAACCACAATAGAAGATTTGGTGGAACCAGAGGATTCGGTAGTTCCCGATGAACCCCAGCCACTCCGCCGATCTAGTAGGGTTCCTCACCCACCTGAAAGATACTACGGTTTTCTCATGAATGGTGGGAGTGAGGATTGCATCATGGTTGATGATGACCCAACTAGCTTCGAGCAGGCCATCACGAATGGGGAATCAGTGAAATGGCTGGATGCAATGCGGTCCGAGATGGAATCCATGTACACCAACAAAGTATGGACTTTGGAAGTTTCTCCTGAAGGGGTAAAACCCATTAGGAGCAAGTGGATCCTCAAGGAAAAACTTGGTGTAGATGGGAAAGTGGAGACTTTCAAAGCTAGACTTGTTGCAAAGGGTTTTCGTCAAAGACCGGGTGTGGACTATGACGAAACATTTTCTCCAGCGGCTATGCTTAAATCCATCCGGATCATGCTTGCCATCGCTGCATATCATGACTACGAAATCTGGCAAATGGATGTTAAGACCGCCTTTCTAAACGGTGATTTAGAAGAGTGCGTGTACATGACTCAGCCAGAAGGCTTCGTAGATAGTGGGAGCAGCGGGAAGGTGTGCAAGCTGCTTAAATCCATTTATGGATTGAAGTAAGCATCGCGTAGTTGGAACATCTGCTTTGACGTCGTTATCAAAGAGTTTGATTTCGTCAAAAACGTAGATGAACCTTGTATCTACAAGAAGGTGGCAGAGAGTAAGGTTTCTTCCTAGTATTGTACGTGGACGACATACTCTTAATAGGAAATGACATTCCTATGCTGCAATCGGTGTAGCTCTTCTTATCACAAAGATTCTCAATGAAAGATCTTGGTGATGCCTCATGCATATTGGGAATTAGGATCTATAGAGATAGATCTAAACAGATATTGGGATTGTCCCAATCCAGGTACATTGACACCATACTAAAGAGGTTTAGTATGGAAGAGTACAAACGTGGGTTTTTACCCACGATCTCAGGGCTCACTCTCTCCAAAGAGAAGTCTCCCAAGACTGATTTGGAGAGAGCCCGCATGCAAGGGATACCCTATGCTTCGGCTGTAGGCTCTATCATGTACGCGATGCTATGTACCAGACCCGATGTAGCATACTCACTAAGTTTAGTGAGAAGGTATCAAGCTGATCCTGGAAAGAGTCACTGGATAGCTGTGAAGAGCATTCTCAAGTACTTACGAAGGACTAAAGAGATGCTCTTGGTGTATGGTAACGGAGAACTCCAAGTGGAGTCCTTTACCGATTCGAGCTTCCAGAGTGATAAGGACGACTCTAAGTCGCAGTCGGGTTTTTTCTTTACCCTTTACGGAGGGGCGGTTAGCTGGAAGAGTTCCAAGCAGGAAACCGTGGCAGAATCGACGATGGAGGATGAATACATCGCTGCCAACGATGCTGCCAAAGAGGCTGTCTGGATCAAGAAGTTCATTACAGAACTTGGAGTGGTTCCATTCATTGAGCATCCAATACCTTTGTATTGTGATAACAATGGAGCGGTGGCTTTGGCCAAGGAACCCAGGTCCCATCAGCGATCCAGGCATATTCTGAGGCGGTATCACCTGATCCGGGAGATAGTTGATCGCCGGGAGATCGAGGTCAGGAGGGTTGACACAAAGAATAACACAGCGGATCCACTCACGAAAGCCATTCCCCAGATACAGTTTGAAAGAGTCTTCGGGATGCTCGGTACGCGATTTTACAGCAGCTGGCCTTAGTGCAAGTGGGAGATTGTTAGTTGTATGTATGCCGTAGAGGCCAGAATTGTACAGATGATGTATATTATATTGGATGCTTGGACATATATTGAGAGGACTTTCTTGCTCGTCATGATAGTATGCTATCTTGTTGCTCTTTACTTTAACATGTATACTTGTCTCTTTATACTGTCTTATTGTTACGTGTTGGTAAAGCCCTTAGGATGTGTACTTGACTACCTGGACTATGATGCAGATCATACTAGTGGGGACATGGCAGTCCATAAGTACATCCTTCAAGGTCCTTAGTCGTGGGTGTATCGAGACAGGGCATCGATATACCAGATTAGACTAGCGTATACGCTTCTCGGCCCATGAGATGGGCGATGGATGATCCCATATCCATTGGTGTTTGACATCAGAGATGGTATAAGGGTGCTCAGTGGAGACTGGGTACACTGGACGGACTCGCCGAGAACTCCCAGATGGTATTATACCTCACGTCAGATGGCAGTTCTCTGGTGACACTTATGCAGGTTAGTCTGTTGACCCAAGATCGTCATAGAGTCTTGTGTGATTCCCTCTGTGCTTTGATTTCCACCTTACCACGTCCATGAGGGCGTGCAAAACGGTGGTTTTTTGGTACAGTCCCGAGTCACATGGAGGCAATGAGTGATAGGAGGGGTTTCGTCTCTCCCGGTATTGGGGGTTGATGTTGCGCTGTGCTGGATTGGCCGTAACAGGGAAGTCCCTGGCCAGGGCTGTTCAGAGATTTACTGGTAAGTGTTACCAGTAGTTTCTCGACCCGTTATGAGCCTCACATCGGCACGACTTATCGGTTATTGGGGTCTGACGTTTACCACCCCTAGACTTGATATGCGACATATCAGACGAGGAGACCGGACTGTACGCGAAGTGTTACCGGCTGGCTTTCACAGGAGTTGGAGCGGGCTTGCTTGCTGATCTTCTGATCGCTCAATACCCGGGTAGCCGTTACGTCCAGCTAGTACCGCTGACGGCTTGTGGGTGCGTAATGTGATCATCACCTACTGCCGGCGTATTGACGAGTCTTTAGAGTCTTACACAGAGGTTTTACTGGCTCAGGCGAAACCAAATAGGAGCACGTATGTGATATGCGCGAGACTGAGAATAAATGCGTGTATGTTATACCGTATTCTATTCTCGCGACTTTTTGTATCGGTAAGGTTATATATGATATGACCGGGTTATCGAATCAAGTGTTGATTCGATAAGTCGATACGATGGATATTACCCGGTTATATGAGATATGACCGGATTATTAAGTCAAGTGTTGATTTAATAATTAAGTGTATAATTGTATATTAGATATACTAATTTACATTTGCTAACACTTGTTCACTTTAGGGTTTTTCTCACATGCACACTATTTTAACATGAATATGATATATGTTAAAATGTGTTATCATATTGTATCATGGTTGATGATACACATGACTTGTGTGTATGAGACATACACCATTCTATGAATTATGATGGGTTAAGATTATTTAAGATAATTACAAAATTAGTGGAGTTTTGGAATGAGCATGAAGCTTGTAGAAGCTTAACTTGCTTTGACAAAGTCTACTTGGTTTGTCTTTACCTTAGATTCCTTTTAACCCAACCATAATGAATTAGCTATGGTTATGGCTCTACAAGGGTTAGTATATGATACTAACTCACCATGGTTACTCTTCTAACTTGATCATTATCCTCATCTCTTTCTTTTCTTCTTCTTCTTCATTTTGTGAAAAGAAAGAAAAGAAAACTAGGGTTTGATCCAAAGTGAGAAACAAAGTGAGAAACAAAATTCTAAAGAGAACCCACATCCTATTTCTCCATCCTCATCAAGACTAGCACTCTTGTATAGGGTGTTTCCTTCACTAATTCTCAAATTAGTGAAGTAGGAGCTTGAGTCGGAATTCCCTCGACGTAGATCATCTTCGGCCTCGGAGACTTCAAGCAAAGACGCATCCCACGCGTCGTGAAGCCATGCAAGAGCCCGGGAGAACCTTGATCGCAGCGAAGGGACTTCATCAGGAGCTTTAGAAGCGAAGGACCGATCTACAAAGGTTGTATTTCGTATTCCCTTTAGAGTAAAGATGTTTACTTGCTAATAGTTTCGCCTAAACTCTAGTTAACGATCTTGCTTTGTGTTATTCGGCACATAAAAATTTAATTTTGGCATGGTCGATGCCTTGTAGAGCCTCGCTAGTGTGCCTAGTAACCCTACAATAATGGATACTTGGATATATATAGAGAGGACTTTCTTGCTCGTCATGATAGTATGCTATTTGGTTTCACTTTATCTTAACATGTTGACTTGTATTGGTTTACTGTTTTTCTCTCAAAAGTTGATAAAGCCCTTAGAATCTGTACTCGACTACTGGGACTATGATGAGATCATACGAGTGGGGCCACGGTAGTCGATGAGTACATCCTATAACTGTTCCTAGTCGAGGGTATATCGAGACAGGGCATCGATACACCAGAGTAGACTAGCGTATACGCATCTTGACCCATATGATGGGCGATGGATGATCCCATATCCATCGGTGTTTGACATCAGAGATGGTGTACGGGTACTCAGTGGAGACTGGGTATACTGGACGGACTCGCCAAGAACTCCCAGATGGTGATATACCACACGTCAGATGGCAGTTCTCCGGTGACACTGGTACAGGGTATTCTGTAGACCCGAGATCGTCATAGAGTCTTGTGTGATTCCCACTGTGCTTTGCTTTCCACCTTACCACGTCCAAGAGGGCGTGCAAAACGGTGGCTTTTGGGTACAGTCCCGAATCACATGGAGGCAATGAGCGATAGGAGGGGATTCGTCTCTCCCGGTATAGGGAGTTGATGTTGTGCTGTGTTCGATTGGCTATAACTGGAAGTCCCTGGCCAGGGCTGATATAGAGATTTAATGGTAAGTGTTACTAGTAGTTTCTCGACCTGTTATGAGCCACAAATCGATACGAATTATCGGTTACTAGGGTCTGACGTATACCACCCCTAGACTTGATATGCAACATATCAGACGAAGAGACCGGACTGTACGGGAGTGTTACTGATTGGATTCACAGGAGAACGGACAGGCTAGCTTGTTGATCTTCTGATCGCTCAATGCCTGGGTGGCTGTTACGTTTAGCTGACCGCTTGCATCTTGTGGGTGTTTGATATGATCATCACCTGCTACCGGCGTATTGACGATTCTTTAGAGTCCTACACAGAGGTTTCTTGGCTCAGGCAAAACGGAGTAGAGGCACATATGTGATATGTGCAGGACCGAGAATAATGCGATATGAGATACCGTACTATATTCTCGTGATATTTAGAAATGAACCGGATCATCGGATCAAGTGTTGATTCGATAAATCGGTACATGATATATTAGTCGGTTATATTCGATATAGCCGGATTGTCGGATCAAGTGTTGATGCGATGATTTAATGTATAATAATATATATGATATATTGTATTATATTATCTAATATTGGCTCGCTTTATTATTTCATTTTCTCACCGGATAATACATTGATATATATGCGATATATACTAATTGTATTATTTTCTTTTGTTACAAATATATAATATATGTGTGATATATATTATAGTAACATGATATGATTAATAATGAAACATGTTTAGTGATGATAAAAAAAGATTAGGGTTTGATTAGGGTTAGCTTCTTCTTGCACCTTCTAGAAGCATTCCTTTTGTCATAAAGAAGATATTATGATAGATATTTTCTTATGACTCATTTCTTAACCCAACCAAACCCTAGCCTTAGTTAACTCTCTACAAGGGTTATCCTTGCCATCATTAACCATGGTTGCATTATTATTGATATACTCTTTTCATTATTCATCACAAAAGGATTAATCTCATTATTCATCATCTTCTTGTCTCTTGAGCTTTGAGAAAGCTTACTTGATTTTCCTTTTGTGATGTTTTCATGTGAGATTATGATATAAAAAGATAGCATAAATATTACTCCATCATCCTCATCTAATCTAGCCCATGAGATTAGGGTGTTCACCTCATTAGAGTGAGAGAGCTTAAGTTATTGCAACTTCGACGTAGATCATCGGAGAAAAGGAATACCACAAGCTAGCATGGATCGTTCGAGTCGTGGAGCCTCTCTTGAGTCCGGGAGATCGTGGATCGCGGCGAAGGGACTTCTACTCGGAGCTTATGAAGAGAAGGAGAGGACTACAAAGGTTGTAATCCCTCACACTTAGCAGTAAAGATGTTTACTTGCATGTTAAACCCTAATAATCTAGCAAAGATCCCTGCTTTGGGTTGTTCGGCACGTCTAAATTTTTATTCGGGCATATTTGATGCCGTATGAACCTTCACAAGAGTGCCTAGGAACCCTACATCGGCGAGTCCGTCCAGTGTACCCAGTCTCTACTGAGCACCCGTATATCATCTCTGATGTCAAACACCAATGGATATGGTATCATCCATCGCCCATCTGTATAGGTCGAGAAGGTATACGCTAGTCTACTCTGGTATATCGATGCCCCGTATCGATACACCCACGACTAGGGACCTTGAAGGATGTACTTATGGACTACCATGTCCCCACTAGTATGATCTACATCATAGTCCAGGTAGTCAAGTATACATCCTAAGGGCTTTACCAACATGTAACAAAGAGACAATCAGTATACACGTTAAGGTAAAGAGTTACCAGATAGCATACTATCATGTCGAGCAAGAAATTCCTCCCTATATATGTCCAAGCATCCACTACAATATACATCTCATGTATAGTAATGGCCTCTAGGGCATACATATAACTAACAATCTCCCACTTGCACTAGGGCCATCTGATAACAGTGGTTGTAGTATCTCATACTCAACCATCCCATAAAGGTCTCTCTCTGGGAAAAGGCCTTAGTGAGTGGATCCGCCGTGTTGTCCTCTGAGTCTACTCTCCTAACCTCGATCCCCTGGAGATCAACCATCTCCATGATCAGGTGACACTGCCTTAGAATATGTCTGGATCACTGATGGGACTGGCGTTCCGAGGCATAAGCCACAACTCCATTGTCACACAATGGTAGGAACGAAGTACATCTCATGAACTAATATACACCCAGACTTCCACTTTGGTTGCGATGTATCTAGCCTTTATCGTCTAGTATGCCACGGTATCTGTCTTGGAACTCTTCAAACATACCGTCTCTTTACTGAGGGTAAAGACAATGCCTGTGACTGACATTCAGTCGTCCTTATCACCCTGGAACCCTTCCATTGATTCTCCCCAGGAACAATTATTACCATCTCACTACAACTAGTGAGAATCCTAACATCCATTTACATCTATCTCATAGATCAAAACTCAGGATTTAGGAGGTATCATTTTGATCCTCTGTGGAAAATTATTGTGATAAGCGGAGATTGACTGAGCGTAGCATAGGAAACTCCTTCCCCATCAAGAGTATGTCATCCACGTACTCTATGAGGATCACCACCATACTCTCTACTACCCTTTTTTGTATATACAAGGTTCATCTACCATTTTGATGATGTCAAACTCTTTGACTAACACATCAAAATAGAAGTTCCAACTTCGCGATGCCTGCTTTATCACATAAAACATCTTGCACAAGTTTTCGCTGCTCCCACTGTCTACGAAGCCCTCTGACTGTGTACTTATAGACTCTCTCTTCTAAATCATTATTTAGAATAACAGTCATGACACCCAATCGCCAGATATCGTAGTCATGGTATGTAGACGTGGCAAATAGGATCTGGATGGACTTAAGCATAGCTACTTAGAAAAAGTTTCATCATAATCCATACCTGGTCAATGATGCAAACCTTTAACAAGTCTAGCTTTGAAAGTCTCAACTTTTCCATGTACACCAAGTAATCTTCTCAAGATATACTTGCTCCTGATGGGGATTTAACCCTTCTGATAAGGCAACCAAAGTCCATACTTTGTTGGTGTATAAGGATTCCATCTCAGATCACTAAGCATCCAGCCATTCTTACAGAGTCCCACTCCTGATGGACAGCTCGAAACTAGTTGGGTCATTATCTCATGATGCAATCCTCGCTCCCACTGTCATAGAGAAACTGAAGTATCTCTTAGGTGGGTGAGGAACCCTACTATATCCGCGGAGAGGCTGAGTTTCGTTGGAAACTATTGAATCCTTTGGTTCTACCAAATCATTAGCTGCAGTTTGTATAGCTGGAACTACTTCCAGTTCTACCTCATGTCCACTAATTTCTTCACAAGAAATTCCCTTTCACAAAGGTGGCATGCTGAGAAACAAAACATCTTTTGTTCCTCGGTTTGGTAGAAGATATTCCCTTGCGAATGCTTGGGATATCCAACAAACTTCTACAGAACTGACTTTGCCTTGAGTTTGTCCGGATTTCGCTTTTAGACATAGGCCGGACAACCCCAAATCTTAACTGACTTAAGAGATGGGCTCTTCCCTTTCCATATCTTATATGAAATGGTAGGCAACTGATTTGATCGGAACCCTATTCAATAGGTAGGCAACTTTTCCAGTGCATAACTTCCAAAAGGAAATAGGTAACTCAGTAGTACTAATCATAGAGCACACCTTATCATATAGGGTGTGATTGCTCCGCCCCGATACAACGACGTATTGTGGTGTATACGGAGGAGTAATGCTGAGAGAGAATCGCATTCTCCTTTAGAATAGTCCAGGAATTCCGTGCTCAAGTATTCTCCTCCTTAATCACATCAAAGGACATAATACTTATTCCCGTTTTGGTTCTCTACTTCTAACTTATATTCTGTGAATATCTCAAAAGCTTCGGACTTGTGTTTCAACAGGAACAAATGTCTGAATCTTGAGAGATCATCAGAGAATGTAATGAAGTACAAAGAACCGGTCTTGGCATGTGTAGACAGGGGACCTTCATACATCAAAATGTATTATCCCAAGAGTTCAATAACTCTTTCTCTATTTCCAATAAACGGAGCTGTCGTCATCTTATCTCTGTGACATGACCGACAAGTTTCACAAGATGTAAATTCAAACTAATTTAAATATTCATCTTTATGTAACTTCAGCTAGTCGGGTCGCATTGATATGACCTAGTCTACAATACCTCAAGAAGGATTCGTTCATTTCTAAACTCTTCCTCTTTTGTGTGTTCTGTATAATAAGAACTGTAGTTTGATTTAGAACGTCAATGTTTTTAGATAACGTACCTGAACCGATCAACTTTTGATATAGGAAATGTTCAAAACAATATCCAACAATACAAAATTATATCCTTCTTTACTAATAAAGGGACTGGTATGATGTTGTATATCAGGTTCGGTATCTAATAACATTCATTCAGAATCAATGTATTCTGGTAATACAGGGTGATAGTGACCAACAGACTTGGCTGCAACACTTGCACCGTTTTCTATCTCATGAAATTTATCACCCGTTCTCAGTTCTCTACCTATCTGTAACCCATGTAACAGATTACATATACGGGATCCTAATCCGGTATCACATACCCAGGACGTAATTGATACTGAGAAACAGTTCTCTGTAATGAACACACTCGAAGATGATGCATCAGCATGCACTTTCTTCGTTTGGGCGGCACGGGAATTCTGGTAATCCTCAATTTCCTGTTCTGTCTTATAACAATTATAAGTGGGAGCGGACCAACATTCCTGTTGGTGTAAAAATTTACACCCCGGTTGACCAAGTCAAAATCAAAGTCAACCCCAAGCCAAGTAGGCCCAAGCCCAGATCCAGTGGGACCAGGCCCGGGTCGAGCCCGAACATGAAGCGGCCGGCCTCCCCCCATGCCAAGATAAAAATTTTGTAACAAATAATTTTGTTGTATTTATTTTATTTTATTGATAAATGTAAGAAAAATAGGCATAAAGCCAAATTTTTGTAAAGCCCATGGCTTATGTGCAAAAAGAAATGGCACATGAGCCATGGGATAGGCAAAATGCCATTTTGTGAAGCCCAAGGGGCTATGTGTAAAGTGTACAGCCTATAAAGGCAAAGATAATTAAATATCTCAACAACATTTCTCTCTCCAAAAAAGTTTCAGATCTGAGATCTTTCTTCCTTCTTCAAGGTTCCAAAACCTTCTTCTTTCTTTTGAATTAAATCACGAGTTTTACTCTTCCTTTTTCAAAACTAAATAGTTTTCCACCACAAAACCCATTAAGGGGAACCCAGATCTTCCATCAGATCTCAAAAAGAAAAGATTTTTAAATCTCACATCTCTTTATCTCCAAGATCCGGCCAGCAAAGGAAGAAGAATGACCCATTTCCTTAACCCAACGCATCTTAGGAGTTTAACTCCACCCTATTTTCTCTTTAGAGAATTTCCGTGGCTAAAAACCACCATTTTCCTCGCTGGTGCGCTAGCGCTCGAGCGCAAAGCACCCACGTGCCGACACGTGGCGTGTTTGCGCTCCAGCGCACTGCCCTCGAGCGCAAAGCGCCCGCGTGCCGACACGTAGCGCGCTTGCGCTCCAGCGCTCTGCGCTCGAGCGCAAAACGCCCGCGTGCCGACACGTCGCGCGCTCGCGCTCCAGCGCTCTGCGCTCGAGCGCACAGCGCCCGCGTGCCGACACGTTGCGCGCTCGCGCTCCAGCGCTCTGCGCTCGAGCGCACAGCGCCCTCGTGCCGACACGTGGCGCGTTGCGCTCCAGCGCTCTGCGCTCGAGCGCAAAGCGCCCACGTGCCGACACGTGGCGCGCTTGCGCTCAAGCGCCCAGGCACTGGCCCCACGCATTCTTGGATGTCTTTTTCCCCTTTTTTATATATATACATATGTATACAAATGTACACATACACATAGTCCACGACACTGTCCCTGTTAGAAAAAAATTTCTAACGGGGCGCTGCCCCGCACCCCGCAAGGGGGCTGCTAGCCCCCTTGACCCCCAGCCCGCTACCCGGATAGCGGGACCCCCGTAAAAACTCTGCGTGGCTCCCGATATATTCAAACCCCCCTCCAAAACAACAACACATGTACACTGCACATTGAGGTCGGATGACCCGTCAATCGGAGGTTCCCTCGCCCCAAAGGCGGGGGGTAATTAACGGCAGCTTAGTTCACGGCTGCCGGAGATTCGGATCCCCACAATCATTAAGCCCTGGCCTACCCTAGGCAGGAGGAATCTATAGTACGCCTGACAAGCGCGCGCGTATTCCCATCTCAATGGGGTGACGAAAAACACCCTACAGATTCTGGCACGCCCGGTAGGACCAATCTCTCCTCCCATATTTCGGGTTAAACGTTCATGCGAACTCAATCAATATACATATCGATTGCCTATACTAAAATGATGTTCTTTTTTCCGTGCAGCAATCAACCTTCGACGAGAATGTCTCCCCAGACGAATTCAGCTTCCAACATGACCCCGATTCCGTACGTGGTCAAGATCAACGCTCGTGTGGTTCTCCCCGCACGCCTCAGTCGACAGTGGGAGGAACCGCCCCGCCAGTTTGGCTCCGTCATCATCTACCCTGCCGGAAGCGCTCATCTGGCGGAGATCCCGGAGGAACGGGTGGCCAAGCCGGTCTCAAGGGGTAAGAGCCCGAATGTCGTGATTGCCAAGACACCACAACCAAAACGTAAGACGGTATCTGAACGATTCTCTGGTACTCCAGCGGGGGGCAAGAACATCGGTACAAAGGGCAATACCAAATGTTGCGGACGAGCTCAGGCGATGACTCCAACAAATGCACAATCGAGCGTATCTCTAAGGCCCTCCATCGACCGGTCTGCAGCGTCTTCCCAAAGAGCCGAAGTCTGCCAGGTGCTTAGAACGGAAAAGTTAAGGCAGAAGCGGCTCAGGTATCGAGCCAACAAGTGGGCCAAGGCTTCGGCCAAATGGAATCGTATGAAGTTCCAAGTGCTCAGGTATCGAGCCAACAGTGGCATAACAGAAATGAAAAGTGCTGAAAGTAAATGTGTATAAGAAATCTAATGCTCTGGGTCGTAGACTAGCTGATCCAAGTCCTCGCTGGTGGGCTCGATCGCCTGAAGGTTCGAATCACCTGACGACATTCCAAAGAAGAAAGAAAGAGAATGTCGTCAGCGAACAAATCACTCGGTAAGTCCCAAAGATAAGGGAGAAGTAGAATAGACATTGAGAGAGAGATACGTTGTCGCTATACAAAAAGAATATTAACCCGAATAACAAGAAAAGAAATACGTTACCGTCTCCCCGGTAACGACGCCATTTGATTGGAAGAATTAAAGTTTAACCGCAATCAAGACGGTGTCGCTATGCAGCTAGCCGGTTGAGCACGGGTCGATCCACAGGGAGATGGTTGTATTTCCGTTCTTGTCTTAGACGAGTCAATAAAGAATTGTATATATGTTTGTTCGATTCTAACCTATGTGTATTATTTGCAAGTATAAAGTTGTTAAGAAAAAGATACGAAATTGTAAGCTAAAGAAATCCGTACTCAAAACCTTTGAACCGAGTCTTGACCAATTGAAGCTAAAGCAATCGGCAACAACGTGGATTAGGGGATTTAAGCGCGGTATTCATGGAATACGGCTTATTTACCCTTGTCCTTCCGTTCTTGTCTCTTGCTTTCGCCTCCGGCCAAACCGAACGCAACCGGTCGCGGTTAGGAATCACCGTTACCTTGTTTGGGTAGGGTGCCTAACGGAGCGCTTGCGTATGGTTTGGGCGGAGTTCAATGGAAAATAACGGGAAAAGGAAATGATAAAGAAGATATTAACTTACAATACCGTATTTCATCTTAACAACAATAATTACAACCATTCACAAAATGAACAAAAGAGAGCAAAAGAAAAGAACAAAGAAAAGAAAAGATTACAAGTATTAAGTGCATGAATTTAAGTGCATGAAATAAATTGCAAGAAAGAAAAGCAAGATAATAATAAGCAAGTAATAAAAAGCGATAAAAAGAATAAGAAAGTAGAACTCAAGACAAGCATGGGATCAATAGCCAACCCTTAAACTTGCAAGCTCAATCAAGAGGTTGCAAGATCAAGAGAAGGGTAGAGAACGCATGTGAATTGAAGCGCTAATTCCATAAGAAAATACGACCCTTGAGATCAATAACAAACTCTTAACCTTTCAAGCTCAATAAAGAGGTTGAAAGATCAAGAGAAAGCAAGAATCTCAAGGGGAAATTAAACAAAAGAGAATGATATAAAAGCCCTCATCTTCATTAATCTTCCACTCAAAAAGCTCTCACTACAATTTTCATGGCGAAAGAATGAAGAAGAAGAAGAAGAACTACACAAAAAACTACAAAAGAGGAACAAAGAATTGGACACCAAAAGCTTGGCAAGTTCTGGAGTATTTATAGGCAGGAAACTGAAATTCTAGGGCAACCATCAGAACACAAATAAAAAGACCAAAATACCCACAAAAGTTGGTCAGACAAGGAGGCAGTACGGCCGCGGTTCCGCGGCCAATACCCCCTATTGGCCGCGGATCCGCGGCCCTATGGTGGGATTAGGGTCTCTGATTTCTTGTACTACCCTGGTTCTGTATGCCCTTTATTCTGGTGTATATATTTTCTCAGCTTTTCTTCACGATTTTTCCAGAATTTCTGTTGAGGGAAAGGTGATTTGATGTGGACTTTTTGTCATGATTTCCTCGAGCTCCGCGTAGATTTCTTGGATCTTGTGCTGCCATTGAGCCTTGTGCATGAAAACGACAATCGATTTGCCAATTTGTCTCCTAAACTGGTGTGTGGCAACAGACGGATAAAGAGCGGAGATCCGTGTTTTATCTGTGATTGGCAGGAACCCGGATTTTGTCATGCTTTTCCATGATATTCAATGTTCAGAGCCGAGAACCTGTATTCTGCAGTTATGTAGAAAACACTGATAAAAAGCACCTGCCTATAAACATACGAGCGTAAGAATGGGCGGTATAGAATGCAATATTCTGGTATGAACAGACCCCAAGAAGCAAAAATGACCGACAATCCTCTGTATTGCCCGTACCACCGAGTAGTGAGCCATGCGATCAAGGATTGCTATATCTTCAAAGACTGGGTCGAGAAGCAGTACAAGGCTAGAGAAATCGAGCTGTCCAAAAGTGTGTTGGTGAACAATCAAGTTGCAACCACCAATTTTATACATACAGAAGTTGAAGCCTTTTGGGAGCAGACAGCCGACCCCGCTGCCCCGAGAAATGAAACGGAATCATTGCGGCCTCAATAGAGTACGCACATATCTAATAAGACGAAGAAGATGATAAAGCTACTTCGGAAAGAACCCAGGATGGAATGGGAAGGGCAGAAGAAGCCTACCAGTCCAGCTGCCAATGCGGCTCCATCAGGCTCAAAATCCAAGAAGCTCAAGAAGAAGAAAAGTGCAGCTCGGCGCGAAAAAGAGTCTGAAGGGAGATCGACCATTCAAAAATATATCAATTCCCTCGAAGAATATGAACAAAAGGAAAGAACATTGATTCAATTGAAGGAGTTTTTCCCTGTACAAGCGGCTGAAATTCTGGAGGAGTTAGAAGAAGACTCTAATGAACAGATCCCAGTAGTGACCTGCTACGCCATCCATCTTGGCAGTGACTTCGAGGATGAGCTCTGTTTTCCCGAAGAGAACGAGGAGCTCGCCACAAAGGACAATCAAATCCAGCTCAGAAGTGGCAGGGCTCTACCGCCAAATCAGGGCAACGCCCCAAAAGGGAAGGAAAAACATGTCGCTAATGAAGAAGATGGCAGAGAACCGACTGATGAAAACATAAGTCCTTCCTCGGTGGACTATAATGTCTTCGCACATCTCCAGAAGCTTCCGTCTCTCCTTAGCATCTACGACGCCTTGGTCCTATCTAAGGAGCTTAGAGATGTTCTCATTCACGCTCTACAAAACCCTGAGCGGTATCAGGTTCACTTTGCGGAAATTAATACGAAAGAAGCCCAGCACAGTCTGCATGCCGCCGCAGTCACATTTAAGGATGAAGACTTGCTACTGGGAACGACTGAGCATAATCGGCCGCTTTACGTGACCGGGTACAGCGACGGAGATCGAATTAATCGCATATTAATTGATCCGGGGTCCTCAGTGACCATCATGAACTTACGAACTCTGAAGAGTTTGTCAATGGACGTCCGACACCTGTCAAGAGAAAGGATTGTCATTCAAGGCTTCAACCAAAATTGCCAGCAAGTTCTGGGGTCTATAGCTCTGCCAATCAAATTCGGGGATCAGCAAACTGAAGCTAAGATATACGTGATCGACGCCGACACGTCTTATAAGATTCTCTTAGGGCGGTCGTGGCTCCACGATTACGGCATCATTCAGTCAACTCTCTATCAATGCTTGAAGTATACTAAAAATGGCGAAGAAAGACGCATTGACGGAGACATCCAGCCGTTCGGTGTGCATGAAGTCCGATATGAAGATTCTCGGTACGTTATGAACCACCAAAATGCTAAGCCACAACTGACTGAGGATAGACCGGCCCCAAGACTCAAAAGCAAATCTGCGCCGGCAGTCACTTTCAAAAGCAAAAATACCCAAGTGCGCCCGCATTTCGGCAGCGACACTGATGAGTCCGACACTGGAAGCCCGTCCTTCCGTAAAACTCGCCCTCATTTCGGCAGCGATACGGACGAATCTGTTACTGAAGGCCTATCTGGCAGCAAAGTCCGCCCTCATCTTGGCAGTGACACTGAAGAGTCAGAAGAGGTAGACCTTCCTTGCAACAGCTGTGCAGATTGGCCCCCCATGCAGCAAGCGAAACTACGAGAGACCTTCGAAGTCGCAGAAGGGTCCCTGGCCATCACAAGGGTGCCGGAACGGATGTGCAAAGAGCTCGACGCATTGTCAGTCTCTACCGTGGACCAGCTGAAAACTTTCTACATGCCCGGGAGGAAAAATGGACAGAAGGGCATCCTGTTTTACAGGTCAAACACCGTTGTGCACCCGAACGACCTTTCTGTCGCGTGCCTTCCCTATGAGAGAGGCATAAGAGCCGTCCTCAATCCCAGATACAATGCGCCCGAGATGCGGGAATACTTTAAAAAGTGCGGATGCCGGTTATATCAAACGGAGTCCGAAGCAAAGTTTTATGAAGGACTATGGTATCCGCCCCAGGTCCGAGCACTCATCGATGGACGAATTCCAGATAGACGGGGAATAGGCTACGTTCAACCTGATTCCAAAACGTGCTACATGATCCATGTTGGTGAGACTAGCGAAAGATCAAATGATGATGACGAAATAGCCGAGCCAGAAGAAGCTCCTCAAGATCTCGAAGATGGCGGACAAGCAACCTTTAATGAGCTAACTGAGATTGACTTAGGAACGCCCGATAATCCAAGGCCGACCTACATCAGCTCACTCTTGTCGGAGGAAATGAAAGAGCAGATAATTGCCCTGCTGCATGAGTTCGTTGACTGCTTTGCGTGGACATACAAAGAAATGCCTGGCCTTTCTCCTGAAGTGGCCGTGCATAAGCTGGCTATATCTCCTGATGTTAAGCCAGTCAAACAAGCTCCTCAAAGAATGAGAAGGGAACTAGAAGAAAAGGTCATCGAGGAAACCAAGAAGCTCATCGATGCCGGCTTCATCAGGGAAGAAAAATATGCGGACTGGATCGCATGCATAGTCCCAGTGAAGAAGAAAAACGGGCAGATCCGAGTTTGTGTCGATTTCAGGGACCTCAACAAGGCATGTCCTAAAGACGACTTCCCGCTACCGGTCATGGAAATGATGGTCGATGACACCTCAAATTACGAGTTGTTCACCTTTATGGATGGCTACTCGGGATATAATCAGATCAAGATGTCTCCTGAGGATGAGAAGCACACAGCATTCCGAACCCCGATCGGAATATACTGGTACAAGGTGATGCCGTTCGGACTGAAGAACGCAGGTGCTACATATCAAAGGGCAATGAATAATATCTTTGATGACCTAATCCATAAAGTCGTCGAATATTCTGTTGATGATCTGGTCGTCAAGACTAAAGCCAAGGCCGATCATATCCAAGATGTCAGGACCGTTCTCACCAGACTGAGGGAATACGATCTGATGATGAATCCTTTGAAGTGCGCTTTTAGCGTGTCATCGGGAAAATTCCTGGGCTTCATAGTCCGACATCGAGGGATCGAAGTTGACCCATCAAAGATAAAGGCCATCATGGAGATGCCCCCTCCGAAGGGTTACACAGCTAAGATCTCTTCAAGGCAAGCTTGCTTATATACGGAGGTTTATCTCAAATTTATCAGGGAGATGTAGGCCCTTCTCAAAGCTCATGAAGAAAGGAGCTCCGTTTATCTGGGATGACGAATGTCAAGCAGCGTTCGAAAGCATCAAACAATACTTGTTGCACCCTCCAGTGCTGGCCGCTCCCATTCCAAATAAACCGCTGATTCTCTACACTACCGCGCTAGACGAGTCATTCGGTGCGCTCCTTGCCCAGAATAACCAGGAGGGAAAAGAAAATGCCCTCTACTACCTCAGTCGAACTCTAGTCGGGGCGGAACACAACTACTCCCCAATAGAAAAGCAATGCCTGGCTTTAATATTTGCTGTGAAGAAGCTGAGGCACTATTTGCTCGCTCATCGGGTTATGCTGATCTCCAAGGTCGACCCGCTCAAACACTTGATGACAAAGCAAGCCTAGCCGGCAAAATGGCATGATGGGCTGTCATGCTACTTGAGTTTGACATAGTTTATACCCCTCAGAACGCAGTAAAAGGGCAAGCTCTTGCAGACTTTCTCGCTGCTCATCCCATACCAGAAGGGTCGCCGCTAAATTGTGAGTTACCCAACGAACAAGTGCTGCACCTCGAGGAAGATGAGCCATGTTGGGAGCTCTACTTCGATGGGGCCTCATCAATAAAGAGCTCCGGCAGATCAAGCGTCCCGGAGGTAAAAGCGGGGATAGGATTGGTGTTCATCACGCCATCAATGGGAACCCTACGGCATTCTTTTGCTCTCACCGAGCCTCGGACAAACAATGAAGCTGAGTATGAAGCTCTGATAGCTGGTTTGGAACTCGCCATAGAAATGGAAATCCTTCGGCTACGGGTTTACGGTGACTCCCAGCTTGTCGTCAACCAAGTAAGTGGCGACTATAAGATATACAAACTCGAGTTAGCTCGGTACAGAAGCCGGGTGGTGGAACTCATGAAACGGTTCACTCACATTGAACTAATGAGAGTCCCTAGAGCGTTGAACGGAAAGGCTGACGTACTTGCTCGCTTAGCCAAGGAGCTGGCTGATCCTGACATGGACGAAATTCTGATCACAGTCAGGAGCCGACAAATTCTACCCCCAGTCTCTCAACGAGAAGATGAAAGCGCGGAACAGAAGAGCATTCCTGCCGAAGAAGCTTCGATCATCCAAGACGAGCCCGATTGGAGAGAACCCTTTGTAGAGTACTTCCGATACGACAAGCTGCCCGAAGAAAAATATGCGAGGATTCAGCTGAAGAAAAGAACTCTCCGATACGTGTTTGTAAATGACACGTTATACCGTAGGTCATATGACCAACTCTGGCTCAGGTTTCTGTCATTGGCCGAAGCCCAAAAGGTCATGAAAGATGTTCACTCGGGCGTTTGCGGTGCTCACCAATCTGGCCCCAAGATGCGACTTCAAATCAAACGGCTTGGGTATTACTGGCCCACCATGATACGGGATTGCGGAGAACATGCAAAGAAATGTCAGATCTGCCAAATCCATGGTGATTTCATTCACAAGCATCCCAATCTGTTGCATCCTACGGTGGCGTCGTGGCCCTTCGAAGTCTGAGGCACCGACATTGTTGGCCCAATTGATCCTCCGTCATCTAAAGGCTACCGGTTCATACTGGCCGCGACAGACTACTTCTCTAGATGGGCTGAAGCTGTCCTGCTAAAAGTAGTCAAGACAAAAGATATTCTGACATTCTTCCAGCATAATATTTTATACCGCTTCGGTACACCAAGAAGAATCATTTCTGACAACGGGGCTTCTTTCAAGAGCTTCAATGTCTCAAGGTTCGCTACTCAGCACAAGATATACTGGAGATATTCGTCCATCTATAATCCAAGAGCCAATGGGCTAGCCGAAGCCTTCAATAAGACTCAATGCAAGCTCCTGAGGAAAAATGCTTCAGCCAACAAGAGAGACTGGAATCTCAAGCTTCACGAGGCATTGTGGGCATATCGTACGACGCACCGTACTCCAACTCAGTCCACTTCATACTCATTGCTCTTCGGAGTGGAGGCGGTCCTCCCCCTCGAAGTCGAAGTTCCAAGCTTAAGGATAGTCGTTCAGCATGAGTTGACGGAGGAGGAAAACGTGCTCCTTTGACTTGAAGAACTCGATGCCCTCAAAGAAAAGAGGCTCGCGGTGCAGCAAAGTCTGGAGCTATACCGAGCCCAAATGTCACGGGCCTATGACAAGATAACCCGTCTCCGCGCTTTCAAGAAAGGTGAATTGGTGTTGGTCCTCAAAAGACCGATCATCCCCAATCGACATGCCAAGGGAAAATTCGAGCCAAACTGGGAAGGACCATACGTCATCAAGAAAGTGTTCGACGGAGGATCCAACCAACAAATAAGTGCCGAGGGAGAAAGGCACATGCCACCCATCAATGGACGATATCTCAAGAAATACTACACATGAATGCTCCAAGTCGCAGGCGAATTGAGCACATCAGCCCTACGGTCTGGATCAGACATCCTGCAAAACCGTATACAATCCACGGGCGTAAATGACCCCTATTTCTCCCAAATCCTGCCGGTGAGACTACTTTTAAAGTCCCACCAGCGGCAAAAAAAAGAAGAAAAAAAAGAAAAAGAAAAAAAAAATAAACGGTATGTCCTCAAGCAAAACGGGCACGGATGAAAACCCGAAAGGGCTCCGTGAGTAAAAACAGCAGGACTACCGGCGAGTCTGTGAAAACATGAATGGGCGCAAACTCGTGAAAAGAGAAGAAATACACTCGCAAAGTCCTCTCGACCTTGTGAGCAGAAAACCCCTGCGTGAGATCCTTACGACTCACAAAGGAGCAACACACTTAGGAATCCTCACGATTCCTAAGGAGAAAATACACCTGCGGGATCCTTACGACTCGTAGGGAGAAAATGCTTTTATGGGACCCTCACGGCCCATAAAATTGAAAAGCCTTAGGTGATAGGGACCCAAACCTGTCTCCTAAGCCATCGTTCCCCAACGGGCAAGGGCAAATGATGAGTCGCTCCCGGTATTTCGCTTCAGTGTTAGTGGTGCTGATGCCGACCAAAAACCCAAATCCCAAGTCCTCCAAAAGCAAATGATGAGTTGCTCCTGGCATTATTCCAGTGCAGCAATACTGATGCCAAACAAGATCCAAATTCCAAGTCCCCAAACGGCGAATGATGAGTCGCTCCTGGTACCATATTCCAGTGCAGCGTGCAGACGCCAACCAAAATCCAATTTCTCAAAATTCTCCCGGCCCTACGGTTAGTCCCCAAATTGACTACCGTATTGTCACGACCCGCAAGGTACGGAACGTGACATGCACTTAAGTTTACGAAACGTCTCAAGACGTCCGTAAAATAAGTAAGCCAAAGCCTAGAAAACCAAAACCAAATAAGCAAAAGAGTGAAGAAAACCCAATCAGTTGAAAGCGAGTTTTATCAAATAAGTCATGTAAAACCCTTTTTAAAACAATACAAATTTTTCCGAAAATTTCGGCAGAGTCTCCTTTGTAAATACTGGCCCCCAAAATGGATACAACAAGAATATATATGAATCCAACAAATAAGGCATCCCCAAGCGGGAGCTAGCTCTTCGCCACAAGGCGGTCACAAATCCCACGAAATATAAAGCAACAACATGCGAAATAATCATAATGAAGCATAAGAAAAACAGCATGTCGACTCGAGTGAGCTCGACCCCAAAATACAGCATAAAAGTCCACAAACCTCACAGTCTCATCTCTAGGTCAATATACAATAATACTGGTAGATAAAGTAGATGGAGTACACTAGATACAAAGAATATACAAGGTGGTACAAAATAAAGATATAACCAACCTAAGAGCAAAACCTCGAGTCCAGGCAAAGGAGGCAAAAGAAGCAAGTGCGCCCGCCGCTACTGTACTGACGGAGCGGACCTGAAAAAGGCTGTGGCACAACGGGGGTGAGTTGCCAACTCGTGAGTAATAAATAACATATACACAGGCTATCGAATGCATGCACACAAGCATCCTAGCATCTAAAATACATGTAAGGCAGGACATAATAGCAGGTATGTATGCAACATGAATATACTAGCAGGTATGAATGCAATGCAAATCAACTCATGATCTGAATGTGTAAGTATAAGAATCATGTTTTTCCTTTAGGAATCTCTTTTGAAATACCAGCAAAATACCACTAGAATCAACAAGAACCTGTGTCCAGCAACGACACCTCAAAACTATCACAAATCTCATATATCCATGTCATAGTATCTCTGGCCTCAGCCATCCGGCTGACCCAGCTCAATATCAAAATCTGATCATCTCGCGGCCACGGTCGGTATCCTCTGGATATCCGCCGTGCCAAAAAGTCACCGGTAGGTAATCCGTCCCCTGCCAGGCTCAACGTCAACACCACATTCATCTTGCCCCGGGGTACCATACCGGGCCCACCATGTACCCGTGACGGTTCCTCCACTCCTCGACACGGATCTCGAAAACCACAGCAAACTCATGGTGGACGACACTTTACATCACTAGAAAACCGCAATTACATATTTTAAAAACATAATAAGTTTAGAAATTTTTGCGGCTTTCCCCCGAAATCCAAAAATATCATAAAATCTCAAGAAATCCTCATAAGTGCATATATCAATGGTGATGAATGCATATGGTATCAATAATTAAGCTACGATGCATGATAATAGACAAGGCATGAACAATAATATGATGAGGTACATGCACATGAATAGCAATCCTACGATTTCATTTTAAGGAATTAAAGGCAATAGCACAGGTTTAAGTATCAATTAGTAAAAAGTTTCAAATTATAGGTTATCTAGTGTGGTGGCATGGCAATTACCAGGGCGTGTGTGTAAGCATGAATAGTGCTCGTGCTGCATATAAAAACACTGGCAATGGTGCAGGTGTCCTATAAAATGTGTTCGCATATGTATCTCAATATAGGGCATGAATGCAGCAAATAATCATATAAGTATTACACCCCTAATTACTAACATCACTAAGAATCTTTTAAGTTACTAAAACTATCGGGCGACTTGCGCCATCCAACGATAGTCCCTCGTAGATGTTACATCTACTCACCGGAATCCCTAGCTAGTCACGTCCAATCACCGCCTTCCCCTTTCGTGCCGCGTCTGACGTCTCCGCGACCGAACCTGGAATTTACATCAATACCAAACATAAGGTTACATATCAAGAACGACGCAAAACCCAAACGAAAATACTAACGTTCACAAGCTAGGTACAACGTGCACAAAGTCCGCGGAACACACGCGAAAATCGCAAAAATCTACAAAAATGTCGATTTGGTCGCCCGGCAAAACTAAAACCCGATTACTCAAAAATCCGCACTCACGCATCCTAAACGTCATAGGATATGCCAACAATATAATCTAGATACCGCAATTAATTCGCCACAATAATATAATAAAAACCTAGTAAGCTAGAAGTTTGCAAATTTGGTGCAAACATCGACAATTTGCGACAAAGTGCACATATTATCACACAAATATCCAAATTAAACCATTAGAAAGCCACTACAATTAAATTAACCCCTTTACCATGCATCAAAACCCACATTCCATACACAAACCTTTTCTTGATTTTGGTAATTAGCAAAGCAAAGAAAATTTCACACAAGTTAACTTAGATTAGCAATACATCAAGCCACTTAAGCAAAGTAACCATATAGGTTGGTTAAGTAAACCACTCGATTAATTAAATAGATTTAATTAGCTAAAACATGGTTTCAAGAAACCCTAGTTAACTCAACCATTAACTTTAAACAAAACTAGAATGAAAATAGCACTAATTTAACACTAAAACAATTTAATTAAAGGATTTTAACCATAAGAAATTAAAAGAGTAGAAATTATACCTCAAACATATGGATCTAGCAAGAAGAAATTTTCCTCAATGATGGCCGCCTAGCACCATGATTCCAAGCAAGAGAGGTGAAGGAAAAAGGGATGAAGAATAGAGATTAATTTGTGAGGTTTAAATTTGGAATTTTTGAAGCAACTTAATGAATTTTTTGAAGAAAATGAAAAGAACCAAGAGATGAATGGGGGCTGCTGGAATTCGGCCAGAAATGAGGGAGAGGGGATGGTGTGGGGTGTGGGAAAGAAGTCTTGGTCAACTCCTACCAACTACAAAAGACTATACCCAAAAACAAAGTCAAACCTTTCTCAAAACAACCATCTTTTCCACACAATAAAACAAGCCAAGGAGCATGGAATTTTTCTGGACATGATGGTGGTGGGGCTGGCCTAGGGCTGAGGGAAGAGAGAGAGGGGTTTTACAAAAGAAATTTTATGCAATAAGACCCCCTACAAGTCAAAAATTGCAAGTTTAAGCTTAAATTCAATAAATTTCGTTTCCTATAATAAAAATTAGTTAAAAATCAAAATAAAATACTAAAAATTTATGTTACAACTAGATTTTAATTAACATAATTTTAAAGATTAAAATTAGCCCAGAAAAATTTGTATTTATCGCTAATTTAATGTATTTTCTTACCGGCTTAAAATAATATTAAAAAATTGAAAAATTAGGGAAAATTTTTAAACGACCAGAATTTCATAATTAACTCATTTGCTACTAAAAACTAGCAATTACCTATCAAAATTAGGTATAATTAGCCCTAAACTGCAAAATAACAAAAAGGACGGTTTTCGAAAAAATACCGAATTTTCACCGATTTTCAGGAAAACACCAAAACGACTTTTCAAGGCGCTACAATCTCCCCCCCTTAAAGAAATTCGGTCCCCGAATTTAAAATTATAACTACGCGTACCTTCAAAGAGATGGGGATATTTCTTCCTCATCTCGCCCTCGGTCTCCCAGGTAACCTCCTCGCTGCTCGGGCTACACCAATGGACCTTGACGGTTGGTATAATCTTCGATCTTAACTTCTTCACCTGCCGATCCAGGATGGCCACCGGCTGCTCTGCAAAAGAAAGGTCGCACTCTAGCTGGACTGTCGGGTGCTGAATCGCATGCGAAGGGTCATGAAGGTAATTGCGGAGCATCGAAACATGGAAGACGGGGTGAACTTCGGGAAAGCTGGGAGGAAGAGCCAAACGATATGCAACAGCGCCGACACGCTCGAGGAGCTCGAAGGGACCTACGAATCTAGGGCTAAGCTTCCCCTTTCTCCCAAAACGCATCACGCCCTTCATCGGAGAGACCCTCAGAAAAACATGATCGCCGACTGCGAACTCTAACCTGCGACGGCGCCTGTCTGCATACGATTTCTGTCTGCTCTGAGCTGCCCTCGTCCGGTCTCGGATCAACTGTATCTTTGCTTTCGTCTCCTCCACAAGCTGCGGCCCCAAAATGCTGCTCTCGCTGAGCTCTGTCCAACAGACGGGCGATCTGCATCTCCTCCCATACAATGCCTCGAAAGGTGCCATCTGAATAGTATCCTGTAAGCTGTTGTTGTAGGAGAACTCCACTAGAGGTAAATGACGATCCCAGCTACCGCCGAAGTCTAAAACGCACGCTCTGAGCATGTCCTCGAGAGTCTGAATGGTCCGCTCTGACTGTCCGTCGGTCTGCGGATGAAACGCTATGCTGAAGCTCAAACGAGTGCCCAAAGCCTCCTAAAGTCTCTGCCATAGTCGGCTGGTAAACTGAGTGCCTCGATCTGACACGATACAAGTCGGTACGCCATGTAGTCGCACGATCTCGTCAATGTAGAGCTGAGCATACTGAGCGAAGCTGAAAGTCGTCTTCACTGGCAGGAAGTGAGCCGCTTTCGTCAATCGATCTACGATCACCCAGATGGAGTCGTACCCTCGACTGGTCCTGGGTAGACCCACAACGAAGTCCATTGAAATCTTCTCCCATTTCCACTCTGGAATGGGTAACGGCTGTAGCTCTCCTGCGGGCCTCTGGTCCTCGGCCTTGACTTGCTGACAAGTCAGGCATCTCGAAATGAACTCCGCAATGTCCCTCTTCATCCCGTCCCACCAGTAGGTCTCTTTCATATCATGGTACATCTTGGTGGAACCGGGGTGGACACTATACACTGATCGGTGTGCCTCCTCAAGAATGTCGCGCCGTAATCCATCAGCATCTGGTACGCACAGTCTAGATCCATAACGTAAAATTCCCTGATCGTCAATCACGAACTCGGAAAATCTGCCCTGTCCAATCTGTGCCATGATCTCTGAGCAACGGTCGTCACTGCGCTGTGCCTCATATATACGGTCAAGCAACTGTGGGCATGCACGAACATGCGTGAGCTGTCCCCCTGTCTAAGTGAACTCGAACTCAACTCGGCTGTCGCATAACATCTGCCAATCTGCTGACGACTGCCTCTGCACTGCGCGCAAAAAGGATAGACTACCCCCGGGCCTCCTACTCAACGAATCTTCCACCACATTCCCCTTGCCTGGGTGATATAGGATCTCGCAGTCGTAGTCTTTCACCAACTCCATCCAACGACGCTGTCTGAGGTTCAGGTCTCGCTGCTGAAATATGTACTTTAAGCTCTTGTGATCAGTGAATATCTGACACGACTCGCCGTATAGGTAATGTCACCAAATCTTCAGTGCAAAGACCACTGCAGCCATCTCCAAATCGTGAGTGGGGTTATTCTGTTCATGCTTCTTCAGCTGCCGAGAAGCATATGCGATCACCCGGCCATGCTGCATCAACACGCATCCTAATCCCACTCGCGAAGCATCACAGTAGACCACAAATCCGCCTGATCCCGAAGGCAAAGATAATACCGGCGCCGTGGTCAAACGAGTCCGTAGCTGCTGAAAACTGCACTCGCACTCCTCTGTCCATACGAAAGGAACTCCCTTCCGGGTCAAACCGGTCAACGGTGCAGCTATACGGGAGAAGTCCTGAACAAAACGCCTGTAGTAGCCCACCAGGCCTAGAAAACAACGGATCTCAGTAACCGATGTAGGTCGGGGCCACTGCTGAACAGCCTCAATCTTCTTCGGGTCCACACATATGCCGTCTCTCGTAACCACGTGACCCAAGAATCCGACGCTGTCCAGCCAGAATGCACACTTGGAGAACTTTGCGAACAGCTGGTGCTCCCTCAGAGTCTGTAACGTAATCTGCAAGTGCTGCTCGTGCTCCTCTCTGCTCCGGGAGTACACCAAGATATCGTCGATAAACACGATGATGAACAAGTCAAGATACAGCCTGAATGTATGGTTCATCAAATCCATGAATGCTGCCGGGGCGTTGGTGAGTCCGAACGACATCACCAAAAACTCGTAGTGGCCATAGCGTGTACGGAAGGCTGTCTTCGGTATATCCTCCTGTCAAACTCGCAGCTGATGGTATCCTGATCGTAAGTCGATCCTCGAAAAATACCCCGCACCCTGAAGCTGGTCGAACAAATCATCAATGCGTGGCAACGGATATCTGTTCCGAACGGTAACTTTGTTCAGCTGGCGGTAGTCGATACATAAGCGCAAACTTCCATCCTTCTTCTTGACAAACAGGACCGGAGCACCCCATGGAGAAACACTAGGTCGAATAAACCCCTTATCTAACAAATCCTGCAACTGATCCTTCAGCTCTCGAAGCTCTGCCGGGGCCATCCGATAAGGCGGTATAGAAATAGGCCCCGAGCCGGGAATCAAATCAATGCAGAACTCAACTTTGCGCTCAGGTGGTAGCCCAGGTAGCTCATCAGGGAAAACATCAGTGAACTCACAAACAACCGGGACCCGGTCCAACGGAACCTCTGCAGCTCGAGTATCACAAACATACGCTAAGAATCCCTGACATCCCTTCCGCAAGAGCTGACCAGCGCGAAGAGAAGAAATCAAGCTGGGAAGGGTGACGCTGCGGTCTCCCTGAATAACAAGGACCGGCTCCCCCAGAAAGCTAAATCTGACTGCCTTCTCACGGCAGTCCACCGAAGCATAACAGGTGGCTAGCCAATCCATGCCCAGAAGCACATCAAAGTCCAACATATCGAGGAGAATCAAATCAACTGATGAATCCCTCTCCCCGATACGAATGGAACACAAACGAAATACAAAACGAGCGACAAACGACTCGCCTACTGGAGTAACAACAACAAGCGGATGATCTAACGACGAAGACTCACGGCCCAACATCGGTGCAAAGTGTGTAGAGACGTACGAATGTGTGGAACCTGGGTCAAATAATTCCCGTGCGTCAAAAGAACAAACTGGCAACGTACCTGTCACAACGGCATTGGATGCCTGCGCATCCTGCGGTGTCAAAGCAAATACTCAGGCCTGTCCTCCACCGATAGCGGGCTGACCTCGACCTCGGCCTCTGCCTCCTCGTCCTCTCTGAACAGGACCGCCGTGTCCACGTCCTCTGGGTGCACCTAACTGGCGTGGAGCATCGCCGGTGGTAGGAAGTAGGGCTCTCTGAGGAGGGGGTGGTGATGGTGGTAGGGTCACATGCGGAACTGTCGCTGCTCCCTGTCGTCTCACCGGACAGTCTCTGACAAGATGGTGCGGACTCCCGCACCCAAAACACCCTGGCAACGGCTGCTGCCCCTGGGGATAAGAACCATATAACTGTCCCCGCCCAAATCCTCTGCCAGGCCTATCTCTCGGAAAGAATCTAGCGCGCTGCCTCTGAGACGGTACATCGGTGTGAATCCTCTTCGGCCCAGAAACGGCCGAAGTCTGTGATATGCGTGCCTCCATCCGCAATGCCGTATCCATAGCAGCTGAATAAGTGTCGTAGTGCTGGGCGCCAATGGCAAGATATAGCTGGGCATCAAGTTCCTGTACGAACCTCTTCACCATCTTCTCCTCGGTATCCACCAAATACTGAGCATATCGGGATAACTGTGTGAACTGGATGTCATACTCAGACACCGTCATCCCAGGTGTCTTGACTAAGGCCTCGAAGCTACGAGCTCTGGCGTCACGAACGCTCTCTGGAAGGAAACGAGCTAGAAAGACCGTTGTAAACTCGACCCAAGTCATAGGCGGTAGACCTGCAGCTCGACCTCTCAAGACTGACTCCCACCATGTCTGCGCGAGACCCTCTAGTCGGAAACTTGCAAGCTCTACCCATCGATCATCCGAACATCTCAGCGAACGACAGATCCTGGCTAAACTGTCAAGGAACGTCTGGGGGTCCTCCGCTGCCTCGGTGCCGGTGAATACTGGAGGTCTCAGCCTCATGAAATCCTGTAGTGAAACCGGAATGTCCACGGTGGTAGTAGTAGGAGCATGTATCATGGTCGTCTGTGATGTAGTAGGTACGTCATCCGGCCTCGGTGTACGACTGGCTGCAACTAGGGATCCTACCATCTGACGTAGCTCCTGCATGCCCCCCATCATCTGTCGTAACTCCTCCATACCAGTCTCGAGCCTATCCATACGGCCCGGGTAAGGTGGATCGGTCTGTCCCTGCGGCGTAGGCATACCACCCTGCTCAGTCCTAGTCTCGGACGAGCCAGCTCGAATCTCGTCTCGGGCGGCAGCCCTCTGTGCCCTCGTAGCCTTCGGCGGCATAGTGGCTGTTACAGGAAAATGGATAGTAAGAACAGTGCAATAGGATCATAGGATACACGGAATTGAAGAAGGAATTTTCAAGCAAGTATATCCTAAAGTCACTTAGGCGGAGTACCGTATCGCAAGTCTGCCGCGGACATACACACGCTACGTTACCCTACTTAAGTCACTTACTCCATCTACCAAGGGTCATCCTACACTCAAAAGGTAAAAGCTATCGCTCTGAAACCAACTTTGTCACGACCCGCAAGGTACGGAACGTGACTGGCACTTAAGTTTACGAAACGTCTCAAGACGTCCGTAAAATAAGTAAGCCAAAGCCCAGAAAACCAAAACCAAATAAGCAAAAGAGTGAAGAAAACCCAATCAGTTGAAAGCGAGTTTTATCAAATAAGTCATGTAAAACCCTTTTTAAAACAATACAAATTTTTCCGAAAATTTCGGCAGAGTCTCCTTTGTAAATACTGGCCCCCAAAATGGGTACAACAAGAATATAAATGAATCCAACAAATAAGGCATCCCCAAGCGGGAGCTAGCTCTTCGCCACAAGGCGGTCACAAATCCCACGCAATATAAAGCAACAACATGCGAAATAATCATAATGAAGCATAAGAAAAACAGCATGTCGACTCGAGTGAGCTCGACCCCAAAATACAGCATAAAAGTCCACAAACCTCACAGTCTCATCTCTAGGTCAATATACAATAATACTGGTAGATACAGTAGATGGAGTACACTAGATACAAAGAATATACAAGGTGGTACAAAATAATGATATAACCCACCTAAGAGCAAAACCTCGAGTCCAGCCAAAGGAGGCAAAAGAAGCAAGTGCGCCCGCCGCTACTGTACTGACGGAGCGGACCTGAAAAAGGCTGTGGCACAACGGGGGTGAGTTGCCAACTCGTGAGTAATAAATAACATCTACACAGGCTATCGAATGCATGCACACAAGCATCCTAGCATCTAAAATACTGGTAAGGCAGGACATAATAGCAGGTATGTATGCAACATGAATATACTAGCAGGTATGAATGCAATACGAATCAACTCATGATCTGAATGTGTAAGTATAAGAATCATGTTTTTCCGTTAGGAATCTCTTTTGAAATACCAGCAAAATACCACTAGAATCAACAAGAACCTGTGTCCAGTAACGACACCTCAAAACTATCACAAATCTCATATATCCATGTCATAGTATCTTTAGCCTCAGCCATCCGGCTGACCCAGCTTAATATCAAAATCTGATCATCTCGCGGCCACGGTCGGTATCCTCTGGATATCCGCCGTGCCAAACAGTCACCGGTTGGTAATCTGTCCCCTGCCAGGCTCAACGTCAACACCACATTCAACTTGCCCCGGGGTACCATACCGGGCCCACCATGTACCCGTGACGGTTCCTCCACTCCTCGACATGGATCTCGAAAACCACAACAAACTCATGGTGGACGACGCTTTACATCACTAGAAAACCGCAATTACATATTTTAAAAACATAATAAGTTTAGAAATTTTTGCGGCTTTCCACCGAAATCCAGAAATATCATAAAATCTCAAGAAATCCTCATAAGTGCATATATCAATGGTGATGAATGCATATGGTATCAATAATTAAGCTACGATGCATGATAATAGACTAGGCATGAACAATAATATGATGAGGTACATGCACATGAATAACAATCCTACGATTTCATTTTAAGGAATTAAAGGCAATAGCACAGGTTTAAGTATCAATTAGTAAAAGGTTTCAAATTATAGGTTATCTAGTGTGGTGGCAAGGCAATTACCAGGGCGTGTGTGTAAGCATGAATAGTGCTCGTGCTGCATATAAAAACCCTGGCAATGGTGCAGGTGTCCTATAAAATGGGTTCGCATATGTATGTCAATATAGGGCATGAATGCAGCAAATAATCATATAAGTATTACGCCCCTAATTACTAACATCACTAAGAATCTTTTAAGTTACTAAAACTATCGGGCGACTTGCGCCATCCAACGATAGTCCCCCGTAGATGTTACATCTACTCACCGGAATCCCTAGCTAGTCACGTCCAATCACCGCCTTCCCCTTTCGTGCCGCGTCTGACGTCTCCGCGACCGAACCTGGAATTTACATCAATACCAAACATAAGGTTACATATCAAGAATGACGCAAAACCCAAACGTAAATACTAACGTTCACAAGCTAGGTACAACGTGCGCAAAGTCCACGGAACACACGCGAAAATCGCAAAAATCTACAAAAATGTCGATTTGGTCGCCCGGCAAAACTAAAACCCGATTACTCAAAAATCCGCACTCACGCATCCTAAACGTCATAGGATATGCCAACAATATAATCTAGATACCGCAATTAATTCGCCACAATAATATAATAAAAACCTAGTAAGCTAGAAGTTTGCAAATTTGGTGCAAACATCGACAATTTGCGACAAAGTGCACATATTATCACACAAATATCCAAATTAAACCATTAGAAAGCCACTACAATTAAATTAACCCCTTTACCATGCATCAAAACCCGCATTCCATACACAAACCTTTTCTTGATTTTGGTAATTAGCAAAGCAAAGAAAATTTCACACAAGTTAACTTAGATTAGCAATACATCAAGCCACTTAAGCAAAGTAACCATATAGGTTGGTTAAGTAAACCACTAGATTAATTAACTAGATTTAATTAACTAAAACATGGTTTCAAGAAACCCTAGTTAACTCAACCATTAACTTTAAACAAAACTAGAATGAAAATAGCACTAATTTAACACTAAAACAATTTAATTAAAGGATTTTAACCATAAGAAATTAAAAGAGTAGAAATTATACCTCAAACCTATGGATCTAGCAAGAAGAAATTTGCCTCAATGATGGCCGCCTAGCACCATGATTCCAAGCAAGTGAGGTGAAGGAAAAAGGGATGAAGAATGGAGTTTAATTTGTGAGGTTTAAATTTAGAATTTTTGAAGCAACTTAATGAATTTTTTGAAGAAAATGAAAAGAACCAAGAGATGAAGGGGGGCTGCTGGAATTCGGCCAGAAATGAGGGAGAGGGGATGGTGTGGGGTGTGGGAAAGAAGTCTTGGTCAACTCCTACCAACCACAAAAGACTATACCCAAAAACAAAGTCAAACCTTTCTCAAAACAACCATCATTTCCACACAATAAAACAAGCCAAGGAGCATGGAATTTTTCTGGACCTGATGGTGGTGGGGCTGGCCTAGGGCTGAGGGAAGAGAGAGAGGGGTTTTACAAAAGAAATTTTATGCAAAAAGACCCCCTACAAGTCAAAAATTGCAAGTTTAAGCTTAAATTCAATAAATTTCGTTTCCTATAATAAAAATTAGTTAAAAATAAAAATAAAATACTAAAAATTTATGTTACAACTAGACTTTAATTAACATAATTTTAAATATTAAAATTAGCCCAGAAAAAATTGTATTTATCGCTAATTTAATGTATTTTCTTACCGGCTTAAAATAATATTAAAAAATTGAAAAATTAGGGAAAATTTTTAAACGACCAGAATTTCATAATTAACTCATTTGCTACTAAAAACTATCAATTACCTATCCAAATTAGGTATAATTAGCCCTAAACTGCAAAATAACAAAAAGGACGGTTTTCGGAAAAATACCGAATTTTCACCGATTTTCAGGAAAACACCAAAACGACTTTTCAAGGCGCTACACGTATACAATCCACGGGCTCAAATAATTCACATCACCTTCATGCCCCACCGTAATCACCAATTACGCGGCTGGTCTCCGCCTTTAGAATTATGCTCCATTGAGAAAACCCACTAATGTGTCCTCACGATACATGAGGAGAACAAACCTTTGTGGGATCCTTACGACTCACAAAGGAAAAACACACTTAGGAGTCCTCACGACTCCTAAGGAGAAAATACACCTGCGGGATCCTTACGACTCGTAGGGAGAAAATGCTTTTATGGGACCCTCACGGCCCATAAAATTGAAAAGTCTTAGGTGACAGGGATATAAACTTGTCTCCTAAGCCATCGCTCCCCAACCCCAAAATGGCGAATGATGAGTCGCTCCTGGTACCATATTCTAGTATAGCGATGCAGACGCCAACCAAATTCTAAATCCCATACCCCAACAGCGAATGATGAGTCGCTCCTAGTACCACATTCCAGTGCAGCGATGCAGACGCCAACAAAGCCCTGAAATTTTTCCGGCCCTACGGTCTGGATCATACATCCTGCAAAACCGTATACAATCCACGGGCGTAAACAATCCCGATCTCTCCAAAAAAAAAGAGAAAAAGAAGAAGGAAAAAATAAAAATAACGGTATGTCCACAAGCAAAATGGGCACGGATGAAAACCCGAAAGGGCTCCGTGACTAAAAACAGCGGGACAGCCGGCGAGTTTGTGAAAACCCGAAAGGGCGCAAACTCATAAAAAAGAAAAGAAATGAAATGCACTCGTAAAGTCCTCTCGACTTTGTGAGGAGAAAATTCCTGCGTGAGATCCTTACGACTCACAAAGGAGCAACACACTTAGGAGTCCCCATGACTCCTAAGGAGAAAATACACCTACGAGATCCTTTCGACACTCTTAGTGTTTATGCCCTAGAAGGCCATTACTGTATCATACTAGTTTGTATATTACTTAATGGATGCTTGGGATATTCACATGTATATAACAGTCTTGCTAAACATGGTAGTATGCTACTTGGTTTTTCTATCTTAATATATGAGTGTACGTATTGATAGAGCTCTTAGGATCTTGCTTGACTACCAGCGTTGTGATGGCAGTCACACTAGTGGGGGCTGGGTAGTCTACAAGCACATCCTTATTCAGGTCCCTAGTCGTTGGATTATCGAGACAGAGCATCGATACTCCGGAGTAGACTAGTGTGTACGCTTCTCATCCCAGTTGGGGAGATGGTCTGTCCCACAGCCGTCAGTACGTCGTACTGGAGATAGTATACAGGTGCTCGTTAGGTTACGGGTACACCGGACAGGACTCACATGGAACTGCTGGTTGGTTTTATACCAGTCGTCAGTGAACAGTTCCCAGGTGACATGAGTACAGCGTAGTCCGCAGACTTGACACTGCTACTTCGCCTCGAGTGTGTCCCACTGTTCTTAGATTGCTACCCTACCACGGCTCAAAGGAGTCGTGCAAACAGGTAGCAGTTGGGTGCAGTCCCGAGCACTTAGAGGCAGTGGCGGTTAGACAGGATTCGTCCCTCCCGGTATTGGGAGTTGATATCGCGCTGAGTCAGAGAGCCATTACGCAAAGTCCCTGGCCAGGGCAAGCGAGATTTGCTGGTAGGTTCCAGTAGTTTCTCAGGGTGTAATGGGCTTCCCTCCGACACGACTTATACCGCTATTAGGGGAATGACGCTTGCCGCCCCCTAGGCCGGATATGCGATAGTCTTGGACGAACGGACCGGACTGTATGGAGATTGTCACATCAGACTCAGTAGGAGTTCGGATGGGTTTCCTCATCGGCCTTCTTATCGACAACTACCTGGGGACCGTTACGTACAGCTAGTGCCGCTTGCGGTCTGTGGTTAAACCCACTGCCAGCGTCGTAGTCGAGTCTCTAGAGTCCCACACAGAGAGTTTCCTATTCCAGGCGAAACGATATAGAGGTCGTATGGTTTTACGACAAGGGTTCGGACGCATACGTGCGTTTACGCGCGTACGACTTTCGGACAGTTTTTACCAGTCGGCTTTGGTTTAAGCCAGTTACTGGTATCCGGTTATTGGATTTTTACAGTCTAAAGTTTTTCCGTATTTTTGCGGATTGGAGGGGCATTCTCGAAATTGTGCGAGAAGCTTCTAGAAGTGGTGACTAAGGAGGTTTAGGTGTCATTTGCATTAAATGAGTTTAGTGAGTCATGAGGGTGATTCATGCATATCATTAATGCATGATAAATGCTTAATGAGTCATGACAATGAATCACCATTAGATATTTGTGAAGCATGCTTATTCATTATGTATTATTCTTTTCTTCATAAATAAGAATGCTTCATATTTATTATGATAACTTACTATTCTCATATGATAATTATTCTCACCTTCTCTCTCCTCAAGCTCTCTCTCTTCAAAAGACTAATCCTCCCCTCTCATGAGTTGAGTACAAGGGTTAGTAAGACTATACAATCCATAACCATCACTCTATCTCAATCTACCTTCTTTATTAGCAATCCAAGAAGGTTAGTTGCCTCAAGTTTAGAGGCTAAGCTTGGAGTTTTGCTCTCGGGTGGATCGTCTACTACTTCGAGAAGGCCGAGGAGAACAAGGAGTTCGTAAAGACGAAGGAGTTGGTTCATTAGGTATAATCCCTAAACACAGTAGTTTAGAAACACTTTTTGTTTGGTTGTTTATAGTTTAGCTTCGATTCAAGCGGTTAGTCGATGTTCGTTCACTAAACAAGTTCGTTTTTGAAAATTCCGCCTCCCCACAAGTATTGGGGTGTAGTACATCGACTTACAGTGGTATCAGAGCCTCGCTAAACAATAAATAACTTAATTGCAAATTTGTACGAATTTCGAACGGAAAAACGAAGCCGGAAAACCCTAAAACTGTCAAGTTTCTGTCGAAATTTAAATGAAACCCAAAAATTTTTTAGGTATGTTCAGAGAGCTTGAAAAGACACCAGAAGAACACCCAAGAAATTTGAGCTCCTGAATCGGCAACACGGCCGCGGAACCGCGGCGGATCGCACCGATCCGCCGCGCTTCCGCCGCCGAGTTGCCGAGTCAGGAACTCAAATTTCCTGTGTTGCTTCTCTGTTGAATTTGGGATTTTCTGGAATATTTTAATTTTGCTCAGGTTTCCAGTTTACAGAGCAGTATTGGAGCAATGTTAAATGCGTTTAATCGATCGAAATTGTACAGTATTTGCATATTGGATTATATCTGTGATTGATAAATGTGTTCGTAAACCTCCCCTAACTGCTAGTATGTCGGTTGGTAAGGGGTTGCACATTTCTGTAATGGTTTTATCTGTTTCTGCATATGAACTGTTATTGGACTGTTGTGGTGTATAGCCGGGGTTTAGCAATGGGTTATTATTTAATTCATTTGTTGTAAATGTAATTTGTTGTAATATTATTTTGCGGGGCACATCCAGGTTGCGGTTGTAGCCACCGTTGTATTATTTCATTTTACTGTTTTTGCTCCTAGGACAGATCCAAGGTGGGGTACACAAACTGCCGGGCGGGTAGTTTGCCGTACCCGTAGGGATCTTGGGTGGGGTAACGGCTATTTATCACAACTGTGTAATCTGTCTTTTCTTGCAGGCTCAAAAGAAATACAAATTGCTTGCAAATCCAATAAAGTTTATCTGTGTTCTGGAATGTATATCATTGCGTCAGACGAATGTAAAATATCTATATATATTGTAGCTATTTTAGACGTCATTTATGTTTTACACCCGCGCTAGCCCAGTCCCCGCTCTGTCGTTAGTTAAGTAACCTAACGAGTGATGACGGGACCCAGTGGCGAATGCAGGTGGCATAAGAGGACGTCATATTTTCGTTGTTTTCTGCAATGATAGGTTAATGATGGGACGCATTATCTATAATGCAAAGAAAAATAAACCAAAGTTTTAATCGTTGGAACAATTTAAAAGAAACCACTCGGTTAATTTTAAAAACAGATATTTTTAAATGCGGAGCCTTAACCACTCCTTTTAAAAGCTATCAGGTTCCTTCGGTTATATCAAGTTCACTACGTTCACGGTTTCGCCAAAACCATTCGTTGCCCTCCGTCATTTCATTTGGGTATTCAGTAGTATTCAAGCTATGCATTTTGGCCAAAGTCAAGGCATAGTGTTAGGTAGCTGCTGGGTTTTTGTAGCGTCTTGAAAAGTCGTTTTGGTGTTTTCTTGAAATTCGGTGAAAATTCGGTATTTTTCCGAAAACCGTCTTTCTCGATATTTTGCAGTTTAGGGCTAATTATACCTAAAATGGATAGGTAATTGCTTGTTTTTAGTAGCTAATGAGTTATTTATGAAATTTTGGTCATTTAAAAATTTTTCCCTATTTTTCATTTTTTTTATATTATTTTAAGCCGGTAAGAAAATACATTAAATAAGCGATAAGTACAAATTTTTCCGGGCTAATTTTAATCTCTAAAATTATGATAATTATAATCTAGTGATAACATGAATTTTTAGTAATTTATTTTGATTTTTTAACAAATTTTTATGTTATGAAACGAATTTATTGAATTTTGAGCTAAAACTTGCAATTTTTGAGTTGTAGGGGGCCTTTTTGCATAAAATTTCTTTTGTAAAACCCCTCTATCTTTTCCCTCAGCCCTAGGACAGCCCAACCATGACCAAGTCCAGAAAATTCTGATCTCTTTTCTTTAGTTGTTTCTTGAGTAGATTTAAGGGGTTTTTTTTCGGTTTATTTTAATTTAAATGAATAAAGTATGATACATTGACTTGGAGACTTGACCCATGACCTTCCCCACTTGCCCACACCCTCCCCCATCCCTCTTCTGGCCGAGAATTTCCAGCAGCCCTCTCCCTTCACCTTCCTCTTTTCATTTCCTCCAAAATTTCATCAAAATTGCTACAAAAATCCATATAAATCCACAAATTTGTTTACAAAACCAAAACAAATCCTTGTGCTACCTCTTCTCAAGCCTAATATAGTTGAAAACATGTGGAAAGGAGGCATTTTTGGAGCAAATTTTCATGGTTGATCCATAGATCAAGAGGTATAATTTCTATCATGTTAAATTCTTTTGTTTAAGTTTCTTATGTATTATGGTTTAGTGTTAATTTAGTGTAGTTTAATCTAGTTTTCTTAGGTTTTGCTTGAAAAATCTAAACTAGGGTTTTGAACCATGGTGGTTAATTAAGTTGTTTATAGTTAAGTTAGTTGTTAATGAACTAATCTATATAGTTACCTTGTTGATATAGTTTTCAATTTTGCTAAATTAGTTAATTTAGAAGGGTGAAATTGTTGTTTTAAAATTTTCAAGAGAGGGTTTATGTTTGGTATTGGTTTGTGAAGCTTGATTAGTGAGTGGATTAAGTTTTAGAAAACATTATTTAATTGATTAAACCTAATTTGCTATCTAGTGTTTTGCTAACCTTAATCTAAGTGGTTATTTTGCTTATTAGGCTAAAATCTAGTGTTAAATTAAAGTTTGTCATATATAGTTTGGTTTATGTTTGCTAATTACAAAAATCAAGAGATGGTTTTGTTTATGAAAATTAGGTTTTTAAGCTTAGTTAATGGTTTGAAATTTGTGTATTGACTAGCTATTTGGTTAGTTTGGATGTTGGTGTTGGATGGTGTTGACTTTGTCGCTATATTGTCGATGTTTGCATCAAATTGCAATTTCATGCTTACTAGATTTTTATAAAAGTTATGTGATGATTTATTTTTGATATCTTGATGATTGTATGGCTTGTCCTACGACTTTTAGGATGCGTGAGTGCGTTTTTTTGGGTAGTCGGGTTTTAGTTTTGCCGGGCGACCAAATCGGCGTTTTTCGGCAGTTTTTGCGATTTTCGCGTGTGTCCGCGCACTTTGTGCACGTTGTACCTAGCTAGCGAACTTTAGTAGTTTCGTTGGGGTTTTGCGTCGTTCTTGATATGTAACCTTATATTTGGTACTGATGTAAATTCCAGGTTCGGTCGCGGAAACGTCAGACGCGGCGCGAAAGGGAAAGGCGGTGATTGGACACAGCTAGCCAGGGATTCCGGTGAGTAGATTTAACATCTACGGGGGACGATCGTTTGGATGGCGCAAGTCGACCGATAGATTTAGTAAACTGGAAAATAGTAAATTGGATAATCACTTGTGACATTAGAATAATAATACTGGCATGATAATTGCTGCAATTAGATCAATAGGTTATACCCATATAGGCAAACTCAATTGTAGGACACATGCACCATTACCAGGTCTTTATATGCAGCACGAGCACTATTCATGTTTACACACACACCCTGGTAATTGCCATGCCACCACAATAGATAACTTTTAAATTGAAACCTTTTACTAATTGATACGTAAACTGGTACTATTGCCTTTAATTCCTTAAAAATGAAACTGTAGTATTGCTAGTCATGTGCATGTACTTCATCATATTAAGTGTTCATGCTTAATACATTAATCACACATCGCATCTTGATTATTGATATCATACGCATTCATTATCATTGATATATGCACTTATGAGGATTTCTTGGGATTTTATGATATTGCTGGATTTCGGGGGAAAACCGCAAAATTTCTAAACTTATTATATTTTTAAAAATATGTAAATTGCGGTTTTCTAGTGATGTAAGTGTCGTCCACCATGAGTTTGCTGTGGTTTTTGGAGACCCGTTTCGAGGAGTTGGATGAACCGTTTCGGGTACATGGTGGGCCCGGTAGGGTACCCCGGGGCAAGAAGCTCGTGGTGATGACGATGAGCCTGGCAGGGGACGGATTACCTACCGGTGACTTCATTGGGCACGGCGGATATCCAGAGGATACCGACCGGGGCCGCGAGAGGATGAGATATTGATATTGAGATGGGTCAGCCGGATGGCTGAGGCCAGAGACACTATGACATGGAATTATGAGATTTGAGACAGCTTTTGGGTGTCGTTGCTGGACACCGATTTTCGTCGATTCAGTGACATTATGCTGGCATTCTAAAGGAGTTCAAAAACAAAAAGAGATAAAATATTTCCTATATATACCTATTGAGACCTCAGATATTCATGTCGCATACATATTAGTACACTGATGTTATATACACACCTGCTAGTGCATCCAGTCATACCCGTATTATAGATGCTAGGATGCTTGTGTGCATGCATACGATAGCCATTGTAGATGTTATTTATTACTCACGAGTTGGCAACTCACCCCCGTTGTGCCACAGTCTTTTGCAGGTCCGCTCCGTCAGTTCAGTAGCGGCGGGCGCTCTTATCTTTTTGCCTCTTTTGCCTGGACTCGAGATTTGTTCATAGGTGGGTTATGTTATTATTTTGTACCACCTTGTATATTCTTGTATCTAGTGTACTCCATCTACTGTTTCTACCAGATTATTGTATATTGACCTAGAGATGAGACTGTGAGGTTTGTGGATTTTATGCTGTATTTTGGGGTCGAGCTCACTTGAGCCGACATGCTACTTTTTATGCTTCCTTATGATTATTATGCTTGCTGTCATTTACATTGCGTGGGATTTGTGACCGCCTTATGGCGAAGAGCTAGCTCCCGCTTGGGGATGCCCTATTTTGTTGGTTTTACATATATTCTTGTTGTACCCATTTTTGGGGGCCAGTATTTACAAAGGAGACTCTGCCGAAATTTTCGGAAAAATTGGTATTGTTTTTAAAAAGGGTTTTACATGACTTATTTGATAAACTTGCTTTCAAATGTTTGGGTTTTCTTCACTCTTTTGCTTAATTGGTTTTGTTTTCTGGGCTTTGGCTTACTTATTTTACGGACGCCTTTAGACGTTTCGTAAACTTAAGTGCCAGTCACGTTCCGTACCCTGCGGGTCGTGACAGTTTTCATTTGTTGCATAAGATAGATGAGTTGGTTTGGGACAGTCGTATTACCATTTGATCAAAGTCAGGGGTATATACGGATGGGTTCAAATTGACAAGATAATGACGGGTAGAACTTGACATGTGACTTATGACACTTTGACCAAAGCCAAGGTTATAAGAGCATGGGGCAAAAAAATATATCGGGAATTTCTAAAGAAACTGAAATTTGCAAATAGATGCATACCATTTGGAGTTTGATGAGTGTTGGTAGCATTCCTACAGCATTATCAGACGATGATATTTGGATCCCGATCCTACTGTGAGTATATGCTACTTATCAGGATATTCGTCACTTAACGATCAATGCTATAAACCTAGTAGGTGTCCAGAAAGGTGTCAGCGGGGTTACGCCCCCAGAGAAAAGAGGTTATTTAATTAAGGAACTTCGCGAAAGCGTTGGAAAACGTCCCTCGAAGTATCGACACTGGCCTGGCTGAACGGTTAAGCAAGTATTGTACGGTGAGAATAGTCCTGGCTAATTCTTCTTTTATGGTTTGAGGAAGGATTCGAGAAACAGTGGGAGACATCCAGTTTATATAAACTAAAAACCACTCTAAACTAGCAAGAGCATCATGCTAAAGAGTTTTCTTCTCTCTCTCCTAATTGCAGCGACCCTGAAAATGACTGGACTTAAGTTACTTTTAGAGAAAAATATACTGACAGGGCCAAACTATAAAGATTGGCTGCGGAATGTCAAAATGGCTTTGACCTATGACAAACTGGGGTACATCCTCACGGCTACGGCACCTGCTGTCCCTGGTCCCAAATCTAGCAATGCGGATAAGGAAATCCGCAAAACCTGGGATTTAGATTGCGCGAAAGCCAAGTGCATCGTACTTGCCTCGATGGACAATGAACATCAGAGGAGGCACGAGGATATGGACCTTGATGGCATTTTTCTCCATACAAAGGAACTTTATGGAGAGCAATCTCGTATAGCAAGATACGAGACCTCTAAGAACATGTTTCGAGCGAGGTTGGCTGTCGGGTCATCGGTAGGAGAACATGTCCTAACGATGATCGGCTATATAGAAGAGCTCGCTGACCTTGGGACGACTTTGGATAATGAGCTCTATACAGACCTTATTTTCCAGTCCCTTCCTCACACCTACGCCCAGTTTATCCTGAACTTCAACATTCAAAGAAAAGAAGTTGAACTTCCGGAACTCCTGAACATGTTAAGGAGTGCAGAGGGCACCTTGAAGAATTCAAGGGAAACACCCGCTATGTTTGTTGGCGGTGCATCTTCTTCCGGGTCCAAGGCTAAGGCCAAAGGAAGGAAGAAGAAGGCCGCACCCAGACCTAGAGGAGGTGTTAGTATGGTGGGAGGGAAGGGAAAGAAAAAGTTTGCGGTACCGATAGTTGGCCAGGATGAGTGCTTCCATTGTCACAGGAAAGGGCACTGGAAGAAGGATTGCAAGGCGTGGAACGCCAATAACCAGGAACCGAAGCAAGCTGTGGCTTCGACTTCAGGTGTGTTTGTAATTGAGAATTGTCTGTCGATCAACTCTACTTCCTGGGTATTGGATACCGGATCAGGATCTCATATTTGCAATTCATTGCAGGCACTGAGAAACCGTAGAGTGCTGAAGGAAGGTGATATGACCATAAAGGTTGCTAACGGAGCTAGCGTGGGAGCTGCGTCCGTCGGGGATTATCACCTAGGATTGACGAGTGGACACATTTTGGTTTTACATAACTGTTATTTTGTACCAAGCTTAACGTGTAATATCATATCAGTTTCCTTGTTGTCAAATAAAGGTTATGATTTCACGTTTGTAAGAGATGTTGTCAACATCCACCTTAATCATGGTTTGATTGGGTCAGGTACACTAAATAACGGAATATATGTTTTAAACCAACTCTAAATTTTCAATGTCCAGAACACACTAAAAAGAAAGTCTCCAGATTTAAATAAAGCTTTCTTATGGCATTGTAGACTGGGTCACATCAATGAGAGAAGGTTGACTAAGTTGCATAGAGAAGGATATTTGGACTCGTTCGAATATCAATATTATGACACTTTTCAATCTTGTCTCAAAGGAAAGATGACAAAGACTCCATTCACCGGACAAGGAGTAAGAGCGAGCGAGCTCTTAGGACTCATACACAGCGATGTATGTGGTCCAATGTCTACACATGCGAGAGGTGGTTATTCCTATTTCATTACTTTCACGGATGATTACTCAAGATACGGATTCATTTATCTGATGAAACATAAATCCGAGGCTTTTGAGAAATTCCAAGAGTATAAGAATGAAGTAGAAAACCAAACCGGCAAAAGTATCAAGACACTTAGATCTGATCGAGGTGGTGAATACTTAAGTGCCGAGTTCCTAGGTTACCTAAAAGAGAAAGGAATTCTCTCTCAACTTACTCCTCCGTACACTCCCCAGCATAACGGTGTATCGGAGAGACGGAATCGAACCCTATTGGATATGGTACGATCCATGATGAGTAATGCTGAGTTACCGCGATCTTTCTGGGGTTATGCGCTAGAATTAGCGGCATATCTTCTGAACAGGGCTCCTACCAAGACTGTGCCTACCACTCCATATCAGATGTGGACTGGGAAGAAACCCCATCTTCAGCATATGAAGATTTGGGGATGTCCAGCTTTTGTTAAAAAGCAGCATGCGGACAAGCTCGAGGCACGATCAGTAAAATGTTTGTTTGTGGGATATCCAAAGAACTCCAAGGGATATTATTTCTATTACGCAGAGGAACAAAAGGTCTTTGTTTCTCGTAATGCCCATTTTCTGGAACATCTGTTTTTAGAAAAGGAATCAAGTGGGAGCGAAATAGAACTGGAAGAAATTCCAGAACCACAAACCAATACTGAAAGTTTGGTAGAACCGGAAGTTCAGGAAGAACAGGACATTCCCGCACCCCTCCGCAGGAGTAGTAGGCCGTCTCATCCGCCTGAGAGATACTACGGTTTTCTCATAGATGGGGATAGAGAGGATTGCATCATAGATGATGATGAACCTACTGACTTCCAGCAGGTTATCCAGAGCGGCGACTCGGTACGATGGCTAGATGCAATGCGGACCGAAATGGAGTCCATGTACACCAACAAAGTATGGACTTTGGACTTTGCTCCAGATGGGGTAAAACCCATAGGATGCAAATGGATCTTCAAGAAAAAGATTGGTGTAGATGGACAGGTGGAAACCTATAAGGCTAGACTTGTTGCAAAGGGTTTTCGTCAAAGACCTGGTTTGGACTATGACGAAACTTTTTCTCCAGTGGCTATGCTCAAATCCATTCGGGTCCTCCTTGCTATTGCTGCCTTCCATGATTATGAAATCTGGCAGATGGACGTAAAGACGGCTTTTCTGAATGGAAATTTAGAAGAGAGCGTCTATATGGATCAGCCAGAGAGTTTCAATCAGAGTGGGAGCAGCGGGAAAGTATGCAAGCTGCTTAAGTCCATTTATGGATTAAAGCAGGCATCGCGGAGTTGGAACATCTGTTTTGATGAGACAGTCAAAGAATATGACTTTATCAAAAATCCAGATGAACCGTGTATATATAGTAAAGTTGTAGCCAGAAGTGTTGTATTCCTCGTCTTGTACGTGGATGACATTCTATTGATAGAAATGACATTCCTATGCTACAATCTGTCAAAAGATTCTTGTCACACAGGTTCTCCATGAAAAACCTGTGTGATGCCTGTTACATTCTGGGGATCCGGATCTATCGTGATAGATCCAAGAGAATGTTGGGACTTTCGCAGTCCAGGTATATCGACACTGTACTGAAAAGATTCAGTATGGAAGATTCTAAGCGCGGTAATCTACCGGCTTGTCACGGAATCATCCTCTCCAAAGAGATGTCTCCCAAGACTGATTTGGAAAGGGAACGCATGTCTATTATACCCTACGCTTCTGCGGTAGGCTCTATAATGTATGCGATGTTGTGTACCAGACCAGATGTAGCTTACGCACTAAACGTGGTGAGCCGGTATCAGTCAGACCCAGGGGAGAAACACTGGATAGCAGTAAAGAACATTCTCAAGTACCTGAGGAGGAATAAGGAGATGTTCTTGGTTTACGGCGGAAAAGACCTCAGGTTGGAGGCCTTTGCTGATTCCGGCTTCCAGAGTGATAAGGACGATTCCAAGTCCATGTCGGGTTATGTCTTTACCCTCAGTGAAGGGGCGGTGTGCTGGAAGAGCTCCAAGCAGGACACCGTTGCTGACTCGACGATGGAAGCGGAGTATATAGCTGCTTGCGATGCCGCAAAAGAAGCAGTCTGGATGAAGAAGTTCCTAACAGAACTTCAGGTGGTTCCTACCATAGTTGATCCAATACCTCTGTATTGCGACAAAAACGGAGCTATAGCTTTAGCGAAGGAACCAAGGTCCCATCAGAAGTCCAGACACATCTTGAGGCGGTATCACCTGATCAGGGAGATCATTGATCGTCAGGAGATCGAGGTTCGGAGAGTTGCTTCAGAAGAGAACATTGCTGATCCATTCACGAAGGCCCTACCTCATACGCAGTTCGAGAGGCTACTCGAGATCATTGGTCTTCGATATGCCAGTACATGGCCCTAGTGCAAGTGGGAGATTGTTAGTGTTTATGCCCTAGAAGGCCATTACTGTATCATACTAGTTTGTATATTACTTAATGGAAGCTTGGGATATTCACATGTATATAACAGTCTTGCTAAACATGGTAGTATGCTACTTGGTTTTTCTATCTTAATATGTGAGTGTACGTATTGATAGAGCTCTTAGGATCTTGCTTGACTACCAGCGTTGTGATGGCAGTCACACTAGTGGGGGCTGGGTAGTCTACAAGCACATCCTTATTCAGGTCCCTAGTCGTTGGATTATCGAGACAGAGCATCGATACTCCGGAGTAGACTAGTGTGTACGCTTCTCATCCCAGTTGGGGAGATGGTCTGTCCCACAGCCGTCAGTACGTCGTACTGGAGATAGTATACAGGTGCTCGTTAGGTTACGGGTACACCGGACAGGACTCACAGGGAACTGTTGGTTGATTTTATACCAGTCGTTAGTGAACAGTTCCCAGGTGACATGAGTACAGCGTAGTCCGCAGACTTGACACTGCTACTTCGCCTCGAGTGTGTCCCACTGTTCTTAGATTGCTACCCTACCACGGCTCAAAGGAGTCGTGCAAACAGGTAGCAGTTAGGTGCAGTCCCGAGCACTTGGAGGCAGTGGCGGTTAGACAGGATTCGTCCCTCCCGGTATTGGGAGTTGATATCGCGCTGTGTCAGAGAGCCATTACGCAAAGTCCCTGGCCAGGGCAAGCGAGATTTGCTGGTAGGTTCCAGTAGTTTCTCAGGGTGTAATGGGCTTCCCTCCGACACGACTTATACTGCTATTAGGGGACTGACGCTTGCCGCCCCTTAGGCCGGATATGCGATAGTCTTGGACGAACGGACCGGACTGTATGGAGATTGTCACATCAGACTCAGTAGGAGTTCGGATGGGTTTCTTCATCGGCCTTCTTATCGGCAACTACCTGGGGACCGTTACGTACAGCTAGTGCCGCTTGCGGTCTGTGGTTAAACCCACTGCCAGCGTAGTAGTCGAGTCTCTAGAGTCCTACACAGAGAGTTTCCTATTCCAGGCTAAACGATATAGAGGTCGTATGGTTTTACGACAAGGGTTCGAACGCATACGTGCGTTTACGCGCGTACGACTTTCGGACAGTTTTTACCAGTCGGCTTTGGTTTAAGCCAGTTACTAGTATCCGGTTATTGGATTTTTACAGTCTAAAGTTTTTCCGTATTTTTGCGGATTGGAGGGGCGTTCTCGTAATTGTGCGAGAAGCTTCTAGAAGTGGTGACTAAGGAGGTTTAGGTGTCATTTGCATTAAATGAGTTTAGTGAGTCGTGAGGGTGATTCATGCATATCTTAAATGCATGATAAATGCTTAATGAGTCATGACAATGAATCACCATTAGATATTTGTGAAGCATGCTTATTCATTATGTATTATTCTTTTCTTCATAAATAAGAATGCTTCATATTTATTATGATAACTTACTATTCTCATATGATAATTATTCTCACCTTCTCTCTCCTCAAGCTCTCTTTCTTCAAAAGACTAATCCTCCCCTCTCATGAGTTGAGTACAAGGGTTAGTAAGACTAAACAATCCATAACCATCACACTATCTCAATCTATCTTTTTTGATTAGCAATCCAAGAAGGTTAGTTGCCTCAAGTTTAGAGGCTAAGCTTGGAGTTTTGCTCTCGGGTGGATCGTCTACTACTTCGAGAAGGCCGAGGAGAACAAGGAGTTCGTAAAGACGAAGGAGTTGGTTCATTAGGTATAATCCCTAAACACAGTAGTTTAGAAACACTTTGTGTTTGGTTGTTTATAGTTTAGCTTCGATTCAAGCGGTTAGTCGATTTTCGTTCACTAAACAAGTTCGTTTTTGAAAATTCCGCCTCCCCACAAGTATTGGGGTGTAGTACATCGACTTACAGACTCGTAGGGAGAAAATGCTTTTATGGGACCCTTGCGGCCCATAAAATTGAAAATTCTTAGGTGATAGGGATCTAAACCTGCCTCCGAAGCCATCAATTCCCAAATCCTCTCGGGGCAAATGATGAGTTGCTCCTGGCATTATTCCAGTGCAGCAATGCAGATGCCAAACAAAAAAAAACAATCCCCAAATCCTCTCAAGGACAGATGATGATTCGCTCCTGGTAGCATATTCCAGCATAGCGATGCTGATGTCAACCAAAATCACATCAAGTCAAACAACCAATGACCTCCCTGGCAGAATCTAATTCCACCTCGGAAACAAGTCAACATCATCCCTGACGCCGCAAGAAGCGGGGCAAGTCAAATCCAGAATCGACCGTCCACGTCGTTAAAATGGCAGCACCGACCGTCCACGTCGCTAAAAGGGCCGCATCGACCGTCCACGTCGCTAAAATGGCAGCACCGACCGTCCACGTCTATAAAAGGGCAGCAACGACCGTCCAAGTCGCTAAAATGGCAGCATCGACCGTCCACGTCGCTAAAAGGGCCGCATCGACCGTCCATATCGCTAAAATGGCAGCAACGACCTTCCACGTCGTTAAAAGGGCAGCAACGACCGTCCAAGTCGCTAAAATGGCAGCAACGACCGTCCAAGTCGCAAAAAGGGCAGCATCGACCGTCCACGTCGCTAAAATGGCAGCACCGACCGGCCAAGTCGCAAAAAGGGCAGCACCGACCGTCCACGTCGCTAAAAGGGCAACGACGACCGTCCAAGTCGCTAAAATGACAGCATGGACCGTCAAAGTCACTAAAATGGCAGCATCGACCGTCCAAGTCGTAAAAAGGGCAGCATCGACCGTCTACGTCACTAAAATGGCAGCACCGACCGGCCAAGTCGCAAAAAGGGCAGCACCGGCCGGCCAAGTCGCAAAAAGGGCAGCACCGACAGGCCAAGTCGCTAAAATGGCAGCACCGACCGGCCAAGTCGCAAAAAGGGCAGCATCGACCGGCCAAGTCGCAAAAAGGGCAGCACCGACCGTCCAAGTTGCTAAAAGGGCAGCACCGACAGTCCAAGTCGCAAAAAGGGCAGAACCGACCGTCCACGTCGCAAAAATGGCAGCACCGACCGTCCACGTCGCTAAAATGGCAGCATCGACCGTCCAAGTCACAAAAAGGGCAGCATCGACCGTCCACGTCGCTAAAATGGTAGCACCGACCGTCCACGTCGCTAAAATGGCAGCACCGACCGTCCACGTCGCAAAAAGGGCAGAATCGACCGTCCACGTCGCTAAAAGGGCAGCACCGACCGTCCATGTCATAAAAAGGGCAGCGCAGGATTCATACAAAGCGGGAACCAAATCAGGTCGCCTCCAAGCAAAAGAAGATCCATCAATTTCGTGCACACGACCCACATATGTGGTGTGCATTTATTGATGGGGGGAAATTTGTTAGGGTAAAAATTTACACCCCGGTTGACCAAGTCAAAATCAAAGTCAACCCCAAGCCAAGTGGGCCCAAGCCCAGATCGAGTGGGACCATGCCCGGGTCGAGCCCGAACATGAAGCGGCCGGCCTCCCCCCATGCCAAGATAAAAATTTTGTAATAAATAATTTTGTTGTATTTCTTTTATTTTATTTTATGGATAAATGTAAGAAAAATAGGCATAAAGCCAAATTTTGATAAAGCCCATGGCTTATGTGCAAAAAGAAATGGCACATGAGCCATGGGATAGGCAAAATGCTATTTTGTGAAGCCCAAGGGGCTATGTGTAAAGTGTACAGCCTATAAAGGAAAAGATATTGAATATCTCAACAACTTTTCTCTCTCCAAAAAAGTTTCAGATCTGAGATCTTTCTTCCTTCTTCAAGGTTCCAAAACCTTCTTCTTTCTTTTGAATTAAATCAAGAGTTTTACTCTTCCTTTTGCAAAACTAAATAGTTTTCCACCACAAAACCCATTAAGGGGAACCCAGATCTGCCATCAGATCTCAAAAAGAAAAGATTTTTAAATCTCACATCTCTTTATCTCCAAGATCCGGCCAGCAAAGGAAGAAGAATGACCCATTTCCTTAACCCAAAGCATCTTAGGAGTTTAACTCCACCCTATTTTCTCTTTAGAGAATTTCCGGGGCTAAAAACCCCCATTTTCCTCGCTGGTGCGCTAGCGCTCGAGCGCAAAGCGCCCACGTGCTGACACGTGGCGCGCGTGCGCTCCAGCGCACTGCGCTCGAGCGCAAAACGCCCATGTACCAACACGTGGCGCGCTTGCGCTCCAGCGCTCTGCGCTCGAGCGCAAAGCGCCCGTGTGCCGACACGTGGCGCGCTTGCGCTCCAACGCTCTGCGCTCGAGCGCAAGCGCGCCGCATGCTTGTGCTCCAACGCTCTGCGCTCGAGCGCAAAGCGCCCTCGTGCCGACGCGTGGCGCGCTTGCGCTCAAGCGCCCAGGCGCTGGCCCCACGCATCCTTTGGATGTCTTTTTCCCCTTTTTTATATATATACATATGTATAAAAATGTACACATACACATACTCCACAACACTGTCCCTGTTAGAAAAAAATTTCTAACGGGGCACTGCCCCGCACCCCGCATGGGGCCTGCTAGCCCCCTTGACCCCCATCCCGCTATCCGGGTAGCGGGACCCCCGTAAAAACTCTGCGTGGCTCCCGATATATTCAAACCACCCTCCAAAACAACAATACACGTACACTGCACATGAGTTTGCATGACCAGTTTGACCCGTCAATCGGAGGTTCCCTCGCCCCAAAGGCGGGGGGTAATTAACTGCAGCTTAGTTCGCAGCTGCAGGAGATTCGGATCCCCACAATCATTAAACCCCGACCTACCCTAGGCAGGGGGAATCTGTAGTACGCCTGACAAGCGCGCGCGTATTCCCATCTCAATGGGGTGACGAAAAACACCCTACAGTTCCCCAGCACAGTATAACAAGCGGGTTCGGTCAATACATCCGTATTATTATCTTGATTAAGGCGTGATATGGTCGCTACCTAGAGAGAGAGAGAGAAGAAAACATTCTGCGTGCGCTCTTGCAAGATCAGATTGGTTATTATTTTATCTAATCAGGATGGCTCCCACTGTTTTTATCAAATCTTCCTTCAAACCCTAAAAGGAAAAACTAGCTGGGATTAATTACACGCTACAACTTCGCCAATCTTTCAGCCAGGCCAGTGTCGGTACTTTGAGGGAGGTTCCCCATGCTTTCGCACGGACCTAATTAAAGTAAGCCTCGTTTTCCCAGAGGCGTAACCCCGTTGACACCTTTCTAGACACCTACTTGATCGGCTAAATGTAATGTGTAAAACTCTCCCAGGAGTAACAATTACTCGCAGTAGGTTTCGGGAACCAACTATCTCATAGAAAGTATTCAATCTCATTGCAAATTTCAACACTTGAAATTCCCGATAATTTTGCCCCGAAGGATCTATGATCTTGACAAGGTCAACAAACCATAGACCGTAAGTCAAGTTCAACCCGTCATTTCTTGATTGAATTAAACCCACCCGCACGACCCTTGACAAGGTCAACAAGGCCGTACGACTACCCTAATTCAATCTGCATCATATGCATAAGCAGATAAATACTGTTCAGCTTCCGTACACTGTGCCTTGACAAGGTCAACAAACGCAACACAAATACTAAGCAGTGTTAGTGTATATGCCCTAGAGGCCATTACTGTATCATACTAGTTTGTATATTACTTAATGGAAGCTTGGGATGTTCACAGTTGTATATACAATCTTGCTCGAAATGGTAGTATGCTACTTGGTTTGTCTCTGCTTTAATATGTGCATGTGTTTCTTTTAGCATATTGCAGGTATACATATTAGTAGAGCCCTTAGGATCTTTGCTTGATTACCAGCGTTGTGATGGCGCTCGCACTCGTGGGAGCTGGGTAATCTATAAGCACATCCTTATACAGGTCCCTGGTCGTTGGACTATCGAGACAGGGCATCGATACTCCGGAGTAGACTAGCGTATGCGCTTCTCATCCCAGTGTGGGAGACGGTCTGTCCCACAGCCGTTAGTACGTCGTACTTGGGATAGTATACGGGTGCTCGTTAGGTTACGAGTACACTGGACAGGACTCGTCGGGAACTGTTGGTTGGTAATATACCTATCGTCAGTTATCAGTTCCCAGGTGACATGAGTACAGCTTAGTCCGCTGACTTGACACTGTCACTTCGCCTCGAGTGTGTTCCCACTGCACTTTGATTACTACCCTACCACGGCTCAGAGGAGTCGTGCAAACAGGTAGTTTTTGGGTGCAGTCCCGAAGCACTTGGAGGCAGTGACGGTTAGACAGGATTCGTCTCTCCCGGTATTGGGGGTTGACATCGCGCTGTGTCCAGGAGAGCCATTACACGAGTAGTCCCTGGCCAGGGCAAGCGAGATATACTGGTAGGCTTCCAGTGTTATCTCAGGGTGTTCTGGGCTTCACTCCGACACGACTTGTACCGCTATTAGGGGACTGACGTTTACCGCCCCCCTAGGCCCGCCATGCGATGTATCAGACGAACAGACCGGACTGTACGGAGACTGTCACATACAGGCTCAGTAAGAGTGCAGATGGGGTTCACCTCGTCAGTCTTCTTATCGACATCTACCTGGGGACCGTTACGTACAGCTAGTGCCGCTTGCGGTCTGTGGTTAAACCCACTGCCAGCGTAGTGTCGAGTCTTTAGAGTCCCACACAGAGAGCTATTCGCCTTTAGGCAAAACGAGTAGAGGTCGCATGGTTTTGCGACAGGGTTCGTTCGCATCCGCGCACTTGTGCACGGTTGCTGTCCGGACAGTTTATACTAGCGGGCTTTGGTTTAAGCCGGATCCTAGTATATGATTTGAGATTGGTTTTTCTCATTGTGTTCGTGTTCCTCGGATCACGAATGCGGGTGCGTATGCACGGTTGCTTGAGATTGAGGGAGAGGACCTTGTTTAGGGTTAATGACTATTGTCATTTTATTAACCCTATTTTTTTTGTGTGTATTATTGTTAATTAATAATTAGCTTAATTATTGTGCATGGTTGTTGTTGTTGACACTTTGACTTTGTTGACTTGTTGACCAAGTTGACAAGTTGACCATGATCATTTCATTTGGAAGATGCTCTTTGATCCTTGCAATTTGCATTAATGATGAAATGATAATGGTCACCTCTTGATAAAACCATGACAATTTTCTTGCTAATTAATTAATTAAAATAACTCACACATATTAGTGAGAATGGCTCACTAATATTTCATTCTATCATATCTTTTCTCTCTCTTCCTCATCCTCTCCCTCAAGCTCTCTCCCTCTCATGTGTTGAGAAACAAAAAGCTTGAGAAAAACCTTCTCTTGATCTTCTCTACTCACTTCTAGGGTTCAAGTCTTAGCATTTCTTGCACTCTAGTTACTCCTAGCTTGGAGTTGAAGCTAAAGGTCGAGGCTTTCGGGTGGATCGTTCTTTGACGGAAGGAGACAAGCAAGGTGAGGCCTTTCTACCATTCCGACGAGCAAGGCGAGAAGGAGTTCGAGCTCAAGGTATAACCTTTCTACAACTTTGTTAGTTGTTAGTTTCTTTAGCTAGTTTTAGTTTAGCAAAGATCCACCAAGTCAAGGTCCATGTTGCCTAAGTCATTAAAAATCCGATTTTTATTATGTTTTCCGCCTCCCCGCAAGTACCGGGGTGGGCAACGTGGACTTACAGTGGTATCAGAGCCTAACTAAACTCAAACTAGCTAGGTAGTGAAGTGTAACGAAGTTTCGAAACCGAAAATCCAAAAACCGAACTTTGAAAAACCCTAGTTTCTGTTGAAATTTTTTCTGCTCAAAATAGAAAACTTTATATTTGTAAATTCATCTCAGGGTTTTCTAAAAACACCCATGAAAAACGACACAGAGATTCATCCAAACCGCCGCCCTTCCGCCGCACGAGGTAGGCTCGTGCCGCGGAAGCGCCGCGGTTTGATGTCCTCTCTGCATCGTTTTTCGTGCAGTGTCTTTCTGTGTTGATTTTAGGATTTTTAGGATATATATTATATGCCCAGATTTTCCAGAACTAAAATTTACTTTTGGGGGCCTATAAATCCGTATTTTTCGGAACTTCACTACACTTTAACTACATTGGTTATATCTGTAATGCTTGCATGTATTGAACGTCGGCTAATTGCTATAAGACGATTAGTCGGGGTTATACATGATCTGTGATTGTTATTGGTTTGTGGATATGAATGGATTGGATTGTCGCGGGTGAATGGCCGGGGTGGATGTGAGATGAGCGTTGTTTTTCTTTCATTCATTTGTAACATGTAAATTGATGTAATAATATTATTTGTATGGCCGCACAACCGGGTCGGGGTTGTTGCCGTCATTGTATAATTCTTTTTACTGTTTTTGCTCCTAGGATAGACCCATGGAGGGGGTGCACAAACTACCGGGTACTCGAAGTGCCGAGTGGCCTACTCACGGTGGTGAGGGAGTTGCTTCGCTTCGGGTGCTTGGCGGGTAGTTTGCCGCACCCGTAGGGGTCTTGGGTGGGGTATTGGCTATTCACCGCGACCGTGTAATCCGCTTTGCGTTGCAGGCTCGAACGCATTGCGGATTCCTAGTATATCCAATGTATTCATCTGTGATCTGTGATGTCTATCATTGCTGTATATTTATATATAATAACTATTTAGGCGTTGCTTATGTTTTACAGCCGCGCTAGCCCAGCCCCCGCTCTGTCGTTAGTTAAGTAACCTAACGGGTGATGACGGGGCCCCGTGGCGAATGCGAATGGCATAAGCGTACGTCATATTTTGGTTGTTTTCTGCAATGGTAGGATTGATTGATGGGACGCATTAAAAGAACTAATGCAAGAAATAAACCAAGTAAAAGTCGATTGGAACACTTTGAAAACCACTCGGTTCTTTTCAAAACTAAACTTTTAAACGCGGAGCTCGAACCACTCCTTTTAAAAGCTATCTCGTTCCATCGATTATATCAAGTTCACTACGTTCACGGTTTCGCCAAAACCATTCGTAGCCCTCCGTCATTCCACATGAATGGTCAAAAGTATTCAAGCTGTGTATTTTGGCCAAAGTCAAGGCATAGTGATTGGTAGCGTTTGGGCATTCATGTGCAGCATAGATAGATGCGTTGATTTGGGACAGTCGTGCTGCCATTTTGGCCAAAGTCAAGGGTAGGTACGGGTGGGTCCAAATTAACCAGGAGAATGACGGGTAGAACTTGACATGTGACTTATGATATTTTGGCCAAAGTCAAGGTCATAAGAGCATGGGGCAAAAATCCACATCGGGAGTTTCATAAGTACTGAAACTTGCTAGATTTGCATACCATTTGGAGTGTGGTGATTCTGGTAGGATTCCTTCAGTTTCGTCACGCGATGATATTTGGATCCCGATCCTACTGTGAGTATATGCTACTCCTCGGGAAAACTCTCACTTAACGATCAATGCTATAAACCTAGTAGGTGCCTAGAAAGGTGTTAGCGGGGCTACGCCCACAGGGAAAAGAGGTTACTTAATTAAGGAACTTCGCGAAAGCGTTGGAAAACCTCCCTCGAAGTACCGACACTGGCCTGGCTGAACGGTTAAGCAAGTATTGTACGGTGAGAATGATCCCGGCTAATCCTTTTCTTTATGGTTTGAGAAGGGATTCGAGAAACAGTGGGAGCCATCCAGTTTAGACAAACTAAAAACCACTCTAAACTTGCAAGAGCATCATGCTAAAGTGTTTCTTTTCTCTCTCCTAATTGCAGCGACCATTCAACATGACCGGACTTAAGTTACTGTTAGATAAAAATATATTGACAGGGCCAAACTACAAAGATTGGCTCAGGAATGTCAAGATGGCTATCACTTATGACAAGCTGGGGTATATACTTACCACCAAAGCTCCCCCTGTCCCAGGTCCCACCTCCAGCGTCGCGGATGTAGAAATCCGTAAGACATGGGAGATAGATTGCGCGAGGGCCAGATGCCTCGTACTAGCCTCGATGGACAACGAACATCAGAGGAGGCACGAGAATATGGACCTAGAGTCCATATTTCTCCATACAAAAGAACTGTATGGGGAGCAGTCTCGTATCGCTAGATACGAAGTGTCGAAGAAGCTCTTTTCGGCAAGGTTGGCCGTCGGATCATCGGTAGCGGACCACGTGCTTAAGATGATCGGCTACATAGAGGAGCTCGCGGACCTAGGGACCACGTTGGAGAATGAACTCTATACCGATTTGATTCTCCAGTCCCTTCCTTCCACTTACGCCCAGTTCGTTCTTAACTTCAACATGCAAGGAAAGGAGGTTGAACTTGCCGAGCTTCTGAACATGTTGAGGACTGCTGAGGGCACCCTACAGAAGGGTAGGGAGACATCCACTTTGTTTGTAGGAGGATCTTCCTCTTCTAGGTCCAGGGCGAAAGCCAAGGGCAAGAAGAAGAAAGCCCCCGCCAAACCAAGAGGCGGTGTCGGTAAAGTGGATACGAAGGGAAAGGGTAAAGCAACAAAAGTAGCAGGGAAGATGGTGGGGAAGGAAGAATGCTTCTATTGTCACAAAAGTGGTCACTGGAAACAGGATTGCAAGGCTTGGAAAGCCAGAACACAGGATTTGAAGCGAGTTGCAGCTTCAGCTTCAGGTGTGTATGTTATTGAAAACTGTCTATCAATAAACTCTACATCCTGGGTATTGGATACCGGATCAGGATCTCATATCTGTAATTCTTTGCAGGCATTGAGAAAGCGTAGAGTTTTGAAGGCAGGTGACATGACCCTCAGAGTTGCGAACGGTGCTTGCATGGATGCAGAGGCCGTGGGGGACTATCACCTGGGATTATCTGATGGACACTTTTTGGTTTTGCGTAGTTGTTATTATGTACCAAATGCAACCTGTAATATCATATCTGTATCTTTATTATCTAAAGAAGGTTATGAATTTGCATTTGTAAGTAATGTAGTGAACATTCACCTTAATCAAGTTTTGATTGGGTCAGGTACATTAAACAACGGTATTTACGTTTTAAACCAACCGCAGGTTTTCAATATCCAGAATACACACAAAAGAAAGTCTCCAGAAATTAATAAAACTTTCTTATGGCATTGTAGACTGGGTCACATCAATGAGAGAAGATTGACTAAGTTACATACTGAAGGATATTTGGATCCGTTCGAATATCAATCGTATGAAACTTGTCAATCCTGTCTCAAAGGAAAGATGACAAAGGCTCCGTTTTCTGGACACGGAGAAAGAGCAAGCGAGCTCTTGGGACTCGTACACAGCGACGTGTGCGGTCCAATGTCTACACATGCGCGAAGCGGTTTTTCTTACTTCATTACCTTTACGGATGATTTTTCAAGGTACGGTTATGTCTTCTTAATGAAACATAAATCCGAGGCTTTTGAAAAATTCCAGGAATATAAGAATGAAGTTGAAAAACAAACCGGTAAAAGTATCAAGATCCTAAGATCGGATCGAGGAGGAGAATACTTAAGTGCCGAATTCCTGAACTACTTAAAAGAGAATGGAATTCTCTCTCAGCTTACTCCTCCATACACTCCGCAACATAATGGTGTATCGGAGAGAAGGAACCTGACCCTATTGGATATGGTACGGTCCATGATGAGTAACGCTGAGTTACCGCGATCATTCTGGGGATATGCGCTAGAATCAGCAGCATACCTTTTGAACCGAGTTCTAACTAAGACTGTGCCTACTACACCATATGAAATGTGGTGTGGGAAGAGACCCCATCTTAATCACATTAAGACTTGGGGATGTCCAGCTTTTGTAAAAAAGCAGCATGCGGACAAGCTCGAGGCACGCTCAGTACAGTGCAAGTTTGTGGGATATCCGAAGAACTCCAAGGGATATTACTTCTATTGCGAAGAGGAACAAAAAGTCCTTGTTTCTCGCCATGCCCACTTTCTAGAACATCAGTTCATAGAAAAAGAATTAAGTGGGAGCGCGATAGAACTGGAAGAAGTTCCAGAACCGCAAACTATTACTGAAAGCTTAGTAGAGCCAGAGGGTTCGAAAGATCAAGACATTCCCGTGCCACTCCGCAGGAGTAGTAGGCAGTCTCATCCGCCCGAGAGGTACTACGGTTTTCTCATTGACGGGGATAGAGAGGACTGCATCCTAGATTGTGATGAGCCTACTAGCTTCCAGCAAGCCATTCAGAGCGTCGACTCGGTAAAATGGCTGGATGCAATGCGGACCGAGATGGAGTCCATGTACACCAACAAAGTATGGACGTTGGACATTGCTCCAGACGGGGTAAAACCCGTAGGATGCAAGTGGATCTTCAAAAGGAAGATTGGTGTAGATGGACAGGTTGAGACCTATAAAGCTAGACTGGTTGCAAAGGGTTTCCGTCAGCGACCTGGTTTGGACTATGACGAAACCTTTTCTCCAGTAGCTATGCTGAAATCCATTCGGATCCTTCTTGCCATCGCTGCTTTCCACGATTATGAGATTTGGCAGATGGACGTAAAGACAGCTTTTCTAAATGGTCATTTAGAGGAGTGTGTCTATATGGACCAGCCAGAGGGTTTCATTCAGGGAGGGAGCAGCGGAAAGGTGTGCAAGTTGCTCAAGTCCATTTATGGACTCAAGCAAGCATCGCGGAGTTGGAACATCTGTTTTGATGAGACGGTCAAAGAATTTGGCTTTATCAAAAATCCAGATGAACCATGCATCTATTGTAGATTTGTAGCGAGAACTGTAGTATTCCTCGTTTTATACGTGGATGACATTCTCTTAATAGGAAATGACATTCCTATGCTACAATCTGTCAAGGGGTTCTTGTCACACAGGTTCTCCATGAAAGACCTGGGTGATGCCTCATACATTCTGGGTATCCGGATCTACCGTGATAGATCCAAGAGGATATTAGGACTCTCACAGTCCAGGTATATCGACACCATACTGAAGAGATTCAGTATGGAAGATTCCAAGCGCGGTAATCTGCCGGCTTGTCACGGGATCACCCTCTCCAAAGAGATGTCTCCCAAGACTGATTTGGAGAGGGATCGCATGTCTATTATACCCTACGCTTCTGCGGTAGGCTCTATAATGTATGCGATGTTGTGTACCAGACCGGATGTGGCTTATGCACTGAGTGTGGTAAGCAGGTATCAGTCAAACCCTGGGGAGAAACATTGGATAGCAGTAAAGAACATTCTCAAGTACCTGAGAAGGACTAAGGAGATATTCTTGGTGTATGGCGGAAAAGACCTGCAGATTGAGCCCTTTGCTGACTCCAGCTTCCAAGTGACAAGGATGATTCCAAGTCCATGTCGGGTTTTGTCTTTACCCTCAATGGAGGGGCGGTGTGTTGGAAGAGCTCCAAACAGGAAACCGTTGCTGACTCGACTATGGAAGCGGAATACATCGCTGCATCTGATGCCGCAAAAGAAGCTGTCTGGATGAGGAAGTTCTTGAAAGAACTTCAGGTGGTTCCATCCATTGTTGACCCAATACCTCTGTATTGCGACAACAACGGGGCTATAGCTTTAGCGAAGGAACCCAGGTCCCATCAGAAATCCAGACACATCTTAAGGCGGTATCACCTGATCAGGGAGATTGTGGATCGCCAGGAGATCGAGGTCCGGAGAGTTGCATCAGAGGATAACACAGCAGATCCATTCACCAAGGCCTTGCCCCAGACTCAGTTCGAGCGGCTGATCGAGATGATAGGTCTTCGATACGCCAGTACATGGCCTTAGTGCAAGTGGGAGATTGTTAGTGTATATGCCCTAGAGGCCATTACTGTATCATACTAGTTTGTATATTACTTAATGGAAGCTTGGGATGTTCACAGTTGTATATACAATCTTTCTCGAAATGGTAGTATGCTACTTGGTTTGTCTCTGCTTTAATATGTGCATGTGTTTCTTTTAGCATATTGCAGGTATACATATTAGTAGAGCCCTTAGGATCTTTGCTTGATTACCAGCGTTGTGATGGCGCTCGCACTCGTGGGAGCTGGGTAATCTATAAGCACATCCTTATACAGGTCCCTGGTCGTTGGACTATCGAGACAGGGCATCGATACTCCGGAGTAGACTAGCGTATGCGCTTCTCATCCCAGTGTGGGAGACGGTCTGTCCCACAGCCGTTAGTACGTCGTACTTGGGATAGTATACGGGTGCTCGTTAGGTTACGAGTACACTGGACATGACTCGTCGGGAACTGTTGGTTGGTAATATACCTATCGTCAGTTATCAGTTCCCAGGTGACATGAGTACAGCTTAGTCCGCTGACTTGACACTGTCACTTCGCCTCGAGTGTGTTCCCACTGCACTTTGATTACTACCCTACCACGGCTCAGAGGAGTCGTGCAAACAGGTAGTTTTTGGGTGCAGTCCCGAAGCACTTGGAGGCAGTGACGGTTAGACAGGATTCGTCTCTCCCGGTATTGGGGGTTGACATCGCGCTGTGTCCAGGAGAGCCATTACACGAGTAGTCCCTGGCCAGGGCAAGCGAGATATACTGGTAGGCTTCCAGTGTTATCTCAGGGTGTTCTGGGCTTCACTCCGACACGACTTGTACCGCTATTAGGGGACTGACGTTCACCGCCCCCCTAGGCCCGCCATGCGATGTATCAGACGAACAGACCGGACTGTACGGAGACTGTCACATACAGGCTCAGTAGGAGTGCAGATGGGGTTCACCTCGTCAGTCTTCTTATCGACATCTACCTGGGGACCGTTACGTACAGCTAGTGCCGCTTGCGGTCTGTGGTTAAACCCACTGCCAGCGTAGTGTCGAGTCTTTAGAGTCCCACACAGAGAGCTATTCGCCTTTAGGCAAAACGAGTAGAGGTCGCATGGTTTTGCGACAGGGTTCGTTCGCATCCGCGCACTTGTGCACGGTTGCTGTCCGGACAGTTTATACTAGCGGACTTTGGTTTAAGCCGGATCCTAGTATATGATTTGAGATTGGTTTTTCTCATTGTGTTCGTGTTCCTTAGATCACGAATGCGGGTGCGTATGCACGGTTGCTTGAGATTGAGGGAGAGGACCTTGTTTAGGGTTAATGACTATTGTCATTTTATTAACCCTATTGTTTTTGTGTGTATTATTGTTAATTAATAATTAGCTTAATTATTGTGCATGGTTGTTGTTGTTGACACTTTGACTTTGTTGACTTGTTGACCAAGTTGACAAGTTGACCATGATCATTTCATTTGGAAGATGCTCTTTGATCCTTGCAATTTGCATTAATGATGAAATGATAATGGTCACCTCTTGATAAAACCATGACAATTTTCTTGCTAATTAATTAATTAAAATAACTCACACATATTAGTGAGAATGGCTCACTAATATTTCATTCTATCATATCTTTTCTCTCTCTTCCTCATCCTTTCCCTCAAGCTCTCTCCCTCTCATGTGTTGAGAAACAAAAAGCTTGAGAAAAACCTTCTCTTGATCTTCTCTACTCACTTCTAGGGTTCAAGTCTTAGCATTTCTTGCACTCTAGTTACTCCTAGCTTGGAGTTGAAGCTAAAGGTCGAGGCTTTCGGGTGGATCGTTCTTTGACGGAAGGAGACTAGCAAGGTGAGGCCTTTCTACCATTCCGACGAGCAAGGCGAGAAGGAGTTCGAGCTCAAGGTATAACCTTTCTACAACTTTGTTAGTTGTTAGTTTCTTTAGCTAGTTTTAGTTTAGCAAAGATCCTCCAAGTCAAGGTCCATGTTGCCTAAGTCATTAAAAATCCGATTTTTATTATGTTTTCCGCCTCCCCGCAAGTACCGGGGTGGGCAACGTGGACTTACAAGCAGGACTTATCTGAAATGACGGAGGGCTACGACAGGTTTTTCTGAAAAACCTATTGCGTAATGAACTTGATATCGTTGTAGAATCAAATGATTTTAAAATGGAGTGTTTTTGAGGATTTACTAGTTTCGCTAAAGAGGTCACTCCCGGTGAAGGGATCTCGGCTCTTTCCTCGTCGAATGAGGTGTAGGATATATCATATATATCACCGTGCAAAGCAAGAACTCGAAAAGCAATCAAAAGACAAACAGAGGGGTGTAACTTCTGCCAGTTATTGCTAAAGGGGTCACTCCCGGTGAAGGGATCTCAGCCCTTTCCTTATCGAATAAGGTGCAAGATGTTCTACAAGGAACACCGCGATGCAAAGCAAGAACTGTAGCTACCTATTTTTGAAAATTCGATTCCACAACCTCTTTTAGGTTTCTTTTCTTTCATTAATCATATTAATGAAGTCCCATCATTTAAGTCACCTAAACATCACAGATAAATACGACGTACACTTATGCCATCCGCATTCTCCTCGATGTCCCATCCTGCACCGTTAGGTTAGGTAACTAACGGCAGAGCGGGGCAGGGCTAGCGTGGGTGTAAAACATAAGTAACGTCTATATAATATATCATATATACTATATATAGTATTTACCACATCACATCACATGATCACATCACAGATATCGCAGCAGAAGAAACAGATGAAACATTGGATATATTAGGACGCCCGTGTTTTATTTTGAGCCTCTATAAAACACGGATTCCACGGTCGCGATGAATAGCCAAACCAACACCCCTAGACCCCTACGAGAGCGACAAGCAACCCCACCAATTCTAGAGTTAGGAGACCCGGACTCGACTCCTCGAGTTGGTCTCCCACTGGACTCCAGAACCCGGTTACTTGTGCTCTCCTCCTTGGGTCTATCCTAGTGCGGAAAAGTAAATAATATACAAATGGTTACATCGACCTCATCCAGAAAGTGCCCCAATAAAAGAATATTACATACATTAATTTTACAGAAATGAAAATAAAAAACTCTCATCTCACATAAAACCCCCGGCTTTTCAGAACGCGACGATCCAATATAACATATCCAGCAACACATAACATCACATGTCATCAACATAAGTAAATATGCGTATCCCAATTGTCGTTGACATATAGCAACGAAACCGGCGATATCACATATTACACTTACGGTCGCAGAAAAGAAAGTGTAAAACTACAACAGTTGGAATCCGCAACATCCTTAGACATCGCATGCCTGAAAATTATAAACCCCGCATTTCAGTCTCTATATCGAAAACACTTTTCAATATCTAGTCGGGCAATTAAACAAGATTCGCGATATTTTGATCGAATGATCGTCGCAAACTTTAGTAGACGGCAGCACCCCTGATGCCGTCGACGAAGTGCACTAAGGCGGAACACAGCTGCCGCGAGCACCCGAACGGATGCTTTTGGCGACGGGGTTCTCCTACAGTCCCTTGTCGGGGCTATAGGCCATGGATGTCTATTAAGTTTACCCGGCGAGTATCCACGTACGCTACGTGATTGCGACGGACTTTTGATCGCATCAAAATTCCATGGCAACCGATCATTTGAGACTAAACTGCTATGTTTACAACATCCAAATTAGTTATCACATAACTACTTGTGGATTCCAAATATTGTATCATATTCCAGATAAATAGACAATGTTAAACTTTCCGATCGAATAATCAAACACCCAAGTTTTCCCAAATAGTTCTCAACACTTGAGGGGAGTTTAAAAACATCCATCACATGCCACAGTACCAATGGTCCAGCCGTAGAAGGGTCAAGCCAACGCCTCACATGTGGCACGACATACTCCCCAAACCCTAAGGTTCAAAAGGCAGTTCAAGACGGTCACATAATCGAGTTAAGGTTTGTTGTCTTCTATAGGGTCCATCGCGTAGCTTGCACGATCTAGACGTTCTTAAACAAACGGAAAAATCCAACACTTGGAAATTTCCCGGGTCGGGAAAAAGTGAGTTATAGATATCGGTTCGAACTTTTTAATACATTCTAAATATCTGGAAAACACAACGAAATTAAATTTTCCTATCGAATCTACGAATACAAAATAAACCCCAGAATACTCAACACTTGAGTCAGGTTAAAAATACTCAGAAAGATCATGAAATTAAATAGGAACATTACTGTGCAAAAAGATAAGTGTGACGTCACCATATGGCCGCGGAACCGCCGTGGGAGCCTGCTCGTGCCGTGGTTCCGCGGCGCTTTGGGCGTCAAACATTGTCGTTTTGTACAATTTCCCTTATAATTCCCTGCTGATTTTTTTAAGCATTTAATTCAGAAAAATCCCAGTTTTGAAAAAATTTCCAGAGAGGGGTATAATTTGAAGTTTTCAGGTTCGATCGGGTTTTTTACTTCGTAAACACATCGCCTAATCTTCTAGCTCGGCTCTGATACCACTGTAAGGTTACTAGGCACTCTAATAAGGATCTACAAGGTATCAACCATGCCGGATTAAAATTTTAGCCGTGCCGAATAACTCTAAACAAGATCTTTGCTAGAAAATTGGGTTAAGACATGCAAGTTAAACTCTTTAACACTTAGTGAATACGAAAAACAACCTTTGTAGATCGGTCCTTCACTTCTTAAGCTCCTTGTAGTAGTCCCTTCGCTGCGATCATCGAACTCCCGGACTCTCGGACGGCTCCATGAGAAGAGGCAACGGTATTGCTTGAAGTCTTCGAGGTCGAAGATGATCTACGTCGAGAGAATACGAACTCAAGCTTCTACTTCACTAACCAAAGAATTAGTGAAGCAAACACCCTAAACTAAAGTGCTAGTCTAGTAGAGGATGGTGAGATAGGAAATTGGTACACTTTAGAATTTCTTTTCTCACTTTGATTCTCTCTCTATTTCAAACCCCAGAAAGAAATTTTGAGGACGAAGAAGATGAGCTTAAAATGAATATGAAAAATAATCAAGAGAGAGAATGAGCTAACCATGGTGATTGAGTATCATATATTAACCCATGTAGAGACATTACCATAGGTAATCATAGTGGTTAGGTTAACTAATATCTTAAGTAAAACAAAACTAGTGGACTAAGTCAAATGCAAACAAAAGCTTCATGAAGCTTCATGCATTTGTGCTCATTTTCCAATTGTTTAGAATTACTTTAAATATAAAAACCTAACAAATATAATTAGTATGGTATAAGTCTTCTACACCCATGATAGTTATATCAACAACCATGATACAATTTGTACACTAATAAATATATATCACATATATATTAACTTGTGCACAAGTGAGAAAAATAAATGCTTAAGTGATCCAATGTTAGTTAATGTAAATTAGTATATCACATATACAATTATACACTAAATTATTAAATCAAGACTTGACTTAATAATCCGGTTATATCACATATAACCGACTAACATCCAATGTATCGACTTATCGAATCAACCCTTGATTCGACAACTTGGTTATATCGCATATAACCGATCGACACAAACTCGCGAGAATAGAATACTGTATCGCATACACGCATTATTCTCGGTCCCGCACATATCACATATGCGCTCCTATTTCATTTTGCCTGAGCCAGTACAACCTCTATGTAGGACTCTAAAGACTCGTCAATATGCCGGCAGTAGGTGATGATCATATCAAGCACCCACAAGCCGTCAGCGGTACTAGCTGGACGTAATGGCTACCCGGGTATTGAGCGATTAGAATATCAGCAAGCAAGCCCGCTCCAACTCCTGCAAAAAGCCTGACAGTGACACTACCGTACAGTCCGGTCTCCTCGTCTGATATGTCGCATATCAAGTCTAGGGTCCAATAACCCGAATAACCGATAAGTCATGCCGATATAAAGCTCATAACGGGTCGAGAAACTACTGGTAACACTTACCAGTATATCTCTAAACCAGCCCTGGCCAGGGACTTCCCTGTTATGGCCAATCGAGCATAGCGCAACATCAACCCCCAATACCGAGAGAGACGAAACCCCTCCTATCGCTCATTGCCTCCATGTGACTCGGGACTGTACCCAAAAACCACCGTTTTGCACGCCCTCTTGGACTTTGTAAGGTGGAAATCAAAGCACAGTGGGAATCACACAGGACTCTATGACGATCTCGGGTCTACAGACTAACCTGTACCAGTGTCACCAGAGAACTGCCATCTGACGTAAGGTATAATACCATCTGGGAGTTCTCGGCGAGTCCGTTCAGTGTACCCAGTCTCTACTGAGCACCCTTATATCATCTCTGATGTCAAACACCAATGGATATGGGATCATCCATCGCCCATCTGTATGGGTCGAGAAGGTATACGCTAGTCTACTCTGTTATATCGATGCCCTGTCTCGATACACCCACGACTAGGGAACTTGAAGGATGTACTTATGGACTACCATGTGCCCACTAGTATGATCCGCATCATAGTCCAGGTAGTCAAGTACACATCCTAAGGGCTTTACCAACATGTAAAAGAGAGACAATCAGTATACACGTTGAGGTAAAGAGTAACCAGATAGCATACTATCATGTCGAGCAAGAAAGTCCTCCCTATATATGTCCAAGCATCCACTACAATATACATCTCATGTATAGTAATGTCCTTTAGGGCATACATATAACAAATAGTATGCAACTTGGACAATCCAAAAGACAGTGTTTTTAAGAAAGTTCGGTTAACTTGGCCAATGAGTCATAGTTTAGGGTCGGGCTATGGTCGATGTCAAAGAGTGAGACAAAGAAATGTTAGGTCCACGTTACCCACCCTGGTTCTTTCGGGGACGCGGAATAGGTAAAATCCAAAATTTTCTCACAAGGTAACATGGACCAACCATGAAGGATCTTTGCTAAACAAAAACTAACATACTAACAACAAGTTCTAACTACTCCGTTAGAAGGTTATACCTAGATCTTGAACTCCTTCTCTTCTTGTTGTGGTTCTCCTTCTTGCTTGCTCCTTGTAGTGGCGTAAACGGATCCTCCTCGTCGTCTTCTCTTTGCCGAAGATAGATCCACCCGAGGGCCTCTACCTTGAGCTCCTACCTCAACCAAGAGGTAACTAGAGTGTTTGGTTTGCTAGACAAAGAACTCTAGAAAGAGTAGAGAGATGCTTTGATGTTTAGTCTCAAAAGCCTATGATTTTCAACACATGAAACACTTAAGCTTTGAGGGAGGAAGAGGGAGAGTTTTCTCAAGAGAGAGAAAGAGCATGATAGAATGAGAATAGAATTCTACAACCATGCTCACATATGAGATAATATGAAATAATAATAATAATAATAATAAAGATAATTGTGATGGTTAGTTTGGAATGACCATTATCATTTCACAATAAATGCATTTTGCAAGAAACAAGAAGAATCTTGCAAGTGAAATGATGATGGTCAAAATGTCAACAAAAGTCAACCGGTCAACCAAGGTCAAAAGGTCAACAAAAGTCAAATGGTCAACCTAATAATGGCACAATTATCCTTAATTAATATCATTAATCATATTTCTCATTCTCATTAGGGTTATGAAAAAGTCAACTGTCAAAAACCCTAATGAGATTCCTCTGCCTCTGTCAACTGTGCATACACACCCGCATCCGTGTTCCGAGGAACACGAATTCAATGTGACAAAACCAATCCCAAAACAAATACAAGGATCTGGCTTAAACCAAAGCCCGCTAGTAATAACAGTCGGGACAACAAACGTGCCCAAGTGCGCGGATGTGAACGAACCCCGTCGCAAAACCTTGCGACCTTTACTTTGTTTTTCCCAAAGGCGAATAACCCTATGTGTGGGACTCTAAAGGCTTGACACTACGCCGGCAGTGGGTTTAACCACAGGCCGCAAGCGGTACTAGCTGTACGTAACGGTCCCTAGGTAGATGCCGATAAGAAGACCGATGAGGTGAACCCATCTGAACACCTACTGAGCTTGAATGTGACAATCTCCATACAGTCCGGTCTGTTCGTCTGAGAGTATCGCATGGCGGGCCTAGGGGGGCGGTAAACGTCAGTCCCCAAATAGCGGTACAAGTCGTGTCGGAGTGTAGCCCAGAACACCCTGAGAAATTACTGGAAACACTACCAGTAATTCTCGCTTGCCCTGGCAAGGGACGACTATTTGTAATGTCTCTCCTTGACACAGCGCGATGTCAACTCCCTATACCGAGAGAGATGAATCCTTTCTAACCATCACTGCCTCCAAGTGCTTCGGGACAGCACCTAATTACTACCTTTATGCATGCCTCTATAGAGCCGTGGTAGGGTAGTAATCTAAGAACAGTGGGAACACACTCGAGGCGAAGTGACAGTGTCAAGTCAGCAGACTAAGCTGTACTCATGTCACCTGGGAACTGTTAACTGACGATAGGTATAATACCAACCAACAGTTCCCGACGAGTCCTGTCCAGTGTACTCGTAGCCTAACGAGCACCTGCATACTATCTCCAGTACGACGTACTGATGGCTGTGGGACAGACCATCTCCCCTGCTAGGACGAGAAGCGTATGCACCAGTCTACTCTGGAGTATTGATGCCCTGTCTCGATAATCCTATGACTAGGGACCAAAATAAGGATGTGCTTATAGACTACCCAGCCCCCACTAGTGTGATCGCTATCAGAACGCCGGTAGTCAAGCAAAGATCCTAAGGGCTCCATCAATATGTTTTTAGCGATATGTTAAAAGAAACATATACTCATATTAAGATAGATACAAACCAAGTTGCATACTACTATATCTAGCAAGAATGTCGTAAACCCATGTATATATATCCCAAGCTTCCAAAATGTATTATACAAACTAGTACTATATAATAATTGCCTCTAGGGCATACATATCCAACAATCTGCCACTTGCACTAAAGGCCAGAAATTGGTGTACGGCATACCCAACGTCTGCACTAAGGCTAGCTGCTGGTGTACCGCATACCCAATAGCTCAAAAATTCGCTCGAACTGTGTTTGAGGGAGGGCCTTTGTGAATAGATCCGCCGTGTTGTCTTTTATGTCCACTCTCCGTAGAACGATCTCCTGGCGATCAATGATCTCCCTGATCAGGTGATACCGCCTTATGATGTGTCTGGATTTCTGATGTGACCTTGGTTCCTTCGCTAAAGATATAGCCCCATTGTTATCGCAGTACAAAGGTATTGGGTCAACAATGGACGAAACCACCTGAAGTTCACTAATGAACTTCTTCATCCAGACTGCCTCTTTTGCGGCATCGCTTGCAGCAATGTATTCAGCCTCCATCTTCGAGTCTGTGATGGTATCCTGTTTGGATCTCCTCCAACACACCGCCCCTCCGTTGAGGGTAAACACAAAACCTGAGACAGACTTGTTGTCATCTTTGTCACTCTGGAAGCTTAAATCAGTAAAGGACTCGACCCTGAGGTCTCCATTACCGTAAACCAGGAACATCTCCTTAGTCCTTCTCAGGTACTTGAGAATGTTCTTTAATGCCGTCTAGTGGTTCTCACCTGGGTCTGACTGATACCGGCTCACCACGCTCAGCGCGTAAGCTACATCTGGTCTTGTACATAGCATCACGTACATTATAGATTCTACCGCCGAAGCGTAGGGTATAGTGCTCATGCGAACCCTCTCTTCGTCAGTCTTGGGAGACATCTTCTTCGAGAGGGTGATTCCATGCAATGCGGGTATATTACCGTGCTTGGAATCTTCCATACTAAATCTCCATAGTACGGTCTCTATATACCTGGACTGTGAAAGTCCCAGTAATCTCTTGGATCTATCTCTGTAGATCTTGATCCCCAGAATGTATGAGGCATCAACCGGGTCTTTTATGGAGAACCTTTGTGATAAGAATAGCCTGACCGATTGTAGCATAGGAATCTCATTTCTTATCAAAAGAATGTCGTCCATGTACAAGACTAGGAACACGACAGTGCGTCCTACAATCTTCTTATAGTTACAAGGTTCATCTTCGTTCTTGATGAAATCAAATTCCTTGATTGCCCCATCAAAACAGATGTTCCAGCTCCGCGATGTCTTCTTTAATCCATAAATGGATTTAAGCAACTTGCACACCTTCTCGCTGCTCCCACTGTCTACAAAACCATCTGGCTGATCCATGTAAACGCACTCTTCCAAACAGCCGTTTAGAAAAGCCGTTTTTACGTCCATCAGCCAGATTTCATAGTCATGGAAGGCAGCAATGGCAAGTAAGATCTGAATGGATTTGAGCATAGCCACTGGAGAAAAAGTTTCGTCATAGTCCACACCAGGTCTTTGACGAAAACCTTTCGCAACGAGTCTAGCCTTATAGGTTTCCACCTGCCCATCTACACCAAGTTTCCTTTTGTAGATCCATTTGCGTCCAACGGACTTTACCCCAGGTGGAGCAATATCCAAGGTCCACACTTTATTGGTGTACATGGACTCCATTTCGGACCGCATAGCATCCAGCAACTTATCAGAGTCCCTACTGATAATAGCCTGCCTGAAATTGGTAGGGTCATCTTCTTCCAAGATGCAATCCTCTCGATCCCCGTCTATGAGAAAACCGCAGTATCTCTCGGGCGGATGAGAAATCCTACCAGATCTGTGGATTGGCTGAGGTTCATCTTGGACTATTGAATTTTCTGGTTCTACTAAATCCTCAGTTTGAGTTTGTGGATCAGATATTTCATCCAGTTCTACCGTGCTCCCACTTATTTCTTTAGTAAGAAATTGCCACTCTAAAAAGGTGGCATGACGAGCAACGAACACCTTCTGTTCCTCATTGTGGTAGAACAGATATCCCAGAGAATTTCTAGGATATCCCATAAAATTGCAAAAAACTGATCGTGCTTTAAGCTTGTCCGGATTTTGTACCTTTACATAGGCCGGACAACCCCATATCTTAATACGTTCAAGATACGGTCTTTTACCACTCCATATTTCATATGGTGTTTTAGGCACAGATTTAGACGGAACCTGATTCAGTAAGTATGCTGCTGTTTCTAGTGCAAGTCCCCAGAATGAAAGAGGTAACTCAGCATTACTCATCATGGAGCAGACCATGTCCAATAGGGTACGGTTCCTCCGCTCCGATACGCCATTGTGCTGTGGTGTGTACAGAGGAGTAAGCTGAGAGAGAATTCCATTCTCTTTTAAGTAATCTAGGAATTCCATGCTTAAGTACTCCCCTCCCATATCCGATCGGAGGATCTTGATACTTTTGCCAGTCTGGTTCTTTACTTCGTTTCTGAATTCCTTGAATTTCCCAAAAGCTTCAGATTTATGTTTCATAAGATACATATCCGAATCTAGAAAGATCGTCAGTGAATGTGATGAAGTACGAGAACCCACCCCTTGCATGTCTAGACATTGGACCACATACATCACTGTGTATGAGTCCTAAGAGCTCTGTTGCTCTTTCTCCATGTCCGGTGAACGGAGATTTGGTCATCTTTCCTTTGAGACAAGACTGACAAGTTTCATAAAATGAAAACTCGAACGTATTCAAGAGTCCATCTTTATGCAACTTACTTAGTCTTTTCTCTCCGATATGACCAAGTCTACAATGCCACAAGTAGGATTCATTCGTATATGAATTCTTCCTCTTGCGTGTGTTTTGTACATTGAGAACTGTATTCTGATTTAGAACATAGATACCATTACACAGTGTACCTTCTGCAACCAGTACCTTATGAAGGTAATGTTCATGATATTTTTATCAAGAACAAAGTTATATCCATCTTTATCGAGTAAAGAAACTGATATGATGTTGCAAACCATGGAAGGTACATAGTAGCAATTGTTCAAAATCATAGTATTGCTAATTGGCAACACCAGGTGATATTCACCGACAGCTGCAGCATTAACTTGTGCTCTCTACCCTAAGCGACATATCACCAGGTGCAACATTCCTACTTTTTCTCAGTCCCCGCAATAAATTAGAGATATGAGATCCTGATCCGGTATGAAGTGCCCAGGAGGTAGGACTGACCGTAAAGCAGTTCTCAATTACAAGAACACTATGCAAAACTATGCTTCTTCTTCAACTGGGTATCCTTGGAATACATACAATCCTCTTTCCCTTGCTCATACATATGACTGTTGTCAAAAGTTAGAGCCGAACCGACGTTCCCCAGCCACGAATAAGAATTTGGATTGGTCAAGCAATACATTTTATTATCTTGATTAGGGCGTGAAATGGTTGCTACCTGGAGAGAGAGAAAAGAAACACTTAGCGTGCGCACTTTCAAGATTAGATTGGTTTATTAATTTATCTAACCAGGATGTCTCCCACTGTTTCCTCAAATTCTTCTTCAAACCCTAAAAGAAGAACTAGTCAGGATAAATTGCACGTCACAATACTTGCTTAACCTTTCAGCCACGCTAGTGTTGGTTCTTCGAGGGAGGTTTTCCAATGCTTTCGCGAAGTTCCTTAATTATATAACCTCTTTTCTCTGGAGACGTAGCCCCGCTAACACCGTTCTAGACACCTACTTGGTTTATAGCATTGATTGTTAAGTGAAATAATCTTCCGAGAGTAATCCAACTCATCAGTGGGATCGGGATCCAACTATCATTGTATAATGACCTAGATGGAATCCACTCTAGTCACTACACTCCAGAAGGTATGCTAAATCTGCAAGTTTCCTGTATATTTGAAACTCCTGATGTGGTTTTTGCCCCTAACGGTATATGACCTTGACAATGCCAACATATCATAAGCCGCTAGTCATGTTCGACCCGTCATTATCTTGATTAACTTAGACCCACCCGCATATTCCTTGACAATGCCAACATAGCTATACGACTGTCCTAAATAATCTGAAAATAAAGCTCCAAACAAGCAATATATAGCTACCGATCACTACGACTTGACAATGCCAAAATACGTAGCTCGAATACTAAGTAGTACTTGTAGGAAATGACGGAAGGCTACAGCTGGGTTTTTGGCGAAAAACCCGTTAACGTAATGAACTTGATATCGTTGAAGGAACATGATTGCCTTTTTAAAAATATAGTGGCGAAATTTTTTGCTAAAGAGGTCACTCCCTGTGAAGGGATCTCGGCACTTTGCTCGTCGAATGAGGTGCAGGATATTCTAAACTGAATACCTCGATGCAAAGCAAGAATAATCGACTATAATGAAGTTATTACCCTGACGCAAACTTCTGTCCAAGGACTCACTCCCGATGAAGGGATCTCGGCCCTTGCCTCGTCGAATGAGGTGCTGGGTATTCATAACCGAATACCTCTGTGCAAAACAAAAGCGAACGTCCTTGCAATAACAGCTTTTTGAAAAATGATGTAATATTATTTTATGGTCGCACATCAGGGATGAGGTTGTAGCCGCCATTGTATATTATTTCTTTTACAATTTTTGCTCCTAGGATAGACCCAAGGTGGGGTGCACAAACTACCGGGTACTTTGAAGTGCTGAGTGGCCTACTCACGTTGTTGAGGGAGGCTGCTTCACTTCGGGTATTTGGCGGGTAGTTTTCCGCACCCGTAGGAGTCTAGGGTGGGGTTTTGGCTATTCATCGCGACCGTGTAATCCGTCTTTCGTTGCAGGCTCGAACGAAACGCGAATTCCTAGCATATCCAATGTGTTCATCTGTGATCTGGAATGGCTATCATTGCATCTGACGAATGTATATATCTATATCCCACCTTGGGTCTATCATAAGAGCAAAAACAGTAAAAGAAATAATATTTTTATGGCCGCACATCCGGGATGAGGTTATAGCAGCCATTGTATATTATTTCTTTTACTATTTTTGCTCCTAGGATAGACCCAAGGTGGGGTGCACAAACTATCGGGTACTTTGAAGTGCTTAGCGGCCTACTCACGTTGTTGAGGGAGGCTGCTTCACTTCGGGTAATTGGCGGGTAGTTTGCCGCACCCGTAGGATATAGGGTGGGCTTTTGGCTATTCATCGCGACCGTGTAATCCGTCTTTCGTTGCAGGCTCGAACGAAACACGGATTCCTAGCATATCCAATGTGTTCATCTGTGATCTGGAATGGCTATCATTGCATCTGACGAATGTATACATCTATATACATTCGTCAGATGCAATGATAACCATTCCAGATCACAGATGAACACATTGGATATGCTAGGAATCCGCGTTTCTTTCGAGCCAGCAACGAAAGACGGATTACACGGTCGCGATGAATAGCCAAAACCCCATCCTAGACCCCTACGGGTGCGGCAAACTACCCGCCAAATACCCGAAGTGAAGCAGCCTCCCTCAACAACGTGAGTAGGCCACTCAGCACTTCAAAGTACCCGGTAGTTTGTGCACCCCACCTTGGGTCTATCCTAGGAGAAAAAATAGTAAAAGAAATAATATACAATGGCGGCTACAACCTCATCCCGGATGTGCGGCCATAAAAATAATATTACATCAATTTACAATTTACATCAAATGAAAAATAAATAAACTCTCATCTCACAAACCCCGGCTATTCATCCGCGATAATCCAACAAGTTCATATACACAAACCAACATCACAGATCACAGATATGTACAACTCCCACTAGCGTTCAGTACATATATCACATTACAGATATATCCATTTCAGCTAATGTTTATAGAATTTCGATCAATAATTGTATTTGAATCTACCCCAAGTAAAATCCAGTACGCAGACAAATCTGGGCAGAAACAAAAATTCCCAGAATACACAAAACCAACAAAGAGAACCCCAGAAGAATTTTGGTTCGCCGCCGAATTGACTCGTCCACGGAACCGCGGCGGATCGCTTGGATTGGCCGCGGATCCGCGATCCTATGAGCGATTCAGGCGCCCAAAATTCTACAGATTTCTCAAAAACGCCTGCTTGTATTTTTCATGTCTGTGGAAATATTTTTAGGCCAATTTTGAAAATCGACAGAAAATACAATATTTTGGTGTGTTTTCAGGATTTTTCCCGGATCGAAGTTCTAAACACTTTGCTAACAGTTAGTTGTTGTTTAGCTAGTCTCTGATACAACTGTTAGGTCCACGTTACCCACACCGGTTCTTTTGGGGAGGTGGAATAGGTAAAAATCAAAATTTTCTCACAAGGTAACATGGACCAACCATGAAGGATCTTTGCTAAACAAAAACTAACATACTAACAATAAGTTCTAGCTACACGGTTAGAAGGTTATACCTAGATCTTGAACTCCTTCTCTTCTTGTTGTGGTTCTCCTTCTTACTTGCTCCTTGTAGTGGCGTAGACGGCTCCTCCTCGTCGTCTTCTCATTGCCGAAGATAGATCCACCCGAGGGCCTCTACCTTGAGCTCATATCTCAACCAAGAGGTAACTAGAGTGCTTGGTTTGCTAGACAAAGAACCCTAGAAAGTGTAGAGAGATGCTTTGATGGTTTAGTCTCAAAAGCTTATGATTTTCAACACATGAAACACTTAATCTTTGAGAGAGAGGAAGAGGGAGAGCTTTTTCAAGAGAGAGAAAGAGCATGATAGAATGAGAATAGAATTCTACAACCATACTCACATATGAGATAATATGAAATAATCATAATAATAATAATAATAATAATAATAATAAAGATAATTGTGATGGTTAGTTTGGAATGACCATTATCATTTCACAATAAATGCATTTTGCAAGAAACAAGAAGCATCTTGCAAGTCAAATGATGATGGTCAAAAGGTCCAAAAAAGTCAACCGGTCAACCAAGGTCAAAAGGTCAACAAAAGTCAAATGGTTAACCTAACCATGGCACAATTATCCTTAATTAATATCATTAATCATATTTCTCATTCTCATTAGGGTTAAGAAAAAGTCAACTGTCAAAAAGCCTAATGAGATTCCTCTGCCTCTATCAACTGTGCATATACACCCGCATCCGTATTTCGAGGAACACGAATACAATGAGACAAAACCAATCCCAAAACAAATACTAGGATCTGGATTAAACCAAAGCCCGTTAGTAATAACTTTCCGGACAACAAACGTGTAAAAGTGCGCGGATGTGAACGAACCTCGTCGCAAAACCATGCGACCTCTACTCTGTTTTGCCCAAAAGTGAATAACCTTCTGTATGGGACTCTAAAGGCTCGACACTATGCTGGCAGTGGGTTTAACCACAGGCCGCAAGCGGTACTAGCTGTACGTAACGGTCCCCAGGTAGATGCCGATAAGAATACCGATGAGGTGAACCCATCTGAACTCCTACTGAGCCTGAATGTGACAATCTCCGTACAGTCCGGTCTGTTCGTCTGAGAGTATCGCATGGCGGGCCTAGGGGGCGGTAAACGCCAGTCCCCTAATAGAGGTACAAGTCATGTCGGAGTGTAGCCCAAAACACCCTGAGAAACTACTGGAAACACTACCAGTAATTCTCGCTTGCTCTGGCCAGGGACGACTATGTGTAATGGCTCTCCTAGACACAACGCGATATCAACTCCCAATACCGGGAGAGACGAATCCAGTCTAACCATCACTTCCTCCAAGTGCTTCGGGACTGCACCCAACTACTACCTGTTTGCACAACTCAATAGAGCCGTGGTAAGGTAGTAATCTAAGAACGGTGGGAACACACTCGAGGCGAAGTGACAGTGTCAAGTCAGCGGACTAAGCTGTACTCATGTAACGTGGGAACTGTTAACTGACGATAGGTATAATACCAACCAACAGTTCCCGATGAGTCATGTCCAGTGTACTCGTAGCCTAACGAGCACCTACATACTATCTCCAGTACGACGTACTAATGGCTGTGGGACAGACCATCTCCCATGCTAGGACGAGAAGCGTATGCACCAGTCTACTCTGGAGTATTGATGCCCTGTCTCGATAATCCTACAACTAGGGACCAAAATAAGGATGTGCTTATAGACTACCCAGCCCCCACTAGTTTGATCGCCAACACAACGCCGATAGTCAAGCAAAGATCCTAAAGGCTCCATCAATATGTTTTTAGCGATATGTTAAAAGAAACATATACACATATTAAGATAGATACAAGCCAAGTAGCATACTACTATATCGAGCAAGACAGTCGTAAACCAGTGTATATATATCCCAAGCTTCCAAAATATATTATACAAACTAGTACTATACAATAATGGCCTCTAGGGCATACATATCCAACAAGAAACACTCAGCGTGCACTCAACCTATTTCAGAATGATTAATCATTTTATCTAATCAGGATGGCTTCCACTGTTTCCTCAAATTCTCCCCCAAACCTAAACGGAGAATTAGTCGGAATAACTCGAGGAGTAATCCTACTCATCAGTCGGAATCGGGATCCAACTATCATCGCATGATAACTTGATGGAAGCCACTCAAGTCACCACACTCCAGAAGGTATGCACATGTCTGGAAAGTTTCCTGCATGTTTGAAACTCCCGAAATGATTTTTACCCCAAGCGGTTTATGACCTTGACAAAGGCTAACAAATCATAAACCACAAGTCAAGTTCAACCCGTCATTATCCTGGATTACTCTAGACCCACCCGCACAAACCTTTGACAAAGGCTAACAAGGTTATACGACTGTCCTAGATAATCGCAACTCAATGCAACAGACAAGTAATACCCAGCTACCGCACACTACGCCTTGACAAAGGCCAACAAATGCACCACGAATACTAGGTACTACCTGAAAGAAATGACGGAGGGCTACGGCTGATTTTTGGCGAAAAACCTTTAACGTAATGAACTTGATATCGTTGAAGAAATCCAAGTGGTTTTGTAAATATATAGTGGCGAAAACTTTTGCTAAAGAGGTCACTCCCGGTGAAGGGATCTCGGCTCTTTCCCCGTCGAATGAGGTGCAGGATATTCCATACTGAATACCATGATGCAAAGTAAAAAGTAATCGACTATAGTGAAGTTATTACGTTGAGGAAAACTTCTGCCCAAGGGGTAACTCCCGATGAAGGGATCTCCGCCCTTGCCTCGTCGAATGAGGTGCTGGATATTCATAATCGAATACCACTGTGCAAAGCAAAAGCGTACGTCTGTAATGTCAGTTTTTAAAAACTTGGTTCCAACAACATCATATATATATAGGTTTGTTTTCCTTGCATTGATAAGAATCAACACAGTCCCATCAATTAATCACACCAGAATAGAACGAAAATAAAATGTACGTATATGCCATCCGCATTCGCCACTGGGTCCCGTCATAACCCGTTAGGTTACTTAACTAACGACATAGCGAGGAATGGGCTAGCACGGGTGCAAAACATATACAACATCTACTAGCATATATAAATATATATAACAATCGTCCCAGGCATGATAAATGCAACATCACAGAAAAGTAATAAGCATCACAGAACATTACAGATAATCTGGGAGCCCCGGGTTTCCTTTGAGACACAAATGAAAACCCGACGTTCCCCTGGTCGTGTGGATAGCCTGTGCAATGAACTCCTAGACCCCTACGAGCGCGGCAAGTTACCCACCAAAACCTGAAGCGAGGCAGCCCCCTTCAGCAAAGTGAATGGACAACCCAGTACTTCACGGAATCCGTTAACTTGAGCACCCCTCCTTGGGTCAACCTATACCCCCTACGAGTGCGGCGAATAGACTGCCAATTCTACAGTGAAGCCCCTCCGTCTCAGTGCCATGAGATGCGGGCCGGTTGCCCTCTTGAACCCGGCTATCCGTGCACCACACCGCGGGATAATCCTAGTACAGAAAAGAAAATATATACAACGGGTATATCGACCTCAACCCGTTCGTGCCCCAAAAGAATAATATACAAACAGGCAGTGACGGCAGTCCACATGTCGGACGCTCACCCCGCAATATCAAATGTACAAATAAATCCAAACTGCACTACCATTTCACACAATCTATCCACCATGACAAAACCGCAACATCACAGCACAACACAGAACATCAACGTGAATGTCACGTTCGCAAACCCATATAAAAGGACTATAGCGATTAGACAAGCTTTACCGATCAAATGACATTCACGGTCGCAGATAGAAATGTAATGTACTGAAAACACACAATTAAAATTTCGATCGACTAAACTTTCCCGAAATGGTCCAAGTGCTAAACCAGTACTCAAATGAATCTAGGCCAAAACTATATATCACAAAAATTATTTTTCCACCAACTAGAGCTCCAGAAAATCTTTTGGTCACTGTAGCCCAAAAAGGGCTGCGGAAGCGCCGCCAAATGTTACATTTAGCGGCGGTTCCGCAGTGGAATTTTGGAGTTAGGTCACCAAATTTTTTCTGTAGCATTAGTTTTTCCTGCATGTATTTTTAAGATGCCTGAAAATATTTTTTGATCACTTTTAAAAATCGACAGCAAACACAAAAATGGAATCGTGATTTCGGAAATTTCCGTCGATCGATATTTTAAGCATGTCAAAACAAGCTAGTAGGGTAAAATGGCGTGGCTCTGATACCATGAAGGGTTATGGGAGAGCCCCGGCCATCGAACCGTGGCCAAATGCGGAACAAAATTTTTCTAAAACCCGGCGCTACCATTACCCGATTTTCAAGATCGAAACCATTAACCTTAAAACTAGAAAGCTAACAAAAGAAGATAGAAAGGGTTATACCTAAGGATCCAAGTCCTTCGGGTCTTCAAACATCTCCAAGCTCCTAGTGATGCGGATCGACTTTGGTCGCCGGTCCTCCTTCATCTCCGATGATCCACCCGAGGGAAACGGCACAAGCTCCACGTTCGCCAAGCGGACCAACCGACTCTTCAAAATTGCTAGTAGTGGAGAGTGGGGACTGTAGGATAGTGTCACTAAAACTTTTTCTCTCATCCATAAGCTCAAGTGAGCAACAAGTGAAAATGAAGAAGAGGTGATGATTGCAAGGCATGAAAATGGCTAAGTATTTTGTGTGAGCATCAAAATGAGAGTGAGAGAGTGTGAAAATCAAGTGTAGAAAAATGAGCCCAAGCACACCCCCATTAGTGGCCGGCCCTCACTCTCCTCACTCTCATTATTCACACAAAAAAATACCAAATTAAGAAATAAACAATTACCCATACCAATCTCTACATTGCCAAAGTCCATGCTTTGACCAAAAGACCCATGCCTGGACATGTCACCTTTTCCACCTCATTATAAACAAAATGATTTTCAAAACAAAATCAATAATGAGGTGGCATCTTCTAGAAGCCATTCCGTATAAATACGAATGCTTCCCGGTATATGTATCGAAATACACATACGCGTATTCATACGAAAATACGAATAGCCAAGAGAGAAAAAGAATAGTGAGAAATAATACTAGAATACATATATATAAATACATATGTAAATTATAAATCAAAACTTGATTTAATAATCTGGTTTAATCCTAAGCCGCTAGTATTATCAACCGTCCGATTAAAGTCTGTGCAGCCTGTGCACATATTAAATCAGACACTTGTATGTATCAACATACATCAACTATACCATATCGCCTGAACCGTAAAAACCCTCTTTGTTGGACACTAAAGACACGTCAATACGCTGGCAGTGGATTTAACCACAAGAACGTCAGCGGCACTAGCTGTACGTAACGGCTACCCAGGTATTGAGTGAAAGGAAGGCCGACGAGCAAACTCGTCCAAACCCCTACTGAGCCTGTCAGGGACAATATCCGTACAGTTCGGTCTGTTCGTCTAAGAGTATCGTATAACGGGTCTAGGGGGTGGATAAAGTCAGACCCCTAACAACGCGATAATTTGTGTCGATATGAAACCCATCACTACCTGAGAAACTATCGATCCTGGATCAGTAATTCTCACATACCCCGGCCGAGGATTTCTAGTGATGGCCACCCGTGCACTGCGCGACATCAACCCCCAATACCGGGAGAGATGAATCCCCGACGATCCGCTCACTGCCTCCATGTAGCTCGGGACTGTACCCAACTAAAACTTGTTTGCACGACTCCTTTAAGCCGTGGTAGAGTAGTAATCAAAGCACAGTGGGAACTCACATGAGACAAATGACGATCTCAGTTCGACAGACTAACCTGTACACATGTCACCAGGGAACTGCTATATGACTATAGGTATAATACTAACTAGCATGTTCCCGGCGAGTCCGTCCAGTGTATTCATAACCCAATGAGCACCTGTATACTATCTTAGGTGAACAACAGACACCAATGGCTTGTGAGACCGGCCACCGCCCTTCGTCAGGGTCTAGATAAGTATACACCAGTCTACACTGGAGTATCGATGCGCAGTCTCGATACTCCCACGACTAGGGACATTTAAGGATGTGCTTATAGACCCCCAGCTCCCACGTATGTGATCGCCATCACAATGCTGGTAGTCAAGCAAGAATCCTATGGGCTCTATCATCATGTACATGATGATAAAGACAAACCAGATAGCATACTATCATCTCGAGTAAGACTGTTTTATCGGTATAGGTCCTCCCTCATGTAGGGTTACTAAGCATACTAACAAGGCTCTACAAGGCATCGACCATGCCAAAATTAAATTTTTATGTGCCGAACAACCCTAAGCAAGATCGTATACTAGAGTTTAGGCGAAACTTATAGTAAGCAAACAACTTTACTTCTAAGGGAACACGATATACAACCTTTGTAGATCGGTCCTTCACTTCTATAGCTCCTGGTTGAAGTCCCTTCGCTGCGATCAAGGTTCTCCCGGGCTCTTGCATGGCTTCACGAGGCGAAAGATGCGTCCTTGCTTGAAGTCTCCGAGGCCGAAGATGATCTACGTCGAGGGAATTCTGACTCAAGCTACTACTTGACTAATTTGAGAATTAGTGAAGCAAACACCCTATACTAAAGTGCTAGTCTAGTAGAGGATGGAGAAATAGGAAGTGGGTTCTCTTTGGATTTTTATTTCTCACTTTAGTTCTCACTTTGGATCAAACCCTTGCAAGCTTTTTCTTTCTTAACAATGAAGAAGAAGAAGAAAAGAAAGAGATGAGGATAATGATCAAGTGAGAAGGCTAACCATGGTGAGTGAGTATCATATACTAACTCTTATAGAGACTTAACCCTAGGCTAATTGTTATGGTTGGGTTAATAAAAATCCATAGTAAAAACAAACTCAAGTTGAATTAGTCAATGCATCCACAAGCTTCCACAAGCTTCATGCATTTTCTAACCCTCCACTTGATTTTGTAATTACTTTAAATATTAAAAACCCAAACTAAAAATTAGCATAGTGTAAGTCTCATACACCCATGGATGATGTATCATCAACCATGATACAATTATATAACACATTTTAATATATATCATATATATAGTAAAGATGTGTACATGTGAGAAAAAACCCTAAGTGAACATGTGTTAGTTAATGTAAACTAGTATATCAAATATACAATTATACAATAAATTTTTAAATCAACACTTGACTTAATAATCCGGTCATATCACATATAACCGACTAACATCCAATGTATCGACTTATCGAATCAACACTTGATTCGATAACCCGGCTATATCATATATAACCGATTGATACATAAACTCGCGATAATAGAATACGGTATCACATACACGCATTATTCTCGGTCCTGCACATATCACATATGCGCTCCTATTTCGTTTTGACTGAGCTAGTAAAACCTCTATGTTGGACTCTAAAGACTCATCAATACGCCGGCAGTAGGTGATGATCACATCAAGCACCCACAAGCCGTCAACGGTACTTGCTCTACATAACGGCTACCCGGGTATTGAGCGATCAGAAGATCAGCAAGCAAGCCCACTCAAACTCCTGTAAAAGCCTGCCGGTAACACTTCCCGTACAGTCCGGTCTCCTCGTCTGATATGTCGCATATCAAGTCTATGGGTGGTAAACGTCAGACCCCAATAACCGATAAGTCGTGCCGATGTGAGGCTAATAACGGGTCGAGAAACTACTGGTAACACTTACCAGTAAATCTCTAATCAGCCCTGGCCAGGGACTTCCCTGGTACGGCCAATCGAGCACAGCGCAACATCAACCCCCAATACCGGGAGAGACGAAACCCCTCCTATCGCTCATTGCCTCCATGTGACTCGGGACTGTACACAAAAACCACCGTTTTGCACGCCCTCATGGACGTAGTAAGGTGGAAATCAAAGCACAGTAGGAATCACACAAGACTCTATGACGATCTCGGGTCTACAGACTAACCTGCACAAGTGTCACCAGAGAACTGCCATCTGACGTGAGGTATAATACCATCTGGGAGTTCTCGACGAGTCCTTCCAGTGTACCTAGTCTCCACTGAGCACCCGTATACCATCTCTGATGTCAAACACCAATGGATATGGGATCATCCATCGCCCATCTCATGGGTCGAGAAGCGTATACGCTAGTCTACACTGGTATATCAATGCCCCGTCTCGATACACCCACGAATAGGGACCTTGAAGGATGTACTTATGGACTACCATGTCCCTACTAGTATGATCCACATCATAGTCCTGGTAGTCAAGTACACATCCTAAGGGCTTTACCAACATGTAACGATAAGACAGTATAAAGAGACAAGTACACATGTTAATGTAAAGAGCAACCAGATAGCATACTATCATATCAAGCAAGAAAGTCCTCTCTATATATGTCCAAGCATCCAATATAATATACATCATCTGTACAATACTGGCCTCTAGGGCATACATACAACTAACAATCTCCCACTTGCACTAGGGCCAGCTGCTGTAGTATCGCATACCAAGCATCCCGAAGAGTCTCTCAAACTGTATCTGTGGAATGGCCTTCGTGAGTGGATCCGCAGTGTTGTTCTTCGTGTCAACCCTCCTGACCTCGATCTCCCGGCGATCAATTATTTCCCGGATCTGGTGAAACAACTTCAGAATATGCCTGGATCGCTGATAGGATCTGGGTTCCTTGGCCAAAGCCACCGCTCCATTGTTATCGCAATACAAAGGTATTGGATGCTCAATGGATGGAACCACTCCAAGTTCAGTAATGAACTTCTCGATCAAGACAGCCTCTTTGGCAGCATCGTTGGCAGCGATGTATTCAGCCTCCATCGTCGAGTCTGCCACGGTTTCCTGCTTGGAACTCTTCCAGCTAACCGCCCCTCCGTAAAGGGTAAAGACAAATCCCGACTGCGACTTAGAGTCGTCCTTATCACTCCGGAAGCTCGAATCGGTAAAGGACTCCACTTGGAGTTCTCCGTTACCATACACCAAGAGCATCTCCTTAGTCCTTCGTAAGTACTTGAGAATGCTCTTCACAGCTGTCCAGTGACTCTCTCCAGGATCAACTTGATACCTACTCACTACACTTAGTGAGTATGCTACATTGGGTCTGGTATATAGCATCGCGTACATGATAGAGCCTAATGCCGAAGCATAGGGTATCCCTTGCATGCGAGCTCTCTCCAAATCATTCTTGGGAGACATCTCTTTGGTGAGAGTGAGCCCTGAGATTGTAGGTAAAAACCCACGTTTGGACTCTTCCATACTAAACCTCTTTAGTATGGTGTCAATGTACCTGGATTAGGACAATCCCAATATCATTTTAGATCTATCTCTATAGATCATAATTCCCAATATGCAGGAGGCATCACCAAGATCTTTCATTGAGAATCATTGTGATAAGAAGAGCTTGACCGATTGCAGCATAGGAATGTCATTTCCTATCAAGAGTATGTCGTCCACGTACAATACGAGGAAGACAACCTTACTCTCTGCCACCTTCTTGTAGATACAAGGTTCATCTACATTTTTGACGAAATCAAACTCTTTGATAACTACTTCAAAGCAGATGTTCCAACTCCGCGATACTTGCTTTAATCCATAAATGGATTTAAGCAGCTTGCACACCTTCCCGCTGCTCCCACTATCTACGAAGCCCTCTGGCTGAATCATATACACGCACTCTTCTAAATCACCGTTTAGAAAGGCGGCCTTAACATCCATTTGCCAAATTTCGTAGTCATGAAAGGCAGCGATGGCAAGCATGATCCGGATGGATTTAAGCATAGCTACTGGAGAAAAGGTTTCGTCATAGTCCACACCTGGTCTTTGACGAAAACCTTTTGCAACAAGTCTAGCTTTGAAAGTCTCCACTTTCCCATCTACACTAAATTTTTTCTTGAAGATCCAGTTGCTCCCAATGGGTTTTACCCCTTCAGGAGCAACTTCCAAAGTCCACACTTTGTTGGTGTACATGGATTCCATCTCGGACCGCATTGCATCCAGCCATTTCACTGAGTCCCCACTCGTGATGGCCTGCTCGAAGCTAGTTGGGTCATCATCAACCATGATGCAATCCTCGCTCTCACCATTCATGAGAAAACCGTAGTATCTCTCAGGTGGGTGAGGAACCCTACTAGATCGACGGAGTGGCTGAGGTTCGTTGGGAACTACCGAATCCTCTGGTTCCACTAAATCTTCAGTTGCAGTTTATGTATCTGGAACCTCTTCCAGCTCTACCACTTTGCCACTAATTTCTTTTACAAGAAATTCCTTTCTAAAAAGGTGGCATGTTGAGCAACAAACACTTTTTGTTCCTCACTGTGGTAGAAAAAATACCCATATTTGTTCTTTGGATATCCTACAAACTTGCAAAGAACAGATCGTGCCTCGAGTTTGTCCAGATTTAGTCTTTTGACATATGCCGGACAACCCCATATCTTAACTCATTTAAGATATGGTCTCTTTCCACTCCATATCTCATATGGTTTGGTAGGTACAGATTTAGATGGAACTTGATTCAATAGGTATGCTGCTGTCTCCAGCGCATACCCCCAGAAGGAAATAGGTAACTCAGCTGTGCTCATCATAGAGCGCACCATATCTAATAGGGTGCGGTTCCTTCGTTCAGATACACCGTTGTGCTGTGGTGTATATGGAGGAGTTAGCTGAGAGAGAATCCCATTCTCTTTTAGGAAGTCCAGGAATTCATTGCTCCAGTATTCACCTCCTCGATCAGATCGAAGGATTTTAATACTTTTCCCGGTTTGGTTCTCGACTTCTTGTTTATATTCTCTAAATTTCTCAAAAGCTTTTGATTTGTGTTTCATCAGGAACACATATCCGAATCTAGAGAGACCGTCAGTGAATGTAATGAAGTACGCAGAACCATCCCTGGCATGTATAGACATGGGGCCGCATACATCACTATGTACCAGTCCCAAGAGTTCCGTAACTCTCTCTCCGTTTCCCGTAAACGGAGTTTTGGTCAACTTGCCTTTGAGACATGACTGGCAAGTGTCATAAGATGAAAATTCAAACGGATTTAAATATCCATCCTTATGCAACTTAGCTAGTTGTGTCGCATTGATGTGACCCAGTCTACAATGCCACAAGAAGGATTCGTTCATTTTTGAACTCTTCCTCTTGTGTGTGTTTGTTATGCTCAGAACTGTTGATTGATTTAGAACATAAATGCCATTGCATATCGTGCCTGATCCAACCAACTTTTGGTTAAGGAAAATGTTCATAACATTATCCTGTAATATAAAATTATATCCCTCTTTACTCAACAAAGAAACCGATATAATGTTGCATATCAGGTTCGGCATGTAATAGCATTCGTTCAGAATCAATGTATTACCAGTTGACAATACAAGGTGATATTCCCCGGCGGTTTTAGCTGCAATAATTGCACCATTTCCAACCCTTATGTCTTTATCACCTTCTCCAAGTTCTTTACCTTTTCTAAGCCCATGTAACTGATTACATATATGGGATCCTGACCCGGTATCTAATACCCAGGACGTAGAGGAAATGGAGAAACAGTTCTCTGTAACGAACACACCCGAAGAAAATGCATCAACATGTACTTTCTTCATTCGGGTGGCATGGGAATCCTGGTATTCTCCTATATCCTGTTCAGTCCTATAACTCTTATAAGAAAGAATGGAACCAACGTTCCCCAGCACAGGATAACATGCGGGTTCGGTCAATACATCCATATTATTATCTTGATTAAGGCATGATATGGTCGCTACCAGGAGAGAGAGAGAGAAGAAAACACTTTAGCGTATGCTTTTGCAAGATCAGATTGGTTATTATTTTATCTAATCAGGATGGCTCCCACTGATTTTATCAAATCTTCCTTCAAACCGTAAAAGGAAAGACTAGCCGGAATTAATTATACCCTACAATTTCGCCAATCTTTCAGCCAGGCCAGTGTCGGTACTTTGTGGGAGGTTCTCCGTGCTTTCGCACGGACCTAATTAAAGTAAACCTCGTTTTCCCAGAGGCGTAACCCCGTTGACACCTTTCTAGACACCTACTTGATCGGCTAATTGTCCTGTGTAAAACTCTCCCAGGAGTAACAATTACTCGCAGTGGGTATCGGGATCCAACTATCTCATAGAAGGTATGCAATCTCATTGCAAATCTCAACACTTGAATTTTCCGATAATATTTTGTCCCAAACGATCTATGACCTTGACAAGGTCAACAAACCATAGACCGTAAGTCAAGTTCAACCCGTCATTTCTTGATTGAATTAAACCCACCCGCACGACCCTTGACAAGGTCAGCAAGGCCGTACGACTACCCTAAAACAATCTGCATCATATGCATAAACAGGTAAATACCGGTCTGCTACCGCACAGTACGCCTTGACAAGGTCAACAAACGCAGCACGAATACTGTGCAGGACTTATTTGAAATGACGGAGGGCTACGACAGGTTTTTCTTAAAACCTATTGCGTAATGAACTTGATATAGTTGTAGAATCGAGTGAATTTTGAAATGGAGTTATTTTGAGGCTTTTATTAGTTTTTCTAAAGAGGTCACTCCCGGTGAAGGGATCTCGGCTCTTTCCTTATGGAATAAGGTGCAGGATATATCATATACATCATTATGCAAAGCAAAACTCCAAAAGTAATCAAAAGTAAACCGAGTGTTGTAGCATCTTCCAGTTTTGCTAAAGAGGTCACTCCCGGTGAACGGATGTCGGCTCTTTCCATATGGAATAAGGTGCGGGATATATCTTATATATCGCTATGCAAAGCAAAACTGTAGCTACCCTTTTTGAAAAATTTGATTCTACAACATCTTTTAGGTTTCTTTTCTTTCAATAATCACATTAATGAAGTCACATCATTTAAGTCACCTAAACATCACAGATAAATACGACATACACTTATGACATTCGCATTCTCCTCGATGTCCCCTCGTGCACCGTTAGGTTAGGTAACTAACGGCAGAGCGGGGCAGGGCTAGCGCGGGTGTAAAACATAAGTAACGCCTATATAATATATTATATATACTATATATAGTATTTATCACAGCTCATCAAATGATCACATCACAGATATCGCAGTAGAAGAAACATATGAAACATTGGATATACTAGGACGTCCGTGTTTTATTTTGAGCCTCTATAAAACACGGATTCCACGTTCGCGATGAATAGCCAAACCCACACCCCTAGACCCCTACGAGAGCGGCAAGCAACCCTACCAATTCTATAGTTAGGAGACCCGGACTCGACTCCTCGAGTTGGTCTCCCACTGGACTCCAGAACCCGGTTACTTATGCTCTCCTCTTTGGGTCTATCCTAGTGCGGAAAAGTAAATAATATACAAAAGGTGACATCAACCTCATCCCGGAAGTGCCCCAATCAAAGAATATTACATACAATTTATTTTACATGAATGAAAATGAAAACTCTCATCTCACATAAAAAAAAACCCGGCTATTCAATACGCGACGATCCAATATAACTTATCCAGCAACACATAACATCACATGTCATCAACGTAAGTAAATATGCGCATCCCAATTGTCGTTGACATATAGCAACGAAACTGGCGATATCACATATTACACTTACGGTCACAGAAAAGAAAGTGTAAAACTACAACATTTGGAATCCACAATCTCTTTTGACATAGTAAATCCGAAATATCACATACTTCGCATTTCATGCCTAACTTTGTGAATTCCACATATTGTATCACATTCCAAATAAATAGACAGTATTAAACTTTCCGATCGAATAATAAAACACCCAAGATTTCCTAAACAGCTCAACACTTGAGCGGAGTTCAAAAATTCCAGAATACGTCACAGTAGCAATGGTCCAGCCGTAGAAGGGTCAAGCCAACGCCTCACATGGGGGCACGCCGTACTGCCCCAAACCCTAAGGTTCAGAGAGCAGTTCAAGACGGTCACATAATCGAGTTAAGGTTTGTTGTCTTCTAGAGGGTCCATCGCATCATATGCACGTATTTCCGAAAGATTTAAACCTGAGAAAAATTCAACACTTGAATGTTTTTCGTGCCGGGAAAAATCGAGTTAATAATATCCGTTCGAACATTTTAAAACTTTCTAAATTATCCGGAATAACAAAACAAAATTAAATTCTCCGATCGAATTGACGATTACAAAATAAACCCCAAAAAAATACTCAACACATGAGTCACAATAAAAATACCCAGAAAGATGCAGGAATGTCACTGGAAATTACTGCATGAAGAACAGTCCCCAATACTCCTTCTCTGCCGCGGAACCACCGCAAATAGTGGATTAGTGCCGCGGTTCCACGGCTACGTGGAGGCTTTGAGGGCTCGTTTTTCATGGTAACCCTTATAATTACCTACTGATTTTTTTAGGTATTTTTAATTATGAAAATACACAGTTTTTAAAAAATGTACAGAGAGGGGATTGATCAGTCGAAAATATCTTTTAACCGGCAATTTCCTTATCAATTGCATTCATTTAGAAGTGTACAGTTCTTATATTTCACATATTAGCAAATCAGTCGTTAAATATCAGATTGCATGTGTTAAACTCTAAAACCGGCACTATAAAGGAAATTGACTGCATTTTATGGCATCGCATTCATCCCTATATTATGCAACACTTGTTTCAAGATTTGTGCAGGAAATTGCAGTATCAAATTGAGCTGATAAATTACACCAACTCCAAGATTGTAGATCTGGTAGCAATCCAAAAGGCAAAACACAATTCAACATATCATATAAAGCCCCAAACATTAGCCCAAGCATGTGCCAGAAAACCCAAGCCCCAAGGAGCCAACATGGCCGCGGAGCCGCGGCCGGAGCCGGCTTGCGCCGTGGTTCCGCGGCGGCCTTGCCACGTCAGAACATAAATTTCAGTGCACAATGTTTCCCTCAGCTCCTACACTTCAGAAAGACACTTCAAGTTCCAGAAGACTCCAGAGACTTCTGCCAGTTCAACAAACTAGGGTTTCTAATGCTTAATTAATCCTAGCTTAAAGCCTAAGCTAGCTCCTAACAAACTCTTTCTAGAAACTCCTCAACAAACTTTTGGAAGGAATTGTAATTTCAAACCTAGACCTAGGGTTTGGGATGTCTATAAATAGAAGCCTAAACCTAGGGTTAAAGCATATACTTGATACTTGGATCCATCATCCAAGACTTAGATACTTAGAAAAATCCCTACCTCTTTCTTCATCTTCTTCTTCCACAAGTCTAGTGACAAGACTTGTGTGAAACCCTAACCCTAATTCCAATCAAAAGCCAATATCCCGAGTTCCAAATCAAGCAAGAAGCCCTTCAACCTTTTATGAGCGGAGCCGATCTTCAACAGAGCAAGTGGTCCAAGCCGATCCACGACTCACGGAGAAAAGCGAAGCCATATCGACAATTTAGTTCTTCCTCTTGTAGTTCTTGAGCGACTGTAATCAAATTGTTGATATAAATAAAAGGTGATATTCTTTTATCTTGTTTTCTTTAAATTCTTGCATCATGATTCGATCTCAATTTCTAGTTGTGGTTCTTGTTGTGATGTTTGAGTAATACTCCGCTCGTCGAGGAGTCGAGACGATCAATAGAATGATGATGTAACATATCTTAAATCGATTCTTGATTCCTACGAGTTTTGTAAACCCTAGCAGGTTCAAGAATCGACGACCTAATTTTGTTGTGATGCTTTCTTGATTGATATCGCTTGAAATTGGGGAGTTACGATCGTTTCTTGAAATTGCTAGAGGCTAGAATGTGAATGATATCGACGAAAGAACAAGGGTTAAATGATGAAACCCTAGTTTCACGAGAAAGCCCTAACTCTCGTCGATCATCATCGATCTAGTATCAATTCTTCGAAGGACAAGAACACGATATCTTGAGATTACATCACGTCTATAGATTCGATCGATTCCTACGAGCCTCATTTAGATTCTTGACATTTTGGTTGGAAATATCATCAAAACCCGATTCCCGATTGTTTATCATTTTCTTGATTCTTGATTAGATTAGTGACACCTGAATCAATCGATAAAATCTTGAATCATGTTTTCTTTTCTTTTCGATTAACTTTTCAATTCAAACAAATCAAACATAAAAACGAATCGCACAATCCCTGTGGACGATCCGCACTCACTTACAATCTACATCCGACACCGTAGTTAATTGCGGTCAATTATAATTCTTTGATTGTGATTCTATACATTTTCTTAAACCGACACAACAAGAATTTCTTAAACGATCAAATGGCGCCGTTGTCGGGGATTACGCGCTAATTCGTTTCATATTAAAGTTTGAATTGAAAGATTTATTCCATTGTAATTTTTGTAATCAAAATTCGTGCAAACCATAAACGATTTGTTGTGGTTCATTGCGAGGAGATCTGGAGCTTTCTGTGAAAGTGAAATAATTTTTGGGATATACCAGAGAGCTGAGGGAGTCTACAGAAGCTCCCAGCTGAATTTTTGTGCAGAGATCTCACTACCCAATCGCGGAAGCGCGGTCTAAGTACCCATATGCGGCGGAACCGCGGCATTCTTGAGGGTTCTCTGTGAACTTTTTCTCTCAGGTACTTTCTTACCTTCTCATCTCTCCTCTTTTTAGCTCCAACTAACAAATTTCTGCAGGATTCTTTGCATATAATCGCAGCTCGCAAATTGCAAAATTAAATTTGTGCGTGTTTTTGTTTCTTGGTTGTTTGCATTCTAAATACGGATATTAAGGGGCACAGCCAAATCCAAATTAGGTGGGGAGTTCATTACCCTTCCTAGGCCCCGATAATCGCAAAACTTGCATCCGCATTTACCCTAATTAACTAAAAAAGATCTAGAGATGACTCTAAGGACCGTCGCGCTCACTTAGGACAGAAGAAGGCCGTGGGTAATTCATATCTTATCCGCGTTTCTCTTGTGGTGTCTAGGCAAGTGTGTCGAAGGCTAGTGGTTACTTAATTAGGCCCACTACTTACGTAGTGGAGAACCTCCCACTTACCTGGCACTTACCTGGCCACAAGAGAGACAAAGAGGTAGTGGAGGATTTTCTCCTGCGTCTTGTCTTCTGGCAGTTAGGAGCGGTCTAGAGATCTGACCTAGGCGACCCCTAGAATTAGGGTATTGTGTGCTGCATTTGTTGTGTCGCATCATTTTTTTTATTTTTTTTTCAAAAATCCGTCCTTTTTTCAAAGCAAACTCCGCATTCATTCATTACCCCTAATTATAAGTCAACGCTGCCACTTGTACTAACCCTTTTTAGTACAAGATAGGCTGGACACGGGATTCTAGTGCCCGTTTAGTCCGCGTACCCTTTATCGACTCCGAAGTCGATATTTCTTCATTTACTTCTTCTTCTTTACCCACTTCCACACCCACATCGATGGATCCACCCCCATCGAATTTCTTTAACCCTAATCTGCCGCCGTCCGTTGGTGCGCAGAATCCACCCCGCATCTCTCTCCAAGAGAGGTGCTATCCACTGCGAGGTCCTCTTTCGACCTGCTTATCCACACCACTAGCCAACGGGGATAACTTTGAAATTAATCCCCAGTACATCAACTTTTTGCCCAAATTCTACGGACTCGAGACTGAGGACGCTTACGTTTTCATCACAAAATTTGAGAACGTATGCGCAATGATGGGTACGTCACAACTTTCAGTGGATGCGATGCATCTACGACTTCTTCCATTTACATTGTGCGATATAGCCGAGAAGTGGCTATATAACACTACCGCACACTCTATTACGAATTGGGAAGAATTCGTCGCTGCATTCCTTAAGAAATTTTACCCAATACAAAAGACAGCTCGAATCCGTAGCGAACTGAATCAATTTGCCCAGCTCCCTACTGAACCATTCTCTAAATGCTTTGAACGTTTCAAGGATCTATTGGTTCAGTGTCCTCATCACGGCATCCCGAGATGGGAATTGTGCCGAATCATTTATGAGGGCATTAACCCAAACACTAAACAGAGCCTTGAAAACATGTGTCAAGGTACTTTTATGACTAAGGATGATGGGGAAGCATGGAAGTATTTAGAAGAGTTCGCTGAAAAATCACTGCAGTGGGAGAGTGGAACCCAACCATTGAATAGGGGTGGCGTGCACCAAATAGACGTGTCCATAGGTGTTCGAGCTGAGATGGCAGCAATGCAAAAGAAGCTCGAAGCTATGGAACACAAATTTTCTGCAGCCTCCCTAAACCTAATGTCGCTCCCCAAAACTGTTTGTGGGTGCTGTTCTGATCCGTCTCATTTAACGGAAGAAAGTCCATTAAACTCTGTGTTTCAAGGTCACGAGCATTCTAATGCCGCATTTCAAAGACCTAGAAACGATCCATATTCTTCCACGTACAATCAGGGTTGGAGGAATCACCCGAATTTTGCATGGAACCAACAACAATCTCAAAACTCGGTTCCAAGCCAAAATAATTTTCAAAGGGCTCTTCCACCACAACAGCAACCACTTCAAACCACTCAGCACCCCTACCAGTCACAAAATTTCCAAAACCAGGTCAACACTCCTACACAGTCTAATCCTATGCAGTTGTCCTGTTCTGACGAAGTCTCTCAATTCACTCAAACCATGAAATCACTTTTATAAAATTTCATAGAGGTTTCGACTGAGGTTAGATCTTCCGTCAGTGAGATAAAGAAAAACTCAGCGTCCCAAGCTGAGAGTATCAGATCGATGGAAGCTGAAATAGCACGCCTTAATGCCGAAATGAGTGCGAGAGAAAAAGGGAAACTTCCCTCTCAACCCCTACAGAATCCTAGGCTTTACAATGTTAATGCCGTCACAACGTTGAGATCGGGAAGAGTGCTGAACAATCATGTCGGGGAAGGTATTGATGATATTGAAAATCCTATCAATAACACCCCGGCTGAGACCTTTCCTCACACACACACTTCTAATTCTGATCCTTCTTCTTCTACCCCACCACCTTCTCGCGAGCCTATTCTCCATTTCCCACTAGGCTCGACACCTCAACCCAACCCTTATAGTTCTCCATAGACGGTCCCCACACCTCTTTTGGGATCTCGTCTACCCCCTCTTCTTTCTCCTATGATGGACCCGACGCTTATTGCGAAAGCTCCTTACCCGAACCGGTTAAGGGGTAACAGAACGAGTCCTCATATGGAGAAAATTATGGAAATGTTCAAACAGGTTAACATCAACATCCCTCTCCTAGATGCGATTCAACAAGTCCCCGCTTATGCGAAAATTCTTAAGGACTTGTGCACTAGGAAGAGGAAGACTCAAGTGCCAAAGAAGGTCTTTATGTCTAATAATATTAGCACTGCTTTTATTCCCCAGCTACCAAAGAAACGAAAGGACCCAGGATATCCTACAATATCGATTTCTATCGGGGGTAAAAATATAAATCGTGCTCTTTTAGACCTTGGCGCAAGTGTTAACCTACTTCCATATTCTGTATATGAGCAATTAGGGATTGGAGAGCTGAAACCTGCTCACTGCACTCTCCAGATGGCAGACCGTTCAATCAGCAAACCAAGGGGTGAACTAGAGGATATGTTAATAAAGGTCGGGGAATTTGTTTTCCCTGTAGACTTCATTGTACTTGACACACAGCCTGTAGCAAACCACCGGGGCCAAATTCCGGTGATTCTGGGTCATCCTTTCCTTGCCACTTCCAACGCTGTTATAAACTGTAGAAACGGTTCAATGAACTTATCATTTGGAAATATGACCATTGAACTAAATATCTATAAAGTTGGAAGTCAGCCATCAGAACCCTCTGCTCATATTTTAGATGTGTGCTCTGTCCATGAGATCGCTCCCGATAGTTGTGGAGCTGAGGAACCTTGCTTTACTGATCTCGATGACATTACCACATCTTTGTTTGACTTTACACAAGATCTTAGTGAGGACACTTGATTAGTCAAAAATATTGTATATTTTAGCCGACAATTTCCTCATCATTTGCACTCATTTAGATGTGTACGGTATTCATATTTCACATATTAGCAAAACAGTCGCAAAAAATCAGATTGCATGTATTAGACTCTAAAACCGACACTATAAAGGAAATTGACCGCATTTCATGGCATCACATCATCCCTATATTGCGCAACACTTGTTTTCGAAGTCATTGCAGGAAAATCTGAAGCTTGCTTGAATTTACACTGCTAAAAGATACGCCAACTCATGGATGTGGAATCTGGTATTGTTCTAAGAAGCATCCAGAGATTTAACATGTCCGAAAGTGCTTCAAAATACATAAGAAGACAACACATGAAGTTTGAAGGCATGAAGCCACAACTTGGCCGCGGATCCGCGGCGCAAGCCGGCTTAGGCCGCGGTTCCGCGGTCAACTTGTCACATCTCCACTGCATCTTTGCACCACAATGCTTATCTCAGGGTCCAGACTTCAGAAAGACATGTCAATTTCCAGAATACTCCAGAGACTTCTGCCAGATCAGCAAACCCTTGTTCCTACACTAAACTAAGCCTTGTATTCTAGAAACTTCTTCTTAAACCCTAGCTTAAATACTAAGCTAAGCCTAACAAACTCTTTCTAGAAGTCTTTCAACAAACTTTTGGAGGGAACTCAAAGGCTTAGGGTTTGGGTACTCTATAAATAAGACCCTAGGCTCAATTATTCATAAACTTTGGAGCTTGGAAAAATCAATCCATTAGTTCATTTGAGAGCCATTCTATCTCTCTATTCATCTTCTTCTTCCACAAGTCTAGTGAGAGGACTTGTGTGAAACCCTAACCCTAATTCCATTCAAAAGCCAAGATCCCGAGTACCCATTCAAGCAAGAAGCCTTGCAACCTTTTATGAGCCGAGCCGATCTTCAACAGAGCAAGTGATCCAAACGATCCGCGACTCACGGAGCCGAGCGAAGCCAAATCGACAATTTAGTTCTTCCTCTTGTAGTTCTTGAGCGACTGTAATCAAATTGTTGATATAAATAAAAGGTGAAATTCTTTTATCTTGTTTTCTTTTAATTCTTGCATCATGATTAGATCTCAATTTGTAATTGTTTTGCTTGTTATTAAGTTTGAGTAAAACTCCGCTCGTAAAGGAACCGAGACGATCAATAGAATGATGATGTAATATATCTTAAAACGATTCTTGATTCCTACAAGTTTTGTAAACCCTAGCAAGTTCAAGAACCGACAACCCATTTCGTTACGATGCTTTCTTGAATGATATCGCTCGAAATTGGGGAGTTACGATCGTTTCTTGAAATTGCTAGAGGCTAGAATGTGAATGATATCGACAAAAGAACAAGGGTAAAATGATGAAACCCTAGTTTCACGAAGAAGCCCTAACTCTCGTCGATCACCATCGATCTAGTATCAATCCTTCGAAGGACAAGAACACGAAATCTTTAGATTACATCACGTCTATAGATCCGATCGATTCCTACGAGCCTCATTTAGATTCTTGACATTTGATTGGAAATATTATCAAAATCCCATTCTTGATTGTTTATCAGTTTCTTGATTCTTGATTAAACTCGTGACACCTGATTCAATTGATAAAATCTTGAATCATATTTTCTTTTCTTTTCGATTAACTTTTCGATTCAAACAAATCAAATATAAAAACGAATCGCACAATCCCTGTGGACGATCCGCACTCGCTTACGATCTACAATCGACACCGTAATTGATTGCGGTCAAATATAATTCTTTGATTGTGATTCTATTCATTTTCTAAAACGACACACAGACAAACGATCAATCAAATGGCGCCGTTGCCGGGGACTATTTGATTTGATACACACTACACAGTCTTGAATTTTAGGATCAATCAAATGGCGCCGTTGCCGGGGACCATTTGATTCGATTTACACAAACAAGGTTTTCTTAACAATCAAATGGCGCCGTTGCCGGGGATCGCGCGCTAATTCGTTTTCATTTTATAGTTTGAATTGAAAGATTTATTTCATTGTGATTTTTTGAGATCAAAATTCGTGCAAACCCTAAACAATTTGTTGTGGTTTATTGCAAGGAGATATGGAGCTTGCTGGGAATTTGGAAATTTTTTTTGAATATACCAGAGAGCTGAGGGAGTCTACAGAAGCTCCCTGGAAATTTTTGGTGACGTGATCTCACTACCCAACTGCGGAAGCGCGGCCTAAGTGCCCATATGCGGCGGAACCGCGGCTTAGTGGAGGGGTCTCTGTACAATTTTTCTTCAGGTGAATTCTTACCTTCTCCTCTCTCCTCTTTTTAGCTCCAACTAACAGTTTCTGCAGGATTCTTTGCAAAGAATAGCAGCTCGCAAATTGCAAAATTAAATTTGTGCGTGATTTTGTTTCTTTGTTGTTTGCATTATAAATACGGATATTAAGGGACACGGCCAAATTCAAATTAGGTGGGGATTTCATTACCCTTCCTAGGCCCCGAAAACCACAAAACTTGCATCCGCATTGACCCACATTAACTAAAAGAAATCTAGAGATGTCTCTAAGGACTGTCGCTCTCACTTAGGACAGAAGAAGGCCGTGGGTAATTCATTGCTTATCCGCATTTTCTTGTGGTGCCCAGGAAAGTGTGTCGAAGGCTAGTGGTTATTAATTAGGCCCACTACTTACGTAGTGGAGTACCTTCCCACTTACCTGGCACTTACCTGGCGACAGGGGGACAAAGAGGCAGTGGAGGATTCTATCCCGCGACTTGTCTTTTGGCAGTTAGGAGCGGTCTAGAGCCGGACCTAGGTGACCATTAGATTCTAGGGTTTGTGTGCTGCATTTGTTGTGTCGCATCATTTTTTTAAAAAAAAAAAACCGTCCCTTTTTCAAAGAAAACACCGCATTCATCATTTTCCCTAATTATAAGCCAACGCTGCCACTTGTACTAACCCTTTTTAGTACAAGATAGGCTGGATACGGGATTCTAGTGCCCGTCTAGTCCGCGTACCTCTTATCGACTCCGAAGTCGATAATTCTCCATTTACCTCTTCTTTACCCACTACCACACCCACACCGATGGATCCGAATCCATCAAATTTCTTTAACCCTAATCTGCCGCCGTCCGTTGGTGCGCAGAATCCACCCCGCATCTCTCTCCAGGAGAGATGCTACCCTATTCGAGGTCCTCTTTCGACCTGCCTATCCACACCACCAGCCAATGGGGATAACTTTGAAATTAAGCCCCAGTACATCAATCTTTTACCCAAATTCCATGGACTCCAGACTGAAGACGCTTACGTTTTCATTACCAAATTTGAAAACGTATGCGCAATGATGGGTACGTCACAACTTTCAGTGGATGCGATGCGTCTACGACTTCTTCCATTTACATTGTGCGATATAGCCGAGAAGTGGCTATATAACACTACCGCACACTCTATTACGAATTGGGAAGAATTCGTCGCGGCATTCCTTAAGAAATTTTACCCAATACAAAAGACAGCTCGAATCCGTAGCGAACTGAATCAATTTGCCCAGCTCTCTGCTGAACCATTCTCTAAATGCTTTGAACGTTTCAAGGATCTATTAGTTCAATGTCCTCATCACGGCATCCCTAGATGGGAGCTTTGCCGTATCATATATGAGGGCAGTAACCCTAACACTAAACAGAGCCTTGAAAACATGTGTCAAGATACCTTCATGACCAAGGATGATGGGGAAGCTTGGCGATATTTAGAAGAGTTCGCTGAAAAGTCTTTACAGTGGGAAAGTCCATCATTTAGGAGTGGCAACAACCAATTAGATGTTTCCATAGGAGTTAGAGCTGACATTTTAGCTATACACAAGAAACTCGAGACTATGGAAAACAAATTTTTAGCTGCCTCCCTTAATCAAATGTCACTTTCCAAAACTGTATGTGGTTGCTGTTCTGATCCGTCTCACTTGACGGAAGAATGTTCATTTCAAGGTCGTGAGCATACCAATGCCGCATTTCAAAGACCTAGGAACGATCCTTTTTCTTCCACATATAATCAGGGTTGGAGGAATCAACCTAATTTTTCTTGGAACCAATCACAATCACAAAACACGGTTCCAAACCAAAACAATTTTCAAAGGGCTCTCCCTCCACCACAACAGCAACCACAACTTCAATTGAGTCAGCACCCCTTTCAAGCACATAATTTTCAAAATCAGGTCAACACACATGCACTGTCTAGTCCTTTACAGTTGACCAGAACTGATAAATCCTCTTCTTTAGCACAATACATGAATTTGGTCTTATCAAATATCATGCAAGTTTCGGCTGAAATGAAGTCTTCTGTCGATAAAATTCAGAAAAACTCTGCATCCCAAAACGAGAGTATTAAATCGATGGAAGAAGAAATTGCACGATTAAAAGCTGAAATAAGTGCTAGAGAGAAAGGGAAACTTCCAGCTCAACCCTTACCCAATCCTGGTTATTCACATCATGTGAATGCAATCACCACGTTAAGATCTGGAAGAGTGCTTGACAATCATGTTGGGGAAGAAGTTGATGATACTGAAAATCATATCAACACCCCGGCTGAGACCTTTCCACACACACACACTCCTAATTCTGACCCCAGTTCTTCTACCCTACCACTTTCTTCCGAGCCTATTCTTCGTTTCTCAAAAGGCTCGCCACTACAGCCCACCTCTTTTACTCCTCCACGGACGATTCCCACTTCTATTCTGGGATCGGTTCCACACACACTTTCTTCTCCTATGATGGACCCAGCGCTTATTGCTAAAGAACCTTATCCTAATCGGTTAAGGGCTAACACACCAAGTCCAAATATGGAGAAGATCACTGAGATGTTTAAACAGGTTAACATCAATATCCCTCTTCTAGTTGCTATCCAACAAGTCCCTGCATATGAGAAAGTTCTTAAAGACTTGTGCACTAGAAAGAGGAAGAAACAAATGCCCAAGAAGATATTCATGGCAAAAACTGTAGACACAGCTTTCCCCCAACAATTACCGAGGAAACGTAAGGATCCTGGTTATCCTACGATTTCCATCTCTATCGGGGAGAAACACATTAACCGTGCTCTACTAGATCTTGGGGCAAGTGTTAACCTGCTTCCTTTCTCAGTTTATGAGCAGTTAGGGATCGGAGAGTTGAAACCATCTCCTTGCACTCTCCTGATGGCTGACCGATCAATCACTAGACCTAGGGGTAAACTAGAAGATGTGTTAATAAAAATCGGGGAATTTATATTTCCTGTGGACTTTATTGTAATAGATACACAGCCTGTAGCGAACTCACAGAATCAAATTCCGGTGATTCTAGGTCGCCTCTTTTTGGACACTTCCAATGCTATCATCAATTGTCGTAACGGTTCTATGACCCTATCCTTCGGGAAAAGGACAATTAAGATAAACATTTACAAGTTAGGAAGTGTACCCTCCGAACCTACTGCTCAGGTCTGTTCTGTCGACTTAATGGATGTCGACAGCAGCGAATTAGATGACCCTCATAATACCGATCTTGACTCTTTTCATACGTTGTTGTTCGACCCAACTATGTATCATGCACATACGGACTCTTCCACCGAGATGTCCGGGTCAACAAGTAACACTGATTATGAACTGCTTTTAGAGTCTGAAGATCACCCCGCACCTTGTGATGACATTATTCTTCGGGGTATAGATGAAACTTTTGAGGAGATCTTCGCTGATGAACTCGCATTTTTGAACAACACGGGTGTTGAGATGAATCATGTCCCAATCAATGAAATTGAACCTCCACCCCTTCTTCTGACTTGTAAGAAGAATGCGAGTAATCCATCACATACACTGCATCGTTTCTCCAAAATGAGACGCACACACATTCTATTCCACCACTTACCCTTTCCACACTTCTTCTTCCACCAACCAGAGCACTGCATTGATAAAATTTTCGAATGGTTGGTGTTGACATTTGGTCTTTGCAAAGCTTGGCATCGACCACTGTTTTTTTTGACCCCCTCATATGATTTTCAAAGATTAACATTGCATAACTCAAGTTTGGGGGGGCAATTTTTCTGGCTCTTGAAATGAAATTTTTTTACAAAAAATGATGAGCCAAAAATAAGTTTGGGGGAGGGTCTTCACTTAAATATTTTGCCCCCACTAATAAATTTCACCCAAGCTTACAGGTTTTTCCAGATTTAGCGGAAGGCAACAGTGACGACACTGTTGAAAACAAGTTTGGGGGAGGTTTGTGCTTATTTTCGCATCATTTGCATATCATTTGCATAAGCACAAAACAATTTTTGAAAACCCATAAAATTTTTAAATTTTTTCAAAATTATAGAAAATAATTTTTGTACATAAATAAGATAATGAAAGTTTAGATAGTGAAAAATTACATCCATGAGATTAGAAAAATTTAAGAAAACCAAGAAGATTAGAAGTTTTCTTATACGAACTAGTAATAAGTAGTTATGTGTCGTCCCAAGGGTTAGTAAGATTAAAGACGTCATTAATCTGAGGATAAAAATAAGTCTGAAAAATAGTTTCTATTCTGGAAGCCAAACATTTTGAACGTTGCTACCCTGCTATTCGCACTTACACACGTCTTAAAGCTTGGGATAGTAGAGGATACCTTGAAATGCTCTTGTCTTAAAGTCAAAAGTATGAAGGAAATAATAAAAAAAAGTGAATAAGAAAATATAAAGTGGTGAGAAAAATGGACACTGGTTTTGTTATCACCAAGGGCAATAAAAAATATATAGCGAGGGTGCTTCTTCACCTAGTGCCCTAAGGCCAACTGGTCTGGGAGTCACTGCTATGCCTGAGGTGGTGCAAGACGAGGAAAATATACCAAGTAAGCAAGCACAGGAGTAATCGGTCGGTTAGTACCTCAAGAAGTATTAACGGTCGCATGAAAGTGTGTGAGCAATTTCGTCTAAATATTCATTAATTAAAAAAGTACTGAGGCTGATGGACAAGAGTATGATAGCTTGAATTGAATTCTCCGGGTGTAGGGATGTCGTTTACACACACGCAGGGTTATATGATCGATGTTTGGATGAAAGATAGGAATGAAGAATAAGACGATGTTTTATTGAGGGAGGACGTGATTTCTAACATCTTTTCATGACCATTAAGATAGGGCTCATGACAACCGAAAAGCTAGCTTAGTTGGAAACCCTAATTTTCAAGGCTTTTTCTTTTACAATTCTTGTCTTTAAATGTAATATTCATGATCTTTCTTTTATTATTGGATTTTGTGGGTGTAATCCGCTGAAAACCCTCAGGAGACAACACTCCTCCTACTAGGGACACCTAGAGGTTTAAAGGCTTGTTGCACGTGCTCAGTGCAATCGTGTTGCCTACGAAAGTGTGCTAGTTAGTTTTTCTCTTTCTTTATTTTCTCCTTCTCTTTTTAATAAAACAGTTCGCTCGAGATGATCGAAATTAAGTTTGGGGGAATTTGATTAGTCGAAAATATTGTATATTTTAGCCGGCAATTTCCTCATCATTTGCACACATTTAGAAGTGTACGGTATTCATATTTCACATATTAGCAGAACAGTCGCAAAAAATCAGATTGAATGTATTAGACTCTAAAACCGACACTATAAAGGAAATTGACCGCATTTCATGGCATCGCATCATCCCTATATTGCGCAACACTTGTTTTCGAGGTCCTTGCTGGAAAATCTGAAGCTTGCTAGAATTTACACTGCTAAAAGATACGCCAACTCATTGATGTGGAATCTGGTATTGATCTAAGAAGCATGCAGAGATTTAACATGTCCGAAAGTACATCAAAATACATAAGAAGACAACACATGAAGTTTGAAGGCATGAAGCCACAACTTGGCCGCGGATCCGCGGCGCAAGCCGGCTTAGGCCGCGGTTCCATGGTCAACTTGTCACATCTCCACTGCATCTTTGCACCACAATGCTTATCTCAGGGTCCAGACTTCAGAAAGACATGTCAATTTCCAGAATACTCCAGAGACTTCTGCCAGATCAGCAAACCCTTGTTCCTACACTAAACTAAGCCTTGTATTCTAGAAACTTCTTCTTAAACCCTGGCTTAAACCCTAAGCTAAGCATAGCAAACTCTTTCTAGAAGTCTTTCAACAAACTTTTGGAGGGAACTCAAAGGCTTAGGGTTTGGGTGCTCTATAAATAAGACCCTAGGCTCAATTATTCATAAACTTTGGAGCTTGGAAAAATCAATCCATTAGTTCATTTGAGAGCCATTCTATCTCTCTCTTCATCTTCTTCTTCCACAAGTCTTGTGAGAGGACTTGTGTGAAACCCTAACCCTAATTCCATTCAAAAGCCAAGATCCCGAGTACCCATTCAAGCAAGAAGCCTTGCAACCTTTTATGAGCCGAGCCGATCTTCAACAGAGCAAGTGATCCAAACGATCCGCGACTCACGGAGCCGAGCGAAGCCAAATCGACAATTTAGTTCTTCCTCTTGTAGTTATTGAGCGACTGTAATCAAATTGTTGATATAAATAAAAGGTGAAATTCTTTTATCTTGTTTTCTTTTAATTCTTGCATCATGATTAGATCTCAATTTGTAATTGTTGTTCTTGTTATGATGTTTGAGTAAAACTCCGCTCGTAAAGGAGCCGAGATGATCAATAGAATGATGATGTAATATATATTAAAACGATTCTTGATTCCTACAAGTTTTGTAAACCGTAGCAAGTTCAAGAACCGACAACCCATTTCGTTACGATGCTTTCTTGAATGATATCGCTCGAAATTGGGGAGTTACGATCGTTTCTTGAAATTGCTAGATGCTAGAATGTGAATGATATCGACAAAAGAACAAGGGTAAAATGATGAAACCCTAGTTTCACGAAGAAGCCCTAACTCTTTCGTCGATCATCATCGATCTAGTATCAATCCTTCGAAGGACAAGAACACGAAATCTTTAGATTACATCACGTCTATAGATCCGATCGATTCCTACGAGCCTCATTTAGATTCTTGACATTTGGTTGGAAATATTATCGAAATCCCATTCTTGATTGTTTATCAGTTTCTTGATTCTTGATTAAACTCGTGACACCTGAATAAATTGATAAAATCTTGAATCATGTTTTCTTTTCTTTTCAAATAACTTTTCGATTCAAACAAATCAAATATAAAAACGAATCGCACAATCCCTGTGGACGATCCGCACTCGCTTACGATCTACAGTTGACACCGTAATTGATTGCGGTCAAATATAATTCTTTGATTGTGATTCTATTCATTTTCTAAAACGACACACAGACAAACGATCAATCAAATGGCGCCATTGCCGGGGACTATTTGATTTGATACACACTACACAGTCTTGAATTTTAGGATCAATCAAATGGCGCCGTTGCCGGGGACCATTTGATTCGATTTACACAAACAAGGTTTTCTTAACAATCAACACTTTTTCTACACTTGAGTCCTACACTCCTGACTTTTCTCCACCCGAGTCTGTATCTTTCACAGGCTCTGAGCTTCTTTGTAAATCCAAAAATCACTCATTGATCCCTCCTTCTATCATTTCTCCGCCTGAATTAGATCTCAAAATTTTACCTTCTCATCTTAAATATGCTTATTTAGGTGAGAAGGAATCTTTACCGGTTATAATATCCACTTCTCTAGCATTAAAGCAAGAGAATGCACTTTTATCGGTATTGAGATCTAACAAAGAGGCGTTTGGTTGGAGTATGGCGGACATCAAAGGGATTAGTCCCTTGATAGTTGAACATCATATACATGTGATGGATGATGCCAGACCAATCCGAGAACCACAGAGATGGTTGAATCCCGTCATGAAGGAAGCAGTAATGAAAGCGATCGTCAAATGCTTAGATAATGGTATTATATACCCCATCTCCGATAGCCAATGGGTAAGTCCTATACATGTCGTTCCTCAGAAATCTGGCATCACTGTTATAACCAATGAGGCAAATGAGTTGATTCAGACACGCGCCCAAACTGGGTGGCGTGTATGTATCGATTATAGAAAACTCAATGCTGCCACGAGGAAAGACCACTTTCCTCTACCATTCATTGATCAAATGCTGGAACGCTTAGCGGGACGAGAGTATTATTGTTTTATGGACGGATACTCAGGCTATAATCAGGTCCCCATCGCCAAAAAGGATCAACATAAAACCACTTTTACTTGTCCTTTTGGTACCTTTGCTTACAGTCGCATACCCTTTGGGTTATGCAATGCTCCCGCTACCTTTCAGCGATGTATGATGAGGATATTCTCTGATATGGTAGAGAATTTTCTGGAGATCTTTATGGACGATTTCTCGATTTTTGGAGACTCTTTTTCTGATTGCCTAGCGAATCTTGACGCTGTTCTTACTCGTTGCAAAGAGAAGAACTTGACTTTGAACTGGGAAAAATGCCATTTTATGGTCCAAGAAGGAATTGTTCTTGGACATGTTATTTCACAGAAAGGCATTGAGGTTGACAGAGCTAAAATAGATGTCATTCAAAACCTTCCTCATCCCAAAAGCGTCAAAGATATTCGATATTTCCTTGGCCATGCGGGTTTTTATAGAAGATTCATTAAGGACTTTAGCAAAATTGCTACACCTTTAACTCTTCTCCTAGCCAAGAATACAACCTTCCATTTTCACTCGGACTGTGAGACAGCTTTCGACTCACTTAAACACTCACTCACTTCAGCCCCCGTGCTATCATCACCAAACTGGGACAACCCCTTTGAGCTGATGTGTGACGCATCTGATTTTGCAGTAGGTGCAGTCTTAGGACAGCACATCGAAATGATGCCACACGTGATATACTATGCAAGTAAGACCTTGAATGATGCTCAAATCAATTATACAACCACAGAAAAAGAACTTTTAGCGGTTGTATTTGTATTAGAAAAATTCAGGCCTTACTTAATTGGCTCACCTATAGTTGTGTATACTGACCATTCCGCTTTAAAACATCTTCTAGCGAAGAAAGATGCAAAAGGTCGACTAATACGTTGGATCCTTCCGTTACAAGAATTCGATCTTGTTATCAAAGATAAGAAAGGATGTGAAAACGTAGTAGCAGACCATCTTTCACGTATCTCTTCTTCCCTTGTGACCCTGCCGATCAATGACTCGTTCCCTGACGAACAACTCTTGAGCGTATCCAATGAACCATGGTTCAGGGATATTGTGAACTATCTTGTCACGGGACTTATACCCAGCCATTGGTCAAAACAGGACAAATACCATTTTCTTTCCCAAGTAAAACACTTTTACTGGGATGATCCATACTTTTTTAAGTATTGTCCTGATCAGATCATCCGCCGGTGTGTCCCGAAAGAAGAGTTCAAGAGTGTTCTTTCTTTTTGTCATGATCAGGCCTGTGGGGGTCACTTCGGTCCTAAAAAGACGGCGGAGAAGGTTTTGCAATGTGGATTTTATTGGCCGACCTTTTTCAAGGACGCATTTGACTATTGCAAAACCTACACACAATGTCAGTACACGGGTAGAATCTCCCAGAGGAATGAAATGCCTCAGCAACCCATTCTGGTTGTTGAAATATTCGATGTTTGGGGCATTGATTTTATGGGTCCCTTTCCCAACTCCTTTGGGAATTTGTATATACTGCTGGCGGTTGATTATGTCTCAAAGTGGGTTGAAGCCATTCCATGTCGCACTAATGACAGGAAAGTTGTCATTAAGTTCTTGAAAGAGAATATCTTTTCGCGATTTGGACACCCACGCACTATTATTAGCGATAATGGGACACATTTCTGCAACAGGTCTTTCGAGACATTGATGCGGAAATACTCAATCAACCACCGAATTTCTACACCCTATCATCCCCAAACAAGCGGGCAGGCTGAAATCTCAAATAGACAAATCAAACTTATCCTGGAGAAGACTGTTGCTAAAAATAGAAAAGATCGGTCGACCAAACTGACGGATGCTCTTTAGGCATTCAGAACTGCATATAAAACCGACCTAGGAATGTCTACATATAGGATAGTGTTTGGAAAAGCATGTCATTTACCAGTCGAGATAGAGCATAAAGCAATGTGGGCTATTAAAGAAATAAATTTTGATCTAAACTTAGCTTGCAACTTTCGGAAGCTGCAACTAAATGAGCTAAGCGAACTCCGCGATGAAGCTTATGATAATGCTGTAATCATAAAGAATAGGACTAAGGTTTTTCACGATAAAAATATTTTGAGGAAAACATTTTCACAAGGTCAACAAGTCCTTCTTTATGATTCACGATTACATCTTCACGCGGGTAAGCTCCGATCTCGATGGAAGGGACCATTTGTTGTGCGGTCTGTATACCCGCACGGGGCAGTAGAAGTAGAAAATGTTAAAAACGTCACATTTTTCAAAGTGAATGGACATTGACTAAAGCCATATTTTTCCACTGACCCCACGGAGGAGCTCCTGTTCTTACAGGAGCCAGTTTATTTGGATTAAAATTCCTCCGTCTCACCATCATGTCCTGCATATCATTGCATCATCTTTTGAATGAGGTGAGTGAAAAGAGTATGTTTGGGGGAAGTTCTTCACTTATATATTTTACCCCCACTAATAATTCCTCCCAGACTTACAGGTTTTGTAGATATAGTTGTTGGCAACAGTGAGGACACAGTTGAAAACAAGTTTGGGGGAGCTTATTTTTGCATCATTTGCATATCATTTGCATAAGCACAAAACATTTCTTTAAAAAAAAACATATAAAAATTTAAAAAAATTTCAAAACCTATGAAAATTTAAAATTTTCAAAATATAAAAAAAAATTATTTTAACATTTAAACAGTTTTTGTACATAAATAAGATAATGAAAGTTTAGATAGTGAAAAATTACATCCATGAAATTAGAAAAATTTAAGAAAACCAAGAAAATTAGTAGTTTTCTTATACGAACTAGTAATAAGTAGTTATGAGACGTTGTCCCAAGGGTTAGTAAGATGAAAGACGTCACTAATCTGAGGATAAAAATAAGTCTGAAAAATAGTTTCTATTCTGGAAGCCAAATATTTTTGAACGTTGATAACCTGCTATTCGCACTAACACACGTCTTAAAGCCTGGGATAGTAGAGGATACCTTGAAATGCTCTTGTCTTTAAGCCAAAAGTATGAAGGAAAAAAAAATTGTATTAAAGAAAATATAAAGTGGTGAGAAAAATTAACACTGGTTTTTTTGTCACCGAGGGCAATAAAAAAATATATAGCGAGGGTGCTTCTTCACCTAGTGCCCTAAGGCCAACTGGTCTGGGAGTCACTGCTATGCCTGAGGTGGTGCAAGACGAGGAAAATACACCAAGCAAGCAAGCACAGGAGTAATCGGTCGGTTAGTACCTCAAGAAGTATTAACGGTCGCATGAAAGTGTGTGAGCAATCTCATCTAAATATTCATTAATTAAAAAGTACTGAGGCTGATGGGCAAGAGTATGATAGCTTGAATTAAATTCTCCGGGTGTAGGGATGTCTTTACACACACGCAGGGGTATATGATCGATGTTTAGAAGAAAGATAGGAATGAAGAATAAGACGATGTTTTATTGAGGGAGGACGTGATTTCTAACATCTTTTCATGACAATTAAGATAGGGCTCATGACAACCGAAAAGCTAGCTTAATTGGAAACCCTAATTTTCAAGGTTTTTCTTTTACAATTCTTGTCTTTAAATGTAATATTCATGATCTTTCTTTTATTATTGGATTTTGTGGGTGCAATCCGTTGAAAACCCTCAGGAAACAACACTCCTCCTGCTAGGGACACCTAGAGGTTTAAAGGCTTGTTGCACGTGCTCAGTGCAATCGTGTTGCCTAGGAAAGTGTGCTAGTTAGTTCTTCTCTTTCTTTATTTTCTCCTTCTCTTTTTAATAAAACAGTTCGCTCGAGACGATCGAAAATAAGTTTGGGGGAATTTGATCAGTCGAAAATACTGCATCTTTTAACCGGCAATTTCCTTATCAATTGCATTCATTTAGAAGTGTACGGTTCTCATATTTCACATATTAGCAAATCAGTCGTTAAATATCAGATTGCATGTGTTAGACTCTAAAACCGGCACTATAAAGGAAATTGACTGCATTTCATGGCATCGCATTCATCCCTATATTGTGCAACACTTGTTTCAAGATTTGTGCAGGAAATTACAGGATCAAATTGAGCTGATAAATTACACCAACTCTAAGTTTGTAGATCTGGTAGCAATCCAAAAGGCAAAACACAATTCAACATATCATATAAAGCCCCAAACATTAGCCCAAGCATGTGCCAGAAAACCCAAGCCCCAAGGAGCCAACATGGCCGCGGAGCCGCGGCCGGAGCCGGCTTGCGCCGCGATTCCGCGGTGGCCTTGCCATGTCAGCACATCAATTTCAGTGCACAATGCTTCCCTCAGCTCCTACACTTCAGAAAGACACTTCATTTTTCAGAAGACTTCAGAGACTTCTGCCAGTTCAACAAACTAGGGTTTCTAATGCTTAATTAATCCTAGCTTAAAGCCTAAGCTAGCTCCTAACAAACTCTTTCTAGAAACTCCTCAACAAACTTTTGGAGGGAATTGTAATTTCAAACCTAGACCTAGGGTTTGGGAAGTCTATAAATAGAAGCCTAAACCTAGGGTTAAAGCATATACTTGATACTTGGATCCATTATCCAAGACTTAGATACTTAGAAAAATACCTACCTCTTTCTTCATCTTCTTCTTCCACAAGTCTAGTGACAAGACTTGTGTGAAACCCTAACCCTAATTCCAATCAAAAGCCAAGATCCCGAGTACCAAATCAAGCAAGAAGCCCTTCAACCTTTTATGAGCGGAGCCGATGTTCAACAGAGCAAGTGGTCCAAGCCGATCCACGACTCACGGAGAAAAGCGAAGCCAGATCAACAATTTAGTTCTTCCTCTTGTAGTTCTTGAGCGACTGTAATCAAATTGTTGATATAAATAAAAGGTGATATTCTTTTATCTTGTTTTCTTTAAATTCTTGCATCATGATTCGATCTCAATTTCTAGTTGTGGTTCTTGTTGTGATGTTTGAGTAATACTCCGCTCGTCGAGGAGTCGAGACGATCAATAGAATGATGATGTAACATATCTTAAATCGATTCTTGATTCCTACGAGTTTTGTAAACCCTAGCAAGTTCAAGAATCGACGACCTAATTTTGTTGCGATGCTTTCTTGATTGATATCGCTCGAAATTGGGGAGTTACGATCGTTTCTTGAAATTGCTAGAGGCCAGAATGTGAATGATATCGACGAAAGAACAAGGGTTAAATGATGAAACCCTAGTTTCCCGAGAAAGCCCTAACTCTCGTCGATCATCATCGATCTAGTATCAATTCTTCGAAGGACAAGAACACGATATCTTGAGATTACATCATGTCTATAGATCCGATCGATTCCTACGAGCCTCATTTAGATTCTTGACATTTAGGTTGGAAATATCATCAAAACCAGATTCTCGATTATTTATCATTTTCTTGATTCTTGATTAGATTAGTGACACCTGAATCAATCGATAAAATCTTGAATCGTGTTTTCTTTTCTTTTCGATTAACTTTTCAATTCAAATAAATCAAACATAAAAACGAATCGCACAATCTCTATGGACGATCCGCACTCACTTACAACCTACATCCCACACCGTAGTTGATTGCGATCAAATATAATTCTTTGATTATGATTCTATACATTTTCTTAAACCGACACAACAAGAATTTCTTAAACGATCAGGGGTTAACTTTGACATTGTCGGGTTCGATCGGGGTTTTAACTTCGTTAACACATCGCCTAATGCTCTAGCTAGGCTCTGATACCACTGTAGGGTTACTAGGCACACTAACAAGGCTCTACAAGGCATCGACCATGCCAAAATTAAATTTTGATGTGCCGAACAACCCTAAGCAAGATCGTATACTAGAGTGTAGGCGAAACTTATAGTAAGCAAACAACTTTACTTCTAAGGGAACACGATATACAACCTTTGTAGATATGTCCTTCACTTCAATAGCTCCTGGTTGAAGTCCCTTCGCTGCGATCAAGGTTCTCCCGGGCTCTTGCATGGCTTCACGAGGCGAAAGATGCGACCTTGCTTGAAGTCTCCTAGGCCGAAGATGATCTACGACGAGGGAATTCCGACTCAAGCTACTACTTCACTAATTTGAGAATTAGTGAAGCAAACACCCTATACTAAAGTGCTAGTCTAGTAGAGGATGGAGAAATAGGAAGTGGGTTTTCTTTGGATTTTTATTTCTCACTTTAGTTCTCACTTTGGATCAAACCCTAGCAAGCTTTTTCTTTCTTAACAATGAAGAAGAAGAAGAAAAGAAAGAGATGAGGATAATGATCAAGTGAGAAGGATAACCATGGTGAGTGAGTATCATATACTAACTCTTGTAGAGACTTAACCTAAGGCTAATTGTTATGGTTGGGTTAACAAAAATCTATAGTAAAAACAAACTCAAGTTGAATTATTCAATGCATCCACAAGCTTCCACAATCTTCATGCATTTTCTAATCCTCCACTTGATTTTGTAATTACTTTAAATATTAAAAACCCAAACTAAAAATTAGCATAGTGTAAGTCTCATACACCCATGGATGATGTATCATCAACCATGATACAATTATATAACACATTTTAATATATATCATATATATAGTAAAGATGTGTACATGTGAGAAAAAACCCTAAGTGAACATGTGTTAGTTAATGTAAACTAGTATATAAAATATACAATTATACAATAAATTATTAAATCAACACTTGACTTAATAATCCGGTCATATCACATATAACCGACTAACATCCAATGTATCGACTTATCGAATCAACACTTGATTCGATAACCCGGCTATATCATATATAACCGATTGATACATAAACTCGCGAGAATAGAGTACGGTATCACATACACGCATTATTCTCGGTCATGCACATATCACATATGCGCTCCTATTTCGTTTTGCCTGAGCCAGTAAAACCTCTATGTAGGACTCTAAAGACTCGTCAATTCGCCGGCAGTAGGTGATGATCACATCAAGCATCCATAAGCCGTCAGCGGTACTGGCTGGACGTAACGGCTGCCCGGGTATTGAGCGATCAGAAGATCAGCAAGCAAGCCCGCTCCAACTCATGTAAAAGCCTGCCGGTAACACTTCCTGTACAGTCCGGTCTCGTCATCTGATATGTCGCATATCAAGTCTAGGGGTGGTAAACGTCAGACCCCAATAACCGATAAGTCGTGCCGATGTGAGGAACATAATTGGTCGAGAAACTACTGGTAACACTTACCTGTAAATCTCTAATCAGCCCTGGCCAGGGACTTCCCTGTTACGGCCAATCGAGCACAGCGCAACATCAACCCCCAATACTGGGAGAGACGAAACCCCTCCTATCGCTCATTGCCTCCATGTGACTCGGGACTGTACCCAAAAACCACCGTTTTGCACGCCCTCATGGACGTGGTAAGGTGGAAATCAAAGTACAGTGCGAATCACACAAGACTCTATGACAATCTCGGGTCTACAGACTAACCTGCACAAGTGTCACCAGAGAACTACCATCTGACGTGAGGTATAACACCATCTGGGAGTTCTCTGCGAGTCCTTTCAGTGTACCCAGTCTCCACTGAGCACCCGTATACCATCTCTGATGTCAAATACCAATGGATATGGGATCATCCATCGCCCATCTCATGGGTCGAGAAGCGTATACGCCAGTCTACACTGGTATGTCAATGCCCCGTCTCAATACACCCACGACTAGGGACCTTGAAGGATGTACTTATGGACTACCATGTCCCCACTAGTATGATCCGCATCATAGTCCAGGTAGTCAAGTACACATCCTAAGGGCTTTACCAACATGTAACGATAAGACAGTACAAAGAGACAAGTACACATGTTAAAGTAAAGAGCAACCAGATAGCATACTATCATATCGAGCAAGAAAGTCCTCTCTATATATGTCCAAGCATCTAATATAATATACATCATCTGTACAATACTGTCCTCTAGGGCATACATACAACTAACACCTCAATCATCATGATCACAAGCCTGCGACTATGATAATTGCCTTCAGGGCACTATAGCCAACAACAATGGCAAGAAGGATCCTGATGGACTTAAGCATAGCGACACGAGAAAAGGTTTCATCATAATCGACGCCAGGTCCTTGATGAAAACCTTTAGCTACAAGTCTAGCTTTGAAAGTCTCAACTTTTCCATCTACGCCAATCATCTTTTTGAAGATCAACTTTCTCCTAATGGGTTTTACTTTTTCAGGAGAAACTTCCAAAGTCCATACTTTGTTGGTGTACATGGATTGCATCAAGGATCGAATAGCATCCACCCATTTCACAGAGTCCCCACTCGTGATGGCCTGCTCGAAACTAGCCGGGTCATCATCTTCCATGATGCAATCCTCGCTCCCACCGTCTACGAGAAAACCGTAGTACGTCTCAGGTGGGTGAGGAACCCTACTAGATCTGCGGAGTGATTGGGGTTCGTTGGGTACTATTGGATCCTCTGGTTCCACCAAATCGTCAGCTGTAGTTTGTACTACTAGAACTTCTTCCAGTTTTACCTCATTGCCACTAATTTTTTTCAAAAGAAATTACTTTTCCAAAAAGGTGGCATGTTGTGCAACAAATACTTTTTTTTCCTCAGTATGGTAGAAGATATGCCCTCGCGAATGTTTGGGATATCCTACAAACTTGCACAGAACTGGCCTTGCCTCGAGCTTGTCCGAATTTTGCTTTTTGACATAGGACGGACAACCCCATATCTTTATGAAATTAAGACATGGTCTCTTTCCATTCCATATCTCATATGGAGTGGTAGGCACAGATTTGGTCGAAACTCTATTCAATAGGGATGCAGCTGTCTCAAGTGCATATCCCCAAAAGAAAATAGGTAACTCAGCAATACTCATCATAGAGTGCACCATATCTAATAAGGTGCGATTTCTCTGCACCGAAACACCGTTATGTTGTGGTGTATACGAAGGAGTAAGCTGAGAGAGAATCCCATTCTCTTTTAAATAGTCTCGGAATTCCCCGCTCAAGTAATCACCTCCACGGTCAGATCGTAGGATTTTAATACTTTTGCCCGTCTGTTTATCAACTTCAAACTTATATTCCTTGAATTTATCAAAAGCTTCAAACTTGTGTTTCAACAAGAACACATGTCCGAATCTTGAGAGATCATCGGTGAATGTAATTAAGTACGAAAAACCATTCCTGGCATGTGTAGGCATAGGACCGCATACATCACTATGTATCAGTCCCAAGAGTTCAGTAGCTCTTTATACGTGTCCAGTAAACGGAGTTTTGGTCATCTTGCCTTTGAGACATGGCTGGCAAGTTTCATAAGATGAAAATTCGAACGGATTCATATATCCATCTCTATGCAACTTAGCCAGTCTTGTCACATTGATATGATTTAGTCTACAGTGCCACAAGAAGGCTTCGTTCATTTCTGAACTTTTTCTCTTGTTTGTATTCTGTATGTTAAGAACTGTACTTTGATTAAGAACGTATATACCGTTACACAACGTACCAAACCAAATCAACACTTGATTTTGGAAAATGTTCATAACAATATCTTCTAGTGTGAGATTATATCTTTCTTTAGTTAGCAAAGAAACCGATATAATGTTGCACATCATCTTTGGTACGTAGTAACAGTCGTTCAGAATCAATGTATTACCAGTTGGTAATACAATATGATAATCGCCAACTGTCTTGGCTGCAACAATTGCACCATTCCCTACTGTTAGGGATTTATCACCCTTTCCCAGTTCTCTACCTTTCTTTATCCCATGTAACAAATTACATACGTGGGATCTATAAGTCCACGTTACCTCTCCCGGGACTTACGGTCTTGCGGAAATGATGAAAAACGATTTTTCTTTTGGTGGTAACATGGACTCAAAATACGGATCTTTGTTAAACAACTATCTAACAAACCTAACAAGAGTTTTACCTACTCGGTTAGGGGTTATACCTTAACTTGAACTCCTTCTCTTGGTCTCCTTATGGTGGTCTGATGGTTCTCTCCTCGTCGTCTCTTTGTGCCGAAGATGGATCCACCTGAAAGCTTCTACCTTTGGTTTCACTTCAAACTAGAAGAAACTAGAACACTTGGTTTGCTAAACCTTGTGTACTAGGAGGAGTAGAGGAGTGTGTTGGGTTTTATCTCTATGGTTCTTGCTTCTCAACACATGAGACAAGTGAACCATGAACTAGAGAGAGAGCAAGAGGGAGAGGGAGAGCTCAAGCATGAGAGAGAAAGGAAATGAGAGAATAAGCAAGACTTTTGCAATCCAAGCTCTCATAATCCAAAATCATCATAAAAAAAATTGTAATTGAGTATTATGTGATGGTTCAAGTCAAAATGGCCATATCATTTCATGCACTCAATTTGCAAAGAGAAACAAGCAAGCAAAAGTCTTTACCATGAAATGATAGCCATTGTAATGATGAAGGTCAACAAGTCCAACCTAGTTAACCGGTCAACTAAGTCAACAAAGTCAACAATCAACAACCAAGTCACAATAATACTTAATTAATATTATTGTTAATCATATTTCTTATTCTCATTAGGGTTTAGCAAAAAGTTAACAGTCAACAACCCTAATGAGAATCCTCTGCCTCCGTCTCTCTTTTAACTGTGCATACACACCAGCATCCGCGTTCCAAGGTACACGAATACAAACAGGATAAAACCAATCCTAAACCGTACACTAGTATCTGGCTTAAACCAAAGCCTGCTACTGATAACTTCCCGGACACTAAACGTGCACAAGTGCGCGGATGTGACCGGACCCTGTCGCAAAACCATGCGACTTCTACTCTTTTGCCTAAAGGCGAATAGCTCTCTGTGTGGGACTCTAAAGACTCAACACTACGTTGGCAGTGGGTTTAACCACAGACCGCAAGCGGCACTAGCTGTGCGTAACGGCCCCCACGTAGATGCCGATAAGAAGACGGACGAGGTGAAACCCATCTGAACTCCTACCGAGCCTGAATGTGACAATCTGCGTACAGTCCGGTCTGTTCATCTTAGAATATCGCATGGCGGGCCTATGGGGACGGTAAAGGTCAGTCCCCTAATAGCGGTACAAGTCATGTCGGAGTGTAGCCCGGAACACCCTGAAATAACGCTGGAAACCTACCAGTATATCTCGCTTGCCCTGGCCAGGGATTTTGTGTAATGGCTCTCCTAGACACAGCGCGATATCAACCCTCAATACCGGGAGAGACGAATCCTGTCTAACCGTCACTGCCTCCAAGTGCTTCGGGACTGCACCCAACTACTACCTGTTTGCACGACTCCTTTAAGCCGTGGTAGGGTAGTAATCTAAGTACAGTGGGAACACACTCGAGGCGAAGTGACAGTGTCAAGTCAGCGGACTAAGCTGTACACATGTCATCTGGGAACTGATAACTGACGATAGGTATAGTACCAACCAACAGTTCCCGACGAGTCATATCCAGTGTACTCGTAACCTAACGAGCACCCGCATACTGTCTCAAGTATGACGTACTGACGGCTGTGGGACAGACCGTCTCCCCTGCTGGGATGAGAAGCGCATACGCTAGTCTACTCCGGAGTATCGATGCCCTGTCTCGATAGTCCTACGACTAGGGACCTGCATAAGGATGTGCTTGTGGATTACCCAGCCCCCACGAGTGTGACTGCCATCACAACGCTGGTAATCAAGCAAAGATCCTAAGGGCTCCACTAATGTGTATAGGTGATATACTAAAATAAACACATGTACACATTAAAGTAGAAACAAACCAAGTTGCATACTACTATTTTGAGTGAATATCCCAAGCTTCCATTAAGTAATATACAAACTAGTATGATAACAATCTCCCACTGCACTAAGGCTATGTACTGGCGTATCGAAGACCTATCATCTCGATCAGCCGCTCGAACTGAGTCTGGGGTAAGGCATTTGTGAGTGGATCAGCAGTGTTATCTTCCATGGCAACTCTTCGAACCTCGATCTCCTGGCGACCCACGATCTCCCTGATCAGGTGATACCGCTTTAAGATGTGTCTGGACTTCTGATGGGACCTCGGTTCCTTCGCTAAAGCTATAGCCCCGTTGTTTTCGCAATACAGAGGTATTGGATCAACAATGGATGGAACCACCTAAAGTTCAGTTAAGAACTTCCTTATCCAGACGGCTTCTTTTGCGGCATCTGCAGCAGCGATATATTCCGCTTCCATCGTCGAGTCAGCAACGGTTTCCTGTTTGGAACTCTTCCAACACACCGCCCCTCCATTGAGGGTAAAGACATAACCCGACATGGACTTGGAATCACCCTTGTCACTGTGGAAGCTGGAGTCACCAAAGGCCTCGATCTAGAGGTCTTTTCCACCATACACCAATAACATCTCCTTAGTCCTTCTCAGGTACTTGAGAATGTTCTTTACCGCTATCCAGTGTTTCTCCCCGGGGTTTGACTGATACCGGCTTACCACACTCAGTGCATAAGCTACATCTGGTCTGGTACACAACATCGCATACATTATAGAGCCTACCGCAGAAGCGTAGGGTATAATAGACATGCTATCCCTTTCCAAATCAGTCTTAGGAGACATCTCCTTGGAGGGGGTGATCCCGTGACAAGCCGGTAGATTACCGCGCTTGGAATCTTCCATACTGAATCTTCTCAGTATGGTGTCGATGTACCTTGACTGTGAAAGTCCTAATATCCTCTTGGATCTGTCACGATAGATCCGGATCCCCAGAATGTAAGAGGTATCACCCAGGTCTTTCATAGAGAACCTGTGTGACAAGAATCCCTTGACAGATTGTAGCATAAGAATGTCATTTCCTATTAAAAGAATGTCATCCATGTACAATACAAGGAATACGACAGTTCTTGCTACAAATCTACTATAGATGCATGGTTCATCTGGATTTTTGATAAAGCCAAATTCTTTGACTGTCTCATCAAAACAGATGTTCCAACTCCGCGATGCCTTTTTTAGTCCATACATGGATTTGAGCAACTTGCACACCTTTCCGCTGCTCTCACTCTGAAGGAAACCCTCTGGCTGGTCCATATAGACACACTCCTCTAAATTTCCATTCAAAAAAGCGGTCTTTACGTCCATCTGCCAACTCTCATAATCGTGGAAGGCAGCAATGGCAAGAAGGATCCGAATGGATTTCAGCATAGCCACTGGAGAAAAGGTTTCGTCATAGTCCAAACCAGGTCTTTGAAGAAAACCTTTGGCAACAAGTTTAGCTTTATAGCTCTCAACCTGTCCATCTACACCAATCTTCCTTTTGAAGATCCACTTGCATCCTACGGGTTTTACCCCATCTGGAGCAACGTCCAACGTCCATACTTTGTTGGTGTATATGGACTCCATTTCGGTCCGCCTTGCATCCAGCCATTTTACCGAGTCAATGCTCTGAATGGCATGCTGGAAGCTAGTCGGCTCATCACTATCAATGATGCAATCCTCTCTATCCCCGTCTATGAGAAAACCGTAGTATCTCTCGGGCGGATGAGACTGCCTACTACTCCTGTGGAGCGGCGCAGGAATGTCCTGATCTTTCGAACCCTCTGGTTCTACTAAGCTTTCAGTAATAGCTCGTGGTTCTGAAATTTCTTCCAGTTCTATTGCGCTCCCACTTATCTGATTTTCCAAAAACTCAGTTTCCAAGAAGTGGGCATGACAAGAAACAAAAACCTTTTGTTCCTCTTCGCAATATAAGAAATATCCATTGGAGTTCTTTGGATATCCCATAAACTTGTACTGTACTGAGCATGCCTCGAGTTTGTCCGCATGCTGCTTTTTGACAAAAGTTGGACATCCCCATGTCTTAATGTGCTTAAGATAGGGTTTCTTCCCATACCACATCTGATATGGTGTGGTAGGCACAGTCTTAGTTGGAACTCGGTTCAAAAGATATGCAGCTGATTCTAGTGCATATCCCCAGAATGATCGCGGTAACTCAGTGTTACTCATCATGGAACGTACCATATCCAATAGGGTCCGGTTCCGTCTCTCCAATACACCGTTATGTTGCGGAGTGTATGGAGGAGTAAGCTGAGAGAGAATTCAATTCTCTTTTAGGTAATCCAGGAACTCGGCACTTAAGTATTCACCACCTCGATCAGATCTTAGTATCTTGATACTTTTGCCTATTTGTTTTTCTACTTCATTCTTATATTCCTGGAATTTTCCAAAGGCTTCGGATTTATGTTTCATTAAGAATACATATCCGTACCTTGAAAAGTCATCCGTAAAAGTAATGAAGTAAGAATAACCGCTTCGCGCATGTGTAGACATTGGACCGCACACGTCGCTGTGTAAGAGTCCTAAGAGCTCGCTCGCTCTTACTCTGTGTCCAGTGAACGGAGTCTTTGTCATCTTTCCTTTGAGACATGATTGACAAGTTGCATATGATTGATATTCGAACGGATCTAAATATCCTTCTGTATGTAACTTTGCCAACCTTCTCTCATTGATGTGACCCAGTCTACAATGCCATATAAAAGCCTGATTTGTTTCCGGAGACTTTCTTTTGTGTGTATTCTGGACATTGAAAATCTGTGGTTGGTTTAGTACGTATATAACATTGCTTAATGTACCTGACCCAATCAAAACTTGATTAAGATGAATGTTTACAACATTACTTACAAATGCAAATTCATAACCTTCTTTAGATAATAAAGATAAAGATATGATATTAGAGGTTGCATTGGGTACAAAATAACAATCACGCAAAACCAAAACGTGTCCATCTGACAACCCCAGGTGATAGTCCCCCACGGACTCAGCATCCATGCCAGCTCCGTTTGCAACTCTGAGGGTCATATCACCTGCCTTCAAAACCCTACGCCTTCTCAGTGCCTGTAAAGAATTACAGATATGAGATCCTGATCCGGTATCCAATACCCAGGATGTAGTGTTTATTGATAGACAGTTTTCAATAACATACACACCTGAAGCTGAAGCCGCAACTTGCTTCAGATCCTGGTTTCTGGCCTTCTATGCCCTGCAATCCTTTTTCCAGTGTCCACTCTTGTGACAGTAAAAGCATTCTTCCTTTCCCACAAGCTTTCCCGCTACCTTTGTTACTTTTGTCTTTCCCTTCGTATCCACTTTACTAACACCGCCCCTTGGTTTGGTGGGGGCTTTCTTCTTCTTTCCCTTGGCTTTCGCCTTGGACCTAGAAGAGGAAGATCCTCTTACAAACAAAGTGGATGTTTCTCTACCTTTCTGTAGGGTGCCCTCTGCACTCCTCGGCATGTTGAGGAGTTCTGAAAGTTCAACTTCTTTTTCTTGCAAGTTGAAGTTCAGGATAAACTGGGCGTCAGTGGAAGGAAGGGACTGGAGAATCAAGTCCGTATAGAGCTCGTTCTCAGACATGGTCCCAAGGTCCGCGAGCTCCTCAATGAAGCCAATCATCTTAAGCACGTGTTCCGCTACCCATAATCCGACGGCCAATCTCGCTGAAAACATCTTTTTCGAGACTTTGTATCTTGCGATACGTGATTGCTCTCCATACAGTTCTTTTGTATGGAGAAATATGGATTCAAGGTCCATATTCCCGTGCCTCCTCTGATGTTCATTGTCCATAGAGGCAAGTACGAGGCACTTGGCCTTCGCACAATCGATTTCCCAGGTCTTACGGATTTTCTTATCCGCGACGCTTGTTTTGGGACCTGGGACAGGGGGAGCTTTGGTGGTAAGGAGATACCCCAACTTGTCATAAGTGATTGCCATTTTGACATTGCTAAGCCAATCTTTGTAGTTTGGCCTTGCCAGTATGTTTTTATCTAGTAGTAACTTAAGTCCAGTCATGATGTTTGGTCGCTGCAATTAGGAAAGAGAGAAGAAACACTTTAGCATGATGCTCTTGCAAGTTTAGAGTGGTTTTTAATTTGTCTAAATAGGATGGCTCCCACTGTCTCTCGAATCCCTCCTCAAACCAAAAAGGAAGAATTAGTGAGGATCAATCTCACCGTATAATACTTGCTTAACCGTTCAGCCAGGCTAGTGTTGGTACTTTGATGGAGGTTTTCCAACGCTTTCGCGAAGTTCCTTAATTAAATAACCTCTTTTCCCTATGGGCGTTGCCCCGCTAACACCTTTCTAGACACCTACTTGGTTTATAGCATTGATCGTTAAGTGAAAAATTTTCCGAGGAGTAGCATATACTCACAGTAGGATCGGGATCCAAATATCATTGCGTGACAAAACTGAAGGAATCCTACCAGAATCATCACACTCCAATTGGTATGCAGCGCTAGCAAGTTTCAGCTCTTTTGAAACTCCTGATGTGGATTTTTGCCCTATGCTCTTATGACCTTGACTTTGGCCAACAAATCATAAGTCACATGTCAAGTTCTACCCGTCATTCACCCGGTTAATTTGAACCCACCCGCACCAACCCTTGACTTTGGCCAACAAGGCAGTACGACTGTCCCAAACCAACACATCTATCTATGCTGCACATGAATACCCAATAGCTACCAATCACTATGCCTTGACTTTGGCCAACAAACATAGCTTGAATATTATTGACTATCCATGTGAAACGACGGAGGGCTACGAATGGTTTTGGCAAAACCGTGAATGTAGTGAACTTGATATAATCGATGGAACGAGATAGCTTTTAAAAGGAGTGGCTTAAGCTCCGCGTTTAAAAGTTGTTTTTGAAAAGAAACCGGGAAGTTTTGAAAGTGTTCCAACGACTCAACTTTGGTTTATTTTCTTGCTTTAATTTAATGCATCCCATCATTTTGTAGAGAAAACAGAATCGGCAAAAACTTGATTTTTCGGGCATGTTTCGCGACTTTTTCTCCGATCGAACTTCTAGTTACTTTGCTAACATGTTAGATAGTGTTTAGCTAGTCTCTGATACCACCGTAAGTCCACATTACCTCTCCCGGTACTTACGGGCTTGCGGAAATGATGAAAAACGATTTTTTTTTGGTGGTAACATGGACTCAAAATACGGATCTTTGTTAAACAACTATCTAACAAACCTAACAAGAGTTTTACCTACTCGGTTAGGGGTTATACCTTAACTTGAACTCCTTCTCTTGGTCTCCTTGTGGTGGTTGGATGGTTCTTTCCTCGTCATCTCTTTGTGCCGAAAATGGATCCACCTGAAAGCTTCTACCTTTGGCTTCACTTCAAACTAGAACAAACTAGAACACTTGGTTTGCTAAACCTTGTGTACTAGGATGAGTAGAGGAGTGTGTTAGGTTTTATCTCTATGGTTCTTGCTTCTCAACACATGAGACAAGTGAACCATGAACTAGAGAGAGAGCGAGAGGAATAAGGAGAGCTCAAGCTTGAGAGAGAAAGGAAATGAGAGAATAAGCAAGACTTTTGCCATCCAAGCTCTCATAATCCAAAATCATCATAACAAAAAGTAGTAATTGAGTATTATGTGATGGTTCAAGTCAAAATGGCCATATCATTTCATGCACTCATTTTGCAAAAAGAAACAAGCAAGCAAAAGTCTTTGCCATGAAATGATAGCCATTGTAATGATGAAGGTCAACAAGTCCAACATAGTCAACCGGTCAACTAAGTCAACAAGTCAACAAAGTCAACCATCAACAACCAAGTCACAATAATACTTAATTAATACTATTGTTAATCATATTTCTTATTCTCATTAGGGTTTAGCAAAAAGTCAACAGTCAACAACCCTAATGAGAATCCTCTGCTTCTGTCTCTCTGTCAACTGTGCATACACACCCGCATCCGCGTTCCGAGGAACACGAATACAAACGAGATAAAACCAATCCCAAACCGTATACTAGGATCTGGCTTAAACCAAAGCCCGCTAGTGATAACTGCCCGGACACTAAACGTGCACAAGTGCGCGGATATGACCGGACCCTGTCGCAAAACCATGCGACCTCTACTCTTTTGCCTAAAGGCGAATAGCTTTCTGTGTGGGACTCTAAAGAATCGACACTATGCTGGAAGTGGGTTTAACCACAGACCGCAAGCGGCACTAGCTGTGCCTAACGGCCCCCAGGTAGATGCCGATAAGAAGACCGACGAGGTGAAACCCATCTGAACTTTTACGGAGCCTGAATGTGACAATCTGCGTACAGTCCGGTCTGTTCGTCTGAGAATATCGCATGGCGGGCCTAGGGAGGCGGTAAACGTCAGTCCCCTAATAGCGGTACAAGTCGTGTCGAAGTGTACCCCAGAACACACTGAGATAACGCTGGAAACCAACCAGTATATCTCGCTTGCCCTGGCCAGGGACTTTGTGTAATGGCTCTCCTAGACACAGCGCGATATCAACCCCCAATACCGGGAGAGACGAATCCAGTCTAACCGTCACTGCCTCCAAGTGCTTCAGGACTGCACCCAACTACTACCTGTTTGCACGACTCCATTGAGCCGTGGTAGGTTAGTAATCTAAGTACAGTGGGAACACACTCGAGGCGAAGTGACAGTGTCAAGTCAACGGACTAAGCTGTACTCATGTCACCTGGAAACTGATAACTGACAATTGGTATAGTACCAACCAAAAGTTCCCGACGAGTCCTGTCCAGTGTACTCGTAACCTAACAAGCAACCGCATACTATCTCAAGTACGATGTACTGACGGCTGTGGGACAGACCGTCTCCCCTGCTGGGATGAGAAGCGCATACGCTAGTCTACTCCAGAGTATCGATGCCCTGTCTCGATAGTCCTACGACTAGGGACCTGCATAAGGACTTGCTTGTGGATTACCCAGCCCCCACGAGTTTGACTGCCATCACAACGCTGGTAATCAAGCAAAGATCCTAAGGGCTCCACAAATGTGTATATGTGATATACTAAAATAAACACTTGTACACATTAAATTATAAACAAACCAAGTAGCATATTACTATTTTGAGCAAGATTGTCTATACAAGGTGAATATCCCAAGCTTCCATTAAGTAATATACAAACTAGTATGCTACAGTAATGGCCTCTAGGGCATATACACTAACAATGGGATCCTGATCCGGTATCCAATAATGGAGACGTAGAACAAACTGAGAAACAGTTCTCGGTAAAGAACTGCCACGTCCAGAAAGTACGGAACATGACCGGCACTTAAACTACGAACGTCTCGAGGCGTACGTAATCTAAGTAAGCTGAAAACCCAGAAATCCAAACCAAGAAATGTAGTAGAGTGAAGGAAAACCAATTTAAATCAAGTAGTTTTAATAGCATAAGCCGAATTATGCGTTTTTAAAAACATCAAATATTTCCTGAAAATTTCGGCAGAGTCTCCTTTGTAAATACTGGCTCCCAAACGGGATACAACATGAATAGTATACGAAATCAATAAAAGGCATCCCAAAGCGGGAGCTAGCTCTTCGTCAATCGACGGTCACAACCACACAAGCAATATAATGTACAACGCCAAGGGCGAGGATCAAAACTCAAAAGGAAACTCAAACAACAAGAATTCCACAGAAATATAACGCGCGACTCTGAGGTCGAAAGAATAACATCTCTGGTCTCTATCTCAATAAATACATGTTTAGTTGATGGAACTTCTATATACAACTGAATAATAATATACAATGTATAATGATGGGTACGATACAAATAAACCCACCTACTAGCAAGTCACCCGAAAGAAGCAGTGCCAGCAAAGCCGTAAAGAAACCTGTACGGCAAAACCTGCAAGAAACTGTGGCACAACGGGGGTGAGTTGCCAACTCGTGAGTAGAAAAACATCTACGAACAGAAATCGCATGAACAACGCAATCCTAGATCAACGATCATAATATATCCTCAAATATATAACCAGCAGCCTATAACAATGGCTAGGGTAAATATCTAACCTAAGTGTACTCCCATGTGCCCGTGTTAGTGACTCAGGTAACAATATATCATATGGATGATGTATGAATGCATGAAAACAGAATACATGTACTAAAGAAACTGCTTTCATAATTTAGTGAGATTTCCTTTGTATTTTTAAAATGAGGTATCATAATGAAATCAGTATAAACAGTGTCTAGTATCGACACAAAACATAAATCTCAATGTCTCAAAATCTCAGGCTCCGGCTATACGGACTGGCCTGTATCATCAAATTTCAGTACCTCAATATCTCGAAATCTCAATGTCTCAATCTCAATATCTAGTACGCCGTCGGACCAGACTGTCCCCTACCATCCATCTCAAGGCCACGACGGTATCCTCCGGATATCCGACGCGTCGGGTAATATCATCGGTCGGTAGTGCTCCCCTGCCAGGCTCAACGCCATCATCTGTGATCCTCTTGCCCCGGGGTACCGCACCGGGTCCACCATGTACCCGAAACGGTTCCTCCACTCCTCGAACTTGGGTCTCGAAATCCATCAGCAAACTCATGGTGGACGACTCATACATCATGGGAAAACCGCACTTTTTATTTTAAAGAGAGAAAAGAAGTTTATATAAGTTTTGCGGTTTTCCCCCAAATCCAGAAAATCTCATGGAAATCCAAATCCAAATCCTCAATAGCATGTAAACAGTGAATATAGGCATAAAAATCCATGAATGCGGCATAAAAATGAATAATAACATGCATGAAGTAACAAGTAATAACTACAATGTCTAATCTAGCATATAAGGCATGTACACTAATATCATGTTTAAATTATTAGCTAACAACCTATATCAATGCAATAGTATTTCTAAAGTGTACGTGGCATGGCAATTACCGATGAAGATGTGTGTGAGCCGGCAAGTAAGTGTACGTGGTACATACGCATCATCGGTAATGGTGCTGGTGTCCTAACAGCATGATATCAACAATGCAATTAGGAATCACAATATAAGTATGCGGTGCGGAGCGAATAACAATAATGATCGGGGGATAAATACTAGACACAAGATAACAAATCTATATTTTAATATAAATATGAGTTCTACGGTGGTGCCATTTGAATATAACCCGAATCGCCGTGTTTTGAAAATAAGGGTTACGGTGTTTTTAAGAAAAGATAAGTCCTTTGAAATATCCGTAGAATCCCTTGACCTGTCTTTAAAAATACCCGCGATCCGTTAGTTTTTGAAATAGGTAGGAATCTAATCTAGTCTGACAACTACACTAAACTATACGGCTGAACTAACAAGCTGAATTAAGGGTAAGGAAACCGCCTAACATCTAATTCGATATATATATAAACATATATATTAGTCGGTGATCCCGCCTCGATAATATCACATCCGATACCACATCTATAATAAGATATTCCCAAGTCAAGAGTGCGGATCTATCATCAATATATAACTCGTACGTAAATTCGTCGTACGACATCCCCAAATCTGTGTACGGGTCAATATCATGTTCATCACATTATTCATCTGGTATCTTCTTTATCAAAGATCCTAATCCGGGTACAGATCTCTGTCTAGTACAACACTGATACCAGCTAAGTATGCATGCACGTGTGTGAAAACTACGTCAAAGGACCTGCTAAAACATCAGGTCGAATATCAAATACAAACCCTGTCATATCACCGATCTCACGGTCTCAAATCAATCTCATCGACTCACCTCAAATCCCCAAATACTATCCTCAATTCCAGTATGTGAACACATAGTCCCATGCCCATGTGAACACATAAATACATATTCCCGTATCAGCACAATGAAAGAAGAAGGTATGCAAGTATGGGTGTGTGTGTATGTGTGGTGCGACCTCTACTCTAGGGTCTCGCAACACTAAACCTATCAAACACACCACATATCCATCTTTAACATTAATAATCTCAAACAATATATAATCAATATGTGTGTGTATACGTATTCGTATACATCACCACGAACTGCGGCGGTGCTATACGCCATCCACCCGACTTCTCTCCGTAGATATAAATCTACTTACCTGGTCCTCGCTCGCCGATGCCGACGTCGCCACGCGCTTTCTTGTCGTCTCGAAGTCCGCATGGGGTACCTACATATCATAACGCATCGTATCGCATTAAAACCAAATTCGAAATCGAAACGGTATACGAAAATCAAATCGGCATGCGTATCACGCATAGGTCAAAACCTATCGCCTACGCATGCAAGAATAGCCAAACCAACCCTCGATGTCGATGTACAAACGTCAAACCATCGAGGAAAACCCAAACACACTCATTTGCGCACTCACGAACACTAATTATAATATTAAATAGGTTAAAATTCACAAAAACCCCAAACTCACTTTAAAAACCATTTTTCCGAAAATCTAGCAAGCAAAAATTACCCGTTTTAGTACAAAACTCGACGTTTTAACAAAACTAATCGCCATAAAGCTCACAAAATATCTTAATTAAGTCATACCAATGTTAATTAGATTTTAAACTTAACTCTTAATATCAATCTCAAAAAATCTAGTTTGCATACATAGCCAATTTTAACAATTTTATAGCAAAAATGCACAAACTACAATCTAGCTTGGATTTGCATGATCTAGAGCATTGAACTACAATTTAAAATGTTAATAAAGTCATGAAAAACTTAATCACATTTTTCTCTTAATCAAATTCATAGTTTACAAAAACCTAGTTTGTTAAAAGCTTAAATTTGGACATTTTCAAGTAACAACTTGTAATTATCAACTATATTAGTTTTAACAAGTCTTCAAGATTCTATCCCACATCACATAACCATGCACAATTGATCACAACCCTAACTCCAACACAAAACCCTCACTTGAATTTCTTAACTTGAAATTGGAACCATGATATTTACTAAATAAGTTTTGATTAAAGCAACCAAACAACAATTTTACAAAAGGTTGAGATTATACCTTCAAACCATGAGATCAACATGGAATTAATCCTCCAAAATCCCAACTTTTCCCTAAGATCCATAGTAGATAGGCTAAGGTAAAATGGGTAGGGCTTGGATTTTGAGTTTGCTTTGAAATTATATAGATTTGAGGTGGTTTTTTGTGGATTTTTTTGATGCAAATTGGGGTGAGATTTTGGAGGGAGGGGCTGCTGTTTTGGGGCCTGAATTTTAGGCCGGGAATGTGGGGAGGGGTGAAGGAGGATAGAGAGTGAGGTGGAGAAAGTGGGAAAAAGTCAAAGTCCACCTTTTTACTTCTATCATTTCCTTTTCTTTTCTTTTCTTTTCTTCTGCAAAACAAGTGGGGAAAATTGAGGGGGGGCTGCTGAATTCAGCCAAGGGGAAGAAAAAATGGGGGTGTGTGAGTGTGGGTTGGGTGTGGGGTGATGGAAAATGATAAATATTATACCCCAAACATCCATTTACACTAAATTCACTATTTAAGCCTTTTTCTTCGATATTTTCTCACACCATCTATCAACTTCATTTCATTTCAAAAACCACATGTTAAAATTTTGTTTAATGTGTTATGATGCACAAAATTTGTTTCAACTCATTCCAATTTATAATTTTCCCTAATTAAATGTATTAGTGATGGCTTAAAATAATATTAAAATAATTAATTTCGGAAAAAAATTCAGAAAATTTGAAATTTCACCAGTGGCTCAATAAACACAAAATACTAGCAATTACATAGCTATAATATGTATATTAAATTTTAAAATAATGATATTTGTATTTTGACTTTGTAGGGTTACTAGGCACACTAAGGAGGCTCTACAAGGCATCGACCATGCCGGATTAAAAATTTAGGTGCCGAAAACCCTAAGCTAGATCGTTAACTAGATATTAGGCGAATCAAAAGCTAGTAATCACATTTACACTAAAGGGAAGGGACTACAACCTTTGTAGATCCGCTCCACCATTTCTTTAGCTCCGTGTTGACGTCCCTCCGCTGCGATCATCGGGATCCCGGACTCTAGCGATGGTTTCGTCGGAGAAATGATCGGGCTAGGTCATTGACTTCGAGGCCGAAGATGACTACGTCGAGGCGACTCAAACTCAAGCTCCGTCTTCACTAGGTCAAGGAACTTGTGAAGAAAACACCCTCTATTACATGGCAAGTGATAGAGGATGAAGAAATAGGAAGTGGGTTCACTTTTGATTTGGATTTCTCACTTGGAATCATCACTTTGAAAAATCTAGCAATGGTTTTCTTTCTTCATCAAGAAGAAGAAGAAGAAAGAAATGAAAAAGAAAGTGAATTATCAATTTTCACCAAAAAGAAAATCAAGTGATGGTTATCATAATGCAACCATGGGTGAGATAAACTCATGTAGAGAATAAACTAGGGTTTAGGCAAATGGTTAGGTTAAGCAAAAAACAAAATGGTTAAACTTTTCAAAGCTTCAAAGAAAAACCAAAGTTAGCCACCATTTTATTTCTTGCTAAAATGAATAAATAAATAAATAAATAAATAAATAAATAAATAAATAATTAAGTAAAGATAACAAAACCCTAACCATTAACCTAAACTTGGTTTAAATCAAACATACACCCAAGTTTGCATGTATCATCAAACATGATACAATCAAGTGCACAAAAATATATCACATATACTACTTGTGCACACCAAGTAAGAAAATCAATCTTAAGTGAACAAATACTAGTTAATGTAAAGTAATATATTAAATATATAATTATACATTAAATCATTAAATCAACACTTGATTTAATGATCCGGTCATATAGCATATAACCGACTAATATCAAGTGTATCAATGTATCGAATCAACACTTGATTCGGTAACACGGCTATATCTCATATAATCGTCCAATGATACTAATCGCGAGAATCGAATACAGTATCACATACTGGTGTTATTCTCGGTCCCGCACATATCTCATATGCGCTCCTATTTCGTTTCGCTTGAGCCAGGAAACCTCTGTATAGGACTCTAAAGACTCGTCAATACGCCGGCAGCAGGTGATGATCATATCAAACACGCACAAGCCGCAAGCGGTCTGCTAAACGTAACGGCCACCCGGGTATTGAGCGATCAGAAGATCAACGAGCAAGCCCGCTCACACCCCTGTGAATCCAACCAGTAACACTTACCGTACAGTCCGGTCTCGTCGTTTGATATGTCGCATATCTCGCCTAGGGGTGGTAAACGTCAGACCCCAATAGCTCGATAAGTCGTGTCGATATGAGGTCTATAACAGTTCGAGAAACTACTGGTAACACTTACCAGTAAATCTCAGCAACCCTGGCTAGGGATTTCCGGTTATAGCCAATCGAACACTGCGCAACATCAACTCCCAATACCGGGAGGACGAATCCCCTCCTATCGCTCATTGCCTCCATGTGATTCGGGACTGTACCCAAAAACCACCATTTTGCACGCCCTCTTGGACGTGGTATGGTGGAAATCAAATCTCAGTGGGAATCACACAAGACTCTATGACGATCTCGGGTCAACAGACTACTCTGTACCAGTGTCACCAGAAAACTGCCATCTGACGTGAGGTATAATACAATCTGGGAGTTCTCGGCGAGTCCGTCCAGTGTACCCAGTCTCCACTGAGCACCCATATATCATCTCTGATGTCAAACACCAATGGATATGGGTTCATCCATCGCCCATCTATATGGGTCGAGAAGCTACACGCTAGTCTACGCTGGTATATCGATGCCCCGTCTCGATACACCCACGACTAGGGACTTTGAAGGATGTACTTATGGACTACCATGTCCCTACTAGTATGATCCGCATCATAGTCCAAGTAGTCAAGTACACATCCTAAGGGCTTTACCAACATGTAACAGAGAGACAATCAGTGTACACGTTAAGATAAAGAGCAACCAGATAGCATACTATCATGTCGAGCAAGAAAGTCCTCCCTATATATATCCAAGCATCCACTACAATATACATCCTATGTATAGTAATGGCCTCTTGGGCATACATATATCTAACAATCTCCCACTTGCACTAGAGCTATCTGTCAGCAGTGGTTGTAGTATATCTCATACTCAACCATCCCATAAAAGTCTCTCTATGGGAAAAGGCCTTTGTGAGTGGATCCGCCGTGTTGTCCTCTGAGTCTACTCTCCTAACCTCGATCCTCTGGAGATCAACTATCTCCATGATCAGGTGATACTGCCTTAGAATTTGTTTAGATCACTGATGGGACGGGCGTTCCTTGGCATAAGCCAGAACTCGATTGTCACATAACGGAAGGAACATGGTTCATCTCATGAACGCATATAAATATCCAGACTGCCTCTTTGGTAACATCTTAAAGTAGCGATGTATCCAGCCTTTATCTTCTAGTAAGCCACGGTATCTAGCTTGGAACTCTTCCAACATACCGTCCCTTTACTATGGGTAAAGACAATGTCTGTGACTGACATTCAGTCGTCCTTATCACCCTGGAACCCTTCCAGTGATTCTCCCCAGGACCAATTGATACCATCTCACTACAACTAGTGAGTATCCTAATATCCAATTAGATCTTTCTCATAGATCCAAAACCCAGGATTTAGTAGGTATCACTTTGATCCTATATGGAGAATCTTGTGATAAGCGGAGATTGACCGAGCGTAGCATAGGAAACTCCTTCCCTAACAAGAGTATGTCATCCACGTAATCTACGAGGATTACCACCATACTCCCTATTACCTTTTTGTATATACAAGGTTCATCTACCATTTTGATGATGTCAAACTCTTTGACTAACACATCAAAACAGACGTTCCAACTCCGCGATGCCTGCTTTATCACATAAAACATCTTGCACACGTTTCCGCTGCTCCCACTGTTTACGAAGCTCTCTGGCTGTGTACTTATAGACGTTCTCTTATAAATCAATATTTAGGAAAGCAGTCATGACACCCAACCACTAGATATCGTAGTCATGGTATATAGCCGTGGCAAGTAGGATCTGGATGGACTTAAGCATAGGCCCCAGAAAAGGTTTCATCATTAGTCACAACTGGTCTATGATGCAAACCTTTAACGAGTCTAGCTTTGAAAACTTTTCCATCTACACCAAGTAATCTTCTCAAGATTTACTTACTCCAGATGGGGATTTAACCTTTCAGGTAAAGCAACCAAAGTCCATACTTTGTTGGTGTATAAGGATTCCATCTCAGATCGATAAACATCCAGCCATTCTTACAGAGTCTCACTCCTGATGGCCAGCCCGAAACTATTTGGGTCATCATCCCATTATGCAATCCTCGCTCCCACTGTCATAGAGAAACCGAAGTATCTCTCAGGTGGGTGAGGAACCCTACTAGATCGGCGGAGAGGCTGAGGTTCATGGGTAACTATTGAATCCTTTGGTTCTACCAAATCATTAGCTGCATTTTAATAGCTGAAACATTTCCAGTTCTATATAACAGATCTTGCCTCGAGATTGTCCGGATTTTGCTTTTAAACATAGGCCGGACAACCCTAAATCTTAACAAACTTAAGATATTGGCTCTTCCCTTTCCATATCTCATATGAAATGGTAGGCATCTGATTTGATCGGAACCCTATTCAATAGGTATGCAACTTCATAAGTGCATAACCCCCTAAAAAGAAATAAGAAACTCAGTAGTACTCATCATAGAGCATACCTTATCATATAGTATGTGATTGCTCTACCACGACACACCGACTTGCTGTGGTGTATACGGAGGAGTAATGCTGAGAGAAAATCTCATTCTCCTTTAGAATAGTCCAGGAATTCCGTGCTCTAGTATTCTCCTCCCTGATCACATCAAAGGACGTAATACTTATACCCATTTTGGTTCTCTATTTCTAACTTATATTCTGTGAATATCTCAAAAGCTTCGGATTTGTGTTTCAACAGGAACATATGTCTGAATCTTGAGAGATTATCAGAGAATGTAATGAAATACAAAGAACCGGTCTTGGTATGTGTAGACAGGGGACCTACATACATCAACATGTATCATCCCAAGAGTTCACTAACTCTTTCTCTGTTTCCAGTAAACGGAGCTATGGTCATCTTATCTCTGTGACATGACTGGCAAGTTTCACAAGATGTAAATTCAAACTGATTTAAATATGCATCTTAATATAACTTCATCTAGTCGGGTCGCATTGATATGCTTAGTCTACAATACCTCAAAAAGGATTCGTTTATTTCTGAACTCTTCCTCTTATGTGTGTTCCGTATACTAAGAACTGTAGTTTGATTTAGAACATCAATGCTTTTAGATAATGTGCCTGAACCGATCAACTTTTGATATAGGAAATGTTCAAAACATTATCCAACAATACAAAATTTTATCGTTTCTTTACTAAAAGAGACTGATATGATTTTGTATATCAGGTTCGGTATCTAATAGCATTTGTTCAGAATCAATGTACTGATAATACAGGGTGACAGTGACCAACAGACTTGGCTGCAACACTTGCCCTGTTTTCTGTCTCATGAAACTTATCACCCATTCTCAGTTCTTTAACTATCTGTAGCCCATGTAACAGATTACATATGCGGGATCTTGATGCGGTATCATATACCCAGGACGTAAAGGACATTTAGAAACAGTTCTCTGTAATGAACACACCCGAAGATGATGCATCGGTATGCACTTTCTTCGTTTGGGCGGCACGGGAATTCTGGTAATCCCCAATTTCCAGCTCTGTCTTACAACAATTATAAGTTGGAGCGGGACCAACGTTCCCAAGCTCAGTATAACAAGCGGGTTCGGTCAATATATCCATTTTATTATCTTGATTAAGGCGTGACATGGTCGCTACCTGGAGAGAGAGAGAGAAGAAAACACTCTGCGTGCGCTCTTGCAAGATCAGATTGGTTATTATTTTATCTAATCAGGATGGCTCCCACTGTTTTTATCAAATCTTCCGTCAAACCTTAAAAGGAAAGACTAGCCGGGATTTATTACACGCTACAAGTTCGCCAATCTTTCAGCCAGGCCAGTGTCGGTACTTTGAGGGAGGTTCCATGTGCTTTCGTACGGACCTAATTAATGTAAATCTCGTTTTCTCAGAGGCGTAACCCCGTTGACACCTTTCTAGACACCTACTTGATCGGCTAATTGTAATGTGTAAAACTCTCCCAGGAGTAACAAATACTCGCAGTGGGTATCGGGGTCCAACTATCTCATAGAAGGTATGCAATCTCATTGAAAATTTCAACACTTGAAATTCCCGATAATATTTTTCCCCTAACGTGCTATGACCTTGACGAAAGCCAACAAACCATAGCCCGCTAGTCAAGTTCAACCCGTATATTTCTTGGCTGAATTAAACCTACCCGTACGACCCATGACGAAAGCCAACAAAGTCGTACGACTACCCTAATCCAATCGCATCGTATGCTGCAGATAAGCAGCATATAGCTACCGCACACTACACCTTGATGAAAGCCAACAAATGTAGCACGAATACAATATACAACTTATCTAAAATTACGGAGGGCTACGTCAGGTTTTTCTGAAAACCTATTGCGTATTGAACTTGATATCGTTGTAGAATCAAATGATTTTAAAATGGAGTGTTTTTGAGGCTTTTCTAGTTTTGCTAAAGGGGTCACTCCCGGTGAAGGGATCGTCGGCCCTTTCCTCATCGAATAAGGTGCAGGATATATCATATATACCGCTGTGCAAAGCAAGAACTATAGGAGCAATCAAAATACAAACCGAGGGTTGTTGCATCTGCCAGTTATTGCTAAAGGAGTCACTCCCGGTGAAGGGATCTCGGTCCTTTCCTTATCGAATAAGGTGCAGGATGTTCTACAAGGAACACCACGATGCAAAGCAAGAACTGTAGCTACCTGTTTTTTGAAAATTCGATTCCACAACATCTTTTAGGTTTCTTTTCTTTCATTAATCACATTAATGAAGTCCCATCATTTAAGTACCTAAACAACACAGATAAATACGACGTACACTTATGCCATCCGCATTCACCTCGATGTCCCCTCGTGCACCGTTAGGTTAGGTAACTAACAGCAGAGCGGGGCAGGGGTAGCGCGGTTGTAAAACATAAGTAACGTCTATATAATATATCAAATATACTATATATAGTATCTATCACAGAACATCAAATGATCACATCACAGATATCGCAGCAGAAGAAACATATGAAACATTGGATATACTAGGACGTCCGTGTTTTCAATACGAGCCAGTATAAAACACGGATTCCACGGTCACGATGAATAGCCAAACCCACACACCTAGACCCCTACGAGAGCGGAAAGCAACCCTTCCAATTCTAGAGTTAGGAGACCCGGACTCGACTCCTCGAGTTGGTCTCCTACTGGACTCCAGAACCCGGTTACTTCTGCCCTCCTCCTTGGGTCTATCCTAGTGCGGAAAAGTAAATAATATACAAATGGTGACATCTTCCGCAACCTGGAAGTGCCCCAATAAAAGAATATTACATACAAGTTTTTTACATGAATGAAAATGAAAAACACTCATCTCACATAAAACCCCCGGCTATTCAAAACGCGACGATCCAATATAACATATCCAGCAACACATAACATCACATGTCATCAACGTAAGTAAACATGCGTATCCCAATTGTCGTTGACATATAGCAACGAAACCGGCGATATCACATATTACACTTACGGTCACAGAAAAGAAAGTGTAAAACTACAACAGTTGGAATCCGCAATCTCCTCAGACATCGCATGCCTGACCAAATGAATTCCTTAGACATCACATGCCTAACAATTATAAACCCCGCATTCTAGTCTCTATATCAAAAACACTTTTCAATATCAAGTCGGGCAATTCAACAAGATTCCCGAAAAACTGATCGAATGCTCGCCGCAAACTTTAGTAGGCGGCCGCACCCCCGATACCGTCAACGAAGTGCATCAAGGTGGAACACCGCTTCCGCGAGCACCCGAACGGATGATTTTGGCGACGGGGTTCTCCTACAGTCACTTGGTCGGGGCTAAGGGGTGTAGCTGTCTATTAAGTTTATCCGGCGAGTATCCGCGTACGGTACGTGATTGCGACGGACTTTTGATCACATCAAAATTCCGTGGCAACCGATCAATTGAGACTAAAGTGCTATGTTTATAACATTCATATTAGTTATCTCATAACTACTTGTGAATTCCAAATATTGTATCACATTCCAGATAATTAGACAATGTTAAACTTTCCGATCGAATAATCAAACACCCATGTTTTCCCAAAACAGCTCAACGCATGAAACAAGTTTAAAAACATTCACTTCATACCACAGTACCAACGGTCCAGCCGTAGAAGGGTCAAGCCAACGCCTCACATGTGGCACGCCGTACTGCCCCAAACCCTAAGGTTCAAAGGGCAATTCAAGACGGTCACATAATCGAGTTAAGGTTTGTTGTCTTCTAGAGGGTCCATCGCGTTACTTGCACTACTTCGAACGTTCTTAAACTACGGAAAGATCCAACACTTGGAAATTTCCCAACAGGGGAAAAATTGGGTATTTATATCCGGTCGAACTTTTCAACATTTTCTAAAATTATCCGGAAAAACACAGACGAAGTTAAAATTCCCGATCGAAACATCGAGTCCCCAATACAACCCAAAAAACTCAACTCTTGAGTAAATATTAAAAATTCCCATAAAACACAGCACTAACAGAAACAAATTATTGTGCAAACCACGTGCACTAATTCAACAAACTGGCCGCGGAACCGCCGCACAAACAAGGGTGGGGCCGTGGTTCCCCGGCGCTTCTGTCGAGTTAAGTGCATGTGCTGCACAGTAACTCCTACAATTCCCTACTGAATTTTTTGGAAATTTTTAATCTGGAAAAATCCACTGTTTTAAAAATTGTACAGAGAGGGTTGAAAAATTAGGGTTTCGGGTTCGATCGGGTTTCTAACATCGTCTACCAATCGCCTAAAGCTCTAGCTAGGCTCTGATACCACTGTAGGGTTCCTAGGAACACTCAAGAGGTCCGACAAGGCATCGACCATGCCAAATTCTAATTTTTCCGGTGCCGAGAAACCCTAATGTAGATCGTTAACTAGAAATTAGGCGAAACAACAAGCTAGTAAACTGCTTTACTACTAAGTGAATGGAAATACAACCTTTGTAGATCCGCTCCACCATTTCTTTAGCTCCATGTTGACGTCCCTCCGCTGCGATCATCGGGATCCCGGACTCTAGCGATGGTTTCGTCGGAGAAATGATCGGGCTAGGTCATTGACTTCGAGGCCGAAGATGATCTACGTCGAGGCGACTCAAACTCAAGCTCCGTCTTCACTAGGTCAAGGAACATGTGAAGAAATCACCTTCTACTACATGGCAAGTGATAGAGGATGAAGAAATAGGAAGTGGGTTCACTTTTGATTTGGATTTCTCACTTGGAATCATCACTTGGAAAAATCTAGCAATGGTTTTCTTTCTTCATCAAGAAGAAAAGAAGAAAGAAATGAAAAAGAAAGTGAATTATCAATTTTCACCAAAAAGAAAATCAAGTGATGGTTATCATAATGCAACCATGGGTGAGATAAACTCATGTAGATAATAAACTAGGGTTTAGGCAAATGGTTAGGTTAAGTAAAAAACAAAATGGTTGAACTTTTCAAAGCTTCATGAAGCTTCAAAGAAAATACAAAGTTAGCCACCATTTTATTTCTTGCTAAAATGAATAAATGAATAAATAAATAATTAAGTAAAGATAACAAAACCCTAACCATTAACCTAAACATGGTTTAAATCAAACATACACCCAAGTTTGCATGTATCATCAAACATGATACAATCAAGTGCACAAAAATATATCACATATACTACTTGTGCACACCAAGTGAGAAAATCAATCTTAAGTGAACAAATACTAGTTAATGTAAAGTAATATATCAAATATATAATTATACATTAAATCATTAAATCAACACTTGATTTAATGATCCGGTCATATAGCATATAACCGACTAATATCAAGTGTATCAATGTATCGAATCAACACTTGATTCGGTAACCCAGCTATATCTCATATAACCTCCAATGATACAAATCGCGAGAATCGAATACAGTATCACATACTGGTATTATTCTCGGTCCAGCACATATCTCATATGCGCTCCTATTTCGTTTCGCTTGAGCCAGGAAACCTCTGTGTAGGACTCTAAAGACTCGTCAATACGCCGGCAGCAGGTGATGATCATATCAAACACCCACAAGCCGCAAGCGGTCTGCTAAACGTAACGGCCACCCGGGTATTGAGCGATCAGAAGATCAATGAGCAAGCCCGCTCACACTCCTGTGAATCCAACCAGTAACACTTACCGTACAGTCCGGTCTCGTCGTCTGATATGTCGCTTATCTCGCCTAGGGGTGGTAAACGTCAGATCCTAATAGCTCGATAAGTCGTGTTGATATAGGTCTATAACAGTTCGAGAAACTACTCGTAACACTTACCAGTAAATCTCAGCAACCCTGGCCAGGGATTCTGGTTATAGCCAATCAAACACAGCGCAACATCAACTCCCTATACCGGGAGAGACGAATCCTCTCCTATCGCTCATTGCCTCCATATGATTCGGGACTGTACCCAAAAACTACCGTTTTGCACGCCCTCTTGGATGTGGTAAGGTGGAAATCAAAGCACAGTGGGAATCACACAAGACTCTATGACGATCTCGGGTCAACAGACTACTCTGTACCAGTGTCACCAGAGAACTGCCATCTGACGTGAGGTATAATACCATCTGGGAGTTCTCGGCGAGTCCGTCCAGTGTACCCAGTCTCCACTGAGCACCCGTATATCATCCCTGATGTCAAACACCAATGGATATGGGATCATCCATCGCCCATCTATATGGGTCGAGAAGCTACACGCTAGTCTACTCTGGTATATCGATGCCCCGTCTCGATACACCCACGACTAGGGACTTTGAAGGATGTACTTATGGACTACCACGTCCCCACTAGTATGATCCGCATCATAGTCCAGGTAGTCAAGTACACATCCTAAGGGCTTTACCAACATGTAACAGAGAGACAATCAGTGTACACGTTAAGGTAAAGAGCAACCAGATAGCATACTATCATGTCGAGCAAGAAAGTCCTCCCTATATATGTCCAAGCATCCACTACAATATACATCCTATGTATAGTAATGGCCTCTAGGGCATACATATAACTAACAGACTTTTTACAGAAAACCCCCTTATTTTACCGATTTTCCGAAATTTCACCGAAACGATTTTCAAAACGTTACACGAACACACCCGAAGAAGATGCATCAATATGTTGCTTCTTCGTACGGGTGGCGCGAGAATCCTGACATTCCCCTATCCCTTGCTCAAACTTATGTCATTCATAAGACAGAGCGGGACCAACGTTCCCTAGCCCTGTATAAAAGGAGGGTTCGGTCAATACATCCATATTATAATCTTGATTAAGGCATGACATTGGTTGCTTCCTGGAGAGAGAGAGAAGGAAACGCGTTAGCGTGCACTCTTTGCAAGATTAGATTGGTTATTATTTTATCTAATCATGATGGCTCCCACTGTTTTTATCAAATCTTCCTTCAAACCTTAAAAGGTAAGATTAGCCGAGATTAATTACATCCTACAGGTTCGCAAATCGTTCAGCCAGGAAGGTATCGGTACTCCGAGGGAGGTTCCCCATGCTTTCACACGGAGCTAATTAAAATAAACCTCATTTTCCTAGAGGCATAACCTTGTTAACACCATTCTAGACACCTACTTGATTAGCTAATTGTAAAGTGCAAAATTCTCCGAGGAGTAACTCTTACACGCAGTGGGTATCGGGATCCAACTATCATATAGAAGGTATGAAATCTCATTGCAAATTTCAACACTTGAAATTCCCGATAATGGTTTTTACCCCTAGCTTCCTATGACCTTGACGGAGGTCAACAAATCATAGGCTGCTAGTCAAGTTCGACCCGTTCAATTCTTGATTGAATTAAACCCACCCGCGTGACCCATGACAGAGGTCAACAAGGCCGTACGACTACCCTATTCCAATTGCATCACATGCAGACAGATAAGCACTAATTAGCTACCGTACACTACGCCTTGACGGAGGTCAACAAATGCAGCACGAATACTAAATGGTACTTATCTGAAATGATGGAGGGCTACACAAGTTTTTAAGAAAACCATGAGCGTAAGAACTTGATATCGTTGTAAAATCTAGTGTTTTTAGAAAAGGAGTGTTTTTTAGGCTTTTGCTAGTTTCGCTAAAGAGGTCACTCCCGGTGAAAGGATCTCGGCTCTTTCCTCATCGAATGAGGTGCAGGATATACAAGAATACCACTATGCAAAGTAAGAACTAGAGAAGCAGTCAAAAGAAAAAACCGAGTGGGTTGTAGCATTTGCTAGTTTCGCTAAAGATGTCACTCTCGGTGAAGGGATCTCGGCTCTTTCCTCATTGAATGAGGTGCTGGATATTCATCAAGGAATACCATTATGCAAAGAAAAAACTAGAGCTACCCTTTTTGAAAATTTGATTCTAAAACATCTTTAGGTTTCTTTCTTTTCATTAATCACATTAATGAAGTCCCATCATTTAACGTTTCCTAAACATTAAAGAAAAAGAAACGAAAATAGAACGTACGCTTATGTCATCCGCATTTGTCACGGGGCCCCGTCATGCACCGTTAGTTACTTAACTACCAGCAGAGCGGGGGCTGGACTAGCGCGGGTGCAAAACATATGCAACGTTTATTATATATCATATATATAATATAACATGATCACATCACAGAAACAAGCAGCAGAAGCAACATATGAAATATTGGATATACTAGGATTTCTGTGTTTTAAATTTAGCCAGTAATGTAAAACATGGATTCCACAGTCGTGATGAATAACCAAACCCACATACCTACACCCCTACGAGAGCGGCAAGTAACCCTGCCAATTCTAGAGTTAGGAGACCCGGTCTCAACTCTTAGTTATATGTATGCCCTAGAGGCCATTACTGTACATACGATGTATATTGTAATGGAGCTTGGACATATATAGGGAGGACTTTCTTGCTCGACATGATAGTGCACTATCTGGTTGTACTTTATCTTAACATGTACTCTGATTGTCTCTAGGTTACATTTTGATAAAGCCATTAGGATATGTACTCGACTAGTGGGACTATGATGAGATCATACTAGTGGGGCCACGGTAGTCGACGAGTACATCCTATAACTGTTCCTAGTCGAGGGTGTATCGAGACAGGGCATCGATACAGCAGAGTAGACTAGCGTATACGCATCTTGACCCATATGGTGGGCGATGGATGATCCCATATACATCGGTGTTTGACATCAAGGATGGTGTACGGGTGCTCAGTAGAGACTGGGTACACTGGACGGTCTCGCCGAGAACTCCCAGATGGTATTATACCTCACGTCAGATGGAAGTTCTCCGGTGACACTGGTACAGAGTAGTCTGTTGACCCGAGATCGTCATAGAGTCTTGTGTGATTCCCACTGTGCTTTGATTTCCATCATACCACGTCCAAGAGGGCGTGCAAAAAGGTGGCTTTTGGGTACAGTCCCGAATCACATGGAGGCAATGAGCGATAGGATGGGATTCGTCTCTCCCGGTATAGGGAGTTGATGTTGCGCTGTGTTCGATTGGCTATAACTGGAAATCCCTGGCCTGGGTTGCTGAGATTTACTGGTAAGTGTTATCAGTAGTTTCTCGAACTGTTATAGACCTCATATCGACATGACTTATCAAGCTACCGGGGTATGACGTTTACCACCCCTAGGCGAGATATGTGACATATCAGACGACTAGATCGGACTGTACGGGAGTGTTACTGATTGGATTCACAGGAGAATCTACAGGCTTGCTTGTTGATCTTCTGAGCGCTCAATACCTGGGTGGCTGTTACGTTTAGCTGACCGCTTGCAGCTTGTGGGTGTTTGATATGATCATCACCTACTGCCGGCGTATCGACGATTCTTTAGAGTCCTACACAGAGGTTTCTTGAATCGGGCAAAACGGAGTAGGAGCACATATGTGATATGTGCGGGACCGAGGATAATGCGGTTTGTGATACCGTATTGGATTCTCGCGATATGAGATATCGGGCGGGTATATGTGATATAGCCTGGTCATCATATTAGTCGGTTATATGCGATATAACCGGTCGGATGAAGTGTTGATTCGATAATTTAATGTATAATAATATATATGATATATTAAATTACATTAATTAATATTAGCTCACTAAAAGATTCTTTTTCTCACTCGGGTAATTTATTGATATATATGCGATATATGTTAATTGTATTATTTTATCTTTTAACAATAAATATTGTATATATGATATATAATATTGTAACATGATATGATTACTAATGCAACATGTTTAGTGGAGTTTAAACTTGGTTAGGGTTTGGATTAGGGTTAGCTTTTACATGAAGCTTCTATGAAGCTTCATGAAGCTTTGACTTTGTGTTATGCTTGATATTTTCAAGTGACCCACCTTTAACCCAACCCAAACCCTAGCCCTAGTTAAATCTCTACCAGGGTTTAGTTGACAATGGTTTCATTATTCATCATTATTATCTTTGCATTATTCATCACAAAAGTATTATGATATTCTTCTTCTTCTTCTTCCTTCTTCTTTCTTTCATGGAAAAAGCTTTCTAGCTTTTTTTCCAGGTGATGAAAATGAGTGAGAATAAGAAAATAAAAGAGAGCAAAAATCCTACTTCATCATTCTCATCTATCTATCCTTGCCCTTTAGATGAGATGTTCAGTTCATTTAGTGAGTGTTAGCTTTTGTTAATGAAACTTTAAGGTAGATCATCTTTTTTATCGAAGATCGGAAGTAAGACTGCATCTTTCTCTTCGTGAAGCCTCTCGAGAGTCCGGAATACGATGATCGCAGCGAAGGGACCTCAACACGGAGCTTAAGAAGTGAAGGACCGGATCTACAAAGGTTGTAATCCCTCTCACTTACTGTTAATGAGTTTAACATGCTTGTTTTCACCTAAACTCTAGTTTAAAGATCCGGCTTTGGGTTGTTCGGCATGACTAAATTTTTAATCGGGCATGGTTGATGCCTCGTAGACCTATGTGCGCATGCCCAGCAACCCTTCAGTGCTATCAGAGCCAAGCTAGAGTTTTAGGCGAACTCTGAGCGAAGTTTAAAGTCCGATCGAACCCGGAAACCCCGACACGAACCATTCTCTGGACATTTTCCAAAAATGTGATTTTTTATGAGTTCAAAATGCTCAGAAAAACAAGCAGGAAAAAATAAGAATTACTGTGAAGTACGGCCCACTAATTCGCTCATTCGGCCGCGGAACCGCCGCCAAACCCTTGGTTAGGCCGAGGTTCCGCGGCCAAAATTTTGAATTAGTCCCTGGAACTTCATATATTTATTCTTAGGTCCTTTCTTGTCATTTGTTTCTAGTAATTTTTTAATTCCACTCAAGTGTTGAGTTTTCTAGGGTTGTATTGGGGACTCGTTGATTCGATCGGATAATTTAACTTTGTTTAGTTTGTCCGGATAATTTTTAGAAACTGTTAAGAAGATCGAATGGATATCAGTAACTAACTTTTTCCCCTGCCGGAAAATTTCCAAGCGTTGGATTTTTCCGTAGTTTAAGAACGTTCTAAGTCGTACAAGTAACGCGGTGGACCCTCTAGAAGACAATAAACCTTAACTCGATTATGTGACCGTCTTGAACTGCCTCTGAACCTTAGGGTTTGGGGCAGTACGGCGTTGCCACATGTGAGGCGTTGGCATGACCCTTCTACGGCTGGACCATCGGTACTGTGGCATGTGATGGATATTTTTGAACACCGCTCAAGTGTTGAGCTATTTGGGAAATCTTGGGTGTTTGATTATTCGATGGGAAAGTTTAACACTATCTTTTTATCTGGAATGTGATACAATATTTGGAATCCACAAACAGTTATGAGATAACTAATTTGAATGTTATAAATCTAGCAGTTCAGTCTCAATTGATCGGTTGCCAAGGAATTTTGATGTGATCAAAAGTTCGTCGCAATCACGTAGCGTACGCGGATACTCGCCGGGTAAACTTAATAGACAGACACTTGAAAAATCATGTGAGCTAAAGTTCCAAAACCGATCATTTTGAGCCAATCCAGTTGTCGAAGCGAACTCGAAACCCGCCCGAATCTTCGTGGGGGAGAAGACCTAAGATAAACTATCAAATGGAGGGCCTAGAGGGGGTACCCCACCCCCGAGGCCACCACGAGGTCTCCAGGGTGTGAGGCAGACCCGAAACTGCCTATGGTGGGGCAGTTTCGGGTACCCAACGCCAAGACCACCTTGTGGTAGTCTTGGGGAGTGGGCCGAGCCGTTTGGTCCCACCCGGGGTGTCCCCAGGGTCTGTACGCTCCACCCCGTGGCTTCTTGGTTCAAACCGTGAGCCCGCGAGGTGTGCAAACAACTCAAAACATCAATTTGGAAACTGTTTTTGTCGGCAGTTTTTGCGCGACGAAAACGGCGGATTTCTAATGTCGCTATAAATTACCTTAATGTTCTAGCTTGGCTCTGATACCATGTAAGTCAACCTTAGCACCGTCAAAGGCCTCAAGAGGTATCAAGCATGCCAAATTATAATTTTATTTGGTGCTAAGCTAAACTAACAAGATCACAACTAGAATATTAGGTTATGGCTTTGTGATATGATTAACAAAAGAGAAGAAAAGAGAATAAAACCTTTGTAGTTTGAGTCCTTCTCTTCTAAAGCTCCGTGATGAAGTCCATGCAACTCTAGAAGGCTCCTCTCCAAGTTGAACGAGCCTCCTTCGTGATCTTCGCGCCGAAGATGATCCACCCGAAGTCCACAAGCTCAAGCTAACCCTTCAATAATCTCATTAGTGAAGGCAACACTCCACATCAAATTGCTAATCTAATGTGTGATGGTGAAGTAGGGGTTTAATTTGCTCACTTGGGTTTTCACAAGTTCAATGATTCACATCACATGTGAGGGTTTGAACTTGGAAGTGAGGTGAAGAAAATTGTAGAGAGCAAGAGGAAGCAAGAGATCAAGATATGGCTAAGGCTTGAACTCAAGAACAAAGAGCAAGTGTAGAATGAATGAATAAATGAATAATATCTACCCTCACTTATTCAAGCATGGATTACATTGCAATTATAAATTGTAACCATGCTTGAATAGTGAGTCAAGACTAATATTATATCATAAAAACCCATGCCTCAACCATACCCAAAATATCTCCACAATTTACACCTCATTTTTCTATTTTCTAAAAATAGAAAAACATGCCATGCTTCGTATGATATATATATATATATATTTATATATATCAAATATACATTAATATATATATATATATAAATAAAGCAATTAGTGAGCTAATAATATTAGTTAAGATATAATTATATTACATATAATATATATCACATTATTAAATCAACACTTGATCGAATAATCCGGTTATATCACATATGACCGACTAATATCATTAATCTGAATATCACATTATCAAATCAACACTTGATTCGATAATCCGGTTATATCACATACAACCTAACCGACATCAGATAATTTCCAGATTACAATACGGTATCACATACACGTATTTAATCAGGCACATGCACATATCACATATGTGCCCTACTTCATTTCGCTCGAACCAGGAAACTTCTATGTGGGTCTCTAAAGACTCGTCAATATGCCAGCAGTAGATGATGATCACATCAATCACCTACAAGCCGTCAGCGGTACTAGATGGACGTAACGGCTACCCGGGTATTGAGCGATATGAAGATCAACAATCAATCTCATCCATACTCTCCATGAAGCCTATCAGTAACACTACCGTATAGTCCGATCTCTTCGTCTGATATGTCGCATATCATGTCTAGGGGTGGTAAACGTCAGACCCCAGTAACGTGATAAGTCATGCCGATGTATGGCTTATAACAGTTCGAGAAACTACGGATAACACTTATCGGTAAATCTCATAAGAAGCCCTGGCCAGGGACTTCAAGTTATAGCCAATAGAGCATAGCGCAACATCAACCCCCAATACCGGGAGAGACGAAACCCCTCCTATCGCTCATTTCCTCCATGTGACTCGGGACTGTACCCAAAATCCACCTGTTTGCATGACTTCTTTGAGCCTTGGTAGGGAAGAAATCAAAGCACAGTAGGAGCCATACAAGACTCTATGACGATCTCGGGTCTACAGACTAACCTGTAGCTATGTCACCGGAGGACTGCTATCTGGCGATAGGTATACTACCAACAAAGAGTCCTCGGCGAGTCCGTTCGGTGTACCCATTCTCCAATGAGCACCTGTGTACAATCTTTGATGTCACACACCAATGGTTGTGGGATCAACCATCGCCATCTAAGGGACAAGAAACGTACACACTAGTCTACTCTGAAATATCGATGCCTTAGTCTTGATATTCTCTCAACTAGGAACTGATTAAAGGGTGTACTTTTGGACCACCCTGGCCTCACTATTATGATCTCATCATAGTCCTGGTAGTCAAGTACATATTCTAAGGGCTTTATCAACATGCGAGAGCAAGACAGTAAAGAATACCAGTCAACATGTTAAGATAAAGAGTAACCAGATAGCATACTATCATGCCGAGCAAGAAAGTCCTATATATATATGTCCAAGAATCCACTATAATACACATCACATGTACAATAATGTCCTCTAGGGCATACATATTCCTAACAGAATGATCAGTGTAAATCATGATGTGGGTCCCGATGAAGTAAGGACGAAAATTTTCCAGTGCGTAAATGACAGCTAAGAATTCCTTTCAGTGGTGGTGTAATTCAGTTGCGCGTCATTCAACGTCCTGCTCGCATAGTGGATGACGTGCGGCTTCTTTTCAAATCGTTGTCCTAAAACAGCGCCCATCGCAAAGTCAGAAGCATCGCATATCAGCTCAAAAGGTTCATTCCAGTCTGGTGCACTTAAGATCGGAGCGGAAGTGAGCTCCGATTTCAGAAGGTGAAACGCAGTAAGACACTCAGAATTGAAATCAAAGGGAATATCCTTAGCCAACAAAGAAGTCAAAGGTCTAGCCAGTTTGCTAAAATCCTTGATGAAACGCTTGTAAAAACCGGCGTGGCCTAAGAATCCCCTGATGTCACGGATAGTCCGAGGAGGTGAGAGGCGTGAAATGACGTTGATTTTTTCTTTATCAACTTCGATGGCATTTTCAGAAATGATATGACTAACACAATGCCGTGTTTGACCATGAAATGACACTTCTCCCAATTGAGTATTAGATGCTTTTCTTTGCATCGCATCATTACAAGTTCAAGATGCGTCAGGAACTCAGAGAATGAATCTCCAAAGACAGAGAAATCATCCATGAATACCTCCGAGAATCGCTCTACCATGTCAGAAAAGATGCTCATCATGCAACGCTAAAATGTTGCAGGTGCATTACACAGCCCAAAGGGCATGCGACAGTAGGCGGATGTACTAAAAGGACAAGTGAAGGTCTTTTTGTCCCGATCCTCTGGATCGATCGGGATTTGATTGTAGTGCGGAATATCCATCTAGAAAACAATAGTAGGCGTGTCCGGCTAGGCGTTCAAGCATTTGATCAATGAAGGGCAGCGGGAAATGATCCTTGCGAGTGGCTGCGTTGAGCTTTCTGTTATCAATACAGACTCTCCAACCCGTTTGTGTGCGGGTTGGGACTAGCTCGTTTGCTTCATTCGTGATTACAGTGGTACCCGAAATTTTTGGTACAACGTGAATGGGGATTACCTATTTGCTATCGGATATTGGATAAATGATCCTGTAACATTTCAAAAAAGATAAAATGTTAATTTTGGGAATTTTTATAATTTAATATTATTTTATTGAATATTTTAATATTTTGGAATTATTAAATACAAATAAATGGGGGAAAATTTTGGAAAATTTTGGAAAATTCTAAAATAGGGTAAATTAGAGAATTATGACATTTTAAAGTTTTTGTGATTAATTTGACACTAATTTAGTGCTAATCGCGATTAAAAATCGCTAATCGGTTTTTAGCTTTTTGTGCAACACATGCACATATCACTTTTTCACACTTGTGCATTTTCTTGCTATGCTTTTCATTTGGGTTTACTATTTGAGTGAGAAGGGTTTTAAAAGGAAAAAGAAAAGGAAAAGAATAGAGAAATGGGTAGTTGGTGTGAGAGAGAGAGGTATGGGCTTCATTGACTAAGGACTTAACCATTTCTCCCCTCATTTCCCTCCCACTTCTCCCTTCTCCTGCTGCTGCTCCTGCACCTCCTTTCCCTCCCCTCTTCAAGCTCCAAAACACCTCTAAAACAACCCCAAAACCCAATCTCCATTTCATTAAATGTGTGCACAATCCCTAGATCTACACTTGGTGCTAAAGAAGCAAGGATTTTGGCCACTAGGGGCAACTCAAGAAAATTCTTGAGTTGCCAAATGAGGTATTTTCTGGACCTTAAACTTAGTTTATGCATTTCCTTTACCCTCATATTAAGATCGAATCGATATTGTGTGATATTGTGGACTTGTGGATAACCTAGTTAGGGTTGTGATGATTTATGGGTTGTAATATGGAATTGAGGTCGGTAGAGGTTATACCATCACCCTAGTGTATGAATTGGAAATCCAAAACCTGAAGCTTAAACCATAATACGGATTTTAGAAACCGATATCGGGGAATTTATGAAATCTGTGAAGGGTATATTGAATCTGCTATCACCCGAGACACCCTAAATTAAAATTGATTGGACAGTGACACGTGCAGGCACCCAGGAAGCTAACCCCAAGACCCCAGCTTCTACTTCTTCTTCCCGGCCGCCAATTTATCCCCATTGGCCGCAAATTGCGGCCTGGGTCCCACCATTTTGGCTCGTATTAGTTTTGTAGCTCCTACATGTTCATGTTAGACCCCCCTGGTATATGTAGATTTGTATAAAGTGACCTAGGGTAAAATCTGGGACATATTTCCTAAGTTGCTGTTTTAGATTCATGTTTCCGTATTCCGTATTTTTAATTCTGCAATTGTGGATTGTGTTTTGCCTCGACTATTTGGCGTTTATACGACGATATAGAGGATGTGTTGATGGTTTTGAAGGCGTGCCATGGGTTTTAACCTATAGGCCTCTTATCGTATCATTTTGGATTTCATGTGCCGTTTTAGCTTTGATTTGGTTTTAATGCGCATATACGATATTTTGATGTGTAGGTACCCTATGAAGACTTCGGGACGACAAGCAAGCGCGTGGCGACGTCCACAAATGAAGACGCTAGGTGAGTAGATTATATCTACTGGGGAAAGTCGGGTGGATGGCGTATAGCACCCCCGCAGTCCGTAGTTGTTATTATATATGATAATTAGGTGTATTATGGATAGTGTAGGGTTAGAAGTGACTAGTGTAGTTCATAGTCGCGAACCCTAGAATAGAATTACACCTACACGCACACCCTTGCATATTACTTATACTGGCACTGTGTTGATGATATTGGATGACTTTGGAGATGAGTCAATGAAATTGGGCTTTGTGCCGCGAGATCGGTGATGTGATATGATTCGTATTTGGGATACGAAATGTGATTCTTGCGGGCTTGGGATGTGTGTTTACCCCCGCATGCATACTTTATTGATGGTATCGATTTATACTAGACATAGAATAGTATCCCAGATTATATGATATGTTGATAGTGATACCTGAAGTGTGATGAGATAGTGTGATATTGACCCGTACCCAGCTATTGGGATGCCGTACGACGATTTACCGTATGAGCTTTACATTGATGAAAGATCCGCACTCATGACTTGAGGATGTCATATGATATACTGTATCGTACGCGATACTATTGAGTCGGAATCACCGACTATTATATCTATATATATATCGACTCAGATGTTAGGCGGTTTCCTTACCTGTAGCTCAGCTTGTTAGTTCAGCTGTTTAGTTTAGTGTAGTTGTTAGAATAGATTAGACTCCTACCTATTTAAAAACTAGCGGGTCGTGGGTATTTTAAAAGACAGGTCAAGGGATCTACGGACATTTCAAAAGGCGTATCTTTTCATAAAAACACCGTAGCCCCTATTTTCAAAACCCCATGATTCGTGATATTTCAAAAGGCACCATTTGTAGGACTTATATTAGATTAATGCAGATTAGTTATAGTTGCGTCTAGATCCAGCTCCCACTTTTTTTGTGGTTCGCTTTGCATCGCATTCTTATATTATGTTTCATACTCCATTATTGATATCATGCTGTTAGGACACCAGCACCATTACCGAAGTTGCGTATGTACCACGTACACTTACTTGCCGGCTCACACACATCTTCATCGGTAATTGCCATGTCACGTACACCTTAGAAAATACTATTGCTTGACATAACCTATTAGCTAATAGTTTAGACATTGTAGTTATTACCTGCTACTTCATGCATACTGATATTCATTGTTATGCCGCATTCATGGATTCTCATGCATATATTCACTATTTTACGTGTTACTGAGGTTTTGGATTTGGATTTCCGTGAGATTTTCTGGATTTGGAGGAAAACCGCCAAAACACAGATAAACATTTTCTCTCTTTTAAAATAAAAAGTGCGGTTTTCCCATGATGTATGAGTCGTCCACCATGAGTTTGCTGATGGATTTGGAAACCCGATTCGAGGAGACGGATGAACCGTTTCGGGTACATGGTGGACCCGGTGCGGTACCCCGGGGCAAGATGAATGTGGTGATGACGTTGAGCCTGGCAGGGGAGCACTACCGACCGGTGATTTTACCTGACGCGTCGGATATCCGGAGGATACCGTCGTGGTCTTGAGATTGATGGTAGGGGCCGGTCTGGACTGACGGCGCCCTAGATTTTGTGATTGGGATACAGAGATATCGGGATATTTGGATTACGTTTTGTGCCGATGTTAGGCACTGTTTTATGCTGATTTCATTATGATACCTCATTTTAAAAATACAAAGTAAATCTCACTAAAGTATGAAAACAGTTTCTTCATTTACATGTATTATGTTCTCATGCATTCATACCTCATTCTTATGTTATATTGCTACCTGAGGCACTGACACAGGCACAGGAGATTACACTCGGGTTAGATATTTACCCTAGCCTTGTTATAGGCTGCATGTTTTATATTGAGGATTTTGTACTGATCGTTTTGACCTAGGATTATGTCGTGCGTTCGGTTTCTGCTTGTAGTTATTCTCTATTCACGAGTTGGCAACTCACCCCCGTTGTGCCACAGTTCTTGCAGGTTTTGCCGTACAGGTTCCTTTGCGGCATTTCTGGCACATTGCTTCCTTGCGGGTGAATTGCATTTGGTAGGTGGTTCCTTTTGCATCAAAACCACCATTGTACTTATATTATTCTTTGTATCTAGAATTTCCATCAACCAAATTTGTTTATTGTTTCAGACTCAGACTTTAGTGATGTTTTATTTGGCCTTAGAGTCGCGCTTAATAGTATTGCGGTTTTCATTCTTACAGTGTTTCTTTTGGATCGATCCTCGCCTTTCGGCGTTGTATATTATATTGCATGTGTGGTTGTGACCGTCAATTGACGAAGAGCTAGCTCCCGCTTGGGGATGCCTTTTATCATTGTATATATGTTATGCTTGTTGTATCGCGTTCGGGGCCAGTATTTACAAAAGAAACTCTGCCGAAATTTTTAGAAAAGACTTTACCTTTTAAAAATGCACCTTCGGCTTAGTTATTTAAAAACCTCGACTTCAAACATATTTTCCTTCACTTCTTTAAACCAGTTTTCTTCACTTACTCTTAAAATGGTTTTAGATTTCTGGGCTTTGGCTTACTTGGATCAGATGGAGTCCTATAGATTTCATATGGTTCGAAGGCAAGTCACGTGCTCTTTCGGGTCGTGACAAAGTTGGTATCAGAGCGCTAGGTTGACCTTCGTTCGAGTCTAAGTTTGACTATGTGGAGCCTAGGGCGTTTATATATATACGGAACTTAGGCTTGACCTTACGGAACTTAGACTTAGTCGAGGGGGTATTAGACCCAAACTTTCGTCGTATAGGATGACCCTTAGTTGATGGAATAGGTGACTAAAGTAGAGTGACGTACCGTTGGTATGTTCCGCGGCATACTTACGACACGCCACTCCGCTTAAGAAACCTTAGGATGTACATATTTTCGAGATCAGTGTTTCTCTTTATATCCATGATTATACATCCATTTGAGATCCCCGATTCTATTAGTCCATGATCATACCTTCATTGATGCTGTTCCTTCTTATGATCGTGTATCCACTCTGGATCTGTTGTTTCCTTTCTTGCCATTGATCTGCTCTCTTCGATACTCGATTGAGGTTCCTGTCGCCATGTTTGAGCGCAGTTTGGGCTGCTGCTAGGGTTACGGTCAGTGCGAGCTCGTCTGGTACGAGGGCTGACCATTGTGTTTTCTGGTGACATGGGAACGTCTCGAGTTAGTATTGATGACTGTGACCTCAAGTTGAGGCGAGTGCTTGGTTTTGGACCGGATGATCGGGCCATTGTTAGAGCTGCCAGTTGAGAGAGGACTGTTGATGTACATCATACCTCAGAGATTATGATGTCGCCTACCGTGCAGACAGAGGGACCAGCTGTTGCTGAGATTGACGGGATGTCGCTTTCGGAGCATACGAGCTTAGATTGTCGGAGCTTCCAGACAGATATGAGACAGATTATAGCTAGTCTACTCGATTTGAGAGACGAAGGTGATTCGTCCGATTTATGCACCGGAGCGGGCCCAGTTGAGTTGAAGATTTCCAGTGTGGAGAGTCTTACTCAGATCTAGAGCAGACCGATTCAGAGATGACCGCCAATGTGTCGTCTTTCCTGGAGGATTGAGGCGCTGTTCGGCGTGCAGGTGAATGAGCCAGTTGCTGCTGCAAATGACGAGATATCGCCCAGATGGTTGGAGCTGCTGCAGCGTGAGCATATACTTAGAGAGATGATAGCGAGTCGCCAGTCACCTGAGGATGAATGACTAGGACATTTGGTTCGTCCGTTTACCGATGCGAGGTCATCAGATAGATTGATTCCAGCTAGAGACGACATCACGCAGATTCGTTGAGAGTCGATTGAGACGATCGAATGTCCGGAGCCCATTTTCCAAGTTTAAAGTATACGGAAAGACATGCAGGTGATTCTATGGACCCTCTAGAAGAATGAAACCCTAACTCGACTTAATGACCGTGTGAACGCCTTTGAACCTTAGGGTTTACGGCAGTTCCGCGGCGCCATTAGTGAGGCTTGGGTTTGCCCTTCTACGGCTGGACCACCGACGCTGAGGCATGTACTCGATACTATTAAACTGTACTCAAGATGTTGATCTCTTAGGGGATTATAAGGTTCTGACGAGTCGATCGAATGTTTCGACATCATTCGGATATCATGTGATGGGATGCATTGCTTGGGAGACTCCAGATACGAGTATAGCCGTTGGAGCATAGTCCATGCAGCCACGATGAGACGAGTCCGAATCAGTCGACATTGAAGCAGAGTGAAGAAAAGAGTTCGCAAGAGATTTCGACGAGATGACGTCCCACTCCGCTGACATTAGAGATGTGATACGCACCTAGAGGCGTTGTATATGGATATATCTTCCAGAAAGAAGCGCGATAAGTATGCAGCCGTTCCGGAACAAGAATTTGCTTCAGCAAGGGATGATGACTTCTGGGCAATTCGGCAAGGATGAGATTTGAGAGAGACTTCGACATGACCTTTCTGGAATACTATACGAGAAGACCTGACCCAGGAGTGGTCATATTGCGCACAACCAGCAGGCCAGAGTTAGCATTGTCGACGAGGTAGTTGACCAGATTCGGATAAAGGAACTTACCCAGATGCGTTGCGAATCGATCAAGGACGGACGAGTATTGAGTATTCCTCCGATGGTTGGGACGTGTTCCCGAGGACCTGTTCGGCCTGACATCTTCTACAGAATGATGAAGCTACAGAGTACGCGATTTCGAGTCCGTGTGAGAGACTTCAGATTGACCGTGGTCGAGAACAGTGCAGTGCGTAGATATGCATGGCGTGACGTCATAGTGGACGACGATAGAGACATGTGGAACCAGAGGTTCGGGCGAGACGCTGACGAGCTGTCATTGCTTCCCGTCGAGACCAGATGTCAGATATGCTTACAGAGGCATTGGGATGGAACCAGATTCCGAGAAATATTGTGTTGAGGACACAGATGTCTATCGAGTGAGAAGAGATTATGCAGGAGAGCCAGCCTCTGTACAGTTCGGCATAGGCAAGATCGGAAGAGACCTTGAGCAGGATTCCTTCCAGGACATTGCTGCAATGATGTTTGCACCCAGGATCAGATATGTGACGTGCATTCAGAGAGCCAGAGGCCGACGCCAGTGATGGGCTGCCTCACGAGTGGTCGTGAGGATTGACCGATAGGTGACCAGAGAAGTGCCAGAACGGAATCGTCCCGGTTAGCACACCTGACAGGGCCGATGAGCCGATTGACTGCGAGATAGGTAATCCTCAGAGAAGATAAGGACCCAGAGTCAGAGGGCGCCAGACCGTGAGCAAGAGGCAAGTAGATATCTTGCGCTGCTAGCAGTGGATGCACCGACTCCTTCTCGACCTCGAAGGAGGAACTACCGACGACGGTACTATGATTTGTGATTTTGTGATTCGATTATCACGTATCCGTCATTTTGGATTTCGGTATTTTGGGCGTTCTGTTTGCATGATTTAGTTTTGATGACTGAGTTTCATGATATTTGTTTCATGCACCCACTGGATATTTATATTTTACGCATAGTTATTACATTCGAGGTTTTGATTGTGAATTCACGCCCACCTTATACAGTGATTTGATTTACACTTCCAGCAGAGTTTTCATGCACCTTTAGTGTTTTGATATACGATTTTGGTGCACGCCAGATGCACTAAATCGGGATTCTTCGTGCATGTTACATGCACCTGATTTGGTTGCTGTCAGGCATACACGTTGCCTATGACAGATGTTTCGTGCACACCCGTTGCACCTAGATGTTGTTTTGTACACCTGTATGACACATATATGGATTTTGATTCCTTGCACACCAGACGCATAGGATATTCTCTATGTATTGATGTCTTCGGAGCCCCGACAAATTGGAGTATTACAAAAATTGTTTTAGTATTGGGGGTTTAAATTTAAATTCGGGGACCGAATTTCTTTAAGGGCGGTAGATTGTAACATTTCAAAAAAGATAAATTGTTAATTTTGGAAATTTTTATAATTAAATATTATTTTATTGAATATTTTAATATTTTGGAATTATTAAATACAAATAAATGGGGAAAAATTTTGGAAAATTTTGGAAAATTCTAAAATAGGGTAAATTAGAGAATTATGACATTTTAAAGTTTTTGTGATTAATTTGACACTAATTTAGTGCTAATCGCGATTAAAAATCGCTAATCGGTTTTTAGCTTTTTGTGCAACACATGCACATATCACTTTTTCACACTTGTGCATTTTCTTGCTATGCTTTTCATTTGGGTTTACTATTTGAGTGAGAAGGATTTTAAAAGAAAAAAGAAAAGGAAAAGAATAAAGAAATGGGTAGTTGGTGAGAGAGAGAGAGGTATGGGCTTCATTGACTAAGGACTTAACCATTTCTCCCCTCATTTCCCTCCCTCTTCTCCCTTCTCCTGCTGCTGCTCCTGCACCTCCTTTCCCTCCCCTCTTCAAGCTCCAAAACACCTCTAAAACAACCCCAAAACCCAATCTCCATTTCATTAAATGTGTGCACAATCCCTAGATCTACACTTGGTGCTAAAGAAGCAAGGATTTTGGCCACTAGGGGCAACACAAGAAAATTCTTGAGTTGCCAAATGAGGTATTTTCTGGACCTTAAACTTAGTTTATGCATTTCCTTTACCCTCATATTAAGATCGAATCGATATTGTGTGATATTGTGGACTTGTGGATAACCTAGTTAGGGTTGTGATGATTTATGGGTTGTAATATGGAATTGAGGTCAGTAGAGGTTATACCATCACCCTAGTGTATGAATTGGAAATCCAAAACCTGAAGATTAAACCATAATACGGATTTTAGAAACCGATATCGGGGAATTTATGAAATCTGTGAAGGGTATATTGAATCTGCTATCACCCGAGACATCCTAAATTAAAATTGATTGGACAGTGACACGTGCAGGCACCCAGGAAGCTAACCCCAAGACCCCAGCTCTCACTTCTTCTTCCCGGCCGTCAATTTATCCCCATTGGCCGCAAATTGTGGCCTGGGTCCCACCATTTTGGCTCGTATTGGTTCTGTAGCTCCTACATGTTCATGTTAGACCCCCCTGGTATATGTAGATTTGTATAAAGTGACCTAGGGTAAAATCTGGGACATATTTCCTAAGTTGCTGTTTTAGATTCATGTTTCCGTATTCCGTATTTTTAATTCTGCAATTGTGGATTGTGTTTTGCCTCGACTATTTGGCGTTTATACGACGATATAGAGGATGTGTTGATGGTTTTGAAAGCGTGCCATGGGTTTTAACCTATAGGCCTCTTATCGTATCATTTTGGATTTCATGTGCCGTTTTAGCTTTGATTTTGTTTTAATGCGCATATACGATATTTTGATGTGTAGGTACCCTATGAAGACTTCGGGACGACAAGCAAGCGCGTGGCGACGTCCACAAATGAAGACGCTAGGTGAGTAGATTATATCTACTGGGGAAAGTCGGGTGGATGGCGTATAGCACCCCCGCAGTCCGTAGTTGTTATTATATATGATAGTTAGGTGTATTATGGATAGTGTAGGGTTAGAAGTGACTAGTGTAGTTCATAGTCGCGAACCCTAGAATAGAATTACACCTACACGCACACCCTTGCATATTACTTATACTGGCACTGTGTTGATGATATTGGATGACTTTGGAGATGAGTCAATGAAATCGGGCTTTGTGCCGCGAGATCGGTGATGTGATATGATTCGTATTTGGGATACGAAATGTGATTCTTGCGGGCTTGGGATGTGTGTTTACCCCCGCATGCATACTTTATTGATGGTATCGATTTATACTAGACATAGAATAGTACCCCAGATTAAATGATATGTTGATAGTGATACCTGAAGTGTGATGAGATAGTGTGATATTGACCCGTACCCAGCTATTGGGATGCCGTACGACGATTTACCGTATGAGCTTTACATTGATGATAGATCCGCACTCATGACTTGAGGATGTCATATGATATACTGTATCGTACGCGATACTATTGAGGCGGAATCACCGACTATTATATCTATATATATATCGACTCAGATGTTAGGCGGTTTCCTTACCTGTATCTCAGCTTGTTAGTTCAGCTGTTTAGTTTAGTGTAGTTGTTAGAATAGATTAGACTCCTACCTATTTCAAAACTAACGGGTCGTGGGTATTTTAAAAGTCAGGTCAAGGGATCTACGGACATTTCAAAAGGCGTATCTTTTCATAAAAACACCGTAGCCCCTATTTTCAAAACCCCATGATTCGTGATATTTCAAAAGGCACCATTTGTAGGACTTATATTAGATTAATGCAGATTAGTTATAGTTGCGTCTAGATTCAGCTCCCACTTTTTTTGTGGTTCACTTTGCATCGCATTCTTATATTATGTTTCATACTCCATTATTGATATCATGCTGTTAGGACACCAGCACCATTACCAAAGTTGCGTATGTACCACGTACACTTACTTGCCGGCTCACACACATCTTCATCGGTAATTGCCATGTCACGTACACCTTAGAAAATACTATTGCTTGACATAACCTATTAGCTAATAGTTTAGACATTGTAGTTATTACCTGCTACTTCATGCATACTGATATTCATTGTTATGCCGCATTCATGGATTCTCATGCATATATTCACTATTTTACGTGTTACTGAGGTTTTGGATTTGGATTTCCGTGAGATTTTCTGGATTTGGAGGAAAACCGCAAAAACAAAGATAAACATTTTCTCTCTTTTAAAATAAAAAGTGCGGTTTTCCCTTGATGTATGAGTCGTCCACCATGAGTTTGCTGATGGATTTGGAATCCCGATTCGAGGAGACGGATGAACCGTTTCGGGTACATGGTGGACCCGGTGCGGTACCCCGAGGCAAGATGAAAGTGGTGATGACGTTGAGCCTGGCAGGGGAGCACTACCGACCGGTGATTTTACCTGACGCGTCGGATATCCGGTGGATACCGTCGTGGTCTTGAGATTGATGGTAGGGGCCGGTCTGGACTGACGGCGCCCTAGATTTTATGATTGGGATACAGAGATATCGGGATATTTGGATTACGTTTTGTGTCGATGTTAGGCACTGTTTTATGCTGATTTCATTATGATACCTCATTTTAAAAATACAAAGGAAATCTCACTAAAGTATGAAAACAGTTTCTTCATTTACATGTATTATGTTCTCATGCATTCATACCTCATTCTTATGTTATATTGCTACCTGAGGCACTGACACAGGCACAGAAGATTACACTCGGGTTAGATATTTACCCTAGCCTTGTTATAGGCTGCATGTTTTATATTGAGGATTTTGTACTGATCGTTTTGACCTAGGATTATGTCTTGCGTTCGGTTTCTGCTTGTAGTTATTCTCTATTCACGAGTTGGCAACTCACCCCCGTTGTGCCACAGTTCTTGCAGGTTTTGCCGTACAGGTTCCTTTGCGGCATTTCTGGCACATTGCTTCCTTGCGGGTGAATTGCATTTGGTAGGTGGTTCCTTTTGCATCAAAACCACCATTGTACTTATATTATTCTTTGTATCTAGAATTTCCATCAACCAAATTTGTTTATTGTTTTAGACTCAGACTTTGGTGATGTTTTATTTGGCCTTAGAGTCGCGCTTAGTAGTATTGCGGTTTTCATGCTTACTGTGTTTCTTTTGGATCGATCCTCGCCTTTCGGCGTTGTATATTATATTGCATGTGTGGTTGTGACCGTCAATTGACAAAGAGCTAGCTCCCTATTGGGGATGCCTTTTATCATTGTATATATGTTATGCTTGTTGTATCCCGTTCGGGGCCAGTATTTACAAAAGAAACTCTGCCGAAATTTTTAGAAAAGACTTTACCTTTTAAAAATGCACCTTCGGCTTAGTTATTTAAAAACCTCGACTTCAAACATATTTTGCTTCACTTCTTTAAACCAGTTTTCTTCACTTACTCTTAAAATGATTTTAGATTTCTGGGCTTTGGCTTACTTGGATCAGATGGAGTCCTATAGATTTCATATGGTTCGAGAGCCAGTCACGTGCTCTTTCGGGTCGTGACAGATCCCATTGTCAAGACACTTTAGCATTTCATTCCGTACCGCTTCTTTCATTAACGGGTTAAGCCAGCGTTGAGGATCTTTGAAGGGTTTAGAATCATCAGTCATGTGGATCCTGTGCTGACAGATAGCAGTGCTGATTCTTTTGATATCAGCCATTGACCAACCATTTGCTTCCATGTTCTTTCTCAGAACGTCCATGAGGGCCAACTCTTACTCAGGCGCAAGGTCGGTCGCGATTATAACTTGAAGCGTTTAATTATTTCCTAAGTACGCATACTTGAGGTGGTCAGGAAAAACTTTGAGGTCAAGTTTGGATGGTTCCTCCATAGATGGTCGCACTTCAAGGGCCGGTTCATTACGAAGTGGTTCGAATTGGGGCCCCCAATGTGCGTAGGAAGACTGTTCAGGACTTAGCTTCTCAAGGAAAAGAAGCTCCTCAGAAAGCAGTTCTTCAAACGTTTTATCAAAACACTCATTTTTGAACTCAAATGCCCCCTCCTCAGACATATCATTTACAGCGTTGACTTCAAATGTGTCGTCGTGTTCTCGCTTGCATGATTTCCTAGCATGAAGATGTTGAGGTCAATTGCCATGTTTCGAAATGAGAGATTCATGGATCCGTTTCGACAATTGATCAACGGGTTGGATGTGGCTAGGAAAGGGCGCCCCAGTATGACTGGAATCTGACAGCTGGGATTGGCGACGGGTTCCGTCTCCAACACAATGAAGTCTACGGGGAATATGAATTCCCCGACCTTGATTAGAACATCATCGATTTCTCCCCTCGGTACCTTCGTTGATCGATCTTCCAGTTGCTGCATCACTTTGGTCGGCTTGAGTTCTCCCAATCCTAGTTGTTCGTAAAGTGAGTACGGGAGAAGGTTCACGCTTTCCCATAAATCTAACAAGGCACGGTTGATTTTCTTGTCCCCGATAGTGCAAGAAATAGTAAGACAGCCATGGCCCTTTTATTTTACCGGAATGGATTTGGACAAGACATCGCGTAGAGTGGCGGCCAAGAAGACAGTTTTGGGAACATTCGTGCGTCGTTTTTGCTTGTAGAAATCCTTCAGGAATTTTGCATATTCTGGAACTTGTTGGACCACGTCCAACAACGGAATGTTGACCTCACAGCGCTTGAAAACTTCTAACACCTTTTCCATATTTGCAGAAGATTTCGTTGATTTGAACCTATTGGGATAGGGAGCCTTAGTCTCAAACACTTGGTTCGAAGAAGTTGCAGATGGAACGTGAGTATTCTAGCTGGAACAGTGGTTCGAATTTGCGATGATGTCTCCCGTTGTTTTGAAAGATGTATAGCAGAAGACGAAGAAGAAGAAGAAGAAGGTGAAGAGGAAGATGGCAATGAAGATGAAGACGGACCGACAGAAGGAGCAGGTGATTTGGCACGTGCCGGTAAACTGACAACCGCACGTTTAGATGAGTCATTGAGTTTGACAACATTGTTGTCAATCGTGCGTCCTGATCTATGGACGGTGACGGCTTTCGCATTCTTAATATTTTTCCGTTGAACAACAAAAGCGCTTTTTTTCTCTGCTCTCTCGGATTCGTCACCGGTTGGGAGGGGAATGTTCCATTTTCGCGTTCATTTACCGCAGTAGCAAGTTGACTTATTTGAACTTCTAGTCTGGCTATCTCTTTAGTGTTAGCGCGATGCAACTGACCAGATGTTTGCATAAAAGTAGCCAGACTACACGTAGTCTGCGCAGATGTTTTAATCAAAGCTTCCAACCCCTTCTCAATAGATGATACCCTCTTATCGTCGTGGATGAACCCAGGGGGTGTAAAGGTTGGGTTGGGCTGATTCGGCTGTTGGGGCTGGTTGTTTGAGTATCCCACTTTCTGATTTTGAAAATTCATGTTTTGAAATTGTTGGAAAGGCGGATTTGAATTGTTTTTCTGAAAAGGAGCCTGATTCCAAGAGAAATTGGGATGATTCTTCCAACCAGGATTGTATGTCTGCGGGAACGGGTCGTTCCTGGGACGCTGGTTATGATACAGCGCACTAACGTTCTCGTGTCCCTGGGACCTGATGAGGAATAGACATTCATCCGTAATATGGCTAGGATGCTGACAATTAGCACACAATGTTTGAGAAACTTGGTTTACCGGTAACGGTGAATTTTTTACCTCTAAAGCTTCCATTCGCCGTACAAGAGCGGCGATTTTTGCTTCGGCAGCTATAGAGGTATCAACTATGTATGAACCGTTCCTAGTCACGGATGGTTTCTCACTCTCCCACTGAATGGTTTTGTTAGCCAGTTCTTTTAAAAAGTTCAATGCGTCCTTAGCACCATAACTCAGAAATTTGTGTAAGTCCATGCCACGCACCCCACGAACTTGCGGGGAGGCGGAATATATGAAAAACGAGTATCAAATCTTCGTAACACAGACTTTGTTGGAGATAGTGCCCTCAGAGTCAATTATTGGATCACATGCACGTGATTGCAATGATTGAGGGATGACCTATCCCGGTAGGACAGTCTTACTCAAGATGATAGTATGCTATCTGGTTTACCTTTATCATCGTGTACTGCTTTAGGTGACCTTACAGGTCATTATTGCACGTTGATAGAACCCCTAGGATTCTTGCTTGACTACTAGCAGTATGAGGGCGATCATATACGTGGGAGCTGGGGTCTATAAGCACATCCTTAAAAGGTCCCCAGTCGAGGGAGTTTCGAGACAGGGCATCGATACTCCAGAGTAGACTAGTGTATACAGTCGAGACCCCGACGAGGAGCGGTGGCCGGTCTCACAAGCCACTGGTGTCAGTTGGTTCACCTAAGATGTATACAGATGCTCATTGGGTTATGAGTACACCGGACATGACTCTCCGGGAACATGCTAGTTGGTCTTATACCTGACGTCAGATAGCAGTTCCCTGGTGACATGTGTACAGGTTAGTTCATCGACCAGAGATCGTCATTTGTCTCGTGTGAGTTCCCTTTGTGCTTTGATTACTACCCTACCACGCTCAAAGGAGACGTGCAAACAGGTTTTAGTTGGGTACAGTCCCGAGACACATGGAGGCGGTGAGCGGATCTGCAGGGCTTCGTCTCTCCTGGTATTGGGGGTGAGGTCGCTCTGTGTATAGGAAAGCCATTACACGAAGTCCTTGGCCAAGGCAGGAGATTTACTGGTAGGTATTCCAGTAGTATCTCAGGGTGTTCTGAGCTACACTCCGACACGACTTGTACCGCTTTTATGGTCTGACTTTTACCAACCCCCTAGGCCCGCCATGCGATGCTCATAGACGAACGGACCGGACTGTACGGATATTGTCACTGACAGGCTCAGTAGGGTATCAGGATGAGTTCGCTCATCGACGTCCCTTTTGGTCAAAAGCTGGTAGCCCGTAACGTATGGCTAATACCTCTGACGTGCTAGTGGTTAAATCCACAGCCATAGTATTGACGAGTCTTTAGAGTCCACCACACACAGTTACTCAAGTTTCGGGCGAAACGTTGTAGAGGCCGTATGTAGATATGGCAGGGTTCGATCAGATACGTGCGGTATTGCACGGATCGTGATCAGACAGTTTTTACTAGCGGGCTTTGGTTTAAGCCAGATCCTAGTATTGTACAGTATAGATTTTGTCTCATTGCATTTGTATTCAGTGAGAATACAAATGCGGGCATGTATTTGCAGTCGCGGGGTTTTCCTGTAATTTATTACGGGATCAGTTTTCTGAAGTTGCCAGTTTGTATTCTGTTCCGGCCAGTTTTCCTTTGTCCCTTCCCGGCCGGACTTTTCCGATGAAGGAGGTTATTTGCAGTTGTGCAAATTATCTTTTGTGGAGGGTTTCTTTGTGAAATGGTGGCATCATGATGGTTCTTACATGATGAGATTCTTTTTCCATCACTTGCTTGCGTTAATTGAGATTAGAATGGATTAGAAGTTGATGTGAGGCTTGCTTTTGGATGTGGTCACATCATTTGATTCCTACACTCACCTCCCTTCATGTTTTCATTCCCTCCACCATTTTATCATTGAGGGGCCTGCCACTTTTTGAGGGGGAGAATGAGAGAGGTTCATTTTTATCGGTGGCATTTCCTCATCTCATTCCTTGCTAAAAATGAGAGCACCATTTTCTTCCAAAGCTTTTTCTTCTCTCCTCCATCACCATAGCAACTTCACAACTCCTAGAGACCATGGATTCTACACTTGCCTACAGCAATTCTTGAGCATGTCGACTCGCCAGCTTCGTGCCCGAGTTGCCTCGGTCCAGAGGTGGGAGCCCGTAAAAGAACCCGGTGATGTGGTGCCCGTTTCGACGAGGAGGCGACGCCCGGAGATTCCGCGAAGGAGATCAGAGTGGGGGCGAAGACCGTAGAAACCCGGATCGGGCCATTAACCTATCTACTAGCATGCTTTAATGTGTTTACAATGTTCGATCGAACTTGTAAACACATTAGAGCATGCTAGACTAGGTTAATGGCGTGTCTCTGATACCACTGTAAGTGCACGGCGGCACCCCGGCCGTCAATCCAATGCCGGAATGCGGAAACGAAAAAATTTTCAAACTAGAAAACCGGCACCACCGCGCACTAGAAACCCATAGCATGCTCTAATGTGTTTACTGTAAGTGCACGGCGGCGCCCCGGCCGTCAACCCGACGGCCAAACGCGGAAACGGTGGTAAACTTAAATTTTTGCGGACTTGGCAAAACGGCGCCACCGCGCACTAAAACCGGATCGGGCCATTAAACTAAATCTAGCTAACTACAAAGAGAAGGTTAGAGATGTACCGACTGATCCGAGTCCTCCGGTCTTCATCTCCACTCCGATCTTCTCGCGGGATCTCCGGTCGTCGCCTCCTCGCCGGAAGGGCACCACGTCGCCTGCATCTTTTACGGGCTCCCGCCTCTATACCGAGGCAACTCGGGCATGAAGCCGGCAACTCGACATGCTCAAGATGTGCTGTAGAAAGTGTAGAAGTGTATGTCTCACTTTGGGGTTGGTTGCCATAGATGGAGGAAATGAGATGAGAAAAATGGTGCTTGCATTTTTCTAGCATGAATGAGATCAAGAAGATGAAACTCTCAAGAATGAAGAACTCTCTCCTTCTTCTTCTCTCTTTCTTTTTCTTCTTCTCTCTTTTCTAATGAATAATCATCTCACATGCAAAAGAGAATGGTGGAGGAAAATCTATATCAAGCAAGAAGGGAGGTGAGTGTAGGAGATGTAGAAAGGGTGACCACATCAAGAGACAAAGAAACATACACCATGCTTCATACTATTGAACCCATACCCTCACTTTATCACAATCAAATCTCATAAAGCAAAAGCATGGTTGAAAAGAAATGAAAGCTATCATAATCAATCTTTTACAAGAAACCCCCTCCACAAAAGTTATTTGCACAATTGCAAATAACCCCCTCCATCGGAAAAGTCCGGCCGGGAAAGAACAAAGGAAAACCGGCCGGAACGGAATGCAAACTGGCAACTCCAGAAAACTGGTCCCGTAATAAATTACAGGAAAACCCCAATACTGTGCATACACACCCGCATCTGTATTCCGTCCGGATACAAATGCAAAAAGACAAAATCTACACTGTACTAAACTAGGACCGGCTTAAACCAAAGCCGGCTAGTAATATCCGTTCGATCCTGATCCGTGCAATACCGCACGTATCTGATCGAACCCTGCCATATATCTATACGGCTACTAGTACAAACCGTCCGATCCTGATCCGTGCAATACCGCACGTATCTGATCGGACCCTGCCATATCTCCATACGGCCTCTACAGCGTTTCGCCCGAAACTTGAGTAACTGAAAGTGTGGTGGACTCTAAAGACTCGTCAATACTATGGCTGTGGATTTAACCACTAGCACGTCAGAGGTATAAGCCAATACGTGGCGGGCCACCAGCTATTGACCAAAAGGGACGTCGATGAGGAAGCTCACCCCGACACCCAACTGAGCCTGTCAGTGACAATATCCGTACAGTCCGGTCCGTTCGTCTATGAGCATCGCATGGCGGGCCTAGGGGGTTGGTAAAAGTCAGACCCCCAAAAGCGGTACAAGTCGTGTCGGAGTGTAGCCCAGAACACCCTGAGATACTACTGGAATACCTACCAGTAAATCTCCTGCCTTGGCCAAGGTCTTTGTGTAATGGCTCTCCTAGACACAGCGCGACCTCACCCCCAATACCGGGAGAGACGAACCCCCGAAGATCCGCTCACTGCCTCCATGTGGCTCGGGACTGTACCCAACTAAAACCTGTTTGCACGACTCCTTTGAGCCGTGGTAGGGTAGTAATCAAAGTACAGTGGGAACTCACACGAGACAAATGACGATCCCCAGGTCGATGAACTAACCTGTACACATGTCACCTGGGAACTGCTATCTGACGTCAGGTATAAGACCAACTAGCATGTTCCCGGCGAGTCATGTCCGGTGTACTCATAACCCAATGAGCACCTGTATACATCTTAGGTGAACCAACTGACACCAGTGGCTTGTGAGACCGGCCACCGCCCCTCGTCGGGGTCTCAACTGTATACACTAGTCTACTCTGGAGAATCGATGCCCTGTCTCGAAACTCCCACGACTAGGGACCTATTAAGGATGTGCTTGTAGACTCCAGCTCTCACTTATATGATCGCCCTCATACTGCTGGCAGTCAAGCATGAATCCTAGGGCTCTATCAACGTGCAATAGCGACATGTCAGGTCACCTAAAGCAGTACACGATGATAAAGGTAAACCAGATAGCATACTATCATCTCGAGTAAGACTGTCCTACCGGGATAGGTCCTCTCTCAATCATTGCAATCACGTGCCTGTGATCCAATAATTGACTCTGAGGGCACTATCTCCAACAATCTCCCACTTGCACTCAAGGCTAATTATTGCGATGTCGCATACTCACAGCCCGTGTGATACCGAACACCCAACTCCTCTACTAGTCAGTCTCACAAATCTCGTTTGCGAAACTATTGCATTCGAGGAATAGCCTCAGTGAGTGGATCCGCCTAGAAGTTTCTTTCTATGTCTCTCTATATCTCAAGTTCGCGGAGAAAACCATCTCCCGAAATGAGCAATACCTGCCTTAGAATGTCTGGATGTCTGATGGGACGTAGCTCATAAATGAACTCCAAATCCAAACTTCTTAGACTGTATCTTCAACTGAACTTAATCAGTATCCTGCGCCATGCCACCCTCAGTATTGCCTTGGACCATCCGTCCAAAATACTGCCCCTCGTCAGAGGGAAAAACTATAACTCTGACAACCTCCTTGTCGTCCAGGTCACCTTGGAAGCCTGGAATGATAACCGTCTCCTAAAAAGAGGCAGCCGTTATCATATCCCTAGAACAGCCACTTATGTTCTAAAACTGCTTCCGACTGTTTCTCCAGGATTGGATCAATATCAACTTATTGCATCTAGTGCAAGAAACAACATCTGGTGTGGTACTTGACATCTCATGATTGACTCAATTGCCTAAGCAAGTGATCTGCCAATCATGCACATCCCTCTCTACTCTAGTCTAAAAGACACCTTTAGAGAGGGCAACTCCATTACTTGCAGGTACACTACCGTGCCAGGAGTCGTCCATTCTAAATACTCATAGAATGCTGTCAAGGTACCCAGATTAGGAAACCACCCAAATCTAGATCTAAAACCATAGATCTAGTAACCAGTATGTCTGATATAATGTCCAAGTCCTTTGTGGAGAAACCACTGTGTGACGACCAAAGTATAACCGATCGTAGTAAAAGAATATCACTTCCTACTACCTTCTCAACAGATCCATCCCCTATTCTGATGACGTCAAAACTATGACTGTCACATCAGAAATAGATGATCTATCTCCGCTACATCTGCTTTAGTCTATAAATAGACATAAGCCTGATGTCCACCAATGCTTCCGCTGCTCCCACTGACTACGACAACCCTCTGGCAGAGTCATATAGACGTGCACTTCTAAAGCAAGTTTAGAACGACGCTATACTCATCCTCCTGCCGGGTCTCGCAGCCTGGAACAACAGCAATGGCAAGTGTGGGTAAACAAGAACTTCCCTGTCACCGTCCTTGAGGCTACCGAAGTACCTCTCGGGTGCCTGAAGTTACCCACCTTATCTGCGGAGTGGCCAATGGAATGTCAAATCAGATTGAATCTTTAGGTTCCTTATCAAATCTTCAGTAATCGTTTGCGGTTCTGGAATCACTTCCAGTTCTACCATACTCCCACTACTGTTTTCTGAAAAAATCCATTTTTGTTAAAACTGTGGCGAGTCAAGATGGTAGAAAATCAACCCTCGTCATAGCCTGGGTCAACCCACAAACAGCCATTACAGAAACGTGCCTTGAGTTATCCAGAGTCTGGTTTTAATCATAAGCCGGACAACTCCCCGTACCTTAACAACGTTAAGATATGAACTGTTCTACATCCAATATAGAACCAGAGGCACTGATTTAATTGAACCAGATTCAAATCATGCAGCTATCTCCAGTGCATGTCAACTAAATGGAAGGAGGCCGATCAGCGTTACTCAACTTAGGAATGCTTCCAATTATGAGTAACCTGAAAGAGAAGCAATTTCTCTTTATCATTACTATCAACTGAATACCATACACAAGTATCTACATCTTCGATCACTTTGAAGAATCCCGATACTTGCAACACCTGGTTCTCTACTATATTCAAATACCTATAACTTCTCTAAATTCAGACCCTGTGTTTCCACGAAACACTTGTCTAAAAACTAGAGAAGTCATAAGTAAACCGAATATAGTACGAGAACCAACCCCTCTGTCCTGATGGACCCTGGACAACATACAATACTCTGTATAAGTCCCTTGAGTCTAGTGACTCATTCACTGTGTGTCGTAGGTTGAAAACTGTACTTTTGGTTAAGAAGAATTACACCGCTGTTTAATACTCCTTACCTAACCATCCACTGATATAGGTAAATGTCATCGACATAATATCAAAAGGTATATCTCACTCTATGAAAATAGACGTACAGATATATCAATTTGAAATTGGTGCATAACCGCGGATATTCAAAACCAAATAATTGCTAACTTGCAAACAACCCAGGTGACTTCCTCAAAAATGAGGATGATCACCTAATTCCCAATAACTCACTCCCACTCATCATCTGTAAAACCATACAGATGTGAGAATCATACCTGGTAAATACATACCCTGGAGTAAGTGTCTAATCGGGAAATCAGTTTTCCATTAACAGTACACAGTGAAACTGAAACATTGAAATGTTTCGTTGGGGTACTCTGGTATTCCTAGTAATGCCTCATCCATTATCCAGATTCACAACTATAACCATATAATTCTTTGCCACCTCTCCAAATCCCTTCATATGTCTTTAGTCATTACCTTCTGTACACCCCTTTAGGCCAAATGGTTTTCTTCCTTCCCTACCGTTCGGCACCAGCCTATGGTTTGGAAGAAGACTATCCAAAAAGCATAAAGGGTGTACTGTCCTAATCCTAGGAGCACTCGCAACGCGAGAGAAGGTGAAGATAAAAGACACCTGAATGTACTTTATTCCTATTTCTCCTGAACCAGGATCCATCCCCGAACTGGAACAAGTTCCTTTCGAGTTCGTATATAACCATACGATGGATTATCCAATAAAATGGGATCTTCGTAATGATACGGAGTGTCCTGGAGAAATACAAAGGTGATTTAGGATTGGCGAAGGAATACATGGTTTGGTCGTGAATATCTGTTGCAATTTACTTTGCCCTCTTACTAATCCCTTACTTTGTCTTAACTTAATACCTTCTGTACACCGTTTAGGCTAATTGGCTTTCTTCCTTCCCTACCGGTCGGCACCAGCCTATGGTTTGGAAGAAGACTATCCAATTTGCGTAATAGGTGTACTACTCCTAAACCCAGGAGTACTCGCAACCTGAGAGAAGGTGAAAAGAAAAGACAACTGAATAATCCTATCCGTTTTCTCCAGAACCGGAAACCATCCTCGAATAAATTCCTTCGAGTTCGTATATAACCATACGATGGTTTTGTCCAATGGAAGTGGACGTTCGTAGCAACACGGGGTGTCCTGGAGAAAAGGGTAAAAGTAGGAGTAGCAATGAGGTTAGCAACTCTGACAATCCAAAAGCTAGTGTTAAGAAAGTTCGGTCAACTTGGTCACTGAGTCAAAATCTTAGGGTCGGGTCAATGGTCGCTGCCAGAGAGAGAGAGAAAAGAAACACTCAGCGTGCACTCTAACCTAGATCAGAATGGTTATCACTTTTTCTAATCAGGAAACCTCCCACTGTACCTCAAATTCTCTTCCAAACCTAAAAGAAGAATTAGTCGGGGTCACCCGAGGAGTATACCAACTCATCAGTGGGAATCGGGATCCAACTCTCATCGCATGATAACGTGACGGAATCCGCTCACGGTATCACACTCCAGAAGGTATGCGCATATCTGGCAAGTTTCAGTTCTTTTGAAACTCCCGATGTGATTTCTGCCCCATGCTCTTATGACCTTGGCGTGAGGTCAAAATATCATAAGTCACATGTCAAGTTCTACCCGTCATTATCCAGGTTAATTTGAATCCACCCGTACATACCCTTGACGTAGGCCAAAATAGTAGTACGACTGTCCCAAACCAACGCATCTATCTATGCAACAGATAAATACCCGGCAGCTACCAATCACTATGCCTTGGCGTGAGGTCAAAATACATAGCTTGAATACTACCGAATATTTAACTGAAATGACGGAGGGCTACGAATGGTTTCTGGCGAAAACCTTTTAACGTAATGAACTTGATATCGTTGAAGGAACGGATAGCTTTTTAGAAAATACAGTGACGAAAACCTTTACTAAAGAGGTCACTCCCGGTGAAGGGATCTCGGCTCTTTCCCCGTAGAATGGGGTGCAGGATATTCCAACTGAATACCACGATGCAAAGCAAAAGTAATCGGCTATAGTGAAGTTAATGCCCTGACGCAAACTTCTGTCCAAGGGGTCACTCCCGGTGAAGGGATCTCGGCCCTTGCCTCGTCGACTGAGGAGCAGGATATTCCAAATGAATACCACGATGCAAAACAAAAGTGAACGTCCTTGCAATAACAGCTTTTTGAAAAGTGTTCCAACAACATCAGATTAGGTTTGTTTTTAACTTGCATTGATCCGAATCAATGCAGTCCCATCAATTGATCACACCACAAAGAACGAAAATATACTGACGTACGTATATGCCATCCGCATTCGCCACTGGGTCCCGTCATTACCCGTTAGGTTAGCTAACTAACGACAGAGCGGGGACTGGACTAGCGCGGATGAAAAACATATACAACATCTACTAATATATATACCAATATATTATATTTCGCTCAAGGCGTGAAAAGAAATGCAACATCACAGAAATGTACAGCATCACAGAACAATACAGATATCTGGGATCCCCGGGTTTCACAGAGCCACTACTGAAACCCGACGTTCCCCTGGTCGTGTGGATAGCCTGTGCAATGAAAACCTAGACCCCTACGGGCGCGGCAAGTTACCCGCCAAAACCTGAAGCGAGGTAGCCCCCTTCAGCTCCGTGAATGGACCACCCAGCACTCCACAGAATCCGGCAACTTGGGCACCCCTCCTGGGTCAACCTGTACCCCCTACGAGTGCGGCGAATAGCCCGCCAATCCCAGAGTGAAGCCCCCTCCGTCTCAATGCCATGAGATGCGGGCTTGTTGCCCTCTAGAACCCGGCCATCCGTGCACCCCTCCGCGGGGTAATCCTAGTACAGAAAGTAAAATATACATACATCGGGTACATCGACCGCAACCAGGTCGTGCCCCAAAAGAATAATACAATCAGGCAGTGACGGCAGTCCACATGTCGGACGCTCGTCCCGCAATATCAAAAGTACATAATACAACAACACTGTACTAGCATTGCATCCAGGCTATCCCCCACGACCGATCCGCAACATCACAGCATAAACATAGAACATCAACGTGAAAGTCACGTTCGCAAATCCGTCTAACCGGGCTATAGCAGTTAGACAGGATTTACCGATCGAGTGACATTCACGGTCGCAGATATAATGTAAATACTGTGAAAAATGTGTTTAAAATTTTCCGATCGATCAAAAATTAACAAGTGGGCCCCCAAACAAAAACTGTAGCACTCACAGAAATAATTGGCCCAATTTTAATATTCCAGAAACCACATTTTCAACTCAGGAACATACTGGAAAAATTTGGGGGGGTGAACAGTAAAATCCGCGGCGGAAGGGCCGCACGAGGTGGGGTTTCGCGGCGCTTGCGCGGCGGAATAGTGAGATCATGGTACCAATTTTTTTTCAGCATGGTTAAAATTCCCTGCACATCACTCTGAGACAACCAGAAAAATTTTTGGACTCCAAAAAATTTCGACAGAAACTGATGTGCTAGAAAAATACGGTTTTTGGAAATTTGTTCGATCGGAAACGTAAAACACATTACACCAAGCTAGACTATGTTAATGGCGAGTCTCTGATACCACTGTAAGTGCACGGCGGCGCCCCGGCCGTCAACCCGACGGCCAAACGCGGAAACGGTGGTAAACTTAAATTTTTGCGGACTTGGCAAAACGGCGCCACCGCGCACTAAAACCGGATCGGGCCATTAAACTAAATCTAGCTAACTACAAAGAGAAGGTTAGAGATGTACCGACTGATCCGAGTCCTCCGGTCTTCATCTCCACTCCGATCTTCTCGCGGGATCTCCGGTCGTCGCCTCCTCGCCGGAAGGGCACCACGTCGCCTGCATCTTTTACGGGCTCCCGCCTCTATACCGAGGCAACTCGGGCATGAAGCCGGCAACTCGACATGCTCAAGATGTGCTGTAGAAAGTGTAGAAGTGTATGTCTCACTTTGGGGTTGGTTGCCATAGATGGAGGAAATGAGATGAGAAAAATGGTGCTTGCATTTTTCTAGCATGAATGAGATCAAGAAGATGAAACTCTCAAGAATGAAGAACTCTCTCCTTCTTCTTCTCTCTTTCTTTTTCTTCTTCTCTCTTTTCTAATGAATAATCATCTCACATGCAAAAGAGAATGGTGGAGGAAAATCTATATCAAGCAAGAAGGGAGGTGAGTGTAGGAGATGTAGAAAGGGTGACCACATCAAGAGACAAAGAAACATACACCATGCTTCATACTATTGAACCCATACCCTCACTTTATCACAATCAAATCTCATAAAGCAAAAGCATGGTTGAAAAGAAATGAAAGCTATCATAATCAATCTTTTACAAGAAACCCCCTCCACAAAAGTTATTTGCACAATTGCAAATAACCCCCTCCATCGGAAAAGTCCGGCCGGGAAAGAACAAAGGAAAACCGGCCGGAACGGAATGCAAACTGGCAACTCCAGAAAACTGGTCCCGTAATAAATTACAGGAAAACCCCAATACTGTGCATACACACCCGCATCTGTATTCCGTCCGGATACAAATGCAAAAAGACAAAATCTACACTGTACTAAACTAGGACCGGCTTAAACCAAAGCCGGCTAGTAATATCCGTTCGATCCTGATCCGTGCAATACCGCACGTATCTGATCGAACCCTGCCATATATCTATACGGCTACTAGTACAAACCGTCCGATCCTGATCCGTGCAATACCGCACGTATCTGATCGGACCCTGCCATATCTCCATACGGCCTCTACAGCGTTTCGCCCGAAACTTGAGTAACTGAAAGTGTGGTGGACTCTAAAGACTCGTCAATACTATGGCTGTGGATTTAACCACTAGCACGTCAGAGGTATAAGCCAATACGTGACGGGCCACCAGCTATTGACCAAAAGGGACGTCGATGAGGAAGCTCACCCCGACACCCAACTGAGCCTGTCAGTGACAATATCCGTACAGTCCGGTCCGTTCGTCTATGAGCATCGCATGGCGGGCCTAGGGGGTTGGTAAAAGTCAGACCCCCAAAAGCGGTACAAGTCGTGTCGGAGTGTAGCCCAGAACACCCTGAGATACTACTGGAATACCTACCAGTAAATCTCCTGCCTTGGCCAAGGTCTTTGTGTAATGGCTCTCCTAGACACAGCGCGACCTCACCCCCAATACCGGGAGAGACGAACCCCCGAAGATCCGCTCACTGCCTCCATGTGGCTCGGGACTGTACCCAACTAAAACCTGTTTGCACGACTCCTTTGAGCCGTGGTAGGGTAGTAATCAAAGTACAGTGGGAACTCACACGAGACAAATGACGATCCCCAGGTCGATGAACTAACCTGTACACATGTCACCTGGGAACTGCTATCTGACGTCAGGTATAAGACCAACTAGCATGTTCCCGGCGAGTCATGTCCGGTGTACTCATAACCCAATGAGCACCTGTATACATCTTAGGTGAACCAACTGACACCAGTGGCTTGTGAGACCGGCCACCGCCCCTCGTCGGGGTCTCAACTGTATACACTAGTCTACTCTGGAGAATCGATGCCCTGTCTCGAAACTCCCACGACTAGGGACCTATTAAGGATGTGCTTGTAGACTCCAGCTCTCACTTATATGATCGCCCTCATACTGCTGGCAGTCAAGCATGAATCCTAGGGCTCTATCAACGTGCAATAGCGACATGTCAGGTCACCTAAAGCAGTACACGATGATAAAGGTAAACCAGATAGCATACTATCATCTCGAGTAAGACTGTCCTACCGGGATAGGTCCTCTCTCAATCATTGCAATCACGTGCCTGTGATCCAATAATTGACTCTGAGGGCACTATCTCCAACATTTACAAGTTCGATCGAACATTTATCCCAAAACCGCATTTTCATAGCATATGTTTCTGTCGAAATTTTTTGTGCTCGAAAAATTTTTCAGGTTGTTGCAGAAACAAGTGCAGGTAATTATAAGAATTCTGTAAAAAATTTGGTTGCGTGACGTCATCATCCCACCATGGAACCGCGGCCAAACCCATGCTTGGGCCGCTGTTCCGCCGCCATTTTGACCCCTCTCGGCACCAAATTTCTACAATGGCTTTCTGTGATGAAATTAGGGGTTTTGGAATATTCTTTTTGGGCCCAGATTTTCTCTGAGTGCTACAGTTGTGCTTGGGGCCCACTTGGGTAAATTTGATCGATCGAAAAGTTTAAACATGTTAGTTCACAGTATTTACATTATATCTGCGACCGTGAATGTCATTTGATCGGTAAATCCAGTCTATCTGCTATAGCCCTTTTAGACGGATTTGCGAACGTGACATTCACGTTGATGTTCTGTGTTGTGCTGTGATGTTGCAGATTGGTCGTGGGGGATAGCCAGGATGCAGTGGTTGTACAGTTTCCTTTTATATGTACATTTGATATTGCGGGGCGAGCGTCTGACATGTGGACTGCCGTCACTGCCTGTTTGTATATTATTCTTTTGGGGCACAACCGGGTCGAGGTCGATGTACCTGTTGTATATTTTACTTTCTGTACTAGGATTACCCCAAGGTGGGGTGCACGGATAGCCGGGTTCTAGAGGGCAACGGGCCCGCATCTCATGGCATTGAGACGGAGGGGGCTTTACTCTAGAATTGGCGGGCTATTCGCCACACTCGTAGGGGGTACAGGTTGACCCAGGAGGGGTGCCCAAGTTACCGGATTCCGTGAAGTGCTGGGTGGTCCATTCACGTTGCTGAAGGGGGCTGCCTCGCTTCAGGTTTTGGTGGGTAACTTGCCACGCCCGTAGGGGTCTAGGATTTCATTGCACAAGCTATCCACACGACGAGGGGAACTTCGGGTTTCAGTAGGGGCTCTGCGAAACCCGGGGATCCCAGATATCTGTATTGTTCTGTGATGCTTATTACATTTCTGTGATGTTGCATTTTATCACGCTTTGAGCGAATATTGTATATTGATATATATACTAGTAGATGTTGTTTATGTTTTGCACCCGCGCTAGTCCAGTCCCCGCTCTGTCGTTAGTTAAGTAACCTAACGGGTGATGACGGGACCCAGTGGCGAATGCGGGTGGCATATACGTACATCATTATTTTCGTTCTTTTGTGGTGTGATCAATTGATGGGACTGCATTGATTCGGATCAATGCAAGTTAAACAAACCTATTCTAATGTTGTTGGAACACTTTTCAAAAAGCTGTTATTGCAAGGACGTTCTCTTTTGTTTTGCATAGTGGTATTCAGTTGGAATATCCTGCTCCTCAGTCGACGAGGCAAGGGCCGAGATCCCTTCACCAGGAGTGACCCCTTGGACAGAAGTTTGCGTCAGGGCAATAACTTCACTATAGCCGATTACTTTTGCTTTGCATCGTGGTATTCAGTTGGAATATCCTGCACCTCATTCTACGGGGAAAGAGCCGAGATCCCTTCACCGGGAGTGACCTCTTTAGCAAAGGTTTTCGTTACTATATTTTTAAAAAGCTATCCAGTTCCTTCAACGATATCAAGTTCTTTACGTTAAAGGTTTTCGTCAGAAACCATTCGTAGCCCTCCATCGTTTCATATGGATAGTCAATAAGTATTCAAGCTGTGTATGTTGGCCAAAGTCAAGGCACAGTGATTGGTAGCTATTGGGTATTCATATGCTGCATAGATAGATGCGTTGGTTTGAGACAGTCGTACTGCCATTTTGGCCAAAGTCAATGGTAGGTACGGGTGGGTTCAAATTAACCTGGAGAATGACGGGTAGAACTTGACATTTGACTTATGATATGTTGGCCAAAGTCAAGGTCATAAGAGCATGGGGCAAAAAAAAATCACATCGGGAGTTTCTAAAGAAACTGAAACTTGTCAGATATGCGCATACCTTCTGGAGTGTGATAACGTGAGCGGATTCCGTCACGTTATCATGCGATGATAGTTGGATCCTGATTCCCACTGATGAGTTGGTTTACTCCTCGGGTGATCACGACTAATTCTTCTTTCAGGTTTGGAGGAGAATTTGACGGTACAGTGGGAGGTTTCCTGATTAGATAAAGTGATAACCATTCTGATCTAGGTTAGAGTGCACGCTGAGTGTTTCTTTTCTCTCTCTCTTTGGCAGCGACCATGGACCGACCCTAGACTATGACTCAGTGACCAAAATTAACCGAACCTTCTTAAACATTGGCTTTTGGATTGTCAGAGTTGCAAACCTCATTGCCACTCCTACTTTTACCCTTTTCTCCAGAACACCCCGTATTACTACGAACGTCCACTTCCATTGGACAAAACCATTGTATGGTTATATACGAACTCGAAGGAATTTATTCGAGGATGGTTTCCGGTTCTGTAGAAAACGAATAGGACTATCCAGTTGTCTTTTCCTTTTACCTTCTCTCAGGTTGCGAGTACTCCTTGGTAGAGGAGATAGTACACCTATTACGCAAATTGGATATTCTTCTTCCAAACCTTAGGCTGGTGCCGAACGGTGGGGAATGAAGAAAACCAATTAGCATAACGATGGTTTACAGAAGGTATTAAGTAAAGACATATCAAGGGATTAGTAAGAGGGCAAAGTAAATTGCGACTGCTATTCACAACCAAACCAAGTATTTCATTACCACTCCCAATTCAACTTTGTATTTCTCCAGGACACTCCGTATCACTACGAAGATCCACAGCTTATTGGATACTCCATCGTATGGTTATATACGAACTCGAAAGGAACTTGTTCCAGTTCGGGGATGGATTCAGGTTCGGGAGAAATAAGAATAAGGTTTATTCGGTTGTCTTTTATCTTCACCTTCTCTCGCATTGCGAGTGCTCCTGGGATTAGGACAGTACACCCATTATGCTTATTGGATAGTCTTCTTCCAAACCATAGGCTGGTGCCGAACGGTAGGGAAGGAAGAAAATCATTTGTCCTAAAGGGGTGTACAGAAGGTAATGACTAAGACATATGAAGGGTTTTGGAGAGATGGCAAAGAATTATACGGTTACAGTTGTGAATCTGGATAATGGAAGAGGCATTACTAGGAATACGGGATACCCCATCGAAACATTTCAATGTTTCATTTTCACTGTGTACTGTTAAAAAAAACTGATTTCCCAATTAGACACTTACTCTAGGGTATGTATTTACCAGGTTTGATTCTCACATCTGTATGGTTTTGCAGATGATGAGTGGGAGCAAGTTATTGGGAATTAGGTGAGCATCCTCATTATATAGGGATTCGTTGTAATTGGTGATATTTGAGAATATCACCTGGGCTGTTTACCGGACGGCAAATATTTGGTTTTGAATATCCGTTGTTATGCACCAATTTCAAATTGATATATCTGTACGTCTATTTTTATAGAGTGAGATATACCTTTTTGAAATTATGTCTATGACATTTACCTATATCAGTGGATGGTTAGGTAAGGAGCATTGAACAGCGGTGTAATTCTTCTTAACCATAAGTACAGTTTTCAACCTACGACATACATGGTTTGAGTTATTAGGCTCAGAGGACTTATACATAGTATTGTACATTGTCCAGTTTCCATTAGGACGGAGGGTTTCGTACTCATACTATATTCTGTTTACTTATGACTTCTCTAGTTCTTAGACATGTGTTTCGTAAAAGCACAAGATCGAAGTTTTGAGAAGTTGTAAGTATGTGGATAAAGTAGAGAACCAGGTGTTGCAAATATCGTGATTCTTCAAGGTGATCGAAGATGTAGATAGTTGTGTAAGGTATTCAGTTGATAGTAATGATTAAGAGAACTTGCTTCTTTTTAAGGTTACTCATAATTGGAAGCGCTCCTAAGTTGAGTAATGCTGATCGGCCTCTCTCTCCATTTAGTTGACATGCACTGGAGACAGCTGCATGATTTGAATCTGGTTCAATTAAATCAGTGCCTCTGTTTCTATATTAGATATAGAACAGTTCATATCTTAACGATGTTAAGGTACGGGGAGTTGTCCGGCTTATGATTAAAACTAGACTCTGGATAACTCAAGGCACGTTTCTGTAATGGTTGTTTGTGGGTTGACCCGGGCTATGACGAGAGTTGACTTTCTACCATCTGAAAGATCAATAGTGATATTATTCTTAACTCGCCACAGTTTTAATAAAAATTGGACTTTTTCAGAAAACAGTACTGGGAGTATGGTAGAACTGGAAGTGATTCCAGAACTGCAAACGATTACTGAAGATTTGATAAGAACCAAAAGATTAAATTTGGATAGACATTCCATTGGCCACTCCGCAGATATGGTGGGTAACCTCAGGCACCCGAGAGGTACTTCGGTATGCTCAAGGACGGTGGCAGGGAGGTTCTTGTTTACCCAGACTTGCCATTGCTGTTGTTCCAGGCTGTGAGACCCGGCAGGAGGATGAGTATAGCGTCGTTCTGAATTGCTTCAGAAGTGTACATGTATATGACTCTGCCAGAGGGTTGTCGTAGTCAGTGGGAGCAGCGGAAGCATGGTGGACAAGTGGCTTATGTCTATTTATAGACTAAAGCAGATATAGCAGAGATAGATCATCTATTTCTGATGTGACAGTCATAGGTTTGACTTCATCAGAATAGGGGATGGATCTGTTAAGAAGGTAGTAGGGTGTGATGTCCTGGTATTTCACTACTACAAATAAGGGTTGCCCCTACGGATTTATCGGTAGGGGAAACCCACTGCCCCTACGGATATATACGTAGGGGCGAAAAAAGACCCCGTAGGTGCAAAGGCCGCAGGTGCAAGTTGAGGCCCTGAACTTTCCCCTACGGACAAATTTATGCCCCTACGGATAACTCTGTAGGTGCTATAGCCCCTACGGAGTACCCCGTAGGGGTAATAAAATCATATATTTAAATTTTTTTTTGAATATATTCTATATACCTACGGGTAAACCCGTAAGTCCTATTTAGACCCCTACGGATACATCCGTAGGGGATATAAAGTAGCCCCTACGGATTGACCCGTAGGGGCCACTCCCAACACACTGCACTGATATCGGGGGGAAAATATCAGGAAACCTGATATTTTGCCCTTACGGATAAATACGTAGGGGATAAACAGTGGCCCCTACGGACATATCCGTAGGGGCACTCCCAACACCCTGCACTGATATCAGGTGGGAAAATATCAGGTTTCCTGATAGTTTGCCCCTACGGATATGCCCGTAGGGGCAACATATATACCTACGGCTTAATCCGTAGATACATATTTTCTGTATTTTTTTTAAAAAATGGGCTGCTTGATTTTTTCCCGCCCTGTGCACAATACTATATACATCAATCAAATCATATATTGCAGTATTCATAATCACATCTCACGCATATATATAATATACAAAAGAAACCCAAAAACTGAATATGATATAAATACAAACCAATATCAATATCGTTTCAAAATGTAGTACAATGTGATGATATAAATAAATACATGTTTCAAAAAATAAGAACCAAAAAGCTACCCTAGTTCGGTCCAGCTCTACCTCCGAATAACGTTAAAATAACGCGCGCCTGCTCCTCGGTAAATACACTCTCCAATGCTACAGATAAGGGAGTCTGAGCGGCATGTGGAGCTGGCGTTGTGGTCTGCGCAGCCGCCGTCGAGGTAGTCGCTTGCGGAGCCGCGGCTGCGGGAGTCTGAGTGGGCGGTGGAGCTACAGGAGCTGTCTGCGGAACCGCAGCCGATGTAGTGGCTTGCGGAGCCGCAGCCGAAGGAGATGCATGTGGAGGCTCGGCCGATCTACCCTGTCGCGTCTAGACATAACGTGTGTAAGAAGCGTGTAAGAACTGTGTATTATTCGAATTCGTTTCATTATTAAGTTATTTCGAAACCCTGTTTGGATATCTAGTTTGGAAAAGCGTTGTTTATTTTAATTACATATGTATGTATGATTAATCAAACTTAATTCTAAAACCAAATAAGCTCAAGCTACGTACTAATTATGGATATGTTGATATGTATATAATATGAAATGATATTTTACTATAAAGTAGTATACATACCAGCATCTCCTTCAACTCCTGAACGGTGGCCCTCAAGCTATCCAGTTCCTGATGGACATGCCGGCCACTGGAGACGGAGGAAGTAACCGCCGGGGTGGAGTCCAACCTCATATGGGCCCTGCTAGGGCCCAATCCCCGACCTCTCTCCCAACCTCCGTGGTGCCCTCCGTGTGAGGCGTCCAGAACTGGGGTCAGCAGCCTCGGATCGTTCTGTCCGGTAAAATCGATCCCCGAGGCCTGGGCCTACTCAACCACCCGCTCCTACACCCACATTAAGCAGTAAAGTATAAGTATAAAATTTAAACTTGAACCTTCCAAAACTAAAATTTCAAATTTGGGTAGAAAAAATATTAACACTTACGCAGTACTCCTGGGTAGCGATGTCGGGACATCAAAGCTCGCCCGTGGCGGGATCTGTCGATGTGCCGTGGACGGCAAGATATGCGGACAGCACGCTCGGTGTACCACCTGACGCCACGGTCCGAGATGTCTGCAATATTAGAAAGTAACTCTTAATATTAGAAATATTAGAGAATAACTCTTAATATTGCAGAATATTAGAGAATAACTCTTAATTTACCGATAACTCCATGGCTCGAGTAATGTTCCTCGAGCCACCTGTGTAAGTGGGGCGACCCCTCTTCGCCGACTTCCTGTTCTCCGTATTCTGAGCGGCCTGTTTCTGCACAACGCATTAACATTTAGTTTTCTAATTAAGAAACACAAAGAAATAAATTATATCATAAATAATGAATTAAATTTAAAATACATACTCGTTTGCGTTCGGAGTCGAAATAAGCGCACAATATAGGCCATGTCTCTACGTCGACTCTCGCAAACGCCGGAGTAGATAGGAGGGCTGCTCTCTCTGCCTCGGGGTTCGCTATCCACAGGGAGTAGCAGTCGGCCTTCAGCTCATTCCTGTTGTATCGGACCTTGGCCTGCAGTTCTTCATCAGGCAATTGTACAGAGCATGAAGGTCGAGCACCCTCCCCGGGTGATCAGGGTCGGCTACAGGCTGAAAATCGTAATCCAACTGAAAATACAAAAAAAAACATTGTTATTAGATTGCAAGTGTTAATAATAAATATATTGGATAGATCAAATGAAAATATATATTAATACATACCCGAGCCTGTTCAAAAAAGAGGGCGAATGAGCGCTGGTGCTGCTCGCCCCACTCAACGTGAAGTGGATAGTTCTTCACGATCCGGCTCTCGTCCCCCAAATACCGGCCGAACCTCTCGGCATGAGGACCGGTATAGCGATAGTCAAGGGTAAAAAATAGGGGGAATGCTGCCTCCCCCCTAGCTCTATCAGGCCTCAGCCTATGGGACTGATTCGGGCCTCGAGTCCCCCTCTGGGGATGGAGAGGCCCTGCGTCTGCACGAAATATCAAGACAATCAATAATAAGACAAAGTTGTATTAAGAATTCAAGTGTGATATATACCTCCGGTGAATAGCGCACGAGCCTGGGCCCGAGCAGCAGCACGAGCGGGACGATAGTTCCTCCGGTGAGGAACAACCGGGGTCCCGGACCCGGACGCATCCCCTCCAACTATAAAATAAACATCGACGCTAAATCTCCATGAAGTTCATATTTATTCTATAGAGCATATGTAAAATAAATAAATATTTTAAATTTATTCATACTAACCTGCAGACGATGCGGAGGGTATGAAAGCGGCAGGAGTGGCCCCTGTGGAAGGTGTGGACGCACCACCTATAATTAGACAATTAAAAATAGATTTTATAAGTAATTGCAAAAAGAATGTGTAGATCAATAATATAACGTTCTAAATCAATATGCATGCACTATAGGACATATAAACATACCCGCAGGTGCGGTGGTGTCACCACCTACAGCTAGACAATAATAAAAATTGCTAAGTAAGAGCAAAAGGAATGTGTATATTTATGATATAGCATTCTAAATCAATATACATACACTATATGATATATAAACATACCTGGAGGAGCGGGGGTGGCCTCTGTCCCAGATGTGGACGCATCACCAACAACTAGACAATCAAACATTGACAATATAAGTAATTTTGACATAAACATGCATGAATATCTGTAATATTACATTCAAAATGGATATGCGTGCAGTATACCTGGAGGTGTGGCCAAATCAACACGGAAGGAGGCATCCGAAGGGGTCTCCGATCTGGGTGCAAGACCGGCCCTCTGAAGCTCCCTACGGAGCTCTCCGGGCGGCAGAACCGCTCTGCCTCTGCCTCTGCCTCTGCCGCGGCTGGAGCTCCTGCCGCCCCTCGCTGCTCCCGACATCGTCATCAAATCTAGATAAACGGTTTGTGGACGTATTATACAATCATTAAAAGTATTGACTATATATGATCTAGAGCGTAAAATGTGAAGTAATAATATAATATTACTGATAACCTTTTTCGTTTCGTGGGCGCATCATACATATCTACTTGGATTTCATTGTCGATGTCATTTCTAACCCACGTAACTTCATGATCGGTCGAAGAAAACCCGTCCTTCGAAACAGACGATCGGAGCACTTTAAGCCTTCTCTCTTCTTCGTCCTCATCGCTGTCCTCGTATTCTGGGACATCGTAGACATCTCTAGGTTTCCATCGGCATACAACACTCCACCCCGGATGCTTCAAACACTGTGAGTAGTATACTTGGAACGCTTGGTTCGGAAAGATAAACGGATCGTCCTGACCGTAAAATCGAAGTGTGTTCACACTGGTCAATCCATATCCATCTTTCCAGGTCCCAAGACTGCTTCTCCACCTGTCTGTATCGGTTCGCGGATCGTACCAAGTACAGTGGAATATATAAAAGGGTTCTGATCGTCCGGGATAGTGGATGCCGAGTATACAATTTAAGTACCCATAGTAAATCACACCGTCCGATCCTACCGTCGCAATCCCACTATTCTGAGTGATTCTAGATGTTTCTATGTCCTTAACTTCGAATTTGTATCCAAGGACACCAAATCCTTTGTAATGTGCAACCTCCATACTAGGAAATTGAGCTAAACATCTTGAATCACTCTCAAATGATGCAGACAAGTTCGGATCGTGGATCTAACAAAACAAATTTTACGATAAATACATAACGATACAAGTTTAGATTAAAACTGATAGCAATAAAATGTAATTCGAATAACTTACATGCTCTGTGACCCAATCACAAAAATTATCCTGATGGTATTTTTCCAAACGCTCTTCGTTCCAATCAGGATGCCCCTCACGTACCTCGTTAAAATGAGTTCTGTTTTCGACAAATAATTGTGACATTAATATTATGTCATTTCATACACACACAAACACAGATATAACAATTAATCCAAAAGAACTTACTCTCTAATTTGTTCAAGACATACGCAATTAAGCAAGATAAACCGGTATATCTTGTTGATAAACATAGTGTCTACCCTCTTATACTCGGCTTTACTATATGGCCCGTCTTGAATTCTTCGTGGTCGGTTAAGCCTTGTCTCAATGTTCTCGTCCAGATAGCGGGAACAAAATGTGGTTGCTCCATCAACAAGATAACCTTGCATGATAGAACCCTCTGGTCGATTTTTATTGCGTATATACTTCTTAAGAGTGTAAAGGTACCCAATGAGAATATGTTGAATAAATAAACACGGGCATACATGACAAAAATAAATTTATAAATTGCGCGAAACGAAAAATTTAACGTACCTCTCGACGGGATACATCCATCGATATTGTACCGGTCCGGCTAATTTCGGCTCAGTTGCAAGATGAACCGTCAAGTGTATTATGATATCGAAGAATGACGGTGGGAAAATACGCTCAAACTTGCTAAGTATCAACGCAATAGAATTTTCTAGTTTATCCAGCGTCGCAACCTCCAGCGTTTTAGCACACAACTCCCTGAAAAAACAGCATAGGTCGTTGATTACTAGACCAACCGAGTCGGGGAGAGAAGTCCTGAGGGCTAATGGAAGAAGGTGCTCCACGATAACATGGTGGTCATGACTTTTCAGCCCATCGATCTTGCCCTTCACAATTTTTATTTTCTTGCTGAATGATCCTGAGAAACCTGTGGGGACTTTCAAATCATGCAACACCTGCAGGAATCTTTTCTTCTCCGGTTGTGACATATGATAAGCGGCATTGGGAAGTACAAACTTGCCCGGTTTACCCGCTACCGGTTTAGGGTGCAGTTCACTTCTTATTCCCCACTCTTGTAGATCCATCCGGGCATTCATGTTGTCTTTCGATTTCCCGTCTTTACACAGAAGCAAGTTAAGTATGTGCTCTGATACTCCCTTCTCTATATGCATGACGTCCAGACAATGACGCACTGAATTTGTAGACCAGTACGGAAGCTCGAAGAAAATGCTTAACTTGTTCTAATATTGTGGTTTGACCTGTCTCGTCGGATCCATCCCGAAGGCCACGTTATTGTAACCATCCCATTTAGCAGTCATGTCCTCTCCGGACAATGGGGATGGAGGCCCAAGAAGCTCCTGATGACCATCAAAGTGAACCGTGTCTAACCTATAGGGGTGGTCTGGAGGCAGAAAACGTCGATGGCCGCAATAACAAACCTTCCTGCTAAAATTCAAAAATTTTGATGTTGTGTGTTCATGGCAATGAGGACATGGTTTGTGACCATGTACGGACCAACCTGAAAGCATTCCATACGCAGGAAAGTCATTAATTGTCCACATTAAAGCCGCACGCAGTATGAAGGTTGTATTTGTGTTTGAATCATATGTCTCTACACCATCAATGAACAAAGTTTTCAGCTCCTCAATCAGAGGTCGGAGATAGACGTCGATATTGTTCCCCGGTGAGTTTGGTCCGTCGATAAGAAGAGGCATCATAAAGTATGATTGGTCCATAGCCAACCAAGGCGACAGATTATAAATTATCATTACAACGGGCCATGTACTGTGACTTCCAGCCATATAGTTGAATGGGCAGAAGCCATCGGCAGCCAGTCCGAGCCGGACATTGCGAGGATCGCTACTGAATATTGCGTGCCTCCTATCGAAATCCTTCCATGCCGGTGAATCTCTTGGATGGCTCATTTTTCCATTTTCGCTTGGAGGAGCACGGTGATGCCAAATCATTGCCTCGGCTGTTTTCTTGCACCTGAATAGCCTCTGTAGCCTCTGTATTATGGGAAAATATCGTGCTATCTTCACAGGTATATCAGGCTTCTTATCAGAATCTTTCGGCTTATACCTGGCCTCTCCGCATGTTGGACACTCTTTCAAATCTGAATTCTCTTTCCGGTACAACACGCAATTTTTAGGACATGCTTGAATCTTCTCGCACTTTAGACCCAAATCAAACGTCATTTTCTGGGCTTCGTACCAGCTTTCGGGCACATTATTTCCCGGAGGCATAGAATCTTTCAAGAACGAAAGAAGCATTGTGAATGACTTGTTGCTCCATCCATTTAGGCACTTAATTTGGAAAAGTTGGACGAACCATGAGAGGGTGGAATACTTCGCATTCTCATAAATTGGTTTCCTAGCATCATTCATGAAATTTTCATATTTATCCGCACGCGGTCCTTGACCGGAAGGAATGTCATCTTCGGTACGAATAGATTCACCTAGGGCAGCCTCTACCATATCCTCCATTTCTTCTGATGGAAATAAATCTCCGTATCCTGCCGTATTACCGAATTCTTCTTCTTCTCCTGCCGCATTATCGTGTTCTCCTTCTTCTACCGCAGTACTGCATTCTTCTCCTTCCCCGTGATATTTCCAAGTTGAATAAAGTCTACTAAACCCATGTTTTACAATATGAAGCTCTGCCAATTCTACCTTCTGCCAGTACTTATTGCCACATCTATCGCACGGACAGAGAATCTTCTCTATTATGATCTTATTATGTGCTCGTGCAAATTCAAGGAAAGCAGCAACTCCTGCGACAAACTTAGGTTGCATACGTTGTTTCCAATCCACATACATCCAGTCCTTAACTTTGACGTACTCATGGGCCATGTTAGACTGAATAACATATAAATTGTAGGTTATGCTGACTATATTGAGAAATATAAGAACGGGATAGTCACTGACAAAAGAGAAAATCCATGTATATGCTTTGTGTGTGCGTTTGTCGTTGAAAAGAATAAATTATCGCACGTTATGTTGACCGATAGACGGGGACTAAGTGGCGCTTTTAGTTTCATATATGGGTATCGATGGGAATATGAAGGTTTCATATTATCATATATTGGTTTTAACCCGAACATCTCGAATCGCTCTCTGATTATGCGTTTGTATGTATGTGTTCCGGCTGTTGGGGGTAGGCTTCTATCCCATTAAGAATGTATAGAGCGAACGCCCATCACTTGTGCTTTCAACCGTTTCGAGTAAATTTCAGCAGCACCTCCCCGCTGTTCTCCGAGTACACTGTAATAGAATAGATAATCATTTCAAAGCTGTGAAACAACGTTGAAATGAACATCTAATCTATCTTTGTACACGGAGAACTAGCGGAAAGATACCGACGAAATATCTCGAAACGGATGAAAACACAAGTGAATGAAGGCGTTTGCTTTATACATTCTTAACTTGTCCACACGGGACAAATCTATGGGTTACCATACGATTGAATTTTCTCGTCGCGTAGACTATACGACGGTTGTTAGTATCGAGCTATACTGTCCGATATTTAACAACCTTCGTATAGTTCTAGGTCACGACGAGCATCGCACGTATGTTAACCGATAGACGGGGACTAAGTGGCACTTTTAGTTTCATATATGGGTATCGATGGGAATATGAAGGTTTCATATTATCATCGAGTATCATATATTGGTTTTAACCCGAACATCTCGAATCGCTCTCTAATTATGCGTTTGTATGTATGTGTTCCGGCTGTCGGGGGTAGGCTTCTAACCCATTAAGAATGTATAGAGCGAACGCCCATCACTTGTGCTTTCAACCGTTTCGAGTAAATTTCGGCAGCACCTCCCCGCTGTTCTCCGAGTACACTGTAATAGAATAGATAATCATTTCAAAGCTGTGAAACAACGTTGAAATGAACATCTAATCTATCTTTGTACACGGAGAACCAGCGGAAAGATACCGACGAAATATCTCGAAACGGATGAAAACACAAGTGAATGAAGGCGTTTGGTTTATACATTCTTAACTTGTCCACACGGGACAAATCTATGGGTTACCATACGATTGAATTTTCTCGTCGCGTAGACTATACGACGGTTGTTAGTATCGAGCTATACTGTCCGATATTTAGCAACCTTCGTATAGTTCTAGGTCACGACGAGCATCGCACGTATGTTAACCGATAGACGGGGACTAAGTGGCGCTTTTAGTTTCATATATGGGTATCGATGGGAATATGAAGGTTTCATATTATTATCGAGTATCATATATTGGTTATAACTTGAAAAACGTGCCGTTGAAACAAATTATTGTTCTCCACCTTGCACTCTCTTAACAATGGTACATGCATTAAACATGTAGAGCTATCTATAACAACTCTAAAGTTTCACCTGTTGGGTTCAACAAAAAGGTTTTTGATATAACAAACACAATCTTCCTCAATTTTTCCCTTGAATCGATGTGAAATTAATAGTGTCCATATGACACAATGGATATATTTTCTACACAAAAGGAAAAAGGCAAACAATAGTAAAGCAATTATAATTCTATCAAGTATCCATACTGAAAAAGAATAAATAGCAAACTAAAAATTAATCACTAATGAAAAACAAACAAAAGTGCTTATTATTATACTTCAGAGGTTATAAGTGCTTGATCCCCATAGTACATAGGCTGTATCCGCAATTAACCCTTTTCTATATACTTGAGTGTATAGAATTTCTAAAAGTTACACACGGTTTTTCTAAATCCAATTCTTTCCTTTCACTACAAAACCCTTTATATTTTCTAATAGGTACCAAGAACTTTCAAAGTTTTTGGATATGCACAAAAAGAAAGTATCGCCAATAAGATTGACATAACCCAAATGACTTTGACCCATTACATATAAATGTCATGGTCTTTCAATATTTATCAAACAAATACCATAGACTTTGTTTGTTACAAATAAATACCATGAAGTTTTAACGTTTCACATAATTTTCATAGATTTTGTTGTTTACAAATACATACCATTGACCTCCAACGTTTTCCAGTTAAATACCATGAATTTTGTTGTTTACAAATAAATACATGAACTTTCAGCGTTTTTTAGATAAATCCCATAGACTTTCATGGACCATTTTCTCATATAAAAATCATGGACTGTGTTATTCACAAATAAACAGTATCGACTTTCACTATTTTCCAGATCAATCCCCTAAAATTTCACCTTTTTAAGCCTAACCCAGCCCCAGCCGAACCCCAACCCAACACCAAACCCTAACCCGGCCTAACCCTAACCCCAACCCAGCCCCAGCCGAAACCCAACCCAACACCAAACCCTAACCCCAACCCAGCCCCAGCCGAACCCCAACCCCAACACCAAACCCCAACCGAACCCTAACCCTAACCCTAACCCCAACACCAGTCGAACCCCAACCGATCGAACCCGTACCCTAACCCTAATCCTAACCCTAACCCCAACCGATACCTAACCCTAACCCTCATCGCTACCCTAACATCATTAAAATAATGTTTAACTAACCTGTAGGCTAGGCGGTGGAGGAGACGACGGAGACGCAATCGGCGACGACGAGGGCGGTGGCGACGACGAGATCACTGCAGGCGGTGGCGACGACGATTCGGCCGGCGGTGGCGACGACGAGATCACTGCAGGCGGTGGCGACGACGATTCGGCCGGCGCTGGCGATGACGAGAACGGCGATCGGCGGGAACGTCAAGGTTTGGGGATTTGGGTTCGCGCGCAACGATAAAGGGAATAAGAAATAATCAGCGTAGGGATCGATCACTTAAATCGCTATTTAGATGCCCCTACGTATATACCCGTAGGTGCTTGGTTTGCGCCACCGTAGGGGCAAAAAACACTTTAAGATTTAATAAATTTTAAATAAATATTGAACGACCGTAGGGACAACCACTTTGCCCTACGTATTAATCCGTAGGGCCAAACTTTTATTGCCCCTACGGATGATATTATCCGTAGGGGCAACCCCTTATTTTACTAGTGTTTGGATGACATACACAGAGTAGGAAGTGATATTCCTATACTACGATCGGTTATACTTTGGTTGTCACAAAGTGGTTTCTCCATATAGGAATTGGATATTATATCAGACATTCTGGTTACTAGATCTATGGTTTTAGATCTAGATTTGGGTGGTTTCCCAATCTGGGTACTTTGACAGCATTCTAAGGGTATTTAGAATGGATGACTCCTGGCATGGTGGTGTACCTGCAGGTGATGGAGTCACCCTCTAAAGGTGTCTTACAGACTAAAGGGGAGAGGGATGTGCATGATTGGCAGATCATTTGCTTAGGCAATTGAGTCAATCATGAGATGTCAAGTACCACACTAGATGTTGTTATTGCAGTAGATGCAATAAGTTGATATTAATCCAATCCTGGAGAAAAAATCGGAAGAAGTTTTAGAACAAAAGTGGATGTTCTAGGGAAATGATAATGGCAGCCTCCTTTAGGAGACAGTTATCATTCCAGGATTCCAAGGTGACCTGGACGGCAGAGTGACTGTCAGAGTTATAGTTTTCCCTCTGACGAGGGGCAGTATTTTGGACAGGTGGTCCAGGTGGATACTGAGGGAAGGATGGCGCAGGATACTGATTAAGTTCAGTTGACGATACAGTCTAAGAAGTTTGGATTTGGAGTTCATTTATGAGCTAGGTCCCATCAGACATCAAGACATATTCTAAGACAGGTATTGCTCATTTCAGGAGATGGGTTTCTCCACGAATTTGAGATAAAGAGAGACATAGAAAGAAACATCAGAGCTGATCCACTCACTGAGGCTATTCCTCGAACACAATAGTTTCACAAACGAGCTTTGTGAGACTGACTAGTAGAGGAGTTGGGTGTTCGGTATCACACGGGCTGTGGGTATGCGACATCGCAATAATTAGCCTTGAGTGCAAGTGGGAGATTGTTGGAGATAGTGCCCTCAGAGTCAATTATTGGATCACAGGCACGTGATTGCAATGATTGAGGGAGGACCTATCCCGGTAGGACAGTCTTACTCAAGATGATAGTATGCTATCTGGTTTACCTTTATCAACGTGTATTGCTTTAGGTGACCTTACAGGTCATTATTGCACGTTGATAGAACCCCTAGGATTCTTGATTGACTACCAGCAGTATGAGGGAGATCATATACGTGGGAGCAGGGGTCTATAAGCACATACATAAAAGGTCCCTAGTCGAGGGAGTTTCGAGCCAGGGCATCGATACTCCAGAGTAGACAATTGTATACAGTCGAGACCCCGACGAGGGGCGGTGGCCGGTCTCATAAGCCACTGGTGTTAGTTGGTTCAACTAAGATGTATACAGGTGCTCATTAGGTTATGAGTACACCGGACAGGACTCGCCGGGAACATGCTAGTTGGTCTTATACCTGACGTCAGATAGCAGTTCTCTGGTGACATGTGTACAGGTTAGTTCATCGACCTGAGATCGTCATTTGTCTCGTGTGAGTTCCCACTATGCTTTGATTACTACCCTACCACGCTCAAAGGAGACGTGCAAATAGGTTTTAGTTGGGTACAGTCCCGAGCCACATGGAGGCAGTGAGCGGATCTGCAGCGGTTCGTCTCTCCCGGTATTGGGGGTGAGGTCGTGTTGTGTCTAGGAAAGCCATTACACGAAGTCCTTGGCCAAGGCAGGAGATTTACTTGTAGGTATTCCAGTAGTATCTCAGGGTGTTCTGAGCTACACTCCGACACGACTTGTACCGCTTTTAGGGTCTGACTTTTACCAACCCCCTAGGCCCGCCATGCGATGCTCATAGACGAACGGACTGGACTGTACGGATATTGTCACTTACAGGCTCAGTAGGGTATCAGGATGAGTTCGCTCATCGATGTCCCTTTTGGTCAATAGCTGGTAGCCCGTAACGTATGGCTAATACCTCTGACGTGCTAGTGGTTAAATCCACAGCCATAGTATTGACGAGTCTTTAGAGTCCATCACACACAGTTACTCAAGTTTCGGGCGAAACGTTGTAGAGGCCGTATGTAGATATGGCAGGGTTCGATCAGATACGTGCGGTATTGCACGGATCGTGATCGGACAGTTTTTACTAGCGGGCTTTGGTTTAAGCCAGATCCTAGTATTGTACAGTGTAGATTTTGTCTCATTGCATTTGTATTCAGTGGGAATACAAATGCGGGCATGTATTTGCAGTCGCGGGTTTTTCCTGTAATTTATTACGGGATCAGTTTTCTGAAGTTGCCAGTTTGTATTCTGTTCCGGCCAGTTTTCCTTTGTCCCTTCCCGGCCGGACTTTTCCGATGAAGGGGGTTATTTGCAGTTGTGCAAATTATCTTTTGTGGAGGGTTTCTTTGTGAAATGGTGGCATCATGATGGTTCTTACATGATGAGATTCTTTTTCCATCACTTGCTTGCGTTAATTGAGATTAGAATGGATTAGAAGTTGATGTGAGGCTTGCTTTTGGATGTGGTCTCCTCTTTTGATTCCTACACTCACCTCCCTTCATGTTTTCATTCCCTCCACCATTTTATCATTGAGGGGCCGGCCACTTTTTGAGGGGGAGAATGAGAGAGGTTCATTTTTATGGGTGGCATTTCCTCATCTCATTCTTTGCAAAAAATGATAGCACCATTTTCTTCCAAAGCTTTTTCTTCTCTCCTCCATCACCAAGGCAACTTCACAACTCCTAGAGACAATGGATTCTACACTTGCCTACAGCAATTCTTGAGCACGTCGACTCGCCAGCTTCGTGTCTGAGTTGCCTCGGTCCAGAGATGGGAGCCCGTAAAAGACCCGGCGATGTGGTGCCCGTTCCGACGAGGAGGCGACGACCGGAGATTCCGCGAAGGAGATCGGAGTGGAGGCAAAGACCGAAGGACACGGATCGCTTGGTATATCTCTCTACCCATCTTTTAGTTTGCTAGTAGTTAGGTTAATGGCCCGATCCGGGTTTCTAGTGTGCGGTGGTGCGGGTTTTGTAGTTTGAAAAGTTTTTCGTTTCCGCATTCCGGCGTCGGATTGACTGGCGGGGTGCCGCCGTGCACTTACAGACTTGAGCGCATGAATCGTATCTAAACCGTTACTAGCAAACTACGAGACGTTTAACTACTCGGATTCGAAGTTATACCTCACGTTACTTGTCCTTCGGGTCTTCATCGCTGTCCTCCACTCCTCATAGGCTTCTTGGAACATCGGCACCTCAACGGCCTTCTCGACTCAAAGACGATCCACCCGAGAGCTCCTACGCCAAGCTTGATCTCTAACTTGAGATAACTAGGTTGCTCAAAGTGCTAATCTAAGCTACCTAGGGGATATAGAGTGAGGTTATGGATGTATTAGTCTATCTAATCCTTGATCTCAACACATGAGAGGGGAGGATTAGGGTTTCTAAAGAGAGCTTGAGGAGAGAGAAGGTGAGCATTCGAATGAATGAAAAAGCTTCTCACTTCTAATATATTATGAAGCATAAGAAAATCAAAAAGAATAAATCAAAATGCATTATCATCATGCTTCATTAAATATATGCAATGAATCATCAAGTGAGTCATTAAGCAATAAATGCTTCATTAACTCACTTGAATGATTCATCTAAGTGAGTCACAAATTCATTAAGTGCTAATGCCACCTTACCCTCCATGTCATTATCCATCTAGAAGCTTCCCGAAAAATTACGAGAACGCCCCTCCTATCCGTGAATACACGAAAAAAACTTTAGACTGTACAAATCCAATAACCCGATACTAGAATCTGGCTTAAACCAAAGCCGGCTAGCAAAAACTGTCCGAACGTCGTATGTGCGTAAATACACGTACGCGTCCGAACCTTTGTCGTAAAACCATACGACCTCTATATCGTTTCTCCTGGAGTAGGGAAACTCTCTGTGTAGGACTCTAAAGACTCGACACTACGCTGGCAGTGGGTTTAACCACAGACCGCAAGCGGCACTAGCTGTATGTAACGGTCCCCAGGTAGATGTCGATAAGAAGGCCGATGAGGAAACCCATCCGATCTCCTACTGAGCCTGATGTGACGATCTCCTACTGAGCCTGATGTGACAATCTCCGTACAGTCCGGTCTGTTCGTCTAAGACTATCGCATATCGAGCCTAGGGGGCGGCAAGCGTCGGTCCCCTAATAGCGGTATAAGTCGTGTCGGAGCGTAGCCCATTACACCCTTAGAAACTACTAGAACCTACCAGTAAATCTCGCTTGCCCTGGCTAGGGACTTTGCGTAATGGCTCTCTGACACCGCGCGATATCAACTCCCAATACCGGGAAAGACGAATCCTGTCTAACCGCCACTGCCTCCAAGTGCTCAGGACTGCACCTAACTGCTACCTGTTTGCACGACTCCTTTGAGACGTGGTAGGGTACTAATCTATGAACAGTGGGACACACTCGAGACGAAGTAGCAGTGTCAAGTCTGCGGACTATGCTGTACTCATGTCACCTGGGAACTGTTAACTGACGATTGGTATAATACCAACAAACAGTCCCCATGCGAGTCCTGTCCGGTGTACCCGTAACCTAACGAGCACCTGTATACTATCTCCAGTACGACGTACTGATGGCTGTGGGACAGACCATCGCCCCAACTGGGATGAGAAGAGTACACACTAGTCTACTCTAGAGTATCGATGCCCACTCTCGATAATCCTGCGACTAGGTACAAGTATAGGATGTTTCTTATAGACTACCCAGCCCCCACTAGTGTGACTGCCATCACAACGCTGGTAATCAAGCAAAGATCCTATGGGCTCTACTAATATGTATAAGTGATATGTTACAAGAAACATGCGCACATATTAAAGTAGACACAAACCAAGTAGCATACTACCATTTTTAGCAAGACTGTATATACAACTGTGAATATCCCAAACTTCCATTAAGTAATATACATACAAGTATGATACAATAATGGCCCCTAGGGAATATACACTAACAATCTCCCACTTGCACTAGGGCCATGAGCTGGCATATCGTAGACCTATCATCTCGAATAGCCTCTTGAACTGCGTCTGAGGAATGGACTTTGTGAATGGATCAACAATGTTATTCTCCGTCTCTACTCTTTTCACCTCGATCTCCCGGCAAACTACAATCTCCCTGATCAGGTGATACCGCCTTAAGATGTGTCTGGATTTCTGATGGGACCTGGGTTCCTTCGCTAAAGCTATAGCGCCGTTGTTGTCACAATACAGAGGTATTGGATCAACACTGGTAGGAACCACCTGAAGTTCTATGTGGAACTTCTTCATCTAGACAGCTTCTTTTGCGGCATCGCAAGCAGCTATGTACTCCGCTTCCATTGTTGAGTCAGCAACGGTCTCCTGCTTGGAACTCTTCCAACAGACAGTCCCTCCGTTGAGGGCAAAGACATAACCCGACACGGACTTGGAGTCATCCTTGTCGCTCTGGAAGCCGGAGTCTGCAAAGGCCTCGATCTGGAGGTCTTTTCCGCCATGCGCCAAGAACATCTCCTTAGTCCTCCTCAGGTACTTGAGAATGTTCTTTACTGCTATCCAGTGCTTCTCCCCTTGGTTTGCCTGATACCGGCTTACAACGCTCAATGCGTATGCTACATCTGGTCTGGTACATAACACCGCATACATTATAGAGCCTACCGCAGAAGCGTAGGGTATAATCGACAAGCGATCCCTTTCCAAATCAGTCTTGGGAGACATCTCTTTGGAGAGGGTGATTCCGTGACAAGCCGGTAGGTTACCGCGCTTAGAATCATCCATACTTAATCTCTTCAATATGGTGTCTATGTACCTGGACTGTGAAAGTCCCAACATCCTCTTTGATCTATCACGATAGATCCGGATCCCCAGAATGTAGGTGGCGTCACCCAGGTCTTTTGTGGTGAATTTTTGTAATAAGAATCTTTTGACTGACTGTAACATAGGAATATCATTTCCTATTAGGAGAATGTCATCCACGTATAATACGAGGAATACTACAGCTCTCCCTACAATCTTTCTGTATATGCATGGTTCATCTGGATTTTTGATAAAGTCAAATTCTTTGACAGCATCATCAAAACAGATGTTCCAACTCCGAGATGCTTGCTTTAGTCCATAAATGGACTTAAGTAACTTGCATATTTTACCGCTGCTCCCATTCTGAATGAATCCCTCTGGCTGATCCATATAGACGCTCCCTTCCAAATTTCCATTTAGAAAGGCCGTCTTTACGTCCATCTGCCAGATCTCATAATCGTGGAAGGCAGCAATAGCAAGAAGGACCCGAATGGATTTGAGCATAGGCACTGGAGAAAAGGTTTCATCGTAGTCCAAACCAGGTCTTTGACGAAAACCCTTTGCAATAAGTCTAGCTTTATAGGTTTCAACCTGTCCATCTACACCAATCTTCTTTCTGAAGATCCATTTGCATCCTACGGGTTTTACCCCATCTGGAGCATTGTCCAAAGTCCATACTTTGTTAGTGTACATGGACTCCATTTCGGTCCGCAATGCATCCAGCCATTTTACCGAGTCACCGCTCTGAATGGCTTGCTGGAAGCTGGTAGGGTCATCATCATCAATGACGCAATCCTCTCTATCCCCGTCTATGAGAAAATCGTAGTATCTCTCGGGCGGATGAGACGACCTACTACTCTGCGGATAGGCACTGGTATGTCCCTTTCTTCTGAAACCTCTGGTTCTACCATACTTTCAGTTGTAGTTTGTGGTTCTGGAATTTCTTCCAGTTCTATTTCGCTCCCACTTGTTTCCTTTTCTAAAAACTGATGTTCTAGAAAATGGGCATTACGAGAAACAAAACCTTTTGTTCCTCTGCGTAATAGAAATAATATCCTTTAGAATTCTTCGGATATCCCACAAACTTACACTGTACTGATCGTGCTTCGAGCTTGTCCACATGCTGCTTTTTAACAAAAGCTGGACATCCCCATATCTTCAGATGCTGAAGATGGGGTTTCTTTCCACTCCATATCTGATATGGCATGGTAGGCACAGTCTTGGTAGGAACTCGGTTTAAAAGATATGCAGCTGATTCTAGTGCATATCCCCAGAATGATCGTGGTAACTCAGCGTTACTCATCATGGAACGAACCATATCTAATAGGGTTCGATTTCTTCTTTCCGATACACCATTGTGTTGTGGTGTTTATGGAGGAGTAAGCTGAGAGAGAATTCCATTCTCTTTTAAGTAACCCAGGAACTCGGCACTTAAGTATTCACCACCTTGATCAGATCTTAGTGTCTTAATACTTTTGCATGTTTGTTTTTCCACTTCATTCTTGTATCCTTGGAATTTCTCAAAGGCCTCGGATTTATGCTTCATTAAGAAGACATGTCCATACCTAGAGAAATCATCCGTAAAAGTAATGAAGTATGAATAACCACCTCGCGCATGTATAGACATTGGACCGCACACGTCACTGTGTAGGAGTCCCAAGAGCTCACTTCCTCTTACTCCGTGTCCAATAAACGGAGTCTTTGTCATTTTTCCTATGAGACAAGATTCATAAGTAGCATAAGATTGATATTCGAACGGATTCAAATATCCTTCTCTATGTAACTTAGTCAACCTTCTCTCAATGATGTGACTTAATCTACAATGCCATAAGAAAGCCTGATTTAATTCCGGAGACTTTCTTTTAAGTGTGTTCTGGACATTGAAAACCTGAGCTTGACTTAATACGTATATACCGTTATCTAATGTACCTGACCCAATCAGAACATGATTTAGGTGGATGTTAACTACATCGCTTATGAATGTAAAATCATATTCCTCTCTAGAAAGTGAGGACATTGATATGATATTGCAAGTCATACTAGGTACATACAGACAATTACGTAGAATCAATATCTGCCCACTTGTCAAACCTAGGCGATATTCTCCCACGGATTCGGCGTCCACGCTCATTCCGTTTGCAACTCTGAGAGACAAATCGCCTACCTTCATAACTCTACGGTTTCTCAAAGCATGTAATGAATTACAGATATGAGTTCCTGCTCCGGAATCTAGTACCCAGGAAGTAGAGCTAATTGACAAACAGTTCTCAATGACAAATATACTTGAGGCTGAAGCCACAACATGCTTCGTATCCTGGCTACTGGCTTCAAAAGCCCTGCAATCATTCTTCCAATGCCCAATCCCATAACATTAGGAATGTCCCTCTTTTACTACATTCAGTTCCGAAACTATTGGCTTTCTCTTTCCTTCTATTTCCCTGGTTTCCTTCAGGGTAGAAGGTAGAGACTGTAGAACCAAGTCAGTATCTGACCTGTTTCCCAACGTGGTCTCCAGGTCATTGAGCTTATCAATGCAGCTAGTCATTGTAAGGACGTTGTCCTCTACAGATGACCCGAAAGTCAACCTCGCTTGAATTAATTCGTTCGAGGTCTCATATCTCGCGATATGAGATTGCTCTCCATATAAATCTTTGTTATGGAGAAAGATGAAAACTGAGTTCATCTTCTCGTACTGCTTCTGGTATACACCATCAACTGAAGCTAATACGAGGCATTTGGCTTTCTCTTTATCCTTTTCCCTTGCCTGACGGATATTTATATCCGTGACAGTGGAAACTGGACCTGGTACGGCGGGATTTTGAATAGTAATAGGGTGGTCCAGCTTGTCATAGGCAATGGACATCTGGACAGACCTTTTCCAGTCATAAAAGTCAGATTCAGTCAATTTGTTATCTAGATGTAACCTAGTCGTGGTCACAGGGTCGCTGCAATTAAGAGAGAGAGAAGAAAACACTTTTAGCATGATGCTCTTGCAAGTTTAGAGTGGTTTTTAATTTATCTAAACAGGATGGCTCCCACTGTTTCTCGAATCCCTCCTCAAACCATAAAAGAAGAATTAACCAGAACTATTCTCACCGTACAATTCTTGCTTAACCGTTCAGCCAGGTCAGTGTCGATACTTCGAGGGAGGTTTTCCAACGCTTTCGCGAAGTTCCTTAATTAAATAACCTCTTTTCTCTGGGGGCGTAGCCCCGCTGACACCTTTCTCGGCACCTACTTGGTTTATAGCATTGAAGGTTAAGTGACGAATCTCCTGATAAGTAGTATATACTCACAGTAGGATCAGGATCCAAAATATCATCGTATGATAATGTTGAAGGAATCCTACCAACATTCATCAAACTCCAAAATGGTATGCTCTCTCTGCAAATTTCAGTTTCTTTAGAAATTCCCGATATAAACTTTTGCCCCATGCTCTTATGACCTTGGCTTTGGTCAAAATGTCATAAGTCACATGTCAAGTTCTACCCGTCATTATCCAGCGTAATTTGAACCCATCTGTACATACCCCTGACTTTGGTCAAATGATAATACGACTGTCCCAAACTAACTCATCTAACTATGCAACAAATGAATACCCAGCAGCTACCAAACACTATGCCTTGACTTTGGCCAAAATACATAGCTTGAATACTACTGAATACCCAAATGAAATGACGGAGGGCTACGAATGGTTTTGGCAAAAACCGTGAACGTAGTGAACTTGATATAATCGAAGGAACCTAATAGCATTTTAAAAGGAGTGGTTAAAGCTCCGTAATTAAAAAATTCTGCTCTTTTTAAAATAACCGAGTGGTTTCTTTTAAATTTGTTCCAATGATTGAACTTTGGTTTATTTTCTTTGCTTTATAATAAAGCATCCCATCATTTATCCTATCATTGCAGAAAACAACGAAAATACCACGTCCTCTTATGCCATCTGCATTCGCCACTGGGTCCTGTCATCACCCGTTAGGTTACTTAACTAACGACAGAGCGGGGGCTGGGCTAGCGCGGGTGTAAAACATAAGTGACGTCTAATAACTATCATATATAGATATTGTACATTCGTCAAACGCAATAATAAGCATTCTAGATCACAGATGAACTTTAATGGATATACAAGCAATCCGCATTTGCTTTGAGCCTGCAATAAAAGACGGATTACACAGTTGTGATGAATAGCCATTACCCCAACCCTAGACCCCTAAGGGTACGGCAAACTACTCGCCAAGTACCCGAAGTGAAGCGGTCTCCCTCAACAATGTGAGTAGGCCACTAAACACTTCAACGTACCCGGTAGTTTGTGTACCCCGCCTTCGGTCTATCCTAGGAGCAAAAAAAGTAAAAAGAAATAATACAACGGTGGCAACAACCGCAACCTGGATGCGCCCCGCAAAAGAATATTACATCATATCACATTTACATCGAATGAATGAATATTAAACCCATCTCAAACCCCGGCTAATCATCACAACACTCCAATCAAGTCCATATACACAAACAGTAAACATTACAGAAATGTGCAACGTCCTGCCAACCGACATACTAGCAGTTAGGGGAGGTTTACGAACACATTAAACATTACAGATAAAAACCAATTAGCTAATAACTTAGAACATCGATCGACAACTTTTATCCATGTCTACCCCAAAAGCAAACCAGCACTGAAGTAACCTGGGCAGAAACAGAACATACAGGAAAACAGAACACCAAAATATATGAATTATAGAGAAAATCGAGTCAACTCGGGGTTGACTCCGCCGCGGATCCGCGGCCAAAAGCACACTCTTGCCGCGGATCCGCGGCCATCAACCCGAGTTAGAACTCCGTGTTTTCCCAGAATTCTTATATTTACCTGCTGTGAATTTTAAGGCATATCAAATAATTTTTTAGACATGTTTAAAATTAACAGAACTGTTAGGGTTCCGGGGTTTCGTTTTCATGTTTTCAGTCAATCGAACTTCTAATTAGTTGCTAACAAGCTAGTAATGGTTTGGTTGGCTCTGATACCACTGTAAGTCCATGCCATGCACCCCACGAACTTGCGGGGAGGCGGAATATATGAAAAACGATTATCAAAGCATCGTAACACGGACTTGAGCGCATGAATCGTATCTAAACCGTTACTAGCAAACAACGAGATGTTTAACTACTCGGATTCAAAGTTATACCTCACGTTACTTGTCCTTCGGGTCTTCATCGCTGTCCTCCACTCCTCTTAGGCTTCTTGGAACATCGGCACCGCAACGGCCTCCTCGAGTCAAAAAAGATCCACCCGAGAGCTCCTACGCCAAGCTTGATCTCTAACTTGAGATAAATAGCTTGCTCAAAGTGCTAATCTAAGCTACCTACGGGATATAGAGTGAGGTTATGGATGTATTAGTCTATCTAATCCTTGATCTCAACATATGAGAGGGGAGGATTAAGGTTTCAAGAGAGAGCTTGAGGAGAGAGAAGGTGAGCATTTGAATGAATGAAAAAGCTTCTCACTTCTAATATATTATGAAGCATAAGAAAATCAAAAAGAATAAATCAAAATGCATTATCATCATGCTTCATTAAATATATGCAATGAATCATCAAGTGAGTCATTAAGCAATAAATGCTTCATTCACTCACTTGAATGATTCATCTAAGTGAGTCACAAATTCATTAAGTGCTAATGCCACCTTACCCTCCATGTCATCATCCATCTAGAAGCTTCCCGACAAATTACGAGAACGCCCCTCATATCCGTGAAAACATGAAAAAAACTTTAGATTGTACAAATCCAATAACCCGATACTAGAATCTGGCTTAAACCAAAGCCGGCTAGCAAAAACTGTCCGAACGTCGTACGTGCGTAAACACACGTACGCGTCCGAACCCTTGTCGTAAAACCAAACGACCACTATATCGTTTCACCTGGAGCAGGGAAACTCTCTGTGTGGGACTCTAAAGACTCGACACTACGTTGGCAGTGGGTTTAACCATAGACCGCAAGCGGCACTAGCTGTACGTAACGGTCCCCAGGTAGATGTTGATAAGAAGGATGAAGAGGAAACCCATCCGAACTCCTACTTAGTCTGATGTGACAATCTCCTTACATTCCGGTATGTTCGTCTAAGACTATCGCATATCGAGCTTAGGGGGAGGCAAGCGTCAGTCCCCTAATCGCGGTATAAGTCGTGTCGGAGCATAGCCCATTACACCCTGAGAAACTACTGGAACTTACCAGTAAATCTTACTTGCCCTGGCCACGGAATTTGCGTAATGGCTCTCTGACACAGCGCGATATCAACTCCCAATACCGGGAGAGACGAATCCTGTCTAACCGCCACTGCCTCCAAGTGCTCGGAAGTGCACCCAACTGCTACCTGTTTGCACGACTCCTTTGAGCCGTGGTAGGGTAGCAATCTAAGAACAGTAGGACACACTCGAGGCGAAGTAGCAGTGTCAAGTCTGTGGACTATGCTATGCTCATGTCACCTGGTAATTGTTAACTGACGATTGGTATAATACCAACCAACAGTCCCCCTACGAGTCATGTCCGGTGTACCCGTAACCTAACGAGCACCTGTATACTATCTCCAGTACGACGTACTGATGGCTGTGGGACAGACCATCTCCCCAACTGGGATGGGAAGCGTACACACTAGTCTACTCTGGAGTATCGATGCCCTGTCTCGATAATCCTGCGACTAGGGACAAGTATAGGATGTTGCTTATAGACTACCCAGCCCCCACTAGTGTGACTGCCATCACAACGCTGGTAATCAAGCAAAGATCCTATGGGCTCTACTAATATGTATAAGTCATACGTTATAAGAAACATACACACATATTAAAGTAGACACAAACCAAGTAGCATACTTTTAGGAAGACTGTATATACAACTGTGAATATCCCAAGCTTCCATTAAGTAATATACATACAAGTATGATACAATAATGGCCCCTAGGGCATATACACTAACAATTTGCACTGACACATGGACTCCAACATCATGCGCGAACTGGAGTCTAAACCTTCATAGACAATCTAACACAACCTCCACTATTCTAACCCATGATGGGGACATTTGATTAAGATATCTTTGAATCTTTCTAAGCACTTCCAAAAAATTTCACCCACTTTTTGTTTGAAATTGTGGATTTCATTCCGAATTCTCACAGTTTTGTGAATAAGGTAAAATTTCTTTAGAAATACTTTCACAAAGTTGTACCATGTCGTTATCGACCGAGCTGGCAAACTGTTTAACCAACTTTTCACATTTTCTTTAAGGGCAAAAGGAATGAATTTGAGCTTAACGACATCCTCACCCACTCCGTGAATTTTCATCATAGCACACACTCCTTCAAATTCACTGATTAGAATGTAAGCATCCTCGGACTCGAGTCCGTGGAATTTTGGGAGCAGTGGTATGAATTGCGACTTGATTTCATAGTTGTTTGCCGCAATGGTGGTCAACACTATGCATGAAGGTAGGGATGAACGGTGTGGGTAGCATCTATCCTGTAACGCCGTCTCCTGCTGCTCTATGATCGTTTGTTCAATCATTGTTGGTGGTGTAGGAGAAGAAAGTGAGGGTGAGCGAAGTGTAGTATCGGACGGCTCCGATAAAGCAGAAGGTAAGAAAGTCTCGGAAGGTTCCGAGGAATCAGAAGGTGTAGAAGAGTCGGAAGATACAGTCACAAACCGGACTAATCGAGATTGTGAATCTCTAGTCCAAGCTGACATGTATTATCCGGAAGTGGTAGGGAAAGACTCAGGAAATGGAAGAAAAAGTGTATTTTTTTGTTTTTTTTATTCACAATCGACAAATATCACACAAAATGCACAACAAGAACACAACCACGATGCACTGCACACACTTAAACAATTTAAGGGTTTCCTAGGTCAACTAGACCTTCTCAAAAAAAACTTGATTTGTGAAGTAAAAGGGTATCGCGAATTGGGCCCAAGATAGACTGATCGAGAAGCCAGGTAAGTGCAGAGATGAAAGGAGGTTTTCTCTCGCTTTTGTGAGTATCCTTAATTAGAATAACTTTCGCTCTTTCGACGCTGCTTCTTTCACACTTTCCTAGACACTTCTTGAACAATTTAACGATGGGCGGTGTTCGAGATACACTCAACTTTTCCCTATTGAGCGCGAAGTCTTTAGAGGCTAAAAGTCTATTTTCTTTTAATATTAATAGGGGTGTGAAAAATGCTCGTTCTTTGTGGTTTGTGGGCCATAAAGAAGGGTGATGAAATCCCTTACCGTATCTTGTTGGGGTTCTTTGCCCTTAAGTCCGTATTAAATTTATGCAATTCACAAACAATAAAAGCTGTTCAAATCATCAATCAATCATATTTTACGTTATAAGTGGCGCGCTGCAAAAAATACGGTTAGTTTTCTTTGGCACTTGTACAGCGGAGTTTGCAAAAGAAATCCTGCAGAAAATTGAAGTATTGGAGAATCGGATTTGAGAATAAGGTGTTAGGAAATGTGCGTACCTTAAATTCTTGAGTTTTAGAAACTCCCGTTGACTTGATCCGTGATTGCTTGAGTGTTCGCTTGCGCGGGTCGATCTACCCGGATATTTGGCACTGTAACTTTTTAACGCCTTTTCCCTGAATTCTGCTCTTAGCTCCGCACTATCGTATTTCGTATTTCCGTCAAAATCTGGAATTGTTGGAAAAATACGATATTCAGTGCACAATACGATATCTTTGGCCAAAGTTCTGTAAATACATAATTATCAAATTTTGTATATAAAAATGGATTAATAACAGAAATATAGAGAAGGAACAGAAGAATTGGGCCAAAATACCATAATGAGGCCGCAAATTGCGGCCAATATGGTTAAAATTGCGGCCAAATTGTTGTATTTTTGCCCCAATTTCTTGGTGTCTTCTTCTAGTTCTATTAGTGTCCCCTTTCTATATGCAAAATATTTTGATAACATTCATATCAACAGAAGAACAAAAACACAGAGAGCAAAAAGTCGTATTATTTGTGTTGTTTTTGGTGTTTTTTTAGATTTTTGTTTATTAATTTTTTTAAAAGTATATACAGAGATAACTCAAAATAACTTCGTGGTGTTGCCACTCCCCGACAACGGCACCAAAAACTTGTTGAAAATTCACGATGAAATGCTTTTGAAAGGATATGTCAATATCGGATATGTCGGTTTTTGATTAAAAAGTAATGCACGACGTGATTCTCGAGTTATAAAAATACCGCAAGTGCACGGTGCGTTGATGCAAGCCGGCAAGTACGGGTCGATCCACAGGGAGTGGATATCACAACATTCTTTAGAGTTAGAAAACAAAGGTTTTGAGTTGATTTTGTCATGTTTTATACAAATGAAATAACGAAGCGATAAAGTGATATTTGGGGAAAAACTTAAGCTTAGGTTTAGTAAGTTGAAATATGGCGTTACCCCCAACTCTCAATCTTGATTCAAAGTCCATTTCTAGTTTCTAATTGACTTAACGAAGCATTCCGCATCTATCCCGATAACACGTGTCGGGTTAGGATACGATATCACAATTAGGTTAAAAAGAAACTAAAAATATAAGGTTCTAAAATGAAATGAACATGAAATGAGCTAAGTGAATTTAGCAAGCATAGAACATGTGCTTTTATGGCTACATGTTCTATCTAGCTAGTTTACATCAATTTAGCTAAATTTCATATTTGTATTGTTTTAGAAATCGTTTTGTGAATTTTCAGTTTTTAGGGTAAAATAGTCGGTGTTTTCCGTTTTAACCCGATTGTGATCAAAGTTCTGTATAGACTTGTCGGCACCTAGTTTAGCTAGAATGAAACTAGTGCGCGGGCTTTGTGGGTCAATTGGAAGTTTTGGTTCACATTGAATTTTTTCCTAATTAAATATTATTTTAATGCTTTATTTGTGCACTTTATTAGAGGTAATTACTTTTTGTCTTGGGTTAATTACTACTAAAGTGAATCAATCCTAAGTTAATTACTAGATTTAAACTTAATTCCATCCATCCAAAATATCTTGATAAATAGTGATTTAAAATGAACTTTTAATGAAAAGAAAGAGGTGTCATTTGTTAATTGTTGCATTAATGAGCATTAATTTATTAGTATTTTTATCTAGAAATTTCCACACTTTTCCTTAACCCTCCCCATTTCTTCCCCTTGGCCGAGCCATTCCCCCTTGCTTCCCTTTTGCTTCCTTTGCCTCTTTTTCACTTCATAAATCTCACAAAATTCATCGAAAATCCTAAATAAATCCCATAAACTCAAAAACAAATTATTACCCATTATTCTTTAGCTTTATTCTTGCATGGATCTTCAAGAAAGATAACATTTTGGAGGCTATTTGGATGATCTTGTTGCAAGTTTCAAAATCTAATTTGGAGGTATAAAACCCTAACCTAATCTCTTTGTTGTTCTATTAATTTAATTAGCTTATTAGTTGTTAAATTAAAGCTTTTAGTTGCATGTTTAGAAATTCTAGAAAGAGTTTTGTTAATCAATTAGGGTTTTGATTAGTAAAAAGGTTAAGTGATAAGTTAAGTCTTGATGAAAACTTAACCTAATTGCTAGAATGTTAATTGTTATTTTTCCTAATTGTATAATTAGCCTAATTAGCAAACTAAACTTTTTCTAATCCCAATTAGGTAAGATTAAAATTCTAGTAAAGGTAAGAATGGTTTAATCTTGCTATTTTATGAAGTTTGTAAATTCTAGTTTTGGTAAAAACTTGTAGTTTTGTGCTAAAAAGATATATGCTGCTTACTAGATTTCGGTAAGTTTAGGTGTGGGTTTCTTTTGATGTTGCGACGTTATTTATATTAGATTACACATTTATTATTGTGTTTTGAATGCGCGATCGGTACGATCAGGATCTAGGCTTGGTAGTCGTGTCGCTTTGCGTTCCTAGCTAGGATCGTGCCGATGTCGTTCGTTTCTTTGTGTAGCTTTTGCTCTTAAGCTGGTTTCGTTGTGTCGCTATGCTCGTTAGCCACAATACGAACACTTGAGAGTTTGTGTGGAGTTGGTGCATCGGTCAAACGTAGTGTGTACGTGTTCTTGGTCGTTCGCTAATATACACTTGCTTTGTTATATTGTTTTGTGTTCAGGTTCGCACGCGGGGAATTCGGACGCTGCAAAGGAGGTGAAACAGGTGGTAGGCTTTACTTAGCCAGGAGCGTTGGTGAGTAGATTTAACATCTACAGGGAAATCGTCCGGATGGCGTTATGCGTCTGGGCTAGGGATGTATTGATATTAGTCGCATATTCTATTGCATATATAGAGTTTGCGCATACAACTCATTGTATATTATTACTTGTTGTGCTTGGACTTGTACCCTTAGGACACTGCACTATTATTGACGGGTCATGTTGCACGAACACTGATTGTATAACACTCACACCATCAATAAGTGCCATGACACGCACAACACACATACATATAAGATATTGTTTGGTTAGGGACATTGAGACATTGATTCATATTCCTTTATGCATATGACATATAGCATACCTGTATACCTACAAGCTTACACATATGCCTTAACATGCTTAAATACTAGTTACCCATATACCTATATGGTATTATACCATTAGTGATAGGTATATACACATATGAGACATAGTTACATGTACACCTTTATTTGATGTTATATAGACTTGGAGAAATTAGGAACCGCATGATTTATATATTAACTTGTTGCAGTTAAGTAGCGGCTTTTCCTTTATATGCTCACATTTCAGTTTTTATGTTGCATATATTATATTCATGGATTTTCGCATTGAGATATGGATTTTTCATGATGTTCTCTGTATTTGGGGACCGTGGTAGTTTCATGAAATTATGCATTATTTGAAAAACCCCGGTTTCCCATGATATGATATTTCAGCAGCCACCATGAGACTTATCGGTTCTGATATATATACCCCATGCGAGGAGGCGTCGAGGCCATGTGCGGGTACATGGTGGGGCCCGGAGGTTCCCCGGGACAAGAAGATTGAAGCACCTTGCCGATTGAGCCTGACAGGGCAACCATACCTTCCGGTGACAGTACTTATGACTCGGCGATTATCGTTGGGATATCGACGGGAGCCATGTACGTATGGATACGTCGAAAGGCGAGGGTTGAGGCTGGGCACTCGAGTTTTCGGGATAGCGTATGATACGTGCCTATCAGGGGCCAGTCGTGGTGACAGCACCTGATAGATCAGTATTTATGTGTCGATGCTTGACACTTCGTTTCATGATATTTTTACTCCTAAGTATATATAATAGTTGAATGTGGCGTTGTTATATATGCATATATATATATATATATATATTAGTGGAGTGGGACGCTAATATATATGTATACATATCTAATTTATATTCATCATCATTTTAATCTTGCAAATATATTGGATACAAGATATATGAGATTCACTTGATATTGGATACAGGTTATATGAGATTTACTTGATGTTGTACATTCAGGATATATGAGTCTTACTTGATGTTGTACATTCAGGATATATGAGATTTACTTGATATTGTACATTCAGGATATATCAGACTTATATGATATGAGAGCCAATTTGAGGGCTGATTTGAGGAATTTGGGATTTGGATTGTCTTGATGGACTTTGGTCCTACCACGAGGTCAGGATTCCGTGGGAAAGACATGTTTTATCCCATACTCAGCATTTATTACATATTTCCATTTATTGTTCATTTAGTAGGAGTACCTGATAGAGTACCTTACACGACTGTTGCATACATATTGCCATTTATTGTTCATGTATTAGCAGTACCTGATAGAGTATCTTACATGACTGTTGCATACATATTGCCATTTATTGTTCATGTAGTAGTAGTACCTGATAGAGTACCTTTCATGACTGTTGCATTCATATAACCTTTTTTTGCTATTAGTTAGCATATGTTAGATTCGCGCTGTACGTGCATACTTGCGATTACCTGCATATGTTATTTACTATTCACGAGTTGGAAACTCACCCCCGTTGTGCCACAGTGTTTTGCAGGTGGTTCCTCAGAGTAGTCGAGACAGGGTTACTTTTTCATCTATCGTATCATCTTTTGCTGCGGATACCGCTTCGGCTCACAGTGTGCAGTTTTGCTTTAGGTGGGTTTGTGGTTATCCATTTATGTTCTTTGTATGTTCGTTGTATCCTGTACTCTCCATCTACAACTTTTATGTATGACATAGAGACTTGATGTGAGGACGATTTTGTATCTTATTTTGTGACTTGGAGGTCTTTTATGCAGTTTTTATTTATATTGTCTTTTTCTTCGCTACGGCGTCGTATATCTATTGTGGTGGTTGTTTTCCTCCTTCGGGCATGGATTTTGCTCCCGTTTGGGTTTCTTTTACATATATTTATGTTGTACCTTTTTTGGGGGCTTGTTTTACAAAGGAGGTGCTGCCAAAATTTTAAAGGAATTAAATTGGACTTTAAAGAATTTGTATTGAGGTTTCAAAAGCTTAAACAATGTTCTTATCTTTTACTACTTTTGATGGTTTAGATTGCTGGGTTTTTGGCTTACTTAAATTGCGTTACGCTTGTAAACTTTGCGTAGTTTAAGGGCCGTCACGTGCCAATTTCGGGTCATGACAAAGTTGGTATCAGAGCGCTAGGTTTTACCTTTCGGAGTGTAGGATGACCTTGGTATGATGGAGTAGGTTGCTTAAGCAGAGTAACGTAGTGTGTGTTTGTCCGTGGCATACTCACGATCACGGTAATCCGCCTAAAGTGACCTATGTACTAATTGTCTTAATGGACTTTGGTCCTACCACGAGGTCAGGATTCCATGGGAATGACACGTTTTATCCCATACTCAACATTTATTACATATTGCCATTTATTGTTCATGGAGTAGGAGTACCTGATAGAGTACCTTACATGACTATTGCATACATATTGCCATTTATTGTTCATGTTTTAGCAGTACCTGATAGAGTACCTTACATGATTGTTGCATACATATTGCCATTTATTTTTCATGTAGTAGTATCTGATAGAGTACCTTTCATGACTGTTGAATTCATATGACCTTTTATTGCTATTAGTTAGCATATGTTAGATTCGCGCTGTATGTGTATACTTGCGATTACCTGTATATGTTATTTACTATTCACGAGTTGGCAACTCACCACCGCTGTGCCACAGTGTTTTGCAGGTGGTTCCTCAGAGTAGTCGAGGCAGGGTTACTTTTTCATCTATCGTATCATCTTTTGCTGCGGATACCGCTTCGGCTAACAGTGTGCAGTTTTGCTTTAGGTGGGTTTGTGGTTATCCTTTTATGTTCTTTGTATATTCATTGTATCCTGTACTCTCCATCTACCACTTTTATGTATGACTTAGAGACTTGATGTGAGGACGATTTTGTATCTTATTTTGTGACTTGGAGGTCTTTTATCCAGTTTTATTTATATTGTCTTTTTCTTCGCTACGGCGTCTTGTATTTGTTGTGATGGTTGTTTTCCGCCTTCGAGCGTGGATTTTGCTCCCGTTTGGGATGCTTTTACTTATATTTATGTTGTGCCCTTTTTGGGGGCTTGTTTTACAAAGGAGGTGCTGCCAAAATTTGAAAGGAATTAAATTGGACTTTAAAGAATTTGTATTGAGGTTTCAAAAGCTTAAATAATGTTCTAATCTTTTACTACTTTTGATGGTTTAGATTGCTGGGATTTTGGCTTACTTAAATTGCGTTACGCCTGTAGACGTTGCGTAGTTTAAGGGCCGTCACGTGCCAATTTCGGGTCGTGACAATATTCCTTCCAACTTCAATGCTTAATATAGCAACATTAAAATGTAAAGAAGTTGTCACGCCCCGCTTCTTGGTGTACGGCGAAGGGGACGCGACTGACCGCTACGTACTTACTCAGAGGTAAATACGCTAAGCGTAACTAAGCAATATAGAAGGAATATATACACAAGAGACAAATGTAATGAACAAAAAATTTATATATTAACATTCTTTTACAGTATATGGAAAAGTAAATACATGGAATGAAAAGCAATGCCTAAACAGTGGCATAACAGAAATGAAAAGTGCTGAAAGTAAATGTGTATAAGAAATCTAATGCTCTGGGTCGTAGACTAGCTGATCCAAGTCCTCGCTGGTGGGCTCAATCTCCTGAAGGTTCGAATCACCTGACGACATTCCAAAGAAGAAAGAAAGAGAATGTCGTCAGCGAACAAATCACTCGGTAAGTCCCAAAGATAAGGGAGAAGTAGAATAGACATTGAGTGAGAGATACGTTGTCGCTATACAAAAAGAATATTAACCCGAATAACAAGAAAAGAAATACGTTACCGTCTCCCTGGCAACGGCGCCATTTGATTGGAAGAATTAAAGTTTAACCGCAATCAAGACGGTGTCGCTATACAGCAAGCCGGTTGAGCACGGGTCGATCCAGAGGGAGATGGTTGTATTTCCGTTCTTGTCTTAGACGAGTCAATAAAGAATTGTATATATGTTTGTTCGATTCTAACCTATCTGTATTATTTGCAAGTATAAAGTTGTTAAGAAAAAGATACGAAATTGTAAGCTAAAGAAATCCGTACTCAAAATCTTTGAGCCGAGTCTTGACCAATTGAAGCTAAAGCAATCGGCAACAACGTGGATTAGGGGATTTAAGCGCGGTATTCGTGGAATACGGCTTATTTACTCTTTTCCTTCCGTTCTTGTCTCTTGCTTTCGCCTCCGGCCAAACCGAACGCAACCGGTCGCGGTTAGGAATCACCGTTACCTTGTTAGGGTAGGGTGCCTAACGGAGCGCTTGCGTATGGTTTGGGCGGAGTTCAATGGAAAATAACGGGAAAAGGAAATGAGAAAGAAGATATTAACTTACAATACCGTATTTCATCTTAACAACAATAATTACAACCATTCACAAAATGAACAAAAGAGTGCAAAAGAAAAGAACAAAGAAAAGAAAAGATTACAAGTATTAAGTGCATGAATTTAAGTGCATGAAATAAATTGCAAGAAAGAAAAGCAAGATAATAATAAGCAAGTAATAAAAAGAGATAAAAAGAACAAGAAAGTAGAACTCAAGACAAGCATGGGATCAATAGCCAACCCTTAAACTTGCAAGCTCAATCAAGAGGTTGCAAGATCAAGACAAGGGTAGAGAACGCATGTGAATTGAAGCGCTAATTCCATAAGAAAATACGACCCTTGAGATCAATAACAAACTCTTAACCTTTCAAGCTCAATAAAGAGGTTGAAAGATCAAGAGAAAGCAAGAATCTCAAGGGGAAATTAAACAAAAGAGAATGATACAAAAGCCCTCATCTTCATTAATCTTTCACTCAAAAAGCTCTCACTACAATTTTCATGGAGAAAGAATGAAGAAGAAGAAGAAGAACTACACAAAAAACTACAAAAGAGGAACAAAGAATTGGACACCAAAAGCTTGGCAAGTTCTGGAGTATTTATAGGAAGGAAACTGAAATTCTAGGGCAACCATCAGAACACAAATAAAAAGACCAAAATACCCACAAAAGTTGGTCAGAGAAGGAGGCAGTACGGCCGCGGTTCCGCGGCCAATACCCCCTATTGGCCGCGGATCCGTGGCCCTATGGTGGGATTAGGGTCTCTGATTTCTTGTACTACCCTGGTTCTGTATGCCCTTTATTCTGGTGTATGTATTTTCTCAGCTTCTCTTCACGATTTTTCCAGAATTTCTGTTGAGGGAAAGGTGATTTGATGTGGACTTTTTGTCATGATTTCCTCGAGCTCCGCGTAGATTTCTTAGATCTTGTGCTGCCATTGAGCCTTGTGCATGAAAACGACAATCGATTTGCCATTTTGTCTCCTTAACTGGTGTGTGGCAACAGACGGATAAAGAGCGGAGATCCGTGTTTTATCTGTGAATGGCAGGAACCCGGATTTTGTCATGCTTTTCCATGATATTCACTGTTCAGAGCCGAGAACCTGTATTCTGCATTTATGTAGAAAACACTGATAAAAAGCACCTGCCTATAAACATACGAGCGTAAGAATGGGCGGTATAGAATGCAATATTTTGGTATGAACAGACCCCAAGAAGCAAAAATGACCGACCATCCTCTGTATTGCCCGTACCACCGAGTAGTGAGCCATGCGATCGAGGATTGCTATATCTTCAAAGATTGGGTCGAGTAGCAGTATAAGGCTGGAGAAATCGAGCTGTCCAAAAGTGTGTTGGTGAACAATCAAGTTGCAACCACTAATTTTATACAGACAGAAGTTGAAGCCTTTTGGGAGCAGACAGCCGACCCCGCTGCCCCGAGAAATGAAACGGAATCATTGCGGCCTCCATGGAGTACGCACATATCTAATAAGACGAAGAAGATGATAAAGCTACTTCGGAAAGAACCCAGGATGGAATGAGAAGGGCAGAAGAAGCCTACCAGTCCAGCTGCCAATGCGGCTCCATCAGGCTCAAAATCCAAGAAGATCAAGAAGAAGAATATTGCAGCTCGGCGCGAAAAAGAGTCTGAAGGGAGATCGACCATTCAAAAATATATCAATTCCCTCGAAGAATATGAACAAAAGGAAAGAACATTGATTCAATTGAAGGAGTTCTTCCCTGTACAAGCGGCTGAAATTCTGGAGGAGTTAGAAGAAGACTCCAATGAAGAGATCCCAGTAGTGACCTACTACGCCATCCATCTTGGCAGTGACTTCGAGGATGAGCTCTGTTTTCCCGAAGAGAACGAGGAGCTCGCCACAAAGGCCAATCAAATCCAGCTCAGAAGTGGCAGGGCTCTACCGCCAAATCAGGGCAACGCCCCAAAAGGGAAGGAAAAACATGTCGCTAATGAAGAAGATGGCAGAGAACCGACTGATGAAAACATAAGTCCTTCCTCAGTGGACTATAATGTCTTGGCACATCTCCGGAAGCTTCCGTCTCTCCTTAGCATCTACGACGCCTTGGTCCTATCTAAGGAGCTTAGAGATGTTCTCATTCATGCACTACAAAACCCCGAGCGGTATCAGGCTCACTTTGCGGAAATTAATACGAAAGAAGCGCAGCACACTCTGCATGCCGCCGCAGTCATATTTAAGGATGAAGACTTGCTACTGGGAACGACTGAGCATAATCGGCCGCTTTACGCGACCGGATACAGCGACGGAGATCGAATTAATCGCATATTAATTGATCCGGGGTCCTCAGTGACCATCATGAACTTGCGAACTCTGAAGAGTTTGTCGATGGACGTCTGACACCTGTCAAGGGAAAGGATTGTCATTCAAGGATTCAACCAAAATTGCCAGCATGTTCTGGGGTCCATAGCTCTGCCAATCAAATTCGGGGATCTGCAAACTGAAGCTAAGATATACGTGATCGACGCCGACACGTCTTATAAGATTCTCTTAGGGCGGCCGTGGCTCCACGATTACGGCATCATTCCGTCAACTCTCCATCAATGCTTGAAGTATACTAAAAATGGCGAAGAAAGACGCATTGACGGAGACATCCAGCCGTTCGGTGTGCATGAAGTCCGATATGAAGATTCTCGGTACTTTATGAACCACCAAAATGCTAAGCCACAACTGACTGAGGATAGACCGGCCCCAAGACTCAAAAGCAAATCTGCGCCGGCAGTCACTTTCAAAAGCAAAAATACCCAAGTGCGCCCGCATTTCGGCAGCGACACTGATGAGTCTGACACTGGAAGCCCGTCCTTCCGTAAAACTCGCCCTCATTTCGGCAGCGATACGGACGAATCTGTTACTGAAGGCCCATCTAGCAGCAAAGTCCGCCCTCATCTTGGCAGTGACACTGAAGAGTCAGAAGAGGTGGACCTTCCTTGCAACAGCTGTGCAGATTGGCCCCCCATGCAGCAAGCTAAACTATGAGAGACCTTCGAAGTCGCAGAAGGGTCCCTGGCCATCACAAGGGTGCCGGAACGGATGTGCAAAGAGCTCGACGCATTGTCAGTCTCTACCGTGGACCAGCAGAAAACATTCTACGTGCCCGGGAGGAAAAATGGACAGAAGGGCATCCTGTTTTACAGGTCAAACCCCGTTGTGCACCCGGACGACCTTTCTGTCGCGTGCCTTCCCTATGAGAGAGGCATAAGAGCCGTCCACAATCCCAGATACAATGCGCCCGAGATGCGGGAATACTTTAAAAAGTGCGGATGCCGGTTATATCAAACGGAGTCCGAAGCAAAGTTTTATAAAGGACTATGGTATCCGCCCCAGGTCCGAGCACTCATCGATGGACGAATTCCAGATAGACGGGGCATATGCTACGTTCAACCTGATTCCAAAACGTGCTACAAGATCCATGTTGGTGAGACCAGTGAAAGATCAAATGATGATGACGAAATAGCCGAGCCAGAAGAAGCTCCTCAAGATCTCGAAGATGGCGGACAAGAAACCTTTAATGAGCTAACTGAGATTGACTTAGGAACGCCCGATAATCCAAGGCCGACCTACATCAGCTCACTCTTGTCGGAGGAAATGAAAGAGCAGATAATTGCACTGCTGCATGAGTTCGTCGACTGCTTTGCGTGGACATACAAAGAAATGCCTGGCCTTTCTCCTGAAGTGGCCGTGCATAAGCTGGCTATATCTCCTGATGTTAAGCCAGTCAAACAAGCTCCTCGAAGAATGAGAAGGGAACTAGAAGAAAAGGTCATCGAGGAAACCAAGAAGCTCATCGATGTCGGCTTCATCAGGGAAGAAAAATATACGGACAGGATCACATGCATAGTCCCAGTGAAGAAGAAAAACGGGCAGATCCGAGTTTGTGTCGATTTCAGGGACCTCAACAAGGCATGTCCTAAAGACGACTTCCCGCTACCGGTCATGGAAATGATGGTCGATGAAACCTCAAATTACGAGTTGTTCACCTTTATGGATGGCTACTCGGGATATAATCAGATCAAGATGTCTCCTGAGGATGAGAAGCACACAGCATTCCGAACCCCGATCGGAATATACTTCTACAAGGTGATGCCGTTCGGACTGAAGAACGCAGGTGCTACATATCAAAGGGCAATGAATAATATCTTTGATGACCTAATCCATAAAGTCGTCGAATGTTATGTTGATGATCTGGTCGTCAAGACTAAAGCCAAGGCCGATCATATCCAAGATGTCAGGACCGTTCTCACCAGACTGAGGGAATACGATCTGATGATGAATCCTTTGAAGTGCGCTTTTAGCATATCATCGGGAAAATTCCTGGGCTTCATAGTCCGACATCGAGGGATCGAAGTTGACCCATCAAAGATAAAGGCCATCATGGAGATGCCCCCTCCGAAGGGTCTGACACAGCTAAGATCTTTTCAAGGCAAGCTTGCTTATATACGGAGGTTTATCTCAAATTTATCAGCGAGATGTAGGCCCTTCTCAAAGCTCATGAAGAAAGGAACTCCTTTTATCTGGGATGACGAATGTCAAGCAGCGTTCGAAAGCATCAAACAATACTTGTTGCACCCTCCAGTGCTGGCCGCTCCCATTCCAAATAAACCGCTGATTCTCTACACTGCCGCGCTAGAGGAGTCACTCGGTGCGCTCCTTGCCCAGAATAACCAGGAGGGAAAAGAAAATGCCCTCTACTACCTCAGTCGAACTCTATTCGGGGCGGAACACAACTACTCCCCAATCGAAAAGCAATGCCTGGCTTTAATATTTGCTGTGAAGAAGCTGAGGCACTATTTGCTCGCTCATCGGGTTATGCTAATCTCCAAGGTCGACCCGCTCAAACACTTGATGACAAAGCAAGCCTAGCCGGCAGAATGGCAAGATGGGCTGTCATGCTACTTGAGTTTGACATAGTTTATACCCCTCAGAAAGCAGTAAAAGGGCAAGCTCTTGCAGACTTTCTCGCTGCTCATCCCATACCAGAAGGGTCGCCGCTAAATTGTGAGTTACCCGACGAACAAGTGCTGTACCTCAAAGAAGATGAGCCATGTTGGGAGCTCTACATCGATGGGGCCTCATCAATAAAGAGCTCCGGCAGATCAAGCGTCCCGGAGGTAAAAGCGGGGATAGGATTGGTGTTCGTCACGACATCAATGGGAACCCTACGGTATTCTTTTGCTCTCACCGAGCCTCGGACAAACAATGAAGCTGAGTATGAAGCTCTGATAGCTGGTTTGGAACTCGCCATAGAAATGGAAATCCTTCGGCTACGGGTTTACGGTGACTCCCAGCTTGTCGTCAACCAAGTAAGTGGCGACTATAAGATATACAAACTCGAGTTAGCTCGGTACAGAAGCCGGGTGGTGGAACTCATGAAACAGTTCACTCACATTGAACTAATGAGAGTCCCTAGAGCGTTGAACGGAAAGGCTGACGTACTTGCTCGCTTAGCCAAGGAGCTGGCTGATCCTGACATGGACGAAATTCTTATCACAGTCAGGAGCCGATAAATTCTACCCCCAGTCTCTCAACGAGAAGAGGAAAGCGCGGAACAGAAAAGCAGTCCTGCCGAAGAAGCTTCGATCATCCAAGACGAGCCCGATTGAAGAGAACCCTTCGTAGAGTACTTCCGATACGACAAGTTGCCCGAAGAAAAATATGCGAGGATTCAGCTGAAGAAAAGAGCTCTCCGATACGTGTTTGTAAATGACACGTTATACCGCAGGTCATATGACCAACTCTGGCTCAGGTGTCTGTCATTGGCCGAAGCCCAAAAGGTCATGAAAGATGTTCACTCGGGCGTTTGCGGTGCTCACCAATCTGGCCCCAAGATGCGACTTCAAATCAAACGGCTTGGGTATTACTGGCCCACCATGATACGGGATTGCGGAGAACATGCAAAGAAATGTCAGATCTGCCAAATCCATGGTGATTTCATTCACAAGCATCCCAATCTGTTGCATCCTACAGTGGCGTCGTGGCCCTTCGAAGTCTGAGGCACCGACATTGTTGGCCCAATTGATCCTCCGTCATCTAAAGGCCACCGGTTCATACTGGCCACGACAGACTACTTCTCTAGATGGGCTGAAGCTGTCCCGCTAAAAGAAGTCAAGAAAAAAGATATTCTGACATTCTTCCAGCATAATATTTTATACCGCTTCGGTACACCAAGAAGAATCATTTCTGACAACGGGGCTTCTTTCAAGAGCTTCAATGTCTCAAGGTTCGCTACTTAGCACAAGATAGACTGGAGATATTCCTCCATCTATAATCCAAGAGCCAATGCGCTAGCCGAAGCCTTCAATAAGACTCAATGCAAGCTCTTGAGGAAAAATGCTTCAGCCAACAAGAGAGACTGGAATCTCAAGCTTCACGAGGCATTGTGGGCATATCGTACCACGCACCGTACTCCAACTCAGTTCACTCCATACTCATTGCTCTTCGGAGTGGAGGCGGTCCTCCCCCTCGAAGTCGAAGTTCCAAGCTTAAGGATGGTCGTTCAGCATGAGTTGACGGAGGAGGAAAACGTGCTCCTTTGACTTGAAGAACTCGATGTCCCCGAAGAAAAGAGGCTCGCGGTGCAGCAAAGTCTGGAGCTATACCGAGCCCAAATGTCACGGGCCTATGACAAGATAACCCGTCTCCGCGCTTTCAAGAAAGGTGAATTGGTGTTGGTCCTCAAAAGTCCGATCATCCCCAATCGACATGCCAAGGGAAAATTCGAGCCAAACTGGGAATGACCATACGTCATCAAGAAAGTGTTCGACGGAGGATCCTACCAACAAATAAGTGCCGAGGGAGAAAGGCACATGCCACCCATCAATAGACGATATCTCAAGAAATACTACACATGAATGCTCCATGTCGCAGGCGAATTGAGCACATCAGCCCTACGGTCTGGATCAGACATCTTGCAAAACCGTATACAATCCACGGGCGTAAATGACCCCTATTTCTCCCAAATCCTGCCGGTGAGACTACTTTTAAAGTCCCACCAGCGGCAAAAAAAAGAAGAAAAAAAAGAAAAAGAAAAAAAAAGAAATAAACGGTATGTCCTCAAGCAAAACGGGCACGGATGAAAACCCGAAAGGGCTCCGTGAGTAAAAACAGCAGGACTACCGGCGAGTCTGTGAAAACCTGAAAGGGCACAAACTCATGAAAAGAGAAGAAATACACTCGCAAAGTCCTCTCGACCTTGTGAGGAGAAAACCCCTGCGTGAGATCCCTACGACTCACAAAGGAGCAACACACTTAGGAATCCTCACGATTCCTAAGGAGAAAATACACCTGCGGGATCCTTACGACTCGTAGGGAGAAAATGCTTTTATGGGACCCTCACGGCCCATAAAATTGAAAAGCCTTGGGTGATAGGGACCCAAACCTGTCTCCTAAGCCATCGTTCCCCAACGGGCAAGGGAAAATGTTGAGTCGCTCCCGGCATTTCGCTTCAGTGTTAGCGGTGCTGATGCCGACCAAAAACCCAAATCCCAAGTCCTCCCAAGGCAAATGATGAGTTGCTCCTGGCATTATTCCAGTGCAGCAATGCTGATGCCAAACAAGATCCAAATTCCAAGTCCCCAAACGGCGAATGATGAGTCGCTCCTGGTACCATATTCCAGTGCAGCGATGCAGACGCCAACCAAAATCCAATTTCTCAAAATTCTCCCGGCCCTACGGTTAGTCCCCAAATTGACTACCGTATTGTCACGACCCGCAAGGTGCGGAACGTGACTGGCACTTAAGTTTACGAAACGTCTCAAGAGGTCCGTAAAATAAGTAAGCCAAAGCCCAGAAAACCAAAACCAAATAAGCAAAAGAGTGAAGAAAACCCAATCAGTTGAAAGCGAGTTTTATCAAATAAGTTATGTAAAACCCTTTTTAAAACAATACAAATTTTTCCGAAAATTTCGGCATTGTCTCCTTTGTAAATACTGGCCCCCAAAATGGGTACAACAAGAATATATATGAATCCAACAAATAAGGCATCCCCAAGCGGGAGCTAGCTCTTCGCCACAAGGCGGTCACAAATCCCACGCAATATAAAGCAACAACATGCGAAATAATCATAATGAAGCATAAGAAAAACAGCATGTCGACTCGAGTGAGCTCGACCCCAAAATACAGCATAAAAGTCCACAAACCTCACAGTCTCATCTCTAGGTCAATATACAATAATACTGGTTGATACAGTAGATGGAGTACACTATATACAAAGAATATACAAGGTGGTACAAAATAATGATATAACCCACCTAAGAGCAAAACCTCGAGTCCAGGCGAAGGAGGCAAAAGAAGCAAGTGCGCCCGCCGCTACTGTACTGACGGAGCGGACCTGAAAAAGGCTGTGGCACAACGGGGGTGAATTGCCAACTCGTGAGTAATAAATAACATCTACACAGGCTATCGAATGCATGCACACAAGCATCCTAGCATCTAAAATACAGGTAAGGCGGGACATAATAGCAGGTATGTATGCAACATGAATATACTAGCAGGTATGAATGCAATGAGAATCAACTCATGATCTGAATGTGTAAGTATAAGAATCATGTTTTTCCTTTAGGAATCTCTTTTGAAATACCAGCAAAATACCACTAGAATCAACAAGAACCTGTGTCCAGCAACGACACCTCAAAACTATCATAAATCTCATATATCCATGTCATAGTATCTCAGGCCTAAGCCATCCGGCTGACCCAGCTCAATATCAAAATCTCATCATCTCGCGGCCACGGTCGGTATCCTCTGGATATCCGCCGTGCCAAACAGTCACCGGTAGGTAATCCGTCCCCTACCAGGCTCAACGTCAACACCACATTCATCTTGCCCCGGGGTACCATACCGGGCCCACCATGTACCCGTGACGGTTCCTCCACTCCTCGACACGGATCTCGAAAACCACAGCAAACTCATGGTGGACGACACTTTACATCACTATAAAACCGCAATTACATATTTTAAAAACATAATAAGTTTAGAAATTTTTGCGGCTTTCCCCCGAAATCCAGAAATATCATAAAATCTCAAGAAATCCTCATAAGTGCATATATCAATGGTGATGAATGCATATGGTATCAATAATTAAGCTACGATGCATGATAATAGACTAGGCATGAACAACAATATGATGAGGTACATGCACATGAATAGCAATCCTACGATTTCATTTTAAGGAATTAAAGGCAATAGCACATGTTTAAGTATCAATTAGTAAAAGGTTTCAAATTATAGGTTATCTAGTATGGTGGCATGGCAATTACAAGGGCGTGTGTGTAAGCATGAATAGTGCTCGTGCTGCATATAAAAACCCTGGCAATGGTGCAGGTGTCCTATAAAATGGGTTCGCATATGAATGTCAATATAGGGCATGAATGCAGCAAATAATCATATAAGTATTACACCCCTAATTACTAACATCACTAAAAATCTTTTAAGTTACAAAACTATCGGGCGACTTGCGCCATCCAATGATAGTCCCCCGTAGATGTTACATCTACTCACCGGAATCCCTAGCTAGTCACGTCAAATCACCGCCTTCCCCTTTCGTGCCGCGTCTGACGTCTCCGCGACCGAACCTGGAATTTACATCAATACCAAACATAAGGTTACATATCAAGAACGACGCAAAACCCAAACGAAAATACTAACGTTCACAAGCTAGGTACAATGTGCACAAAGTCCGCGGAACCCACGCGAAAATCGCAAAAATCTACAAAAATGTCGATTTGGTCGCCCGGCAAAACTAAAACCCTATTACTCAAAAATCCGCACTCATGCTTCCTAAACGTCATAGGATATGCCAACAATATAATCTAGATACCGCAATTAATTCGCCACAATAATATAATAAAAACCTAGTAAGCTAAAAGTTTGCAAATTTGGTGCAAACATCGACAATTTGCGACAAAGTGCACATATTATCACACAAGTATCCAAATTAAACCATTAGAAAGCCACTACAATTAAATTAACCCTTTTACCATGCATCAAAACCCACATTCCATACACAAACCTTTTCTTGATTTTGGTAATTAGCAAAGCAAAGAAAATTTCACACAAGTTAACTTAGATTAGCAATACATCAAGCCACTTAAGCAAAGTAACCATATAGGTTGGTTAAGTAAACCACTAGATTAATTAACTAGATTTAATTAACTAAAACATGGTTTCAAGAAACCCTAGTTAACTGAACCATTAACTTTAAACAAAACTAGAATGAAAATAGCACTAATTTAACACTAAAACAATTTAATTAATGGATTTTAACCATAAGAAATTAAAAGAGTGGAAATTATACCTCAAACCTATGGATCTAGCAAGAAGAAATTTTCCTCAATGATGGCCGCCTAGCACCATGATTCCAAGCAAGAGAGGTGAAGGAAAAAGGGATGAAGAATGGAGTTTAATTTGTGAGGTTTAAATTTGGAATTTTTGAAGCAACTTAATGAATTTTTTGAAGAAAATGAAAAGAACCAAGAGATGAAGGGGGGCTGCTGGAATTCGGCCAGAAATGAGGGAGAGGGGATGGTGTGGGGTGTAGGAAAGAAGTCTTGGTCAACTCCTACCAACTACAAAAGACTATACCCAAAAACAAAGTCAAACCTTTCTCAAAACAACCATCATTTCCACACAATAAAACAGGCCAAGGAGCATGGAATTTTTCTGGACCTGATGGTGGTTGGGCTGGCCTAGGGCTGAGGGAAGAGAGAGAGAGGGGTTTTACAAAAGAAATTTTATGCAAAAAGACCCCCTACAAGTCAAAAATTGCAAGTTTAAGCTTAAATTCAATAAATTTCGGTTCCTATAATAAAAATTAGTTAAAAATCAAAATAAAATACTAAAAATTTATGTAACAACTTGATTTTAATTAACATAATTTTAAAGATTAAAATTAGCCCAGAAAAATTTGTATTTATCGCTAATTTAATGTATTTTCTTACCGGCTTAAAATAATATTAAAAAATTGAAAAATTAGGGAAAATTTTTAAACGACCAGAATTTCATAATTAACTCATTTGCTACTAAAAACTAGCAATTACCTATCCAAATTAGGTATAATTAGCCCTAAACTGCAAAATAACAAAAAGGACGGTTTTCGGAAAAATACCGAATTTTCACCGATTTTCAGGAAAACACTAAAACGACTTTTCATGGCGCTACAATCTCCCCCCCTTAAAGAAATTCGGTCCCCGAATTTAAAAATATAACTACGCGTACCTTCAAAAAGATGGGGATATTTCTTCCTCATCTCGCTCTCGGTCTCCCAGGTAACCTCCTCGCTGCTCGGGCTACGCCAAAGGACCTTGACGGCTGGTATAATCTTCGATCTCAACTTCTTCACCTGCCAATCCAGGATGGCCACCGGCTGCTCTGCAAAAGAAAGGTCGCGCTCTAGCTGGACTGTCGGGTGCTGAATCGCATGCGAAGGGTCGTGAAGGTACTTGCGGAGCATCGAAACATGGAAGACAGGGTGAACATCGGGAAAGCTGGGAGGAAGAGCCAAACGATATGCAACAGCGCCGACACGCTCGAGGATCTCGAAGGGACCTACGAATCTAGGGCTAAGCTTCCCCTTTCGCCCAAAACGCATCACGCCCTTCATCGGAGAGACCCTCAGAAAAACATGATCGCCAACTGCGAACTCTAACCTGCGACGACGCCTGTCTGCATACGATTTTTGTCTGCTCTGAGCTGCCCTCATCCGGTCTCGGATCAACTGTATCTTTGCTGTCGTCTCCTCCACAAGCTGCGGCCCCAAAATGCTGCTCTCGCTGAGCTCTGTCCAACAGACGGGCGATCTGCATCTCCTCCCATACAATGCCTCGAAAGGTGCCATCTGAATAGTATCCTGGAAGCTGTTGTTATAGGAGAACTCCACTAGAGGTAAATGACGATCCCAGCTACCGCCGAAGTCTAAAACGCACGCTCTGAGCATGTCCTCGAGAGTCTGAATGGTCCGCTCTAACTGTCCGTCGGTCTGCGGATGAAACTCTATGCTGAAGCTCAAACGAGTACCCAAAGCCTCCTGAAGTCTCTGCCATAGTCGGCTGGTAAACTGAGTGCCTCGATCTGACACGATACAAGTCGGTACGCCATGTAGTCGCACGATCTCGTCAATGTAGAGCTGAGCGAAGCTGAAAGTCATGTTCACTGGCAGGAAGTGAGCCGCTTTCGTCAATCGATCTACGATCACCCAGATGGAGTCGTACCCTCGACTGGTCCTGGGTAGACCCACAACGAAGTCCATCGAAATCTGCTCCCAGTTCCACTCTGGAATGGGTAACGGTTGTAGCTCTCCTGCGGGCCTCTGGTGCTCGGCCTTGAATTGCTGACAAGTCAGGCATCTCGAAACGAACTCCGCAATGTCCCTCTTCATCCCGTCCTACCAGTAGGTCTCTCTCATATCATGGTACATCTTGGAGGAACCGGGGTGGACACTATACACTGATCGGTGTGCCTCCTCAAGAATGTCGCGCCGTAATCCATCAGCATCTGGTACGCACAGTCTACATCCATAACGTAAAATCCCCTGATCGTCAATCACGAACTCGGAAAATCTGTCCTGTCCCATCTGTGCCATGATCTCTGTGCAACGGTCTTCACTGCGCTGTGCCTCATATATACGGTCAAGCAACTGTGGGCGTGCATGAACATGCGCGAGCTGTCCCCCTGTCTGAGTGAACTCGAACTCAACTCGGATGTCGCATAACATCTGCCAATCTGCTAACGACTGCCTCTGCACTGCGCGCAAAAAGGATAGACTACCCCCGGGCCTCCTACTCAACGCATCTGCCACCACATTCGCCTTGCCTGGGTGATATAGTATCTCGCAGTCGTAGTCTTTCACCAACTCCATCCAACGACGTTGTCTGAGGTTCAGGTCTCGCTGCTGAAATATGTACTTTAAGCTCTTGTGATCAGTGAATATCTGACACGACTCGCCGTATAGGTAATGTCGCCAAATCTTCAGTGCAAAGACCACTGCAGCCATCTCCAAATCGTGAGTGGGGTAGTTCTGTTCATGCTTCTTCAGCTGTCGAGAAGCATATGCGATCACCCGGCCATGCTGCATCAACACGCATCCTAATCCCACTCGCGAAGCATCATAGTAGACCACAAATCCGCCTGATCCCGAAGGCAAAGATAATACCGGCGCCGTAGTCAAACGAGTCCGTAGCTGCTGAAAACTGCACTCGCACTCCTCCGTCCAGACGAAAGGAACTCCCTTCCGGGTCAAACCGGTCAACGGTGCAGCTATACGGGAGAAGTCATGAACAAAACGCCTGTAGTAGCCCGCCAGGCCTAGAAAATAACGGATCTCAGTAACCGATGTAGGTCGGGGCCACTGCTGAACAGCCTCAATCTTCTTCGGGTCCACACATATGCCGTCTCTCGTAACCACGTGACCCAAGAATCCGACGCTGTCCAGCCAGAATGCACACTTGGAGAACTTTGCGAACAGCTGGTGCTCCCTCAGAGTCTGTAACGTAATCTGCAAGTGCTGCTCGTGCTCCTCTCTGCTCCGGTAGTACACCAAGATATCGTCTATAAACACGATGATGAACAAGTCAAGATACGGCCTGAATGTACGGTTCATCAAATCCATGAATGCTGCTGGGGCATTGGTGAGTCCGAACGACATCACCAAAAACTCGTAGTGGCCATAGCGTGTACGGAAGGCTGTCTTCGGTATATCCTCCTGTCAAACTCGCAGCTGATGGTATCCTGATCGTAAGTCGATCCTCGAAAAATACCCCGCACCCTGAAGCTGGTCGAACAAATCATCAATGCGTGGCAACGGATATCTGTTCCGAACGGTAACTTTGTTCAGCTGGCGGTAGTCGATACATAAGCGCAAACTTCTATCCTTCTTCTTGACAAACAGGACCGGAGCACCCAACGGAGAAACACTAGGTCGAATAAGCCCCTTATCTAGCAAATCCTGCAACTGATCCTTCAGCTCTCGAAGCTCTGCCGGGGCCATCCGATAAGGCGGTATAGAAATAGGCCCCGAGCCGGGAATCAAATCAATGCAGAACTCAACTTCGCGCTCAGGTGGTAGCCCAGGTAGCTCATCAGGGAAAACATCAGGGAACTCACAAACAACCGGGACCCGGTCCAACGGAACATCTGCAGCTCGAGTATCACAAACATACGCTAAGAATCCCTGACATCCCTTCCACAAGAGTTGACCAGCGCGAAGAGACGAAATCAAGCTGGGAAGGGTGACGCTGCGGTCTCCCTGAATAACAAGGACCGGCTCCCCCGGAAAGCTAAATCTGACTGCCTTCTCACGGCAGTCCACCGAAGCATAACAGGTGGCTAGCCAATCCATGCCCAGAAGCACATCAAAGTCCAACATATCGAGGAGAATCAAATCAACTGATGAATCCCTCTCCCCGATACGAACGGAACACAAACGAAATACAAAAGGAGCGACAAACGACTCGCCTACCGGAGTAACAACAACAAGCGGATGATCTAACGACGACGACTCACGGCCCAACATCGGTGCAAAGTGTGTAGAGACGTACGAATGTGTGGAACCTGGGTCAAATAATACCCGTGCGTCAAAAGAACAAACTGGCAAGGTACCTGTCACAACGGCATTGGATGCCTGCGCATCCTGCGGTGTCAAAGCAAATACTCGGGCCTGTCCTCCACCGATAGCGGGCTGACCTCGACTTCGGCCTCTGCCTCCTCGTCCTCTCTGAACAGGACCGCCGCGTCTACGGCCTCTGGGTGCACCTAACTGGCGTGGAGCAACGCCGGTGGTAGGAAGTAGGGCTCTCTGAGGAGGGGGTGGTGATGGTGGTAGGGTCACATGCGGAACTGTCGCTGCTCCCTGTCGTCTCACCGGACAGTCTCAGACAAGATGGTGCGGACTCCCGCACCCAAAACACCCTGCCGACGGCTGCTGCCCCTGGGGATAAGAACCATATAACTGTCCCCGCCCAAATCCTCTGCCAGGCCTATCTCTCGGAAAGAATCTGGCGCGCGGCCTCTGAGACGGTACATCGGTGTGAATCCTCTTCTGCCCAGAAACGGCCGAAGTCTGTGATATGCGTGCCTCCATCCGCAATGCCGTATCCATAGCAGCAGAATAAGTGTCGTAGTGCTGGGCGCCAATGGCAAGATATAGCTGGGCATCAAGTCCCTGTACGAACCTCTTCACCATCTTCTCCTCGGTATCCACCAAATACTGAGCATATCGGGATAACTGTGTAAACTGGATGTCATACTCAGACACCGTCATCCCAGGTGTCTTGACTAAGGCCTCGAAGCTACGAGCTCTGGCGTCACGAACGCTCTCTGGAAGGAAACGAGCAAGAAAGACCGCTGTAAACTCGACACAAGTCATAGGCGGTAGACCTGCAGTTCGACCTCTCAAGACTGACTCCCACCATGTCTGCGCGAGACCCTCTAGTCGGAAACTCGCAAGCTCTACCCATCGATCATCAGAACATCTCAGCGAACGGCAGATCCTGGCTAAACTGTCAAGGAACGTCTGGGGGTCCTCCGCTGCCTCGGTGCCGGTGAATACTGGAGGTCTCAGCCTCATGAAATCCTGTAGTGAAACCGGAATGGCCACGGTGGTAGTAGTAGGAGCAGGTATCATGGTCGTCTGTGATGTAGTAGGTACGTCATCCGGCCTCGGTGTACGACTGGCTGCAACTAGGGATCCTACCATCTGACGTAGCTCCTGCATGCCCCCCATCATTTGTCGCAACTCCTCCATACCAGTCTCGAGCCTATCCATACGGCCTGGGGAAGGTGGATCGGTCTGTCCTTGCGGCGTAGGCATACCACCCTGCTCAGTCCTAGTCTCGGACGAGCCAGCTCGAATCTCGTCTCGGGCGGCAGCCCTCTGTGCCCTCGTAGCCTTCGGCGGCATAGTGGCTGTTACAGGAAAATGGATAGTAAGAACAGTGCAATAGGATCATAGGATACACGGAATTGAAGAAGGAATTTTCAAGCAAGTATATCCTAAAGTCACTTAGGCGGAGTACCGTATCGCAAGTATGCCGCGGACATACACACGCTACGTTACCCTACTTAAGTCACTTACTCCATCTACCAAGGGTCATCCTAGACTCAAAAGGTAAAACCTATCGCTCTGATACCAACTTTGTCACGACCCGCAAGGTACGGAACGTGACTGGCACTTAAGTTTACAAAACGTCTCAAGACGTCCGTAAAATAAGTAAGCCAAAGTCCAGAAAACCAAAACTAAATAAGCAAAAGAGTGAAGAAAACCCAATCAGTTGAAAGCGAGTTTTATCAAATAAGTCATGTAAAACCCATTTTAAAACAATACAAATTTTTCCGAAAATTTCGGCAGAGTCTCCTTTGTAAATACTGGCCCCCAAAATGGGTACAACAAGAATATATATGAATCCAACAAATAAGGCATCCCCAAGCGGGAGCTAGCTCTTCGCCACAATGCGGTCACAAATCCCACGCAATATAAAGCAACAACATGCGAAATAATCATAATGAAGCATAAGAAAAACAGCATGTCGACTCGAGTGAGCTCGACCCCAAAATACAGCATAAAAGTCCACAAACCTCACAGTCTCATCTCTAGGTCAATATACAATAATACTGGTAGATACAGTAGATGGAGTACACTAGATACAAAGAATATACAAGGTGGTACAAAATAATGATATAACCCACCTAAGAGCAAAACCTCGAGTCCAGGCAAAGGAGGCAAAAGAAGCAAGTGCGCCCGCCGCTACTGTACTGACGGAGCGGACCTGAAAAAGGCTGTGGCACAACGGGGGTGAGTTGCCAACTCGTGAGTAATAAATAACATCTATACAGGCTATCGAATGCATGCCCACAAGGATCCTAGCATCTAAAATACAGGTAAGGCAGGACATAATAGCAGGTATGTATGCAACATGAATATACTAGCAGGTATGAATGCAATGCGAATCAACTCATGATCTGAATGTGTAAGTATAAGAATCATGTTTTTCCTTTAGGAATCTCTTTTGAAATACCAGCAAAATACCACTAGAATCAACATGAACCAGTGTCTAGCAACGACACCTCAAAACTATCACAAATCTCAAATATCCATGTCATAGTATCTCTGGCCTCAGCCATCCGGCTGACCCAGCTCAATATCAAAATCTCATCATCTCGCGGCCACGGTCGGTATCCTCTGGATATCCGCCGTGCCAAACAGTCACCAGTAGGTAATCCGTCCCCTGCCAGGCTCAACGTCAACACCACATTCATCTTGCCCCGGGGTACCATACCGGGCCCACCATGTACCCGTGACTGTTCCTCCACTCCTCGACACGGATCTCGAAAACCACAACAAACTCATGGTGGACGACACTTTACATCACTAGAAAACCGCAATTACATATTTTAAAAACATAATAAGTTTAGAAATTTTTGCGGCTTTCCCCCGAAATCCAGAAATATCATAAAATCTCAAGAAATCCTCATAAGTGCATATATCAATGGTGATGAATGCATATGGTATCAATAATTAAGCTACGATGCATGATAATAGACTAGGCATGAACAATAATATGATGAGGTACATGCACATGAATAGCAATCATACGATTTCATTTTAAGGAATTAAAGGCAATAGCACAGGTTTAAGTATCAATTAGTAAAAGGTTTCAAATTATAGGTTATCTAGTGTGGTGGCATGGCAATTACCAGGGCGTGTGTGTAAGCATGAATAGTGCTCGTGCTGCATATAAAAACCCTGGCAATGGTGCAGGTGTCCTATAAAATGGGGTCGCATATGTATGTCAATATAGGGCATGAATGCAGCAAATAATCATATAAGTATTACACCCCTAATTACTAACATCACTAAGAATCTTTTAAGTTACAAAACTATCGGGCGACTTGCTCCATCCAACGATAGTCCCCCGTAGATGTTACATCTACTCACCGGAATCCCTAGCTAGTCACGTCCAATCACCGCCTTTCCCTTTCGTGCCGCGTCTGACGTCTCCGCGACCGAACCTGGAATTTACATCAATACCAAACATAAGGTTACATATCAAGAACGACGCAAAACCCAAACGAAAATACTAACGTTCACAAGCTAGGTACAACGTGCGCAAAGTCCACGGAACACACGCGAAAATCGCAAAAATCTACAAAAATGTCGATTTGGTCGCCCGGCAAAACTAAAACCCGATTACTCAAAAATCCGCACTCACGCATCCTAAACGTCATAGGATATGCCAACAATATAATCTAGATACCGCAATTAATTCGCCACAATAATATAATAAAAACCTAGTAAGCTAGAAGTTTGCAAATTTGGTGCAAACATCGACAATTTGCGACAAAGTGCACATATTATCACACAAATATCCAAATTAAACCATTAGAAAGCCACTACAATTAAATTAACCCCTTTACCTTGCATCAAAACCCACATTCCATACACAAACCTTTTCTTGATTTTGGTAATTAGCAAAGCAAAGAAAATTTCACACAAGTTAACTTAGATTAGCAATACATCAAGCCACTTAAGCAAAGTAACCATATAGGTTGGTTAAGTAAACCACTAGATTAATTAACTAGATTTAATTAACTAAAACATGGTTTCAAGAAACCCTAGTTAACTCAACCATTAACTTTAAACAAAACTAGAATGAAAATAGCACTAATTTAACACTAAAACAATTTAATTAAAGGATTTTAACCATAAGAAATTAAAAGAGTAGAAATTATACCTCAAACCTATGGATCTAGCAAGAAGAAATTTGCCTCAATGATGGCCGCCTAGCACCATGATTCCAAGCAAGAGAGGTGAAGGAAAAAGGGATGAAGAATGGAGTTTAATTTGTGAGGTTTAAATTTGGAATTTTTGAAGCAACTTAATGAATTTTTTGAAGAAAATGAAAAGAACCAAGAGATGAAGGGGGGCTGCTGGAATTCGGCCAGAAATGAGGGAGAGGGGATGGTGTGGGGTGTGGGAAAGAAGTCTTGGTCAACTCCAACCAACCACAAAAGACTATACCCAAAAACAAAGTCAAACCTTTCTCAAAACAACCATCATTTCCACACAATAAAACAAGCCAAGGAGCATGGAATTTTTCTGGACCTGATGGTGGTGGGGCTGGCCTAGGGCTGAGGGAAGAGAGAGAGGGGTTTTACAAAAGAAATTTTATGCAAAAAGACCCCCTACAAGTCAAAAATTGCAAGTTTAAGCTTAAATTCAAAAAATTTTGTTTCCTATAATAAAAATTAGTTAAAAATCAAAATAAAATACTAAAAATTTATGTTACAACTAGATTTTAATTAACATAATTTTAAATATTAAAATTAGCCTAGAAAAATTTGTATTTATCGCTAATTTAATGTATTTTCTTACCGGCTTAAAATAATATTAAAAAATTGAAAAATTAGAGAAAATTTTTAAACGACCTTAATTTCATAATTAACTCATTTGCTACTAAAAACTAGTAATTACCTATCCAAATTAGGTTTAATTAGCCCTAAACTGCAAAATAACAAAAAGGACGGTTTTCGGAAAAATACCGAATTTTCACCGATTTTCAGGAAAACACCAAAACGACTTTTCAAGACGCTACACGTATACAATCCACGGGCTCAAATAATTCTCATCACCTTCATGCCCCACCGTAATCACCAATTACGCGGCTGGTCTCCGCCTTTAGAATTATGCTCCATTGAGAAAACCCACTAATGTGTCCTCACGATACATGAGGAGAACAAACCTTTGTGGGATCCTTACGACTCACAAAGGAAAAACACACTTAGGAGTCCTCATGATTCCTAAGGAGAAAATACACCTGCGGGATCCTTACGACTCGTAGGGAGAAAATACTTTTATGGGACCCTCACGGCCCATAAAATTGAAAAGTCTTAGGTGACAGGGATCTAAACTTGTCTCCTAAGCCATCGCTCCCCAACCCCAAAATGGCGAATGATGAGTCGCTCCTGGTACCATATTCTAGTATAGCGATGCAGACGCCAACCAAATTCCAAATCCCATACCCCAACGGCGAATGATGAGTCGCACCTAGTACCACATTCCAGTGCAGCGATGCAGACGCCAACAAAGCCCTGAAATTTTTCCGGCCCTACGGTCTGGATTATACATCCTGCAAAACCGTATACAATCCACGGGAGTAAACAATCCCGATCTCTCCAAAAAAAAATAGAAAAAGAAGAAGGAAAAAATAAAAATAACGGTATGTCCACAAGCAAAATGCGCACGGATGAAAACCCGAAAGGGCTCCGTGACTAAAAACAGCGGGACTGCCGGCGAGTTTGTGAAAACCCGAAAGGGCGCAAACTCATAAAAAAGAAAAGAAATGAAATGCACTCGTAAAGTCCTCTCGACTTTGTGAGGAGAAAATTCCCGCGTGAGATCCTTACGACTCACAAAGGAGCAACACACTTAGGAGTCCCCATGACTCCTAAGGAGAAAATACACCTACGAGATCCTTTCGACTCGTAGGGAGAAAATGCTTTTATGGGACCCTTGCGGCCCATAAAATTGAAAAGTCGTAGGTGATAGGGATCTAAATCTGCCTCCGAAGCCATCAATTCCCAAATCCTCTCGGGGCAAATGATGAGTTGCTCCTGGCATTATTCCAGTGCAGCAATGCAGATGCCAAACAAAAAAAAAAAGCAATCCCCAAATCCTCTCAAGGACAGATGATGATTCGCTCCTGGTAGCATATTCCAGCATAGCGATGCTGATGTCAACCAAAATCACATCAAGTCAAACAACCAATGACCTCCCTGGCAGAATCTAATTCCACCTCGGAAACAAGTCAACTTTATCCCTGACGCCGCAAGAAGCGGGGCAAGTCAAATCCAGAATCGACCGTCCACGTCGCTAAAATGGCAGCACCGACCGTCCACGTCGCTAAAAGGGCCGCATCGACCGTCCACGTCGCTAAAATGGCAGCAACGACCGTCCACGTCGCTAAAAGGGCAGCAACGACCGTCCAAGTCGCTAAAATGGCAGCATCGACCATCCACGTCGCTAAAAGGGCCGCATCGACCGTCCACATCGCTAAAATGGCAACACCGACCTTCCACGTCGTTAAAAGGGCAGCAACGACCGTCCAAGTCGCTAAAATGGCAGCAACGACCGTCCAAGTCGCAAAAAGGGCAGCATCGACCGTCCACGTCGCTAAAATGGCAGCACCGACCGGCCAAGTCGCAAAAAGGGCAGCACCGACCGTCCACGTCTCTAAAAGGGCAGCGACGACCATGCAAGTCGCTAAAATGGCAGCATGGACCGTCCAAGTAGCTAAAATGGCAGCATCGACCGTCCAAGTCGCAAAAAGGGCAGCATCGACCGTCTACGTCACTAAAATGGCAGCACCGATCGGCCAAGTCGCAAAAAGGGCAGCACCGACGGGCCAAGTCGCAAAAAGGGCAGCACCGACAGGCCAAGTCGCTAAAATGGCAGCACCGACCGACCAAGTCGCAAAAAGGGCAGCATCGACCGGCCAAGTCGCAAAAAGGGCAGCACCGACCGTCCAAGTCGCTAAAAGGGCAGCACCGACCGTCCAAGTCGCAAAAAGGGCAGAACCGACCGTCCACGTCACAAAAATGGCAGCACCGACCGTCCACGTCGCTAAAATGGCAGTATCGACCGTCTAAGTCCCAAAAAGGGCAGCATCGACCGTCCACGTCGCTAAAATGGTAGCACCGACCGTCCACGTCGCTAAAATGGCAGCACCGACCGTCCACGTCGCAAAAAGGGCAGAATCGACCATCCACGTCGCTAAAAGGGCAGCACCGACCGTCCATGTCATAAAAAGGGCAGCGCAGGATTCATACAAAGTGGGAACCAAATCAGGTCGCCTCCAAGCAAAAGAAGATCCATCAATTTCGTGCACACGACCCACATATGTGGTGTGCATTTATTGATGGGGGGCAATTTGTTAGGGTAAAAATTTACACCCCGGTTGACCAAGTCAAAATCAAAGTCAACCCCAAGCCAAGTGGGCCCAAGCCCAGATCCAGTGGGACCATGCCCGGGTCGAGCCCGAACATAAAGAGGCCGGCCTCCCCCCATGCCAAAATAAAAAATTTTTAATAAATAATTTTGTTGCATTTCTTTTATTTTATTTTATGGATAAATGTAAGAAAAATAGGCATAAAGCCAAATTTTTGTAAAGCCCATGGCTTATGTGCAAAAAGAAATGGCACATGAGCCATGGGATAGGCAAAATGCTATTTTGTGAAGCCCAAGGGGCTATGTGTAATGTGTACAGCCTATAAAGGAAAAGATAATGAATATCTCAACAACTTTTCTCTCTCCAAAAAAGTTTCAGATCTGAGATCTTTCTTCCTTCTTCAAGGTTCCAAAACCTTCTTCTTTCTTTTGAATTAAATCAAGAGTTTTACTCTTCCTTTTTCAAAACTAAATATTTTTCCATCACAAAACCTATTAAGAGGAACCAGATCTGCCATCAGATCTCAAAAAGAAAAGATTTTTAAATCTCACATCTATTTATCTCCAAGATCCGGCCAGCAAAGGAAGAAGAATGACCCATTTCCTTAACCCAAAGCATCTTAGGAGTTTAACTCCACCCTATTTTCTCTTTAGAGAATTTCCGGGGCTAAAAACCCCCCTTTTCCTCGCTGGTGCGCTAGCGCTCGAGCGCAAAGCGCCCACGTGCCGACACGTGACGAGCTTGCGCTCCAGCGCACTACGCTCGAGCGCAAAACGCCCGCGTGCCGACACGTGGCGCGCTTGCGCTCCAGCGCTCTGCGCTCAAGCGCTCTGCGCTCAAGCCCAAAGCGCCCGCGTGCCGACACGTGGCGCGCTTTTGCTCCAGCGCTCTGCGCTCGAGCGTAAAGCGCCCTCGTGCCGACACGTGGCGCGCTTGCGCTCAAGCGCCCAAGCGCTGGCCCCACGCCTCCTTTGGATGTCTTTTTCCCCTTTTTTATATATATACATATGTATACAAATGTACACATACACATACTCCACAACACTGTCCCTGTTAGAAAAAAATTTCTAACGGGGCGCTGCCCCGCACCCCGCATGGGGCCTGCTAGCCCCCTTGACCCCCATCCCGCTATCCGGGTAGCGGGACCCCCGTAAAAACTCTGCGTGGCTCCCGATATATTCAAACCACCCTCCAAAACAACAATACACGTACACTGCACATGAGTTCGCATGACTAGTTTCACCCGTCAATCGGAGGTTCCCTCGCCCCAAAGGCGGGGGGTAATTAACTCCAGCTTAGTTCGCGGCTGCCGGAGATTCGGATCCCCACAATCATTAAACCCCGACCTACCGTAGGCAGGGGGAATCTGTAGTACGCCTGACAAGCGCGCGCGTATTCCCATCTCAATGGGGTGACGAAAAACACCCTACAGTTCCCCAGCACAGTATAACAAGCGGGTTCGGTCAATACATCCGTATTATTATCTTGATTAAGGCGTGTTATGGTCGATACCTAGAGAGAGAGAGAAGAAAACACTCTGCGTGCGCTTTTGCAAGATCAGATTGGTTATTATTTTATCTAATCAGGATGGCTCCCACTGTTTTTATCAAATCTTCTTTCAAACCCTAAAAGGAAAGACTAGCCGGGATTAATTACACGCTACAACTTCGCCAATCTTTCAGCCAGGCCAGTGTCGGTACTTTGAGGGAGGTTCCCCATGCTTTCGCACGGACCTAATTAAAGTAAGCCTCGTTTTCCCAGAGGCGTAACCCCGTTGACACCTTTCTAGACACCTACTTGATCGGCTAATTGTAATGTGTAAAACTTTCCCAGGAGTAACAATTACTCGCAGTGGGTATCGGGAACCAACTATCTCATAGAAAGTATGCAATCTCATTGCAAATTTCAACACTTGAAATTCCCGATAATTTTGCCCCGAAGGATCTATGACCCTTACAAGGTCAACAAACCATAGACCGTAAGTCAAGTTCAACCCGTCATTTCTTGATTGAATTAAACCCACCCACACGACCCTTGACAAGTTCAACAAGGCCGTACGACTACCCTAATTCAATCTGCAACATATGCATAAGCAGATAAATACTGGTCAGCTACCGCACACTGCGCCTTGACAAGGTCAACAAACGCAGCACAAATACTAAGCAGGACTTATCTGAAATGACGGAGGGCTACGACAGGTTTTTCTGAAAAACATATTGCGTAATGAACTTGATATCGTTGTAGAATCAAATGATTTTAAAATGGAGTGTTTTTTAGGCTTTACTAGTTTCGCTAAAGAGGTCACTCCCGGTGAAGGGATCTCGGCTCTTTCCTCGTCGAATGAGGTGCAGGATATATCATATATATCACCGTGCAAAGAAAGAACTAGAAAAGCAATCAAAAGACAAACAGAGGGGTGTAACTTCTGCCAGTTATTGCTAAAGGGGTCACTCCCGGTGAAGGGATCTCGGCCCTTTCCTTATCGAATAAGGTGCAAGATGTTCTACAAGGAACACCGCGATGCAAAGCAAGAACTGTAGCTACCTATATTTGAAAATTCGATTCCACAACCTCTTTTAGGTTTCTTTTCTTTCATTAATCATATTAATGAAGTCCCATCATTTAAGTCACCTAAACATCACAGATAAATACGACGTACACTTATGCCATCCGCATTCTCCTCGATATCCCATCCTGCACCGTTAGGTTAGGTAACTAACGGCAGAGCGGGGCAGGCTAGCGTGGGTGTAAAACATAAGTAACGTCTATATAATATATCATATATACTATATACAGTATTTACCACATCACATCACATGATCACATCACAGATATCGCAGCAGAAGAAACAGATGAAACATTGGATATATTAGGACGCCCGTGTTTTATTTTGAGCCTCTATAAAACACGGATTCCACGGTCGCGATGAATAGCCAAACCAACACCCCTAGACCCCTACGAGAGCGACAAGCAACCCCACCAATTCTAGAGTTAGGAGACCCGGACTCGACTCCTCGAGTTGGTGTCCCACTGGACTCCAGAACCCGGTTACTTGTGCTCTCCTCCTTGGGTCTATCCTAGTGCGGAAAAGTAAATAATATACAAATGGTTACATCGACCTCATCCCGGAAGTGCCCCAATAAAAGAATATTACATTTTACATGAATGAAAATAAAAAACTCTTATCTCACATAAAACCCCCGGCTATTCAGAACGCGACGATCCAATATAACATATCCAGCAACACATAACATCACATGTCATCAACGTAAGTAAATATGCGTATCCCAATTGTCGTTGACATATAGCAACGAAACCGGCGATATCACATATTACACTTACGGTCGCAGAAAAGAAAGTGTAAAACTACAACAGTTGGAATCCGCAACATCCTTAGACATCGCATGCCTAACAATTATAAACACCGCATTTCAGTCTCTATATCGAAAACACTTTTCAATATCTAGTGGGGTAATTAAACAAGATTCCCGATATTTTGATCGAATGATCGTCGCAAACTCTAGTAGACGGCTGCACCCCTGATGCCGTCGACGAAGTGCACTAAGGCGGAACACAGCTGCCGCGAGCACCCGAACGGATGCTTTTGGCGACGGGGTTCTCCTACAGTCCCTTTGTCGGGGCTATAGGGCATGGATGTCTATTAAGTTTACCCGGCGAGTATCCACGTACGCTACGTGATTGCGACGGACTTTTGATCGCATCAAAATTCCATGGCAACCGATCATTTGAGACTAAACTGCTATGTTTATAACAACCAAATTAGTTATCACATAACTACTTGTGGATTCCAAATATTGTATCATATTCCAGATAAATAGACAATGTTAAACTTTCCGATCGAATAATCAAACACCCAAGTTTTCCCAAATAGTTCTCAACACTTGAGGGGAGTTTAAAAACATCCATCACATTCCACAGTACCAATGGTCCAGCCGTAGATGGGTCAAGCCAACGCCTCACATGTGGCACGCCGTACTGCCCCAAACCCTAAGGTTCAAAAGGCAGTTCAAGACGGTCACATAATCGAGTTAAGGTTTGTTGTCTTCTATAGGGTCCATCGCGTAGCTTGCACGATCTAGACGTTCTTAAACAAACGGAAAAATCCAACACTTGGAAATTTTCCGGGTCGGGAAAAAGTGAGTTATTGATATCCGTTCGAACTTTTTAATACGTTCTAAATATCTGGAAAACACAACGAAATTAAATTTTCTTATCGAATCTACGAATACAAAATAAACCCCAGAATACTCAACACTTGAGTCAGGTTAAAAATACTCAGAAAGATCATGAAATTAAATAGGAACATTACTGTGCAAAAAGATAAGTGTGACGTCACCATATGGCCGCGGAACCGCCGTGGGAGCCTGCTCGTGCCGCGGTTCCGCGGCGCTTTGGGCGCCAAACATTGTCGTTTTGCACAATTTCCCTTATAATTGCCTGCTGATTTTTTTAAGCATTTAATTCAGAAAAATCCCAGTTTTGAAAAAATTTCCAGAGAGGGGTATAATTTGAAGTTTTCAGGTTCGATCGGGTTTTTTACTTCGTAAACACATCGCCTAATCTTCTAGCTCGGCTCTGATACCACTGTAAGGTTACTAGGCACTCTAATAAGGATCTACAAGGTATCAACCATGCCGGATTAAAATTTTAGCCGTGCCGAATAACTCTAAACAAGATCTTTGCTAGAAAATTGGGTTAAGACATGCAAGTTAAACTCTTTAACACTTAGTGAATACGAAAAACAACCTTTGTATATCGGTCCTTCACTTCTTAAGCTCCTTGTAGTAGTCCCTTCGCTGCGATCATCGAACTCCCGGACTCTCGGATGGCTCCATGAGAAGAGGCAACGGTATTGCTTGAAGTCTTCGAGGTCAAAGATGATCTACGTCGAGAGAATACGAACTCAAGCTTCTACTTCACTAACCAAAGAATTAGTGAAGCAAACACCCTAAACTAAAGTGCTAGTCTAGTAGAGGATGGTGAGATAGGAAATGGGTACACTTTAGAATTTCTTTTCTCACTTTGATTCTCTCTCTATTTCAAACCCTAGAAAGAAATTTTGAGGAGGAAGAAGATGAGCTCAAAATGAATATGAAAAATAATCAAGAGAGAGAATGAGCTAACCATGGTGATTGAGTATCATATATTAACCCATGTAGAGACATTACCATAGGTAATCGTAGTGGTTAGGTTAACTAATATCTTAAGTAAAACAAAACTAGTGGACTAAGTCAAATGCAAACAAAAGTTTCATGAAGCTTCATGCATTTGTGCTCATTATCCAATTGTTTTAGAATTACTTTAAATATAAAAACCTAACAAATATAATTAGTATGGTATAAGTCTTCTACACCCATGATAGTTGTATCAACAACCATGATACAATTTGTACACTAATAAATATATATCACATATATATTAACTTGTGCACAAGTGAAAAAAATAAATGCTTAAGTAAACCAATGTTAGTTAATGTAAATTAGTATATCACATATACAATTATACACTAAATTATTAAATCAACACTTGACTTAATAATCCGGTTATATCACATATAACCGACTAACATCCAATGTATCGACTTATCGAATCAACCTTTGATTCGACAACTTGGTTATATCTCATATAACCGATCGACACAAACTCGCAAGAATAGAATACTGTATCGCATACACGCATTATTCTCGGTCCCGCACATACCACATATGCGCTCCTATTTCATTTTGCCTGAGCCAGTACAACCTCTATGTAGGACTCTAAAGACTCGTCAATACGCCGGCAGTAGGTGATGATCATATCAAGCACCCACAAGCCGTCAGCGGTACTAGCTGGACGTAATGGCCACCCGGGTATTGAGCGATCAGAATATCAGCAAGCAAGCCCGCTCCAACTCCTGCAAAAAGCCTGACAGTGACACTACCGTACAGTCCGGTCTCCTCGTCTGATATGTCGCATATCAAGTCTAGGGGTGGTAAACGTCAGACCCCAATAACCGATAAGTCATGCCGATATAAGGCTCATAACGGGTCGAGAAACTACTGGTAACACTTACCAGTATATCTCTAAACCAGCCCTGGCCAGGGACTTCCCTGTTATGGCCAATCGAGCATAGCGCAACATCAACCCCCAATACCAAGAGAGACGAAACCCCTCCTATCGCTCATTGCCTCCATGTGACTCGGGACTGTACCCAAAAACCACCGTTTTGCACGCCCTCTTGGACTTGGTAAGGTGGAAATCAAAGCACAGTGGGAATCACACAGGACTCTATGACGATCTCGGGTCTACAGACTAACCTGTACCAGTGTCACCAGAGAACTGCCATCTGACGTAAGGTATAATACCATCTGGGAGTTCTCGGCGAGTCCGTCCAGTGTACCCAGTCTCTACTGAGCACCCTTATATCATCTTTGATGTCAAACACCAATGGATATGGGATCATCCATCGCCCATCTGTATGGGTCGAGAAGGTATACGCTAGTCTACTCTGTTATATCGATGCCCCGTCTCGATACACCCACGACTAGGGAACTTGAAGGATGTACTTATGGACTACCATGTGCCCACTAGTATGATCCGCATCATAGTCCAGGTAGTCAAGTACACATCCTAAGGGCTTTACCAACATGTAACAGAGAGACAATCAGTATACACGTTGAGGTAAAGAGTAACCAGATAGAAAACTATCATGTCGAGCAAGAAAGTCCTCCCTATATATGTCCAAGCATCCACTACAATATACATCTCATGTATAGTAATGTCCTCTAAGGCATATATATAACTAACAGTATGCAACTTGGACAATCCAAAAGACAGTGTTTTTAAGAAAGTTCGGTTAACTTGGTCAATGAGTCATAGTCTAGGGTCGGGCTATGGTCGATGTCAAAGAGTGAGACAAAGAAATGTTAGGTCCGCGTTACCCACCCTGGTTCTTTCGGGGACGCGGAATAGGTAATATCCAAAAATTTTCTCACAAGGTAACATGGACCAACCATGAAGGATCTTTGCTAAACAAAAACTAACATACTAACAACAAGTTCTAACTACTCCGTTAGAAGGTTATACCTAGATCTTGAACTCCTTCTCTTCTTGTTGTGGTTCTCCTTCTTGCTTGCTCCTTGTAGTGGCGTAAACGGATCCTCCTCGTCATCTTCTCTTTGCCGAAGATAGATCTACCCGAGGGCCTCTACCTTGAGCTCCTACCTCAACCAAGAGGTAACTAGAGTGTTTGGTTTGCTAGACAAAGAACTGTAGAAAGAGTAGAGAGATGCTTTGATGGTTTAGTCTCAAAAGCTTATGATTTTCAACACATGAAACACTTAAGCTTTGAGAGAGGAAGAGGGAGAGTTTTCTCAAGAGAGAGAAAGAGCATGATAGAATGAGAATAGAATTCTACAACCATGCTCACATATGAGATAATCTGAAATAATAATAATAATAATAAAGATAATTGTGATGGTTAGTTTGGAATGACCATTATCATTTCACAATAAATGCATTTTGCAAGAAACAAGAAGAATCTTGCAAGTGAAATGATGATGGTCAAAATGTCAACAAAAGTCAACCGGTCAACAAAGGTCAAAAGGTCAACAAAAGTCAAATGGTCAACCTAACAATGGCACAATTATCCTTAATTAATATCATTAATCATATTTCTCATTCTCTTTAGGGTTATGAAAAAGTCAACTGTCAAAAACCCTAATGAGATTCCTCTGCCTCTGTCAACTGTGCATACACACCCGCATCCGTGTTCCGAGGAACACGAATTCAATGTGACAAAACCAATCCCAAAACAAATACAAGGATCTGGCTTAAACCAAAGGCCGCTAGTAATAACAGTCGGGACAACAAACGTGCCCAAGTGCGTGGATGTGAACGAACCCCGTCGCAAAACCTTGCGACCTTTACTTTGTTTTTCCCAAAGGCGAATAACCCTATGTGTGGGACTCTAAAGGCTTGACACTACGCCGACAGTGGGTTTAACCACAGGCCGCAAGCGGTACTAGTTGTACGTAACGGTCCCTAGGTAGATGCCGATAAGAAGATCGATGAGGTGAACCCATCTGAACTCCTACTGAGCTTGAATGTGACAATCTCCGTACAGTCCGGTCTGTTCGTCAGAGAGTATCGCATGGCGGGCCTAGGGGGCGGTAAACGTCAATCCCCAAATAGCGGTACAAGTCGTGTCGGAGTGTAGCCCAGAACACCCTGAGAAACTACGGGAAACACTACCAGTAATTCTCGCTTGCCCTGGCAAGGGACGACTATTTGTAATGTCTCTCCTTGACACAGCGCGATATCAACTCCCTATACCGAGAGAGATGAATCCTTTCTAACCATCACTGCCTCCAAGTGCTTCGGGACTGCACCCAATTACTACCTTTATGCATGCCTCTATAGAGCCGTGGTAGGGTAGTAATCTAAGAACAGAGGGAACACACTCGAGGCGAAGTGTCAGTGTCAAGTCAGCGGACTAAGCTGTACTCATGTCACCTGGGAACTGTTAACTAACGATAGGTATAATACCAACCAACAGTTCCCGACGCGTCCTGTCCAGTGTACTCGTAGCCTAACGAGCACCTGCATACTATCTCCAGTACGACGTACTGATGGCTGTGGGACAGACCATCTGCCCTGCGAGGACGAGAAGCGTATGCACCAGTCTACTCTGGAGTATTGATGCCCTGTCTCGATAATCCTATGACTAGGGACCAAAATAAGGATGTGCTTATAGACTACCCAGCCCCCACTAGTGTGATCGCCATCACAACGCCGGTAGTCAAGCAAAGATCCTAAGGGCTCCATCAATATGTTTTTAGCGATATGTTAAAAGAAACATATACACATATTAAGATAGATACAAACCAAGTAGCATACTACTATATCTAGCAAGACTGTCGTAAACCCGTGTATATATATCCCAAGCTTCCAAAATGTATTATACAAACTAGTACTATACAATAATGGCCTCTAGGGCATACATATCCAACAATCTGCCACTTGCACTAAAGGCCAGAAATTGGTGTACGGCATACCCAACGTCTGCACTAAGGCTAGCTGCTGGTGTACCGCATACCCAATAGCTCAAAAATTCGCTCGAACTGTGTTTGAGGGTGGGCCTTTGTGAATAGATCCGCCATGTTTTCTTTTATGTCCACTCTCCGTAGCACGATCTCCTGGCGATCAATGATCTCCCTGATCAGGTGATACCGCCTTATGATGTGTCTGGATTTCTGATGTGACCTTGGTTCCTTCGCTAAAGCTATAGCCCCATTGTTATCGCAGTACAAAGGTATTGGGTCAACAATGGACGAAACCACCTGAAGTTCACTAATGAACTTCTTCATCCAGACTGCCTCTTTTGCGGCATCGCTTGCAGCAATGTATTCAGCCTCCATCTTCGAGTCTGTGATGGTATCCTGTTTGGAACTCCTCCAACACACCGCCCCCTCGTTGAGGGTAAACACAAAACCTGAGACAGACTTGTTGTCATCTTTGGCACTCTGGAAGCTTAAATCGGTAAAGGACTCGACCCTGAGGTCTCCATTACCGTAAACCAGGAACATCTCCTTAGTCGTTCTCAGGTACTTAAGAATGTTCTTTAATGTCGTCCAGTGGTTCTCACCTGGGTCTGACTGATACATCTGGTCTTGTACATAGCATCACATACATTATAGATTCTACCGCCGAAGCGTATGGTATAGTGCTCATGCGAACCCTCTCTTCGTCAGTCTTGGGAGACATCTTCTTGGAGAGGGTGATTCCGTGCAATGCGGGTATATTACCGTGCTTGGAATCTTCCATACTAAATCTCCATAGTACGGTCTCTATATACCTGGACTGTGAAAGTCCCAGTAATCTCTTGGATCTATCTCTGTTGATCTTGATCCCCAGAATGTATGAGGCATCAACCAGGTCTTTTATGGAGAACCTTTGTGATAAGAATAGCTTGACCGATTGTAGCATAGGAATCTCATTTCTTATCAAAAGAATGTCGTCCATGTACAAGACTAGGAACACGACAGTGCGTCCTACAATCTTCTTATAGTTACAAGGTTCATCTTCGTTCTTGATGAAATCAAATTCCTTGATTGCCCCATCAAAACAGATGTTCCAGCTCCGCGATGCCTTCTTTAATCCATAAATGGATTTAAGCAACTTGCACACTTTCTCGTTGCTCCCACTGTCTACAAAACCATCTGGCTGATCCATGTAAACGCACTCTTCCAAACAGCCGTTTAGAAAAGCCGTTTTTATGTCCATCAGCCAGATTTCATAGTCATGGAAGGCAGCAATGGCAAGTAAGATCTGAATGGATTTTAGCATAGCCACTGGAGAAAAAGTTTCGTCATAGTCCACACCAGGTCTTTGACGAAAACCTTTTGCAACGAGTCTAGCCTTATAGGTTTCCACCTGCCCATCTACACCAAGTTTCCTTTTGTAGATCCATTTGCATCCAACGGACTTTACCCCAGGTGGAGCAATATCCAAGGTCCACACTTTATTGGTGTACATGGACTCCATTTCGGACCGCATAGCATCCAGCCACTTAGCAGAGTCCCTACTGATAATGGCCTGCCTGAAATTGGTAGGGTCATCTTCTTCCAAGATGCAATCCTCTCGATCCCCGTCTATGAGAAAACCGTAGTATCTCTCGGGCGGATGAGAAATCCTACCAGATCTGCGGAGTGGCTGAGGTTCATCTTGGACTATTGAATTTTCTGGTTCTACTAAATCCTCAGTTTGAGTTTGTGGATCTGATATTTCATCCAGTTCTACCGTGCTCCCACTTATTTCTTTAGTAAGAAATTGCCACTCTAACAAGGTGGCGTGACGAGCAACGAACACCTTCTGTTCCTCAGTGTGGTAGAACAGATATCCCAGAGAATTTCTAGGATATCCCATAAAATTGCAAAAAACTGATCGTGCTTTAAGCTTGTCCGGATTTTGTACCTTTACATAGGCCGGACAACCCCATATCTTAATACGTTCAAGATACGGTCTTTTACCACTCCATATTTTATATGGAGTTTTAGGCACAGATTTAGACGGAACCTGATTCAGTAAGTATGCTGCTGTTTCTAGTGCAAGTCCCCAGAATGAAAGAGGTAACTCAGCATTAATCATCATGGAGCAGACCATGTCCAATAGGGTACGGTTCCTCCGCTCCGATACGCCGTTGTGCTGTGGTGTGTACAGAGGAGTAAGCTGAGAGAGAATTCCATTCTCTTTTAAGTAATCTAGTAATTCCATGCTTAAGTACTCCCCTCCCATATCCGATCGGAGGATCTTGATAATTTTGCCAGTCTGGTTCTTTACTTCGTTTCTGAATTCCTTGAATTTCTCAAAAGCTTCAGATTTATGTTTCATAAGATACATATCCGAATCTAGAAAGATCGTCAGTGAATGTGATGAAGTACGAGAACCTACCCCTTGCATGTCTAGACATTGGACCACATACATCACTGTGTATGAGTCCTAAGAGCTCTGTTGCTCTTTCTCCATGTCCGGTGAACGGAGATTTGGTCATCTTTCCTTTAAGACAAGACTGACAAGTTTCATAAAATGAAAACTCGAACGTATTCAAGAGTCCATCTTTATGCAACTTACTTAGTCTTTTCTCTCCGATATGACCAAGTCTACAATGCCACAAGTAGGATTCATTCGTATATGAATTCTTCCTCTTGCGTGTGTTTTGTACATTGAGAACTGTATTCTGATTTAGAACATAGATACCATTACACAGTGTACCATCTGCAACCAGTACCTTATGAAGGTAATGTTCATGATATTTCTATCAAGAACAAAGTTATATCCATCTTTATCGAGTAAAGAAACTGATATGATGTTGCAAACCATGGAAGGTACTTAGTAGCAATTGTTCAAAATCATAGTATTGCCATTTGGCAACACCAGGTGATATTCACCGACAGCTGCAGCATTAACTTGTGCTCTCTACCCTAAACGACATATCACCAGGTGCAACTTTCCTACTTTTTCTTAGTCCCTGCAATAAATTAGAGATATGAGATCCTGATCCGGTATGAAGTGCCCAGGAGGTAGGACTGACCGTAAAGCAGTTCTCAATTACAAGAACACTATGCAAAACTATGCTTCTTCTTCAACTGGGTATCCTTGGAATACATACAATCCTCTTTCCCTTGCTCATACTTATGACTGTTGTCAAAAGTTAGAGCCGAACCGACGTTCCCCAGCCATGAATAAGAATTTGGATTGGTCAAGCAATACATTTTATTATCTTGATTAGGGCGTGAAATGGTTGCTACCTGGAGAGAGAGAAAAGAAACACTTAGCGTGTGCTCTTTCAAGATTAGATTGGTTTATTAATTTATCTAACCAGGATGTCTCCCACTGTTTCCTCAAATTCTTCTTCAAACCCTAAAAGAAGAACTAGTCAGGATTAATTGCACGTCACAATACTTGCTTAACCTTTCAGCCAGGCTAGTGTTGGTTCTTCGAGGGAGGTTTTCCAATGCTTTCGCGAAGTTCCTTAATTATATAACCTCTTTTCCCTGGAGGCGTAGCCCCGCTAACACCGTTCTAGACACATACTTGGTTTATAGCATTGATTGTTACGTGAAATAATCTTCCGAGAGTAATCCAACTCATCAGTGGGATCGGAATCCAACTATCATTGTGTAATGACCTAGATGGAATCCACTCTAGTCACTACACTCCAGAAGGTATGCTAAAACTGCAAGTTTCCTGTATATTTGAAACTCCCGATGTGGTTTTTTCCCCTAACGGTATATGACCTTGACAATGCCAACATATCATAAGCCGCTAGTCATGTTCGGCCCGTCATTATCTTGATTAACATAGACCCACCCGCATATTCCTTGACAACGCCAACATAGCTATACGACTGTCCTAAATAATCTGAAAATAAAGCTCCAAACAAGCAATACTTAGCTACCGATCACTACGACTTGACAATGCCAAAATACGTAGCTCGAATACTAAGTAGTACTTGTAGGAAATGACGTAAGGCTACAGCTGGGTTTTTGGCGAAAAACCCGTTAACGTAATGAACTTGATATCGTTGAAGGAACATGATTGCCATTTTAAAAATATAGTGGCGAAATTTTTTGCTAAAGAGGTCACTCCCTGTGAAGGGATCTCGGCTCTTTGCTCGTCGAATGAGGTGCAGGATATTCTAAACTGAATACCTCGATGCAAAGCAAGAATAATCGACTATAATGAAGTTATTACCCTGACGCAAACTTCTGTCCAATGGCTCACTCACGATGAAGGGATCTCGGCCCTTGCCTCGTCCAATGAGGTGCTGGGTATTCATAACCGAATACCTCTGTGCAAAACAAAAGAGAACGTCCTTGCAATAACAGCTTTTTGAAAATTGATGTAATATTATTTTTATGGCCGCACATCAGGGATGAGGTTGTAGCCGCCATTGTATATTATTTCTTTTACAATTTTTGCTCCTAGGATAGACCCAAGGTGGGGTGCACAAACTACCGGGTACTTTTAAGTGCTGAGTGGCTTACTCACATTGTTGAGGGAGGCTGCTTCACTTCGGGTATTTGGCGGGTAGTTTTCCACACCCGTAGGGGTCTAGGGTGTGGTTTTGGCTATTCATCGCGACCGTGTAATCCGTCTTTCGTTGCAGGCTCGAACGAAACGCGAATTCCTAGAATATCCAATGTGTTCATCTGTGATCTGGAATGGCTATCATTGCATCTGACGAATGTATATATCTATATCCCACCTTGGGTCTATCATAAGAGCAAAAACAGTAAAAGAAATAATATTTTGATGGCCGCACATCCGGGATGAGGTTATAGCCGCCATTGTATATTATTTCTTTTATTATTTTTGCTCCTAGGATAGACCCAAGGTGGGGTGCACAAACTATCGGGTACTTTGAAGTGCTTAGCGGCCTACTCACGTTGTTGAGGGAGGCTGCTTCACTTCAGGTAATTGGCGGGTAGTTTGCCGCACCCGTAGGCTATAGGGTGGGCTTTTGGCTATTCATCGCGACCATGTAATCCGTCTTTCGTTGCAGGCTCGAACGAAACACGGATTCCTAGCATATCTAATGTGTTCATCTGTGATCTGGAATGGCTATCATTGCATCTGACGAATGTATACATCTATATACATTCGTCAGATGCAATGATAACCATTCCAGATCACAGATGAACACATTGGATATGCTAGGAATCCACGTTTCTTTCGAGCCAAAAACGAAAGACGGATTACACGGTCGCGATGAATAGCCAAAACCCCACCCTAGACCCCTACGGGTGCGGCAAACTACCCGCCAAATACCCGAAGTGAAGCAGCCTCCCTCAACAACGTGAGTAGGCCACTCAGCACTTCAAAGTACCCGGTAGTTTGTGCACCCCACATTGGGTCTATCCTAGGAGAAAAAACAGTAAAAGAAATAATATACAATGGCGGCTACAACCTCATCCCGGATGTGCGGCCATAAAAATAATATTACATCAATTTACAATTTACATCAAATGAAAGATAAATAAACTCTCATCTCACAAACCCCGGCTATTCATCCGCGACAATCCAACAAGTTCATATACCCAAACCAACATCACAGATCACAGATATGTACAACTCCCACTAATCGACGTATAGCGATTAGTCGACGTTCAGTACATATATCACATTACAGATATATCCATTTCAGCTAATGTTTATAGAATTTCGATCAATAATTGTATTTGAATCTACCCCAAGTAAAATCCAGTACTCATACAAATCTGGGCAGAAACAAAAATTCCCAGAATACACAAAACCAACAGAGAGAACCCCAGAAGAATTTTGGTTCGCCGCCGAATTGACTCGTCCACGGAACCGCGGCGGATCGCTTGGATTGGTCGCGGATCCGCGATCCTATGAGCGATTCAGGCGCCCAAAATTCTACAGATTTCTCAAAAACGCCTGCTTGTATTTTTCATGTCTGTGGAAATATTTTTAGGCCAGTTTTGAAAATCGACAGAAAATACAATATTTTGGTGTGTTTTCAAGATTTTTTCCGGATCGAAGTTCTAAACACTTTGCTAACAGTTAGTTGTTGTTTAGCTAGTCTCTGATACTACTGTTAGGTCCACGTTACCCACACCGGTTCTTTTGGGGAGGTGGAATAGGGAAAAATCAAAATTTTCTCACAAGGTAACATGGACCAACCATGAAGGATCTTTGCTAAACAAAAACTAACATACTAACAACAAGTTCTAGCTACTCGGTTAGAAGGTTATACCTAGATCTTGAACTCCTTCTCTTCTTGTTGTGGTTCTCCTTCTTACTTGCTCCTTGTAGTGGCGTAGACGGCTCCTCCTCGTCGTCTTCTCATTGCCGAAGATAGATCCACCCGAGGGCCTCTACCTTGAGCTCATTTCTCAACCAAGAGGTAACTTGAGTGCTTGGTTTGCTAGACAAAGAACCCTAGAAAGTGTAGAGAGATGCTTTGATGGTTTAGTCTCAAAAGCTTATGATTTTCAACACATGAAACACTTAAGCTTTGAGAGAGAGGAAGAGGGAGAGCTTTTTCAAGAGAGAGAAAGAGTATGATAGAATGAGAATAGAATTCTACAACCATACTCACATATGAGATAATATGAAATAATAATAATAATAATAATAATAATAATAATAATAATAAAGATAATTGTGATGGTTAGTTTGGAATGACCATTATCATTTCTCAATAAATGCATTTTGCAAGAAACAAGAAGCATCTTGCAAGTGAAATGATGATGGTCAAAAGGTCCACAAAAATCAACCGGTCAACCAAGGTCAAAAGGTCAACAAAAGTCAAATGGTCAACCTAACCATGGCACAATTATCCTTAATTAATATCATTAATCATATTTCTCATTCTCATTAGGGTTAAGAAAAAGTCAACTGTCAAAAAGCCTAATGAGATTCCTCTGCCTCTGTCAACTGTGCATACACACCCTCATCCGTATTTCGAGGAACACGAATACAATGAGACAAAACCAATCCCAAAACAAATAATAGGATCTGGATTAAACCAAAGCCCGCTAGTAATAACTTTCCGGACAACAAACGTGCAAAAGTGCGCGGATGTGAACGAACCCCGTCGCAAAACCATGCGACCTCTACTCTGTTTTGCCCAAAGGTGAATAACCTTCTATATGGGACTCTAAAGGCTCGAAACTATGCTGGCAGTGGGTTTAACCACAGGCCGCAAGCGGTACTAGCTGTACGTAACGGTCCCCAGGTACATGCCGATAAGAATACCGATGAGGTGAACCCATCTGAACTCCTACTGAGCCTGAATGTGACAATCTCCGTACAGTCCGGTCTGTTCGTCTGAGAGTATCGCATGGCGGGCCTAAGGGGAGGTAAACGCCGGTCCCCTAATAGAGGTACAAGTCATGTCGGAGTGTAGCCCAAAACACCCTGAGAAACTACTGGAAACACTACCAGTAATTCTCGCTTGCCCTGGCCAGGGACGACTATGTGTAATGGCTCTCCTAGACACAACGCGATATCAACTCCCAATATCGGGAGAGACGAATCCAGTCTAACCATCACTTCCTCCAAGTGTTTCGGGACTGCACCCAACTACTACCTGTTTGCACGACTCAATAGAGCCGTGGTAGGGTAGTAATCTAAGAACGGTGGGAACACACTCGAGGCGAAGTGACAGTGTCAAGTCAGCGGACTAAGCTGTACTCATGTAACGTGGGAACTGTTAACTGACGATAGGTATAATACCAAACAACAGTTCCCGATGAGTCCTGTCTGGTGTACTCGTAGCCTAACGAGCACCTATATACTATCTCCAGTAAGACGTACTGATGGCTGTGGGACAGACCATCTCCCATGCTAGGACAAGAAGCGTATGCACCAGTCTACTCTGGAGTATCGATGCCCTGTCTCGATAATCCTACTACTAGGGACCAAAATAAGGATGTGCTTATAGACTACCCCAGCCCCCACTAGTGTGATCGCCAACATAACGCCGATAGTCAAGCAAAGATCCTAAAGGCTCCATCAATATGTTTTTAGCGATATGTTAAAAGAAACATATACACATATTAAGATAGATACAAGCCAAGTAGCATACTACTATATCGAGCAAGACTGTCGTAAACCAGTGTATATATATCCCAAGTTTCCAAAATATATTATACAAACTAGTACTATACAATAATGGCCTCTAGGGCATACATATCCAACAAGAAACACTCAGCGTGCACTCAACCTAGATCAGAATGATTAATCATTTTATCTAATCAGGATGGCTTCCACTGTTTCCTCAAATTCTCCCCCAAACCTAAACGGAGAATTAGTCGGAATAACTCGAGGAGTAATCCTACTCATCAGTAGGAATCGGGATCCAACTATCATCGCATGATAACTTGATGGAAGCCACTCAAGTCACCACACTCCAGAAGGTATGCACATGTCTGGCAAGTTTCCTGCATGTTTGAAACTCCCGAAATGATTTTTACCCCAAGCGGTTTATGACCTTGACAAAGGCTAACAAATCATAAACCACAAGTCAAGTTCAACCCGTCATTATCCTGGATTACTCTAGACCCACCCGCACAAACCTTTGACAAAGGCTAACAAGGTTATGCGACTGTCCTAGATAATCGCAACTCAATGCAACAGACAAGTAATACCCAGCTACCGCACACTACGCCTTGACAAAGGCCAACAAATGCACCATGAATACTAGGTACTACCTGAAAGAAATGACGGAGGGCTACGGCTGATTTTTGGCGAAAAACCTTTGACGTAATGAACTTTATATCGTTGAAGAAATCCAAGTGGTTTTGTAAATATATAGTGGCGAAAACTTTTGCTAAAGAGGTCACTCCCGGTGAATGGATCTCGGCTCTTTCCCCGTCGAATGAGGTGCAGGATATTCCAAACTGAATACCATGATGCAAAGTAAAAAGTAATCGACTATAGTGAAGTTATTACGTTGAGGAAAACTTCTGCCCAAGGGGTGACTCCCGATGAAGGGATCTCCGCCCTTGCCTCGTCGAATGAGGTGCTGGATATTCATAATCGAATACCACTGTGCAAAGCAAAAGCGTACATCTGTAATGTCAGTTTTTAAAAACATGGTTCCAACAACATCATATATATATAGGTTTGTTTTCCTAGCATTGATAAGAATCAACACAGTCCCATCAATTAATCACACCAGAATAGAACGAAAATAAAATGTACGTATATGCCATCCGCATTCGCCACTGGGTCCCTTCATAACCCGTTAGGTTACTTAACTAACGACATAGCGAGGAATGGGCTAGCACGGGTGCAAAACATATACAACATCTACTAGCATATAAAAATATATATAACAATCGTCCCAGGCATTATAAATGCAACATCACAGAAAAGTAATAAGCATCACAGAACAATACAGATAATCTGGGAGCCCCGGGTTTTCTTTGAGACACAAATGAAAACCCGACGTTCCCCTGGTCGTGTGGATAGCCTGTGCAATGAACTCCTAGACCCCTACGAGCGCGGCAAGTTACCCACCAAAACCTGAAGCGAGGCAGCCCACTTCAGCAAAGTGAATAGACTACCCAGCACTTCACGGAATCCGGTAACTTGAGCACCCCTCCTTGGGTCAACCTATACCCCCTACGAATGCGGCGAATAGACTGCCAATTCTACAGTGAAGCCCCCTCCGTCTCAGTGCCATGAGATGCGGGCCCGTCGCCCTCTAGAACCCGGCTATCCGTGCACCACACCGCGGGATAATCCTAGTACAGATAAGAAAATATATACAGCGGGTATATCAACCTTAACCCGGTCGTGCCCCAAAAGAATAATATACAAATAGGCAGTGACGGCAGTCCACATGTCGGACGCTCGCCCCGCAATATCAAATCTACAAATAAATCCAAACTGCACTACCATTTCACACAATCTATCCACCATGACAAAACCGCAACATCACAGCACAACACAGAACATCAACGTGAATGTCACGTTCGCAAACCCATATAAAAGGACTATAGCGATTAGACAAGCTTTACCGATCAAATGACATTCACGGTCGCAGATAGAAATGTAATGTACTGAAAACACACAATTAAAATTTCGATCGACTAAACTTTCCCAAAATGGCCCAAGTGCTAAACCAGTACTCAAATGAATCTAGGCCAAAACTATATATCACAAAAATTATTTTTCCACCAACTAGAGCTCCAGAAAATCTTTTGGTCACTGTAGCCCAAAAAGGGCTGCGGAAGCGCCGCCAAATGTTACATTTAGCGGCGGTTCCGCGGTGGAATTTTGGAGTTAGGTCACCAAATTTTTTCTGTAGCATTAGTTTTTCCTGCATGTATTTTTAAGATGCCTGAAAATATTTTTTGATCACTTTTAAAAATCGACAGCAAACACAAAAATGGAATCGTGATTTCGGAAATTTCCGTCGATCGATATTTTAAGCATGTCAAAACAAGCTAGTAGGGTAAAATGGCGTGGCTCTGATACCATGAAGGGTTATGGGAGAGCCCCGGCCATCGAATCGTGGCCAAATGCGGAACAAAATTTTTCTAAAACCCGGCGCTATCATTACCCGATTTTCAAGATCGAAACCATTAACCCTAAAACTAGAAAGCTAACAAAAGAAGATAGAAAGGGTTATACCTAAGGATCCAAGTCCATCGGGTCATCAACCAAGTTCCTAGTGATGCGGATCGACTTTGGTCGCCGGTCCTCCTTCATCTCCGATGATCCACCCGAGGGAAACGGCACAAGCTCCAGGTTCGCCAAGCGGACCAACCGACTCTTCAAAATTGCTAGTAGTGAAGAGTGGGGACTGTAGGATAGTGTCACTAAAACTTTTTCTCTCATCCATAAGCTCAAGTGAGCAACAAGTGAAAATGAAGAAGAGGTGATGATTGCAAGGCATGAAAATGGCTAAGTATTTTGTGTGAGCATCAAAATGAGAGTGAGAGAGTGTGAAAATCAAGTGTAGAAAAATGAGCCCAAGATCACCCCCATTAGTGGCCGGCCCTCACTCTCCTCACTCTCATTATTCACACAAAAAAATACCAAATTAAGAAATAAACAATTACCCATACCAATCTCTACATTGCCAAAGTCCATGCTTTGACCAAAAGACCCATGCCTGGACATGTCACCTTTTCCACCTCATTATACACAAAATGATTTTCAAAACAAAATTAATAATGAAGTGGCATCTTCTAGAAGCCATTCCGTATAAATACGAATGCTTCCCGGTATATGTATCGAAATACACATACGCGTATTCATATGAAAATACGAATAGCCAAGAGAGAAAAAGAATAGTGAGAAATAATACTAGAATACATATATATAAATACATATGTAATTTATAAATCAAAACTTGATTTAATAATCTGGCTTAATCCTAAGCCGCTAGTATTATCAACCGTCCGATTAAAGTCTGTGCAGCCTGTGCACATATTAAATCGGACACTTGTATGTATCAACATACATCAACTATACCATATCGCCTGAACCGTAAAAACCCACTTTGTTGGACACTAAAGACTCGTCAATACGCTGGCAGTGGGTTTAACCACAAGCACGTCAGCGGCACTAGCTGTACGTAACGGCTACCCAGGTATTGAGCGAAAGGAAGGCCGACGAGCAAACTCGTCCAAACCCCTACTGAGCCTGTCAGTGACAATATCCGTACAGTTCGGTCTGTTCGTCTAAGAGTATCGCATATCGGGTCTAGGGGGTGGATAAAGTCAGACCCTTAACAACGCGATAATTCGTGTCGATATAAAACCCATCACTACCTGAGAAACTATCGATCCTGGATCAGTAATTCTCACATACCCCGGCCGAGGATTTCTAGTGATGGCCACCCGTGCACTGCGCGACATCAACCCCCAATACCGGGAGAGAAGATTCCCCGACGATCCGCTCACTGCCTCCATGTAGCTCGGGACTGTACCCAACTAAAACTTGTTTGCACGACTCCTTTAAGCCGTGGTAGAGTAGTAATCAAAGCACAGTGGGAACTCACACTAGACAAATGACGATCTCAGTTCGACAGACTAACCTGTACACATGTCACCAGGGAACTGCTATATGACTATAGGTATAATACCAACTAGCATGTTCCCGACGAGTCCGTCCAGTGTACTCATAACCCAATGAGCACCTGTATACTATCTTAGGTGAACAACAGACACCAATGGCTTGTGAGACCGGCCACCTCCCTTCGTCAGGGTCTAGATAAGTATACACCAGTCTACACTAGAGTATCGATGCCCAGTCTCGATACTCCCACGACTAGGGACATTTAAGGATGTGCTTATAGACCCCCAGCTCCCACGTATGTGATCGCCATCACAATGCTGGTAGTCAAGCAAGAATCCTATGGGCTCTATCATCATGTACATGATGATAAAGACAAACCAGATAGCATACTATCATCTCGAGTAAGACTGTTTTATCGGTATAGGTCCTCCCTCATGTAGGGTTACTAGGCATACTAACAAGGCTCTACAAGGCATCGACCATGCCAAAATTAAATTTTTATGTGCCGAACAACCCTAAGCAAGATCGTATACTAGAGTTTAGGCGAAACTTATAGTAAGCAAACAACTTTACTTCTATGGGAACACGATATACAACCTTTGTAGATCGGTCCTTCACTTCTATAGCTCCTGGTTGAAGTCCCTTCGCTGCGATCAAGGTTCTCCCGGGCTCTTGCATAGCTTCACGAGGCGAAAGATGCGACCTTGCTTGAAGTCTCCGAGGCCGAAGATGATCTACGTCGAGGGAATTCCGACTCAAGCTACTACTTGACTAATTTGAGAATTAGTGAAGCAAACACCCTATACTAAAGTGCTAGTCTAGTAGAGGATGGAGAAATAGGAAGTGGGTTCTCTTTGGATTTTTATTTCTCAATTTAGTTCTCACTTTGGATCAAACCCTAGCAAGCTTTTTCTTTCTTAACAATGAAGAAGAAGAAGAAAAGAAAGAGATGAGGATAATGATCAAGTGAGAAGGCTAACCATGGTGAGTGAGTATCATATACTAACTCTTATAGAGAATTAACCCTAGGCTAATTGTTATGGTTGGGTTAATAAAAATCCATAGTAAAAACAAACTCAAGTTGAATTAGTCAATGCATCCACAAGCTTCCACAAGCTTCATGCATTTTCTAATCCTCCACTTGATTTTGTAATTACTTTAAATATTAAAAACCCAAACTAAAAATTAGCATAGTGTAAGTCTCATACACCCATGGATGATGTATCATCAACCATGATACAATTATATAACACATTTTAATATATATCATATACATAGTAAAGATGTGTACATGTGAGAAAAAACCCTAAGTGAACATGTGTTAGTTAATGTAAACTAGTATATCAAATATACAATTATACAATAAATTTTTAAATCAACACTTGACTTAATAATCCGGTCATATCATATTTAACCGACTAACATCCAATGTATCGACTTATCGAATCAACACTTGATTCGATAACCCGGCTATATCATATTTAACCGATTGATACATAAACTCGCGATAATAGAATACGGTATCACATACACGCATTATTCTCGGTCCTGCACATATCACATATGCGCTCCTATTTCGTTTTGCCTGAGCTAGTAAAACCTCTATGTTGGACTCTAAAGACTCGTCAATACGCCGGCAGTAGGTGATGATCACATCAAGCACCCACAAGCCGTCAACGGTACTAGCTCGACGTAACGGCTACCCGGGTATTGAGCGATCAGAAGATCAGCAAGCAAGCCCACTCAAACTCCTGTAAAAGCCTGCCGGTAACACTTCCCGTACAGTCCGGTCTCCTCGTCTGATATGTCGCATATCAAGTCTATGGGTGGTAAACGTCAGACCCCAATAACCGATAAGTCGTGCCGATGTGAGGCTCATAACGGGTCGAGAAACTACTGGTAACACTTACCAGCAAATCTCTAATCAGCCCTGGCCAGGGACTTCCCTGTTACGGCCAATCGAGCACAGCGCAACATCAACCCCCAATACCGAGAGAGACGAAACCCCTCCTATCGCTCATTGCCTCCATGTGACTCGGGACTGTACACAAAAACCACCGTTTTGCATGCCCTCATGGACGTGGTAAGGTGGAAATCAAAGCACAGTAGGAATCACACAAGACTCTATGACGATCTCGGGTCTACAGACTAACCTGCACAAGTGTCACCAGAGAACTTCCATCTGACGTGAGGTATAATACCATCTGGGAGTTCTCGGCGAGTCTTTCCAGTGTACCCAGTCTCCACTGAGCACCCGTATACCATCTCTGATGTCAAACACCAATGGATATGGGATCATCCATCGCCCATCTCATGGGTCGAGAAGCGTACACGCTAGTCTACACTGGTATATCAATGCCCCGTCTCGATACACCCACGAATAGGGACCTTGAAGGATGTACTTATGGACTACCATGTCCCTACTAGTATGATCCACATCATAGTCCAGGTAGTCAAGTACACATCCTAAGGGCTTTACCAACATGTAACGATAAGACAGTATAAAGAGACAAGTACACATGTTAATGTAAAGAGCAACCAGATAGCATACTATCATATCAAGAAAGAAAGTCCTCTCTATATATATCCAAGCATCCAATATAATATACATCATCTGTACAATACTGGCCTCTAGGGCATACATACAACTAACAATCTCCACTTGCACTAGGGCCAGCTGCTGTAGTATCGCATACCAAGCATCCCGAAGAGTCTCTCAAACTGTATCTGTGGAATGGCCTTCGTGAGTGGATCCGCAGTGTTGTTCTTCGTGTCAACCCTCCTGACCTCGATCTCCCGGCGATCAATTATTTCCCGGATCAGGTGATATCGCCTCAGAATATGCCTGGATCGCTGATGGGACCTGGGTTCCTTGGCCAAAGCCACCGCTCCATTGTTATCGCAATACAAAGGTATTGGATGCTCAATGGATGGAACCACTCCAAGTTCAGTAATGAACTTCTTGATCCAGACAGCCTCTTTGGCAGCATCGTTGGCAGCGATGTATTCAGCCTCCATCGTCGAGTCTGCCACGGTTTCCTGCTTGGAACTCTTCCAGCTAACCGCCCCTCCGTAAAGGGTAAAGACAAATCCCGACTGCGACTTAGAGTCGTCCTTATCACTCTTGAAGCTCGAATCGGTAAAAGACTCCACTTGGAGTTCTCCGTTACCATACACCAAGAGCATCTCCTTAGTCCTTCGTAAGTACTTGAGAATGCTCATCACAGCTGTCCAGTGACTCTCTCCAGATCAACTTGATACCTACTCACTACACTTAGTGAGTATGCTACATTGGGTCTGGTACATAGCATCGCGTACATGATAGAGCCTAATGCCGAAGCATAGGGTATCCCTTGCATGCGAGCTCTCTCCAAATCAGTCTTGGGAGACATCTCTTTGGTGAGAGTGAGCCCTGAGATTGTAGGTAAAAACCCACGTTTGGACTCTTCCATACTAAACCTCTTTAGTATGGTGTCAATGTACCTGGATTAGGAAAATCCCAATATCATTTTAGATCTATCTCTATAGATCATAATTCCCAATATGCAGGAGGCATCACCAAGATCTTTCATTGAGAATCATTGTGATAAGAAGAGCTTGACCGATTGCAGCATAGGAATGTCATTTCCTATCAAGAGTATATCGTCCACGTACAATACGAGGAAGACAACCTTACTCTCTGCCACCTTCTTGTAGATACAAGGTTCATCTACATTTTTGACGAAATCAAACTCTTTGATAACTACTTCAAAGCAGATGTTCCAACACCGCGATACTTGCTTTAATCCATAAATAGATTTAAGCAGCTTGCACACCTTCCCGCTGCTCCCACTATCTACGAAGCCCTCTGGCTGAATCATATACACGCACTCTTCTAAATCACCGTTTAGAAAGGCGGCCTTAACATCCATTTGCCAAATTTCGTAGTCATGAAAGGCAGCGATGGCAAGCATGATCCGGATGGATTTAAGCATAGCCACTGGAGAAAAGGTTTCATCATAGTCCACACCTAGTCTTTGACGAAAACCTTTTGCAACAAGTCTAGCTTTGAAAGTCTCCACTTTCCCATCTACACTAAATTTTTTCTTGAAGATCCAGTTGCTCCCAATAGGTTTTACCTCTTCAGGAGCAACTTCCAAAGTCCACACTTTGTTGGTGTACATGGATTCCATCTCGGACCGCATTGCATCCAGCCATTTCACTGAGTCCCCACTCGTGATGGCCTGCTCGAAGCTAGTTGGGTCATCATCAACCATGATGCAATCCTCGCTCCCACCATTCATGAGAAAATCGTAGTATCTCTCAGGTGGGTGAGGAACCCTACTAGATCGGCGGAGTGGCTGTGGTTCGTTGGGAACTACCGAATCCTCTGGTTCCACTAAATCTTCAGTTGCAGTTTGTGTATCTAGAACCTCTTCCAGTTTTACCACTTTGCCACTAATTTCTTTTACAAGAAATTCCTTTTCTAAAAAGGTGGCATGTTGAGCAACAAACACTTTTTGTTCCTCACTGTGGTAGAAAAAATACCCATATGAGTTCTTTGGATATCCTACAAACTTGCAAAAAACAGATCGTGCCTCGAGTTTGTCCAGATTTTGTCTTTTGACATATGCCGGACAACCCCATATCTTAACTCGTTTAAGATATGGTCTCTTTCCACTCCATATCTCATATGGTGTGGTAGGTACAGATTTAGATAGAACTTGATTCAATAGGTATGCTGCTGTCTCCAGCGCATACCCCCAGAAGGAAATAGGTAACTCAGATGTGCTCATCATAGAGCGCACCATATCTAATAGGGTGCGGTTCCTTCGTTCAGATACACCGTTGTGCTGTGGTGTATATGGCGGAGTTAGCTGAGAGAGAATCCCATTCTCTTTTAGGAAGTCCAGGAATTCATTGCTCCAGTATTCACCTCCTCGATCAGATCGAAGGATTTTAATACTTTTCCCGGTTTGGTTCTCGACTTCTTGTTTATATTCTCTAAATTTCTCAAAAGCTTCTGATTTTTGTTTCATCAGGAACACATATCCGAATCTAGAGAGATCGTCAGTGAATGTAATGAAGTACGCAGAACCATCCCTGGCATGTATAGACATGGGACCGCATACATCACTATGTACCAGTCCCAAGAGTTCCGTAACTCTCTCTCCGTTTCCCGTAAACGGAGTTTTGGTCAACTTGCCTTTGAGACATGACTGGCAAGTGTCATAAGATGAAAATTCAAACGGATTTAAATATCCATCCTTATGCAACTTAGCTAGTCGTGTCGCATTGATGTGACCCAGTCTACAATGCTACAAGAAGGATTCGTTCATTTCTGAACTCTTCCTCTTGTGTGTGTTTGTTATGCTCAGAACTGTTGATTGATTTAGAACATAAATGCCATTGCACATCGTTCCTGATCCAACCAACTTTTGGTTAAGGAAAATGTTCATAACATTATCCTGTAATACAAAATTATATCCCTCTTTACTCAACAAAGAAACCGATATAATGTTGCATATCAGGTTCGGCATGTAATAGCATACGTTCAGAATCAATGTATTACTAGTTGGCAATACAAGGTGATATTCCCCGACGGTTTTAGCTGCAATAATTGCACCATTTCCAACCCTTATGTCTTTATGACCTTCTCCAAGTTCTTTACCTTTTCTAAGCCCATGTAACTGATTACATATAGGGGATCCTGACCCGGTATCTAATACCCAGGACGTAGAGGAAATGGAGAAACAGTTCTCTGTAACGAACACACCCGAAGAAAATGCATCAACATGTACTTTCTTCATTCGGGTGGCATGGGAATCCTGGTATTCTCCTATATCCTGTTCAGTCCTATAACTCTTATAAGAAAGAATGGAACCAATGTTCCCCAGCACAGGATAACATGCGGGTTCGGTCAATACATCCATATTATTATCTTGATTAAGGCATGATATGGTCGCTACCAGGAGAGAGAGAGAAGAAAACACTTTAGCGTATGCTTTTGCAAGATCAGATTGGTTATTATTTTATCTAATCAGGATGGCTCCCACTGATTTTATCAAATCTTCCTTCAAACCGTAAAAGGAAAGACTAGCCGGAATTAATTACACCCTACAATTTCGCCAATCTTTCAGCCAGGCCAGTGTCGGTACTTTGAGGGAGGTTCCCCGTGCTTTCGCACGGACCTAATTAAAGTAAACCTCATTTTCCCAGAGGCGTAACCCCGTTGACACCTTTCTAGACACCTACTTGATCGGCTAATTGTCCTGTGTAAAACTCTCCCAGGAGTAACAATTACTCGCAGTGGATATCGGGATCCAACTATCTCATAGAAGGTATGCAATCTCATTGCAAATCTCAACACTTGAATTTCCCGATAATATTTTGCCCCAAACGATCTATGACCTTGACAAGGTCAACAAATCATAGACCGTAAGTCAAGTTCAACCCGTCATTTCTTGATTGAATTAAACCCACCCGTACGACCCTTGACAAGGTCAGCAAGGCCGTACGACTACCCTAAAACAATCTGAATCATATGAATAAAAAGGTAAATACTGGTCAGCTACCGCACACTACGCGTTGACAAGGTCAACAAACGCAGCACGAATACTGAGCAGGACTTATTTGAAATGACGGAGGGCTACGACAGGTTTTTCTTAAAACCTATTGCGTAATGAACTTGATATCGTTGTAGAATCGAGTGAATTTTGAAATGGAGTTATTTTGAGGCTTTTATTAGTTTTTCTAAAGAGGTCACTCCCGGTGAAGGGATCTCGGCTCTTTCCTTATGGAATAAGGTGCAGGATATATCATATACATCACTATGCAAAGCAAAACTCCAAAAGTAATCAAAAGTGAACCGAGTGTTGTAGCATCTTCCAGTTTTGCTAAAGTGGTCACTCCCAGTGAACGGATCTCGGCTCTTTCCTTATGGAATAAGGTGCGGGATATATCTTATATATCGCTATGCAAAGAAAAACTGTAGCTACCCTTTTTGAAAAATTTGATTCTACAACATCTTTTAGGTTTCTTTTCTTTCAATAATCACATTAATGAAGTCACATCATTTAAGTCACCTAAACATCACAGATAAATACGACATACACTTATGACATCCGCATTCGCCTCGATGTCCCCTCGTGCACCGTTAGGTTAGGTAACTAACGGCAGAGCGGGGCAGGGCTAGCGCGGGTATAAAACATAAGTAACGCCTATATAATATATCATATATACTATATACAGTATTTATCACAGCTCATCAAATGATCACATCACAGATATCGCAGCAGAAGAAACATATGAAACATTGGATACACTAGAACGTCCGTGTTTTATTTTGAGCCTCTATAAAACACGGATTCCACGTTCGCGATGAATAGCCAAACCCACACCCCTAGACCCCTACGAGAGCGGAAAGCAACCCTACCAATTCTATAGTTAGGAGACCCGGACTCGACTCCTCGAGTTGGTCTCCCACTGGACTCCAGAACCCGGTTACTTGTGCTCTCCTCTTTGGGTCTATCCTAGTGCGGAAAAGTAAATAATATACAAAATGTGACATCAACCTCATCCCGGAAGTGCCCCAATGAAAGAATATTACATACAATTTATTTTACATGAATGAAAATGAAAACTCTCATCTCACATAAAAAAAAACCGGCTATTCAATACGCGACGATCCAATATAACTTATCCAGCAACACATAACATCACATGTCATCGACGTAAGTAAATATGCGCATCCCAATTGTCGTTGACATATAGCAACGGAACTGGCGATATCACATATTACACTTACGGTCACAGAAAAGAAAGTGTAAAACTACAACATTTGGAATCCACAATCTCTTTAGACATAGTAAATCCGAAATATCACATACTTCGCATTTCATGCCTAACTTTGTGAATTCCACATATTGTATCACATTCCAAATAAATAGACAGTATTAAACTTTCCGATCGAATAATAAAACACCCAAGATTTCCTAAATAGCTCAACACTTGAGCGGAGTTCAAAAATTCCAGAATACGTCACAGTAGCAATGGTCCAGCCGTAGAAGGGTCAAGCCAACGCCTCACATGTGGCACGCCGTACTGCCCCAAACCCTAAGGTTCAGAGGGCAGTTAAAGACGGTCACATAATCGAGTTATGGTTTGTTGTCTTCTAGAGGGTCCATCGCATCACATGCACGTATTTCCAAAAGATTTAAACCTGAGAAAAATTCAACATTTGAATGTTTTTCGTGCCGGAAAAAATCGAGTTAATGATATCTGTTCGAACATTTTAAAACTTTCTAAATTATCCGGAATAACAAAACAAAATTAAATTCTCCGATCGAATCGACGATTACAAAATAAACCCCCAAAAAATACTCAACACATGAGTCACAATAAAAATACCCAGAATGATGCAGGAATGTCACTGGAAATTACTGCATGAAGAACCGTCCCCAATACTCCTTCTCTGCCGCGGAACCTCCGCAAATAGTGGATTAGTTCCGCGGCTACGTGGAGGCTTTGAGGGCTCGTTTTTCATGGTAACCCTTAAAATTACCTGCTGATTTTTTTAAGTATTTTTAATTATGAAAATACACAGTTTTTAAAAAATGTACAGAGAGGGGGTTGATCAGTCGAAAATATCATTTAACCGGCAATTTCCTTATCAATTGCATTCATTTAGAAGTGTACAGTTGTAACACCCGAGCCCAATAATACTATTTATATTACTAGTTGAGGGTTATATATTGCTCATTTCCAATTATCCTGATTTTCTGGTGTTTATTGCTAAATTTTAACCGGTTAAGTCATTTTGCCACATAAAAAATTTTAACTCCTAAAATGAAATTTAAAATATCCATGTTGGCCTACTCGTCGCCACTAGTCGCGTGGTAGCGTCCGCATGTCGAGATTCTGTCCCGTTTGGCTAAACGGGCGAATTTGGACGACTACGCGCGCGTGCAAGTGTCCGACTTGGGGGCATGCATTTTAATCATTAAACACCTCTTTTCAAAATTTGGAACCCGCTTAAAATCATATAATTTGAATTTGGAACATTTGAGCGCAACCCGGGCGCGATTTGGAAATGTTTCATTTCGCGCCAAAAAGGTAAATTTAATTTAATATCTTTAAACTAATATTTATACGAATATATTCGTTAACAGTTAAAATCCCTACTAATCTTTTAATTTTGATTTCCTAAACCTCCCCAGCAAATCGGGTGGCTCCATTTTCTCGTGGGCCCCGCCTTCCCTTTCTCTCTCTCTCTCTCACTCTAAATCCTTTCCCTCTCTCTCTCCAATCTCTCTCTCTCTCTCTTCCTATATTTAAATCCCTCTTCTTTTCCATGCAGCCGCCTCTTCTGCTCATCTTCTCCCCACGAGAACCCCTCCAAGCCCTAACCCTAGCCCTCGTACTCGCGCCGCCGACCTCCCCGCGACCTCGCCGTCGCCGCCCTCGCCACCACGAGCCCAGCCGCACTCTCTTCCTCCTTCCTCCGTTCATCTCCCGTGCCTGCACCCAACCCCCGACGCCATCACTCGGCCGCGGATCCCGCCGTCGACGTCGCCTCCAGCCACCGACGACGCACGCGACTCCCTCTCCTCCTCATCGTCACAACCTCGTCGTCGCCTTCCCTCTCCCCTCGCCGGACCACCAACAGACCCGAGCCCATAGCCCCATCACCTACCCTCTGCAGTTCGCCGGAGAACGCGCCGTCGACCCTCGTCGACGTCACCCGCGCCACCTCCGACCACCTCCTTCTCCCCTCGACCACCAGAGCCGACCACCACCTTTCTCTACTCGTCGCAACACCCTCTCCAGCGAACCCCGAGGCTGTTCAGGCCTTCGCAGCCGCCGTCGCTGCCTCGCCGGCGTTCCAGCGCCGTCAAGCTCGCCGGGGGTACCCTGGTATCTCTCTGTAAGCTTCCTCATCTTCCCTTTTGTGCATTAACCCCCCCCGCTGATCGTATTAAGTTTACCAATGTTGTTAACTTCGTTGCCGTTGTTTTTGCCGGAACCCGACCGTGCCGTCTTGTGAACCCGACGCTCCAGCGAGGTACCCTGGTCCGTGTGATGCCGTTGTTCTCTGTTGGGACTCGATCCGTGGCCCGTGCTACCATATCGTGTTTTCTGCCGACTTTGCATCCGTGTTTTCCGGTTTGTGAAACCGTCGAGGCAAGTATCTGAATACTTGCTTTAACATGCTAGCATACGAGATCTAGTCTTGCTATGCAGTTGAATATCATACTATATAATACACCAACTTAATGATGGTAATTGATATTATATTATAAGTTAGAATTGACAGTTGCAGTTATCTTTAACATGGAATCGTTATAATAGTTTCTCGTAATTAATCAACCCACTATCAATCCATATTTCAACTAAATAAAACAATTGGATCATATCTGCTTTAATTGTTAAATTATTCACGAGACAATTATTATACTTAATGTAAATTCATGTAGCTTCATTACTTTCACCTTGTGGCTATTGCACCCCAAAGGTGCGTGAACCTGTTAATAAGAGAATTCAAAACATCATTATGTTTACATGGAATAATATGGTTATTTACTGTTTCCTGCTGCTGTTCATTATTTGATTGTATACCTGTTGTGAGCACATACCCGATTGCACTACATATTGGCCTGACCCTGCTACACATGACATATACATACATACCGACTCATCCTGTTGTACCATGACATTACTTGTTTCATGCTTTCATGCCTAATGCCGACAAACCCGACCATCCCTGCTGTCTATCCAGACGGACCTACTCTTACCCGATTTTGTGTTGGCATTAGTCCTTGACTACTGAATACCTGACCTGCCATACATAGCTTGGGGGTATGGGGAAATCAAAGGTGAAACCGACTTGTAACTCAACAGTTCGATACATGTTCTGATCAGTCTTACGGGCTTGGCCAGCCCCGGAGTGTTGATGCTGACATCACTCGCCCATCCTACTACCTTTTACTGCTTAGCGGCGCGTCTCGGATTCAGCCCCGAGGATCATGACCGTGGTCCCGGGCACGCACGGGATACTATTGAGTTACATCGACGATTCATCAATTGATTTCAAAGACTATAGAGTAGAAACCTGACAGGATAGTTTAGTCACCATCGCACATTACCCTGCTCTGTTATTTCTTAGTACTGCTTTATTCATGTTCATATTTGCATTGCTTATCACCATGTTTACATTATATACTTGATGTCATGACGCGCTGACGTCTGGGTTTTGCATGGCCCAGATTCCGTACCACTGTCGACGACCGAGCAGGAGTACTTCAGCCAGCAGGCTGAACTGTGAGTTCCTTAGGGTTTAGTTTATTTATTTCATTTCATTTCCAGATGTGAGCCCGCATTATGGGACATACTGTTTATTTATTGTATTGGATCATTTGCTTCCGCACTTATTGTTTATTGATTCTCATTATTATGGATTTGGACATGTATTAGTTTAGTTTATTATCTTGTTCTTGATACCCTTGCAACCGTAATGTGACTGTGGATGGATACTTCCTACCCACAGGTAGCATGGTTGGCTGTGTCACGTGCCCAATCTTGCGTACTCTGGGAAGCGGGGCGTGACATGGTTCTTTTGGTATCAGAGCCATAGGTTAATTGGGTTGATTCTTTGTAGTTGGGTATTACACCCGATATACGAATCATAATACCCGTGATTAGGAAACATGTCCTGCCACTTTGGCCGTTTTACCATCCTTGAATCATTCTTCCGGATCATGTCGACATGCAAACTTACTTTGCATTGTCAACTCGAAAACCTATTTCTTGATTATCTCTAGGACTTAGGCGACTTGGGTGGAGTTAAGTAATTGCGGCTATGATACCGCGGCATAGCTACAATGCAGCACTCTATTTAAGTATCTTGGAGTTCTAGCCTTAATCTATACTTAGAATCTATCATCATGCTAATGTTGGGTACTTTGATTTCCAGGAATATGGCCGGTCAGGATTTGAAGATGGACCAAAGACGTGCGGTCTTAGCCGCCAGGCGTAGAGTAATAAGGGGATTGCTGGAGAAACTAAAGGAACAAATCGAGCTGGAACCAGCATTTGCACTGAACCAAACGTCTGTACGTAGAAGTATTCCGGTGAACAGGCGCAGCATAGCACCAATGAAGAAAACAATTGTGGGTGATCGGAAAGGGAGCGTGATTTGTAACTACTGCCATTTAACCGGGCACGTGCGAAAGGAGTGTCGTAGGAGGCTGGGACTCTGTTTTAGATGTGGAGCAGCAGATCACACAGTTAGTGCTTGTCCGTCAAAGCTTCGTACAAGGGATGATATTCAGAAGCCTCCGCAGGGACCGTTCCAAGGGCAGGAACAGCTGACTCAAGGACCAACCCAGGCTCGAGCGTTCACGTTGACAGGCGAGGAAGCTAAGGCATCAGGAGAAGTGGTTTCAGGTAATTTACTCGTTTATGGTTTTCCCGAAACGGCATTATTTAATTTCGGAGCATCCCACTGTTTATGTCATCCAAGTTTATAACTACACACTCGATTACCTGCACGGCCCTGTCTAATTTTGGGACATATACACACTGGGAATGGGAAAATCATAGCTAGTGAGGGGTGTAAAGATTGTGCAGTTGTTGTTTGCGGACGGGAGCTTTTTGCAGATTTCTTGGTGATTGATACGGACAGTTATGAAGTAGTCTTGGGAATGGATTTTCTTGGCACTTTCCACGCCCACATTGACTGTAGGGCAAGGAAGGTAATTTTCCAGATTCCCGGACATCCTAAGTTTACTTTCATTGGGGGAAGCAGTTCTGTCAGGCCAGTCGAATTTAGGGCTAGGCCGACGAACAATGTTCTTGCGGCTATGGTAGTGGATAGTAATGAAGAGCCGGCAGTTGTCCGCGACTTTATGGATGTGTTTGAAGACATTTCGGGCTTACCGCCGAAGCGAGATGTGGAGTTTGCGATTGACCTTATTCCTGGTGCAGCGCCAGTATCAAAATCTTATTATCCGATGGCACCGGTGGAATTGAAAGAAGTTAAGAAACAAGTTGGCGAATTACTCGAGAAGGGATGGATTCGAAGCAGCAACTCGCCGTGGGGAGCTCCAGTTCTTTTAGTGAAGAAGAAGGATGGCACGAGAAGGATGTGCATTGATTATCGAGAATTGAACCGGGTGACTATTAAGAACAAGTACCCGATCCCTCGCATTGGAGAACTTTTTGAGCGGCTTAGTGGTGCGAGGGTATTCTCGAAACTGGATTTGATGAACAGGATCTTTTCACCATTCTTGGACCAGTTTATTGTAGTATTCATTGACGATATTCTGGTGTACTCGAAGAGTCCGGAGGAACATGCTGAGCATTTAAGGATCGCATTGCAGACGCTAAGACAAGAGAAATTATTCACGAAGATGAGTAAGTGCGAATTCTGGCTGGAAGAAGTGAAGTTTTTGGGGCATGTTGTGTCGGGAAATGGAATCACCGTTGATCCCGAGAAGATTACAGCAGTTCGAGATTGGCCTATTCCAAAGAATGTTGCAGAGATAAGAAGTTTTCTTGGACTCGCCGGTTACTACAGAAGATTTGTGGAGAACTTCGCTCGTTTAGCTGAGCCGTTAACCAAGCTTACGCGTAAGGAGGTACCGTTTGTTTGGACGGATGGATGTGCATTGGCCTTCGAGACGTTGAAGCAGAAGTTGTTAACCGCCCCTATCCTAACCGTACCGGATAATTCAGGAGGACTGGTGATTCACAGCGACGCATCTGGAAAAGGATTGGGATGTGTTTTGATGCAGAATGGGAAAGTCGTCGCTTACGCATCGAGACAGCTGAAGACTCATGAGAAGAATTATCCGACTCATGACTTAGAGCTTGCAGCCGTGATCTTCGCCCTGAAGATTTGGAGACACTACCTTTTGGGCAAGAGAGTCGAAGTCTTTACAGATCACAAGAGTTTAAAGTATGTGTTCACTCAGAAGGAGTTGAATATGAGGCAACGCAGATGGTTGGAGCTGATGGCCGACTATGACCTTGATCTTAAGTACCATCCGGGAAAAGTCAACGTCGTGCCGGATGCGCTGAGTCGGTTTCCAGCAATTCAGATATTGACTGCACAGAGAGAGATCATTGCGGATTTTCGGAGATTTGACTTGGAGGTTGTGCTACCACATGCTACAGGACAGTTGATGCAGTTGCAAGTACAGTCGTCCTTAGTTGAGAAGATTAAAGTGGCGCAATCGCAGGATCCTAGACTGCAAAAGTTTCGAGAGCAGGTTGAAGCCGGACAAGGAACCGATTTACTGATCCACGAAGACGGTTCGTTGAGATATGGTAGCCGTGTGTGTGTGCCAAAAGGAGATGTGCGTGAAGAGCTTATGAAGGAGGCACACAGTTCAGCTTACTCTGTACATCCAGGAGGGAAGAAGATGTACCGAGATATTCGACAGCACTTCTGGTGGGAAGGTATGAAACGGGAAATTGCTCGCTTCGTAGCTAAGTGCTTGGTGTGTCAGCAAGTCAAGGCTGAACACCAAAGGGTTGCTGGTTTGTTGCAACGACTTCCGATTCCTCAGTGGAAGTGGAAACATATAACCATGGATTTCGTGACGGCTTTACCGCGGAGTCCAAAGGGCAACAATGCAGTATGGGTGGTTGTCGATCGGTTGACCAAGGCAGCTCACTTTATTCCTTTTCGGGTTGGTCAATCGACAGAGACTTTGGCAGAGCGATACATGCAGGAGATTGTCAGATTGCATGGAGTGCCGATAAGCATCGTGTCCGACCGGGACACTCGGTTCTTGTCACACTTCTAGAGGAGTTTACAAGAAAGTTTGGGGACTCGATTGAAATTTAGCACAGCTTATCATCCTCAAACTGATGGACAATCGGAGAGAACGATCCAGACCCTTGAAGATATGTTGAGAGCTTGCATGTTGGACTTCAAAGGTTCTTGGGAGGATCATCTACACCTGGTGGAGTTTTCGTACAACAATAGCTTCCAAGCAACTATTCAGATGGCTCCGTTTGAAGCACTGTATGGTCGTAAGTGCCGTTCACCGGTTTGTTGGGATGATGTTGGTGAACGAAGGTTACTAGGACCAGATTTGGTGGTACAGACAGTCGAGAAGGTGAATACAATCAGGAAGCATTTGAAGGCAGCTCAAGACAGACAGAAAAGTTGGGCCGACACGTCAAGAAGACCTCTAGAGTTCGCCGTAGGTGATTTGGTATTCCTGAAGATATCACCGACTAGAAGGGTGATTCGCTTTGGAAGTCGGGGAAAGCTTAGTCCTCGATTCGTTGGACCCTTCGAGATATTGGAGCGTGTTGGAGAGGTATCGTACCGGTTGGCGTTACCACAGTCATTAGCAGGAGTTCACGATGTGTTTCATGTGTCTCAACTACGGAGGTATGTTCGTGATGAGACTCATGTCTTGGATCATTCGGAGTTGACTGTACGGGAGAACCTAACCTTTGAGGAGCGACCAGTTGAAATCAAGGATCGAAGAGAAAAGGTTCTTAAGAACAAGGTTATCCCTCTTGTGCTAGTTTCTTGGGGTAATCGATCGCATGGAGAATCCACTTGGGAGCGAGAAGACGAGATTCTGCAGAAATTCCCTCACCTTTTCCAGTAGTTAGCTATCTTGTATTCTTGGAATTTCGAGGACGAAATTCTTTTGTCGTTGGGTATGATGTAACACCCGAGCCCAATAATACTATTTATATTACTAGTTGAGGGTTATATATTGCTCATTTCCAATTATCCTGATTTTCTGGTGTTTATTGCTAAATTTTAACCGGTTAAGTCATTTTGGCACATAACAAATTTTAACTCCTAAAATGAAATTTAAAATATCCATGTTGGCCTACTCGTCACCACTAGTCGTGTGGTATCGTCCGCGTGTCGAGATTCTGTCCCGTTTGGCTAAACGGGCGAATTTGGACGACTACGCGCGCGTGCAAGTGTCCGACTTGGGGGCATGCATTTTAATCATTAAACACCCCTTTTCAAAATTTGGAACCCGCTTAAAATCCTATAATTTGAATTTGGAACATTTGGGCGCAACCCGGGCGCGATTTGGAAATGTTTCATTTCGCGCCAAAAAGGTAAATTTAATTTAATATCTTTAAACTAATATTTATACGAATATATTCGTTAACAGTTAAAATCCCTACTAATCTTTTAATTTTGATTTCCTAAACCTCCCCAGCCAATCGGGTGGCTCCATTTTCTCGTGGGCCCCGCCTTCCCTTTCTCTCTCTCTCTCTCACTCTAAATCCTTTCCCTCTCTCTCTCCAATCTCTCTCTCTCCCTCTTCCTATATTTAAATCCCCCTTCTTTTCCATGCAGCCGCCTCTTCTGCTCATCTTCTCCCCACAAGAACCCCTCCAAGCCCTAACCCTAGCCCTCGTACTCGCGTCGCCGACCTCCCCGCGACCTCGCCGTCGCCGCCCTCGCGAGCACGAGCCCAGCCGCACTCTCTTCCTCCTTCCTCCGTTCATCTCCCGTGCCTGCACCCAACCCCCGATGCCATCACTCGGCCGCGGATCCCGCCGTCGACGTCGCCTCCAGCCACCGACGACGCACGCGACTCCCTCTCCTCCTCCTCGTCACAACCTCGTCGTCGCCTTCCCTCTCCCCTCGCCGGACCACCAACAGACCCGAGCCCATAGCCCCATCACTTACCCTCAGCAGTTCGCCGGAGAACGCGCCGTCGACCCTCGTCGACGTCACCCGCGCCACCTCCGACCACCTCCTTCTCCCCTCGACCACCAGAGCCGACCACCACCCTTCTCTACTCGTCGCAACACCCTCTCCAGCGAACCCCGAGGTTGTTCAGGCCTTCGCAGTCGCTGCCTCGACGGCATTCCAGCGCCGTCGAGCTCGCCGGGGGTACCCTGGTATCTCTCTGTAAGCTTCCTCATCTTCCCTTTTGTGCATTAACCCCCCCCCCCGCGCTGATCGTATTAAGTTTACCATTGTTGTTAACTTCGTTGCCGTTGTTTTTGCCGGAACCCGACCGTGCCGTCTTGTGAACCCGACGCTCCAGCGAGGTACCCTGGTCCGTGTGATCCCGTTGTTCTCTGTTGGGACTCGATCCATGGCCCGTGCTACCATATCGTGTTTTCTCCCGACTTTGCATCCGTGTTTTCCGGTTTGCGAAACCGTCGAGGCAAGTATCTGAATACTTGCTTTAACATGCTAGCATACGAGATCTAGTCTTGCTATGCAGTTGAATATCATACTATATAATACACCAACTTAATGATGGTAATTGATATTATATTATAAGTTAGAATTGACAGTTGCAGTTATCTTTAACATGGAATCGTTATAATAGTTTCTCGTAATTAATCAACCCACTATCAATCCATATTTCAACTAAATAAAACAATTGGATCATATCTGCTTTAATTGTTAAATCATTCACGGGACAATTATTATACTTAATGTAAATTCATGTAGCTTCATTACTTTCACCTTGTGGCTATTGCACCCCAAAGGTGCATGAACCTGTTAATAAGAGAATACAAAACATCATTATGTTTACATGGAATAATATGGTTATTTACTGTTTCCTGCTGCTGTTCATTATTTGATTGTATACCTGTTGTGAGCACATACCCGATTGCACTACATATTGGCCTGACCCTGCTACACATGACATATACATACATACCGACTCATCCTGTTGTACCATGACATTACTTGTTTCATGGTTTCATGCCTAATGCCGAAAAACCCGACCATCCCTGCTGTCTATCCAGACGGACCTACTCTTACCGGATTTTGTGTTGGCATTAGTCCTTGACTACTGAATACCTGACCTGCCATACATAGCTTGGGGGTATGGGGAAATCAAAGGTGAAACCGACTTGTAACTCAACAGTTCGATACATGTTCTGATCAGTCTTACGGGCTTGGCCAGCCCCGGAGTGTTGATGCTGACATCACTCGCCCATCCTACTACCTTTTACTGCTTAGCGGCACGTCTCGGATTCATCCCCGAGGATCTTGAACGTGGTCCCGGGCACGCACGGGATACTATTGAGTTACATCGACGATTCATCAATTGATTTCAAAGACTATAGAGTAGAAACCTGACAGGATAGTTTAGTCACCATCGCACATTACCCTGCTCTGTTATTTCTTAGTACTGCTTTATTCATGTTCATATTTGCATTGCTTATCACCATGTTTACATTATATACTTGATGTCATGACGCGCTGACGTCTGGGTTTTGCATGGCCCAGATTCCGTACCACTGTCGACGACCGAGCAGGAGTACTTCAGCCAGCAGGCTGAACTGTGAGTTCCTTAGGGTTTAGTTTATTTATTTCATTTCATTTCCAGATGTGAGCCCGCATTATGGGACATACTGTTTATTTATTGTATTGGATCATTTGCTTCCGCACTTATTGTTTATTGATTCTCATTATTATGGTTTTGGACATGTATTAGTTTAGTTTATTATCTTGTTCTTGATACCCTTGCAACCGTAATGTGACTGTGGATGGATACTTCCTACCCACAGGTAGCATGGTTGGCTGTGTCACGTGCCCAATCTTGCATACTCTGGGAAGCGGGGCGTGACAACAGTTCTCATATTTCACATATTAGCAAATCAGTCGTTAAATATCAGATTGCATGTGTTAAACTCTAAAATCGGCACTATAAAGGAAATTGACTGCATTTCATGGCATCGCATTCATCCCTATATTGTGCAACACTTGTTTCAAGATTTGTGCAGGAAATTGCAGGATCAAATTGAGCTGATAAATTACACCAACTCCAAGATTGTAGATCTGGTAGCAATCCAAAAGGCAAAACACAATTCAACATATCATATAAAGCCCCAAACATTAGCCCAAGCATGTGCCAGAAAACCCAAGCCCCAAGGAGCGAACATGGCCGCGGAGCCGCGGCCGTAGCCGGCTTGCGCCGCGGTTCCGCGGCGGCCTTGCCACGTCAGAACATCAATTTCAGTGCACAATGTTTCCCTCAGCTCCTACACTTCAGAAAGACACTTCAAGTTCCAGAAGACTCCAGAGACTTCTGCCAGTTCAACAAACTAGGGTTTCTAATACTTAATTAATCCTAGCTTAAAGCCTAAGCTAGCTCCTAACAAACTCTTTCTAGAAACTCCTCAACAAACTTTTGGAAGGAATTGTAATTTCAAACCTAGACCTAGGGTTTGGGATGTCTATAAATAGAAGCCTAAACCTAGGGTTAAAGCATATACTTGATACTTGGATCCATTATCCAAGACTTAGATACTTAGAAAAATCCCTACCTCTTTCTTCATCTTCTTCTTCCACAAGTCTAGTGACAAGACTTGTGTGAAACCCTAACCCTAATTCCAATCAAAAGCCAAGATCCCGAGTTCCAAATCAAGCAAGAAGCCCTTCAACCTTTTATGAGCGGAGCCGATTTTCAACAGAGCAAGTGGTCCAAGCCGATCCACGACTCACAGAGAAAAGCGAAGCCAGATCGACAATTTAGTTCTTCCTCTTGTAGTTCTTGAGCGACTGTAATCAAATTGTTGATATAAATAAAAGGTGATATTCTTTTATCTTGTTTTCTTTAAATTCTTGCATCATGATTCGATCTCAATTTCTAGTTGTGGTTCTTGTTATGATGTTTGAGTAATACTCCGCTCGTCGAGGAGTCGAGACGATCAATAGAATGATGATGTAACATATCTTAAATCGATTCTTGATTCCAACGAGTTTTGTAAACCCTAGCAGGTTTAAGAATCGACGACCTAATTTTGTTGTGTTGCTTTCTTGATTGATATCGCTTGAAATTGGGGAGTTACGATCGTTTCTTGAAATTGCTAGAGGCTAGAATGTGAATGATATCGACGAAAGAACAAGGGTTAAATGATGAAACCCTAGTTTCACGAGAAAGCCCTAACTCTCGTCGATCATCATCGATCTAGTATCAATTCTTCGAAGGACAAGAACACGATATCTTGAGATTACATCACGTCTATAGATCCAATCGATTCCTACGAGTCTCATTTAGATTCTTAACATTTTGGTTGGAAATATCATCAAAACCCGATTCCCGATTGTTTATCATTTTCTTGATTCTTGATTAGATTAGTGACACCTGAATCAATCGATAAAATCTTGAATCATGTTTTCTTTTCTTTTCGATTAACTTTTCAATTCAAACAAATCAAACATAAAAACGAATCGCACAATCCCTGTGGACGATCCGCACTCACTTACAATCTACATCCGACACCGTAGTTAATTGCGGTCAATTATAATTCTTTGATTGTGATTCTATACATTTTCTTAAACCGATACAACAAGAATTTCTTAAACGATCAAATGGCGCCGTTGCCGGGGATTACGCGCTAATTCGTTTCATATTACAGTTTGAATTGAAAGATTTATTCCATTGTAATTTTTGTAATCAAAATTCGTGCAAACCCTAAACGATTTGTTGTGGTTCATTGCAAGGAGATCTGGAGCTTTCAGTGAAAGTGAAATAATTTTTGTGATATACCAGAGAGCTGAGGGAGTCTACAGAAGCTCCCTGCTGAATTTTTGTGCAGAGATCTCACTACCCAACCGCGGAAGCGCGGTCTATGTACCCATATGCGGCGGAACCGCGGCATTCTTGAGGGTTCTCTGTGAACTTTTTCTCTCAGGTACTTTCTTACCTTCTCATCTCTCCTCTTTTTAGCTCCAACTAACAAATTTCTGCCGGATTCTTTGCGTATAATCGCAGCTCGCAAATTGCAAAATTAAATTTGTGCGTGTTTTTGTGTCTTGGTTGTTTGCATTCTAAATACGGATATTAAGGGGCACGGCCAAATCCAAATTAGGAGGGGAGTTCATTACCCTTCCTAGGCCCCGATAATCGCAAAACTTGCATCCGCATTTACCCCAATTAACTAAAAAAGATCTAGAGATGACTCTAAGGACCGTCGCGCTCACTTAGGACAGAAGAAGGCCATGGGTAATTCATATCTTATCTGCGTTTCTCTTGTGGTGTCTAGGCAAGTGTGTCGAAGGCTAGTGGTTACTTAATTAGGCCCACTACTTACGTAGTGGAGAACCTCCCACTTACCTGGCACTTACCTGGCCACAGGAGAGACAAAGAGGCAGTGGAGGATTTTATCCTGCGTCTTGTCTTCTGGCAGTTAGGTGCGGTCTAGAGATCTGACCTAGGCGACCCCTAGAATTAGGGTTTTGTGTGCTGTATTTGTTGTGTCGCATCATTTTTTTAATTTTTTTTTCAAAAATCCGTCCTTTTTTCAAAGCAAACACCGCATACATTCATTACCCCTAATTATAAGTCAACGCTGCCACTTGTACTAACCCTTTTTAGTATAAGATTTGCTGGACACGGGATTCAAGTGCCCGTTTAGTCCGCGTACCCTTTATCGACTCCGAAGTCGATATTTCTCCATTTACTTCTTCTTCTTTACCCACTTCCACACCCACATCGATGGATCCACAACCATCGAACTTCTTTAACCCAAATCTGCCGCCGTCCGTTGGTGCGCAGAATCCACCCCGCATCTCTCTCCAAGAGAGGTGCTATCCACTGCGAGGTCCTCTTTCGACCTGCTTATCCACACCACTAGCCAACGGGGATAACTTTGAGATTAATCCCCAATACATCAACCTTTTACCCAAATTCTACGGACTCGAGACTGAGGACGCTTACGTTTTCATCACAAAATTTGAGAACGTATACGCAATGATGGGTACGTCACAACTTTCAGTGGATGCGATGCGTCTACGACTTCTTCCATTTACATTGTACGATATAGCCGAGAAGTGGCTATATAACACTACCGCACACTCTATTACGAATTGGGAAGAATTCGTCGCTGCATTCCTTAAGAAATTTTACCCAATACAAAAGACAGCTCGAATCCGTAGCGAACTGAATCAATTTGCCCAGCTCCCTACTGAACCATTCTCTAAATGCTCTGAACGTTTCAAGGATCTATTGGTTCAGTGTCCTCATCACGGCATCCCGAGATAGGAATTGTGCCGAATCATTTATGAGGGCATTAATCCAAACACTAAACAAAGCCTTGAAAACATGTATCAAGGTACTTTTATGACTAAGGATGATGGGGAAGCGTGGAAGTATTTAGAAGAGTTCGCTGAAAAATCACTACAGTGGGAGAGTGGAACCCAACCATTGAATAGGGGTGGCGTGCACCAAATAGAAGCTCGACGCTATGGAACACAAATTTTCTGCAGCCTCCCTAAACCCAATGTCGCTCCCCAAAACTGTTTGTTGGTGTTGTTCTGATCCGTCTCATTTAACGGAAGAAAGTCCATTAAACTCTGCGTTTCAAGGTCACGAGCATTCTAATGCCGCATTTCAAAGACCTAGAAACGATCCATATTCTTTCAGGTACAATCAGGGTTGGAGGAATCACCCGAATTTTGCTTGGAACCAACAACAATCTCAAAACACGGTTCCAAGCCAAAATAATTTTCAAAGGGCTCTTCCACCACAACAGCAACCACTTCAAACCACTCAGCACCCCTACCAGTCACAAAATTTCCAAAACCAGGTCAACACTCCTACACAGTCTAATCCTATGCAGTTGTCCTGTTCTGACGAAGTCTCTCAATTCACTCAAACCATGAAATCACTTTTATCAAATTTCATAGAGGTTTCGACTGAGGTTAGATCTTCCGTCAGTAAGATAAAGAAAAACTCAGCGTCCCAAGCTGAGAGTATCAGATCGATGGAAGCTGAAATAGCACGCCTTAATGCCGAAATGAGTGCGAGAGAAAAAGGGAAACTTTCCTCTCAACCCCTACAGAATCCTGGGCATTACAATGTTAATGCCGTCACAACGTTGAGATCGGGAAGAGTGCTGAACAATCATGTCGGGGAAGGTATTGATGATATTGAAAATCCTATCAATAACACCCCGGCTGAGACCTTTCCTCACACACACACTTCTAATTCTGATCCTTCTTCTTCTACCCCACCACCTTCTCGCGAGCCTATTCTCCATTTCCCACTAGGCTCGACACCTCAACCCAACCCTTATAGTTCTCCACAGACGGTCCCCACACCTCTTTTGGGATCTCGTCTACCCCCTCTTCCTTCTCCTATGATGGACCCGACGCTTATTGCGAAAGCTCCTTACACGAACCGGTTAAGGGGTAACAGAACGAGTCCTCATATGGAGAAAATTATGGAAATGTTCAAACAGGTTAACATCAACATCCCTCTCCTAGATGCGATTCAACAAGTCCCCGCTTATGCGAAAATTCTTAAGGACTTGTGCACTAGGAAGAGGAAGACTCAAGTGCCAAAGAAGGTCTTTATGTCTAATAATATTAGCACTGCTTTTATTCCCCAGCTACCAAAGAAACGAAAGGACCCAGGATGTCCTACAATATCGATTTCTATCGGGGGTAAAAATATAAATCGTGCTCTTTTAGACCTTGGCGCAAGTGTTAACCTACTTCCATATTCTATATATGAGCAATTAGGGATTGGAGAGCTGAAACCTGCTCACTGCACTCTCCAGATGGCAGACCGTTCAATCACCAAACCAAGGGGTGAACTAGAGGATGTGTTAATAAAGGTCGGGGAATTTGTTTTCCCTGTAGACTTCATTGTACTTGACACACAGCCTGTAGCAAACCACCGGGGCCAAATTCCGGTGATTCTGGGTCATCCTTTCCTTGCCACTTCCAACGCTGTTATAAACTGTAGAAACGGTTCAATGAACTTATCATTTGGAAATTTGACCATTGAACTAAATATCTACAAAGTTGGAAGTCAGCCATCAGAACCCTCTGCTCATATTTTAGATGTGTGCTCTGTCCATGAGATCGCTCCCGATAGTTGTGGAGCTGAGGAACCTTGCTTTACTGATCTCGATGACATTACCACATCTCTGTTTGACTTTACACAAGATCTTAGTGAGGACACTGGATTAGTCAAAAATATTGTATATTTTAGCCGGCAATTTCCTCATCATTTGCACTCATTTAGAAGTGTACGGTATTCATATTTCACATATTAGCAAAACAGTCGCAAAAATCAGATTGCATGTATTAGAATCTAAAACCGACACTATAAAGGAAATTGACCGCATTTCATGGCATCACATCATCCCTATATTGCGCAACACTTGTTTTCGAAGTCATTGCAGGAAAATCTGAAGCTTGCTTGAATTTACACTGCTAAAAGATACGCCAACTCATGGATGTGGAATCTGGTATTGTTCTAAGAAGCATGCAGAGATTTAACATGTCCGAAAGTGCTTCAAAATACATAAGAAGACAACACATGATGTTTGAAGGCATGAAGACACAACTTGGCCGCGGATCCGCGGCGCAAGTCGGCTTAGGCTGCGGTTCCGCGGTCAACTTGTAACATCTCCACTACATCTTTGCACCACAATGCTTATCTCAGGGTCCAGACTTCAGAAAGACATGTCAATTTCTAGAATACTCCAGAGACTTCTGCCAGATCAGCAAACCCTTGTTCCTACACTAAACTAAGCCTTGTATTCTAGAAACTTCTTCTTAAACCCTAGCTTAAACACTAAGCTAAGCCTAACAAACTCTTTCTAGAAGTCTTTCAACAAACTTTTGGAGGGAACTCAAAGGCTTAGGGTTTGGGTACTCTATAAATAAGACCCTAGGCTCAATTATTCATAAACTTTGGAGCTTGGAAAAATCAATCCATTAGTTCATTTGAGAGCCATTCTATCTCTCTCTTCATCTTCTTCTTCCACAAGTCTAGTGAGAGGACTTGTGTGAAACCCTAACCCTAATTCCATTCAAAAGCCAAGATCCCGAGTACCCATTCAAGCAAGAAGCCTTGCAACCTTTTATGAGCCGAGCCGATCTTCAACAGAGCAAGTGATCCAAACGATCCGCGACTCACGGAGCCGAGCGAAGCCAAATCGACAATTTAGTTCTTCCTCTTGTAGTTCTTGAGCGACTGTAATCAAATTGTTGATATAAATAAAAGGTGAAATTCTTTTATCTTGTTTTTTTTTTAATTCTTGCATCATGATTAGATCTCAATTTGTAATTGTTATTCTTGTTATGATGTTTGAGTAAAACCCCGCTCGTAAAGGAGCCGAGACGATCAATAGAATGATGATGTAATATATCTTAAAACGATTCTTGATTCCTACAAGTTTTGTAAACCCTAGCAAGTTCAAGAACCCACAACCCATTTCGTTACGATGCTTTCTTGAATGATATCGCTCGAAATTGGGGAGTTACGATCGTTTCTTGAAATTGCAAGAGGCTAGAATGTGAATGATATCGACAAAAGAACAAGGGTAAAATGATGAAACCCTAGTTTCACGAAGAAGCCCTAACTCTCGTCGATCATCATCGATCTAGTATCAATCCTTCGAAGGACAAGAACACGAAATCTTTAGATTACATCACGTCTATAGATCCGATCGATTCCTACGAGCCTCATTTAGATTCTTGACATTTGATTGGAAATATTATCGAAATCGCATTCTTGATTGTTTATCAGTTTCTTGATTCTTGATTAAACTCGTGACACCTGAAACAATTGATAAAATCTTGAATCATGTTTTCTTTTCTTTTCGATTAACTTTTCGATTCAAACAAATCAAATATAAAAACGAATCGCACAATCCCTGTGGACGGTCCGCACTCGCTTACGATCTACAATCAACACCGTAATTGATTGCGGTCAAATATAATTCTTTGATTGTGATTCTATTCATTTTCTAAAACGACACACAAACAAACGATCGATCAAATGGCGCCGTTGCTGGGGACTATTTGATTTGATACACACTACACAGTCTTGAATTTTAGGATCAATCAAATGGCGCCGTTGCCGGGGACCATTTGATTCGATTTACACAAACAAGGTTTTCTTAACAATCAAATGGCGCCGTTGCCGGGGATCGCGCGCTAATTCGTTTTCATTTTATAGTTTGAATTGAAAGATTTATTTCATTGTGATTTTTTGAGATCAAAATTCATGCAAACCCTAAACAATTTGTTGTGGATTATTGCAAGGAGATATGGAGCTTGCTGGGAATTTGGAAATTTTTTTTTGAATATACCAGAGAGCTGAGGGAGTCTACAGAAGCTCCCTGGAAATTTTTGGTGAAGTGATCTCACTACCCAACCGCGGAAGCGCGGCCTAAGTGCCCATATGCGGCGGAACCGCGGCTTAGTGGAGGGGTCTTTGTACAATTTTTCTTCAGGTGAATTCTTACCTTCTCCTCTCTCCTCTTTTTAGCTCCAACTAACAGTTTCTGCAGGATTCTTTGCAAAGAATAGCAGCTCGCAAATTGCAAAATTTGTTAGTTGTATGTATGCCCTAAAGGCCAGTATTGTACAGATGATGTATATTATATTGGATGCTTGGACATATATAGAGATGACTTTCTTGCTCGATATGATAGTATGCTATCCGGTTACTCTTTATCTTAACATGTACACTAGTCTCTTTATACTGTCTTATAGTTACATGTTGGTAAAGCCCTTAGGATGTGTACTTGACTACCTAGACTATGATGCAGATCATACTAGTGGGGACATGGTAGTCCATAAGTACATCCTTCAAGGTCCCTAGTCGTGGGTGTATCGAGACGGGGCATCGATATACCAGAGTAGACTAGCGTATACGCTTCTCGACCCATGTGATGGGCGATGGATGATCCCATATCCATTGGTGTTTGACATCAGAGATGGTATACGGGTGCTCAGTGGAGACTGGGTACACTGGAAGGACTCGCCGAGAACTCCCAGATAGTATTATACCTCACGTCAGATGGCAGTTCTCAGGTGACACTTGTGCAGGTTAGTCTGTAGACCCGAGATCGTCATAGAGTCTTGTGTGATTCCCACTGTGCTTTGATCTCCACCTTACCACGTCCATGAGGGCATGCAAAACGGTGGCCTTTGGGTACAGTCCCGAGTCACATGGAGGCAATGAGCGATAGGAGGGGTTTCATCTCTCCCGGTATTGGGGGTTGATGTTGCGCTGTGCTCGATTGGCCGTAACAGGGAAGTACCTGGCCAGGGCTGATCAGAGATTTGCTGGTAAGTGTTACCAGTAGTTTCTCGACCCGTTATGAGCCTCACATCGGCACGACTTATCGATTATTGGGGTCTGACGTATACCACCCCTAGACTTGATATGCGACATATCAGACGAAGAGACCGGACTGTATGGTAAGTGTTACTGGTCGGATTCGCAGGAGTGTGAGCGGGCTAGCTCGTCGATCTTCTGATCGCTCAATACCCGGGTGGCCGTTACGTTTAGCAGACCGCTTGCGGCTTGTGGATGCTTGATATGATCATCATCTGCTACCGGCGTATTGACGAGTCTTTAGAGTCCTACACAGAGGTTTCCTGGCTCAAGCGAAACGAAATAGGAGCGCATATGAGATATGTGCAGGACCGAGAATAATGCGTGTATGTGATACCGCATTTCATTCTCGCGATAAATGTTTCGATTGGTTATATTCGATATGACCTAGTTATCGAACCATTGATTCGATAAATCGATACATTGAATACTAGTCGGTGATGTGCGACATGACCAGATCATTGAATCAAATGTTGATTTAATGATTTAATGTATAATTATATATTTGATATAATACTTTGCATTAACTAGTATTGGTTCACTTTATATGGATTTTCTCACTTGATGCGCAAGTTGTATATGTGATATATTTTCGTGCACATACTTGTATCATGTTTGATGATACTTGATTATTTAGTTAAGTGTAAAGAATTAAAACCATGGTTAAGTGTTGATTAGGGTTTTGCATATTCATTTATCTATTTGTTCTTTTATTTATTTGGAAATGATTTTAAAAAAAAGAATGGTGGCTTTCTTTGTCATTTAGTTGAAGCTTCATGAAGCTTCAACTTCTTAACCTTTCTTGTCATCATGCTTAACCCTAACCCATCCATTAACCATGGTCTATTCTCTACACTTAACCCTAGTAAGAATTATGATAAGTATTCCTTTTTCTTTTTATTTTAAAAGGACTTATCATATTTCTAGCTCATCTTCTTCTTCATCTTCAAGTTTAAAACCTTGAGGCCATCAATGGCAACTTGAGCTTGAGAGTGAGAAATCCAATTCTAAAGAGAACCCACCTCCTATTTCTTCATCCTCTACCTCTTGCCAAGTAGTAGAGTGTGTTTCTTTCATAAGTTTCATCACTTTGTGAAGTGGGAGCTTGATCTAGCGATGCCTCGACGTAGATCATCTTCGGCATCGTCGTCGACGACCAAGCCCGTTTATTCTCCGATGAAGCCGACGCTAGAGCCCGGGGTTCGACATGGACAGCGAGGAGACTTCGTTGCGGAGCCGTGGAGGTGGATATCCGGATCTACAAAGGTTGTAATTTCCATATCCAAGTAGTTAAGTGTTAACTAGTTTACTTTTCACCTAGATTTCTAGCAACGATCCGTAGTCTAGGGTTTTCCGGCACCATTTTTTTTTGAAATTGGCATGTTCGATGCCTTGTGAGACCTCTATAGGGTGCCTAGGAACCTTTCACATTAAATTTGTGCGTGATTTTGTTTCTTGGTTGTTTGCATTATAAATACAGATATTAAGGGGCACAGCCAAATTCAAATTAGGTGGGGATTTCATTACCCTTCCTAGGCCCCGAAAACCACAAAACTTGCATCCGCATTGACCCACATTAACTAAAAGAAATCTAGAGATGTCTCTAAGGACTGTCGCTCTCACTTAGGACAGAAGAAGGCCGTGGGTAATTCATTGCTTTTCCGCGTTTTCTTGTGGTGTCTGGGAAAGTGTGTCGAAGGCTAGTGGTTATTAATTAGGCCCACTACTTACGTAGTGGAGTACCTTCCCACTTACCTGGCACTTACCTGGCCACAGGGGGACAAAGAGGCAGTGGAGGATTCTATCCCGCGACTTGTCTTTTGGCAGTTAGGAGCGGTCTAGAGCCGGACCTAGGTGACCATTAGATTCTAGGGTTTGTGTGCTGCATTTGTTGTGTCGCATCATTTTTTTCAAAAAAAAAAATCCGTCCCTTTTTCAAAGCAAACACCGCATTCATCATTTTCCCTAATTATAAGCCAACGCTGCCACTTGTACTAACCGTTTTTAGTACAAAATAGGCTGGACACGGGATTCTAGTGCCCGTCTAGTCCGCGTACCTCTTATCGACTCCGAAGTCGATAATTCTCCATTTACCTCTTCTTTACCCACTACCACACCCACACCGATGGATCCGAATCCATCAAATTTCTTTAACCCTAATCTGCCGCCGTCCGTTGGTGCGCAGAATCCATCCCGCATCTCTTTCCAGGAGAGATGCTACCCTATTCGAGGTCCTCTTTCGACCTGCCTATCAACACCACCAGCCAATGGGGATAACTTTGAAATTAAGCCCCAGTACATCAATCTTTTACCCAAATTCCACGGACTCGAGACTGAGGACGCTTACGTTTTCATTACCAAATTTGAAAACGTATGCGCAATGATGGGTACGTCATAACTTTCAGTGGATGCGATGCGTCTACGACTTCTTCCATTTACATTGTGCGATATAGCCGAGAAGTGGCTATATAACACTACCGCACACTCTATTACGAATTGGGAAGAATTCGTCGTGGCATTCCTTAAGAAATTTTACCCAATACAAAAGACAGCTCGAATCCGTAGCGAACTGAATCAATTTTGCCCAGCTCTCTGCCGAACCATTCTCTAAATGCTTTGAACGTTTCAAGGATCTATTGGTTCAATGTCCTCATCACGGCATCCCTAGATGGGAGCTTTGCCGCATCATATATGAGGGCAGTAACCCTTACACTAAACAGAGCCTTGAAAACATGTGTCAAGGTACCTTCATGACCAAGGATGATGGGGAAGCTTGGCGATATTTAGAAGAGTTCGCTGAAAAGTCTTTATAGTGGAAAAGTCCATCATTTAGGAGTGGCAACAACCAATCAGATGTTTCCATAGGAGTTAGAGCTGACATTTCAGCTATACACAAGAAACTCGAGACTATGGAAAACAAATTTTTAGCTGCCTCCCGTAATCAAATGTCACTTTCCAAAACTGTATGTGGTTGCTGTTCTGATCTGTCTCACTTGACGGAAGAATGTTCATTTCAAGGTCGTGAGCATACCAATGCCGCATTTCAAAGACCTAGGAACGATCCTTTTTCTTCCACATATAATCAGGGTTGGAGGAATCACCCTAATTTTTCTTGGAACCAATCACAATCACAAAACACGGTTCCAAACCAAAACAATTTTCAAAGGGCTCTCCCTCCACCACAACAGCAACCACAACTTTAATTGAGTCAGCACCCCTTTCAAGCACATAATTTTCAAAATCAGGTCAACAGACATGCACTGTCTAGTCCTTTACAGTTGACCCGAACTGATGAATCCTCTTCTTTTGCACAATACATGAATTTGATCTTATCAAATATCATGCAAGTTTCGGCTGAAATGAAGTCTTCTGTCGATAAAATTGAGAAAAACTCTGCGTCCCAAAACGAGAGTATTAAATCGATGGAAGAAGAAATTGCATGATTAAAAGCTGAAATAAGTGCAAGAGAGAAAGGGAAACTTCCAGCTCAACCCTTACCCAATCCTGGTTATTCACATCATGTGAATGCAATCACCACGTTAAGATCTGGAAGAGTGCTTGACAATCATGTTGGGGAAGAAGTTGATGATACTGAAAATCATATCAACACCCCGGCTGAGACCTTCCACACACACACACTCCTAATTCTGACCCCAGTTCTTCTACCCTACCACCTTCTTCCGAGCCTATTCTTCGTTTCTCAAAAGGCTCGCCACTACAGCCCACCTCTTTTACTCCTCCACGGACGATTCCCACTTCTATTCTGGGATCGGTTCCACACACACTTTCTTCTCCTATGATGGACCTAGCGCTTATTGCTAAAGAACCTTACCCTAATCGGTTAAGGGCTAACACACCAAGTCCAAATATGGAGAAGATCACTGAGATGTTTAAACAGGTTAACATCAATATCCCTCTTCTAGATGCTATCCAACAAGTCCCTGCATATGCGAAAGTTCTTAAAGACTTGTGCACTAGAAAGAGGAAGAAACAAATGCCCAAGAAGATATTCATGGCAAAAACTGTAGACACAGCTTTCCCCCAACAATTACCGAGGAAACGTAAGGATCCTAGTTATCCTACGATTTCCATCTCTATCGGGGAGAAACACATTAACCGTGCTCTACTAGATCTTGGGGCAAGTGTTAACCTGCTTCCTTTCTCAGTTAGGGATCGGAGAGTTGAAACCATCTACTTACACTCTCCAGATGGCTGACCGATCAATCACCAGACCTATGGGTGAACTAGAGGATGTGTTAATAAAAATCGGGGAATTTATATTTCCTGTGGACTTTATTGTAATTGATACACAGCCTGTAGCGAACTCACGGAATCAAATTCCGGTGATTCTAGGTCGCCTCTTTTTGGCCACTTCCAATGCTATCATCAATTGTCGTAACGGTTCTATGACCCTATCCTTCGGGAAAAGGACAATTAAGATAAATATTTACAAGTTAGGAAGTGTACCCTCCGAACCTACTGCTCAGGTCTGTTCTGTCGACTTAATGGATGTCGACAGCAGCGAATTAGATGACCCTCATAATACCGATCTTGACTCTTTTCATACGTTGTTGTTCGACCCAACTATGTATCATACACATACGGACTCTTCCACCGAGATGTCCTGGTCAACAAGTAACACTGATTAGGAACTGCTTTTAGAGTCTGAAGATCACCCCGCACCTTGTGATGACATTATTTTTCGGGGTATAGATGAAACTTTTGAGGAGATCTTCGCTGATGAACTCGCATTTTTGAACAACACGGGTGTTGAGATGAATCATGTCCCAATCAATGAAATTGATCCTCCACCCCTTCTTCTGACTTTTAAGAAGAATGCGAGTAATCCATCACATACACTGCATCGTCTCTCCAAAATGAGATGCACACACATTCTATTCCACCACTTACCCTTTCCACACTTATTCTTCCACCAACCAGAGCACTGCATTGATAAAATTTTCGAATGGTTGGTGTTGACATTCGGTCTTTGCAAAGCTTGGCATCGACCACTGTTTTTTTTGACCCCCTCATATGATTTTCAAAGATTAACATTGCATAACTCAAGTTTGGGGGGGCAATTTTTCTGGCTCTTGAAATGAAATTTTTTTACACAAAATGATGAGCAAAAAATAAGTTTGGGGGAGGGTCTTCACTTAAATATTTTGCCCCCACTAATAAATTCCTCCCAAGCTTACAGGTTTTTCCAGATTTAGCGGAAGGCAACAGTGAGGACACTGTTGAAAACAAGTTTGGGGGTGGTTTGTGCTTATTTTCGCATCATTTGCATATCATTTGCATAAGCACAAAACAATTTTTGAAAACCCATAAAAATTTTCAAAATTTTCAAAATCATAGAAAATAATTTTTGTACATTAATAAGATAATGAAAGTTTAGATAGTGAAAAATTACATCCATGAGATTAGAAAAATTTAAGAAAACCAAGAAGATTAGAAGTTTTCTTATACGAACTAGTAATAAGTAGTTATGAGTCGTTGTCCCAAGGGTTAGTAAGATTAAAGACGTCATTAATCTGAGGATAAAAATAAGTCTGAAAAATAGTTTCTATTCTGGAAGCCAAATATTTTGAACGTTGCTACCCTGCTATTCGCACTTACACACGTCTTAAAGCTTGGGATAGTAGAGGATACCTTGAAATGCTCTTGTCTTAAAGTCAAAAGTATGAAGGAAATAATAAAAAAAAGTGAATAAGAAAATATAAAGTGGTGAGAAAAATGGACACTGGTTTTGTTATCACCAAGGGCAAAAAAAAATATATAGCGAGGGTGCTTCTTCACCTAGTGCCCTAAGGCCAACTGGTATGGGAGTCACTGCTATGCTTGAGGTGGTGCAAGACGAGAAAAATACACCAAGTAAGCAAGCACAGGAGTAATCGGTCGGTTAGTACCTCAAGAAGTATTAACGGTCGCATGAAAGTGTGTGAGCAATTTCGTCTAAATATTCATTAATTAAAAAAGTACTTAGGCTGATGGACAAGAGTATGATAGCTTGAATTGAATTCTCCGGGTGTAGGAATGTCGTTTACACACACGCAAGGTTATATGATCGATGTTTGGATGAAAGATAGGAATGAAGAATAAGACGATGTTTTATTGAGGGAGGACGTGATTTCTAACATCTTTTCATGACCATTAAGTTAAGGCTCATGACAACCGAAAAGCTAGCTTAGTTGGAAACCCTAATTTTCAAGGCTTTTTCTTTTACAATTCTTGTCTTTAAATGTAATATTCATGATCTTTCTTTTATTATTGGATTTTGTGGGTGTAATCCGCTGAAAACCTTCAGGAGACAACACCTCCTACTAGGGACACCTAGAGGTTTAAAGGCTTGTTGCACGTGCTCAGTGCAATCGTGTTGCCTACGAAAGTATGCTAGTTAGTTTTTCTCTTTCTTTATTTTCTTCTTCTCTTTTTAATAAAACAGTTCGCTCGAGACGATCGAAATTAAGTTTGAGGGAATTTGATTAGTCGAAAATATTGTATATTTTAGCCGGCAATTTCCTCATCATTTGCACTAATTTAGAAGTGTACGGTATTCATATTTCACATATTAGCAAAACAGTCGCAAAAAATCAGATTGCATGTATTAGACTCTAAAACCGACACTATAAAGGAAATTGACCGCATTTCATGGCATCGCATCATCCCTATATTGCGCAACACTTGTTTTCGAGGTCCTTGCAGGAAAATCTGAAGCTTGCTTGAATTTACACTGCTAAAAGATACGCCAACTCATTGATGTGGAATCTGGTATTTTTCTAAGAAGCATGCAGAGATTTAACATGTCCGAAAGTACATCAAAATACATAAGAAGACAACACATGAAGTTTGAAGGCATGAAGCCACAACTTGGCCTCGGATCCGCGGCGCAAGCCGGCTTAGGCCGCGGTTCCACGGTCAACTTGTCACATCTCCACTGCATCTTTGCACCACAATGCTTATCTCAGGGTCCAGACTTCAGAAAGACATGTCAATTTCCAGAATACTCCAGAGACTTCTGCCAGATCAGCAAACCCTTGTTCCTACACTAAACTAAGCCTTGTATTCTAGAAACTTCTTCTTAAACCCTGGCTTAAACCCTAAGCTAAGCCTAACAAACTCTTTCTAGAAGTCTTTCAACAAACTTTTGGAAGGAACTCAAAGGCTTAGGGTTTGGGTGCTCTATAAATAAGACCCTAGGCTCAATTATTCATAAACTTTGGAGGTTGGAAAAATCAATCCAATAGTTCATTTGAGAGCCATTCTATCTCTCTCTTCATCTTCTTCTTCCACAAGTCTTGTGAGAGGACTTGTGTGAAACCCTAACCCTAATTCCATTCAAAAGCTAAGATCCCGAGTACCCATTCAAGCAAGAAGCCTTGCAACCTTTTATGAGCCAAGCCGATCTTCAACAGAGCAAGTGATCCGAACGATCCGCGACTCACGGAGCCGAGCGAAGCCAAATCGACAATTTAGTTCTTCCTCTTGTAGTTCTTGAGCGACTGTAATCAAATTGTTGATATAAATAAAAGGTGAAATTCTTTTATCTTGTTTTCTTTTAATTCTTGCATCATGATTAGATCTCAATTTGTAATTGTTGTTCTTGTTATGATGTTTGAGTAAAACTCCGCTCGTAAAGGAGCCGAGATGATCAATAGAATGATGATGTAATATATCTTAAAACGATTCTTGATTCCTACAAGTTTTGTAAACCCTAGCAAGTTCAAGAACCCACAACCCATTTCGTTACGATGCTTTCTTGAATGCTATCGCTCGAAATTGGGGAGTTACGATCGTTTCTTGAAATTGCTAGATGCTAGAATGTGAATGATATCGACAAAAGAACAAGGGTAAAATGATGAAACCCTAGTTTCACGAAGAAGCCCTAACTCTCGTCGATCATCATCGATCTAGTATCAATCCTTCGAAGGACAAGAACACGAAATCTTTAGATTACATCACGTCTATAGATCCGATCGATTCCTACGAGCCTCATTTAGATTCGTGACATTTGATTGGAAATATTATCGAAATCCCATTCTTGATTGTTTATCAGTTTCTTGATTCTTGATTAAACTCGTGACACCTGAATCAATTGATAAAATCTTGAATCATGTTTTCTTTTCTTTTCGATTAACTTTTCGATTCAAACAAATCAAATATAAAAATGAATCGCACAATCCCTGTGGACGATCAGCGCTCGCTTACGATCTACAATCGACACCGTAATTGATTGCGGTCAAATATAATTCTTTGATTGTGATTTTATTCATTTTCTAAAACGACACACAGACAAACGATCAATCAAATGGCGCCGTTACCGGGGACTATTTGATTTGATACACACTACACAGTCTTGAATTTTAGGATCAATCAAATGGCGCCGTTGCCGGGGACCATTTGATTCGATTTACACAAACAAGGTTTTCTTAACAATCAACACTTTTTCTACACTTGAGTCCTGCACTCCTGACTTTTCTCCACCCGAGTCTGTATCTTTCAGAGGCTCTGAGCTTCTTTGTAAATCCAAAAATCACTCATTGATCCCTCCTTCTATCATTTCTCCGCCTGAATTAGATCTCAAAATTTTACCTTCTCATCTTAAATATGCTTATTTAGGTGAGAAGGAGTCTTTACCGGTTATAATATCCGCTTCTCTAGCATTAAAGCAAGAGAATGCACTTTTATCAGTATTGAGATCTAACAAAGAGGCGTTTGGTTGGAGTATGGCGGACATCAAAGGGATTAGTCCATTGATAGTTGAACATCATATACATGTGATGGATGATGCCAGACCAACCCAAGAACCACAGAGACGGTTGAATCCCGTCATGAAGGAAGAAGTAATGAAAGAGATCGTCAAATGCTTAGATAATGGTATTATATACCCCATCTCCGATAGCCAATGGGTAAGTCCTATACATGTCGTTCCTAAGAAATCTGGCATCACTGTTATAACCAATGAGGCAAATGAGTTGATTCAGACACGCGCCCAAACTGGATGGCGTGTATGTATCGATTATAGAAAACTCAATGCTGCCACGAGGAAAGACCACTTTCCTCTACCATTCATTGATCAAATGCTGGAACGCTTAGCGGGACGAGAGTATTATTGTTTTATGGATGGATACTCAGGCTATAATCAGGTCCCCATCGCCAAAAAGGATCAAGATAAAACCACTTTTACATGTCCTTTTGGTACCTTTGCTTACAGTCACATACCCTTTGGGTTATGCAATGCTCCCGCTACCTTTCAGCGATGTATGATGGGGATATTCTCTGATATGGTAGAGAATTTTCTGGAGATCTTTATGGACGATTTCTCGATTTTTGGAGACTCTTTTTCTGATTGCCTAGCGAATCTTGACGCTGTTCTTACTCGTTGCAAAGAGAAGAACTTGACTTTGAACTGGGAAAAATGCCATTTTATGGTCCAAGAAGGAATTGTTCTTGGACATGTTATTTCACAGAAAGGCATTGAGGTTGACAGAGCTAAAATAGATGTCATTCAAAACCTTCCTCATCCCAAAAGCGTCAAAGATATTCGATCTTTCCTTGGCCATGCGGGTTTTTATAGAAGATTCATTAAGGACTTTAGCAAAATTGCTAGACCTTTAACTCTTCTCCTAGCCAAGAATACAACCTTCCATTTTCACTCGGACTGTGAGACAACTTTCGACTCACTTAAACACTCACTCACTTCAGCCCCCGTGCTATCATCACCAAACTGGGACTACCCCTTTGAGCTGATGTGTGACGCATCTGATTTTGCAGTAGGTGCAGTCTTAGGACAGCACATCGAAATGATGCCACACGTGATATACTATGCAAGTAAGACCCTGAATGATGCTCAAATCAATTATACAACCACAGAAAAAGAACTTTTAGCGGTTGTATTTGTATTAGAAAAATTCAGGGCTTACTTAATTGGCTCACCTATAGTTGTGTATACTGACCATTCCGCTTTAAAACATCTTCTAGCGAAGAAAGATGCAAAAGGTCGACTAATACGTTGGATCCTTCTGTTACAAGAATTCGATCTTGTTATCAAAGATAAGAAAGGATGTGAAAACGTAGTAGCAGACCATCTTTCACGTATCTCTTCTTCCCCTGTGCCCCTGCCGATCAATGACTCGTTCCCTGACGAACAACTCTTGAGCGTATCCAATGAACCATGGTTCAGGGATATTGTGAACTATCTTGTCACGGGACTTATACCCAGCCATTGGTCAAAACAGGACAAATACCATTTTCTTTCCCAAGTAAAACACTTTTACTGGGATGATCCATACTTTTTTAAGTATTGTCCTGATCAGATCATCCGCCGGTGTGTCCCGAAAGAAGAGTTCAAGAGTGTTATTTCTTTTTGTCATGATCAGGCCTGTGGGGGTCACTTCGGTCCTAAAAAGACGGCGGAGAAGGTTTTGCAATGTGGATTTTATTGGCCGACCTTTTTCAAGGACGCATTTGACTATTGCAAAACCTACACACAATGTCAGTACACGGGTAGAATCTCCCAGAGGAATGAAATGCCTCAGCAACCCATTCTGGTTGTTGAAATATTCGATGTTTGGGGCATTGATTTTATGGGTCCCTTTCCCAACTCCTTTGGGAATTTGTATATACTGCTGGCGGTTGATTATGTCTCAAAGTGGGTTGAAGCCATTCCATGTCGCACTAATGACAGGAAAGTTGTCATTAAGTTCTTGAAAGAGAATATCTTTTCGCGATTTGGACACCCACGCACTATTATTAGCGATAATGGGACACATTTCTGCAACAGGTCTTTCGAGACATTGATGCGGAAATACTCAATCAACCACCGACTTTCTACACCCTATCATCCCCAAACAAGCGGGCAGGCTGAAATCTCAAATAGACAAATCAAACTTATCCTGGAGAAGACTGTTGCTAAAAATAGAAAAGACCGGTCGACCAAACTGACGGATGCTCTTTGGGCATTCAGAACTGCATATAAAACCGACCTAGGAATGTCTCCATATAGGATAGTGTTTGGAAAAGCATGTCATTTACCAGTCGAGATAGAGCATAAAGCAATGTGGGCTATTAAAGAAATAAATTTTGATCTAAACTTAGCTTGCAACTTTCGGAAGCTGCAACTAAATGAGCTAAGCGAACTCCACGATGAAGCTTATGATAATGCTGTAATCATAAAGAATAGGACTAAGGTTTTTCACGATAAAAATATTTTGAGGAAAACATTTTCACAAGGTCAACAAGCCCTTCTTTATGATTCACGATTGCACCTTCACGCGGGTAAGCTCCGATCTCGATGGAAGGGACCATTTGTTGTGCGGTCTGTATACCCGCACGGGGCAGTAGAAGTAGAAAATGTTAAAAACGTCACATTTTTCAAAGTGAATGGACATTGACTAAAGCCGTATTTTTCCACTGACCCCACGGAGGAGCTCCTGTTCTTACAGGAGCCAGTTTATTTGGATTAAAATTCCTCCGTCTCACCTTTATGTCCTGCATATCATTGCATCATCGTTTGAATGGAGGTGAGTGAAAAGAGTATGTTTGGGGGAAGTTCTTCACTTATATATTTTGCCCCCACTAATAATTCCTCCCAGACTTATAGGTTTTGTAGATATAGCTGTTGGCAACAGTGAGGACACAGTTGAAAACAAGTTTGGGGGAGGTTTGTGCTTATTTTTGCATCATTTGCATATCATTTGCATAAGCACAAAACATTTCTTTAAAAAAAAACTTATAAAAATTTAAAAAAATTTCAAAACCTATGAAAATTTAAAATTTTCAAAATATAAAAAAAATTATTTTAACATTTAAACAGTTTTTGTACATAAATAAGATAATGAAAGTTTAGATAGTGAAAAATTACATCCATGAAATTAAAAAAATTTAAGAAAACCAAGAAAATTAGTAGTTTTCTTATACGAACTAGTAATAAGTAGTTATGAGCCGTTGTCCCAAGGGTTAGTAAGATGAAAGACGTCACTAATCTGAGAATAAAAATAAGTCTGAAAAATAGTTTCTATTCTGGAAGCCAAACATTTTTGAACGTTGATACCCTGCTATTCGCACTAACACACGTCTTAAAGCCTGGGATAGTAGAGGATACCTTGAAATGCTCTTGTCTTTAAGCCAAAAGTATGAAGGAAAAAAAAATTGAATTAAAGAAAATATAAAGTGGTGAGAAAAATGGACACTGGTTTTGTTGTCACCGAGGGCAATAAAAAAATATATAGCGAGGGTGCTTCTTCACCTAGTGCCCTAAGGCCAACTGGTCTGGGAGTCACTGCTATGCCTGAGGTGGTGCAAGACGAGGAAAATACACCAAGTAAGCAAGCACAGGAGTAATCGGTCGGTTAGTACCTCAAGAAGTATTAACGGTCGCATGAAAGTGTGTGAGCAATCTCATCTAAATAATCATAAATTAAAAAGTACTGAGGCTGATGGGCAAGAGTATGATAGCTTGAATTAAATTCTCCGGGTGTAAGGATGTCTTTACACACACGCAGGGGTATATGATCGATGTTTAGAAGAAAGATAGGAATGAAGAATAAGACGATGTTTTATTGAGAGAGGACGTGATTTCTAACATCTTTTCATGGCAATTAAGATAGGGCTCATGACAACCGAAAAGCTAGCTTAATTGGAAACCCTAATTTTCAAGGTTTTTCTTTTACAATTCTTGTCTTTAAATGTAATATTCATGATCTTTCTTTTATTATTGGATTTTGTGGGTGCAATCCGTTGAAAACCCTCAAGAGACAACACTCCTCCTACTAGGGACACCTAGAGGTTTAAAGGCTTGTTGCACGTGCTCAGTGCAATCGTGTTGCCTACGAAAGTGTGCTAGTTAGTTCTTCTCTTTCTTTATGTTCTCCTTCTCTTTTTAATAAAACAGTTCGCTCGAGATGATCAAAAATAAGTTTGGGGGAATTTGATCCGTCGAAAATACTGCATCTTTTAACCGGCAATTTCCTTATCAATTGCATTCATTTAGAAGTGTACGGTTCTCATATTTCACATATTAGCAAATCAGTCGTTAAATATCAGATTGCATGTGTTAGACTCTAAAACCGGCACTATAAAGGAAATTGACTGCATTTCATGGCATCGCATTCATCCCTATATTGTGCAACACTTGTTTCAAGATTTGTGCAGGAAATTGCAGGATCAAATTGAGCTGATAAATTACACCAACTCTAAGTTTGTAGATCTGGTAGCAATCCAAAAGGCAAAACACAATTCAACATATCATATAAAGCCCCAAACATTAGCCCAAGCATGTGCCAGAAAACCCAAGCCCCAAGGAGCCAACATGGCCGCGGAGCCGCGGCCGGAGCCGGCTTGCACCGCGGTTCCGCGGTGGCCTTGCCACGTCAGCACATCAATTTCAGTGCACAATGTTTCCCTCAGCTCCTACACTTCAGAAAGACACTTCATGTTCCAGAAGACTTCAGAGACTTCTGCCAGTTCAATAAACTAGGGTTTCTAATGCTTAATTAATCCTAGCTTAAAGCCTAAGCTAGCTCCTAACAAACTCTTTCTAGAAACTTCTCAACAAAATTTTGGAGGGAATTGTAATTTCAATCCTAGACCTAGGGTTTGGGAAGTCTATAAATAGAAGCCTAAACCTAGGGTTAAAGCATATACTTGATACTTGGATCCATTATCCAAGACTTAGATACTTAGAAAAATCCCTACCTCTTTCTTCATCTTCTTCTTCCACATGTCTAGTGACAAGACTTGTGTGAAACCCTAACCCTAATTCTAATCAAAAGCCAAGATCCCGAGTACCAAATCAAGCAAGAAGCCCTTCAACCTTTTATGAGCGGAGCCGATCTTCAACAGAGCAAGTGGTCCAAGCCGATCCACGACTCAAGAGAAAAGCGAAGCCAGATCAACAATTTAGTTCTTCCTCTTGTAGTTCTTGAGCGACTGTAATCAAATTGTTGATATAAATAAAAGGTGATATTCTTTTATCTTGTTTTCTTTAAATTCTTGCATCATGATTCGATCTCAATTTCTAGTTGTGGTTCTTGTTGTGATGTTTGAGTAATACTCCGCTCGTCGAGGAGTCGAGACGATCAATAGAATGATGATGTAACATATCTTAAATCGATTCTTGATTCCTACGAGTTTTGTAAACCCTAGCAAGTTCAAGAATCGACGACCTAATTTTGTTGCGATGCATTCTTGATTGATATCGCTCGAAATTGGGGAGTTACGATCGTTTCTTGAAATTGCTAGAGGCTAGAATGTGAATGATATCGACGAAAAAACAAGGGTTAAATGATGAAACCCTAGTTTCACGAGAAAGCCCTAACTCTCGTCGATCATCATCGATCTAGTATCAATTCTTCGAAGGACAAGAACACGATATCTTGAGATTACATCATGTCTATAGATCCGATCGATTCCTACGAGCCTCATTTAGATTCTTGACATTTAGGTTGGAAATATCATCAAAACCAGATTCTCGATTATTTATCATTTTCTTGATTCTTGATTAGATTAGTGACACCTGAATCAATCGATAAAATCTTGAATCATGTTTTCTTTTTTTTTCGATTAACTTTTCAATTCAAACAAATCAAACATAAAAACGAATCGCACAATCCCTATGGACGATCCGCACTCACTTACAACCTACATCCCACACCATAGTTGATTGCAATCAAATATAATTCTTTGATTGTGATTCTTTACATTTTCTTAAACCGACACAACAAGAATTTCTTAAACGACCAGGGGTTAACTTTGACATTGTCGGGTTCGATCGGGGTTTTAACTTCGTTAACACATCGCCTAATCCTCTAGCTAGGCTCTGATACCACTGTAGGGTTACTAGGCACACTAACAAGGCTCTACAAGGCATCGACCATGCCAAAATTAAATTTTGATGTGCCGAACAACCCTAAGCAAGATCGTATACTAGAGTGTAGGCGAAACTTATAGTAAGCAAACAACTTTACTTCTAAGGGAACACGATATAAAACCTTTGTAGATATGTCCTTCACTTCTATAGCTCCTGGTTGAAGTCCCTTCGCTGCGATCAAGGTTCTCCCGGGCTCTTGCATGGCTTCAAGAGGCGAAAGATGCGACCTTGCTTGAAGTCTCCGAGGCCGAAGATGATCTACGACGAGGGAATTCCGACTCAAGCTACTACTTCACTAATTTGAGAATTAGTGAAGCAAACACACTATACTAAAGTGCTAGTCTAGTAGAGGATGGAGAAATAGGAAGTGGGTTCTCTTTGCATTTTTATTTCTCACTTTAGTTCTCACTTTGGATCAAACCCTAGCAAGCTTTTTCTTTCTTAACAATGAAGAAGAAGAAGAAAAGAAAGAGATGAGGATAATGATCAAGTGAGAAGGATAACCATGGTGAGTGGGTATCATATACTAACTCTTGTAGAGACTTAACCCAAGGCAAATTGTTATGGTTGAGTTAACAAAAATCTATAGTAAAAACAAACTCAAGTTGAATTAGTCAATGCATCCACAAGCTTCCACAAGCTTCATGCATTTTCTAATCCTCCACTTGATTTTGTAATTACTTTAAATATTAAAAACCCAAACTAAAAATTAGCATAGTGTAAGTCTCATACACCCATGGATGATGTATCATCAACCATGATACAATTATATAACACATTTTAATATATATCATATATATAGTAAAGTTGTGTACATGTGAGAAAAAACCCTAAGTGAACATGTGTTAGTTAATGTAAACTAGTATATAAAATATACAATTATACAATAAATTATTAAATCAACACTTGACTTAATAATCCGATCATATCACATATAACCGACTAACATCCAATGTATCGACTTATCGAATCAACACTTGATTCGATAACCCGGCAATATCATATATAACCGATTGATACATAAACTCGCGAGAATAGAGTACGGTATCACATACACGCATTATTCTCGGTCATGCACATATCACATATGCGCTCCTATTTCGTTTTGCCTGAGCCAGTAAAACCTCTATGTAGGACTCTAAAGACTCGTCAATACGCCGGCAGTAGGTGACGATCACATCAAGCACCCACAAGCCGTCAGCGGTACTAGCTGGACGTAACGGCTACCCGGGTATTGAGCGATCAGAAGATCAGCAAGCAAGCCCGCTCCAACTCCTGTAAAAGCCTGCCGGTAACACTTCCCATACAGTCCGGTCTCGTCGTCTGATATGTCGCATATCAAGTCTATGGGTGGTAAACGTCAGACTCCAATAACCGATAAGTCGTGCCGATGTGAGGCTCATAATTGGTCGAAAAACTACTGGTAACACTTACCAGTAAATCTCTAATCAGCCCTGGCCAGGGACTTCCCTGTTACGGCCAATCGAGCACAGCGCAACATCAACCCCCAATACCGGGAGAGACGAAACCCCTCCTATCGCTCATTGCCTCCATGTGACTCAGGACTGTACCCAAAAACCATCATTTTGCACGCCCTCATGGACGTGGTAAGGTGGAAATCAAAGTACAGTGCGAATCACACAAGACTCTATGACGATCTCGGGTCTACAGACTAACCTGCACAAGTGTCACCAGAGAACTACCATCTGACGTGAGGTATAACACCATCTGGAAGTTCTCGGCGAGTCCTTTCAGTGTACCCAGTCTCCACTGAGCACCCGTATACCATCTCTGATGTCAAATACCAATGGATATGGGATCATCCATCGCCCATCTCATGGGTCAAGAAGCGTATACGCCAGTCTACACTGGTATATCAATGCCCCGTCTCAATACACCCACGACTAGGGACCTTGAAGGATGTACTTATGGACTACCATGTCCCCACTAGTATGATCCGCATCATAGTCCAGGTAGTCAAGTACACATCCTAAGGGCTTTACCAACATGTAACGATAAGACAGTATAAAGAGACAAGTACACATGTTAAAGTAAAGAGCAACCAGATAGCATACTATCATATCGAGCAAGAAAGTCCTCTCTATATATGTCCAAGCATCCAATATAATATACATTATCTGTACAATACTGTCCTCTAGGGCATACATACAACTAACACCTCAATCATCATGATCACAAGCCTGCGACTTTGATAATTGCCTTCAGGGCACTATAGCCAACAACAATGGCAAGAAGGATCCTGATGGACTTAAGCATAGCGACACGAGAAAAGGTTTCATCAAAATCGACGCCAGGTCCTTGATGAAAACCTTTAGCTACAAGTCTAGCTTTGAAAGTCTCAACTTTTCCATCTACACCAATCTTCTTTTTGAAGATCAACTTTCTCCAAATAGGTTTTACTTTTTCAGGAGAAACTTCCAAAGTCCATACTTTGTTGGTGTACATGGATTGCATCTCAGATCGAATAGCATCCAGCCATTTCACAGAGTCCCCACTCGTGATGGCCTGCTCGAAACTAGCCGGGTCATCATCTTCCATGATGCAATCCTCGCTCCCACCGTCTACGAGAAAACCGTAGTACCTCTCAGGTGGGTGAGGAACCCTACTAGATCTGCGGAGTGATTGGGGTTCGTTGGGTACTATTGGATCCTGTGGTTCCACCAAATCGTCAGCTGTAGTTTGTACTACTAGAACTTCTTCCAGTTTTACCTCATTGCCACTAATTTTTTTCAAAAGAAATTCCTTTTCCAAAAAGGTGGCATGTTGTGCAACAAATACTTTTTTTTCCTCAGTATGGTAGAAGATATGCCCTCGCGAATGTTTGGGATATCCTACAAACTTGCATAGAACTGGCCTTGCCTCGAGCTTGTCCGAATTTTGCTTTTTGACATAGGACGGACAACCCCATATCTTTATGAAATTAAGACATGGTCTCTTTCCATTCCATATCTCATATGGAGTGGTAGGCACAGATTTGGTCGGAACTCTATTCAATAGGGATGCAGCTGTCTCAAGTGCATATCCCCAAAAGAAAATAGGTAACTCAGCAATACTCATCATAGAGTGCACCATATCTAATAAGGTGCGATTTCTCTGCTCCGAAACACCGTTATGTTGTGGTGTATACGAAGGAGTAAGCTGATAGAGAATCCCATTCTCTTTTAAATAGTCTCGGAATTCCTCGCTCAAGTAATCACCTCCACGGTCAGATCGTAGGATTTTAATACTTTTGCCCGTCTGTTTATCAACTACACACTTATATTCCTTGAATTTATCAAAAGCTTCAGACTTGTGTTTCAACAAGAACACATGTCCGAATCTTGAGAGATCATCGGTGAATGTAATGAAGTACGAAAAACCATTCCTGGCATGTGTAGGCATAGGACCGCATACATCACTATGTATCAGTCCCAAGAGTTCAGTAGCTCTTTATACGTGTCCAGTAAACGGAGTTTTGGTCATCTTGCCTTTGAGACATGGTTGGCAAGTTTCATAAGATGAAAATTCGAACGGATTCATATATCCATCTCTATGCAACTTAGCCAGTCTTGTCACATTGATATGATTTACTCTACAGTGCCACAAGAAGGCTTCGTTCATTTCTGAAATTTTCCTCTTGTTTGTATTCTGTATGTTAAGAACTGTACTTTGATTAAGAACGTATATACCGTTACGCAACGTACCAAACCAAATCAACACTTGATTTTGGAAAATGTTCATAACTATATCTTCTAATGTAAGATTATATCTTTCTTTTGTTAGCAAAGAAACCGATATAATGTTGCACATCATCTTTGGTACGTAGTAACAGTCGTTCAGAATCAATGTATTACCAGTTGGTAATACAAGATGATAATCGCCAACTGTCTTGGCTGCAACAATTGCACCATTCCCTACTGTTAGGGATTTATCACCCTTTCCCAGTTCTCTACCTTTCTTTATCCCATGTAACAAATTACATACGTGGGATCTGTAAGTCCACGTTACCTCTCTCGGGACTTACGGTCTTGCGGAAATGATGAAAAACGATTTTTCTTTTGGTGGTAACATGGACTCAAAATACGGATCTTTGTTAAACAACTATCTAACAAACCTAACAAGAGTTTTACCTACTCGGTTAGGGGTTATACCTTAACTTGAACTCCTTCTCTTGGTCTCCTTATGGTGGTCTGATGGTTCTCTCCTCGTCGTCTCTTTGTGCCGAAGATGGATCCACCTGAAAGCTTCTACCTTTGGCTTCACTTCAAAATAGAAGAAACTAGAACACTTGGTTTGCTAAACCTTGTGTACTAGGAGGAGTAGAGGAGTGTGTTGGGTTTTATCTCTATGGTTCTTGCTTCTCAACACATGAGACAAGTGAACCATGAACTATAGAGAGAGCAAGAGGGAGAGGGAGAGCTCAAGCATGAGAGAGAAATGAAATGAGAGAATAAGCAAGACTTTTGCAATCCAAGCTCTCATAATCCAAAATCATCATAAAAAAAATTGTAATTGAGTATTATGTGATGGTTCAAGTCAAAATGGCCATATCATTTCATGCACTCAATCTGCAAAGAGAAACAAGCAAGAAAAGGTGTTTACCATGAAATGATAGCCATTGTAATGATGAAGGTCAACAAGTCCAACCTAGTTAACCGGCCAACTAAGTCAACAAGTCAACAAAGTCAACCATCAACAACCAAGTCACAATAATACTTAATTAATACTATTGTTAATCATATTTCTTATTCTCATTAGGGTTTAGCAAAAAGTTAACAGTCAACAACCCTAATGAGAATCCTCTGCCTCTGTCTCTCTGTTAACTGTGCATACACACCAGCATCCGCGTTCCAAGGTACACGAATACAAACAGGATAAAACCAATCCTAAACCGTACACTAGGATCTGGCTTAAACCAAAGCCTCCTACTGATAACTTCCCGGACACTAAACGTGCACAAGTGCGCGGATGTGACCGGACCCTGTCGCAAAACCATGCGACCTCTACTCTTTTGCCTAATGGCGAATAGCTCTCTGTGTGGGACACTAAAGACTCAACACTACGTTGGCAGTGGGTTTAACCACAGACCGCAAGCAGCACTAGCTGTGCGTAACGGCCCCCAGTTCGATGCCGATAAGAAGACGGACGAGGTGAAACCCATCTGAACTCCTACCGAGCCTGAATGTGACAATCTGCGTACAGTCCGGTCTGTTCGTCTTAGAATATCGCATGGCGGGCCTAAGGGGGCGGTAAAGGTCAGTCCCCTAATAGCGGTACAAGTCATGTCGGAGTGTAGCCCGGAACACCCTGAGATAACGCTGGAAACCTACCAGTATATCTCGCTTGCCCTGGCCAGGGATTTTGTGTAATGGCTCTCCGAGACACAGCGCGATATCAACCCCCAATACCGGGAGAGACGAATCCTGTCTAACCGTCACTGCCTCCAAGTGCTTCGGGACTGCACCCAACTACTACCTGTTTGCACGACTCCTTTAAGCCGTGGTAGGGTAGTAATCTAAGTACAGTGGGAACACACTCGAGGCGAAGTGACAGTGTCAAGTCAGCGGACTAAGCTGTACTCATGTCACCTGGGAACTGATAACTGAAGATAGGTATAGTACCAACCAACAGTTCCCGACGAGTCATGTCCAGTGTACTCGTAACCTAACGAGCACCCGCATACTGTCTCAAGTACGACGTACTGACGGCTGTGGGACAGACCGTCTCCCCTGCTGAGATGAGAAGCGCATACGCTAGTCTACTCCGGAGTATCGATGACCTGTCTCGATAGTCCTACGACCAGGGACCTGCATAAGGATGTGCTTGTGGATTACCCAGCCCCCACGAGTGTGACTGCCATCACAACGCTGGTAATCAAGCAAAGATCCTAAGGGCTCCACTAATGTGTATAGGTGATATACTAAAACAAACACATGTACACATTAAAGTAGAAACAAACCAAGTAGCATACTACTATTTTGAGCAAGATTGTCTATACAAGGTGAATATCCCAAGCTTCCATTAAGTAATATACAAACTAGTATGATACTGTAATGGCCTCTAGGACATATACACTAACAATCTCCCACTGCACTAAGGCTATGTACTGGCGTATCGAAGACCTATCATCTCGATCAGCCGCTCGAACTGAGTCTGGGGTAAGGCATTTGTGAGTGGATCAGCAGTGTTATCTTCCATGGCAACTCTTCGAACCTCGATCTCCTGGCGACCCACGATCTCCCTGATCCGGTGATACCGCCTCAAGATGTGTCTGGACTTCTGATGGGACCTCGGTTCCTTCGCTAAAGCTATAGCCCCGTTGTTTTCGCAATACAGAGGTATTGGATCAACAATGGATGGAACCACCTGAAGTTCAGTTAAGAACTTCCTTATCCAGACGGCTTCTTTTGCGGCATCTGCAGCAGCGATATATTCCGCTTCCATCGTCGAGTCAGCAACGGTTTCCTGTTTGGAACTCTTCCAACACACCACCCCTCCATTGAGGGTAAAGACATAACCCGACATGGACTTGGAATCATCCTTGTCACTGTGGAAGCTGGAGTCACTAAAGGCCTCGATCTAGAGGTCTTTTCCGCCATACACCAATAACATCTCCTTAGTCCTTCTCAGGTACTTGAGAATGTTCTTTACCGCTATCTAGTGTTTCTCCCTAGGGTTTGACTGATACCGGCTTACCACACTCAGTGCATAAGCCACATCTGGTCTGGTACACAACATCGCATACATTATAGAGCCTACCGCAGAAGCGTAGGGTATAATAGACATGCTATCCCTTTCCAAATCAGTCTTGGATGACATCTCCTTGGAGGGGGTGATCCCGTGACAAGCTGGTAGATTACCGCGCTTGGAATCTTCCATACTGAATCTTCTCAGTATGGTGTCGATGTACCTTGACTGTGAAAGTCCTAATATCCTCTTGGATCTGTCACGATAGATCCGGATCCCCAGAATGTAAGAGGCATCACCCAGGTCTTTCTTGGAGAACCTGTGTGACAAGAATCCCTTGACAGATTGTAGCATAGGAATGTCATTTCTTATCAAAAGAATGTCATCCACGTACAATACAAGGAATACGACAGTTCTTGCTACAAATCTACTATAGATGCATGGTTCATCTGGATTTTTGATAAAGCCAAATTCTTTGACTGTCTCATCAAAACAGATGTTCCAACTCCGTGATGCCTTTTTTAGTCCATAGATGGATTTGAGCAACTTGCACACCTTTCCGCTGCTCTCACTCTGAAGGAAACCCTCTGGCTGGTCCATATAGACACACTCCTCTAAATTTCCATTCAGAAAAGCGGTCTTTACGTCCATCTGCCAAATCTCATAATCGTGGAAGGCAGCAATGGCAAGAAGGATCTGAATGGATTTCAGCATAGCCACTGGAGAAAAGGTTTCGTCATAGTCCAAACCAGGTCTTTGACGAAAACCTTTGGCAACTAGTCTAGCTTTATAGGTCTCAACCTGTCCATCTACACCAATCTTCCTTTTGAAGATCCACTTGCATCCTACGGGTTTTACCCCATCTGGAGCAACGTCCAACGTCCATACTTTGTTGGTGTACATGGACTTCATTTCGGTCCGCATTGCATCCAGCCATTTTACCGAGTCAACGCTCTGAATGGCATGCTGGAAGCTAGTCGGCTCATCACTATCAATGATGCAATCCTCTCTATCCCCGTCTATGAGAAAACCGTAGTATCTCTCAGGCGGATGAGACTTCCTACTACTCTTGTGGAGCGGCGCAGGAATGTCCTGATCTTTCGAACCCTCTGGTTCTACTAAGCTTTCAGTAATAGCTCGTGGTTTTGAAATTTCTTCCAGTTCTATTGCGCTCCCACTTATCTGATTTTCCAAAAACTCAGTTTCCAAGAAGTGGGCATGACAAGAAACAAAAACCTTTTGTTCCTCTTCACAATATAAGAAATATCCATTGGAGTTCTTTGGATATCCCATAAACTTGTACTGTACTGAGCGTGCCTCGAGTTTGTCCGCATGCTGCTTTTTGACAAAAGCTGGACATCCCCATGTCTTAATGTGCTTAAGATAGGGTTTCTTCCCATACCACATCTGATATGGTGTGGTAAGCACATTCTTAGTTGGAACTCGGTTCAAAAGGTATGCAGCTGATTCTAGTGCATAACCCCAGAATGTCGCGGTAACTCAGTGTTACTCATCATGGAACGTACCATATCCAATAGGGTCCGGTTCCGTCTCTCCAATACACCGTTATGTTGCGGAGTGTATGGAGGAGTAAGCTGAGAGAGAATTCCATTCTCTTTTAGGTAATCCAGGAACTCGGCACTTAAGTATTCACCACCTCGATCGGATCTTAGTATCTTGATACTTTTGCCTGTTTGTTTTTCTACTTCATTCTTATATTCCTGGAATTTTCCAAAGGCTTCGGATTTATGTTTCATTAAGAATACATATCCGTACCTTGAAAAGTCGTCCGTAAAAGTAATGAAGTAAGAATAACCGCTTCGCGCATGTGTAGACAGTGGACCGCACACGTCGCTGTGTAAGAGTCCCAAGAGCTCGCTCGCTCTTACTCTGTGTCCAGTGAACGGAGTCTTTGTCATCTTTCCTTTGAGACATGATTGACAAGTTGCATATGATTGATATTCGAACGGATCTAAATATCCTTCTGTATGTAACTTTGTCAACCTTCTCTCATTGATGTGACCCAGTCTACAATGCCATATGAAAGCCTGATTTGTTTCCGGAGACATTCTTTTGTGTGTATTCTGGACATTGAAAATCTGTGGTTGGTTTAGTACGTATATAACATTGCTTAATGTACCTGACCCAATCAAAACTTGATTAAGGTGAATGTTTACAACATTACTTACAAATGCAAATTCATAACCTTCTTTAGATAATAAAGATAAAGATATGATATTAGAGGTTTCATTGGGTACAAAATAACAATCACGCAAAACCAAAACGTGTCCATCTGACAACCCCAGGTGATAGTCCCCCACGGACTCAGCATCCATGCCAGCTCCGTTTGCAACTCTGAGGGTCATATCACCTGCCTTCAAAACCCTACGCCTTCTCAGTGCCTGTAAAAAATTACAAATATGAGATCCTGATCCGGTATCCAATACCCAGGATGTAGTGTTTATTGATAGACAGTTTTCAATAACATACACACCTGAAGCTGAAGCCGCAACTTGCTTCAGATCCTGGTTTCTGGCCTTCTATGCCCTGCAATCCTTTTTCCAGTGTCCACTCTTGTGACAGTAAAAGCATTCTTCCTTTCCCATAAGCTTTCCCGCTACCTTTGTTACTTTTGTCTTTCCCTTCGTATCCACTTTACTAACACCGCCCCTTGGTTTGGTGGGGGCTTTCTTCTTGTTTCCTTTGGCTTTCGCCTTGGACCTAGAAGAGGATGATCCTCCTACAAACAAAGTGGATGTTTCTCTACCTTTCTGTAGGGTGCCCTCTGCACTCCTCAGCATGTTGAGGAGTTCTGAAAGTTCAACTTCTTTTTCTTGCAAGTTGAAGTTCTGGATAAACTGGGCGTCAGTGGAAGGAAGGGACTGGAGAATCAAGTCCGTATAGAGCTCGTTCTCTGACGTGGTCCCAAGGTCCGCGAGCTCCTCAATGAAGCCAATCATCTTAAGCACGTGTTCCGCTACCCATAATCCGACGGCCAATCTCGCTGAAAACAGCTTTTACGAGACTTCGTATCTTGCGATACGTGATTGCTCTCCATACAGTTCTTTTGTATGGAGAAATATGGATTCAAGGTCCATATTCTCGTGCCTCCTCTGATGTTCAATGTCCATTGAGGCAAGTACGAGGCACTTGGCCTTCGCACAATCGATTTCCCAGGTCTTACAGATTTGCCTATCCGCGACGCTGGTTTTGGGACCTGGGACAGGGGGAGCTTTGGTGGTAAGGAGATACCCCAACTTGTCATAAGTGATTGCCATTTTGACATTGCTAAGCCAATCTTTGTAGTTTGGCCTTGTCAGTATGTTTTTATCTAGTAGTAACTTAAGTCCAGTCATGATGTTTGGTCGCTGCAATTAGGAGAGAGAGAAGAAACACTTTAGCATGATGCTCTTGCAAGTTTAGAGTGGTTTTTAATTTGTCTAAATAGGATGGGTCCCACTGTCTCTTGAATCCCTCCTCAAACCAAAAAGGAAGAATTAGTGAGGATCAATCTCACCGTATAATACTTGCTTAACCGTTCAGCCAGGCTAGTGTCGGTACTTCGAGGGAGGTTTTCCAACGCTTTCGCGAAGTTCCTTAATTAAATAACCTCTTTTCCATATGGGCGTAGCCCCGCTAACACCTTTCTAGACACCTACTTGGTTTATAGCATTGATCGTTAAGTGAGAAATTTCCCGAGGAGTAGCATATACTTACAGTAGGATCGGGATCCAAATATCATTGCGTGACAAAACTGAAGGAATCCTACCAGAATCATCACACTCCAATTGGTATGCAGCGCTAGCAAGTTTCAGTTCTTTTGAAACTCCTGATGTGGATTTTTGCCCTATGCTCTTATGACCTTGACTTTGGCCAACAAATCATAAGTCACATGTCAAGTTCTACCCGTCATTCTCCAGGTTAATTTGAACCCACCCGCACCAACCCTTGACTTTGGCCAACAAGGCAGTACGACTGTCCCAAACCAACACATCTATCTATGCTGCACATGAATACCCAATAGCTACCAATCACTATGCCTTGACTTTGGCCAACAAACATAGCCTGAATATTATTGACTATCCATGTGAAACGACGGTGGGCTACGAATGGTTTTGGCAAAACCGTGAACGTAGTGAACTTGATATAATCGATGGAACGAGATAACTTTTAAAAGGAGTGGCTTAAGCTCCGCGTTTAAAAGTTGTTTTTGAAAAGAAACCGGGTGGTTTTGAAAGTGTTCCAACGACTCAACTTTGGTTTATTTTCTTTCTTTAATTTAATGCGTCCCATCATTTTGTAGAGAAAACAGAATCGGCAAAAACTAGATTTTTCGGGCATGTTTCGCGACTTTTTCTCTGATCGAACTTCTAGTTACTTTGTTAGCATGTTAGATAGTGTTTAGCTAGTCTCTGATACCACCATAAGTCCACATTGCCTCTCCCGGTACTTACGGGCTTGCGGAAATGATGAAAAACGATTTTTCTTTTGGTGGTAACATGGACTCAAAATACGGATCTTTGTTAAACAACTATCTAACAAACCTAACAAGAGTTTTACCTACTCGGTTAGGGGTTATACCTTAACTTGAACTCCTTCTCTTCGTCTCCTTGTGGTGGTTGGATGGTTCTCTCCTCGTCATCTCTTTGTGCCGAAGATGGATCCACCTGAAAGCTTCTACCTTTGGCTTCACTTCAAACTAGAAGAAACTAGAACACTTGGTTTGCTAAACCTTGTGTACTAGGATGAGTAGAGGAGTGTGTTAGGTTTTATCTCTATGGTTCTTGCTTCTCAACACATGAAACAAGTGAACCATGAACTAGAGAGAGAGCGAGAGGAATAAGGAGAGCTCAAGCTTGAGAGAGAAAGGAAATGAGAGAATAAGCAAGACTTTTGCCTTCCAAGCTCTCATAATCCAAAATCATCATAACAAAAAATAGTAATTGAGTATTATGTGATGGTTCAAGTCAAAATGGCCATATCATTTCATGCACTCATTTTGCAAAAAGAAACAAGCAAGCAAAAGTCTTTGCCATGAAATGATAGCCATTGTAATGATGAAGGTCAACAAGTCCAACATAGTCAACCGGTCAACTAAGTCAACAAGTCAACCATCAACAACCAAGTCACAATAATACTTAATTAATACTATTGTTAATTATATTTCTTATTCTCATTAGGGTTTAGCAAAAAGTCAACAGTCAACAACCCTAATGAGAATCCTCAGCCTCTGTCTCTCTGTCAACTGTGCATACACACCCGCATCCGCGTTCCGAGGAACACGAATACAAAAGAGATAAAACCAATCCTAAACCGTACACTAGGATCTGGCTTAAACCAAAGCCCGCTAGTGATAACTGCCCGGACACTAAACGTGCACAAGTGCGCGGATGTGACCGGACCCTGTCGCAAAACCATGCGACCTCTACTCTTTTGCCTAAAGGCGAATAGCTCTCTGTGTGGGACTCTAAAGACTCGACACTACGCTGGAAGTGGGTTTAACCACAGACCGCAAGCGGCACTAGCTGTGCGTAACGGCCCCCAGGTAGATGCCGATAAGAAGACCGACGAGGTGAAACCCATCTGAACTCCTGCGGAGCCTGAATGTGACAATCTGCGTACAGTCCGGTCTGTTCGTCTGAGAATATCGCATGGCGGGCCTAGGGGGGCGGTAAACGTCAGTCCCCTAATAGCGGTGCAAGTCGTGTCGAAGTGTACCCCAAAACACACTGAGATAACGCTGGAAACCAACCAGTATATCTCGCTTGCCCTGGCCAGGGACTTTGTGTAATGGCTCTCCTAGACACAGCGCGATATCAACCCCCAATACCGGGAGAGACGAATCCTGTCTAACAGTCACTGCCTCCAAGTGCTTCAGGACTGCACCCAACTACTACCTGTTTGCACGACTCCATTGAGCCATGGTAGGGTAGTAATCTAAGTACAGTGGGAACACACTCGAGGCGAAGTGACAGTGTCAAGTCAACAGACTAAGCTGTACTCATGTCACCTGGGAACTGATAACTGACAATAGGTATAGTACCAACCAACAGTTCCCGACGAGTCCTGTCCAGTGTACTCGTAACCTAACAAGCAACCGCATACTATCTCAAGTACGACGTACTGACGGCTGTGGGACAGACCGTCTCCCCTGCTGGGATGAGAAGCGCATACGCTAGTCTACTCCAGAGTATCGATGCCCTGTCTTGATAGTCCTACGACTAAGGACCTGCATAAGGACTTGCTTATGGATTACCCAGCCCCCACGAGTTTGACTGCCATCACAATGCTGGTAATCAAGCAAAGATCCTAAGGGCTCCACTAATGTGTATATGTGATATACTAAAATAAACACTTGTACACATTAAAGTATAAACAAACCAAGTAGCATACTACTATTTTGAGCAAGATTGTCTATACAAGGTGAATATCCCAAGCTTCCATTAAGTAATATACAAACTAGTATGATACAGTAATGGCCTCTAGGGCATATACACTAACAATGGGATCCTGATCCGGTATTCAATAACGGAGACGTAGAACAAACTGAGAAACAGTTCTCGGTAACGAACTGCCACGTCCCGAAAGTACGGAACATGACCGGCACTTAAACTACGAATGTCTCTAGGCGTACGTAATCTAAGTAAGCCGAAAACCCAGAAATCCAAACCAAGAAATGTAGTAGAGTGAAGGAAAACCAATTTAAATCAAGTAGTTTTAATAGCATAAGCCGAATTTTGCATTTTTAAAAACATCAAATATTTCCTGAAAATTTCGGCAGAGTCTCCTTTGTAAATACTGGCCCCCAAACGGGATACAACATGAATAGTATACGAAATCAATAAAAGGCATTCCAAAGCGGGAGCTAGCTCTTCGTCAATCGACGGTCACAACCACACAAGCAATATAATGTACAACGCCAAGGGCGAGGATCAAAACTCAAAAGGAAACTCAAACAACAAGAATTCCACAGAAATATAACGCGCGACTCTGAGGTCGAAAGAATAACATCTCTGGTCTCTATCTCAATAAATATATGTTTAGTTGATGGAACTTCTAGATACAACTAAATAATAATATACAATGTATAATGATGGGTACGATACAAATAAACCCACCTACTAGTAAGTCACCCGAAAGAAGCAGTGCCAGCAAAGCCGTAAAGAAACCTGTACGGCAAAACCTGCAAGAAACTGTGGCACAACGGGGGTGAGTTGCCAACTCGTGAGTAGAAAAACATCTACGAACAGAAATCGCATGAACAACGCAATCCTAGATCAACGATCATAATATATCCTCAAATATATAACCAGCAGCCTATAACAATGGCTAGGGTAAATATCTAACCTAAGTGTACTCCCATGTCCCCGTGTTAGTGACTCAGGTAACAATATATCATATGGATGATGTATGAATGCATGAAAACAGAATACATGTACTAAAGAAACTGCTTTCATAATTTAGTGAGATTTCCTTTGTATTTTTAAAATTAGGTATCATAATGAAATCAGTATAAACAGTGTCTAGTATCGACACAAACCATAAATCTCAATGTCTCAAAATCTCAGGCTCCGGCTATACGGACTGGCCTGTATCATCAAATTTCAGTACCTCAATATCTCGAAATCTCAATGTCTCAATCTCAATATCTAGTACGCCGTCGGTCCAGACCGTCCCCTACCATCCATCTCAAGGCAACGATGGTATCCTCCGGATATCCGACACGTCGGGTAATATCACCGGTCGGTAGTGCTCCCCTGCCAGGCTCAACGCCATCATCTGTGATCCTCTTGCCCCGGGGTACCGCACCGGGTCCACCATGTACCCGAAACGGTTCCTCCACTTCTCGAACTCGGGTCTCAAAACCATCAGCAAACTCATGGTGGAAGACTCATACATCATGGGAAAACCGCACTTTTTATTTTAAAGAGAGAAAAAAAGTTTATATAAGTTTTGCGGTTTTCCCCCAAATCCAGAAAATCTCATGGAAATCCGAATCCAAATCCTCAATAGCTTGTAAACAGTGAATATAGGCATAAAAATCCATGAATGCGGCATAAAAATGAATAATAACATGCATGAAGTAACAAGTAATAACTACAATGTCTAATCTAGCATATAAGGCAAGTACACTAATATCATGTCTAAATTATTAGCTAACAACCTATATCAATGCAATAGTATTTCTAAAGTGTACATGGCATGGCAATTACCGATGAAGATGTGTGTGAGCCGGCAAGTAAGTGTACGTGGTACATACGCATCATCGGTAATGGTGCTGGTGTCCTAACAGCATGATATCAACAATGCAATTAGGAATCACAATATAAGTATGCGGTGCGGAGCGAATAACAATAATGATCGGGAGCTAAATACTAGACACAAGATAACAAATCTATATTTTAATATAAATATGAGTTCTACGGTGGTGCCATTTGAATATAACCCGTATCGCCGTGTTTTGAAAATAAGGGTTACGGTGTTTTTAAGAAAAGATAAGTCCTTTGAAATATCCGTAGAATCCCTTGACCTGTCTTTAAAAATACCCGCGATCCGTTAGTTTTTGAAATAGGTAGGAATCTAATCTAGTCTGACAACTATACTAAACTATACGGCTGAACTAACAAGCTGAATTAAGGGTAAGGAAACCGCCTAACATCTAATTCGATATATATATAAACATATATATTAGTCGGTGATCCCGCCTCGATAATATCACATCCGATACCACATCTATAATAAGATATTCCCAAGTCAAGAGTGCGGATCTATCATCAATATATAACTCGTACGTAAATCCGTCGTACGACATCCCCAAATCTGTGTATGGGTCAATATCATGTTCATCACATTATTCATCTGGTATCTTCTTTATCAAAGATCCTAATCCGGGTACTGATCTCTGTCTAGTACAACACTGATACCAGCTAAGTATGCATGCACGTGTGTGAAAACTACGTCAAAGGACCTGCTAAAACATCAGGTCGAATATCAAATACAAACCCTGTCATATCACCGATCTCACGGTCTCAAATCAATCTCATCGACTCACCTCAAATCCCCAAATACTATCCTCAATTCCAGTATGTGAACACATAGTCCCATACCCATGTGAACACATAAATACATATTCCCGTATTGGCACAATGAAAGAAGAAGGTATGCAAGTATGGGTGTGTGTGTATGTGTGGTGCGACCTCTACTCTAGGGTCTCGCAACACTAAACCTATCAAACACACCACATATCCATCTTTAACATTAATAATCTCAAACAATATATAATCAATATGTGTGTGTATACGTATTCGTATACATCACCACGAACTGCGGCGGTGCTATACGCCATCCACCCGACTTCTCCCCGTAGATATAAATCTACTTACCAGGTCCTCGCTCGCCGGTGCCGACGTCGCCACGCGCTTTCTTGTCGTCTCGAAGTCCACATGGGGTACCTACATATCATAACGCATCGTATCGCATTAAAACCAAATTCGAAATCGAAACGGCATACGAAAACCAAATCGGCATGCGTATCACGCATAGGTCAAAACCTATCGCCCACGCATGGAAGAATAGCCAAACCAACCCTCGATATCGATGTACAAACGTCAAACCATCGAGAAAAACCCAAACACACTCATTTGCGCATTCACGAACACTAATTATAATATTAAATAGGTTAAAATTCACAAAAACCCCAAACTCACTTTAAAAGCCATTTTTCCGAAAATCTAGCAAGCAAAAATTACCCGTTTTAGTACAAAACTCGACGTTTTAACAAAACTAATGGCCATAAAGTTCACTAAACATCTTAATTAAGTCATACCAATGTTAATTAGATTTTAAACTTAACTCTTAATATCAATCTCAAAAAATCTAGTTTGCATACATAGCCAATTTTAACAATTTTATAGCAAAAATGCACAAACTACAATCTATCTTGGATTTTCATGATCTAGAGCATTGAACTACAATTTAAAATGTTAATAAAGTCATGAAAAACCTAATCACATTTTTCTCTTAATCAAATTCATAGTTTACAAAAACCTAGTTTGTTAAAAGCTTAAATTTGGACATTTTCAAGTAACAACTTGTAATTCGCAACTATATTAGTTTTAACAAGTTTTCAAGATTCTATCCCACATTACATAACCATGCACAATTGATCACAACCCTAACTCCAACACAAAACCCTCACTTGAATTTCTTAACTTGAAATTGGAACCATGATATTTACTAAATAAGTTTTGATTAAAGCAACCAAACAACAATTTTACAAAAGGTTGAGATTATACCTTCAAACCATGAGATCAACATGGAATTAATCCTCCAAAATCCCAACTTTTCCCTAAGATCCATAGTAGATAGGCTAAGGTAAAATGGGTAGGGCTTGGATTTTGAGTTTGCTTTGAAATTATATGGATTTGAGGTGGTTTTTTGTGGATTTTTTTGATGCAAATTGAGGTGAGATTTTGGGGGGAGGGGCTGCTGTTTTGGGGCCCGAATTTTCGGCCAGGAATGTGGGGAGGGGTGAAGGAGGATAGAGAGTGAGGTGGAGAAAGTGGGAAAAAGTCAAAGTCCACCTTTTTACTTCTATCATTTCCTTTTCTTTTCTTTTCTTTTCTTTTGCAAAACAAGTGGGGAAAATTGAGGCGGGGCTGCTGAATTCAGCCAAGGGGAAGAAAAAATGGGGGGGTGTGAGTGTGGGTATGGGTGTGGGGTTATGGAAAATGATAAATACTATACCCCAAACATCCATTTACATTAAATTCACTATTTAAGCCTTTTTCTTCGATATTTTCTCACACCATCTATCAACGTCATTTCATTTCAAAAACTACATGTTAAAATTTTGTTTAATGTGTTATGATGCACAAAATTTGTTTTAACTCATTCCAATTTTTAATTTTCCCTAATTAAATGTATTAGTGATGGCTTAAAATAATATTAAAATAATTAATTTCGGAAAAAAATTTCAGAAAATTTGAAATTTCACCAGTGGCTCAATAAACACAAAATACTAGCAATTACATAGCTATAATATGTATATTTAATTTTTAAATAATGATATTTGTATTTTGACTTTGTAGGGTTACTAGGCACACTAAGGAGGCTCTACAAGGCATCGACCATCCCGGATTAAAAATTTAGGTGCCGAACAACCCTAAGCTAGATCGTTAACTAGATATTAGGCGAATCAAAAGCTAGTAATCACATTTACACTAAAGGGAAGGGACTACAACCTTTGTAGATCCGCTCCACCATTTCTTTAGCTCCGTGTTGACGTTCCTCCGCTGCGATCATCGGGATCCCGGACTCTAGCGATGGTTTCGTCGGAGAAATGATCGGGCTAGGTCATTGACTTCGAGGCCGAAGATGACTACGTCGAGGCGACTCAAACTCAAGCTCCGTCTTCACTAGGTCAAGGAACTTGTGAAGAAAACACCCTCTACTACATGGCAAGTGATAGAGGATGAAGAAATAGGAAGTGGGTTCACTTTTGATTTGGATTTCTCACTTGGAATCATCACTTTGAAAAATCTAGCAATGGTTTTCTATCTTCATCAAGAAGAAGAAGAAGAAAGAAATGAAAAAGAAAGTGAATTATCAATTTTCACAAAAAAGAAAATCAAGTGATGGTTATCATAATGCAACCATGGGTGAGATAAACTCATATAGAGAATAAACTAGGGTTTAGGCAAATGGTTAGGTTAAGCAAAAAACAATATGGTTAAACTTTTCAAAGCTTCATGAAGCTTCAAAGATAATCCAAAGTTAGCCACCATTTTATTTCTTGCTAAAATGAATAAATAAATAAATAAATAAATAAATAAGTAAAGATAACAAAACCCTAACCATTAACCTAAACATGGTTTAAATCAAACAAACACCCAAGTTTGCATGTAACATCAAACATGATACAATCAAGTGCACAAAAATATATCACATATACTACTTGTGCACACCAAGTGAGAAAATCAATCTTAAGTGAACAAGTACTAGTTAATGTAAAGTAATATATAATTATACATTAAATCATTAAATCAACACTTGATTTAATGATCCGGTCATATAGCATATAACCGACTAATATCAAGTGTATCAATGTATCGAATCAACACTTGATTCGGTAACACGGCTATATCTCATATAATCGTCCAATGATACAAATCGCGAGAATCGAATACAGTATCACATACTGGTATTATTCTCGGTCCCGCACATATCTCATATGCGCTCCTATTTCGTTTCGCTTGAGCCAGGAAACCTCTGTATAGGACTCTAAAGACTCGTCAATACGCCGGAAGCAGGTGATGATCATATCAAACACGCACAAGCCGCAAGCGGTCTGCTAAACGTAACGGCCACCCGGGTATTGAGCGATCAGAAGATCAACGAGCAAGCCCGCTCACACTCCTGTGAATCCAACCAGTAACACTTACCGTACAGTCCGGTCTCGTCGTCTGATATGTCGCATATCTCGCCTAGGGGTGGTAAACGTCAGACCCCAATAGCTCGATAAGTCGTGTCGATATGAGGTCTATAACAGTTCGAGAAACTACTGGTAACACTTACCAGTAAATCTCAGCAACCCAGGCTAGGGATTTCCGGTTATAGCCAATCGAACACAGCGCAACATCAACTCCCTATACCGGGAGAGACGAATCCCCTCCTATCGCTCATTGCCTCCATGTGATTCGGGACTGTACCCAAAAACCACCATTTTGCACGCCCTCTTGGACGTGGTAAGGTGGAAATCAAAGCACAGTGGGAATCACACAAGACTCTATGACGATCTCGGGTCAACAGACTACTCTGTACCAGTGTCACCAGAGAACTGCCATCTGACGTGAGGTATAATACAATCTGGGAGTTCTCGGCGAGTCCGTCCAGTGTACCCAGTCTCCACTGAGCACCTGTTGCGCCACGGCAGCGCCCCGGCCGTCTTACCGAGGCCAAAATGCGGAATCAAAAATTTTCCTTACTTGGAAACTGGCGCTACCGCGGACAATAAAACCCGGATCGTTAACCATTAACCTATACTAGCTAACAAGAGATGGGAAGAGAATTATACCAAGTGATCCGATTCCTCCGGTCTTCTCTTCATCGTCCCGATCTCCCACGGAAAATCCTGTCTCCATGTCGTCGCCTCGTCGCCGGAAGGGCACCACATCGCCTGCGTCTTTTACGGGCTCCCGCCTCAATACCGAGGCAACTCGAGCATGAAGCCGGCAAGTCGACATGCCCAAGGTTTGCTGTAGAATGTAGTGTAGATACTTTGTCTCTTGGAGTTTATGTAGTTGCCATTGATGGATGGAGGAAGAGGTAAAGAAAATTGGTGCTTTCAATTTTCTAGCAAGAAGAAGATGAGATGAAGAATTCCTCACATAACAAAATGAACTCTCTCATCCTTTTCTCCCAAGTGAACCCCTTCATCATCTAGTGAGAATGGTGGAGGAATGAAAATGCAAACCATAACAAGAAGGGAGGTGAGTGTAGGAGAAAGAGAAAGGTGACCATATCCAAACATCATCATCACAATCTCACATCAAACACAAATCAATCCTAATCACCTTTTACAAGAAATGATGATAGAAAAGAAAGGAATAAAAAAGATGCTTTCATAATCAAACCATTTGCATGAAAACCCTCCACAATATGTTATTTGCAAACTTGCAAATAACACCCTCCATCAAAAGGTTCGGCCGGGAAAGAACAAAGGAAAACCGGCCGAAACGGAATACAAACTGGCAACTCCAGAAAACTGGTCCCGTAATAAATTACAGGAAAACCCCGATACTGTGCATACACACCCGCATCTGTATTCCGACCGGATACAAATGCAATGAGACAAAATCTACACTGTACTAAACTAGGACCGGCTTAAACCAAAGCCGACTAGTAAAATCCGTTCGATCCTGATCCGTGCAATACCGCACGTATCTGATCGAACCCTGCCATATAACCATACGACCACTAGTACAAACCGTCCGATCCTGATCCGTGCAATACCGCTCGTATCTGATCGGACCTTGCCATATCTCCATACGGCCTCTACAGCGTTTCGCCCGAAAGCTTGAGTATCTATAAGTGTGGTGGACTGTAAAGACTCGTCAATACTATGGCTGTGGATTTAACCACTAGCACGTCAGAGGTATAAGCCAATACGTGACGGGCCACCAGCTATTGACCAAAAGGGACGTCGATGAGCGAACTCATCCTGACACCCTACTGAGCCTGTCAATGACAATATCTGTACAATCCGGTCCGTTCGTCTATGAGTATCGCATGGCGGGCCTAGGGGGTTGGTAAAAGTCAGACCCCCAAAAATGGTACAAGTCGTGTCGGAGCGTAGCCCAGAACACCCTGAGATACTACTGGAATACCTACCAGTAAATCTCCTGCCTCGGCCGAGGGCTTTGTGTAATGGCTCTCCTAGACACAGCGCGACCTCACCCCCAATACCGGGAGAGACGAACCCCTGCAGATCCGCTCACTGCCTCCATGTGGCTCGGGACTGTACCCAACTAAAACCTGTTTGCACGACTCCTTTGAGCCGTGGTATGGTAGTAATCAAAGCACAGTGGGAACTCACACGAGACAATTGACGATCTCAGGTCGATGAACTAACCTGTACACATGTCACCAGTGAACTGCTATCTGACATCTGGTATAAGACCAACTAGCAGGTTCCCGGCGAGTCCTGTCCGGTGTACTCATAACCCAATGAGCACCTGTATACATCTTAGGTGAACCAACTGACACCAGTGGCTTATGAGACCGGCCACCGCCCCTCGTCGGGGTCTCGACTGTATACACTAGTCTACTAATGGAGTATCGATGCCCTGTCTCGAAACTCCTACGACTAGGGACCTTTTAAGGATGTGCTTATAGACTACCAGCTCCCACATATATGATCGCCATCATACTGCTGGTAGTCAAGCAAGAATCCTAGGGGCTCTATCAACGTGTAATAGCGACATGTCAGGTCACCTAAAGCAGTACAGGATGATAAAGATAAACCAGATAGCATACTATCATATTGAGTAAGACTGTCCTCCTGGGATAGGTCCTCCCTTAATCATTGCAATCACGTGCCTGTGATCCAATAATTGACTCTGAGGGCACTATCTCCAACAATCTCCCACTTGCACTCAAGGCTAATTATTGCGATGTCGCATACTCACAGCCCGTGTGATACCGAACACCCAACTCCTCTACAAGTCAGTCTCACAAAACTCGTTTGCGAAACTATTGCGTTCGAGGAATAGCCTTAGTGAGTGGATCCGCTTGGATGTTTCTTTCTATGTCTCTCTATATCTCAAGTTCGCAGAGAAAACCATCTCCCGAAATGAGCAATACCTGTCTTAGTGTATGTCTGGATATCTGATGGGACCTAGCTCATGAATGAACTCCAAATCTAAACTTCTTAGACTGTATCGATAACTGAACTTAATCAGTACCCAACGCCATGCCTCCCTCAGTATTGCCTTGGACCACCTGTCCAAAATACTGCCCCTCGTCAGAAGGAGAAACTATAACTCTGACAGCCACTCTGCCATCCATGTCACCTTGGAAGCCCGGAGTGATAACCGTCTCCTAAAAGAGGTTGTCGTTATCACATCCCTAGAACACGCACTTATGTCCTAAAATGCTTCTGATTGTTTCTCCAGGATTGGATTAATATCAACTTATTGCATCTACTGCAAGAACAACATCTGGTGTGGTACTTGACATCTCATGATTGACTCAATTGCCTAAGCAAGTGATCTGTCAATCATGGGTATCCCTCTCCCCTTTAGTCTGTAAGACACCTTTAGAGAGGATGACTCCATTACCTGCAGGTGTACTACCGTGCCAGGAGTCGTCCATTCTAAATACTCATAGAATGCTGTCAAGGTACCCAGATTAGGAAACCACCCAAATCTAGATCTAAAACCATAGATCTAGTAACCAGAATGTCTGAAATAATATCCAAGTCCTGTGTGGAGAAACCACCGTGTGACAACCAAAGTATAACCGATCGTAGTATAGGAGTTTCCTTTCCTACTCTGTGTATGTCAACCTAAACCAGGACATCACACCCTACTACCTTCTTAACAGATCCATCCCCTATTCTGATGACGTCAAACCTATGACTGTCATGTCAGAAATAGATGATCTATCTCCGCTATATCTGCTTTAGTCTATAAATAGACATAAGCCACCTGTCCACCAATGCTTCCGCTGCTCCCACTGACCACGACAACCCTCTGGCAGAGTCATATACACGTACACTTCTGAAGCTAGTTCAGAACGACGCTATACTCATCCTCCTGCCGGGTCTCGCGGCCTGGAACAACAGCAATGGCAAGTGTGGGTAAACAAGAACTTCCCTGTCACCGTTCTTGAGGCTACCGGAGTACCTCTCGGGTGCCTGAAGTTACCCACGGTATCTGCGGAGTGGCCAATGGAATGTCAAGCCAGATTGAATCTTTAGGTTCCTTATCAAATCTTCAGTAATCGTTTGCGGTTCTGGAATCACTTCCAGTTCTACCATACTCCCACTACTGTTTTTGAAAAAATCCATTTTTAATAAAACTGTGGCGAGTCTAGAACAATATTTCTATTGATCTGCCAGATGGTAGAAAGTCAACCCTCGTCATAGCCTGGGCCAACCCACAAACAGCCATTACAGAAACGTGCCTTGAGTTATCCAGAGTCTGGTTTTAAGCATAAGCCGGACAACTCCCCGTACCTTAACAATGTCAAGATATGAACTGTTCTATATCCAATATAGAAACAGAGGCACTGATTTAATTGAACCAGATTCAAATCATGCAGCTGTCTCCAGTGCATGTCAACTAAATGGAAGGAGGCCGATCAACGTTACTCAACTTAGGAGTGCTTCCAATTATGAGTAACCTGAAAGAGAAGCAAGTTCTCTTAACCATTACTATCAACTGAATACCATACACAAGTATCTACATCTTCGATCACTTTGAAGAATCCCGATACTTGCAATACCTGGTTCTCTACTTTATTCAAATACCTATAACTTCTCAAAATTCAGACCCTGTGTTTCCACGAAACACCTGTCTAAAAACTAGAGAAGTCATAAGCAAACTGAATATAGTACGAGGACCAACCCCTCTGTCCTGATGGACGCTGGACAACATACAATACTCTGTATAAGTCCCTTGAGTCTGATGACTCATTCACTGTGTGTCGTAGGCTGAAAACTGTACTTATGGTTAAGAAGAATTACACCGCTGTTTAATGCTCCTTACCTAACCATCCACTGATGTAGGTAAATGTCATCGACATAACTTCAAAAGGTATATCTCACTCTATAAAAATAGACGTACAGATATATCGATTTGAAATTGGTGCATAACAGCGGATATTCAAAACCAAATATTTGCCGACCGGCAAACAACCCAGGTGATTTCCTCAAATATCACCGATTACAACGAATCTCGATATAATGAGGACGATCACCTAATTCCCAATAACTTACTCCCACTCATCATTTGTAAAACCATACAGATGTGAGAATCATTCCTGGTAAATACATACCCTGGAGCAAGTGTCTAATCGGAAAATCAGTTTTCCTTTAACAGTACACAGTGAAACTGAAACATTGAAATGTTTCGATGGGGTATCCTGGTATTCCTAGTAATGCCTCTTCCAGATTCACGAATGTAACCGTATAATTCTTTGCCACCTCTCCAAATCCCTTTTTATGTCTTTAGTCATTACCTTCTGCACACCCCTTTAGGCAAAATGGTTTTCTTCCTTCCCTACCGTTCGGTACCAGCCTATGGTTTGGAAGAAGACTATCCAATAAGCATAATGGGTGTACTGTCCTAATCCTAGGAACACTCGCAATGCGAGAGAAGGTGAAGATAAAAGACAACCGAATAAACCTTATTCCTATTTCTCCTGAACCAGAATCCATCCCCGAACTGGAACAAGTTCCTTTCGAGTTCGTATATAACCATACGATGGAATATCTAATAAACTGTGGATCTTCGTAGTGATACGGAGTGTCCTGGAGAAATACAAAGGTGATTTTCGGATTGGCGAAGAAATACTTGGTTTGATCGTGAATAGCAGTCACAATTTACTTTGCCCTCTCACTAATCCCTTACTTTGTCTTAACTTAATACCTTCTGCACACCATCGTTATGCTAATTGGTTTTCTTCATTCCCTACCGGTCGGCACCAGCCTAAGGTTTGGAAGAAGACTATCCAATTTGCGTAATAGGTTTACTATCTCCTAAACCAAGGAGTACTCGCAACCTGAGAGAAGGTAAAAGGAAAAGACAACTGAATAATCCTATTCGTTTTCTCCAGAACCAGAAACCATCCTCGAAGTCCTTCAAGTTCGTATATAACCATACGATGGTTTTGTCCAATGGAAGTGGACGTTCGTAGTAATACGGGGTGTCCAGGAGAAAAGGGTAAAAGTAGGAGTGGCAATGAGGTTTGCAACTCTGACAATCCAAAAGCCTGTGTTAAGAAGGTTCGGTCAACTTGGTCACTGAGTCATAGTCAAGGGTCGGGTCAAATGTCGCTGCCAAAGAGAGAGAGAAAAGAAACACTCGGCGTGCACTCTAACCTAGATTAGAATGGTTATCACTTTATCTAATCTGGAAACCTCCCACTGTAACGTCAAATTCTTCCCCAAACCTGAAAGAAGAATTAGTCGGGATCACCCGAGGAGTAAACCAACTCATCGGTGGGAATCGGGATCCAACTCTCATCGCATGATAACGTGATGGAATCCGCTCACGTCACCACACTCCAGAAGGTATGCGCATGCTTGGCAAGTTTCAGTACTTTTGAAACTCCCGATGTGGATTTTTACCCCTAGGACCCAAGTGACCTTGACGGAGTCAACAAATCAAAGAGTCCTAGTCAAGTTCAACCTGTCATTATCTGGATTGCATTAAACCCACCCGTACGTGCCCTTGACGGAGTCAACAAGGCCGCACGACTGTCCTAACCAATCCCATTTATGCAACAAACAAGCACCACTTAGCTACCGTACACTACGCCTTGACGGAGTCAACAAACGCAGCACGAATACTAAGTAATACTTGTAAGAAATGACGGAGGGCTACGTCTAGTTTTTGGCGAAAAACCTTTAACGTAATGAACTTGATATCGTTGAAGGAACTGCATAGCTTTTATAAAAATATAGTGACGAAAACCCTTTGCTAAAAAGGTCACTCCCGGTGAAGGGATCTCGGCTCTTTCCCCGTAGAATGAGGTGCAGGATATTCCAACTGAATACCACGATGCAAAGCAAAAATTAATCGGCTATAGTGAAGTTAATGCCCTGACGCAAACTTCTGTCCAAGGGGTCACTCTCGGTGAAGGGATCTCGGCCCTTGCCTCGTCGACTGAGGAGCAGGATATTCCAAAAGAATACCACGATGCAAAACAAAAGTGAACGTCCTTGCAATAACAGCTTTTTGAAAAAGTGTTCCAACAACATCAGAATAGGTTTGTTTATCTTGCATTGATCCGAATCAACGCAGTCCCACCAATTGATCACACCACAAAGAACGAAAATATACTGATTTACGTATATGCCATCCGCATTCGCCACTGGGTCCCGTCATTACCCGTTAGGTTAGCTAACTAACGACAGAGCGGGGACTGGACTAGCGCGGATGTAAAACATATACAACATATACTAATATATATACCAATATATTATTTTCGCTCAAGGCGTGATAAAATGCAACATCACAGAAATATACAGCATCACAGAACAATACAGATATCTGGAAGCCCCGGGTTTCACAGAGCCGCTGCTGAAACCCGACGTTCCCCTGGTCGTGTGGATAGCCTGTGGAATGAAATCCTAGACCCCTACGGGCGCGGCAAGTCACCCGCCAAAACCTGAAGCGAGGCAGCCCCCTTCAGCACCGTGAATGGACCACCCAACACTTCATGGAATCCGGTAACTTGGGCACCCCTCCCGGGTCAACCTGTACCCCCTACGAGTGCGGCAAATATCCCGCCAATCCTAGAGTGAAGCCCCCTCCGTCACAATGCCATGAGATGCGGGCCCGTTGCCCTCTAGAACCCGGCTATCCGTGCACCCCTCCGCGGGGTAATCCTAGTACAGAAAGTAAAATATACATACAACGGGTACATCGACCGCAACCAGGTCGTGCCCCAAAAGAATAATACAAACAGGCAGTGACAGCTGTCCACATGTCGGACGCTCGCCCCGCAAAATCAAATGTACATATAAAACAAAACTGTACTAGCATTGCATCTAGGCTATCCCCACGAACGATCCGCAACATCACAGCATAAACACAGAACATCAACGTGAAAATCACGTTCGCAAAACTGTCTAACCGGGCTATAGCAGTTAGACAGGATTTACCGATCAAGTGACATTCACGGTCGCAGATATAATGTAAATACTGTGAAATAACATGTTTAAAATTTTCGATCGACTGAATTTTCCGAAGTGGGCCCCAAGCACAACTGTAGCACTCAAAAACATCTGGGCCCAAAAAGAATATACCAGAAACCCTATTTTCATGTCAGTAAACCACTGTAGAAATTTGGTACGGTTTGGCCACAAAACGGCGGCGGGTCCGCGGCCAAAACGTGGTTTTGGCCGCTAAACCGCCGCGCTACAGTAACATCAGCGTACCAAATTTTCACAGAATTCATAAAAAACCCTGCACGTAATTTTCCAATGTACCAAATAATTTTTAGAGCAAGGAAAAAATCGACAGAAAGTACGACATGGAAATGTGGTTTTTGGAAAATCCGATCGATCGAACTTGTAAACACGTTAGAGCAAGCTAGACAAGGTTAATGGCGTGGCTCTGATACCATGTTGCGCCACGGCAGCGCCCCGGCCGTCTTACCAAGGCCAAAATGCGGAATCAAAAATTTTCCTTACTTGGAAACTGGCGCTACCGCGGACAATAAAACCCGGATCGTTAACCATTAACCTATACTAGCTAACAAGAGATGGGAAGAGAAGTATACCAAGTGATCCGAGTCCTCCGGTCTTCTCTTCATCGTCCCGATCTCCCGCGGAAAATCCTGTCTCCATGTCGTCGCCTCGTCGCCGGAAGGGCACCACATCGCCTGCGTCTTTTACGGGCTCCCGCCTCAATACCGAGGCAACTCGAGCATGAAGCCGGCAAGTCGACATGCCCAAGGTTTGCTGTAGAATGTAGTGTAGATACTTTGTCTCTTGGAGTTTATGTAGTTGCCATTGATGGATGGAGGAAGAGGTAAAGAAAATTGGTGCTTTCAATTTTCTAGCAAGAAGAAGATGAGATGAAGAATTCCTCACATAACAAAATGAACTCTCTCATCCTTTTCTCTCAAGTGAACCCCTTCATCATCTAGTGAGAATGGTGGAGGAATGAAAATGCAAACCATAACAAGAAGGGAGGTGAGTGTAGGAGAAAGAGAAAGGTGACCATATCCAAACATCATCATCACAATCTCACATCAAACACAAATCAATCCTAATCACTTTTTACAAGAAATGATGATAGAAAAGAAAGGAATAAAAAAGATGCTTTCATAATCAAACCATTTGCATGAAAACCCTCCACAATGTGTTATTTGCAAACTTGCAAATAACATCCTCCATCAAAAGGTTCGGCCGGGAAAGAACAAAGGAAAACCGGCCGGAACGGAATGCAAACTGGCAACTCCAGAAAACTGGTCCCGTAATAAATTACAGGAAAACCCCGATACTGTGCATACACACCCGCATCTGTATTCCGACCGGATACAAATGCAATGAGACAAAATCTACACTGTACTAAACTAGGACCGGCTTAAACCAAAGCCGGCTAGTAAAATCCGTCCGATCCTGATCCGTGCAATACCGTACGTATCTGATCGAACCCTGCCATATAACCATACGGCCACTAGTATAAACCGTCCGATCCTGATCCGTGCAATACCGCACGTATCTGATCGGACCCTGCCATATCTCCATACGGCCTCTACAGCGTTTCGCCCGAAAGCTTGAGTAACTGTAAGTGTGGTGGACTCTAAAGACTCATCAATACTATGGCTGTGGATTTAACCACTTGCACGTCAGAGGTATAAGCCAATACGTGACGGGCCACCAGCTATTGACCAAAAGGGACGTCGATGAGCGAACTCATCCTGACACCCTACTGAGCCTGTCGGTGACAATATCTGTACAGTCCGGTCCGTTCGTCTATGAGTATCGCATGGCGGGCCTAGGGGGTTGGTAAAAGTCAGACCCCCAAAAGCGGTACAAGTCATGTCGGAGCGTAGCCCAGAACACCCTGAGATACTACTGGAATACCTACCAGTAAATCTCCTGCCTCGGCCGAGGGCTTTGTGTAATGGCTCTCCTAGACACAGCGCGACCTCACCCCCAATACCGGGAGAGACGAACCCCTGCATATCCGCTCACTGCCTCCATGTGGCTCGGGACTGTACCCAACTAATACCTGTTTGCACGACTCCTTTGAGCCGTGGTAGGGTAGTAATCAAAGCACAGTGGGAACTCACACGAGACAAATAACGATCTCAGGTCGATGAACTAACCTGTACACATGTCACCAGGGAACTGCTATCTGACATCTGGTATAAGACCAACTAGCAGGTTCCCGGCGAGTCCTGTCCGGTGTACTCATAACCCAATGAGCACCTGTATACATCTTAGGTGAACCAACTGACACCAGTGGCTTGTGAGACCGGCCACCGCCCCTCGTCGGGGTCTCGACTGTATACACTAGTCTACTAATGGAGTATCGATGCCCTGTCTCGAAACTCCTACGACTAGGGACCTTTTAAGGATGTGCTTATAGACTACCAGCTCCCACGTATATGATCGCCATCATACTGCTGGTAGTCAAGCAAGAATCCTAGGGGCTCTATCAACGTGTAATAGCGACATGTCAGGTCACCTAAAGCAGTACAGGATGATAAAGATAAACCAGATAGCATACTATCATCTTGAGTAAGACTGTCCTCCTGGGTAGGTCCTCCCTCAATCATTGCAATCACGTGCCTGTGATCCAATAATTGACTGTGAGGGCACTATCTCCAACAGCACCCATATATCATCTCTGATGTCAAACACCAATGGATATGGGATCATCCATCGCCCATCTATATGGGTCGAGAAGCTACACGCTAGTCTACTCTGGTATATCGATGCCCCGTCTCGATACACCCACGACTAGGGACTTTGAAGGATGTACTTATGGACTACCATGTCCCTACTAGTATGATCCGCATCATAGTCCAAGTAGTCAAGTACACATCCTAAGGGCTTTACCAACATGTAACAGAGAGACAATCAGTGTACACGTTAAGATAAAGAGCAACCAAATAGCATACTATCATGTCGAGCAAGAAAGTCCTCCCTATATATGTCCAAGCATCCACTACAATATACATCCTATGTATAGTAATGGCCTCTAGGGCATACATATATCTAACAATCTCCCACTTGCACTAGAGCCATCTGTCAGCAGTGGTTGTAGTATATCTCATACTCAACCATCCCATAAAAGTCTCTCTATGGGAAAAGGCCTTTGTGAGTGGATCCGCCGTGTTGTCCTCTGAGTCTACTCTCCTAACCTCGATTCTCTGGAGATCAACTATCTCCATGATCAGGTGATACTGCCTTAGAATTTGTTTAGATCACTGATGGGACGGGTGTTCCTTGGCATAAGCCAGAACTCGATTGTCACACAACGGAAGGAACGTGGTTCATCTCATGAACGCATATAAATATCCAGACTGCCTCTTTGGTAGCATCTTAAAGTAGTGATGTATCCAGCCTTTATCGTCTAGTAAGCCACGGTATCTAGCTTGGAACTCTTCCAACATACCGTCCCTTTACTGAGGGTAAAGACAATGCCTGTGACTGACATTTAGTCGTCCTTATCACCCTGGAACCCTTCCAGTGATTCTCCCCAGGACCAATTGATACCATCTCACTACAACTAGTGAGTATCCTAATATCCAATTAGATCTATCTCATAGATCCAAAACCCAGGATTTAGTAGGTATCACTTTGATCATATATGGAGAATCTTGTGATAAGCGGAGATTGACCGAGCGTAGCATAGGAAACTCCTTCCCTAACAAGAGTATGTCATCCACGTAATCTACGAGGATTACCACCATACTCCCTATTACCTTTGTGTATATACAAGGTTCATCTACCATTTTGATGATGTCAAACTCTTTGACTAACACATCAAAACAGACGTTCCAACTCCGCGATGCCTGCTTTATCACATAAAACATCTTGCACACGTTTCCGCTGCTCCCACTGTTTACGAAGCTCTCTGGCTGTGTACTTATAGACGTTCTCTTCTAAATCAATATTTAGGAAAGCAGTCATGACACCCAACCACTAGATATCGTAGTCATGGTATATAGCCGTGGCAAGTAGGATCTGGATGGACTTAAGCATAGGCCCCAGAAAAGGTTTCATCATTAGCCACAACTGGTCTATGATGCAAACCTTTAACGAGTCTAGCTTTGAAAGTCTCAACTTTTCCATCTACACCAAGTAATCTTCTCAAGATTTACTTGCTCCTGATGGGGATTTAACCTTTCAGGTAAAGCAACCAAAGTCCATACTTTGTTGGTGTATAAGGATTCCATCTCAGATCGATAAACATCCAGCCATTCTTACAGAGTCTCACTCCTGATGGCCAGCCCGAAACTATTTGGGTCATCATCCCATGATGCAATCCTCGCTCCCACTGTCATAGAGAAACCGAAGTATCTCTAAGGTGGGTGAGGAACCCTACTAGATCGGTGGAGAGGCTGAGGTTCGTGGGTAACTATTGAATCCTTTGGTTCTACCAAATCATTAGCTGCAGTTTGTATAGCTGAAACATTTCCAGTTCTACATAACAGATCTTGCCTCGAGATTGTCCGGATTTTGCTTTTAGACATAGGCCGGACAACCCTAAATCTTAACTAACTTAAGATATTGGCTCTTCCCTTTCCATATCTCATATGAAATGGTAGGCATCTGATTTGATCGGAACCCTATTCAATAGGTATGCAACTTCATAAGTGCATAACCCCCTAAAAAGAAATAAGAAACTCAGTAGTACTCATCATAGAGCATACCTTATCATATAGGGTGTGATTGCTCTACCACGACACACCGACATGCTGTGGTGTATACGGAGGACTAATGCTGAGAGAAAATCTCATTCTCCTTTATAATAGTCCAGGAATTCTGTGCTCTAGTATTCTCCTCCCTGATCACATCAAAGGACGTAATACTTATACCCATTTTGGTTCTCTATTTCTAACTTATATTCTGTGAATATCTCAAAAGCTTCGGATTTGTGTTTCAACAGGAACATATGTCTGAATCTTGAGAGATTATCAGAGAATGTAATGAAATACAAAGAACCGGTCTTGGTATATGTAGACAGGGGACCTACATACATCAACATGTATCATCCCAAGAGTTCACTAACTCTTTCTCTGTTTCCAGTAAACGGAGCTATGGTCATCTTATCTCTGTGACATGACTGGAAAGTTTCACAAGATGTAAATTCAAACTGATTTAAATATGCATCTTAATGTAACTTCATCTAGTCGGGTCGCATTGATATGCTTAGTCTACAATACCTCAAAAAGGATTCGTTTATTTCTGAACTCTTCCTCTTGTGTGTGTTCCGTATACTAAGAACTGTAGTTTGATTTAGAACATCAATGCTTTTAGATAACGTGCCTGAACCGATCAACTTTTGATATAGGAAATGTTCAAAACATTATCCAACAATACAAAATTTTATCGTTTCTTTACTAAAAGAGACTGATATGATTTTGTATATCAGGTTCGGTATCTAATAGCATTTGTTCAGAATCAATGTACTGATAATACAGGGTGACAGTGACCAACAGACTTGGCTGCAACACTTGCCCCGTTTTCTGTCTCATGAAACTTATCACCCGTTCTCAGTTCTTTACCTATCTATAGCCCATGTAACAGATTACATATGCGGGATCCTGATGCGGTATCATATACCCAGGACGTAAAGGACATTTAGAAACAGTTCTCTGTAATGAACACACCCGAAGATGATGCATCGGTATGCACTTTCTTCGTTTGGGCGGCACGGGAATTCTGGTAATCCCCAATTTCCTGCTCTGTCTTACAACAATTATAAGTTGGAGCGGGACCAACGTTCCCAAGCTCAGTATAACAAGCGGGTTCGGTCAATATATCCATTTTATTATCTTGATTAAGGCGTGACATGGTCGCTACCTGGAGAGAGAGAGAAGAAAACACTCTGCGTGCGCTCTTGCAAGATCGGATTGGTTATTATTTTATCTAATCAGGATGGCTCCCACTGTTTTTATCAAATCTTCCGTCAAACCTTAAAAGGAAAGACTAGCCGGGATTTATTACACGCTACAAGTTCGCCAATCTTTCAGCCAGGCCAGTGTCGGTACTTTGAGGGAGGTTCCATGTGCTTTCGCACGGACCTAATTAATGTAAACCTCGTTTTCCCAGAGGCGTAACCCCGTTGACACCTTTCTAGACACCTACTTGATCGGCTAATTGTAATGTGTAAAACTCTCCCAGGAGTAACAATTGCTCGCAGTAGGTATCGGGATCCAACTATCTCATAGAAGGTATGCAATCTCATTGCAAATTTCAACACTTGAAATTCCCGATAATATTTTTCCCCTAACGTGCTATGACCTTGACGAAAGCCAACAAACCATAGCCCGCTAGTCAAGTTCAACCCGTATATTTCTTGACTGAATTAAACCTACCCGCACGACCCTTGACGAAAGCCAACAAAGTCGTACGACTATCCTAATCCAATCGCATCGTATGCTGCAGATAAGCAGCATATAGCTACCGCACACTACACCTTGATGAAAGCCAACAAATGTAGCACGAATACTATATAGAACTTATCTAAAATGACGGAGGGCTACGTCAGGTTTTTCTGAAAACCTATTGCGTAATGAACTTGATATCGTTGTAGAATCAAATGATTTTAAAATGGAGTGTTTTTTAGGCTTTTCTAGTTTTGCTAAAGGGGTCACTCCCGGTGAAGGGATCGTCGGCCCTTTCCTCATCGAATAAGGTGCAGGATATATCATATATACCGCTGTGCAAAGCAAGAACTATAGGAGCAATCAAAATACAAACCGAGGGTTGTAGCATCTGCCAGTTATTGCTAAAGGAGTCACTCCCGGTGAAGGGATCTCGGTCCTTTCCTTATCGAATAAGGTGCAGGATGTTCTACAGGGAACACCACGATGCAAAGCAAGAACTGTAGCTACCTATTTTTTGAAAATTCGATTCCACAACATCTTTTAGGTTTCTTTTCTTTCATTAATCACATTAATGAAGTCCCAACATTTAAGTACCTAAACAACACAGATAAATACGACGTACACTTATGCCATCCGCATTCGCCTCGATGTCCCCTCGTGGACCGTTAGGTTAGGTAACTAACGGCAGAGCGGGGCAGGGCTAGCGCGGGTGTAAAACATAAGTAACGTCTATATAATATATCAAATATACTATATATAGTATCTATCACAGAACATCAAATGATCACATCACAGATATCGCAGCAGAAGAAACATATGAAACATTGGATATACTAGGACGTCAGTGTTTTCAATACGAGCCAGTATAAAACACGGATTCCACGGTCATGATGAATAGCCAAACCCACACCCCTAGACCCCTACGAGAGCGGAAAGCAACCCTTCCAATTCTAGAGTTAGGAGACCCGGACTCGACTCCTCGAGTTGGTCTCCCACTGGACTCCAGAACTCGGTTACTTGTGCCCTCCTCCTTGGGTCTATCCTAGTGCGGAAAAGTAAATAATATACAAATGGTGACATCTTCCGCAACCTGGAAGTGCCCCAATAAAAGAATATTACATACAAGTTTTTTACATGAATGAAAATGAAAAACACTCATCTCACATAAAACCCCCGGCTTTTCAAAACGCGACGATCCAATATAACATATCCAGCAACACATAACATCACATGTCATCAACGTAAGTAAACATGCGTATCCCAATTGTCGTTGACATATAGCAACGAAACCGGCGATATCACATATTACACTTTCGGTCACAGGAAAGAAAGTGTAAAACTACAACAGTTGGAATCCGCAATCTCCTCAAACATCGCATGCCTGACCAAATGAATTCCTTAGACATCACATGCCTAACAATTATAAACCCCGCATTCTAGTCTCTATATCGAAAACACTTTTCAATATCAAGTCGGGCAATTCAACAAGATTCCCGAAAAACTGATCGAATGCTCGCCGCAAACTTTAGTAGGCGGCCGCACCCCCGATACCGTCAACGAAGTGCACCAAGGCGGAACACCGCTTCCGCGAGCACCTGAACGGATGCTTTTGGCGACGGGGTTCTCCTACAGTCACTTGGTCGGGGCTAAGAGGTGTAGCTGTCTATTAAGTTTATCCGGCGAGTATCCGCGTACGGTACATGATTGCGACGGACTTTTGATCACATCAAAATTCCGTGGCAACCGATCAATTGAGACTAAAGTGCTATGTTTATAACATTCATACTAGTTATCTCATAACTACTTGTGAATTCCAAATATTGTATCACATTACAGATAATTAGACAATGTTAAACTTTCCGATCGAATAATCAAACACCCATGTTTTCCCAAAACAGCTAAACACATGAAACAAGTTTAAAAACATTCACTTCATACCACAGTACCAACGGTCCAGCCATAGAAGGGTCAAGCCAACGCCTCACATGGGGCACGCGGTACTGCCCCAAACCCTAAGGTTCAAATGGCAATTCAAGACGGTCACATAATCGAGTTAAGGTTTGTTGTCTTCTAGAGGGTCCATCACGTTACTTGCACTACTTCGAATATTCTTAAACTACGGAAAGATCCAACACTTGGAAATTTCCCGACAGGGGAAAAATTGGGTATTTATATCCGGTCGAACTTTTCAACATTTTCTAAAATAATCCGGAAAAACCCAGACGAAGTTAAACTTCCCGATCTAAACATCGAGTCCCCAATACAACCCAAAAAACTCAACTCTTGAGTAAATATTAAAAATTCCCATAAAACACAGCACTAACAGAAACAAATTATTGTGCAAACCACGTGCACTAATTCAACAAACTGGCCGCGGAACCGCGGTACAAACAAGGGTGGGGCCGCGGTTCCCCGGCGCTTCTGTCGAGTTAAGTGCATGTGCTACACAGTAACTCCTACAATTCCCTACTGAATTTTTTGGAAATTTTTAATCTCGAAAAATCCACTGTTTTAAAAATTGTACAGAGAGGGTTGAAAAATTAGGGTTTCGGGTTCGATCGGGTTTCTAACATCGTCTACCAATCGCCTAAAGCTCTAGCTAGGCACTGATACCACTGTAGGGTTCCTAGGAACACTCAAGAGCTCCGACAAGGCATCGACCATGCCAAATTCTAATTTTTCCGGTGCCGACAAACCCTAATGTAGATCGTTAACTAGAAATTAGGCGAAACAGCAAGCTAGTAAACTGCTTTACTACTAAGTGAATGGAAATACAACCTTTGTAGATCCGCTCCACCATTTCTTTAGCTCCGTGTTGACGTCCCTCCGCTGCGATCATCGGGATCCCAGACTCTAGCGATGGTTTCGTCGGAGAAATGATCGGGCTAGGTCATTGACTTCGAGGCCGAAGATGATCTACGTCGAGGCGACTCAAACTCAAGCTCCGTCTTCACTAGGTCAAGGAACATGTGAAGAAAACACCTTCTACTACATGGCAAGTGATAGAGGATGAAGAAATATGAAGTGGGTTCACTTTTGATTTGGATTTCTCACTTGGAATCGTCACTTGGAAAAATCTAGCAATGGTTTTCTTTCTTCATCAAGAAGAAAAGAAGAAAGAAATGAAAAAGAAAGTGAATTATAAATTTTCACCAAAAAGAAAATCAAGTGATGGTTATCATAATGCAACCATGGGTGAGATAAACTCATGTAGATAATAAACTAGGGTTTATGCAAATGGTTAGGTTAAGCAAAAAACAAAATGGTTGAACTTTTCAAAGCTTCATGAAGCTTCAAAGAAAATCCAAAGTTAGCCACCATTTTATTTCTTGCTAAAATGAATAAATGAATAAATAAATAATTAAGTAAAGATAACAAAACCCTAACCATTAACCTAAACATGGTTTAAATCAAACATACACCCAAGTTTGCATGTATCATCAAACATGATACAATCACGTGCACAAAAATATATCACATATACTACTTGTGCACACCAAGTGAGAAAATCAATCTTAAGTGAACAAATACTAGTTAATGTAAAGTAATATATCAAATATATAATTATACATTAAATCATTAAATCAACACTTGATTTAATGATCCGGTCATATAGCATATAACCGACTAATATCAAGTGTATCAATGTATTGAATCTACACTTGATTCGGTAACCCGGCTATATCTCATATAACCGTCCAATGATACAAATCGCGAGAATCGAATACAGTATCACATACTGGTATTATTCTCGGTCCAGCACATATCTCATATGCGCTCCTATTTCGTTTCGCTTGAGCCAGGAAACCTCTGTGTAGGACTCTAAAGACTCGTCAATACGCCGGCAGCAGGTGATGATCATATCAAACACCCACAAGCCGCAAGCGGTCTGCTAAACGTAACGGCCACCCGGGTATTGAGCGATCAGAAGATCAATGAGCAAGCCCGCTCACACTCCTGTGAATCCAACCAGTAACACTTACCATACAGTCCGGTCTCGTCGTCTGATATGTCGCATATCTCGCCTAGGGGTGGTAAACGTCAGATCCTAATAGATCGATAAGTCGTGTCGATATAGGTCTATAACAGTTCGAGAAACTACTCGTAACACTTACCAGTAAATCTCAGCAACCATGGCCAGGGATTTCCGGTTATAGCCAATCAAACACAGCGCAACATCAACTCCCTATACCGGGAGAGACGAATGCTCTCCTATCGCTCATTGCCTCCATGTGATTCGAGACTGTACCCAAAAACCACCGTTTTGCACGCCCTCTTGGATGTGGTAAGATGGAAATCAAAGCACAGTGGGAATCAGACAAGAGTCTATGACGATCTCGGGTCATCAGACTACTCTGTACCAGTGTCACCAGAGAACTGCCATCTGACGTGAGGTATAATACCATCTGGGAGTTCTCGGCGAGTCCGTCCAGTGTAACCAGTCTCCACTGAGCACCCGTATATCATCTCTGATGTCAAACACCAATGGATATGGGATCATCCATCGCCCATCTATATGGGTCGAGAAGCTACACGCTAGTCTACTCTGGTATATCGATTCCCCTTCTCGATACACCCACGACTAGGGACTTTGAAGGATGTAATTATGGACTACTACGTCCCCACTAGTATGATCCGCATCATAGTCCAGGTAGTCAAGTACACATCTTAAGGGCTTAACAACATGTAACAGAGAGACAATCAGTATACACGTTAAGGTAAAGAGCAACCAGATAGCATACTATCATGTCGAGAAAGAAAGTCCTCCCTATATATGTCCAAGCATCCACTACAATATACATCCTATGTATAGTAATGGCCTCTAGGGCATTGTAGCGTCTTGAAAAGTCGTTTTGGAGTTTTCCTGAAAATCGGTGAAAATTCGGTAATTTTCCGAAAACCGTCTTTCTCGTTATTTTGCAGTTTAGGACTAATTATACCTAAAATGGATAGCTAATTGCTTGTTTATAGTAGCTAATGAGTTACTTTTAAAATTTTGGTCATTTAAAAATTTTTCCCTTTTTTTCAATTTTTAATATTATTTTAAGCCGGTAAGAAAATACATTCAATTAGCGATAAATACAAATTTAAATGGGCTAAAATTAATCTTTAAAATCATGTTAATTAAAATCTAATTGTAATATAAATTTTTAGTAATTTATTTTAAGTTTTAACTAATTTTTGTTATGGAAAACGAAATTTATTGAATTTAAGCTTAAACTTGCAATTTTTGACTTGTACGGGGTCTTTTTGCATAAAATTTCTTTTGTAAAACCCCTCTCTCTCTTTCCTCAGCCCTAGGCCAGCCCCACCATCATCAGGTCCAGAAAAAAAATGCCATGCTCTTTGACTTTATTCTTGTGTGGAAATGAGGGTATTTTTAAAGGTTTTTGAATTGTTAATTAGGTATGGTCTTTTGTGGGTTGGTAGGAGTTGACCAAGACTTTTCCCACACACCCCACACCATCCCCTTCCCTTGTTCTGGCCGAAATTCTAGCAGCCCCCTTCATCTCCTTGATCTTTTCATTTTTCTTCAAAAAATTCATTAAGTTGCTTCAAAAATTCAAGCTAAAACTCACAAATTAAAACCCCATTCTTCATCCCTTCTTCCTTCACCTCTCTTGCTTGGAATCATGGTGCTAGGAGGCCATCATTGAGGCAAATTTATTCTTGCTAGATCCATAGGTTTGAGGTATAATTTCTACTCGTTTAATTTGTTATGGTTAAAATATTTTAATCTAGTTGCTTAGTGTTAATTTTAGTGTTAATCCTAATCTAGTTTTTTTTTAGTTAATGATTGAAAATTAAACTAGGTTTTCTTGAAACCATGTTTTAGTCAATTAAGTCTTTTTAATTAACCTAGTTGTTTACTTAACCAATTTATATGGTTACTTTGCTTAAGTGGATTCATATTAGGCTAATCTATGTTAAAGTTGTGTGAAATTTTCATTAAGGTTGCTAATTATCAAAATCAAGAAAAGATTTGTGTATGGAATGTGGGTTTTGATGCATGGTAAAGGGGTTAATTTAATTGTAGTGGCTTTCTAATGGTTTAATTTGGATATTTGTGTGATAATGTGTGCACTTTGTCGCAAATTGTCGATGTTTGCACCAAATTTGCAAACTTTTAGCTTACTAGGTTTTTATTATATTATTGTGGCGATTTAGTTGCGATATCTTGATGATATTGTTGGCATATCCTATGACTTTTAAGATGCGTGAGTGCGGATTTTTGAGTAGTCGGGTTTTAGTTTTGCCGGGCGACCAAATCGGCGATTTTTGCAGTTTTTGCGATTTCCTCGTGTGTTCCGCGCACTTTGTGCACGTTGTACCTAGCTTGTGAACGTTGGTATTTTAGTTAGGGAATTGCGTCGTTCTTTATTTTTAACCTTATGTTTGTATTAATGTAAATTCCAGGTTCGGTCGCGGAGACGTCAGACGCGGCACGAAAGGGGAAAGCAGTGATCGGACGTGACTAGCTAGGGATTCCGGTGAGTAGATGTAACATCTACGGGGGACTATCGTTGGATGGCGCAAGTCGCCCGATAGTTTTAGTAACTTAAAAGATTCTTAGCAATGTTAGTAATTAGGGGTGTAATACTTGTATGATTATTTGCTACATTCATGCCTTATATTGACATTCATATGCGAAACCATTTTATAGGACACCACACCATTGCCAGGGTTTTTATATGCAGCACGAGCACTATTCATGCTTACACCCACGCCCTGGTAATTGCCATGCCACCACACTAGATAACCTTTAAATTGAAACCTTTTGCTATAAATGATACTTAAACTTGTGTTATTGCCTTTAATTCCTTAAAATGAAATCGTAGGATTGCTATTCATGTGCATGTGCTTCATCATATTATTTGTTCATGCCTAATCTATTAATCACACATCGCAACTTGATTATTGATACCATATGCATTCATTATCATTGACATATGCACTTATAAGGATTTCTTGAGATTTTATGAGATTTTTGGATTTCGGGGGAAAGCCGCAAAATTTCTAAACTTATTATATTTTTAAAATATGTATATTGCGGTTTTCTAGTGATGTAAGTGTCGTCCACCATGAGTTTGCTGTGGTTTTGGAGATCCGTGTCGAGGAGTGGAGGAACCGTCACGGGTACATGGTGGGCCCGGTATGGTACCCCGCTGCATGATGAATGTGGTGTTGACGTTGAGCCTGGCAGGGGACGGATTACCTACCGGTGACTGTTTGGCACGACGGATATCCAGAGGATACCGACCGTGGCCGCGAGATGATGAGATTTTGATATTGAGCTGGGTCAGCCGGATGGCTTCTAACATTTTCAAAAAAAAAAGATAAAATATTAATTTTGGGAATTTTTATAATTTAATATTATTTTATTGATTCTTTTAATATTAAATTTATAATTAAACGCAAATAAATAAGAAAAATTTGAGAAAAATTATGGAAAATTCTAAAATAGGGTAAATTAGAGAATTATGACATTTTTAAGTTTTTGTGATTAGTTTGACACTAATTTAGTGCTAATCGCGATTAAAAATCGCTAATCGGATATTTTTGGCAATTTTGTGCAAAACTTGCACACATCATTTTTATCACACTTGTGTATTTTCTACCATGTTGCTTTGGGTTTACTATTGGTGTGAGAAGGTTTTGGAATTTAAGAAAAAGGATAAAGGAAAAGAAAAGAGAAAAGGATTAAAGAATGAGGGTACGTGAGAGAGAGGGGTATGGGACCATTGACCAAACCCTTAGCCATTCTTTTTCCCCCCCTCATTTGTCTCCCTCTCCCATGCTTGCTGCTGCTGCCTCTCCTCCATCTTCTTCCCCTCTTCAACTCCTCACATCATCTCAAAAACAACCCCGAAACCTCACACTCATTTCATTAAAATTGTGCACAAGCCCGAGACCTACAAGATGGACTAAGAAAGCATGGATTTTGGCCACTAGGGGCAACTCAAGAAAATTCTTGAGTTGCCAAATGAGGTAATTACTGAACCATTAGCTTAGTTTTAGTATTGCTTATACTCCATGTTTAGTTTTAAATCGATATTGTGCGATATTATGGACTTGATGATAACCAAGTTAGGGTTTGAGGAAATTGGTGTTGTATTATGAACTTGAGCTCAGTAGAGGCTTTACCAACATCCTAGTGTATGAATTGGAACCCAAAACCTGAAGCTTAACCAAGAATACGGATTTTAGAAACCGATATCGGGGAAATTATGAAATCTGTGTAGTGTTTATTGAATCTGCTTTTACCCCGAGACCCCTAAAATAATTTTGAGTGGACAGTGAGATGTGCAGGCACCAGAGAACCACCACAACAAACCCTAGCTCCCCACTCCATTTTGAGGCCGCCGATTTTCCCATTCTGGCCGCAATTTGCGGCCAGAGCAGAGGGGATTCTCCTCGTTTTGCGTGCATGCCCCCATTTCCTCTATTCTTGGCCCAGGGTACTTCTAGTTTTGACTGATTCCATCTAGGGTGAAATCTGGGACATATATCCTAAGTTGCTATTTTGGATTCGTGTTTCCGTATTCCGTATTTTTGATTCTGAAATTGTGGATTGTGTTTTGCCTCGACTATTTGGCGTTTTTACGACGATATAGAGGATTTAGTGATGGTTTTGAAGGCGTGCCATAGGTTCTCACCTATAGGCCCCTTATCGTATCGTTTTGGATTTCATGCACCGTTTTAGCTTGGATTTGGTTTTAATGCGCATATACGATATTTTGATGTGTAGGTACCCATGAAGACTTCGGGACGACAAGCAAATGTGTGGTGACGTCCGCAAATGATGATGCAAGGTGAGTAGATTATATTTACAGGGGGAAGTCGGGTCGATGGCGTATAGCACCCCCGCAGTCCGTAATTAGTACTATGTAGTTATATTTATGTGTGTGATAGTTATGGAATGTTATGGTTAGTTAGGGGTAGAAATAACTAGCATAGTTCCTAGTTGCGAACCATAGGATAGATTTGCACCCACACGCAAACACTTGTGTGTTTCTTATACTTGCACTTCGTGGATGATATTGGACGACATTGGTGATGAGTCGATTATATTGGGCCTTGTGCCGCAAGATCGGTGATTTGATATGATTCATATTTGGGATACGACATGTGATTCTTGCGGGCTTGGGATGTGTGTTTACCCCCGCATGCATACTTTATTGATGGTATCGATTTGTACTAGACATAGAGTAGTACCCCATATTATATGATATGATGATAAGTGATACCCGAAATGAGATGAGATAGTGTGATATTGACCCGTACCCAGCTATTGGGATGCCGTACGACGATTTACCGTATGAGCTTTACATTGATGATTGATCCGCACTCATGACTTGAGGATGTCATATGATGTACTGTATCGTACGCGATACTATTGAGGCGGAATCACCGACTATTATATCTATATATATCGACTCAGATGTTTGGCGGTTTCCTTACCTGTAGCTCAGCTTGTTAGTTCAGCCGTATAGTTTAGTGTAGTTGTTAGATTAGATTAGACTCCTACCTATTTCAAAACTAGCGGGTCGTGGGTTTTTTAAAGGACAGGTCAAGGGATCTACGGATATTTCAAAAGGTGTATCTTTCATAAAAACACCGTAGTCCCTATTTTCAAAACCCCATGATTCGTGTTATTTCAAAAGGCACCATTTGTAGGACTTATATTAGATTAATGCAGATTAGTTTTAGTTACGTCTAGTTTCAGCCCCCACTCATTTTTATGGTTCGCTTGCATCGCATTCTTATATTATGTTTCATACTCCATTATTAATATCATGCTGATAGGACACCAGCACCATTACCGATGATGCGTATGTACCACGTACACTTACTTGCCGGCTCACACACATCTTCATCGGTAATTGCCATGTCATGTACACCTTAGAAAATATTATTGCTTGACATAGCCTATTAGCTAATAGTTTAGACATTGTAGTTATTACCTGCTACTTCATGCATATTGTTATTCATTGTTATGCCGCATTCATGGATTCTCATGCATACATTCACTATTATACGTGCTATTGAGGTTTTGGATTTGGATTTCCATGAGATTTTCTGGATTTGAAGGAAAACCGCAAAAATACAAATAAACATATTCTCTCCATTAAAATAAAAAGTGCGGTTTTCCCGTGATGTATGAGTCGTCCACCATGAGTTTGCTGATGGATTTGGAAACCCGATTCGAGGAGATGGATGAACCATTTCGGGTACATGGTGGACCCGGTGCGGTACCCCGGGGCAAGAGGAATGTGGTGATGATGTTGAGCCTGGCAGGGGAGTACTACCTACCGGTGATTTTACCCGACGCGTCGGATATCCGGAGGATACCGTCGTGGTCTTGAGATTGATGGTAGGGGCCGGTCTGGACTGACGGCGCCCTAGACATTGTGGTTGAGACATTGAGATATCGGGATTTTGGGATTTCGTTTTGTGCCGATGTTAGGAACAGTTTTATGCTGATTTCATTATGATACCTCATTTTAAAAATACAAAGGAAATCTCACTAATTTATGAAAACAGTTGCTTCATGTAAATGTATTCTGTCTTCACGCATTCATATCTCACTCATATGTTATATTGCTACCTGAGGCACTGACACAGGCACATGAGATTGCACTCGGGTTAGATATTTACCCTAGCCTTATTATAGGCTGCATGTTATATATTGAGGATTTTATATACAGATCGTATTGACCTAGGATTATGTCTTGTTTTCGGTTTCTGCTTGTAGATATTTCTATTCACGAGTTGGCAACTCACCCCCGTTGTGCCACAGTTCTTGCAGGTTCTGCCGTACAGGTTCCATTGCGGTATTTCTGGCACACTACTTCCTTGCGGGTGCATTGCTTTTGGTAGGTGGCTTCTTTTCCATCAAGAACCATCATTGTACTTATATTATTCATTGTATCTAGAATTTCCATCAACCAAAACTTGTATATTGTTTCAGACCTAGACTTTAGTGATATATTATTCGACCTTAGAGTCGCGCTTAGTAGTATTGCGGTTTTCTTGTTGCTTTTAAGTTCTTTTGGTTTGACCCTCGCCTTTCGGCGTTGTATATTCTTATTGCTTGTGTGGTTGTGGCCGTCATTTGATGAAGAGCTAGCTCCCGCTTGGGGATGCCTTTATTATTGCATATATTGTTATCCTCGTTATACCCCATTCGGGGCCAGTTTTACAAAAGAAACTCTGCCGAAATTTTTAGAAAAGACTTTACTGTTTTAAAATGCATATTCGGCTTAGTTATTTAAAAACCTTGATTTTAAAACATGTATTTCTTCACTCCTTTAAACTAGTTTCTTTACTTATTTTTAAAAAAAATGGTTTTATATTTCTGGGCTTTTGGCTTACTTGGATCAGATGGAGTTCTATAGACTTCATATGGTTCAAGGGCCAGTCACGCGCTCTTTCGGGCCGTGACAAAGTTGGTATCAAAGCGCTAGGTTGACCTTGGTTCGAGTCTAAGTTTGACTATGTGGAGCCTAGGGCGTTTATATATATACGGAGCTTAGGCTTGACCTTACGGAACTTAGACTTGGTCGAGGGGGTATTAGACCCGAACTTTCGTCGTATTAGGATGACCCTTGGTTGATGGAATAGGTGACTAAAGTAGAGTGACGTACCATTGGTATGTTCCGCGGCATACTTACGACACACCACTCCGCTTAAGGAACCTTAGGGTGTACATATTTTCGAGATCAGTGATTCTCTTTATATCCAGGATTATACATCCATTTGAGATCCTCGATTCTATTAGTTTCATGATCATACCTTTATTGATGCTGTTCCTTCTTATGATCATGTATTCCCTTTGGATATGTTGTTCTCTTCCTTACCATTGATCTGCTCTCTTCGATACTCGATTGAGGTTCCTGTCACCATGTTTGAGCGCAGTTTGGGCTGCTGCTAGGGTTACGGTCAGGGCGAGCTCGTCTGGTACGAGGGCCGACCATTGTGTTTTCTGGTGATATGGGAACGTCTCGAGTTAGTATTGGTGATTGTGACCTCTAGTAGAGGCGAGTGCTTGGTTTTGCACCGAATGATCGGGCCGTTGTTAGAGCTGCCAGTTGAGAGAGGACTGTTGATGTACAGCATACCTCAGGGATTATGATGTCGCCTACCGTGTAGACAGATGGACCAGTTGTTGCTGAGATTGACAGGATGTCGCTCCCGAAGCTTACGAGCTGAGATTGCCGGAGCTTTCAGGCAGATATGAGACAGATGATAGCTAGTCTACCCGATTTGAGAGACGAAGGTGATTCGTCCGATTTATGCGCCGGAGCGGGCCCAGATGAGTTGAAGATTTCCAGTGCGGAGAGTCTTACTCAGATCTAAAGCAGACCGACTCAGAGATGACCGCCTATGTATTGGCTTTCCTGGAGGATTGAGGCACGGTTCGGCGTACAGGCGAATGAGCCAGTTGCTGCTGCAAATGACGAGATATCGCCCAGATGGTTGGAGCTACTGCAGCGTGAGCATATACTTAGAGAGATGATAGCGAGTCGCTAGTCACCAGAGGATGAATGACTAGGACATGTGGTTCGTTCGTTTACCGATGCGAGGTCATCAGATAGATTGTTTCCAGCTAGAGACGACTTCACGCAGGTTCGTTGAGAGTCGATAGAGACGATCGAATGTCAGAAGCCCATTTTCCAAGTTTAAAGTATACGGAAAGACATGCAGGCGATTCTATGGACCCTCTAGAAGAATGAAACCCTAACTCGAGTTAATGACCGTGTGAAAGCCTTTGAACCTTAGGGTTTGCGGCAGTTCCGCGGCGCCATTAGTAAGGCTTGGGTTTGCCCTTCTACGGCTGGACCACCGACGCGGTGGCATGTACTCGATGCTATTAAACCGTACCCATGATGTGATCTCTTGGGGCATTATGAGGTTCTGACGAGTCGATCGGATGATTCGACATCATTCGGATATCGTGTGATGGGATGCATTGCTTGGGAGACTCCAGATACGAGGATAGCCGTTGGAGCACAGTCCATGTAGCCATGATGAGACGAGTCCGAATCAGTCGACATGGAAGCAGAGTGAAGAAAGGAGTTCGCAAGAGTTTTCGACGAGATGACGTCCCACTCCGCTGACTTCAGAGATGTGATACGCACCCAGAGGCGTTGTATATGGGTAAATCTTCCAGAAAGAAGCGCGATAAGTATACAGCCGTTCCGGAATGAGAAATTGCTTCAGCAATGGATGGTGACTTCCGGGCAATTCGGCAGGATTGAGATTTGAGAGGGAGACCTCGACAGGACCCTTCTGGAAAACGATACGAGAAGACTTAGACCCAGAAGTGGTCATATTGCGCACAACCAGCATGCCAGAGTTAGCATTGTCGACGAGGTAGTTGACCAGATTCGGATAAAGGAACTTACCCAGATGCGTTGCGAATCGATCAAGGACGGACGAGTATTGAGTATTCCTCCGATGGTTGGGACGTGTTCCCGAGGACCTGTTCGGCCTAACATCTTCTACAGAATGATGAAGCTACAGAGTACGCGATTTCAAGTCCGTACGAGAGACTTCAGATTGACCGTGGCCGAGAACAGTGCAGTGCGTAGATAGCAGGTCGTGACGTCATAGTGGACGACGATAGAGATAGGTGGAACCAGAGGTTCGGGCGAGACGCTGACGAGCTGTCATTGCTTCCCGTCGAGACCAGAGGTCAGATATGCTTACAGAGGCATTGGGATGCAACCAGATTCCGAGAAATATTATGCTGAGGACACAGATGTCTATCGAGTGAGAAGAGATTATGCAGGAGAGCCAGCCTCTGTACAGTTCGGCTTAGGCATGATTGGAAGAGACCCTGAGCAGGATTCCTTCCAGGACATTGCTGCAACGATGCTTGCACCCAGGATCAGATGTGTGACGTGCATTCAGAGAGCCAGAGGCCGATGCCAGTGATGTGCTGCCTTACGGGTGGTCGTGAGGATTGACCGAGAGATGACCAGAGAAGTGCCATAACGGAATCGTCCCCGTTAGCACACCTGACAGGGACGATGAGCCGATTGACTGCGAGATAGGTAATCCGCAGAGAAGATAAGGACCCAGAGGCAGAGGACGCCAGACCGTGAGCAAGAGACAAGTAGATATCCTGCGCTGCTAGCAGTGGATGCACCGACTCCTTCTCGACCTCGAAGGAGGAACTACCGACGACGGCGTTTATGATTTGTGATTTTGTGATTCGATTATCACGTATCCGTCATTTTGGATTTCGGTATTTTGGGCGTTCTGTTTGCATGATTTAGTTTTGATGACTGAGTTTCATGGTATTGGTTTCATGCACCCACTGGATATTTATATATTTTGCGCAGAGTTATTACATTTGAGTTATTGATTGAGATTTCATGCCTACCGTATGCAGTGATTTGATTTGCACTTCCAGCGTAGTTTTCATGCACCCTTAGTGTTTTGATATGCGATTTTGGTGCACACCAGATGCACTAAATCGGGATTCTTCGTGCATGTCACATGCACCTGATTTTTTTTTTCTGTCAGGCACACACGTTGCCTACGACAGATGTTTCGTGCACACCAGTTGCACCTAGATGATGTTTTGTACACCTGTTTGACACATATATGGATTTTGATTCCTTGCGCACCAGACGCATAGGATGTTCTTATATATGCATTTTGGGGATTGATTTCTAGTAGAGCAGTACATTTTTATGATATTCTCTATGTATTGATGTTTTCGGAGCCCCGACAAATTGGATTATTACTGAGATTGCTTTAGTATTGGGGGTTTAAATTTAAATTCGGGGACCGAATTTCTTTAAGGGGGGTAGATTGTAACATTTTCAAAAAAAAAAGATAAAATATTAATTTTGGGAATTTTTATAATTTAATATTATTTTATTGATTATTTTAATATTAAATTTATAATTAAATGCAAATAAATAGGAAAAATTTGAGAAAAATTATGGAAAATTCTAAAATAGGGTAAATTAGAGAATTATGACATTTTAAAGTTTTTGTGATTAGTTTGACACTATTTTAGTGCTAATCGCGATTAAAAATCGCTAATCGGATATTTTTGGCAATTTTGTGCAAAACTTGCACACATCATTTTTATCACACTTGTGCATTTTCTACCATGTTGCTTTGGGTTTACTATTGGTGTGAGAAGGCTTTGGAATTTAAAAAAAGGATAAAGGAAAAGAAAAGAGAAAAGGATTAAAGAATGAGGGTAGGAGAGAGAGAGGGGTATGGGACCATTGACCAAACCCTTAGCCATTCTTTTTCCCCCCCCCCTCATTTCTCTCCCTCTCCCATGCTTGCTGCTGCTGCCTCTCCTCCATCTTCTTCCCCTCTTCAACTCCTCACATCATCTCAAAAACAACCCCAAAACCTCACTCATTTCATTAAAATTGTGCACAAGCCCGAGACCTACAAGATGGACTAAGAAAGCATGGATTTTGGCCACTAGGGGCAACTCAAGAAAATTCTTGAGTTGCCAAATGAGGTAATTACTGAACCATTAGCTTAGTTTTAGTATTGCTTATACTCCATGTTTAGTTTTAAATCGATATTGTGCGATATTATGGACTTGATGATAACCAAGTTAGGGTTTGAGGAAATTGGTGTTGTATTATGAACTTGAGCTCAGTAGAGGCTTTACCAACATCCAAATGTATGAATTGGAACCCAAAACCTGAAGCTTAACAAACAATACGGATTTTAGAAACCGATATCGGGGAAATTATGAAATCTGTGTAGTGTTTATTGAATCTGCTTTTACCCCGAGACCCCTAAAATAATTTTGAGTGGACAGTGGGATGTGCAGGCACCAGAGAACCACCACAACAAACCCTAGCTCCCCACTCCATTTTGAGGCCGCCGATTTTCCCATTCTGGCCGCAATTTGCGGCCAGAGCAGAGGGGATTCTCCTCGTTTTGCGTGCATGCCCCCATTTCCTCTATTCTTGGCCCAGGATACTTCAAGTTTTGACTGATTCCATCTAGGGTGAAAGTTGGGACATATATCCTAAGTTGCTATTTTGGATTCGTGTTTTCGTATTCCGTATTTTTGATTCTGAAATTGTGGATTGTGTTTTGCCTCGACTATTTGGCGTTTTTACGACGATATAGAGGATTTAGTGATGGTTTTGAAGGCGTGCCATAGGTTCTCACCTATAGGCCCTTATCGTATCGTTTTGGATTTCATGCGCCGTTTTAGCTTGGATTTGGTTTTAATGCGCATATACGATATTTTGATGTGTAGGTACCCATGAAGACTTCGGGACGACAAGCAAATGCGTGGTGACGTCCGCAAATGATGATGCAAGGTGAGTAGATTATATCTACAGGGGGAAGTCGGGTGGATGGCGTATAGCACCCCCGCAGTCCGTAATTAGTACTATGTAGTTATATTTATGTGTGTGATAGTTATGGAGTGTTATGGTTAGTTAGGGGTAGAAATAACTAGCATAGTTCCTAGTTGCGAACCATATGATAGATTTGCACCCACACGCATACACTTGTGTGTTTCTTATACTTGCACTTCGTGGATGATATTGGTCGACATTGGTGATGAGTCGATTATATTAGGCCTTGTGCCGCAAGATCGGTGATTTGATATGATTCATATTTGGGATACGACATGTGATTCTTGCGGGCTTGGGATGTGTGTTTACCCCCGCATGCATACTTTATTGATGGTATCGATTTGTACTAGACATAGAGTAGTACCCCAGATTATATGATATGATGATAAGTGATACCCGAAATGTGATGAGATAGTGTGATATTGACCCGTACCCAGCTATTGGGATGCCGTACGACGATTTACCGTATGAGCTTTACATTGATGATAGATCCGCACTCATGACTTGAGGATGTCATATGATGTACTGTATCGTACGCGATACTATTGAGGCGGAATCACCGACTATTATATCTATATATATCGACTCAGATGTTAGGCGGTTTCCTTACCTGTAGCTCAGCTTGTTAGTTCAGCCGTATAGTTTAGTGTAGTTGTTAGATTAGATTAGACTCCTACCTATTTCAAAACTAGCGGGTCGTGGGTATTTTAAAGGACAGGTCAAGGGATCTACGGATATTTCAAAAGGCGTATCTTTCATAAAAACACCGTAGTCCCTATTTTCAAAACCCCATGATTCGTGTTATTTCAAAAGGCACCATTTGTAGGACTTATATTAGATTAATGCAGATTAGTTTTAGTTACGTCTAGTTTCAGCCCCCACTCATTTTTGTGGTTCGCTTGCATCGCATTCTTATATTATGTTTCATACTCCATTATTAATATCATGCAGATAGGACACCAGCACCATTACCGATGATGCGTATGTACCACGTACACTTACTTGCCGGCTCACACACATCTTCATCGGTAATTGCCATGTCACGTACACCTTAGAAAATATTATTGCTTGACATAGCCTATTAGCTAATAGTTTAGACATTGTAGTTATTACCTGCTACTTCATGCATACTGTTATTCATTGTTATGCCGCATTCATAGATTCTCATGCATACATTCACTATTATACGTGCTATTGAGGTTTTGGATTTGGATTTCCATGAGATTTTCTGGATTTGAAGGAAAACCGCAAAAACACAAATAAACATATTCTCTCCTTTAAAATAAAATGTGCGGTTTTCCCATGATGTATGAGTCGTCCACCATAAGTTTGCTGATGAATTTGGAAACCCGATTCGAGGAGATGGATGAACCGTTTCGGGTACATGGTGGACCCGGTGCGGTACCCCGGGGCAAGAGGAATGTGGTGATGACATTGAGCCTGGCAGGGGAGTACTACCTACCGGTGATTTTACCCGACGCGTCGGATATCCGGAGGATACCGTCGTGGTCTTGAGATTGATGGTGGGGGCCGGTCTGGACTGAAGGCGCCCTAGACATTGTGGTTGAGACTTTGAGATATCGGGATTTTGGGATTTCGTTTTGTGCCGATGTTAGGCACAGTTTTATGCTGATTTCATTATGATACCTCATTTTAAAAATACAAAGGAAATCTCACTAATTTATGAAAACAGTTGCTTCATGTAAATGTATTCTGTTTTCACGCATTCATATCTCATTCATATGTTATATTGCTACCTGAGGCACTGACACAGGCACATGAGATTGCACTCGGGTTAGATATTTACCCTAGCCTTGTTATAGGCTGCATGTTATATATTGAGGATTTTATATACAGATCGTATTGACCTAGGATTATGTCTTGTTTTCGGTTTCTGCTTGTAGATATTTCTATTCACGAGTTGGAAACTCACCCCCGTTGTGCCACAGTTCTTGCAGGTTCTGCCGTACAGGTTCCATTGCGGCATTTCTGGCACACTACTTCCTTGCGGGTGCATTGATTTTGGTAGGTGGCTTCTTTTCCATCAAGAACCATCATTGTACTTATATTATTCATTGTATCTAGAATTTCCATCAACCAAAACTTGTATATTGTTTCAGACCTAGACTTTAGTGATGTATTATTCGACTTTAGAGTCGCGCTTAGTAGTATTGCGGTTTTCTTGTTGCTTTTAAGTTCTTTTGGTTTGACCCTCGCCTTTCGGCGTTGTATATTCTTATTGCTTGTGTGGTTGTGGCCGTCATTTGACGAAGAGCTAGCTCCCGCTTGGGGATGCCTTTATCATTGCATATATTGTTATCCTCGTTGTACCCCATTCGGGGCCAGTTTTACAAAAGAAACTCTGCCGAAATTTTTAGAAAAGACTTTACTGTTTTAAAATGCATATTCGGCTTAGTTATTTAAAAACCTTGATTTTAAAACATGTATTTCTTCACTCCTTTAAACTAGTTTCTTTACTTATTTTTAAAAAAAATGGTTTTAGATTTCTGGGCTTTTGGCTTACTTGGATCAGATGGAGTCCTATAGACTTCATATGGTTCAAGGGCCAGTCACGTGCTCTTTCGGGCCGTGACAAAGTTGGTATCAAAGCGCTAGGTTGACCTTGGTTCGAGTCTAAGTTTGACTATGTGGAGCCTAGGGCGTTTATATATATACGGAGCTTAGGCTTGACCTTACGGAACTTAGACTTGGTCGAGGGGGTATTAGACCCGAACTTTCGTCGTATTAGGATGACCCTTGGTTGATGGAATAGGTGACTAAAGTAGAGTGACGTACCGTTGGTATGTTCCGCGGCATACTTACGACACACCACTCCGTTTAAGGAACCTTAGGGTGTACATATTTTCGAGATCAGTGATTCTCTTTATATCCAGGATTATACATCCATTTGAGATCCTCGATTCTATTAGTTTCATGATCATACCATTATTGATGCTGTTCCTTCTTATGATCATGTATTCCCTTTGGATATGTTGTTCTCTTCCTTACCATTGATCTGCTCTCTTCGATACTCGATTGAGGTTCCTGTCACCATGTTTGAGCGCAGTTTGGGCTGCTGCTAGGGTTACGGTCAGGGCGAGCTCGTCTGGTACGAGGGCCGACCATTGTGTTTTCTGGTGATATGGGAACGTCTCGAGTTAGTATTGGTGATTGTGACCTCTAGTAGAGGCGAGTGCTTGGTTTTGCACCGAATGATCGGGCCGTTGTTAGAGCTGCCAGTTGAGAGAGGACTGTTGATGTACAGCATACCTCAGGGATTATGATGTCGCCAACCGTGCAGACAGATGGACCAGTTGTTGCTGAGATTGACAGGATGTCGCTCCCGAAGCTTACGAGCTGAGATTGCCGGAGCTTTCAGGCAGATATGAGACAGATGATAGCTAGTCTACCCGATTTGAGAGACGAAGGTGATTCGTCCGATTTATGCGCCGGAGCGGGCCCAGATGAGTTGAAGATTTCCAGTGCGGAGAGTCTTACTCAGATCTAAAGCAGACCGACTCAGAGATGACCGCCTATGTATTGCTTTCCTGGAGGATTGAGGCACGGTTCGGCGTACAGGCGAATGAGCCAGTTGCTGCTGCAAATGACGAGATATCGCCCAGATGGTTGGAGCTACTGCAGCATGAGCATTTACTTAGAGAGATGATAGCGAGTCGCTAGTCACCTGAGGATGAATGACTAGGACATATGGTTCGTTCGTTTACCGATGCGAGGTCATCAGATAGATTGTTTCCAGCTAGAGACGACTTCACGCAAGTTCGTTGAGAGTCGATAGAGACGATCGAATGTCAGAAGCCCATTTTCCAAGTTTAAAGTATACGGAAAGACATGCAGGCGATTCTATGGACCCTCTAGAAGAATGAAACCCTAACTCGAGTTAATGACCGTGTGAAAGCCTTTGAACCTTAGGTTTTGCGGCAGTTCCGCGGCGCCATTAGTAAGGCTTGGGTTTGCCCTTCTACGGCTGGACCACCGACGCGGTGGCATGTACTCGATGCTATTAAACCGTACCTATGATGTGATCTCTTGGGGGATTATGAGGTTCTGACGAGTCGATCGGATGATTCGACATCATTCGGATATCGTGTGATGGGATGCATTGCTTGGGAGACTCCAGATACGAGAATAGCCGTTGGAGCACAGTCCATGCAGCCATGATGAGACGAGTCTGAATCAGTCGACATGGAAGCAGAGTGAAGAAAGGAGTTCGCAAGAGTTTTCGACGAGATGACGTCCCACTCCGCTGACTTCAGAGATGTGATACGCACCCAGAGGCGTTGTATATGGGTATATCTTCCAGAAAGAAGCGCGATAAGTATACAGCCGTTCCGGAATGAGAAATTGCTTCAGCAATGGATGGTGACTTCCGGGCAATTCGGCAGGATTGAGATTTGAGAGGGAGACCTCGACAGGACCCTTCTGGAAAACGATACGAGAAGACCTAGACCCAGAAGTGGTCATATTGCGCACAACCAGCATGCCAGAGTTAGCATTGTCGACGAGGTAGTTGACCAGATTCGGATAAAGGAACTTACCCAGATGCGTTGCGAATCGATCAAGGACGGACGAGTATTGAGTATTCCTCCGATGGTTGGGACGTGTTCCCGAGGACCTGTTCGGCCTGACATCTTCTACAGAATGATGAAGCTACAGAGTACGCGATTTCGAGTCCGTACGAGAGATTTTAGATTGACCGTGGCCGAGAACAGTGCAGTGCGTAGATAGCAGGGCGTGACGTCATAGTGGACGACGATAGAGATAGGTGGAACCAGAGGTTTGGGCGAGACGCTGACGAGCTGTCATTGCTTCCCGTCGAGACCAGAGGTCAGATATGCTTACAGAGGCATTGGGATGCAACCAGATTCCGAGAAATATTGTGCTGAGGATACAGATGTCTATCGAGTGAGAAGAGATTATGCAGGAGAGCCAGCCTCTGTACAGTTCGGCTTAGGCATGATTGGAAGAGACCCTGAGCAGGATTCCTTCCAGGACATTGCTGCAACGATGCTTGCACCCAGGATCAGATGTGTGACGTGCATTCAGAGAGCCAGAGGCCGATGCCAGTGATGTGCTGCCTTACGGGTGGTCGTGAGGATTGACCGAGAGATGACCAGAGAAGTGCCATAACGGAATCGTCCCCGTTAGCACACCTGACAGGGCCGATGAGCCGATTGACTGCGAGATAGGTAATCCGCAGAGAAGATAAGGACCCAGAGGCAGAGGACGCCAGACCGTGAGCAAGAGACAAGTAGATATCCTGCGCTGCTAGCAGTGGATGCACCGACTCCTTCTCGACCTCGAAGGAGGAACTACCGACGACGGCGTTTATGATTTGTGATTTTGTGATTCGATTATCACGTATCCGTCATTTTGGATTTCGGTATTTTGGGCGTTCTGTTTGCATGATTTAGTTTTGATGACTGAGTTTCATGATATTGGTTTCATGCACCCACTGGATATTTATATATTTTGCATAGAGTTATTACATTTGAGTTATTGATTGAGATTTCATGCCTACCGTATGCAGTGATTTGATTTGCACTTCCAGCGTAGTTTTCATGCACCCTTAGTGTTTTGATATGCGATTTTGGTGCAAGCCAGATGCACTAAATCGGGATTCTTCGTGCATGTCACATGCGCCTGATTTTTTTTTTCTGTCAGGCACACACGTTGCCTACGACAGATGTTTCGTGCACACCAGTTGCACCTAGATGATGTTTTGTACACCTGTTTGACACATATATGGATTTTGATTCCTTGCGCACCAGACGCATAGGATATTCTTATATATGCATTTTGGGGATTGATTTCTAGTAGAGCAGTACATTTTTATGATATTCTCTATGTATTGATGTTTTCGGAGCCCCGACAAATTGGATTATTACTGAGATTGCTTTAGTATTGGGGGTTTAAATTTAAATTCGGGGACCGAATTTCTTTAAGGGGGGTAGATTGTAACATTTTCAAAAAAAAGGATAAAATATTAATTTTGGGAATTTTTATAATTTAATATTATTTTATTGATTATTTTAATATTAAATTTATAATTAAATGCAAATAAATAGGAAAAATTTGAGAAAAATTATGGAAAATTCTAAAATAGGGTAAATTAGAGAATTATGACATTTTAAAGTTTTTGTGATTCGTTTGACACTATTTTAGTGCTAATCGCGATTAAAAATCGTTAATCGGATATTTTTGGCAATTTTGTGCAAAACTTGCACACATCATTTTTATCACACTTGTGCATTTTCTACCATGTTGCTTTGGGTTTACTATTGGTGTGAGAAGGCTTTGGAATTTAAAAAAAGGATAAAGGAAAAGAAAAGAGAAAAGGATTAAAGAATGAGGGTAGGAGAGAGAGAGGGGTATGAAACCATTGACCAAACCCTTAGCCATTCTTTTCCCCCCCCCCTCATTTCTCTCCCTCTCCCATGCTTGCTGCTGCTGCCTCTCCTCCATCTTCTTCCCCTCTTCAACTCCTCACATCATCTCAAAAACAACCCCAAAACCTCACTCATTTCATTAAAATTGTGCACAAGCCCGAGACCTACAAGATGGACTAAGAAAGCATGGATTTTGGCCACTAGGGGCAACTCAAGAAAATTCTTGAGTTGCCAAATGAGGTAATTACTGAACCATTAGCTTAGTTTTAGTATTGCTTATACTCCATGTTTAGTTTTAAATCGATATTGTGCGATATTATGGACTTGATGATAACCAAGTTAGGGTTTGAGGAAATTGGTGTTGTATTATGAACTTGAGCTCAGTAGAGGCTTTACCAACATCCTAGTGTATGAATTGGAACCCAAAACCTGAAGCTTAACCAAGAATACGTATTTTAGAAACCGATATCGGGGAAATTATGAAATCTGTGTAGTGTTTATTGAATCTGCTTTTACCCCGAGACCCCTAAAATAATTTTGAGTGGACAGTGAGATGTGCAGGCACCAGAGAACCACCACAACAAACCCTAGCTCCCCACTCCATTTTGAGGCCGCCGATTTTCCCATTCTGGCCGCAATTTGCGGCCAGAGCAGAGGGGATTCTCCTCGTTTTGCGTGCATGCCCCCATTTCCTCTATTCTTGGCCCAGGGTACTTCTAGTTTTGACTGATTCCATCTAGGGTGAAATTTGGGACATATATCCTAAGTTGCTATTTTGGATTCGTGTTTCCGTATTCCGTATTTTTGATTCTGAAATTGTGGATTGTGTTTTGCCTCGACTATTTGGCGTTTTTACGACGATATAGAGGATTTAGTGATGGTTTTGAAGGCGTGCCATAGGTTCTCACCTATAGGCCCCTTATCGTATCGTTTTGGATTTCATGCGCCGTTTTAGCTTGGATTTGGTTTTAATGCGCATATACGATATTTTGATGTGTAGGTACCCATGAAGACTTCGGGACGACAACCAAATGCGTGGTGACGTCCGCAAGTGATGATGCAAGGTGAGTAGATTATATCTACAGGGGGAAGTCGGGTGGATGGCGTATAGCACCCCCGCAGTCCGTAATTAGTACTATGTAGTTATATTTATGTGTGTGATAGTTATGGAGTGTTATGGTTAGTTAGGGGTAGAAATAACTAGCATAGTTCCTAGTTGCGAACCATAGGATAGATTTGCACCCACACGCATACACTTGTGTGTTTCTTATACTTGCACTTCGTGGATGATATTGGACGACATTGGTGATGAGTCGATTATATTGGGCCTTGTGCCGCAAGATCGGTGATTTGATATGATTCATATTTGGGACACGACATGTGATTCTTGCGGGCTTGGGATGTGTGTTTACCCCCGCATGCATACTTTATTGATGGTATCGATTTGTACTAGACATAGAGTAGTACCCCAGATTATATGATATGATGATAAGTGATACCCGAAATGTGATGAGATAGTGTGATATTGACCCGTACCCAGCTATTGGGATGCCGTACGACGATTTACCGTATGAGCTTTACATTGATGATAGATCCGCACTCATGACTTGAGGATGTCATATTATGTACTGTATCGTACGCGATACTATTGAGGCGGAATCACCGACTATTATATCTATATATATCGACTCAGATGTTAGGCGGTTTCCTTACCTGTAGCTCAGCTTGTTAGTTCAGCCGTATAGTTTAGTGTAGTTGTTAGATTAGATTAGACTCCTACCTATTTCAAAACTAGCGGGTCGTGGGTATTTTAAAGGACAGGTCAAGGGATCAACGGATATTTCAAAAGGCGTATCTTTCATAAAAACACCGCAGTCCCTATTTTCAAAACCCCATGATTCGTGTTATTTCAAAAGGCACCATTTGTAGGACTTATATTAGATTAATGCAGATTAGTTTTAGTTACGTCTAGTTTCAGCCCCCACTCATTTTTGTGGTTCGCTTGCATCGCATTCTTATATTATGTTTCATACTCCATTATTAATATCATGCTGATAGGACACCAGCACCATTACCGATGATGCGTATGTACCACGTACACTTACTTGCCGGCTCACACACATCTTCATCGGTAATTGCCATGTCACGTACACCTTAGAAAATATTATTGCTTGACATAGCCTATTAGCTAATAGTTTAGACATTGTAGTTATTACCTGCTACTTCATGCATACTGTTATTCATTGTTATGCCGCATTCATAGATTCTCATGCAGACATTCACTATTATACGTGCTATTGAGGTTTTGGATTTGGATTTCCATGAGATTTTCTGGATTTGATGGAAAACCGCAAAAACACAAATAAACATATTCTCTCCTTTAAAATAAAATGTGCGGTTTTCCCATGATGTATGAGTCGTCCACCATGAGTTTGCTGTGTAAGTCGATGTAGTACACCCCAGTACTTGTGGGGAGGCGGAATTTACAAAAACAATCAAGTTTAAGGAACGAACATCGACTAACCGCTTAAATCGAAGCTAAACTATAAATAACCTTACACAAAGATTTTCTTATCACATGTGATTAGGGATTATACCTATCGAAACTAGTCCTTCGTCTTTGTGTCCTCCTTTGTTCTCCTCGACCTTCTCTAGGTAGTAGACGATCCACCCGAGAGCAAAACACCAAGCTACACCTCTAACTTGAGGTAACTAATCTACTTTGATTGCTAATCAAAGAAGAAAGGATGATATAGAATGAAGGTAATGGATGCTTAAGTCTAACTAAACCTTTGATCTCAACACATGAGGATTAAGGATTAGTCACTTGAAGATGAGAGCTTGAGGAGAGAGAATGTGAGATGAGATAATGAGATGAGAGAGAGTGTATCATAATATATTATGAAGCATTCTTATTATAGAATAAATCAATAATAGAAATGAATAAGCATGCTTCATAAATGAAAAGAGGTGATTCATTAACATGAGTCATTAAGCATTTATGATGCATTAATGACCATGATGAATCACCCTCATGACTCACAAATCTTATCCAAAGCTTATGTCACCTTAACCTCCTTAGTCACATCTTCTAGAAGCTTCTCGTACAATTACGAGAACGCCCCTCCAATCCGCAAAAATACGGAAAAACTTTAGACTGTAAAAATCCAATAACCGGATACCAGTAACTGGCTTAAACCAAAGCCGACTGGTAAAAACTGTCCGAAAGTCGTACGTGCGTAAACGCACGTATGCGTCCGAACCCTTTGTCGCAAAACCATGCAACCTCTATATCGTTTCGCCTGGAGTAGGAAACTCTCTGTGTGGGACTCTAGAGACTCGACTACTACGCTGGCAGTGGGTTTAACCACAGACCGCAAGCGGCACTAGCTGTACGTAACGGTCCCCAGGTAGTTGTCGATAAGAAGGCCGATGAGAAAACCCATCCGAACTCCTACTGAGTCTGATGTGACAATCTCCATACAGTCCGGTCCGTTCGTCCAAGACTATCGCATATCGGGCCTAGGGGGGCGGCAAGCGTCAGTCCCCTAAAAGCGGTATAAGTCGTGTCGGAGGGAAGCCCATTACACCCTGAGAAACTACTGGAACCTACCAGCAAATCTCGCTTGCCCTGGCCAGGGACTTTGCGTAATGGCTCTCTGACACAGCACGATATCTACTCCTAATACCGGGAGGGACGAATCCTGTCTAACCGCCACAGCCTCCAAGTGCTCGGGACTGCACCCAACTGCTACCTGTTTGCACGACTCCTTTGAGCCGTGGTAGGGTAGCAATCTAAGAACAGTGGGACACACTCGAGGCGAAGTACCAGTGTCAAGTCTGCGGACTACGCTGTACTCATGTCACCTGGGAACTATTCACTGACGACTGGTATCAAACCTACCAACAGTTCCCTGTGAGTCCTGTCCGGTATACCCGTAACCTAACGAGCACCTGCATACTATCTCCAGTACGACGTACTGACGGCTGTGGGACAGACCATCTCCCCAACTGGGATGAGAAGCGTACACACTAGTCTACTCCGGAGTATCGATGCTCTGTCTCGATAATCCAACGACCAGGGACCTGAATGAGGATGTGCTTGTAGACTACCCAGCCCCCACTAGTGTGACTGCCATCACAACGCTGGTAGACAAGCAAGATCCTAAGAGCTCTATCAATACGTACACTCACATATTAAGATAGAAAAACCAAGTAGCATACTACCATGTTTAGCAAGACTGTTATATACATGTGAATATCCCAAGCTTCCATTAAGTAATATACAAGCTAGTATGATACAGTAATGGCCTTCTAGGGCATAAACACTAACAATCTCCCACTTGCACTAGGGCCATGTACTGGCGTATCGAAGACCGATGATCTCGAGTAGCCGCTCGAACTGAATCTGAGGAAGGGCCTTTGTGAATGGATCAGCAATGTTCTCTTCTGAAGCAACTCTCCGAACCTCGATCTCCTGACGATCAATGATCTCCCTGATCAGGTGATACCGCCTCAAGATGTGTCTGGACTTCTGATGGGACCTTGGTTCCTTCGCTAAAGCTATAGCTCCGTTGTTGTCGCAATACAGAGGTATTGGATCAACTATGGTAGGAACCACCTGAAGTTCTGTTAGGAACTTCTTCATCCAGACTGCTTCTTTTGCGGCATCGCAAGCAGCTATATACTCCGCTTCCATCGTCGAGTCAGCAACGGTGTCCTGCTTGGAGCTCTTCCAGCACACCGCCCCTCCATTGAGGGTAAAGACATAACCCGACATGGACTTGGAATCGTCCTTATCACTCTGGAAGCCGGAATCAGCAAAGGCCTCCAACCTGAGGTCTTTTCCGCCGTAAACCAAGAACATCTCCTTAGTCCTCCTCAGGTACTTGAGAATGTTCTTTACTGCTATCCAGTGCTTCTCCCCTGGGTCTGACTGATACCGGCTTACCACGCTCAGTGCGTAAGCTACATCTGGTCTGGTACACAACATCGCATACATTATAGAGCCTACCGCAGAAGCGTAGGGTATAATAGACATGCGTTCCCTTTCCAAATCAGTCTTGGGAGACATCTCTTTGGAGAGGGTGATTCCGTGACAAGCCGGTAGATTATCGCGCTTAGAATCTTCCATACTGAATCTTTTCAGTACAGTGTCGATATACCTGGACTGTGAAAGTCCCAACATCCTCTTGGATCTATCACGATAGATCCGGATCCCCAGAATGTAAGAGGCATCACCCAGGTCTTTCATGGAGAACCTGTGTGACAAGAATCCTTTGACAGATTGTAGCATAGGAATGTCATTTCCTATCAATAGAATGTCATCCACGTACAAGACGAGGAATACGACACTTCTGGCCACAACTTTACTATATATGCACGGTTCATCTGGATTTTTGATAAAGTCATATTCTTTGACTGTCTCATCAAAACAGATGTTCCAACTCCGCGATGCCTGCTTTAGTCCATAAATAGACTTAAGCAGCTTGCATACTTTCCCGCTGCTCCCACTCTGATTGAAACCCTCTGGCTGATCCATATAGACGCTCTCTTCTAAATTTCCATTCAGAAAAGCCGTCTTTACGTCCATCTGCCAGATTTCATAATCATGGAAGGCAGCAATAGCAAGAAGGACCCGAATGGATTTGATCATAGCCACTGGAGAAAAAGTTTCGTCATAGTCCAAACCAGGTCTTTGACGAAAACCCTTTGCAACAAGTCTAGCCTTATAGGTTTCCACCTGTCCATCTACACCAATCTTTTTCTTGAAGATCCATTTGCATCCTATGGGTTTTACCCCATCTGGAGCAAAGTCCAAAGTCCATACTTTGTTGGTGTACATGGACTCCATTTCGGTCCGCATTGCATCTAGCCATCGTACCGAGTCGCCGCTCTGGATGGCCTGCTGGAAGTCAGTAGGTTCATCATCATCTATGATGCAATCCTCTCTATCCCCTTCTATGAGAAAACCGTAGTATCTCTCAGGCGGATGAGACGGCCTACTACTCCTGCGGAGGGGTGCGGGAATGTTCTGTTCTTCTTGAACTTCTGGTTCTACCAATCTTTCAGTAGCAGCTTGTGGTTCTGGAATTTCTTCCAGTTCTATTTCGCTCCCACTCTTCTGATTTTCTAAAAATTCAGTTTCTAAGAAGGTGGCATGACGAGAAACAAAGACCTTTTGTTCCTCTGCGTAATAGAAATAATATCCCTTGGAGTTCTTTGGATATCCCACAAGCTTACACTGTACTGAACGTGCCTCGAGCTTGTCCACATGCTGCTTTTTTACAAAAGCTGGACACCCCCATGTCTTAAAATGTTTTAGACAGGGTTTCTTCCCACTCCACATCTGATATGGTGTGGTAGGCACAGTCTTGGTTGGAACCTGGTTCAAAAGATATGCCGCTGATTCTAGCGCATAACCCCAGAAAGATCGCGGTAACTCAGCATTACTCATCATGGATCGTACCATATCCAATAGGGTTCGATTCCGTCTCTCCGATACACCGTTGTGCTGTGGAGTGTATGGAGGAGTAAGCTGAGAGAGAATTCCTTTCTCTTTTAGGTAACCTAGGAACTCGGCACTTAAGTATTCTCCACCTCGATCAGATCTTAGTGTCTTAATACTTTTGCCTGTTTGGTTTTCCGCTTCACTCTTGAATTCCAGGAATTTCTCAAAGGCCTCTGATTTATGCTTCATTAAGAAAACATATCCATACCTAGAGAAATCATCTGTAAAAGTAATGAAGTAGGAATAACCACCTCTCGCATGTGTAGACATTGGACCGCATACATCGCTGTGTATGAGTCCTAAGAGCTCGCTCGCTCTTACTCCTTGTCCAGTGAATGGAGTCTTTGTCATCTTTCCTTTGAGACAAGATTGACAAGTGTCATAAGATTGATATTCGAACGAGTCCAAATATCCTTCTCTATGCAACTTAGTCAACCTTCTCTCATTGATGTGACCCAGTCTACAATGCCATAAGAAAGCTTTATTTAAATCTGGAGACTTTCTTTTTAGTGTGTTCTGGACATTGAAAATTTGGAGTTGGTTTAAAACATATATGCCGTTATTTAATGTACCGGACCCAATCAAACCATGATTAAGGTGGATGTTGATAACATCTCTTACAAACGTGAAATCATAACCTTTATTTGATAACAAGGAAACTGATATGATATTACACGTTAAGCTGGGTACAAAATAACAGTTATGTAAAACCAAAATGTGTCCACTCGTCAATCCTAGGTGATAATCCCCGACGGACGCAGCTCCCATGCTAGCTCCGTTAGCAACCCTGAGGATCATATCACCTTCCTTCAGCACTCTACGGTTTCTCAGTGCCTGCAATGAATTGCAAATATGAGATCCTGATCCGGTATCCAATACCCAGGAAGTAGAGTTGATCGACAGACAATTCTCAATTACAAACACACCTGAAGTCGAAGCCACAGCTTGCTTCGGTTCCTGGTTCTTGGCGTTCCACGCCTTGCAATCCTTCTTCCAGTGCCCTTTCCTGTGACAATGGAAGCACTCATCCTGGCCAACTATCGGTACTGCTTTCTTTTTCTTTCCCTTCCCTCCCACCTTACTAACACCTCCTCTAGGTCTGGGTGCGGCCTTCTTCTTCCTTCCTTTGGCCCTAGCCTTGGACCCGGAAGAAGATGAACCGCCAACAAACATAGCGGGTGTTTCCCTTGATGTCTTCAAGGTGCCCTCTGCACTCCTTAACATGTTCAGGAGTTCCGGAAGTTCAACTTCTTTTCTTTGAAGGTTGAAGTTCAGGATAAACTGGGCGTAGGTGTGAGGAAGGGACTGGAGAATAAGGTCTGTATAGAGCTCATTATCCAAAGTCGTCCCAAGGTCTGCGAGCTCTTCAATATAGCTGATCATCTGTAGGACATGTTCACCTACCGATGACCCGGCAGCCAACCTCGCTCGAAACAAGTTCTTAGAGGTCTCGTATCTTGCTATACGAGATTGCTCTCCATAAAGTTCCTTTGTATGGAGAAATATGCCATCTAGGGACATATCCTTGTGCCTCCTCTGATGTTCATTGTTCATCGAGGCAAGCACGATGCACTTGGCTCTCGTGCAATCTAAATCCCAGGTTTTGCGGATTTCCTTATCCGCATTGCTGGATTTGGGACCAGGGACAGCAGGTGCCGTAGCGGTGAGGACGTACCCCAGTTTGTCGTAGGTCAAAGCCATTTTGACATTCCGCAGCCAATCTTTATAGTTTGGCCCTGTCAGTATATTTTTCTCTAAAAGTAACTTAAGTCCAGTCATTTTCAGGGTCGCTGCAATTAGGAGAGAGAGAAGAAAACTCTTTAGCATGATGCTCTTGCAAGTTTAGAGTGGTTTTTAGTTTATCTAAACTGGATGGCTCCCACTGTTTCTCGAATCCTTCCTCAAAACATAAAAGAAGAATTAGCCAGAACTATTCTCACCGTACAATACTTGCTTAACCGTTCAGCCAGGCTGGTGTCGGTACTTCGAGGGAGGTTTTCCAACGCTTTCGCGAAGTTCCTTAATTAAATAACCTCTTTTCTCTGGGGGCGTAACCCCGCTGACACTTTTCTGGACACCTACTAGGTTTATAGCATTGATCGTTAAGTGACGAATATCCTGATAAGTAGTATATACTCACAGTAGGATCGGGATCCAAATATCATCGTATGATCATGTTGAAGGAATCCTACCAACATTCATCAAACTCCAAATGGTATGCATCTCTTTGCAAATTTCAGTTTCTTTAGAAATTCCCGATATGGATTTTTGCCCCATGCTCTTATGATCTTGACTAAGGGCCAACAAATCATAAGTCACATGTCAAGTTCTTCCCATCATTATCCTGTTGATTTGAACCCATCCGTATACTCTTGACTAAGGGCCAACAAAGTAATACGACTGTCCCAAACCAACTCATCTATCTATGTAACAAATGAATACCCCAGCAGCTACCAATCACTATGTCTTGACTAAGGGCCAAACAAACATAGCTTGAATACTACTGACCATTCATAAGAAATGACGGAGGGCTACGACTGGTTTTGGCGAAACCGTGAACGTAGTGAACTTGATATAACCGAAGGAACCTGATAGCTTTTAAAAGGAGTGGTTAAATCTCCGCATTTAAAAATATCTGTTTTTTAAAATAACCGAGTGGTTTCTTTTAAATTGTTCCAACGATTAAAACTTTGGTTTATTTTTCTTTGCATTATAGATAATGCGTCCCATCATTAACCTATCATTGCAGAAAACAACAAAAATACAACGTCCTCTTATGCCATCCGCATTCGCCACGGGGTCCCGTCATCACCCGTTAGGTTACTTAACTAACGACAGAGCGGGGGCTGGGCTAGCGCGGGTGTAAAACATAAGTGGCGTCTAAATAGCTATCATAAATATAGATATTTTACATTCGTCTGACGCAATGATATTCATTCCAGAACACAGATAAACAATATTGGATTTGCAAGCAATCTGTATTTCTTTTGAGCCTGCAAGAAAAGACAGATTACACAGTTGTGATGAATAGCCGTTACCCCACCCTCGACCCCTACGGGTACGGCAAACTACCCACCCGGCAGTCTGTGTACCCCACCTTGGGTCAGTCCTAGGAGCAAAAACAGTAAAATGAAATAATACAACGGTGGCTACGACCGCAACCTGGAAGTGCCCCGCAAAAATAATATTACAACAAATTACATTTACAACAAATGAATTAAACAATAACCCATTGCTAACCCCGGCTATACACCACAACAGTCCAATACAGTTTATATGCACAAACAGATATAACCATTTCAGAAATGTGCAACCCCCTGCCAACCGACATACTAGCAGTTGGGGGAGGTTTACGAACACATTAAACAATCACAGATATAATCCAATATGCAAATACTGTACAATTTCGATCGATTAAACAACATCAATATTGCTCCAAAATCTGCTCTGTTAAACAGTAACCTGAGCAAATATTAAATATTCCAGAAAACCCCAAATTTCACAGAGAAGCAACAGAAGAAAAAACGGCTCCTGACTCGCCAACTCGGCGGCGGAAGCGCGGCGACTCAGTAGGCTGAGGCCGCGGTTCCGCGGCGAGTTGGGCGATTCAGTCGACTGTTTTTCTTGGGTGTTCTACTGGTGTCATGTCAAGCACTCTGAGCTCACCTGAAAAATTTTCTGACATCGTTTTAAATTCGACAGAAACTTGCATTTTTTAGGGTTTTCCGGCTTCGTTTTTCCGTTCGAAATTCGTACAAATTTGCGATTAAGTTATTTAGTGTTTAGCGAGGCACTGATACCACTGTAAGTCGATATAGTACACCCCTGTACTTGTGGGGAGGCGGAATTTACAAAAACAATCAAGTTTAAGGAACGAACATCGACTAACCGCTTAAATCGAAGCTAAACTATAAATAACCGTACACAAAGATTTTCTTATCACTTGTGATTAGGGATTATACCTATCGAAACTAGTCCTTCGTCTTTGTGTCCTCCTTTGTTCTCCTCGACCTTCTCTAGGTAGTAGACGATCCACCCGAGAGCAAAACACCAAGCTACACCTCTAACTTAAGGTAACTAATCTACTTTGATTGCTAATCAAAGAAGAAAGGATGATATAGAGTGAAGGTAATGGATGCTTAAGTCTAACTAAACCTTTGATCTCAACACATGAGGATTAAGGATTAGTCACTTGAAGATGAGAGCTTGAGGAGAGAGAATGTGAGATGAGATAATGAGATGAGAGAGAGTGTATCATAATATATTATGAAGCATTCTTATTATAGAATAAATCAATAATAGAAATGAATAAGCATGCTTCATAAATGAAAAGAGGTGATTCATTAACATGAGTCATTAAGCATTTATGATGCATTAATGACCATGATGAATCACCCTCGTGACTCACTAATCTTATCCAAAGCTTATGTCACCTTAACCTCCTTAGTCACATCTTCTAGAAGCTTCTCGTACAATTACGAGAACGCCCCTCCAATCCGCAAAAATACGGAAAAACTTTAGACTGTAAAAATCCAATAACCGGATACCAGTAACTGGCTTAAACCAAAGCCGACTGGTAAAAACTGTCCGAAAGTCGTACGTGCGTAAACGCACGTATGCGTCCGAACCCTTTGTCGCAAAACCATGCAACCTCTATATCGTTTCTCCTGGAGTAGGAAACTCTCTGTGTGGGACTCTAGAGACACGACTACTACGCTGGCAGTGGGTTTAACCACAGACCGCAAGCGGCACTAGCTGTACGTAACGGTCCCCAGGTAGTTGTCGATAAGAAGGCCGATGAGAAAACCCATCCGAACTCCTACTGAGTCTGATGTGACAATCTCCATACAGTCCGGTCCGTTCATCCAAGACTATCGCATATCGGGCCTAGGGGGCGGCAAGCGTCAGTCCCCTAAAAGCGGTATAAGTCGTGTCGGAGGGAAGCCCATTACACCCTGAGAAACTACTGGAACCTACCAGCAAATCTCGCTTGCCTTGGCCAGGGACTTTGCGTAATGGCTCTCTGACACAGCACGATATCTACTCCCAATACCGGGAGGGACGAATCCTGTCTAACCGCCACTACCTCCAAGTGCTCGGGACTGCACCCAACTGCTACCTGTTTGCACGACTCCTTTGAGCCGTGGTAGGGTAGCAATCTAAGAACAGTGGGACACACTCGAGGCGAAGTAGCAGTGTCAAGTCTGCGGACTACGCTGTACTCATGTCACCTGGGAATTGTTCACTGACGACTGGTATCAAACCAACCAACAGTTCCCTGTGAGTCCTGTCCGGTGTACCCGTAACCTAACGAGCACCTGCATACTATCTCCAGTACGACGTACTGACGGCTGTGGGACATACCATCTCCCCAACTGGGATGAGAAGCGTACACACTAGTCTACTCCGGAGTATCGATGCTCTGTCTCGATAATCCAACGACCAGGGACCTGAATGAGGATGTGCTTGTAGACTACCCAGCCCCCACTAGTGTGACTGCCATCACAACGCTGGTAGACAAGCAAGATCCTAAGAGCTCTATCAATACGTACACTCACATATTAAGATAGAAAAACCAAGTAGCATACTACCATGTTTAGCAAGACTGTTATATACATGTGAATATCCCAAGCTTCCATTAAGTAATATACAAGCTAGTATGATACAGTAATGGCCTTCTAGGGCATAAACACTAACATGCTGATGGATTTGGAAACCCGATTCGAGGAGATGGATGAACCGTTTCGGGTACATGGTGGACCCGGTGCGGTACCCCGGGGCAAGAGGAATGTGGTGATGACGTTGAGCCTGGCAGGGGAGTACTACCTACCGGTGATTTTACCCGACGCGTCGGATATCCGGAGGATACCATCGTGGTCTTGAGATTGATGGTGGGGGCCGGTCTGGACTGACGGCGCCCTAGACATTATGGTTGAGACTTTGAGATATCGGGATTTTGGGATTTCGTTTTGTGCCGATGTTAGGCACAGTTTTATGCTGATTTCATTATGATACCTCATTTTAAAAATACAAAGGAAATCTCACTAATTTATGAAAACAGTTGCTTCATATAAATGTATTCTGTTTTCACGCATTCATATCTCATTCATATGTTATATTGCTACCTGAGGCACTGACACAGGCACATGAGATTGCACTCGGGTTAGATATTTACCCTAGCCTTGTTATAGGCTGCATGTTATATATTGAGGATTTTATATACTGATCGTATTGACCTAGGATTATGTCTTGTTTTCGGTTTCTGCTTGTAGATATTTCTATTCACGAGTTGGCAACTCACCCCCGTTGTGCCACAGTTCTTGCAGGTTCTGCCGTACAGGTTCCATTGCGGCATTTCTGGCACACTACTTCCTTGCGGGTGCATTTCTTTTGGTAGGTGGTTTCTTTTCCATCAAGAACCACCATTGTACTTATATTATTCATTGTATCTAGAATTTCCATCAACCAAAACTTGTATATTGTTTCAGACCTAGACTTTAGTGATGTATTATTCGACCTTAGAGTCGCGCTTAGTAGTATTGCGGTTTTCTTGTTGCTTTTAAGTTCTTTTGGTTTGACCCTCGCCTTTCGGCGTTGTATATTATTATTGCTTGTGTGGTTGTGGCCGTCATTTGACGAATAGCTAGCTCCCGCTTGGGGATGCCTTTATCATTGCATATATTGTTATCCTCGTTGTACCCCATTCGGGGCCAGTTTTACAAAAGAAACTCTGCCGAAATTTTTAGAAAAGACTTTACTGTTTTAAAATGCATATTCGGCTTAATTATTTAAAAACCTTGATTTTAAAACATGTATTTCTTCACTCCTTTAAACTAGTTTCTTTACTTATTTTTAAAAAAAAATGGTTTTAGATTTCTGGGCTTTTGGCTTACTTGGATCAGATGGAGTCCTATAGACTTCATATGGTTCAAGGGCCAGTCACGTGCTCTTTCGGGTAGCGACGTGGCTGAGGCCAGAGATACTATGACATGGATATATGAGATTTATGATAGTTTTGAGGTGTCGTTGCTGGATACAGGTTCTTGTTGATTCTATTGGTATTGTGCTGGTATTTCAAAAGAGATTCTTAAAGGGAAAAACATGATTTCTTATACTTACACATTCAGATCACGAGTTGACTCGCATTGCATTCATACCTGCTAGTATATTCATATTGCATACATACTTGCCATTATGTCTTGCCTTACCAGTATTTAGATGCTAGGATGCTTGTGTGCATGCATACGATAGCCTGTGTAGATGTTATTTATTACTCACGAGTTGGCAACTCACCCCCGTTGTGCCATAGCCTTTTTCAGGTCCGCTCCGTCAGTACAGTAGCGGCGGGCGCACTTGCTTCTTTTGCCTGGACTCGAGGTTTGGCTCTTAGGTGGGTTATATTATTATTTTTGCACCACCTTGTATATTCTTTGTATCTAGAGTACTCCATCTACTGTATCTACCAGCATTATTGTATATTGACCTAGAGATGAGACTGTGAGGTTTGTGGACTTTTATGCTGTATTTTGGTGTCGAGCTCACTTGAGTCGACATGATGTTTTTCTTATGCTTCATTATGATTATTTCGCATGTTGTTGCTTTATATTGTGTGGGATTTGTGACCGCCTTGTGGCGAAGAGCTAACTCCCGCTTGGGGATGCCTTATTTGTGGTATTCATATATATATTCTTGTTGTACCCATTTTGGGGGCCAGTATTTACAAAAGAGACTCTGCCGAAATTTTCGGAAAAATTTGTATTGTTTTAAAAAGGGTTTTATATGACTTATTTGATAAACTCGCTTTCAATTGATTGGGTTTTCTTCACTCTTTTGCTTATTTGGTTTTGGTTTTCTGGGCTTTGGCTTATTTATTTTACGGACGTCTCGAGACGTTTCGTAATCTTAAGTGCCAGTCACGTTCCGTACCTTGCGGGTCGTGACAAAGTTGGTATCAGAGCGATAGGTTTTACCTTTTTGAGTGTAGGATGACCCTTGGTAGATGGAGTAAGTGACTTAAGCAGGGTAACGTAGCGTGCGTATGTCCGCCGCATACTTGTGATACGGTACTCCGCCTAAGTGACTTTAGGATACTTGCTTGAAATTTCATCTTCATTTCCGTGTATCCTATGATTCTATTACACTGTTCTTATTATTCGTTTTCCTGTAACAGCCACTATGCCGCCGAAGGCTACGAGGGCACAGAGGGCTGTCGCCAGAGACGAGATTCGAGCTGGCTCGTCCGAGACTAGGACTGAGCAGGGTGGTATGCCTACGCCGCAGGGACAGACCGATCCACCTTCCCCAGGCCGTATGGATAGGCTCGAGACTGGTATGGAGGAGTTGCGACAGATGATGGGGGCATGCAGGAGCTACGTCAGATGGTAGGATCCCTAGTTTCAGCCAGTCGTACACCGAGGCCGGATGACGTACCTACTACATCACAGACGACCATGATACCTGCTCCTACTACTACCACCGTGACTATCCTGGTTTCACTACAGGATTTCATGAGGCTGAGACCTCCAGTATTCACCGGCACCGAGGCAGCGGAGGACCCACAGACGTTCCTTGACTGTTTAGCCAGGATCTACCGTTCGCTGAGATGTTCGGATGATCGATGGGTAGAGCTTGCGAGTTTCCGATTAGAGGGTCTCGCGCAGACATGGTAGGAGTCAGTCTTGAGAGGTCGAGCTGCAGGTCTACTGCCTATGACTTGGGCCGAGTTTACAGCGGTCTTTCTAGCTCGTTTCCTCTAAGAGAGCGTTCGTGACGCCAGAGCTCGTAGCTTCGAGGCCTTAGTCAAGACACCTGGGATGACGGTGTTTGAGTATGACATCCAGTTTACACAGTTATCCAGATATGCTCCGTATTTGGTGGATACCGAGGAGAAGATGGTGAAGAGGTTTGTAGAGGGACTTGATGCCCAGCTATATCTTGCCATTGGCGCCCAGCACTACGACACTTATTCAGCTGCTATGGATACGGCATTGCGGATGGAGGCACGCATATCACAGACTTCGGCCGTTTCTGGGCCGAAGAGGATTCGCACCGATCTACGTTCTCAGAGGCAGCGCGCCAGATTCTTTCCGAGAGATAGGCATGGCAGAGGATTTGGGCGGGGACAGTTATATGGTTCTTATCCCTAGGGGCAGCAGCCATCGCCAGGGTGTTTTGGGTGCGGGAGTCCGCACCATCTTGTCAGAGACTGTCCGGTGAGACGACAGGGAGCAGCGACAGTTCCGCATGTGACCCTACCGCCATCACCACCCCCTCCTCAGAGAGCCCTACTTCCTACCACCGGCGATGCTCCACGCCAGTTAGGTTCACCCAGAGGCCGTGGACGCGGCGGTCCTGTTCAGAGAGGACGAGGAGGCAGAGGCCGAGGTCGAGGTCAGCCCGCTATCGGTGGAGGATAGGCCCGAGTATTTGCTTTGACACCGCAGGATGCGCAGGCATCCAATGCCGTTGTGACAGTTACCTTGCCAGTTTGTTCTTTTGACGCACGGGTATTATTTGAACCAGGTTCCACACATTCGTACGTCTCTACACACTTTGCACCGATGTTGGGCCGTGAGTCATCGTCGTTAGATCATCCGCTTGTTGTTGTTACTCCGGTAGGCGAGTCGTTTGTCGCTCGTTTTGTATTTCGTTTGTGTTCCGTTCGTATCGGGGAGAGGGATTCATCAGTTGATTTGATTCTCCTCGATATGTTGGACTTTGATGTGCTTCTGGGCATGGATTGGCTAGCCACCTGTTATGCTTCGGTGGACTGCCGTGAGAAGGCAGTCAGATTTAGCTTTCCGGGGGAGCCAGTCCTTGTTATTCAGGGAGACCGCAGCGTCACCCTTCCCAGCTTGATTTCGTCTCTTCGCGCTGGTCAGCTCTTGCGGAAGGGATGTCAGGGATTCTTAGCGTTTATTTGTGATACTCGAGCTGCAGAGGTCCCGTTGGACCGGGTCCCGATTGTCTGTGAGTTCCCTGATGTTTTCCCTGATGAGCTACCTGGGCTACCACCTGAGCGCGATGTTGAGTTCTGCGTTGATTTGATTCCCGGTTCAGGGCCTATTTCTATACCGCCTTATCGGATGGCCCCGGCAGAGCTTCGAGAGCTGAAGGATCAGTTGCAGGATTTGTTAGATAAGGGGCTTATTCGACCTAGTGTTTCTCCGTGGGGTGCTCCGGTCCTGTTTGTCAAGAAGAAGGATGGAAGTTTGCGCTTATGTATCAACTACCGCCAGCTGAACAAAGTTACCGTTCGGAACAGATATCCGTTGCCACGCATTGATGATTTGTTCGACCAGCTCCAGGGCGCGGGTTATTTTTCGAGGATCGACTTTCGATCAGGATACCATCAGCTGCGAGTTCGACAGGAGGATATACCGAGGACAGCTTTCCGCACGCGCTACGGCCACTACGAGTTTTTGGTGATGTCGTTCGGACTCACCAACTCCCCAGCAGCATTCATGGATTTGATGAACCGTACATTCAGGCCGTATCTTGACTTGTTCATCATCGTGTTTATCGACGATATCTTGGTGTACTCCCGGAGCAGAGAGGAGCACGAGAAGCACTTGCGGTTTACGTTACAGACTCTGAGGGAGCACCAGCTGTTCGCAAAGTTCTCCAAGTGTGCATTCTGGCTGGACAGCGTCGGATTCTTGGGTCACGTGGTTACGAGAGACGGCATTTGTGTGGACCCGAAGAAGATTGAGGCTGTTCAGACGTGGCCCCGACCTACATCGGTTACTGAGATCCGTAGTTTTCTAGGCCTGGCAGGCTACTACAGGCGTTTTGTTCAGGACTTCTCCCGTATAGCTGCACCTTTGACCGGTTTGACCCGGAAGGGAGTTCCTTTCGTTTGGACAGAGGAGTGCGAGCGCAGTTTTCAGCAGCTGCGGACATGTTTGACTACGGCGCCGGTATTATCTTTGCCTTCGAGATCAGGCGGATTTGTGGTCTACTGTGATGCTTCGCGAGTGGGATTAGGTTGCGTGTTGATGCAGCATGGCCGGGTGATCGCATATGCTTCTCGGCAGCTGAAGAAGCATGAACAGAACTACCCCACTCATGATTTGGAGATGGCTGCAGTGGTCTTTGCACAGAAGATTTGGCGACATTACCTATACGGCGAGTCGTGTCAGATATTCACCGATCACAAGAGCTTAAAGTACATATTTCAGCAGCGAGGCCTGAACCTCAGACAGCGTCGTTGGATGGAGTTAGTGAAAGACTACGACTACGAGATCTTATATCACCCAGGCAAGGCGAATGTGGTGGCAGATGCGTTGAGTAGGTGGCCCGGGGGTAGTCTATCTTTTTTGCGCGCAGTGCAGAGGCAGTCGTCAGCAGATTGGCAGATGTTATGCGACAGCCGAGTTGAGTTCGAGTTCACTCAGACAGGGGGACCGCTCGCGCATGTTCGTGCACGCCCACAGTTGCTTGACCGTATATATGAGGCACAGCGCAGTGACGACCGTTGCTCAGAGATCATGGCACAGATGGGACAGGGCAGATATTCCGAGTTCATGATTGACGATCAGGGGATTTTACGCTATGGATCTAGACTGTGCGTACCAGATGCTGATGGATTACGGCGCGGCATTCTTGAGGAGGCACACCGATCAGTGTATAGTGTCCACCCCGGTTCCACCAAGATGTACGATGATATGAGAGAGACCTACTGGTAGGACGGGATGAACAGGGACATTGCGGAGTTCGTTTCGAGATGCCTAACTTGTCAGCAAGTCACGGACGAGCACCAGAGGCCCGCAGGAGAGCTACAGCCGTTACCCATTCCAGAGTGGAAATGGGAGCAGATTTCGATGGACTTCGTTGTGGGTCTACCCAGGACCAGTCGAGGGTACGACTCCATATGGATGATCGTAGATCGATTGACGAAAGCGTCTCACTTCCTGCCAGTGAAGACGACTTTCAGCTTCGCTCAGTATGCTCAGCTCTACATTGACGAGATCGTGCGACTACATGGCGTACCGACTTGTATCGTGTCAGATCGAGGCACCCAGTTCACCAGCCGACTTTGGCAGAGACTTCAGGAGGCTTTGGGCACTCGTTTAAGCTTCAGCACAGCGTTTCATCTGCAGACCGACGGAAAGTCAGAGCGGACCATTCAGACTCTCGAGGATATGCTCAGAGCGTGCGTTTTAGACTTCGGCGGTAGCTGGGATCGTCATTTACCTCTAGTGGAGTTCTCCTACAACAACAGCTTCAAGGATACTATTCAGATGGCACCTTTCGATGCATTGTATGGAAGGAGATGCAGATCGCCCGTCTGTTGGACAGAGCTCAGCGAGAGCAGTATACTGGGGCCACAGCTTGTTGAGGAGACGACAGCGAAGATACAGTTGATCCGAGACCGGATGAGAGCGGCTCAGAGCAGGTAAAAATCGTATGCAGACAGGCGCCGTCGCAGGTTAGAGTTCGCAGTTGGCGATCATGTTTTCCTGAGAGTCTCTCCGATGAAGGGCGTGATGCGTTTTAAGCGAAAGGGGAAGCTTAGCCCTAGATTCGTAGGTCCCTTCGAGATCCTCGAGCGTGTCGGCGCTGTTGCATATCGTTTGGCTCTTCCTCCCAGCTTTCCCGATGTTCACCCCGTCTTCCATGTTTCGATGCTCCGCAAGTACCTTCACGACCCTTCGCATGCGATTCAGCACCCGACAGTCCAGCTAGAGCGTGACCTTTCTTTTGCAGAGCAGCCGGTGGCCATCCTGGATCGCCAGGTGAAGAAATTGAGATCGAAGATTATACCAACCGTCAAGGTCCTTTGGCGTAGCCCGAGCAGCGAGGAGGTTACCTGGGAGACCGAGGGCGAGATGAGGAAGAAATATCCCCATCTCTTTGAAGGTACGCGTAGTTATATTTTTAAATTCGGGGACCGAATTTTTTTAATGGGGGAAGATTGTAGCATCTTGAAAAGTCGTTTTGGAGTTTTCCTGAAAATCGGTGAAAATTCGGTATTTTTCCGAAAACCGTCTTTCTCGTTATTTTGCAGTTTAGGACTAATTATACCTAAAATGGATAGATAATTGCTTTTTTTTAGTAGCTAATGAGTCACTTATGAAATTTTGGTCATTTAAAAAATTTCCCTTTTTTTCAATTTTTAATATTATTTTAAGCCGGTAAGAAAATACATTAAATTAGTGATAAATACAAATTTAAATGGGCTAAAATTAATCTTTAAAATCATGTTAATTAAAATCTAATTGTAATATAAATTTTTAGTAATTTATTTTAAGTTTTAACTAATTTTTGTTATGGAAAACGAAATTTATTGAATTTAAGCTTAAACTTGCAATTTTTGACTTGTAGGGGGTCTTTTTGCATAAAATTTCTTTTGTAAAACCCCTCACTTTCTTCCCTCAGCCCTAGGCCAGCCCCACTATCATCAGGTCCAGAAAAAAAATGCCATGCTCTTTGACTTTATTCTTGTGTGGAAATGAGGGTATTTTTAAAGGTTTTTGAATTGTTAATTAGGTATGGTCTTTTGTGGGTTGGTAGGAGTTGACCAAGACTTTTCCCACACACCCCACACCATCCCCTTCCCTTTTTCTGGCCAAAATTCCAGCAGCCCCCTTCATCTCCTTGATCTTTTCATTTTTCTTCAAAAAATTCATTAAGTTGCTTCAAAAATTCAAGCTAAAACTCACAAATTAAAACCCCATTCTTCATCCCTTCTTCCTTCACCTCTCTTGCTTGGAATCATGGTGCTAGGAGGCCATCATTGAGGCAAATTTCTTCTTGCTAGATCCATAGGTTTGAGGTATAATTTCTACTCTTTTAATTTGTTATGGTTAGAATACTTTAATCTAGTTGCTTAGTGTTAATTTTAGTGTTAATCTTAATCTAGTTTTTTTTTAGTTAATGATTGAAAATTAAAATAGGGTTTCTTGAAACTATGTTTTAGTCAACTAAGTCTTTTTAATTAACCTAGTTGTTTACTTAACCAATTTATATGGTTACTTTGCTTAAGTGGCTTCATATTAGGCTAATCTATGTTAAAATTGTGTGAAATTTTCATTAAGGTTGCTAATTATCAAAATCAAGAAAAGATTTGTGTATGGAATATGGGTTTTGATGCATGGTAAAGGGGTTAATTTAATTGTAGTGGCTTTCTAATGGTTTAATTTGGATATTTGTGTGATAATGTGTGCACTTTTTCGCAAATTGTCGATGTTTGCAACAAATTTGCAAACTTCTAGCTTACTAGGTTTTTATTATATTATTGTGGCGATTTAGTTGCGATATCTTGATGATATTGTTGGCATATCTTATGACTTTTAAGATGCGTGAGTGCGGATTTTTGAGTAGTCGGGTTTTAGTTTTGCCGGGCGACCAAATCGGCGATTTTTGCAGTTTTTGCGATTTTCGCGTGTGTTCCGCGCACTTTGTGCACGTTGTACCTAGCTTGTGAACGTTGGTAATTTAGTTAGGGAATTGCGTCGTTCTTTATTTTTAACCTTACGTTTGTATTAATGTAAATTCCAGGTTCGGTAGCGGAGACGTCAGACGCGGCACGAAAGGGGAAAGCAGTGATCGGACGTGACTAGCTAGGGATTCCGGTGAGTAGATGTAACATCTACGGGGGACTATCGTTGGATGGCGCAAGTCGCCCGATAGTTTTAGTAACTTAAAAGATTCTTAGCAATGTTAGTAATTAGGGGTGTAATACTTGTATGATTATTTGCAACATTCATGCCTTATATTGACATTCATATGCGAAACCATTTTATAGGACACCGCACCATTGCCAGGGTTTTTATATGCAGCACGAGCACTATTCATGCTTACACCCACGCCCTGGTAATTGCCATGCCACCACATTAGATAACCTTTAAATTGAAACCTTTTACTATAAATGATACTTAAACTTGTGTTACTGCCTTTAATTCCTTAAAATGAAATCGTAGGATTGCTATTCATGTGCATATGCTTCATCATATTATTTGTTCATGCCTAATCTATTAATCACACATCGCAACTTGATTATTGATACCATATGTATTCATTATCATTGACATATGCACTTATGAGGATTTCTTGAGATTTTATGAGATTTCTGGATTTCGGGGGAAAGCCGCAAAATTTCTAAACTTATTATATTTTTAAAATATGTATATTGCGGTTTTCTAGTGATGTAAGTGTCGTCCACCATGAGTTTGCTGTGGTTTTGGAGATCCGTGTCGAGGAGTGGAGGAACCGTCACGGGTACATGGTGGGCCCGGTATGGTACCCCGGGACAAGATGAATGTGGTGTTGATGTTGAGCCTGGCAGGGGACGGATTACCTACCGGTGACTGTTTGGCACGACGGATATCCAGAGGATACCGACCGTGGCCGTGAGATGATAAGATTTTGATATTGAGCTGGGTCAGCCGGATGGCTGAGGCTATAGATACTATGACATGGATATATGAGATTTATGATAGTTTTGAGGTGTCGTTGCTGGACACAGGTTCTTGTTGATTCTATTGGTATTGTGCTGGTATTTCAAAAGAGATTCTTAAAGGGAAAAACATGATTTCTTATACTTACAAATTCAGATCACGAGTTGACTCGCATTGCATTCATACCTGCTAGTATATTCATATTGCATACATACTTGCCATTATGTCCTGCCTTACCAGTATTTAGATGCTAGGATGCTTGTGTGCATGCATACGATAGCCTGTGTAGATGTTATTTATTACTCACGAGTTGGCAACTCACCCCCGTTGTGCCATAGCCTTTTTCAGGTCCGCTCCGTCAGTACAGTAGCGGCGGGCGCACTTGCTTCTTTTGCCTGGACTCGAGGATTGGCTCTTAGGTGGGTTATATTATTATTTTTGCACGACCTTGTATATTCTTTGTATCTAGAGCACTCCATCTACTGTATCTACCAGCATTATTGTATATTGACCTAGAGATGAGACTGTGAGGTTTGTGGACTTTTATGCTGTATTTTGGTGTCGAGCTCACTTGAGTTGACATGATGTTTTTCTTATGCTTCATTATGATTATTTCGCATGTTGTTGCTTTATATTGCGTGGGATTTGTGACCGCCTTGTGGCGAAGAGCTAGCTCCCGCTTGGGGATGCCTTATTTGTTGTATTCATATATATATTCTTGTTGTACCCATTTTGGGGGCCAGTATTTACAAAGGAGACTCTGCCGAAATTTTCGGAAAAATTTGTATTGTTTTAAAAAGGGTTTTATATGACTTATTTGATAAACTCGCTTTCAATTGATTGGGTTTTCTTCACTCTTTTGCTTATTTGGTTTTGGTTTTCTGGGCTTTGGCTTACTTATTTTACGGACGTCTCGAGACGTTTCGTAAACTTAAGTGCCAGTCACGTTCCATACCTTGCGGGTCGTGACAGGCATATATATAACTAACAGACTTTTTACAGAAAACCCCATTATTTTACCGATTTTCCGAAATTTCACCGAAACGATTTTCAAAACGTTACACGAACACACCCGAAGAAGATGCATCAATATGTTGCTTCTTCGTACGGGTGGCGCGAGAATCCTGACATTCCCCTATCCCTTGCTCAAACTTATGACATTCATAAGACAGAGCGGGACCAACGTTCCCTAGCCCTGTATAAAAGGAGGGTTCGGTCAATACATCCATATTATAATCTTGATTAAGGCATGACATTGGTTGCTTCCTGGAGAGAGAGAGAAGGAAAAGCGTTAGCGTGCGCTCTTTGCAAGATTAGATTGGTTATTATCTTATCTAATCATTATGGCTCCCACTGTTTTTATCAAATCTTTCTTCAAACCTTAAAAGGTAAGATTAGCCGAGATTAATTACATCCGACAGGTTCGCAAATCGTTCAGCCAGGAAGGTATCGGTACTCCGAGGGAGGTTCCCCATGCTTTCACACGGACCTAATTAAAATAAACCTCATTTTCCTAGAGGCATAACCTTGTTGACACCATTCTAGACACCTACTTGATTAGCTAATTGTAAAGTGCAAAATTCTCCGAGAGTAACTCTTACACGCAGTGGGTATCGGGATCCAACTATCATATAGAAGGTATGCAATCTCATTGCAAATTTCAACACTTGAAATTCCTGATAATGGTTTTTACCCCTAGCTTTCTATGACCTTGACGGAGGTCAACAAATCATAGGCTGCTAGTCAAGTTCGACCCGTTCAATTCTTGATTGAATTAAACCCACCCGCGTGACCCATGACAGAGGTCAACAAGGCCGTACGACTACCCTATTCCAATTGCATCACATGCAGACAGATAAGCACTAATTAGCTACCGCACACTACGCCTTGACGGAGGTCAACAAATGCAGCACGAATACTAAATGGTACTTATCTGAAATGATGGAGGGCTACGCAAGTTTTTAAGAAAACCATGAGCGTAAGAACTTGATATCGTTGTAGAATCTAGTGTTTTTAGAAAAGGAGTGTTTTTTAGGCTTTTGCTAGTTTCGCTAAAGAGGTCACTCCCGGTGAAAGGATCTCGGCTCTTTTCTCATCGAATGAGGTGCAGGATATACAAGAATACCACTATGCAAAGCAAGAACTAGAGAAGCAGTCAAAAGAAAAAACCGAGTGGGTTATAGCATTTGCTAGTTTCGCTAAAGATGTCACTCTCGGTGAAGGGATCTCGGCTCTTTCCTCATCGAATGAGGTGCTGGATATTCATCAAGGAATACCATTATGCAAAGAAAAAACTAGAGCTACCCTTTTTGAAAATTTGATTCTAAAACATCTTTAGGTTTCTTTCTTTTCATTAATCACATTAATGAAGTCCCATCATTTAACGTTTCCTAAACATTAAAGAAAAAGAAACGAAAATAGAACGTACGCTTATGTCATCCGCATTTGTCACGGGGCCCCGTCATGCACCGTTAGTTACTTAACTACCAGCAGAGCGGGGGCTGGACTAGCGCGGGTGCAAAACATATGCAACGTTTATTATATATCATATATATAATATAACATGATCACATCACAGAAACAAGCAGTAGAAGCAACATATGAAATATTGGATATACTAGGATTTCTGTGTTTTAAATTTAGCCAGTAATGTAAAACATGGATTCCACAGTCGTGATGAATAACCAAACCCACATACCTACACCCCTACGAGAGCAGCAAGTAACCCTGCCAATTCTAGAGTTAGGAGACCCGGTCTCAACTCTTAGTTATATGTATGCCCTAGAGGCCATTACTGTACATACGATGTATATTGTAATGGATGCTTGGACATATATATGGAGGACTTTCTTGCTCAACATGATAGTACACTATCTGGTTGTACTTTATCTTAATATGTACTCTGATTGTCTCTAGGTTACATGTTGATAAAGCCATTAGGATATGTACTCGACTAGTGGGACTATGATGAGATCATACTAGTGGGGCCACGGTAGTCGACGAGTACATCCTATAACTGTTCCTAGCCGAGGGTGTATCGAGATAGGGCATCGATACAGCAGAGTAGACTAGCGTATACGCATCTTGACCCATATGGTGGGCGATGGATGATCCCATATACATCGGTGTTTGACATCAAGGATGGTGTACGGGTGATCAGTAGAGACTGGGTACACTGGACGGTCTCGCCGAGAACTCCCAGATGGTATTATACCTCACGTCAGATGGCAGTTCTCCGGTGACACTGGTACAGAGTAGTCTGTTGACCCGAGATCGTCATAGAGTCTTGTGTGATTCCCACTGTGCTTTGATTTCCATCATACCACGTCCAAGAGGGCGTGCAAAAAGGTGGCTTTTGGGTACAGTCCCGAATCACATGGAGGCAATGAGCGATAGGAGGGGATTCGTCTCTCCCGGTATAGGGAGTTGATGTTGCGCTGTGTTCGATTGGCTATAACTGGAAATCCCTGGCCTGGGTTGCTGAGATTTACTGGTAAGTGTTATCAGTAGTTTCTCGAACTGTTATAGACCTCATATCGACATGACTTATCAAGCTACCGGGGTCTGACGTTTACCACCCCTAGGCGAGATATGCGACATATCAGACGACGAGACCGGACTGTACGGGAGTGTTACTTATTGGATTCACAGGAGAATCTACAGGCTTGCTTGTTGATCTTCTGAGCGCTCAATACCTGGGTGGCTGTTACGTTTAGCTGACCGCTTGCAGCTTGTCGGTGTTTGATATGATCATCACCTACTGCCGGCGTATCGACGATTCTTTAGAGTCCTACACAGAGGTTTCTTGACTCAGGCAAAACGGAGTAGGAGCACATATGTGATATGTGCGGGACCGAGGATAATGCGGTATGTGATACCGTATTGGATTCTCGCGATATGAGATATCGGGCGGGTATATGTGATATAGCCTGGTCATCATATTAGTCGGTTATATGCGATATAACCGGTCGGATCAAGTGTTGATTCGATAATTTAATGTATAATAATATATATGATATATTAAATTACATTAATTAATATTAGCTCACTAAAAGATTCTTTTTCTCACTCGGGTAATACATTGATATATATGCGATATATGTTAATTGTATTATTTTATCTTTTTACAATAAATATTGTATATATGATATATATTATTGTAACATGATATGATTACTAATGCAACATGTTTAGTGGAGTTTAAACTTGGTTAGGGTTTGGATTAGGGTTAGCTTTTACATGAAGCTTCATGAAGCTTTGACTTTGTGTTATGCTTGATATTTTCAAGTGACCCACCTTTAACCCAACCCAAACCCTAGCCCTAGTTAAATCTCTACCAGGGTTTAGTTGACAATGGTTTCATTATTCATCATTATTATCTTTGCATTATTCATCACAAAAGTATTTTGATATTCTTCTTCTTCTTCTTCCTTCTTCTTTCTTTCATGGAAAAAGCTTTCTAGCTTTTTTTCCAGGTGATGAAAATGAGTGAGAATAAGAAAATAAAAGAGAGCAAAAATCCTACTTCATCATTCTCATCTATCCTTTCCCTTTAGATGAGATGTTCAGTTCATTTAGTGAGTGTTAGCTTTTGTTAATGAAACTTTAAGGTAGATCATCTTTTTTATCGAAGATCGGAAGTAAGACTGCATCTTTCTCTTCGTGAAGCCTCTCGAGAGTCCGGAATACGATGATCACAGCGAAGGGACCTCAACACGGAGCTTAAGAAGTGAAGGACTGGATCTACAAAGGTTGTAATCCCTCTCACATAGTGTTAATGAGTTTAACATGCTTGTTTTCACCTAAACTCTAGTTTAAAAATGCGGGTTTGGGTTGTTCGGCACGGCTAAATTTTTAATCGGGCATGGTTGATGCCTCGTAGACCTATGTGCGCGTGCCCAGCAACCCTTCAGTGGTATCAGAGCCAAGCTAGAGCTTTAGGCGAACTCTGAGCGAAGTTTAAAGTCCGATCGAACCCGGAAACCTCGACACGAACCCTTCTCTGGACATTTTCCAAAAATGTGATTTTTTATGAATTCAAAATGCTCAGAAAAACAAGCAGGAAAAAATAAGAATTAATGTGAAGTACGGCCCACTAATTCGCTCATTCGGCCACGGAACCGCCGCCAAACCCTTGGTTAGGCCGAGGTTCCGCGGCCAAAATTTTGAATTAGTCCCTGGAACTTCATATATTTATTCTTAGGTCCTTTCTTGTCATTTGTTTCTAGTAATTTTTTAATTCCACTCTAGTGTTGAGTTTTTTAGGGTTGTATTGGGGACTCGTTGATTCGATCGGATAATTTAACTTTGTTTAGTTTGTCCGGATAATTTTTAGAAACTGTTAAGAAGATCGAACGGATATCAGTAACTAACTTTTTCCCATGCCGGAAAATTTCCAAGCGTTGGATTTTTCCGTAGTTTAAGAACGTTCTAAGTCGTGCAAGTAACGCGGTGGACCCTCTAGAAAACAATAAACCTTAACTCGGTTATGTGACCGTCTAGAACTGCCTCTGAACCTTAGGGTTTGGGGCAGTACGGCGTTGCCACATGTGAGGCGTTGGCTTGACCCTTCTACGGCTGGACCATCGGTACTGTGGCATGTGATGGATATTTTTGAACACCGCTCAAGTGTTGAGATATTTGGGAAATCTTGGGTGTTTGATTATTCGATGGGAAAGTTTAACACTGTCTTTTTATCTGGAATGTGATACAATATTTGGAATCCACAAACAGTTATGAGATAACTAATTTGAATGTTATAAATCTAGCAGTTCAGTCTCAATTGATCGGTTGCCAAGGAATTTTGATGTGATCAAAAGTTCATCGTAATCACGTAGCGTACGCGGATACTCGCCGGGTAAACTTAATAGACAGACACTTGAAAAATCATGTGAGCTAAAGTTCCAAAACCGATCGTTTTGAGCCAATCCAGGAGTCGGAGCGAACTCGAAACCCGCCCGAATCTTCATGGGGGAGAAGACCTAAGATAAACTATCAAATGGAGGGCCTAGAGGGGGTACCCCACCCTCGAGGCCACCATGAGGTGGCCAGGGTGTGAGGCAGACCCGAAACTGCCTATGGTGTGGCAGTTTCGGGTACCCACCGCCAAGACCACCTTGTGGTGGTCTTGGGGAGTGGGCCGAACCGTTTGGTCCCACCCGGAGTGTCCCCAGGGTCTGTACGCTCCACCCCGTGGCTTCTTGGTTCAAACCGTGAGCCCGCGAGGTGTGCAAACAACTCAAAACATCAATTTGGAAACTGTTTTTGTCGGCAGTTTTTGCGCGACGAAAACGGCGGATTTCTAATGTCGCTATAAATTACCTTAATGTTCTAGCTTGGCTCTGATACCATGTAAGTCAACCTTAGCACCGTCAAAGGCCTCAAGAGGTATCAAGCATGCCAAATTATAATTTTATTTGGTGCTAAGCTAAACTAACAAGATCACAACTAGAATATTAGGTTATGGCTTTGTGATATGATTAACAAAAGAGAAGAAAAGAGAATACAACCTTTGTAGTTTGAGTCCTTCTCTTCTAAAGCTCCGGGATGAAGTCCACGCAACTCTAGAAGGCTCCTCTCCAAGTTGAACGAGCCTCCTTCGTGATCTTCGCGCCGAAGATGATCCACCCGAATGTAGGAGATAGTGCCCTCAGAGTCGATTATTGGATCACAAGCACGTGATTGCAATGATTGAGGGAGGAACTATCCCGGCAGGACAGTCTTACTCGAGATGATAGTTTGCTATCTGGTTTATCTTTATTATCGTGTACTGCTTTAGGTGACCTTTCGAGTCGCTATTACACGTTGATAAAGCCCCTTGGATTTTTGCTTGACCACCAGCAGTATGAGGGCGATCATATAAGTGGGAGCTGGGGGTCTACAAGCACATCCTTAAAAGGTCCCTAGTCGTGGGAGATTCGAGACAGGGCATCGTTTCTCCAGAGTAGACTAGTGTATACAGTCGAGACCCCGACGAGGGGCGGTGGCCGGTCTCACAAGCCACTGGTGTTAGTTGGTTCACCTAAGATGTATACAGGTGCTCATTAGGTTATGAGTACACCGGACAGGACTCGCCGGGAACATGCTAGTTAGTCTTATACCTGACGTCAGATAGCAGTTCCCAGGTGACATGTGTACAGGTTAGTTCATCGACCTGGGGATCGTCATTTGTCTCGTGTGAGTTCCCACTGTACTTTGATTACTACCCTACCACGACTCAAAGGAGTCGTGCAAACAGGTTTTAGTTGGGTACAGTCCCGAGCCACATGGAGGCAGTGAGCGGATCTTCGGGGGTTTCGTCTCTCCCGGTATTGGGGGTGAGGTCGCACTGTGTCTAGGAGAGCCATTACACAAAGACCTTGGCCAAGGCAGGAGATTTACTGGTAGGTATTCCAGTAGTATCTCAGGGTGTTCTGGGCTACACTCCGACACGACTTGTACCGCTTTTGGGGGTCTGACTTTTACCAACCCCATAGGCCCGACATGCGATGCTCATAGACGAACGGACCGGACTGTACGGATATTGTCACTGACAGGCTCAGTAGGGTGTCAGGATGAGTTCGCTCATCGACGTCCCTTTTTGGTCAATAGCTGGTGGCCCGTCATGTATTGGCTTATACCTCTGACGTGCTAGTGGTTAAATCCACAGCCATAGTATTGACGAGTCTTTAGAGTCCACCACACTTTCAGTTACTCAAGCTTTCGGGCGAAACGCTGTAGAGGCCGTATGGAGATATGGCAGGGTCCGAACAGATACGTGCGGTATTGCACGGATCAGGATTGGACAGTTTGTACTAGTGGCCGTATGGTTATATGGCAGCGTTCGATCAGATACGTGCGGTATTGCACGGATCAGGATCGGACGGATATTACTAGCCGGTTTTGGTTAAGCCGGATCCTAGTATAGTACAGTGTAGATTTTGTCTCATTGCATTTGTATCCGGACGGAATACAGATGCGGGTGTGTATGCACAGTATGGGGTTTTCCTGTAATTTATTACGGGACCAGTTTTCTGGAGTTGCCAGTTTGCTTTCCGTTCCGGCCGGTTTTCCTTTGTTCTTTCCCGGCCGGACTTTACCGATGGAGGGGGGTTATTTGCAATTGTGCAAATAACTTAAGTGGAGGGGTTTTATTGCATAAGTTTTGATATGATAGCATCTTTTCTTCTTTTGCACCATCACTTGCATTTATTTGGATTTGATATAGGTATGGGTTTTGTTATGGTTGATGTTTCTTTGTCTAGGATGTGGTCACCTCTTCTCATCTCCTACACTCACTCTCCTTCATGGTTTATGTATGGGTGATTTCTTTTTCCCTCCACCATTCTCTTGAGGTTGTGGCCGGCCATTCATGAGAGGGAGAGAGAGGGTGTTTCATTTTGTGAGGAGAAAAGATTGGTTCATATCATTTTCATGCTTGCAAAATTCTACACTTCATTCCAAAGTCCAAAGTTCATGATTCCTCCATCAAAGGCAACTCCAATACCCCAATGAGACATAGACTCTACACTTCCTACAGCACATCTTGAGCATGTCGAGTTGCCGGCTTCATGCCCGAGTTGCCTCGGTATAGAGGCGGGAGCCCGTAAAAGATGCAGGCGACGTGGTGCCCTTCCGGCGAAGAGGCGACGACCGGAGATCCCGCGAGGAGATCGGAGTGGAGATGAAGACCGGAGGACTCGGATCAATCGGTATATCTCTAACTCATTCTCTTGTTTGCTTAGACTAGTTTAATGGCACGATCCGGGGTTTTAGTGCGCGGTGGTGCCGGTTTGCTAAGTCCGCAAAATTAAAGTTTATCACCGTTTCCGCGTTTTGGCCGTCGGATTGACGGCCGGGGCGCCGCCGTGCACTTACACCGAAGTCCACAAGCTCAAGTTAACCCTTCACTAATCTCATTAGTGAAGGCAACACTCCACATCAAATTGCTAATCTAATGTGTGATGGTGAAGTAGGGGTTTAATTTGCTCACTTGGGTTTTCACAAGTTCAATGATTCACATCACATGTGAGGGTTTGAACTTGGAAGTGAGGTGAAGAAAATTGTAGAGAGCAAGAGGAAGCAAGAGCTCAAGAAATGGCTAAGGCTTGAACTCAAGAACAAAGAGCAAGTGTAGAATGAATGAATAAATGAATAATATCTACCCTCACTTATTCAAGCATGGATTACATTGCAATTCTAAATTGTAACCATGCTTGAATAGTGAGTCAAGACTAATATTATATCATAAAAACCCATGCCTCAACCATACCCAAAATATCTCCACAATTTACACCTCATTTTTCTATTTTCTAAAAATAGAAAAACATGCCATGCTTCGTATGATATATATATATATATATATTTATATATATCAAATATACATTAATATATATATATATATAAATAAAGCAATTAGTGAGCTAATGATATTAGTTAAGATATAATTATATTACATATAATATATATCACATTATTAAATAAACACTTGATCGAATAATCCGGTTATATAACATATGACCGACTAATATCATTAATCTGAATATCACATTATCAAATTAACACTTGATTCGATAATCCGGTTATATCACATACAACCTAACCGATATCAGATAATTTCCAGATTACAATACGGTATTACATACACGTATTTAATCAGGCACATGCACATATCACATATGTGCCCTACTTCATTTCGCTCGAACCAGGAAACTTCTGTGTGGGTCTCTAAAGACTCGTCAATACGCCAGCAGTAGGTGATGATCACATCAATCACCTACAAGCTGTCAGCGGTACTAGCTGGACGTAACAGCTACCCGGGTATTGAGCGATATGAAGATCAACCATCAATCTCATCCATCCTCTCCATGAAGCCTATCAGTAACACTACCGTATAGTCCGATCTCTTCGTCTGATATGTCGCATATCATGTCTAGGGGTGGTAAACGTCAGACCCCAGTAACGTGATAAGTCATGCCGATGTATGGCTTATAACAGTTCGAGAAACTACGGATAACACTTATCGGTAAATCTCATAAGCAGCCCTGGCCAGGGACTTCAAGTTATAGCCAATAGAGCATAGCGCAACATCAACCCCCAATACCGGGAGAGACGAAACCCCTCCTATCGCTCATTTCCTCCATATGACTCGGGACTGTACCCAAAATCCACCTGTTTGCATGACTCCTTTGAGCCTTGGTAGGGAAGAATTTAAAGCACAGTGGGAGCCACACAAGACCCTATGACGATCTCGGGTCTACAGACTAACCTGTAGCTGTGTCACCGGAGGACTGCTATCTGGCGATAGGTATACTACCAACAAAGAGTCCTCGGCGAGTCCGTTCGGTGTACCCATTCTCCAATGAGCACCTGTGTACAATCTTTGATGTCACACACCAATGGTTGTGGGATCAACCATCGCCATCTAAGGGACAAGAAACGTACACACTAGTCTACTCTGAAATATCGATGCCCTAGTCTTGATATTCTCTCAACTAGGAACTGATTAAAGGGTGTACTTTTGGACCACCCTGGCCTCACTATTATGATCTCATCATAGTCCTGGTAGTCAAGTACATATCCTAAGGGCTTTATCAACATGCGAGAGCAAGACAGTAAAGAATACCAGTCAACATGTTAAGATAAAGAGTAACCAGATAGCATACTATCATGCCGAGCAAGAAAGTCCTATATATATATGTCCAAGAATCCACTATAATACACATCACATGTACAATAATGTCCTCTAGGGCATACATATTCCTAACAGAATGATCAGTGTAAATCGTGATGTGGGTCCCGATCAAGTAAGGACGAAAATTTTCCAGTGCGTAAATGACAGCTATGAATTCCTTTCAGTGGTGGTGTAATTCAGTTGCGCGTCATTCAGCGTCCTGCTCGCATAGTGGATGACGTGCGGCTTCTTTTCAAATCGTTGTCCTAAAACAGCGCCTATCGCAAAGTCAGAAGCATCGCATATCAGCTCAAAAGGTTCATTCCAGTCTGGTGCACTTAAGATCGGAGCGGAAGTGAGCTCCGATTTCAGAAGGTGAAACGCAGTATGGCACTCAGAATTGAAATCAAAGGGAATATCCTTAGCCAACAAAGAAGTCAAGGGTCTAGCCAGTTTGCTAAAATCCTTGATGAAACGCTTGTAAAAACCGGCGTGGCCTAAGAATCCCCTGATGTCACGGAAAGTCCGAGGAGGTGAGAGGCGTGAAATGACGTTGATTTTTTCTTTATCGACTTCGATGGCATTTTCAGAAATGATATGACTAACACAATGCCGTGTTTGACCATGAAATGACACTTCTCCCAATTGAGTATTAGATGCTTTTCTTTCCATCGCATCATTACAAGTTCAAGATGCGTCAGGAACTCAGAGAATGAATCTCCAAAGACAGAGAAATCATCCATGAATACCTCCGAGAATCGCTCTACCATGTCAGAAAAGATGCTCATCATGCAACGCTGAAATGTTGCAGGTGCATTACACAGCCCAAAGGGCATGCGACAGTAGGCGGATGTACTAAAAGGACAAGTGAAGGTCTTTTTGTCCCGATCCTCTGGATCGATCGGGATTTGATTGTAGTGCGGAATATCCATCTAGGAAACAATACTAGGCGTGTCCGGCTAGGCGTTCAAGCATTTGATCAATGAAGGGCAGCGGGAAATGATCCTTGCGAGTGGCTGCGTTGAGCTTTCTGTTATCAATACACTCTCCAACCCGTTTGTGTGCGGGTTGGGACTAGCTCGTTTGCTTCATTCGTGATTACAGTGGTACCCGAAATTTTTGGTACAACGTGAATGGGGATTACCCATTTGCTATCGGATATTGGATAAATGATCCCATTGTCAAGACACTTTAGCATTTCATTCCGTACCGCTTCTTTCATTACCGGGTTAAGCCAGCGTTGAGGATATTTGAAGGGTTTAGAATCATCAGTCATGTGGATCCTGTGCTGACAGATAGCAGGGCTGATTCTTTTGATATCAGCCATTGACCAACCATTTGCTTCCATGTTCTTTCTCAGAACGACCATGAGGGCCAACTCTTGCTCAGGCGCAAGGTCGGTCGCGATTATAACTTGAAGCGTTTCATTATTTCCTAAGTACGCATACTTGAGGTGGTCAGGAAGAACTTTGAGGTCAAGTTTGGATGGTTCCTCCATAGATGGTCGCACTTCAAGGGCCGGTTCATTACGAAGTGGTTCGAATTGGGGGCCCCAATGTGCGTAGGAAGACTGTTCAGGACTTAGCTTCTCAAGGAAAAGAAGCTCCTCAGAAAACTATTCTTCAAACGTTTTATCAAAACACTCATTTTTGAACTCAAATGCCCCCTCCTCAGACATATCATTTACAGCGTTGACTTCAAATGTGTCGTCGTGTTCTCGCTTGCATGATTTCCTAGCATGAAGATGTTGAGGTCAATTGTCATGTTTCGAAATGAGAGATTCATGGATCCGTCTCGACAATTGATCAACGGGTTGGATGTGGCTAGGAAAGGGCGCCCCAGTATGACTGGAATCTGACCGCTGGGATTGGCGACGGGTTCTGTCTCCAACACAATGAAGTCTACGGGGAATATGAATTCCCCGACCTTGATTAGAACATCATCGATTTCTCCCCTCGGAACCTTCGTTGATCGATCTTCCAGTTGCTGCATCACTTTGGTCGGCTTGAGTTCTCCCAATCCTAGTTATTCGTAAAGTGAGTACGGGAGAAGGTTCACGCTTTCCCATAAATCTAACAAGGCACGGTAGATTTTCTTGTCCCCGATAGTGCAAGAAATAGTAAGACAGCCAGGGTCCTTTTATTTTACCGGAATGGATTTGGACAAGACATCGCGTAGAGTGGCGGCCAAGAAGACAGTTTTGGGAACATTCGTGCGTCGTTTTTGCGTGCAGAAATCCTTCAGGAATTTTGCATATTCTTGAACTTGTTGGACCACGTCCAACAACGGAATGTTGACCTCACAGCGCTTGAAGACTTCTAACACCTTTTCCATATTTGCAGAAGATTTCGTTGATTTGAACCTATTGGGATAGGGAGCCTTAGGCTCAAACACTTGGTTCGAAGAAGTTGCAGATGGAACGTGAGTATTCTAGCTGGAACAGTGGGTCGAATTTGCGATGATGTCTCCCGTTGTTTTGAAAGATGTATAGCAGAAGACGAAGAAGAAGAAGAAGGTGAAGAGGAAGAAGGCAATGAAGATGAAGACGGACCGACAGAAGGAGCAGGTGATTTGGCACGTGCCGGTAAACTGACAACCGCACGTTTAGATGAGTCGTTGAGTTTGACAACATTATTGTCAATCGTGCGTCCTGATCTATGGACGGTGACGGCTTTCGCATTCTCAATATTTTTCCGTTGAACAACAAAAGTGCTGTTTTTTCTCTGCTCTTTCGGATTCGTTACCGGTTGGGAGGGGAATGTTCCATTTTCGCGTTCATTTACTGCAGTAGCAAGTTGACTTATTTGAACTTCTAGTCTGGCTATCTCTTGAGTGTTAGCGCGATGCAACTGACCAGATGTTTGCATAAAAGTAGCCAGACTAGACGTAGTCTGCGCAGATGTTTTAATCAAAGCTTCCAACCCCTTCTCAATAGATGATACCCTCTTGTCGTCGTGGATGAACCCAGGGGGTGTAAAGGTTGGGTTGGGCTGATTCGGCTATTGGGGCTGGTTGTTTGAGTATCCCACTTTCTGATTTTGAAAATTCATGTTTTGAAATTGTTGGAAAGGCGGATTTGAATTGTTTTTCTGAAAAGGAGCCTGATTCCAAGCGAAATTGGGATGATTCTTCCAACCAGGATTGTATGTCTGTGAGAACGGGTCGTTCCTGGGACGCTGGTTATGATACAGCGCACTAACGTTCTCGTGTCCCTGGGACCTGATGAGAAATAGACATTCATCCGTAATATGGCTAGGATGCTGACAATTAGCACACAAAGTTTGAGAAACTTGGTTTACCGGTAACGGTGAATTTTTTCCCTCTAAAGCTTCCATTCGCCGTACAAGAGCAGGGATTTTTGCTTCGGCAGCTATAGAGGTATCAACTATGTATGAACCGTTCCTAGTCACGGATGGTTTCTCACTCACACTCTCCCACTGAATGGTTTTGTCAGCCAGTTCTTTTAAAAAGTTCAATGCGTCCTTAGCACCATAACTCAGAAATTTGTGTAAGTCCATGTCACGCACCCCGCAAACTTGCGGGGAGGCGGAATATATGAAAAACGAGTATCAAATCATCGTAACACAGACTTTGTTGGAGATAGTGCCCTCAGAGTCAATTATTGGATCACATGCACGTGATTGCAATGATTGAGGGATGACCTATCCCGGTAGGACAGTCTTACTCAAGATGATAGTATGCTATATGGTTTACCTTTATCATCGTGTACTGCTTTAGGTGACCTTACAGGTCATTATTGCACGTTGATAGAACCCTTAGGATTCTTGCTTGACTACTAGCAGTATGAGGGCGATCATATACGTGGGAGCTGGGGTCTATAAGTACATCCTTAAAAGGTCACCAGTCGAGGGAGTTTTGAGACAGGGCATCGATACTCCAGAGTAGACTAGTGTATACAGTCGAGACCCCGACGAGGAGCGGTGGCCGGTCTCACAAGCCACTGGTGTCAGTTGGTTCACCTAAGATGCATACAGATGCTCATTGGGTTATGAGTACACCGGACATGACTCTCCGGGAACATGCTAGTTGGTCTTATACCTGACGTCAGATAGCAGTTCCCTGGTGACATGTGTACAGGTTAGTTCATCGACCTGAGATCGTCATTTGTCTCGTGTGAGTTCCCATTGTGCTTTGATTACTACCCTACCACGCTCAAAGGAGACGTGCAAACAGGTTTTAGTTGGGTACAGTCCCGAGACACATGGAGGCGGTGAGCGGATCTGCAGGGCTTCGTCTCTCCTGGTATTGGGGGTGAGGTCGCGATGTCTCTAGGAAAGCCATTACACGAAGTCCTTGGCCAAGGCAGGAGATTTACTGGTAGGTATTCCAGTAGTATCTCAGGGTGTTCTGAGCTACACTCCGACACGACTTGTACCGCTTTTAGGGTCTGACTTTTACCAACCCCCTTGGCCCGCCATGCGATGCTCATAGACGAACGGACCGGACTGTACGGATATTGTCACTGACAGGCTCAGTAGGGTATCAGGATGAGTTCGCTCATCGACGTCCCTTTTGGTCAATAGCTGGTAGCCCGTAACGTATGGCTAATACCTCTGACGTGCTAGTGGTTAAATCCACAGCCATAGTATTGACGAGTCTTTAGAGTCCACCACACACAGTTACTCAAGTTTCGGGCGAAACGTTGCCGAGGCCGTATGTAGATATGGCAGGGTTCGATCAGATACGTGCGGTATTGCACGGATCGTGATCAGACAGTTTTTACTAGCGGGCTTTGGTTTAAGCCAGATCCTAGTATTGTACAGTGTAGATTTTGTCTCATTGCATTTGTATTCAGTAGGAATACAAATGCGGGCATGTATTTGCAGTCGCGGGGTTTTCCTGTAATTTATTACGGGATCAGTTTTCTGAAGTTGCTAGTTTGTATTTCGTTCCGACCAGTTTTCCTTTGTTCCTTCCCTGCCGGACTTTTCCGATGGTGGGGGTTATTTGCAGTTGTGCAAATTATCTTTTGTGGAGGGTTTCTTTGTGAAATGGTGGCATCATGATGGTTCTTGCATGATGAGATTCTTTTTCCATCACTTGCTTGCATTAATTGAGATTAGAATGGATTAGAAGTTGATGTGAGGCTTGCTTTTGGATGTGGTCACATCTTTTGATTCCTACACTCACCTCCCTTCATGTTTTCATTCCCTCCACCATTTTATCATCGAGGGGCCGGCCACTTTTTGAGGGGGAGAATGAGAGAGGTTCATTTTTATCGGTGGCATTTCCTCATCTCATTCCTTGCTAAAAATGAGAGCACCATTTTCTTCCAAAGCTTTTTCTTCTCTCCTCCATCACCATAGCAACTTCACAACTCCTAGAGACAATGGATTCTACACTTGCCTGCAGCAATTCTTGAGCATGTCAACTCGCCAGCTTCGTGCCCGAGTTGCCTCGGTCCAGAGGTGGGAGCCCGTAAAGAAACCGGCGATGTAGTGCCCGTTTCGATGAGGAGGCGACGACCGGAGATTCCGCGAAGGAGATCAGAGTGGAGGCGAAGACCGTAGAAACCCGGATCGGGCCATTAACCTATCTACTAGCATGCTCTAATGTGTTTACAATGTTCGATCGAACTTCTAAACACATTAGAGCATGCTAGACTAGGTTAATGGCGTGTCTCTGATACCACTGTAAGTGTACGGCGGCACCCCGGCCGTCAATCCAACGCCGAAATGCGGAAACGAAAAACTTTTCAAACTAGAAAACCGGCACCACCGCGCACTAGAAACCCATAGCATTCTCTAATGTGTTTACAAGTTCGATCGAACATTTATCCCAAAACCGCATTTTCATAGCATATGTTTCTGTCGAAATTTTTTTGGGCTCGAAAATTTTTTCAGGTTGTTGCAGAAACACGTGCAGGTAATTATAAGAATTCTGTAAAAATTTGGTTGCGTGACGTCATCATCCCACCGTAGAACCGCGGCCAAACCCATGCTTGAGCCGCAGTTTCGCCGCCATTTTGACCCCTCTCTGCACCAAATTTCTACAATGGCTTTCTGTGATGAAATTGGGGGTTTTGGAATATTCTTTTTGGGCCCAGATTTTCTCTGAGTGCTACAGTTGTGCTTGGGGCCCACTTGGGTAAATTTGATCGATCGAAAAGTTTAAACATGTTAGTTCACAGTATTTACATTATATCTGCGACCGTGAATGTCATTTGATCGGTAAATCCAGTCTATCTGCTATAGCCCTTTTAGACGGATTTGCGAACGTGACATTCACGTTGATGTTCTGTGTTGTGCTGTGATGTTGCGGATTGGTCGTGGGGGATAGCCAGGATGCAGTGGTAGTACAGTTTCCTTTTATATGTACATTTGATATTGCGAGGCGAGTGTCCGACATGTGGACTGCCGTCACTGCCTGTTTGTATATTATTCTTTTGGGGCACAACCGGGTCGAGGTCGATGTACCTGTTGTATATTTTACTTTCTGTACTAGGATTACCCCAAGGTGGGGTGCACGGATAGCCGGGTTCTAGAGGGCAACGGGCCCGCATCTCATGGCATTGAGACGGAGGGGGCTTTACTCTAGAATTGGCGGGCTATTTGCCACACTCATTGGGGGTACAGGTTGACCCAGGAGGGGTACCCAAGTTACCGGATTCCGTGAAGTGCTGGGTGGTCCATTCACGTTGCTGAAGGGGGCTGCCTCGCTTCAGGTTTTGGTAGGTAACTTGCCACGCCCGTAGGGTTCTAGGATTTCATTGCACAAGCTATCCACACGACGAGGGGAACGTCGGGTTTCAGTAGGGGCTCTGCGAAACCCGGGGATCCCAGATATCTGTATTGTTCTGTGATGCTTATTACATTTCTGTGATGTTGCATTTTATCACGCCTTGAGCGAATATTGTATATTGATATATATACTAGTAGATGTTGTATATGTTTTTCACCCGCGCTAGTCCAGTCCCCTCTCTGTCGTTAGTTAAGTAACCTAACGGGTGATGACGGGACCCAGTGGCGAATGCGGGTGGCATATACGTACATCATTATTTTCGTTCTTTTGTGGTGTGATCAATTGATGGGACTGCATTGATTCGGATCAATGCAAGTTAAACAAACCTATTCTAATGTTGTTGGAACACTTTTCAAAAAGCTGTTATTGCAAGGACGTTCTCTTTTGTTTTGCATAGTGGTATTCAGTTGGAATATCCTGCTCCTCAGTCGACGAGGCAAGGTCCGAGATCCCTTCACCGGGAGTGACCCCTTGGACAGAAGTTTGCATCAGGGTAATAACTTCACTATAGCCGATTACTTTTGCTTTGCATCGTGGTATTCAGTTGGAATATCCTGCACCTCATTCTACGGGGAAAGAGCCGAGATCCCTTCACCGGGAGTGACCTCTTTAGCAAAGGTTTTCGTTACTATATTTTTAAAAAGCTATCCAGTTCCTTCCATGATATCAAGTTCTTTACGTTAATGGTTTTCGTCAGAAACCATTCGTAGCCCTCCGTCGTTTCATATGGATAGTCAATAAGTATTCAAGCTGTGTATGTTGGCCAAAGTCAAGGCACGGTGATTGGTAGCTATTGGGTATTCATATGCTGCATAGATAGATACGTTGGTTTGAGACAGTCGTACTGCCATTTTGGCCAAAGTCAATGGTAGGTACGGGTGGGTTCAAATTAACCTGGAGAATGATGGGTAGAACTTGACATTTTACTTATGATATGTTGGCCAAAGTCAAGGTCATAAGAGCATGGGGCAAAAAAAAAATCACATCGGGAGTTTCTAAAGAAAATGAAGCTTGCCAGATATGCGCATACCTTCTGGAGTGTGATAACGTGAGCGGATTCCGTCACGTTATCATGCGATGATAGTTGGATCCCGATTCCCACTGATGAGTTGGTTTACTCCTCGGGTGATCCCGACAAATTCTTCTTTCAGGTTTGGTGGAGAATTTGACGGTACAGTGGGAGGATTCCTGATTAGATAAAGTGATAACCATTCTGATCTAGGTTAGAGTGCACGCTGAGTGTTTCTTTTCTCTCTCTCTTTGGCAGCGACCATGGACCGACCCTAGACTATGACTCAGTGACCAAAATTAACCGAACCTTCTTAAACATTGGCTTTTGGATTGTCAGAGTTGCAAACCTCCTTGCCACTCCTACTTTTACCCTTTTCTCCAGAACACCCCGTATTACTACGAATGTCCACTTCCATTGGACAAAACCATTGTATGGTTATATACGAACTCGAAGGAATTTATTCGAGGATGGTTTCCGGTTCTGGAGAAAACGAATAGGACTATCCAGTTGTCCTTTCCTTTTACCTTCTCTCATGTTGCGAGTACTCCTTGGTAGAGGAGATAGTACACCTATTACGCAAATTGGATAGTCTTCTTCCAAACCTTAGGCTGGTGCCGAACGGTGGGGAATGAAGAAAATCAATTAGCATAAAGATGGTTTACAGAAGGTATTAAGTAAAGACATATCAAGGGATTAGTAAGAGGGCAAAGTAAATTGCGACTGCTATTCACAACCAAACCAAGTATTTCATTACCACTCCCAATTCACCTTCGTATTTCTCCAGGACACTCCGTATCACTACGAAGATCCACAGCTTATTGGATACTCCATCGTATGGTTATATACGAACTCGAAAGGAACTTGTTCCAGTTCGGGGATGGATTCAGGTTCGGGAGAAATAAGAATAAGGTTTATTCGGTTGTCTTTTATCTTCACCTTCTCTCGCATTGCGAGTGCTCCTGGGATTAGGACAGTACACCCATTATGCTTATTGGATAGTCTTCTTCCAAACCATAGGCTGGTGCCGAACGGTAGGGAAGGAAGAAAATCATTTGGCCTAAAGGGGTGTACAGAAGGTAATGACTAAAGACATATGAAGGGTTTTGGAGAGATGGCAAAGAATTATACGGTTACAGTTGTGAATCTGGATAATGGAAGAGGCATTACTAGGAATATGGGATACCCCATCGAAACATTTCAATGTTTCATTTTCACTGTGTACTGTTAAAAGAAAACTGATTTCCCAATTAGACACTTACTCCAGGGTATGTATTTACCAGGTTTGATTCTCACATCTGTATGGTTTTGCAGATGATGAGTGGGAGTAAGTTATTGGGAATTAGGTGAGCATGATCATTATATAGGGATTCGTTGTAATTGGTGATATTTGAGGATATCACCTGGGCTGTTTACCGGATGGCAAATATTTGGTTTTGAATATCCGTTGTTATGCACCAATTTCAAATTGATATATCTGTACGTCTATTTTTATAGAGTGAGATATACCTTTTTGAAATTAGGTCTATGACATTTACCTATATCAGTGAATGGTTAGGTAAGGAGCATTGAACAACGGTGTAATTCTTCTTAACCATAAGTACAGTTTTCAACCTACGACATACAGGGTTTGAGTTATTAGGCTCAGAGGACTTATACATAGTATTGTACATTGTCCAGTGTCCATTAGGACGGAGGGTTTCGTACTCATACTATATTCTGTTTACTTATGACTTCTCTAGTTCTTAGACATGTGTTTCGTAAAAGCACAAGATCGAAGTTTTGAGAAGTTGTAAGTATGTGGATAAAGTAGAGAACCAGGTGTTGCAAGTATCGGGATTCTTCAAGGTGATCGAAGATGTAGATAGTTGTGTAAGGTATTCAGTTGATAGTAATGATTAAGAGAACTTGCTTCTTTTTAAGGTTACTCATAATTGGAAGCACTCCTAAGTTGAGTAATGCTGATCGGCCTCTCTCTCCATTTAGTTGACATGCACTGGAGACAGCTGCATGATTTGAATCTGGTTCAATTAAATCAGTGCCTCTGTTTCTATATTGGATATTGAACAGTTCATATCTTAACGATGTTAAGGTACGGGGAGTTGTCCGGCTTATGATTAAAACTAGACTCTGGATAACTCAAGGCACGTTTCTGTAATTGTTGTTTGTGAGTTGACCCGGGCTATGACGAGGGTTGACTTTCTACCATCTGGAAGATCAATAGTGATATAATTCTTAACTCGCCACAGTTTTAATAAAAATTGGACTTTTTCAGAAAACAGTACCGGGAGTATGGTAGAACTGGAAGTGATTCCAGAACTGCAAACGATTACTGAAGATTTGATAAGAACCTAAAGATTCAATTTGGATAGACATTCCATTGGCCACTCCGCAGATATGGTGGGTAACCTTAGGCACCCGAGAGGTACTTCGGTATGCTCAAGGACGGTAGCAGGGAGGTTCTTGTTTACCCAGACTTGTCATTGCTGTTGTTCCAGGCTGTGAGACCCGGCAGGAGGATGAGTATAGCGTCGTTCTGAACTAGCTTCAGAAGTGTACGTGTATATGACTCTGCCAGAGGGTTGTCGTAGTCAGTGGGAGCAGCGGAAGCATGGTGGACAAGTGGCTTATGTCTATTTATAGACTAAAGCAGATATAGCAGAGATAGATCATCTATTTCTGATGTGACAGTCATAGGTTTGACTTCATCAGAATAGGGGATGGATCTGTTAAGAAGGTAGTAGGGTGTGATGTCCTGGTATTTGGATGACATACACAGAGTAGGAAGTGATATTCCTATACTACGATCGGTTATACTTTGGTTGTCACAAAGTGGTTTCTCCATATAGGAATTGGATATTATATCAGACATTCTGGTTACTAGATCTATGGTTTTAGATCTAGATTTGGGTGGTTTCCCAATCTGGGTACTTTGACAGCATTCTAAGGGTATTTAGAATGGATGACTCCTGGCATGGTGGTGTACCTGCAGGTGATGGAGTCACCCTCTAAAGGTGTCTTACAGACTAAAGGGGAGAGGGATGTGCATGATGGGCAGATCATTTGCTTAGGCAATTGAGTCAATCATGAGATGTCAAGTACCACACCAGATGTTGTTCTTGCAGTAGATGCAATAAGTTGAGATAAAGAGAGACATAGAAAGAAACATCAGAGCTGATCCACTCACTGAGGCTATTCCTCGAACACAATAGTTTCGCAAACGAGCTTTGTGAGACAGACTAGTAGAGGAGTTGGGTGTTCGGTATCACACGGGCTGTGGGTATGCGACATCGCAATAATTAGCCTTGAGTGCATGTGGGAGATTGTTGGAGATAGTGCCCTCAGAGTCAATTATTGGATCACAGGCACGTGATTGCAATGATTGAGGGAGGACCTATCCCGGTAGGACAGTCTTACTCAAGATGATAGTATGCTATCTGGTTTACCTTTATCATCGTGTATTGCTTTAGGTGACCTTACAGGTCATTATTGCACGTTAATAGAACCCCTAGGATTCTTGCTTGACTACCAGCAGTATGAGGGAGATCATATACGTGGGAGCTGTGGTCTATAAGCACATACATAAAAGGTCCCTAGTCGAGGGAGTTTCGAGCCAGGGCATCGATACTCCAGACTAGACTATTGTATACAGTCGAGACCCCGACGAGGGGCGGTGGCCGGTCTCATAAGCCACTGGTGTTAGTTGGTTCACCTAAGATGTATACAGGTGCTCATTGGGTTATGAGTACACCGGACAGGACTCGCCGGGAACATGCTAGTTGGTCTTATACCTGACGTCAGATAGCAGTTCCCTGGTGACATGTGTACAGGTTAGTTCATCGACCTGAGATCGTCACTTGTCTCGTGTGAGTTCCCACTGTGCTTTGATTACTACCCTACCATGCTCAAAGGAGACGTGCAAACAGGTTTTAGTTGGGTACAGTCCCGAGCCACATGGAGGCAGTGAGCGGATCTGCAGGGGTTCGTCTCTCCCGGTATTGGGGGTGAGGTCGTGCTGTGTCTAGGAAAGCCATTACACGAAGTCCTTGGCCAAGGCTGGAGATTTACTGGTAGGTATTCCAGTAATATCTCAGGGTGTTCTGGGCCACACTCCGACACGACTTGTACCACTTTTGGGGGTCTGATTTTTACCAACACCGTAGGCCCGCCATGCGATGCTCATAGGCGAACGGACCGGACTGTACGGATATTGTCCCTAACAGGCTTAGTAGGGTATCAGGATGAGTTCGCTCATCGACGTCCCTTTTGGTCAATAGCTGGTAGCCCGTCACGTATGGCTAATACCTCTGACGTGCTAGTGGTTAAATCCACAGCCATAGTATTGACGAGTCTTTAGAGTCCACCACACACAGTTACTCAAGTTTCGAATGAAACGTTGTAGAGGCCGTATGGAGATATGGCAGGGTTCGATCAGATACGTACGGTATTGCACGGATCGTGATCAGACAGTTTTTACTAGCGGGCTTTGGTTTAAGCCAGATCCTAGTATTGTACAGTGTAGATTTTGTCTCATTGCATTTGTATTCAGTGGGAATACAAATGCAGGCATGTATTTGCAGTCGCGGGTTTTTCCTGTAATTTATTACGGGATCAGTTTTCTGAAGTTGCCAGTTTGTATTCCGTTCCGGCCAGTTTTCCTTTGTTCCTTCCCGGCCGGACTTTTCCGATGAAGGGGGTTATTTGCAGTTGTGTAAATTATCTTTTGTGGAGGGTTTCTTTGTGAAATGGTGGCATCATGATGGTTCTTACATGATGAGATTCTTTTTCCATCACTTGCTTGCGTTATTTGAGATTAGAATGGATTAGAATTTGATGTGAGGCTTGCTTTTGGATGTGGTCTCCTCTTTTGATTCCTACACTCACCTCCCTTCATGTTTTCATTCCCTCCACCATTTTATCATTGAGGGGCCGGCCACTTTTTGAGGGGGAGAATGAGAGAGGTTCATTTTTATCGGTGGCATTTCCTCATCTCATTCTTTGCTAAAAATGATAGCACCATTTTCTTCCAAAGCTTTTTCTTCTCTCCTCCATCACCAAGGCAACTTCACAACTCCTAGAGACAATGGATTCTATACTTGCCTACAGCAATTCTTGAGCACGTCGACTCGCCAGCTTCGTGTCCGAGTTGCCTAGGTCCAGAGATGGGAGCCCGTAAAAGACCCGGCGATGTGGTGCCCGTTTCGACGAGGAGGCGACGACCGGAGATTCCGCGAAGGAGATCGGAGTGGGGGCAAAGACCGAAGGACACGAATCGCTTGGTATATCTCTCTACCCATCTTTTAGTTTGCTAGTAGTTAGGTTAATGTCCCGATCCGGGTTTCTAGTGCGCGGTGGTGCCGGTTTTGTAGTTTGAAAAGTTTTTCGTTTCCGCATTCCGGCGTCGGATTGACTGGCGGGGTGCCGCCGTGCACTTACAGACTTGAGCGCATGAATCGTATCTAAACCGTTACTAGCAAACTACGAGACGTTTAACTACTCGGATTCGAAGTTATACCTCATGTTACTTTCCTTCGGGTCTTCATCGCTGTCCTCTACTCCTCATAGGCTTCTTGGAACATCGGCACCTCAACGGCCTTCTCGAGTCAAAGACGATCCACCCGAGCTCCTACGCCAAGCTTGATCTCTAACTTGAGATAACTAGGTAGCTCAATGTGCTAATCTAAGCTACCTAGGGGATATAGAGTGAGGTTATGGATGTATTAGTCTATCTAATCCTTGATCTCAACACATGAGAGTGGAGGATTAGGGTTTCTAGAGAGAGCTTGAGGAGAGTGAAGGTGAGCATTCGAATGAATGAAAAAGCTTCTCACTTCTAATATATTATGAAGCATAAGAAAATCAAAAAGAATAAATCAAAATGCATTATCATCATGCTTCATTAAATATATGCAATGAATCATCAAGTGAGTCATTAAGCAATAAATGCTTCATTAACTCACTTGAATGATTCATCTAAGCTAGTCACAAATTCATTAAGTGCTAATGCCACCTTACCCTCCATGTCATCATCCATCTAGAAGCTTCCCGAAAAAATACGAGAACGCCCCTCCTATCCGTGAAAACACGAAAAAAACTTTAGACTGTACAAATCCAATAACCCGATACTAGAATCTGGCTTAAACCAAAGCCGGCTAGCAAAAACTGTACGAACGTCTTATGTGCGTAAACACACGTACGCGTCCGAACCTTTGTCATAAAACCATACGACCTCTATATCGTTTCTCCTGGAGTAGGGAAACTCTCTGTGTAGGACTCTAAAGACTCGTCACTACGCTGGCAGTGGGTTTAACCACAGACCGCAAGCGGCACTAGCTGTACGTAACGGTCCCCAGGTAGATGTCGATAAGAAGGCCGATGAGGAAACCCATCCGATCTCCTACTGAGCCTGATGTGACAATCTCCGTACAGTCCGGTCTGTTCGTCTAAGACTATCGCATATCGAGCCTAAGGGGCGGCAAGCGTCAGTCCCCTAATAGCGGTATAAGTCGTGTCGGAGCGTAGCCCATTACACCCTTAGAAACTACTAGAACCTACCAGTAAATCTCGCTTGCCCTGGCCAGGGACTTTGCGTAATGGCTCTCTGACACCGCGCGATATCAACTCCCCATACCGGGAGAGACGAATCCTGTCTAACCGCCACTGCCTCCAAGTGCTCGGGACTGCACCCAACTGCTACCTGTTTGCATGACTCCTTTGAGACGTGGTAGGGTACTAATCTAAGAACAGTGGGACACACTCGAGACGAAGTAGCAGTGTCAAGTCTGCGGACTATGCTGTACTCATGTCACCTGGGAACTGTTAACTGACGATTGGTATAATACCAACAAACAGTCCCCATGCGAGTCCTGTCCGGTGTACCCGTAACCTAACGAGCACCTGTATACGATCTCCAGTACGACGTACTGATGGCTGTGGAACAGACCATCTCCCCAACTTGGATGAGAAGCGTACACACTAGTCTACTCTAGAGTATCGATGCCCACTCTCGATAATCCTGCGACTAGGGACAAGTATAGGATGTTTCTTATAGACTACCCAGCCCCCACTAGTGTGACTGCCATCACAACGCTGGTAATCAAGAAAAGATCCTATGGGCTCTACTAATATGTATAAGTGATATGTGATAAGAAACATGCGCACATATTAAAGTAGACACAAACCAAGTAGCATACTACCATTTTTAGAAAGACTGTATATACAACTGTGAATATCCCAAGCTTCCATTAAGTAATATACATACAAGTATGATACAATAATGGCCCCTAGGGCATATACACTAACAATCTCCCACTTGCACTAGGGCCATGAGCTGGCATATCGTAGACCTATCATCTCGAATAGCCTCTTGAACTGCGTCTGAGGAATGGACTTTGTGAATGGATCAACAATGTTATTCTCCGTCTCTACTCTTTTCACCTCGATCTCCCGGCAATCTACGATCTCCCTGATCAGGTGATACCGCCTTAAGATGTGTCTGGATTTCTGATGGGACCTGGGTTCCTTCGCTAAAGCTATAGCGCCGTTGTTGTCACAATACAGAGGTATTGGATCAACACTGGTAGGAACCACCTGAAGTTCTATGAGGAACTTCTTCATCCAGACAGCTTCTTTTGCGGCATCGCAAGCAGCTATGTACGCCGCTTCCATTGTTGAGTCAGCAACGGTCTCCTGCTTGGAACTCTTCCAACAGACAGCCCCTCCGTTGAGGGTAAAGACATAACCCGACACGGACTTGGAGTCATCCTTGTCGCTATGGAAGCCGGAGTCTGCAAAGGCCTCGATCTGGAGGTCTTTTCCGCCATGCGCCAAGAACATCTCCTTAGTCCTCCTCAGGTACTTGAGAATGTTCTTTACTGCTATCCAGTGCTTCTCCCCTAGGTTTTCCTGATACCGGCTTACAACGCTCAATGCGTATGGTACATCTGGTCTGGTACATAACACCGCATACATTATAGAGCCTACCGCAGAAGAGTAGGGTATAATCGACAAGCGATCCTTTTCCAAATCAGTCTTGGGAGACATCTCTTTGGAGAGGGTGATTCCGTGACAAGCCGGTAGGTTACCGTGCTTAGAATCAACCATACTTAATCTCTTCAATATGGTGTCTATGTACCTGGACTGTGAAAGTCCCAACATACTCTTTGATCTATCACGATAGATCCGGATCCCCAGAATGTAGGTGGCATCACCCAGGTCTTTTGTGGTGAATTTCTGTGATAAGAATCTTTTGACTGACTGTAACATAGGAATATCATTTCCTATTAGGAGAATGTCATCCACGTATAATACGAGGAATACTACAGCTCTCCCTACAATCTTTCTGTATATGCATGGTTCATCTGGATTTTTGATAAAGTCAAATTCTTTGACAGTATCATCAAAACAGATGTTCCAACTCCGAGATGCTTGCTTTAGTCCATAAATGGACTTAAGTAACTTGCATATTTTACCGCTGCTCCCATTCTGAATGAATCCCTCTGGCTGATCCATATAGACGCTTCCTTTCAAATTTCCATTTAGAAAGGCCGTCTTTACGTCCATCTGCCAGATCTCATAATCGTGGAAGGCAGCAATAGCAAGAAGGACCCGAATGGATTTGAGCATAGGCACTGGAGAAAAGGTTTCATCGTAGTCCAAACCAGGTCTTTGACGAAAACCCTTTGCAACAAGTCTAGCTTTATAGGTTTCAACCTGTCCATCTACACCAATCTTCTTTCTGAAGATCCATTTGCATCCTACGGGTTTTACCACATCTGGAGCATTGTCCAAAGTCCATACTTTGTTAGTGTACATGGACTCTATTTCGGTCCGCATTGCATCCAGCCATTTTACCGAGTCACCGCTCTGAATGGCTTGCTGGAAGCTAGTAGGGTCATCATCATCAATGACGCAATCCTCTCTATCCCTGTCTATGAGAAAACCGTAGTATCTCTCGGGCGGATGAGACAACCTACTACTTCTGCGGATAGGCACTGGTATGTCCCTTTCTTCTGAAACCTCTGGTTCTACCATACTTTCAGTTGTAGTTTGTGGTTCTGGAATTTCTTCCAGTTCTATTTCGCTCCCACTTGTTTCCTTTTCTAAAAACTGATGTTCTAGAAAATGGGCATTACGAGAAACAAAACCTTTTGTTCCTCTGCGTAATAGAAATAATATACTTTAGAATTCTTCGGATATCCCACAAACTTACACTGTACTGATCGTGCCTCGAGCTTGTCCACATGCTGCTTTTTAACAAAAGCTGGACATCCCCATATCTTCAGATGCTGAAGATGGGGTTTCTTTCCACTCCATATCTGATATGGCATGGTAGGCACAGTCTTGGTAGGAACTCGGTTTAAAAGATATGCAGCTGATTCTAGTACATATCCCCAGAATGATCGTGGTAACTCAGCGTTACTCATCATGGAACGAACCATATCTAATAGGGTTCGATTTCTTCTTTCCGATACACCATTGTGTTGTGGTGTGTATGGAGGAGTAAGCTTAGAGAGAATTCCATTCTCTTTTAAGTAACCCAGGAACTCGGCACTTAAGTATTCACCACCTTGATCAGAACTTAGTGTCTTAATACTTTTGCCTGTTTGTTTTTCCACTTCATTCTTGTATTCTTGGAATTTCTCAAAGGCCTCGGATTTATGCTTCATTAAGAAGACATATCCATACCTAGAGAAATCATCCGTAAAAGTAATGAAGTATGAATAACCACCTCACGCATGTATAGACATTGGACCGCACACGTCACTGTGTAGGAGTCCCAAGAGCTCACTTGCTCTTACTCCGTGTCCAATAAACGGAGTCTTTGTCATCTTTCCTATGAGACAAGATTCATAAGTAGCATAAGATTGATATTCGAACGGATTCAAATATCCTTCTCTATGTAACTTAGTCAACCTTCTCTCATTGATATGACCTAGTCTACAATGCCATAAGAAAGCCTGATTTAATTCCGGAGACATTCTTTTAAGTGTGTTCTCGACATTGAAAACCTGAGCTTGACTTAATATGTATATACCGTTATCTAATGTACCTGACCCAATCAGAACTTGATTTAGGTGGTGTTAACTACATCGCCTACGAATGTAAAATCATATTCCTCTCTAGAAAGTGAGGACATTGATATGATATTGCAAGTCATACTAGGTACATACAGAAAGTTACGTAGAATCAATATCTGCCCACTTGTCAAACCTAGGCGATATTCTCCCACGGATTCAGCGTCCACGATCATTCCGTTTGCAACTCTGAGAGACAAATCGCCTACCTTCATAACTCTACGGTTTCTCAAAGCATGTAATGAATTACAGATATGAGTTCCTGCTCCGGTATCTAGTACCCAGGAAGTAGAGCTAATTGACAAACAGTTCTCAATGACAAATATACTTGAGGCTGAAGCCACAACATGCTTCGTATCCTGCCTACTGGCTTCAAAAGCCCTGCAATCATTCTGCCAATGCCCAATCCCATAACATTAGGAATGTCCCTCTTTTACTACATTCAGTTCCGAAACTATTGGCTTTCTCTTTCCTTCTATTTCCCTGGTTTCCTTCAGGGTAAAAGGTAGAGACTGTAGAACCAAGTCAGTATCTGACCTGTTTCCCAACGTGGTCTCCAGGTCATTGAGCTTATCAATGAAGCTAGTCATTGTAAGGACGTTGTCCCCTACAGATGACCTGAAAGTCAACCTCGCTTGAATTAATTCGTTCGAGGTCTCATATCTCGCGATATGAGATTGCTCTCCATATAAATCTTTGTTATGGAGAAAGATGGAAACTGAGTTCATCTTCTCGTACTGCTTCTGGTATACACCATCAACTGAAGCTAATACGAGGCATTTGGCTTTCTCTTTATCCTTTTCCCTTGTCTGACGGATATTTATATCCGTGACAGTGGAAACTGGACCTGGTACGGCGGGATTTTGAATAGTAATAGGGTGGTCCAGCTTGTCATAGGCAATGGACATCTGGACAGACCTTTTCCAGTCATATAAGTCAGATTCAGTCAATTTGTTATCTAGATGTAACCTAGTCGTGGTCACAGGGTCGCTGCAATTAAGAGAGAGAGAAGAAAACACTTTTAGCATGATGCTCTTGCAAGTTTAGAGTGGTTTTTAATTTATCTAAACAGGATGGCTCCCACTGTTTCTCGAATCCCTCCTCAAACCATAAAAGAAGAATTAACCAGGACTATTCTCACCGTACAATTCTTGCTTAACCGTTCAGCCAGGTCAGTGTCGATACTTCGAGGGAGGTTTTCCAACGCTTTCGCGAAGTTCCTTAATTAAATAACCTCTTTTCTCTGGGGGCGTAACCCCGCTGACACCTTTCTCGGCACCTACTTGGTTTATAGCATTGATCGTTAAGTGACGAATCTCCTGATAAGTAGTATATACTCACAGTAGGATCAGGATCCAAAATATCATCGTATGATAATGTTGAAGGAATCCTACCAACATTCATCAAACTCCAAAATGGTATGCTCTCTCTGCAAATTTCAGTTTCTTTAGAAATTCCCGATATAAACTTTTGCCCCATGCTCTTATGACCTTGGCTTTGGTCAAAATGTCATAAGTCACATGTCATGTTCTACCCGTCATTATCCAGGGTAATTTGAAACCATCCGTACATACCCCTGACTTTGGTCAAATGATAATACGACTGTCCCAAACTAACTCATCTAACTATGCAACAAATGAATACCCAGCAGCTACCAAACACTATGCCTTGACTTTGGCCAAAATACATAGCTTGAATACTACTGAATACCCAAATGAAATGACGGAGGGCTACGAATGGTTTTGGCAAAAACCGTGAACGTAGTGAACTTGATATAATCGAAGGAACCTGATAGCATTTTAAAAGGAGTGGTTAAAGCTCCGTAATTAAAAAATTCTGCTCTTTTTAAAATAACCGAGTGGTTTCTTTTAAATTTGTTCCAATGATTGAAATTTGGTTTATTTTCTTTGCATTATAATAATGCATCCCATCATTTATCCTATCATTGCAGAAAACAACGAAAATACCACGTCCTCTTATGCCATGTGCATTCGCCACTGGGTCCTGTCATCACCCGTTAGGTTACTTAACTAACGACAGAGCGGGGGCTGGCCTAGCGCGGGTGTAAAACATAAGTGACGTCTAATAACTATCATATATAGATATTGTACATTCGTCAAACGCAATAATAAGCATTCTAGATCACAGATGAACTTTAATGGATATACAAGCAATCCGCATTTGCTTTGAGCCTGCAGTAAAAGACGGATTACACAGTTGTGATGAATAGCCATTACCCCAACCCTAGACCCCTAAGGGTACGGCAAACTACTCGCCAAGTACCCGAAGTGAAGCGGTCTCCCTCAACAATGTGAGTAGGCCACTAAACACTTCAACGTACCCGGTAGTTTGTGTACCCCGCCTTCGGTCTATCCTAGGAGCAAAAACAGTAAAAAGAAATAATACAACGGTGGCTACAACCGCAACCTGGATGCGCCCCGCATAAGAATATTACATCATATCACATTTACATCGAATGAATGAATATTAAACCCATCTCAAACCCCGGCTAATCATCACAACACTCCAATCAAGTCCATATACACAAACAGTAAATATTACAGAAATGTGCAACGCCCTGCCAACCGACATAGTAGCAGTTAGGGGAGGTTTACGAACACATTAAACATTACAGATAAAAACCAATTAGCAAATAACTTAGAACATCGATCGACAACCTTTATCCATGTCTACCCCAAAAGCAAACCAGCACTGAAGTAACCTGGGCAGAAACAGAACATACAGGAAAACAGAACACCAAAATATATGAATTATAGAGAAAATCGGAGTCAACTCGGGGTTGACTCCGCCGCGGATCCGCGGCCAAAAGCACACTCTTGCCGCGGATCCGCGGCCATCAAGCCGAGTTAGAACTCCGTGTTTTCCCAGAATTCTTATATTTACCTGCTGTGAATTTTAAGGCATATCAAATAATTTTTTAGACATGTTTAAAATTAACAGAACTGTTGGGGTTTCGGGGTTTTGTTTTCGTGTTTTCAGTCGATCGAACTTCTAATTAGTTGCTAACAAGCTAGTAATGGTTTGGTTGGCTCTGATACCACTGTAAGTCCATGCCACGCACCCCACGAACTTGCGGGGAGGCGGAATATATGAAAAACGATTATCAAAGCTTCGTAACACGGACTTGAGCGCATGAATCGTATCTAAACCGTTACTAGCAAACTACGAGAGGTTTAACTACTCGGATTCGAAGTTATACCTCACGTTACTTGTCCTTCGGGTCTTCATCGCTGTCCACCACTCCTCGTAGGCTTCTTGGAACATCGGCACTGCAACGGCCTCCTCGAGTCAAAGAAGATCCACCCGAGAGCTCCTACGCCAAGCTTGATCTCTAACTTGAGATAAATAGCTTGCTCAAAGTGCTAATCTAAGCTACCTACGGGATATAGAGTGAGGTTATGGATGTATTAGTCTATCTAATCCTTGATCTCAACACATGGGAGGGGAGGATGAAGGTTTCAAGAGAGAGCTTGGGGAGAGAGAAGGTGAGCATTTGAATGAATGAAAAAGATTCTCACTTCTAATATATTATGAAGCATAAGAAAATCAAAAAGAATAAATCAAAATGCATTATCATCATGCTTCATTAAATATATGCAATGAATCATCAAGTGAGTCATTAAGCAATAAATGCTTCATTCACTCACTTGAATGATTCATATAAGTGAGTCACAAATTCATTAAGTGCTAATTCCACCTTACCCTCCATGCCATCATCCATCTAGAAGCTTCCCGACAAATTACGAGAACTCCCCTTATATCCGTGAAAACATGAAAAAAACTTTAGATTGTACAAATCCAATAACCCGATACTAGAATCTGGCTTAAACCAAAGCCGGCTAGCAAAAACTTTCCGAACGTCGTACGTGCGTAAAAACACGTACGCGTCCGAACCCTTGTCGTAAAACCAAACGACCACTATATCGTTTCGCCTGGAGCAGGGAAACTCTCTGTGTGGGACTCTAAAGACTCGACACTACGCTGGCAGTGGGTTTAACCATAGACCGCAAGCGGCACTAGCTGTACGTAACGGTCCCCAGGTAGATGTTGATAAGAAGGATGAAGAGGAAACCCATCCGAACTCCAACTGAGCCTGATGTGACAATCTCCGTACATTCCGGTCTGTTCGTCTAAGACTATCGCATATCGAGCCTATGGGGCGGCAAGCGTCAGTCCCCTAATAGCGGTATAAGTTGTGTCGGAGCATAGCCCATTACACCCTGAGAAACTACTGGAACTTACCAGTAAATCTTACTTGCCCTGGCCACGAAATTTGCGTAATGGCTCTCTGACACAGCACGATATCAACTCCCAATACCGGGAGAGACGAATCATGTCTAACCGCCACTGCCTCCAAGTGCTCGGGAGTGCACCCAACTACTACCTGTTTGCACGACTACTTTGAGCCGTGGTAGGGTAGCAATCTAAGAACAGTGGGACACACTCGAGGAGAAGTAGCAGTGTCAAGTCTGTGGACTATGCTGTACTCATGTCACCTGGTAATTGTTAACTGACGATTGGTATAATACCAACCAACAGTCCCCCTACGAGTCATGTCCGGTGTACCCGTAACCTAACGAGCAGCTGTATACTATCTCCAGTACGACGTACTGATGGCTGTGGGACAGAACATCTCCCCAACTGGGATGGGAAGCGTACACACTAGTTTACTCTGGAGTATCGATGCCCTGTCTCGATAATCCTGCGACTAGGGACAAGTATAGGATGTTGCTTATAGATTACCCAGCCCCCACTAGTGTGACTGCCATCACAACGCTGGTAATCAAGCAAAGATCATATGGGCTCTACTAATGTGTATAAGTCATACGTTATAAGAAACATACGCACATATTAAAGTAGACACAAACCAAGTAGCATACTATCATTTTTAGGAAGACTGTATATACAACTGTGAATATCCCAAGCTTCCATTAAGTAATATACATACAAGTATGATACAATAATGGCCCCTAGGGCATATACACTAACAATTTGCACTGACACATGGACTCCAACATCATGCGCGAACTGGAGTCTAAACCTTCATAGACAATCTAACACAACCTCCACTATTCTAACCCATGATGGGGACATTTGATTAAGATATCTTTGAATCTTTCTAAGCACTTCCAAAAAATTTCACCCACTTTTTGTTTGAAATTGTGGTTTTCATTCCGAATTCTCACAGTTTTGTGAATAAGGTAAAATTTTTTTAGAAATACTTTCACAAAGTTGTACCATGTCGTTATCGACCGAGCTGGCAAACTGTTTAACCAACTTTTCGCATTTTCTTTAAGGGCAAAAGGAATGAATTTGAGCTTAACGACATCCTCACCCACTCCGTGAATTTTCATCATAGCACACACTCCTTCAAATTCACTGATTAGAAGGTAAGCATCCTCGGACTCGAGTCTGTAGAATTTTGGGAGCAGTGGTATGAATTGCGACTTGATTTCATAGTTGTTTGCCGCAATGGTGGTCAACACTATGCATGAAGGTAGGGATGAACGGTGTGGGTAGCATCTATCCTGTAACGCCGTCTCCTGCTGCTCTACGATCGTTTGTTCAATCATTGTTGGTGGTGCAGGAGAAGAAAGTGAGGGTGAGCGAAGTGTAGTATTGGACGGCTCCGATAAAGCAGAAGGTAAGAAAGTCTCGGAAGGTTCCGAGGAATCAGAAAGTGTAGAAGAGTCGGAAGATACAATCACAAACCGGACTAATCGAGATTGTGAATCTCTAGTCCAAGCTGACATGTATTATCCGGAAGTGGTAGGGAAAGACTCAGGAAATGGAAGAAAAAGTGTATTTTTTTGTTTTTTTATTCACAATCGACAAATATCACACAAAATGCACAACAAGAACACAACCACGATGCACTGCACACACTTAAACAATTTAGGGGTTTCCTAGGTCAACCAGACCTTCTCAAAAAAGACTTGATTTGTGAAGTAAAAGGGTATCGCGAATTGGGCCCAAGATAGACTGATCGAGAAGCCAGGTAAGTGCAAAGATGAAAGGAGGTTTTCTCTCGCTTTTGTGAGTTTCCTTAATTAGAATAACTTTCTCTCTTTCGGCGCTGCTTCTTTCGCACTTTCCTAGACACTTCTTGAACAATATAACGATGGGCGGTGTTCGAGATACACTCAACTTTTCCCTATTGAGCGCGAAGTCTTTAGAGGCTAAAAGTCTATTTTCTTTTAATATTAATAGGGGTGTGAAAAATGCTCGTTCTTTGTGGTTTGTGGGCCATAGAGAAGGGTGATGAAATCCCTTACCGTATCTTGTTGGGGTTCTTTGCCCTTAAGTCCGTATTAAATTTATGCAATTCGCAAACAATAAAAGCTGTTCAAATCATCAATCAATCATTTTTTACGTTATAAGCGGCGCGCTGCAAAAAATACGGTTAGTTTTCTTTGGCACTTGTACAGCGGAGTTTGCAAAAGAAATCCTGCAGAAAATTGAAGTATTGGAGAATCGGATTTTAGAATAAGGTGTTAGGAAATGTGCGTACCTTAAATTCTTGAGTTTTAGAAACTCCCGTTGACTTGATGCGTGATTGCTTGAGTGTTCGCTTGCGCGGGTCGATCTACCCGGATATTTGGCACTGTAACTTTTTAACGCCTTGTCCCTGAATTCTGCTCTTAGCTCCGCACTATCGTATTTCGTATTTCCGTCAAAATCTGGAATTGTTGGAAAAATACGATATTCAGTGCACAATACGATATCTTTGGCCAAAGTTCTGTAAATACATAATTATCAAATTTTGTATATAAAAATGGATTAATAACAGAAATATAGAGAAGGAACAGAAGAATTGGGCCAAAATACCATAATGAGGCCGCAAATTGCGGCCAATATGGTTAAAATTGCGGCCAAATTGTTGTATTTTTGCTCTAATTTCTTGGTGTCTTCTTCTAGTTCTATTAGTGTCCCCTTTCTATATGCAAAATATTTTGATAACATTCATATCAACAGAAGAACAAAAACACAGAGAGCAAAAAGTCGTATTATTTGTGTTGTTTTTGGTGTTTTTTTTAGAATTTTGTTTGTTAATTTTTTTAAAAGTATATACAGAGATAACTCAAAATAACTTCGTTGTGTTGCCACTCCCCGACAACGGCACCAAAAACTTGTTGAAAATTCACGATGAAATGCTTTTGAAAGGATATGTCAATATCGGATATGTCGGTTTTTGATTAAAAAGTAATGCACGACGTGATTCTCGAGTTATAAAAATACCGCAAGTGCACGGTGCGTTGATGCAAGCCGGCAAGTACGGGTCGATCCACAGGGAGTGGATATCACGACATTCTTTAGAGTTAGAAAACAAAGGTTTTGAGTTGATTTTGTCATGTTTTATACAAATGAAATAACGAAGCGATAAAGTGATATTTGGGGAAAAACTTAAGCTTAGGTTTAGTAAGTTGAAATATGGCATTACCCCCAACTCTCAATCTTGATTCAAAGTCCATTTCTAGTTTCTAATTGACTTAACGAAGCCTTCCGCATCTATCCCGATAACACGTGTCGGGTTAGGATACGATATCACAATTAGGTTAAAAAGAAACTAAAAATATAAGGTTCTAAAATGAAATGAACATGAAATGAGCTAAGTGAATTTAGCAAGCAAAGAACATGTGCTTTTATGGCTACATGTTCTATCTAGCTAGTTTACATCAATTTAGCTAAATTTCATATTTGTATTGTTTTAGAAATCGTTTTGTGAATTTTCCGTTTTTAGGGTAAAATAGTCGGTGTTTTCCGTTTTAACCCGATTGTGATCAAAGTTCTGTATAGACTTGTCGGCACCTAGTTTAGCTAGAATAAAACAAGTGCGCGGGCTTTGTGAGTCAATTGGAAGTTTTGGTTCACATTGAATTTTTCCCTAATTAAATATTATTTTAATGCTTTATTTGTACACTTTATTAGAGGTAATTACTTTTTGGCTTGGGTTAATTACTACTAAAGTGAATCAATCCTAAGTTAATTACTAGATTTAAACTTAATTCCATCGATCCAAAATATCTTGATAAATGGTGATTTAAAATGAACTTTTAATGAAAAGAAAGAGGTGTCATTTGTTAATTGTTGCATTAATGAGCATTAATTTATTAGTATTTTTATCTAGAAATTTCCACACATTTCCTTAACCCTCCCCATTTCTTCCCCTTGGCCGAGCCATTCCCCCTTGCTTCCCTTTTGCTTCCTTTGCCTCTTTTTCACTTCATAAATCTCACAAAATTCATCGAAAATCCTAAATAAATCCCATAAACTCAAAAACAAATTATTACCCATTATTCTTTAGCTTTATTCTTGCATGGATCTTCAAGAAAGATAACATTTTGGAGGCTATTTGGATGATCTTGTTGCAAGTTTCAAAATCTAATTTGGAGGTATAAAACCCTAACCTAATCTCTTTGTTGTTCTAATAATTTAATTAGCTTATTAGTTGTTAAATTAAAGCTTTTAGTTGCATGTTTAGAAATTCTAGAAAGAGTTTTGTTAATCAATTAGGGTTTTGATTAGTAAAAAGGTTAAGTGATAAGTTAAGTCTTGATGAAAACTTAACCTAATTGCTAGAATGTTAATTGTTATTTTTCCTAATTGTATAATTAGCCTAATTAGCAGACTAAACTTTTTCTAATCCTAATTAGGTAAGATTAAAATTCTAGTAAAGGTAAGAATGGTTTAATCTTGCTTTTTTATGAAGTTTGTAAATTCTAGTTTTGGTAAAAACTTGTAGTTTTGTGCTAAAAAGATATATGCTGCTTACTAGATTTCGGTAAGTTTAGGTGTGGGTTTCTTTTGACGTTGCGACATTATTTATATTAGATTACACGTTTATTATTGTGTTTTGAATGCGCGATCGGTACGATCAGGATCTAGGCTTGGTAGTCGTGTCGCTTTGCGTTCCTAGCTAGGACCGTGCCGATGTCGTTCGTGTCTTTGTGTAGCTTTTGCTCTTAAGCTGGTTTCGTTGTGTCGCTATGCTCGTTAGCCACAATACGAACACTTGAGAGTTTGTGTGGAGTTGGTGCATCGGTCAAACGTAGGGTGTACGTGTTCTTGGTCGTTCGCTAATATAGACTTGCTTTGTTATATTGTTTTGTGTTCAGGTTCGCAGGCGGGGAATTCGGACGCTGCAAAGGAGGGGAAACAGGTGGTAGGTTTTACTTAGCCAGGTGCGTTGGTGAGTAGATTTAACATCTACAGGAAAATCGTCCGGATGGCGTTATGCGTCTGGGTTAGGGATGTATTGATATTAGTCGCATATTCTATTGCATATATAGAGTTTGCGCATACAACTCATTGTATATTATTACTTGTTGTGCTTGGACTTGTACCCTTAGGACACTGCACTATTATTGACGGCTCATATTGCACGAACACTGATTGTATAACACTCACACCATCAATAAGTGCCATGACACGCACAACACACATACATATAAGATATTGTTTGGTTAGGGACATTGAGACATTGATTCATATTCCTTTATGCATATGACATATAACATACCTGTATACCTACAAGCTTACACATATGCCTTAACATGCTTAAATACTAGTTACCCATATACCTATATGGTATTATACCATTAGTGATAGGTATATACACATATGAGACATAGTTGCATGTACACCTTTATTTGATGTTATATAGACTTGGAGAAATTAGGAACCGCATGATTTATATATTAACTTGTTGCAGTTAAGTAGCGGCTTTTCCTTTATATGCTCACATTTCAGTTTTTATGTTGCATATATTATATTCATGGACTTTTGCATTGAGATATGGATTTTTCATGATGTTCTCTGTATTTGGGGACCGTGGTAGTTTCATGAAATTATGCATTATTTGAAAAACCCGGTTTCCCATGATATGATATTTCAGCAGCCACCATGAGACTTATCGGTTCTGATATATATACCCCATGCGAGGAGGCGTCGAGGCCATGTGCGGGTACATGGTGGGGCCCGGAGGTTCCCCGGGGCAAGAAGATTGAAGCACCTTGCCGATTGAGCCTGACAGGGGAACCATACCTTCCGGTGACAGTACCTATGACTCGGCGATTATCGTTGGGATATCGACGGGAGCCATGTACGTATGGATACGTCGAAAGGCGAGGGTTGAAGCTGGGCACTCGATTTTCGGGATAGCGTATGATACGTACCTATCAGGGGCCAGTCGCGGTGACAGCACCTGATAGATCAGTATTTATGTGTCGATGCTTAACACTTGGTTTCATGATATTTTTACTCCTAAGTATATATAATAGTTGAATGTGGCGCTGTTATATATGCATATATATATATATATATATATATTAGTGGAGTGGGACGCTAATATATATGTATACATATCTAATTTATATTCATCATCATTATAATCTTGCAAATATATTGGATACAGGATATATGAGATTCACTTGATATTGGATACAGGATATCAGAGATTCACTTGATATTGGATACAGGATATATGCGATTTACTTGATGTTGCACATTCAGGATATATGAGTCTTACTTGATGTTGTACATTCAGGATATATGAGATTTACTTGATATTGTACATTCAGGATATATCAGACTTACATGATATGAGAGCCAATTTGAGGAATTTGGGATTTGGATTGTCTTGATGGACTTTGGTCCTACCACGAGGTCAGGATTCCGTGGGAATGACATGTTTTATCCCATACTCAGCATTTATTACATATTTCCATTTATTGTTCATGTAGTAGGAGTACCTGATAGAGTACCTTACACGACTGTTGCATACATATTGCCATTTATTGTTCATGTATTAGCAGTACCTGATAGAGTATCTTACATGACTGTTGCATACATATTGCCATTTATTGTTCATGTAGTAGTAGTACCTGATAGAGTACCTTTCATGACTGTTGCATTCATATAACCTTTTTTTGCTATTTGTTAGCATATGTTAGATTCGCGCTGTACGTGCATACTTGCGATTACCTGCATATGTTATTTACTATTCACGAGTTGGAAACTCACCCCCGTTGTGCGACAGTGTTTTGCAGGTGGTTCCTCAGAGTAGTCGAGACAGGGTTACTTTTTCATCTATCGTATCATCTTTGATGCGGATACCGCTTTGGCTCACAGTGTGCAGTTTTGCTTTAGGTGCGTTTGTGGTTATCCATTTATGTTCTTTGTATATTCGTTGTATCCTGTACTCTCCATCTACAACTTTTATGTATGACATAGAGACTTGATGTGAGGACGATTTTGTATCTTATTTTGTGACTTGGAGGTCTTTTATGCAGTTTTTATTTATATTGTCTTTTTCTTCGCTATGGCGTCGTATATCTGTTGTGGTGGTTGTTTTCCTCCTTCGGGCATGGATTTTGCTCCCGTTTGGGTTGCTTTTACAAATATTTATGTTGTACCTTTTTTAGGGGCTTGTTTTACAAAGGAGGTGCTGCCAAAATTTTAAAGGAATTAAATTGGACTTTAAAGAATTTGTATTGAGGATTCAAAAGCTTAAACAATGTTCTTATCTTTTACTACTTTTGATGGTTTAGATTGCTGGGTTTTTGGCTTACTTAAATTGCGTTACGCTTGTAAACTTTGCGTAGTTTAAGGGCCGTCACGTGCCAATTTCGGGTCATGACAAAGTTGGTATCAGAGCGCTAGGTTTTACCTTTCGGAGTGTAGGATGACCTTGGTATGATGGAGTAGGTTGCTTAAGCAGAGTAACGTAGTGTGTGTTTGTCCGCGGCATACTCACGATCACGGTAATCCTCCTAAAGTGACCTATGTACTAATTGTCTTAATGGACTTTGGTCCTACCACGAGGTCAGGATTCCGTGGGAATGACACGTTTTATCCCATACTCAACATTTATTACATATTGCCATTTATTGTTCATGGAGTATGAGTACCTGATAGAGTACCTTACATGACTATTGCATACATATTGCCATTTATTGTTCATGTTTTAGCAGTACCTGATAGAGTACCTTACATGATTGTTGCATACATATTGCCATTTATTTTTCATGTAGTAGTACCTGATAGAGTACCTTTCATGACTGTTGTATTCATATGACCTTTTATTGCTATTAGTTAGCATATGTTAGATTCACGCTGTATGTGCATACTTGCGATTACCTGTATATGTTATTTACTATTCACGAGTTGGCAACTCACCACCGCTGTGCCACAGTGTTTTGCAGGTGGTTCCTCAGAGTAGTCGAGGCAGGGTTACTTTTTCATCTACCGTATCATCTTTTGCTGCGGATACCGCTTCGGCTAACAGTGTGCAGTTTTGCTTTAGGTGGGTTTGTGGTTATCCTTTTATGTTCTTTGTATATTCGTTGTATCCTGTACTCTCCATCTACCACTTTTATGTATGACTTAGAGACTTGATGTGAGGACGATTTTGTATCTTATTTTGTGACTTGGAGGTCTTCTATGCAGTTTTATTTATATTGTCTTTTTCTTCGCTACGGCGTCTTATATTTGTTGTGATGGTTGTTTTCCACCTTCGAGTGTGGATTTTACTCCCGTTTGGGATGCTTTTACTTATATTTATGTTGTGCCCTTTTTGGGGGCTTATTTTACAAAGGAGGTGCTGCCAAAATTTTAAAGGAATTAAATTGGACTTTAAAGAATTTGTATTGAGGTTTCAAAAGCTTAAATAATGTTCTAATCTTTTACTACTTTTAATGGTTTAGATTGCTGGGATTTTGGCTTACTTAAATTACGTTACGCCTGTAGACGTTGCGTAGTTTAAGGGCCGTCACGTGCCAATTTCGGGTCGTGACAATATTCCTTCCAACTTCATTGCTTAATATAGCAACATTAAAATGTAAAGAAGTTGTCACGCCCCGCTTCTTGGTGTATGGCGAAGGGGACGCGACTGACCGCTACGTACTTACTCAGAGGTAAATACGCTAAGCGTAACTAAGCAATATAAAAGGAATATATACACAAGAGACAAATGTAATGAACAAAAAATTTATATATTAACATTCTTTTACAGTACATGGAAAAGTAAATACATGGAATGAAAAGCAATGCCTAAACAATGGCATAACAGAAATGAAAAGTGCTGAAAGTAAATGTGTATAAGAAATCTAATGCTCTGGGTCGTAGACTAGCTGATCCAAGTCCTCGCTGGTGGGCTCGATCTCCAGAAGGTTCGAATCACCTGACGACATTCCAAAGAAGAAAGAAAGAGAATGTCGTCAGCGAACAAATCACTCGGTAAGTCCCAAAGATAAGGGAGAAGTAGAATAGACATTGAGAGAGAGTGTGTGTAACTTTTAAAGTGGTATTATATTGTTATAATGTTTTATTTAGTATTAACGCTGTTGTTTGTAGCTTGGTAGAGCAGAGGCCAGTGTATACGAGAGGAGTCTCAATTTCTCCGGAGACTATGGTATCAGGAGTACAAGGCTCCGTTAGAATGCCCGGAACAACGGCGATTGAATTCAGATTAGGTGTCTTTATGTTTGCAGTCTCGTGCCACTTTAACACCTTCCGTACCAATCTACCCCTTAAACCCTGCGATGTCTTGTTTGTATTGTAAATTTTAATGTCTTGTATTATAGATTGTATAGATGGATGACTTGTCGAAACCATGATATCGTATAAATGGAAATGGATGTACTGGATAATCTTGTAAATGGAATTTATCCATGGTTCGGTTCAGTCAAGTTGTATAGATTGATAAATTGAATATATGGATACATGGATTCATGTTGAATTGTAGTTTGTACTTGAATCATATTCAAGTCAGATTATATATTTTGAGACTCGGTCTGAGTCAGACAATTAGAAAAGAAATTGAATTCCTGAATTAGGTTTTGGTGCATATGGATGGCAGGATTTGTGTCTTTTTCAAAGACGATTACCGTGTTAATAACACCGTTTGTTAACTTGTGTACCTTAAATAGGCAAGCACCCATATCTCCGGCTCTCTAAGGCTCAAGAGACTGGTCCCGCTTAAACCTCTATTTTTTAGGGTCCTTATTGTAATTTATAAAACTTGATGGGGTTTTATGTAAAATAATTTTGTATAATTTTCAAAATATACCTCAAGTATTTTATTATCGTCTTTAGAGTTTTCATTGATGTATATTTTATCATTGTGACATTTCTAGTGAATAAACCTATTTTTCATAATACATGGTATTTAATTGTAAAGTATTAAACTTGTATGGAATTTCATGGTATTTTCATGTAAAGTGATTCTTTTGATTTAGAAAAGTTGGAATATTTATATTATATCAAAAATTAGATATTTTGATATATATATATATATATATATAATCATTGTAATTTATTATTTTTCTAGAAATCTCATTTTCTTAAGATATTTGTATTTTTCAATCTTTCGAGACCGAATGCTCCTTGCGGAGGTCTGCATCTCGCACTACTAAGCCCGAGGATGTGCGATAATCCGCACCATCCCGAACGGGTTCCCCAAATGGGTTGTAGCGGAGCTTTGCAAAGATTTGTGTAAAATACATAATCTTGTAAAAAATGTTTTAATAGTAAAAGCTATTTATATGTAAAATTGCATTTTCCCGTATTCTATATTCCCGAAAGGTATCGTGGTATGTTGCATATGAGTGTTGTGAAGAGGTAGGTCATTAGCTCGTGAACTATCTAAAGGTATAGCACGGAATTACAATGATTTATGTCAAATCTAAACTATATGGTATTTTTCTGAAAAGGTGTGATAAAAATTACAATATGAATTCTTTTGATATGGAACTTGTTCAACATGTTTTGTTAATGATTAATAGTCATGATGTGCAAGATTGGTATTGTTGTATTTACGAAAATTGGACTTTTTAAAGAAAACCGAATCGGAAGTCGGATTAACTCCGCTTCAGTCGGGTTTTAGAAATATGAGTTTTAAGATTAGAAAATAGAAGAGGGAGGAGGGAATTACTGGAATTTAAATTAGAGAATAGGAAGAGGGAGTGGTAGGAGGTGACGGTGCATCGTTTCGTCACCGGGAGCTCCTAGGGTCGTCGTCGAAAATTCGCCGGAGCTTCGCCCTTCGCTAACTCCAGTTGTAGAAAAAAGTTCTAGGGATTTTTCTTGAGAGTTTGGACAGAGATTGTGAGTGAGGGGGGTCTGGAATGGAGTGGTATTTATAGGAAAAGATTAGGGTTAGGGTAGATCAAAATGTGTATTGAAAATTGTATTAAAAATTTGTATTAAAATTAGATTATTGGGGTTTTAAAAAGGCTCTCTTAATGTGCATGTTAAATAAACCGTACAAGATTTATAAGAAGGCAAAGAGGCACAACTTTCAAGAATACCCAACTCCGATCCAAGGTGAGTCGGCCGGCAGCGGCGGCAGAGTCAGCCGCGCCGCCGGCCCGATCCGGCCGAGTCAGGCCGGGTCATGGGGCAACGTGTCCTTCGTCTATTCTTCTACCCCCTAGGCCAGTTTATTTTATATGTGACTTTTGGTTGTTATGAGTTATGCATGTGTAGGCTCTTGGGCTTCTATAATTTTAAAAGATAACTAAATAAAAATAATGTGGCTGATGGGATTTGAACTCTGGTGCTTTGGTTCAGCAGTGCAAGGTATTACCAATGAGCTACAAGCTCCTTCTTGCTATTAAAAAGCAAAATAAATTTATAACTTGTGCTCAGGCAAATTAATGTGCATGGAAAAGTAAATACATGGAATGAAAAGCAATGCCTAAACAGTGGCATAACAGAAATGAAAAGTACTGAAAGTAAATGTGTACAAGGAATCTAAAGCTCTGGGTCGTAGACTAGCTGATCGAAGTCCTTGCTGGTGGGCTCGATCTCCTGAAGGTCCGAATCAACTGACGACATTCCAAAGAAGAAAGAAAGAGAATGTCGCCAGCGAACAAATCGCTCGGTAAGTCCCAAAGATAAGGGAGAAGTAGAATAGACAGAGAGTGAGAGTGAGAGATTGTAACTTTTAAAGTGGTATTATATTGTTATAATGTTGTATTTAGTGTTAACGCTGTTATTTGTAACTTGGTATAGAAGAGGCCAGTGTATACGAGAGGTGTCTCACTTTCCCCAGAGACTAAGGTATCAGGAGTACAAGGCTCCATTAGAATGCCCGGAACAACAGCGATTGAATTCATGTTAGGTGTCTTTATGGTTGCAGCCTCGTGCCACTTCTAACACCTTCCGTACCAATTACCCCTTAAACCCCGCGATATCTTGTTTGTATTGTTTGTATTGTAAATTGTAATGTCTTGTATTATAGATTGTATAGATAGATGACATGCCGAAACCATAATATCGTATAAATGGAAGTGGATGTACTGGATAATCATGTAAATGGAATATATCCATGGTTCGGTTCGGTTCGGTCAGGTTGTATAGATTGATAGATTGAATATATGGATTCATGGATTCATGTTGAATTATAGTTTGTACTTGTATCATATTCAAGTCAGATTATATATATTGAGACTCAGTCCGAGTCAGACAATTAGAAAAGAAATTGAATTCCTGAATTAGGTTTTGGTGTTATCTGTAACCGTTGCACATGGACGACAGGATTTGCGTCTTTTTCAAAGACGATTACCATGTTGATAACACCGTTTGTTAACTTGTCTACCTTAAATATGCAAGCACCCATATCTCCGGCTCCCTGAGGCTCAAGAGACTGGTTCTGCTTAAACCTATATTTACTAGGGTCCTTATTGTAATTTATAAAACTTGAGGGGTTTTATGTAAAAATAATTTTGTATAATTTTCAAAATACACCTCAAGTATTTTATTATCGTCATTAGAGATTTCATTGATGTGTATTTGTAACATTTCAGAAAAATAAAAGATTGTTTTGCGGAATTTTTATACTTAAATAATAAATATTATGAATATTTTATTATGCGGTATAATTAAATACCGATAAATTGGGAAAAATTTGGAAAATTAAAGGAATTACTGAAATGATGATGTTTTTATGTGATTTAGGTAAATTATAGATTTTTATAATTTATTATAAACTATTTTAATGCTAATCGCGATTAAAAATCGCTAATCGTGCATTAAGCTAGTTTGTTCATTTGACATGCACCAAGTCATTTTACACTTGTTACATTTTCCACCATGGCTTTTCTTTGTCTTGGTTTGGTTTTTAAATGAGAAAAGAGAAGAAAAGATATAGAAAGCAAAAGAAAAGAGAAAAAAAGAAATGAATATTGTAATGAGGGATGGGCATGAGAGAGAGAGGGTGAGGGGTCATCATTGACCATGGACATTTTTCTTCATATCATTATCTTCATCATTTCTCTCCCTTCTCCTCTCCCATGGCAGCACACTCCTTTCCTCTCCCCTCTACCTCCTCACAACTCTATGAAAAACAACTCTAAACTTCATCCCCACTTCATTAAAAACATGCACAAGCCCACTAGCTACACTTTGGACCAAGAAAGGATGGATTTTGAGCACTTGGGGCAACTCAAGAAATTTCTTGAGTTGCCAAATGAGGTATTTTCTTCACCTTTAGACTAGTATTTCAATTGCTTTTGCATCCATACATGTTTAGAGTTCGTTTAGTAAGGTTTCATGAACTTAGAAATTTCTAGAGAAGGTTTAAAGGATGTTGAGTTGTGGAGGTGCAATTGAGATGTTCTAGTGACTACAAACAACCTTTTTAGTGTTAAACTTGGACCAAACCAGAGCTTGAACCCAACACAGAACTATAGATATCGAATGTCAGTTTGTGATTAAATAGAGGAAGCAGGGAAATCTAGAGTGAACCGGGACTTTTACTAGAAAAGAAAACAAGACCTCAAGCCTAAATGGACTACTACGAGGCCACCCTACCAATACGAACACATTCTGACCCTATAAAACCGAGGAGGCCGGAATTCTTAGGGAAGTGGCCGGCGACTCTGTGGAAATTGGTGCCCAGGTTGCTTCTGTAGATCATATGTCCCCTGTACATCACCCCAGTATTATTTGTTTAAGCTAATTTTGTAAGTCAACGTTGCACATCCAACTAGATGCGGGGAGGCGGAATAGGAAAAACAATCATTTTGTTCAAAGTAATATTGACTATCAAACGGATCTTTGCTAAACCCTAACTAACAAACTATCTAGAAGTGCTAAACTACTATGATAGATGATTATACCTTAAGATACTAGTCCTTCTTGTTCTTGTTGCTCACCTCCTCGATGTAATAGAAGATCCACCCGAGAGTTCCTTCTTCAAGCTTTAACCTCTAACTTGAGGTAACTATGTGGCTAGTATTGCTAATCCAAGTGACCTAGAGGATATAGAGATAGATTAAGGATCTATTAGTCTTGCTAACCCAATGGTTCTTAACTCATGAGAGGATTATGATTAGGATGAAGAAGATGAGAGCTAGAGGAGAGATAATGTGTATGTTATTATCAAATGAATTATAACTCTTTTGTGTATATTATGAAGCATGATAATTATCCATAAATAATATATCATAATTACAACCATACTTCATTTAATACAAATGGATGAATCATCTCATGAGTCATGGTTTCATTTAATGCAAATAACACATCATCTCCTCCACCTCATTAAGCTTAATTCATAAATGAATTAAAACTAAATGAGTTACCTTTCTTCTAGAAGCTTCTCGAGTAATTACGAGAACGCCCCTCCCATCCGTATTTACGAAAAACACGGATATACTGAGACTGCATAAATCCAATAATCCAATACTAGAATCTGGCTTAAACCAAAGCCCGCTGGTATAATCTGTCCGAACATCATACGTGCACATGTGCACGTATAGGTCCGAACCCTGTCGTAAAACCATACGACCTCTATATCGTTTCGCCTGAAGTAGGGAAACTCTCTGTGTAGGACTCTAAAGACTCGACACTACGCTGGCAGTGGGTTTAAACATAGGACGCAAGCGGTACTAGCTGTACATAACGGTCCCAGGTAGATGTCGATAAGAAGGCCGATGAGAAAATCCATCCGAACTCCTACTGAGCCTGATGTGACAATCTCCGTACAGTCCGGTCAGTTCGTCTAAGACTATCGCATATCGGGCCTAGGGGGCGGCAAGCGTCAGTCCCCTAAAAGCGGTATAAGTCGTGTTGGAGTGAAGCCCATTACACCTTGAAAAGCTACTGGAAAACCTACCAGTAAATCTCTCTTTCCCTGGCCAGGGACCTTGTGTAATGGCTCACCAAACACAGCGCGATATCAACCCCCAACACCGGGAGAGACAAATCCTATCTAACCATGTCATGACCCGAAGGTACGGAACGTGACCGACACTTAAATTACGAAACTTCTAGAGGCGTAACGTAATATAAGTAAGCCGAAGCCCAGAAATCTAAACCCTTTAAAAGAAGAAGTAAAGGAAAACATGTTTAAAAGCAACATCAAATTTCTCAAAAATATCGGCAGAGTTTCCTTTGTAAAAAACTGGCCCCCAAACGGGTACAAATTGTTAGTGTATATGCCCTAGAGGCCATTACGGTATCATACTAGTTTGTATATTACTTAATGGAAGCTTGGGATATTCACCTTATATAGACAATCTTGCTCAATATAGTAGTATGCTACTTGGTTTGTTTCTACTTCAATGTGTACATGTGTTTATTTTAGTATATCACCTATACACATTAGTGGAGCCCTTAGGTCCTTTGCTTGATTACCAGCGTTGTGATGGCAGTCACACTAGTGGGGGCTGGGTAATCTATAAGCACATCCTTATGCAGGTCCCTAGTCGCAGGACTATCGAGACAGGGCAACGATACTCCGGAGTAGACTAGCATATGCGCTTCTCATCCCAGTATGGGAGACGGTCTGTCCCGCAGCCGTCAGTACGTCGTACTTGAGATAGTATGCGGGTGCTCATTGGGTTACGAGTACACTGGACAGGACTCGTCGGGAACTGTTGGTTGGTACTATACCTATCGTCAGTTATCAGTTCCCAGGTGACATGAGTACAGCTTAGTCCGCTGACTTGACACTATCACTTCGCCTCGAGTGTGTTCCCACTGTACTTAGATTACTACCCTACCACGGCTCAAAGGAGTCGTGCAAACAGGTAGTAGTTGGGTGCAGTCCCGAAGCACTTGGAGGCAGTGACGGTTAGACCGGATTCGTCTCTCCCGGTATTGGGGGTTGACATCGCGCTGTGTCGAGGAGAGCCATTACATCTGTAGTCCCTGGCCAGGGCAAGAGAGATATACTGGTAGGTTTCCAGTGTCATCTCAGGGTGTTCTGGGCTTCACTCCGACACGACTTGTATCGCTATTAGGGGACTGACGTTTACCGCCCCCTAGGCCCGCCATGCGATGTATCAGACGAACAAACCGGACTGTATAGAGATTGTCACATTCAGACTCAGTAGGAGTTCAGATGGGTTTCACCTCGTCAGTCTTCTTGCCGGCATCTACCTGGGGACCGTTACGCACAGCTAGTGTCGCTTGCGGTCTGTGGTTAAACCCACTGCCAGCGTAGTGTCGAGTCTTTAGAGTCCCACACAGAAAGCTATTCGCCTTTAGGCAAAAGAGTTGAGGTCGCATGGTTTTGCGACAGGTCGCATGGTATTGCGACAGGGTTCGGTCACATCCGTGCACTTGTGCACGTACAGTGTCCGGACAGTTAACACTAGCGGGCTTTGGTTTAATCCAGATCCTAGTGTACGTTTTGGGATTGGTTTTATCTCGTTTGTATTCGTGTTCCTCGGAACGCGGATGCGGGTGTGTATGCACAGTTGACAGAGAGACAGAGGCAGAGGATTCTCATTGGGGTTATTGACTGTTGACCGTTGACCATTGACTTTTGCTTAACCCTAATAAGAATAATAAATATTAGTAACATTAATATTAATTAAGTATTATAGTGACGTGGTTGTTGACTTTGTTGACTTTGTTGACTTTGTTGACCGGTTGACTAGGTTGGACTAGTTGACTATTATCATGACAATGGCTATCATTCCATGGCAAAGACTTTTGCTTGCTTGATTATTTATGCAAAATGAGTGCATGAAATGATATAGCCATTTTGACTTAAACCATCACCCAATACTTGATTACTATTTTTGTTATGCTGGCTTTTGGATTATGAGAGGTGAGAATGAGAAAAGAGAGGCAAGTTCTTTCATTTGCTTTCTCTCTCTTGAGTTCTCTCATTCTCAAGCTCTCCCTCTTCCTCTTGCTCTCTCTAGCTCAAGGCAAGCCATTCTCATGTGTTGAGACTCATTGCCTTAGAGATAAAAGACACCAAAACATTCCTCTACTCATTCTATTTCACAAGGCCTAGCAAGCCAAGTGATCTAGTTTCTTCAAAGTTCGAAGAAGAAGTTAAAGGTAGAAGCTTTCGGGTGGATCCATCTTCGGCGCAAGGAGACGACGAGGTGAGGCCGATCCGTACACCGGGAGGAGTTGAAGACGAAGGAGTTCAAGAAAGGTATAGCTCCCTAACCGAGTAGGTAAACTCTTGTTAGGTTGTTAGTTAGTCGTTTAACAAAGATCCGTATTGGTAGTCCATGTTACCACCCTCTTGAAAATCGTTTTTCACCACTTCCGCAACCCCGTAAGAACCGGGGAAAGGTAGCATGGACTTAAAGTGGTATCAGAGCCTAGTTAAACACTATCTAACATGTTAGCTAAGTAAGTAGAAGTTCGATCGGAGAAAAAGTCACGAAAAACATCCGGAAAATCAAATTTCTGTCGATTCTGTATTCTGTTCAAAAAATGATAAATCATACTCCAAAAATCAACTCAGGCTTTTTAAAAGACACTGTAGAAATTTGGTCCAGAGAACCGTTCAACTCGCCGTGGAACTGCGGCGGGAGCACGCTCCTGCCGCGGATCCGCGGCCGAGTTGAGTCGGTCGTGGGTCGAATTTCTTGCAGTGTGTTTCTGGGGGTATTTTGGGATTTTTACAATATGTCTTTTCTGCTAAGATTTTTCAGAAAGAAAAATTAGTTTTTGGGGCTTGAAAATCCGTATTTTTATCGAACTTCAAAAGACTAAGGCTAACGGGTATATATCTGTGATGTGTTATATGTATTGAACGTCCGTTAATCGCTATACGTCGATTAGTGGGGGTTATACATAATTGTGATCTGTAATGATTGATGGTATGTGTATATGAATTCTTTGGATTGTCGCGGATGAATAGCCGGGGGTTGTGAGATGAGAGTTTTTCCTTTTATCTTTCAATTCATGTAATATGTAAATTGATGTAATATTATTTTTGGCCGCACAACCGGGTCGGGGTTGTAGCCGTCATTGTATAATTTCTTTTTACTGTTTTTGCTCCTAGGATAGACCCAAGGTGGGGTGCACAAGCTACCGGGTATCTCGAAGTACCGAGTGGCCTACTCACGTCGTTGAGGGAGGTTGCTCCACGTCGGATATTTGGCGGGTAGTTTGCCGCTCCCGTAGGGGTCTAGGGTGGGGTTTTGGCTATTCATCGCGACCGTGTAATCCGCTTTTCGTTACAGGCTCGTACGAATTGCGGATTCCTAGTATATCCAATGTGTTCATCTGTGATATGAAATGGCTATCATTGCAATATATCTATATATGATATTATTTAGGTGTTGCTTATGTTTTGCAGCCGCGCTAGCCCAGCCCCCGCTCTGTCGTTAGTTAAGTAACCTAACGGGTAATGACGGAGCCCCGTGGCGAATGCGAATGGCATAAGCGTACGTCATATTTTGGTTGTTTTCTGCAATGGTAGGATTAAATGATGGGACGCATTAAAAGAACTAATGCAAGAAAAATACGCATTAAAAGAACTAATGCAAGAAAAAATAAACCAAGTAAAAGTCGTTAGAACACTTTCAAAACCACTCAGTTTCTTTTTAAAAGAACTTTTAAACGCGGAGCTTAAGCCACTCCTTTTAAAAGCTATCTCGTTCCATCGATCATATCAAGTTCACTACGTTCAAGGTTTTACCAAAACCATTCGTAGCCCTCCGTCGTTTCACATGGATGGTCAATAGTATTCAAGCTGTGTATGTTGGCGAAAGTCAAGGCATAGTGATTGGTAGCTATTGGGTATTCATGTGCAGCATAGATAGATGTGTTGGTTTGGGGCAATCGTACTACCATTTTGGCCAAAGGCAAGGGTATGTGTGGATGGGCTCAAATTAACCTGGAGAATGACGGGTAGAACTTGACATGTGACTTATGATATTTTGGCCAAAGTCAAGGTCATAAGAGCTTGGGGCAAAAATCCACATCGGGAGTTTCAAAAGAACTGAAACTGGCTAGTGTTGCATACCATTTGGAGTGTGATGATTCTGGTAGGATTCCTTCAGTTTCGTCACGCGATGATATTTGGATCCCGATCCTACTATGAGTATATGCTACTCCTCGGGAAATTTCTCATTTAACGATCAATGCTATAAACCAAGTAGGTGTCTAGAAAGGTGTTAGCGGGGCTACGTCCCCAGGGAAAAGAGGTTCTTAAATTAAAGAACTTCGCGAAAGCGTTGGAAAACCTCCCTTGAAGTACCGACACCAGCCTGGCCGAACGGTTAAGCAAGTATTGTACGGTGAGATTGATCCTGACTAATTCTTCCTTTTTAGTTTGAGGAGGGATTCGAGAGACAGTGGGAGCCATCCTGTTTAGACAAATTAAAAACCACTCTAAACTTGCAAGAGCATCATGCTAAAGTGTTTCTTCTCTCTCTCCTAATTGCAGCGACCAATCATCATGACCGGACTTAAGTTATTACTAGATAAAAACATACTGTCTGGGCCAAACTACAAAGATTGGCTCAGGAATGTCAAAATGGCAATCACTTATGACAAGTTGGGGTACCTCCTTACCACCAAAGCTCCCCCTGTCCCAGGACCCACCTCCAGCGTCGCGGATAAGGAAATCCGTAAGACTTGGGAGATCGATAGCGCGAAGGCTAAGTGCCTCGTGTTTGCATCTATGGAAAATGAACATCAGAGGAGGCACGAGAATATGGACCTCGAATCCATATTTCTCCATACAAAAGAACTGTATGGAGAGCAATCTCGTATCGCATGATACGAAGTGTCGAAGAAGTTATTTTCGGCAAGGTTGGCTATCGGATCATCCGTAGCGGAACACGTGCTTAAGATGATTGGCTTCATTGAGGAGCTCGCGGAACTTATGACCACGTTAGAGAACGAGCTCTATACGGACTTGATTCTCCAGTCCCTTCCTTCCACTTACGCCCGGTTTATCCTGAACTTCAACTTACAAGAAAAAGAAGTTGAACTTTCAGAACTCCTCAACATGCTGAGGAGTGCGGAGGGCACCCTACAGAAACGTAGGGAAATATCCACTTTGTTTGTAGGAGGATCTTCCTCTTCTAGATCCAAGGCGAAAGACAAGGGAAAGAAGAAGAAAGCCCCCGCCAAACCAAGGGGCGGTGTTAGTAAAGTGGATACGAAGGGAAAAGCAAAAGCAACAAAGGTAGCGGGAAGGCTTGTGGATAAGGAAGAGTGCTTTTTCTGTCATAAGAGTGGGCACTGGAAGAAAGATTGCAGGGCTTGGAAAGCCAGAACACAGGAACTGAAGCAAGTTGCGGCTTCAGCTTCAGATGTGTATGTTATTGAAAACTGTCTATCAATAAACTCTACTTCTTGGGTATTGGATACCGGATCAGGATCTCATATCTGTAATTCTTTGCAGGCGTTGAGAAACCGTAGGGTTTTTAAGGCAGGTAACATGACCCTCAAAATTGCAAACGGAGCTAGCATGGATGCTAAGGCCGTGGGGGACTATCACCTAGGAATGTCAGATGGACATGTTTTGGTTTTACGTAATTGTTTTTTTGTACCCAACGCAACTTGTAATATCATTTCTGTATCTTTGATTTCTAAAGAAGGTTATGAATTTGCGTTTGTAAGTAATGTTGTAAACATTCACCTTAATCAAGTTCTGATTGGGTCAGGTACATTAAGCAATGGTATATACGTACTAAACCAACCACAGATTTTCAATGTCCAGAATACACACAAAAGAAAGTCTCCGGAAATAAATCGGACTTTCTTATGGCATTGTAGACTGGGTCACATCAATGAGAGAAGGTTGACGAAGTTACATACAGAAGGATATTTGAACCCGTTCGAATATCAATCGTATGCCACTTGTCAATCCTGTCTCAAAGGAAAGATGACAAAGACTCTGTTCACTGGATACGGAGTAAGAGCGAGCGAGCTCTTGGGACTCATACACAGCGACCTGTGCGGTCCAATGTCTACACATGCGCGAAGTGGTTATTCTTACTTCATTACTTTTACGGATGACTTTTCAAGGTACGGTTATGTCTTCTTATTGAAACATAAGTCCGAAGCTTTTGGAAAATTCCAGGAATATAAGAATGAAGTAGAAAAACAAACCGGCAAAAGTATCAAGACACTAAGATCGGATTGAGGTGGTGAATACTTTAGTGCCGAGTTCCTGGACTATTTAAAAGAGAATGGAATTCTCTCTCAGCTTACTCCTCCATACACTCTGCAACATAATGGTGTATCGGAGAGACGGAACCGAACCCTATTGGATATGGTACGGTCCATGATGAGTAACGCTGAGTTACCGCGATCATTCTGGGGATATGCGCTAGAATCAGCTGCATACCTTTTGAACCGAGTTCCAACTAAGACTGTGCCTACTACACCATATAAGATGTGGTGTGGGAAGAGACCCTATCTTAATCACATTAAGACATGGGAAAGTCCAGCTTTTGTCAAAAAGCAGCATGCGGACAAGCTCGAGGCACGCTCAGTAGAGTGCAAGTTTGTGGGATATCCAAAGAACTCCAAGGGATATTTCTTCTATTGCGAAGAGGAACAAAAGGTTTTTGTTTCTCGGCATGCCCACTTTTTAGAAACTCTGTTTTTTGAGAATTAGATAAGTGGGAGCACAATAGAACTGGAAGAAATTCCAGTGACATGAGCTATTACTGAAAGCTTAGTAGAACCAGAGGGTTCGAAAGATCATGACATTCCTACGCCGCTCCGCAGGAGTAGTAGGCATTCTCATCCTCCAGAGAGATACTACGGTTTTCTCATAGACGGGGATAGAGAGGATTGCGTCATTGATTATGATGAGCCGACTAGCTTCCAGCAGGCCATTCAGAGCGTTGACTCGGTAAAATGGCTGGATGCAATGCGGACCGAAATGGAGTCTATGTACACCAACAATGTATGGACGTTGGACGTTGCTCCAGATGGGGTAAAACCCGTTGGATGCAAGTGGATCTTCAAAAGGAAGATTGGTGTAGATGGACAGGTTGAGACCTATAAAGCTAGACTGGTTGCAAAGGGTTTTCGTCAAAGACCTGGTTTGGACTATGACGAGACCTTTTCTCCAGTAGCTATGCTGAAATCCATTCGGATCCTTCTTGCCATTGCTGCCTTCCACGATTATGAGATTTGGCAGATGGACGTAAAGACCGCTTTTCTAAATAGAAATTTAGAGGAGTGTGTTTATATGGACCAGCCAGAGGGTTTCATTCAGAGTGGGAGCAGCGGAAAGGTGTGAAAGTTGCTTAAGTCCATCTACGGACTAAAGCAGGCATCACGGAGTTGGAATATCTGTTTTGATGAGACGGTCAAGGAATTTGTCTTTATCAAAAATCCAGATGAACCATGCATCTATAATAGATTTGTAGCAAGAAATGTAGTATTTCTCGTTTTATACGTGGATGACATTCTCTTAATAGGAAATGACATTCCTATGCTATAATCTGTCAAAGGGTTCTTGTCATACAGGTTCTCCATGAAAGACCTGGGTGATGCCTCATACATTCTGGGGATCCGGATCTATCGTGACAGATCCAAGAGGATACTGGGACTCTCATAGTCCAGGTACATCGACACCATACTGAAAAGATTCAGTATGGAAGATTCCAAGCGCGGTAATCTACCGGCTTGTCATGGGATCACCCTCTCCAAAGAGATGTCTCCCAAGACTGATTTGGAAAGGGATCGCATGTCTATTATACCCTACGCTTCTGCGGTAGGCTCTATAATGTATGCGATATTGTGTACCAGACCAGATGTAGCTTATGCACTGAGTGTGGTAAGCCGGTATCAGTCAAACCATGGGGAGAAACACTGGATAGCAGTAAAAACATTCTCAAGTACCTGAGAAGGACTAAGGAGATGTTCTTGGTGTATGGCGGAAAAGACCTCCAGATCGAGGCCTTTGCTGACTCCAGCTTCCAGAGTGACAAGGATGATTCCAAGTCCATGTCGGGTTATGTCTTTACCCTCAATGGAGGGGCGGTGTGTTGGAAGAGTTCCAAACAGGAAACCGTTGCTGACTCGATGATGGAAGCGGAATATATCGCTGCTGCAGATGCCGCAAAAGAAGCTGTCTGGGTTAGGAAGTTCTTAACTGAACTTCAGGTGGTTCCGTCCATTGTGACAACAACGGGGCTATAGCTTTAGCGAAAGAACCAAGGTCCCATCAGAAATCCAGACACATCTTGAGGCGGTATCACCTGATCAGGGAGATCGTGGGTCGCCAGGAGATCGAGGTTCGGAGAGTTTCTATGGAAGATAACACTGCTGATCCACTCACAAAGGCCTTACCCCAGACTCAGTTCGAGCGGCTGATCGAGATGATAGGTCTTCGATACGCCAGTACATGGCCTTAGTGCAAGTGGGAGATTGTTAGTGTATATGCCCTAGAGGCCATTACTGTATCATACTAGTTTGTATATTACTTAATGGAAGCTTGGGATATTCACCTTATATAGACAATCTTGCTCAATATAGTAGTATGCTACTTGGTTTGTTTCTACTTCAATGTGTACATGTGTTTATTTTAGTATATCACCTATACACATTAGTGGAGCCCTTAGGATCTTTGCTTGATTACCAGCGTTGTGATGGCAGTCACACTAGTGGGGGCTGGGTAATCTATAAGCACATCCTTATGCAGGTCCCTAGTCGCAGGACTATCGAGACAGGGCATCGATACTCCGGAGTAGACTAACGTATGCGCTTCTCATCCCAGTGTGGGACACGGTCTGTCCCACAGCCGTCAGTACGTCGTACTTGAGATACTATGCGGGTGATCGTTGGGTTACGAGTACACTGGACAGGACTCATCGGGAACTGTTGGTTGGTACTATACCTATCGTCAGTTATCAGTTCCCAGGTGACATGAGTACAGCTTAGTCCGCTGACTTGACACTGTCACTTCGCCTCGAGTGTGTTCCCACTGTACTTAAATTACTACCATACCTCGGCTTAAAAGAGTCGTGCAAACAGGTAGTAGTTGGGTGCAGTCCCGAAGCACTTGGAGGCAGTGACGGTTATACAGGATTCGTCTCCCCCGGTATTGGGGGTTGACATCGCGCTGTGTCTAGGAGAGCCATTACACGAGTAGTCCCTGGCCAGGGCAAGCGAGATATACTGGTAGGTTTCCAGTGTCATCTCAGGGTGTTCTGGGCTTCACTCCGACACGACTTGTACTGCTATTAGGGGACTGACGTTTACCGCCCCCTAGGCCCTCCATGCGATGTATCAGACGAACAGACAGGACTGTATAGAGATTGTCACATTCAGACTCAGTAGGAGTTCAGATGGGTTTCACTTCGTCAGTCTTCTTGTCGGCATCTACCTGGGGACCGTTACGCACATCTAGTGCCGCTTGGGTCTGTGGTTAAACCCACTGCCAGCGAAGTGTCAATTTTTTAGAGTCCCACACAGAAAGCTATTCGCCTTTAGGCAAAAGAGTAGAGGTCGCATGGTTTTGCGACAGGTCGCATGGTATTGCGATAGGGTTCGGTCACATCCGTGCACTTGTGCACGTGCAGTGTCCGGACAGTTAACACTAGCGGGCTTTGGTTTAAGCCAGATCCTAGTGTATGTTTTGGGATTGGTTTTATCTCGTTTGTATTCGTGTTCCTCGGAACGCGGATGCGGGTGTGTTTGCACAGTTGACAGAGAGACAGAGGCAGAGGATTCTCATTGGGGTTATTGACTGTTGACCGTTGACCATTGACTTTTGCTTAACCCTAATGAGAATAAGAAATATTATTAACATTAATATTAATTAAGTATTATAGTGACATGGTTGTTGAGGTGTTGACTTTGTTGACCGGTTGACTAGGTTGGACTAGTTGACCATCATCATGACAATGGCTATCATTCCATGGCAAAGACTTTTGCTTGCTTGTTTATTTATGCAAAATGAATGCATGAAATGATATAGCCATTTTGACTTAAACCATCACACAATACTTGATTACTATTTTTGTTATGCTGGATTTTGGATTATGAGAGGTGAGAATGAGAAAAGAGAGGCTCATTCTTTCATTTGCTTTCTTTCTCTTGAGCTCTCTCATTCTCAAGCTCTCCCTCTTCCTCTTGCTCTCTCTATCTCAAGGCAAGCCATTCTCATGTGTTGAGACTCATTGCCTTAGAGATAAAAAGACACCAAAACATTCCTCTACTCATTCTAGTTCACAAGGCCTAGCAAGCCAAGTGATCTAGTTTCTTCAAAGTTCGAAGAAGAAGCCAAAGGTAGAAGCTTTCGGGTGGATCCATCTTCGGCACAAGGATACGACGAGGTGAGGCCGATCCGTAAACCGGGTGGAGTTGAAGACGAAGGAGTTCAAGAAAGGGATAGCCCCTAACCGAGTAGGTAAACTCTTGTTAGGTTGTTAGTTAGTCGTTTAATAAAGATCTGTATTGGTAGTCCATGTTACCACCCTCTTGAAAATCGTTTTTCACCACTTCCGCAACCCCGTAAGAACCGGGGAAGGGTAGCATGGACTTACACAAATACGAATATATATAAGCAACAATAAAAAGGCATCCCCAAGCGGGAGCTAGCTCTACGCCACAAAGGCGGAAAAAACGACACAATGCACTAAAATATACAACGCCAAAGGGCGAGGCTCAAAACTCAAAAGAAAACCAAATCCACCAGAAATAATAATAATACAAGTGCGACTCTAAGGTCAAAATAAAAACAACTGGTCTTCTAAACTATCAAGTAATACAAGTCTGGTAGATGGAGCTTACTAGATACAAATGAAATAATAAAAGTACAACGGCGGTCCTGATACAAGTGAATCAACCTACCAAGCAAATCACCCTGAATGAAATGATGTGCCAGCAAGCTGCCAAGGAAACGTGTACATCGAAACCTGTAAGAAAAATTTAGCACAACGGGGGTGAGTTGCCAACTCGTGAGTAGAAGACATCTGCGAGTATAAATCGAATGCACGACGCTCTCCTAGGTCATAATAATATACTTAATATATCACTAGTCATCTAGTGGTGGCAGGATAATAAACTATGCGTAAGTGCAAAAGCTCAGTGCTCGTGTCAGTGCCTCAAGTAGTAACATGTCATGTGTATTAGTATGCATGCACCATGAATGTAAAACAATAAACGATGAAATCTGGTTATATCTGTATAAGAAATCTTTAACTTTATCATAGTAAAATTTGTATGGTAATCTAAAACAGCAATGAAATCCATGGAAATCCGTGTCAAGCATCGACACAAAACATGTAAAACTAAAAATCTCAATAGCTCATAGTCTCAATATCTCATAGTCTCAATCTCTCGGGCTCCGTCAGTCCGGATCGGCCCATATCATCAAATCACATGACAACGGTCAGTATCCTCCTGATATCCGCCGCGCCATACATCACCGGTTGCTAGTCTTCCCCTGCCAGGCTCATCATCTACAACTCGATCTTCTTGCCCCGGGATACCATACCGGGCCTACCATGTACCCGAGACGGTTCATCCACTCCTCGAATCGGGTATCGAAATCTAACAGAATACATCAAATCTCATGGTGGAAGACACATACATCACGAGAAAACCGCAACTTGTATTTTAAAATGAGAGGGTGAGAGAAAGAGAAGTTTATATATATATTCTTGCGGTGTTCCCCAGATCTAGAAATCTCATAGAAATCCAAAATCCCAAAATCATGAGTAAGTAATAATGAGTATCGGCATAAGCCCCACAATACTGCATGATAGTATGAAAATATGAATACAAGAAGTGTCTATGTAATAAATGCAATGTCTAACTAGCACATGAGAGTAATCATACACTATTATATTGATCTAGCCTTTAGTTGATTCTATCAATAAAAGATAACATGTTCTAAAGTGTACGTGATATGGCAATTACCGGTGATGATGTGTGTGAGCCGGCAAATAAGTGTACGTGGAACATGCGCATCATCTGTAATGGTGCTGGTGTCCTAACAGGCAGTGTTTCGTTTTAACTAAAGAAATATATGTATGAACAAGCAACGTGATGATTACAATCTGAATATAAAGATGAATGCGTATTAACCACTCATTTGGAATATACATATCTAACTACTAACTATATGACTCGAGCCTAAACTAGTACCTATCTAACCTACTAAAGAACTAAACTAAAGAAACTAGTCTATCGGAAATAAGAATCCACCTAAAGTCTGAGTTGATATCTCTAATAGTCTGTGATCCAGCCTAATTAGCGTCACGTACATAGTACGACTTCCTCGAGTCAAGAGTTCGGATCAATCATCACATCTATGCCTCGTACGGTAAAATCCATCGTACAGCATCCCAAAATCGGGGTACGGGTCAACTATAACCTATGTACATCATCATTTTTATAATATCATCATCAAAAATTATCATGATCAAGGGTACTGTTCAATAATCGCATACATCCCAATATCACAAAACATATATCATTGTCTGTGTAAATATATATATCGTCAAATGGTCCTCAGAAATATCATGTCACATATATCATATCGTGATTAAGTCACATATTACATATCGTGATTAAGTCACATATTACAGTCCGGGTTCTATTTTAGAGTCTCGTATATCTCAATGTCATCATCGCCTATTATCGTTTATGTATAAATATCCATTTTCTCATTTCCCAACGATCCTCTAATATCATAGTACATCTCATATCATACTCGATCGTATATCTTTAACTCACGGCATCACGCCCAATCATACTGACTCTTCCTCAGATATCATATATCCTCCCCATATCACGTATATATGTTATATGTATATATATATATATACACATAGAAACCTACACACAATCATATATATATATATATATATATATATATATATATATATATACATACACACACAAATATACACTGAGTCAACTGTATGTGTGTGCGTGCGTGTGTGTGTGTCTACCTGAAACCTAAGAATTTACTCCAAGGCATTTACTGTTGGAGATAATGCCCTCAGAGTCAATTATTGGATCACAGGTACGTGATTGCAATGATTGATGGAGGACCTATCCCGGTAGGACAGTCTTACTCGAGATGATAGTATGCTATCTGGTTTACCTTTATCATCGTGTACTGTTATAGGTGACCTGACAAGTCGCTATTACACGTTGATAGAGCCCCTAGGATTCTTGCTTGACCACCAGCAGTATGAGGGCGATCATATAAGTGGGAGCTGGGGTCTATAAGCATATCCTTAAATGGTCCCTAGTCGTGTGAGTTTCGAGACAGGGCATCGATACTCCATAGTAGACTAGTGTATACAGTCGAGACCCCGACGAGAGGCGGTGGCCGGTCTCACAAGCCACTGGTGTCAGTTGGATCACCTAAGATGTATACAGGTGCTCATTGGGTTATGAGTACACCGGACAGGACTCGCCGGGAACATGCTAGTTGGTCATATACCAGACGTCAGATGGCAGTTCCCTGGTGACATGTGTGCAGGTTAGTTCATCGACCTGGGGATCGTCATTTGTCTCGTATGAGTTCCCACTGTACTTTGATTACTACCCTACCACGGCTCAAAGGAGTCGTGCAAACAGGTTTTAGTTGGGTACAGTCCCGAGCCACATGGAGGCAGTGAGCGTATCTTCAGGGGTTCGTCTCTCCCGGTATTGGGGGTGAGGTCGTGCTGTGTCTAGGAGAGCCATTATACAAAGCCCTCGGCCGAGGCAAGGAGATTTACTGGTAGGTATTCCAGTAGTATCTCAGGGTGTTATGGGCTACACTCCGACACGACTTGTACCGCTTTTGGGGGTCTGACTTTTACCAACCCCCTAGGCCCGCCATGCGATGCTCATAGACGAACGGACCGGACTGTACGGATATTGTCACTGACAGGCTCAGTAGGGTTGTCAGGCTGAGTTCACTCACAGACATCCCTTTTAGTCAATACCTGGTAGCCCGTTACGTATTGGCTTATACCTCTGACGTGCTAGTGGTTAAATCCACAACCAAGGTGTTGACGAGTCTTTAGAGTCCCCCACATTCAGTTACTCAGCTTTCGGGCGAAAGGTTGTAGAGGCCGTATGGAGATATGGCATGGTCCGATCAGATACGTGCGGTATTGCACGGATCAGGATCGGACAGTTTGTACTATAGGCCGTATGGGTATATGGCAGGGTTCGATCAGATACGTGTGGTATTGCACGGATCAGGATCGAACAGATATTACTAGCCGGTTTTGGTATAAGCCGGATTCTAGTATAGTACAGTGGAGATTTTGTCTCATGGCATTTGTATTTCGGTCGAAATACAGATGCGGGTGTGTATGCACAGTATCGGGGTTTTCCTGTAATTTATTACGGGACCAGTTTTCTGGAGTTGCCAGTTTGCTTTCCGTTTCGGCCGATTTCCATTGTTCCGTTCATTGGCCGAAGATTGGTGGAGGAGGGCTTATTTGCATTGTTGCAAATAAGTGTTTTTGGAGGGGGTTCTTTGCATATATTTATATCATGATGGTTTCATGATGGAGCCCATCCTTTGACTTCTAGCTTTATGATGATGGCTTGACCATTGTAGGTTATGATTGGCTTTTGGAGTGTTGGGTTTTGTTCTCTCATCATCTCTTTTCATCATTGCTTCCACCCACCCCCTTGACCTTACTCTTTCTCTCTCCAATCACACATGGGTGGGGGGGCGGCCATTCCTACGGAATGGAAAGGGATTCATTTCTTTTGAGTGTGATTTTTGATATCTTGAGTTAAGAAAAATCCCTAACACTCCCTCTCCAAAAAGGTTCACTTCAATCCCTCCACCAATGGCAATTCCACAACCCCAAAGTGAGACATGGTTCTATACATATTCTACAGCAAATCTTGGGCACGTCGAGTAGCCGGCTTCGTGCCGGAGTTGCCTCGGCATTGAGGTGGGAGCCCATAAAAGAAGTAGGTGATGTGGTGCACTTCCGGCGACGAGGAGGAGACGGGACATTCCGCAGGAGATCGGGACGACGACGAGAAGACCGGAGGACTCGGATCTGTCGGTATACTTCTCTTCCCTATCTTGTTAGTAGCTTAGACCTGTTAATTGTTACGATCCGGATGTTTAGTGCGCGGTGGTGCCGGTTTGGTAAGTCCGCAAAATTAAAATTTATCACCGCTTCCGCATTCCGGCGTCGGATTGACGGCCGGGGCGCCGCCGTGCACTTACAGTGGTATCAGAGCCTCGCCATTAACTTAGTCTAGCTTGGTGTAGTGTGTTTTTCTGTTTCGATCGATCGAATGTTCCAAAACTACATTTTTGTTAGCATCAGTTTTCTGTTGGAAATTTTTGGTGTCAAAAAATTTTTCAGGTTGTATAAAATTGATGTACTGGAGATTACAAGGACACTGTAAAAATTCGACATGTTCAATCGACAGTGCAGGCGCGGAACCGCGGCCAAAACCCCCTTTGGGCCGCGTTTACGCAGCGCACTGTTGAGATCTCTGCGCCAAATTTCTACAGTGTCTTTGTGGGCTTAGAATTGGGGTTTTGGAATGTTAAATTTGGGCCCATATTTCTGTGAGTACTACAGTATTGCTTGGGGCCCACTTGTTAATTGTTTGATCAATCGGAAAATTTTAAACACATTTTTCACAGTATTTACATTATATCTGCGACCGTGAATGTCACTCGATCGGTAAATCCGGTCTAACTGCTATAGCCCGGTTAGACGGATTTGCGAACGTGACTTTCACGTTGATGTTCTGTTTTTGCTGTGATGATGCGGATCGGTCATGGGGATAGCCTGGATGCAATGCTAGTACAGTTGTGGTTGTATTATGTACATTTGATATTGCGGGGCGAGCGTCCGACATGTTGACTGCCGTCACTGCCTGTTTGTATTATTATTTTGGGGCACGGCCAGGTTGCGGTCGTTGTACCCGGTGTATGTATATTTTACTTTCTGTACTAGGATTACCCCGCGGTGGGGTGCACGGATAGCCGGGTTCTAGAAGGCAACAAGCCCGCATCTCATGGCATTGAGACAGAGGGGGCTTTACTCTAGGATTGGCGGGCTATTCGCCGCACTCGTAGGGGGTATAGGTTGACCCAGGAGGGGTGCCCAAGTTGCCGGATTCCGTGAAGTGCTGGGTGGTCCATTCACGGTACTAAAGGGGGCTGCCTCGCTTCATGTTTTGGCGGGTGACTTGCCGCGCCCGTAGGGGTCTAGGATTTCATTGCGCAGGCTATCCACACGACCAGGGAAACGTCGGGTTTCAGTAGTGGCTCTGTGAAACCCGGGGATCCCAGATATCTGTATTTTTTCTGTGATGCTGTTCATTCTCTGTGATGTTGCATTTTTCACGCCTTGAGCGAAATATAATATATTGGTATATATATTAGTAGATGTTGTATATGTTTTACATCCGCGCTAGTCCAGTCCCCGCTCTGTCGTTAGTTAGCTAACCTAACGGGTAATGACGGGACCCAGTGGCGAATGCGGATGACATATACGTACATCAGTATATTTTCGTTCTTTGTGGTGTGATCAATTGATGGGACTGCATTGATTCGGATAAATGCAAGTTAAAAACAAACCTAATCTGATATTGTTGGAACACTTTTCAAAAAGCTGTTATTGCAAGGACGTTCACTTTTGTTTTGAATCGTGATATTCATTTGGAATATCCTGCTCCTCAGTCGACGAGGCAAGGGCCGAGATCCCTTCACCGGGAGTGACCCCTTGGACAAAAAGTTTGCGTCAGGGCAATGACTTCACTATAGCCGATTACTTTTGCTTTGCATCACGGTATTCATTTGGAATATCCTGCACCCCATTCTACGGGGAAAGAGCCGAGATCCCTTCACCGGGAGTAACCTCTTTAGCAACGGTTTTCGTCACTGTATTTTTAAAAGCTATCCATTCCTTCGACGATATCAAGTTCTTTACGTTAATGGTTTTCGCCAGAAACCATTCGTAGCCCTCCATCATTTCAGTTAAATATTCGGTAGTATTCAAGCTATGTATTTTGACCTCACGCCAAGGCATAGTGATTGGTAGCTGCCGGGTATTTATCTGTTGCATAGATAGATGCGTTGGTTTGGGACAGTCGTACTACTATTTTGGCCTACGTCAAGGGTATGTATGGGTGGATTCAAATTAACCTGGATAATGATGGGTAGAACTTGACATGTGACTTATGATATTTTGACCTCACGCCAAGGTCATAAGAGCATGAGGCAGAAATCACATCGGGAGTTTCAAAAGAACTGAAACTTGCCAGATATGCGCATACCTTCTGGAGTGTGATACCGTGAGCGGATTCCGTCACGTTGTCATGCGATGAGAGTTGGATCCCGATTCCCACTGATGAGTTGGTATACTCCTCGGGTGATCCCGACTAATTCTTCTTTCAGGTTTGGAGGAGAATTTGACGGTACAGTGGGAGGTTTCCAGATTAGATAAATTGGTAACCATTCTGATCTAGGTTAGAGTGCACGCTGAGTGTTTCTTTTCTCTCTTTTTGGCAGCGACCATTGACCTGACCCTAAGACTGTGACTCAGTGACCAAGTTGACCGAACCTTCTTAACACTGGCTTTTGGATTGTCAGAGTTGCAGACCTCATTGCCACTCCTAATTTTACCCTTTTCTCCAGGACACCCCGTATTACTACGAACGTCCACTTCCATTGGACAAAACCATCGTATGGTTAGATACGAACTCGAAAGAATTTATTCGAGGATGGTTTCAGGTTCTGGAGAAAACGGATAGGACTATTCAGTTGTCTTTTCCTTTTACCCTCTCTCAGGTTACGAGTACTCCTTGGTTTAGGGGTAGTACACCTATTATGCAAATTGGATTGTCTTCTTCTAAACCTTAGGCTGGTGCCGACCGGTAGGGAATGAAGAAAACCAATTAGCAAAACGATGGTTTGCAGAAGGTATTAGGTTAAAACAAAGTAAGGGATTAGTAAAAGGGCAAAGTAAATTGCAACAGATATTCACGACCAAACCAAGTATTTCTTCGCCAATCTTAAATCACCTTTGTATTTCTCCAGAACACTCCGTATCACTACGAAGATCCACAGTTTATTGGATATTCCATCGTATGGTTATATACGAACTCGAAAGGAACTTGTTCCAGTTCGGGGATGGATTCTGGTCCAGGAGAAATAGGAATAAGATTTATTCAGGTGTCTTTTATCTTCACCTTCTCTCGCATTGTGAGTGTTCCTAGGATTGGGACAGTACACCCATTATGCTTATTGGATAGTCTTCTTCCAAACCATAGGCTGGTACCGAACGGTAGGGAAGGAAGAAAACCATTTGGCCTAAAGGGGTGTGCAGAAGATAATGACTAAAGACATATGAAGGGATTTGGAGAGGTGGCAAAGAATTATACGGTTACAGTCGTGAATATGGAAAAGACATTACTAGGAATACCAGGATACCCCTACGAAACATTTCAATATTTTCAGTCTCACTGTGTACTGTTAAAGGAAAGCTGATTTCCCGACTAGATACTTACTCCAGGGTATGTATTTACCAGGTATGATTCTCACATCTGTATGGTTTTACAGATGATGAGTGGGAGTAAGTTGTTGGGAATTGGGTGACTATCCTCATTATATCGGGATTCGTTGCAATCGGTGATATTTGAGGAAATCACCTGGGTTGTTTGCCGGTCGGCAAATATTTGGTTTTGAATATCCGCTGTTATGCACCAATTTCAAATCGATATATCTATACGTCTATTTTCATAGAGTGAGATATACTTTTTGAAATTATGTCGATGACATTTACCTATACCAGTGGATGGTTAGGTAAGGAGCATTAAACGACGGTGTAATTCTTCTTAACCATAAGTACAGTTTTCAACCTACGACACACAGTGAATGAGTTATCAAACTCAAGGGACTTATACAGAGTATTGTATGTTGTCCAGGGTCCATCAGGACAGAGGGGTTGGTCCTCGTACTATATTCGGTTTACTTATGACTTCTCTAGTTTTTAGACAGGTGTTTCATGGAAACACATGGTCCGAATTTTGAGAAGTTATAGGTATTTGAATAGAGTAGAGAACCAGGTATAGCAAGTATCGGGATTCTTCAAAGTGATCGAAGATGTAGATACTTGTGTATGGTATTCGGTTGGTAGTAGTGACTAAGAGAACTTGCTTCTCTTTCAGGTTACTCATAATTGGAAGCATTCCTAAGTTGAGTAACGCTGATCGGCCTCCTTCCATTTAGTTGACATGCACTGGAGACAGTTGCATGATTTGGATCTGGTTCAGTTAAATCAGTGCCTCTGGTCCTATATGGGATATAGAACAGTTCGTATCTTGACGTTGTTAAGGTACGGGGAGTTGTCCAGCTTATGATTAAAACCAGACTCTGGATAACTCAAGGCACGTTTCTGTAATGGCTGTTTGTGGGTTGACCCAGGCTTTGACGAGGGTTGACTTTCTACCATCTGGATGAACAATAGCGATATTGTTCTAGACTCGCCACAGTTTTATTAAAAATGGATTTTTTTCAGAAAACAGTAGTGGGAGTATGATAGAACTGGAAGTGATTCCAGAACCACAAACGATTACTGAAGATTTGATAAGGAACCTAAAGATTCAATCCGGTTTGACATTCCATTGGCCACTCCGCAGATTTGGTGGGTAACCTCAGGCACCCGAGAGGTACTCCGGTAGCCTCAAGGACGGTGACAGGGAGGTTCTTGTTTACCCACACTTGCCATTGCTGTTGTTCCAGACTGTGAGACCAGGCAGGAGGATGAGTATAGCGTCGTTCTAAACTTGCTTTAGAAGTGTACATGTATATGACTCTGCCAGAGGGTTGTCGTAGTCAGTGGGAGCAGCGGAAGCATTGGTGGACAGGTAGCTTATGTCTATTTATAGACTAAAGCAGATATAGCGGAGATAGATCATCAATTTCTGATGTGACAGTCATAGGTTTGACTTCATCAGAATAGGGGATGGATCTGTTGAGAAGGTAGTAGGGTGTGATGTCATGGTATTTGGATGACATACACAGAGTAGGAAATGATATTCCTATACTACAATCGGTTATACTTTGGTCGTCACACAGTGGTTTCTCCACAAAGGAAATGGATTTTGTATCAAACATACTGGTTACTGGATCTATGGTTTTAGATCTAGATTTGGGTGGTTTCCCAATCAGGGTACTTAGACAGCATTCTAAGAGTATTTAGAATGGACGACTCCTGGCACGGTAGTGCACCTGCAGGTAATGGAGTCACCCTCTCCAAAGGTGTCTTACAGACTGAAGGGGAGAGGGATGTGCATGATTGGCAGATCACTTGCTCAGGCAATTGAGTCAATCATGAGATGTCAAGTACCACACCAGATGTTGTTTTTGCACTAGATGCAATAAGTTGACATTAATCCAATCCTGGAGAAACAGTCGGAAGCAGTTTTAGAACATAAGTGAATGTTCTAGGGATATGATAACGACAGCCTCATTCGGGAGACAGTTATCTTTCCAGGCTTCCAAGGTGACCTAGACGACAAGGAGGTTGTCAGAGTTATAGTTTTTCCTTCTGATGAGGGGCAGTATTTTGGACAGGTGGTCCAAGGCAATACTAAGGGAGGCATGGCGCAGGATACTAATTAAGTTCAGTTGACGATACAGTCTAAGAAGTTTGGATTTGAAGTTCATTTATGAGCTATGTCCCATCAGACATCTAGACACATTCTAAGACAGGTATTGCTCATTTCGGGAGATGGGTTTCTCCGCGAACTTGAGATATAGAGAGACATAGAAAGAGACATCAAGGCGGATCCACTCACTGAGGCTATTCCTCGAACGCAATAGTTTCGCAAACGAGCTTTGTGAGACTGACTAGTAGAGGAGTTGGGTGTTCGGTATCACACGGGCTGTGAGTATGCGACATCGCAATAATTAGCCTTGAGTGCAAGTGGGAGATTGTTGGAGATAATGCCCTCAGAGTCAATTATTGGATTACTGGTACGTGATTGCAATGATTGATGGAGGACCTATCCCGGTAGGACAGTCTTACTCGAGATGATAGTATGCTATCTGGTTTACCTTTATCATCGTGTACTGTTTTAGGTGACCTGACAAGTCGCTATTACACGTTGATAGAGCCCCTAGGATTCTTGCTTGACCACCAGCAGTATGAGGGCGATCATATAAGTGGGAGCTGGGGTCTATAAGCATATCCTTAAATGGTCCCTAGTCGTGTGAGTTTCGAGACAGGGCATCGATACTCCATAGTAGACTAGTGTATACAGTCGAGACCCCGACGAGAGGCAGTGGCCGGTCTCACAAGCCACTGGTGTCAGTTGGATCACCTAAGATGTATACAGGTGCTCATTGGGTTATGAGTACACCGGACAGGACTCGCCGGGAACATGCTAGTTGGTCATATACCAGACGTTAGATGGCAGTTCCCTGGTGACATGTGTGCAGGTTAGTTCATCGACCTGGGGATCGTCATTTGTCTCGTGTGAGTTCCCACTGTACTTTGATTACTACCCTACCATGGCTCAAAGGAGTCGTGCAAACAGGTTTTAGTTGGGTACAGTCCCGAGCCACATGGAGGCAGTGAGCGTATCTTCAGGGGTTCGTCTCTCCCGGTATTGGGGGTGAGGTCGTGCTGTGTCTAGGAGAGCCATTACACAAAGCCCTCGGCCGAGGCAAGGAGATTTACTGGTAGGTATTCCAGTAGTATCTCAGGGTGTTCTGGGCTACACTCCGACACGACTTGTACTGCTTTTGGGGGTCTGACCTTTACCAACCCCCTAGGCCCGCCATGCGATGCTCATAGACGAACGGACCGGACTGTACGGATATTGTCACTGACAGGCTCAGTAGGGTTGTCAGGCTGAGTTCACTCACAGACATCCCTTTTAGTCAATACCTGGTAGCCCGTTACGTATTGGCTTATACCTCTGACGTGCTAGTGGTTAAATCCACAACCAAGGTCTTGACGAGTCTTTAGAGTCCCCCACATTCAGTTACTCAACTTTCGGGCGAAAGGTTGTAGAGGCCGTATGGAGATATGGCAAGGTCCGATCAGATACGTGCGGTATTGCACGGATCAGGATCGGACAGTTTGTATTATAGGCCGTATGGGTATATGGTAGGGTTCGATCAGATACGTGCGGTATTGCACGGATCAGGATCGAACTGATATTACTAGCCGGTTTTGGTATAAGCCGGATTCTAGTATAGTACATTGGAGATTTTGTCTCATATCATTTGTATTTCGGTCGAATTACAGATGCGGGTGTGTATGCACAGTATCGGGGTTTTCCTGTAATTTATTACGGGACCAGTTTTCTGGAGTTGCCAGTTTGCTTTCCGTTTCGGCCGATTTCCATTGTTCCTTTCATTGGCCGAAGATTGGTGGAGGAGGGCTTATTTGCATTGTTGCAAATAAGTGTTTTTGGAGGGGGTTCTTTGCATATATTTATATCATTATGGTTTCATGATGGAGCCCATCCTTTGACTTCTAGCTTTATGATGATGGCTTGACCATTGTAGGTTATGATTGGCTTTTAGAGTGTTGGGTTTTGTTCTCTCATCATCTCTTTTCATCATTGCTTCCACCTACCCCCTTGACCTTACTCTTTCTCTCTCCAATCACACATGGGTGGGGGGGCCGGCCATTCCTATGGAATGGAAAGGGATTCATTTATTTTGAATGTGATTTTTGATATCTTAAGTTGAGAAAAATCCCTAACACTCCCTCTCCAAAAAGGTTCACTTCAATCCCTCCACCAATGGCAATTCCACAACCCCAAAGTGAGACATGGTTCTATACATATTCTACAGCAAATCTTAGGCACGTCGAGTAGCCGGCTTCGTGCCCGAGTTGCCTCGGCATTGAGGTGGGAGCCCGTAAAAGAAGTAGGCGATGTGGTGCACTTCCGGCGACGAGGAGGAGACGGGACATTCCGCAGGAGATCGGGACGACGACGAGAAGACCGGAGGACTCGGATCTGTTGGTATACTTCTCTTCCCTATCTTGTTAGTAGCTTAGACTTGTTAATGGTTACGATCCGGATGTTTAGTGCGCGGTGGTGCCGGTTTGCTAAGTCCGCAAAATTAAAGTTTATCACCGCTTCCGCATTCCGGCGTCGGATTGACGGCCGGGGCGCCGCCGTGCACTTACATTTACCCTCTGGTTAAGTCTTTCTAAACCAGTCTAGTCCAACCTAAAGTCCTAAATAGGACCCTACTCGCCAAGAATCTAAGGTCACGTCCGACTTCCTAATAACAGTAAGTAATATCTCTATTCTATGTTTGCGGAAGTGCTAAACGCCATCTACCCGACTTCCCTCGTAGATATACATCTACTCACCTGGTCCTTGTCTGCCGAAGTCGATATCGCCATCCTCTTCTTCATCGTCCGAAGTCCACGTGAGGGGTACCTATACGCAAACATATATGTACATCGTAAACCGAATCGCGGATAAAACCAAAACAACGCACGAAACGCGCATAGGTTAAAACCTATGACCCGCTCATGCAAAATCACCAAATAGCCCTCGACATCGGCGTACAAACGCCGATTGTTTAAGAAAAACCCAAACATACAAATCGTAGTTCCAAAACTTACTAGTTATAATATACAATAGATTGCAACTTATCGAAAACTCAGAATAATTTAAATCGGTTTATTTCCGAAAACCTAGAAAGCGTCAATTAACCCTTTCCCTTCAAAACTTGTTGTTTAAACGAAACTAATGGCCATAATATTCTCTAAATATCATAACTAAGTCATCCAAATCATTACTATATTTTTATCACACTAATTGGTATTAAATTGAAATTTCTAGTTTGCAATTTTATCCAATTTCAACACCTTTTAAGCAAAAATTCACAATTCCACAACTAAACTTGATTTTGCATATTTTAAATTGTTAAACCACTCAAGGAAACCTTTATGATGTGCTAAATCCCTAACTAGATTTTTAATCCCACATTTTAAATTAATTTCTAAAACCTAGTTTACATAATAGCATATTTATCACAATTTTTAAAGTAAAAGCTAGCAATTAGCAACTAGATTATGTTTCACATTCAATTAACATGTTAATCTCCTCATTAACACCAATATCTAATGATAAAAACCCCAATTATAATTTTGTCTCACCAATGTATATATATTATAAAAACCTAGTTAGCCAAAAAAACTAATTACAACAATTTACAATTTAGCAACAAATTTAGGTTTTCTATGTCGTAACTTATTTAATTACACCATATAATCATGAACACATTGTAAAAACCCTAACTTGATTTCAGAAACCTTTCTAGAATTTCCTAGAAAACAAATTATTACCAAATTAACACTTTAAAATTCTAGTTTAGCACCTTTAAACTACAAATTAAACATTTAGATTAGAATTATACCTCCCAAGCATTGAACCCCTTGAACTTAGCCTCCAAAGTTGCCTCATTTCTCCATATCTTAAACAAATTAGGGTTTGAGAAGAGGTCGAATAGGGTTTTGGTTTGAATTTGGTGAAGAAAATGTGAATTTTTGTGGATTTCGGTGGATTTTTTAGATGAAATTTGAAGCAAAAGAAATGGAAAAATGGGGGAACTGCTGGAGGCATTCTCTGCCAGAGGTGGAGGGGGGGGGGGGGGAAAGTGTGGGAAGTGTGTAGAATTTTCTAAGATGAATGTATCTCTCAAAGGCATTAATTGCATATCACATCAATTTTACAAAAAACCCTTTTTAATTCATTTTTAAGCCATGAAACAACTAATCTTGGAAAGTCTTGATAAAATTTTTGTTACTACTATATTTTGGTTTATAATGGTTCATAAGTGTGTAATTTACCCATTTAAATTTTTATTTATCACAAATTTAATGTATTTTTAAAAGCTTAAAATAATATTATAAATAATTAATTAAGGATTTTTTTTAAATAACTAGAAAATTTAAGTGACAATTTAGTGACCAATTTCTAGCAATATCTTATCTAAATTTTGTATAATTAGGCCTATATTGAAAAATACTTATTTTGACTTTTTACGAAAAAGACTGATTATTTTTCCGATTATCGAAAAACTGCCTAAACGATTTTCGAAGCGTTACAGTCTTCCCCCCTTAAAGAAATTCGTTCCCCGAATTTAAATTAAAACTCCCCCCCAATACTAAAACATTCTGCCAAAATACTCAAATCGTCGGGGCTCTGAAATCATCAATACATAAAACACATCTTAACGCAATGTATGCGCATGAAAAACGAGTAAATAACACAAATTCAAAACTCCGTCAACATAACGCAATCATCGGAGTTATGGTGAAAATAAAATATCAAAACCCAATACGAAAACCAACATGACATACATCAAAACTATAACTTCTATATAGTGCGCATCGTAGTAAAATCGTCTAAACATCTTAATAAAGAAGCATGCAAAACCCCCCCTTTTTTTTAAAATCACCGTGCGATGCGTGTGTCACGACATAAGTAGCGGACGTTTATTTTAAAAAAATAGCTATACACATATATCTTTTATTTAACATACACGTCCCGCCTGGTTACTAAATCAAATAATACGTATTATAAAAAAATACTGCTCAAAATGAAATCAATCCCAATCACAGTATACGAGGTACTACGTGCGTCCGGTGCGCACGAAAATCGAAGTCAATTACAGATGCCATGAATACGCACAAAAACAAAACTGAGTGCATCGGGAGTGCACCAAAAATATCTGTCAAGTGCAAAGAGCGTGCACGACAACAATATCAGGTGCATCTAATCTGCACAAAACCCCGATTTAGTGCATCTGGTGTGCACAAAATCGCTTCAAGTGCGTCATGTTTGCGCAAGAATCTCAATCAAGTGCACATGGTGCACGAAAACATACACCTAATATCAAAATCGAAATCACAGTACGAAAAATGCATGAAAACTATGTCGAAGCATACGTCAAAATCATGTGCAACCCATATGCACGAAATCAAATCAATATCTCAAAATGTATAAAACCAAATCGAGTGCACTGGTATGCACAAAACAACATCAATACCATTGATATATGAAACACGAATAGAGTGTAATGAATGTACACATAGGAAATACCAATCATAGAACAAAATCCTCAAATTACCAAAATCCTGTAAGTCCATGTCGCGCACCCCGCGGGATCGCGGTGAGGCGGAATAAGTGAAAAACAATTTTCAAAAGATTGCGACACGGACTTGGACTCCCGGATCGGTGCTAAACCCTAACTAGCAAACTAAAAGTGAGGTAAACTAAATGCACATAAGTTTATACCTCACGATTCCAGTCCTTCGGGTCTTCATTCCTCGTTGTCCTTCTTCTTGTTATAGACTCCATGGATCGTTTGGATCGTCGCTCCATCATCGGACTCCTCAAATCCATGATGATCCACCCTAGGAGATGTGCATCGAACTCGTACCTCAACGGAGGCAACTATAGGTTCAAGGTCGCTACCCAGGATATCGTAGAGGATGTAGAGATGTGTAGATGGATTGTAATATCTATGCTTTCCCTAGATCACTCAACACATGAGTTCACTAGAGTTTTGAGGAAGAAGGTGACCTTGGAGAAAAAGCTAGTGAGGAAAGAGAATGAAGAATGGAGTTAGCTCTCTACTTTTTTCTCAACTGAACCATATTGATAATTCCATTAATAAAATCAATATTAATTATCACATATATGGTTCAAGTAACAAAAAAGGACTCATGCGCCAAAAACTCACCATGTGTCATAAGAAGCTAAGTCCATTTTCATGCAATTTCCACCAATCCTCTTATGTCATAATGTATTTTTCATTTAAACCAAAATGAATAATAACAATATGACATGTCACCTTCTAGAAACATCTTTGACCAACTTACAAAAATGCCCCTCGTCCGTACATACGTACCCGTATCCGTATTCCGAGAAATGCGGATACAAAATACGAAAACAATCCATCAGTACAATACTAGGATCCGGCTTAAACTAAAGCCCGCTAGTATCGTCCGCCCGAATCATCATGCGCGTACAAGTACACGCACATGACTAAACCCTGTCGTAAAACCATACGACCTCTACATCTTATGTCTGATGCAGGGAAACCCTCTGTGTGGGACTCTAAAAATTTGACACTACGCTGGCAGTGGATTTAACCTGTAACGTTTTGAAAATCGTTTCGGTGAAATTTCGAAAAAATCGGTAAAATAAGGGTGTTTTCGGTAAAAAACCAAAATACAAATATCTTATTATAAAAATTAAATATACATATTCTAGCTATGTAATTGCTATTATTTGGTGTTTATTGAGCCGCTGGTGAAATTTCAAATTTTCTGAAAAAAATATTATTTTATTATTATTTTAAGCCGTCACTAATACATTTAATTAGGGAAAATTACAAATTGGAATGAGTTGAAACAAATTTTGTGCATCATAAAACATTAAATAAAAATTTATCATGTTGTTTTTGGAACGAAATCATTTGCCAAAACGGTTTAGAAATTATTGAAGAAAAAAAGGCTTTTTTTAGCGTAAATGGATGTTTGGGGTACTGTATTTATCATTTTCCATCACCCTACACCCATACCCACACTCACACACCCCCATTTTCCCTCCCCCTTGGCTGAATTCAGCAGCCCCCCCTCTCTTGTCCCCACTTGTTTTGCAAAAGAAAAGAAAAGGAAAAGAAAGGATAAAAGAATGTATAAGAATGGGCCTTTGACTTTTCTTTGACTTTGAAACCAACACTCTCTCTCTCTCACTCTCCCACTCACCTCACCCTCCCCATTTTCGGCCAGAAACAGCCCCCCCCCCCCCCCATTTTCTCCAAGTATCCATCTTCCTTCACCTCCATTTCCTTCAAAACAAATCAATAAAAATCAACACAAACCCTCACAAAATCAAAATCCGACTCCTACCCATTTCTCTATAGCCAAAATTGCATGGATCTAGGGAACAAGATTCCAATTTGGGAGGCTATGTGTGTGCTTGTGGATCTTCAATTCATTGGGTATAAATTCTAACCATTTTTGCTTAATTAGTTAGTTAATTTCTTAAGGCTAAGTTGTTAAAGTGTTAATTTTTCTCTTGTTGCTAATTTGAGAATTCAAGAGTATGGTTTGAAGCTAATTTGGGTTTAACCATCACTAATAGGATAATCAAGTGTAGATTATCATCTTGTGGAAATGTAAAACCCAATCTAGTTGCTAGTTGCAATTTGTTAATTTAAAATTTGCAATAAATAAGCTTTTATGTAAACTAGATTTTTATGAAATGCATATATATGTGAGATTTAAATCTAGTTAGGGTTTTATATCATTTGAACATGGTTTAAGTGTGTAATTTATCATATTAAGGCATGTTAAATCAAACCTAGTAACTAGTTTGCAAATTGTATCTTAGAATTTTACTATTTAAGCTAAATTGCAAACTAGAATTTTGGGATTTATGGAAATGAGTAAGTTTAAAATCTAGTAATGGTTTGGGTGGCTTAGTTAAGATATTTAGTGAGCATTGTAGCCACTAAAATCATTAAAACATTTAGTTTTGTACTAAAATGGAAAAGTTTGCTTACTAGGTTTTCGGAAAAATCGCTTTTAAAGTGAGTTTGAGGTTTTGTGAATTCTAACATATTTCATATTATAATTAGTGTTTGTGAATGCGCAAATGGGTGCGTTTGGGTTTTTCTCGATGGTTTGACGTTTGGACATCGACATCGAGTGTTGGTTTGGCTATTTTTGCATGCGTAGGTGATAGGTTTACACCTATGTGTGATACGCGTGCCGATTTGGTTTTCGTATGCCGTTTCGATTTCTAATTGGGTTTTTAATGCGATGCAATGTGTCATGATACGTAGGTACCCTCACGAGGACTTCGAGAAGACAAGCAAGCGCGTGGCGACATCGATTTCGGCAAGCGAGGACCAGGTGAGTAGATTTATATCTACGGGGAGAAGTCGGGTGGATGGCGTATAGCACCCCCGCATTCCGTAATTAGTACTATGTAGTATATTTTTATGTGTGATAGTTAGTGTGTTATGGTTAGTTAGGGGTAGAAATAACTAGCGTAGTTCCTAGTTGCGAACCATAGGATAGATTTGCACCCACACGCATACACTTGTGTGTTTCTTATACTTGCACGGTGTTTGATGATATGGGATGACTTTGGAGTTGAGTCGATGATGTGGGCTTTTTGCCGCGAGATCGGTGATTTGATATGATTCGTATTTGGGATACGAAATGTGGTTCTTGCGGGTTCAGGATGTGTGTTTACCCCCGCATTCATACTTTGTAGATGATATCAGTTGTACTAGACTTAGATCAGTACCCCAGATTATATGATATGATAAGTGATATCTGAAATGTGATGAGATAGTGTGATATTGAACCGTACCCAGCTTTTGGGGTGCCGTACGACGATTTACCGTACGAGCCTATATTGATGATAGATCCGCGCTCATGACTCGAGGATGTCAGATGATATACTGTATCGTACGCGATACTATTGAGGCGGGATCACCGACTTATATATATTTATATATCGACTCAGATGTTAGACGGTTTCCTTACCTGTAGCTCAGCTTGTTAGTTCGGCCGTATAGTTTAGTGTAGTTGTTAGAGTAGATTAGACTTCTTACCTATTTCAAAAACTAACGAATCGTGGGCATTTTTAAAGACAGCTCAAGGGAATCTACGGACATTTCAAAAACGACGTATCTTTTCATAAAAACACCGTAGCCCTATTTTCAAAACCCTATGATTCGTGTTATTTCAAAAGGCACCATTCGTAGGACTTATATTAGATTAATCCAGATTAGTTTTGGTTACGTCTAGTTTCAGCTCCCACTCTTTTTTTTGTGGTTCGCTTTGCATCGTATTCTTATATTATGTTTCATACTCTATTTTAATATCATGCTGATAGGACACCAGCACCATTACCGATGATGCGTATGTACCACGTACACTTACTTGCCGGCTCACACACATCTTCATCGGTAATTGCCATGTCACGTACACCTTAGAAAATATATTATTGCTTGACATAGCCTATTAGCGAATAGTTTGGACATTGTAGTTATTACCTGCTACTTCATGCATACTGTTATTCATTGTTATGCCGCATTCATGGATTCCCATGCATATATTCACTATTTTGCATGCTATTGAGGTTTGGATTTGGATTTCTATGAGATTTTCTGGATTTGGAGGAAAACCGAAAAAACACAAATAAACATATTCTCTCTTTTAAAATAAAAAGTGCGGTTTTCCCATGATGTATGAGTCGTCCACCATGAGTTTGCTGATGGATTTGGAAACCCGATTCGAGGAGACGGATGAACCGTTTTGGGTACATGGTGGACCCGGTGCGGTACCCCGGGGCAAGAGGAATGTGGTGATGACGTTGAGCCTGGCAGGGGAGTACTACCTACCGGTGATTTTACCCGACGCGTCGGATATCCGGAGGATACCGTCGTGGTCTTGAGATTTATGGTAGGGGCCGGTCTGGACTGACGGCGCCCTAGATATTGTGGTTGAGACTTTGAGATATCGGGATATTGGGATTTCGTTTGTGCCGATGCTAGGCACAGTTTTATGCTGATTTCATTATGGTACCTCATTTTAAAAATACAAGGGAAATTTCACTAAAGTATGAAAACAGCTGCTTCATGTAAATGTATTCTGTTTTCACGCATTCATATCTCATTCTTATGATATATTGCTACCTGAGGCACTGACACGGGCACATGAAATTATACTCGGGTTAGATTTTACCCTAGACATTGTCATAGGCTGCCTGTTATACATATATTGAGGATATTTTCTGATCATTGACCTAGGTTGCGTTATTTATGCGATTTCTGTGTGTAGATATTTTTCTATTCACGAGTTGGCAACTCACCCCCGTTGTGCCCCAGTTTCTTGCAGGTTTGCCGTACAGGTTTCTTTACGGCTTTGCGGGCTCAGTTTCATTCGGGTGACTTGCTAGTAGGTGGGTTTTTCTTGTATCGTACCCATCATATTACCTTGTATAATATTATTCCGTTGTATCTAGTAAATTCCATCAACCAAACATGTATTTTTTGAGATAGAGACCAGTGTTGTTTATTCTTTCGACCTTAGAGTCGCTCGTTATATTTCTGGTGGTTTTGAGTTTCCTTTTTAGTTTTGATCCTCGCCGTTGGCGTTGTATATTTTATTGTTTGTGTGGTTGTGACCGTCGATTGACGAAGAGCTAGCTCCCGCTTTGGGATGCCTTTTTCTTGATTTCGTATACTATTCATGTTGTATCCCGTTTTGGGGCCAGTATTTACAAAGGAGACTCTGCCGAAATTTTCAGTAAATTTTTGATGTTTTAAAAACCGCATAATTCGGCTTATGCTATTGAAATTACTTGCTTTAAGTTGGTTTTTCCTACTCTCTACTACTCTTCTTGGTTTGGATTTCTGGGTTTTCGGTTTACTTAGATTACGTATGCCTCGAGACGTTCGTAGTTTAAGTGCCGGTCATGTTCCGTACTTTCGGGTCGTGACATAACCACAGGTCGCAAGATGCACTAGCTGTACGTAACGACCCCCAGGTATATGTCGATGAGATGGACGATGAGAATAACTCATCCGAACTCCAACTGAGCCTATCTGTGACAATCTCCGTACAGTCCGGTCTGTTCGTCTTAGAGTATCGCATATCGGGCCTAGGGGGCGGTAAAAGTCAGACCTCTAATAGCGGTATAAGTCGTGTCGGAGTGAAGCCCAGAACACCCTGAGAAACTACTGGAAACACTACCAGTAAATCTCGCTTGCCCTGGCTAGGGACTTTGTGTAATGGCTCTCCTAGACACAACGCGATATCAACCCCCGATACCGGGAGAGACGAATCATATCTAACCGCTACTGCCTCCAAGTGCTTCGGGACTGCACCCAACTACTACCTATTTCCATGACTCCTTTGAGCCGTGGTAGGGTAGTAATCAAAGTACAGTGGGAACACACTCGAGGCGAAGTGGTAGTGTCAAGTCGACGGACTAAGCTGTACTCATGTCACCTTGGAACTGCTACCTGACGATAGGTATATTACCAACCAGCAGTTCCCAAGGAGTCCTGTCCGGTGTACTCATAACCTAATGAGCACCTGCATACTATCTCTAGTACGACGTACTAATAGCTGTGGGACAGGTCATCTCCCCTGCTGGGATGAGAAGCGTACACACTAGTCTACTCTGGAGTATCAATGCCCTGTCTCTATAATCCTACGACTAGGTACCTGTATAAGGATGTGCTTACAGACTACCCTGCCCCCACTAGTGTGACTGCCATCATAACACTGGTAATCAAGCAATGATCCTAAGGGCTCTACTAATATGTATAAGCGATATGTTAAAAGAAACACATGCATATATTGAAGTAGAAACAAACCAGGTAGCATACTACCATTTTGAGCAAGATTGTCAATACAACTGTGAATATCCCAAGCTTCCATTAAGTAATATACAAACCAGTATGATAAAATAATGGCCTCTAGGGCATATACACTAACAATCTCCCACTTGCACTAAGGCCATATACTGGCATATTGCAGACCGAACGTCTCGAATAGCCTCTCGAACACTGTCTGAGAGATTGTCCTGGTGAGTGGATCTGCAGTGTTGTTCTTCGTATCTATTCTCCTTACCTCGATCTCCTGGAGAAAAACTATCTCTTTGATCAGGTGTTACCGCTTTAAGATGTGTCTGGATCACTGATGGGACTTGGGTTCTTTCCCTAAATCTATAGCGCCGATTGTTGTCGCAATACAAAAGTATAGGAGCAACAATAGAAAGAACCACCTGAAGTCAATTAAGACCTTCCTTATCCAGACTGTCTCTTTTGCGGTGTCACAAGCAGCGATCTACTCCATTTCCATTGTTAAGTCAGCAACGATGTTCTGTTTGGAGCACTTTCAACAGACCGTCCCTCTACTGAGGATAAAGCTTTGACTCGATATGGATTTGGAGTCATTCTTATCACTCTGGAAGCTGGAGTCAGCAAAGGCCTCGATCTGGAGGTCCAAACTGCTGTACACCATGAACATCACCTTAGTCCTTTTCAGGCACATGAGAATGTTCAATACTGCTTCACAGTACTTCTCCCCTGGGTTTGACTGATACCGGCTTATCACGCTTTCGCTGCGAAAGCAACATCTGGTCTGGTATACAACATCGCATATACTATAGAGCCTATCGCATTAGCATAGGGTATAATCAATATGAGAGCCTTTTCCAAATCAGTCTTGTTAGACATCTCTTTGGAGAAGGTGATTCCATGACAAGCCGGTAGACTACTGTGCTTAGAATCTTCCATACTAAAATATTTTCAGTATGGCGTTGGTGTACCTTGACATTGAAAAGTCCCACTATCTACTCTGATCTATTACGATAGATCTGGATCCCCAGAATGTAGTTGGTATCACCCAGGTTTCTCATGGAGAACTTCTGTGACAAGAATCCTTTGACTAATAGTAGTATAGGAATGTCATATCCTATTAAGAGAGTGTCATCTTTGTTCTTGACGAGGAATCCCTCAGTTCTCCCTACAATCATACTATAGATATATGGTTCATCCGGATTTTTAATAAATTCGAATTCTTTGACTTTCTCATTAAAAACAGATGTTCCAACTCCGTGATGCCTGCTTTAGTCCATAGACTTAAGCATCTTGCACACATACCTGCTGCTTCCAGTCTGATTGAAAAACCTTCTGGCTGAAACCTATAGATGCACTCTTCTAAATACTGAAAAAGACATCTATACGTTCATCTGCCAGAACTTACAATCATGGAAGACAACAATGTCAAGAAGGATCCGAAAGGATTTGAGCATACCCACTGAAGAAAAAGGTTTCATCATAGTCCAAACCAGGTCTTTGATGGAAAGAACCCTTTACAACAAGTTTAGCCTTATAGGTTTTAACCTGTCCATTTACACCAATCTTCTTTCTGAAGATCCATTTGCAGCCTATGGGTTTTACCCCTTCTGGAGTAAAGTTCAAAGTCTATACTTTGTTGGTGTACATGGACTCCATTTTGGTCCATTTTGCATCTAGTCATTTTACCGAGTCTCTGCTCTAAATGGTATACTGGAAGCTAGTTGGCACATCATTGTCAATGATGCAATCCTCTCTATCCCCGTCTATGATAAAACCTCAGTTTCTCTCGGGCGGATGAGACTGCCTACTACTTCCTCGGAGTGGCGTAAGTATGTCTGATTCTTTTGAAACTTCTGGTTCTACCTTACTTTCAGTAATAGTTTGTGGTTCTGGAATTTCTTCCAGTTCTATTGCGCTCCCACTATTTGTTTTAAAAAGATAAATTTTCCAAAAAGTGGGCATTCTGAGAAACAACAATCTTTGGCTCCTCCGCGATAATAGAAAAAATACCCCCTGGAGTCCTTTGGGTATCCCATAAACTTAAACAGTACTGAGTGTGCCTCAAACTTGTCCATATACTGCTTTTTACAAACGCTGGACATCCCTAAATCTTCAAGTACTGAAGATAGGGTTTCTTCCCAATCCATATCTGATATGGTGTGGTAGGCACAGTCTTAGTATGAACCTTTTTCAAAAGGATATATAGCTAATCCTACTGCATAACTTCAGAAAGATGACGATAACTCAGTGTTACTCATTATGGAACGAACCATATTCAATTGGGTTGTGTTCCGTCTCTCCGATATACCATAAAGTTGTGATGTGTATGGAGGAGTAAGCTGAGAGAGATTTCTTTTCTCTTTTTAGGTAATCCAGGTACATGGCAACTAAGTATCACTACCTTGATCAGATCTCAGTGAGTTGATACTTGTGCTTGTTTGTTTTTCCACTTCATTCTTGTATTCCCGGAATTTCTCAAAAGCTTCGGATTTATGCTTCAATACGAAGATATGTCCTAACCCAGAGAAATGACCCGAAAAAGTAATGAAAATAGGAATAACTACTTCGTGCATATATAGACATTGGACCTACACAATGCTGTGTATGAGTCCTAAAAGCTCGTTCGCCCTTACTCCGTATCCAGTGAACGGAGTCTTTGTCATCTTTCCTATGAGACATGATTGACTAGTTACATAAGACTGATATTCGAACGGATTAAAATATCCCTCTATATGTAACTACGTCAATCTTGTTTCAATGATGTGACCCTGTCTATAATGCCATAAGAAAGTCATAATTGATTCCGGAGACTTTCTTATAAGTGTGTTTTGGACGTTTGAAAACATGAGATTGATCTAATAAGTACATACTGTTATCTAATGAACCTAACCCAATCAATACTTTGATTTAGGTGGATGTGGATTACATCGCTTGCATATGTAAATCATAGTATTCTTTACAATGTAAAGATACAGATATGAAATTTACAAGCTTGACTAGGTACATATAAACAGTTACGTAGAATCAATAACTGCTCACTTATCAATTCTAGATGATATTCCTCTACGGATACAACATCCTTGCTCATTCCGTTAGCATCTCAGAGAGTCATATCACCAATCCTTATAACTCTACGGTTTCTCAAAGTCTGTGAAGAATGAGATCCAGATCTGGTATCATGTACCCAGGAAGTAGAGTTAATTGACAGACTGTTTTCAAACACTAACACACCCTAAGCCGAAGCAACAACATGCTTCGGATCCTAGATTCTGGCTTTCCAAGCCCTGCATCCCTTTTACCAATGCCCTTTCCCGTGACGATAGGAACATCTCTCCTTTACTACCGTTAGCCTTGAAACTTTTGCCCTTCCCTTTTCTTCTACTTTACAGACACTGCCTATCGGCTTTGTGGAGGCCTTCTTCTTCTCACCCTTGGGTTTTACCTTGGATCTAGAAGAGGAATATTCCACAATAAGCAGAGCGGGTGTCTCCCTGGTTTCCTTCAGGGTGCCCACAACTGGAAGTATAACTTTCTCCCCCTGGGCGTAAGTAGAAGGTAGGGACTGTAGAAGCAAGTTATCACTCGACTTGTTCTCCTACGTGGTCTCCAGGTCCGTGAGCTGTTCAATACAGCTAATCATTGTAGGGACATGGTCCCCTACAGATGATCCGACAGCCAACCTCGCTTAAACCAATTCTTTCGAGGTCTCATATCTTGCGATACGAGATTGCTCTCCACTTCTTGTGTTCTTGCTGGTATTCACCATTAACTGAGGGCAACACGAGGCACTTGGCATTCGCATAGTCCTTTCCTTTTTTCTTACCGATATCATTCGTGACATTGGAAACTAGACCTGGGACGGCAGTGGCGTGAGTAGTTATGAGGTGGTCCAGTTTGTCATAGGTAATGGACATCTGGAAAAACCTTTGCCAGTTTTATAGTAAAACTCAGTCATGTCATTATCTAACTGTAATCTAATCTGGTCACCTGGTTGCTGCAATTACGAGAGAGAGAAGAATACACTTAGCATGATGCTCTTGCAAGTTTAGATTGGTTTTTAATTTATCTAAACAGGATGGCTCCCACTGTTTCTCGAATTCTTCCTCAAACCATAAAAGAAGAATTAGTCGGGATTGATCTCACCGTACAATACTTGCTTAACCGTTCAGCCAGGCTGGTGTCGGTACTTAGAGGGAGGTTTTACGATGCTTTCGTGAAGTTCCTTAATTAAATAACCACTTTTCCCTGTGGACGTAGCCCTGCTAACACCTTTCTAGACACCTACTTGGTTTATAGCATTGATCGTTAAGTGAAAAAGTCTCCCCAGAAGTAGCGGATACTCACAGTAGGATAGGGTCCAAATATCATTGTGTGATAAAGCTGAAGAAATCCTACCAACATTATCAAACTCCAAACGGTATGCAGCACTAGAAAGTTTCAATTTCCTTAGAAACTCCCGATGTGGATTTTTGCCCCATGCTCTTATGACCTTGACTAAGGCCAACAAATCATAAGTCACATCTCAAGTTCTACCAGTCATTGTCCAGGTTGATTTGAACCCACCCGTATATACACTTGACTATGGCCAACAAAGTAATACGACTGTCCCAAACCAACGCATCTATATATGCAACATATGAATACCCAACAGCTACCAATCACTATGTCTTGACTAAGGCCAACAAACATAGCTTGAATACTATTGAATATTCATACGAAATGACGGAGGGCTACGAATGGTTTCGGCAAAACCGTGAACGTAGTGAAATTGATATAATCGAAGGAACCTGATAGCTTTTAAAATGAGTGGTTTAAGCTCCGCGTTTTAAAAGTTTTCTGTTTTTGAAAAAAACCGAGTGGTTTTGTAATTGTTCCAACGATTCAAATTTGATTTACTTGCTTTGCATTAATCTAATGCAGTCCCATCATTTATTACAGAGAGAATTGAAAAAAAAATATCACGTCCTCTTATGCCATCCGCATTCATCACGGGGCCCCGGCATCACCCGTTAGGTTACTTAACTAACGACAGAGCGTGGGCTGGACTAGCGCGGATGCAAAACAAAAGTGACGCCTACTATATACCATATATAGATATTTTACAATCATCTCATGCAATAATAATCATTCCAGTCGCAGATAAACATTTCAGATATGCTAGGAATGCAGCGTTTTGTTTAACCCTGCAGCGAAAGACGGATCCCACGTTCGCGATGAATAGCCAAACCCCACCCCAGACCCCTAAGGGTACGACGAACTACCCGCCAAATTCCAGAAGTGAAGCAGCCTCCCTCAACGAAGTGAGTAGGCCACTAGGCACTTCAAAGAACCCGGTAGTTTGTGTAGCCTACCTTGGGTCTATCCTAGGAGCAGAAAACAGTAAAAAGAAAATAATACAACGGTGACTACAACCTCAACCCGGATGTGCCCCGCGAAATAATATTACATCAATTTTACAATTTACATAAATGAAAGATAAAAATGCTCATCTCACATCCCCGGCTATTCATCATCGACAATCAGAAAATGTTTATATACACAAACCAACAAATATGTGCAACTTCAAACTAAGAGACATATAGCAATTAGATGAAGTTTAAAACACATATAAATATTACAGAAAAACCGGTTAGCCAAGTACAATTAGAATTTCGATCGAAAAAACTTTTCCGTAACCACCCCAAATGCAAACCAGCATTCAAAAACATACTAGGTAGAAACCAAATATTCCAGAGAACTAAACACCAAAAGAAAGAAATTACAGAGGAAGAATGGCCTGAATCGGCCACGACTCAGCCGCGACTCCGCGATGGATCGGTCCGATCCGCCGCGGTTCCGTGGTGGTCTTTGCGATTCAGGGGACCATTTTTCTTCAGTCATCTTAGAAAACCCTGCACAAATTTTTAGTACACCTGAAATAATTTTATAGCACTTTTAAAAATCGACAGAATCTAGGGTTTTCGGTGTTTTGTTTTCCAGTTTTTCCGACGATCGATGTTCTAAAGCTTGCTAACGAACTAGTTTGGGTTTAGTAGGCTCTGATACCACTGTAATTCCATGTCGCGCACCCCGCGGGATCGCGGGGAGGCGGAGTAGGTGAAAAACTATTTTCAAAAGATCGCGGCACGGACTTGGACTCCAGGATCGGTGCTAAACCCTAACTAGCAAACTAAAAGTGAGGTAAACTAAATGTACAGAAGTTTATACCTCACGATTCCGGTCCTTCGGGTCTTCATTCCTCGCTGTCCTTCTTCTTGTTGTAGACTCCGTGGATCGTTTGGATCGCCACTCCCACATCGGACACCTCAAATCCATGATGATCCACCCAAGGAGATGTGCATCGAACTCCTGCCTCAACGGAGGCAACTAGTGCATCAAGGTCTCTACCCATGATGTCGTAGAGGATGTAGAGATGTGTAGATGGATTTTAATATCTATGCTTTCCCTAGATCACTCAACACATGAGTTCATTAGAGTTTTGAGGAAGAAAGTGACCTTGGAGAAAAAGCTAGTGAGGAAAGAGAATGAAGAATGGAGTTAGCTCTCTACTTTTTTCTCGACTGAACCATATTGATAATTCCATTAATAAAATCAATATTAATTATCACATATATGGTTCAAGTAACAAAAAATGACTCACGGGCCAAAAACTCACCATGTGTCATAAGAAGCTAAGTCCATTTTCATGCAATTTCCACCTCATCCTCTAATGTCATAATGTATTTTTCATTTAAACCAAAATGAATTATAACAATATGACATGTGTAGCGTCTTGAAAAGTCGTTTTGGTGTTTTCTTGAAATTCGGTGAAAATTCGGTATTTTTCCGAAAACCGTTTTTCTCGATATTTTGCAGTTTAGGGCTAATTATACCTAAAATGGATAGGTAATTACTTGTTTTTAGTAGCTAATGAGTTAATTATGAAATTTTGGTCATTTAAAATTTTTTCCCTATTTTTCAAATTTTAATATTATTTTAAGCCGGTAAGAAAATACATTAAATTAGCAATAAATACAAATTTTTCCGGGCTAATTTTAATCTCTAAAATTATGATAATTATAATCTAGTGATAACATGAATTTTTACTAATTTATTTTGATTTTTAACAAATTTTTATGTTATGAAACGAATTTATTGAATTTTGAGCTAAAACTTGCAATTTTTGAGTTGTAGGGGGCCTTTTTGCATAAAATTTCTTTTGTAAAACCCCTCTCTCTTTTCCCTCAGCCCTAGGACAGCCCAACCCTGACCAAGTCCAGAAAATTCTGATCTCTTTTCTTTAGTTGCTTTCTTGAGTTGATTTAAGGGGTTTTTTTGATTTATTTTAAATATAATGAATAAGTTATGATACATTTGACTTTGGAACTTGACCCTTGACTTTCCCCACTTGCCCACACCCTCCCCCATCCCTCCTCTGGCCGAAAAACCTGCACACCCTCTTCTTCCTCTCTTTTCTTTTCATTTTCCTTCATTTTCTTCAAAAAACCACATCAAAATCCAAGATTTATTCAAAAATCCAAACAAATCCTTATGCTATCATTTTCCTTAGCCATTCTAACTTGGATCTTGGTGCTTGAGGCCATCAATTGGAGCAAAATTTTCTTGCTTGATCCATAGATCAAGAGGTATAATTTCTATCATGTTAAATTCTTTTGTTTAAGTTCTTATGTTAGATGGTTTAGTGTTAATTTAGTGTAGTTTAATCTAGTTTCTTAGGTTTTGCTTGAAAATTTTAGCTAGGGTTTTGAAGCCATAATACTTAATTAGATTGTTTTATAGTTAATCTAGTGGTTAATTAACTAATCCATATAGTTATCTTGTTGATGTAGTTTTCAATTATGCTAATTTGGTTAAATTTAGAAGTGTGAAATTGCTTTTTAGGATTTTCAAGAGAGGGTTTTTATATGGAATTGGTTTGTGAAGCTTGATTAGTGAGTGGATTAAGTTTTAGAAAGCATTATTTAATTGATTAAACCTAATTTGCTATCTAGTGTTTTGCTAACCTTAATCTAAGTGGTTAACTTGCTTATGAGGCTAAAATCTAGTGTTAAATTAAGGTTTTTCATATATAGTTTGGTTTATGTTTGCTAATTACAAAAATCAAGAGAAGGTTTTGTTTATGGAAATTAGGTTTTTTAAGCATAGTTGATGGTTTAAAATTAGTGTATTGGCTAGCTAGTTGGTTAGTTTGGATGTTGGTGTTGGGTGGTGTTGGCTTTGTCGCTAAATTGTCGATGTTTGCATCAAATTACAATTTCTGCTTACTAGATTTTTATATAAATTATGTGATGGATTATTTTCGACATCTTGATGATTGTAATGGCTTGTCCTATGACTTTTGGGATGCGTGAGTGCAGATTTTTGGGTAGTCGGGTTTTAGTTTCGCCGGGCGACCCGAATCGGCGTTTTTTTGGCAGTTTTTGCGATTTTCGCGTGTGTTCCGCGCACTTTGTGCACGTTGTACCTAGCTAGCGAACTTTAGTAGTTTTGTTGGGGTTTTGCGTCGTTCTTGATATGTAACCTTATATTTTGTATTGATGTAAATTCCAGATTCGGTCGCGGAGACGTCAGACGCGGCGCGAAAGGGAAAGGCGGTGATTGAACACAGCTAGCCAGGGATCCCAGTGAGTAGATTTAACATCTACGGGGGACGATCGTTTGGATGGCGCAAGTCGCCCGATAGATTTAGTAAACTGGAAAATAGTAAATTGGATAATCACTTGTGACATTAGAATAATAATACTGGCATGATAATTGCTGCAATTAGATCAATATGTTATATCCATATACGCAAACTCAATTGTAGGACACATGCACCATTACCAGGTTTTTATATGCAGCACGAGCACTATTCATGTTTACACACACACCCTGGTAATTGCCATGCCACCACACTAGATAACCTTTAATTTAAACCTTTTACTAATTGATACTTAAATTGTGCTATTTCCTTAAAATGAAACCGTAGGATTGCTATTCATGTGCATGTACTTCATCATATTCATTGTTCATGCTTAATACATTAATCACACATCGCAACTTGATTATTGATATCATACGCATTCATTATCATTGATATATGCACTTATGAGGATTTCTTGAGATTTTATGATATTGCTTGATTTCGTGGGAAAGCCGCCAAATTTCTAAACTTATTATATTTTTAAAATATGTAAATTGCGGTTTTATAGTGATGTAAGTGTCGTCCACCATGAGTTTGCTGTGGATTTGGAAATCCGTGTCGAGGAGTGGAGGAACCGGCACGGGTACATGGTAGGCCCGGTAAGGTACCCCGGGGCAAGAGGAATGTGGTGATGACGTTGAGCCTGGCAGGGGACGGATTACCTACCGGTGACTTCATTGGGCACGGCGGATATCCAGAGGATACCGACCGGGGCCGCGAGAGGATGAGATATTGATATTGAGATGGGTCAGCCGGATGGCTGAGGCCAGAGACACTATGACATGGATTTATGAGATTTGAGACAGCTTTTGGGTGTCGTTGCTGGACACCGATTTTCGTCGATTCATTGACATTATGCTGGCATTCTAAAAGAGTTTCAAAAACAAAAAGAGATAAAATATTTCCTATATATACCTATTGAGACCTCAGATATTCATGTTGCATACATATTAGTACACTGATGTTATATACACGCCTGCTAGTGCATCCAGTCATACCCGTATTATAGATGCTAGGATGCTTGTGTGCATGCATACGATAGCCTTTGTAGATGTTATTTATTACTCACGAGTTGGCAACTCACCCCCGTTGTGCCACAGTCTTTTGCAGGTCCGCTCCGTCAGTTCAGTAGCGGCGGGCGCACTTGTCTTTTGCCTCTTTTGCCTGAGCTCGAGATTTGCTCATAGGTGGGTTATGTTATTATTTTGTACCACTTGTATATTCTTTGTATCTAGTGTACTCCATCTACTGTTTCTACCAGATTATTGTATATTGACCTAGAGATGAGACTATGAGGTTTGTGGATTTCATGCTGTATTTTGGGGTCGAGCTCACTTGAGCCGACATGCTGCTTTTCTCATGCCTTATTATGATTATTATGCTTGCTGTCATTTACATTGCGTGGGATTTGTGACCGCCTTATGGCGAAGAGCTAGCTCCCGCTTGGGGATGCCCTATTTTGTTGGATTCATGTATATATTTTGTTGTACCCATTTTTGGGGGCCAGTATTTACAAAGGAGACTCTGCCGAAATTTTTGGGAAAATTAGTATTGTTTTTAAAAAGGGTTTACATGACTTATTTGATAAACTTGCTTTCAAATTTCTTGGGTTTTCTTCACTCTTTTGCTTAATTGGTTTTGTTTTCTGGGCTTTGGCTTACTTATTTTACGGACGTCTTTAGATGTTTCGTAAACTTAAGTGCCAGTCACGTTCCGTACCCTGCGGGTCGTCATAAAGTTGGTATCAAAGCGATAGGTTTTACCTTTGTGAGTGTAGGATGACCCTTGGTAGATGTAGTAAGTGACTTAAGCAGGGTAACGTAGCGTGCGTATGTCCGCGGCATACTTACGATACGGTACTCCGCCTAAGGGACTTTAGGATACTTGCTTGGAAATTTCCTTCTTCAATTCCGTGTATCATATGATCCTATCGCACTGTCCTTACCATCCGTTTTCCGGTAACAGCCACTATGCCGCCGAAGGCTACGAGGGCACAGAGGGCTGCCGCTAGAGACGAGATTCGAGCTGGCTCGTCCGAGACTAGGACTGAGCAGGGTGGTATGCCTACGCCGCAGGGACAGACCGATCCACCTTCCCCAGGCCGTATGGATAGGCTCGAGACCGGTATGGAGGAGTTGCGACAGATGATGGGAGGCATGCATGAGCTATGTCAGATGGTAGGATCCCTAGTTGCAGCCAGTCGTACACCGAGGCCGGATGACGTACCTACTACATCACAGACGACCATGATACCTGCTCCTACTACTACCACCGTGGCCATTCCGGTTTCACTATAGGATTTCATGAGGCTGAGACCTCCAGTATTCACCGGCACCGAGGCAGCGGAGGACCCACAGACGTTCCTTGACAGTTTAGCCAGGATCTGCCGTTCGCTGAGATGTTCGGATGATCGATGGGTAGAGCTTGCGAGTTTCCGACTAGAGGGTCTCGCGTAGACATGGTGCGAGTCAGTCTTGAGAGGTCGAGCTGCAGGTCTACCGCCTATGACTTGGGTCGAGTTTACAGCGGTCTTTCTAGCCCGTTTCCTTCCAGAGAGCGTTCGTGACGCCAGAGCTCGTAGCTTCGAGGCCTTAGTCAAGACACCTGGGATGACGGTGTCTGAGTATGACATCCAGTTTACACAGTTATCCCGATATGCTCAGTATTTGGTGGATACCGAGGAGAAGATGGTGAAGAGGTTCGTACAAGGACTTGATGCCCAGCTATATCTTGCCATTGGCGCCCAGCACTACGACACCTATTCAGCTGCTATGGATACGGCATTGCGGATGGAGGCACACATATCACGGACTTCGGCAGTTTCTGGGCCGAAGAAGATGCGCACCGATGTACCGCCTCAGAGGCAGCGCGCCAGATTCTTTCCGAGAGATAGGCCTGGCAGAGGATTTGGGCGGGGACAGTTATATGGTTCTTATCCCCAGGGGCAGCAGCCGTCGCCAGGATGTTTTGGGTGCGGGAGTCTGCACCATCTTGTCAGAGACTATCCAGTGAGACGACAGGGAGCAGCGACAGTTCCGCATGTGACCCTACCACCATCACCACCCCCTCCTCAGAGAGCCCTACTTCCTACCCCAGGCGATGCTCCACGCCAGTTAGGTGCACCGAGAGGCCGTGGACGCGGCGGTCCTGTTCAGAGAGGACGAGGAGGCAGAGGCCGAGGTCGAGGTCAGCCCGCTATCGGTGGAGGACAGGCCCGAGTTTTTGCTTTGACACCGCAGGATGCGCAGGCATCCAATGCCGTTGTGACAGGTACTTTGCCAGTTTGTTCTTTCGACGCACGGGTATTATTCGACCCAGGTTCCACACATTCGTACGTATCTACACACTTTGTACCGATGTTGGGCCGTGAGTCGTCGTTGTTGGATTAGCCGGTTGTTGTTGTTACTCCGGTAGGCGAGTCGTTTGTCGCTCGGTTTGTATTTCGTTTGTGTTCCGTTCGTATCGGGGAGAGGGATTCATCAGTTGATTTGATACTCCTCGATATGTTGGACTTTGATGTGCTTCTGGGCATGGATTGGCTAGCCACTTGTTATGCTTCGGTGGACTGCCGTGAGAAGGCAGTCAGATTTAGCTTTCCGGGAGAGCCAGTCCTTGTTATTCAGGGAGACCGCAGTGTCACCCTTCCCAGTTTAATATCGTCTCTTCGCGCTGGTCAGATCTTGCGGAAGGGATGTCAGGGATTCTTAGCGTATATTTGTGATACTCGAGCTGCAGAGGTTCCGTTGGACTGGGTCCCGGTAGTTTGTGAGTTCCCTGATGTTTTCCCTGATGAGCTACCTGGGCTACCGCCTGAGCGCGATGTTGAGTTCTGCATTGATTTGATTCCCCGTTCGGGGCCTATTTCTATACCACCTTATCGGATGGCCCCGGCAGAGCTTCGAGAGCTGAAGGATCAGTTGCAGGATTTGTTGGATAAGGGGCTTATTCGACCTAGTGTTTCTCCGTGGGGTGCTCCGGTCCTGTTTGTCAAGAAGAAGGATGGAAGTTTACGCTTATGTATCGACTACCGCCAGCTGAACAAAGTTACCGTTCGGAACAGATATCCGTTGCCGCGCATTGATGATTTGTTCGACCAGCTTCAGGGTGCGGGGTATTTTTCGAGGATCGACTTGCGATCAGGATACCATCAGCTGCGAGTTCGACAGGAGGATATACCGAGGACAGCTTTCCGTACACGCTATGGCCACTACAAGTTTTTAGTGATGTCGTTCGGACTCAGCAACGCCCCAGCAGCATTTATGGATTTGATGAACCGTACATTCAGGCCGTATCTTGACTTGTTCATCATCGTGTTTATCGACGATATCTTGGTGTACTCCCGGAGCGGAGAGGAGCACGAGCAGCACTTGCGGATTACGTTACAGACTCTGAGGGAGCATCAGCTGTTCGCGAAGTTCTCCAAGTGTGCGTTCTGGCTAGACAACGTCGGATTCTTGGGTCACGTGGTTACGAGAGACGGCATTTGTGTGGACTCGAAGAAGATTGAGGCTGTTCAGCAGTGGCCCCGACCTACATCAGTTACTGAGATCCGTAGTTTTCTAGGCTTGGCGGGCTACTACAGGCGTTTTGTTCAGGACTTCTCCCGTATAGCTGCACCGTTGACCAGTTTGACCCGGAAGGGAGTTCCTTTCGTTTGGACAGAGGAGTGCGAGCGCAGTTTTCAGCAGCTGCGGACATGTTTGACTACGGCGCCGGTATTATCTTTGCCTTCGGGATCAGGCGGATTTGTTGTCTACTGTGATGCTTTGCGAGTGGGTTTAGGATGCGTTTTGATGCAGCATGGCCGGGTGATCGCTTATGCTTCTCGGCAGTTGAAGAAGCATGAACAGAACTACCCCACTCATGATTTGGAGATGGCTGCAGTGGTCTTTGCACTGAAGATTTGGCGACATTACCTATACGGCGAGTCGTGTCAGATATTCACCGATCACAAGAGCTTAAAGTACATATTTCAGCAGCGAGACCTGAACCTCAGACAGCGTCGTTGGATGGAGTTGGTGAAAGACTACGACTGTGAGATCTTATATCACCCCGGCAAGGCAAATGTGATGGCAGATGAGTTGAGTAGGAGGCCCGGGGGTAGTCTATCCTTTTTGCGCGCAGTTCAGAGGCAGTCGTCAGCAGATTGGCAGATGTTATGGGACAGCCGAGTTGAGTTCGAGTTCACTCAGACAGGGGGGCAGCTCGAGAATGTTCGTGCACGCCCACAGTTGCTTGACCGTGTATATGAGGCACAGCGTAGTGACGACCGTTACTCAGAGATCATGGCACAGATGGGACAGGGCAGATTTTCCGAGTTCGTGGTTGACGATCAGGGGATTTTACGATATGGATCTAGACTGTGCGTACCAGATGCTGATGGATTACGGCGCGACATTCTCAAGGAGGCACACCGATCAGTGTATAATGTCCACCCCGGTTCCACCAAGATGTACCATGATATGAGAGAGACCTACTGGTGGGACGGGATGAAGATGGACATTGCGGAGTTCGTTTCGAGATGCCTGACTTGTCAGCAAGTCAAGGCCGAGCACCAGAGGCCCGCAGGAGAGCTACAGCCGTTACCCATTCCAAAGTGGAAATGGGAGCAGATTTCGATGGACTTCGTTGTGGGTCTACCCAGGACCAGTCGAGGGTACGACTCCATCTGGGTGATCGTGGATAGATTGACGAAAGCGGCTCACTTCCTTCCAGTGAAGACGACTTTCAGCTTCGCTCAGTATGCTCAGCTCTATATTGACGAGATCGTGCGACTACATGGAGTACCGACTTGTATCGTGTCAGATCGAGGCACTCAGTTCACCAGCCGACTTTGGCAGAGACTTCAGGAGGCTTTGGGCACTCGTTTGAGCTTCAGCACAGCGTTTCATCCGCAGACAGACGGACAGTCAGAGCGAACCATTCAGACTCTCGAGGACATGCTCAGAGCGTGCGTTTTCGACTTTGGTGGTAGCTGGGATCGTCATTTACCTCTAGTGGAGTTCTCCTACAACAACAGCTTCCAGGATACTATTCAGATGGCACCTTTCGAGGCATTGTATGGGAGGAGATGCAGATCGCCCGTCTGTTGGACAGAGCTCAGCGAGAGCAGCATTTTGGGGCCGCAGCTTGTTGAGGAGACGACAGCGAAGATACAGTTGATCCGAGACCGGATGAGAGCGGCTCAGAGCAGGCAGAAATCGTATGCAGACAGGAGCCGTCGCAGATTAGAGTTCGCAGTTGGCGACCATGTTTTTCTGAGGGTCTCTCCGATGAAGGGCGTGATGCGTTTTGGGCGAAAGGGGAAGCTTAGCCCTAGATTCGTAGGTCCCTTCGAGATCCTCGAGCGTGTTGGCGCTGTTGCTTATCGTTTGGCTCTTCCACCCAGCTTTCCCGATGTTCACCCCGTTTTTCATGTTTCGATGCTCCGCAAGTACCTTCACGACCCTTCGCATGCGATTCAGCACCCGACAGTCCAGCTAGAGCGCGACCTTTCTTTTGCAGAGCAGCCGGTGGCCATCCTGGATCGGCAGGTGAAGAAGTTGAGGTCGAAGATTATACCAACCGTCAAGGTCCTTTGGCGTAGCCCGAGCAGCGAGGAGGTTACCTGGGAGACCGAGGGCGAGATGAGGAAGAGATATCCCCATCTCTTCGAAGGTACGCGTAGCTATATTTTTAAATTCGGGGACCGAATTTCTTTAAGGGGGGAAGATTGTAGCGTCTTGAAAAGTCGTTTTGGTGTTTTCTTGAAATTCGGTGAAAATTCGGTATTTTTCCGAAAACCGTCTTTCTCGATATTTTGCAGTTTAGGGATAATTATAACTAAAATGGATAGGTAATTACTTGTTTTTAGTAGCTAATGAGTTAATTATGAAATTTTGGTCATTTAAAATTTTTTCCCTATTTTTCAATTTTTAATATTATTTTAAGCCGGTAAGAAAATACATTAAATTATCAATAAATACAAATTTTTCCGGGCTAATTTTAATCTCAAAAATTATGATAATTATAATCTAGTGATAACATGAATTTTTAGTAATTTATTTTGATTTTTAACAAATTTTTATGTTATGAAACGAATTTATTGAATTTTGAGCTAAAACTTGCAATTTTTGAGTTGTAGGGGGCCTTTTTGCATAAAATTTCTTTTGTAGAACCCCTCTCTCTTTTCCCTCTGCCCTAGGACAGCCCAACCCTGACCAAGTCCAGAAAATTCTGATCTCTTTTCTTTAGTTGCTTTCTTGAGTTGATTTAAGGGGTTTTTTTGATTTATTTTAAATATAATGAATAAGTTATGATACATTTGACTTTGGAACTTGACCCTTGACTTTCCCCACTTGCCCACACCCTCCCCCATCCCTCCTCTGGCCGAAAAACCTGCACACCCTCTTCTTCCTCTCTTTTCTTTTCATTTTCCTTCATTTTCTTCAAAAAACCACATCAAAATCCATGATTTATTCAAAAATCCAAACAAATCCTTATGCTATCATTTTCCTTAGCCATTCTAACTTGGATCTTGGTGCTTGAGGCCATCAATTGGAGCAAAATTTTCTTGCTTGATCCATAGATCAAGAGGTATAATTTCTATCATGTTAAATTCTTTTGTTTAAGTTCTTATGTTAGATGGTTTAGTGTTAATTTAGTGTAGTTTAATCTAGTTTCTTAGGTTTTGCTTGAAAATTTTAGCTAGGGTTTTGAAGCCATAATACCTAATTAGATTGTTTTATAGTTAATCTAGTGGTTAATTAACTAATCCATATAGTTATCTTGTTGATGTAGTTTTCAATTATGCTAATTTGGTTAAATTTAGAAGTGTGAAATTGCTTTTTAGGATTTTCAAGAGAGGGTTTTTATATGGAATTGGTTTGTGAAGCTTGATTAGTGAGTGGATTAAGTTTTAGAAAGCATTATTTAATTGATTAAACCTAATTTGCTATCTAGTGTTTTGCTAACCTTAATCTAAGTGGTTAACTTGCTTATCAGGCTAAAATCTAGTGTTAAATTAAGGTTTTTCATATATAGTTTGGTTTATGTTTGCTAATTACAAAAATCAAGAGAAGGTTTGTTTATGGAAATTAGGTTTTTTAAGCATAGTTGATGGTTTAAAATTAGTGTATTGGGTAGCTAGTTGGTTAGTTTGGATGTTGGTGTTGGGTGGTGTTGGCTTTGTCGCTAAATTGTCGATGTTTGCATCAAATTGCAATTTCTGCTTACTAGATTTTTATATAAATTATGTGATGGATTATTTTCGACATCTTGATGATTGTAATGGCTTTTCCTACGACTTTTGGGATGCGTGAGTGCGGATTTTTTGGTAGTCGGGTTTTAGTTTCGCCGGGCGACCCGAATCGGCGTTTTTTGGCAGTTTTTGCGATTTTCGCGTGTGTTCCGCGCACTTTGTGCACGTTGTACCTAGCTAGCGAACTTTAGTAGTTTCGTTGGGGTTTTGCGTCGTTCTTGATATGTAACCTTATATTTGGTATTGATGTAAATTCCAGATTCGGTCGCGGAGACGTCAGACGCGGCGCGAAAGGGAAGGCGGTGATTGGACACAGCTAGCCAGGGATCCCAGTGAGTAGATTTAACATCTACGGGGGACGATCGTTTGGATGGCGCAAGTCGCCCGATAGATTTAGTAAACTGGAAAATAGTAAATTGGATAATCACTTGTGACATTAGAATAATAATACTGGCTTGATAATTGCTGCAATTAGATCAATATGTTATATCCATATACGCAAACTCAATTGTAGGACACATGCACCATTACCAGGTTTTTATATGCAGCACGAGCACTATTCATGTTTACACACACACCCTGGTAATTGCCATGCCACCACACTAGATAACCTTTAATTTAAACCTTTTACTAATTGATACTTAAATTGTGCTATTTCCTTAAAATGAAACCGTAGGATTGCTATTCATGTGCATGTAGTTCATCATATTCATTGTTCATGCTTAATACATTAATCACACATCGCAACTTGATTATTGATATTATACGCATTCATTATCATTGATATATGCACTTATGAGGATTTCTTGAGATTTTATGATATTACTGGATTTCAGGGGAAAGCCGCCAAATTTCTAAACTTATTATATTTTAAAATATGTAAATTGCGGTTTTCTAGTGATGTCAGTGTCGTCCACCATGAGTTTGCTGTGGATTTGGAAATCCGTGTCGAGGAGTGGAGGAACCGGCACGGGTACATGGTGGGCCCGGTAAGGTATCCCGGGGCAAGAGGAATGTGGTGATGACGTTGAGCCTGGCAGGGGACGGATTACCTACCGGTGACTTCATTGGGCACGGCGGATATCCAGAGGATACCGACCGGGGCCGCGAGAGGATGAGATATTGATATTGAGATGGGTCAGCCGGATGGCTGAGGCCAGAGACACTATGACATGGATTTATGAGATTTGAGACAGCTTTTGGGTGTCGTTGCTGGACACCGATTTTCGTCGATTCATTGACATTATGCTGGCATTCTAAAAGAGTTTCAAAAACAAAAAGAGATAAAATATTTCCTATATATACCTATTGAGACCTCAGATATTCATGTTGCATACATATTAGTACACTGATGTTATATACACACCTGCTAGTGCATCCAGTCATACCCGTATTATAGATGCTAGGATGCTTGTGTGCATGCATACGATAGCCTTTGTAGATGTTATTTATTACTCACGAGTTGGCAACTCACCCCCGTTGTGCCACAGTCTTTTGCAGGTCCGCTCCGTCAGTTCAGTAGCGGCGGGCGCACTTGTCTTTTGCCTCTTTTGCCTCAGCTCGAGATTTGCTCATAGGTGGGTTATGTTATTATTTTGTACCACTTGTATATTCTTTGTATCTAGTGTACTCCATCTACTGTTTCTACCAGATTATTGTATATTGTCCTAGAGATGAGACTGTGAGGTTTGTGGATTTCATGCTGTATTTTGGGGTCGAGCTCACTTGAGCCGACATGCTGCTTTTCTCATGCCTTATTATGATTATTATGCTTGTTGTCATTTACATTGCGTGGGATTTGTGACCGCCTTATGGCGAAGAGCTAGCTCCCGCTTGGGGATGTCCTATTTTGTTGGATTCATGTATATATTTTGTTGTACCCAATTTTGGGGGCCAGTATTTACAAAGGAGACTCTGCCGAAATTTTTGGGAAAATTAGTATTGTTTTTAAAAAGGGTTTACATGACTTATTTGATAAACTTGCTTTCAAATTTCTTGGGTTTTCTTCACTCTTTTGCTTAATTGGTTTTGTTTTCTGGGCTTTGGCTTACTTATTTTACGGACGTCTTTAGACGTTTCGTAAACTTAAGTGCCAGTCACGTTCCGTACCCTGCGGGTCGTGACAACATGTCACCTTCTAGAAACATCTTTGACCAACTTACAAAAATTCCCCTCGTCCGTACATACGTACCCGTATCCGTATTCCGAGAAATGCGGATACAAAAGACGAAAACAATCCATCAGTACAATACTAGGATCCGGCTTAAACTAAAACCCGCTAGTATCGTCCGCCCGAATCATCATGCGCGTACAAGTACACGCACGTGACCGAACCCTGTCGTAAAACCATACGACCTCTACATCCTTTGTCTGATGCAGGGGAACCCTCGGTGTGGGACTCTACAGACTCGACACTACGCTGGCAGTGGGTTTAACTACAATTCGCAAGCGGCACTAGCTGTACGTAACGACCCCCAGGTATATGTCGATGAGAATGCCGATGAGAATAACTCAGCCGAACTCCAACTGAGCCTATCTGTGACAATCTCCGTACAGTCCGGTCTGTTCGTCTAAGAGTATCACATATCGGGCCTAGGGGGGCGGTAAACATCAGACCCCTAATAGCGGTATAAGACGTGTCGGAGTGAAGCCCAGAACACCCTGAGAAACTACTGGAAACACTACCCCTAATAGCAGTATAAGCGGTATAAGTTGTGTATTGGCTCTCCTAGACACAACGCGATATCAACCCCCAATACCGGGAGAGACGAATCCTATCTAACTGCTACTTCCTCCAAGTGCTTCGGGACTGCACCCAACTACTACCTGTTTGCACGACTCCTTTGAGCCGTGGTTGGGTAGTAATCAAAGTACAGTGAGAACACACTCTAGGCGAAGTGGCAGTGTCAAGTCGACGGACTAAGCTGTACTCATGTCACCTGGGAACTACTACCTGACGATAGGTATATTACCAACCAGTAGTTCCCAACGAGTCCTTTCCGGTGTACTTATAACCTAATGAGCACCTGCATACTATCTCCAGTACGACGTACTAATGGCTGTGGGACAGACCATCTCCCATGCTGGGATGAGAAGCGTACACACTAGTCTACTCTGGAGTATCGATGCCCTGTCTCGATAATCCTACGACTAGGGACCTATATAAGGATGTGCTTACAGACTACCCAGCCTCCACTAGTGCGACTGCCATCACAACGCCGGTAATCAAGCAATCATCCTAAGGGCTCTACTAATATTTATAAGCGATATGTTAAAAGAAACACATGCACATATTGAAGTAGAAACAAACTAAGTAGCATACTACCATTTTGAGCAAGATTGTCAATACAACTGTGAATATCCCAAGCTTCTATTAAGTAATATACAAACCAGTATGATACAATAATGGCCTCTAGGGTATATACACTAACAAATCCCAACAACGGAAATAAGAAATTCAAACCACCAAATCGCAATCGTAAACACTATCGTTAATGTGCGCCCTTTTCTAATGTCGACAGATTCGGACTCGCCTACTCATAGCTATACTGACTGCCCTACAAACGGCTATGCTCATATCTAGAGTCTCCCACGTAATCTATCCATTCACCTGATATCCGGACTACGTTAAAATATTCGATCAATTCATCAAAATCCCATAATTCCCCAAGAGCTCAACACTCAAGTACAGTTTAAACATATCCAGTACATGCCCCAGCATCTGCGGACTAGCCGTAGAAGGGCAAACCCAAGCCTCACTAATGGCACCGCGGAACTGCCGTAAACCCTAAGGTTCAAAGGCATTCTCGTGGTCATTATGTCGAGTTAGGGTATCATTCTTCTAGAGGGTCCATAGAAATACCTGCATGTCCTTCTGAATAACTTAAACATGGGAAAATGGGTTTCTGACATTCGTTCGAACCTTTTTAACTTTGTCTGGACGACATGTGAATACCCTTCCTCCGCACGCTAAGCAATGATTTAATCCTCAAGAATAAACGATACCCTAATGGTCATCGCATTCGAATCACAGCTCCCTCTGCCCGTGCGACCATGGTAACAGAAACCGCCATCCGACATTGACGAAGATAGATCATAGGAACGAATAGAATACGATGCAAAGAAATGTACATCCTAAGGTTTCTTAAGCAGAGTAGCGTAGCATAAGTATGCCGCGGATCATACCCACGGTACGTCACTCTACCGAAGTCACCTACTCCATCAACCAAGGTCAACCAGAACTCGGACAAAGGTTAAACCTAGCGCTCTGATACCAATTTTGTCATGACCCGAAGGTACGGAACGTGACCGGCACTTAAATTACGAAACGTCTAGAGGCGTAACGTAATCTAAGTAAGCCGAAGCCTAGAAATCTAAACCCTTTAAAAGAATAAGTACAGGAAAATATGTTTAAAAGCAACATCAAATTTCTAAAAAATTTCGGCAGAGTTTCCTTTGTAAAAATTGGCCCCTAAACGGGTACAAATACGAATATATATAAGAAATAATAAAAAGGCAGCCTCAAGCTGGAGCTAGCTCTACGCCAAAAAGGTGGAAACAACCACACAATGCACTAAAATATACAACGCCGAAGGGCGAGGCTCTAAACTCAAAAGAAAACCAAATCCACCAGAAACAATAATAATACAAGCGCGACTCTAAGGTCGAAATAAAAACAACTAATCTTCTTAGCTATCAAGTAATACAAGTCTGGTTGATGGAGCTTACTAGATACAAATGAAATAAAAAAGGTACAACGGCGGTCCTGATACAAGTGAACCAACCTACCAAGAAAATCACCCTGAATGAAATGATGTGCCAGCAAACTGCCAAGGAAACCTGTAAGAAAAATTTGGCACAACGGGGGTGAGTTGCCAACTCGTGAGTAGAAGACATCTGCGAGTGGAAATCGAATGCACGACTCTCTCCTAGGTCATAATAATATACTTAATATATCACTAGTCATCTAGTAGTGGCAGGGTAATAAACTATGCGTAAGTGCAAATGCTCAGTGCTCGTGTCAGTGCCTCAAGTAGTAACATGTCATGTGTGTGAGTATGCATGCACCATGAATGTAAAACAATAAACCATGAAATCTGGTTATATCTGTATAAGAAATCTTTAACTTTATCATAGTAAAATTTGTATGGTAATCTGAAACAACAATGAAATCCATGGAAATCCGTATCAAGCATCGACACAAAACATATAAAACTCAAAATCTCAATAGCTCATAGTCTCAATATCTCATAGTCTCCATCTCTCGGGCTCCGTCAGTCCAGATCGGCCCATATCATCAAATCTCACGACAACGGTCGGTATCCTCCGGATATCCGCCGCGCCAGACATCACCGGTTGGTAGTCTTCCCCTGCCAGGCTTATCGTCTACAACTCAATCTTCTTGCCCCGGGGTACCATACCGGGCCCACCATGTACCCGAGACGGTTCATCCACTCCTCGAATCGGGTCTCGAAATCCAACAGAAAACATGAAATCTCATGGTGGACGACACATACATCATGAGAAAACCGTAACTTGTATTTTAAAATGAGAGGGAGAGAGAGAGAGAGAAGTTTTTATATATATTCTTGCGGTTTTGCGCAAATCCAGAAATCACATAGAAATCCAAAATCCCAAAATCATGAGTAAGTAATAATGAGTATCGGCATAAGCCCCACAATACTGCATGATAGTATGAAAATATGAATGCAAGAAGTGTCTATGTAATAAATGCAATGTCTAACTAGCACATGAGAGTAATCATACCCTATTATATTGATCTAGCCTTTAGTTGATTCTATCAATAAAAGATAACATGTTCTAAAGTGTACGTGACATGGCAATTACCGATGATGATGTGTGTGAGCCGGCAAATAAGTGTACGTGGAACATGCGCATCATCGGTAATGGTGCTGGTGTCCTAACAGGCATAGTTTCATTTTAACTAAAGAAACATATGTATGAACATGCAACGTGATGATTACAATCTGAATATAAAGTTGAATGTATATTAACCACTCATTTGGAATATACATATCTAACTACTATCTATATGACTCGAGCCTAAACTAGTATCTATCTAACCTACTAAAGAACTAAACTAAAGAAACTGGTCGATCGGAAATAAGAATCCACCTAATGTCTGGGTTGATATCTCCAATAGTCGGCGATCCAGCCACAATAGCGTCACGTACATAGTACGACTTCCTCGAGTCAAGAGTGCAGATCAATCATCACATCTATGCCTCGTGCGGTAAGATACATCTTACGGCATCCCAAAATCGGGGTACGGGTCAACTATCACCTTTGTACATCATTATTTGTATAATATCATCATCAAAAATTATCATGATCAAGGGTACTGTGCTATAATCACATACATCCCAATATCATGAAACATATATCATTGTCTGTGTAAATATATATATCGTCAAATGGTCCTCAGAAATAGCATGTCACATATATCATATCGTGATTAAGTCATATATTACATATCGTGATTAAGTCACATATTACAGTCCGGGTTCTATTTTAGAGTCTCGTATATCTCAATGTCATCATCGCCTATTATCGTTTATGTATAAATATCCATTTTCTCATTTCCCAACGATCCTCTAATATCATAGTACATCTCGTATCATACTCAATCGTATATCTTTAACTCACGGCATCACGCCCAATCATACTGACTCTTCCCCAGATATCATATAACCTCCCCATATCACGTCTATATGTTATATGTATATATATATATACACATAGAAACCTACACGCAATCATATATATATATATATACATATATATATATATATATATATATGCATATACACCGAGTCAACTGTATGTGTGTGTGTGTGTGTTTGTGTGTGTCTACCTGAAACCTATGAATTTACTCCAAGGCATTTACCCTCTGGTTAAGTCTTTCTAAACCAGTCTAGTCCAACCTAAAGTCCTAAATAGGATCTACTCGCCAAGAATCAAAGGTCACGTCCGACTTTATAAAAACAGTAAGTAATATCCCTATTCTACGTTTGCGGGGGTGCTAAACGCCATCTACCCGACTTCCCCAGTAGATATACATCTACTCACCTGGTCCTTTTCTGCCGAAATCGATGCCGCCATCCTCTTTTTCATCGTCCGAAGTCAACGTGAGGGGTACCTATACGCAAACATATATGTACATCGTAAACCGAATCGCAGATAAAACCAAAACAACGCACGAAACGGGCATAGGTTAAAACCTATGACCCGCTCATGCAAAATAACCAAATAGCTCTCGACATCGGCGTACAAACGCCGATTGTTTGAGAAATACCCAAACATACAAATCATAGTTCCAAAATTTACTAGTTATAATATACAATAGATTGCAACTTATCGAAAAATCAGAATAATTTAAATCGGTTTATTTCCGAAAACCTAGAAAGCGTCAATTAACCTTTTCACTTCAAAAATTGATGTTTAAACGAAACTAATGGCCATAATATTCACTAAATATCAAAACTAAGTCATCCAAATCATTACTATATTTTTATCACACTAATTGGTATTAAATTGAAAATTCTAGTTTGCAATTTTATCCAATTTCAACACCTTTTAAGCAAAAATTCACAATTCCACAACTAAACTTTATTTTGCATATTTTAAATTGTTAAACCACTCAAGGAAACCTTAATGATATGCTAAATCCCTAACTAGATTTTTAATCCCACATTTTAAATTAATTTCTAAAACCTAGTTTACATAATAGCATATTTATCACAATTTTTAAAGTAAAAGCTAGCAATTAGCAACTAGATTATGTTTCACATTCAATTAACATGTTAATCTCCTCATTAACACCAATATATAATGATAAAAACCCCAATTAGAATTTTGTCTCACCAATGTATATATATTATAAAAACCTGGTTAGCCAAAAAAAACTAATTACAACAATTTAAATACAACAATTTACAATTTAGCAACAAATTTAGGTTTTCTATGTCTTAACTTATTTAATTACACCATATAATCATGAACACATTGTAAAAACCCTAACTTGATTTTAGAAACCCATTCTAGAATTTCCTAGACAACAAATTATAACCAAATTAACACTTTAAAATTCTAGTTTAGCACTTTTAAACTACAAATTAAACATTTAGATTAGAATACCTCCCAAGCTTTGAACCCCTTGCACTTAGCCTCCAAAGTTGCCACTTTTCTCCATATTTTAAACAAATTAGGGTTTGAGATGAGGCAGAATAGGGTTTTGGTTTGAATTTGGTGAATAAAATATGAATTTTTGTGGATTTCGGTGGATTTTTGAGATGAAAATTGAAGCAAAAGAAATGGAAAAATGGTGGAACTGCTGGAGGCATTCTTGGCCAGAGGTGGAGGGGGAGGCAACTGTGGGAAGTGTGTAGAATTTTCTAAGAAGAAAGTATCTCTCAAAGGCATTAATTGCATATCACATCAATTTTATAAAAAACCCCTTTTTAATTCATTTTTAAGCCATGAAACAACTAATCATAGAAAGTCTTGATAAAAATTTTATTACTACTATATTTTGGTTTATAATGGTTCCTAAGAGTGTAATTTACACATTTAAATTTGTATTTATCACTAATTTAATGTATTTTTAAAAGCTTAAAATAATATTAAAAATAATTAATTAAGGAATTTTTTTTAAATAACTAGAAAATTTTAAGTGACAATTTAGTGACCAATTTCTAGCAATATCTTATCTAAATTTTGTATAATTAGGCCTATATTGAAAAATACTTATTTTGACTTTTTACGGAAAAGACTGATTATTTTGACGATTATCGAAAAACTGCCTAAACGATTTTCGAAGCGTTACAAACCACCACTGCCTCCAAGTGCTTCGGGACTGCACCTAACTGCTACATGTTTGCATGACTCAGTCGAGCCATGGTAGGGTAGCAATCTTAGAACAGTGGGAACACACTCGAGGCGAAGCAGCAGTGTCAAGTCTACGGACTATGCTGTACTCATGTCACCTGGGAATTGTTAACTGACGATGGGTATAATACCAACCAACAGTTCCCTGCGAGTCCTGTCCGGTGTACCCGTAACCCAACGAGCACCTGCATACTATCTCCAGTACGACGTACTAATGGCTGTGGGACAGACCATTTCCCCTGCTGGGACGAGAAGCGTACACACTAGTCTACTCTGGAGTATCAATACCCTGTTTCGATAATCCTACGACTAGGGACCTGAAAAAGGATGTGCTTGTAGACTACCCAGCCCCCACTAGTGTGACTGCCATCACAACGCTGGTAGTCAAACAAGATCCTATGGGCTCTATCAATATGTATTCGTGATATGCTAAAAGAAACATATACACATATTAAGATAGATATAAACCAAGTAGCATACTACTATGTTGAGCAAGACTGTTAATACAGCTGTGAATATCCCAAGCTTCCATTAAGTAATATACAAGCTAGTATGTTACAATAATGGCCCCTAGGGCATATACACTAACAATCTCCCACTTGCACTAGGGCCATGTACAGGCGTATCGAAGACCTATCATCTCGAATAGCCTCTCGAACTGTGTCTGAGGTAAGGCCTTTGTGACTGGATCTGCAGTGTTCTCCTCTGTAGCAACTCTCCGGACCTCGATCTCCCGGCGATCTATGATCTCCCTGATCAGGTGATACCGCCTTCAGATGTGTCTGGACTTTTGATGGGACCTGGGTTCCTTCGCTAAAGCTATAGCCCCGTTGTGGTCACAATACAGAGGTATTGGATCAACAATGGATGGAACCACCTTAAGTTCTATTAAGAACTTCTTTACCCAGACTGCTTCTTTTGCGGCATCAGAAGCTGCGATATACTCCGCTTCCATCGTCGAGTCAGCAACGGTGTCCTGCTTGGAACTCTTCCAGCACACCGCCCCTCCATTGAGGGTAAAGACATATCCTGACATGGACTTGGAGTCATCCTTGTCACTCTGGAAGTTGGAGTCAGCAAAAGCCTCGATCTAGAGGTCTTTTCCTCCGTAAACCAAGAACATATCCTTAGTCCTTCTCAGGTACTTGAGAATGTTCTTTACTGCTATCCAGTGCTTCTCCCCTGAGTCTGACTGATACCGGCTTACCACGCTTAGTGCGTAAGCTACATCTGGTTTGGTAGACAACATCGCATACATTATAGAGCCTACCGCAGAAGCGTATGGTATAACTGACATGCGATTCCTTTCCAAATCAGTCTTGAGAAACATCTCTTTGGAGAGGGTGATTCCGTGACAAGCCGGTAAATTACCGCGCTTAGAATCTTCCATACTGAATCTTTTCAGTATAGTGTTGATATACCTGGACTGCGAAAGTCCCAACATCCTCTTAGATCTATCACGATAGATCTGGATCCCCAGAATGTAAGAGGCATCACCCAGGTCTTTCATGGAGAACCCGTGTGACAAGAATCCTTTGACAGATTGTAGCATAGGAATGCCATTTCCGATCAAGAGAATGTCATCCACGTACAAGAAGTGGAATACGACAGTTCGTGCTACAATCTTTCTCTATATACATGGTTCATCTATATTTTTGATAAAGTCATATTCTTTGATCATTTCATCAAATCAGATGTTCCAACTCCGCGATGCCTGCTTTAGTCCATAAATGGACTTAAGCAACTTGCCCACTTTCCCACTGCTCCCACTCTGATTGAAACCTACTGGCTGATCCATATAGACGCACTCGTCCAAATTTCCATTTAGAAAATCCATCTTTACGTCCATCTGCCAGATCTCATAATCGTGGAAGGAAGCTATGGCAAGAAGGATCCGAATAGATTTGAGCATAGCCACTGGAGAAAAAGTTTCGTCATAGTCCAAGCCAGGTCTTTGACGAAAACCCTTTGCAACAAGTCTAGCCTTATAGGTTTCCACCTATCCATCTACACCAATCTTCTTTTTGAAGATCCACTTGAATCTTATGGGTTTTACCCCATATGGAGCAAAGTACAAAGTCCATACTTTGTTGCTGTACATGGACTCCATCTCAGTCCGCATTGCATCCAGCCATCTCATTGAGTCGCCGCTCTGGATGGCCTGCTGGAAGCTAGTAGGTTCATCTTTATCAATGACGTAATCTTCTCTATCCCCGTCTATGAGAAAACCGTAGTATCTCTCAGGCGGATGAGACGGCCTACTAATCCTGCGGAGGGGTGCGGGAATGTTCTGTTCTTCTGGAACTTCTGGTTCTACCAAGCTTTCAGTAGTAGCTTGTTGTTCTGGAATTTCTTCTAGTTCTATTGCGCTCCCATTTGTTTCCTTTTCTAAAAACTATTGTTCTAGAAAATAGGCATTACGAGAAACAAAAGCCTTTTGTTCTTCTGTGTAATAGAAAAAATACCCCTTGGAGTTCTTTGGATATCCCACAAACTTACACTGTACTGAGCGTGCCTCGAGTTTGTCCGCATGCTACTTTTTAACAAAAGCTGGACATCCCCATATCTTGAGATATTGAAGATAGGGTTTCTTCCCACTCCACATCTGATTTGGTGTGGTAGGCACAGTCTTGGTAGGAACCCTGTTCAAAAGATATGCAGTTGATTCTAGTGCATAACCCCAGAAAGATTGCGGTAACTCAGCATTACTCATCATGGAACGTACCATATCCAATAGGGTTCGGTTCCGCCTTTTCGATACACCGTTATGTTGTGGAGTGTATGGAAAGGTAAGCTGAGAGAGAATTCCAGTCTCTTTTAGGTAACCCAGGAACTCGGCCCTTAAGTATTCACCACCTCGATCAGATCTCAGTGTCTTGATACTTTTGCCCATTTGGTTTTCTACTTCATTCTTATATTCTTGGAATTTTTCAAAGGCCTCGAATTTATGGTTAATCAAGAAAATGAATCCATACCTAGAGAAATCGTCCGTAAAAGTAATGAAATGTGAAAAATCACTTCTTGCATGTGTAGACATTGGACCATATACATTGCTGTGTATGAGTCCTAAGAGATCGCTCGCTCTTACTTCGTGTCCAGTGAACGGAGTATTTGTCATCTTTCCTTTGAGACATGATTGACAAGTGGCATAAGATTGATATTCGAACGGATCCAAATATCTTTCTTTATGTAACTTAGTTAACCTTGTCACATTGATGTGACCTAGTCTACAATGCCATAAGAAAGCCTGATTTATATCTGGAGACTTTCTTTTTATTGTGTTCTGGACATTGAAAATCTGTAATTGGTTTAACACGTATATACAGTTATCCAGTGCACCGGACCCAATCAAACCATGATTAAGTTGGATGTTAACAACATCGCTTACAAACGTGAAATCATAACCTTCTTTTGATAACAACGATACTGATATGATATTACACGTTAAACTAGGTACACAAAAACAGTTGCGCAAAACCAAAATATGTCCACTCGTCAATCCAAGGTGATAATCCCCTATGGACACAGCATCCACGCTCGCTCCGTTAGCAACCTGGAGGGTCATAACACCAGCCTTCAGTACTCTACGGCTTCTCAGTGACTTCAATGAATTGCATATATGAGATCCTGATCCGGTATCCAATACCCAGGAAGTAGAGTTGATTGACTGAAAATTTTCAATTACAAACACACCTGAAGCCGAAGACACAACTTGCCTCGGGTCCTGGTTCTTGGCATTCCAAGCTTTGCAATCCTTCTTCCAATGGCCTTTCCTACGACAGTGGAAGCACTCGTCTTTTGCTACTACCGGGACCGCAACCTTTACCTTTCCCTTGACTCCCACCTTACTAACACCACATCTTTGTTTGGTAGCGGCCTTCTTCTTTCTTCCTTTGGTCCTTGCCTTGGACCTGGAAGAGGAAGCACCACGAACAAACATAGCGGGTGTTTCCCTTGCTTTCTGCAAGGTGCCTTCTGTACTCCTCAACATGTTAAGCAGTTCTGGAAGTTCAGCTTCCTTACCTTGAATATTGTAATTCAAGATAAACTGGGCATAGGTGGAAGGAAGGGACTGAAGAACCAAGTCTGTATACAGCTCGTTCTCTAATGTTTGCCCGAGGTCCGTGAGCTCCTCATTGTATCCAATCATCTTAAGGAAATGTTCTCCTACAGATGATCCAACGGCCAGCCTTGACTGAAACAAGTTCTTCGAGGTCTCGTATCTAGCTATACGAGATTGCTCTCCATACAGTTCCTTGGTGTGGAGAAATATGGATTCAAGATCCATATTCTCGTGCCTCCTCTGATGTTCATTATACATAGAGGAAAGCACCATGCATTTGGCCTTCGCGCAGTCTAACTCCCAGGTCTTGCGGATTTCCTTATCCGCGACACTGGATTCTGGACCTGGGACGGCAGGGGCCTTAGTAATAAGGACATACCCCAATTTGTTATAGGTGATTGCCATCTTGACATTCCTGAACCAATCTTTATAGTTTGGCCCTGTCAAAATATTTTTATCTAATAATAACTTAAGGCCCGTCATGTTCTGGTTCGCTGCAATTAGGAGAGAGAGAAGAAAACACTTTAGCATGATGCTCTTGCAAGTTTAGAGTGGTTTTTAGTTTATCTAAACAGGATGGCTCCCACTGTTTCTCGAATCCTTCCTCAAACTAAAATAGAAGAACTAGTCAGGACTTTTCTTACTGTACAATACTTGCTTAACCGTTCAGCCAGGCCGGTGTCGGTACTTCGATGGAGGTTTTACGACGCTTTCGCGAAGTTCCTTAATTAAATAACCTCTTTTCCCTGGGGGTGTAGCCCCGCTGACACTTTTCTCGACACCTACTTGGTTTATAACATTGATTGTTTAAGTGAAAGAATCTCCCGATGAGTAGCATATACTCACAGTAGGATCGGGATCCAAATATCATCGTGTGATAAAGCTGAAGGAATCATACCAAAATTATCACACTCCAAATGGTATGCAACTCTTTGCAAGTTTCAGTTTCTTTACAAACTCCCGATATTGATTTTTGCCCCATGCTCTTATGACCTTGACGTTGGCCAAAATTTCATAAGTCACATGTTAAGTTCTACCAATCATTATCTTGTTAATTTGAACCCACCCGTACATACCCCTGACGTTGGCCAAATGGCAGTACGACTGTCCCAAACTAACTCATCTATATATGCAACAGATCAATACCCAACAGCTACCAAACACTATGCCTTGGCGTTGGTCAAAATACAAAGCTTGAATACTACTGAATTCGCAAATGAAATGACGGAGGGCTACGAATGGTTTTGGCAAAATCGTGAACGTAGTGAACTTGATATGATCGAAGGAACTGATAGATTTTAAAAGGAGTGGTTTAAGCTCCGCAATTAAAAATCTGCTGTTTTAAAAATAACCGAGTTGTTTCTTTTAAATTGTTCCAACGATTCAACTTTGGTTTATTTTCTTTGCATTTATATAATGCGTCCCATCAATTAACCTATCATTGCAGAAAACAACGAAAATACAACGTCCGCTTATGCCATCCGCATTCGCCACTGGGCCCCGTCATTCACCCGTTAGGTTACTTAACTAACGACAGAGCGGGGGCTGGGCTAGCGCGGATGCAAAACATAAGCAACGCATACTATATATCATATATAGATATTGTACATTCGTCAGACGTAATAATAGGCATTCCAGATCACAGATGAAAATATTGGATATTCTAGGAATCCGCATTTCCTTTGAGCTTGCAATGAAAGATGGATTACATAGTCGTGATGAATAGCCAACCCCATCCTAGACCCCTACGGGTACGGAAAACTACCCGTCAAGTACCCGAAGTGAAGCGGTCTCCCTCAACGACGTTAGTAGGCCACTAAGCACTTCAAAGTACCCGGTAGTTTGTGCACCCCACCATGGGTCTATCCTAGGAGCAGAAAACAGTAAATGAAATAATACAACGGTGGCTACAACCTCAACCCGGATGTGCCCTGCAAAAGAATATTACAACAAATTACAATTTACATTTGAATGAAATAAACACTCGTCCCACATCCCCGGCTATCCATTGACGACAATCCAATAAGTTCATATTCACAAACATAAAGTAACCATTACAGAAATGTGCAACCCCCTGCTAACCAACATACTAGCAATTAGGGGAGGTTTACGAACACATTAAAACAGATATATAATCCAGTTAGCGAAAGTTCTTAAAATTTCGATCAAGCACCACATATGAATCTACTCCAAATAATTCTTTGTGCATATAAAACCTGAGCATAAACAAAACATCTCAGAAAACACAACATCAACACAGAAGAATAACTGAGCAAATTTGGGTTGACTGGGTGTCAACTCGGCCGCGGATCCACGGCGGATCGCTTGGATCGGCCGTGGTCCCGTGGTGGTTTGGACGAGTCATGGTCCCAAATTTCTTCACAATTCTTAAAAAACCCAGCTTGTATTTTTAAAGGTCCCTGAAAATTTATAGACCCCAATTTAAAAACGACAGAAACTTGATGAAAATATTGTTTTTTCGGGATTAAATTGCGATCGAATTTCTAAAGACTTTGCTAACATGTTAGTTATGGTTTAGCTAGGCTTTGATACCACTGTAAGTCAACGTTACACACCCCACTAGATGCGGGGAGGCGGAATAGGAAAAACATTCATTTTGTTCAAAGTAACATCGACTATCAAACGGATCATTGCTAAACCCAAACTAGCAAACTATCTAGAAGTGCTAAACTACTATGATAGATTATTATACTTCAAGATACTAGACCTTCTTGTTCTTGTTGTTCACCTCCTCGTCGGCCTCCTTGATATAATAGAAGATCGACCCGAGAGTTCCTTCTTCAAGGTTTAACCCCTAACTTGAGGTAACTAAGTGGCTAGGATTGCTAATCCAAGTGACCTAGAGGATATAGGGATAGATTAAGGATCTATTAATCTTGCTAACCCAATGGTTCTCAACTCATGAGAGGATCAGGGTTAGGATGAAGAAGATGAGAGCTAGAGGAGAGAGAATGTGTTTGTTATTATCAAATGAATTATAACTCTTTTGTGTATATTATGAAGCATGAAAATTATCCATAAATAATATATCATAATTACAACCATACTTCATTTAATACAAATGGATGAATCAACTCATGAGTCATGGTTTCATTTAATGCAAATAACACATCATCTCCTCCACCTCATTAAGCATAATTCATAAATAAATTAAAACTAAATGAGTTACCTTTCTTCTAGAAGCTTCTCGAGTAATTACGAGAACGCCCCTCCCATCCGTATTTACGAAAAACACGGATATACTGAGACTGCATAAATCCAATAATCTAATACTAGAATCTGGCTTAAACCATAGCCCGCTAGTATAATATGTCTGAACATCATACGTGCATAAGTGCACGTATATGTCCGAACCCTGTCGTAAAAACATACGACCTCAATATCGTTTCGCCTGAAGCAGGGAAACTCTCTGTGTGGGACTCTAAACACTCGACACTACGTCGATAGTGGGTTTAACCACAGGCCGCAAGCGGTACTAGCTGTACGTAACGGTCCCCAGGTAGATGTCGATAAGAAGGCCGATGAGGAAATCCATCCGAACTCCTACTGAGCCTGATGTGACAATCTCCGTACAGTCCGGTCTGTTCATTTAAGACTATCGCATATCAGGCCTAGCGGGCGGCAAGCGTCAGTCCCCTAAAAGCGGTATAAGTCGTGTCGGAGTGAAGCCCATTACACCTTGAGAGACTACTGGAAAATCTACCAGTAAATATCGCTTGCCCTGGCCAGGGACCTTGCATAATGGCTCTATAAACACAGCGCGATATCAATCCCCAACACCGGGAGAGATGAATCCTATCTAACCACCACTTCCTCCAAGTGCTTCGGGACTGCACCCAACTGCTACCTGTTTGCACGACTCAGTCGAGCCGTGGTAGGTTGGCAATCTAAGAACAGTGGGAACAAACTCGAGGCGAAGCAGCAGTGTCAAATCTACGGACTATGATGTACTCATGTCACCTGGGAACTGTTAACTGACGATGGGTATAATACCAATCAACAGTTCCCTGCGAGTCCTTTCCGGTGTACCCGTAACCCAACGAGCACATGCATACTATCTCCAATACAACGTACTAATGGCTGAGGGACAGACCATTTCCCTTGCTAGGATGAGAAGCGTACACAGTAGTCTACTCCAAAGTATCGATGCCATGTTTCGATAATCCTACGACTAGGGACCTGAAAATGGATGTGCTTGTAGACTACCCGGCCCCCACTAGTGTGACTGCCATTACAACGCTCGTAGTCAAGCAAGATCCTATGGGCTCTATCAATATGTTTTCGCGATATGCTAAAAGAAACATATACACATATTAAGATAGATATAAACCAAGTAGCATACTACTATATTGAGCAAGACTGTTAATACAATTGTGAAAATCCTAAGCTTTGTAAGTGCACGGCGGCGCCCCGGCCGTCAATCCGACGCCGGAATGCGGAAGCGATGCTAAACTTTAACTTTTCAAACCGGCACCACCGCGCACTATAAACCCGGACGTGCCATTAAACTAGTCCTAGCTATCTAGAGAGAGGGTAGAGAGATATACCGAGCGATCCGTGTCCTTCGGTCTTCTCGTCGTCGTCCCGATCTCCCCGCGGAATCTCCGGTCTCCACCTCGTCGCCGGAAGGGCACCACATCGCCTGCATCTTTTACGGGCTCCCACCTCTGGACCGAGGCAACTCGGGCACGAAGTTGGCGAGTCGACGTGCCCAAGGTTTGCTGTAGAATATTGTAGAACCATGTCTCATTTTGGGGTTCATGGAGGTTGCCTTTTGAGATGGTAGAGGAATGAAGTTTTGGATATGGAGCTTGTGGGACTTTTCAAGCATCAAGAGAACAAAAATCCCCACATGAAAAATGGGCAGCCCCTCCTCATATGGCCGGCCATCTATGGTGGGAGAGGAGAGAAAATGAGGGAGAGAGTGTATCAAAAGAATGAGAGTCTCTCATAATCCAAGAGAGAGAAAAGAGATGATGAGAAGAAATCATCACAAGGAAAATCCAACACTCAACCAACCAATCATCACTCCAAAAGGTCAAGCCATCATGAGCCATCATGAACCATCATGAACTAAGAAGTCAATACTCTAGCTGTGGATTTAACCACTAGCACGTCAGAGGTATTAGCCATACGTGACGGGCTACCAGCTATTGACCAAAAGGGACGTCGATGAGCGAACTCATCCTGACACCCTACTGAGCCTGTCAGTGACAATATTCGTACAGTCCGGTCCGTTCGTCTATGAGCATCGCATGGTGGGCCTAGGGGGTTGGTAAAAGTCAGACCCCCAAAAGCGGTACAAGTCGTGTCGGAGTGTAGCCCAGAACACCCTGAGATACTACTGGAATACCTACCAGTAAATCTCCTGCTCAGGCCAAGGACTTCGTGTAATGGCTCTCCTAGACACAGCGCGACCTCACCCCCAATACCGGAAGAGACGAACCCCTGAAGATCCTCTTACTGCCTCCATATGGCTCGGGACTGTACCCAACTAAAACCTATTTGCACGTCTCCTTTGAGCATGGTAGGGTAGTAATCAAAGTACAGTGGGAACTCACACGAGACAAATGACGATCCCCAGGTCGATGAACTAACCTGTACACATGTCACCAGGGAACTGCTATCTGACGTCAGGTATAAGACCAACTAGCATGTTCCCGGCGAGTCCTGTCCGGTGTACTCATAACCCAATGAGCACCTGTATACATCTTAGGTGAACCTTCTGACACAGTGGCTTGTGAGACCGCCCACCGCCCCTCGTCGGGGTCTCGACTGTATACACTAGTCTACTCTGGAGTATCGATGCCCTGTCTCGAAACTCCCACAACTAGGGACCTTTTAAGGATGTGCTTATAGACTACCAGCTTCCACGTATATGATCGCCCTCAAACTGCTGGCAGTCAAGCAAGAATCCTAGGGGCTCTATCAACGTGCAATAGTGACCTGTCAGGTCACCTAAAGCAGTACACGATGATAAAGATAAACCAAAAAAGCATACTATCATCTCGAGTAAGACTGTCCTACCGGGATAGGTCCTCCCTCAATCATTGCAATCACGTGCCTGTGATCCAATAATTGACTCTGAGGGCAGTATCTCCAACAATCTCCCATTTGCACTCAAGGCTAATTATTGCGATGTCGCATACTTACAGCCCGTGTGATACCGAACACCCAACTCCTCTACTAGTCAGTCTCACAAAGCTCGTTTGCGAAACTATTGCGATCGAGGAATAGCCTCAGTGAGTGGATCCTCCTTGATGTTTCTTTCTATGTCTCTCTATATCTCAAGTTCGCGGAGAAAGCCATCTCCCGAAATGAGCAATACCTGTCTTAGAATGTGTCTGGATGTCTGATGGGCCCTAGCTCATAAATGAACTCAAAATCCAAACTTCTTAGACTGTATCGTCAACTGAACTTAATTAGTATCCTGCGCCATGCCTCCCTTAGTATTGCCTTGGACCACCTGTCTAAAATACTGCCCCTCGTCAGAAGGAAAAACTATAACTCTGACAACCTCCCTGTCGTCCAGGTCACCTTGGAAGCCTGGAATGATAACTTTCTCCCGAATGAGGCTGTCGTTATCATATCCATAGAACATGCACTTATGTTTTAAAACAGCTTCCGACTGCTTCTCCAGGATTGGATCAATGTCAACTTATTGCATCTAGTGCAAGAACAACATCTGGTGTGGTACTTGACATCTCATGATTGACTCAATTGCCTGAGCAAGTGATCTGCCAATCATGCACATCCCTCTCCCCTTTAGTCTGTAAAACACCTTTAGAGAGGGTGACTCCATTACCTGCAGGTACACTACCGTGCCAGGAGTCGTCCATTCTAAATACTCTTAGAATGCTGTCTAAGTACCCTTAATTGGGAAACCACCCAAATCTAGATCTAAAACCATAGATCTAGTAACCAGTATATCTGATATAATGTCCAAGTCCCATGTGGAGAAACCACTGTGTGACGACCAAAGTATAACTGATCGTAGTATAGGAGTTTCACTTCCTACTCTGTGTATGTCATCCAAATACCATAACAACACACCCTACTACCTTCTTAAAAGATCCATCCCCTATTCTGATGAAGTCAAACCTATGACTGTCACGTCAAAAAAGATGATCTATCTCCGCTACATCTGCTTTAGTCTATAAATAGACATAAGCCACCTGTCCACCAATGCTTCCGCTGCTCCCACTGACTACGACAACCCTCTGGTAGAGTCATATAGACGTACACTTCTAAAGCAAGTTTAGAACGATGCTATACCCATCCTCCTGCCGGGTCTCACAGTCTGGAACAACAGCAATGGCAAGTGTGGGCAAACAAGAACTTCCCTGTCACCGTCCTTGACGCTACCGGAGTACCTCTCGAGTGCCTGAGGTTACCCACTATATCTGCGGAGTGGCCAATGGAATGTCAAACCAGATTGAATCTTTATGTTCCTTATCAAATCTTCAATAATCGTTTGCGGTTCTGGAATCACTTCCAGTTCTAGAATACTCCCACTACAGTTTTCTGAAAAAATCCATTTTTAATAAAACTGTGGCGAGTCTAGAACAATATCACTATTGATCTTCCAGATGGTAGAAAGTCATCCCTCGTCATAGCCTGGGTCAACCCACAAACAGCCATTACAGAAATGTGCCTTGAGTTATCCAGAGTCTGGTTTTAAGCATAGGCCGGACAACTCCCCGTACCTTAACATCGTTAAGATATGAACTGTTCTATATCCAATATAGAACTAGAGGCACTGATTTAATTGAACCAGATTCAAATCATGCAGCTGTCTCCAGTGCATGTTAACTAAATGGAAAGAGGCCGATCAGCGTTACTCAACTTAGGAATGCATCCAATTATGAGTATCCTGAAAGAGAAGCAAGTTCTCTTAATCATTACTATCAACTGAATACCATACACAAGTATCTACATCTTCGATCACTTTGAAGAATCCCGATACTTGCAATACCTGGTTCTCTACTTTATTCAAATACCTATAACTTCTCAAAATTCGGACCCTGTGTTTCCACGAAACACCTGTCTAAACACTAGAGAAGTCATAAGTAAACCGAATATAGTACGAGGACCAACCCCTCTGTCCTGATGGACCCTGGACAACATTCAATACTCTGTATAAGTCCCTTGAGTCTGATAACTCATTCACTGTGGGTCGTATGTTGAAAACTGTACTTATGGTTAAGAAGAATTACACCGCTGTTTAATGCTCCTTACCTAACCATCCACTAATATAGGTAAATGTCACAGATATAATTTCAAAAAGATATATCTCACTCTATAAAAATAGACGTACAGATATATCAATTTGAAATTGGTGCATAACAGCGGATATTCAAAACCAAATATTTGCCGTCCGGCAACCAACCCAGGTGACTTCCTCAAATATCACCGATTACAACGAATCCCGATATAATGAGGATGATCACTTAATTCCCAATAACTTACTCCCACTCATCATCTGTAAAGCCATACAGATGTGAGAATCATACCTGGTAAATACATACCCTGGAGCAAGATCTGATTGGGAAATCAGTTTTCTATTAACAGTACACAGTGAAACTGAAACATTGAAAAGTTTCGATGGGGTATTCTGGTATTCCTAGTAATGCCTCTTCCATCATCCAGATTCACAACTGTAACCGTGTAATTCTTTGCCATCTTTCTAAATCCCTTTCTATGTCTTTAGTCATTACCTTCTGTACACCCCTTTAGACCAAATGGTTTTCTTCCTTCCCTACCGTTCGGCACCAGCCTATGGTTTGGAAGAAGACTATCCAATAAGCATAATGGGTGTACTGTCCTAATCCTAGGAGCACTCGCAATGCGAGAGAAGGTGAAGATAAAAGACAACCGAATAAACCTTATTCCTATTTCTCCTGAACCAGAATCCATCCCCGAACTGGAACAAGTTCCTTTCGAGTTCGTATATAACCATACGATGGAGTATCCAATAAACTGTGGATCTTCGTAGAGATACGGAGTGTTCTGGAGAAATACAAAGGTGATTTAGGATTGGCGAATAAATACTTGGTTTGGTCGTGAATAGCAGTCGCAATTTACTTTGCCCTCTTACTAATCCCTTGTTATGTCTTAACTTAATACCTTCTGTACACCATCGTTATGCTAATTGGTTTTCTTCATTCCCCACCGTTCGGCACTAGCCTAAGGTTTGGAAGAAAACTATCCAATTTGCGTAATAGGTGTACTATCTCCTAAGCCAAGGAGTACTCGCAACTTGAGAGAAGGTAAAAGGGAAAGACAACTGAATAGTCCTATTCGTTTTCTCCAGAACCGGAAACCATCCTCGAATTCCTTCGAGTTCGTATATAACCATACGATGGTTTTGTCCAATGGAAGTGGACGTTCGTAGTAATATAGGGTGTCCTGGAGAAAAGGGTAAAAGTAGGAGTGGAAATGAGGTTTGCAACTTTGACAATCCAAAAGCCAGTGTTTAAGAAGGTTCGGTTAATTTGGTCACTGAGTCATAGTCTTAGGGTCGGGTCAATGGTCGCTGCCAAAGAGAGAGAGAAAGGAAACACTCAGCGTGCACTCTAACCTAGATCAGAATGGTTACCAATTTATCTAATAAGGAAACCTCCCACTGTACCGTCAAATTCCCCTCCAAACCTGAAAGAAGAATTAGTCGGGATCACCCGAGGAGTAAACCAACTCATCAGTGGGAATCGGGATCCAACTATCATCGCATGATAACGTGACGGAATCCGCTCACGTCATCACATTCCAGAAGGTATGCGCATATCTGGCAAGTTTCAGTTTCTTTAAAAACTCCCGATGTGGATTTTGGCTCCATGCTCTTATGACCTTGACTTTGGCCAACATATCATAACTCACATGTCAAGTTCTACCCGTCATTCTCCAGGTTAATTTGAGCCCACCCGTACATACCCTTGAATTTGGCCAAAATAGTAGTACGACTGCCCCAAACCAACGCATCTATCTATGCTGCATATGAATACCCAATAGCTACCAATCACTGTGCCTTGACTTTGGCCAACATACACAGCTTGAATACTATTGACCACCCATATGAAACAACGGAGGGCTACGAATGGTTTCTGGCGAAAACCTTTAACGTAATGAACTTGATATCGTTGAAGGAACCGGATAGCTTTTAAAAATATAGTGACGAAAACCTTTGCTAAAGAGGTCACTCCCGGTGAAGGGATCTCGGCTCTTTCCCCGTAGAATGAGGTGCAGGATATTCCAACTGAATACCACGGTGCAAAGCAAAAGTAATCGGCTATAGTGAAGTTAATGCCCTGACGCAAACTTCTGTCCAAGGGGTCACTCCCGGTGAAGGGATCTCGGCCCTTGCCTCGTCGACTGAGGAGCAGGATATTCCAACTGAATACCACTGTGCTAAACAAAGAGAACGTCCTTGCAATAACAGCTTTTTGAAAAGTGTTCCAACAACATCAGAATAGGTTTGTTTAACTTGTATTGATCCGAATCAACGCAGTCCTATCAATTGATCACACCACAAAGAACGAAAATATAATGATGTACGTATATGCCATCCGCATTCGCCACTGGGTCTCGTCATTACCCGTTAGGTTAGCTAACTAACGACAGAGCGGGGACTGGACTAGCGCGGATGCAAAACATATACAACATCTACTAATATATATACCAATATATAATATTTCGCTCAAGGCGTGATAAAAAATGCAACATCACAGAAATGTACAGCTTCACAGAACAATACAGATATCTGAGATCCCCGGGTTTCACAGAGCCACTACAAAACCCGACATTCCCCTGGTCATGTGGATAGCCTGTGCAATGAAATCCTAGACTCTTACGGGCGAGGCAAGTTACCCGCCAATACCTGAAGCGAGGCAGCCCCCTTCAGCAACGTTAATGGACCACCCGGCACTTCACGGAATCCGGTAACTTGGGCACCCCTCCTGGGTCAACCTGTACCCCCTACGAGTGCGGCGAATAGCCCGCCAATTCTAGAGTGAGGCCCCCTCCGTCTCAATACCATGAGATGCGGGCCTGTTGCCTTCTAGAATCCGGCTATCCGTGCACCCCTCCGCGGGGTAATCCTAGTACAGAAAGTAAAATATACATACAACGGGTACCTCGACCGCAACCTGGTCGTGCCCTAAAAGAATAATATACAGAAAGGCAGTAACGGCAGTCCACATGTCGGACGCTCGCCCCGCAATATCAAATGTACATAATACAACAAAAAACTGTACTAGCATTGCATCCAGGCTATCCCCCACGACCGATCCGCAACATCACAGCATAATACAGAACATCAACGTGAATGTCACGTTCGCAAATCCGTCTAACCGGGCTATAGCAGTTAGACTGGATTTACCGATTGAGAGACATTCACGGTCGCAGATATAATGTAAATAATGTGAACTAAAGTGTTTAATATTTTCGATCGATCAAATTTTACCAAGTGGGCCCCAAGCTGTACTGTAGCACTTAAAGAAATTCTGGGCCCAAAAAGAATGTTCCGAAAACCCAATTTTCAAGTCAGGAGGCCTCTGTAAAAAATTGGTGCACTGAAGAGTTAAAACAGCGTCGGAACCGCGGCCCAAGCATGGGTTTGGCCGCGGTTCCGTGGTGGAATAATGAGATCGCGCGACCAAATTTTTACAGGAGGCTTATAATTCCCTGCACAGTATTCTGCAGCACCCTGAAAAAAATTTCGAGACAAAAAAATTTCGACAGAAACTGATTGTATATGACAACGTGGTTTTCGGATTTTTGTTCGATCGGAAATGTAAACACGTTAGATAAAGCTAGACTATGTTAATGGCGAGGCTCTGATACTACTGTAAGTGTACGGCGGCGCCCCGGCCGTCAATCCGACGCCGGAATGCGGAAGCGATGCTAAACTTTAACTTTTCAAACCGGCACCACCGCGCACTATAAACCCGGATCGTGCCATTAAACTAGTCCTAGCTATCTAGAGAGAGGGCAGAGAGATATACCGAGCGATCCGTGTCCTTCGGTCTTCTCGTCGTCGTCCCGATCTCCCCGCGGAATCTCCGGTCTCCACCTCGTCGCCGGAAGGGCACCACATCGCCTGCATCTTTTACGGGCTCCCACCTCTGGACCGAGGCAACTCGGGCACGAAGTTGGCGAGTTGATGTGCCCAAGGTTTGCTGTAGAATATTGTAGAACCATGTCTCATTTTGGGGTTCATGGAGGTTGTCTTTTGAGATGGTGGAGGAATGAAGTTTTGGAGATGGAGCTTGTGGGATTTTTCAAGCATCAAGAGAACAAAAATCCCCACATGAAAAATGGGCAGCCCCACCTCATATGGCCGGCCATTTATGGTGGGAGAGGAGAGAAAATGAGTGAGAGAGTGTATCAAAAGAATGAGAGTCTCTCATAATCCAAGAGAGAGAAAAGAGATGATGAGAAGAAATCATCACAAGGAAAATCCAACACTCAACCAACCAATCATCACTCCAAAAGGTCAAGCCATCATGAACCATCATGAACTAAGAAGTCAATGTGATGGTGGAACTATCATGATACAACAATATGCAATCACCACCCTCCACAAATGCTTATTTGCACAATTGCAAATAAGCCCTCCTCAACCAATCATCGGCCAATGAAAGATACAAAGAAATATGGCCGAAACGGAAAGCAAACTGGCAACTCCAGAAAACTGGTCCCGTAATAAATTACAGGAAATCCCCGATACCGTGTATACACACCCGCATCTGTATTCCGACCGAAATACAAATGCAATGAGACAAAATCTACACTATACTATACTAGGATCCGGCTTAAACCAAAGCCGGCTAGTATTATCCGTCCGATCCTGATCCGTGCAATACCGCACGTATCTGATCGAACCCTGCCATATATCCATATGGCCTCTAGTACTAACCGTCCGATCCTGATCCGTGCAATACCGCACATATCTGAACGAACCCTGCCATATCTCCATATGGCCTCTACAGCGTTTCGCCCGAAACTTGAGTAACTGAATGTGGGGGACTCTAAAGACTCGTCAATACTATGGCTGTGGATTTAACCACTAGCACGTCAGAGAAATTAGCCATACGTGACGGGCTACCAGCTATTGACCAAAAGGGACGTCGATGAGCGAACTCATCCTGACACCCTACTGAGCCTGTCAGTGACAATATCCGTACAGTCCGGTCCGTTCGTCTATGAGCATCGCATGGCGGGCCTAGGGGGTTGGTAAAAGTCAGACCCCCAAAAGCAATACAAGTCGTGTCAGAGTGTAGCCCAGAACACCCTGAGATACTACTGGAATACCTACTAGTAAATCTCCTGCCTTGGCCAAGGACTTCGTGTAATGGCTCTCCTAGACACAGCGTGACCTCACCCCCAATACCGGGAGAGACGAACCCCTGAAGATCCGCTCACTGCCTCCATGTGGCTCGGGACTGTACCCAACTAAAACCAGTTTGCACGTCTCCTTTGAGCATGGTAGGGTAGTAATCAAAGTATAGTGGGAACTCACACGAGACAAATGACGATCCCCAGGTCGATGAACTAACCTGTACACATGTCACCAGGGAACTGCTATGTGACGTCAGGTATAAGACCAACTAGCATGTTCCCGGCGAGTCCTGTCCGGTGTACTCATAACCCAATGAGCACCTGTATACATCTTAGGTGAACCTTCTGACACCAGTAGCTTGTGAGACCGGCCACCACCCCTCGTCGGGGTCTCGACTGTATACACTAGTCTACTCTGGAGTATCGATGCCCTGTCTCGAAACTCCCACGACTAGGGACCTTTTAAGGATGTGCTTATAGACTACCAGCTCCCACGTATATGATCGCCCTCATACTGCTGGCAGTCAAGCAAGAATCCTAAGGGCTCTATCAACGTGCAATAGTGACCTGTCAGGTCACCTAAAGCTGTACACAATGATAAATATAAACCAGATAGCATACTATCATCCCGAGTAAAACTGTCCTACTGGGATAGGTCCTCCCTCAATCATTGCAATCACGTGCCTGTGATCCAATAATTGACTCTGAGGGCACTATCTCCAACAAGCTTCCATTAAGTAATATTCAAGCTAGTATGATACAATAATGGCCCCTAGGGCATATACACTAACAAATTTGACCTGAACTTATATCTGGACCACTTTTATGGGTTGCTTCCTTGTATTTCATGCTGTTTATGGATTTATGTTTTGATATTTGTGTGTTATCTCGGTCACTTAACGTTTGTACGTCTGTATCGAGTGCTATTTGGTTGAATTGCGAGAGAAAACTATAGGTTTTAACCTATGTGTGATACTCGTGCCGATTTGATTTTCGTGCATGATTTCGGTTTACGATATCTTGTGTGTATATATGTAGGTACCCTCGAGTGGACTTGAATGACAAGGACGAACGTGGCGTCATCGACTTCGGCAGGCGAGGATCAAGGTGAGTAGATATATATCTGTCACGACCCGAAATATTAGCTCATGACCGACACTTAAATCACGCCACGTCTAAAGGCATAACGTAATTCAAGTAAGCCGAAACACAGAAATCTAAACCTTTTAAAGAAAATAAAAGAGGTGAAGTTTTGAAAATACGGTATGATGAAATCAAAAGTTTTCTTAAATACATAAACAATGGAACATAAAATGCAAGTGGATTTTAGTAGTTAGAAAACATATTTTGTCTTTTGAAAATTTGGGCAGCACCTCCTTTGTATATTTTGATCCAAAACCACATATACATAATAATGATAAAGGCATCCCAAAGAAGGAGCTAGCTCTTTGCCAAACGGCGGATCCACAACCACGCAAATCATAAATATAAGTATATGACGCCCAACGACGAAGTTCACCACAAATGATATATAAATAAGCAAGACATCAACCCCAAAATGCGAACATAAAACCCATCGCTCAAGTCTTGCAACTACAAGTCTTGCTAAGTATCATTGCTTATACAAATACTAGTTTGATTGATGGAGTTGACTAGATACAATATGAAATATAAATACAAGAGTGGGTACGATACAATGTCCCACCTACCAAGCAATCACCCGAATGCAATTGTGTGCCAGCGATGTCGCTACTGATCCATGCGGTCAACATGCAAGAACTGTGGCACAACGAGGGTGAGTTGCCAACTCGTGAGTAGAAAACATCAACAGGTAGAAATCGAATAAAATAACAATTTCCTAGGTCACTTATATCATAAAGGTAATACTATGATATCTAAGGTGACCGTATCTATATCTGTGCCAACAATATCATCAATGTCTATATACATGTGGATATCATCCAATAATGTAATCAATGCCTGCATGCAAGTGGATCTCGTCCACGTGTCAACCAATGACACAACATGCATGTAAATATCATAAAAGCATATGCATGGAAGTATGAGGATATAAATCAACTGTGCCCCTCGCGACACATCAAAATCATGGAACCTGAGTGTCCAATCTCGACACTCGAAAACATCAAGAAAACCAGTGTCCAGCATCGACACGTAAATCCTCATATATCTCAGACGCCGCATCCTTAGATCGGCCCTTAGGCGCCGCATAATCTGGTCGGCCCTCATATCCATCTCACTACTCCGGTCGGTATCCTCAGGATAACCGCCGAGTCCAAATACTATCACCGGTGGGTAGTGCTCCCCTGCCAGGCTCACCGTTTAACAATATGATTCTTCTTGCCCCGGTGTACCTCACCAGGTCCACCATGTACCCGCAGACGGTTCCTACCGCTCCTTGAATCGGGTTTCACATGCCACTCTCAGAACCGAGAAAACACATGATGGACGCACTGAAAAATCATATTAAGAGAAACCGGGTTTTTAAAAAAATACATACTTTCTTTTGAAATCGCCACGGTTCTTAAATCCAGAAATCTCATGAAAACATCATATCTCATTGCGTAAAATCATAAAGCATGATGTATGTGACATATGATAGAAATGTAAGCATATCCGTGTATCATGCAACATGGAACAGTGATGTGACAATATCAGTATATCATGCGTCATATCGTAATGATGTGAACATAGCAACTAAATCATACAAGGAGTCATATCATGATGCAGCAATTCTAATGTGTAGTGACATGGCAATTATCGATGATGAAGTGCGTGAGCCGACAAATCTGTGTAAGTGTAACATACGCATCATCGATAATGGTGTAGGTGTACTAGCACAGATATAAGTAATGCAATGAGAATGGCGTGAACATGGCATAAAGTAAATCGTATGCGAATGCTAACAGGTATACGTATCTAACATGACCGAGTCGGTGAATCTCTCAATTGGAATCCAGCCTCACAACATCACGTACTGTATAATCCATCGTACGGCATCCTCTAGTCAAGGGTATGGATCAATCATCAAATCAAACTCATCACATATGGAAAATCATCGTACGACGACATTAAACCATTAGGGATCCTATCAACCTATACGACAATGAGGGTATGGACCTAACGTCACGTACGGCATATCACTCAAGATTCACAACATTATCCATATATATATATACCAATCTCTCAGGTCGCATTCGTATCAATCTCAGATCATGTGATCGGGACAGGTATCAACTATCACATATCGACTCGCATCCGTATACCGACATATCAATCAAGTCGTCATATTACATCGTTTATTCCTTTCATCACATTAAGTCATCTCTTTATAAATACATTCTACCTTTACTAATCTAGTTTCATGTTAATCTAAATCTCAATGCTCATTCTAGTGTAACTACCTACCAATGAGTCGTGATTCACTCTCATTTTTCATATCCCTAAAGATTTCATCTCCTATTCCAATATATATATTTCAAATCACTCATATTTCTCTAACTATTTGTTTAATCATAACCCTAGTTCCTAATCTAGGTTTTTACGACTATATCCTATATATCGGTTTCCATTAAAAAACTTGCGGGGGTGCTATACGCAGTCCACCCGACTTCCCCCGTAGATATAGATCTACTCATCTTGATCCATGCTTGCCGAAGTCGATGAGGCTACACTCCATCACCTCGGAATCCATGCGAAGGTACCTACAATATTACACAAATCGCAATCGCTATTAACATTAATTCCGGAAAACCAAAATGGCACACGGATCGCCTATAGGTTAGAACGTATAGCCCACGCATGCAAAACCAACCAATTATCCCTTGTCGTTGATGTACAAACATCCAACAACCGAATACAATACCAAGTATCAAAACCTAGCATTCAAAATACGGAAAACATAACCAAAAACGACACCAAAGTGCTCCCAGATTTTGACTCAAGCCAACTAGAGAAAAGCTAACAAGTATAGGGTGTTGTATATGGAGTATATGAGCTACTGAACCAACCTAGACACCAAATTCCACCAAGTGGCCGACCACATTGCTTGAAATTCCGGCAAGCTTGGCCAGGGTAGCTCCGTTAGGGTTCGTTTGGTCAGGGTGGTCTCCTAGTGCCCTAATTTGGTCCTTGGTATTGTTTGCTTAACACATAAGCACCACAGGTCATCCCAGATTCCCTGTAGGCATGTCAATCTTCACAAAACCGTCATGATGATAACCTAAGTCTGTATTTTGGTTTCTAAACTCAATCCGAGTTCTTATAACAGCCACTAGAGTTCACCAAATCCACACTTATCCAAACCCTTCTCTAGAATTTTCCAATTTCACAAACCCACACCTAAACCAATTCTAAACTAACTAGAATGCTAGGAAAACATAAACTAAACTAATTGAAAGGAATATACCTCATGGGTGCAACTTAAGAAATACCCTAGCTCCCCAAAGTCATCAAAATCCTACTTTGCTTGGTCCAAAGTGTAGGGGATGAAGAGGGGATCAACTTTTGTGAAGAGGGTGTGGGGTTTTGACATGGTTTTTGAGATGGATCTTGGGGTTGAAGGTGGAGGGAGGTGAGTTGAGAAAGAAGATGAAGTAAATAATCGGGAGGGGAAAATGAATGTGGCTGTCCCTCTCTCTCCCTCTCTTCTTATTCTCACCCTCTCACTCTCATGTCTCTCTCTCTCTCTCTCCAATCATCTCTTTCTTTAACCTTTTCTCTTTTCTTTTCTTTTTCCTCACAAAACCAAATACAATATGAAACCACAACACAAATGAACCACATGCAACCAAATGCAACATGCCATGGTGCACTAGCCATGGAAAACTGTAGAAACACGGATTTGGCTTAATAGCGATTAGCAGTGCACTAATCGGGTTTTCATTTAAACTGCATATAATTGATTTTAAAATGCCAAATCCTTTAAATATTTTTTTAAATGAATAAATCATTTTAATTTCCAATTATTTCATAATTATTGGTATATATTTATACCCTTTTATCGAAAACCCCAATTTCGCAAATCGGGCAGCTTTCGGAAAAAATATTATTTTAATATTAAATTCCCAAAACTAATATTTTATATTATCCGAAATGTTACAATCTTTTCCCCTTAAATAAATTCGGTCCCCGAATTTAAATTTAAAACCCCTAAATACTAAAACATTTCAATACTCAACTCAATTCAATGGGGCTCCGAAATCATAGAAGATACAGAAATAACACAGCGCGTCAAGTGCGCCAGAAAACGGGTATGAAACTCAAAACCAAACTCCGTCAAGCGTCATGCAAATCATCGGATTTGCACGCATATCATCGGAGTTACAATGGAGATACAGATCTCGAAATCCACTATTGAAATCCAACATACACTAGTCAAATACTATAATACGTATATAGTACGCATCCCTGAAAAATCTCCAAGAACTAACTAAAACACATGCAAAATCTTTTCTGAATAGCCGCGTGAAGCGTAACTCACGGCACAAGTGACGGACGCTCATTTGTAAAGTAGTAAATATACATTCATATATGTTTTGCTCAGATATACGTCCCATCCATTTTGAAATATCCCAAAAGGTTTTCCTTTGTAAACGTTCGTGTCACTCACGGACACATAGGAAATAGAGAGACTATAGCTCCTTTTTGAAAACCTCTTGTTAAACTTTTAATGCATGCAAAGTACTCAGGTACTGTCCTCAGATCAGTCATGTTTGGCCACTATATAATATGGTGCCCATCATGAAAACAAAATGCTTAAAAGCAAAATCAGCCTCGAAAGGCGTATCCAATAATCACGTGCGTCTGGTGCGTACGAAAATCAATCCAAATGCAAGTGCCACAATATGCACAAAAGAAAAACTAAATGCAACGGGTGTGCACAAAAGCATTTGTCAACTGCAGCAGGTGTGCATGACAACATCAAATGCACCTACAGTGCATGAAAACCTCGATCCCGTGCAACTAACATGCATGAACCAATATGCACGGATAAAAATCTAGTGCAATAATGCACGAAATACGGATCAATAACTCAAATGCGTAAACAGCAACACCGAGTGTATCAAGGTGTATAAAATCATATACGTGTGCAACTGCGTGCACAAGACACGTATCAATACACTGCAAGCATATGTGAGCTGTACCGAGTGCAAAAATCAAATCGAGTGTGTACCACACGCACAAAATCAAATCAACTGTAGAAAATCCACGAAATCATAAACACGTGTAGCTAAGGCACAAAATCAATATCAAGTGCAATAGATATGCACAAATCATAAACCAACACAACGGTGTATAAAAACATATCTCAAGTGCAATAACTATGCACAAAATGTAAATACCCAGTAGGTGCAGCCATGGTGCACGAAATCAATATCATGAAACTCAATCATCAAAACTCAAATCCAAGCAATATAAGCGTGATACGTGGATCATGAATGCAAATCCCAATAAATGACATTAAGGTACACCTCCTACAATATGGAAAAAAGTCGGTGCGCCCAAAACCGGCAGAGAAAGAACATCCACTTGCCTTCTGCTCACGGTCTGGCGTCTTCTGTCTCTGGGTCCTCATTTCTCTGTGGCTTACCAATCTCGCAATCTATCGGCTCATCGGTCTGGTCCGGTGTACTAACGGAAACGATTCCGCTCTGGTACATCTCCGGTCACCTCTCGGCCAATTAGTATGACAACTCATAAAGCAGCACGTCGCTAGCGTCGGCCTTTGGTCATCTGAATACACTTCACACATCTGATCCTGGGTGCAATCTCATCGCGGCAGTTTCCTGGAAGGAACCTTCTCAAGGTCTCTTCCGATCTCGCCTATGCTGAACAATACGGAGGCTGGTACTCTTGCATAACTTTTTCTCGTCTTCTGGACATCTGCGTTCTCCGCACAACATTTCCTCGGGAATTGGCCGTATCCCAACGCCTCTGCATACATATCACCTCTCTAATCTCAACGGGGAGTAACAACAGCTCGTTGACATCTCGCACGAACCTCTTGTTCCACTCGTCATTATTTGTTAATGTATATGCCCTAGAGGCCATTGCTGTATCATACTAGTTTGTATATTACTTAATGGAAGCTTGGGATATTCACAGTTGTATAGGCAATCTTGCTCAAAATAGTAGTATACTACTTGGTTTGTTTCTACTTTAATGTGTACATGTGTTTCTTTTAGTATATCACATATACACATTAATGGAGCCCTTAGGATCTTTGCTTGATTACCAGCATTGTGATGGCAGTCACACTCGTGGGGGCTGGGTAATCCACAAGCACATCCTTATACAGGTCCCTAGTCGTAGGACTATCGAGACAGGGCATCGATACTCCGGAGTAGACTAGCGTATGTGCTTCTCATCCCAGCATGGGAGACGGTCTGTCCCACAGCCGTCAGTATGTCGTACTTGAGATAGTATGCGTGTGCTCGTTAGGTTACGAGTACACTGGACAGGACTCATCGGGAACTGTTGGTTGGTACTATACTTATCGTCAGTTATCAGTTCCTAGGTGACATGAGTACAGCTTAGTCCTCTGACTTGATACTGTCACTTCGCCTCGACTGTGTTCCCACTGTACTTTGATTACTACCCTATCACGGCTCAAAGGAGTCGTGCAAACAGGTAGTAGTTGGGTGCAGTCCAGAAGCACTTAGAGGCAGTGACGGTTAGACATGATTCGTCTCTCCCGGTATTGGGGGTTGATATCGCGATGTATCTAGGAGAGCCATTACACAAAGTCCCTGGCCAGGGCAAGCGAGATATTCTGGTAGGTTTCCAGTGTTATCTCAGGGTGTTCTGGGCTACACTCCGACACGACTTGTACCGCTATTAGGGGACAGACGTTTACCGCCCCCTAGGCCCGCCATGAGATATTCTCAGACGAACAGACCAGACTGTACGGAGACTGTCAGGTTCAGGCTCAGTAGGAGTTCAGATGGGTTTCATCTCGTCCGTCTTCTTATCGGCATCTACCTGGGGGCCGTTACGCACAGCTAGTGCCGCTTGCGGTCTGTGGTTAAACCCACTGCCAGCGTAGTGTCGAGTCTTCAGAGTCCCACACGAGAGCTATTCTCCTTTAGGCAAAAAGAGTAGAGGTCGCATGGTTTTGCGACAGGGTTCGGTCACATCCGTGCACTTGTGCACGTTTAGTGTCCGGGCAGTTATCACTAGCGGGCTTTGGTTTAAGCCAGATCCTAGTGTACGTTTCAGGATTGGTTTTATCACGTTTGTATTCGTGTTTCTCGGAACGCGGATGCGGGTGTGTATGCACGGTTGACAGAGACAGAGGCAGAGGATTCTCATTAGGGTTGTTGACTGTTGACTTTTGCTAAACCCTAATGAGAATAAGAAATATGATTAATGATAATATTAATTAAGTATTATTGTGACATGGTTGGGTTGAAGGGTTGATATTGCTAAACCCTAATGAGAATAAGAAAGTTCTTGACAGAACTTCAGGTGGTTCCATCCATTATCGATCCAATACCTCTGTATTGCGACAACAACGGGGCTATAGCTTTAGCGAAGGAATCCAGGTCCCATCAGAAGTCCAGACACATCTTGAGGCGGTATCACCTGATCACGGAGATCGTGGGTCGCCAGGTGATCGAGGTTCGGAGAGTTGCTACAGAAGATAACACTGCTGATCCATTCATGAAGGCCTTACCCCAGACTCAGTTCGAGCGGTTGATCGAGATGATAGGTCTTCGATACGCCAGTACATGGCCTTAGTGCAAGTGGGAGATTGTTAGTGTATATGCCCTAGAGGCCATTACTGTATCACACTAGTTTGTATATTACTTAATTGAAGCTTGGGATATTCACAGTTGTATAGACAATCTTGCTCAAAATAGTAGTATGCTACTTGGTTTGTTTCTACTTTAATGTGTACATGTGTTTCTTTTAGTATATCACCTATACACATTAGTGGAGCCCTTCGGATCTTTGCTTGATTACCAGCGTGGTGATGGCAGTTGTTAGGTTTACCTAGCACCTCATGAAGGGTTTGGAAGCATCACATGTCACAAAATCAAATTTTTAAGGTGCTAGGTGAACATACAAAGAATCATCACTAGAAAATTAGGGTTTCATTACAAAGACAACATCACAAGTAATAAAGGCTCGGGTTTTGAGAGTACAACCTTTGTAGCTCCCTACGCTAGACTCCTTAGCTACTTGAGGGTTGGAAAAAGGTTCGCTTGAGGTCTTCTAAGTCCACGACGATCTACCCGAAGCTCCTTTGCCCAAAGCTCCTTGCTTTACTCGATATATCAATGAAGTAGAGCAAACACCCTACCCAAACCGGCTAGATGTGTGTAGTATGATGATGTGGTTTGTATTCTTTGATCAAAACTCTTTCTTTTTATTAACCTCACTTAAGAAAATAATCAAGAGAGGAAGAAGAAGATGGTGGCTAAGCTTTTTGACAGAAGAAAATGATATGAGAGAGTGAATAATTGAAATGAGAAAAGAATAATATATCTTAATCCTTTCTCCCATCAACCATGGTTAGAATCATCTAGATTTTTATCAAATGGGTTAAAGATGAAAGGATAATTAACTCAAGGTTAAATGGTGGTTGAAGCATGGTCAAAGATGATAAGTATAAACCTTATGTGAATTATCCCTTTTCTTTTTCTAAATGATAAATAAAATAGATAATTCTAGAATGTGAGTCTTGCATTGCCACCAAACATGTATCAACAAGCATGATACAATGTATGTATGTATGTATCCATGCACATCATCATGTGCATAGATGCATGCATACAAAAATAGAAAAAGAGTTTGATTAAAGAATTAATCTAAAAGTCATTTGTTAAATCAACACTTGATTTTGCAAACTGGTCATATCACATACGACCCGACCAATAGAAAATGCCCGATTAATACACGGTATCACTTATCCGTATTTAATCGGGTCCCCGCGCATATCTCATATGCACACCACATCTTTTCGCCTGAGCCAGGAAACTTCATTGTGGGACTTTAAGACTCGTCAATACGCCGACAGCAGGTAATGGTCATATTAAATACCTACAAGCCGCAAGCGGTTAGCTAAACGTAACAGCCACCTGGGTATTGAGCGATCAGAAGAAAACAAGCGAACCTGCTACAACTCACGTCGAGCCAACCGGCAACACTACCGTACAGTCCGGTCTCTTCGTCAGATATGCTGCATATCGAGTCTGGGGATGGTAACGTTGACCCCAATAACTCAATAAGTCGTGATGATGAATGGTCTATAATAGATCGAGAAACTACTGATAACACTTATCAGCAAATCTCAACAGCCCTGGCTAGGGACTTCCTGATATAGCCAGTCGAGCACAGCATAGTATCAACTCCCAATACCGGGAGAGACGAAACCCCTCCTATCGCTCATCGCCTTCGTGTGTCTCGGGACTGTACCCAACGGCCACCTGTTTGCACGACTCAGTAGAGCCGTGGTAGGGTGGTAATCAAAGTACAGTAGAAGAACACATAAGACTCTATGACGATCTCGGGTCTACAGACTAACCTGCACCAGTGTCACCTGAGAACTGCTATCCTACGATAGATATAATTCCATATAGGAGTTCTCACGAGTCCGTCCAGTGTACCCAGTCATCACTGAGCACCCGTATACGATCTCGATGTCAAACATCGATGAATGTGGGAACATCCATCGCCCATCATATGGGTCTAGTATCATATACGCTAGTCTAGTCTGGTATATCGATGCCCCGCCTCGATACACCTACGACTAGGGACATTTCAGGATATGCTTATAAACTACAGATGTCCCACTAGTATGATCTCCATCATAATCACAGTAGTCAAGCCTATATCCTCAGTGCTTTATCAACATGTATGAATGAATAAAAGCATGATCAAATCAACATGTTAGATAAAGAAGAACCAGATAGCATACTATCATGTTGAGCAAGAATGTACACTTAATATATATATATATACATGTCTAAATACATCCACTATCATATAATGGCCTCTAAGGCATACATATATCCAACAATCTCCCACTTGTACTAAGGCCAGTTATTGGCGTATCTCATACCCAACATCTCAAAAAGTCGCTCATGTTGCGGCTGAGGAAGGGTCTTGGTGAGTGGATCCGCGGCGTTATTCTTTGTGAATACTCTCTTAATCTCGATCTCGCGGCGATCTACAATCTCCCGGATCAAATGAAAGAGCCTCAGGATGTGTCTGGATCGCTGATGGGACCTGGGCTCCTTAGCTAACGCAATAGCCCCATTATTATCACAATACAATGGTATTGGATCAATAATGATTGGAACTACTCCTAACTCCGAGACGAACTTCCTCATCCAGACGGCTTCCTTGGCGGCATCATTTGCAGCAATGTACTCAGCCTCTATCGTAGAGTCTGTAACGGTATCCTGTTTGGAACTCTTCCAACTTACCGCCCCTCCATTGAGGGTAAATACAAACGCTGAGATATATTTGATGTCGTCCTTATCGCTCTGGAAGCTCGAATAGTTAAAGGCTTCCATTTGGAGATATCCATTACCATACACCAAGAAAAATTCTTTAGTCCTTCGTAAGTACTTAAGAATGTTCTTCACAGCTGTCCAGTGATTCTCCCCTGGGTTGGATTGCTACCTACTTACAACACGAAGTGCATAAGCTACATCTGGGCATGTACATAACATCGCATACATTATAGATCCTACTACCGAAGCATAAGGTATAATGCTCATGCAAGCTCTCTCTTCATCGGTCTTTGGGCAAGAGTCCTTAGAGAGAGTGACCCCATGGCAAGCGGGTAAGGCACCCCGCTTGGAGTCTTCTATACTAAACCTTTTTAGGATGGTGTTGATGTACCTGGTTTGGGAAAATCCCAATAACCTCTTGGATCTATCCCTATAGATCCTAATGCCCAGAATGTATGTGGCATCACCCAGGTCCTTCATGGAGAACCTTAGTGATAAGAAAGATTTGACCGACTGTAGCATAGGAATATCATTTCCTATCATAAGAATGTCATACACGTACAATACGAGGAATGTGACAGCTTTCCCTACAGCCTTCTTATAAACACAAGGTTCATCTGGATTTTTGATGAAATCAGACTCTTTGATAACATCATCGAAATGGATGTTCCAACTCCGTGATGCCTGCTTTAACCCATATATGGATTTAAGCAATCTACATGCTTTCCCGCTACTCCTACTGTCAATGAAGCCCTCTGGCTAATCCATATAAACACATTCTTCTAAATCTCCATTTAGAAATGCTGTTTTAACGTCCATCTGTCAGATTTCATAGTCGTAGTGAGCATCAATAGCATGTAGGATCCGAATGGATTTACGCATGGCTACGGGCGAAAAAGTCTCATCATAGTCTAAACTTGGTCTTTGAAGAAAAACCTTCGCCACAAGTCTTGCCTTATAGGTCTCTACCTTCCCATCTACACAAATCTTTCTTTTAAAGATCCATTTGCACCCCACAGGTTTTACCCCAGGGGGTACAACGTCCAAAGTCCATACTTTGTTGGTGTACATAGACTCCATTTCGGATCTCATGGCATCCAGCCACTTCACAGAGTCTCCACTCGTGATAGCTTGTTGAAAACTGGTAGGATCATCATCCTCCATGTTGCAGTCTTCTCTGTCACCATCAATGAGGAAACCGTAGTACCTCTCCGGTGGGCGAGAAGTCCTACCAGACCTGGAGAGTGGCCGAGGTTCCTCAGTTTCTATTGCAACAGCCGGTTCAACCAAGTCGTCGTTTGTAGTTTGTGTCTCTAGAACCTCTTCTAGATCCACAACATTGCCATCATCTTTATCTGTGAAAAACTCTTTTTCTAAGAATGTGGCATGCTGAGAAACAAACACCTTTGGTTCTTCCTTGTGGTAGAATAGATATCCATAAGAGTTCCTTGGATATCCCACAATGTTACACATGACCGACCGTGTCTCGAGTTTGTCCGGATTCTGCTTTTTAACATAGGCCGGGCAACCCCAAATCTTAATTCTCTTAAGAGATGGTCTATTCCCATGCCATATCTCATATGGTGTGGTAGACTCGGTTTTGGTTAGGACCCTGTTCAGTAGAAACGCTACAGTCTCCAATGCATGCCCCGAAAATGAGACAGGTAACTCAACATCACTCATCATGGATCAGACCATATCTAATAGGGTCCTATTCCATCGTTCAGACATACCGTTGTGCTGTGGTGTGTAAGGAGGAGTGAGCTGAGAGAGAATCCCATTCTCTTTTAGGAAGTTTGCAAATTCTGTACTGAGGTACTCCCCACCTCGATCTTATCGAAGCATCTTGATACTCAAGCCGGTTTGTTTTTCTACTTCTTGTTTATATTCAGTGAATTTCTCGAAAGCTTCGGATTTGTGCTTTAATAAAAATACATGACCGAATCTTGAGAAATCGTCAGTGAAAGTAATGAAGTAAGAAAAACCACCTCTAGCCTGTGTAGACATTGGCCCACATACATCACTATGTATGAGTCCTAGGAGCTTGGTAGCTCTTTCTCCGTGTCCGGTAAACGGAGTTTTTGTCATTTTACCCTTGATAAAAGACTGGCAAGTCGCATAAGATTTATATTCAAAAGGGTTTAAATATCCATCTTTGTGTAACTTGTTTAGTCTTGTTTCGTTAATATGACCAAGTCTACAGTGCCAAAGAAAAACTTCATTTATTTCTGAAAATTTTCTTTTATTAGTGTGTTGTATGCTGAAAACTGTGTGTTGATTTAGGACGTATATCCCGTTATTAAGTGTACCATACCCAACCAACATTTGATTCAGGTGAATGTTCATAATATTGTTCTGCAATATAAAGTTATATCCTTCATTGTCTAACAAAGATACAGATATTATATTACAAAGCATACTTGGTAAAAAATAACATGGGTTCAAAACCAATATACACCCAGATGGCAACCCCAAGTGATACTCTCCCACTGCGACTGTATGTGCATTGGAACCATTTCTAACGTGGAGAGTATGGTCACCTGTCTTCAAAACCTTGCTATTTCTCAGTCCCTGCATAGAATTGCAAATGTGAGAACCTGAACCGGTATCTAATACCCAGGAAGCAGAGTTTATTGAAAAACAGTTTTTTGTCACAAACACACCTGAAGCGGAAGCATCCCCATGCTTCTTCTTGAGATTTAAGTACTCGGTACAGTTGCGCTTCTAATGTCCTGTTTTATGGCAATGAAAACATTCCCCTTTCCCCGATTCTCCAGCTTTGGACTTTTCCTTCCCCTTAACCTTTTTAACTCCACCCTTAGGATTGGTGGGATTCTTCTTTTTCTTTCCCTTAGCCTTAGCCTTTGGACGAGAAGAGGAAGATTGTCCAACAGTCAAAACGGGAGTTTTCACTGATTTCAGTATGCTCTCTGCACTCCTTAACATATTAAGGAGTTCAGGTAGTTCCCTCTCCATATTGTGCATGTTGAAGTTAACTATGAATTGAGCAAAGGTGGAGGGGAGGGACTGCAGAATAATATCCGTATATTGTTCATTGTCCATCGTCCATCCAAGGTCCTCAAGCTCTTCTATGAGAGTTATCATCTTCAAAACATGGTCTCCTACCGGTATGCCTGGGGCCATTCGAATCTGAAACAATTTCTTTGATGTTTCGTATCGTAATACGCAGGATTGCTCTCCATACAACTCCTTTGTATGGTGGAATATGGTTTGAATGTCCATATTCTCGTGCTGCTTTTGATGTCTGTTGTCCATCGATGCAAGCGCGAGGCATTTGGCCGTGGCACATGTAGGACTACGGTAGCGCCCCGGCCATCTATCCGAGGCTAAATTGCGGAAACGAATATTTTCTTGACATTAAAACGGCACTACCGCGTCCTAAAACACCGGATCGTAACCATTAACCTAATGTTAGCTAACATGAGAATGAGTAGGAAGCTATACCGAGCGATCTGTGTCCTTCGGTCTTTGGCCACCTTCCCGATCTCCCCGCGGCAACTCCGGTCTTCATCTCCTCATCGGAAAGGGCACCACATCATCGGTTCCTTTTACGGGCTCCCACTTCATCCGAACAACTCGGGCGCGAAGTGTGCAAGCCGACGCGTCCAAGGTGTTGTAGAGAATGTTGTGATCACTTTGTCTCTTGCATCCATGGCTTTAGATGGAGGTTGAAGTTGTTGCCATTGGAGGAAGGCAATGAGCTAGAGGAAGAAAAAGAAGAAGAGAAGGCTTTTTCATCTTTTCTTTTCTTTTTGATGCTATCAATAATGAGAGTGAGAGAGTGTAGAATAATATGAGAGCTCACTACCAATACTTGGCAGCCCCTCTCTGTCTCCATCTCATTTCATGACATAAAACAATTCATTAATGTGACACATTCGCTAAAAAAGAGACCATGACTCATGATATAAGTCTATGTCACATTAATGCATTGTCATGATGATTTCTAGCACATTATTTCCTTAAGCAAACATTAATCCAAATGTTTGCCATAACAAAGAAAATCCGGCAACATCTAAAGTAAACTCGTGACGGATCACAAGGATACCCCTCACCTGTATATACATACCTGCACCCGCATTCCGGCTGAATGCGATTGCGATGAGACTAATGTAATCCAACAAATCTAATACTAGGATCCGGCTTAAACCAAAGCCCACTAGTATGATCCGCCCGATCATGATCCGTGCAATACCACACGTATAAGATCGAATCCTGCCATATATCATACGTCCTCTACAACGTTTCGCCCAAAACTTGAGAAACTGTCTGTGGGGGACTCTAAAGACTCGTCAATACTTTGGCTGTGGATTTAACCACTAGCACGTCAGAGGTATTAGCCGTATGTAACGGGCTACCAAGTATTGACCAAAAGGGACGTCGATGAGCGACCTCATCCTGACACCTTACTGAGCCTGTCAGTGACAATATCCGTACAGTCCGGTCCGTTTTTCTATAAGCATCGCATGGCGGGCCTAGGGGGTTGGCAAAAGTCAAACCCCCAAAAGCGGTGCTAGTCGTGTCGGAGTGTAGCCCAGAACACCGTGAGATACTACTGGAATACCTACCAGTAAATCTCCTGCCTCGGTCGAGGGCTTTGTGTAATGGCTCTCCTAGACACAGCGCGACCTCACCCCCAATACCGGGAGAGATGAACCCCTGCAGATCCGCTCACTGCCTCCATGTGGCTCGGGACTTTACCCAACTAAAACCAGTTTGCATGACTCCTTTGAGCCGTGGTATTGTGGTAATCAAAGTACAGTAGGAACTCACACGAAATAAATGACGATCTCAGGTCGATGAACTAACCTGTACACATGTCACCAGGGAACTGCTATCTGACGTCAGGTATAAGACCAACTAGCATGTTCCCGGCGAGTCCTGTCCGGTGTACTCATAACCCAATAAGCACCTGTATACATCTTAGGTGAACCAACTGACACCAGTGGCTTGTAAGACCGGCCACCGCCCCTCGTCGGGGTCTCGACTGTATACACTAGTCTACTCTGGAGTGTCGATGCCCTGTCTCGAAACTCCCACGACTAGGGACCTTTTAAGGATGTTCTTATAGACCCCAGCTCCCATGTATATGATCGCCCACATACTGCTGGCAGTCAAGAAAGAATCCTAGGGGCTCTATCAACGTGCAATAGTGACCTGTAAGGTCACCTAAAGCAGTACACGATGATAAAGATAAACCAGATAGCATACTATCATCTTGAGTAAAGTTATCTTACCGGTATAGGTCCTCCTTCAATCATTGCAATCACGTGCTTGTGATCCAATAATTGACTTTGAGGGCACTATCTCCAACAATCTCCCACTTGCACTCAAGGCTAATTATTACGATGTCGCATACTCACAGCCCGTGTGATACCGAACACCCAATTCCTCTACTAGTCAGTCTCACAAAGCTCGTTTGCGAAACTATTGCGTTCGAGAAATAGGCTCGGTGAGTGGATCCGCTGTGATGTTTCTTTCTATGTCTCTCTATATCTTAAGTTCGCGGAGAAACCCATCTCCCGAAATGAGCAATACCTGTCTTAGAATATGTCTGGATATCTGATGGGATCTAGCTCATAAATGAACTCCAAATCCAAACTTCTTAGACTGTATCGATTGAACTTAGTCAGTATCCTGCGCCATGCCTCCCTCAGTATCTGCCTGGACCACCTGTCCAAAATACTGCCCCTCGTCAGAGGGAAAACTATAACTCAGACAGTCATTCTGTCATCCATGTCACCTTGGAAGCCTGGAATGATAACTGTCTCCTAAAAGAGGTTGTCGTTATCATATCCGTAGAACACACACTTCTGTTCTAAAACTGCTTTTGAATGTTTCTACAGGATTGGATTAATATCAACTTATTGCACCTACTGCAAAAACAACATTTGGTGTGGTACTTGACATCTCATGATTGACTCAATTGCCTAAGCATGTGATCTGCCAATCATGCACATCCCTCTCCGCTTTAGTCTGTAAGACACCTTTAGAGAGGGTGACTCCATCACCTGCAGGTACACTACTGTGCCATGAGTCGTCCATTCTAAAACACCTTTAGAATGCTGTCTAAGTACCCAGATTGGGAAACTACCAAAATCTAGATCTAAAACCATAGATCTAGTAACCAGAATGTCTGATATAATTCCAAGTCCTTTGTGGAGAAACCACTGTGTGACAACCAATGTATAACCGATTGTAGTATAGGAATTTTACTTCCTACTCTGTGTATGTCATCCAAATAGCAGGACATCACACCCTACTACCTTCTTAACAGATCCATCCCCTATTCTGATGAAGTCAAACCTATGACTGTCACATCAGAAATAGATGATTTATCTCCGCTATATCCGCTTTAGTCTACAAATAGACATAAGCCACTTGTCTACCAATGCTTCCGCTGCTCCCACTGACTACGACAACCCTTTGGCAGAGTCATATACACGTGCACTTCTAAAGCCAGTTCAGAATGACGCTATACTCATCCTCCTGCTTGGTCTCACAGTCTGGAACAACAGCAATGGCAAGTCTGGGTAAACAAGAACCTCCCTGCCACCGTCCTTGAGCATACCGAAGTACCTCTCGAGCGCCTGAGGTCACCCACCATATCTACGGAGTGGCTAATGGAATGTCAAACCAGATTGAATCTTGAGGTTCTTATCAAATTTTCAGTAATCGTTTGCGGTTCTGGAATCACATCCAGTTCTACCATACTCCCACTACCGTTTTCTGAAAAAATCCATTTTTATTAAAACTGTCGAGAGTCAAGAACAATATCACTATTGATCTTCCAGATGGTAGAAAGTCAACCCTCGTCATAGCCCGGGTCAACCCACAAATAGCCTTTACAGAAACGTGCCTTGAGTTATCTAGAGTCTGGTTTTAAGCATAAGCTTGACAACTACCCGTACCTTAACAATGTCAAGATATGAACTATTCTATATCCAATATAGAAACAGAGGCACTGATTTAATTGAACCAGATTAAAATCAGGCAGCTGTCTCCAGTGCATGTCAACTAAATGGTAAGAGGCCGATCAACATTACTCAACTTAGGTGTGCTTCCAATTATGAGTAACCTGAAAAAGAAGCAAGTTCTTTCAATCATTACTATCAACTGAACACCATACACAAGTATCTACATCTTCGATCACCTTGAAGAATCCCGATACTTGCAACACCTTGTTCTCTACTCTATTCTTATACCTATAACTTATCAAAACTTGGACCCTGTGTTTCTACGAAACACCAGTCTAAAAACTTGAGAAGTCATAAGTAAACCGAATATAGTACGAGGACCATCCCCTCTGTCCTAATAGACACTGGACAATATACAATACTCTATATAAGTCCCCTGAGTCTAGTGACTCATTCCTTGTGTGTCGTAGGTTGAAAACTGTACTTATGGTTAAGAAGAATTACACCGCTGTATTAATGCTCCTTACCTAACCATCCACTGATATATTTTAATGTCATAGACATAATTTCAAAAAGGTATATCTCACTCTGTAAAATAGACGTACATATATATCAATTTGAAATTGGTGCATAGCAACGGATATTCAAAACCAAATATTTGCCGACCGGCAAACAGCCCTGGCGATTTCCTCAAATATCACCAATTACAACGAATTCCGATATAATGAGGATGATCACGTAATTCCCAATAACTTACTCCCACTCATCATCTGTAAAACCATACAGATGTGAGAATCATACCTGGTAAATACATACCCGGGAGCAAGTGTCTAATTGGGAAATCAGTTTTCTTCTAACAGTACACAGTGAAACTGAAACATTGAAATGTTTCGATGGGGTATCCGGGTATTCCTAGTAATGCCTCTTCCATTATCCAGATTCACAACTGTAACCGTATATTACTTCGCCATCTCTCCAAATCCCTCCATATATTTTTAGTCATTACCTTCTGTACACCCCTTTAGGCCAAATGGTTTTCTTCCTTCCCTACCGCTCAACACCAGCCTATGGTTTGGAAGAAGACTATCCAATAAGCATAATGGGTGTACTGTCCTAATCCTAGGAGCACTCGCAATGCGAGAAAAGGTGAAGATAAAAGACAACCGAATAAACCTTATTCCTATTTCTCCCGAACCAGAATCCATCCCCGAACTGGAAAAAGTTCCTTTCGAGTTCGTATATAACCATACGATGGAGTATCCAAATAACTGTGGATCTTCGTAGTGATACGGAGTGTTCTGGAGAAATACAAAGGTGAAATGGGAGTGGTAATGAAATACTTGGTTTGGTTGTGAATAACAGTCGCAGTTTACTTTGCCCTCTTACTAATCCCTTTATTTGTCTTTACATAATACCTTCTATACACCATCGTTAAGCTAATTGGTTTTCTTCATTCCCTACCGGTCGACACCTGCCTATGGTTTAGAAGAAGACTGTCCAATTTGCGTAATAGTTGTACTATCTCCTAAACCAAGGAGTACTCGCAACCTGAGAGAAGGTAAAAGGAAAAGACAACTGAATAAACCTATTCGTTTTCTCCAGAACCGGAAACCATCCTCGAATAAATTCCTTCGAGTTCGTATATAACCATACGATGGTTTTGTCCAATGGAAGTGGACGTTCGTAGTAATACGGGGTGTCCTGGAGAAAAGGGTAAAAGTAGGAGTGGCAATGAGATTTGCAACTCTGACAATCCAAAAGCCAGTATTTAAAGAAGGTTCGGTTAATCTTGGTCACTGAGTCATAGTCAAGGGTCGGGTCATGGTCGCTGCCAAAGAGAGAGAGAAAAAAAACACTCAGCGTGCATTCTAACCTAGATCAGAATAGTTATCACTTTTTCTAATCAGGAAACCTCCCACTGTAACGTCAAATTCTCCTCCAAACCTGAAAGAAGAATTCGTCGGGATTACCCGAAGAGTAAACTAACTCATCAGTGGGAATCGGGATCCAACTATCATTGCATGATAACGTGACGGAATCCACTCACGTTATCACACTCCAGAAGGTATGCGCATGCCTGGCAAGTTTCAGTTTCTTTAGAAACTCCCGATGTGATTTTTACCCCTAGGACCCAAGTGACCTTGACACAGTCAACAAATCAAAGAGTCCTAGTCATGTTCAACCCGTCATTATCCTGGATTGCATTAAACCAACCCGTACAAGCTCTTGACACAGTCAACAAGGGCGCACGACTGTCCTAACCAATCCCATTAATATGCCACAAACGAACACTACTTAGCTACCGTACACTACGCCTTGACACAGTCAACAAACGCAGCACGAATACTAAGTAATACTTGTAAGAAATGACGAAAGGCTACGTCTAGTTTTTGGCGAAAAACTTTTAACGTAATGAACTTAATATCGTTGAAGGAACTGCATAGCTTTTTATAAAAAATATAGTGGCAAAAACCTTTGCTAAAGAAGTCACTCCCGGTGAAGGGATCTCGGCTCTTTCCCCGTAGAATGAGGTGCAGGATATTCCAACTGAATACCATGATCCAAAGCAAAAGGCAATCGGCTATAGTGAAGTTATTACCCTGACGCAAACTTCTGTCCAAGGGGTCACTCCCGGTGAAGGGATCTCGGCCCTTGCCTCATCGACTGAGGTGCTGGATATTCATAACCGAATACCACTGTGCAAAACAAAAGAGAACGTCCTTGCAATAACAGCTTTTTGAAAAATTGTTCCAACAACATCAGAATAGGTTTGTTTAGCTTGCATTGATCCGAATCAACGCAGTCCTATCAATAGATCACACCACAAAGAACGAAAATAATAATGTACGTATATGCCATCCGCATTCGCCAATGGGTCCCGTCATCACCTGTTAGGTTACTTAACTAACAACAGAGCGGGGACTGGACTAGCGTGGGTGTAAAACATATACAACATCTACTAGTATATATATCAATATATAATATTCGCTCAAGGCGTGATAAAATGCAACATCACAGAAATGTTATAAGCATCACAGAACAATACAGATAATCTGGAAGCCCCGGGTTTCACAGAGCCGCTGCTGAAACCCGACGTTCCCCTGGTCGTGTGGATAGCCTGTGCAATGAAATCCTAGACCCCTACGGGCACGGAAAGTTACCCGCCAAAACCTGAAGCGAGATAGCCCCCTTCAACAACGTGAATGGACCACCCAGCACTTCACCGAATCCGGTAACTTGGGCACCCCTCCTGGGTCAACCTGTACCCCCTACGAGTGCGGCGAATAGCCGGCCAATTCTAGAGTGAAGCCCCCTCTGTCTCAAAGGGATGAGATGCGGGCCCGTTTCCCTCTAGAACCCGGCTATCCGTGCACCCTTCCGTGGGGCAATCCTAGTACAGAAAGTAAAATATACAATAGGTACATCGACCTCAGCCCGGTCGTGCCCCAAAAGAATAATATACAAACAGGCAGTGACGGCAGTCCACATGTCGGACGCTCGCCCCGCAATATCAAATGTACATAATAAACCAAACTGTACTACCATTGCATCCAGGCTATCCACCACGACCGATCCGCAACATCACAGCACAACACAGAACATCAACGTGAATGTCACGTTCGCAAATCCGTCTAAAAGGGCTATAGCAGATAGACTGGATTTACCGATCGAGTGACATTCACGGTCGCAGATATAATGTAAATAATGTGAACTAACATATTTAAATTTTCAATCGACAAAAGTTCCCGAAGTGGGCCCCAAGCACAATTCCCAGTACTCAAACAAATCTGGGCCCAAACTAAAAATACCAAAAACCACAATTCCAAGTCAGAGAACACTGTATAAAATTTGGTGCACTGAAGAGACAAAACGGCGGCGGAACCGCGGCCAAAGCATGGGTTAGGCCGCGGTTCCTCGGCGCAATGGTAAGATCACTTCACCAAATTTTCCCAGATGTCTTAGAAAAGCCTGCACATATTTCTGCAATACACCAAATAATTTTTTGACAACAAAAAAATTTCGACAAAAACTGCACATTTTGAAATCGCGATTTCGGAATTTTTGTTCGATCGAAGTTCTAAATACATTAGAGCAAGCTAGTAAAGGTTAATAGCGTTGCTCTGATACCATGTAGGACTACGGTAGCGCCCCGGCCATCTATCCGAGGCCAAATTGCGGAAACGAAAATTTTCTTGACTTTAAACCGGCACTACCGCATCCTAAAACCCCGGATCGTAACCATTAACCTAATGCTAGCTAACATGAGAATGGGTAGGATGCTATATCGAGCGATCCGTGTCCTTCGGTCTTTGGCCACCATTCCGATCTCCCCGCGGCAACTCCGGTCTTCATCTCCTCGTCGGAAAGGGGCACCACATCATCGGTTCCTTTTACGGGCTCCCGCTTCATCCGAAGCAACTCGGGCGCGAAGTGTGCAAGCCGACGCGTCCAAGGTGTTGTAGTGAATTTTGTGATCACTCTGTCTCTTGCATCCATGGCTTTGGATGGAGGTTGAAGTTGTTGCCATTGGAGCAGACAATGAGCTAGAGGAAGAAGAAGAAGAAGAGAAGGCTTTCTCATCTTTTCTTTTCTTTTTGATGCAATCAATAATGAGAGTGAGAGAGTGTAGAATAATATGAGAGCTCACTACCAATACTTGGCATCCCCTCTCTCTCTCCATCTAATTTCATGACATAAAACAATTCATTAATGTGACACATTTGCTAAAAAAGAGAGCATGACTCATGATATAAGTCTATGTCACATTAATGCATTGTCATGATGATTTCTAGCTCATTATTTCCTTAAGCAAACATTAATCCAAATGTTTTCAATAACAATGAAAATCCGGCAACATCTAAAGTAAACTCGTGACGGATCACAAGGATACCCCTCACCTGTATATACATACCTACACCCGCATGCCGACTGAATGTGATTGCGATGAGACTAAAGTAATCCAAAAAATATAATACTAGGATCCGGATTAAACCAAAGACCACAAGTATGATCCGTCCGATCATGATCCGTGCAATACCGCACGTATAAGATCGAACCCTGCCATATATCATACGGCCTCTACAACGTTTCGCCCGAAACTTGAGAAACTGTCTGTGGGGGGCTCTAATGACTCGTCAATACTTTGGCTGTGGATTTAACCACTAGCACGTCAGATGTATTATCCGTACGTAACGGGCTACTAAGTATTGACCAAAAGGGACGTCGATGAGCGAACTCATCCTGACACCCTACTGAGCCTGTCAGTGACAATATCCGTACAGCCCGGTCCGTTCGTCTATGAGCATCGCATGGCGGGCCTAGGGGGTTGGCAAAAGTCAAACCCCCAAAAGCGGTACAAGTCGTGTCGGAGTGTATCCCAGAACACCCTGAGATACTACTGGAATACCTACCAGTAAATCTCCTGCCACGGCCGAGGGCTTTGTGTAATGGCTCTCCTAGACACAGCGCGACCTCACCCCCAATACCGGGAGAGACGAACCCCTGCAGATCCGCTCACTATCTTCATGTGGCTCGGGACTGTACCCAACTAAAACCTGTTTGCACGACTCCTTTGAGCCGTGGTAGGGTAGTAATCAAAGTACAGTGGGAACTCACACGAGAAAAATGACGATCTCAGGTCGATGAACTAACCTGTACACATGTCACCACGGAACTGCTATCTGACGTCAGGTATAAGACCAACTAGCATGTTCCCGGCGAGTCCCGTCCGGTGTACTCATAACCCAATGAGCATCTTTATACATTTTAGGTGAACCAACTGACACCAGTGGCTTGTGAGACCGGCCACCGCCCCTCGTCGGGGTCTCGACTGTATACACTAGTCTACTCTGGAGTGTCGATGCCCTGTCTCGAAACTCCCATGACTAGGGACCTTTTAAGGATGTGCATATAGACCCCAGCTCCCACGTATATGATCGCCCTCATACTGCTGGAAGTCAAGAAAGAATCCTAGGGGCTCTATCAACGTGCAATAGTGACCTGTAAGGTCACCTAAAGCAGTACACGATTATAAAGATAAACCAGATATCATACTATCATCTTGAGTAAGATTGTCCTACCGGTATAGGTCCTCCCTCAATCATTGCAATCACGTGCCTGTGATCCAATAATTGACTCTGAGGGCACTATCTCCAACAACACAGTCAGCGTCCCAGTCTTGCGGACTTCTTTGTCCGTAACTGAGGATTTTGGACCTGGGAGGGGCAGGGCTGAAGCCGTGAGGACATATGATACTTTATCATAAGACAAGGCTATTTTCAGATTCCTCAGCAAGTCTTTATAATTTGTCCCATTCGGTTTATTTTTATTTAGTGGAAGCTTGAGTCCAGTCATTGGTATCTTCCATTAAGAGAGAGAAAAGAATACACTCAGCGAAAGCTCTTGTAAAGATCAGCTTGGTTATTATCTCTAGCTTCCACTAAATAAAAATAGGGTCCTAGAAAAGTTCGGATTTTGATGGTGCTAAACAAGCATGCAAAGGAATCGATCCTAGAAAATTAGGGTTACAAAACTTAAAGCTAATAAAATTAGGGTTTCGAGACTACAACCTTTGTAGCTCCCTTTTGCTGAACTCCTTGGTCTCTTGGGTGTTGGAAGAAGGTCCTCTTGAAGTCCTCTCACGTCCACGACGATCCACCCGGAGTTCCCTGTCCAAGCTCGCAACTTTGAGAATCGAAGAGAACACTCTAAACAAGTTGGCTAAACTTGTGTAGAATGATTTTGTGGTTAAGATTCTCACTTCAAAAACCTTTCTTTATGTGTATTTTACTCACTAGAAGAAACTAGAGAGCAAATATTGAAGGAGGAAGAAGATGGCTTTTTATTTTAACAAGAGTAGAATGATAACCATGAAAAGAAAAATGAAATATATCATTATATATTTTATTTCTTCTCACTATGAACCATGGTTAAAATGATGGAGACATTATTTAACTTGAGTTTTAGAACATAAAGAGAAGGATAACTCAAGGTTAGAAGTAGGTGAGAATGGTTAGGTTTAAAGAAGAATGTAGAAGCAAGCAAGAATTATCCTTATCTTTTCTATTTTGTTTTAAACAATAAATCAAATAATAATCCATATATTCAACCATGGTGTGAGTCTTATATTGCCATCTTATTCCATATATAAACAACCATGATAGATGGGTGTATGTATGTATGTATGTATGCACTTCCATATGTGCATGAAACTAGTAAGAAAGAAAGAAAGAAAAACATACATGCATGCACACATCCATCATTCAAGAAAAGGTTTTAAGTGAGAAAACTAATGGTTAAATGATAAATCAACACTTGATTTATCAATTCGGCCATATCACATATGACCCTAACAAAAGCAAGCCGCCCGATCAGTGTACGGTATCATATACGCACATTTTAATCGTGTCCATGCGCATATCGCATACGCGCACCACAACATTTCGTCTGGACTAGGTAACTCCTGTGTGGGACTCTAAGACTCGTCAATAAGCCGGCAGAGGGTAATGATCATATCAAGTACCCCCAAGCCACAATCGGTCAGCTAAACGTAATGGCCACCCGGGTATTGAGCGATCAGAAGAAATCAAGCGAACCTGCTACAACTCCTGTCGAGCCAACCGGCAACACTACCGTACAGTGCGGTCTCTTCGTCAGATATGCTGCATATCGAGCCTATGGATGGTCACGTCGACCCCAATAACTCAATAAGTCGTGCCGGCGAATGGTCTATAACAGATCGAGAAACTACTGATAACACTTATCAGCAATTCTCAGCAGCCCTGGCCAGGGACTTTCTGATATAAGCAGTCGGGCACAGCACAGCATCAACTCCTAATATCGGGAGAGACGAAACCCCTCCTATCGCTCATCGCCTTCGTGTGTCTCGGGACTGTACCCAACGGCCACCTGTTTGCACGACTCGGTAGAGCCTTGGTAGGGTGGCAATCAAAGTACAGTGGGAGAACACACAAGACTCTATGACGATCTCGGGTCTACAGACTAACCTGTACCAGTATCACCTGAGAACTGCTATCCGACGATAGATATAATTCCATATAGGAGTTCTCGGTGAGTCCGTCCAGTGTACCCAGTCACCACTGAGCACCCGTATATGATCTTGATGTCAAACATCGATGAATGTGGGAACATTTATCGCCCATCTTATGGGTCTAGTATCATATACGCTAGTCTAATCTGGTATATCAATGCCCCGTCTCGATATACCTACAACTTGGGACATTCCAGGATATGCTTACAGACTACAGATGTCCCACTAGTATGATCTCCATCATAATCAAAGTAGTCAAACCGATATCCTCAGGGCTTTATCAGCATGTATGAATGAATAAAAGCATGATCAAATCAACATGTCAGATAAAGAAGAACCAGATAGCATACTATCAAGTCGAGCAAGAATGCATACTGAATATATACATACATGTATAGATACATCCACTATCACATAATGGCCTCTAGGGCATACTGTAACCCTTCGAAAATCGTTTAGGCAGTTTTTCGGTAATCGGCAAATTTTTCGGCTTTTTCCGTAAAAAGTCAAAATTGATATTTTTCATTGTAGACCTAATTATACAAAATTTAAATAAGATATTACTATAATTTTGTCACTAAAATGTCATTTATAAGTTTCTAGTTAAATGAATTTTTTTTCGGAATTAATTATTTTTTTATTATTTTAAGCCTTTTTAAATACATTTAATTAGGGATAAATACAAATTTAATTAGGTAAATTTCTTAATTAGGAGTCTTTATAAGCTAAAATATGGTGTTAAAAAATTTGTGTCATGACTTTCACATTTTTAGTTTTATGGTTTGAAATTAATGAAAAAAATGAACAAAAAGGGGTTTTTTTTGTAAAAATTGTTATGTTATGCATTAAATACAATTGAGAGTGACTTTTTCTTGGAACCTTCCACATTTTTCCCTCACTCTCCCTCACCCTCTAGCTCAGGCCGAGCCTCCCTCCTTCAGCCCAAATTTTTCCCTCATTTTTCTTGCTTCTAAAATCATGGAAAAATCAACAAAATACATTATTTTCTTCTCCAATTCAAAGTAAAACCCTAATCCACCCTCTCTTCAACCCAAATTAGTTTAAAAAGTTGATGAAAGGAGGCTTCTTGGAGACTTGAGCAAGCTAGGGTTCACACTTGGGAGGTATAAATCCTAATCTAGTTGTTAATTGTTGTTTAAGTTGCTAGATTTAATGGTTTTAGTGTGTAATTTGCTTATGAATTCTTGTTTAGGAAATTCAAGAAAGGGAATTGATGTTGTAATTAGGGTTTGAAGCATGGTTGATGTATTTAAGTTAGGGTTCAAGATTGAGAGGTGAAAATCCTAAACTAGTTGCTTACTTGAGGTTTAATTGTGCTAGAATTTCAATTCTAAATATTAGTTTAGTAGTAAATGTTTGATTTGGAAAAATCAAGTGAAGGTTTTGATTTTAGAAATTAGGGCTTGTAGCATGATGCTTGGATTATGCTAGGGATGGTTATCTAGGTGATTGGAGTGGTTAATTGTGTATTGGTATGCTTACAATATCGATAAATTTCGATGTTTGTAACAAATCGGTAAGGAATCGCTTACTAGATTTTTTGTAGAAATAGAAGGCGGTCATTTTGCGTTAGGTTAGCAATATTATTAGCTTCGTATAGGATTATTAGAATGCGCGAACGCGGGGTTGCGTCTAGTCGGGTTGTAGTTTAATCGATTTCCCCGATACGGCGATTTTAGTTAAGGCTTTAGCGATTTTCGTGTATTTTCCGCGTACCGAGTGCATGTTGTGATTAATTCGAGAGTGTCGATCTTTTCATAGTGTGAGTTGCATCATTTCAGAAATCTGTAACCTTATATTTTGTGTTATGCAATTCTAGGATCGGTCGGGGAAACTTCGGATACGGCGCGAAAAGGCAAAGCGGTGGCCGGATCAGATTAGCGGGGATTTCTGGTGAGTAGATATATTCATCTACGGGGGAATCGTCTGGATGGCGCGAGGCGCCCCCCTCCCTAGTTAGGATTACTCTACTTTATGCAATAATTATATTGTTAGCTAGTTTATCCATTTATGCACATTGCATACCCTTACAGCTAACCCTATACTAGATTGCATGGACATTCATATGACATTCATATATACATATGCGATATCATTTCGTAGGACACGAACACCTTACCATTGGCATCTATTGCACGCGCACTATTCATGTGACACACACGCCTTTGGTATTTGCCATGCCACGTGCACTATAAAAACCTGTTTAGCTAGTAACGCCATTGCATTCATGCATGATATTTGAGGTTGTATCGTACGCATATACCTCGCATTACTATCATATTTACATAGATTTCTAGCCAAACTCTCACATCATATACATTGATATCATAGACACTTATCATACATAACATGTGGACATTATGATTTCTTGAGGATTTCAGTTTGCTGCGATTTCTGGATTTTGGGGGAAAACCGCAAGAATTTAACAAAACCTTATATTTATCTTTTTCAAAACAAAGTTGCGGTTTTCTCGTGATGTATGTGTCGTCCACCATGAGTTTTCATGTTTTCTGTTGGATTTCAAGACCCGATTCGAGGAGTGGATGAACCGTCTCGGGTACATGGTGGGCCCGGTATGGTACCCCGGGGCAAGAAGATCGAGTTGTAGACGATGAGCCTGGCAGGGGAAGACTACCTACCGGTGATGTCTGGCGCGGCGGATATCCGGAGGATACCGACCGTTGTCGTGAGGTTTATGATATGGGCTGATCCGGACTGACGGAGCCCGACATTGAGACAGATATGATTCCTATTTGGTGTCGATGCTTGACACGGGTTTTCTGAGGATTTCTTGATGATATTTAGCTATTATGCAGACATTCGTTTTCTAAAAGTTAAGAATGCAGTAACTTTAACATTTAAAACACTTAAAGAGTTAGAAAGGATATTTCATACATGTGCATGCATACTAGAGTTATTACATCACATATGGACATACATGTTGTTCCGCATTGCGTGCATTCTTACGATTGCCTTATTAGATGTTATATTTACTCACGAGCTGGCAACTCACCCCCGTTGTGCCACAGTGTCTTGCAGGTCGGACCCGTCATCTTTGTAGCGGCGGGCTATCTTGTCATCAGTTCCTTTTGCTCAGACTCGTGACATCGCCCGTAGGTGGGTTGCGAGTATACTTATTTCTTTTTGCTTTATCATTGTATCTAGTATTCTCCATCTACCACTTGTATTGTATATGCGACCTAGTGATGAGACTGAGAGATTTGTATATTCGTGGTTTCTTTTGGGTCGAGCTCACTTGAGCCGACGTGGGTTATCTGGTATTTGCATCTCTTTTATGCTCTTTTTCTTGATATTACTATTATATTGCATGTGGTTGTGATCCGCCTTGGGCGAAGAGCTAGCTCCCGCTTGGGGATGCCATTTTTATGATTTCATATGTATTATCTTGTTGTACCCATTTTTGGGGATAGAAAATACAGGGGAGACTCTGCCGAAATTTTCAGAAATTTTTGATGTTTTTTTTTTGGATTCTATGCAGCTTAATTGATTTCAAAACCGTTTTCATTTATGGTTTTCCTTCACTCTCTTTTGCTTTTGGGTTAGATTTCTGGGCTTTGGCTGACTTAGGTTACGGTACGCCTTTAGACGTCTCGTAATCTAAGTGCCAGTCACGTTCCGTACTTTCGGGTCGTGACAAAGTTGGTATCAGAGCGTAGGTTTTACCTTTCTGAGTGTAGGACGACCTTGGTAGATGGAGTAGGTGACTTAAGCAGAGTGGCGTAGCGTGGGTATGATCCGCGGCATACTTACGATACGGTACTCCGCCTAAGTAACCTTAGGACATAATTGCTTGTATTTCCTTTCTTGATTCCTTGCATTCCTTGATTCAATTGCAATGATCTTATCAGTCCTTTTTCTTATTCTAGCTTCGATGCCGCCAAAGACTACGAGAGCTCAGCGGGCTGCCGCTAGGGATGAGATTCGAGCGGGCTTGTCTGAGGCGAGGATCGAGCGGGAGGATACACCTATCCCTCAGGGTCATACTGATCCGCCTTATCCTGACCGTATTGCCAGATTAGAGGCCGGCATGCAAGAGTTGCGGCAGATGATGGGATCTTTAGTTGAGTCCAGCCGGGCACAGAGATCCGAGGACGTTCCTTCCACCCCACAGACCACGATCGTACCTGCTGCACAGATGGTCACTCCTGCTGCTACTACGGAGACTATTCCTGTTTCACTACAGGAGTTCATGAGATTGAGACCCCCAGCTTTTACCGGTACAGATGCGACAGAGGATCCACAGACATTTCTCGATAGGATGGCACGGATTGGCCGTTCGTTGAGGTGTTCTGAGGATAGATTGGTGGAGTTTGCGAGTTTTCGTCTGGAGGGTCTTGCCCAGACATGGTACGACTCAGTAGAGAGAGGCCGAGCTGCAGGTCTGCCTTCTATGACCTGGGATGAGTTTACATCTGCATTTCTTGCCCGTTTTCTTCCGGAGAGTGTCCGAGATGCTCGAGCCCGTAGTTTTGAGTCTTTGCGCAAGACTCCTGGGATGACAGTGTCGGAGTATGATATACAGTTTACCCAGTTGTCTCGATATGCACCGTACCTAGTCGACACAGAAGAGAAGAGGATAAAGAGGTTTGTGCGAGGGCTTGATACACAGCTATTCCTTGCCATCGGCACCCAGCACTTTGATACATACGCAGCCGCGATGGATGCAGCCTTACTTTTGGAGGAACGTATTTCTGAGACTCCGGTCGCTTCTGGGCCGAAGAGGATCCGTACTGATACGCCAGCTCAGCGGCAGATGGGCAGACATCGTGATAGATTATTTCCGGGGGATGGCGGAGGCAGAGGATTGAGACGAGGTCAGTTATTTGGTTCATATCCACAGACCCAGCAGTCGTCCCCAGGATGTTTTCAGTGCGGGAGTCAGTACCACCGTATCAGAGACTGTACCATGGGGCGTCCGGGCGCGGCGACAGTCCCGCATGTGACCTTACCACCCTCACCACCTTCTCAGAGAGCTTTACTTCCTACGCCTGATGATGCTTCACGCCAGCGAGATGCTTCTAGAGGCCGTGGGCGAGGCGGTCCGGTTCAGAGAGGACGAGGCGACAGAGGCAGAGGCAGAGGCCGAGGTAGAGGCAGAGGACAGCCAGCTATTAGTGGTGGACAGGCCCGAGTTTTCGCATTGACTCCTCAGGATGCACAGGCATCCAATGCCGTCGTGACAGGTACTCTGCCAGTATGTTCTTTTGATGCACGGGTATTATTTGATCCAGGCTCCACACATTCCTATGTTTCCACGTATTTTGCACCGAGGTTGGGCCGAGAGTCTTCTCCGTTAGATCAGCCGCTTGTCGTTATTACCCCGGTAGGCGAGTCTTTTGTTGCCCGTTTTGTGTACCGATCTTGTTCCGTTCGTATCGGGGAGAGAGATTCTTCAGTAGATTTGATTCTCCTCGATATGCTCGACTTTGACGTTCTTCTTGGTATGGACCGGCTAGCCACCTGTTATGCATCCGTGGACTGCCGTGAAAAGGCAGTCAGATTCAGTTTTCCTGGTGAGCCGGTTCTTATTATTCAGGGAGATCGTAGTGCTACCCTTCCCAGCTTGATTTCTTCTCTTCACGCTGGTCAGCTCTTAAGGAAAGGGTGTCAGGGATTCTTAGCCTATGTTTGTGATACTAGCTCCACAGAGGTTCCGTTGGACCAGGTCCCTGTTGTGAGAGAGTTTCCTGATGTATTCCCTGACGAGCTGCCTGGTCTGCCACCAGAGCGCGAGATTGAGTTCTGTATTGACTTGATCCCCGGCACGGGGCCTATTTCTATACCTCCTTATCGGATGGCCCCGGCAGAGCTGAGAGAGCTAAAGGATCAGTTACAGGACTTGCTGGACAAGGGGCTTATCCGACCGAGTGTGTCACCTTGGGGTGCTCCCGTCTTGTTTGTTAAGAAGAAGGACGGAAGTATGCGTTTATGCATTGATTATCGTCAGCTGAACCGAGTTACTGTGCGGAACAGATATCCCCTACCCCGCATTGATGACTTATTTGATCAGCTCCAGGGTGCAGGGTTCTTCTCGAAGGTTGACTTACGATCAGGTTATCACCAGTTGCGGGTTCGGAATGAGGATATTCCGAAGACAGCTTTCCGTACGAGATATGGTCATTATGAGTTCTTGGTGATGTCGTTCGGACTCACCAATGCCCCGGCAGCTTTTATGGATTTGATGAACCGCGTATTCAGGCCGTATCTCGATCAGTTCATCATTGTGTTCATTGACGACATCTTGGTTTATTCTCGGAGCCGGGAGGAGCATGAGCAGCACTTACGTATCACATTGCAGACTTTGAGGGAGCATCAGCTGTTCGCCAAATTCTCCAAGTGCGCATTCTGGCTAGACAGTGTCGACTTCTTGGGTCATGTGGTGACGAGAGATGGTATTTGCGCGGACCCGAAGAAGATCGAGGCAGTTCAGCGTTGGCCTAGACCGGTATCAGTCACAGAGGTTCGCAGTTTTCTAGGTCTGGCCGGCTATTATCGACGTTTCGTCCAGGATTTCTCCCGCATTGCTGCACCGTTGACCGGGTTGACCCGGAAGGGGGTTCCTTTTGATTGGACCCAGGCATGTGAGGATAGCTTCCAGCAGTTGAAGACTCGTCTGACTACTGCTCCAGTGTTAGCATTGCCTTCAGGATCAGGCGGGTTCGTGGTATATTGTGATGCTTCTAGAGTGGGGCTGGGATGTGTGTTGATGCAGCACGACAGAGTTATCGCGTATGCTTCTCGGCAGCTGAGGAAACACGAGCAGAACTACCCCACCCATGATTTAGAGATGGCTGCAGTGGTGTTTGCACTCAAGATCTGGAGACATTACCTATACGGTGAGTCGTGCCAGATATTCACTGACCACAAGAGTTTGAAGTATATCTTCCAGCAACGAGATTTGAACCTGAGGCAGCGCCGTTGGATGGAGTTGGTGAAGGATTATGACTGCGAGATTCTATACCATCCGGGAAAGGCGAATGTGGTGGCAGATGCTTTGAGTAGGAGGCCCGGAGGTAGCCTATCTTGTTTGAGCGCAGTACAGATGCAGTCGACGGCGGATTGGCAGGTGTTATGTGACAGCAGAGTGCAGTTCGAGTTTACTTCTTCAGGGGGACAGCTGGCCCATTTCAGAGCACGCCCACAGTTACTTGACCGTATCCACGAGGCACAGTCCGGCGATGCCCGTACATTAGAGATTATTGAGCAGATTCGGCAGGGCAGAGTTTCTGAGTTCGTGATTGATGATCAGGGGATACTCCGATTTGGGACTCGACTGTGTGTGCCAGATTCAGAGGGACTGAGGCGTGATATTCTCGAGGAGGCACATAGATCAGTATACAGTGTTCACCCAGGTTCCACCAAGATGTATCATGATTTGAGAGAGGTTTACTGGTGGGACGGGATGAAGAAGGATGTTACAGATTTTGTGTCGAGATGCCTGACTTGTCAGCAAGTCAAGGCCGAGCACCAGAGGCCAGCCGGCGAGTTACAGCCTTTGCCCATTCCTGAGTGGAAGTGGGAGCAGGTCTCCATGGACTTCGTTGTGGGTCTACCCAGGACCAGTCGAGGGTATGACTCTATTTGGGTGATTGTGGATCGACTGACGAAAGCGGCTCACTTTCTGCCAGTGAAGACCACTTTTGGATTTTCTCAGTACGCCCAGGTTTATATTGATGAGATAGTGCGACTGCATGGTGTTCCGACTTGCATCGTGTCCGACCGTGGCACCCAGTTTACCAGCCGATTGTGGCAGAAACTACAGGAAGCTTTGGGCACCCGATTGAGTTTTAGCACAGCCTTTCATCCTCAGACTGACGGTCAGTCGGAGCGTACGATTCAGACTCTTGAGGACATGCTCAGAGCTTGTGTTTTAGATTTCGGTGGTAGCTGGGATCGTCATTTGCCTTTGATCGAGTTTTCCTACAATAATAGCTTCTAGGAGACGATTCAAATGGCACCTTTCGAGGCTTTATATGGGAGGAGATGTCGATCGCCAGTATGTTGGACAGAGCTCAGGGAGAGCAGTATTTTGGGGCCGCAGATTGTACAGGAGACGACCGAGAAGATACAGCTGATTCGGGACAGGATGAGAGCGGCACAGAGCAGGCAGAAATCTTATGCTGACAGGCGTCGTCGCCGACTTGAGTTCGCTGATGGCGATCATATTTTCCTGAAGGTCTCTCCGATGAAGGGTGTGATGAGATTTGGGCGGAAAGGTAAGCTGAGTCCTAGATATGTTGGTCCTTTCGAGATCCTAGAGCGTGTCGGTCCAGTCGCTTATCGGTTAGCTCTTCCGCCCAGCTTCCCCGATGTTCACCCCGTATTCCATGTCTCGATGCTCCGCAAGTACCTTCATGATCCTTCCCAGGCGATTCAGCACCAGACGATCCAGTTAGAGCGTGATCTTTCTTTCACCGAGCAGCCGGTGGTCATCTTGGATCGGCAGGTGAAGAAATTGAGGTCGAAGGTCATACCGTCTGTCAAAGTTCTTTGGCGTGGCCCGAACAGCGAGGAGGTCACCTGGGAGACCGAGGTCGAGATGAGGAAGAGATATCCCCATCTTTTTGAAGGTACGCGTAGTTAAATTCTAAATTCGGGGACCGAATTTCTTTAAGGGGGGAAGATTGTAACCCTTCGAAAATCGTTTAGGCAGTTTTTCGGTAATCGGCAAATTTTTCGGCTTTTTCCGTAAAAAGTCAAAATTGATATTTTTCATTGTAGACCTAATTATACAAAATTTAAATAAGATATTACTATAATTTTGTCACTAAAATGTCATTTATAAGTTTCTAGTTAAATGAATTTTTTTTCGGAATTAATTATTTTTTTATTATTTTAAGCCTTTTTAAATACATTTAATTAGGGATAAATACAAATTTAATTAGGTAAATTTCTTAATTAGGAGTCTTTATAAGATAAAATATGGTGTTAAAAAATTTGTGTCATGACTTTCACATTTTTAGTTTTATGGTTTGAAATTAATGAAAAAAATGAACAAAAAGGGGTTTTTTTTGTAAAAATTTTTATGTTATGCATTAAATACAATTGAGAGTGACTTTTTCTTGGAACCTTCCACATTTTTCCCTCACTCTCCCTCACCCTCTAGCTCAGGCCGAGCCTCCCTCCTTCAGCCCAAATTTTTCCCTCATTTTTCTTGCTTCTAAAATCATGGAAAAATCAACAAAATACATTATTTTCTTCTCCAATTCAAAGTAAAACCCTAATCCACCCTCTCTTCAACCCAAATTAGTTTAAAAAGTTGATGAAAGGAGGCTTCTTGGAGACTTGAGCAAGCTAGGGTTCACACTTGGGAGGTATAAATCCTAATCTAGTTGTTAATTGTTGTTTAAGTTGCTAGATTTAATGGTTTTAGTGTGTAATTTGCTTATGAATTCTTGTTTAGGAAATTCAAGAAAGGGAATTGATGTTGTAATTAGGGTTTGAAGCATGGTTGATGTATTTAAGTTAGGGTTCAAGATTGAGAGGTGAAAATCCTAAACTAGTTGCTTACTTGAGGTTTAATTGTGCTAGAATTTCAATTCTAAATATTAGTTTAGTAGTAAATGTTTGATTTGGAAAAATCAAGTGAAGGTTTTGATTTTAGAAATTAGGGCTTGTAGCATGATGCTTGGATTATGCTAGGGATGGTTATCTAGGTGATTGGAGTGGTTAATTGTGTATTGGTATGCTTACAATATCGATAAATTTCGATGTTTGTAACAAATCGGTAAGGAATCGCTTACTAGATTTTTTGTAGAAATAGAAGGCGGTCATTTTGCGTTAGGTTAGCAATATTATTAGCTTCGTATAGGATTATTAGAATGCGCGAACGCGGGGTTGCGTCTAGTCGGGTTGTAGTTTAATCGATTTCCCCGATACGGCGATTTTAGTTAAGGCTTTAGCGATTTTCGTGTATTTTCCGCGTACCGAGTGCATGTTGTGATTAATTCGAGAGTGTCGATCTTTTCATAGTGTGAGTTGCATCATTTCAGAAATCTGTAACCTTATATTTTGTGTTATGCAATTCTAGGATCGGTCGGGGAAACTTCGGATACGGCGCGAAAAGGCAAAGCGGTGGCCGGATCAGATTAGCGGGGATTTCTGGTGAGTAGATATATTCATCTACGGGGGAATCGTCTGGATGGCGCGAGGCGCCCCCCTCCCTAGTTAGGATTACTCTACTTTATGCAATAATTATATTGTTAGCTAGTTTATCCATTTATGCACATTGCATACCCTTACAGCTAACCCTATACTAGATTGCATGGACATTCATATGACATTCATATATACATATGCGATATCATTTCGTAGGACACGAACACCTTACCATTGGCATCTATTGCACGCGCACTATTCATGTGACACACACGCCTTTGGTATTTGCCATGCCACGTGCACTATAAAAACCTGTTTAGCTAGTAACGCCATTGCATTCATGCATGATATTTGAGGTTGTATCGTACGCATATACCTCGCATTACTATCATATTTACATAGATTTCTAGCCAAACTCTCACATCATATACATTGATATCATAGACACTTATCATACATAACATGTGGACATTATGATTTCTTGAGGATTTCAGTTTGCTGTGATTTCTGGATTTTGGGGGAAAACCGCAAGAATTTAACAAAACCTTATATTTATCTTTTTCAAAACAAAGTTGCGGTTTTCTCGTGATGTATGTGTCGTCCACCATGAGTTTTCATGTTTTCTGTTGGATTTCGAGACCCGATTCGAGGAGTGGATGAACCGTCTCGGGTACATGGTGGGCCCGGTATGGTACCCCGGGGCAAGAAGATCGAGTTGTAGACGATGAGCCTGGCAGGGGAAGACTACCTACCGGTGATGTCTGGCGCGGCGGATATCCGGAGGATACCGACCGTTGTCGTGAGGTTTATGATATAGGCGGATCCGGACTGACGGAGCCCGACATTGAGACAGATATGATTCCTATTTGGTGTCGATGCTTGACACGGGTTTTCTGAGGATTTCTTGATGATATTTAGCTATTATGCAGACATTCGTTTTCTAAAAGTTAAGAATGCAGTAACTTTAACATTTAAAACACTTAAAGAGTTAGAAAGGATATTTCATACATGTGCATGCATAATAGAGTTATTACATCACATATGGACATACATGTTGTTCCGCATTGCGTGCATTCTTACGATTGCCTTATTAGATGTTATATTTACTCACGAGCTGGCAACTCACCCCCGTTGTGCCACAGTGTCTTGCAGGTCGGACCCGTCATCTTTGTAGCGGCGGGCTATCTTGTCATCAGTTCCTTTTGCTCAGACTCGTGACATCGCCCGTAGGTGGGTTGCGAGTATACTTATTTCTTTTTGCTTTATCATTGTATCTAGTATTCTCCATCTACCACTTGTATTGTATATGCGACCTAGTGATGAGACTGAGAGATTTGTATATTCGTGGTTTCTTTTGGGTCGAGCTCACTTGAGCCGACGTGGGTTATCTGGTATTTGCATCTCTTTTATGCTCTTTTTCTTGATATTACTATTATATTGCATGTGGTTGTGATCCGCCTTGGGCGAAGAGCTAGCTCCCGCTTGGGGATGCCATTTTTATGATTTCATATGTATTATCTTGTTGTACCCATTTTTGGGGATAGAAAATACAGGGGAGACTCTGCCGAAATTTTCAGAAATTTTTGATGTTTTTTTTTTGGATTCTATGCAGCTTAATTGATTTCAAAACCGTTTTCATTTATGGTTTTCCTTCACTCTCTTTTGCTTTTGGGTTAGATTTCTGGGCTTTGGCTGACTTAGGTTACGGTACGCCTTTAGACGTCTCGTAATCTAAGTGCCAGTCACGTTCCGTACTTTCGGGTCGTGACACATACATATATCCAACAATCTCCCACTTGCACTAAGGCCAGTTATTGGCGTATCTCATACCCAACATCTCAAAAAGTCGCTCATGCTGTGGTTGTGGGAGGGCCTTGGTGAGTGGATCCGCGGCGTTATTCTTTGTGTCTACTCTCTTAATCTCGATCTCGCGGCGATATACAATCTCCTGGATCAAATGAAAGCGCCTCAGGATGTGTCTGGACCGCTGATGGGACCTGGGCTCCTTGGCTAACGCCATAGCCCCATTATTATCACAATACAAGGGTATTGGATCAAAAATGGTTGGAACTACTCCTAGCTCCGAGACGAACTTCTTCATCCAGACGGCTTCCTTGGCGGCATCATTTGCAGTAATGTACTCAGCCTCCATCGTAGAGTCTGCAACGGTATCCTGTTTGGAACTCTTCCAACTTACCGCCTCTCCATTGAGGGTAAATACAAACCCTGAGATAGATTTGCTGTCATCCTTATCGCTCTGGAAGCTCGAATCGGTAAAGGCCTCCATTTTGAGATCTGTATTACCATACACCAAGAACAATTCTTTAGTCCTTCGTAAGTACTTAAGAATGTTCTTCACAGCTGTCCAGTGGTTCTCCCTGGGTTGGATTGATACCTGCTTACTACACTAAGTGCATAAGCTACATCTGGGCGTGTACATAACATCGCATACATTATAGATCCTACTGCCGAAGCATAAGGTATAATGCTCATGCGAGCTCTCTCTTCATCGGTCTTTGGACAAGAATCCTTGGAGAGAGTGACTCCATGGCAAGAGGGTAAGGCACCCCGCTTGGAGTCTTCCATACTAAACCTTTTTAGGATGGTGTTGATGTACCTGGTTTGGGACAATCCCAATAACTTTTTGGATCTATCCCTATAGATCCTTATGCCCAGGATGTATGTGGCATCACCCAGGTCCTTCATGGAGAACCTTAGTGATAAGAATGATTTGACCGACTGTAGCATAGGAATATCATTTCCTATCAGAAGAATGTCATCCACGTACAATGCGAGGAATGTGACAGCTATCCCTACAGCCTTCATATAAACACAAGGTTCATCTGGATTTTTGATGAAATCAAACTCTTTGATAACATCATCGAAACAGATGTTCCAACTCCGAGATGCCTGCTTTAACCCATATATGGATTTAAGCTGTCTACATGCTTTCTCGCTACTCCCACTGTCAATGAAGCCCTCTGGCTGATCCATATAAACGCATTCTTCTAAATCTCCATTTAGAAATGCTGTTTTAACGTCCATCTGCCAGATTTCATAGTCGTAGTGAGCAGCAATAGCAAGTTGGATCCGAATGGATTTAAGCATGGCTACGGGCGAAAAAGTTTCGTCATAGTCCAAACCTGGTCTTTGACGAAAACCTTTCGCCACAAGTCTTGCCTTATAGGTCTCTACCTGTCCATCTACACCAATCTTTCTTTTAAAGATCCATTTGCACCCTACAGGTTTTACCCCAGGGGGTACAACGTCTAAAGTCCATACTTTGTTGGTGTACATAGACTCCATTTCGGATCTCATGGCATCCAGCCACTTCACAGAGTCACCATTCGTGATAGCTTGCTGAAAACTGGTAGGATCATCATCATCCATGATGCAATCTTCTCCGTCACCATCAATGAGGAAACCATAGTACCTCTCCGGTGGGCGAGAAGTCCTACCAGACCTTCGGAGTGGCCGAGGTTCCTCAGTTTCTATTGCAACAGCCGGTTCAACAAAATCGTCATTAGTAGTTTGTGTTTCCAGAACCTCTTCTAGATCCACCACCTTGCCATCATCTTTATCTGTGAAAAACTCTTTTTCTAAGAATGTGGCATACTGAGAAACAAACACTTTTTGTTCCTCTTTGTGGAAGAATAGATATCCATAAGAATTCTTTGGATATCCTACAAAGTTACACATGACTGACCATGTCTCGAGTTTGTCCGGATTCTGCTTTTTAACATAGGCCGGGCAACCCCAAATCTTAATTCTCTTAAGAGATGGTCTCTTCCCATGCCATATCTCATATGACGTGGTAGACACGGCTTTGGTTGGAACCCTGTTTAGTAGAAACGCTGCAGTCTCCAATGCATGCCCCCAAAACGAGACTGGTAACTCAGCGTCACTCATCATGGACCGGACCATATCTAATAGGGTCCTATTCCGTCGTTCTGACACACCGTTGTGCTGTGGTGTGTAAGGAGGAGTGAGCTGAGAGAGAATCCCATTCTCTTTTAGGAAGTTTGCAAATTCTGTACTGAGATACTCACCACCTCGATCTGATCGAAGCATTTTGATACTCAAGCCGGTTTGTTTTTCTACTTCTTGTTTATATTCAATGAATTTCTCGAAAGCTTCGGACTTGTGCTTTAATAAAAATACATGACCGAATCTTGAGAAATCGTCAGTGAATGTAATGAAGTATGAAAAACCGCCTCTAGCCTGTGTAGACATTGGCCCGCATACATCACAATGTATGAGGCCTAGGAGCTGAGTATCTCTTTTTCCGTGTCCGGTAAACGGAGTTTTGGTCATTTTACTCTTGATACAAGACTGGCAAGTCGCATAAGATTTATATTCAAAAGAGTTTAAATATCCATCTTTGTGTAACTTGTTTAGTCTTGTTTCGTTAATATGACCAAGTCTACAATGCCAAAGAAAAGCTTCATTTAATTCTGAAAGTTTTCTTTTATTACCGTGTTGTATACTGAAAACTGTGTGTTGATTTAGGACATATATTCCGTTATTAAGCGTACCATACCCAACCAACATTTGATTTAGGTGAATGTTCATAACATTGTTCTGCAATACAAAATTATATCCTTCATTGTCCAACAAAGAAACGGATATTATATTACATAGCATACTTGGTACAAAATAACTTGGATTCAAAATCAAAATACATCCAGATGGCAACCCCAAGTGATATTCTCCCACTGCGACTGTATGTACATTGGAACCATTTCCAACGCACAGAGTATGGTCACCTGTCTTCAAAACCATGCTATTTCTCAGCCCCTGCATAGAATTGCAAATGTGAGAACCTGAACCGGTATCCAATACCCAGGAAGCAGAGTTTATTGAAAAACAGTTTTCTGTCACAAACGCACCTGAAGCAGAAGCATCACCATGCTTCTTCTTGAGACTTAAGTACTCCGTGCAGTTGCGCTTCCAATGTCCTGTCTTGTGGCAATGAAAACATTCGCCCTTCCCCGAGTCTCCAGCCTTGGACTTTTCCTTTCCCTTCACCTTTTTAACTCCACCCTTAGGATTAGTGGGCTTCTTCTTTTTCTTTCCCTTGGCCTTAGCTTTCGGGCGAGAAGAGGAAGACTGTCCAATAGTCATAACGGGTGTTTTTGCTGACTTCATAGTGCTCTCTGCACTCCTTAACATGTTAAGGAGTTCAGGGAGTCCTTCTCCATGCCGTGCATGTTGAAGTTCACTATGAATTGAGCAAAGGTGGAGGGGAGGGGACTGCAGAATAATATCTATATATTGTTCATTGTCCATTGTCCATCCTAGGTCCTCAAGCTCTTTTATAAGAGCTATCATCTTCAGAACATGGTCTCCTACTGGTGTGCCAGGGGCCATTCGCATCTGAAACAATTTCTTTGATGCTTCGTATCGTAATAAGCGGGATTGCTCTCCATACAACTTCTTTGTATGGAGAAATATGGTTTGAATGTTCATATTCTCGTGCTACTTTTGATGTGTATTGTCCATCGATGCAAGCGCGAGGCATTTGGCCGTGGCACAGTCAGCGTCCCATGTCTTGCGGACTTCAACATCCGCAACTGAGGATTTTGGACCTGGGACGGGCGGGGCTGAAGCCGTGAGGACATATGATACTTTATCATAGGTCAAGGCGATTTTCAGATTCCTCAGCCAGTCTTTATAATTGGTCCCATTCAGTTTGTTTTTATCTAGTAGAAGCTTGAGTCCAGTCATGGGTATCTGCCATTAAGAGAGAGAAAAGAATACACTTAGCGAAAGCTCTTGCACAGATTAGATTGGTTATTATCTTGTCTAATCGATGTCTCCCGCTGCTTTAATCAAGTTTTTCTTTCAAACCTTAAAAAGAAAACTAGCCAGGATTAATTACAGTCTACAACTTCGCTAACCGTTCAGCCAGGCCAGTGTCGGTACTTGAGGGAGGTTCCCGGTGCGTTCACACGGACCTAATTAAAGTAAACCTCGTTTTCCCAGAGGCGTAGCCCCGTTAACACCGTTCTAGACACCTAATGAGTTATCTAATTGTAAACTGCAAAACCCTCCTAGGAGAAACTATTGCCCACAGTGGGATCGGGATCCAACCATCACATGGAAGGTATGCAATCTCATTGCAAATTTCAACACTTGAAATTCCCGATGTAATTTTTATCCCTAATACTTATGACCTTAACTATGGTCAACAAATCATAAGTACCAGTCAAGTTCTACCCATCATTTCTTGATCAATTAGACCCACCCATATGACCCTTAACTATGGTCAACAAAGTCGCATGAATGTCCTAATTAATCTGCATCATATGCAGTGTAGGAAGATATCACTTAGCTACCGTACACTACGCCTTAACTAAAGTCAACAAACATAGCACGAATACTAAGTACTCTACTTCCTAAAATGACGGAGGGTTGCGGATGATTTTTAAGAAAATCTTTAACGCTTTGAACTTGATATCGTTGTAGAATCAAACAGTTTTCAAAAGGAGTGGCTTGAGCTCCGCAGTTTTGAAATATAGCTTTTTCATAAAGAGCCGAGTGGTTTTCAAATCTGATTCTACAACATCCTTTTAGGTTTATTTTCTTTACATTATTCATATTAATGTAATCCCATCATTTAAGTCCTTAAGCCAATCACAGAAAAGAAACGAAAATAACACGTACGCTTATGCCATCCGCATTCGCCGCAATGTTCCGTTATGCACCGTTAGGTTACTTAACTAACGGCATACCGGGACGGGACTAGCGCGGGTGTAAAACATAAGCAACGTCTACTATATATCATATATATAATATGTTATTCGTCTCAGATATCACAGAACACAGGCAGCAGAAACATATATATAATGTGGGATATACTAGGACGTCCGTATTTAGTATTTAGCCAATAATAGAAAATACGGATTCCACAGTCGCGATGAATAGCCAAGCCCACACCCCTAGACCCCTACGAGAGCGGCTAGCGACCCTACCAATCCTGGAGTTTAGGAGACCAGGTCTCGACTCCTCGAGATGGCCTCCCACTGAACCCCATAACCCGGTCACTTGTGCTCCCCACCTTGGGTCTATCCTAATGCGGAAAAGTAAATAATATACAACACTGGTGACACAACCTCAACCCGGAAGTGCCCCAAATAAAAGAATATTACATTACATTTGAATTTACATGAATGAAAATATAAAACTTTCATCTCACATAAAAAAAACCCCGGCTATTCAATCGCGACAATCCTGCACATCATATCTCAGCAACACATAATATCACATATCATCAACGTAAGTAAGTATGCATACCCTAATTGTCGTTGACGTATAGCAACGAAACCGGCGATATCGAACATACTACACTTACGGTCACAGAAAAGAAAGTGTAAAACTACAATATTTGGAATCCACATTCTCTTTAGACATCATAAATGCGAAATATCGCATATTTCATATTTCATGCCTAAACTATATGAATTCCACATATTGTATCACATTCCAGATAAACAGACAGTATTAAAGTTTTCGAACGAACGATCAAGTACCCAAGATTCACTAAAGCTCAACACTTGAGCAGGGTTCAAAAAAATCTGGAGTGTGACACAGTAGTAGCGGTCCAGCCATAGAAGGGTCAAGCCAACGCCTCACATGTGGCACGCCGTACTGCCCCAAACCCTAAGGTTCAAAGGGCAGTTCAAGACGGTCACATAATCGAGTTAAGGTTTGTTGTCTTCTAGAGGGTCCACCACAAAAAGACTTGCACGTATCTCCAAAGTATTTAAACCCCGTGAATAGTGAGCAAATGACGCTCGTTCAAACACTTCAATACTTTCTAATTTACCCGGATAAACAACGAAATGAAAATTCCGATCGAATCTACGCGTTCAAAATCATCTCCAGAAAATACAGTACTATATACAGATTAAACATACCTAAAACACTGTACAAGAAGATATAAGAATTACAGTGGAAAAATTATCCATTGATGCCTCTGTACGGCCGCGGAACCGCGGCCTAAGCCAGGAAATGCGGCGGTTCCGCGGCGGTTTATGCTCTTCAGGTGATCGAATTTCACTGTTATTCTTATAATTTCCTGCTGTAATTTTTAAGTATTTTTAATTCTGAAAAACGTCAGATTTTAAAATTTGTCCAGAGAGGGTCTTAAAATATCGTATTTTTGTCCGATCGGAGTTTTTACATCGTAAAAGCATCGCCTAATGTTCTAGGTCGGCTCTGATACCAATGAAAAGTTTGTCTAGCACCCTATGTAGAGTTTTGAAGCATCACATGTCTCAAAGTTCGGATTTTGATGGTGCTAAACAAGCATGCAAAGGAATCGATCCTAGAAAATTAGGGTTACAAAACTTAAAGCTAATAAAATTACGGTTTCGCGACTACAACCTTTGTAGCTCCCTTTTTCTGAACTCCTTGGTCTCTTGGGTGTTGGAAGCAGGTCCTCTTGAAGTCCTCTCACGTCCACGACGATCCACCCGGAGTTCCCCGTCCAAGCTCGCAACTTCGAGAATCGAAGAGAACACTCTAAACAAGTTGGCTAAACTTGTGTAGAATGATGTTGTGGTTAAGATTCTCACTTCAAAAACCTTTCTTTATGTGTATTTTACTCACTAGAAGAAACTAGAGAGCAAATATTGAAGGAGGAAGAAGATGGCTTTTTATTTTAACAAGAGTAGAATGATAACCATGAAAAGAAAAATGAAATATATCATTATATATTTTATTTCTTCTCACTATGAACCATGGTTAAAATGATGGAGACATTATTTAACTTGAGTTTTAGAACATAAAGAGAATGATAACTCAAGGTTAGAAGTAGGTGAGAATGGTTAGGTTTAAAGAAGAATGTAGAAGCAAGCAAGAATTATCCTTATCTTTTCTATTTTGTTTTAAACAATAAATCAAATAATAATCCTTATATTCAACCATGGTGTGAGTCTTATATTGCCATCTTATTCCATATATAAACAACCATGATAGATGGGTGTATGTATGCATGTATGTATGCACATCCATATGTGCATGAAACTAGTAAGAAAGAAAGAAAGAAAAACATACATGCATGCACACATCCATCATTCAAGAAAAGGTTTTAAGTGAGAAAACTAATGGTTAAATGATAAATCAACACTTGATTTATCAATCCGGCCATATCACATATGACCCCACCAAAAGCAAGCCGCCCGATCAATGTACGGTATCATATACGCGCATTTTAATCGGGTCCATGCGCATATCGCATACGCGCACCACAACATTTCGCCTGGAGTAGGTAACTCCTGTGTGGGACTCTAAGACTCGTCAATACGCCGGCAGAGGGTAATGATCATATCAAGTACCCTCAAGCCACAAGCGGTCAGCTAAACGTAATGGCCACCCGGGTATTGAGCGATCAGAAGAAAACAAGCGAACCTGCTACAACTCCTGTCGAGCCAACCGGCAACACTACTGTACAGTCCGGTCTCTTCGTCAGATATGCTGCATATCGAGCCTAGGGATGGTCACGTCAACCCCAATAACTCGATAAGTCGTGTCGATGAATGCTCTATAACAGATCGAGAAACTACTGATAACACTTATCAGCAATTCTCAGCAGCCTGGCCAGGGACTTGCTGATATAACCAGTCGGGCACAGCACAGCATCAACTCCCAATACCGGGAGAGACGAAACCCCTCCTATCGCTCATCGCCTTCGTGTGTCTCGGGACTGTACCCAACGGCCACCTGTTTGCACGACTCGGTAGAGCCGTGGTAGGGTGGCAATCAAAGTACAGTGGGAGAACACACAAGACTCTATGACGATCTCGGGTCTACAGACTAACTTGTACCAGTGTCACCTGAGAACTGCTATCCGACGATAGATATAATTCCATATTGGAGTTCTCGGTGTGTCCGTCCAGTGTACCCATTCACCACTGAGCACCCGTATATGATCTTGATGTCAAACATCGATGAATGTGGGAACATTCATCGCCCATCTTATGGGTCTAGTATCATATACGCTAGTCTACTCTGGTATATCAATGCCCCGTCTCGATATACCTACAACTAGGGACATTCCAGGATATGCTTACAAACTACAGATGTCCCACTAGTATGATCTCCATCATAATCAAAGTAGTCAAGCCGATATCCTCAGGGCTTTATCAGCATGTATGAATGAATAAAAGCATGATCAAATCAACATGTCAGATAAAGAAGAACCAGATAGCATACTATCATGTCGAGCAAGAATGCATACTGAATATATACATACATGTATAGATACATCCACGATCACATAATGGCCTATAGGGCATACATATATCCAACACAGACTAACCTGCACCAGTGTCACCTAAAAACTTCTATCCGACGATAGATATAATTCCATGTAGGAGTTCTCGGCGAGTCCGTACAGTGTACCCAGTCATCCCTGAGCACCCGTATACGATCTCGATGTCAAACATCGATGAATGTGGGAACATCCATCGCCCATTATATGGGTCTAGTATCATATACGCTAGTCTACTCTGGTATATCGATGCCTCGCCTCGATACACCTACGACTAGGGACATTTCAGGATATGCTTATAAACTACAGATGTCCCACTAGTATGATCTCCATCATATTCACAGTAGTCAAGCCTATAACCTCAGGGCTTTATCAACATGTATGAATGAATAAAAGCATGATCAAATCAACATGTTAGATAAAGAAGAACCAGATAGCATACTATCATGTTGAGCAAGAATGTACACTTAATATATATATATATATATATATATACTGTTAGTTGTATGTATGCCCTAGAGGCCAGTATTGTACAGATGTTGTATATTATATTGGATGCTTGGACATATATAGTGATGACTTTCTTGCTCGACATGATAGTATGCTATCTGGTTACCATTTATCTTAACATGTACACTAGTCTCTTTATACTGTCTTATAGTTACATGTTGGTAAAGCCCTTAGGATTTGTACTTGACTACCTGGACTATGATGCAGATCATACTAGTGGGGACATGGTAGTCCATAAGTACATCCTTCAAGGTCCCTAGTCGTGGGTGTAATCGAGACGGGGCATCGATATACCAGAGTAGACTAGCGTATACGCTTCTCGATCCATGTGATGGGCGATGGATGATCCCATATCCATTGGTGTTTGACATCAGAGATGGTATACGGGTGCTCAGTGGAGACTGGGTACACTGGACGGACTCGCCGAGAACTCCCAGATGGTATTATACCTCACGTCAGATGGAAGTTCTCAGGTGACACTTGTACAGGTTAGTCTGTAGACCCGAGATCGTCATAGAGTCTTGTGTGATTCCCACTGTGCTTTGATCTCCACCTTACCACGTCCATGAGGGCGTGCAAAACGGTGGTCTTTGGGTACAGTCCCGAGTCACATGGAGGCAATGAGCGATAGGAGGGGTTTCGTCTCTCCCGGTATTGGGGGTTGATGTTGTGTAGTGCTCGATTGGCCGTAACAGGGAAGTCCCTGGCCAAGGCTGATCAGAGATTTGCTGGTAAGTGTTACCCGTAGTTTCTCGACCCGTTACGAGCCTCACATCGGCACGACTTATCGGGTTATTGGGGTCTGACGTATACCACCCCTAGACTTGATATGCGACGTATCAGACGAAGAGACTTGACTGTATGGTAAGTGTTACTGGTCGGATTCGCAGGAGTGTGAGCGGGCTAGCTCGTCGATCTTCTGATCGCTCAATACCCGGGTGGCCGTTACGTTTAGCAGACCGCTTGCGGCTTGTGGGTGCTTGATATGATCATCATCTGCTACCGGCGTATTGACGAGTCTTTAGAGTCCTACACAGAGGTTTCCTGGCTCAAGCGAAACGAAATAGGAGCGCATATGAGATATGTGCAGGACCGAGAATAATGCGTGTATGTGATACCGCATTTCATTCTCGCGGTATATGTTTCGATTGGTTATATTCGATATGACCTAGTTATTGAATCATTGATTCGATAAATCGATGCATTGAATACTAGTCGGTTATGTGCGACATGACCGGATCATTGAATCAAGTGTTGATTTAATGATTTAATGTATAATTATATATCTGATATATTACTTTGCATTAACTAGTATTGGTTCACTTTAAACGGATTTTTCTCACTAGGATTGCACATTGTATATGTGATATACTTTCGTGCACTTTTTGTATCATATTTGATGATGCTTGATCATTTAGTTAAGTGTATAAAATTAATCCATGGTTAATATGATAATTAGGGTTTTGCATTTTCATTTATTTATTTATTTGTTTATTTATTTATTTGGAAAAGAATATGATAAGAATGGTGGCTAAGTTTGTCATTAGTTGAAGCTTCATGAAGCTTTGACTTCCTTGACCATTCTTGTCTTCTTGCTTAACCCTAACCCATCAATTAACCATGGTACATTCTCTACACTTAACTCTAGTAAGAATTATGATAAGTATTCCATTTTCTTTTTATTTTTGAGGACTTATCATCATTCTAGCTCATCTTCTTCTTCTTCTTCAAGCTTGCTACTCCAATGGCAACTTGAGCTTTAGTGAGTTAAATCCAAATCTAAAGTGAACCCACCTCCTATTTCTTCACCCTCTACCTCTTGCCAAGTTGTTTTGGGTGTTTACTTCACAAGTTTCACAAGTTCGTGAAGTCGGAGCTTGAGTTTGTGCAACCTCGACGTAGATCGTCTTTGACACAAAGCCGACGACCTATTCCGCTTGCTTTCCCGATGAAGCCGATGATCGAGTCGTGGATTCATGATGGACAGCGAGGACATGACGTTGCGGAGCCGTGGAGGTGGATATCCGGATCTACAAAGGTTGTAATTTCCGTATCCAAGTAGTTAAGTGTTAACTAGCTTTCTAGTTTCGCCTAAACATCTAGTTAAGATCCGTAGTCTAGGGTTTCTTGGCACTAAAAATTTTAATTTGGCATGTTCGATGCCTTGAGTGAACCCACTAGGGTGCCTAGGAACCTTACACTGGTATCAGAGCCTAGCTAGAGCCTTAGGCGAAGCGTAGACGGAATTTGAAGTCCGAACGACACAAAACCGAAACCCAAAACATGCTCTCTGTACAATTTTTAAAATCTGGGATTTTTCAAGATTAAAAATGTCCAGAAAATCAAGCAGGGTTTTCTAAGAATTACTGTAAAATTCGTGGACCTGATTCAACTTTTCCACCGCGTTTCCGCGGCACGAGCTTGGCTCATGCGGCGGAAGCGCGGCCATTTTGTCGTTTCTGGCGTCCAATTTTGTACAGTAATTCACAGTATACTGTGTTGGGTTTCCTGGATATTTTTGATATTTTTTTCAAGAGTTGAATTTTTCTGAGTTATTTTGGGGATTCGGTGTTTCGATCGGGGTATCAAATTTTGTCTGTGTGGCTTTCCGGATAAATTTTAGACTATGTTAAAAAGTTCGACCGGATATAAATACCCAGGTTTTCCCCCTGCCGGAATATCCAAGTGTTGGATTATTGTGTGGTTAAAAGACGTTCTCAGTAGTGCAAGTAACGCGATGGTCCCTCTAGAAGACAACAAACCTTAACTCGATTATGTGACCGTCTTGAACTGCCCTTTGAACCTTCGGGTTTGGGGCAGTACGGCGTGCCACATGTGAGGCGTTGGCTTGACCCTTCTACGGCTGGACCGTTGGTACTGAGGTATGAAGTGAATGTCTTTGAACCTATTTCATGTGTTGATTGGTGTCGGGAAAATTTGGGTGTTCGAATGTTCGATCGGAAATTTTAATATATTCTATTTATCCGGAATTGGATACAATAATTGGAATTCACAAACAGTTATGAGATAACTGGATAAATGTTATAAATCTAGCAGTTTAGTCCCGTACGATATTGAAAAGAGTTTTCGATAATGAGACTAAAATGCGGGGTTTGTAACTGTTAGGCATGTGATGTCTAAAGTTGTTGCGGATTCCAATTGTTGTAGTTTTACACTTTCTTTTCTGTGACCGTAAGTGTAGTATGTTCATATCGCCGGTTTCGTTGCTATATGTCAAGGACAATTGGGGTATGCATACTTACTTACGTTGATGACATGTGATGTTATGTGTTGCTGGATATGTTATATTGGATCGTCGTAATCGAATAGCCGGAGGTTTTTATGTGAGATGAGTGTTTTTTCATTTTCATTCATGTAAAAGCTTGTATGTAATATTCTTTTATTTGGGGCACTTCCAGGTAGCGGAAGCTGTCACCCTTTGTATATTATTTACTTTTCCGCATTAGGATAGACCCAAGGAGGGGAGCACAAGTAACCGGGTTCTGGGGTCCAGTGGGAGACTAACTCGAGGAGTCGAGTCCGGGTCTCCTAACCCTAGAATTGGCAGGGTTGCTTGCCGCTCTCGTAGGGGTCTAGGGGTGTGGGATTGGCTATTCGTTACGACCGTGGAATCCGTGTTTTATACTGGCTCGTATTGAAAACACGGACGTCCTAGTATATCCAATATTTCATATGTTTATTCTGCTGCCATATCTGTGATGCGATTCTGTGATAGATTTAGTATATGATATATATGATATATTATATAGACATTACTTATGTTTTACACCCGCGCTAGCCCTGCCCTGCTCTGTCGTTAGTTACCTAACCTAACGGTGCACGAGGGGACATCGAGGCGAATGCGGATGGCATAAGTGTACGTCATATCTATCTGTGATGTTTAGGTATTTAAATGATGGGACTTCATTAATGTGATTAATGAAAGATAAGAAACCTAAGATGTTGTAGAATCGAATTTTAAAATAAAACAGGTAGCTACAGTTTTTGCTTTGCACAGAGGTATATATGATATACCCTGCACCTTATTCGATGAGGAAAGGACCGAGATCCCTTCACCGGGAGTGACTCCTTTAGCAATAACTGGCAGATGCTACACACTCGGTTTGCTTTTGACTGCTTTTTGGTTTTTGCTTTGCACAGCGATATATATGATATATCCCGCACCTCATTCGACGAGGAAAGGACCGAGATCCCTTCACCGGGAGTGACTCCTTTAGCAAAACTAGAAAAGCCTCAAAATCACTCCATTTCAAAACTTCATTTGATTCTACAACGATATCAAGTTCATTACGCTCATGGTTTTCAGAAAAACCTGGCGTAGCCCTCCGTCATTTCAGATGAGTAGTAGTTAGTATTCGTGCTACGTTTGTTGGCCTGCGTCAAGGCGTAGTGTGCGGTAGCTAACTAGTATTTATCTGTTTATGCATATGATGCAGATTGGATTAGGGTAGTCGTGCGACTTTGTTGGCCTGCGTCAAGGGTCGTGCGGGTGGGTTTAATTCAATCAGGAAATGACGGGTTGAACTTGACTAGCGCACTATGGTTTGTTGGCCTGCGTCAAGGTCATAGCACGCTAGGGGCAAAATATTATCGGGAATTTCAAGTGTTGAAATTTGCAATGAGATTGCATACCTTCTATGAGATAGTTGGATCCCGATACCCACTGCGAGTAAGAGTTACTCCTGGGAGAGTTTTACACGTTGCAATTAGCTGATCAAGTAGGTGTCTAGAAAGGTGTCAACGGGGTTACGCCTCTGGGAAAACGAGGTTTACATTAATTAGGTTCGTGCGAAAGCACGGGGGACCTCCCTCAAAGTACCGACACTGGCCTGGCTGAAAGATTGGCGAACCTGTAGTGTGTAATTAATCCCGGCTAGTCTTTCCTTTTAGGGTTTGGAGGAAGATTTGATAAAAAGCAGTGGGAGCCATCCTGATTAGATAAGATAATAACCAATCTGATCTTGCACGAGCATACGCTAAAGTGTTTTCTTCTCTCTCTCTCCAGGTAGCGACCAGTTCATGCCTTAATCAAGATAATAATATGGATGTATTGACCGAACCCGCATGTTATACTGTGCTGGGGAACGTTGGTTCCGTTCTTTCCTATAAGAGTTATAGGAATGAACAGGATATAGGGGAATGCCAGGATTCCTATGCCGCCCGAATGAAGAAAGTACATATTGATGCATTTTCTTCGGGTGTGTTCGTTACTGAGAACTGTTTCTCCATTTGCTCTACGTCCTGGGTATTGGATACCGGGTCGGGATCCCATATATGTAATCAGTTACATGGGCTAAGGAAAGGTAGAGAACTTGGAGAAGGTGATAAAGATATTAGAGTCGGAAATGGTGCAATTGTTGCAGCTAAGACTGTCGGGGAATATCACCTTGTATTACCAACTGGTAATACATTGGTTCTGAACGAATGCTATTACATGCCGAACCTGATATGCAACATTATATCGGTCTCTTTATTGAGTAAAGAGGGATATAATTTTGTATTACAGGACAATGTTATGAACATTTTCCATAACCAAAAGTTGGTTGGATCAGGCACATTGTGCAATGGCATTTATGTTCTAAACCAATCAACAGTTCTGAGCATAACAAGCACACACAAGAGGAAGAGTTCTGAACTCAACGAATCCTTCTTGTGGCATTGTAGACTGGGTCACATCAATGCGACACGACTAGCTAAGTTGCATAAGGATGGATATTTAAATCCGTTTGAATTTTCATCCTATGACACTTGCCAGTCATGTCTCAAAGGCAAGATGACCAAGACTCCGTTTACGGGACACGGAGAAAGAGTTACCGAACTCTTAGGACTGATACATAGTGATGTATGCGGTCCCATGTCTACACATGCCAGGGATGGTTCTTCGTACTTCATTACATTCACTGACGATCTCTCTAGGTTCGGGTATGTGTTCCTGATGAAACACAAATCAGAAGCTTTTGAGAAATTTAGGGAATATAAACAAGAAGTTGAGAACCAAACCGGAAAAAGTATTAAAATCCTACGATCTGATCGAGGAGGGGAATACTTGAGCAATGAATTCCTGGACTTCCTAAAAGAGAATGGGATTCTCTCTCAGCTGACTCCTCCATATACACCACAGCACAACGGTGTATCTGAACGGAGGAACCGCACCCTATTAGATATGGTGCGCTCTATGATGAGCACAGCTGAGTTACCTATTTCCTTCTGGGGATATGCACTGGAAACAGCTGCAGACCTATTGAATATGGTTCCTACCAAAACCGTGCCGACCACTCCATATGAGATATGGAAAGGAAAGAGACCATATCTTAATTATGTTAAGATATGGGGTTGTCCGGCCTATGTAAAAACGCAAAATCCGGACAAACTCGCGGCAAGGTCCATTCTGTGTAAGTTTATTGGATATCCCAAACATTCGCGAGGGTATATCTTCTACCACCCTGAGGAACAAAGAGTGCTTGTTTCTCGGCATGCCACCTTTTTAGAAAAGGAATTTCTTGAAAAAGAGATTAGTAGTCATGAGGTAGAACTGGAAGAGGTTCCAGCTGCACAAGCTACAACAGAAGATCTGGTGGAACCAGAGGATTCCATAGTTCCCGATGAACCCCAGCCACTCCGCCGATCTAGTAGGGTTCCTCGCCAACCTGAGAGATACTACGGTTTTCTCATGGACGGTGGGAGTGAGGATTGCATCATGGAGGATGATGACCCAACTAGCTTCGAGCAGGCCATCACTAGTGGTGACTCAGTGAAATGGCTGGATGCTATGCGGTCCGAGATGGATTCCATGTACACCAACAAAGTATGGACTTTGGAAGTTGCTCCTGAAGGGGTAAAACCCATTGGGAGCAAGTGGATCTTTAAGAAGAAACTTGGTGTAGATGGGAAAGTGGAGACTTTCAAAGCTAGACTTGTAGCAAAGGGTTTTCGTCAAAAACCAGGTGTGGACTATGACGAAACCTTTTCTCCAGTGGCTATGCTTAAATCCATCCGAATCATGCTTGCCATTGCTGCTTTTCATGACTACGAAATCTGGCAAATGGATGTTAAGACCGCCTTTCTAAATGGTGATTTAGAAGAGTGCGTGTACATGACTCAGCCAGAGGGCTTCGTAGACAGTGGGAGCAACGGAAAGGTGTGCAAGCTGCTTAAATCCATTTATGGATTAAAGCAAGCATCGCGGAGTTGGAACATCTGCTTTGACGTCGTTATCAAAGAGTTTGATTTCGTCAAAAATCCAGATGAACCTTGTATCTACAGGAAGGTGGCAGAGAGTAAGGTTGTCTTCCTCGTATTGTACGTGGACGACATACTCTTGATAGGAAATGATATTCCTATGCTGCAATCGGTTAAGCTCTTCTTATCACAAAGATTCTCAATGAAAGATCTTGGTGATGCCTCCTGCATATTGGGAATCAGGATCTATAGAGATAGATCCAAACGGATTTTGGGATTGTCCCAATCCAGGTACATTGACACCATACTAAAGAGGTTTAGTATGGAAGAGTCCAAGCGTGGGAACTTGCCCACGATCTCTGGAGTCACTTTCTCCAAAGAGATGTCTCCCAAGACTGATTTGGAGAGAGCTCGCATGCAAGGGATACCCTATGCTTCGGCAGTAGGCTCTATCATGTATGCGATGCTATGTACCAGACCCGATGTAGCATACTCACTAAGTGTAGTGAGCAGGTATCAAGCTGATCCTGGAGAGAGTCACTGGACAGCTGTGAAGAGCATTCTCAAGTACTTGCGAAGGACTAGAGATATGTTCTTGGTGTATGGTAACGGAGAACTCCAAGTGGAGTCCTTTACCGATTCGAGCTTCCAGAGTGATAAGGACGACTCTAAGTCGCAGTCGGGCTTTGTCTTTACCCTTTACGGAGGGGCGGTTAGCTGGAAGAGTTCCAAGCAGGAAACCGTGGCAGACTCGACGATGGAGGCTGAATACATCGCTGCCAACGATGCTGCCAAAGAGGCTGTCTGGATCAAGAAGTTCATTACTGAACTTGGTGTGGTTCCATCCATTGAGCGTCCAATACCTTTGTATTGCGATAACAATGGAGCGGTGGCTTTGGCCAAGGAACCCAGGTCCCATCAGCGATCCAGACATATTCTGAGGCGGTATCACCTGATCCGGGAGATAGTTGATCGCCGGGAGATCGAGGTTAGGAGAGTTGACACGAAGAACAACACGGCGGATCCACTCACGAAGGCCATTCCCCAGATACAGTTTGAGAGACTCTTCGGGATGCTCGGTATGAGATACTACAGCAGCTGGCCCTAGTGCAAGTGGGAGATTGTTAGTTGTATGTATGCCCTAGAGGCCAGTATTGTACAGATGTTGTATATTATATTGGATGCTTGGACATATATAGTGATGACTTTCTTGCTCGACATGATAGTATGCTATCTGGTTACCATTTATCTTAACATGTACACTAGTCTCTTTATACTGTCTTATAGTTACATGTTGGTAAAGCCCTTAGGATTTGTACTTGACTACCTGGACTATGATGCAGATCATACTAGTGGGGACATGGTAGTCCATAAGTACATCCTTCAAGGTCCCTAGTCGTGGGTGTAATCGAGACGGGGCATCGATATACCAGAGTAGACTAGCGTATACGCTTCTCGATCCATGTGATGGGCGATGGATGATCCCATATCCATTGGTGTTTGACATCAGAGATGGTATACGGGTGCTCAGTGGAGACTGGGTACACTGGACGGACTCGCCGAGAACTCCCAGATGGTATTATACCTCACGTCAGATGGCAGTTCTCAGGTGACACTTGTACAGGTTAGTCTGTAGACCCGAGATCGTCATAGAGTCTTGTGTGATTCCCACTGTGCTTTGATCTCCACCTTACCACGTCCATGAGGGCGTGCAAAACGGTGGTCTTTGGGTACAGTCCCGAGTCACATGGAGGCAATGAGCGATAGGAGGGGTTTCGTCTCTCCCGGTATTGGGGGTTGATGTTGTGTAGTGCTCGATTGGCCGTAACAGGGAAGTCCATGGCCAGGGCTGATCAGAGATTTGCTGGTAAGTGTTACAAGTAGTTTCTCGACCCGTTACGAGCCTCACATCGGCACGACTTATCGGGTTATTGGGGTCTGACGTATACCACCCCTAGACTTGATATGCGACGTATCAGACGAAGAGACTTGACTGTATGGTAAGTGTTACTGGTCGGATTCGCAGGAGTGTGAGCGGGCTAGCTCGTCGATCTTCTGATCGCTCAATACCCGGGTGGCCGTTACGTTTAGCAGACCGCTTGCGGCTTGTGGGTGCTTGATATGATCATCATCTGCTACCGGCGTATTGACGAGTCTTTAGAGTCCTACACAGAGGTTTCCTGGCTCAAGCGAAACGAAATAGGAGCGCATATGAGATATGTGCAGGACCGAGAATAATGCGTGTATGTGATACCGCATTTCATTCTCGCGGTATATGTTTCGATTGGTTATATTCGATATGACCTAGTTATTGAATCATTGATTCGATAAATCGATGCATTGAATACTAGTCGGTTATGTGCGACATGACCGGATCATTGAATCAAGTGTTGATTTAATGATTTAATGTATAATTATATATCTGATATATTACTTTGCATTAACTAGTATTGGTTCACTTTAAACGGATTTTTCTCACTAGGATTGCACATTGTATATGTGATATACTTTCGTGCACTTTTTGTATCATATTTGATGATGCTTGATCATTTAGTTAAGTGTATAAAATTAATCCATGGTTAATATGATAATTAGGGTTTTGCATTTTCATTTATTTATTTATTTGTTTATTTATTTATTTGGAAAAGAATATGATAAGAATGGTGGCTAAGTTTGTCATTAGTTGAAGCTTCATGAAGCTTTGACTTCCTTGACCATTCTTGTCTTCTTGCTTAACCCTAACCCATCAATTAACCATGGTACATTCTCTACACTTAACTCTAGTAAGAATTATGATAAGTATTCCATTTTCTTTTTATTTTTGAGGACTTATCATCATTCTAGCTCATCTTCTTCTTCTTCTTCAAGCTTGCTACTCCAATGGCAACTTGAGCTTTAGTGAGTTAAATCCAAATCTAAAGTGAACCCACCTCCTATTTCTTCACCCTCTACCTCTTGCCAAGTTGTTTTGGGTGTTTACTTCACAAGTTTCACAAGTTCGTGAAGTCGGAGCTTGAGTTTGTGCAACCTCGACGTAGATCGTCTTTGACACAAAGCCGACGACCTATTCCGCTTGCTTTCCCGATGAAGCCGATGATCGAGTCGTGGATTCATGATGGACAGCGAGGACATGACGTTGCGGAGCCGTGGAGGTGGATATCCGGATCTACAAAGGTTGTAATTTCCGTATCCAAGTAGTTAAGTGTTAACTAGCTTTCTAGTTTCGCCTAAACATCTAGTTAAGATCCGTAGTCTAGGGTTTCTTGGCACTAAAAATTTTAATTTGGAATGTTCGATGCCTTGAGTGAACCCACTAGGGTGCCTAGGAACCTTACATATACATGTATAATACATTCACTATCATATAATGGCCTCTAGGGCATACATATATCCAACAACAGTCACACTCGTGGGGGCTGGGTAATCCACAAGCACATCCTTATACAGGTCCCTAGTCGTAGGACTATCGAGACATGGAATCGATACTCCGGAGTAGACTAGCGTATGCGCTTCTTATCCCAGCATGGGAGACGGTCTGTCCCACAGCCATCAGTACGGCGTACTTGAGATAGTATGCGGGTGCTCGTTAGGTTACGAGTACACTGGACAGGACTCGTCGGGAACTGTTGGTTGGTACTATACCTATCGTTAGTTATTAGTTCTCAGGTGACATGAGTACAGCTTAGTCCGCTGACTTGACACTGTCACTTCATCTCGAGTGTGTTCCCACTGTATTTTGATTACTACCCTACCACGGCTCAAAGGAGTCGTGCAAACAGGTAGTAGTTGGGTGCAGTCCCGAAGCAGTTGGAGGCAGTGACGGTTAGACATGATTCGTCTCTCCCTGTATTGGGGGTTGATATCGCGCTGTGTCTAGGAGAGCCATTACAAAAAGTCCCTGGCCAGGGCAAGCGAGATATACTGGTAGGTTTTCAGTGTTATCTCAGGGTGTTCTGGGCTACACTCCGACACGACTTGTGTAGGACTACGGTAGCGCCCCGGCCGTCTATCCGAGGCCAAAATGCGGAAACGAAAATTTTTCTTGACTTTTAAACCGGCACTACCGCATCCTAAAAACCCGGATCGTCACCATTAACCTAATGCTAGAAAACAAGAGACGGGATAGATGGCTATACCAAGCGATCCGTGTCCTTCGGTCTTCGCCTCCACTCCGATCTCCTCACGGAATCTCCGATCTTCATTTCCTCGACGGAACGGGCACCACATCGCCGGGTTCTTTTACGGGCTCCCACCTCTGGACGGAGGCAACTCGGGCACGAAGTTGGCAAGCCGACGTGCCCAAGGGTGCTGAAGGAAAAGTGTAGAATGCTTTGTCTCTTACGGGTAGTGAAGTTTCCATTTTAGATGGAGGAGAGAATAAACTTTGTAGAAAGGTTGATGAATATGTGTAGCAAGCAAAATGAGAACAACAAATTTCCCTCATCAAATGAAATTGCCCCTCACCCTCTCTCAAGTGGCCGGCCATGATAATAAAGGAGAATATCCAAGGGGGTGAGCACAAGAGGAGAATGGAGGTAACCATAAAGAAATGGGTGATACCAAGGAAATATAGTCACACCAATTTCTAAATCAAAATTCTTTCATCATCCATCACATTTAATGCAAGCCATTATGAAGAAAAAAGCAAAGATGCCATTTCTATCATAATCCCTCAATATACAAGAAACCCCCTCCACAAAAGCTAATTTGCAAACTTGCAAATTAGCCCTTCTCATCACAAAAGTCCTGCCGTGAAGGAACAAAGGAAAACTGGCCGGAATGGAATACAAACTGGCAACTTCAGAAAACCGATCCCGTAATAAATTACAGGAAAACCCCGCGACTTTATATACATACCCGCATTTGTATTCCCACTGAATACAAACGCAAAGAGACAAAATCTGTTAGTTATATGTATGCCCTAGAGGCCATTACTGTACACTGGATGTATATTGTAGTGGATTCTGGGACATATATAGGTAGGACTTTCTTGCTCGACATGATAGTACGCTATCTGGTTGCTCTTTATCTTAACATGTATACTTTCTTTCTCTCTGTTACATGTTGATAAAGCCCTTAGGATGTGTACTCGACTTCCAGGACTATGATGTAGATCATACTAGTGGGGCCTGGGTAGTCCATGAGTACATCCTTCAATGTTCCTAGTCGTGGGAATATCGAGACGGGGCATCGATATTCCAGATTAGACTAGCGTATATCTTCTCGACCCATGTGATGGGCGATGGATGATCCCATATCCATTGGTGTTTGATATCAGAGATGGTATGCGGGTGCTTAGTGGAGACTGGGTGCACTGAACGGACTCGCCGAGAACTCCCAGATGGTATTATACCTCACGTCAGATGGAAGTTCTCTGGTGACACTGGTGCAGCTTAGTCTGTTGACCCGAGATCGTCATAGAGTCTTGTGTGTCTCCCACTGTGCTTTGATTTCCACCCTACCACGGCTCTACTGAGTCGTGCAAACAGGTGGTTTTTGAGTACATTCCCGATTCACATGGAGGCAATGAGCGATAGGAGGGGATTCGTCTCTCCTGGTATTGGGGGTTGATGTTGCGCTATGCACGACTGGCCATAACAGGAAATCCCTGGCCTGGGTTGCAGTGATATACTGGTAAGAGTTATCAGTAGTTTCACGATTGTTATGGACCTTACGCCGGCATGACTTATCAAGCTATTGGGGTCTGACGTTTACCACCCCTAGGCGAGATATGCGACATATCAGACGAACAGACCGGACTGTACGGTAAGTGTTTCTGGTTGGATTCACAGGAGTGTGAGCGGGCTTGCTCGTCGATCTTCTGATCGCTCAATACCCGAGTGGCCGTTACGTTTAGCAGACCGCTTGCGTCTTGTGGGTGTTTGATATGATCATCACCTGCTGCCGGCGTATTGATGAGTCTTTAGAGTCCTACACAGAGGTTTCCTGGCTCAAGCGAAACGAAATAGGAGGGCATATGAGATATGTGCGGGACCGAGAATAATGCGTGTATGTGATACCGTATTCTATTCTCGCGATATGTATCATTGGACGGTTATATAGGATATAGCCGGGTTACCGAATCAAGTGTTGATTCGATACATTGATACACTTGAAATTAGTCGGTTATATGTGATATGACCGGATCGTTAAATCAAGTATTGATTTAATGATTTAATGTATAATTATATATTAGATATATTACTTTACATTAACTAATATTGGTTCACTTTAAATGGATTTTCTCACTTGAAATGCACAAGTTGTATATGTGATATATTTTTGTGCACTTGTTTGTATCATGTTTGATGATACATGCAAACTTGGGTTTGTGTAAAGAATTAAACCATGGTTTTGTTAATGGTTAGGGTTTTGATTTACTTATCTATTCATTTATTTATTTTTGAAAGATAAATAAATGATGGTGGCTTTCTTTGTTTGCTAGTTGAAGCTTCATGAAGCTTTGAATAAGTCCACCATTTTTGTTTCATGCTTAACCCTAACCATTCAATCTAACCCTAGTTTATTCTCTACACTTAACCATGGTTGCTATATGATAAGAATCAACTTATTTTCTATTTTTCAATAATTCTTATCATATTCTTTTCTTCTTCTTCAAAAAAGAAGAAAGCTTGCAACCATTAATGGCAACATGAGAAATAGAGTGAGAAATCCAATTCTAAAGTGAACCTACTTCCTATTTCTTCATCCTCTAACACTTGCCAAGTAGTATAGGGTGTTTTCTTCATAAGTTTTATGACTTGGTGAAGTTGGAGCTTGATCTTGAGTTGCCTCGACGTAGATCATCTTCGGCATCGAAGTCGACGACCTAGCCCGATCATTTCTCCGACGAAACCTTCACAAGAGTCCGGGATTCGATGATCGCAGCGGAGGGACGTCAACGTGGAGCTAAGGAGGTGGAGGACCAGATCTACAAAGGTTGTAGTCACTTTCCCCTTTAGTTAAAGTTGTTAACTTGCTTGCATAGCCTTACCTCTAGTTAACGATCTAGCGTTAGGGTTTCTTTGGCACATGAATTTTTTGAATTGGCCATGTTTGATCACTTGTAGAACCTCATGGGTGGGCCTAGGAGCCCTATAGTGGTATCAGAGCCTTGCTAGAGCCTTAGGCGATGCGTAGACGGAGTTAGAAGTCCGATCGAACCGAAACCCTAATCTCAAATTGCTCTCTGTACATTTTTTGAAATCGGGGATTTTTGGGAATTAAAAATATGCAGAAAAATCAGCAGGAGTTTTTAGGAGTTACGGTGAAATTCGAGCGGCTGAATCCAGCAAACCGCCGCGGTTCCGAGGCACGAGCATGGCTCGTGCGGCGGTTCCGCGGCCGTACGGTCGCTTCTCCCATTATTTTTGGCACAGTAATTTCTATGTTTGGGTGCTATATTTTCTGGGAATTTTTAAATCTTACTCAAGAGTTGAGTATTTTGGGTTGTATTGGGAGTTCGTAGATTAGATTGGATTGTCTAATTTTGTCTATGTGTTTTTCCGGGTAATTTTTGAATATGTTAAAAAGTTCGACCGGATATAAATACCCACTTTTTCCCCTGCCGGGAAATTTCCAATTGTTGGATTTTTCCTTAGTTTAATGATGTTCTAAGTAGTGCAAGTAACGCAATGGTCCCTCTAGAAGACAACAAACCTTAACTCGATTATGTGACCGTCTTGAACTGCCCTTTGAACCTTAGGGTTTGGGGCAGTACGGCGTGCCACATGTGAGGCGTTGGCTTGACCCTTCTACGGCTGGACCTTTGGTACTGAAGCACGAAGTGAATGTCTTTAAACTTATTTCATGTATTGAGCTGTTTCAGGAAAACTTGGGTGTTCGATTGTTCGATCGGAAAGTTTAACATTTTCTATTTACCCGGAATGAGATACAACATTTGGAATTCACAAGTAGTTATGAGATAACTGAATGAATGTTATAAACATAGCAGTTTAGTCTCACTTGATCGGTTGCCACGGAATTTTGATGTGATCAAAAGTCCATCGCAATCACGTAGGGTACGCGGATACTCGCCGGGTAAACTTAATAGACAGCCTCACCCCATAGCCCCGACCAAGTGACTGTAGGAGAACCCCGTCGCCGAAAGCATCCGCTCGGGTGCTCGCGGCAGCGGTGTTCCGCCTTGGTGCACTTCGTCGACGGCATCGGGGGTGCAGCCGCCTACTAAAGTTTGCGACGAGCATTCGATCAGGATGTCGGGAATCTTGTTGAATTGCCCGACTTGACATTGAAAAGAGTTTTTGATAATGAGACTAAAATGCGGGGTTTATAACTGTTAGGCATGCGATGTCTAAGGAATTCATTTGATTAGGCATGCGATGTCTGAAAAGTTTGCGGATTCCAACTGTTGTAGTTTTACACTTTCTTTTCTGTGACCGTAAGTGTAATATGTGATATCGCCGGTTTCGTTGCTATATGTCAACGACAATTGGGATACGCATGTTTACTTACTTTGATGACATGCGATGTTATGTGTTGCTGGATATGTTATATTGGATCGTCGTGTTTGAATAGCCGGCGGCTTTTATGTGAGATGAGTGTTTTTCATTTTCATTCATGTAAAAACTTGTATGTAATATTCTTTTATTGGGGCACTTCCAGGTTGCGGATGTTGTCACCATTTGTATATTATTTACTTTTCCGCATTAGGATAGACCCAAGGAAGGGAGCATAAGTAACCGGGTTCTTGGGTCCAGTGGGAGGCCATCTCGAGGAGTCGAGTTCGGGTCTCCTAACCCTAGAATTGGTAGGGTTGCTTGCCGCTCTCGTAGGGGTTTAGGGGTGTGGGATTGGCTATTCATCACGACCGTGGAATCCGTGTTTTATACTGGCTCGTATTGAAAACACGGACGTCCTAGTATATCCAATATTTCATATGATATTTTCTGCTGCGTTATCTATGATGTGATCATGTGATATGTTCAGATAGATATTATATATAGTATATATAATATATTATATAGACGTTGCTTATGTTTTACACCCGCGCTAGCCCTGCCTCGTTCTGGCGTTAGTTACCTAACCTAACGGTGCAGACGGGACATCGAGGCGAATGCGGATGGCATAAGCGTACGTTATATTTATCTGTGATGTTTAGGTGGACTTAAATGATGGGATATTCATTAATGAGATTAATGAAAGAAAATAAACCTAATTGATGTTGTGGAATCGAATGTCAAAATAAAACAGGTAGCTACAGTTCTTGCTTTGCATCGCGGTGTTCATTATAGAACATCCAGCATCTTATTCGATGAGGAAAGGACCGAGATCCCTTCACCGGGAGTGACTCCTTTAGCAATAACTGGTAGATGCTACAACCCTCGGTTTGTCTTTTAATCGCTTCTATAGTTTCTGCTTTGCACAGTTATATATATGATATATCCCGCACCTCATTCGACGAGGAAAGGGCCGACGATCCCTTCACCGGGAGTGACCCCTTTAGCAAAACTAGAAAAGCTTCAAAAAAAAACGTTCCATTTAAAAACCATTTGATTCCGCAACGAGATCAAGTTCAAAGCGTTAAAGGTTTTCATAAAAAAACCAGCCGCAACCCTCCGTCATTTTAGGAAGTAGAGTACTTAGTATTCGTGCTGTGTTTGTTGACCATAGTCAAGGCACAGTGTACGGTAGCTAAGTGATGTCTTCCTACACCGCATATGATGCGATTAGTTAGGACAGTCGCGTGAGTTTGTTGACCTTAGTTAAGGGTCATGTGGGTGGGTCTAATTAATCACGAAATGACGGGTAGAACATGAGTAGTGCTTATTATTTGTTGACCATAGTTAAGGTCATAGGTGCTAGGGGTAAAAACCTTTATCGGGAGTTTCAAGTGTTGAAATTTGCAATGAGATTGCATACCTTCTATATGATAGTTGGATCCCGATACCCACTGCGAGTAATTGTTACTCCTGGGAGAGTTTTGCACTTTGCAATTAGCCGATCAAGTAGGTGTTTAAAAAGGTGTCAACGGGGTTACGCCTCTGGGAAAACGAGGTTTTCTGTAATTAGGTCCGTGCGAAAGCACGGGGAACCTCCCTCAAAGTACCGACACTAGCCTGGCTGAAAGATTAGCGAACTTGTAGAGTGTAATTAATCCCGGCTAGTCTTTCCTTTTAGGTTTTGAAGGAAGATTTGATAAAAACAGTGGGAGCCATCCTGATTAGATAAAATAAATAACCAATCTAATCTTGCAAGAGCGCACGCAGAGTGTTTTCTTTTCTCTCTCTCCAGGTAGCGACCATATCACGCCTTAATCAAGATAATAATATGGATGTATTGACAGAACCCGCTTCTTATACTGAGCAGGGGAACGTTGGTCCCGCTCCAACTTATAATTTTTATAAGACAGAGCAGGAAATAGGGGAATACCAGGATTCCCATGCCGCCCAAATGAAGAAAGTGCATATGATGCATCTCCTTCGGGTGTGTTCATTACAAAGAACTGTTTCTCAGTATCCTCTGCATCCTGGGTATTTGATACCGGATCAGGATCCCAGATATGTAATCTGTTACATAGGGTTACATAAAGGTAGAAAACTGAGAACGGGTGATAAGTTTCATGAGACAGAAAACGGGGAAAGTGTTGCAGCCAAGTCTATTTGTCACTGTCACCCTGTATTACCAATACATTGATTCTGAACAAATGCTATTAGATACCGAACCTGATATACAAAATCATATCAGTCTCTTTACAAGTAAAGAAATGATAAAATTTTGTATTGTTCGATAATGTTTTGAACATTTCCTATATCAAAAGTTGATCGGTTCAAGCACGTTATCTAAAAGCATTGAAGTTTTAAATCAAACTACAGTTCCTAGTATACAGAACACACACAAGAGGAAGAGTTCAGAAATGAACGAATCCTTCTTGAGGCATTATAGACTAGGTCATATCAATGCGACCCGACTGTCTGAAGTTACATTTTAGATGCATATTTAAATCAGTTTGAATTTACATCATGTGAAACTTGCCAGTCATGTCACAAAGATTAGATGACCATAGCTCCGTTTACTGGAAACAGAGAAAGAGTTAGTAAACTCTTGGGACTGATAGATGATGATGTATGTAAGGTCCCCTGTCTACACATGCCAGGACCGGTTCTTTGTACTTCTTATATTCTTTGATAATCTCTCAAGATTCAGTCATATGTTCCTGTGGAAACATAAGTCCAAAGCTTTTGAGGTATTCACAGAATATAAGTTGGATGTAGAGAACCAAAATACGGGTATAAGTATTATGTCCTGTGATAAGATCAGGAAGGAGAATACTTGTGCATGGCATTCCTGGACTATTCTAAAAGAAAATGAGATTCTCTCTCAGTGTTACTCCTCTGAATACACCACAGCACAACGATGTATCAAGGCGGAGCAATAGCACCCTATATGATATGGTGTGCTCTATGTTGAGTGTTACTGAGTTACCTGTTTCTTTTAGGGAGTTATGCACTTATGAAGTTGCATACCTATTGAATAGGGTTCAATTCAAATCAGTGCCTACCACTCCATATAAGATATGGTATGGGAAGAGCCTATCTCTTAAGAAAGTTAAGATTAAGGATTGTCCGGCCTATGTCAAAAGCAAAATCCGGACAAGATCGAGGCAAGGTCAGTTCTGTAGAACTGGAAAGGTTCCAGCTATACAAACTGCAGCTGATGATTTGACAGAACCAAAGGATTCAATAGTTCCCGACGAACCTCAGCCTCTCCGCCGATCTAGTAGGGTTCCTCATCCGCTTAAGAGATACTTCGGCTTCTCGATGACAGTGGGAGCGAGGATTGCATCATGAGATGATGACCCAACTAGTATCGAGCAGGCCATCGAGAGTAGGGACTCTGTAAGAATGGCTGGATGCTTAGCGATCTGAGATGGAATCCATATACACCAACAAAGTATGGACTTTGGTTGCGATATCTGAAGGGTTAAATCCCCATCAGGAGCAAGTATATCTTGAGAAGATTACTTGGTGTAGATTTAAAAGTTGAGACTTTCAAAGCTAGACTCGTTAAAGGTTTTCGTCATCGACCAGGCGTGGATAATGATGAAACCTTTTCTAGTAGCTGTGCTTAAGTCCATCCAGATCCTACTGGCCACGGCTACATACCATAACTACGATATCTGGCGGTTGGGTGTCATGACTGTTTTTCTAAATGATGTTTTAGAACAGAGAGTCTGTAAGTACACAGCCAGAAGGCTTCGTAGGCAGTGGGAGCAGCGGAAATGTGTGTAAGATGTTTTATATAACAAAGCAGGCATCGCGGAGTTGGAACATCTGTTTTGATGAGGTAGTCAAAGAGTTTGACGTCATCAAAAAGGTAGATGAACCTTGTATATACAAAAAGGTAGTAGAGAGTAAGGTGGTCATCCTCGTATTGTACGTGGAAAACATACTCTTGATAAGAAAAGAGTTTCCTATACTACGCACGGTCAATCTCCTCTTATCACGAGGATTCTCCAAATAGGATAAAAAAGATACCTCCTAAATCCTGGGATTTGGGTCTATGAGATAGATCTAAATGGATGTTAGGATTCTCACTAGTTGTAGTAAGATTGTATCAATCGATCCTGGGGAGAATCACTGGAAAAGTTCCAGGGTGATAAGGACGACTGAATGTCAGTCGCAGGCATTGTCTTTACCCTCAGTAGAGGGACGGTATGTTAGAAGAGTTCCAAACGAGATACTGTGGCAGACTAGATGATAAATGCTGGTAACATCGCTATTAAAGATGCTACCAAAGAGGCAGTTTGGGTGTATATTGGTTCATAAGATGAACTAGGTTCCTACCATTGTATGACAATGGAAGTGTGGCTTTGGCCCAGGAACCCCGGTCCCATCAGTGACCCAGACATATTCTGAGGCAGCATCACCTGATCATGGAGATAGTTGATCTCTAAGGTGATCGAGGTTAGGAGAGTAGACTTAGAGGACAACACGGCGGATCCACTCACAAAGGCCTTTTCCCATAGAGAGACTTATGCGGATGGTTGAGTATTAGATACTACAACTACTGCTACAGATGGCCGTAGTGCAAGTGGGAGATTGTTAGTTATAAGTATGCCCTAGAGGCCATTACTGTACATTGGATGTATATTGTAGTGGATGCTGGGACATATATAGGTAGGACTTTCTTGCTCGACATGATAGTACGCTATCTGGTTGCTCTTTATCTTAACATGTATACTTTCTGTCTCTCTGTTACATGTTGATAAAGCCCTTAGGATGTGTACTCGACTTCCATGACTATGATGTAGATCATACTAGTGGGGCCTGGGTAGTACATGAGTACATCCTTCAATGTTCCTAGTCGTGGGAATATCGAGACGGGGCATCGATATTCCAGAGTAGACTAGCCTATATCTTCTCGACCCATGTGATGGGCGATGGATGATCCCATATCCATTGGTGTTTGACATCAGAGATGGTATGCGGGTGCTCAGTGGAGACTGGGTACACTGAACGGACTCGCCGAGAACTCCCAGATGGTATTATACCTCACGTCAGATGGCAGTTCTCTGGTGACACCAGTACAGCTTAGTCTGTTGACCCGAGATCGTCATAGAGTCTTGTGTGTCTCCCACTGTGCTTTGATTTCCACCCTACCATGGCTCTACTGAGTCGTGCAAACAGGTGGTTTTTGGGTACAGTCCCGATTCACATGGAGGCAATGAGCGATAGGAGGGGATTCGTCTCTCCCGGTATTGGGGGTTGATGTTGCGCTATGCACGACTGGCCATAACAGGAAATCTCTGGCCAGGGTTGCAGTGATATACTGGTAAGAGTTATCAGTAGTTTCACGATTGTTATGGAACTTAGGTCGGCATGACTTATCAAGCTATTGGGGTCTGACGTTTACCACCCCTAGGCGAGATATGCGACATATCAGACGAACAGGCCGGACTGTACAGTAAGTGTTACTGGTTGGATTCACAGGAGTGTGAGCGGGCTTGCTCGTCGATCTTCTGATCGCTCAATACCCGGATGGCCGTTACGTTTAGCAGACCGCTTGCGGCTTGTGGGTGTTTGATATGATCATCACCTGCTGCCGGCGTATTGACGAGTCTTTAGAGTCCTACACAGAGGTTTCCTGGCTCAAGCGAAATGAAATAGGAGTGCATATGAGATATGTGCGGGAACGAGAATAATGCGTGTATGTGATACCGTATTCTATTCTCGCGATATGTATCATTGGACGGTTATATAGGATATAGCCGGGTTACCGAATCAAGTGTTGATTCGATACATTGATACACTTGATATTAGTCGGTTATATGTGATATGACCGGATCGTTAAATCAAGTATTGATTTAATGATTTAATGTATAATTATATATTAGATATATTACTTTACATTAACTAATATTGGTTCACTTTAAATGGATTTTCTCACTTGAAATGCACAAGTTGTATATGTGATATATTTTTGTGCACTTGTTTGTATCATATTTGATGATAAATGCAAACTTGGGTTTGTGTAAAGAATTAAACCATGGTTATGTTAATGGTTAGGGTTTTGATTTACTTATCAATTCATTCATTTATTTATTCATTTTTGAAAGATAAATAAATGATGGTGGCTTTCTTTGTTTGCTAGTTGAAGCTTCATGAAGCTTTGAATAAGTCCACCATTTTTGTTTCATGCTTAACCCTAACCATTCAACCTAACCCTAGTTTATTCTCTACACATAACCATGGTTTCTATATGATAAGAATCAACTTATTTTCTATTTTTCAATAATTCTTATCATATTCTTTTCTTCTTCTTCTTCTTCTTCAAAAAAGAAGAAAGCTTGCAACCATTAATAGCAACATGAAAAAAAGAGTGAGAAATCCAATTCTAAAGTGAACCCACTTCCTATTTCTTCATTCTCTACCACTTGCCAAGTAGTATAGGGTGTTTTCTTAACAAGTTTCATGACTTGATGAAGTTGGAGCTTGATCTTGAGTTGCCTCGACGTAGATCATCTTCGGCATCGAAGTCGACGACCTAGCCCGATCATTTCTCCGACGAAACCTTCACAAGAGTCCGGGATCCGATGATCGCAGCGGAGGGACGTCAACGCGGAGCTAAGGAGGTGGAGGACCGGATCTACAAAGGTTGTAGTCACTTTCCCCTTTAGTTAAAGTTGTTAACTTGCTTGCATCGCCTTACCTCTAGTTAACGATCTAGCGTTAGGGTTTCTTTGGCACATGAATTTTTTGAATTGGCCATGTTTGATCACTTGTAGAACCTCATGGGTGTGCTTAGGAGCCCTACAAAATCTACACTGTATAATACTAGGATCCGTCTTAAACAAAAGCCCGCTAGTATTATCCGTTCGATCATGATCCGTGTAATACAACACGTATATGATCAAACCCTGCCATATCTCCAAACGGCCTCTACAGCGTTTCGCCCGAAACTTGAGTAACTGTCTGTGGGGGACTCTAAAGACTCGTCAATCCCTTTGGCTGTGGATTTAACCACTATCACGTCAGATGTAATGTTTTCAAAATAATAAAATATTTTTTTGGGAATTTTTATAATTTAATATTATTTTAATATTCGGGTATAATTAAATACAAATAAATGGGGAAAAATTATGGAAAATTTTAAATAGGGTATTTTATGGAATTATGTCATTTTAAAGTTTTTAAGATTAGTTAAATGCTAATTTAGCGCTAATCGCGATTAAAAATCGTTAATCGGATTTTTAGCATTTTTGTGCAAAATTGTGCACATATCATTTTCCACACTTGTTACACTTGTTACATGTTTTGGGGTATGGTTGCTTAGGGTTGCAATGGAGTGAGAAGGAAAAGAAAAGAAAAGAAAGAAAAAGTAGCATGATCATGAGAGAGAGAGTAGGTTGCTTTTGACTCATTTTGACCCTTTCCTCCATCATTTCTCTTCTCACTTTCTCTCTCCCCTTCTTTGGAGTTGCTGCTGCTCCTGCTGCCTCATCTCCCTCCCCTTCACTCTATAGATCCCTCTCATTTCCCTCACCAAAAACCCATTCCCACTTCACAAAAAATGTTCCCAAGCTCACTAGCTACACTTCGAACCTAGCAAGATTGGATTTGGAGGACTTTGAGCAACTCAAGAATTTTCTTGAGTTGCCAAAGGAGGTAATTTCTGCACACTCAAGTAGTATTTCAATTTCCTAGTGCATCAATTCTAGTTTCATATCGATATTGTGTCGTTTTGTGGACTTTGGAGAATTCAAGTTAGGGTTTAGGGTTAGACCTGAAATCAAAGTGAAATTGAGGCTTGTTGTGACCTTAGAACCCCTTGTGTGATGATAATTTGGACCCAAACCTGAATATGAAACCAGAAAACGGATTTGCGGAATCGATATCGGGGAAAACTGTGAATCTGTGATCGTATTTAAGAATCTGCTATCACCCCGAGACCCCAAAAATAAAACTGAGTTGACAGTGAGATGTGCAGGCACCATGGAACCACCACACAAAGCCCTAGCCCCTAATTCTTTGTTTGGGCCGCAGATTTAATCCCAATTGCGGCCAGAGCAGGTTGGAACCCCTTCGTTTTTGTTCTGTAGCCTTTTGCCCTATAAACTTGACCCTGGGTATGTCTAGTTTTGACTGATTCCTATTAGGGTAAAATCTGGGTTTATTTGCTTGAGTGGGCGTCTGATTTACGACTTGTTTTAGCATGGATTTTGGTATTTGGTGATTCGTTTCTGTCGGGTGGCGTTTGGACATCAACGACAAGTGGATATTGATCGTGTTTACATGCGAGAAGATAGGTTTTTACCTATGCGAGTAGCGTGTGCTATTTTGGTTTCCGATGTGATTTTCATGTGCTTTAGCGTTGTGATATACTTGTAGGTACCCTACGTGATGTTGAGGAGAAGAAGATGAAGATAGCGACATCGGCATCGGCACACGAGAAGCAATGTGAGTAGATTTATATCTACGGGGAGAAGTCGGGTGGATGGCGTATAGCACCCCCGCAGTCCGTGGTGATGTATATGAATACGTATACACATATATATTTATTATGTGTTATTAGGACTATTGATGATAAGAATTGAATTATTGATGATAAGGATGTATTGGTTTAGTAGTGCGAAACCCTAGAGTGGTGGGTGCACTCACACAAACACACATACACACATACTTGCATACATTCTTTCATTTATCTGTGCGGATATGATGGTGTGTATATCTACACATGGGTATGGGACTATGTGTTCGAATACGAGATTTGAGGATGATACCTGGGATTGAGATGAGTCGATGAGATTCAATTGAGGCCGTGAGATTTGGCGACATGACAGAGTTCGTATTAGAGATGTGATGTGATGGTAGTGATATCTGTTATGTGATGAGATAATGTGATATTGACTTAGATTTAGGTGGTTTTCATACCCCTCCCGATTGACTTGATTGTTGGGTTCGTAGTTCACATAGTAAGCGTTAGACTAGACCCGAGTCATACCTATTTCAAAACTAACGAATCGGGGATATTTTTGTTAGTTATATGTATGCCCTAGAGGCCATTACTGTACATTGGATGTATATTGTAGTGGATGCTGGGACATATATAGGTAGGACTTTCTTGCTCGACATGATAGTACGCTATCTGGTTGCTCTTTATCTTAACATGTATACTTTCTGTCTCTCTGATTACATGTTAATAAAGCCCTTAGGATGTGTACTCGACTTCCAGGACTGTGATGTAGATCATACTAGTGGGGCCTGGATAGTCCATGAGTACATCCTTCATTGTTCCTAGTCGAGGGAATATCGAGACGGGGCATCGATATTCCAGAGTAGACTAGCGCATATCTTGTCGACCCATGCGATGGGCGATGGATGATCCCATATCCATTGGTGTTTGACATCAAAGATGGTATGCGGGTGCTCAGTGGAGACTGGGTACACTGAACGGACTCGCCGAGAACTCCCAGATGGTATTATACCTCACGTCAGATGGCAGTTCTCTGGTGACACTGGTACAGCTTAGTCTGTTGACCCGAGATCGTCATAGAGTCTTGTGTGTCTCCCACTGTGCTTTGATTTCCACCCTACCACGGCTCTACTGAGTTGTGCAAACAGGTGGTTTTTGGGTACAGTCCTGATTCACATGGAGGCAATGAGCGATAGGAGGGGATTCGTATCTCCCGGTATTGGGGGTTGATGTTGTGCTATGCTCGACTGGCCATAATAGGAAATCCCTGGCCAGGGTTGCAGTGATATACTGGTAAGAGTTATCAGTAGTTTCACGAATGTTATGGACCTCAAGTCGGCATGACTTATCGAGCTATTGGGGTCTGACGTTTACCACCCCTAGGCGAGATATGCGACATATCAGACGAACAGACCGGACTATACGGTAAGTGCTACTGGTTGGATTCACAGGAGTGTGAGCGGGCTTGCTCGTCGATCTTCTGATCGCTTAATACCCGGGTGGCCGTTACGTTTAGCAGACAGCTTGCGGCTTGTGGGTGTTTGATATGATCATCATCTGCTGCCGGCGTATTGATGAGTCTTTAGAGTCCTACACAGAGGTTTCCTGGCTCAAGCGAAACGAAATAGGAGCGCATATGAGATATGGGCGGGACCGAGAATAATGCGTGTATGTGATACCGTATTCTATTCTCGCGATGAATGTATCGAATGGTTATATGCGATATAACCTGGTTATCGAATCAAGGATTGATTCGATAAGCCGATACATATGATACTTGTCGGTTATATCCGACATGACCGGATCGTTAAATCAAGTGTTGATTTAATGATTTAGTGCATAATTATATATTTGATATATTACTTTGCGTTAACTAGTATTGGTTCACTTTAAAAGGATTTTCTCACTTGAATTGTTCACATTGTATATGCGATATAGTTTTGTGCACATGTTTGTATCATGTTTGATGATACATGCTTACTTTGTTAAGTGTAAAGAATCAAACCATGGTTTAAGTTAATGATTAGGGTTTTGTTTATTTATTCATTTATCTTTTTCTTATTTATTCATTTTGGAAAAAGGAAAAGATAAATGAATGGTTGTATGTTTTGTTTTTAGTTGAAGTTTCTTGAAACTTTGACTAAGTCACTATTTTGTTGTTTTGGTTAACCCTAACCTTTTAACTAACCCATGTTAATTCTCTACACTTAACTATAGTTGAAAGTATGATAAGTATTGAATTATTTATCTAATTATTGATAACTTATCATATCTTCTTCTTCATCATCTTCTTCAACATGAAGAAAGCTAGTGGCCATCAATGGCAACTAGTGAAATTGAGTGAGAAATCCAAATATAAAGTCTACCCACTTCCTATTTCTTCATCCTCTACCTCTTGCCAAGTAGTATAGGGTGTTTCCTTCACAAGTTTTTCAAGGCTTGGTGAAGTTTGAACTTATTCTTGTGATGCTTCGACGTAGATCATCTTCGGCATCGAACCGACGATCAAGCCCGTCCATTCTTCGATGATACCGATGCTAGAGTCATGGGTTCGTTTTGGACAGCGGAGGGACTTCATCACGGAGCCTAGGAGGTGGTGGACCGGATCTACAAAGGTTGTAGTCACTTTCCCTTAGCATTTAATTCGATTACTTGCTTACTTCGCCTATTTATCTAGCTAACGATCCGTTCTAGGTTTTCTCGGCACCGTAATTTTTAGAAATTTGCATCTTTGATCACTTGTGAGACTCCATTTGTGTGCCTAGGAACCCTACAGTTGTATCAGAGCCTAGCTAGAGCCTTAAGCGAAGTCCCGACGAAGTTAGAAGTCCGATCGACCCAAAACCCGACTTTGAAAATGCTCTCTGTACTTTTCTGTAAAATGTGGATTTTTTGGAATTAAAAATATGTAGAAAAATCAGCAGGAAGATCTAAGACTTACTGTGAAATTCTAGCTCCTGTACTCATCAAAGAGCCGCGTTTCCGCAGCATAAGCATGGCTTATGCGGCGGTTCCGCGGCCATTATGTACCCTTGTTTAATGAAATGTGCACAGTAATTCCTAGTATGAAGTGCTGGTTTTCCTGGGGATTTTTAATAATTTATTCCAGAGTTGTATTTTCTGAGTTGTATTGGGGACTCGGTGTATTTGATCGGACTGTCTAATTTTGTCTGTGTGCTTTTCCGGGTATTTTTTGGATATGTTAAAAAGTTCGACCGGATATAAATACCCACTTTTTCCACTGCCGGGAAATTTCCAATTGTTGGATTTTTCCGTAGTTTAACGACGTTCTAAGTAGTGCAAGTAACGCGATGGACCCTCTAGAAGACAACAAACCATAACTCGATTATGTGACCGTCTTGAACTGCCCTTTGAACCTTCGGGTTTGGGGCAGTACGGCGTGCCACATGTGAGGCGTTGGCTTGACCCTTCTACGGCTGGACCGTTGGTACTGAGGCACGAACTGAATGTTGTTAGACTTATTTCATGTGTTGAGCTGTATCGGGAAAACTTCGGTGTTCGATTGTTCGATCGAAAAGTTTAGCATTTTCTATTTATCCGGAATATGATACAATAATTGGAATTCACAAGTAGTTATGAGATAACTGAATGAATGTTATAAACATAGCAGTTTAGTCTCACTTGATCGGTTGCCACGGAATTTTGATGTGATCAAAAGTCCGTCGCAATCACGTAGCGTACGCGGATACTCGCTGGGTAAACTTAATAGACAGCCTCACTCCATAGCCCCGACCAAGTGACTGTCGGAGAACCCCGTCGCCGAAAGCATCCGTTCGGGTGCTCGCGGCAGCGGTGTTCCGCCTTGGTGCACTTCGTCGACGGTATCGGGGGTGCGGCCGCCTACTAAAGTTTGCGACGAGCATTCGATCAGAATGTCGGGAATCCTGTTGAATTGCCCGACTTCATATTGAAAAGAGTTTTCGATAATGAGACTAAAATGCGGGGTTTATAATTGTTAGGCATGGGATGTCTAAAGAATTCATTTGGTCAGGTATGCGATGTCTGAGGTTGTTGCGGATTCCAACTGTTGTAGTTTTACACTTTCTTTTCTGTGACCGTAAGTGTAATATGTGATGTCGCCGGTTTCGTTGCTATATGTCAACGACAATTGGGATGCGCATATTTACTTACGTTGATGACATGTGATGTTATGTATTGCTGGATATGTTATATTGGATCGTCGTATTTGAATAGACGGGGGGTTTTTATGTGAGATGAGTGTTTTTCATTTTCATTCATGTAAAAACTTGTATGTAATATTCTTTTATTGGGGCACTTCCAGGTTGCGGAAGATGTCACCGTTGATGTATATTATTTACTTTTCTGCACTAGGATAGACCCAAGAAGGGGAGCACAAGTAACCGGGTTCTGGGGTCCAGTGGGAGACCAACTCGAGGAGTCGAGTCCGGGTCTCCTAACCCTAGAATTGGTAGGGTTGCTTGCCGCTCTCGTAGGGTTCTAAGGTGTGGGATTGGCTATTCATCACGACCGTGGAATCCGTGTTTTATACTGGCTCGTATTGAAAACACGGACGTCCTAGTATATCCAATATTTCATATGATTCTTCTGTTGTGCTTTATCTGTGATGTGATCATGCGATGTTCTGTGACAGGTATTATATATTGTATATATGATATATTATATAGACGTTGCTTATGTTTTACACCCGCGCTAACCCTGCCGCGCTCTGCCGTTAGTTACCTAACCTAACGGTGCATGAGGGGACATCGAGGCGAATGCGGATGGCATAAGTGTACGTCATATTTATCTGTGATGTTTAGGTAATTTAAATGATGGGATATTCATTAATTAGATTAATGAAAGAAAATAAACCTAATTGATGTTGTGGAATCGAATTTCAAAATAAAACAAGTAGCTACAGTTCTTGCTTTGCATCGTGGTGTTCCTTGTAGAACATCCTGCACCTTATTCGATAGGGAAAGGACCGAGATCCCTTCACCGGGAGTGACTCCTTTAGCAATAACTGGCAGATGCTACATCACTCGGTTTGTCTTTTGATCGCTTCTATAGTTTCCGCTTTGCACAGTGATATATATGATATATCCCGCACCTCATTCGACGAGGAAAGGGCCGACGATCCCTTCACCGGGAGTGACCCCTTTAGCAAAACTAGAAAAGTCTCAAAAACATTCCATTTAAAACCTTTTGATTCCGCAACGAGATCAAGTTCAAAGCATTAAAGGTTTTCACAAAAACCAGCCGCAACCCTCCGTCATTTTAGGAAGTAGAGTACTTAGTATTCGTGCTGTGTTTGTTGACCATAGTCAAGGCACAGTGTACGGTAGCTAAGTGATGTCTTCCTACACCGCATATGATGCGATTAGTTAGGACAGTCGCGTGACTTTGTTGACCTTACATAAGGGTCATGTGGGTGGGTCTAATTAATCATGAAATGACGGGTAGAACTTGATTAATACTTATGATTTGTTAACTATAGTTAAGGTCATAGGTGTTAGGGGTAAAAACCTTTATCGGGAGTTTCAAGTGTTGAAACTTGCAATGAGATTGCATACCTTCTATATGATAGTTGGATCCCGATACCCACTGCGAGTAATTGTTACTCCTGGGAGAGTTTTGCACTTTGCAATTAGCCGATCAAGTAGGTGTCTAGAAAGGTGTTAACGAGGTTACGCCTCTGGGAAAACGAGGTTTACTGTAATTAGGTCCGTGCGAAAGCACGGGGAACCTCCCTCAATGTACCGACACTGGCCTGGCTGAAAGATTGGCGAACTTGTAGAGTGTAATTAATCCCGGCTACTCTTTCCTTTTAGGGTTTGAAGGAAGATTTGATAAAAACAGTGGGAGCCATCCTGATTAGATAAAATATATAACCAATCTGATCTTGCAAGAGCGCACGCAGAGTGTTTTTCTTCTCTCTCTCTCCAGGTAGCGACCATATCACGCCTTAATCAAGATAATAATATGGATGAATTGACCAAACCCGCTTGTTATACTGAGCTGGGGAACATTGGTCCCGCTCCGACTTATAATTGTTATAAGACCGAGCAGGAAATAGGGGAATACCAGAATTCCTATGCCGCCCAAACGAAGAAAGTGCATATGATGCATCTTCTTCGGGTGTGTTCGTTAAACAGAACTGTTTCTCAGTATCCTCTGTATTCTGGGTATATGATACCGGATCAGCATCCCAGATATGTAATATGTTACATAGGGCTACAAAAAGGTAGAAAAACTGAGAACGGGTGATAAGTTTCATGAGACAGAAACCGGGGCAAGTGTTGCAGCCAAGTCTGTTGGTCACTGTCACCCTGTATTACCAATACATTGATTCTGAACAAATGCTATTAGATACTGAACCTGATATACAAAATCATATCAGTTTCTTTATTAGTAAAGAAATGATATAATTTTGTATTGTTGGATAATGTTTTGAACATTTCCTGTATCAAAAGTTGATCGGTTCAGGCACGTTATCTAAAAGCATTGACGTTCTAAATCAAACTACAGTTCCTTGTATACTAAACACACACAAGAGGAAGAGTTCAGAAATGAACAAATTCTTCTTGAGGCATTGTAGACTAGGTCACATCAATGCGACCCGACTGGCAGAAGTTACATTTCAGATGCATATTTAAATCAGTTTGAATTTACATCTTGTGAAACTTGCCAGTCATGTCATAAAGATTAGATGACCATAGATAACATATGTCAAAATCATGGGTAACCCCTATGCACGAAATCAAATCAAAAATCTCAAAATATATAAAACCAAATCAAGTGTACTGGGTGTATACTAAACAACATCAATACAACAGATATATAAAACACAAATAGAATATAATGAAGGTACACATAAGAAATACCAATCGTAGAACAAAATCCTCAAAATACCAAAATCCAATAACAGAAATATGAAATTCAAATCACCAAATCACAATCGTAAATACTATCGTCAATGTGCGCCTCTTTCCTCGGATGTCGGCTGCTTCAAACTCGTCTCTTCGTAGTTGTGTTGAATGTGCTACCCACGGCAATACTCATATCTAGAGTCTCCCACGTAGTCGATCCCTTCACCTGATATCCAGACTACATTACACTTTTCGATCGATCCATCAAAATCCCAAAATTCCCCGAGAGCTCAACACTCAAGTACAGCTTAAAAATATCCGGTACATACCCCAGCATCGATAAACCAGCCGTAGAAAGGCAAACCCAAACCTCACTAATGGCACCGCGGAACTACCGTAAACCTTAAGGTTCAAGGGCGTTCTCATGGTCATTATGTAGAGTTAGGGTTTCATTCTTCTAGAGGGTCCATCGAAATACCTGCATGTTCTTCCGAATATCTTAAACTTGGAAAAATGGTTTTTTGATAATCGTTCGAACCCTTTAACTTCATCCGGACGGCATGTGAATATCCTTCGTCCGCACGCTAAACAATGCTTCAATCCTCAAGAATAACCAATACTCTAATGGTTATCGCATTCGAGCCGCAGCTCCCTCCGCCAGTGTGCCCGTGGTAACAGAAACCACCCTCCAACATTGACGAAGATAGATCAAAAGAACGAATGGAATACGGTGCAAACAATTGTACATCCTAAGGCTCCTTAAGCAGAGTAGTGTATCGTAAGTATGCCGCGGACTATACCCACGGTACGTTACTCTACCTAAATTGCCTACTCCATCAACCAAAGATCACCTAGACTTATACAAGGTTAAACCTAGCGCTCTGATACCAACTTTGTCACGACCCGAAAGTACGGAACGTGACCGGCACATAGATTACGAAGCGTCTAGAGGCGCCACGTAACCTAAGTAAGCCGAAGCCCAGAAATCTAAACCATAAAAGAAGAAGAAAAAGAAAACAAGATTAAAAGCATCAGCAAATTTTCTAAAAAAAATTCGGCAGAGTCTCCTCTATAACAACTGGCCCCCAAACAGGTACAACAAGTATAATATACATAAACAATAAAAAGAATCCCCAAACGGGAGCTAGCATCAACGCCAACAGGAGGAAACAATCACAACAAGCACAATAATATACAACGCCAAAGGGCGAGGCTCAAAACTCAAAGAAAACAAAACCACCAAATCAGAATAATACATGCGTGACTCTAAGGTCAAAATAAAAGACTGGTCCAATAAACTTATCAAGTAATACAAGTATGGTTGATGGAGCTTACTAGATACAAATGAAAGAATAAAAATACAATGGTGGTTCAGATACAAGTGAACCAACCTACCGTGGAAATCACCCTGAAGAAAAGATGTGCCAGAAAGCTGCCAGGGAAACCTGTACATCGAACCTGTAATAAAATTTGGCACAACGGGGGTGAGTTGCCAACTCGTGAGTAGAAGACATCTACGAAAAGAGATCGAATGCACGACGCTATCCTAGGTCATAATAATACACTACTAAGTCCCAATCATCTATTAATAGCAGGGTAATACTACGTGTAAGTGCAGATACTCCGTGCTCGTGTCGGTGCCTCATATAGTACTACGTCATATGAATGGATATGCATGCACCATGAATATAAAACAATCAATCCTGAAATCCAGATATATCTCTATAAGAAATCTTTAACTGTTATCATAGTAAAATGTGTATAGGAATCTGAAATCTCAATAATGAAATCCATGGAAATCCGTGTCAAGCATCGACACAAACATGTAAATCTCAAGTCTCATAGTCTCAATACCTCGGGCTCCGTCAGTCCGGATCGGCCCATATCAACAAATCTCACGACAACGGTCGGTATCCTCCGGATATCTGCCGCGCCAAACATCACCGGTAGGTAGCCTTCCCCTGCCAGGCTCATCGTCTACAACTCGATCTTCTTGCCCCGGGGTACCATACCGGGCCCACCATGTACCCGAGACGGTTCATCCACTCCTCGAATCGGGTCTCGAAATCCAACAGAAAACATGAAATCTCATGGTGGACGACACATACATCACGAGAAAACCGCATCTTATTTTAAAAAGAGAAGAGGAGAGAGAGAGAAGTTTTATATATTCTTGCGGTTTTCCCCAAAAATCCAGAAATCTCATAGAAATCCAAATCTTAAAATCATGAGTAAATATATGATAAGTGTCGGCATATGCCCATGATACTGCATGATAACATGAAAATATGAATGCATGAATGTCTAAGTGATAAATATCATGTCTATACTAACATCAGAAAGTAATCATAATATTATATCGGTCTAGTTGTTAACTGATTCTATCAATAAAAGATAATATGATCTAAAGTGTACGTGACATAGAAATTACCGATGATGATGTGTGTGAGCCGGCAAATGAGTGTGCGTGGAATATGCGCATCATCGGTAATGGAATATGCGCATCATCGGTAACAGGTAAGGTTTATACTGATTATAGCAGCATATGTAAGAACATGCATCATTATGATTCCAGTGTGAAAGTAAGACGGATGTATGTTATCCACTCATTTGATATACCATTACCACTACCACTATATGACTCGAACCTAATCTAGTGTCCATCTAACCTCCTAAGGAAACAAAACCTAAGAAACTAGTCAATAAGAAACAAGAGTCTACATAAGGTCTGAATCAATATCTCGAATAGTCGGCGATCCGGCCTCAATAGCGTCACGTACGTAGTACGGCTTCCTCGAATCAAGAGTGCAGATCAATCATCATATCTATGCATCGTACGGTAAAATCCATCGTACGGCATCCTAATATCGGGGTACGGGTCAAGTATCTCCTAGGTGTCTCATCATTCGTATAATGTCATCACCAACACATCTCATGATCAAGGTGCTAAACTGTAATCGCCTACATCAATCATATATCATTGCCCTCGTAATATGCATCATTAGTTTATCCTCAGAAATATCATGCCATATGTATCATATCGTCCTCAAGTCACACCTCTATGATATCGACATCAGGTCACACCTATATGATGTCGTAATCAAGTCATACATATCCTATATCGTGATCAATCACAAGTTACAGTCCGGGTACTATTTTAGAGTCCCATGTATCTCAATATCATCATCACCCTTTATTATCTATGAATACCTATTCATTATATCATTTTTGTAATGATCCGCTAACATCACAATATTACCGTAGTCAAGAATCACGGCATCAAGCCCAATTATATTGTTTCATCATACCTCGGATATCATATCTCCTCAATGAATCCCATATACGTGTTGTATATATATATATATATATATATACCTATACCTAGTCCTATATATACATATATATATACACATACACGTATACACCATGTCGAGTTTCAGTGTGTGTTTCTATCTGAAACCTACGAACCTCTTCCAAGGACCTCATTCTCTGATATGGTTTTCCTAAATCAGTCTAGTCCAGCCTAGGGTCATTACTAGGGTCCCACTCATTAAGAATCTAGGGTCACATCTTGGTTTCCTAATTTCAATAAGTACTATTCCTATTCTACGTTGCGGGGGTGCTAAACGCCATCCACCCAACTTCCTCCCGTAGATATGCATCTACTCACCTGGTCCATGTGTGCCGAAGATGGTGTCGCCATCCTCCTCTTCATCGCCCGCGGTCCACGTGAGGGGTACCTAAACGCAAACATACAAATCGCATCGTAAACTGAATCACATACAAAAGTCAAAACGACGCAAGGAACAAGCATATGTTAAAACCTATGTCTCGTCCACGCAAAAGCACCAAATATCGCCCGATATCGGCGTACAAACGCCGATGGATCGAGATAACATCAACAAATAACTCATAGTTTTAAAACTCGTTACTTATAATATATAACATGATTAATTCCATCGAAACCCTAAAATCCATCAAATCGCCCGATTTCGTAAAACCCGAAAATGCCAATTTTCCGTTTTTCTTCAAAACTTGACATTTAAATGAAACCAATGGCCATAAAACTCATTAAATAGCATAACTAGACTATACTACCCCTTACTATATTTTTATTACACAAATTTGCATTAATTTGAAATTTCTAGTTTGCAACCATTAGAAATTTTCAACATCTTTCAAGAAAAATTCACAATTCCACAACAAAACATGATTTTGCATTAATTAATGTATTAAACTAAAATTCATTATGATAATGATATGATGAAACCATAATTATATTTTTAATCTCATTTATTTAGGGATTTCCAAAATCTAGTTTACAAAAAAATAGCATTTTAATTGGTATTTTCCAATTATCAAAAGAAACTAGTGATCAAACTAAGTTTTTCATTCCATTAATATGCTAATATTCTCATTAAAACTACCATCTAATGATAACTACCTTAATAAGAATTTTATTTTACCCACAAACACATTTTAGAAAAATCTAGTTAGCTAAATAGTTTAATTAAAACAATTTCAATAAACAATTTATTATACAACAACCATGCAAGATTTTTCCACTCTATAAGATGTTAAACTAGCTATTATAACCTTATTTAATTGATAAAAACCACAACTTGAATTTACAAACCCTAATTTGAAATCAAATCCCTCTCTTGATTTTCATGAGCAAGCAAATTAAACCAAATTTCACACTTAAACTACTAAATCTAGCAAATTTTAAACTACAATTAAACACTAGATTAGAAATATACCTTACTAGAGTTGATTCCTTTACACTAAACCTCCAAAGTGGCCTCTTTTCTCCTTGTTTTAATCCAATTTGGGCTTGAGAAGGGATGGCTTAAGGTTTTGGGTTGAATTAGAGAAGAATTTAGTGAATTTCGGTGGATTTTTGATGATTTTTGAAGGAATTTTCAAGCATGAAATGAGGGGAAAATAGGGGATTTTCTGAAGGTGAGCTCGGCCTGAGGTTGGGAGGGGTGAGTGTGAGGGAATTGTGTAGAAAATTCTACACAAAAAGTAACCTTTAAACTCATTTAATGCATATCACATCAAATTTTACATAAAAAAAACCCCATTTTCATTCATTTTCAACCCATTTTAAACCATAAAACAACTAAACTTGAAATGTTTTGATAAAATTTTTGTTACACTTAATATTAGTTTATAATGGTTCCTAAGTGTGTAATTTACCTAATTAAATTTATATTTATCACTAATTTAATGTATTTTTAAAAGCTTAAAATAATTAAAAAAAATAATTAATTACGAATTTTTTTTATTTAACTAGAAAATTATAAGTGACATTTTAGTGACAAAATTATAGTAATATCTTGTCTAATTTTGTATACTTAGGTCTACAATGAAAAAATACCTAATTTGACTTTTTACGGAAAAAGCCGAAAAATTAGCCGATTACCGAAAAACTGCCTAAACGGTTTTCGAAGGGTTACAATCTTCCCCCCTTAAAGAAATTCGGTCCCCGAATTTAAATTAAAACTCCCCCTCCAAAAACTAAAACATTTAGCAAAACACTCAAATCGTCGTGGCTCCGAAATCATCAATACATAACTAAAATCAACTCCGTCAAGCATAACGCAATCATCGAAGTTATGGTGAAGATAAAATATCAAAACCCAATATGAAAACCATCATAATATACATCAATCTATAACTTATATATAGTGCGCATCATAGTGAAATCGCCTAAACATCATAATAAAGAAGCATACAAAAACCCCTCTTGAAAATCGCCGTGCAATGCACGTGTCACGGCATAAGTAGCGGACGTTTAATTTAAAAAAAATAGCTATATATATATATATATATATATCTTTTATTTAACATACACGTCCTGCCTGGTTACTAAATCAAATAATAATGATTATGAAAACATACTGCTCAAACTGAAATCAATCCCAATCACATCAATAAAATATCATGTGCGTCCGGTGCGCACTGAAATCGAAACCAAATACAGATACCACGAATACCCACAACTACAAAACTAAGTGCAACAGGTGTGCATATCTTCTCGACCCATGCGATGGGCGATGGATAGTCCATGAGTACATCCTTCATTGTTCCTAGTCGAGGGAATATCGAGACGGGGCATCGATATTCCAGAGTAGACTAGCGCATATCTTCTCGACCCATGCGATGGGCGATGGATGATCCCATATCCATTGGTGTTTGACATCGAAGATGGTATGCGGGTGCTCAGTGGAGACTGGGTACACTGAACGGACTCGCCGAGAACTCCCAGATGGTATTATACCTCACGTCAGATGGCAGTTCTCTGGTGACACTGGTACAGTTTAGTCTGTTGACCCGAGATCGTCATAGAGTCTTGTGTGTCTCCCACTGTGCTTTGATTTCCACCCTACCACGGCTCTACTGAGTTGTACAAACAGGTGGTTTTTGGGTACAGTCCCGATTCACATGGAGGCAATGAGCGATAGGAGGGGATTCGTCTCTCCCGGTATTAGGGGTTGATGTTGTGCTATGCTCGACTGGCCATAACAGGAAATCCCTGGCCAGGGTTGCAGTGATATACTGGTAAGAGTTATCAGTAGTTTCACGAATGTTAGGGACCTCAAGTCGGCATGACTTATCGAGCTATTGGGGTCTGACGTTTACCACCCCTAGGCGAGATATGCGACATATCAGACGAACAGACCGGACTATACGGTAAGTGTTACTGGTTGGATTCACAGGAGTGTGAGCGGGCTTGCTCGTCGATCTTCTGATCGCTCAATACCCGGTTGGCCGTTACGTTTAGCAGGCCGCTTGCGGCTTGTGGGTGTTTGATATGATCATCATCTGCTGCCGGCGTATTGACGAGTCTTTAGAGTCCTACACAGAGGTTTCCTGGCTCAAGCGAAACGAAATAGGAGCTCATATGAGATATGGGCTGGACCGAGAATAATGCGTGTATGTGATACCGTATTCTATTCTCGCGATGAATGTATCGAATGGTTATATGCGATATAACCTAGTTATCGAATCAAGGATTGATTCGATAAGCCGATACATATGATACTAGTCGGTTATATCCGATATGACCGGATCGTTAAATCAAGTGTTGATTTAATGATTTGGTGCATATTTATATATTTGATATATTACTTTGCGTTAACTAGTATTGGTTCACTTTAAAAGGATTTTCTCACTTGAATTGTTCACATTGTATATGCGATATAGTTTTGTGCACATGTTTGTATCATGTTTGATGATACATGCTTACTTGGTTAAGTGTAAAGAATCAAACCAAGGTTTAAGTTAATGATTAGGGTTTTGATTATTTATTCATTTATCTTTTTCTTATTTATTCATTTTGGAAAAAGGAAAAGATAAATGAATGGTTGTATGTTTTGTTTTTAGTTGAAGTTTTTTGAAACTTTGACTAAGTCACTCTTTTGTTGTTTTGCTTAACCCTAACCATTTAACTAACCCATGTTAATTCTCTACACTTAACTATAGTTGAAAGTATGATAAGTATTGAATTATTTATCAAATTATTGATAACTTATCATATCTTCTTCTTCTTCATCATCTTCTTCAACATGAAGAAAGCTAGTGGCCATCAATGGCAACTAGTGAAATTGAGTGAGAAATCCAAATATAAAGTCTACCCACTTCCTATTTCTTCATCCTCTACCTCTTGCCAAGTAGTATAGGTTGTTTCCTTCACAAGTTTTTCAAGGCTTGGTGAAGTTTGAGCTTGTTCTTGTGATGCTTCGACGTAGATCATCTTCGGCATCGAACCGACGATCAAGCCCGCCCATTCTTCGATGATACCGATGCTAGAGTCATGGGTACGTTTTGGACAGCGGAGGGACTTCATCACGGAGCCTAGGAGGTGGTGGACCGGATCTACAAAGGTTGTAGTCACTTTCCCTTAGCATTTAATTCGATTACTTGCTTACTTCGCCTATTTATCTAGTTAACGATCCGTTCTAGGTTTTCTCGGCACCGTAATTTTTGGAAATTTGCATGTTTGATCACTTGTGAGACTCGATTTGTGTGCCTAGGAACCCTACAATTTTAAAGATAAGCAAAAGGGTTTTTACGGATATTTTCAAACGACACATCTTTTCTTAAAACACCGTAGCCCTTATTTTACCAAAAACACTGATTCGTCTTATTTCAAAAGGCAAGGCTGCATGATATATTTATTGAGATAGAGTCTGTACTGTTGCGTTGATTATTCGATTCCGCATACTCATGCTATTCGCATTGCATTGCTCGTGTTTATTGATATATTACAGTCATGCTGTTAGGACACCAACACCATTATCGATGATGCGTATGTTCCACGTACTCTATTTGCCGGGTCACACACATCATCATCGATAATTGCCATGCCACTACACAGTAGTACTGTTGCATTCCTGATATGATCCTTGCATGACATATTGTACACTTATACCTGTACACATACATAGATGATTCTGACTTGATTAGAGATTTGAGGACCGCAAGATATTCTTTAAAACTGATTCCTTTTAAAAAGAGCGGTTACCCTCGACATATGCACATTACTATTCCATGTTGCAAGACTTACTGATATGCTTAGCTTTCTTTACATGTCGCATACATCATGTTTGATTATACGCATTGAGATATGTTGTTTCCATGATATTTCTAGATTTGGGAACCGCGGGTATTTCAAAAGAGAATATGTAATTGTTTTAAAAACCCGGTTACCATTGATATGATATTTCAGTGCGTCCACCATGTGTTTTCTCGGTGCTAAGAGCCACATGTGAAACCCGATTCGAGGAAGCGGATGAGGCCGATTGCGGGTACATGGTGGACCCGGTATGGTACACCGGAATGAGAACGGTTTCACTGTGTAGTAGATGTTGAGCCTGGCATAGGGACTACTACCTACCGGTGATTGGTTGGACCTGGCGGTTATCCGGAGGATACCGACCAGAGTCGATAGATGGATATGGGCGTACTGCTGTGGCCGAGGGCCGATTCCGCAGACGGAGCCCGTGGGTTGGTCCGGACTGACGGAACCCGATATATATGAGGATTTACGTGGCGATGCTGGGCACAGTTTTCATGATGTTTTTGAGTGTCGATGCTGGGCACTCCGGTTCCATGATTTTGACGTGTCGCGAGGGCCACAGGTGGTTTATATCCTCATATTTCCATGCATATGCTGATGATATTTACATGCATGATGGTTATTGTCATTGGGTGACGAGTGGACGGGATCCACGTACATGCAGATTTGATTACATTGATTATACCTCACATTTATGATATGCTATTACCTGAGGCACTGGCACGAGCACTTGGCACTACACTCATGTATAGAGATTACATTGCTAGTCTAGCATGCTTCAGACTTATTCATATTGAGGTTTATTTATATCTGATCGTATTGACCTAGGATGGGTCATACATTCGATCTCTGCTTGTAGATTTTTTCTATTCACGAGTTGGCAACTCAACCCCGTTGTGCCACAGTCCTTGCAGGTTTTTGCCGTACAGGTTCCATAGTGGCATTTCTGGCACACTGCTTCCATATGGGTGACTTGCTTTGGTAGGTGGGTTCTTTTGTATCAGAACCGCCATTGTTCATGTATTATTCATTGTATCTAGAAATTCCATAAACCAAAACTTGTATATTGTTTCAGACTTAGAAAACAGTGTTGTATTATTTCGACCTTAGAGTCGCGCTTGTAGTATTATGGTTTTCTGGCTATTTTGAGTTCTTTTTGGGTTTTGATCCTCGCCCTTTGGCGTTGTATATTATTATTGCTTGCGTGGTTATGACCGTCGATTGACGAAGAGCTAGCTCCCGCTTGGGGATGCCTTTTATCATTTCATATATGTTATTCTTGGTGTACCCCGTTCGGGGCCAGTTTTTACAAAGGAAACTCTGCCGAAAATTTCAGGAAAGGTTACACATTTTAAAAATGCATATTCGGCTTAGTTATTTAAAAACTTTGATTTTCGAAACATGATTTCTTTACTTCTTAAACCAGTTTTCCTTATTTACTGTTTAAATGGTTTTAGATTTCTGGGCTTTTGGCTTACTTGGATCAGATGGGGTCCTATAGACTTCATATGGTTCAAGGGCCTGTCACGTGCTCTTTCGGGTCGTGACAAAGTTGGTATCAGAGAGCTAGGTTGACCTTGGTTCGAGTCTAAGTTTGACTATGTGAAGCCTAGGGCGTTATTTATATACGGAACTTAGGCTTGACCTTACAGAACATAGACATAGTCGAGAGGGTATTATACCCGAACTTTCGTCGCATAGGATGACCCATGGTTTATGGAGTAGGTAGCTTGAGTAGAGAGACGTACCGTACGTATGTTCCGCGGCATACTTACGACACGCCACTCCGCTTAAGAAACCTTAGGATGTACATTTCCTTGCACAGTATTATATTCATTCCTATGATCTATCCTCATTGATACTGGTTATGGTTTTGCTGTCGCGATTGCACGGGCATAGTGAGCTACGGCTCGAGTTTCGTCAACATGAGCTCGTCGTGGACGAGGACTGACCAGGGCGTGATTCTAGGGACATACGATTGCATATTGAGGCGTCGTCTTATTGTGTTTTCGCGCCATGAGCGTTGGATTGATCGCTTTTACGAGAGTTCCCGGATGTGCTGATCAGCACCAGAGGATTGAGCCACTAATAGAGGCCAGCCAGGATGTGATGACCGTTGATATATGGCTTGTCCAGGACGATTGAGGCGTTGTTTAGCGTATAGATGAATGAGCCAGTTGTTGCTGCGAATGATGAGATATCGCCCAGATGATTGGAGCTACAACAACATAAGCACATACTTAGAGATATGACAGTGAGTCGCTAGTCACCGAGGATGAATGACTAGGACATGTGGTTCGTTCGCTTATCCCAATGCGAGGTCACCAGATAGATTGATTCAAATTAGAGGCGACTTCACGCAGATTCGTTGAGAGTCGATTGAGACGATCGAATGTCAGGAACCCATTTTCCAAGTCTAATGTATTCAGAAAGACGTGCAAGCGATTCTATGGACCCTCTAGAAGAATGAAACCCTAACTCGACATAATGACCGTGTGAAAGCATTTGAACCTTAGGGTTTACGGCAGTTCCGCGGCGCCATTAGTGAGGCTTGGGTTTGCCCTTCTACGGCTGGACCACCGATGCTGTGGTATGTACTCGATACTATTAAACTGTACCCGAGATGTTGAGCTCTTGGGGGATTATGAGGTTCTGTCGAGTCGATCGGACGATTCGACATCATTCGGATATCATGTGATGGGACACTTCTTGGGAGACTCCAGATACGAGCATAGCCGTTGGAGCACAGTCTGTGTAGCCACGATGAGATGAGTCCGAATCAGTCAATATTGAAGCAGAGTGGACTAAAGAGTTCGCATGAGATTTCGACGAGATGACTTTCCACTCCGCTGACGTCAGAGATACGATATGCACGCTGAGGACGTGTTCGGCTAGATATCTTCTTCTAAGTAATGAAGATAACGAGTTCGTGATTTCGAGTCCGTGTGAGAGACTTCGGATGGACCGTAGCCGAGGATATGGCAGGGCGCAGATAGAGACGTGACGTTGAAATGGATGATGATACAGACAAGCGGGACAAGAAGTTCGTGCGAGATGCAGACGAGCTGTTATTACACCCCGTTAAGATTAAAGGTCGGATATGCATACATAAGCGATGGGATGCGACCAGCTTATGAGTAGTTGTTGTACTAAGGACGCAGATGTCCAGAGAGCGAGAAAATATTATGCCAGAGTACCAGCCTCCATACAGTTTGGCCTCGGCGAGATCAGAAGAGACCTTGAGCAGGATTCCTTCCAGTACACTGCTGCGATAAGAATTGCACCAGGAGCCGATGTGTGACGTGCATTTAGAGGACCAGAGGTCGGCGCCAGAGATGTGCTGCTTTACGAGCAGTCGTGAGAATTGACCGAGAGATGACCAGAAAAGTGCCAGAACGGAATCGTTCCAGTTAGCACACCTGACCGGGCCGATAAGCCGATGGATTGCGAGATTGGTAATCCACAGGGAAGATAAGGAACCAGAGGCAGAGGACGCCAGTCGTGACCAAGAGGCAAGTAGATATCTTGCGCCGCTAGAATGTTAGTTATATGTATGCCCTAGAGGCCATTACTGTACATAGGATGTATATTGTAGTGGATACTGGGACATATATAGGGAGGACTTTCTTGCTCGACATGATAGTATGCTATCTGGTTACTCTTTACCTTAACGTGTACATTGATTGTCTCTCTGTTACATGTTGGTAAAGCCCTTAGGATGTGTACTTAACTATGTAAGTCTACGCTAGCGCCCCGGCAGTCTACAGACGCCAAAATGCGGAACAAAAACTTTTTAAACTGGCGCTATCGTATACTTTAACCCGGATCTGCCATTATTGCTAAACTAACAAACTGTAAAGAGTGTAGAAAGATTGTACCGAACGATCCGAGTCCTTCGTTCTTCAACCATCATCCCACGCTCCGTTGCGGCTGCTCCGATCTCGTCGATCTCCGATATCCTCGTCGAGGTGGCACCACATGATCGGTTCTTTAAACGGGCTCCCGCCTCTGACTCGAGGCAACTCGATCATCAAGTTTGCCAAAAGAGACGACCAAGAATGATGTAGAGAATGAGTAGATGACTTTGTCTCACTTCGTCCAAATCCGTGGACGATCGGTTAATGAAGTTGCCATGGAAATCGGGTGATGGAATGAAATGGACTGTGAAATTCCATACACCGATAAAACCTATCATAATCTTTTCTAGCAATGAAAACTCAAGTGAGAGTGAGAGTGAGGAGGGAAAGAGGGCAAGCCATATATATGAAGGAGGGAGGTGACCGTAGGAGCAAGTGGTGACAATAAGAGAAAGCTTCTCACTCTAAAATATCTTAAGCAATCCAAGAAGCTTTAATAACAAAGCATGAATCATTAAACCTAGTCACCCTTTAATAAATGCAACCAATGAAAACCCTATACCAATAAGCCTAGTCACCTCATCTGTAGAAAAGATAAATCCGTCTTTAACCAAATGTTAAAAGACGGCTGATATAAAACTGGAAACTGGCAACTTCCAAAAGTAATCCTGAAACGACTTTCAGGAAAACCCCGAAACTGTTTAAATATACCCGCATTTGTATTACGACCGAATACAAATGCAACTGAGACAAAGATATTATACCTACTCAATATAATACTCGGATCCGGCTTAAACCAAAGCCGACCAGTATCATCTGCCCGAAAAATAACACGTGCGTAAACGCACGTGCATTTTTCGAACCCTGCCATAAAACCATACGGCCTCTACAACGTTTCGCCCGAACTTGGGAAACTGTCTGTGGGGGACTCTAATGACTCGTCAGCACCCTTGCAGTGGGTTTAACCACAAACCGTCAGCGGCACTAGCAATGCATAACGGCTGCCCATGGACTGACCTCAAGGGTGGCCGATGAGCGCACTCATCCGGAAAAACCCTACTGAGCCTAACAGTGACAATGTATATACAGTCCGGTCCGTTCGTCAATGAGTATCGCATATCTGCCTAGGGGGCTAGTAACGTCAGACCCCTAATAGCAGTATAAGTCATGTCGGAGTGAAGCCCAATACACCCTGAGATACTACTGGAGTACCTACCAGTAAATCTCCTACCATGGCCATGGATTTGTGTAATGGCTCTCCTAGACACAGCACGACCTCGCCCGCAATACCGGGAGAGACGAATACCCTGCCGATCCGCTCATGTGCCTCCATATGGCTCGGGACTGTACCCAAAAGCTACCTGTTTGCACGACTCCTTTGAGCCGTGGTAGGGTAGAAATCAAAGCACAGTGGGAACTCACACGAGACAAATGACGACCTCAGGTCGATGAACTAACCTGTACACATGTCACCAGGGAACTGCTATCCGACGATAGGTATAGTACTAACTAGAAGATTCCCGGCGAGTCCTGTCCGGTGTACTCATAACCCAATGAGCACCTGTATACATCTTAGGTGATCCAACTGACACCAGTGGCTTGTGAGACCGGCCACCGCCCCTCGTCGGGGTCTCGACTGTACACACTAGTCTACTCCGGAGTATCGATGCCCTGTCTCGAAACTCCCACGACTAGGGACCACAATTAAGGATATGCATATAAACTACCCAACTCTCACGTATATGATCGCCATCATACTGTTGGTAGTAAAGCAAGATCCTAAGGGCTCTATCAAAGTGTAACATGCAATCAGTCACCTGAACATGTACACGACTGATAATGGCAAACCAGATAGCATACTATCATCTCGAGTAAGACTGTGCTACCGGGATAGGTCCTCCGCAATCATTGCAATCACGTACCTGCGATCCAATAATTGACTATGAGGGCACTATCTCCAACAATCTCCCACTTGCACTCAAGGCTAATATTGCGATGTCGACTACTCACAGCCCGTGTGAAACCGAACATCCAACTCCTCTACTAATCAGTTTCAGAAAGCCCGTTTGTAAAACTATTGTGTTCGAGAAATAGCCTCGGTGAGTGGATCCGCCTAGAATTTTCTTTCTGTATCTCTCTTAATCTCAAGTTCGCGGAGAAAACCATCTCCCGAATTGAGTAGTACCTGTCTTAGAATGTCTGGATATCTGATGGGACCTTAGTTCATAAATGAACTCCATATCCAAACTTCTTAGACTGTATGGATCACTGAACCTAATCAGTATCCGGCACCATGCCAACCACAGTATCCTCTGGAACCACCTGTCCATAATACTGTCCCTCGTCAGAGGGAAAACTAAAACTCTGACAATCACTCTGTCATCCATGTCACCTTTGAAGCCTGGAATGATAACCGTCTCCCGAAAGAGGCTGCCGTTATCAAATCCGTAGAACATGTACCAATGTTCTAAAACTGCTTCCCTATGTTTCTCCAGGATTGGATTAATACAAACTTATTGTATTTAGTGCAAAAACAACATCTGGTGTGGTACTTGACATCTCATGATAGACTCAATTGCCTAAGCAAGTGATCTGTCAATCATGCACATCCCTCTCCCCTTTAGTCTATACGACACCTTTAGAGAGGGTGACTCCATCACCTGCAGGTACACCACCATGCTAGGAGTCAACTATTCCAAAAACCATTAGAATATCTGTCAAAGTACCCACATTGGGAAACTACCCAAATCCAGATCTAAAACCATAGATCTAGAAACCAGGATGTCAAATATTATATCCATATCCTGTCTGGAGAAACAACTGTGTGACGACCACAGTACAACCGATCGTAGTATAGGAATTTTACTTCCCACTCTGTGTATGTCATCCAGATACCATGACATCACACCCTACTACCTTCTTAACTGATCCATCCCCTATTCTGATTGAAGTCAAACTCATGACTGTCACATCAAAATTAGATGATCTATCTCCGCTATAACTGCTCTAGTCTATAAATAGACATAAGCTACTTGCCCACCATGCTTCCGCTGCTCCCACTGACTACGACAACCCTCCTACCGGGTCTCATATCCTGGAACAACAATAGTGTCAAGTCTGGGTAGATAAGAACCACCCTGTCACCGTCCTTAAGCCTACCGAAGTACCTCTCGGGTGTCTGAGGTTACCTACCATACCTGCGGAGTGGCTATTGGAATGTCAAACCTGATTGAATGTATAGGTCCTATTAAATTTTCCGTAATCGTTCGCGGTTCTGGAATCACTTCCAGTTCTACCATACTCCCACTACTGTTTTCTGAAAAAGATCTGTTTTACTAAAACTTGGGCGAGTCAAGAACAATATCACTATTGATCTTCCAAATGGTAGAATATCAACCCTCGTCATAGCCAGGGTCAACCAACAAACAGCCACTACAGAAACGTGCCCTGAGTTATCCAGTGTCTGGTTTTAATCATAAGCTGGACAACTCCCCGTACCTTAATTTCTTTTAAGGTACGTACTATTCTATATCCAATACAGAAAATTCGGCACTTATTTAATTGGAACCAGATTCAATCCATGCAGCTGTCTCCAGTGCATATCAACTTAATGGAAAGAGGCTAATCAGCATTACTCAACTTAGGAATCCATCCAATTATGAGTAACCTGAAAGAGAAACACGTTTCTCAAAACCATCACTATCATCTGAATACCAATCACAAGAATCTACATCTTCGATCTCTTTGAAGAATCCCGATACTTGTGATACCTGGTTCTCTACTTTATTCTTATACCCACAACTTCTCAAAACTTAAACCTTGTATTTCTACGAAACACTCGTCTAAATACTAGAGAAGTTATAAGTAAATAGAACATAGTACTAGGACCTACCCCTCTGTCCTGATGGACACTTGGACAACATACAATACTCTGTATAAGTCCACTGAGTTGAACAACTCAAAACCTGTGCGTTGTAGGTGGAAAACTGTACCCTGGCGATTTCCTCAAATATCACCAATTACAACGAATTCCGATATAATGAGGATGATCACCTAATTCCCAATATCTTACTCCCACTCATCATCTGTAAAACCATACAGATATGAGAATGAAACCTGGTAAATACATACCCTTGGAGTAAGTGTCTAATCGGGAAAAACAGTTTTTCCTTTAACAATGCACTGAAACATGAAAATGTTTCGTAGGGGTATCCTGGTATTCATAGCAATGCCTCTTCCATAATCCAATTCATGACTTCAACCGTATATTTTATTGCCATCTTACCAAATCCCTTTATTTGTCTTTAGTCGTTACCTTCTGTACACCATCGTTAGGCTAAATGGTTTTCTTCCTTCCCTACCGTTCGGCACCAGCCTATGGTTTGGAAGAAGACTATCCAGTAAGCATAATAGGTGTACCTTCCTAAACCAAGGAGTACTCGCAACTGAGAGAAGGTGACGATAAAAGACAACTGAATAATACCTTATTCCTTTAAAGGTGAAATAGGAGTGGCGATGAAGTACGCGGTTTTGGTCGTGAATGATATCAGTCGCAATTTACTTTGCCCTCTTTCTAATCCCTTTATTTTGTCTTTACATATTACCTTCTGCACACCCTACTTAGGCTAATTGGTTTTCTTCATTCCTTACCTTTCGGCACCAGCCTATGGTTTGGAATAAGACTATCCAATAGGCGTAATAGGTGTACTCTCCTAAACCAAGGAGCTCTCGCAACCTGAGAGAAGGTGATAATAAAAGACAACTGAATAAACCAATTCTATTTCTCCTGAACCTTGATCCATCCTCGAAGAAGTCCCTTCGAGTTCGTATATAACCATACGATGGCTCTATCCAATGGAAGTGGATATCCGTAGTAATACGGGTGTTCTGAGAAATACAAAGGGTAAAAGAAGGAGTGGCAATGACTTATGCAACTCAGACAATCCAAAAGCCAGTATTTTAAGAAGGTTCGGTCAACCTGGTCACTGAGTCATAGTCTAGGGTCGGTCAAAGGTCGCTGCCAAAGAGAGAGAGAGAAAAGAAACACTCTGCGTGCACTCTAACCTAGATCAGAATGGTCATCATTTTATCTAATCCGGAAACCTCCCACTGTCCTGTCAAATTCTCCTCCAAACCTAAAGAAGAATCAATCGGGATCACCCGAAGAGTAAACCAACTCATCAGTGGGAATCAGGATCCAACTCTCATCGCATGATAACGTGATGGAATGCATCCACGTTACTCATACTCCAGAAGGTATGCGCATACTCGGCAAGTTTCAGTTTCTTTAGAAACTCCTGATATAGTTTTTTCCCCATGCTCTTATGATCCTGACTAAGGGCCAGCAAATCATAAGTCACATGTCAAGTTCTTCCCATCATTATCTTGTTAATTTGAACCCACCCGTACTCGCCCTTGACTAAGGGCCAACAAGGCTGTACGACTGTCCCAAACCAACTCATCTATCTATGCAACATGTGAACACCCCAGCAGCTACCAATCACTATGTCCTAGCTAAGGGCTAGACCAACATAGCTTGAATACTACTGACCATCCATATGAAATGACGGAGGGCTACGGCTGGTTTTTGGCGAAAAAGCTTTAGCGTAGTGAACTTGATATCGCTGAAGGAACCTGATAGCTTTTTAAAATATAGTGGCGAAAACCTTTTGCTAAAGAGGTCACTCCCGGCAAAGGGATCTCGGCTCTTTCCTCGTGGAATGAGGTGCAGGATATTCCACTGAATACCGCTATGCAAAGCAACTTGTAATCGACTATAGTGAAGTTATTACTCTGACGCAAACTTCTGTCCAAGGGGTCAGTCCCGGTGAAGGGATATCGGCCCTTGCCCCGTCGAATGAGGTGCAGGATATTCCACTGAATACCGCTATGCATAACAAAAGAAAACGTCTTTGCAATAACACTTTTTAAATTGTTCCAACAACTGTAAACAGGTTTGTTTTACTTTGCGTTGATCAGAATCAACGCAGTCCCATCATTCAATCACACCAGAAAAGAACGAAAATAAAATGTACGTATATGCCATCCGCATTCGTCACTGGGTCCCGTCATCACCCGTTAGGTTACATAACTAACGACAGAGCGGGGACTGGACTAGCGCGGGTGTAAAACATATACCACATCTAATAGTATATAAACCAATATACATAATCGCTCCAGGTGTGATAGTATGCAACATTACAGAAAAGTAATAAGCATCACAGAACAATACAGATATCTGGGATCCCCGAGTTTCACAGAGCCGCTGCTGAAACCCGACGTTCCCCTGTCGTCTGGATAGCCTGTGCAATGAAACCTAGACCCCTACGGGTGCGGCAAGTTACCCGCCAAAACCTGAAGCGAGGTAGTCCCCACAGGATAGTGAATGGAATACCCGGCACTTCACGGAATCCGGTAAATTGAGCACCCCTCCTTGGGTCAACCTGTACCCCCTACAAGTGCGGCGAATAGTCTGCCAATTCTGAAGTGGGACCCCTCTGCCTCTCAAAGCCATGAGATGCGGACCCGTTGCTTTCCCGAACCCGGCTATCCGTGCACTCCGTCGCGGGGTAAAACCTAGTACAGTAATGAAAAATAGTACAATAGGTACATCGACCGCAACCTGGTCGTGCCCCAAAAGAATATTATACAACAGGCAGTGACGGCAGTCCACAAGTTGGACGCTCGCCCCGCAATATCAAATGTACAAATAAACACAAACAGTACTACCATTGCACACTGCTATCCACCACGACAAATCCGCAACATCACAGCACAACACAGAACATCAACGCGAATGTCACGTTCGCAAACCCGTCTAAAAGAACTATAGCAATTAAACGCGGTTTACCGATTAAATGACATTCCCGGTCGGAGATATAATGTAAGCACTGTAAACTAACGTGTTTAAATTTCGATCGACCAAAGACCAAATTTCAAAAAGTGGGCCCCACTGCTTACTGGTGAACAGTAACAAAACCTGGGCCAAAATTATATATACCAAAAATCACAAAATCCAACATAGAACCTACTGAGAAAATTTGGGAGCACGTGCTCCCCACGTGGCCGCGGTTGCGCGGCCAAACCATGGGTTTGGCCGCCCTTCCGCGGCAGCTTGGAGGGATCACAGTTCTAAATTTTGTCGCGGTTCTTAGAATTCCCTGCACGGATTTTTAAGACATCCAGAAATGAATTTTGAGACCGTTTAAAATTAACAGAACTGTCGGGCATGGATTTTGTGTTTTTCGATTTTCGGTCGGATCGATGTTTTAAACGCGTTAGCACAAGTTAGTATAGCAAAATGGTGAGGCTCTGATACCACTGTAAGTCTACGCTAGCGCCGCGGCAGTCTACAGACGCCAAAATGCGGAACAAAAACTTTTTAAACTGGCGCTATCGTATACTTTAACCCGGATCTGCCATTATTGCTAAACTAACAAACTGTAAAGAGTGTAGAAAGATTGTACCGAACGATCCGAGTCCTTCGTTCTTCAACCATCATCCCACGCTCCGTTGCGGCTGCTCCGATCTCGTCGATCTCCGATATCCTCGTCGAGGTGGCACCACATGATCGGTTCTTTAAACGGGCTCCCGCCTCTGACTCGAGGCAACTCGATCGTCAAGTTTGCCAAAAGAGACGACCAAGAATGATGTAGAGAATGAGTAGATGACTTTGTCTCACTTTGTCCAAATCCGTGGACGATCGGTTAATGAAGTTGCCGTGGAAATCGGGTGAAGGAATGAAATGGACTGTGAAATTCCATACACCGATAAAACCTATCATAATCTTTTCTAGCAATGAAAACTCAAGTGAGAGTGAGAGTGAGGAGGGAAAGAGGGCAAGCCATATATATGAAGGAGGGAGGTGACCGTAGGAGCAAGTGGTGACAATAAGAGAAAGCTTCTCACTCTAAAATATCTTAAACAATCTAAGAAGCTTTAATAACAAAGCATGAATCATTAAACCTAGTCACCCTTTAATAAATGCAACCAATGAAAACCCTACACCAATAAGCCTAGTCACCTTATCTGTAGAAAAGATAAATCCGTCTTTAACCAAATGTTAAAAGACGGCTGATAGAAAACTGGAAACTGGCAACTTCCAAAAGTAATCCTGAAACGACTTTCTGGAAAACCCCGAAACTGTATAAATATACCCGCATTTGTATTACGACCGAATACAAATGCAACTGAGACAAAGATATTATACCTACTCAATATAATACTCGGATCCGGCTTAAACCAAAGCCGACCAGTATCATCTGCCCGAAAAATAACACGTGCGTAAACGCACGTGCATTTTCCGAACCCTGCCATAAAACCATACGGCCTCTACAACGTTTCGCCCGAACTTGGGAAACTGTCTGTGGGGGACTCTAATGACTCGTCAGCACCCTGGCAGTGGGTTTAACCATAAACCGTCAGCGGCACTAGCAATGCATAACGGCTGCCCATGGACTGACCTCAAGGGTGGCCGATGAGCGCACTCATCCGGAAAAACCCTACTGAGCCTAACAGTGACAATGTATATACAGTCCGGTCCGTTCGTCAATGAGTATCGCATATCTGCCTAGGGGGCTAGTAACGTCAGACCCCTAATAGCAGTATAAGTCATATCGGAGTGAAGCCCAATACACCCTGAGATACTACTGGAGTACCTACCAGTAAATCTCCTACCATGGCCATGGATTTGTGTAATGGCTCTCCTAGACACAGCACGACCTCGCCCCCAATACCGGGAGAGACGAATCCCCTGCCGATCCGCTCACGTGCCTCCATATGGCTCGGGACTGTACCCAAAAGCTACCTGTTTGCACGACTCCTTTGAGCCGTGGTAGGGTAGAAATCAAAGCACAGTGGGAACTCACACGAGACAAATGACGACCTCAGGTCGATGAACTAACCTGTACACATGTCACCAGGGAACTGCTATCCGACGATAGGTATAGTACTAACTAGCAGATTCCCGGCGAGTCCTGTCCGGTGTACTCATAACCCAATGTGCACCTGTATACATCTTAGGTGATCCAACTGACACCAGTGGTTTGTGAGACCGGCCACCGCCCCTCGTCGGGGTCTCGACTGTACACACTAGTCTACTCCGGAGTATCGATGCCCTGTCTCGAAACTCCCACGACTAGGTACCACAATTAAGGATATGCATATAAACTACCCAACTCTCACGTATATGATCGCCATCATACTGTTGGTAGTAAAGCAAGATCCTAAGGGCTCTATCAAAGTGTAACATGCAATCAGTCACCTGAACATGTACACGACTGATAAAGGCAAACCAGATAGCATACTATCATCTCGAGTAAGACTGTACTACCGGGATAGGTCCTCCGCAATCATTGCAATCACGTACCTGCGATCCAATAATTGACTATGAGGGCACTATCTCCAACAGACTACCTGGACTATGATGCGGATCATACTAGTGGGGACATGGTAGTCCATAAGTACATCCTTCAAAGTCCCTAGTCGTGGGTGTATCGAGACGGGGCATCGATATACCAGTGTAGACTAGCGTATACCTTCTCAACCCATACAGATGGGCGATGGATGATCCCATATCCATTGGTGTTTGACATCGGAGATGATATACGGGTGCTCAGTAAAGACTGGGTACACTGGACGGACTCGCCGAGAACTCCCAGATGGTATTATACCTCGCGTCAGATGGCAGTTCTCTGGTGACACTGGTACAGAGTAGTCTGTTGACCCGAGATCGTCATAGAGTCTTGTGTGGTTCCCACTGTGCTTTGATTTCCATCTTACCACGTCCAAGAGGGCGTGCAAAACGGTGGTTTTTTTGGTACAGTCCCGAGTCACATGGAGGCAATGAGCGATAGGAGGGGATTCGTCTCTCCCGGTATAGGGAGTTGATGTTGCGCTGTGTTCGATTGGCTATAAGAGGAAATCCCTGGCCAGGGTTGCTGAGATTTACTGGTAAGTGTTACCAGTAGTTTCTCGAATTGTTATAGACCTCATATCGACACGACTTATCGAGCTATTGGGGTCTGACGTTTACCACCCCTAGGCAAGATATGCGACATATCAGACGACGAGACCGGACTGTACGGTAGTGTTACTGGTTGGATTCACTGGAGTGTGAGTGGGCTTGCTCGTCAATCTTCTGATCGCTTAATACCCGGGTGGCCGTTACGTTTAGCAGACCGCTTGCGGCTTGTGGGTGTTTGATATGATCATCATCTGCTGCCGGCGTATTGACGAGTCTTTAGAGTCCTACACAGAGGTTTCCTGGCTCAAGCGAAACGAAATAGGAGCGCATATGAGATATGTGCGGGACCGAGAATAATGCGTGTATGTGATACCGTATTTCATTCTCGCGATCAATGTGTCGAATGGTTGTATGCAATATAACCTAGTTATCGATTCAAGCGTTGATTCGATAAGCCGATACATTGTATACTAGTCGGTTGTGTGCGACATGACCGGATCATTGAATCAAGTGTTGATTTAATGATTTAATGCATAATTATATATTTGATATATTATTTTGCATTAACTAGTATTGGTTCACTTTAAATGGATTTTCTCACTTGAATTGTGCAAGTTGTATATGTGATATATTTTTATGCACATGCTTGTATCATGTTTGATGATACATGCTCACTTAGGTGTAGTTTTGGTTTAAACCTTGGTTATGGAAATGGTTAAGGTTTTTATTTATTTATTCATTTATTTATTTCATTTTGGCAAGAAATAAAATGGTTGCTAGTTTTTGTTTTATGTTGAAAGTTCATGAAGGTTTGAAAAGTTGACCATTTTGTTTCATTCCTTTAACCTAACCGTTCTATTTAACCTTAGTTTATTCTCTACACCTAATCATGGTTTGAATATGATAAGTATTGTTTTTCTTTTCCATTTTAATTAAAACTTATCATATATTCTTCATCTTCTTCCTCTTCTTCTTCAAGAAGAAAGCAAGCTCCATCAATGGTGATTGATGGAAATGAGTGAGAAATCCAATTCTAAACTCTACCCACTTCCTATTTCTTCATCCTCTACCTCTTGCCAAGTAGTAGAGTGTGTTTCCTTCAAAAGTTTCATTACTTGGTGAAGTGAGAGCTTGATCTTGCGATGCTTCGACGTAGATCATCTTCGGCATGGACATCGACGACCTAGCTCGCCATTTCTCCGACGAAGCCGACGCTAGAGCCCGGGAATTCATTTGGACAGCGAGGGGACTTCGTTGCGGAGCTATGGAGGTGGAGCACCGGATCTACAAAGGTTGTATTTCCGTATTCTTTTAGTTAAGTGTTAACTAGATTATCTTTTCGCCTAGAAATCTAGCCGACGATCCGTATTAGGGTTTCTCGGCACCCATAATTTTTGAAATTGGCATGGTTGATGCCTTGTGAGACCTCACTAGAGTGCCTAGGAACCCTACAGTGGTATCAAAGCCTAGCTAGAGCCTTAAGCGAAGTCCCGACGGAGTTAGAAGTCCGATCGACCCAAAACACGACATGAAAAATGCTCTCTGGACATTTCTGTAAAATGTGGATTTTTTGGAATTAAAAATATGCAGAGAAATGTGCAGGAAATCCTAAGAAAAACTGGAGAAAACGACAACCTAATTCAATAGTACGACCGCGGAACCGCGGCGTTGACCCCCCTTTTGCGGCGGTTCCGCGGCCGTCTGTGATGATCAGGATGTATGTTTTCTTCAGTTGTTTCTGATGGTGTTTCTTGTGTGTTCTGGATGTTTTTAATATTTAATCCAGAGTTGTATTTTCTGGGTTGTATTGGGGACTCGGTGTATTCGATCGGACTGTCTAACTTTTGTCGGTGTGCTTTTCCGGGTATTTTTAGAATATGTTAAAAAAGTTCGACCGGATATAAATACCCACTTTTTCCCCTGCCGGGAAATTTCCAATTGTTGGATTTTTCCGTAGTTTAACGACGTTCTAAGTAGTGCAAGCAACTCGATGGACCCTCAAGAAGACAACAAACCTTAACTCGATTATGTGACAGTCTTCAACTGCCCTTTGAACCTTCGGGTTTGGGGCAGTACGGCGTGCCACATGTGAGGCGTTGGCTTGACCCTTCTACGGCTGGACCGTTGGTACTGAGGCACGAACTGAATGTTGTTAGACTTATTTCATGTGTTGATCTGTATCGGGAAAACTTGGATGTTCGAATGTTCAATCGGAAAGTTTAACATTTTCTAATTATCCGGAATGTGATACAATAATTGGAATCAACAAATAGTTAAGAGATAACTGAATGAATGTTATAAACATAGCAGTTTAGTCTCGCTTGATCGGTTGCCACGGAATTTTGATGTGATCAAAAGTCCGTTGCAATCACGTAGCGTATGCGGATACTCGCCGGCTAAACTTAATAGACAGCCTCACTCCATATCTGTAATGTCTTCAAAATAATAAAATATGATTTTTGGGAAAATTTATAATTTAATGAATATTTTAATATTCTGGTATAATTAAATACAGATAAATGGGGAAAAATTATGGAAAATTCTAAAATAAGGTATTTTAAGGAATTGCCTCGTTTTCTGTGCATGCCCCCATTTCCTCTAGTTTTGACCCTGGGTACTTCTAGTTTTGACTGATTCCATCTAGGGTGAAATCTGGGTTGATTTTCCTATGTTGGTGTATAATTTGGGACTTGTTTTAGCATGGATTTTGGTATTTGGTGATTCATTCCTGTCGGGTGGCGTTTGGACGTCAACGACAAGTGGATTTTGATTGTGTTTACATGCGAGTCGATAGGTTTTTACCTACGCGGGTAGCGTGTGCTATTTTGGTTTCCGATGTGATTTTCATGTGCTTTAGCATTGTGATATACTTGTAGGTACCCCGCGTGATGTTGAGGCAAAGGAGGTGAAGATAGCGACATCGGCTTTGACACACGAAAAGCAAGGTGAGTAGATTTATATCTATGGGGAGAAGTCGGGTGGATGGCGTATAGCACCCCCGCAGTCCGTGGTGATGTATACGAATACGTATACACACGTATATTATTATGTGTGGTTAGGATCATTGATAGTAATAATGATATTTTGATGATAAGAATATATTGGTTTAGTATAGTGCGAACCCTAGAGTAGTGGTTGCACTCACACATACATTTACACACATACTTGCATTCATTCTTTCATTTATTAGAGTGCATATGATGGTGCGTATATCTACACATGGGTATGGGACTATGTGTTTATATACGGGATTTGAGGATGATACGTGGTTTGAGATGATACTTGATGTGAGGCCGTGAGATCGGCGATGTGACATAGCTTGTCTTCGAGGTGCGATATGATAGTTTTAGCGGGCCTTTGGACATGTGCTTTACCCGCATTCATATTTTTATAGATGGTATCGATTTGTACTAGACTTAGAGTAGTACCCCAGATTATGCGATCTGATGATAGTGATACCTGATATGTGATGAGGTACTGTGACATTGACCCCTACCCAGCTATTGGGATGCCGTACGACGATCTACCGTACGAGCCGATATTGATGATAGATCCGAACTCATGACTCGAGGATATCTTACGATATGTTATTGAGGCGGGATCACCGACTATCATATCTATATATATTGACTCAGATTAGGTAGTTTCTTACCCCTCCTGTCTAGATTACTTAGTAGACATTAGACTGGACCGAGTCATACCTATTTCAAACTAACGAATCGGGGATATTTTAAAGATAGGCAGAAGGGTCATACGGATATTTTCAAATGATGTATCTTTTCTTAAAACACCGTAGCCCTTGTTTTTCCAAAAGCCCTGATTCGTCTTATTTCAAATGGCACCCCTGCATGACTTGTACAGATTGGTGTAGATTCTTTACTTCTGCGTTGATTATTCGATTCCGCATATTCATGCTATTTGCATTGCATCGCTTGTACTGTGGTTATATTTCAGTCATGCTGCTAGGACACCAGCACCATTATCGATGATGCATATGTTCCACGTACACTTGTTGCCGGCTCACACACTCATCATCGATAATTGCCATGTCACTACACTGTAGTACTATTGCATTCAGTAAATGATCCTTGCATGACATGATGATATGCATACCTTCCTTTACATGTCGCATACTTCATGCTTTTGATTATACGCATTGAGATATGTTGTTTCTATGATATTTCTGGATTTGGGAACCGAGAGTGTTTCAAAAGAGAATATGTCATTGCTTTAAAAACCCGGTTACCCTTGATATGGTATTTCAGTGCGTCCACCATGTGTTTTCTCGGTATTGAGAGCGACATGTGAAACCCGAATCGAGGAGTGGATGAGCCGATTGCGGGTACATGGTGGACCCGGTATGGTTCCCCTCGGCAAGATGATCGATGAGCTTTGCCGATTGAGCCTGGAGGCGGGCGAGTACCTGCCGGTGATTGGTTGGACCTGGCGGTTATCCGGAGGATACTGACCAGAGTCGATGGATAGATTTGGGCGTCCTGCCGGGGCCGACGGCAGATACCGCAGACAGAGCCCGCGGGCCGATCCGGACTGACGGAGCCCGATATATGAGGATTTATGTGCCGATGCTGGGCACAGTTTTCATGATATTTACTTGCATGATGGTTATTGTCAGTGGGTGACGAGTGGACGGGATCCACGTGTGTGCAGATTTGATTATATTGATCATACCTCATATTCTTGACATGCTATTACCTGAGGCACTAGCACGAGCTCTTGGCATTACACTCATGTATAGAGATTACATTGCCAGTTTAGCATGCTTCAGCTTTATTCATATTGAGGTTTATTTATATCTGATCGTATTGACCTAGGATTGGTCATGCATTCGATCTCTGCTTGTAGATATATCTCTATTCACGAGTTGGCAACTCACCCCCGTTGTGCCCCAGTTCTTGTAGGTTTTTGCCGTACAGATTCCATAGCGGCATTTCGGGCACACTGCTTCCATCGGGTGACTTGCTTGGTTAGGTGGATTCTTTTGTATCAGAACCGCTATTGTATTGGTATTATTCGTTGTATCTAGAATTGTCCATCAACCAAAAACTTGTTTTTTGTTTCAGACTTAGAAAACAGTGTTGTTTTATTTCGACCTTAGAGTCGCGCTAGTAGTATTACGGTTTTCTGGCTGTTTTGAGTTTTTTTTTTTTTGGGTTTTGATCCTCGCCCTTTGGCGTTGTATATTATTATTGCTTGCGTGGTTGTGACCGTCGATGGACGAAGAGCTAGCTCCCGTTTGGGGATGCCTTTTATCATTTCATATATATTATTCTTGTTGTACCCCGTTCGGGGCCAGTTTTTACAAAGGAAACTCTGCCGAAATTTTCAGGAAAGGTTACACATTTTAAAAAAATGCATATTCGGCTTAGTTATTTAAAAACTTTGATTTCCAAACATGATTTCCTTACTTTTCAAAAACAGTTTTCTTTATTTACTCTTTAAATGGTTTTAGATTGCTGGGCTTTTGGCTTACTTGGATCAGATGGGGTCCTATAGACTTCATATGGTCCAAGGGCCAGTCACGTGCTCTTTCGGGTCGTGACAAAGTTGGTATCAGAGCGCTAGGTTGACCTTGGTTCGAGTCTAAGTTTGACTATGTGGAGCCTAGGGCGTTATCTATATAAGGAACTTAGGCTTGACCTTACGGAACTTAGACTTGGTCGAGGGGGTATTAGACCCGAACTTTCGTCGTGTAGGATGACCCTTGGTTGATGGAATAGGTGACTAAAGTAGAGTGACGTACCGTGGGTATGTTCCGCGGCATACTTACGACACGCCACTCCGCTTAAGAAACCTTAGGTTGTACATTTCCTTGCATTGTGTCATATTCCTTCCTATGATCTATCTTCATCGATACTGGTTATGGTTTGGCTGCCGCGATTGCACGGGCAGAGTGAGCTACGGCTCGAGTTGTCAGCATGAGCTCGTCGCGGACGAGGACTGACCGGGGCGTGATTCCAGAGACATACGGTTGCATTGAGGCTTCGTATTTTGTGTTTCCGCACTATGGGCGTTTGACAGATCGCTGCTGTGAGATTTCTAGGATGTACCGGACGGTACCAGAGGATTGAGCCACTGATAGAGGCCAGCCAGGATGTGATGACCGTTGATGTATCGCTTATTCATGATGGTTGAGGCGCTGCTTAGCGTACCGACGAATGAGCCAGTTGTTGCTGCGAGTGATGAGATATCGCCCAGATGATTGGAGCTACTGCAGCATGAGCATATTCTTGAGATATGATGGTGAGTCGCTAGTCACCGAGGATGAATGACTAGGACGTGTGGTGAGTTCGCTTACCCCGATGCGAGGTCATCAGGTGGATTGATTCCAGCTAGTGGCGACTTCATGCAGATTCGTTGAGAGTTGATTGAGACGATCGAATGTCAGGAACCTATTTTCCAAGTTTAAAGTATACGGAAAGACATGCAGGTGATTCTATGGACCCTCTAGAAGAATGAAACCCTAACTCGACTTAATGACCGTGTGAAAGCCTTTGAACCTTAGGGTTTACGGCAGTTCCTCGGCGCCATTAGTGAGGCTTGGGTTTGCCCTTCTACGGCTGGACCACCGACGCTGTGGCATGTACTCGATACTACTAAACTGTACCCGAGATGTGAGCTTTTGGGGGATCATGAGGTTCTGACGAGTCGATCGGATGGTTCGACATCTTTCGGATATTGTGATGGGACACTGCTTGGGAGACTCCAGATGTGAGCATAGCCGTCGGAGCGCAGTTCGTGTAGCCACGATGAGATGAGTCCGAATCAGTCGATATTTGAACAAGGTGGAGTAAAGAGTTCGCACGAGATTTCGATGAGATGACGTTCCACTCCGCTGACATCAGAGATGTGACATGCACGTTGAGGACGTGTTCGGCTAGATATCTTCTACGGAGTGATGAAGATACCGAGTTCGTGATTTCGAGTCCGTGTTAGAGACTTCGGATGGACCGTAGCCGAGGACATTGCAGTGTGCAGATAAAGACGCGACGTCGAATGGTCGATGATACAGAAAAGCGTGACAAGAAGTTCGTGCGAGAGGCAGACGAGCTGTTACTACACCCCGTTAAGATTAAAGGCCGGACATGCATACAGAGGCGCAGAGATGCGACCAGCTTCCGAGGAGATGTTGTACTAAGGACGCAGAGGTCCAGAGAGCGAGAAAATATTACGCCAGAGTACCAGCCTCCTTACAGTTTTGCTTAGGCAAGATCAGAAGAGACCTTGAGTAGGATTCCTTCCAGTACACTGCTGCAATAAGAGTTGCACCCAGGATCGGATGTGTGATATGCATTCAGAGGACCCGAGGTCGGCGCCAGAGATGTGCTGCTTTACGAGCGGTCGTGAGGATTGACCGAGAGATGACCAGGGAAGTGCAAGAACGGAATCGTTCCTGTCAGCACACCTGACCGGGCCGATGAGTCGATGGATTGCGAGTTGGTAATCTACAGGAAGGATCAGGAACCAGAGGCAGAGGACGCCAGCCGCGAGCAAGAGGCAAGTAGATATCTTGCGCCGCTAGTATCGGATGTACCGGTACCTACTCGACCCTGAAGGAGGGTATACCGACGACGGTAATTATGATTTGTGATTTTGTGATTTGATTATCACGTATCCGTTGCTTTGGATTTCGGTATTTTGGGCATCTATTCGCATGATTTAGTCTTGATGACTGAGTTTCATGATATTTGATTTTGTGCACCATGGTTGCACCTACTGGGTATTTATACCTTGTACATAGTTATTACTCTTGAGCTGTTGATTGCGATTTCATGCCTATTTTATGCTGGTGATTTGATTTACGCTTCCAGCAGAGTTTCATGTAATTTTAGTGTTTTGATTTTGCACTCGGTATAGCTTATATGTGCTTGTAGTGCATCGATATGTGTTTTGTGCCCGCAGCTGCACACGTTTATGATTTTCTTCATATCTGGATACACTTGGTGTTGCTGCTTATGTATTTGAGTTATTGCTTGGTATTTGTGCATGGGATGCACCAGTTCTATACTTCGTGCATTTGTCGCACCAGTTTTATGTTTCTTGCGTTTATCGCATCAGATTTATATTTCGTGCCATTGTTGCACCGGATTTATATTTTGTGCATTACGATTGCACCTGACTTCGATTTGATGCCTTCCGGTATGTCGATTTTGATTGTGATATTGATGTGGATTCTTGCATTCCGTGCTTTTGACTGGACTTACGCATATTCGACGTTGCTATTGGATTTTGTGATTCCGTGCATATTGAGTGCGCAGGGTCTAGATTTTCATTCGTGCATGATGGATGCACCGATTTGGATTTTCGCGCATGTTGGGCGCATGTTTTGAGATACGATTTTGGGGCACACCAGATGCACTAAATCGAGATTCTTCGTGCATGTCAGATGCACCTGTTTTGGCTGTCAGGCACACATGTTGCCTATGACAGATGCTTCGTGCACACCCGTTGCACCTAGATGTTGTTTTGTGCACATGTTTAGCGCATATATGGATTTTGATTTCCGTGCGCGTCAGACGCACAGGGTGGTGTTATGTGCATTTTTGGAATTTATTCCTTTTGGAGCAGTACATTTTTATGATGTGGGATATTTGCTTTCATACTGAGCAGGACTAGTCAGTGGACAGTGTCTAGATATATTTTGCATGCATCGATAGTTATCGAAGGGATTTCCGAAAAGCGAGCTATAGTCTCAGTATATACCTACGTGTCCGATATGACACAAAACGTTTTAAAAACAAGGAAACCCTTCTGATTATTTTCAAAATGGTGGAACGTGCTTATTAAACAAAGGATATATATACACATATATAGTTATTTTCTTATGAGAAACGTCCGCCACTGTGCAGTGTTACGCGCATCGCACAGCGACTTAAAAAGATTTGGCATATAGTTGCATCAGCTAATTACATGTATAGATTGGGTGTCTACATGTATAGTCTTGGTCCATATCATATTGATTTTGTATTGGATTTGACATTGTGTCGTTACCATGACTCCGATGATTGCGGATGCTTGATGGAGTGTTGCTTTTGAGTTATCTGCTCAGTACTCATGCGCATGCATTGCGCTATGATGTTTTATGTATAGATGATTTCGGAGCCCCGATGACTTGGAATTTGTATTGAAATATTTTAGTATTTGGGGGTTTAAATTTAAATTCGGGGACCGAATTTCTTTAAGGGGGGTAGATTGTAACGTCTTCAAAATAATAAAATATGATTTTTGGGAAAATTTATAATTTAATATTATTTTAATGAATATTTTAATATTCTGGTATAATTAAATACAGATAAATGGGGAAAAATTATGGAAAATTCTAAAATAAGGTATTTTAAGGAATTGCCTCGTTTTCTGTGCATGCCCCCATTTCCTCTAGTTTTGACCCTGGGTACTTCTAGTTTTGACTGATTCCATCTAGGGTGAAATCTGGGTTGATTTTCCTATGTTAGTGTATAATTTGGGACTTGTTTTAGCATGGATTTTGGTATTTGGTGATTCATTCTTGTCGGGTGGCGTTTGGACGTCAACGACAAGTGGATTTTGATTGTGTTTACATGCGAGTCGATAGGTTTTTACCTATGCGGGTAGCATGTGCTATTTTGGTTTCCGATGTGATTTTCATGTGCTTTAGCATTGTGATATACTTGTAGGTACCCCACGTGATGTTGAGGCAAAGGAGTTGAAGATAGAGACATCGGCTTTGGCACACGAGAAGCAAGGTGAGTAGATTTATATCTACGGGGAGAAGTCGGGTGGATGGCGTATAGCACCCCCGCAGTCCGTGGTGATGTATACGAATACGTATACACACGTATATTATTATGTGTGGTTAGGATCATTGATAGTAATAATGATATTTTGATGATAAGAATGTATTGGTTTAGTATAGTGCGAACCCTAGAGTAGTGGTTGCACTCACACATACATTTACACACATACTTGCATTCATTCTTTCATTTATTAGAGTGCATATGATGGTGCGTATATCTACACATGGGTATGGGACTATGTGTTTATATACGGGATTTGAGGATGATACGTGGTTTGAGATGATACTTGATGTGAGGCCGTGAGATCGGCGATGTGACATAGCTTGTCTTCGAGGTGCGATATGATAGTTTTAGCGGGCCTTTGGACATGTGCTTTACCCGCATTCATATTTTTATAGATGGTATCGATTTGTATTAGACTTAGAGTAGTACCCCAGATTATGCGATCTGATGATAGTGATACCTGATATGTGATGAGGTAGTGTGACATTGACCCCTACCCAGCTATTGGGATGCCGTACGACGATCTACCGTACGAGCCGATATTGATGATAGATCCGAACTCATGACTCGAGGATATCTTACGATATGTTATTGAGGCGGGATCACCGACTATCATATCTATATATATTGACTCAGATTAGGTGGTTTCTTACCCCTCCTGTCTAGATTACTTAGTAGACATTAGACTGGACCGAGTCATACCTATTTCAAACTAACGAATCGGGGATATTTTAAAGATAGGCAGAAGGGTCATACGGATATTTTCAAATGATGTATCTTTTCTTAAAACACCGTAGCCCTTGTTTTTCCAAAAGCCATGTTTCGTCTTATTTCAAATGGCACCCCTGCATGACTTGTACAGATTGGTGTAGATTCTTTACTTCTGTGTCGATTATTCGATTCCGCATATTCATGCTATTTGCATTGCATCGCTTGTACTGTGGTTATATTTCAGTCATGCTGCTAGGACACCAGCACCATTATCGATGATGCATATGTACCACGTACACTTGTTGCCGGCTCACACACTCATCATCGATAATTGCCATGTCACTACACTGTAGTACTATTGCATTCAGTATATGATCCTTGCATGATATGATGATATGCATACCTTCCTTTACATGTCGCATACTTCATGCTTTTGATTATACGCATTGAGATATGTTGTTTCTAGGATATTTTTGGATTTGGGAACCGAGAGTGTTTCAAAAGAGAATATGTCATTGCTTTAAAAACCCGGTTACCCTTGATATGGTATTTCAGTGCGTCCACCATGTGTTTTCTCGGTGCTGAGAGCGACATGTGAAACCCGAATCGAGGAGTGGATGAGCCGATTGCGGGTACATGGTGGACCCGGTATGGTTCCCCTCGGCAAGATGATCGATGAGCTTTGCCGATTGAGCCTGGAGGCGGGCGAGTACCTACCGGTGATTGGTTGGACCTGGCGGTTATCCGGAGGATACTGACCAGAGTCGATGGATAGATTTGGGCGTCCTGCCGGGGCCGACGGCCGATACCGCAGACAGAGCCCGCGGGCCGATCCGGACTGACGGAGCCCGATATATGAGGATTTATGTGCCGATGCTGGGCACAGTTTTCATGATATTTACTTTCATGATGGTTATTGTCAGTGGGTGACGAGTGGACGGGATCCACATGTGTGCAGATTTGATTACATTGATCATACCTCATATTCTTGACATGCTATTACCTGAGGCACTAGCACGAGCTCTTGGCATTACACTCATGTATAAAGATTACATTGCCAGTTTAGCATGCTTCAGCTTTATTCATATTGAGGTTTATTTATATCTGATCGTATTGACCTAGGATGGGTCATGCATTCGATCTCTGCTTGTAGATATATCTCTATTCACGAGTTGGCAACTCACCCCCGTTGTGCCCCAGTTCTTGCAGGTTTTTGCCGTACAGATTCCTTAGCGGCATTTCGGGCACACTGCTTCCATCGGGTGACTTGCTTGGTTAGGTAGGTTCTTTTGTATCAAAACCGCTATTGTATTGGTATTATTCATTGTATCTAGAATTGTCCATCAACCAAAAACTTGTTTTTTGTTTCAGACTTAGAAAACAGTGTTGTTTTATTTCGACCTTAGAGTCGCGCTAGTAGTATTACGGTTTTCTGGCTGTTTTGAGTTTCTTTTCTTTGGGTTTTGATCCTCGCCCTTTGGCGTTGTATATTATTATTGCTTGCGTGGTTGTGACCGTCGATGGACGAAGAGCTAGCTCCCGCTTGGGGATGCCTTTTATCATTTCATATATATTATTCTTGTTGTACCCCGTTCGGGGCCAGTTTTTACAAAGGAAACTCTGCCGAAATTTTCAGGAAAGGTTACATATTTTAAAAAAATGCATATTCGGCTTAGTTATTTAAAAACTTTGATTTCCAAACATGATTTCCTTACTTTTCAAAAACTGTTTTCCTTATTTACTCTTTAAATGGTTTTAGATTGCTGGGCTTTTGGCTTACTTGGATCAGATGGGGTCCTATAGACTTCATATGGTCCAAGGGCCAGTCACGTGCTCTTTCGGGTCGTGACAATATCCCCGACCAAGTGACTGTAGGAGAACCCCGTCGCCGAAAGCACCCGTTCGAGTGCTCCCGGTAGCGGTGTTCCGCCTTGGTGCACTTCGTCGACGGCGTCGGGGGTGCGGCCGTCTACTGAAGTTTGCGACGAGCATTCGATCAGTATGTCGGGAATCCTGTTGAATTGCCCGACTTGATATTGAAAAGAGTTTTCGATAATGAGACTAAAATGCGGGGTTTATAATTGTTAGGCATGCGATGTCTAAGTAATTCATTTGATTAGGCATGCGATGTCTATGCAGATTGCGGATTCCAACTGTTGTAGTTTTACACTTTATTTTCTGTGACCGTAAGTGTAATATGTGATATCGCCGGTTTCGTTGCTATATGTCAACGAAAATTGGGATGTGCATATTTACTTACGTTGATGACATGTGATGTTATGTGTTGCTGGATATGTTATATTGGATCGTCGTATTTGAATAGCCGGGGGTTTTTTATGTGAGATGAGTGTTCTTCATTTTCATTCATGTAAAAACTTGTATGTAATATTCTTTTGTTGGGGCGCTTCCAGGTTGCGGAAGTAGTCACCTTTTGTATATTATTTACTTTTCCGCACTAGGATAGACCCAAGGAGGAGAGCACAAGTAACCGGGTTCTGGAGTCCAGTGGGAGACCAACTCGAGGAGTCGAGTCCGGGTCTCCTAACTCTAGAATTGGTAGGGTTGCTTGCCGCTCTCGTAGGGGTCTTGGGGTGTGGGTTTGGCTATTCATCACGACCGTGGAATACGTGTTTTATACTGGCTCGTATTGAAAACACGGACGTCCTAGTATATCCAATATTTCATATGTTTCTTCTGCTGCGATATCTGTGATGTGATCATGTGATGTTCTGTGTTAGATACAGTATATAGTGTAAGTCTACGCTAGCGCCCCGGCAGTCTACAGACGCCAAATGCGGAACAAAAACTTTTGACTTGGCGCTATCGTATACTTTAACCCGGATCTGCCATTATTGCTAAACTAACAAACTGTAAAGAGTGTAGGAATGTTTATACCGAACGATCCGAGTCCTTCATTCTTCAACCATCATCCTACGCTCCGTTGCGGCTGCTCCGATCTCGTCGATCTCCGATGTCCTCGTCGAAGTGGCACCACATGATCGGTTCTTTAAACGGGCTCCCGCCTCTGACTCGAGGCAACTCGATCGTCAAGTTTGCTAAAAGAGATGACCAAGAATGATGTAGAGAATGAGTAGATGACTTTGTCTCACTTCGTCCAAATCCGTGGACGATCGGTTAACGAAGTTGCCGTGGAATTGGGTGATGGAATGAAATGAACTGTGAAATTCCATACACCCGAATTACTATCATAATCTTTTCTAACCGAAATGAAACATCAAGTGAGAGTGTATCAATGAGAGAGAGAGGAGGCTTATCATATATAAAGGAGGAGAGTGAGTGTAGGAGCAAAGGGTGAGTATAAGAAAGCTTCTCACTCAAAAGATCAAGAAGAAATATCCTTAGCTAAACAAAACTCATTAATGAAAACCATGAGTCACTTAAACACCTCATCATGCCTTTAATGAAACCATTAATGCACTAATGAGTCATATGCCTCATCATCACTTCTAGAAGCTTCTAGAATGATGACTCACTCATATCTGAAGAAAAGATAAATCCGTCTTTAACCGAATGTTAAAAGACGGCTGATAGAAAACTGGAAACTGGCAACTTCCAACAGTGATCCTGAAACGAATTTCAGGACAACCCCGAAACTGTATAAATATACCCGCATTTGTATTACGACCGAATACAAATGCAACTGAGACAAAGATATTATACCTACTCAATATAATACTCGGATCCGGCTTAAACCAAAGCCGACCAGTATCATCTGTCCGAAAATCGACACGTGCGTAAACGCACGTGCATTTTCCGAACCCTGCCATAAAACCATACGGCCTCTACAACGTTTCGCCCGAACTTGGGAAACTGTCTGTGGGGGACTCTAATGACTCGTCAGCACCCTGGCAGTGGGTTTAACCACAAACCGTCAGCGGCACTAGCTATGCGTAACGGCTGCCCATGGACTGACCTCAAGGGTGGCCGAGGAGCGAACTCAAGGGAGACCGATGAGCGAACTCCTCCGAAAACCCTACTGAGCCTAACAGTGACAATGTATATACAGTCCGGTCCGTTCGTCAATGAGTATCGCATATCCGCCTAGGGGGCTAGTAACGTCAGACCCCCATTAGCAGTATAAGTCGTGTCGGAGTGTAGCCCAGAACGCCCTGAGATACTACTGGAATACCTACCAGTAAATCTCCTGCCTCGGCCGAGGGCTTTGCGTAATGGCTCTCCTAGACACAGCACGATCTCGCCCCCAATACCGGGAGAGACGAATCCCCTGCCGATCCGCTCACGTGCCTCCATATGGCTCGGGACTGTACCCAAAAGCTACCTGTTTGCACGACTCCTTTGAGCCGTGGTAGGGTAGAAATCAAAGCACAGTGGGAACTCACACGAGACAAATGACGACCTCAGGTCGATGAACTAACCTGTACACATGTCACCAGGGAACTGCTATCTGACGATAGATATAATACTAACTAGCAGATTCCCGGCGAGTCCTGTCCGGTGTACTCATAACCCAATGAGTACCTGTATACATCTTAGGTGATCCAACTGACACCAGTGGCTTGTGAGACCGGCCACCGCCCCTCGTCGGGGTCTCGACTGTACACACTAGTCTACTCCGGAGTATCGATGCCCTGTCTCGAAACTCCCACGACTAGGGACCACAATTAAGGATATGCATATAAACTACCCAACTCTCACGTATATGATCGCCCTCATACTGTTGGTAGTAAAGCAAGATCCTAAGGGCTCTATCAAAGTGTAACATGCAATCAGTCACCTGAACATGTACACGACTGATAAAGGCAAGCCAGATAGCATACTATCATTTCGAGTAAGACTGTCCTACCGGGATAGGTCCTCCGCAATCATTGCAATCACGTACCTGCGATCCAATAATTGACTATGAGGGCACTATCTCCAACATATAGTATATATGATATATTATATAGCCGTTACTTATGTTTTACACCCGTGCTAGCCCTGCCCCGCTCTGCCGTTAGTTACCTAACCTAACAGTGCACGAGGGGACATCGAGGCGAATGCGGATGGCATAAGTGTACGTCGTATTTATCTGTGATGTTTAGGTATTTAAATGATGGGATATTCATTAATGAGATTAATGAAAGAAAATAAACCTAATTGATGTTGTGGAATCGAATTTCAAAATAAAACAGGTAGCTACAGTTCTTGCTTTGCATCGTGGTGTTCCTTGTCGAACATCCTGCACCTTATTCGATAAGGAAAGGACCGAGATCCCTTCACTGGGAGTGACTCCTTTAGCAATAACTGGCAGATGTTACAACCCTCGGTTTGTCTTTTGATCGCTTCTATAGTTTCTTCTTTGCACAGTGATATATATGATATATCCTGCACCTTATTCGACGAGGAAAGGGCCGACGATCCCTTCACCGGGAGTGACCCCTTTAGCAAAACTAGAAAAACCTCAAAAACATTCCATTTAAAACCATTTGATTCCGCAACGAGATCAAGTTCAAAGCGTTAAAGGTTTTCACAAAAACCAGCCGCAACCCTCCATCATTTTAGGAAGTAGAGTACTTAGTATTCGTGCTGTGTTTGTTGACCATAGTCAAGGCACAGTGTACGGTAGCTAAGTGATGTCTTCCTACACCGCATATGATGCGATTAGTTAGGACAGTCATGTGGCTTTGTTGACCTTAGCCAATGGTCATGTGGGTGGGTCTAATTAATCACGAAATGACGGGTAGAACTTGACTAGTACCTATGATTTGTTGACCTTAGCCAAGGTCATAGGTGCTAGGGGTAAAAACCATTATCGGGAGTTTCAAGTGTTGAAATTTGTAATGAGATTGCATACCTTCTATATGATAGTTGGATCCCGATACCCACTGCGAGTAATTGTTACTCCTGGGAGAGTTTTGCACTTTGCAATTAGCCGATCAAGTAGGTGTCTAGAAAGGTGTTAACGGGGTTACGCCTCTCGGAAAACGAGGTTTACTGTAATTAGGTCCGTGCGAAAGCATGGGGAACCTCCCTCAAAGTACCGACACTGGCCTGGCTAAAAGATTGGCGAACTTGTAGAGTGTAATTAATCCCGGCTAGTCTTTCCTTTTAAGGTTTGAAGGAAGATTTGATAAAAACAGTGGGAGCCATCCTGATTAGATAAAATATATAACCAATCTGATCTTGCAAGAGTGCACGCAGAGTGTTTTCTTCTCTCTCTCTCCTGGTAGCGACCATATCACGCCTTAATCAAGATAATAATATAGATGAATTGACCGAACCCGCTTGTTATACTGAGCTGGGGAACGTTGGTCCCGCTCCAACATATAATTGTTATAAGACAGAGCAGAAAATAGGGGAATACCAGAATTCCTATGCCGCCCAAACGAAGAAAGTGCATATGATGCATCTCCTTCGGGCGTGTTCATTACAAAGAACTGTTTCTCAGTATCCTCTGCATCCTAGGTATATGATACCGGATCAGGATCCCAGATATGTAATCTGTTACATAGGGCTACAAAAGGGTAGAAAAACTGAGAACGGGTGATAAGTTTCATGAGACAGAAAACGAGGCAAGTGTTGCAGCCAAGACTGTTGGTCACTGTCACCCTGTATTACGAATACATTGATTCTGAACAAATGCTATTAGATACCGAACCTGATATACAAAATCATATCAGTCTGTTTATGAGTAAAGAAACGATATGATTTTGTATTGATGGATAATGTTTTGAACACTTCCTATATCAAAAGTTGATCAGTTCAGGCACGCTATCTAAAAGCATTAACGTTCTAAATCAAACTACAGTTCCTAGTATACTGAACACACACAAGAAGAAGAGTTCAGAAATGAACGAATTCTTCTTGAGGCATTGTAGACTAGGTCATATCAATGCGACCCGACTGGCTGAAGTTACATTTAGATGTATATTTAAATCAGTTTGAATTTACATCTTGTGAAACTTGCCAGTCATGTCACAAAGATAATATGACCATAGCTCTGTTTATTGGAAACTGAGAAAGAGTTAATGAACTCTTGGGACTGATACATGATGATGTATGTAAGGTCTCCTGTCTACACATGCCAGGACTGGTTCTTTATACTTCATTATATTCTCTCTGATAATCTCTCATGATTCAGACATATGTTCCTGTTGAAACACAAGTCAGAACCTTTTGAGAAATTCACAGAATATAAGTTAGAAGTAGAGAACCAAAATACGGGTATAAGTATTATGTCCTTTGATGTGATCGAGGAGGAGAATACTTTAGCATGGAAATCCTGGTCTATTCTAAAGGTGAATGAGATTCTCTCTCAGAATTACTCCTCCGTATACACCATAGCACGATGGTATATCGGGGCGGAGCAGATACACCCTATTTGATATGGTGTGCTCTATGATGAGTACTACTGAGTTACCTGTTTCATTTTTTGGGAGTTATGCACTTATGAAGTTGCATACCTATTGAATAGGGTTCTAATCAAATCAGTTGCCTACCGCTTCATATGTGATATGGAATGGGAAGAGCCCATGTCTTAAGTTAGTTAAGATTTGGGGTTGACCAGCCTATGTCTAAAAGAAAAATCCGGACAAGCTCGAGGCAAGGTCTGTTATGTAGAACTGGAAATGTTCCAGCCATACAAACTACCGCAGATGATTTGGTAGAACCGAAGGATTCAGTAGATTCCAACGAACCTCAGCCTCTCCGCCGATCTAGTAGGGTTCCTCACCCACCTGAGAGATACTTCGGTTTCTCTATGACAGTGGGAGCGAGGATTGCATCATGAGATGATGACCCACCTAGCTTCGAGCTGGCCATCAGAAGTGAGACTCTGTAAGAATGGCTGGATGCTTAGCGATCTGAGATGGAATCCTTATACACCAACAAAGTATGGACTTTGGTTGCTATATCTGAAGGGTTAAATCCCCATCAGGAGCAAGTATATCTTGAGAAGATTACTTGGTGTAAATGGAAAAGTTGAGACTTTCAAATCTAGACTTGTTAAAGTTTTTCGTCATTGACCAGGCGTGGATAATGATGAAACCTTTTCCAGTACCTATGCTTAAGTCCATCCAGATCCTACTTGCCACGGCTACATACTATGACTACGATATCTGGTGGTTGGGTGTCATGACTGCTTTTCTAAATGATGATTTAGAAGAGTGCGTCTATAAGTACACAGCCAGAGGGCTTCGTAGACAGTGGGAGCAGCGGAAACGTGTGCAAGATGCTTTATAGGATTAAAGCAGGCATCGCGGAGTTGGAACATCTGTTTTGATGGATTAGTCAAAGAAGTTGACATCATCAAAATGGTAGATGAACCTTGTATAAACAAAAATGTAGTAGGGAGTATGGTGGCGATCCTCGTAGAGTACGTGGATGACATACTCTTGATAAGAAAGGAGTTTCTTATGCTACGATCGATCGATCTCCGCATATCACTAGGATTCTCCATATAGGATCAAAGTCATACCTACTAAATCCTAGGTTTTGGATCTATGAGATAGATCTAATTGGATGTTAGGATACTCACTAGTAGTAGTGAGATGGTATTAATCGATCCTGGGGAGAATCACTGGAAGTGTTCCAGGGTGATAAAGACGACTGAATGTCAGTCGCAGGAATTGTCTTTACCCTCAGTAAAGAGACGGTATGTTGGAAGAGTTCCAAGCTAGATACCGTGACATACTAGACGGTAAAGGCATGATACATCGCTGCTTAAGATGCTACCAAAGAGGCTGTTTGGATATATAATGGTTCATGAGATGAACTAAGTTCCTACAATTGTGAGACAATGGAGTTGTGGCTTATGCCAGGGAAGGCCGGTCCTATCAGTGATCCAGACTTATTCTAAGGCAGTATCACCTGATCATGGAGATGGTTGATCTCCAAGGTGATCGAGGCAAGGAGAGCAGACTTAGAGGATAACGCAGCGGATCCACTCACGAAGGCCTATTCCCAGAGAGAGACTTTCATGGGATGGTTGAGTATGAGATACTACGACCACTGCTACAGATGGCCCTAGTGCAAGTGGGAGATTGTTAGTTATATGTATGCCCTAGAGGCCATTACTGTACATAGGATGTATATTCTAGTGGATGCTGGGATATATATAGGAAGGAATTTCTTGCTCGACATGATAGTATGCTATCTGGTTACTCTTTACCTTAACGTGTACATTGATTGTCTCTCTGTTACATGTTGGTAAAGCCCTTAGGATATGTACTTGACTACCTGGACTTTGATGCGGATCATACTAGTGGGGACATGGTAGTCCATAAGTACATCCTTCAAAGTCCCTAGTCGTGGGTGTATCGAGACGGGGCATCGATATACCAGAGTAGACTAGCGTATACCTTCTCGACCCATACAGATGGGCGATGGATGATCCCATATCCATTGGTGTTTGACATCGGAGATGATATACGGGTGCTCAGTAGAGACTGGGTACACTGGACGGACTCGCCGAGAACTCCCAGATGGTATTATACCTCACGTCAAATGGCAGTTCTCTGGTGACACTGGTACAGAGTAGTCTGTTGAACCGAGATCGTCATAGAGTCTTGTGTGGTTCCCACTGTGCTTTGATTTCCATCTTACCACGTCCAAGAGGGCATGCAAAACGGTGGTTTTTTGGGTACAGTCCCGAGTCACATGGAGGCAATGAGCGATAGGAGGGGATTCGTCTCTCCCGGTATAGGGAGTTGATGTTGCGCTGTGTTCGATTGGCTATAACAGGAAATCCCTGGCCAGGGTTGCTGAGATTTACTGGTAAGTGTTACCAGTAGTTTCTCGAATTGTTATAGACCTCATATCGACACGACTTATCGAGCTATTGGGGTCTGACGTTTACCATCCCTAGGCAAGATATGCGACATGTCAGACGACGAGACCGGACTGTACGGTAGTGTTACTGGTTGGATTCACTGGAGTGTGAGCGGGCTTGCTCGTCAATCTTCTGATCGCTCAATACCCGGGTGGCCGTTACGTTTAGCAGACCGCTTGCGGCTTGTGGGTGTTTGATATGATCATCATCTGCTGCCAGCGTATTGACGAGTCTTTAGAGTCCTACACAGAGGTTTCCTGGCTCAAGCGAAACGAAATAGGAGCGCATATGAGATATGTGCGGGACCGAGAATAATGCGTGTATGTGATACCGTATTTCATTCTCGCGATGAATGTGTCGAATGGTTGTATGCGATATAACCTAGTTATCGATTCAAGCGTTGATTCGATAAGCCGATACATTGTATACTAGTCGGTTGTGTGCGACATGACCGGATCATTGAATCAAGTGTTGATTTAATGATTTAATGCATAATTATATATTTGATATATTACTTTGCATTAACTAGTATTGGTTCACTTTAAATGGATTTTCTCACTTGAATTGTGCAAGTTGTATATGTGATATACTTTTATGCACATGCTTGTATCATGTTTGATGATACATGCTCACTTGGGTGTAGTTTTGGTTTAAACCTTGGTTATGGAAATGGTTAAGGTTTTTATTTATTTATTCATTTATTTATTTCATTTTGGCAAGAAAAAAATGGTTGCTAGTTTTTGTTTTATGTTGAAAGTTCATGAAGGTTTGAAAAGTTGACCATTTTGTTTCTTTCCTTTAACCTAACCGTTCTATTTAACCTTAGTTTATTCTCTACACCTAATCATGGTTTGAATATGATAAGTATTGTTTTTCTTTTCCATTTTAATTAAAAATTATCATATATTCTTCATCTTCTTCCTCTTCTTCTTCAAGAAGAAAGCAAGCTCCATCAATGGTGATTGATGGAAATGAGTGAGAAATCCAATTCTAAAGTCTACCCACTTCCTATTTCTTCATCCTCTACCTCTTGCCAAGTAGTAGAGTGTGTTTCCTTCACAAGTTTCATGACTTGGTGAAGTGAGAGCTTGATCTTGCGATGCTTCGACGTAGATCATCTTCGGCATGGACATCGACGACCTAGCTCGCCATTTCTCCGACGAAGCCGATGCTAGAGCCCGGGAATTCATTTGGACAGCGAGGGGACTTCGTTGCGGAGCTATGGAGGTAGAGCACCGGATCTACAAAGGTTGTATTTCCGTATTCTTTTAGTTAAGTGTTAACTAGATTATCTTTTCGCCTAGAAATCTAGCCGACGATCCGTATTAGGGTTTCTCGGCACCCATAATTTTTGAAATTGGCATGGTTGATGCCTTGTGAGACCTCACTAGAGTGCCTAGGAACCCTACATAGCATTGGATGTACCGGCACCTTCTCGACTTCGAAAGAGGATTTACCGCGGCGGTATTTAAGATTTGTGATTTTGTGATTTGACTATCACGTATCCGTCACTTTCGATTTCGGTATTTTGGGCGATCTTTTCGCATGATTTAGTCTTGATGACTGAGTTCCATGATATTTGATTTCGTGCACCATGGTTGCACTTATTGGGTATTTATACCTTGCGAATAGTTATTATTCTTGAGGTATTGATTGTGATTTCATGCCTACTTTATGCCGGTGATTTGATCTACGCTTCCAGCATAGTTTTCATGCACTTTTAGTGTTTTGATTTGATTTGTGCATGCTGATGCAGGCGGTTGTGAGATTTTCCATCGCGGCACACCTGATTTTGATTGAGCCGCATTATATCGTCGATTTTGACCCTGATATTGATGACTGATTCTTGCACTCCGTTCTTTTGATTGGACTTACGCATGTTCGGCGTTTGCTTTTGGATTTCCTGATTCCATGCATGTTGAGTGCGCAGGGTTTAGATTTTCATTCGTGCACGACAGATGCACCGATTTGAATATTCCCACATGTTGGGCGCATGTTTTGAGATACGATTTTGGTGCACACCAGTTGCACTAAATCGAGATTCTTCGTGCATGTCAGATGCACCGGATTTGGCCGTCAGGCACACACGTTGCCTATGACAGATACTCCGTGCACACCCGTTGCACCTAGATGTTGTTTTATGCACCTGTATGGCACAGATATGGATTTTGATTTCTGTGTGCACCAGACGCACAGGGTGGTGTTATGTGCATTTTTGGGATTTATTCTTTTTGGAGCAGTACATTTTTATGATATTTGATATTTGTTTTGGTACTGAGCAGGACTAGTCAGAGGACAGTACCTGGATAAATTTTTCATGCATTGATAGTTATCGAAGGGATTTCCAAAGAGCGAGCTATAGTCTCGGCATATATACCTACGTGTCCGATATGACACGAAACGTTTTAAAAACAAGGAAACCCTTCTAAATTGTTTTCAAAACTGCGGGACGTACATAGTAAACAATGGATATATACGTATATAGTTATTTTTCTTATGAAAAACGTCCGCCACTGTGCAGTGTTACGTGCATCGCACGACGATTTAAAAAGATTTGGCATGCATTTACATCAGCTATTCACATGTATAGACTGGATGTCTACATGAATAGTTCTGATCTATATCATATTGCTTTTGTATTGGATTTGACATTTGTGTCTTTACCATGACTCCGATGATTGCGGGATGCTAGACGGAGTGTTGCTTTTGAGTTATCTGCCCAGTACTCATGCGCATGCATTGCGCTATGATGTTTTATGTATAGATGATTTCGGAGCCCCGATGACTTGGAATTTGTATTGAAATATTTTAGTATTTGAGGGTTTAAATTTAAATTCGAGGACGAATTTCTTTAAGGGGGGTAGATTGTAACGTTTTCAAAATAATAAAATATTTTTTTGGGAATTTTCATAATTTAATATTATTTTAATGAATATTTTAATATTCTGGTATAATTAAATACAAATAAATGGGGAAAAATTATGGAAAATTCTAAAATAGGGTATTTTATGGAATTATGCCATTTTAAAGTTTTTAAGATATGTTATATGCTAATTTAGCGCTAATCGCGATTAAAAATCGCTAATCAGATTATTAGCATTTTTGTGCAAAATTGTGCACATATCATTTTCCACACTTGTTACACTTGTTACATGTTTTGGGGTATGGTTGCTTAGGGTTGCAATGGAGTGAGAAGGAAAAGAAAAGAAAAGAAAGAAAAAGTAGCATGATGATGAGAAAGAGAGAGTAGCTTGCTTTTGACTCATTTTGACCCTTTCCTCCATCATTTCTCTTCTCACTTTCTCTCTCCCCTTCTTTGGAGCTGCTGCTGCTGCTGCTCCTGCTGCCTCATCTCCCTCCCCTTCACTCCATAGATCCCTCTCATTTCCCTCACCAAAAACCCATTCCCACTTCACAAAAAATGTTCCCAAGCTCACTAGCTACACTTTGAACCTAGCAAGATTGGATTTGGAGGACTTTGAGCAACTCAAGAATTTTCTTGAGTTGCCAAAGGAGGTAATTTCTGCACCCTCAAGTAGTATTTCAATTTCCTTGTGCATCAATTCTTGTTTCATATCGATATTGTGTCGTTTTGTGGACTTTGGAGAATTCAAGTTAGGGTTTAGGGTTAGACCTGAAATCAAAGTGAAATTGAGGCTTGTTGTGACCTTAGAACCTCTTGTGTGATGCTAATCTGGACCCAAACCTGAACTTGAAACCAGAATACGGATTTGCGGAATCGATATCGGGGAAAACTGTGAATCTGTGATCGTATTTAAGAATCTGCTATCACCCCGAGACCCCAAAAATAAAACCGAGTTGACAGTGAGATGTGCAGGCACCATGGAACCACCACACAAAGCCCTAGCCCCTAATTCTTTGTTTGGGCCGCAGATTTAATCCCTCTGGCCGCAAATTGCGGCCAGAGCAGGATGGAACCCCTTCGTTTTTGTTCTGTAGCCTTTTGCCCTATAAACTTGACCCTGGGTATGTCTAGTTTTGACTGATTCCTGTTAGGGTAAAATCTGGGTTTATTTCCTTGAGTGGGCGTATGATTTACGACTTGTTTTAGCATGGATTTTGGTATTTGGTGATTCGTTTCTGTCGGGTTGCGTTTGGACGTCAACGACAAGTGGATATTGATCGTGTTTACATGCGAGACGATAGGTTTTTACCTATGCGAGTAGGGTGTGCTATTTTGGTTTCCGATGTGATTTTCATGTGCTTTAGCATTGTGATATACTTGTAGGTGCCCTACATGATGTTGAGGCAAAGAAGATGAAGATAGCGACATCGGCATCGGCACACGAGAAGCAATGTGAGTAGATTTATATCTACGGGGAGAAGTCGGGTGGATGGCGTATATCACCCCCGCAGTCCGTGGTGATGTATACGAATACGTATACACACATATATTTATTATGTGTTGTTAGGTCTATTGATGGTAATAATGGAATTATTGATGATAAGGATGTATTGGTTTAGTAGTGCGAAACCCTAGAGTAGTGGGTGCACTCACACATACACACATACACACATACTTGCATACATTCTTTCATTTATCTGTGCGCATATGATGGTGTGTATATCTACACATGGGTATGGGACTATGTGTTCATATACGAGATTTGAGGATGATACGTGGGATTGAGATGAGTCGATGAGATTCGATTGAGGCCGTGAGATTTGGCGACATGACAGAGTTCGTATTGGAGATGTGATATGATGGTAGTGATACCTGTAATGTGATTAGATAATGTGATATTGAATTAGATTTAGGTGGTTTTCATACCCCTCCCGATTGACTTGATTGTTGGGTTCGTAGTTCGTATAGTAGGCGTTAGACTAGACCCGAGTCATACCTATTTCAAAACTAACGAATCGGGGATATTTTAAAGATAAGCAAAAGGGTTTTTACGGATATTTTCAAACGACACATCTTTTCTTAAAACACCGTAGACCTTATTTTACCAAAAACCCTGATTCGTCTTATTTCAAAAGGCAAGGCTGCATGATATATTTATTGAGATAGAGTCTGTACTGTTGCGTTGATTATTCGATTCCGCATACTCATGCTATTTGCATTGCATTGCTTGTGTTTATTGATATATTACAGTCATGCTGTTAGGACACCAGCACCATTATCGATGATGCGTATGTTCCACGTACACTATTTACCGGGTCACACACATCATCATCGATAATTGCCATGCCACTACACAGTAGTACTGTTGCATTCCTGATATGATCCTTGCATGGCATATTGTACACTTATACCTGTACACATACATAGATGATTCTGACTTGATTAGAGATTTGAAGACCGCAAGATATTCTTTAAAACTGATTCCTTTTAAAAAGAGCGGTTTCCCTCGACATATGCACATTACTATTCCATGTTGCATGACTTACTAATATGCTTACCTTTCTTTACATGTCACATACATCATGTTTGATTATACGCATTGAGTATGTTGTTTCCATGATACTTCTGGATTTGGGAACCGCGGATATTTCAAAAGAGAATATGTAATTTTTAAAAACCCGATTACCCTTGATATGATATTTCAGTGCGTCCACCATGTGTTTTCTCGGTGCTGAGAGCGACATGTGAAACCCGATTCGAGGAGGCGGATGAGGCCGATTGCGGGTACATAGTGGACCCGGTATGGTACCCCGGGGCGAGAACGGTTCCGCTGTGTAGTAGACGGTGAGCCTGGCAGAGGGACTACTACCTGCCGGTGATTGGTTGGACCTGGCGGTTATCCGGAGGATACCGACCAGAGTCAATAGATGGATATGGGCGTACTGCTGGGGCCGAGGGCCGATTCCGCGGACGGAGCCCGTGGGTTGGTCCGGACTGACGGAACCCGATATATATGAGAATTTACTTGCCGATCCTGGGCACAGTTTTCATGATGTTTTCGAGTGTCGATGCTGGGCACTCCGGTTCCATGATTTTGACGTGTCGCGAGGGACACAGGTGGTTTATATCCTCATATTTCCATGCATATGTTGATGATATTTACATGCATGATGGTTATTGTCGTTGGATGACGAGTGGACGGGATCCACGTACATGCAGATTTGATTACATTGATTGTACCTCACATTTATGATATGCTATTACCTGAGGCACTGGCATGAGCACTTAGCACTACACTCATGTATAGAGATTACATTGCCAGTCTAGCATGCTTCAAACTTATTCATATTGAGGTTTATTTATATCTGATCGTATTGACCTAGGATGGGCCATAAATTCGATCTCTGCTTGTAGATATTTTCTATTCACGAGTTGGCAACTCACCCCCGTTGTGCCACAGTCCTTGCAGGTTTTTTCCGTACAGGTTCCATAGCGGTATTTCTGGCACACTGCTTCCATATGGGTGACTTGCTTTGGTAGGTGGGTTCTTTTGTATCAGAACCGCCATTGTTCATGTATTATTCATTGTATCTAGAAATTCCATAAACCAAAACTTGTATATTATTTCAGACTTAGAAAACAGTGTTGTATTATTTCGACCTTACAGTCGCGCTTGTAGTATTATGGTTTTCTGGCTATTTTGAGTTCTTTTTGGGTTTTGATCCTCGCCCTTTGGCGTTGTATATTATTATTTCTTGCGTAGTTGTGACCGTCGATTGACGAAGAGCTAGCTCCCGCTAGGGGATGTCTTTTATCATTTCATATATGTTATTCTTCTTGTACCCCATTCGGGGCCAGTTTTTACAAAGGAAACTCTGCTGAAATTTTCAGGAAAGGTTACACATTTTAAAAATGCATATTCGGCTTAGTTATTTAAAAACTTTGATTTTCGAAACATGATTTCTTTACTTCTTAAACCAGTTTTCCTTATTTACTCTTTAAATGGTTTTAGATTTCTGGGCTTTTGGCTTATTTGGATCAGATGGGGTCCTATAGACTTCATATGGTTCAAGGGCCAGTCACGTGCTCTTTCGGGTCGTGACATCAGAGGTATTAGCCATACGTAACGGGCTACCAGGTATTGACCAAAAGGGACGTCGATGAGCAAACTCATCCTGACACCCTACTGAGCCTGTCAGTGACAATATCCGTACAGTCCGGTCCGTTCATCTATAAGCATCGCATGGCGGGCCTAGGGGTTGGCAAAAGTCAGACCCCCAAAAGCGGTACAAGTCGTGTCGGAGTGTAGCCCAGAACACCCTGAGATACTACTGGAATACCTACCAGTAAATCTCCTGCCTCGGCCGAGGTCTTTGTGTAATGGCTCTCCTAGACACAGCGCGACCTCACCCCCAATACCGAGAGAGACGAACCCCTGCAGATCCACTCACTGCCTCCATGTGTCTCGAGACTGTACCCAACTAAAACCTGTTTGCACGACTCCTTTGAGCCGTGGTTGGGTAGTAATCAAAGTACAGTAGGAACTCACACGAGACAAATGACGATCTCAGGTCGATGAACTAACCTGTACACATGTCACCAGGGAACTTCTATCTGACGTCAGGTATAAGACCAACTAGCAAGTTCCCGGCGAGTCCTGTCCGGTGTACTCATAACCCAATGAGCCCCTGTATACATCTTAGGTGAACAAACTGACACCAGTGGCTTGTGAGACCGGCCACCACCCCTCGTCGGGGTCTCGACTGTATACACCAGTCTACTCTGGAGTATCGATGCCCTGTCTCGAAAACTCCCACGACTAGGGACCTTTTAAGGATGTGCTTATAGACCCCAGCTCCCACGTATATGATCGCCATCATATTGCTGGTTGTCAAGCAAGAATCCTAAGGGCTCTATCAACGTGCAATAGTGACCTGTAAGGTCACCTAAAGCAGTACACGATGATAAAGATAAACCAGATAGCATACTATCATCTTGAGTAAGACTGTCCTACCGGTATAGGTCCTTTCTCAATCATTGCAATCACGTGCCTGTGATTCAATAATTGACTCTAAGGGCACTATCTACAACAATCTCCCACTTCACTCAAGTCTAATTATTGCGATGTCGCATACTCACAGCCCGTGTGATACCGAACACCCAATTCCTCTACTAGTCAGTCTCACAAAGCTCGTTTGCGAAACTATTGCGTTCGAGGAATAGCCTCAGTGAGTGGATCCGCTTTGATGTTTCTTTCTATGTCTCTCTTTATCTCAAGTTCGCGGAGAAACCCATCTCCCGAAATGAGCAATACCTGTCCTAGAATATGTCTGGATATCTGATGGGACCTAGTTCATAAATGAACTCCAAATCCAAACTTCTTAGACTGTATCGTCAACTGAAACCAATCAGTATCCTGCGCCATGCCTCCCTCAGTATCCGCTTGGACCTCCTGTCCAAACGACTGCCCCTCGTCAGAGGAAAAACTATAACTCTGACAGCCACTCTGCCATCAAGGTCACCTTGGAAGCCTGGAATGATAACTGTCTCCCGAAGGAGGATGCCGTTATCATATCCCTAGAACATCCACTTATGTTCTAAAACTGCTTTCGAATGTTTCTCCAGGATTGGATAAATATCAACTTATTGCATCTACTGCAAAAACAACATCTGGTGTGGTACTTGATATCTCATGATTGACTCAATTGCCTAAGCAAGTGATCTGCCAATCATGCACATCCCTCTCCCCTTTAGTCTGTAAGACACCTTTAGAGAGGGTGACTCCATCACCTATAGGTACACTACCATGCTTGGAGTCGTCCATTCTAAATACCTTTAGAATGCTGTCTAAGTACCCAGATTGGGAAACTACCCAAATCTAGATCTAAAACCATAGATCTAGTAACCAGAATGTCTAATATAATATCCAAGTCCTATGTGGAGAAACCACTGTGTGACAACCAAAGTATAACCGATTGTAGTATAGGAACATCGCTTCCTACTCTGTGTATGTCATCCAAATACCAGGACATCACACCCTACTTCCTTCGTAACAGATCCATCCCCTATTCTGACGAAGTCAAACCTATGACTGTCACATCAGAAATAGATGATCTATCTCCGCTATATCTGCTTTAGTCTATAAATAGACATAAGCTACCTGTCCACTTTGCTTTCGCTGCTCCCACTGACTACGACAGCCCTCTGGCAGAGTCATATACACGTGCACTTCAAAAGCCAGTTCAGAATGACGCTATACTCATCCTCCTGCCAGGTCTCACAGTCTGGAACAACAACAATGGCAAGTCTGGGTAAACAAGAACGTCCCTGTCACCGTCCTTGAGGCTACCGAAGTACCTCTCGGGTGCCTGAGGTTACCCATCATATCTGCGGAGTGGCTAATGGAATGTCAAACCAGATTGAATCTTGAGGTTCTTATCAAATTTTCAGTAATCGTTTGCGGTTCTGGAATCACTTCCAGTTCTACCATACTCCCACTACTGTTTTCTAAAAAAAATTCCATTTTTATTAAAACTGTGGAGAGTCAAGAACAATATCACTATTGATCTTCCAGATGGTAGAAAGTCAACCCTCGTCATAGCCCGGGTCAACCCACAAACAGCCATTACAGAAACGTGCCTTGAGTTATCCAGAGTCTAGTTTTAAGCATAAGCCAGACAACTCCCCGTACCTTAACATCGTTAAGATACGAACTGTTCTATATCCAATACAGAAACAGAGGCACTGATTTAATTGAACCAGATTCAAATCATACAGCTGTCTCCAGTGCATGTCAACTAAATAGAAGGAGGCCGATCAGCGCTACTCAACTTAGGAATGCTTCCAATTTTGAGTAACCTGAAAGAGAAGCAAGTTCTCTCAATCATTACTATCAACTGAACACCATACACAAGTATCTACATCTTCGATCACCTTGAAGAATCCCGATACTTGCAACATCTGGTTCTCTACTTTACTCTTATACCTATAACTTCTCAAAACCCAGACCTTGCATTTCAACGAAACACATGTCTAGGAACTTGGGAAGTCATAAGTAAACAGAATATAGTACGAGTACCAACCCCTCTGTCCTAATGGATACTGGACAACATACAATACTCTGTATAAGTCCCCTGAGTCTAATAACTCAATAGTTGTGTGTCGTAGGTTGAAAACTGTACTATGGTTATGAAGAATTACACCACTGTTCAATTCTCCTTACCTAACCATCCACTAATATAGGTAAATGTCATAGACATAATTTCAAAAAGGTAGATCTCACTCTATAAAAATTGACGTACAGATATATCAATTTGAAATTGGTGCATAACAACGGATATTCAAAACAAAATATTTGCCGTCCGGCAAACAACCCGGGTGATTTCCTCAAATATCACCAATTACAACGAATCTCGATATAATGAGGATGATCACCCAATTCCCAATAACTTACTCCCACTCATCATCTGTAAAACCATACAGATGTGAGAATCAAACCTGGTAAATAGATACCCTGGAGTAAGGACTAATTGGGAAATCAGTTTTCTTTTAACAATACACAGTGAAACTGAAACATGTAAATGTTTCGAAGGGGTATGCGGGTATTCCCAGTAATGCCTCTTCCATTATCAGATTCACAACAGTAACCGTATATTTCTTTGCCATCTCCAAATTCCTTTATATGTCTTTAGTCATTACCTTCTGTACACCCTCTTAGGCTAAATGGTTTTCTTCCTTCCCTACCGTTCGGCACCAGCCTATGGTTTGGAAGAAGACTATCCAATAAGCATAATGGGTGTATTGTCCTAATCCTAGGAGCACTCTCAACGCGAGAGAAGGTGAAGATAAAAGACAACTGAATAAAACCTTATTCCTATTTCTCCTGAACCAGAATCCATCCCCGAACTGGAACAAGTTCCTTTCGAGTTCGTATATAACCATACGATGGAGTATCCAATAAACTGTGGATCTTCGTAGTGATACAGAGTGTTCTGGAGAAATACAAAGGTGAAGTGGGAGTGGTAATGAATTACTTGGTTTGGTCCTGAATAGCAGTCGCAATTTACTTTTCCCTCTTACTAATCCATTTATTTGTCTTTATTTAATACCTTCTGTACACCGTTTAGGCTAATTGGTTTTCTTCATTCCCTACCGGTTGGCACCTGCCTATGGTTTGGAAGAAGACTATCCAATTTGCGTAATAGGTGTACTGTCCTAATCCAAGGAGCACTCGCAACCTGAGAGAAGGTAAAAGGAAAAGACAACTGAATAGCCCTATTCGTTTCCTCCAGAACCGGAAACCATCCTTGAATAAATTCCTTCGATTTCATATATAACCATACGCTGGTTTTATCCAATGGAAGTAGACGTTCGTAGTAATACGGAGTGTCCTGGAGAAAAGGGTAAAAGTAGGAGTGGCAATGAGGTTTGCAACTCTGACAATCCAAAATCGAGTGTTTAAGAAGGTTCGGTTAATTTTGGTCACTGAGTCATAGTCAAGGGTCGGGTCATGGTCGCTGCCAAAGAGAGAGAGAAAAGAAACACTCAGCGTGGACTCTAACCTAGATCAGAATGGTTATCACTTTATCTAATCAGGAAACCTCCCACTGTAACCTCAAATTCTCCTCCAAACCTAAAAGAAGAATTAGTCGGGATCACCAGACGAGTAAACCAACTCATCAGTGGGAATCGGGATCCAACTATCATCGCATGATAACGTGACGGAATCCACTCACGTTATCACACTCCAGAAGGTATGCGCATGCCTGGCAAGTTTCAGTTTCTTTAGAAACTCCCGATGTGATTTTTCCCCTAGGACCCAAGTGACCTTGACACAGTCAACAAATCAAAGAGTCCTAGTCAAGTTCAACCCGTCATTATCCTGGATTGCATTAAACCCACCCGTACAAGCCCTTGACACAATCAACAAGGCCGCACGACTGTCCTAACCAATCCTATTAATTTGCCACAAACGAACACTACTTAGCTACCGCACACTACGCCTTGACACAGTCAACAAACGCAGCACGAATACTAAGTAATACTTGTAAGAAATGACGGAGGGCTACGTCTAGTTTTTGGCGAAAAACATTTAACGTAATGAACTTAATATCGTTGAAGGAACTGCATAGCTTTTTATAAAAAATATAGTGGCAAAAACCTTTGCTAAAGAGGTCACTCCCGGTGAAGGGATCTCGGCTCTTTCCCCGTAGAATGAGGTGCAGGATATTCCAACTGAATACCACGATGCAAAGCAAAAAGTAATCGGCTATAGTGAAGTTATTACCTTAACGCAAACTTCTGTTCAAGGGGTCACTCCAGGTGAAGGGATCTCGGCCCTTGCCTCATCGACTGAGGTGCTGGATATTCATAACCGAATACCACTGTACAAAACAAAAGAGAACGTCCTTGCAATAACAGCTTTTTGAAAAATTATTCCAACAACATCAGAATAGGTTTGTTTAGCTTGCATTGATCCGAATCAACGCAGTCCCATCAATTGATCACACCAATAAAGAACGAAAATAATGATGTACGTATATGCCATCCGCATTCGCCACTGGGTCCCGTCATCACCCGTTAGGTTACATAACAAACGACAGAGCGGGGACTGGACTAGCGCGGATGAAAAACATATACAACATCTACTAGTATATATGTCAATATATAATATTCGCTAAAAGCGTGATAAAATGCAACATCACAGAAATGTAATAAGCATCATAGAACAATACAGATAACCTGGAAGCCCCAGGTTTCACAGAGCCGCTGCTGAAAACCGAAGTTCCCCTGGTCGTGTGGATAGCCTGTGCAATGAAATCCTAGACCCCTATGGGCGGGCAAGTTACTCGCCAAAACCTGAAGCGAGGATGCCCCTTTCAACTTCGTGAATGGACCACCCGGCACTTCACAGAATCCGGTAACTTGGTCATCCCTCCTTGGGTCAACCTGTACCCCTACGAGTGCGGCGAATAGCCCGCCAATTCTAGAGTGAAGCCCCCTCCATCTCAATGCCATGAGATGCGGGCCCGTTGCCTTCTAGAACCCGGCTATCCGTGCACCCCTCCTCGGGGCAATCCTAGTACAGAAAGTAAAATATACATAAAACGGGTACATCAACCTCAGCCCGGTCGTGCCCCAAAAGAATTATATACAAACAGGCAGTAACGGCAGTCCACATGTCGGACGCTCGTCCCGCAATATCAAATGTACATATACAACCAAACTGTACTACCATTGCATCCAGGATATCCACCACGACAGATCCGCAACATCACAGCACAACACAGAACATCAACGTGAATGTCACGTTCGCAAATCCGTCTAAAAGGGCTATAGCAGATCGACTGGATTTACCGATCGAGTGATATTCACGGTCGCACATATAATGTAAATACTGTTAACTAACATGTTTAAAATTTTCGATCGACTGAATTTTCCGAAGTGGGCCCCAAGCACAACTGTAGCACTCAAAAACATCTGGGCCCAAAAAGAATATACCAGAAACCCTATTTCCATGTCTGTAAACCACTGTCGATATTTGGTACGGTTTGGACACAAAACGGCGGCGGTTCCGCGGCCAAAACGTGGTTTTGGCCGCTAAACCGCCGCGCTACAGTAACCTCAGCGTACCAAATTTTCACAGAATTCATAAAAAACCCTGCTCGTAATTTTCCAATGTACCAAATAATTTTTAGAGCAAGGAAAAAATCGACAGAAAGTGCGACATGGAAATGTGGTTTTTGGAAAATCCGATCGATTGAACTTGTAAACACGTTAGAGCAAGCTAGACTAGGTTAATGGCCTGGCTCTGATACCATTTATGACTACGGTAGCGCCCCCGCCGTCTATCCGAGGCCAAAATGCGGTAACGAAATTTTTTCTTGACTTTTAAACCAGCACTACCGCATCCTAAAAATCCGGATCGTAACCATTAACCTAATGCTAGCAAACAAGAGACAGGATAGATGGTTATACCAAGTGATCCGTGTCCTTCGGTCTTCGCGTCCACTCCGATCTCCTCGCGGAATCTCCGATCTTCATTTCCTCGTCGGAACGGGCACCATATCGCCGGGTTCTTTTACGGGCTCCCACCTCTGGACCGAGGCAACTCGGGCACGAAGTTGGAGAGCCGACGTGCCCAAGGATGCTGTAGGAAAAGTGTAGAATGCTTTGTCTCTTACGGGTAGTGAAGTTGCCATTTTAGATGGAGGAGAGAATAAACTTTGGAGAGAGGTTGATGAATATGTGTAGCAAGCAAAATGAGAACACAAAATTTCTCTCATCAAATGAAATTGCCCCTCACCCTCTCTCAAGTGGCCGGCCATGATAATCAAGGAGAATATCCAAAGGGGTGAGCACAAGGGGAGAATGGAGGTAACCCTAGAGAAATGGGTGATAACAAGGAAATATAGTCACACCAATTTCTAAATCAAAATCCTTTCATCATCCATCACATTTAATGCAAGCCATTATGAAGAAAAAAGCAAAGATGCTATTTCTATCATAAACCCTCAATATACAAGAAACCCCCTCCACAAATGCTAATTTACAAATTAGCCCTTCTCATCACAAAAGTCCGGTCGTGAAGGAACAAAGGAAAACTGGCCGGAACGGAATACAAACTGGCAACTTCAGAAAACTGATCCCGTAATAAATTACAGGAAAACCCCGCGACTGTATATACATACCAGCATTTGTATTCCCACTGAATACAAGCGCAAAGAGACAAAATCTACACGGTACAATACTAGGATCCGGCTTAAACCAAAGCCCGCTAATATTATCTGTTCGATAATGATCCGTGCAATACCGCACGTATATGATCAAACCCTGCCATATCTCCATACGGCCTCTACAGCGTTTCTCCCGAAACTTGAGTAACTGTCTGTGGGGGACTCTAAAGACTCGTCAATACCTTTCGCTGTGTATTTAATCACTAGCACGTCAGAGGTATTAGCCATACGTAACGGGCTACCAGGTATTGACCAAAAGGGACGTCGATGAGCGACCTCATCCTGACACCCACTGAGCCTGTCAGTGACAATATCCGTACAGCCCGGTCCGTTCGTCTATGAGCATCGCATGGAGGGCCTAGGGGGTTGGCAAAAGTCAGACCCCCAAACGCGGTACAAGTCGTGTCGGAGTGTTGCCCAGAACACCTGCTTCCCCTTGTCCGCAGCACCTGAAATCCCTGCATGCGAACTTAAAATTTCATAAATACAACACATAAGCTAAATATCCTATAATGACGAAAAGACAACGAAACACGAAGAAAACGCCCGGAAAATTTCACTGCGCGCTTAGCGCATCTATCATGCATGATACCGGCCAAATCCCTAATTGGGGTCTCTAAACTACAAAACAGCAAGTCTGGACCCTGATCGTCCCGATCGCACAACACAACAAAAAAATTACGTGGAATACACTAGATATAACCTCGCAACTACCAAACGAACCCTACGTCGGAAAAACCCCGAAATCTAGTAAGCAACCTATCGCAATATTTCGCACTAGATTCGAGATAACGCATATCTAGCGATTACAAATACCTTAAAATAGCTTAACTAAACTATCTAAACATTTCCTATATTTTTAACACTCGCTAATTATGTTTTAGCAAAAACCTAGTAAGCAACTTTGCTTAATTAAACAAAGTATTCATTAGCAAAAATTAACATTTTCTACTAGATTAATCTTTTCCAAAACACAATTTAACACTTCAAATGAACACTAATCACTTAATCAAAATTTAACCTTAACATGAATTTCTTAAACCAAATATAATGAATTAATCATGATTTAAAAACTAAACTAAACACATAAATAGCTAACTAAATTAGCTAGTTTAAGATTAAAGCAAAAATATAGGGATTAAGGTAAGAATTATACCTCCCCAAGAACACAAAATGAAACTTAATCCAACATCTTAGCATCAAAAACCAAGCTTTGTTGAAGATCCATGAAGGATTAGTGAAGGAAAAATGGTTTAATTTTTATATAGGAATTTTTGGAATTCTTTTTGTGTTTTTGATTGAAAAAGAGTGAGAAATGAGCTTGGAAATTGAAATGGGAAGAAATGGGGATGAGGCTCGGCCAGGGAGGGATGGGGGGGGTATTTTTGTGAATATTTTGTGAAGAAATAGCTAGGAAAGAGAGTAATTAATACTAATTAAATCTATTTGCCACCGTTCACTCTTTTCTTTTATTTTTAAATCCAAATCCTTTTCCAGAAAAGAAATATCTTGATATTTAAAAATAAGTTTCTAAAATAATTCTAGTGACAAAATTAATTTAATCACAAGAGGAAAATTTTCCCGATTTACGTGCACAAAATACCGCTTAAAATAATATTTTATTTGGGAAAAATTCTATCTGAACCAAAACCGCCAAAATACTCCCAAAGTTCGCGCACAAGCTTTATTTAGCTAAACCAGGTGCCGGTAAGCTTATACGGTCGTTTGATCGAAATCGGGTTAAAACGGGAAAAACCGACAATTTTGCCCTAAAACGGGAAAATTCGCAAAACGATTTCTAAAACGTTACAATCTCCCCTCCTTATAGAAATTCAGTCCCCGAATTAAAATTTCATATTAAGCTTACCTTCAAAAAGATGAGGGAATTTCTTCCGCATCTCGCTCTCGGCCTCCCAAGTGATCTCCTCACTAGTCGGGCTACGCCAAAGAACCTTCACATATGGCAAGACCTTTGACCGAAGTTTCTTCACCTGCCGATCCAAAATAACTACCGGCTGCTCGGTGAACGAAAGATCGCGCTTAAGCTGAACGGTCTCGTGCTGAATCGTGTGAGAAGGATCATGAAGGTATCTACGAAGCATCGACACATGAAAAACGCGGTGAACATCCGGAAAAGTGGGCGGGAGCGCCAAACGATAAGCAACAGAACCCACTCGCTCAAGGTTCTCGAAAGGACCTACAAATCTGGGACTGAGCTTCCCTCTCTTCCCAAATCGCATCACGCCCTTCATCGGAGAAATCCTCAGGAATACATGATCCCCCACTGCGAACTCAAGTCTGCGACGACAACGGTCGGCATAAGACTTCTGCCTGTACTGGGCTGCTCTCATCCTATCCAGAATCAGCTGGATCTTCTCCGTGGTCTCCTGAACTAGCTGGGGTCCCAAAACTAGACTCTCACTAAGCTCGGTCCAACAGACTGGCGATCGACACTTCCTACCATATAAAGCCTCAAAAGGTGCCAACTGAATAGTCTCCTGAAAGCTGTTGTTGTAGGAGAACTCAATCGACAGCAAGTGACGATCCCAACTGCCACTAAAATCAAGCACGCATGCACGGAGCATATCCTCCAGAGTCTGTATAGTCCGCTCCTACTGGCCACCAGTCTGTGGATGAAAAGCGGTACTAAAACTCAGCCGGATACCCAAAGCTTCCTGAAGCTTCTGCCAAAGACGGCTAGAAAACTGGGTGCCTCTGTCGGATACTATGCATGTGGGAACACCGTGCAAACGCACAATCTCATCTATGTACAACTGAGCATACTGAGCATAACCGAAAGTGGTCTTCACTGAAAGAAAGTGAGCCGCTTTCATCAACCGGTCTACAATAACCCAAATAGAGTCATACCCTCGACTGGTCCTGGGTAGACCCACAATGAAGTCCATGGAAATCTGCTCCCATTTCCACTCCGGAATGGGTAAGGGCTGCAACTCTCCAGCCGGTCTCTGATGCTCAGCTTTGACTTGCTGACAAGTCAGGCACCTCGAAAAGAAGTCCGAAATATCGCGCTTCATCCCTTCCTACCAGTAGAAGTCTCTCAAGTCACGGTACATCTTGGTGGAACCTGGATGAACGCTAAAGGCCGACTGATGTGCCTGCTCTAGGATCTCACGTCTCAACCCATCAACATCTGGTACAGACAAGCGAGTCCCGCATCGTAGCACACCCTGGTCATCAAACATGAACTCCGAAACTCTTCCCTGCCGAACAAACTCAAGAATCTCAGACAAACGGGCATCACTGGGTTGCGCCTCAGGGATACGATCAAATAGTAGTGGACGGGCGCGGACATGAGCAAACTGTCCCCCAGTGGAAGTGAACTCGAACTGCACTCTACTATCACACAAGAGCTGCCAATATGCAGAAGACTGACACTGAACTGTGCTCAACTGGGATAAGCTACCCACGGGCCTACGACTCAAAGCATCAGCTACCACATTCGCCTTGCCCGGGTGATAATGGATCTCACAATCATAATCCTTCACTAGCTCCATCCATCAGTGTTGTCTCAGGTTCAGATCCCGCTGCTGGAAGATATACTTCAAACTCTTCTGATCCGTGAAGATCTGACACGACTCTCCGTACAAGTAGTGTCTCCAAATCTTCAACGCAAAGACTACCGCTGCCATCTCAAGATCGTGAGTGGGGTAATTCTGCTCATGCTTCTTCAGCTGCCTAGAAGCATATGCAATCACCCAATCATGCTGCATCAAAACACAGCCGAGCCCCACTCGAGAAGCATCACAATAAACAATATAGCCGCCCGATCCAGAACGTAAAGAAAGAACTGGTGCTGTCGTCAACCGAGTCTTCAACTGCTGAAAACTCTGCTCGCACGCATCTGTCCAGAGAAAAGGAATTCCCTTCCGGGTCAGTCCAGTCAGCGGTGCAGCGATACTCAAGAAATCCTGCACAAAACGGCGATAATAACCAGCTATGCCCAAAAAGCTGCGGACCTCCGTCACCGATACAGGTCTGGGCCAAAGCTGTACAGCCTCGATCTTCCTCGGGTCCACAAGAATACCATCACCAGTCACCACATGACCCAGGAAGTCAACTCTATAAAGACAAAATGCACACTTTGAGAATTTAGCATACAGCTGGTGCTCCCTCAATATCTGCAAAGTAATCCTCAAGTGCTGCTTATGCTCCGCATGACTCCTAGAGTTGACCAGTATGTCATCAATAAACAATATAATGAACTGGTCGAGGAACGGCCTGAAAATCCGGTTCATCAGATCCATGAACGCTGCTGGCGCATTGGTGAGTCCGAACGACATCACCAAAAACTCATAATGCCCATAGCGCGTACGAAAAGCAGTCTTCGGAATGTCATCATTCCGAACCCGCAACTGATGATAACCCGAACGCAAATCAATCTTCGAAAAATGTTTCGCACCCTGGAGCTGATCAAATAAATCGTCAATGCGGGGTAAAGGATACCTGTTCCTCACCGTAACTCGGTTCAACTGACGATAATCCACACATAGCCTCAAACTGCTGTCCTTCTTCTTGACGAACAGAACAGGAGCTCCCCACGGCGAAACACTCGGACACACAATTCCCAAATCAAGAAACTCTTGCAATTGATCTTTAAGATCTCTAAGACCTGCCGGAGCCATCCGATAAGGCGGTATAGAAATAGGCTCCGTACAAGGAATCAGATCAATGCAAAACTCAATATCGCGCTCTGGCGGAAACCCAGGAAGCTCATTAGGAAACACATCGGGAAACTCTCGCACGGTAGAAACCTGGTCCACCGACTCTACTGTGGCTCCAGTATAATGAATGGAAGCCAAGAATCCCCGACATCCCTTCCTCAAAAGCCGACTAGCGCACAGAACAGAAATCAAACTGTGAGGGGCGGCACCACGATCCCCCTGCACAACAAACACTGACTCGCCGGGAAAACAAAATCTAACTGTCTTCTCGCGGCAGTCCACGGACGCGTAGCAAGTAGCTAGCCAATCCATGCCCAGCAGAACGTCGAAGTCCAACATCTCAAGAAGGATCAAGTCGACGGACAGATCTCTGTCACCAACATGGACAACACAAGATCGGAACACATGACGCGCAACAAACGACTCTCCCACAGGTGTAGTCACGACTGGCGGCTGATCCAGCAAACGCGACTCTCGGCCTAACCTCGGCGCGAAGTGCGTAGAAACATACGAATGCATAGATCCCGGATCGAAAAGAACATGAGCATCAAAAGAACATAAAGAAAGGGTACCTGAAACCACAGCATTGGATGCCTGAGCGTCCTGGTGAGTCAAGGCAAAAACCCATGTCTGCCCTCTACCGGCTACTGGCTGCCCTCTGCCTCTGCCACCTCGTCCTCTCGGCACAAAACCACCGCGACCATGACCTCTTTAAGCAGGAGTCTGACGCGGCGCAACAACAGGAATAAGAGGCAACGCTCTCTGAGGCGGAGAAGGTGGGAAGGTAACCTGCGGTACTGCTGGCCCTCTCTGTCGCACCACAGTACAATCCCGAACAAGATGATGTAAACTGCCACAACCGAAGCATCCATAAGACGGTCGCTGGCCCTCCTGGGAATAAGAAATGAATAACTGTCCACGTCCCACGTCTCTGCTACTCCCCGAGTCTGAAGGAACTCTGCCTCTGCGGACAAACCTCGGTCTCCGTGCTGGTACATCCGTACGAATCCTCTTCGATTCTGGAACATCCGATGACTCAGCTAGACGCTCCTCCACCAATAGGGCTGCATCGACAGCTACCGCATGCGTGTCGCAATGCTGAATGTTGATGGGTAGGAAGAACTGGGTAAGCAGGCCTCGAACAAACCTCTTCACCCTTATCACCTCAGTCGCCACCAGGTACGGAGCATACATTGACAGCTCAGTAAACAATACATCATACTCCGACACCGTCATCCCCGGCGTCTGACGTAACGACTCAAATCTGCGCACTCGCGCATCCCTGACGCTCGGTGGAAGAAAACGGGCAAGAAACGACGTCACAAACTCAGCCCAAGTCATAGGAGCAAGACCAGCGGCTCTGCCCCTCTCCAATGACTCACACCACTTCTGGGCCAAACCCTCCAGCCGGAAACTCGCAAATTCTACCCATCTCTCGTCGGAGCATCAGAGTGAGCGACAAATCCTTGCCATCTGGTCGATGAACGACTGCGGATCCTCAGTAACATCTGTTCCAGTAAACACCGGAGGCCTCGGCCTCATGAACTTCGTCAGTGAAACGGTAATAACCTCTGGAGCTGCAACTGCGACTGCCGGAACAGTAGGTACCATTGTGGTCCCTGCAACGGGTGGAACAACAGCCTGCCCCTGTGCTCGAATGGCCTCTACTAAAGTCCCCACAATCTGGCGCAGATCCTGCATACCATCTCCAATCATAGCAATGTGCTCCGGTACCACAGGCGTATCGCCCTGGTCAACCGTCGCCTCAGACGAGTCGACTCTGGCCTCGGCACTCACGGCCGCTCTCTGTGCCCTCGTAGTCTTCGGCGGCATATAGGCTGGAAATTGAAACAAGATTCGATAAGGAAACGAAAATCGAATCACAAAGATGTATATCAATCACGGAAGGAATTTCAATCAATAAGTCCTAAGGTCACTTAGGCGGAGTACCGTGTCGTAAGTATGCCGCGGAATATACACATGCTACGTCACTCTGCTTAAGCTACCTACTCCATCATACCAAGGTCATCCTACACTCCGAAAGGTAAAAACCTAGCGCTCTGATACCAACTTTTTCACGACCCAAAATTTGGCCCGTAACCGGCACATAAACTACGTAACGTCTACAGGCGTATGCAACTCAAGTAAGCCGAAACCCAGAAATCTAAACCACCAAAAACTGGATCAACGGAAAAATAACATAGTTTGAAACATTTGGAAATTTTCAAGTAAAAAAATTAAAATCATTAAGTTTAGTTTTCGTTCATAAAAATTTCGGCAGCACCTCCTTTGTAAAAACTAACCCCGAAAACGGGTACAACATAGATAATAATAAAAGCATCCCAAACGGGAGCAAATCACGCCCAACGGCGGAGACAACTACCACAACACATATACGACGCCGAAGCGAAGAAATATAAAAGAAAACTGCATAAAGAAGTAAAACTTTTCAACAAAACCGGCTCCCAGGAGCACGGCACCCAAAGTCACCACAAAATATAACACTGAATCCTCACAAGTCATCTCTGAGTCATATACAACAGTGGTAGATGGAGAATACTAGATCCAACAAAAAGATATACAATGTACAAAGAGATAACCGCAACCCACCTAAAAATAAGGCCTCACGGCCAACCGTAACGGTATCCGCAATAGTAGAGCTGATAAGACGCCTTGCCGCGACTACTCAGAGGGTAGGTCCTGCAAAACACTGTGGCACAATGGGGGTGAGTTGCCAACTCGTGAATAGTAAATAACATCATACAGTAATCGAAAGTATGCACGAACAACGATCTATCTATCACATGTAATCCGATAGCATAAGTATGATAACTGAATATGCAACAATCATGTAATGGTACATCATCATGGTACTACAACTACATGAAACAATGCATATCAACATAATCCTGAGTGTGGGATGATATGATATAAAATCTCAAGCTAAAATCATCAGCAAGGAAAAACACAAGTGTCCCTCACTGACACATCAAATCCCGAATCCTCAGGCACCGCATCCTCAGATCGGCCCTCACATCCTTTAAGTCTCACGAAAACCTAAGTGTCAAACACCGACACTCGAAACATCATTAAAACCATGTCTAGCATTGACACGTAAATCCTCATAACTCAGGCGCTGTCACCATGACTGGCCCTGACGATCTGTCATACCTCACTCCGGTCGGTATCTCCATGATAACCGCCGAGTCCAAATACAATCACCGGTAGTTAGTGGTCCCACCGCCAGGCTTATCGTCTACACCACGAAATCACCACTCGCCCCGGGGCACCATACCGGGTCCACCATGTACCCGCAAACGGTGCTTCCCGCTCCTCGAATCGGGTATCACAAGCCAAATCTCAGAACCGAGAAATCACATGGTGGACGCACTGAAATATCATATCAAGAGAAACCGGGTTTTCAAACAATACATAGTTTTCTTGAAAATATCCCCCACAGTCCTCAAATCCATAATCACATGAAATCCATATCTCAATGCGTAAAATTCATGTAAAAATGATATATGCAACATAAAACATCAATATGAGCATACAAAGGGAAAACCGCTCTTTAAATGAATCCAGCTTTTTTTTTATATATCTTGCGGTTCCCAAAACCTCTGAAAAACAATGCAGCATCATATAAGGTGTACATGTAATTGTAGCAAGGTTTAAGTATCTACATGTAAGCTAGTTTGTATGATGCAAGTCATAAGTGCAAGGATCAACAACTCAATATCATATATCAAACAATACCACTTGGGGTACATACAACTATAGCGAAAATATGCGGTGTACATGTCAATATGAGTGCATGATATACATGTAACTATAATAGACTATGTGGGTGTACATGTCAATATGAGTGCATGATATATCATATAGCTATAGTAAGGTATACATGAAATGGAATAAGTGTTACTACCTCAACTATTCCTGCCCAAAGCAATGTCATGTATGTAAGTATCAACAATAACTCATATGCACAATGGGATAAGGGCTACTACCACAACTATCCCTATCCACTACCGTATCACGTATGTAGGTGTCAACAATATATATCGGCTTGTGCGTGTCATGGAAATTACTGACGATGTGGGTGTAGCATAATATTTAGTGCTCGTGCAACATGAACCGTCAGTAATGTGTTATATCTAAAGGTACGAGTCAAGTACAACAGATAATGCTATGCAATGACATTCATATGAAAGTAACAAATATGCAAATACTATGCAGCTAACATATCAAATTCGCCCCGACGTATAACGCCATACGGGAGATTTCCCCGTAGATGTTAAATGTACTCACCGATGGTCTCGAGCTTGGAAAATCCGACCACCTGCTTCCCCTTGTCCGCAGCACCTGAAATCCCTGCTTGCGAACCTAAAATTTCATAAATACAACACATAAGCTAAATATCCTATAATGACGAAAAGACAACGAAACGCGAAGAAAACGCCCGGAAAATTTCACTGCGCGCTTAGCGCATCTATCGCGCACGATACCGGCCAAAACCCTAATTGGGGTCGCTAAACTACAAAACACCAAGTGTGGACCCCGATCGTCCCGATCGCGCAACACAACACAAAAATTACGAGGAATACACCAGATATAACCTCGCAACTACCAAACGAACCCTACGTCGGAAAAACCCTGAAATCTAGTAAGCAACCTATCGCAATATTTCGCACTAGATTCAAGATAACGCATATCTAGCGATTACAAATACCTTAAAATAGCTTAACTAAACTATCTAAATCTTTCTCATATTTTTAACACTCGCTAATTATGTTTTAGCAAAAACCCAGTAAGCAACTTTGCTTAATTAAACAAAGTATTCATTAGCAAAAATTAACATTTTCTACTAGGTTAATCCTTTCCAAAACACAATTTAACACTTCAAATGAACACTAATCACTTAATCAAAATTTAACCTTAACATGAATTTCTTAAACCAAATATAATGAATTAATCATGATTTAAAAACTAAAGTAAACACATAAATAGCTAACTAAATTAGCTAGTTTAAGATTAAAGCAAAAATATAAGGATTAAGGTAAGAATTATACCTCCCCAAGAACACAAAATGAAACTTAATCCAACATCTTAGCATAAAAAACCAAGCTTTGTTGAAGATCCATGAGGGATTAGTGAAGGAAAAATGGTTTAATTTTTATATAGGAATTTTTGGATTTATTTTTGGAATTCTGTTTGTCATCTTCATTCAACAAAAGCTTTCTAGCTTCAATGGAGATTGAGAAGAAGTCTAATGAATAATTCATCCAAATGAAAACTTATCCAATGAATTATTGCACCTTGGTAGAGTTAAGCCCTCATGCTTAACTCATGTAGTGTCACGGCCCGAAAGTACGGAACATGACCAGCACTTAAACTACGAACGTCTCGAGACGTACGTAATCTAAGTAAACCGAAAACCCAGAAATCCAAACCAAGAAAAGTAGTAGAGTGAAGGAAAACCAATTTAAAACAAGTAGTTTTAATAGCATAAGCCGAATTATGCGGTTTTTAAGAACATCAAAATTTACTGAAAATTTCGGCAGAGTCTCCTTTGTAAATACTGGCTCCCAAACGGGATACAACATGAATAGTATACGAAATCAATAAAAGGCATCCCCAAGCGGGAGCTAGCTCTTCGTCAATCGACGGTCACAACCACACAAGCAATATAATATACAACGCCAACGGCGAGGATCAAAACTCAAAAGGGAACTCAAAACCACCAGAAATATAACGAGCGACTCTAAGGTCGAAAGAATAACAACACTGGTCTCTATCTCAATAGATACATGTTTGGTTGATGGAATTTACTAGATACAACTGAATAATATCATACAAGGTAAATAATGGGGGTATGATACAAGTAAACCCACCTACTAGCAAATCACCCGAATGAAACTATGCCCGCAAAGCCGTAAGGAAACCGGTACGGCAAACCTGCAAGAAACTGGGGCACAACGGGGGTGAGTTGCCAACTCGTGAATAGAAAATATCTACGCACAGAAATCACATAAATAACGCAATCCTAGGTCAATGATCATAATATATCCACAAATATATGTATAACAGGCAGCCTATGACAATGTCTAGGGTAATATCTAACCTGAGTGTAATCACATGTGCCCGTGTCAGTGCCTCAGGTAGCAATATATCATATGAATAAGGTAGGAATGCATGAAACAGAATACATGTAAATGAAGAAACTGTTTTCATAAATTAGTGAGATTTCCTTCGTATTTTTAAAACTGAGGTATCATAATGAAATCAGTATCAACAGTGTCTAGCATCGACACAAAACATAAATCTCACTGTCTCGAAATATCAATGTCTCAATCTCAATATCTAGGGCGCCGTCAGTCCAGACCGGCCCCTACCATCCATCTCAAGACCACGACGGTATCCTCCGGATATCCGACGCGTCGGGTAAAATCACCGGTAGGTAGTGCTCCCCAGCCAGGCTCAACGTCAACACCACATTCCTCTTGCCCCGGGGTACCATACCGGGCCCACCATGTACCGGTGACGGTTCCTCCACTCCTTGACACGGATCTCCAAAACCACAGCAAACTCATGGTGGGGTGGACGACACTTTACATCACTAGAAAACCGCAACATTTTATATTTTAAAAGATCATAAGTTGTAAATTTTGCGGCTTTCCCCGAAATCCAGAAATATCATAAATCTCAAGAAATCATCATAAGTGCATATGTCAATGATAATGAACTAGGCATGAACAACTGAATAACAGTATGCATGAAGTGGTAGGTAATAACTACAATGTCTAATATGGCATATAAGGGAAATACACTAATATCATGTCAAAACTACCAGCTAACAATCTAAGTCAAGCAATTATATTCTCTAAAGTGTACGTGACATGGAAATTACCGATGAAGATGTGAGTGAGCCGGCAAGTAGGTGTACGTGGTACATACGCATCATCGGTAATGGTGCTGGTGTCCTAACAGCATGATATCAATAATGGAATATGCAGCAAAATAAATATGCGAGGCAGAGCGAACAGCAATAATGTGCGGGAGCTGAATACTAGACACAACGATAACTAATCTACAATAATCTAATATAAGTCCTACAAATGGTGCCTTTTGAAATAACACGAATCAAGGGGTTTTGAAAATAGGGGCTACGGTGTTTTTATGAAAAGATACGTCGTTTTTGAAATATCCGTAGATTCCCTTGAGCTGTCTTTAAAAATGCCCATGATTCGTTAGTTTTTGAAATAGGTAAGAAGTCTAATCTAATCTAACAACTACACTAAACTATACGGCTGAACTAACAAGCTGAACTACAGGTAAGGAAACCGCCTATCATCTGAGTCGATACATATACATACCTGTATATGAATAGTCGGTGATCCCGCCTCAATAATATCATATCCGATACCATATCTATAATCAGGCGTCCCAAGTCAAGAGTGCAGATCAATCATCAATATAGCTCGTACGTAAATCTGTCGTACGGCATCCCAAATCTGGGTACGGGTCAATATCATATTCATCATACTATTCACCTGGTATCCTCTTTATCAAATATCATGATCGGGGTACTGATCTATGTCTAGTACCATACTAATACCGCCTGCGTATGCATGGACGTGTGTGAAACACTACGTCAAGGACCCGCTACAACGTCATGTCGTATCTAAGATACGAACCCTGCTATATCACCGATCTCACGGCCTCAAATCGAATCTCATCGACTCAGCTCAATCCCAAGTATCATCCTCAATCCGTATGTGAACACATAGTCCCATACCCATGTGAACACATAACTATAAAGAATCCCATGAGTACATATCAATAGGAATGTATGCAAGTATGTATGTGTGTATGTGTAGTGCAACACTACCCTAGGGTTCGCAACACTAAAAATAGTCCAACACACCAATATCCATCCTAAGCATCGTTATTAATCCTAAATAACATATAATAAATGTTTGTGTGTATACGCATCCGTATACACCACCACGGACTGCGGGGGTGCTATACGCCATCCACCCGACTTCTCCCCGTAGATATAAATCTACTCACCTGGTCCTCGCTTGCCGGTGCCGACGCCGCCACGCGCTTGCTTGTCGTCTCGAAGTCCACATGGGGGTACCTACATATCATAACGCACCATATCGCATAAATCCGACTCATGACCAAAACGACGCACGAAACCCACATAGGTCAAAACCTATGGTTGCTTTCACAAATCGACCCAAAAACCCTCAACGTCGGCGTACAAACGCCAGACCATCGAGAAAAACCCAAATACACTCATTTGCACATTCACGAACACTAATTTTAATATAAAATAGGTTAAAACTCACGAAAACCCCAAATTCACTCTAAAAACCGTTTTTCCGAAAAAATAGCAAGCAAAATTACCCGTTTTAGTACAAAACTCGATGTTTAAACAATTCTAGCGGCCATAATACTTATTAAATAACTTAAATAAGTCAATAAAACCATTTCCATAATTTAATCACATAAATTTGCATAATTTCCAAAATCCTAGTTTGCAAAAATATCAATTTTAACACTTTTTAATGTAAAATTCATAATTTTACAATTAAACTTGGTTTTGCATATTTTAAATGGTTAAACCACTCATTATAATTTTTAAAATATGATGAAACCCTAACCATATTTTAATTCTCGATTTAACACAATATTTACAAAAACTAGTTTGCAATTTTAACCAATTTCGACCATTTTATAGCAAAATGCACATACAACAAACTAGTTTGGATTTGCATGATTTAAAGCATTAAACTACATTTTATAATGTTAATAAAGTCATCAAAACCTTAATTAGATTTTAAATCACCCATTTGGAACCAAAAGCTAAAAACTAGTTTCCTTAAATAAAGCTAAATTGGATATTTTAATGTTACAATTAGCACTAAGCGACAAGATTACATTTTGCATGCCCTAAGATACAAAATACATCACATAACCATGCACAATTGATCACCATTCAACTCCAACACAAAACCCCACTTCAATTTCATAAACCCTAATCTTGAATTTGGACTCTAAATTTATAATCTAAACTAAACCTTTCATTAACATAATTTGAAGTAATAACAAACAACTCAAAAAAAAGAACACGATTTATACCTCATAACCATCTTGAGATCAACATGAAACTTGTCTCCAAAATGCAAACTTTTCACCAAGATCCATGCTAGATAGGCTAAGGAAAAATGGGTAGGGCTTGGATTTGCATTTTAGCTTTGATTTTTGATGGAAATGGGTGAATTTTTTGATGGAAAATGAGAGGAGAAGAGGGAGGGAGGGCTGCTGTTGGGGGCTGAGAATTTCGGCCAGAAGTGGGTGAGGGGAGAGAGAGGGAGGTGAGGAAAATGCAAGGGAGGAAAGTCAAGGTCAAGGTAAGGTCAAAGTCTAACTACTTTATCTATTTTCTAATCTTTTCTTTTATTTCATTTCATTTCTTTTTCCTTTGCAAACCAAGTGGGGAAAAAGTGAGGGCTGCTGAAATTGGCTAAGGGGAGGAGTAAGTGGGGGTGTGTGGGTGTGGGCACGGGTGTGGGGCGATGAAAAATGATAAATACAATACCCCAAACATCCATTTACGCTAAAAAAAAGCCTTTTTTCTTCAATAATTTCTAAACCGTTTTGGCAAATGATTTCGTTCCAAAAACCACATGATAAATTTTTATTTAATGTTTTATGATGCACAAAATTTGTTTCAACTCATTCCAATATGTAATTTTCCCTAATTAAATGTATTAGTGACGGCTTAAAATAATAATAAAATAATATTTTTTTCAGAAAATTTGAAATTTCACCAGCGGCTCAATAAACACCAAATAATAGCAATTTCATAGCTAGAATATGTATATTTAATTTTTATAATAAGATATTTGTATTTTGACTTTTTACAGAAAACCCCTTTATTTTACCGATTTTTCGAAATTTCACCGAAACGATTTTCAAAACGCTATAATCTTTCCCCCTTAAAGAAATTCGATCCCCGAATTTAAATTCAAACTCCCCCAAATACTAAAACATCTAAGAAAAACCATCAAGTCGTCGGGGCTCCGAAATTGTAACTACATAAAACAATTCGTAGCGCAGCGTATGCGCTTGAAAAATGAGTATATAACTCAAACTATACATGTAAATATCGAATCTATATATGTAAGTATCTGAAGGAAATGCATGCCAAATCTCTTTAAGTCGCTGTGCACGCGTATAACAATGCACAGTGGCGGACGTCTATCATAAGGAAATAACTATATACATATATACCTTTGTTTGAAATGTACGTTCCGCCGTTTTGGAAACAATTTAGAAGGGTCTCCTTGTTTTAAACATTTCGTGTCATATCAGACACGTAGGTAAATACTGAGGCTATAGCTCGCTTTTTGGAAATCCCTTCAATAACTATCAATGCATGCCAAATATATTCAGGTACTGTCCTCTGACTAGTCCTGCTCAGTACGAAAACACATAGCAATATCATAAAAACGTACTACTCTATAAGAAATCAATCCCAAAATATGCACATGAATACTACGTGCGTCTGGTGCGCACGGAAATCAAAATCCATGAATGTTCCATACATGCGCACAGAAACAACATCTAAGTGCATCGGGTGTGCACCAAAATCGCATTTCAAAACATGCGCCCAACATGCGCGAAAATCCATATCAGGTGCATCCAGCGTGCACGAAATCATGAAATCCAATATCAAGCACCGAACGTGCGCAAAATCAATCAGGTGCACAAGGTGCACAAAACAAATATCGAGTATCACAATCGAAATCGAAGTCCAGTGCATCTAAGTGCACAAAAGGCGTATCACTGCACTGCAAGCATATATAAACTATACAGAGTGCAGGAACCAAATCGTGTGCGTGCATATGCACAAAATCAACTCAAATGTCTAAAACCGTAAAATCACAAACATGTGAAACTAAAGAACGAAAACGATATCAAGTGCAACACTGTGCAAAGATCGTAAATCCTCAATCATTAAAAATCAAATCATACGAATAAATCACCCAAAACATCGGAATCAATAATGGCGGAATAGTACCGCTCAAGTGCATTCTCTAAGAATCTCGGCCAACTGTCACGGTCACTAGTGGGACGTCTCGTCGATGATCATGAACTCTGTCCTGCTGGCGTGCGTAACCATGACCACTCCTGGGTCAAGGTCTTCACTGTGAATTACCCATCTTTTGGTCCATCGGCTCATCGGTCCTGTCAGGTGGGCAAACGGAGACGATTCCGTTCTGGCACTTCTCTGGTCATCTCTTGGTCAATCATCGCGACCACTCGTAAGACTGCATATTACTGGCGTCGGCCTCTAGGTCTCTGAATGTACGTGATACATCTGATCCTGGGTGCAAGTATCATTGCAGCAGTGTCCTGAAAGGAATCCTGCTCACGGTCTCTTCCATGTCTTGTCTCTGCCAACTGTCCGGAAGTCATTGTCCATTCCTATATCTGCATCTTGCTCTGTAACGGCTGCATACCCATCGCGACTCCTTCTGGAAGGTATATCCAGTACTCTGCCTCGGCATGCGCATCACATCTCTGATGTCGGCGGAGTGGAACGTCATCTCATCTAGATCTGGTACGAACCTCTTACTTCACTTTTCTCTAATGTCGTCTGCTTTGGACTCGTCTCGTCGCGGCTGCATGGACTGAGCTCCAACGACTATCCTCGTATCTGGAGTCTCCCAAGAATGCATCTCACCACCTAGCATCCGAATTAAGTCGAGTCATCCGATCGAGTCGTCAAAACCTCATAATCCCCCCAAGAGCTCAACCTCTTGGGCACAGTTTAATAGTATCGAGTACATACCACAGCATCGGTGGTCCACCCATAGAAGGGCAAACCCAAGCCTCACTAATGGCGCCGTAGAACTGCCGCAAACCCGAAGGTTCAAAGGCTTTCACACGGTCATTAAGTCGAGTTAGGGTTTCATTCTTCTAGAGGGACCATAGAATTGTCTGCATGTCTTTCCAACTACTTAAAACTTTGAATAATAGGTTTCTGACATTCGATCGTCTCTGTCGACTCTCAACATCTCCGCGTGAAATCGTCTCCAGCTGGAATCAATCTATCTGATGACCTCGCATCGGGGTAGGCGAACGATCCACAAGTCCTAGTCATTCATCCGCGATGACTAGCGACCTTCTATCATCTCTTAGTACAACTCGTTCTGCACTAACGCCATCATCTGGGGCAATATCTCGTCGTTCGCAGCAATAACTAGCTCGCTCATCTGCACGCTGAACAGTGCCTCGACCATCATGAATAAGCAACACACCAACGGTCATCAAAATCTGGCTGGCCTCTGTCAGTGGCTCAATCCTCTAGTGTCGATCAGCACCTCCGAGTAACCTCATAAAGGCGATCCGCCAAAAGCTCGTGGCGCTGAAACACAGTAAAAAGACACGTCTCTGCAATCGTGTGTCGCCGGAATTTCGCCCTGGTCAGTCCTCGTTCGTGACGAGCTTGTGCTGACCGCAACTCTAGCCGTAGCTCTCCTTGCCGGTAACCGTAGCAGCAAAACCAAACTGGTACCGACGAGGCTAGATCAGGAAGGAATATAATACTGAACATGGAAATGTACATCCTAAGGCTTCATAAGTGGAGTGGCGTGTCGTAAATATGCCGCGGAACATACCAACGGTATGTCACTCTACTTTAGTGACCTATTCCATCAACCAAGGGTCATCCTACGCTCCGAAGGTAAAACCTAACGCTCTGATACCAACTTTGTCACGGCCCGAAAGTACGGAACATGACCGGCACTTAAACTACGAACGTCTCAAGACGTACGTAATCTAAGTAAACCGAAAACCCAGAAATCCAAACCAAGAAAAGTAGTAGAGTGAAGGAAAACCAATTTAAAACAAGTAGTTTTAATAGCATAAGCCGAATTATGCGGTTTTTAAGAACATCAAAATTTACTGAAAATTTCGGCAGAGTCTCCTTTGTAAATACTGGCTCCTAAACGGGATACAACATGAATAGTATACGAAATCAATAAAAGGCATCCCCAAGCGGGAGCTAGCTCTTCGTCTGTCACGACCCAAGAATGGCCCGTGACGGCCCTAATACTACGCAACGCCTAAAGACGCAACGTAGTAAAAGAAAGCCAAACCCAGAAATCTAAACCAAGAAAAATACGGAAAAAGATAATATAAGTTTAGAAACAATTGAAATCGCAACCCAAATTCTTTAAAAGTCTTGCTTTCTTTCTTTAAAATTTTAGCAACACCCCATTTTTTTTTCTGAAGACTAGTCAATATGAATACAACAGAAGAACAAGGACAGTAGAGAAAAAGCTGCATATATAAAGACATCAAATCCACCATAATACACACTACGTCCTCACCAAGTCTCTATGTCAATAATACAACAGTAGATGGAGAGTACAATACAACGAAGGTACAATATATAGTACAGATAACCGTCCAACCCACCTATGCAAAATGGTACTGTGAGCTGATGCGGTATCTGTAGCAAAAGGTGGTAGCTGGGTAGCTGGATAGGGGAATAGCCTGCCTCGACTACTCTGGGGAATAACCTGAAACACCTGTGGCACAACGGGGGTGAGTTGCCAACTCGTGAATAGTATAAAACATATGCAGGTAATCGCAGAAATGTAAGTACAGCATGAATCTAAGATATGCGGTTACAATAATAATATATCATGCAATGCTGAAATAGGGAGAGTACACTCGCAGGTACAATCAATATGTGAAGCAATGATGGCATGATAGCAGTATGCAATGTCTATGCAATAGAGATATGAGAAAGCAAATATGCAACTATCATAAGGGTATACTACAAGTACTACCAATATATGAATCTGTGCACAAGATAGGTAATGGTGAGGTGTAGGGTGGAATATGTCATTTTCCACGGAAACCTGACGTCGTGGCAGGATCACAATCCACTAAGATACTCCAATCCCAAATCCTCAAACCAGGCCCCACATTGGGCACTCACATCAAATAAGTCTCACATCTCCTCAATGTACAATGTCGAGTAATCTCCTATATCCCGAATGTACAAGTCACCAGTCACATAGGTATATCCAATGTCCAAGTCCCAATAGATCACCTAGTATCCCAAGTCTAATCTCAAGTAGGTTCTAGCATCCTAAAGGTAAATATATGTACAGAAATAAATATGATGGGGGCAATACACATATATTAGCGTCCCATTCCACTAATATTGGTGTAAGGGTATATATAACAACGGCTAAGTCCCCTGTTATATATACAAAAAGGGGTTAAAGAAATATCATGAAACCATGTGCCAAGCATCGGCACAGAAATCCTCATATATGGGGCTCCGTCAGTCCGGATCAGCCCACGGGGTCCGTCTGCAGTGTCGGCCCTCGGCCTCGACAGTACAGGTCATCCCGCATCCATCTCTCTACTCTGGCCAGTAGCCTCCAGACAACTGCCAGGTCCAAACCATCACCGGTAGGTACTCGCCCGCCTCCAGGCTCAATCGGCAAACCCATCGATCTTCTTGCCGAGGGGAACCATACCGGGCCCCACCATGTACTCTCATACGGCAACCACACATCGTATGGAGCATAGAATCAGCACTGATAAAACTCATGGGGGACGCTCGAAATATCATATCAAGGAAACCGGGTTGTTACATGTATGCATAATTTCATGAACTCCCGCGGTTCCCAAATCCCGAAAACATCATATAAAATCCAGATAAACAATGCATAAACACAGGAATAAATGTATGCGATATATCTGAATGCGAGCAGGTAAACACAAGTATATAGCTGAACCAGATGTATGCGAAATAATGATAAGGTACAGCTAAGTAACATCAGTAATGTGAATATGCGACAACCACTGAATATGTATCTAACATACAGGTGTAGCAAGGTATAGGTATCTACCTATAGGAACTGATGTCGTATACCCCCCCTGGGTATAAGTAACATATGTAGGAAATCCCTCCCGGTATAGGTAAAATATGTAGGAGGTATACCTGTAGCTGTATCGCAAGTGAAAATATACCTATCACTAAAGGTATGATACGCTATAGGGATACCGATAGGCTAGATGTCAAGTGTGGCAAGCAATGGTAGCTATAAGGGGTAGTGTGTGACATGGCAATTATTGACGGTGTGTGTGTAGCATGCAATCCGTGCTCATGCAACATAAACCGTCAATAATGTGTGCAGTGTCCTACGGCTGCTAGTCACAGTATATAGCTATATCTAGGAAATGCAGTAAATGCGCAATTCTACAATGACGTAGAATGTGCGACAGGAATTTGAATCCTAGCCCAGACGCATAACGCCATGCGGGCGATTCCCCTGTAAATGTTATATCTACTCACCTAAACTCCACGCTGGGTGAATCCTATCACCTGCTTCCCCTGTAGCTGTGTCCGTCTGGAAACCTGCAAGTACGACAAGAAATCATATATAAGTCAAATATCTCGCGAAACGCGATATCGAATCGAAACGAGAAACTCGCGTCGCGAACTAAACGCGCGTGTGCACGATACGCTGAATCGTGTGTGTACGCATCTAAAACCATCGCGACACGCCGCGATACGCCGGATCGCAGACCCCACTCACGTATCGCGCGTATCGCGCAAACACAACTAAACACAAAAGCGACATAGGATCCCAGATTTTCCTACAGGCAAGATATTACAAAACTAGACATGTCAAGGACCTAGAGAACACAGCAGGAGCCCTACACCAAAACCCAACACCCATGCTCCCCACTGGGCCACAAATTGCGGCCAAAACCAGGAAATTGGCGGCCGGATTTGAGAGTGGTGGGGTCGGGCTTTGATGGTGGGGTCAGGGTGTTACTAGTAGGCTGGGGTCCACTCAATTTTATCCTGAAGTCACCCGGGTAACAGCAGATCACAGATATCCAATAAATCACCTTAAAAACACCAATTTGCACAATATGGAAAGTCTATGGTATTTTAGTGAAATCTGGGGATTTCTCAGAAGAAGTGGCCTTACTAACACTCAATTAACCTAAGGTAGCTAACACAATTCACAAATTACCACCATTCCACTCAAACACCATAATTTAGCACAAATCAGCTAATTTAGCACTAATCGAATCAATCGATGCACGACCAAGCAAACCAAGCGAACTAGGGAAACAAGTTAGGAAGTATACCTCATACTTGACCCTAGGGAGCTGCAGGGAGGTGAAGAAGTGAAGGGAAGGGGCTGCACTTGGTGCTTGCTGTTGCTGCTGCTGCCTCTGTTGCCTCTGCTGCTTGTGCTGTTACTTCTTGCTGCTGCTTCTGCTATTTCTGTTGTTGTAGTTGTTGTTGTTTGATGTTGTTGTTGTTTGATGTTGTTGTTGCTGTTGCTGCTGCCGAAGATGATGATGATGATAATGATGATGATGATGATGATGATGATGATGATCCCTGCAGCTGCTGCTGCCACTGCCTGGTGCTGCTGCTGCCAAGGCTTGCTGCTGCTGCTGCTTCTCTCTCTCTCTCTCTGTTGCTCTGCTGCTTCTGCTCTCTCTCACTCAGCAGTGTGTGTGTGTGTGTGTGTGTGTGTGTGTGAGTGAGGGAAATGAAATGAGAGAGAAGACAAAAGAGAAATGAGAGAATGCAAACACCCCCCCTCTTCTCACTCTTTCCTCATTAATGAGGTAAGGTTCACCCCATGCTCCCCTCTCTCTCTCACACACAAAGTCAAACCACACAAAATAAAAACCCTTTTAAAATCATTTTCATTCTTAATAGCAACCATAACACTATTAAACCCAAAACACCTAATACAACCTTAACACTAAATTAAGCAATGGTTAAACCACTAAATACCTCCTAGTTAACATGCACAAGTGTGTGTGTGCCTAACAAAAATCTAATAAAATACTCAATAAATAGGATAAAATATTTAAAAACTAATTTGGTAAACTTTTTATTAAAAACCACATTTTAAAATATAATTAGCTACAAAACACATTCTAAGGTGTTACATCGTCAATCGACGGTCACAACCACACAAGCAATATAATATACAACGCCAACGGCGAGGATCAAAACTCAAAAGGGAACTCAAAACCACCAGAAATATAACGAGCGACTCTAAGGTCGAAAGAATAACAACACTGGTCTCTATCTCAATAGATACATGTTTGGTTGATGAAATTTACTAGATACAACTGAATAATATCATACAAGGTAAATAATGGGGGTATGATACAAGTAAACCCACCTACTAGCAAATCACCCGAATGAAACTATGCCCGCAAAGTCGTAAGGAAACCGGTACGGCAAACCTGCAAGAAACTGGGGCACAACGGGGGTGAGTTGCCAACTCGTGAATAGAAAATATCTACTCACAGAAATCGCATAAATAACGCAATCCTAGGTCAATGATCATAATATATCCTCAAATATATGTATAACAGGCAGCCTATGACAATGTCTAGGGAAATATCTAACCCGAGTGTAATCACATGTGCCCGTGTCAGTGCCTCAGGTAGCAATATATCATATGAATGAGGTATGAATGCAAGAAACAGAATACATGTAAATGAAGAAACTGTTTTCATAAATTAGTGAGATTTCCTTCGTATTTTTAAAACTGAGGTATCATAATGAAATTAGTATCAACAGTGTCTAGCATCGACACAAAACATAAATCTCACTGTCTCGAAATATCAATGTCTCAATCTCAATATCTAGGGCGCCGTCAGTCCAGACCGGCCCCTACCATCCATCTCAAGAGCACGACGGTATCCTCCGGATATCCGACGCGTCGGGTAAAATCACCGGTAGGTAGTGCACCCCAGCCAGGCTCAACGTCAACACCACATTCCTCTTGCCCCGGGGTACCATACCGGGCCCACCATGTACCCGTGACTGTTCCTCCACTCCTCGACACTGATCTCCAAAACCACAGCAAACTCATGGTGGACGACACTTTACATCACTAGAAAACCGCAACATTTTATATTTTAAAAGATCATAAGTTGTAAAGTTTGCGGCTTTCCCCGAAATCCAGAAATATCATAATTCTCAAGAAATCATCACAAGTGCATATGTCGATGATAATGAACTAGGCATGAACAACTGAATAACAGTATGCATGAAGTGGTAGGTAATAACTACAATGTCTAATATGGCATATAAGGGAAATACACTAATATCATGTCAAAACTACCAGCTAACAATCTAAGTCAAGCAATTATATTCTCTAAAGTGTACGTGACATGGCAATTACCGATGAAGATGTGAGTGAGCCGGCAAGTAGGTGTACGTGGTACATACGCATCATCGGTAATGGTGCTGGTGTCCTAACAGCATGATATCAATAATGGAATTTGCAGCAAAATAAATATGCGAGGCAGAGCGAACAACAATAATGTGCGGGAGCTGAATACTAGACACAACGATAACTAATCTACAATAATCTAATATAAGTCCTACAAATGGTGCCTTTTGAAATAACACGAATCATGGGGTTTTGAAAATAGGGGCTACGGTGTTTTTATGAAAAGATACGTCGTTTTTGAAATATCCGTAGATTCCCTTGAGCTGTCTTTAAAAATGCCCACGATTCGTTAGTTTTTGAAATAGGGAAGAAGTCTAATCTAATCTAACAACTACACTAAACTATACGGCTGAACTAACAAGCTGAACTACAGGTAAGGAAACCGCCTATCATCTGAGTCGATACATATACATACCTGTATATGTATAGTCGGTGATCCCGCCTCAATAATATCATATCCGATACCATATCTATAAGCAGGTGTCCCAAGTCAAGAGTGCAGATCAATCATCAATATAGCTCGTACGTAAATCTGTCGTACGGCATCCCAAATCTGGGTATGGGTCAATATCATATTCATCATACTATTCACCTGGTATCCTCTTTATCAAATATCATGATCGGGGTACTGATCTACGTCTAGTACCATACTAATACCGCCTGCGTATGCATGGACGTGTGTGAAACACTACGTCAAGGACCCGCTACAACGTCATGTCGTATCTAAGATACGAACCCTGCTATATCACCGATCTCACGGCCTCAAATCGAATCTCATCGACTCAGCTCAATCCCAAGTATTATCCTCAATCCGTATGTGAACACATAGTCCCATACCCATGTGAACACATAACTATAAAGAATCCCATGAGTACATATCAATAGGAATGTATGCAAGTATGTATGTGTGTATGTGTAGTGCAACACTACCCTAGGATTCGCAACACTAAAAATAGTCCAACACACCAATATCCATCCTAAGCATCGTTATTAATCCTAAATAACATATAATAAATGTTGGTGTGTATACGCATCCGTATACACCACCACGGACTGCGGGGGTGCTATACGCCATCCACCCGACTTCTCCCCGTAGATATAAATCTACTCACCTGGTCCTCGCTTGCCGGTGCCGACGCCGCCACGCGCTTGCTTGTCGTCTCGAAGTCCACATGGGGGTACCTACATATCATAACGCACCATATCGCATTAAAATCCGACTCATGACCAAAACGACGCACGAAACCCACATAGGTCAAAACCTATGGTTGCTTTCACAAATCGACCCAAAAACCCTCAACGTCGGCGTACAAACGCCAGACCATCGAGAAAAACCCAAATACACTCATTTGCACATTCACGAACACTAATTTTAATATAAAATAGGTTAAAACTCACGAAAACCCCAAATTCACTCTAAAAGCCGTTTTTCCGAAAAACTAGCAAGCAAAATTACCCGTTTTAGTACAAAACTCGATGTTTAAACAATTCTAGCGGACATAATACTTATTAAATTACTTAAATAAGTCAATAAAACCATTTCCATAATTTAATCACATAAATTTGCATAATTTCCAAAATCCTAGTTTGCAAAAATATCAATTTTAACACTTTTTAATGTAAAATTCATAATTTTACAATTAAACTTGGTTTTGCATATTTTAAATGGTTAAACCACTCAATATAATTTTTAAGATATGATGAAACCCTAACCATATTTTAATTCTCGATTTAACACAATATTTACAAAAACTAGTTTGCAATTCTAACCAATTTCGACCATTTTATAGCAAAATGCACATACAACAAACTAGTTTGGATTTGCATGATTTAAAGCATTAAACTACATTTTATAATGTTAATAAAGTCATCAAAACCATAATTAGATTTTAAATCACCCATTTGGAACCAAAAGCTAAAAACTAGTTTGCTTAAATAAAGCTAAATTGGATATTTTAATGTTACAATTAGCACTAAGCAACAAGATTATATTTTGCATGCCCTAAGATACAAAATACATCACATAACCATGCACAATTGATCACCATTCAACTCCAAAACAAAACCCCACTTCAATTTCATAAACCCTAATCTTGAATTTGGACTCTAAATTTATAATCTAAACTAAACCTTTCATTAACATAATTTGAAGTAATAACAAACAACTCAAAAAAAAGAACAAGATTTATACCTCATAACCATCTTGAGATCAACATGAAACTTGTCTCCAAAATGCAAACTTTTCACCAAGATCCATGCTAGATAGGCTAAGGAAAAATGGGTAGGGCTTGGATTTGCATTTTAGCTTTGATTTTTGATGGAAATGGGTGAATTTTTTTGATGGAAAATGAGAGGAGAAGAGGGAGGGAGGGCTGCTGTTGGGGGCTGAGAATTTCGGCCAGAAGTGGGTGAGGGGAGAGAGAGGGAAGTGAGGAAAATGCAAGGGAGGAAAGTCAAGGTCAAGGTAAGGTCAAAGTCTAACTACTTTATCTATTTTCTAATCTTTTATTTTATTTCATTTCATTTCTTTTTCCTTTGCAAACCAAGTGGGGAAAAAGTGAGGGCTGCTGAATTTGGGTAAGGGGAGGAGTAAGTGGGGGTGTGTGGGTGTGGGCACGGGTGTGGGGCGATGAAAAATGATAAATACAATACCCCAAACATCCATTTACGCTAAAAAAAGCCTTTTTTCTTCAATAATTTCTAAACTGTTTTGGCAAATGATTTCGTTCCAAAAACCACATGATAAATTTTTATTTAATGTTTTATGATGCACAAAATTTGTTTCAACTCATTCCAATTTGTAATTTTCCCTAATTAAATGTATTAGTGACGGCTTAAAATAATAATAAAATAATATTTTTTTCAGAAAATTTGAAATTTCACCAGCGGCTCAATAAACACCAAATAATAGCAATTACATAGCTAGAATATGTATATTTAATTTTTATAATAAGATATTTGTATTTTGACTTTTTACAGAAACCCCTTTATTTTACCGATTTTTCGAAATTTCACCGAAACGATTTTCAAAACGCTACATGTAGAGAATTAACCAAAGTATGAGGTTAAGGGTTGGGTTAACTAGTATCCTAAGAAATGACAAAAGAGTTGACTTTGTCAATGTTGCATACAAGCTTCTGCAAGCTTGATAACATTGACTAAAGTCTCATCTCTTTTGTTATTCTTAAGGAAATAAGTAAACCCTAATTTAACCTAAACTTGATATAAATCTTATACAACCATCTTGTATGTATCATCAAGCATGATACAAACATGTACACTTGCATATATCACATATAAACAATGTACATAATCTAGTGAGAAAATATATCATAAGTGAGCTAATACTAGTTAATGTAATATAATATATCAAATATATAATTATACATTAAATTATTAAATCAACTCTTGATTTAATAACCCGGCTATAACGGACTAATATCATGTGTAACAACTTATCGAATCAACACTTGATCCGATAACCCGGCTATATCGCATATAACCGATCAATGTCACGAATCACGAGAATAGAATACGGTATCTCATATCGTATTAATCTCGGTCCCGCACATATCACATATGTGCTCCTACTCCGTTTCGCTTGAGCCAGGAAACCCCTGTGTAGGACTCTAAAGACTCGCCAATACGCCGGTAGTAGGTGATGATCATATCAAACACCCACAAGCCGCAAGCGGTCTGCTAAACGTAACGGCCACCCGGGTATTGAGGGATTAGAAGATCAACAAGCAAGCCTGTACATTCTCCCATGAATCCAATCAGTAACACTCCCGTACAGTCCGTTCTCGTCGTCTGATATGTTGCATATCTCTCCTAGGAGTGGTAAACGTCAGACCCCAGTATCTCGATAAGTCGTGTCGATATGAGGTCTATAACAGTTCGAGAAACTACTGATAACACTTACCAGTAAATCTCAGCTACCCTGGCCAGGGATTTCCGGTTATAGCCAATCGAACACAGCACAACATCAACTCCCTATACCGGGAGAGACGAATCCCCTCCTATCGCTCATTGTCTCCATGTGATTCGGGACTGTACCCAAAAGCCACCTTTTTCCATGCCCTCTTGGACGTGGTTTGATGGAAATCAAAGCACAGTGGGAATCACACAAGACTCTATGACGATCTCGGGTCAACAGACTACTCTGTACCAGTGTCACTGGACAACTGCCATCTGAAGTGAGGTATAATACCATCTGGGATTTCTCGGCGAGTCCGTCCAGTATACCCAGTCTCCACTGAGCACCCATACACCATCCTTGATGTCAAACACCGATAGATATGGGATCATCCATCGCCCATCATATGGGTCAATATGCTTATACGTTAGTCTACTCTGGTGTATCGATGCCCTGTCTCGATACACCCTCGACTAGGAACAGTTATAGGATGTACTCGTCGACTACCGTGGCCCCACTAGTATGATCTCATCATAGTCCCAGTAGTCAAGTACATATCCTAAGGGCTTTATCAACATGTAACATAGAGACATTCAGAGTACATGTTAAGATAAAGTACAACCAGATAGCATACTATCATGTCGAGCAAGAAAGTCCTCCCTATATATGTCCTAGCATCCACTACAATATACATCGTATGTAAAGTAATGGCCTTTAAGGCATACATATAACTAACATGCTCCTACACCATTTCGCTTGAGCAAGGAAACCCCTTTGTAGGACTCTAAAGACTCGTCAATACGCCGGCAGTAGGTGATGATCATATCAAACACCTACAAGCCGCAAGCGGTCTGCTAAACGTAACGGCCACCCGTGTATTGAGCGATCAGAAGATCAACAAGAAAGCCTTTACATTCTCCTGTGAATCCAATCAGTAACACTCCCGTACAGTCCGGTCTCGTCGTCTGATATGTTGCATATCTCGCCTAGGGGTGGTAAACGTCAGACCCAGTAGCTCGATAAGTCGTGTCGATATGAGGTCTATAACAGTTCAAGAAACTACTGATAACACTTACCAGTAGATCTCAGCAACCCTGGCCAGGGATTTCTGGTTATAGCCAATCGAACACAACACAACATCAACTCCCTATACCGGGAGAGACGAATCCCCTCCTATCGCTCATTGCCTCCATGTGATTCGGGACTGTACCCAAAAGCCACCTTTTTGCACGCCCTCTTGGACGTGGTATGATGTAAATCAAAGCACAGTGGGAATCACACAAGACTCTATGACGATCTCAGGTCAACAGACTACTCTGTACCAGTGTCACTTGAGAACTGCCATCTGGCGTACGGTATAATACTATCTGGGAGTTCTCGGCGAGTCCGTCCATTGTTCCCAGTCTCTACTGAGCACCCTTACACCATCCTTGATGTCAAACACCGATGGATATGGGATCATCCATCGCCCATCATATGGGTCAAGATGCGTATACGCTTGTTTACTCTAGTGTATCGATGCCCTGTCTCGATACACCCTCGACTAGGAACAGTTCTAGGATGTACTCGTCGACTACCATGTCCCCCACTAGTATGATCTCATCATAGTCCCAGTAGTCGAGTACATATCCTAAGGGCTTTATCAACATGTAATATAGAGACAATCAGAGTACATGTTAAGATAAAGTACAACCAGCTAGCATACTATCATGTCGAGCAAGAAAGTCCTCCCTATATATGTCCAAGAATCCACTACAATATACATCGTATGTATAGTAATGGCCTCTAGGGCATACATATAACTAACAATCTCTCACTTGCACTAGGGTCATCTGTTGTGGTATCACATACCCAATAATTAGCTGCGGTTGAAGTATCTCATACCCAACCAACCCATAAAAGTCCCTACTGGGAAAAAAAGGCCTTCGTGTGTGGATCCGCTCTATTGTCCTCTGTGTATACTCTCCTAACCTCGATATCCCTGGAGATCAACCATCTCCATGATCAGGTGACACTTCCTAAGAATTATATCTGGATTTCTGATGGGACGGCAGTTCCTTGGCTAAAGCCACAACTCCATTGTCACACAATGGTTGGAACGAAGTTCATCTCATGAACTTATATATATCCAGACTGCCTCTTTGGTAGCATCCTTGGTAACGATGTATCTTGCCTTTAATCGTCTAGTATGTCATGGTATCTAGCTTGGAACTCTTCCAACATACCGTCCCTCCACTGAGGGTAAAGACAATGCCTGCGACTGACATTTAGTCGTTCTTATCACCCTGGAACCTTTCCAGTGATTCTCTCCAGGATCCATTGATACCATCTCACTACAACTAGTGAGTATCCTAGCATCCAAATAGATCTATCTCATAGATCCAAAACCCAGGATTTAGGAGGTATCATCTTGATCCTATATGGAGAATCCTTGTGATAAGCGGAGATTGACCGAGCGTAGCATAGAAAACTCCTTTCCTATCAAGAGTATGTCATCCATGTACTCTACGAGGATCACCACCATACTCCCTACTACCTTTTTGTATATATAAGGTTCATCTACCATTTTGATGAATTCAAACTCTTTGACTACCACATCAAAACAGATGTTCCAACTCCGTGATGCCTGTTTTATCACATAAAACATCTTGCATACGTTTCCGCTGCTCCCACTGTCTACGAAGCCTTCTAGCTGTGTACTTTTAGACGCTCTTTTCTAAAACATCATTTAGAAAAGCAGTCATGACACCCAACCGCCAGACATCGTAGTCATGGTATGTAGTCGTGGCAAGTAGGATCTGGATGGACTTAAGCATAGCTTTGAAAGTCTCAACTTTTCCATGTACACCAAGTAATCTTCTCAAGATATACTTGCTCCTGATGGGTATTTAACCCTTCAGATAAAGCAACCAAAGTCCATACTTTGTTGGTGTATAATGATTCCATCTCAGATCACTAAGCATCCAGCCATTCTTACAGAGTCCCACTCCTGATGGCCTGCTCAAAACTAGTTGGGTCATCATCTCATGATGCAATCCTCGCTCCCACTGTCATAGAGAAACCGAAGTATCTCTCAGGTGGGTGAGGAACCCTACTAGATCGGCGGAAAGGCTGAGGTTCGTTGGAAACTATTGAATCCTTTGGTTCTACCAAATCATCAGCTGCAGTTTGTATAGCTGGAACCTTTCCAGTTCTACATAACAGACCTTGCCTCGAGCTTGTCCGGATTTTGCTTTTAGACATAGTCCGGAAAATCCCAAATCTTAACAAACTTAAGATATGGGCTCTTCCCTTTCCATATCACATATGAAGTGATAGGCAACTGATTTGATTTGAACCCTATTCAATAGGTATGCAGTTTCTCAAGCGCATAACACCCAAAGGAAATAGGAAACTCAGTAGTACTCATCATAGAGCACACCATATCACATATGGTGCTATTGCTCCGCCCCGATACCCCGACGTGTTGTGGTGTATACGGAGGAGTAATGCTGAGAGAGAATCTCATTCTCCTTTAGAATAGTCCAGGAATTCCGTGCTCAAGTATTATCCTCCCTGATCTCATCAAAGGACATAATACTTATACCCGTTGTTGGTTCTCTACTTCTAATTTATATTATGTGAATATCTCAAAAGCTTCAAACTTGTGTTTCAACAGGAACATATATCCGAATCTTGTGAGATCATCAGAGATTGTAAAGAAGTACAAAGAACCGGTCTTGGCATGTGTAGACAGGGGACTTTCATACATCGGCATGTATCAATCCCAAGAGTTCACTAACTCTTTCTCTGTTTCCAATATACAGAGCTATGGTCATCTTATCTTTGTGACATGACCGACAAGTTTCACAAGATGTAAATTCAAAAAAATTTAAATATGCATCTTAATGTAACTTCAGCTAGTCGGGTCGCATTGATATTACCTAGTCTATAATGCCTCAAGAAGGATTCGTTCATTTCTGAACAATTTCTCTCGTGTGTGTTCTGTATACTAAGAACTGTAGTTTGATTTAGAACGTCAATGCTTTTAGATAACGTGCCTGAACCGATCAAGTTTTGATATAGGAAATGTTCAGAACATTATCCAACAATACAAAATTATATCCTTTCTTTACTAATAAAGAGACTGATATGACGTTCTATATCAGGTTCGGTATCTAATAACTTTCGTTCGGAATCAATGTATTCTGGTAATACAGGGTGATAGTGACCAACAGACTTGGTTGAAATACTTGCACCATTTTCTATCTCATGAAACTTATCACCCGTTCTCAGTTCTCTACCTATCAGTAGCCCATGTAACAGATTACATATGTTGGATCCTGATCCGGTATCTCATACCCAGGATGTAAAGGATACTGAGAAACAGTTCTCTGTAATGAACACACCCGAAGATGATGCATCAGCATGCACTTTTTTCGTTTGGGCTGCACGGGAATTCTGGTAATCCCCTATATCCTGCTCTGTCTTATAAGAATTATAAGTTGGAGTGGGACCATCGTTCCCCAGCTCAGTATAACAAGCGGGTTCAGTCAATATATTTGTATTATTATCTTGATTAAGGCGTGATATGGTCGCTACCTGGAGAGAGAGAGAAGAAAACACTCAGCGTATACTCTTGCATGATTAAAATGGTTATCTAATATATCTAATCAGGATGTCTCCCACTGTTTTAATCAAATCTTCCTTCAAACCCTAAAAGGAAAGACTAGCAGGGATTAATTACACGCTACAAGTTTGCCAATCTTTCAGCCAGGCCAGTGTCGGTACTTTGAGGGAGGTTCCCCGTGCTTTCGCACGGACCTAATTAAAGTAAATCTCGTTTTCGCAGGGGCGTAACCCCGTTAACACCTTTCTAGACACCTACTTGATCGGCTAATTGTAATTTGTAAAACTCTCCCAGGAGTAACTCTTACTCGCATCGGGTATCGGGATCCAACTATCTCATAGAAGGTATGCAATCTCCTTGCAAGTTTCAACACTTGAAATTCCCGATAATATTTTTCCCCAAGCGATCTATGACCTTGACAAGGTCAACAAACCATAGACCGCAAGTTAAGTTCAACCCGTCATTTCCTGATTGAATTAAACCCACACGCACGACCCTTGACAAGGTCAACAAAGTCGCATGACTACCCAAATCCAATCGCATCATATGCTTATGCAGATAAGCATAAATAGCTACCGCACACTACGCCTTGACAAGGTCAACAAACGCAGCACGAATACTATGAAGTACTTATCTGAAATGATGGAGGGCTACGACGGGTTTTTCAGAAAACCCTTTGCGTAATGAACTTGATATCGTTGTAGAATCGAGTGATTTTAAATGGAGTGTTTTTTAGTCTTTTCTAGTTTTGCTAAAGGGGTCACTCTCGGTGAAGGGATCGTCGGCCCTTTCCTCATCGAATAAGGTGCAGGATATATCATATATACCACTATGCAAAGCAAGAACTATAGAAACAATCAAAAGACAAACCGAGTTTGTAGCATTTGCTAGTTTCACTAAAGAGGTGTTGGAGATAGTGCCCTCAGAGTCAATTATTGGATCACAGGCACGTGATTGCAATGATTGAGGGAGGACCTATCCCGATAGGACAGTCTTACTCGAGATGATAGTATGCTATCTGGGTTACCTTTAGCATCGTGTACTGCTTTAGGTGACCTGACATGTCACTATTACACGTTGATAGAGCCCCTAGGATTCTTTCTTGACTGCCAGCAGTATGAGGGCGATCATATACGTGAGAGCTGGCAGTCTATAAGCACATCCTTAAAAGGTCCCTAGTCGTGGAAATTTCGAGACAGGGTATCGATACTCCAGAGTAGAATAGTGTATACAGTCGAGACCCCGACGAGGGGCGGTGGCCGGTCTCACAAGCCACTGGTATCAGTTGGTTCACCTAAGATGTATACAGGTGCTCATTGGGTTATGAGTACACCGGACAGGACTCGCCGGGAACCTGCTAGTTGGGGTTATACCAGACGTCAGATAGCAGTTCCCTGGTGACATGTGTACAGGTTAGTTCATCGACCTGAGATCGTCATTTGCCTCGTGTGAGTTCCCACTGTGCTTTGATTACTACCCTACCACGGCTCAAAGGAGTCGTGCAAACAGGTTTTAGTTGGGTACAGTCCCGAGCCACATGGAGGCATTGTGCGGATCTGCAGGGGTTCGTCTCTCCCGGTATTGGGGGTGAGATATCGCTGTGTCTAGGAAAGCCATTATATAAAGCCCTCGGCCGAGGCAGGAGATTTACTGGTAGGTATTCCAGTAGTATCTCAGGGTGTTCTAGGCTACACTCCGACACGACTTGTACCGCTTTTGGGGGTCTGACTTTTACCAACTCCCTAGGTCCGCCATGCGATACTCATAGACGAACGGACCGGACTGTACGGATAATGTCACTGACAGGCTCTGTAGGGTGTCAGGATGAGTTCGCTCATCGACGTCCCTTTTACTCAATAGCTGGTAGCCCGTCACGTATGCTTAATACTTCTGACGTGCTAGTGGTTAAATCCATAGCCATAGTATTGACGAGTCTTTAGAGTCCACCACACAGACAGTTACTCAAGTTTCGGGCGAAACGCTGTAAAGGCCGTATGGAGATATGGCAGGGTCCGATCAGATACGTGCGGTATTGCACGGATCAGGATCGGACGGTTAGTACTAGAGGCCGTATGGTTATATGGCAGGGTTCGATCAGATACGTGCGGTATCGCACGGATCTGGATCGGACGGATATTACTAGCCGGTTTTGGTTTAAGCCGGATCCTAGTATAGTACAGTGTAGATTTTGTCTCATTGCATCTGTATCCGGTCGGAATACAGATGCGGGTGTGTATGCACAGTATCGGGGTTTTCCTGTAATTTATTACGGGATCAGTTTTCTGAAGTTGCCAGTTTGCATTCCTTTCCGGCCCCCTTTTTCCTTTGTTCCTTCACGGCCGCACTTTCCGATGGAGGGTGTTATTTGCAGTTTGCAAATAACACATTGTGGAGGGGTTTCTTGCATTTGCATAGATTATGAAAGCATCTTTTGATGCCATTCTTTTCTATGATCATTTCTTGCTTTTTTGAGATGAGAAAGGATTTGAAGTTGATATGACTTTGTTATCATGGTTTTTGGATGTGGCCACCCATTCTTTTTTCCTACACTCACCTCCCTTCATGTATTTGTTTGATTCTCTCCACCATTTCCTTGAGAGGGGGCCGGCCACTTTTGAAGAGAGAATGAGAGGAGTTCATTTTTTATGAGGGAATTATTCATATCACATTTGCCTGCTTGCCACAAAGAAATCCTTCTCCTCACCAAAGTTCATTGATCATTCCTCCATCACCATGGCAACTTCACTACCCCAAATGAGACAAGCATTTCTACACTACAACCTACAGTACCCTTGGACGCGTCGGCTAGCCAACTTCGCGCCCGAGTTGCCTCGGTCCAGAGGTGGGAGCCCGTAAAAGAAATCGGCTACGTGGTGCCCTTTCCGACGAGAAGACGACGAATGGTGATTCCGCGGGAGATCGGGACGACGACGAGAAGACCGAAGGACACGGATCGCTCGGTATATCTCTCACCCCATCTCTAGTTTGCTAGTATAGGTTAATGGTTACGATCCGGGTTTTATTGTCTGCGGTAGCGCCGGTTTAAAGTTAAGAAAAATTTTGATTCCGCATTTTGGCCTCGGATAGACGGCCGGGGCGCTGCCGGGGCGCAACATGGTATCAGTGCCACGCCATTAACCTAGTCTAGCTTGCTCTAGTATGTTTAAAGACCCGATCGAACAAAAATCCCAAAAACCGTATTTCGTGTGCATCAGGTTTCTGTCGAAATTTTTTGTACTCTAAAAATTTTTCAGGTTGTTTCAGAACGATGTACAGGGTGTTCTAAGAATTCTGCAAAAATTTGGTGACCTGATTCCACTTTTCCACCGCGGAACCGCGGCCAAACCCATGCATTTGCCGCGGTTCCGTGGCCATAATATGTCCACGTGGCACCAAATTTTTTTAGAGGCTCTTGGACTTGAAAATATGGGTTTTGGGACATTCTTTTTGGGCCCAGATTTTCTGTGAGTGCTACAGTAGTGCTTGGGGCCCACTTGGGTATATTTGTTCTATCGGATATTTTAAACATGTTAGTTCACAGTATTTATATTATATCTGCGACCGTGAATGTCACTTGATCGGTAAATCCAGTCTATCTGCTATAGCCCTTTTAGACGGATTTGCGAACGTGACATTCACGTTGATGTTCTGTGATTGTGCTGTGTTGTTGCGGATCGGTCGTGGGGGTTAGCCTGGTTGCAGTATTAGTACAGTTTTGTTGTATTATGTACATTTGATATTGCGGGGCGAGCGTCCGACATGTGGACTGCCGTCACTGCCTGTTTGTATTATTCTTTTGGGGCACGACCAGGTTGCGGTCGATGTACCCGTTGTATGTATATTTTACTTTTTGTACTAGGATTACCCCGCGGAGGGGTGCACGGATATCCGGGTTCTAGAGGGAAACGGGCCCGCATCTCATGGCATTGAGACGGAGGGGGCTTAACTCTAGAATTGGCGGGCTATTCGCCGCACTCGTAGGGGGTATAGGATTGACCCAGGAGGGGTGCCCAAATTACCGGATTCCGTGAAGTGCTGGGTGGTCCACTCACGTTGCTGAAGGGGGCTGCCTCGCTTCGGGTTTTGGCGGGTAACTTGCCGTGCCCGTAGTGGTCTAGGATTTCATTGCACAGGCTATCCATACGACCAGGGGAACGTCGGGTTTCAGCAGCGGCTCTGTGAAACCCGGGGCTTCCAGATATCTGTATTGTTCTGTGATGCTGTACATTTCTGTGATGTTGCATTTTATCACGCCTTGAGCAAAAATTATATATTATATATATACTAGTAGATGTTGTATATGTTTTACATCCGCGCTAGTCCAGTCCCCGCTCTGTCGTTAGTTAAGTAACCTAACGGGTGATGACGGGAGCAGTGGCGAATGCGGATGGCATATACGTACATCATTATTTTCGTTCTTTATTGGTGTGATCATTTGATGGGACTGCGTTGATTCGGATCAATGCAAGATTAACAAACCTATTATGATATTGTTGGAACAATTTTTCAAAAAGTTGTTATTGCAAGGACGTTCACTTTTGTTTTGCATCGTGGTATTCAGTTGGAATATCCTGCTCCTCAGTCGACGAGGCAAAGGCCGAGATCCCTTCACCGGGAGTGACCCCTTGGACAGAAGTTTGCGTCAGGGAAATAACTTCACTATAGCCGATTACTTTTGCTTTGCATCGTGGTATTCAGCTGGAATATCCTGCACCTCATTCTACGGGGAAAGAGCCGAGATCCCTTCACCGGGAGTGACCTCTTTAGCAAAGGTTTTCGTCACTATATTTTTATAAAAGGTTATCCGGTTCCTTCAACAATATCAAGTTCATTACGTTAAAGGTTTTTAGCCAAAAACCAGCCGTAGCCCTCCGTCATTTCAGATTAGTATTACTTAGTATTCGTGCTACGTATGTCGTGCATTGCCGAGGCGTAGTGTTCGGTAGCTCTGTAATGATTTTCTGTCGCATGGATAAGTGGATTGGTTAGGACAGTCGTACGGTTATGTTAGCATTGTCAAGGACTCGTACGGGTGGGTTTAACGCAATCAAGATAATGACGGGTTGAACTTGACTAGGACTCTTTGATATGTTGGCATTGTCAAGGTCACTTGGGTCATAGGGGTAAAAACATTCATCGGGAGTTTCTAAAGAAACTGAAACTTGCCAGGCATGCGCATACTTTCTGGAGTGTGGTGACTTGAATGGATTCCGTCAAGTTATCATGCGATGATAGTTGGATCCCGATTCCCATTGATGAGTTGGTTTACTCCTCGGGTGATCCCGACTAATTCTTCTTTCAGGTTTGGAGAAGAATTTGAGATTACAGTGGGAGGTTTCCAGATTAGATAAAGTGATAACCATTCTGATTTAGGTTAGAGTGCACGCTGAGTGTTTCTTTTCTCTCTCTCTCTGGCAGCGACCATTGACCCGACCCTAGACTATGACTCAGTGACCAAGTTAACCGGACCTTCTTTAAAAACTGGCTTTTGGATTGTCAGAGTTGCAAACCTCATTGCCACTCCTACTTTTACCCTTTTCTCCAGGACACCCCGTATTACTACGAACGTCCACTTCCATTTGACAAAACCATCGTATGGTTATATACGAACTCGAAGGAATTCGAGGATGGTTTCCGGTTCTGGAGAAAACGAATAGGACTATTCAGTTGCCTTTTCCTTTCACCTTCTCTCAGGTTGAGAGTACTCCTTGGTTTAGGAGTTAGTACACCTATTACGCAAATTGGATAGTCTTCTTCCAAACCTTAGGCTGGTGCCGAACGGTGGGGAATTAAGGAAACCAATTAGCATAACGATGGTGTACAGAAGGTATTAAGTTAAGACAAAGAAAGGGATTAGTAAGAGGGCATTGTAAATTGCGACTGCTATTCACGACCAAACCGAGTATTTCTTCGCCAATCCTAAATCACCTTTGTATTTCTCCAGGACACTCCGTATCACTACGAAGATCCCAAGTTTATTGGATACTCCATCGTATGGTTATATACGAACTCGAAAGGAACTTGTTCCAGTTCGGGGATGGATTCTGGTTCGGGAGAAATAAGAATAAGGTTTATTCGGTTGTCTTTTATCTTCACCTTCTCTCGCATTGCGAGTGCTCCTCGGATTAGGATAGTACACCCATTATGCTTATTGGATAGTCTTCTTCCAAACCATAGGCTGGTGCTGAACGGTAGGGAAGGAAGAAAACCATTTGGCCTAAAGGGGTGTACAGAAGGTAATGACTAAAGAGATATAAAGGGATTTGGACAAGTGGCAAAGAGATATACGGTTACAGTTGTGAATCTGGATAATGGAAGAGGCATTGCTAGGAATACCAGTGTACCCCATCGAAACATTTCAATGTTTCAGCTTCACTGTGTACTGTTAAAAGAAAACTGATTTTCCAATTGGACACTTGCTCCAGGGTATGTATTTACCAGGTATGATTCTCACATCTGTATGGTTTTACAGATGATGAGTGGGAGTAAGTTATTGGGAATTAGGTGATCGTCCTCATTATATCGGAATTCGTTGTAATTGGTGATATTTGAGGAAGTCACCTGGGTTGTTTGCCGGACGGCAAATATTTGGTTTTGAATATCCGTTGTTATGCACCAATTTCAAATTGATATATCTGTACGTCTATTTTTATAGAGTGAGATGTACCTTTTGAAATTATGTCTATGACATTTACCTGTATCAGTGGATGGTTAGGTAAGGAGCATTGAACAGCGGTGTAATTCTTCTTAACCATAAGTACAGTTTTCAACCTACGACACATAGTGAATGAGTTATTAGACTCAAGAGACTTATACAGAGTATTGTATATTGTCCAGTGTCCATTAGGACAGAGGGGTTGGTCCTCGTACTATATTCTGTTTACTTGTGACTTCTCTAGTTCTTAGACATGTGTTTCGTAGAAATGCAAGGTCTAAGTTTTGAGAAGTTATAGGTATATGAGTAAAGTAGAGAACCAGGTATTGCAAGTATCGGGATTCTTCAAGGTGATCGAAGATGTAGATACTTGTATATGGTATTCAGTTGATAGTAATGATTAAGAGAACTTGCTTCTCTTTCAGGTTACTCATAATTGGAAGCATTCCTAAGTTGAGTAACACGTATCGGCCTCTTTCCATTTTATTGACATGCACTGGAGACAGCTGCAAGATTTGAATCTGGTTCCAATTAAATCAGTGCCTCTGTTTCTGTATTGGATATAGAACAGTTCATATCTTGACATTGTTAAGGTACGATTGTTAGTGTATATGCCCTAGAGGCCATTACTGTATCATACTAGTTTGTATATTACTTAATGGAAGCTTGGGATATTCACCTTGTATATACAATCTTGCTCAAAATAGTAGTATGGTACTTGGTTTGTTTCTACTTCTATGTGTACATGTGTTTATCTTTGTATATCGCCTATACACATTAGTGGAGCCCTTAGGATCTTTGCTTGATTACCAGCGATGTGATGGCCGTCACACTAGTGGGGCTGGGTAATCTATAAGCGCATCCTTATGCAGGTCCCTGGTCGCTGGACTATCGAGACAGGGCATCGATACTCCGTAGTAGACCAGCGCATGCGCTTCTCATCCCAGTGTGGGAGACGGTCTGTCCCACAGCCGTCAGTACGTCGTACTTGAGATAGTATGCGGGTGCTCGTTAGGTTACGGGTACACTGGACAGGATTCGTCGGGAACTGACTAGTTGGTATTATACCTATCGTCAGTTATCAGTTCCCAGGTGACATGAGTACAGCTTAGTCCGCTGACTTGACACTGTCACTTCGCCTCGGGTGTGTTCCTACTGTACTTTGATCACTACCCTACCACGGCTCAAAGGAGTCGTGCAAACAGGTGGTGGTTGGGTGCAGTCCCGAAGCACTTGGAGGCAGTGACGGTTAGACAGGATTCGTCTCTCCCGGTATTGGGGGTTGACATCGCGCTGTGTCTAGGAGAGCCATTACACGAGTAGTCCCTGGCCAGGGCAAACGAGATATACTGGTAGGTTTCCAGTGTTATCTCAGGGTGTTTTGGGCTTCGCTCCGGCACGACTTGTACCGCTATTGGGGGACTGACGTTTACCGCCCCCTAGGCCCGCCATGCGATGTATCAGACGAACAGACCGGACTGTACGGAGAATGTCACACTCAGGCTCAGTAGGAGTTCAGATGGGTTTCGCCTCGTCGGTCTTCTTGTCGGCATTACCTGGGGACCGTTACGCACAGCTAGTGCCGCTTGCGGTCTGTGGTTTAACCCACTGTCAGCGTAGTGTCGAGTCTTTAGAGTCCCACACAGAAAGATTTTTGCCTTTAGGCAAAAGAGTAGAGGTCGCATGGTATTGCGACAGGTCGCATGGTTTTGCGACAGGGTTCGGTCACATCCGTGCACTTATTTACGTACAGTGTTCGGACAGTTTACACTAGCGGGCTTTGGTTTAAGCCAGATCCTAGTGTACCTTATGGGATTGGATTTATCCAGTTTGCATTCGTGTTCCTCGGAACGCGGATGCGGGTGTGTATGCACAGTTGACAGGGAGGCACAGACAGCGGATTCTCATTAGGGTTGTTGACAGTTGACCGTTGACTTTTTGACTTTTTGCTCAACCCTAATGAGAATATGATATGTGATTAACTATTATATTAATTAAGTATTATGGTGACTTGGTTGTTGACTTTTGTTGACTTTGTTGACTTGTTGACTTCTGTTGACTTGTTGACTTTGTTGACCGGTTGACTAGGCTTGACTAGTTGACCATCATGATAACCATGGCTATCATTTCATGCCAAAGACTTTTACTTGCTTGTTCATTTGAGTAAAATGAGTGCATGACATGATAAGGTTATGGTTGCTTCAACCATCACATAAGACTTTTATTGATATGATGAGTTATGATTACTTTGGATTATGAGAGGGTGAGAGACAAAAGAGAGCCTCATTCTTTCTTGCTCATTCTCTCTCTTGTTCTTGAGCTCTCCATTTTTGCTCTCACCCTCTTGCTCTTGCTCCCTCTCTTTAATCTATGGTTCTCTTGTCTCATGAGTTGAGAATCAAGAACCATAGATAAAATCCCACACAAACTATTCTCTACTCATTCTAGTTCACTAGGTTTAGCAAACCAAGTGAACTAGTTTCTTCAAAGAACGAAGAAGGAGTTAAAGGTTGGAGCTTTCAGGTGGATCTATCTTCGGCGTACGGAGACGACGAGAAGAAGCCATCGGACCACAATCGGAGCTTGAAGAAGAAGGAGTTCAAGACAAGCTAGGTATAACCCCCTAACCGAGTAGCTAGAAACTCATAGTTAGGATGTTAGATAGATGTTTAACCAAGATCCGGGTAATAGGTCCATATTACCACCTCCGTAAAAATTGTTATTTACCAAATTCCGCATTCCCGAAAGTACCGGGAGAGGTAGCATGGACTTACAGTGGTATCAGAGCCTAGTTAAACTCTATCTAGCATGTTAGCAAGTAACTAGAAAATCGATCAACGAAAAAGTCCCGAAATGAACCCCGGAATTTTAAACTTTCTGTCGATTTTAAAAGTGCTGGAAAACTGTTTTGAAATACAACAAAAATCGACTCAGGCTTTTTTAAACAATCTGAAAAAATTTGGGCCCCTGACTCGATCAAAGCGCCGCGGTTCCGCGGCGGGTGCACGCTCCCGCCGCGGAACCGCGGCCGAGTTGACTCGGTCAAGGGTTTGTTTTTTTGCAGTTTACTCCTTGGGGTATTTTGGGATTTTTAGAATATATATTTTCTGCCCAGATTTTCCAGAACGAAAATTTCTTTTTTGGGGTCCCGAAAATCCGTATTTTTGATCGAACTTCTAAAAGACTTGAGCTAACGGGTTTTCTGTAATGTGATATTTGTATTGAACGTCTACTAATCGCTATATGTCGATTAGTGGGGGTTATACAAATCTGTGATCTGTAATGTGCTGGAATGTGTATATAAATATGTTGGATTGTCGCGGGTGAATAGCCGGGGGTTGTGAGACGAGAGTTTTCTTTTCTTGCAATTCATGTAAATTTGTAAATTGATGTAATAATTATTTGTATGGTCGCACAACCGGGTCGGGGTTGTAGCCGTCATTGTATAATTTATTTTTACTGTTTTTGCTCCTAGGATAGACCCATGGAGGGGTGCACAAACTACCGGGTATGCCGAAGTGCCGAGTGGCCTACTCATGGAGATGAGGGAGGTTGCTACGCTTCGGGTACTTGGCGGGAAGTTTGCCGCACCCGTAGGGGTCTTGGGTGGGGTATTGGCTATTCACCGCGACCGTGTTATCTGTTTTTGTTACAGGCTCGTACAAATTACAGATTCCTAGTATATCCAATGTATTTATCTGTGATCTGAAATGTTTATCATTGCAGTATATCTATAAATGATATTATTTAGGCGTTGCTTATGTTTTACAGACGCGCTAGCCCAGCCCCCGCTCTGTCGTTAGTTAAGTAACCTAACGGGTAATGACGGGGCCCAGTGGCGAATGCGAATGGCATAAGCGTACGTCATATTTTGGTTGTTTTCTGCAATGGTAGGATTAAATGATGGGACGCATTAAAAGAACTAATGCAAGAATATCACGCATTAAAAGAACTAATGCAAGAAAATAAACCAAGTAAAAGTCGTTGGAACACTTTCGAAAAACCACTCGGTTCTTTTCAAAACAAACTTTTAAAATACGGAGTTTGAGCCACTCCATTTAAAAGCTATCTCGTTCCATCGACTAAATCAAGTTCACTACGTTCACGGTTTCGCCAAAACCATTCGTAGCCCTCCGTCGTTTCATATAAATATTCAACAGTATTCAAGCTGTGTTTGTTGGCCTTAGTCAAGGCACAGTGATTGGTAGCTGGTGGATACTCATATGTTGCATAGATAGATGCGTTGGTTTGGGACAGCCGTATTACTTTGTTGGCCATAGTCAAGGGTATATACGGATGGGTTCAAATTAACCTGGACAACGACGGGTAGAACTTGACATGTGACTTATGATTTGTTGGCCTTAGTCAAGGTCATAAGAGCATGGGGCAAAAATCCACATCGGGAGTTTCAAAAGAACTGAAACTTGCTAGCGTTGCATACCATTTGGAGTGTGATGATTCTGGTAGGATTCCTTCAGTTTCGTCACGCGATGATATTTGGATCCCGATCCTACTGTGATTATATGCTACTCCTCGGGAAATTTCTCACTAAACGATCAATGCTATAAACCTAGTAGGTGCCGAGAAAGGTGTTAGCGGGGCTACGCCCCCAGGGAAAAGAGGTTCTTTAATTAAAGAACTTCGCGAAAGCGTTGGAAAACCTCCCTCGAAGTACCGACACCGGCCTGGCTGAACGGTTAAGCAAGTATTGTGCGGTGGGATTAATCCCGACTAATTCTTCCTTTGTGGTTTGAGGAGGGATTCGAGAAACAGTGGGAGCCATCCTGTTTAGACAAATTAAAAACCACTCTAAACTTGCAAGAGCATCATGCGGAGTGTCTTCTTCTATCTCTCTTAAATTGCAGCGACCCTGTGACCGCACCTAGGTTACATCTAGATAAAAATATGACTGAACCTGACTGTTATGACTGGCAAAGGTCTGTCCAGATGTCCATTGCCCATGACAAGCTGGGACACCTCTTAACTAATCAAATCCCTGCTGTCTCAGGTCCAGTTTCCCCTGTCACGGATGTTCACATCTGCAGGACATCGGAAAAGGATTGTGCGAAAGCCAAGTGCCTCGTGTTAGCCTCAGTTAATGGTGCAAACCAGAGGCAGCACGAGAAGATGGACTCAGTTTCTATCTTCCTCCATAACAAAGTTTTATATGGAGAGCAATCTCGTATCTCAAGATATGAGACTTCGAACGAATTGCTTCAAGCGAGGTTGGTTGTCGGGTCATCTGTAGGGGGCAACGTCCTTACAGAGACCAGCTATTTTAAGCTCACGGACCTGGAGACCACGTTGGAGAATGGGTCAAGTACTGACCTAATTCTACAGTCCCTGCCCTCCGCTTATACCCTGAAAGAAACCAGGGAAGAAGAAGGAAAAGGAAGGGCAGAAGTTTCGGGACTGGATATGATTAAAGAGGGATGTTCCTATTGTAACGGGAATGAACTATGGCAGAGAGATTGCAGGGCTTGTATAGCCAGTAGCCAGAATTCGAAGCATGTTGTGGCTTCAGCTTCGAGTGTGTTTGTAATTGAGAACTGTTTGTCAGTTAACCCTACTTCCTGGGTATTGGATACCGGATCAGGATCTCATATCTGTAATTCGTTACAGGGTTTGAGAAACCGTAGGGTTATCAGGAAAGGTGATATGACTCTCAGGGTTGCTAACGGAATGAGCATGGATGTTGTATCCGTAGGGGAATATCATCTAGGACTGACAACTGGGCAGATATTGATTCTGCGTGACTGTTTGTATGTACCAGGTGCGACTTGTAATATCATATCTGTATCCTTACTTTCTAAGGAAGGATATGATTTTGCTTTTGTAAGCGATGTAGTAAACATCCACCTAAATCAAGCATTGATTGGGTCAGGTACATTAAATAACGGTATATACGTATTGAATCAAGCTCAGATATTCAGTGTCCAGAACACACTTAAAAGAAAGTCTCCAGAATTAAATCAGGCTTTCTTATGGCATTGTAGACTGGGTCACATCAATGAGACACGGTTGACTAAGTTACATAAAGAAGGATACTTGGATCCGTTCGAGTACCAGTCTTATGCCACTTGTGAATCTTGTCTCATGGGAAAGATGACAAAGACTCCGTTCACTGGACACGGAGTAAGAGCGAGCGAGCTCTTGGGACTTATACACAGTGACGTGTGTGGTCCAATGTCTACACATGCGCGAAGCAGTTATTCATACTTCATTACTTTCACAGATGATTTCTCTAGGTTTGGACATGTCTTCTTAATGAAGCACAAATCCGAGGCCTTTGAGAAATTTCGAGAATATAAGAATGAAGTAGAAAAACTAACAGGCAAAAGTATCAAGATCCTAAGATCGGATCGAGGTGGTGAATACTTGAGTGCCGAGTTTCTGGACTACTTAAAAGAGAATGGAATTCTCTCTCAGCGTACTCCTCCATACACACCACAACACAACGGTGTATCGGAAAGAAGGAATCGAACCCTATTAGACATGGTTCCTTCCATGATGAGTAAGGCTGAGTTACCGCGATCTTTCTGGGGTTATGCACTGGAAACAGCTGCACATCTCTTGAACCAAGTTCCTACTAAGACAGTGCCTACCACACCATATCAGATGTGGAGTGGGAAGAAACCCTGTCTTAAATCCTTTAAGACATGGGGATGTCCGGCTTTTGTAAAAAAGCAGCATGCGGACAAGCTCGAGGTACGCTCAGTACAGTGCAAGTTTGTGGGATACCCAAAGAACTCCAAGGGGTATCTTTTCTATTACGCAGAGGAGCAAAAAGTCCTTGTTTCTCGTCATGCCCGCTTCTTGGAAACTGAGTTTTTAGAAAATCAGATAAGTGGGAGCGCAATAGAACAGGAAGAAATTCCAGAACAACAAGCTGTTACTGAAACCTTAGTAGAACCAGAAGGTTCAGGGGAACCGGACATTCCTACGCCGCTCCGCAGGAGTAGTAGTCAGTCTCATCCGCCCGAGAGATACTACGGTTTTCTCATAGACGGGGATAGAGAGGATTGCATCATAGATTATGATGAGCCTGCTAGCTTCCAGCAAGCCATTCAGAGCGGTGACTCGGTAAAATGGCTGGATGCAATGCGGACCGAGATGGAGTCCATGTACACCAACAAAGTTTGGACTTTGGACTTTGCTCCAGAAGGGGTAAAACCCGTAGGCTGCAAATGGATCTTCAGAAAGAAGATTGGTGTAGATGGGCAGGTTGAAACCTATAAAGCTAGGCTCGTAGCAAAGGGTTTTCGTCAAAGACCTGGTTTGGACTATGACGAGACCTTTTCTCCGGTAGCCATGCTTAAATCCATTTGGATCCTTCTTGCCATTGCTGCCTTCCACGATTATGAGATCTGGCAGATGGACGTAAAGACGGCTTTCCTAAATGGAAATTTGGAAGAGTGCGTCTATATGGATCAGCCAGAAGGATTCAATCAGAGTGGGAGCAGCAGTAAAGTGTGCAAGTTGCTCAAGTCCATCTATGGACTTAAGCAGGCATCGCGGAGTTGGAACATCTGCTTTGATGATACTGTCAAAGAATTCGACTTTGTCAAAAACCCAGATGAACCATGCATTTACAGTAAGATTGTAGGGAGAAATGTGGTATTCCTCGTCTTGTACGTCGATGACATTCTCCTAATAGGAAATGATATTCCTATGCTACAGTCAGTCAAAGGATTCTTGTCACAGAGGTTCTCCATGAAGGACCTGGGCGATGCCAACTACATTCTGGGGATCCAGATCTATCGTGATAGATCTAAGAGGATGTTGGGACTTTCACAGTCAAGGTACATCGACACCATACTGAAACGATTCAGTATGGAAGATTCCAAGCGCGGTAATCTACCGGCTTGTCACGGAATCACCCTCTCCAAAGAGATGTCTCCCAAGACTGATTTGGAAAGGGCTCGCATGTCATCAATACCCTACGCATCTGCGGTAGGCTCTATTATGTATGCGATGTGATGTACCAGACCAGATGTAGCATACGCATTGAGCGTTGTAAGCCGGTATCTGTCGGACCCAGGGGAGAAACACTGGATAGCAGTAAAGAACATTCTCAAGTACCTGAGAAGGACTAAGGAGATGTTCTTGGTGTATGGCGGAAAAGACCTCCAGATTGAGGCCTTTGCTGACTCCAGCTTCCAGAGTGACAAGGATGACTCCAAGTCCATGTCGGGTTATGTCTTTACCCTCAATGGAGGGGCGGTTTGCTGGAAGAGTTCCAAGCAGGAAACCGTTGCTGACTCAACCATGGAAGCGGAGTACATAGCTGCTTGCGATGCCGTAAAGGAAGCTGTCTGGATGAAGAAGTTCCTCACGGAACTTCAGGTGGTTCCTACCAGTGTTGATCCAATACCGCTGTATTGTGATAACAACGGCGCTATAGCTTTAGCGAAGGAACCCAGGTCCCATCAGAAGTCCAGGCACATTTTGAAGCGGTTCCACCTGATCAGGGAGATCATTGATCGCCAGGAGATCGAGGTAAAGGGAGTAAAATCAGAAGATAACACTGCAGATCCATTCACCAAGGCCCTGCCCCAGACTCAGTTCGAGCGGCTGATCGAGATGATAGGTCTTCGATACGCCAGTACATGGCCTTAGTGCAAGTGGGAGATTGTTAGTGTATATGCCCTAGAGGCCATTACTGTATCATACTAGTTTGTATATTACTTAATGGAAGCTTGGGATATTCACCTTGTATATACAATCTTGCTCAAAATAGTAGTATGCTACTTGGTTTGTTTCTACTTCTATGTGTACATGTGTTTATCTTTGTATATCGCCTATACACATTAGTGGAGCCCTTAGGATCTTTGCTTGATTACCAGCGATGTGATGGCCGTCACACTAGTGGGGCTGGGTAATCTATAAGCACATCCTTATGCAGGTCCCTGGTCGTAGGACTATCGAGACAGGGCATCGATACTCCGGAGTAGACCAGCGCATGCGCTTCTCATCCCAGTGTGGGAGACGGTCTGTCCCACAGCCGTCAGTACGTCGTACTTGAGATAGTATGCGGGTGCTCGTTAGGTTACGGGTACACTGGACAGGACTCGTCGGGAACTGACTAGTTGGTATTATACCTATCGTCAGTTATCAGTTCCCAGGTGACATGAGTACAGCTTAGTCCGCTGACTTGACACTGTCACTTCGCCTCGGGTGTGTTCCTACTGTACTTTGATCACTAGCCTACCACGGCTCAAAGGAGTCGTGCAAACAGGTGGTGGTTGGGTGCAGTCCCGAAGCACTTGGAGGCAGTGACGGTTAGACAGGATTCGTCTCTCCCGGTATTGGGGGTTGACATCGCGCTGTGTCTAGGTGAGCCATTACACGAGTAGTCCCTGGCCAGGGCAAACGAGATATACTGGTAGGTTTCCAGTGTTATCTCAGGGTGTTTTGGGCTTCGCTCCGGCACGACTTGTACCGCTATTGGGGGACTGACGTTTACCGCCCCCTAGGCCCGCCATGCGATGTATCAGAAGAACAGACCAGACTGTACGGAGAATGTCACACTCAGGCTCAGTAGGAGTTCAGATGGGTTTCGCCTCGTCGGTCTTCTTGTCGGCATTACCTGGGGACCGTTACGCACAGCTAGTGCCCCTTGCGGTCTGTGGTTTAACCCACTGCCAGCGTAGTGTCGAGTCTTTAGAGTCCAACACAGAAAGCTTTTCGCCTTTAGGCAAAAGAGTAGAGGTCGCATGGTATTGCGACAGGTCGCATGGTTTTGCGACAGGGTTCGGTTACATCCGTGCACTTGTGCACGTACAGTGTCCGGACAGTTTACACTAGCGGGCTTTGGTTTAAGCCAGATCCTAGTGTACCTTATGGGATTGGATTTATCCAGTTTGCATTCGTGTTCCTCGGAACGCGGATGCGGGTGTGTATGCACAGTTGACAGGGAGGCATAGACAGCGGATTCTCATTAGGGTTGTTGACAGTTGACCGTTGACTTTTTGACTTTTTGCTCAACCCTAATGAGAATATGATATGTGATTAACTATTATATTAATTAAGTATTATGGTGACTTGGTTGTTGACTTTTGTTGACTTTGTTGACTTGTTGACTTTTGTTGACTTGTTGACTTTGTTGACCGGTTGACTAGGCTTGACTAGTTGACCATCATGATAACCATGGCTATCATTTCATGCCAAAGACTTTTACTTGCTTGTTCATTTGAGTAAAATGAGTGCATGACATGATAAGGTTATGGTTGCTTCAACCATCACATAAGACTTTTATTGATATGATGAGTTATGATTACTTTGGATTATGAGAGGGTGAGAGACAAAAGAGAGCCTCATTCTTTCTTGCTCATTCTCTCTCTTGTTCTTGAGCTCTCCATTTTTGCTCTCACCCTCTTGCTCTTGCTCCCTCTCTTTAATCTATGGTTCTCTTGGCTCATGAGTTGAGAATCAAGAACCATAGATAAAATCCCACACAAACTATTCTCTACTCATTCGAGTTCACTAGGTTTAGCAAACCAAGTGAACCAGTTTCTTCAAAGAACGAAGAAGGAGCTAAAGGTTGGAGCTTTCAGGTGGATCTATCTTCGGCGTACGGAGACGACGAGAAGAAGCCATCGGACCACCATCGGAGCTTGAAGAAGAAGGAGTTCAAGACAAGCTAGGTATAACCCCCTAACCGAGTAGCTAGAAACTCATAGTTAGAATGTTAGATAGATGTTTAACCAAGATCCGGGTTATAGGTCCATGTTACCACCTCCGTAAAAATTGTTATTTACCAAATTCCGCATTCCCGAAAGTACCGGGAGAGATAGCATGGACTTACAGGGGAGTTGTCCGGCTTATGCTTAAAACCAGACTCCGGATAACTTAAGGCACGTTTCTGTAATGGCTGTTTGTGGGTTGACCCAGGCTATGACGAGGGTTGACTTTCTACCATTTGGAAGATCAATAGTGATATTGTTCTTGACTCACCACAGTTTTAATTAAAAATGGATTTTTTCAGAAAACAGTAGTGGGAGTATGGTAGAACTGGAAGTGATTTCAGAAACGCAAACGATTACTGAAGATTTGATAAGAACTTTAAGATTCAATCTGGTTTGACATTCCATTGGCCACTCCGCAGATATGGTGGGTAACCTCAGGCACTCGAGAGGTACTTCGGTATGCTCAAGGACGGTGGCAGGGAGGTTCTTGTTTACCCAGACTTACCATTGCTGTTGTTTCAGACTGTGAGACCCGGCAGGAGGATGAGTATAGCGTCGTTCAAAACTAGCTTTAGAAGTGCACGTCTATATGACTCTGCAAGAGGGTTGTCGTAGTCAGTGGGAGCAGCGGAAGCATTGGTGGACAGTTGGCTTATGTCTATTTATAGACTAAATCAGACATAGCGGAGATAGATCATCTATTTCTGATGTAACAGTCATAGGTTTGACTTCATCAGAATAGTGGATGGATCTGTTAAGAAGGTAGTAGGGTGTGATGTCCTGGTATTTGATGACATACACACAGTAGGAAATGATATTCCTATACTACGATCGGTTATACTTTGGTTGTCAAACAGTGGTTTCTCCACATAGGACTTGGATATTATATCAGACATTCTGGTTACTAGATCTATGGTTTTAGATCTAGATTTGGGTGGTTTCCCAATCTGGGAACTCTGAAAAGCATTCTATGAGTATTTAGAATGGACGACTCCTGGCACGGTAGTGTACCTGCAGTTGATGGAGTCACCCTCTCTAAAGGTGTCTTACAGACTAAAGGGGAGAGGGATACGCATGATTGGCAGATCACTTGCTTAGGAAATTGAGTCAATCATGAGATGTCAAGTACCACACCAGATGTTGTTCTTGCAGTAGGTGCAATAGGTTGATATTGATCCAATCCTGGAGAAACAATCGGAAGCAGCTTTAGAGCATAAGTGGATGTTCTAGGGACATGATAACGACAGCCTCATTCGGGAGACAATTATCATTCAAGGCTTCCAAGGTGACATGGACGACAAGGAGGTTGTCAGAGTTATAGTTTTTCCTTCTGACGAAGGGCAGTATTTTGGACAGGTGGTCCAAGGAAATACTGAGGGAGGCATGGCGCAGGATACTAATTAAGTTCAGTTGACGTTACAGTCTAAGAAGTTTGGATTTGGAGTTCATTTATGAACTAGGTCCCATCAGACATCCAGACATTCTAAGACAGGTATTGCTCATTTCGGGAGATGGCTTTCTCCGCGAACTTGAGATATAGAGAGACATAGAAAGAAACATCTAGGCGGATCCACTCACTGAGGCTATTCCTCGAACGCAATAGTTTCGCAAACGAGTTTTGTGAGACTGACTTGTAGAGGAGTTGGGTGTTCGGTATCACACGGGCTGTGAGTATGCGACATCGCAATAATTTGCCTTGAGTGCAAGTGGGAGATTGTTGGAGATAGTGCCCTCAGAGTCAATTATTGGATCACAGGCACGTGATTGCAATGATTGAGGGAGGACCTATCCCGATAGGACAGTCTTACTCGAGATGATAGTATGCTATCTGGTTTACCTTTATCATCGTGTACTGCTTTAGGTGACCTGACATGTCGCTATTACACGTTGATAGAGCCCCTAGGATGCTTGCTTGACTGCCAGCAGTATGAGGGCGATCATATACGTGAGAGCTGGTAGTCTATAAGCACATCCTTAAAAGGTCCCTAGTCATGGGAATTTCGAGACAGGACATCGATACTCCAGAGTAGACTAGTGTATACAGTCGAGACCCCGACGAGGGGAGGTGGCCGGTCTCACAAGCCACTGGTGTCAGTTGGTTCACCTAAGATGTATACAGGTGCTCATTGGGTTATGAGTACACCGGACAGGACTCGCCGGGAACGTGCTAGTTGGGGTTATACCAGACGTCAGATAGCAGTTCCCTGGTGACATGTGTACAGGTTAGTTCATCGACATGAGATCGTCATTTGCCTCGTGTGAGTTCCCACTGTGCTTTGATTACTACCCTACCACGGCTCAAAGGAGTCGTGCAAACAGGTTTTAGTTGGGTACAGTCCCGAGCCACATGGAGGCATTGAGCGGATCTGCAGGGGTTCGTCTCTCCCGGTATTTGGGGTGAGATCGTGCTGTGTCTAGGAAAGCCATTACATAAAGCCCTCGGCCGAGGCAGGAGATTTACTGGTTGGTATTCCAGTAGTATCTCAGGGTGTTCTGGGCTACACTCCGACACGACTTGTACCGCTTTTGGGGGTCTGACTTTTACCAACCCCATAGGCCCGCCATGCGATACTCATAGACGAACAGACCGGACTGTACGGATATTATCACTGACAGGCTCTGTAGGGTGTCAGGATGAGTTCGCTCATCGACGTCCCTTTTGCTCAATAGCTGGTAGCCCGTCACGTATGCCTAATACCTCTGACATGCTAGTGGTTAAATCCACAGCCATAGTATTGACGAGTCTTTAGAGTCCACCACACAGACAGTTACTCAAGTTTCGGGCGAAACGTTGTAGAGGCCGTATGGAGATATGGCAGGGTCCGATCAGATACGTGCGGTATTGCACGGATCAGGATCGGACGGTTAGTACTAGAGGCCGTATGGTTATATGGCAGGGTTCGATCAGATACGTGCGGTATCGCACGGATCAGGATCGGACGGATATTACTAGCCGGTTTTGGTTTAAGCCGGATCCTAGTATAGTACAGTGTAGATTTTGTCTCATTGCATTTGTATCCGGTCGGAATACAGATGCGGGTGTGTATGCACAGTATCGGGGTTTTCCTGTAATTTATTACGGGATCAGTTTTCTGAAGTTGCCAGTTTGCATTCCGTTCCGGCCCCCTTTTTCCTTTGTTCCTTCACGGCCGGACTTTCCGATGGAGGGTGTTATTTGCAGTTTGCAAATAACACATTGTGGAGGGGTTTCTTGCATTTTCATAGATTATGAAAGCATCTTTTGATGCCATTCTTTTCTATGATCATTTCTTGCTTTTTTGAGATGAGAAAGGATTTGAAGTTGATATGACTTTGTTATCATGGTTTTTGGATGTGGCCACCCATTCTCTTTTCCTACAGTCACCTCCCTTCATGTATTGGTTTGATTCTCTCCACCATTTCCTTGAGAGGGGGCCGGCCACTTTTGAAGAGAGAATGAGAGGAGTTCATTTTTTATGAGGGAATTATTCATATCACATTTGCATGCTTGCCACAAAGAAATCCTTCTCCTCTCCAAAGTTCATTGATCATTCCTACATCACCATGGCAACTTCACTACCCCAAATGAGACAAGCATTTCTACACTACAACCTACAGTACCCTTAGACGCGTCGGCTAGCCAACTTCGCGCCCTAGTTGCCTCGGTCCAGAGGTGGGAGCCCGTAAAAGAAATCGGCTACGTGGTGCCCTTTCCGACGAGAAGACGACCAATAGTGATTCCGCGGGAGATCGGGACGACGACAAGAAGACCGAAGGACATGGATTGCTCGGTATATCACTCACCCCATCTCTAGTTTGCTAGTATAGGTTAATGGTTACGATCCGGGTTTTATTGTCTGCGGTAGCGCCGGTTTAAAGTTAAGAAAAATTTTGATTCCGCATTTTGGCCTCGGATAGGCGGCCGGGGCGCTGCCGTGGCGCAACAAGTGGTCACTCCCGGTGAAGGGATCTCGGCTCTTTCCTTATCGAATAAGGTGCTGGATGTTCTGCAAGGAACACCGCTATTTAAAGCAAGAACTAGAGCTACAAGTTTTTAAACAAGTTTCTACAACATCTTTAGATTTCTTTTATTTCATTAATCTCATTAATGAAGTCCCATTTTTAATTATGCTTCTCAAGCATTACATTTGAAACGAAATCAACAATATATAATATATATCTCATATATATAATATAAACATTCGTCTCAGTCGGTAATATGATCTCATCACAGAACTTTGCAGCAGAAGAACATATATGAAATATTGGATATACTAGGATATCCGTGTTTTCAATACGAGCCAGTATAAAACATGGATTCCACGGTCTCGATGAATAGCCAAACCCATATCCCTAGACCCCTACAAGAGCGGCAAGCAACACTGCCAATTCTAGGGTTAGGAGACCCGGTCTCGACTCCTCGAGATGATCTCCCACTGGACCCCAGAACACGGCTACTTGTGCTCCCCGCCTTGGGTCTACCTAATGAGGAAAAGTAAATAATATACAAAGGTGACATCATCCTCGGCCCGGAAGTGCCCCAATAAAAGAATATTACATACAAATGAATTTTACATGGATGAAAAAAGAAAAACTCTCATCTCACATAAAACCCCCGGCTATTCAAGACGCGACGATCCAATATAACATATCACAACAACACATAATATCTCATATCATCAACGTAAGCAAGTATGCGTATCCCGATTGTCGTTGATGTATAGCAACGAAGCCGGAGATACACCACATACTACGCTTACGGTCACAGAAAAGAAAGTGTAAAACTACAACAGTTGGAATCCGCAACCTGTTTAGACATCATATGCCTAACCAAATGAATTCCTTAGTCATCGCATGCCTAACAATTATAAACCCCGCATTTTAGTCTCATTATCGAAAACTCTTTTCAATATCAAGTCGGGCAATTTAACAAAATTCCCGACATCCTGATCGAATACTCGTCGCAAACTTTAGTAGACGGCCGCACCCTCGGATGCCGTCGACGAAGTGCACTAAGGCGGAACACCGCTGCCGCGAGCACCCGAACGGATGCTTTTGGCGACAGGGTTCTCCTACAATCACTTGGTCTGGGCTTTGGGGCATGGCTGTCTGTTAAGTTTACCCGGCGAGTATCTGCGTACGCTACGTGATTGCGAACTTTTGATCCCATCAAAATTCCGTGGCAACCGATCAATTGAGACTGAACTGCTAGATTTATAACATTCAAATTAGTTATCTCATAACTACTTGTGGATTCCAAATATTGTATTACATTCCAGATCAATAGACAATGTTAAACTTTCCGATCGAATAATCAAACACCCAAGATTTCCCCAATATATCTCAACACTTGAAATCAGTTTAAGAACATCCATTACATGCCACAGTACCAATGGTCCAGCCGTAGAAGGGTCAAGCCAACGCCTCACATGTGGCACGCCGTACTGCCCCAAACCCTAAGGTTTAGAGGCATTTCAAGACGGTCACATAATCGAGTTAAGGTTTTTTGTCTTCTAGAGGGTCCACCGCGTTGCTTGCACGACTTAGAACGTTCTTAAACTCGAGAAAAAAATCCAACTTTTGAAAAATTTTCCGACAGGGGAAAATGTGAGTTATTGATATCCGTTCGAACTTTTTAGCAGTTTCTGAAAATTACCCGGACAAACTAAACAAATTTAAATTATTCGATCGAATCAACGAGTCCCCAATACAACCCTAGAAAACTCAACACTTGAGTGGAATTAAAAAATTGCCAGAAAAAAATGACAATAAAGGACCTAAGAATAAATATATGAAGTTCCAGGAAGTAATTCACAATTTTGGCCGCGGAACCGCCGCAAAACCCTTGGTTTGGCCGCGGTTCCACGGTCATATGAGCGAATTAGTGGGCTGTACTTCACAGTAATTCTTAGTTTATCCTGCTTGTTTTTCTGAGTATTTTTAATACTGAAAAAAACACATTTTTAGAAAATGTATAGAGAGGGGTATAAACCGGGTATTCGGAGTTTGATCGGACATTAAACTTCGCCTAGACATCGCCTAAAGCTCTATCTTGGCTCTGATACCACTGTAGGGTTGCTAGGCACGCGCACAAGGGTCTACGAGGCATCAACCATGCCCGATTGAAATTTTAGTCGTGCCGAACAACCCGATACAAAATCTTTAAACTGGAGATTAGGCGAAAACTAACATGTTAAACACTTTAACACTAAGTGAGAGGGATTACAACCTTTGTAGATCCGGTCCTTCACTTCAATAGCTCCTTGTAGATGTCCCCTTTGCTGCGATTGTGAACTCCGGACTCTAGATAAGCTCCACAAGAAGAACGAACGTGCTTGCTTCGATGACTTCGAGGCCAAAGATGATCTACGTCAGGGAGACACTAACACAAGCGATTCCTTCACTAGGTCATGAACTTTGTGAAGAGAATACACTCTACTACATGGCAAATGGTAGAGGATGAAGAAGTAGGAGGTGGGCTCACTTTAGAATTGATTTTCTCACTCTTTTTCTCATAGCACCATTAGAGTTTGAAAGCTTTTTCAAGGAGCTTGATGAAGAAGAAGAAGAGATAATAATATCATCATATGAAATTATTATCTCAATAATGTAACCATGGGTGAGTTAAGCTATCATGCTTAACTCATGTAGAGAATTGAACAAGGTATATGGTTAAGGGTTGGGTTAACTAAATATCCTTAAGAATGACAAAAGAGTTGACTTTGTCGATGTTTCCACAAGCTTCATGAAAGCTTGAGAACTTTGACAAAGTCTTTCTCTTTTTTTATTATTAAGATATAAACAAAACCCAAATCTTGGTATAAGTCTCATACACCCATCTTTGATGTATCATCAAGCATGACACAATCATATGTACACAAATATATATCACATATACACTTATGTACAATCAAGTGAGAAAATAAATCTTAAGTGAGCTAATACTAGTTAATGTAATGTAATATAGCAATTATATAATTATACATTAAATTATTAAATCAACTCTTGATTTAATAACCCGGCTATAACCGACTAATATCATGTGTAACAACTTATCGAATCAACACTTGATCCGATAACCCGGCTATATCGCATACAACAGATCAATGTCACGATTCGCGAGAATAGAATACGGTATCTCATATCGTATTAATCTCGGTCCCGCACATATCACATATGTGCTCCTACTCCGTTTCTCTTGAGCCAGGAAACCCCTGTGTAGGACTCTAAAGACTCGTCAATACGCCGGCAGTAGGTGATGATCATATCAAACACCCACAAGCCGCAAGCGGTCTGCAAAACGTAACGGCCACCTAGGTATTGAGCGATCAGAAGATCAACAAGCAAGCCTGTACATTCTCCTGTGAATCCAATCAGTAACACTCCCGTACAGTCTGGTCTCGTCGTCTGATATGTCGCATATCTCGCCTAGGGGTGGTAAATGTTAGACACCAGTAGCTTAATAAGTCGTGTCGATATGAGGTCTATAACAGTTCGAGAAACTACTGATAACACTTACCAGTAGATCTCAGCAACCCTGGCCAGGGATTTCCGGTTATAGCCAATCGAACACAGCACAACATCAACTCCCTATACCGGGAGAGACGAATCCCCTCCTATCGCTCATTGCCTCCATGTGATTCGGGACTGTACCCAAAAGCCACCTTTTAGCACGCCCTCTTGGACGTGGTATGATGGAAATCAAAGCACAGTCGGAATCACACAAGACTCTATGACGATCTTGGGTCAACAGACTACTCTGTACCAGTGTCACCTGAGAACTGCCATCTGACGTAAGGTATAATACCATCTGGGAGTTATCGGCGAGTCTGTCCAGTGTACCCAGTCTCTACTGAGCACCCATACACCATCCTTGATGTCAAACACCGATGGATATGGGATCATCCATCGCCCATCATATGGGTCAAGATGCGTATACGCTAGTCTACTCTAGTGTATCGATGCCCTGTCTCGATACACCCTTGACTAGGAACAGTTATAGGATGTACTCGTCGACTACCGTGGCCCCCACTAGTATGATCTATTCATAGTCCCAGTAGTCGAGTACATATCCTAAGGGCTTTACCTACATGTAATATAGAGACAATCAGAGTACATGTTAAGATAAAGTACAACCAGATAGCATACTGTCATGTCGAGCAAGAAAGTTCTCCCTATATAAGTCCAAGCATCCACTACAATATACATCGTATGTATAGTAATGGCCTCTAGGGCATACATATAACTAACACTCATATATCTCATTCGCTGCATCTTTAGATCGGCCCTCAGGCGCCGCATAATCTGGTCGGCCGTCATATCCACCTCACTACTCCGGTCGGTATCCTCCGGACGAGTCAAAATACTATCACCGGTGGGTAATGCTCCCCTGCCAGGCTCACCGTCTAACAATACGAGTCTTCTTTCCCCGGGGTACCTCACCGGGTCCACCATGTACCCGCAGACGGTGCCTACCGCTCCTCGAATCGGGTTTCACACGCCACTCTTAGAACCAAGAAAACACATGGTGGACCCACTGAAATATCATATCAAGAGAAACTGGGTTTTTAAAACAATACATACTTTCTTTTGAAATCGCCACAGTTCTCAATTCCAGAAATTGCAGGGTTACCTAAGACGGCAGCAAGGTTTCGGGAGGCATCGTCCATTCCAAATTAAAAAATTTGCCGTTTTAGCTAACCCTAACTTTGAATCGTAAACTATAAATCGACGGAATATGAATGCAAACAACTTCGCATAAGTAAAGTGAGCAAGGAATACAACCTTTGTAGACCGGTCCTTCACTTCAATAGCTCCGTGTACTAGTCCATTCGCTGCGATCGTGAACTCCGGACTCTAGAGAGGCTCCACAAGAAGAACAGACATGCTTGCTTCGAAGATTTCGAGGCCGATGATGATCTACGTCGAGGAGATACTAAATGGCAAGTAGTAAAGGATGATGAAGAAGGAAGTGGGCTCACTTTAGATTCGATTTTCTCACATTTTTTCTCATACGTCCATTGAAGCTAGAAAGCTTTTTGAGGAAGAAGAATAAGAAGATAGAACTCATCATATGAGTTAATCCAAATGAACAAATGGCAACCATGGGTGAGTTAAGCATCTCATGCTTAACCCTTGTAAAGAGTTAACTACGGTTATGATAATTGGTTGGGTTAATAAATATCTATGGTGAAACAAAAGGGTGGACTTGGTCAATGATGACAACAAGCTTATCATCCATGACAAAATCCCACCATTTTGTATTTACCAAAATGAATAAAAACCCTAATAATTATCCCAATCATATGTGTGTGTCTCTTACACCCATCTTGCATGTATCATCAAACATGACACAAAATAATGTACACTTGTATATATCACATATATATACACATGCACAAACTAGTGAGAAAAGAAATCATAAGTGAGATAATACTAGTTAATGTAATGTAATATATCAGATATATAATTATACATTAGATTATCAAATCAACTCTTGATTTAATAATCCGGCTATATCACATATAACCGACTAATATCATGTGTAACAATTTATCGAATCAACACTTGATCTGATAACCCGGCTATATCACATACAACCGACCAATGTCACAAATCGCGAGAATAAAATACAGTATCTCATATCGTATCAATCTCGGTCCCGCACATATCACAAATGTGCTCTTACTCCATTTTGCTTGAGCCAGGAAACCCCTGTGTAGGACTCTAAAGACTCGTCAATACGCTGGCAGAAGGTGATGATCATATCAAACACCCACAAGCCGCAAGAGGTCTGCTAAACGTAACGGCCACCCGGGTATTGAGCGATCAAAAGATCAACAAGCAAGCCTACTCACACTCCTACGAATCGAATCAGTAACACTACCGTACAGTCCGGTCTCTTCGTCTGATATGTCGCATATCTCGTTTAGGGGTGGTAAACTTCATATCCCAGTAACTCGATAAGTCGTGCCGATATAAGGCTCATAACGGGTCGAGAAACTACTGATAACACTTACCAGTATATCTCTGAAGCAGCCCAGGCAAGGGAGATCCTGTTATAGCCAATCGAGCACAGCGCAACATTAACTCCAAATACCGGGAGAGACGAAACCCCTCCTATCGCTCATTGCCTCCATGTAATTCGGGACTGTACCCAAAAGCCACCGTTTTGCACGTTCTCTTGAACATGGTAAGTTTGAAATCAAAGCACAGTGGGAACCACACAAGACTCTATGACAATCTCGGGTCTACAGACTAACCTGTACTAGTGTCACCAGAGAACTGCCATCTGACGTGAGGTATAATACCATATGGGAGATCTCGGCGAGTCCGTCCAGTGTACCCAGTCTCCACTGAGCACCCGTATACTGTCTCTGATGTCAAACACCAATGGATATGGGATCATCCATCCCCCATCTACATGGGTCGAGAAGCTATACGCTAGTCTACTCTGGTATATCGATGCCCTGTCTCGATACACCTACGACTATGAACATTTGAAGGATGTACTTATCAACTATACTGTCCCCACTAGTATGATCTGCATCATAATCCTGGTAGTCAAGTACTCATCTTAAAGGCTTTATCAACATGTAACTTAGAGACTATCAGAGTACATGTTAAGATAAAGAGAAACAAGATAGCATACTATCATGTCGAGCAAGAAAGTCCTCCATGTATATATCCAAGCATCCACTGCAATATACATCGTATGTATAATAATGGACTCTAGGGCATACATATAACTAACAATCTCCCACTTGCACTAGGGCCATCTGTTGAAGTATCTCATACCCAACAATCAGCAGTGGTTGAAGTATCTCTTACTCAACCATCCCATAAAAGTCTCTACTGGGAAATAAGCCTTTATGAGTGGATCCGCGCTGTTGTCCTCTGTGTCTACTCTCCTATACTCGATCTCCCTGGAGATCATCCATCTCTATGATCAGGTGATACTGCCTAAGAATATGTCTGGATCACTGATGGGACGGGGGATCCTAGGCCAAAGCCACAACACTATTGTCACACAATGGTAGGAACGAAGTTCATCTCATGAAATTATATACACCATGACTGCTTCTTTGGTAGCATCGTAGGTAGCGATATATCCAGCCTTTAATCGTCTAGTTTGCCTCGGTATCTAGATTGGAACTCTTCTAACATACCGTCCCTCCACTGAGGGTAAAGACAATGCCTATGACTGACATTCAGTCGTCCTTACCACCTTGGAAACTATCCAGTGATTCTCCCCAGGATCGATTGATACCATCTCACTACACCTAGTGAGAATCCTAACATCCACTTAGATCTATCTCATAGATCCAAAACCCAGGATTTAGGAGGTATCACCTTGATCCTATATGGAGAATCATTGTGATAAGAGGAGATTGACCGGGCGTAGCATAGGAAACTCCTTCCATATCAACAGTATGTCATCCACGTACAATACGAGGATCATCACCATACTCCCTACTACCTTTTTGTATATACAAGGTTCATCTACCATTTTGATGAAGTCAAACTCTTTGACTACCACATCAAAAAAGATATTCCAACTCCGTGATGCCTGCTTTAACTCATAAAGCAACTTGCACACGTTTCCGCTTCTCCCACTGTTTACGAAGCCCTATGGCTGTGTACTTATAGACGCTTTCTTCTAAATAACTATTTAGAAAAGGAGTCCTGAGACCCAACCGCCAGATATCGTAGTCATGGTATGTAGCAGTGGCAAGTAGGATCTGGATGGACTTAAGCATAGCTTTGAAAGTATCAACTTTTCCATGTTCACCATGTAATCTTCTCAAGATATACATGCTTCTGATGGGGATTTAATCCTTCAGATAAAGAAACCAAAGTCCATACTTTGTTGGTGTATATGGATTACATCTCAGATCGCTTAGCATCCATCCATTCTCACAGAGTCCCCACTCTCGATGGCATGCTCGAAACTAGTTGGGTCATCATCTCATGATGCAATCCTCGCTCCCACTGTCATAGAGAAACCGAAGTATCTCTCAGGTGGATGAGGAACCTTACCAGATCGGCGGAGAGGCCGAAGTTCGTTGGAAATTATTGAATCCTCCGGGTTTACCAAATCATCAGCTGTAGTTTGTATAGCTGGAACTCCTTCCAGTTCTACCTCATGACCACTAATTTCTTCACAAGAAATTCCCTTTCCAAAAGGTAGCATGCTGAGAAACAAAACACCTTTTCCTCCTCAACGTGGTAGAAGATATTCCCTTGCGAATGCTTGGGATATTCAACAAACATCCACAGAGCTGACCTTGCCTCGAGCTTGTCCGGATTTTGCTTTTGGCATAGGCCGGACAACCCCAAATCTTAATTTCCTTAAGAGATGGGCTCTTCCAATACCATATCTCATATGTAGTGGTAGGCTCCTGGTTTGGTTGGAACCCTATTCAATAGGTATGTAGCTTCTCAAGTGCATAACCACCAAAAGGAAATAAGCAACTCAGTAGTACTCATCATAGAGCACACCATATCACATAAGGTGCGATAGCTCCGCCCCGATACACCGACGTGCTGTGTTGTATACGGAGGAGTAATGCTGAGAGAGAATCTCATTCTCTTTTAGAATAGTCCAGGAATTCCGTGATCAAGTATTCTTCTCCCTGATCTCATCAAAGGACATAATACTTATACCCTTTGTGGTTCTCTACTTCTAACTTATATTCATTGAATTTCTCAAAAGCTTCAGACTTGTGTTTCAATAGGAACACATGTGCGAATCTTGAGAGATAATCAGTGAATGTAGAGAAATAGAAAGAACCGGTCCTGGCATGTGTAGACAGGGGACCTACATACATCATCATGTATCAATCCCAAGAGTTCACTAACTCTTTCTCTGTTTCCAATAAACGGAGCTATGGTCATCTTATCTCTGTGACATGACTGGAAAGTTTCACAAGATGTAAATTCAAAACAATTTAAATATGCATCTTTATGTAACTTAGCTAGTCGGGTCGCATTGATATGACCTAGTCTACAATGCCTCAAGAAGGGTTCGTTCATTTCTGAACTCTTCCATTTGTGTGTGTTTTGTACGTTAAAGAGCTGTAGTTTGATTTAGAACGTATATACTTTTAGATAACGAGCCTGAACCGATCAACTCTTGATATAGGAAATGTTCAAAACATTATCCAACAATACCAAATTATATCCTTCTTTACTAAATAAAGAGACTGATATGATGCTGTATATCAGGTTTGGTATCTAATAACATTCGTTCAGAATCAATGTATTTGGTAGTACAGGGTGATAACTGCCAACATACTTGGCTGTAAAAATTGCACCGATTCCAACTCTTGAAACTTATCACCCATTCTCAGTTCTCTACCTATCTGTAGCCCATGTAATAGATTACATGTATGGGATCCTGATCCGGTATCAGCATACCCAGGACGTAAAGGATACTGAGAAAAAGTTCTCTGTAATGAACACACCCGAAGAAGATGCATCATCATACACTATCTTCGTTTGGGCGGCACGGAAATTCTGGTAATCCCATATTTCCTGCTCGGTCTTATAACAATTATAAGTTGGAGCGGGACCAACGTTCCTTAACGCAGTATAACAAGCGGGTCCGGTCAATACATCCGTATTATTATCTTGATTAAGGCGTGACATGGTCGCTACCTGGAGAGAGAGAGAAGAAAACACTCAGTGTAAACTCTTGCAAGATTAGATTGGTTATTAATATATTTAATCAGGATGGCTCCCACTGTTTTAGTCAAATCTTCCTTCAAACCCTAAAAGGAATGACTAGCCAGGATTAATTACACCCTACGAGTTCATCAATCTTTCAGCCAGGCCAGTGCCGGTACTTTGAGGGAGGTTCCTTATGCTTTCGCACGGACCTAATTAAAATAAACCTCGTTTTCCCAGTGGCGTAACCCCGTTGACACCTTTCTAGACACCTACATGATCGGCTAATTGTAATGTGTAAAACTTTCCCAGGAGTAACTCTTACTTGCAGTGGGTATCGAGATCCAACTATCTCATATGAGGTATGCAATCTCATTGCAAATTTCAACACTTGAAGTTCCCGATAATATTTTACCCCTAGCATCCTATGACCTTGACGAAAGCCAACAAACCATAGGCTGCTAGTCAAGTTCAACCCGTACATTTCCTGATTGAATTAAACCCACCAGCATGACCCTTGACGAAAGCCAACAAAGTCGCATGACTACCCTAACTCAATCGCATCATATGCTTATGTTGGTAAGCATAAATAGCTACCGCAAACTACACCTTGACAAAAGCCAACAAACGTAGCACGAATACTATGAAGTACTTATGTCATGACCCGAAATTGGCACGTGACGGCCCTAATACTACGCAACGTCTAAAGGCGTAACGGAGTAAAAGAAAGCCAAGAACCCAGAAATCTAAACCATTAAAAAGACAAGAAAAGAAAATAGCAGTTTTGAAACATTTGAAATCACAACCCAAATTCTTTAAAAGTCCAACTTTCTTTCTTTATAATTTTGGCAGCACGCCCTTGTAAAACTAGCCCAAAGATGAGTACAACATAAATATAAATGAAGCATCCCCAAACGGGAGCAAATACACGCCCAAAGGCGGAAAACAACAACCACAAAAAATATACGACGGTGTAGCGAAGAAATAAAAGACAATAGAAATAAACTGTATATAAAAGACAACCAAATCATAAATAATATACAATATCGTCCTCACCAAGTCTCTAAGTCAAAAAAATAACAGTAGATGGAGAGTACAAGGATACAACAATATACAATACAAAAAAAATACGGATAACCACAAAACCCACCTAAGCTAAACAGCACACTTTGAGCCGCTGCGGTATCCGTAACAAAAGATGATAGATGAATAGCCTGCTTCGACTACCTTTGGGAAACACCCTGCAAAACAACTATGGCACAACAGGGGTGAGTTGCCAACTCGTGAGTAGTAAATAACATATGCAGGTAATCGCAAGTATGCACATACATCGTGAATCTAAGATATGCAATTAACAGTAATAACAGGTCATATGAATGCAGTAATAATGAAAAGTACACTAGCAGTCACAACTAACACATGAAGCAATAATAATATGACAATCAGTATGCAATAGTCATGCAATAATGATATGAGAATGTGGGTATGCAACAATCATGAAGGGTACTATAACAGGTACTATTGATACATGAAACAGAGCATAAACAGATAAATGTGAGGTATGGAGTGAAATATGTCATTCTCACGGAATCCTGACATCGTGGTAGGATCACCATCCATCAAGACCATCAAATCCCAATTCCTCAAATCATGCCCTCCAAATTGGCTCTCATATCATATAAGTCTCGCATCTCCTCAATGTACAATATCGAATAAATCTCCTATATCCCGAATATAAAAAATCAAGCGAGTCTCGTATATCCTTTATCTAATCTCAAGTAAATATCATATGTCCTAAATCCAATATCCAGTGAATCTTTTATAACCTAGGTATAATTGTGTTAATAAATATGATAAGGTATATATATATGAATGTCAATACACATATATTAGCGTCCCATTCCACTAATATTGGTGTAAGGGTATATATAACAACGTCTTAACCCACTGTTATATATACATATGTGTAAGAAGAAATATCATGAAACCAATGTGCTAAGTATCGACACAAAAATACCGATCTATCGGATGCTGTCACCAAGACTGGCATCCTGATAGGTACGTATCATACGCTATACCGAAAGCTCGAGTGCCTAGCTCTGACCCTCGCCTTTCGACGTATCCATACGCACATGACTCCCGTCGGTATCCCCATGATAACCGCCGAGTCATAGGTACTGTCATCGGAGTGTACGGTTCCCCTGCCGGGCTCATCGGCGTGGTGCATCGACATCCCTTTCTTGCCCCGGGGTACCTCCGGGCCCCACCATGTACCCTCATACGGCCTCTACGCCTCCTCGTAGGGGTATATATATATATATCAGAACCGATAAAACTCAAGGTGGATGCTGAAATATCATATCAAGGAAACCGGGTTTTTCAAATAATGCATAATTTCATGAACTCCCGCGGTTCCCAAATCCAGAAAACATCATGAAAAATCCATATAACAATGCAAAAATCCATGAATATAATATATGCGACATAACTGAAATGTAAGCATATAAAAGGAAAAACCGCTAAGTTACATCAGTAAAGGTAAATATGTAACTGTAAATAATATATGTGTAACATACAGGTGTAGCAAGGTATATGTATCTACCTATAAGAACTGATGTAGTATACCCCCTGGGTATAAGTGGAATATGTGAGCAAGGTATACGTGCAGCTATATCGAAAAGTGTGCATGTACCTATCTCTAATGGTACAATACTCTATAGGTATACGGGTATGCTAAAAGTCATATGTGATAAGAAATATGAATCAAGGCCACAATGTCACTAACCAAGCAATATAATATCTATAAGTGGTTTGTGTGTGACGTGGAAATTATTGACGGTGTGTGTAGCATACAAACAGTGCTCGTGCAACATAGATCGTCAATAATATGTGCAGTGTCCCACGGCTACTAGTCCAAACACAATAACATCTAAGTAATAGGGTAAATGCGCAATTCTAAATATAACATAGAATATGCGACAGGTGTTAACATTCCTAGCCCAGACGCATAACGCCATGTGGGCGATTCCCTATAGATGTTAAATCTACTCACCTGGTCGCGTGCTACACGTAGCCGACCACCTGCTTCCCTTTCGTAGCTGCGTCCGACATACCCGGCTGCAAACCTGGAAATTACACAAGGAATCCATATACATGCAAAATATCTCGCAAAATGCGATATCGAAACCAAACGAGAAACTCGCGTCGCGAACTAAACGCGCGTGTGCACGATACGATGAAACGTGTGAATACGCGTCCAAAACTACCCCGACACGCCGCGACACTCTGGATCACAGAACCCACTCGCGTATCGCGCGTATCGCGCAAACAAAACGTACAAGAAATACGATATATTGTCCCAGATTTGGATACAAGTGAAATCTCACAAAATTGCACATGCCAAAACACTGGAAAACAAAGCAGACTACCCTTGGAAAAACCCCAGCACCCCAGCCTCCTACCTGGCCGCAATTTATGGCCAGAACTAATAAACCGTCGGCCACTCTTTGGAATTTGGGGTTCGTGCTCTGGTGGTGTGGTCTATACCTTGTGTACAAGCTCCAGTTTCCTCAATTTTGATCTGAGAGAGCCGAGTCAAAAGCAGATCACAGAAAGCTACAATAACGCTTAAAAACATTAATTTTGCACAAAATGGAAACCCTATGGTATTTTAGTAAAATATGGGGTTAATCTCAGTTAAGGTGACCCTAATAACACTTAAATAGGATAAGTTGACCAATAAAATCATCACTTGGACAAAACCCCACACAAATCACCATATTTAGCACTAAACTCACTATTTAACACAAACCGAAGCTAATTCTACACAAGTTGAGCAAACTAGGAATGAGTTCAGAGATTATACCTCACTCACGACCCTAGGCACAAGGAGAAGGAGAAGAAGGGGAAGAAGAGCTGCTGCAGTTGCTAGGGCTGTTGCTTGCTACAGCCTTTGCTGCTACTGCTGTTTGCTTCTGCAGCGGCTGCTTCTCTTGTTGCTGCTTCCTCTGCTGCTGGAGCTGCTGCTTGTGTGTGTGTGTGAGTGTGAGAGAATGAGAGAAATGATAATGAGAAGGAGAAATGAGAGCCAAGGCAAAAAACCCTCCCTTCTCTCTCTCTTTCCTCATTAAATGAGGCATGGCTCATGCCATGTAGCCCCATGCTTCTCTCTCTCTCTCTCGGTCAACAAATTCAAACAATTTTTTTTCAAATCCTTTTCCATTTTAAAACAAAAACAATAAACCAAAAACACCTAATACAAATTTTTAAACTAGATTAAGGCAATGGTTAGCTCACCATGGTTGCTAATCATGGTTTTAACCCCATTTTAAAACCCTAGTTAACATGCACAAGTGTGTGCAAGCTTAGAAAAATTCTAATAAAATATTCATTAAATAGGATAAAATATTTAAAAATCAATTTGGTAAACTTTTTATTAAAAACAATATATTAAAATATAATTAGCCACTAAACACATCCTAAGGTGTTACAATCTTCCTCCCTTAAAGAAATTCGTCCCCGAATTTAAAATTCTTACTAAAGCGTACCTTCAAGGAGAAATTACAAACTCTCAAATCTCGCTCACAACCTCTCAAGTGACCACCTCACTATATGGCTACGTCTAAGAAAACACTCCACAGGTGGCAAGACCCTTGACCGAAATTTCTCCATCTGCCGAGCCATTTACACCAATGGCTGCCGGTGAACGAAAAGATCACGTCAAAGCTAATGGTCCGATGCTCAATCATGGGAGAAAGGTCATGAAGGTATTTGCAAAGTATCAACACAAGGAATACGCGGTGAATAGTCAATAATCTGGGCGGAAGTGCCAAGTTAAAGGCAACGAAACTAACTCGCTTTAAGGATCTCTAAAGAACCTAAAATCCTGGGATATGCTTCCCAAAACTCAACATGTCATTCATCGGAAAAGTCCGTAGGAATACATGATCTCCCACTGCGAACCCAAGTCTGCGACCACCATGGTCGGCATAAGACCTTTGTCTGCACTTGCTGCCATCATCCTGACCTGAACTAACTGGATCATCTCCGAAGTCTCTAGACTAGCTGGGGTCCAAAAATCCTACTACGCAGATTTAGAAAAATATACTGGATAACGACACCACCTAACAACCAAAAACAAAAGTTTGCCAATTGGAGTATCTCCTAATAACAACTATTAAAGAAGAACCCTAACAATGGCGAGTGACGATTCCCAACTGCCCATAACAAAAAGTACGTACGCACAAGCATAACCTCTAGAGTCGGTATAGCCCGCTCTCACAAAACCATAATCCGGCGGATGGAAAGATGGAGCTAAAGCTCAACCAGTACCTAAGGCTTCCTGAAACCTCATTGGATACGACCCAAGAAGGAACTCTGTGCAACGCACAAACTTAACAAAGAACAACTGAGCAAACTGATTATAACCGGACAACAAACACCCGAATGAAGTCACACCCTTACTAAACCTGGGTAGACACCATAACAAAATTCGTGGAGATCTCCTCCCATTCCCTCTTCGGAACGGTTAAAGGTTGCAACTCTTCAGCCGGTCTCAGATGCTCAACCAAAACTCACAACAACACAGAAACCTTGAAACGAAACCCAAAACTGCTCTTTACACCCCTGCCCACCCGTAACTATCACCAGTTACGTCATTTTTTAGTGGAACTTGGATGTACACAGAGAGTGGACTGATGCGCCTGCTCTAGGATTTTGCGTCTCTACCCATCAACACCAGGTACACACAAACGCGTCCTTAAACGTAGCACACCCTAGTCACAAATCAAGGACTCTGAATCTTTACCCTGCCGAGTATGCTCGAGTATCTCTGACGAACGAGCATCGGCAGGCAGTGCCTCGCGAAAACGATTAGGGAAAAGTGGTCAGGCGCGGACATGAGAAAGCTGTCTCCTTAGAAGAGGAAAACCTAAGCTGTACTCCACGATCGAACAAGAACTATAAATCAGCAGAAGACTATCTCAACAATCAACACCATCTGCAGGAAGATGTACATTAAGCTCTGGTGGTCCGTGAAAATCTGACACGGCTCTCTGAACTAGTAGTGTCCCCAATTCTCCAACGCACGACCATAGCGGCCATCTCCAGATCATGAGTGGGATATCCTGCTAGTACTTCCTCCAACTTTCGGGAAGCAAAAGCGATAACTATATAGTGTCACATCAGTACACAATCGAGCCCCACTCGTGAAACATCACAGTTAACCAACAAAGTCGCCCGAACCAGAAGCAAAGAAAGAACTGATGCAGTTGTCAACCGAATCTCCAACTGCCGAAAACTCCGCACACATGCCTCAGTCCCAAGAAAAGAAGCCTCCATTCCGGTCAATTCAGTCAACGGTGCAGCACTACACTAGAAATCCTGCATGAAACGGCAGTAAAAACCTGCTAAGCCCAAAATCTGCGGACATCTGTAAGCTCACAAGTCTGGGCCTAAGCTGTACGGCCACGATCTTCCTCAGAACCATACAAAACCGTCTCCCGTAACTACAAGACCTAGGAGTTAACACAAACAAGCCTGAAGGAACACTCCGAGAATCTAGTAAACGCTGGGACTCTCCCAACGCCTGCAAAAAAAAATCTTCAAGTGCTACTCCTGTCCCTCACGACACATTGAGTAGACCAGAATGTCGTCAATAACACAACAATAATTGGTCGAGGAACGGCCTGAAGAAATCCGGTTCATCACTTCTACGAATGCTGCTAGGGCATTGGTGAGTCCATTGACACCACAAAAACTCACAAAGCCCGTAGCACGCATAAGGTAGTCTTCGGAATGCCATCACTCCGAACCCGCAACAATGATGACCTGATCCCGAACAAACTTAGAAAATGTCTCGCACTCTCGAGCTGATCGAAGAAATCGTCAATGCGAGGTAAAGGATACCTATCTGCACCGTAAGCCGATTCAATTGATGGTCCGTCGATACAAAACCTCAAACTGCCGTCTTTCTCCTTGACGAATAGAAATAGGAGCTCTTCAAGGCGAAACACTCAGACGCACGAAACATCCCAACAAACAACTCTGCAGCTGATCCTTTAGCTCCCTAAGCTTGGCCGGCTCATCTGGAACAACGTCGGAAAACTTTCGCACGAAAGAAAACCGGTCCAACAAACCAACTGTGGCTATGGTATCACGAATGAATGCCAAGAATGCACGACATCTTCTCAAAGGCCGACTAGCGAAAAAGGCTGAATTCAAGCTGTGAGAGGTGGCACGACTACCTACCTGCACAACCAGAACTGACTTGCCGGGGAAAACAAACCCTGACTGTTTCCTCACGGTAGTCCACAAACGCCTAGCACATAGCTAACCAGTCCGTGCCCCAGGAGAACGTGAAATCCAACATCTCTAGAAGGATAAAAATGACGGACGAATCTCTATATCCTATCCGATTGGCACACAACTGAATTACGTGTCGCGCAACAAAAGAATCACCGAAAGAAGTTAACACAAACAAATGACTGCTCTACCTAACACAACTCTCGTCCCAACCATGGCACAAGTGAAAAAAAAACAACAAATACATCAAAAGAACATATAAATTAAAGATACCTGAGAACTCTGCATTGGACGCCCGTGCGTCCCGATGAGTAGAAGCAAACTCTCGTGTCTGCCCCCTACCCGCAACTGGCAGAACTCCTCCTCTGCTAGACTGACCCCTCTGAGCGAACCTTCCACGTCCACGACCTCTCTGAATACGACCCTGATGCGGTGTTAGGGATCAATTTCTGATATAGTGATGTAGGTTCCCGCTCCAATAGCATCCAGAATAACGCTGCTGACCCCCTGGGTTGAGAGCTGAATGACTATCCTCGTCCTAAGCCTCTACTACTCCCGTGACGGTCACGAAAGCTGTCTCGACAAATAAGCCTCTGTCTCTGGGCTGGTACACCGGTACGAGTCCACCACTGTTCCGGAACTCTCAGAGTCTCTGGAATATGTGCCTCGTCAACTGGAGCTGCATCCACTGGTACTATGTAGGTGAAAGACTGCTGCATGCAGATCGCAAGGAATAACTGAGTAACAGGGGTGACAACCTCCTGTCGCTGCGCTCGAACTGTTAGTTATATGTATGCCCTAGAGGCCATTACTATACATAGGATGTATATTGTAGTGGATGCTTGGACATATATAAGGATGACTTTCTTGCTCGATATGATAGTATGCTATCTGGTTACTCTTTACCTTAACGTGTACACTGATTGTCTCTCTGTTACATGTTGGTAAAGCCCTTAGGATGTGTACTTGACTACCTGGACTATGATGCGGATCATACTAGTGGGGACATGGTAGTCTATAAGTACATCCTTCAAAGTCCCTAGTCGTGGGTGTATCGAGACGGGGCATCGATATACCAGAATAGACTAGCGTGTAGCTTCTCGACCCATATAGATGGGCGATGGATGATCCTATATCCATTAGTGTTTGACATTAGAGATGATATACGGGTGCTAAGTGGAGACTGGGTACACTGGACGGCCTCGCCGAGAACTCCCAGATGGTATTATACTGTTGGATATAGTGCCCTCAAAGTCAATTATTGGATCGCAGGTACGTGATTGCAATGATTGAGGAGGACCTATACCGGTAGGACAGTCTTACTCGAGATGATAGTATGCTATCTGGTTTGCCTTTATCAGTCGTGTATAGGTTCAGGTGACTGATCACGATTACACTTTGATAGAGCCCTTAGGATCTTGCTTGACTACCAACAGTATGAGGGCGATCATATAAGTGAGAGTTGGGTGGTCTATAAGCATATCCTTAATAGTGGTCCCTAGTCGTGGGAGTTTTGAGACAGGGCATCGATACTCCGAAGTAGACTAGTGTATACAGTCGAGACCCCAACGAGGGGCGGTGGCCGGTCTCACAAGCCACTGGTGTCAGTAGGATCACCTAAGATGTATACAGGTGCTCATTTGGTTATGAGTACACTGGACATGACTCGCCGGCAACCTGCTAGTTGGTATTATACATATCGTCAGATAGCAGTTCCCTGGTGACATGTGTACAGGTTAGTTCATCGACCTGAGGTCGTCATTTTTCTCGTGTGAGTTCCCACTGTGCTTTGATTTCTACCCTACCACGGCTCAAAGGAGTCGTGCAAACAGGTAGTTTTTGGGTACAGTCCCGAGCCACATGGAGGCACGTGAGCGGATCGGTAGGGGATTCGTCTCTCCCGGTATTGGGGGTGGAGGTCGCGCTGTTATAGAAAATCCATTACACCAAGTCCTTGGCCTAGGCAGGTGAGATTTACTGGTAGGTACTCCAGTAGTATCTCAGGGTGTTCAGGGCTTGTCTCCGACACGACTTATACAGCTATTGGGGGTCTGACGTCACTAGCCCCCTAGGCCGGATATGCGATACTCATAGACGAACGGACCGGACTGTATATACATTGTCACTGTTAGGCTCAATAGGGTTTCTGGATGAGTTCACTCATCAGCCTCCCTTGAGATCAGTACATGTGCAGCCGTTACGCATAGCTAGTGCCGCTGACGACTTGTGGTTAAACCCACTGTCAGGGTACTGACGAGTCATTAGAGTCCCCCACAGATAGTTTCCCAAGTTCGGGCGAAACGTTGTAGAGGCCGTATGGTTTTATGGCAGGGTTCGGAAAATGCACGTGCGTTTACGCACGTGTTATTTTTCGGGCAGATAATACTGGTGGGCTTTGGTTTAAGCCGGATCCATGTATTATACAGAGTGGATATAATATCTTTGTCTCAGTTGCATTTTTATTCGGTCGTAATACAAATGCGGGTATATTTATACAGTTACGGGGTTATCCTGAAATTCGTTTCAGGATCACTTTTGGAAGTTGCCCGTTTCCAGTTTTCTATCATCCATATTTAACATTTGGTTAAATACGGATTTATCTTTTCTTGAGATGAGTGTGGAAGCTTCTAGAAGGTTCTAGAAGTGCTGAGGTGTTTAGTGAGTCATGGTTGCATTTAATGATTCCATTAATGCTTGATGACTAGGTTAATGATTCATCATTTAATAAAGTGTGTTCACACTTTGTGTTCACACTAGAGATATTTTCTTATTGTCACCCCCCCTCTCCTACACTCACCCCCCACCTCTATATATGTGGCCGGCCCTCCCCCTCTCTCTCACTCTCACTTTGTAGAAAAAGAAATGGTTTTTGGTTAAAAGATTATGATAGTTTTCGGTGTATGGAATTTCACAGCTCATTTCATTCCATCACCCATTTCTCACGTCAACTTCATTAACCGTTCGTCCATGGCTTTGGACGAAGCGAGACAAAGTATTCTACTCATTCTCTACATCAACCTTGGTCATCTCTTCTAGCAAACTTGATGACCGAGTTGCCTCGAGTCAGAGGCGGGAGCCCGTTTAAAGATCCGATGATGTGGTGCCACCTGGACGACGAGATAGGAGATCGACGAGATCAGAGCAGCAGCAACGGAGCATGGGATGATGGTTAAAGAACGAAGGACTCGGATCGTTCGGTATAACCTTTCTTCCCTCTTTGTAGATTGTTAGTTTAGCGTTAATGGCAGATCCGGGTTATAGTATGTGATAGCGCCAGTTATAAAAGTTTTTGTTCCGCATTTTGGCGTCTGAAAGACGGCCGGGGCGCTACCATAGACTTACATGGTATCAGAGCCAGGCCATTAAGCTTTACTAACTTGTACTAACGCATTTAAAAGATCGATCGAACCGGATATCGAAAACCGCAAAATTCAAGATTCACAGTTTCTGTTGATTTTTAAAGGGTTCCAAAAATTATTCTACATATCACCGAAAGTTGTGCAGGGTTTTAGAAGCACACCGTACAAATTTGGGCACGTGATTCGACAAGAACGCCGCGGAATCTCGGTCAAACCTATGGTTTGACCGCGCATCCGCGGCCATTCTGTGAGATCGTAGTCCCAAATTTCTACAGTGGGTTCTTGTATGGAAATTGGGGTTTTGGTATATATTTTTTGGCCCAGATTTTGTTACTGTTCAACAGATGTTCGTGGGGCCCACTTCGTGATATTTAGTCGATCGAAATTTAAACATGTTAGTTTACAGTGCTTACATTATATCTCCGACCGTGAATGTCATTTGATCGGTAAACCGCGTCTGATTGCTATAGTTCTTTTAGACGGGTTTGCGAACATGACATTCGCGTTGATGTTCTGTGTTGTGCTGTGATGTTGCGGATTTGTCATGGTGGATAGAAGTGTGCAATGGTAGTGCAGTTTGAGTTTATTTGTAAATTTGATATTGCGGGGCGAGCGTCCAACATGTGGACTGCCGTCACTGCCTGTTGTATAATATTCTTTTGGGGCACGACCAGGTTGCGGTCGATGTACCTGTTGTACTATTTTTTCTTTTCTGTACTAGGTTTTACCCCGTGATGGAGTGCACAGATAGCCGGGTTCTAGGGGGCAACGGGTCCGCATCTCATGGCTTTGAGAGACAGAGGGGCCCCACTCTAGAATTGGCAGACTATTCGCCGCACTCGTAGGGGGTACAGGTTGACCCAAGGAGGGGTGCTCAAGCTACCGGATTCCGTGAAGTGCTGGGTGGTCCATTCACTATGCTGTAGGGGGCTGCCTTGCTTCAGGTTTTGGCGGGTAACTTGCAGCACCCGTAGGGGTCTAGGTTTCATTGCACAGGCTATCCACACGACAGGGGAACGTCGGGTTTCAGAAGCGGCTCTGTGAAACTCGGGGATCCCAGATTATCTGTATTGTTCTGTGATGCTTATTACTTTTCTGTAATGTTGCATATTATCACGCCTGGAGTGATTATTGTATATTGGTTTATATACTATTAGATGTTGTATATGTTTTACACCCGCGCTAGTCCAGTCCCCGCTCTGTCGTTAGTTAAGTAACCTAACGGGTGATGACGGGACCCAGAGACGAATGCGGATGGCAAATACGTACATTTTATTTTCGTTCTTTTCTGGTGTGATTATTGATGGGACTGCGTTGATTCTGATCAATGCAAAGTAAAACAATCCTGTTTGGATGTTGTTGGAACAATTTAAAAAGTGTTATTACAAAGATGTTTCCTTTTGCTTTACATTGCGGTATTCAGTGGAATATCCTGCACCTCATTCCACGAGGAAAGAGCCGAGATCCCTTCACCGGGAATGACCTCTTTAGCAAAGGTTTTCGCCACTATATTTTATAAAAAGCTATCAGGTTCCTTCACCGAGATCAAGTTCATTACGTTAAAGGTTTTTCGCCAAAAACCAGTGGTAGCCCTCCGTCATTTCTTATGGATGGTCAGTAATATTCAAGCTATGTTTGTTAGCTTTCGTCAAGGCATAGTGTTTGGTAGTTGTTGGGGTATTCATTTGTTGCATAGATAGATGAGTTGGTTTGGGACAGTCGTATTACCTTGTTGGCTTTCGTCAAGGGTATGTACGGGTGGGTTCGAATTAACAAGATAATGACGGGCAGAACTTGACATGTGACTTATGATTTGTTGGCTTTCGTCAAGGTCATAAGAACATGGGGTAAAAGTCATATCGGGAGTTTCTAAAGAAACGGAAACTTGCCAGGCATGCGCATACCTTCTGGAGTGTGATAACGTGAGTGGATTCCGTCACGTTATCATGCGATGAGAGTTAGATCACGATTCCCACTGATGAGTTTGTTTACTCTTCGGGTGATCCCGATTGATTCTTCTTTTAGGTTTGGAGGAGAATTTGACAGTGCAGTGGGAGGTTTCCGGATTAGATAAAGTGATAACCATTCTGATCTAGGTTAGAGTGCACGCAGAGTGTTTCTTTCTCTCTCTCTTTGGCAGCGACCTTTGACCGACCCTAGACTGTGACTCAGTGACCAAGTTGACCGAACCTTCTTAAAATACTGGCTTTTGGATTGTCTATGTTGCATAAGTCATTGCCACTCCTTCTTTTACCCTTTGCATTTCTCAGAACACCCGTATTACTACGGACATCCACTTCCATTGGATAGATCCATCGTATGGTTATATACGAACTCGAAGGGACTCCTTCGAGTATGGATCAAGGTTCAGGAGAAATAGAATTGGTTTATTCAGTTGTCTTTTATTATCACCTTCTCTCAGGTTGCGAGGGCTCCTTGGTTTAGGAGAGTACACCTATTACGCTTATTGGATAGTCTTATTCCAAACCATAGGTAGGTGCCGAAAGGTAGGGAACGAAGAAAACCAATTAGCCTATGTAGGGTGTGCAGAAGGTAATATGTAAAGACAAAATAAAGGGATTAGAAAGAGGGCAAAGTAAGTTGCGACTGTTATCATTCACGACCAAACCGCGTACTTCATCGCCACTCCTATTTCACCTTTAAAAGAATAAGGTATTATTCAGTTGTCTTTTATCATCACCTTCTTTCAGTTGCGAGTACTCCTTGGTTTAGGAGGGTACACCTATTATGCTTACTGGATAGTCTTCTTCCAAACCATAGGCTGGTGCCGAACAGTAATGAAAGAAGAAAATCATTTAGCCTAACGATGGTGTACAGAAGGTAACGACTAAAGACAAATAAAGGGATTTAGAGAGATGGCAAAGATATATACGGTTAAAGTCATGAATTGGATTTTGGAAGAGGCATTACTATGAATACCAGGATACCCCTACAAAACATTTTCATGTTTCAGTGCATTGTTAATGGAAAACTGTTTTCCCGATTAGATACTGACTCCAGGGTGTGTATTTACCAGGTTTCATTCTCACATCTGTATGGTTTTACAGATAATGAGTGGGAGGAAGTTATTGGGAATTAGGTGATCATCCTCATTATATCGGAATTCGTTGTAATTGGTGATATTTGAGGAAATCGCCTGGGTACAGTTTTCAACCTACGACTCACAGGTTTTGAGTTATTCAACTCAGGGGACTTATACAGAGTATTGTATGTTGTCCAGTGTCCATCAGGACAAAGGGGTAGGTCCTCGTACTATGTTCTGTTTACTTATGACTTCTCTGGTATTTAAACAAGTGTTTCGTAGAAATACAAGGTCTAAGTTTTGAGAAGTTGTGGGTATAAGAATAAAGTAGAGAACCAGATGTCGCAAGTATCGGGATTCTTCAAAGAGATCGAAGATGCAGATACTTGTGATTGGTATTCAGATGATAGTAAAAGTTTTGAGAAACTCGTTTCTCTTTCGGGTTACTCATAATTGGATGGATTCCTAAGTTGAGTAATGCTGATTAGCCTCTCTTCATTAAAGTTGATATGCACTTGAGACAGCTGCATGATTTGAATCTGGTTCCAATTAAATAAGTGCCAAAGTTTCTATATTGGATATGGAATGGTTCGTACCTTAACGAAGTTAAGGTACGGGGAGTAGTCCGGCTTATGCTTAAAACCAGACTCTGGATAACTCAGGGCACGTTTCTGTAATGGAAATTTATGGGTTGGCCCAGGTTATGACGAGGGTTGATTTTCTACCATCTTGAAGATCAATAGTGATATTGTTCTTGACTCGCCACAGTTTTAGTAAAATGGATTTTTTCAGAAAATAGTAGTGGGAGTATGGTAGAACTGGAAGTGATTCTAGAACCGCAAACGATTACGGAAAATTTAATAGGACCAATAGATTCAATAAGGTTTGTCATTCCATTAGCAACTCCGCAGATCTGGTGGGTAACCTCAGACACTCGAGAGGTACTTCGGTTGCCTCAAGGACGGTGACAGGGAGGTTCTTATCTACCCAGACTTGACACTACTGTTGTTATAGGCTATGAGACCCGGTTGGAGGGTTGTTGTGGTCAGTGGGAGCAGCGGAAGCAAAGTGGGCAAGTAGCTTATGTCTATTTATAGACTAGAGCAGTTATAGTGGAGATTGATCATCTAATTTTGATGTGACAGTCATAGGTTTGACTTCATCAGAATAGGGGATGGATCTGTTAAGAAGATAGTAGGGTGTGATGTCCTGGTATTTGGATGACATACACAGAGTAGGAAGTAAAATTCCTATACTACGATCGGTTGTACTGTGGTCGTCACACAGTTGTTTCTCAAGACAGGATATGGATATAATATCAGACATTCTAGTTTCTAGATCTATGGTTTTAGATCTGGATTTGTGTAGTTTCCCAATGTGGGTACTTTGACAGTATCCTAATGGTTTTTAGAATAGATGACTCCTGGCATGGTGGTGTACCTGCAGGTGATGGAGTCGCCCTCTCTAAAGATGTCTTACAGACTAAAGGGGAGAGGGATGTGCATGATTGGCAGATCACTTGCTTTGGCAGTTGAGTCAATCATGAGATGTCAAGTACCACACTAAATGTTGTTTTTGCACTAGATGCAATAAGATTGTATTAATCCAATCCTGGAGAAACATAAGGAAGCAGTTTTAGAACATAAGTGAATGTTCTACGGATTTGATGACGACAGCCTCTTTCGGGAGACGGTTATCATTCCATGCTTCAAAGGTGACATGGATGACAGAGTGATTGTCAGAGTTATAGTTTTCCCTCTGACGAAGGGGGCAGTATTATGGACAGGTGGTCCAAGAGGATACTGTGGGAGGCAAGGTGCTGGGTACTAATTAGGTTCAGTTATCGATACAGTCTAAGAAGTTTGGATTTGGAGTTCATTTATGAACTAGGTCCCATCAGATATCCAGACATATTCTAAGACAGGTATTACTCAATTCGGGAGATGGCTTTCTCCGCGAACTTGAGATTAAGAGAGACATAGAAAGAAACATCCTAGCGGATCCACTCACTGAGGCTATTTCTCGAACACAATAGTTTTACAAACGGGCTTTGTGAAACTGATTAGTAGAGGAGTTGGGTGTTGGTTTCATACGGGCTGTGAGTACGCAACATCGCAATAATTAGCCTTAAGTGCAAGTGGGAGATTGTTGGATATAGTGCCCTCAAAGTCAATTATTGGATCGCAGGTACGTGATTGCAATGATTGAGGAGGACCTATACCGGTAGGACAGTCTTACTCAAGATGATAGTATGCTATCTGTTTTTCCTTTATCAGTCGTGTATAGGTTCAGGTGACTGATCACGATTACACTTTGATAGAGCCCTTAGGATCTTGCTTGACTACCAACAGTATGAGGGCAATCATATAAGTGAGAGTTGGGTGGTCTATAAGCATATCCTTAAAGTGGTCCCTAGTCGTGGGAGTTTCGAGATAGGGCATCGATACTCCGGAGTAGACTAGTGTATACAGTCGAGACCCCGACGAGGGGCGGTGGCCGGTCTCTCAAGCCACTGGTGTCAGTAGGATCACCTAAGATATATACAGGTGCTCATTGGGTTATGAGTACAGCGGACAGGACTCGCCGGGAACCTGCTAGTTGGAATTATACATATCGTCAAATAGCAGTTCCCTAGTGACTTGTGTACAGGTTAGTTCATCGACCTGAGGTCGTCATTTATCACGTGTGAGTTCCCACTGTGCTTTGATTTCTACCATACCACGGCTCAAAGGAGTCGTGCAAACAGGTAGTTTTTGGGTACAGTCCCAAGCCACATGGAGGCACGTAAGCTGATCGGCAGGGGATTCGTCTCTCCCGGTATTGGAGGTGGAGGTCGCGCTGTGTCTAGGAAAGACATTACACCAAGTCCTTGGCCAAGGCAGGTGAGATTTACTGGTAGGTACTCCAGTAGTATCTCAGGGTGTTCAGGGCTTGTCTCCGACACGACTTATACTGGGTGTCTGACGTCACTAGCCCCCTAGGCCGGATATGCGATACTCATAGAAGAACGGACCGGACTGTATATACATTGTCACTATTAGGCTCAGTAGGGTTTCTGGGTGAGTTCGCTCATCAGCCTCCCTTGAGGTCAGTACATGGGCAGCCGTTACGCATAGCTAGTGCCGCTGACGACTTGTGGTTAAACCCACTGCCAAGGTACTGACGAGTCATTAGAGTCCCCCACAGATAGTTTCCCAAGTTCGGGCGAAACGTTGTAGAGGCCGTATGGTTTTATGGCAGGGTTCGGAAAATGCATGTGCGTTTACGCACGTGTTATTTTTCGGGCAGATAATACTGGGGGGCTTTGGTTTAAGCCGGATCCATGTATTATACAGAGTGGATATAATATCTTTGTCTCAGTTGCATTTGTATTCGGTCGTAATACAAATGCGGGTATATTTATACAGTTACGGGGTTATCCTGAAATTCGTTTCAGGATCACTTTTGGAAGTTGCCAGTTTCTAGTTTTCTATCAGCCGTATTTAACATTTGGTTAAATACGGATTTATCTTTTCTTGAGATGAGTGTGGAAGATTCTAGAAGGTTCTAGAAGTGGTGAGGTGTTTAGTGAGTCATGGTTGCATTTAATGATTCCATTAATGCTTGATGACTAGGTTAATGATTCATCATTTCATTAAGTGGGTTCACACTTTGTGTTCACACTAGAGATATTTTCTTATTGTCACCCCCCTCTCCTACACTCACCCCCACCTCTATATATGTGGCCGGCCCTCCTCCTCTCTCTCACTCTCACTTTGTAGAAAAAGAAATGGTTGTTGGTTAAAAGATTATGATAGTTTTCGGTGTATGGAATTTCACAGCTCATTTCATTCCATCACCCAATTCCCACGTCAACTTCATTAACCGTTCGTCCATGGCTTTGGACGAAGCGAGACAAAGTATTCCACTCATTATCTACATCAACCTTGGTCATCTCTACTAGCAAACTTGATGACCGAGTTGCCTCGAGTCAGAGGCGGGAGCCCGTTTAAAGATCCGATGATGTGGTGCCACCTGGACGACAAGATCGGAGATCGACGAGATCGGAGCAGCCGCAACGGAGCGTGGGATGATGGTTAAAGAACGAAGAACTCGGATCGTTCGGTATAGCCTTTCTTCCCTCTTTGTAGATTGTTAGTTTAGCGTTAATGGCAGATCCGGGTTATAGTATGCGATAGCTCCAGTTACAAAAGTTTTTGTTCCGCATTTTGGCGTCTGAAAGATGGCCGAGACGCTACCGTAGACTTACATATACCTCACGTCGGATGGCAGTTCTCTGGTGACACTGGTACAGGTTAGTCTGTAGACCCGAGATCGTCATAGAGTCTTCTGTGATTCCCACTGTGCTTTGATTTCCATCATACAACATCCAAGAGGGCGTGCAAAAAAGTGGCTTTTAGGTACAGTCCCGAATCACATGGAAGCAATGAGCGATAGGAGGGGTTTCGTCTCTCCCGGTATAGGGAGTTGATGTTGCGCTGTGCTCGATTGGCTATAACAGGAAGTCCTTGGCCAAGGCTTCTTTAGGGATTTACTGGTAAGTGTTACCAGTAGTTTCTCGACCCGTTATGAGACTCATATCGACACGACTTATCGAGATATTGGGGTCTGACGTTTACCACCCCTAGACGAGATATGCAACATATCAGACGAACAGACCGGACTGTACGGTAAGTGTTACTGGTTGGATTCACAGGAGTGTGAGCGGGCTTGCTCGTTGATCTTCTGATCGCTCAATACCTGGGTGGCCGTTACGTTTAGCAGACCGCTTGCGGCTTGTGGGTGTTTGATATGATCATCACCTACTGCCGGAGTATTGACGAGTCTTTAGAGTCCTACACAGAGGTTTCCTGGCTCAAGCGAAACGAAATAGGAGCGCATATGAGATATGTGCGGGACCGAGAATAATACCAGTATGTGATACTGAATTCTATTCTCGTGATTTGTATCATCGGACGGTTATATGAGATATAGCCGGGTTACCGAATCAAATGTTGATTCGAAATATTGATACACTTGATATTAGTCGGTTATATGCAGTATGACCGGATCATTAAATCAAGTGTTGATTTAATGATTTAATGTATAATTATATATTTGATATATTACTTTACATTAACTAGTATTGGTTTACTTAAGATTGATTTTCTCACTTGATCTACATAAGTTGTATATGTGATATATGTTTGTGCACTTGTTTGTATCATGTTTGATGATACATGCAAACTTGGGTGTGTGTATCACTTTACCCATGTTTAGGTTAATGGTTAGGTTTTATTTATTCATTTTTGGCAAGAAACAAAATGGTGGCTTTCTTTCTTTCTTTTCTTCAAGCTTCATGAAGATTCTTAGCATCTTTGAAAATTCTAACCATTTTGTTTTTTCCTTTAACCTAACCATTACCCCTAAACCCTAGTTTATTCTCTACAAGTGTTAACTCACCCATGTTTCCAATATGATAAGTATTCACTTGATTTATTATTTTGGAGAATAATTATTTTCTTTCTTCTTCTTCTTCATCTTCTTCATGAAGTGAAGAAAGCTTTCTTCAAAATTATCAAGTGATGAAATCAAGTGAGAAATCCAAATCCAAAGTGAACCCACTTCCTATTTCTTCATCCTCTACCACTTGCCATGTTGTATAGGGTGTTTTCTTCACAAGTTTCATGACCTAGTGAAGATGGAGCTTGAGTTTGAGTCGCCTTGGCGTAGATCATCTTCGGCATCGAAGTCAACGACCTAGCCCGATCATTTCTCCGACGAAACCATCGCTAGAGTCCGGGATCCGGTTGATCGCAGTGGAGGGACGTCATCACGGAGCTAAAGAAGTAGAGGACCGTATCAACAAAGGTTGTAGTCCCTTTCACTTAGTAGCAAAGTAGTTTGCTAGCTTATAGTTTCGCCTAACCTCTTGTTAACGATCTCGGTTAGGGTTTCTCGGCACCTAAAAATTTGAATTTGGCATGATAGATGCCTTGTGGAACCTCTTGTGTGTGCCTAGTAACCCTACAGTGGTATCAGAGCCTAGCTAGAGCTTTAGGCGAAGGGTAGACAAAGTTAGAAACCCGATCGAACCCCGAAACCCTAATCGCAACCCCTCTCTGTACATTTTCTGTAACAGTGGATTTTTCCTAATTAAAAATTGTCAAAAAATTCAGCAGGGTTTTGTAAGAGTTACTGTGCAGCACGTGACCACAACTCGACTAAAGCGCCGCGGAACCGTGGCCCCACCATGGCTTGCGCGGCGGTTCCGCGGCCTTACTAGTGAATTTTGCCACGTGGTTTGCACAGTAATCTCTTTATGTTAGTGCTGTGTTTTCTGGGAATTTTTAACTTATATTCAACAGTTGAATTTTCTGGGTTGTTTTGGGGATTCGGTGATTCGATCGGTTTATTTAACTTTGTTTGTTTTTCCGGGTAATTTAGAACATGTTAAAAAGTTCGACCGGATATAAATACCTACTTTTTCCCCTTCCGAGAAATTTCCAAGTGTTGGATTTTTCCGTAGTTTAAGAACGTTCTAAGTAGTGCAAATAACGTGATGGACCCTCTAGAAGACAACAAACCTTAACTCGATTATGTGACCGTCTTGAACTGCCCTTTGAACCTTAGGGTTTGGGGCAGTACGGCGTGCCACATGTGAGGCGTTGGCTTGATCCTTCTACGGCTGGACCGTTGGTACTGTGGCATGAAGTGAATGTTTTTAAACTTATTTCATGTGTTGAGCTGTTTCGGGAAATTTGGGTGTTTGATTGTTCGATCGGAAAGTTTAACATTTTCCATTTATCTGGAATGTGATACAATATTTGGAATCCACAAGTAGTTATGAGATAACAGAATGAATGTTATAAATCTAGCAGTTTAGTCTCACTTGATCGGTTGCCACAGAATTTTGATGTGATCAAAAGTCCGTCGCAATCACGTTGCGTACGCGGATACTCGCCAGGTAAACTTAATAGACAGCCACGCCCCATAGCCCCGACCAAGTGACTGTAGGAGAACCCCGTCGACGAAAGCATCCGTTCGGGTGCTCGCGGCAGCGGTGTTCCGCCTTGGTGCACTTCGTCGACGGTAACCAGGGGTGCGGCCGTCTACTAAAGTTTGCGACGAGCATTCGATCAGGATGTCGGGAATCTTGCTGAATTGCCCGACTTGATATTCAAAAGTGTTTTCGATAATGAGGCTAAAATGCAGGGTTTATAATTATTAGGCATGCGATGTCTAAGGAATTCATTTGGTTAGGCATGCGATGTCTAAAGGGGTTGCGGATTCCAACTGTCGTAGTTTTACACTTTCTTTTCTGTGACCGTAAGTGTAATATGTGATATCGCCGGTTTCGTTGCTATATGTCAACGACAATTGGGATGCGCACATTTACTTACGTTGATGACATGTGATGTTATGTGTTGCTGGATATGTTATATTGGATCGTCGCGTTTTGAATAGCCGGGTGTTTTATGTGAGATGATAGTTTTTATTTTCATTCATGTAAAATATAATTGTATGTAATATTCTTTTATTGGGACACTTCCGGGTTAAGGTTGCTATCACCATTTGTATATTATTTACTTTTCCGCACTAGGATAGACCCAAGGAGGAGAGCACAAGTAACCGGGTTCTAGAGTCCAGTGGGAGACCAACACGAGGAGTCGAGTCCGGGTCTCCTAACTCTAGAATTGGTAGGGTTGCTTGCCACTCTCGTAGGGGTCTAGGGGTATGGGTTTGGCTATTCATCGCGACCGTGGAATCCGTGTTTTATACTGGCTCGTATTAAAAACACGGGCGTCCAAGTATATCCAATGTTTCATATGTTTCTTCTGCTGCTATATCTGTGATGTGATCATTTGATATGTTGTGATAGATATTGTATATAGTATATATGATATATTATATAGACGTTACTTATGTTTTACACCCGCACTAGCCCTGCCCCGCTCTGTCGTTAGTTACCTAACCTAACGGTGCACGAGGGGACATCGAGGCGAATGCGGATGACGTAAGTGTATGTCGTATTTATCTGTGTTGTTTAGGTGACTTAAATGATGGGACTTCATTAATATGATTAATGAAAGAAAATAAACCTAAAAGATGTTATGGAATCGAATTTTCAAAAACAGGTAGCTACAGTTCTTGCTTTGCATCGCGGTGTTCCTTGTAGAACATCCTACACCTTATTCGATGAGGAAAGGGCCGAGATCGCTTCACCGGGAGTGACCCCTTTAGCAATGACTGGCAGATGCAACACCCCTCGGTTTGTATTTTGATTGCTTTTCTTGTTCTTGCTTTGCACAGCGGTATATATGATATATCCTGCACCTCATTCGACGAGGAAAGAGCCGACGATCCCTTCACCGGGAGTGACCTCTTTAGCGAAACTAGAAAAAGCCTCAAAAACACTCCATTTTAAAATCATTTGATTCTACAACGATAACAAGTTCATTACGCAATAGGTTTTCAGAAAAACCTGTCGTAGACCTCCGTCATTTCAGATAAGTTGTATATAGTATCCGTGCTACATTTGTTGGCTTTCGTCAAGGTGTAGTGTGCGGTAGCTATATGCTGCTTATCTGCTGCATACGATGCGATTGGATTAGGGTAGTCGTACGGCTTTGTTGTCTTTCGTCCAGGGTCGTGCGGGTGGGTTTAATTCAGTCAAGAAATGTACGGGTTGAACTTGACAAGCGGGCTATGGTTTGTTGGCTTTCGTCAAGGTCATAGCACGTTAGGGGCAAAATATTATCGGGAATTTCAAGTGTTGAAATTTGCAATGAGATTTCATACCTTTTATGAGATAGTTGGATCCCGATACCCACTGCGAGTAATTGTTACTCCTGGGAGAGTTTTACACATTGCAATTAGTCGATCAAGTAGGTGTCTAGAAAGGTGTCAACGGGGTTACGCCTCTGGGAAAACGAGGTTTACTTTAATTAGGTCCGTGCGAAAGCACGGGGAACCTCCCTCAAAGTACCGACACTGGCCTGGCTGAAAGATTGGCGAACTTGTAGCATGTAATTAATCCCGGCTAGTCTTTCCTTTTAAGGTTTGAAGGAAGATTTAATAAAAACAGTGGGAGCCATCCTGATTAGATAAAATAATAACCAATCTGATCTTGCAAGAGCGCATGCAGAGTGTTTTCTTCTCTCTCTCTCTCCAGGTAGCGACCATGTCACGTCTTAATCAAGATAATAAAATGGATATATTGACCGAACCCGCTTGTTATACTGAGCTGAGGAACGTTGGTCCCGCTCCAACTTATAATTGTTATAAGACAGAGCAGGAAATTGGGGATTACCAGAATTCCCGTGCCACCCAAACAAAGAAAGTGCATGTTGATGCATCATCTTCGGGTGTGTTCATTACAGAGAACTGTTTCTCAAATGTCCTTTACGTCCTGGGTATAAGATACCGGATTAGGATCCCACATATGTAATATATTACATGGGCTACAGAAAGGTAAAGAACTGAGAACGGGTGATAAGTTTCATGAGACAGAAAACGGTGCAAGTGTTGCAACCAAGTCTGTTGGTCACTGTCACACTGTATTACCTGAATACAATGATTCTGAACAAATGTCATTAGATACCGAACCTGATATACAAAATCATATCAGTCTCTTTATTTAGATAAAGAAGGATATAATTTTGTATTGCTGGATAATGTTTTGAACATTTCCTAAATCAAGAGTTGATCGGTTCAGGCACGTTATCTAAAAGCATTAACAATCTAAATCAAACTACAGTTCTTAGTATACAGAAAAAACACAAGAGGAAGAGTTCAGAAATGAACGAATCCTTCTTGAGGTATTGTAGACTAGGTCATGTCAATGCGACCCGACTAGCTAAGTTACATTGAGATGCATATTTAAATCAGTTTGAATTTACAACTTGTGAAACTTGCCAGTCATGTCACAAAGATAAGTTGACCATAGCTCTATTTAATGGAAACAGATAAAGAGTTAATGAACTCTTGGGATGATACATGATGATGTATGAAGGTCCCCTGTCTACACATGCCAAGACCGGTTCTTTGTACTTCATTACCTTCTCTGATGATCTCTCAAGATTCAGACATATGTTCCTGTTGAAACACAAGTCCGAAACTTTTGAGATAATCACTGAATATAAGTTAGAAGTAGAGAACCAAAACCGGGTATAACTATTATGTCATTTGATAAGATCAGGGAGGAGAATACTTATGCATAGAATTCCTGGACTATTCTAAAGGAGAATGAGATTCTCTCTCCGTATTACTCCTCTGAATACACCACAGCACAACGGTGTATCAGGGCGGAGCAATCACACCCTATTAGATATGGTGTGCTCTATGATGAGTACTACTGAGTTTCCTATTTCCTTTTAGGGAGTTATGCACTTATGAAGTTGCATACCTATTGAATAGGGTTCCAATCAAATCAACTGCATACCACTTCATATGAGATATGGAAAGGGAAGAGCCCATATCTTAAGTTTGTTAAGATTTGGGGTTGTCCGGCCTATGTCTGAAAAGCAAAATCCGGACAAGCTCGAGTCAAAGTCAGATCTGTGGAAGTTTGTTGGATATCCCAAGCATACGCAAGAGAATATCTTCTACCTAACCGAGGAACAAAAGATGTTTTGTTACTCAGCATGCCACCTTTGTGAAAGGGAATTTCTTGTGAAGAAATAAGTGGTCATGAGGTAGAACTGGAAACAGTTCCAGCTATACAAACTGCAGCTGATGATTTGGTAAAACCAAAGGATTCAATAGCAACCAACGAACCTCAGCCTCTCCGCCGATCTATTAGGTTTCCACACCCACCTGGGAGATACTCCGGTTTCTCTATGACAATGGGAGCGAGGATTGCATCATGGGATGATGACCTAAATAGTTTCGAGCTGGCTATCAGGAGTGGGACTCTGTAAGAATGGCTGGATGTTTATCGATCTGAGATGGAATCCTTTTACACCAACAAAGTATGGACTTTGGTTGCTTTATCTGAAGGGTTAAATCCACATCAGGAGCAAGTATATCTTGAGAAGATTACTTGGTGTACATGGAAAAGTTGAGACTTTCAAAGCTAGACTTGTTAAAGGTTTGCATCATTGACCAGGTGTGGCTAATAATGAAACCCTTTCTGGGGCCTATGCTTAAGTCCATCCAGATCCTACTTGCCACGGCTACATACCATGACTACGATATTTGGCGGTTGGGTGTCATGACTGCTTTTCTAAATAATGATTTAGAAGAGAGAGTCTATAAGTACACAGTCAGAGGGCTTCGTAGACAGTGGGAGCAGCGGAAACATGTGCAAGATGTTTTATGAGATAAAGCAGGCATCGCGGAGTTGGAACATCTGTTTTGATGTGTTAGTCAAAGTGTTTGACATCATCAAAATGGTAGATGAACCTTGTATATACAAAAAGGTAGTAAGGAGTGTGGTGGTGATCCCCGTATATTACGTGGATGACATACATTTGATAGGGAAGAAGTTTCCTATGCTACGCTCGGTCAATCTCCGCTTATCACAAGGATTCTCCATATAGGATCAAAGTGATACCTACTAAATCCTGGGTTTTGGATCTATGAGATAGATCTAATTGGATGTTAGGACACTCACTAGTTGTAGTGAGATAGTATCAATAGATCGTAGGGAGAATCACAGGAAAGGTTCCAGAGTGATAAGGATGACTGAATGTCAGTCGCAGGCATTGTCTTTACCCTCAGTAAAGGGACGGTATGTTGGAAGAGTTCTAAGCTAGATACCGTGGCAGACTAGACGATAAAGGCTGGATACATCACTACCAAAGATGCTGCCAAAGAGGCAGTCTGGGTGTATATTAGTTCATGAGATGAACTTCGTTCCTCCTGTTGTGTGACAATGGAGTTGTGGCATATGCCTAGGAACGCTCTTCCCATCAGTGATCCAGACATATTCTTAGGTAGTATCACATGATCTTAGAGATGGTTGATCTCCAGGGGATCGAGGTTATGAGAGTAGACTCAGAGGACAACACGGCGGATCCACTCACAAAGGCCTTTTCCCAGAGAGAGACTTTTATGGGATGGTTGAGTATGAGATACTACAACCACTGCTATCAGATGGCCCTAGTGCAAGTGGGAGATTGTTAGTTATATGTATGCCCTATAGGCCATTACTATACATAGGATGTATATTGTAGTGGATGCTTGGACATATATAGGGATGACTTTCTTGCTCGATATGATAGTATGCTATCTGGTTACTCTTTACCTTAATGTGTACACCGATTGTCTCTCTGTTACATGTTGGTAAAGCCCTTAGGATGTGTACTTGACTACCTGGACTATGATGCGGATCATACTAGTGGGGACATGGTAGTCCATAAGTACATCCTTCAAAGTCCCTAGTCGTGGGTGTATCGAGACGGGGCATCGATATACCAGAGTACATTAGCGTGTAGCTTCTCGACCCATATAGATGGGCGATGGATGATCCCATATCCATTAGTGTTTGACATCAGAGATGATATACGGGTGCTCAGTGGAGACTGGGTACACTGGACGGACTCGCCGAGAACTCCCAGATGGTATTATACCTCACGTCAGATGGCAGTTCTCTGGTGACACTGGTACATGTTAGTCTGTAGACCCGAGATCGTCATAGAGTCTTGTGTGATTCCCACTGTGCTTTGATTTCCATCATACCACGGCCAAGTGGGCGTGCAAAAAGGTGTCTTTTGGGTACAGTCCTGAATCACATGGAGGCAATGAGCGATAGGAGGGGTTTCGTCTCCCCCGGTATAGGGAGTTGTTGTTGCGATGTGCTCGTTTGGTTATAACAGGAAGTCCTTGGCCAAGGCTGCATTAGGGATTACTGGTAAGTGTTACCAGTAGTTTCTCGACCCGTTATGAGCCTCATATCGACACGACTTATCGAGTTATTGGGGTCTGACGTTTACCATCCCTATACGAGATATGCAACATATCAGACGAACAGACCGGACTGTACGGTAAGTGTTACTGGTTGGATTCACAGGAGTGTGAGCGGTCTTGCTCGTTGATCTTCTGATCGCACAATACCCGGGTGGCCGTTACGTTTAGCAGACCGCTATTGACGAGTCTTTAGAGTCCAACATAGAGGTTTCCTGGCTCAAGCGAAACGAAATAGGAGCGCATATGAGATATGTGCGGGACCGAGAATAATACCAGTATGTGATACTGAATTCTATCCTCGCGATTTGTATCATCGGACGGTTATATGAGATATAGCCGGGTTACCGAATCAAATGTTGATTCGAAATATTGATACACTTGATATTAGTCGTTTATATGCAGTATGACCGGATCATTAAATCAAGTGTTGATTTAATGATTTAATGTATAATTATATATATGATATATTACTTTACATTAACTAGTATTGGTTTACTTAAGATTGATTTTCTCACTTGATATGCGCAAGTTGTATATATGATATATGTTTGTGCACTTGTTTGTATCATGTTTGATGATACATGCAAACTTGGGTGTGTGTATCACTTTACACATGTTTAGGTTAATGGTTAGGTTTTATTTCTTTTATTTATTCATTTTTGGCAAGAAACAAAATGGTGGCTCTCTTTCTTTCATTGCTTCAAGCTTCATGAAGCTTCTTAGCATCTTTGAAAATTCTAACCATTTTGTTTTTTCATTTAACCTAACCATTACACCTAAACCCTAGTTTATTCTCTACATGTGTTAACTCACCCATGGTTGCAATATGATAAGTATTCACTTGATTTATTATTTTGGAGAATAATTATTTTCTTTCTTCATCTTCTTCATGAAGTGAAGAAAGCTTTCTTCAAAATTATCAAGTGATGAAATCAAGTGAGAAATCCAAATCCAAAGTGAACCCACTTCCTATTTCTTCATCCTCTACCACTTGCCATGTTGTATAGGGTGTTTTCTTCACAAGTTTCATGACCTAGTGAAGATGGAGCTTGAGTTTGAGTCGCCTCGGCGTAGATCAATTTCGGCATCGAAGTCAATGACCTAGCCCGATCATTTCTCCGACGAAACCATCGCTAGAGTCCGGGATCCGGTTCATCGCAGCGGAGGGACGTCATCACAGAGCTAAAGAAGTAGAGGACTGGATCTACAAAGGTTGAAGTCCCTTTCACTTAGTAGCAAAGTAGTTTGCTAGCTTATAGTTTCGCCTAACCTCTAGTTAACGATCTCAGCTAGGGTTTCTCGGCACCTAAAAATTTGAATTTGGCATGATAGATGCCTTGTGGAACCTCTTGTGTGTGCCTAGTAACCCTACACGAACGGCATCAACCAATGAACTCATCTTCTGGCGTATGTCCTGCATCTCTGCCGCTAGCCTAGCGAGCTGATCTGTCGAAGGCTGATCCGTCTGCACCTGTGCAACTAGAGTGCCATCCTGGTCAGTGCTCATCTCACCCGAACCAACTCTGACCTCGGCCCTCGTTGCATCACTCTGAGTCCCCATAGTCATCGGCGGCAAGGCTATAAATAGAGATAAGATTTGATAAGAACACAGAAATCGAATCACAAATATATGAATCATCAAGGAAGGAATTTCAAGCAATGTACTTAGGTCACTTTAGGCGAAGTACCACATCGTGAGTATGCTGCAGACATACATACACTACGTTACTCTGCTTAAGCTACCTAATCCATCATACCAAGGTCATCCTACACTCCGAAAGGTAAAACCTAGCGCTCTGATACCAACTTTGTCACGAGCCGAAATTGGCCCGTGACGACCCTAATACTACGCAACGTCTAAAGGCGTAACGCAGTAAAAGAAAGCCAAAAACCCAGAAATCTAAACCATTAAAAAGACAAGAAAAGATAATAGCAGTTTTGAAACATTTGAAATCATAACACAATTTTTTAAAAGTCCAACTTTCTTTCTTTAAAATTTTGGCAGCACCCCCTTGTAAAAACTAGCCCAAAGATGAGTACAACATAAGTATAAATGAAGCATCCCCAAACGGGAGAAAATACACGCCCAAAGGAGAAAAACAACAACCACAACAAATATACGATGCCGTAGCGAAGAAATAAAAAACTATAGAAAGGAAACTTTATATAAAAGACAACCAAATCACAAATAATATACAATATCGTCCTCACCAAGTCTCTAAGTCAACAAAATAACAGTAGATGGAGAGTACAAGGATACAACAATATACAATACAAAAAAAATACGGATAACCATAAAACCCACCTAAGCTAAATAACACACTGTGAGCCGATGCGGTATCCGTAGCAAAAGATGATAGATGAATAGCCTGCCTCGACCTCCCTGGGGAAAGACCCTGCAAAACAACTGTGGCACAACGGGGGTGAGTTGCCAACTCGTGAATAGTAAGTAACATATGCAGGTAATTGCAAGTATGCACGTACAGCGTGAATCTAAGATATGCAATTAACAGTAATAACAGGTCATATGAATGTAGTAATAATGAAAAGTACACTAGCAGGCACAACTAACACATGAAGCAATAATAATATCACAATCAGTATGCAATAATCATGCAATAATGATAAGAGAATATAGGTATGCAACAATCATGAAGGGTACTATAACAGGTACTACTGATACATGAAACAGTGCATAAACAGATAAATGTGAGGTATGGAGTGAAATATGTCATTCCCAGGAATCCTGACATCGTGGTAGGATCACCATCCATCAAGACCATCAAATCCCAATTCCTCAAATTATGCCCCCCAAATTGGCTCTCATATCATATAAATATCACATCTCCTCAATGTACAATATCGCATAAATCTCCTATATCCCGAATGTACAAAATCAAGCGAGTCTCATATATCCTTTATCAAATCTCAAGTAAATATCATATATCATAAATCCAATATCCAGTGAATCTCTTATAACCTAGGTATAATTGTGTGAATAAATATGATAAGGTATATATATGAATGTCAATACACATATATTAGCGTCCCATTCCACTAATATTGGTGTAAGGGTATATATAACAGCGTCTTAACCCACTATTATATATACATATGAGCAAGAAGAAATATCATGAAAGCAATGTGCCAAGCATCGACACAAAAATACCGATCTATCAGATGTTGTCACCAAGACTGGCATCCTGATAGGTATATATCATAAGCTATACCGAAAGCTCGAGTGCCTAGCTCTGACCCTCGCCTTTCGACGTATCCATACGCACATGACTCCCGTCGGTATCCCCATGATAACCGTCGAGTCATAGGTACTGTCACCGGAGTGTATGGTTCCCCTGCCAGGCACATCGGCGTGGTGCATCGACATCCCTTTCTTGTCCCGGGTACCTCCGGGCCCCACCATGTACCCTCATATGGCCTCTAAGCCTCCTTTTAGGGGTATATATATATATATATCAGAACCGATAAAACTCGTGGTGGATGCTGAAATATCATATCAAGGAAACCGGGTTTTTCAAATAATGCATAATTTCATGAACTCCCGCTGTTCCCAAATCCAGAAAACATCATGAAAAGTCCACATAACAATGCGAAAATCCATGAATATAATATATGCGACATAACTGAAATGTAAGCATATAAAAGGAAAAACCGCTAAGTAACATCAGTAAAGGTAAATATGTAACTGTAACTGATATGTGTGTAACATACAGGTGTAGCAAGGTATATGTATCTACATATAATAACAGATGTAGTATACCCCCTGGGTTTAAGTGGAATATGTGAGCAAGGTATACCAATAGCTATATCGAAAAGTGTGCATGTACCTATCACTAATGGTACAATACTCTATAGGTATACGGGTTTGCTAAAAGTCATATGTGATAAGAAATATGAATCAATGTCACAATGTCCCTAACCAAGCAATATAATCTATATAAGTGGTTTGTGTGTGACATGGCAATTATTGACGGTGTGTGTAGCAAACAAACAGTGCTCGTGCAACATAGATCGTCAATAATACGTGCAGTGTCCTACGGCTACTAGTCCAAGCACAATAACATCTATGTAATAGGGTAAATGTGCAATTCTAAATATAACATAGAATATGCGACAGGTGTTAACATTCCTAGCCCAAACGCATAACGCCATGCGGGCGATTACCCTGTAGATGTTAAATCTACTCACCTGGTCGCGTGCTACATGTAGCCGACCACCTGCTTCCCTTTCGTTGCTGCGTCCGACGTACCAGCCTGCAAACCTAGAAATTACACAAGGAATCCATATATAAGCAAAATATCTCGTAAAACGCGATATCGAAACCAATGGAGAAACTCACATCGCGAACTAAACGCGCGTGTGCACGATACGCTGAAACGTGTGAATACGCATCTAAAACTACCCCGACACGCCGCGACACGCTAGATCACAAAACCCACTCACGTATCCCGCGTATCGCATAAACAAAACATACAAGAAATACGATATATGGTCCCATATTTTGATACAGGTGAAATCTCACAAAATTGCACATGCCAAAACACTGGAAAACACAGCAGACTACCCTAGGAAAAACCCCAACACCCCAGCCCCCTACCTGGCCGCAATTTGCGGCCAAAACTAATAAATCGGCGGCCACTCTTTTGAATTTGGGGTTCGTGCTCTGGTGGTGTGGTCTATAACTAGTGTACAAGCTCCAGTTTCCTCAATTTTGATCTGAGAGAGCCGAGTCAAAAGCAGATCACAGAAAGCTACAATATTGCTTAAAAACACTAATTTTACACAAAATGGAAACCCTATGGCATTTTAGTGAAATCTGGGGTTAATCTCAGTTAAGGTGACCCTAATAACACTTAAATAGGCTTGGTTAACCAATAAAATCATCACTTGGACAAAACCCCATACAAATCACCATATTTAGCACTAAACTCACTATTTAACACAGACCGAAGCTAATTCTACACAAGTTTAGCAAACTAGGAATGAGTTCAGAGATTATACCTCACTCACAACCCTAGGCACAAGGAGAAGGAGAAGAAGGGGAAGAAGTGCTGCTGCAGTTGCTGGGGCTGTTGCTTGCTACAGCCTTTGCTGCTACTCCTGCTTGCTTCTCTTATTGTTGTCTGCTGATGCTGGAGCTGCTGCTTGTGTGTGTGTGTGAGTGTGAGAGAATGAGAGAAATGATAATGAGAAATGATAGCCAAGGAAAAAAAACCTCCCTTCTCTCTCTCTTTCCTCATTAAATGAGGCATGGCTCATGCCATGTAGCCCCATGCTTCTATCTCTCTCTCTTGGTCAACAAATTCAAACCATTTTTTTTCAAATACTTTTCCATTTTAAAACAAAAACAATAAACCCAAAACACCTAATACAAATTTTTAAACAATATTAAGGCATTGGTTAGCTCACCATGGCTGCTAATCATGGTTTTAACCCCATTTTAAAACCCTAGTTAACATTCACAAGTGTGTGCAAGCTTAGAAAAATTCTAATAAAATATTCATTAAATAGGATAAAATATTTACAAATCAATTTGGTAAACTTTTTATTAAAAACTATATATTAAAATATAATTAGCCACTAAACACATCCTAAGGTGTTACAACTTATCTGAAATAACGGAGGGCTACGAAAGGTTTTTAAGAAAACCTTTTGCGTAATGAACTTGATATCGTTGTAGAATCAAATGATTTAAAATGGAGTTTTTTTAAGCCTTTTCTAGTTTTGCTAAAGAGGTCACTCCCGGTGAAGGGATCGTCGGCTCTTTCCTCATCGAATGAGGTGCAGAATATTCATAATACCACTATGCAAAGCAAAAACTATAGAAGTAATCAAAAGACAAACCGAGTGTTGTAGAATCTGCCAGTTATTGCTAAAGAGGTAACTCCCGGTAAAGGGATCTCGGCTCTTTCCTTATCGAATGAGGTGCTGGATGTTTTACAAGGAATACCGCTATGCAAAGCAACAACTAGAGCTAACTGTTTCTGAAAATTCGATTCCACAACATCTTTAGGTTTCTTTTATTTCATTAATCTCATTAATGAAGTCCCATCATTTTAAGTTACCTAAACATCACAGATAAATACAACGTACGCTCATGCCATCCGCATTCGCCTCGATGTCCCCTCGTGCACCGTTAGGTTAGGTAACTAACGGCAGAGCGGGGCAGTGCTAGCGTGGGTGTAAAACATAAGCAACGTCTATATAATATATCACATATACTATATCCAGTATCTATCTCAACAATATATCAAATGATCACATCAACAACATATGAAATATTGGATATACTAGAATATCCGGGTTTTATTTTAAGCCTGTATAAAATACGGATTCCACGGTCGTGATGAATAGCCAATCCCACACCCCTAGAGCCCTACGAGAGCGGCAAGCAACCCTACCAATTCTAGAGTTGGGCGACCCGGTCTCGACTCCTCGAGATGGTTTCCCACTTGACCCTAGAACCCGGTTACTTGTGCTCCACGCCTTGGGTCTATCCTAATGCAGAAAAGTAAATATTATAGAATGGTGACATCATCCTCAACCCAAAAGTGCCCCAATAAAAGGATATTACATACAATGAATTTAACATGAATGAAAATGAAAAAACTCTCATCTCACATAAAACCCCCGGCTATTCAAACACGACGATCCAATATAATATATCACAGCAACACATAACATTACATGTCATCAACATAAGTAAATATGCGTATCCCAATTGTCATTGACATATAGCAACGAAACCGGCGATACACCACATATTACGCTTACGATCGCTGAAAAGAAAGTGAAAAACAACAACAGTTGGAATTCGCAACCACGTTAGACATCACATGCCTAACCAGATGAAATTCTTAGACATCACATGCCTAACCAGATGAATTTCTTAGACATCGCATGCCTAACAATTATAAACCCCGCATTTTAGTTTCGATCTCGAAAACACTTTTCAATATCTTGTTGGGAAATTCAACAAGATTCCCGACATCCTGATCGAATGCTCGTCGAAAACTTTAGTAGACGGCCGCACCCCCCGATGCCATCGACGAAGTGTACTAAGGCGGAACACCGCTGCCGCGAGCACCCAAACGGATGCTTTTGGCGACAGGGTTCTCCTATAGTCACTTGGTCGGGGATGCGGGGCGTGGCTATCTAATAATGTTACCCGGCGAGTATCCGCGTACACTACGTGATTGCGACGGACTTTTGATCACATCAAAATCCCTTAGCAATCGATCAAATGAGACTAAACAGCTAGATTTATAACATTCAAACTAGTTATCTCATAACTACTTGTGGATTCCAAATATTGTATCCCATCACATAATATCCGGACGAAAATAAACTTTTCGATCGATTTATCAAAGTCCCACAATTTCCCGACAGCTCAACACTTGAGCACAGTTTTAATAAAACCCAGAAGATGCCGCAGTACCTATGAACCAGCCGTTGAAGGGTCAAACCAACACCTCACTGTTAGTTGTATGTATGCCCTAGAGGCCAGTATTGTACAGATGATGTATATTATATTGGATGCTTGGACATATATAGATAGGACATTCTTGCTCGATATGATAGTATGCTATCTGGTTGCTCTTTATCTTAACATGTATACTGGTCTCTTTATATAGTCTTATGATTACATGTTGGTAAAGCCCTTAGGATGTGTACTTGACTACCAGGACTATGATGCAGATCATACTAGTGGGGCCATGGTAGTCCATAAGTTCATCCTTTAACGTTCCTAGTCATGGGTGTATCGAGACAGGGCATCGATATACCAGAGTAGACTAGCGTATACGCTTCTCGACCCATGAGATGGGCGATGGATGATCCCATATCCATTGGTGTTTGACATCAGATATGGTATACGGGTGCTTAGTGGAGACTGGGTACACTGGACGGACTCGCCGAGAACTCCCATATGGTATTATACCTCACGTCAGATGGCAGTTCTCTGGTGACACTGGTACAGGTTAGTCTGTAGACCCGAGATCGTCATAGAGTCTTGTGTGATTCCCACCGTGCTTTGATTTCCACCTTAACACATCCAAGAGGGCGTGCAAAACGGTGGTTTTTGGATACAGTCCCGATTCACATGGAGGCAATGAGCGATAAGAGGGGTTTCGTCTCTCCCGGTATTGGGAGTTGATGTTGCGCTGTGCTCGATTGGCCATAACAGGGAAGTCCCTAGCCAGGGATGATTTAGAGATTTACTGGTAAGTGTTACCAATAGTTTCTCGGCCAGTTATGAGCCTCACATCGGCATGACTTATCGGTTATTGGGGTCTGACGTTTACCACCCCTAGACTTGATATGCGACATATCAGAGGAGGAGACCGGACTGTACGACAAGTGTTTCCGTCTGGCTTTTGCAGGAGTTGGAGCGGTCTTGCTTGCTGATCTTCTGATTGCTCAATACCCGGGTAGTCGTTACGTCCATCTAGTACCGCTGACGGCTTGTGGGTGGTTGATGTGATCATCACCTACTGCCGGCGTATTGACGAGTCTTTAGAGTCCTATATAGTTGTTTTACAGGCTTTGGCAAAACGAAATAGAAGCACATATATGATATGTGCGGGATTGAGAATAATGCGAGTATATGATACCGTATTCTATCCTCCCGTCTTTTGTATCGGTCGGTTATATGCGATATAGCCGGGTTATCGAATCAAGGGTTGATTCGATAAGACGATGCATTGGATGTTAGTCGGTTATATGTGATATATCCGGATTATTAAGTCAAATTTTGATTTAATAATTTAGTGTATAATTGTATATGTGATATACTGTAACGTTTTGAAAATCGTTTCGGTGAAATTTCGGAAAAATTGGTAAAATAAGGGGGTTTCTATAAAAAATCAAAATACAAATATCTTTATTATAAAATTAAAAATACATATTCTGGCTATGTAATTGCTAGTATTTGGTGTTTATTGAGCCAGTGGAAAAATTTCTAATTTTCTGAAAATTTTTCCGAAATTAATTATTTTAATATTATTTTAAGCCGTCCCTAATACATTTAATTAGATAGAATGACAAATTGGAATGGGTTGAAACAAATTTTTTGCATCATAACAAATTACACAAAATTTTAGCATGTTGTTTTTGAAAGAAAATGAAGCTGTCAAACGGTTTTAGAAATATCGAAGAAAAATGGCTTAAATAGTGAAATTAGTGTTAATGGAAATTGGGGTATAATATTTATCTTTTTGTTTTCCCTACTTGCACTCACACACACACACACACCCTATTTACCTTGTGGCCGAGCCCCCACTTTGGCAGCCCAAAATTTTCCTTAACCCATTCTTTCCCACTTCAAAGTTAAAAAGGAAAAGAAAATGTAAATGAATTTTATAAACAAAAGAAGAATGCGGAATGTTGACTTGTGGAATGGAGGGGTTTTCTTGGAACTTGCTACACTCCTTTCACTCACTCAACCCTCCCCCTCTCCTGGCCGAAATCCAGCAGCCTTCCCCCACCCATTTCTCCTTCTCTTTTTATCACAAAAAAATCCCCAAAAAATTCATCTAAAATCAAATAATACATCACTAATTCCTAATCTAATCTCTACCCATTTTTCTTTTGCCCAAGATAGCATGAATCAAGGAGCAAGATGATGATTTGGGAGGCTAAGATTCATGCTAAATCTCAAGATTCTAGGAGGTATAAATCTTAACCCTATAATGAAATTGTTAGTTATTGCTTAAAGCAAATTTAATTAAGTGTTAATTATAGTTTTATTTCAAGATTTGGAAATTAAAGAGAAGGGTGTAAAGACTAAGTTAGGGTTTAGGTCAATTGATCATGATCTAATTGTGTGGTTTACATCTAGTGGGCATGCTAAAACAAGCTAATTACTAGGTTGCTAATTGTATATTTTAAATTTGTTCTAATTATGCTTAATTTGCTAACCAGGTTTTTGGAAATTTATAAAGTGGTTTAGATTAAAATATAATTAAGGTTTCATGTCATTATTAACATTAAAATGAGTAGTTTAATACCTTTGGATAATGCAAAACCAAGCTAATTGTTGTTTGTGCATTTTTGCTATAAAATTGTTAAAATTTGATTAATTGCAAAACTAGAATTTTTAGTTTTATAAAAATTGATGAGATTAAATTGTGGAAATGGTTTATATGACATAATTATGATATTTAGTGGATATTATGGCTATTAGTTTTTTTAAAACATCAAGTTTCGAATTAAAACGAAAATTAAGTGCTTTCTAGGTTTTCGGAAATAAATCCATTTGATTTATTTTGGGCTTCTGATGAGTTGCATTCTACTTAATATTATAATTACCGAGTTTTGAAATCACGATTGGTGTGTTTGGGTTTTTCTCAATGGGTTGATGTTGGTACATCGACATCGAGGGTTGGTTTGACTATTCTTGCATGTGTAGGCGATAGGTTTTGACCTATATATGAAACGCGTGCCGATTTAGTTTCGTATGCCGTTTCGATTTCTAATTTGGTTATTATGCGACAAAATACGTTATGACAAGTAGGTACCCCCATGTGGACTTCGAGATGACAAGCAAGCGCGTGGTGACGTCGGCACTGGCAAGCGAAGACTAGGTGAGTTGATTTATATCTACGGGGAGAAGTCGGGTGGATGGCGTATAGCACCGCCGCAGTTCGTGGTGATGTATACGAATACGTATATACACATATATTTAGTACATGTTAAATTGAGATTATTGATGATAAATTTGGACTTTTGGTGTTCTGTGATTGGTTTAGTGTAGTTGTGAAACCCTAGAGTAGGGGTTGCACCTATACACACACGCGCGCACTTACTTGCATACATCATTTCTTTTACATGTGCGTATATGGGATTATATATTTATGTGTTCACATGGGTATGGGACTATGTGTTCATATACTGGATTTGAGGATAGTACTTGGGATTTGAGATGAGTCGATGGGATTTGATTTGAGGCCGTGAGATCGGTGATTTGGCAGGGTTCGTATTTGTGATACGACATGACGTTGTAGCGGGTCCTTTGACGTAGTGTTTTACATACGTGCATGCATACGTAGGTGGTATCGGTATTGTACTAGACGTAGATCAGTACCCGGATTATGATCTTTGATAAAGGGGATACCAGATGATTAGTGTGATGAAGGTGATATTGACCCGTACCCAGATTTGGGATGCCGTACGAAGGATTTACGTACGAGCTATATATTGATGACAGATCCGCACTCTTGACTTGGGAATGTCTGATTATAGATATGGTATCGGATATGAGATTATTGAGGCGGGATCACCGACTAATATATATATATATATATATATATATGTGTATATGTATATATTTATATATATATATGTATATGTATATATTTATATAAATATTTATCGACTCAGATGTTAGGCGGTTTACTTACATTCTGTTAGTTTGTTAGTTCAGCCATATAGTTTAGGGTAGTTGTTAGACTAGGTTAGATTCCTACCTATTTTAAAACTAACGGATCGTGGGTGTAGGGTGTTTTTCGTCACCCCATTGAGATGGGAATACGCGCGCGCTTGTCAGGCGTACTACAGATTCCCCCTGCCTGGGGTAGGCCGGGGTTTAATGATTGTGGAGATCCGAATCTCCGGCAGCCGCGAACTAAGCTGCCGTTAATTACCCCTAGCCTTTGGGGCGAGGGAACCTCCGATTAACGGGTTAAATTGGTCATGCGAACTCAATGTGCAGTGTGCGTGTGTTTTGTTTCGAAAGGGGGTTTTGGATATATCGGGAGCCACGCAGAGTTTTTACGGGGGTCCCGCTACCCGGATAGCGGGCTGGGGGTCAAGGGGGCTAGCAGCCCCCTTGCGGGGTGCGGGGCAGCGCCCCGTTAGAAATTTTTTTCTAACAGGGACAGTGTCGTGGAGTGCGTGTGTGCACAAATTTGTATACATATGTATATATATATGCATATATAAGTAAAGGGGAAAAAGACATCCAAAGGATGCGTGGGGCCAGCGCCTAGGCGCTTGAGCGCGAGCGCGCCACGTGTCGGCACGTGGGCGCTTTGCGCTCGAGCGCAGAGTGCTGGAGCGCAACGCGCCACGTGTCGGCACGTAGGCGACTTGCGCTCGAGCGCTTGCGCTTGAGCGCAAGCGCGCCACGTGTCGGCACGAGGGCGACTTGCGCTCGAGCGCTTGCGCTCGAGCGCAAGCGCGCCACGTGTCGGCACGAGGGCGACTTGCGCTCGAGCGCTTGCGCTCGAGCGCAAGAGCGCCACGTGTCGGCACGAGGGCGACTTGCGCTCGGGCGCTTGCGCTGGAGCGCAAGCGCGCCACGTGTCGACACCAGGGTGACTTGCGCTCGGGCGCTTGCGCCGGAGCGCAAGAGCGCCACGTGTCGGCACGAGGGCGACTTGCGCTCGAGCGCTTGCGCTGGAGCGCAAGCGCGCCACGTGTCGGCACGTGGGCGCTCTGCGCTTGAGCGCCGGCGAGAAAAAGAGGCTTTTAGCCTAAAAAGATTTCTCTGATGAGAAATCAAAGAGGAGTTGGACTCCTGAGTGTGGTTTTTTTATTTTTTTGTGTTTAGTGAATGATGTTCTTCTTCCTCCTGTTGCTTGCCGGATCTTGAAGATCAAGAGATGTAAAATCTCAAAATCTCTTCTTTTTCAGATCTAATGATAGATCCAAGTTCCCCTGTGTGGGTTTTGTGATGAAAAACTAATTTGTTTTGAAAAAGGAAGAGTAAAACTCTTGATTTAATTCAAGAGAAAGAAGAAGGTTTTGGAACCTTGAAGAAGGAAGAAAGAGCTCAGCTCTAATTTTTTGTGGAGAGAATGAAAGGTATTTTTTTATTCATCATGTTGCCTTTTATAGGCTTACATATTTGTATATAAGCCCTTGGGCTTCACAAAAATGGCATTTTAGCCATCCCATGGCTCATGTGCCATTTCATTTTTGCACATAAGCCATGGGCTTACAAAAATTTGGCTTTATGCCCATTTTGCATACATTCATGTATAAAAAATTACATGAAAATTATTTATTACATGATCTATATTTTAGCATGGAGGAGGCTGGCCGCGGGCTCGACTTGGACATGGGCCCGCTTGGCCTGGGCTTGGGCCCACCTGGCTTAGGGTTGACCTTGACTTTGACTCGGTCAACGGGGGTGTAAATTTTTACCCCAACAAAGTGCCCCCCATCAATAAATGCACACCGCACATTTGAGTTGTGTGCATGAAATTGATGGATCTTGAAGCTGAACTTCGAGGTGGAACATCATTCCGGAGGCGAAGCATCATCCCGGGGAGCATGATTCCCGAGGATCGAAGCATCATTCCGATTCGCGGAGCATAATTCCAATGTCAGAGCATCATTCCGAAGCGCGGAGCATAAGTCCAGGGTCGGAGCATCATTCCGATTTGCGGAGCATAATTCCAGGATTCGGAGCATCATTCCGAAGAGCGGAGCATAATTCCAAGGTTCGGAGCATCGTTCCGATGGGCGGAGCATGATTCCAGGGATCGGAGCATCATTCCGATGAGCGGAGCTTGATTCCAGAGTTCGGAGCATCATTCCGAAGGGCGGAGTATCCCTCAGGGAGCATGATTCCCGGGGATCGGAGCATCATTCCGAAGAGCGGAGCATAATTCCAAGGATCGGAGCATCATTCCGATGAGCGGAGCATAATTCCAGGATTCGGAGCATCATTCCGATGAGCGGAGCATAATTCCAGAGTTCGGAGCATCGTTCCGAAGAGCGGAGCATAATTCCAGAGTTCGGAGCATCTTTCCGAAGAGCGGAGCATAATTCCAGGGTTCGGAGCATCTTTCCGAAGGGCGGAGCATGATTCCAGGATTCGGAGCATCATTCCGAAGGGCGGAGCATAATTCCAGAGTTCGGAGCATCTTTCCGAAGAGCGGAGCATAATTCCAGGGTTCGGAGCATCATTCCGAAGGGCGGAGCATGATTCCAGGGTTCGGAGCATCATTCCGAAGGGCGGAGCATGATTCCAGGGGATCGGAGCATCATTCCGATGAGCGGATCATGATTCCAGGGGATCGGAGCATCATTCCGATGAGCGGATCATGATTCCAGGGGATCGGAGCATCATTCCGATGAGCGGAGCATGATTCCAGAGTTCGGAGCATCTTTCCGAAGAGCGGAGCATGATTCCAAGGATCGGAGCATCATTCCGGTGAGCGGCAAACATTCTGACCGAAGCATGATTTCGATGCAGAGGTAGATTCCTAGGCGAAGTATAATTCCGACAAGGAAGGCAGATATTCCGAGGCGAAACATTGATTTCGACACGGGATACATTCTGAGAGGGAGCATGATTCCGGCACAGAGCTTGTTGGCTGACTTGATTCCGAGACGAAGCATAATTTCGACAGGGAAGGAAGATACACCGAGGCGAAGCATGATTTCGACACGGGGTACACTCTGAGACAAAGTATGATTCCGACGCAGAGCTTGTTGGTTGACTTGATTCCGAGGCGGAGCATAATTCCGGCAGGGAAGGTAGATATCCCGAGGCGAAGCATGATTTCGACACGGGGTAAATTCTGGGACGGAGCATGATTCTGCCGCAGAGGTTGTTGGTTTGATTTGATTTGGGTTGACATCAGCATCGCTACACTGGAATATGGTACCAGGAGCGAATCATCATTTGTCATGAGAGGATTTGGGAATTGTTTTTTTTTTTTTTTTTGGCATCTGCATTGCTGTACTGGAATGATGCCAGGAGCAACTCATCATTTGCCCCGGGAGGACTTGGGAATGGGTATTTTGTTTGGCATCTGCATTGCTGCACTGGAATGATGCCAGGAGCAACTCATCATTTGCCCCGGGAGGATTTGGGAATGGGTATTTTGTTTGGCATCTGCATTGCTGCACTGGAATGATGCCAGGAGCAACTCATCATTTGCCTCGGGAGGATTTGGGGATTTTTTGTCGGCATCTGCATTGCTGCACTGGAATGATGCCAGGAGCAACTCATCATTTGCGCCGAGAGGATTTGGGAATTGGTTTTGTTTTGGCATCTGCATTGCTGCACTGGAATAATGCCAGGAGCGACTCATCATTTGCCCCGGGAGGACTTGGGAGAGATTGGGATTGTTTTACACCCGTGGATTGTATACGGTTTTGCAGGATGTATGATCCAGACCGTAGGGCCATACAAATTTCGGGACTTTGTTGGCGTCTGCATCGCTGCACTGGAATATGGTACCAGGAGCGATTCATCATTCGCCATTGGGGCATGGGATTGGAATTTGGTTGGCGTCTGCATCGCTGTACTGGAATATGGTACCAGGAGCGACTCATCATTCGCCATTGGTATGAGATTTAGAATTTGGTTGGCGTCTGCATCGCTGCACTGGAATATGGTACCAGGAGCGACTCATCATTCGCCACTTGGGGATTGGGGAGCGATGGCTTAGGAGACAGGTTTGGATCCCTATCACCTAAGACTTTTCAATTTTATGGGCCGTGAGGGTCCCATAAAAGCATTTTCTCCCTACGAGTCGTAAGGATCCCGCAGGTGTATTTTCTCCTTAAGAGTCGTGAGGACTCCTAAGTGTGTTTTTCCTTGGTGAGTCGTAAGGATCTCACGAAGGTTTGTTCTCCTCATGCATCGTGAGGACACATGAGTGGGTCTTTCCAATGAAGCATAATTCCAAAGGCGGAGACCAGCCGCGTAACTGGTGGTTGCGGTGGGGCATGGGTATGCTGAGAATTATTTGAGCCCGTGGATTGTATACGGCAGTCAATTTGGGGACTGGCCGTAGGGCTGAAAGAATTTTGGGAAATTTGAATTTTTGTTGGCGTCTGCATCGCTGCACTGGAATATGGTACCAGGAGCGACTCATCATTCGCCGCTTTTTTTGTTTTTGCTGTTTTTTTTTGTTTTTTTTTTCTTTTTTTGCCGCGATTGCTCTATCATTTCAGCTTTTCTTATCGCGAAGGTCACGATTGCCCTATCATTTCGGCTATTTATTCGCGGTTGCCCCATCATTTCGGCTTTATTTTCGTTTTCATTTTTACTCGCTGATTTTTATTGCAAGCTGCCCCATCATTTCGGCTTTTCTTTATTTTTCTTTTTATTTACACACATTTTTTTTTGTTTATTTACATATATGTATGTATACATATATTTTTACATTCCCAGTTTAACGACTTAGAGGTCGCCTGTTCCCAGTTTAATGACGTGGTGGTCGATTGTTCCCAGTTTAATGACGTGGTGGTCGATTGTTTTCAGAGAAAGGCAGATGCCTGAGAGAATCGGTTTCACGAAGAACTTCGGTCTCCGTTTGTATGAAATTGGCGGTTGCAGCTTGACTGTTTGTTAACACGCCTTTGGACAGTTCTATCTCTCCTGCCTTGTATTGCTTTTCGACCCAATCTTTGAAGACGAAGCAGTCCTCAATGGCATGGCCTATCACTCTGTGATAGGGGCAGTATTTGGGGTCGTCGGTCCTATTCGCTTCCTGCGGTCTTTTTGACTCTGGCAGTTGTAGACCGTTCTTCAGGGCGTCTTTGAATATTTTAAGGATTTTGTCCCTTCTGAAGGAATAGACCTTATCCAGCTTCTCTTTCAGTGGAGATTCTCCTCCCTCTCCGAACATTGGCTTCCGAGGCTGGTTGGCGCTAGGCCCGCTCATCCCTTGCCTATTTCGGTTAGCCGAAGTGTTAAAAGATTCAGTATCGTCAGAACCTCCGCCTTTGCGATTTTCGTCCTTTCGGTTTCTCCAGGACCTATTGTTATTTTGAGAATCCGAGGAGGACTCCTGTTTTGAGCGCTCCAGCATCTGGACTTTCCTGGTCAGCTCTTGGAATGTTTTGAGACCCGCGGTGCATAAAAACGGGGCCATCCAATTGTTGAGATTTCCGACAAGGAGACTGACAGATTGGTCCTGCTCTATCGGTGGTTCACACTTGACGGAGAGATTGCGCCATCGGGTTATAAAATCCGTGCTGCTTTCGTCGCTCTTGGGCTTGGTCCTTACGAGCTCGGCAATGGTAATCTTATCGCTGACGCTCATGAACCTCTGCCGAAACAGAGACTCCATTTGGACAAAAGTTGTGACGGAGCCATCCGGTATGCTCGCGTACCAGTCGAAAGCAACATCGGTCAAGCTATTAACGAACTGGCGGAGGAGAAGCGCATCATTGCCCCCAGTATTTCCGCATGAGGCTTTGAAGTGGGCGATATGCTGATTCGCATTTCCCGTCCCATCGAATCTTCCGAATTTGGGGATGACATAGCCGCTAGGAAATTCTACCAGATCATACTGAGCAGGATATGGTCTCCCACTACTGCTGATATCTTTTCGCGCTTCGGCTTCGGCCACCAATGTTTTGACTTTGCTGGCAACCAAATCCATAATTTGATCTTGAGTTAGCGGGCTATTGTCATCGGTAGCCAAGACATTTCCCGAGATAGGATGCGACTGATTTTCATGTAGTTCGCCCACTTTTGGATTTGAGGGAATAGGCGTCGGCTGCTTTGGCACACCACTTCCCGGTTCACGAGTAGAGCCCTCCGCTTGATTGGGCGGCTGAGAGGCAAGTTGGGCCGTAAGCCGTAAGACGACATTTGTCAAGTCGTCGATCTTTGAGTAGAGCTTGGCCATCTCCTTATCTTTGCTTCTGAGCTGTTTTCGGAGCTCTTGGAGAAGTTGTTGCTCTGCGGTCTTAGGACGGAAAGTTGGCTCATCTTCGCTTTCCGAGCCTGACTCCTCATGAATTGAGGGCTCTCTTTGCCTATCAGCCTCATCGAGAGGGTTTTCATCATCCAGCGGAGGCGGCTGTTCTTGGGAAGCGGCCACCACATTCAAGCCAGATTGGGTTTGAGATGTGGCGGCCCCGTCCTTGCTCTTGCTGCGCGTGCCCACCACGTAGACAGTGTGGATAACACATTCAGCCATCCCCTCATCTTTGGCGGGGTAACCCTGTTCTTCGAACCTCATGAGGTTTAGCCTGGCAGGAGCCCTAGCCCTTTTGTTAGCTCTATATCTGAGCCTTTTCTCCCTCAGCTTCTCGATTTTGAAGGCTTGGCGGGCATCCACTGCCCGGGGAGCCATTGTGAGTTGATCAGCGGGGAGCTTAGAGAAGGCACCCGATCGAGCATTTGTCAGGGGCACCGCTGGAGCTTGCTCGGGACGCGTTATAGCTTTGTTGGTGTTGATGGCCTTGCCCCCAGCTGGGGCCAAGGAAAGTCGTTCAGATACCGACTTGCGTTTGGGTTGGGGCGCCCTTGAGATCACCACATTTAGTCTCCTGCCTTTCGAGACTGGTTTGTCTGTCACCGGGGCTTGAGGAGATGGGATGGCGCCAACTGGCATGAACGTAATAGAGCCAAATGGTAGTAGCGGCTCCTCCCATTGTCGCCCGAGACTGGCCGGAAGGACCATCCGGGAGTCTATCTTCATCGTGTAGGAGACAGGAGCTGAGTTCATCATCGAAGACATCGTCGGAAGGTGATTGCTTGAAAATCTGCATGAAAGAGCATTATTTTAGTATAAATATAGACATGTAAATTGATTAAGTTCGCATGAACATTTAACCCGAAATATGGGGGGAGAGATTGGTCCCACCGGGCGTGCCAGAACCTGTAGGGTGTTTTTCGTCACCCCATTGAGATGGGAATACGCGCGCGCTTGTCAGGCGTACTACAGATTCCCCCTGCCTGGGGTAGGCCGGGGTTTAATGATTGTGGAGATCCGAATCTCCGGCAGCCGCGAACTAAGCTGCCGTTAATTACCCCTAGCCTTTGGGGCGAGGGAACCTCCGATTAACGGGTTAAATTGGTCATGCGAACTCAATGTGCAGTGTGCGTGTGTTTTGTTTCGAAAGGGGGTTTTGGATATATCGGGAGCCACGCAGAGTTTTTACGGGGGTCCCGCTACCCGGATAGCGGGCTGGGGGTCAAGGGGGCTAGCAGCCCCCTTACGGGGTGCGGGGCAGCGCCCCGTTAGAAATTTTTTTCTAACAGGGACAGTGTCGTGGAGTGCGTGTGTGCACAAATTTGTATACATATGTATATATATATGCATATATAAGTAAAGGGGAAAAAGACATCCAAAGGATGCGTGGGGCCAGCGCCTAGGCGCTTGAGCGCGAGCGCGCCACGTGTCGGCACGTGGGCGCTTTGCGCTCGAGCGCAGAGTGCTGGAGCGCAACGCGCCACGTGTCGGCACGTAGGCGACTTGCGCTCGAGCGCTTGCGCTTGAGCGCAAGCGCGCCACGTGTCGGCACGAGGGCGACTTGCGCTCGAGCGCTTGCGCTCGAGCGCAAGCGCGCCACGTGTCGGCACGAGGGCGACTTGCGCTCGAGCGCTTACGCTTGAGCGCAAGAGCGCCACGTGTCGGCACGAGGGCGACTTGCGCTCGGGCGCTTGCGCTGGAGCGCAAGCGCGCCACGTGTCGACACCAGGGTGACTTGCGCTCGGGCGCTTGCGCCGGAGCGCAAGAGCGCCACGTGTCGGCACGAGGGCGACTTGCGCTCGAGCGCTTGCGCTGGAGCGCAAGCGCGCCACGTGTCGGCACGTGGGCGCTCTGCGCTTGAGCGCCGGCGAGAAAAAGAGGCTTTTAGCCTAAAAAGATTTCTCTGATGAGAAATCAAAGAGGAGTTGGACTCCTGAGTGTGGTTTTTTTATTTTTTTGTGTTTAGTGAATGATGTTCTTCTTCCTCCTGTTGCTTGCCGGATCTTGAAGATCAAGAGATGTAAAATCTCAAAATCTCTTCTTTTTCAGATCTAATGATAGATCCAAGTTCCCCTGTGTGGGTTTTGTGATGAAAAACTAATTTGTTTTGAAAAAGGAAGAGTAAAACTCTTGATTTAATTCAAGAGAAAGAAGAAGGTTTTGGAACCTTGAAGAAGGAAGAAAGAGCTCAGCTCTAATTTTTTGTGGAGAGAATGAAAGGTATTTTTTTATTCATCATGTTGCCTTTTATAGGCTTACATATTTGTATATAAGCCCTTGGGCTTCACAAAAATGGCATTTTAGCCATCCCATGGCTCATGTGCCATTTCATTTTTGCACATAAGCCATGGGCTTACAAAAATTTGGCTTTATGCCCATTTTGCATACATTCATGTATAAAAAATTACATGAAAATTATTTATTACATGATCTATATTTTAGCATGGAGGAGGCTGGCCGCGGGCTCGACTTGGACATGGGCCCGCTTGGCCTGGGCTTGGGCCCACCTGGCTTAGGGTTGACCTTGACTTTGACTCGGTCAACGGGGGTGTAAATTTTTACCCCAACAGTGGGTATTTTAAAAGACAGGTCAAGGGATTCTACGGATATTTCAAAAGACGTATCTTTTCTTAAAAACACCGTAGCCCTTATTTTCAAAACCCCACGATTCGTGTTATTTCAAATGGCACCACTGTGGAACTCATATTTTATTAAATACAGATTAGTTATCAGTGTGTTTAGTATTCAGCTCCCGCACATTATTGATGTTCGCTCCGCATCGCATACTTATTTTGTGATTCATATACCGTTATTGATATCATGCTGCTAGGACACCAGCACCATTACCGATGACGTGTATGTGCCACGTACACTTACTTGCCGGCTCACACACATCTTCATCTGTAATTGCCATGTCACGAACACTTTAGAAAATACTATTTCATTGACATAGTTTGTTAGCTAATAGTTTAGACTTGATATTAGTGTACTTGCCTTATATGCTAGCTTAGACATTGCAGTTATTACTTGCTACTTCATGCATATTATTATTCACTGTTATGCCACATTCATGGATTTTTATGCCTATATTCACTGTTTACATGCTATTGAGGATTCGGATTCGGATTTTCATGAGATTTCCTGGATTTGGGGGAAAACCGCAAGAACATTTATAAACATCTTTTCTCTCTCTTTTTAAATGAAAAGTGCGGTTTTTCCATGATGTATAAGTCGTCCACGATGAGTGTGCTGATGGATTTCGAGACCCGATTCGAGAAGTTGGATGAACCGTTTCGGGTACATGGCGGACCCGGTGAGGTACCCCGGTGCAAGAAGTTCGAGTAGTAGACGATGAGCCTGGCAGGGGAGGACTACCTACCGGTGATTTTACCCGACGCGTCGGATATCCGGAGGATACCGTCGTGGTCTTGAGATTGATGGTAGGGGCCGGTCCGGACTGACGGCGCCCTAGATAGTGAGATTGAGACATTGAAATTTTCAGACATCGAGGTACTTAGATTGATGATCCAGGCCAGTCCGGATAGCCGAAGCCTGAGAAATTGAGATATTGGGATTTATGTTTTGTGTCGATGCTAGACACTGTTTATGCTGATTTCATTTATGATACCTCGTTTTGAAAATACAGAAATCTCACTAAATTATGAAACCAGTTTCTTCATTTACATGTATTCTGTTTTCATGCATTCATACCTCATCCATATGATATACTGCTACCTGAGGCGCTGACACGAGCACTTGGTATTACCGTTGTTTAGAGGTATACCCTAGCCATTGTTATAGGCTGTAGATTATATATTTGAGGTTATATTATGATCGTATCACTTAGGATTGCGTTGTTCATGCGATTTCTGTTCGTAGATGTTTTCTACTCACGAGTTGGCAACTCACCCCCGTTGTGCCACAGTTTCTTGCAGGTTTTGCCGTACACGTTTCAATACGGCTTTGCTGGCACTGCTTCTTTTTCGGGTGACTTTCTAGTAGGTGGGTTTACTTGTATCGTACCCATCATTATACCTTGTATATTATTATTCTGTTGTATCTAGAAGTTCCATCAACCAAACATGTATTTATTTCAGAGATAGAGACCAGTGATGTTTATTTTTTCGACCTTAGAGTCGCGCGTTGTATTTCTATGGATTTCTTGCTGTTTTCAGTTTCCTTTTGAGTTTTGATCCTCGCCCTTGGCGTTGTATATTATTTTGCTTGCGTGGTTGTGACCGTCGATTGACGAAGAGCTATCTCCCGCTTGGGGATGCCTTTTTATTCATTTCGTATACTATTCATGTTGTATCCCGTTTGGGGGCCAGTATTTACAAAGGAGACTCTGCCGAAATTTTCGGAAAATACTTGATGTTTTTAAAAACGCATAATGCAGCTTATGCTATTAAAACTACTTGCTTTAAATTGGTTTTCCCTTCACTCTACTACTTTTCTTGGTTTGGATTTCTGGGTTTTCGGTTTACTTAGATTACCTACGCCTCGAGATGTTCCGTAGTCTAAGTGCCGGTCATGTTCCGTACTTTCGGGTCGTGACAAAGTTGGTATCAGAGCGTTAGGTTTTACCTTCGGAGCGTAGGATGACCCTTGGTTGATAGAGTAGGTGACTAAAGTAAAGTGACGAACCATATGTATGTTCCGCGGCATACTTACGATACACTACTCCACTTAAGAAGCCTTAGGATGTACATTTATTTGCTCAGTATTATATTCATTCCTATGATCTAGCCTCATTGGTACCAGTTATGGTTTTGCTGCCACGATTACGGGCAGGGAGAGCTACGGCTAGAGTTGCGGTCAGCACGAGCTCATCACGAACGAGGACTGACCAGGGCGTAATTCCGGCGACACACGATTGCAGAGATGTGTCGCTTTTATTGTGTTTTGTGCCACGAGCGTTCGATGGATTGCTGTATGAGGTTACTCGTATGTGCTGATCGGCACCAGAGGATTGAGCCACTGATAGAGGCCAGCCGTATTTTGATGACCGTTGGTGTATGGCTTATTCATGATGATCGAGGCACTTCTCAGCGTGCAGACGAGTGAGCCAGTTATTGCTGCGAACGACGAGATATCGTCCTAGATGTTGGAGCTACTGCAGTACGAGTTGTACTAAGAGATGAGAGAAGGTCTCTAGTCACCGAGGATGAATGACTAGGACATGTGGTTCGTTCGCTACCCTGATGCGAGGTCATCTGATTGATGGATTCTAGCTAGGGACGACTTCACGCGGAGACGCTGAGAGTCGACAGAGGCGATCGAATGTCAGAAACCTATTATTCCAAGTTTAAAATATTCGGAAAGACATGCAGGCAATTCTATAGACCCTCTAGAAGAATGAAACCCTAACTCGACATAATGACCGTGTGAAAGCCTTTGAACCTTAGGGTTGCGGTAGTTCCGCGGCGCCATTAGTGAGGCTTGGGTTTGCCCTTCAACGGCTGGACCATCGATGCTGTGGTATGTACTCGATACTATTAAACTGTACCCAAGATGTTGAGCTCTTAGGGGATTATGAGGTTTTGACGAATCGGTCGGATGGTTCGACTTCATTCAGATGCTAGGTGGTGAGATGCACTTCTTGGGAGACTCCAGATACGAGGATAGCCGTTGGAGCTCAGACCATGCAGCCACGACGAGACGAGTCCGAAGCAGTCGACATTAGAGAAAAGTGGAGTAATAGGTTCGTACAAGATCTGGATAAGATGACATTCCACTCCGCCGACATCAGAGATGCGATACGTATGCCGAGGCATTGTACTTGGATATACCTTCCAGAAGGGGTCGTGATGAGTATGCAGCCGTTCCGGAATAAGAAGCAGATATAGTAAAGGACAATGTCTTCCGGACAATTCGGTAGAGACGAAATTTGGGAGAGACCTCGACAGGGCCATTCGGGAATAAATTACGAGAAGACTTGGACCTAGGAGTGGTCATGTTACGCACACCAGCAGGCCAGAATTCATGATCGTACACGAGACATGCTATGAGTGACCACGACAGTTGGCCAGAGATTCTTGGAGGATGTGCTTGAGTGGGACTATTCCGCCATACTTGATTTCGGTATTTTGGGCGATCTATTCGCATGATTGATTTTGATGATTGAGTTTCATGATATTTGTTTTCATGCACCATGGTTTCCCCTACTGAGTATTTACGATTTTGGCACAGTTGTTGCACCTGATATCGTTTTCGTGCCTTGGTTTCACAAGTTTATGATTTTATGGGTTTCATACAGTGAGTTGATTTTATGCATATGTACGCACACGATTTGGTTTTTGTACTCGGTATTGTTCACATATGCTTGCAGTGCAGTGATACGCATTTTGTGCACTACAGTTGCACTGGACATCGATTTCGATGGTGATGTACGATATTTGTTTTGTGCACCTTGTGCACCTGATTGGATTTTGCGCATATTCGGCGCTTGATATTGGATTTCATGATTTCGTGCATGATGGATGCACCTGATTTGGGTGTTCGCGCATGCTGGGCGCATGTTATGAGATACTATTTTGGTGCGCACCAGATGCACTAAATCGAGATTCTTCGTGCATGTCAGATGCACCTGATTTTTCCATCAGACACATACTTTGCCTATGACAGACAGATGTTGTGTGCACACCCGTTGCACCTAGATGTTGTTTCTGTGCGCATGTATGGCACATATTTGGATTTGATTTCCGTGCGCACCAGACGCACAGGGTTTTCATATGTACATTTTGGGAGTGATTTCTTGTGGAGCAGTACGTTTTCTGGTATTGCTATGTGTTTTCGTACTGAGCAGTACTAATCAGAGGACAGTACCTGAGTATATTTTGCATGCATTGATAGATTTCAAAGAGATTTCTAAAAAGCGAGCTATAGTCTCAGTATTTACCTACGTGTCTGATATGAAACGTAACGTTTAAAACATGGAAACCCTTCTAAATTGTTTCCAAAACGGCGGAACGTACACATTAAACAAAAGGTATATATGTATATGGTTATTTTCTTATGATAGACGTCCGCCACTGTGCAGTGCTATGCGCATTGCACATCGACTTTAAAAGATTTGGCATGCACTTCCTTTAGATATTTACATGTATAGATTTGATATTTACATGTATAGTTCCGAGTTATATCAAATTGGTTTTGCTTGGGATTTGGCATTCGTGTCTTTACCATGACTCCGATGATTGTGGGATGCTTTACGGAGTTTTGATTTTGAGTTATATGCTCATTTTTCATGCGCATGCGCTGCGCTTATGTATTTATGATTTCGGAGCCCCGACGACTTGATGGTTTTGCTGAAATGTTTTAGTATTTCGGGGGAGTTCAAAATTAAATTCGGGGACCGAATTTCTTTAAGGGGGAAGATTGTAACGTTTTGAAAATCGTTTCGGTGAAATTTCGGAAAAATCGGTAAAATAAGGGGGTTTTCCGTAAAAAGTCAAAATACAAATATCTTTATTATAAAATTAAAAATACATATTCTAGCTATGTAATTGCTAGTATTTGGTGTTTATTGAGCCATTGGCAAAATTTCTAATTTTCTGAAAGCTTTTCCCAAATTAATTATTTTAATATTATTTTAAGCCGTCACTAATACATTTAATTAGGGAAAATTATAAATTGGAATGGGTTGAAACAAATTTTGTGCATCATAAAAAATTATACAAAATTTTAGCATGTTGTTTTTGAAATAAAATGAAGCTGTCAAACGGTTTTAGAAATATCGAAGAAAAAGGGCTTAAATAGTGAAATTAGTGTTAATGGAAATTTGGGTATAATATTTATCTTTTTGTTTTCCCCACTTGCACTCACACACACACACCCATTTCCCTTGTGGCCAAGCCCCCACTTTGGCAGCCCAAAATTTTCCTTAACCCATTCTTTCCCACATCAAAGTTAAAAAGGAAAAGAAAATGTAAATGAATTTTATAAACAAAAGAAGAATGGGGCATGTTGACTTGTGGAATGGAGGGGTTTTCTTGGAACTTGCTACACTCCTTTCACTCACTCAACCCTCCCCCTCTCCTGGCCGAAATCCAGCAGCCTTTCCCGACCCATTTCTTCTTCTCTTTTTATCACAAAAAAATCCCCAAAAAATCCATCTAAAATCAAATAATACATCACTAATCCCTAATCTAATCTCTACCCATTTTTCTTTTGCCCAAGCTAGCATGAATCAAGGAGCAAGATAATGATTTGGGAGGCTAAGATTCATGCTAAATCTCATGATTCTAGGAGGTATAAATCTTAACGCTATAATGAAATTGTTAGTTATTGCTTAAAGCAAATTTAATTAGGTGTTAATCATAGTTTTATTTCAAGATTTGGAAATTAAAGAGAAGGGTTTAAAGACTAGGTTAGGGTTTAGGTCAATTGATCATGATCTAATTGTGTGGTTAACATCTAGTGGGCATGCTAAAACAAGCTAATTACTAGGTTGCTAATTGTATTTTTTAAATTTGTTCTAATTATGCTTAATTTGCTAACTAGGTTTTTGGAAATTTATTAAGTGGTTTAGATTAAAATATAATTAAGGTTCATGTCATTATTAACATTATAATTAGTGGTTTAATACCATTGGATCATGCAAAACCAAGCTAAATTGTTGTTTGTGCATTTTTGCTATAAAATTATTAAAATTTGGTTAATTGCAAAACTAGAATTTTTAGTTTTATAAAAATTGATGAGATTAAATTGTGGAAATGGTTTATAAGACATAATTATGATATTTAGTGGATATTATGGCCATTAGTTTTGTTAAAACATCAAGTTTCGAATTAAAACGAAAATTAAGTGCTTTCTTGGTTTTCGGAAATAAATCGATTTGATTTATTTTGGCGTTTTGATGAGTTGCATTCAACTTAATATTATAATTAGTGAGTTTTGAAATCACGATTGGTGTGTTTGGGTTTTTCTCGATGGGTTGATGTTGGTACATCGACATCGAGAGTTGGTTTTGTTGGATATAGTGCCCTCAAAGTCAATTATTGGATCGCAGGTACGTGATTGCAATGATTGAGGAGGACCTATACCGGTAAAACAGTCTTACTCGAGATGATAGTATGCTATCTGGTTTGCCTTTATCAGTCGTGTATAGGTTCAGGTGACTGATCACGATTACACTTTGATAGAGCCCTTAGGATCTTGCTTGACTATCAAAAGTATGAGGGCGATCATATACGTGAGAGTTGGGTGGTCTATAAGCATATCCTTAATAGTGGTCCCTAGTCGTGGGAGTTTCGAGACAGGGCATCGATACTCCGGAGTAGACTAGTGTATACAGTCGAGACCCCGACGAGGGACGGTGGCCGGTCTCACAAGCCACTGGTGTCAGTTGGATCACCTAAGATGTATACAGGTGCTCATTGGGTTATGAGTACACCGGACAGGACTCGCCGGGAACCTGCTAGTTTATATTATACATATCGTCAGATAGCAGTTCCCTGGTGACATGTGTACAGGTTAGTTCATCGACCTGAGGTCGTCATTTGTCTCGTGTGAGTTCGTACTGTGCTTTGATTTCTACCCTACCACGGCTCAAAGGAGTCGTGCAAACAGGTAGTTTTTGGGTACAGTCCCGATCTACATGGAGGCACGTGAGCGGATTGGCAGGGGATTCGTCTCTCCCGGTATTGGGGGTGGAGGTCGCGCTGTGTCTAGGAAAGCCATTACACCAAGTCCTTGGCCAAGGCAGGTGAGATTTACTGGTAGGTACTCCAGTAGTATCTCAGGGTGTTCAGGGCTTGTCTCCGACACGACTTATACAGCTATTGGGGGTCTGACGTTACTAGCCCCTTAGGCCGGATATGCGATACTCATAGGCGAACGGACCGGACTGTATATACATTTTCACTGTTAGGCTCAGTAGGGTTTCCGGATGAGTTCGCTCATCGGCCTCCCTTGAGGTCAGTCCATGGGCAGCCGTTACGCATAGCTAGTGCCGTTGACGGTTTGTGGTTAAACCCACTGCCAGGGTACTGACGAGTCATTAGAGTCCCCCACAGACAGTTTCCCAACTTCGGGCGAAACGTTGTAGAGGCCGTATGATTTTATGGTAGGGTTCGGAAAATGCAAGTGCGTTTACGCACGTGTTATTTTTCGGGCAGATAATACTGGTGGGCTTTGGTTTAAGCCGGATCCATGTATTATCTAGAGTAGATATAATATCTTTGTCTCAGTTACATTTGTATTCGGTCGTAATACAAATGCGGGTATATTTATACAGTTACGGGGTTATCCTGAAATTCGTTTCGGTATCACTTTTGGAAGTTGCCAGTTTCAAGTTTTCTATCTGCCGTATTTAACATTTGGTTAAATACGGATTTTGTCTTTTCTTGAGATGAGTGTGGAAGCTTCTAGAAGGTTCTAGAAGTGGTGAGGTGTTTAGTGAGTCATGGTTGCATTTAATGATTCCATAATGCTTGATGACTAGGTTAATGATTCATCATTTCATTAAGTGTGTTCACACTTTGTGTTCACACTTGAGATATTTTCTTATTGTCGCCTCCCCCTCTCCTACACTCACCCCCCACCTCTTTATATGTGGCCGGCCCCCTCCCCACTCTCTCACTCTCACTTGTAGAAAAAGAAATGGTTGTTGGTTAAAAGATTATGATAGTTTACGGTGTATGGAATTTCACCGCTCATTTCATTCCATCACCCGATTCCCACGACAACTTCATTAACCGTTCGTCCATGGTTTTGGACGAAGCGAGATAAAGTATTCCACTCATTCTCTACATCAATCTTGGTCGTCTCTTTTAGCAAACTTGACGACCGAGTTGCCTCGAGTCAGAGGCGGGAGCCCGTTTAAAGATCCGATGATGTGGTGCCACTTGAGCAAGGAGATCGGAGATCGACGAGATCGGAGCAGCCGCAACGGAGCGTGGGATGATGGTTAAAGAACGAAGGACTCGGATCGTTCGTTATAACCTTTCTTCCCTCTTTGTAGATTGTTAGTTTAGCGTTAATGGCAGATCCGGGTTATAGTATGCGATAGCGCCAGTGATAAAAGTTTTTTGTTCCGCATTTGGCGTCTGAAAGACAGCCGGGGCGCTACCGTAGACTTACAGGTTTGACTATTCTTGCATGCATAGGCGATAGGTTTTGACCTATACGTGATACGCGTGCCGATTTAGTTTCGTATGCCGTTTCGATTTCGATTTTGGTTTTTATGCGACACAATACGTTATGACATGTAGGTACCCCTATGTGGACTTCGAGATGACAAGAAAGCACGTGGTGACGTCGGCACTGGCGAGCGAGGACCAGGTGAGTAGATTTATATTTACGAGGAGAAGTCGGGTGGATGGAGTTTAGTACCCCCGCAGTTCGTGGTGATATATACGAATTCATATACACACATATATTTAGTATATGTTGAATTGAGATTATTGATGATAAAGTTGGACTTTTGGTTTTCTGTGATTGGTTTAGTGTAGTTGTGAAACCCTAGAGTAGGGGTTGCACCTATACACACACACGCACATACTTGCATACATCCTTTCTTTTACATGTGCGTATATGGGATTATATATTTATGTGTTCACATGGGTAGGGGACTATGTGTTCATATACTGGATTTGAGGATAGTACTTGGGATTTGAGATGAGTCGATGGGATTTGATTTGAGGCCGTGATATCGGTGATTTGGCAGGGTTCGTATTTGAGATACGACAAGACGTTGTAGTAGGTCCTTTGACGTAGTGTTTTACACACGTGCATGCATACGTAGGTGGTATCAGTATTGTACTAGACGTAGATCAGTACCCGGATTATGATCTTTGATAAAGAGGATACCAGATGAATAGTGTGATGAAGGTGATATTGCCCCGTACCCAGATTTGGGATGCTGTACGACGGATTTACGTACAAGCTATATATTGATGACAGATCCGCACTCTTGACTTGGGAATGTCTGATTATAGATATGGTATCGGATGTGATATTATTGTGGCGGGATCACCAACTAATATATATATATATATATATATATATATATATATATATATATATCGACTCAGATATTAGGCGTTTTCCTTACCTTCAGTTAGCTTGTTAGTTCAGCCATATAGTTTAGTGTAGTTGTTAGACTAGCTTAGATTCCTACCTATTTCAAAACTAACGGATCGTGGGTATTTTAAAAGACAGGTCAAGGGATTCTACGGATATTTCAAAAGACGTATCTTTTGTTAAAAACACCGTAGCCCTTATTTTCAAAACCCCACGATTCGTGTTATTTCAAATGGCACCACTTAGGAACTCATATTTTATTAAATGCAGATTAGTTATCAGTGTGTTTAGTATTCAGCTCCCGCACATTATTGTTGTTCGCTCCGCATCGCATACTTATTTTGTGATTCATATACCGTTATTGATATCATGCTGCTAGGACACCAGCACCATTACCGATGACGCGTATGTGCCACGTACACTTACTTGCCAGCTCACACAAATCTTCATCGGTAATTGCCATGTCACGAACACTTTAGAAAATACTATTTCATTGACATAGTTTGTTGGCTAATAGTTTAGACATGATATTAGTGTACTTGCCTTATATGCTAGCTTATACATTGTAGTTATTACTTGCTACTTCATGCATGTTATTATTCACTGTTATGTCGCATTCTTGGATTTTTATGCCTATATTCAATGTTTACATGCAATTGAGGATTCGGATTCGGATTTTCATGAGATTTCCTTGATTTGGGGGAAAACCGCAAAAACATTTATAAACTTCTTTTCTCACTCTTTTTAAATGAAAAGTGCGGTTTTCCCATGATGTATGTGTCGTCCACCATGAGTTTGCTGATGGATTTCGAGACCCGATTCGAGGAGTTGGATGAACCGTTTCGGGTACATGGTGGACCCGGTAAGGTACCCCGGGGCAAGAAGTTCGAGTAGTAGACGATGAGCCTGGCAGGGGAGGACTAGCTACCGGTGATTTTACCCGATGCGTCGGATATCCGGAGGATACCGTGGGGTCTTGAGATTGATGGTAGGGGCCGGTCCGGACTGACGGCGCCCTAGATAGTAAGATTGAGACATTGAGATTTTGAGACATCGAGGTACTGAGATTGATGATCCAGGCCAGTCCGGATAGCCGGAGCCTGAGATATTGAGATATTAGGATTTATGTTTTATGTCGATGCTAGATACTGTTTATACTGATTTCATTTATGATACCTCGTTTTGAAAATACAGAAATCTCACTAAATTATGAAAGCAGTTTCTTCATTTACATGTATTCTGTTTTCATGCATTCATACCTCATCCATATGATATATTGCTACCTGAGGCGCTGACACGAGCACTTGGTATTACCGTTATTTAGAGGTATACCCTAGCCATTGTTATAGGCTGCATATTATATATTTGAGGATATATTATGATCGTATGACTTAGGATTGCGTTGTTCATGCGATTTCTGTTCGTAGATGTTTTCTAATCACGAGTTGGCAACTCACCCCCGTTGTGCCACAGTTTCTTGCCGGTTTTGCCGTACACGTTTCAATACGGCTTTGCTGGCACTGCTTCTTTTTCGGGTGACTTGCTAGTAGGTGGGTTTACTTGTATCGTACCCATCATTACACCTTTTATATTATTATTCTGTTGTATCTAGAAGTTCCATCAACCAAACATGTATTTATTTCAGAGATAGAGACCAGTGATGTTTATTCTTTCGACCTTAGAGTCGCGCGTTGTATTTCTACGGATTTCTTGCTGTTTTCAGTTTCCTTTTGAGTTTTGATCCTCGCCCTTGGCATTGTATATTATTTTTCTTGCGTGGTTGTGACCGTCGATTGACGAAGAGCTAGCTCCCGCTTGGGGATGCCTTTTTATTCATTTCGTATACTATTCATGTTGTATCCCGTTTGGGGGCCAGTATTTACAAAGGAGACTCTGCCGAAATTTTCAGAAAATACTTGATGTTTTTAAAAACGCATAATATGGGTTATGCTATTAAAACTACTTGCTTTAAATTGGTTTTCCCTTCACTCTACTACTTTTCTTGGTTTGGATTTCTAGGTTTTCGGCTTACTTAGATTACGTACGCCTCGAGACATTCCGTAGTCTAAGTGCCGGTCATGTTCCGTACTTTTAGGTCGTGACATATACTAATTTACATTAACTAACATTGGTTGACTTAAGCATTTGTTTTTCTCACTTGTGCACAACTTAATATATATGTGATATATATTAAAATGTGTTTTCTTTTTGTATCATGGTTGTTGATACATATAACATGGATGTGTAAGACATACACCATTCTATTTGTGATAATGGGTTTTATAATTTAAAGTGAAAACAAAATTAATGGAATATTAGTTGAAAGCATGAACCTAGTGGAAGCTTGTGGATGCTTTGACTAAGTCCATTAGTTCTGTTTTACTTAAGATATTTAGTAACCTAACCATCACAATTTGCCATGGTTATGTCTCTACATGAGTTAGTATATGATACTCACTCACTATGGTTCATTCTCTCACTTGATCATTATTCTCATCTCATTTCAGTTCATCTTCATCCTCAAGCTCAAAAAGCTTCTACGGTTTTGATTAAGTGAGAAAGTAAAGTGAGAAAAGAAATTCTAAAGTGAGTCCACTTCCTATTTCTCCATCCTCTACTAGATTAGCACTTTAGTATAGGGTGTTTGCTTCACTAATTCTTAAGTTACTGAAGTAGTAGCTTGATTTTGCATCCCCTCGACATAGATCATCTTCGGCCTCGAAGACTTCAAGCAAGGACGCTCCTTTCGCCTCGTGAAGACATGCAAGAGTCCGGGAGAACCACGATCGCAGCGAAGGGACAACAGCAAGGAGTTATTGAAGTGAAGGACCGATCTACAAAGGTTGTATTTCTAGTTCACTTAGTTGTAAATGGTTTACTTTTGATACCGTATAATATTCTAGTTAACGATTCTAGTTTAGAGTTCCTTTTGACGGCAAAATTTTAAAATAGCATGGACGTTGCCTCCCGAAACCTTGCTGTCGTCGATAGGAACCCAACAGTGGTATCAGATCCTAGCTAGAAAATTATACGGATAATGCTAGTTTACGAATACGAAACGAACTCCGAAACTTGAAATACGAAAACCATGTTTCTGTCGATTTTAAAACGAGCTCGAAAATTTTTTCGAACAAGTGCAGAATCATATTTGAGAAAATATAAGAACATGGAGAAAACTTGGGTCCATGTGCTCGGAATTTGGCCGAGCACATGGATTGGAAAACCGAGGAGGCCTGCCCCTACATGATGAATTGGTCCCAAATTTTTTCCATGATCTGGGCTCTGGGTTTTGGTATTTTAGGTGTTGTTTATTTTTGCTACCTTTTCTTGTGATGATTAACTCAATGCAATAGCAACTCGAAGTGTTTCATATTTTTAATTTTAACTGTTTTCGGGTTACTTTAGACGATATTAAAAAGTTCAATCGGATGTTGAATACCCACTTTAACCCTTGCCGCTCAAAATTTCCAAGTGTTGGATTTTTCCCATAGTTAAAAAGCTTTCAAATATCATGCAAGTTATGCGATGGACTCTCTAGAAGAACAAAACCTTAACTCGATTATGTGACAGTCAGAACCGCCACTAAACCCTCGGGTTTGTGGTGGTTCAGTGGTGCCACATGTGAGGCGTTGGTTTGGCCCTTCTACGGCTGGTTCATTGGTACTGTGGCATGTGCTGAATCCTTTTAAACTACGTTCAAGTGTTGAGATTTTTGGGTAATTTTGGCTGTTTAATGATTCGATTGGAATGTTTAACATCGTCTAGTTTTCTCTGTGATGTGATAACATGTGATGTTATGTGCTGCTGGATTTGTTATATTGGATCGGCGCGTTTTGAATTGCCTGGGGTTTTATGTGAGATGAGAGTTTTTATTTTCATTCATGTAAAATTAATTGTTTGTAATATTCTTTTATTGGGGCACTTCCGCGTTGAGGTTGATGTCACCATTGATGTATATTATTTACTTTTCCGCATTAGGATAGACCCAAGGAGGGGAGCACAAGTAACTGGGTTCTAGAGTCCAGTGGGAGACCAACTCGAGGAGTCGAGTCCGGGTCTCCTAACTCTAGAATTGGTAGGGTTGCTTGCCGCTCTCGTAGGGGTCTAAGGGTATGGGTTTGGCTATTCATCGCGACCGTGGAATCCGTGTTTTATAGAGGCTCAAAATAAAACACGGACCTCCTAGTATATCCATTATTTCATATTTTTCTTCTGCTGCGATATCTGTGATGTGATCATTTGATATGTTGAGATGAATACTGTATATTGTATATATGATATATTATATAGACGTTGCTTATGTTTTAGACCTGCGCTAGCCCTGCCCCGCTCTGCCGTTAGTTACCTAACCTAACGGTGCACGACGGGACATCGAGGCGAATGCGGATGGCATATGTGTACGTCGTATTTATCTGTGATGTTTAGGTGACTTAAATGATGGGATTTCATTAATAAGATTAATGAAAGGAATGAAACATAAAAGATGTTGTAGAATCAAATTTTTCAAAAAATGGGTAGCTACAGTTTTGCTTTGCATAGCGATATATATGATATATCTTGCACCTTATTTGATGAGGAAAGAGCAGAGATCCCTTCACCGGGAGTGACCTCTTTAGCAAAACTGGCAGATGCTACAACACTCGGTTTTTTTTTTGATTGGTTTTGGAGTTTTTGCTTTGCATAGTGATATATATGATATATCCTGCACCTTATTCCATAAGGAAAGAGCCGAGATCCCTTCACCGGGTGTGACCGCTTTAGCAAAACTTGTGAAAGCCTCAAAAACATTTCTTTTTCAAAATTCACTCGATTCTACAAAGATATCAAGTTCATTACGCAATAGGTTTTCTGAAAAACCTGTCGTAGCCCTCCATCATTTCAGATAAGTCCTACTTAGTATTTGTGCTACGTTTGTTGGCCTTCGTTAAGGCGTAGTGTACGGTAGCTGACTAGTATTTATCTGCTTATGCATATGATGCAGATTGGATTAGGGTAGTCGTACAACTTTGTTGGCCTGCGTCAAGGGTCGTGCGGGTGGGTTTAATTCAATGAAGAAATGACGGGTTGAACATGACTAGCGGTCTATGGTTTGTTGGCCTGCGTCAAGGTCATGGGACGCTAGGGGAAAAATATTATCGGGAATTTAAAGTGTTGAAATTTGCAATGAGATTGCATACCTTCTATATGATAGTTGGATCTCGATACACACTGCGAGTAATTGTTACTCCTGGGAGTGTTTTACACAGGACAATTAGCCGATCAAGTAGGTGTCTAGAAAGGTGTCAACGGGGTTATGCCTCTGGAAAAATGAGGTTTATTTTAATTAGGTCCGTGCGAAACCACGGGGAACCTCCCTCAAAGTACCGACACTGGCCTGGCTGAAAGATTGGCAAAGTTGTAGGGTGTAATTAATCTCGGCTATTATTTCCTTTTAGGTTTTGAAGGAAGATTTGATAAAAACAATGGGAGCCATCCTGATTAGATAAAATAATAACCAATCTGATCTTGCAAGAGCATACACTAAAGTGTTTTCTTCTCTCTCTCTCCAGGTAGCGACCATATCATGCCTTAATCATGATAATAGTATGGATGTATTGACCGTACCCGCAAGTTATACTATGCTGGGGAACGTTGGTTCTGTTCTTTCTTATAAAAGTTATAAGATTGAATAGGATACAGGGGAATACCAGGATTCCCAAGTCACCCGAATGAAGAAAGTACATGTTGATGCATTTTCTTCGGGTGTGTTCGTTACAGAGAAATGTTTCTCCATTTGCTCTACGTCCTGGGTATTAGATACCGGGTCAGGATCCTATATATGTAATCAGTTACATGGGATGAGAAAAGGAAGAGAACCTGGAGAAGCTGATAATGACATAAGGGTTGGAAATGGTGCAATTGTTGCAGCTAAAACCGTCGGGGAATATCATCTTCTATTACCAACTGGTAATACATTGATTCTGAACGAATGCTATTACATACCGAACCTGATATGCAACATTATATCGGTTTCTTTATAAAGTAAAGAGGGATATAATTTTGTATTACAGGATAATGTTATGAACATTTTCCTAAACCAAAAGTTGGTTGGATCAGGCACGTTGTGCAATGGCATTTATGTTCTAAATCAAACAACAGTTCTGAGCATAACAAACACACAAAAAAGGAAGAGTTCAGAAATGAATGAATCCTTCTTGTGGCATTGTAGACTTGGTCATATCAATGCGACACGGCTAGATAAGTTGCATAAGCATGGATATTTGAATCCTTTCGAATTTTCTTCTTATGACACTTTCCAGTCATGTCTCAAAGGCAAAATGAACAAAACTCCGTTTACGGCACACAGAGAAAGAGTTACGGAACTCTGGGGACTGGTACATAGTGATGTATGCGGTCCCATGTCTACACATGCCAGGAATGGTTCTGCATACTTCATTACATTCATTGACGATCTCTCTAGATTCGGATATGTGTTCCTGATGAAACACAAATCAGAAGCTTTTGAGAAATTTAGAGAATATAAACAAGAAGTCGAGAACCAAACCGGGAAAAGTATTATAATCTTTCGATATGATCGAGGAGGAGAATACTTGAGCAATGAATTCCTGGACTTCCTAAAAGAGAATGGGATTCTCTCTCAGCTAACTCCTCAATATACACCACAACACAATGATGTATCTGAACGGAGGAATCGCACCCAATTAGATATGGTGCGCTCTATGATGAGCACTGCTGAGTTTCTCATTTCCTTTTGGGGATATGCACTGGAAACAGCTGCAGACCTATTGAATATGGTTACCACCAAATCTGTGCCAACCACTCCATATGTGATATGGAAAGGAAAGAGATCATATCTTAATTATGTTAAGATATGGGGTTGTCCGACATATGTGAAAACACAAAATCCAGACAAGCTCGGGGCAAAGTCCATTCTGTGTATGTTTATTGGATATCCCAAACATTCGCGCGGGTATATCTTCTACCACACCGAGGAACAAAAGGTGTTTGTTTCTCGACATGCCACCTTTTTAGAAAAGGAATTTCTTGAAAAAGAGATTAGTGGCAAGGAGGTAGAACTGGAAGAGGTTCCAGCTGTACAAACCACAACAGAAGATTTGGTGGAACCAGAGGATTCGGTAGTTCCCGATGAACCCCAGCCACTCCGCCGATCTAGTAGGGTTCCTCACCCACCTGAGAGATACTACGGTTTTCTTATGGATGGTGGGAGCGAGGATTGCATCATGGAGGATGATGACCCAACTAGCTTCGAGCAGGCCATCACGAGTGGTGACTCAGTGAAATGGCTGGATGCAAAGATGTCCGAGATGGAATCCATGTACACCAACAAAGTATGGACTTTGGAAGTTGCTCTTGAAGGGGTAAAACCCATTGGGAGCCATTGGATCTTCAAGAAAAAACTTGGTGTTGATGGGAAAGTGGAGACTTTCAAAGCTAGACTTGTTGCAAAGGGTTTTCGTCAACGACCAGGTTTCGATTATGACGAAACCTTTTCTCCACTGGCTATTCTTAAATCCATCCGGATCATGCTTGCCATCGCTGCATATCATGACTAAGAAATCTGGCAAATTGATGTTAAGACAGCCTTTCTAAATGGTGATTTGGAAAAGTGCTTGTACAAGACTCAGCCAGAGAGCTTCGCAGACAGTAGGAGCAATAGAAAGGCGTGCAAGCTGCTTAAATCCATCTATGGGTTAAAGCAAGGATCGCCGAGTTGGAACATCTGCTTTGACGTCGTTATCAAAGAGTTTGATTTCGTCAAAAACGTAGATGAACCTTGTATATACAAGAAGGTGGCAGAGAGTAAGGTTGTCTTCTTCGTATTGTACATGGATGACATACTCTTGATAGGAAATGACATTCCTATGCTGCAATCGGTCAAGCTCTTCTTATCACAAAGATTCTCAATGAAAGATCTAGGGGATGCCTCCTACATCTTGGGGATTAAGATCTATAGAGATAGATCTAAACGGATACAGGGATTGTCCCAATCCAGATACATTGACACCATACAAAAGAGGTTTAGTATGGAAGAGTTCAAGCGTTGGTTTTTACCCACGATCTCAGGGGTCAATCTCCCCAAAGAGATGTCACCCAAGACTAATTTGGAGAGAGCTCGCATGCAAGGGATACCCTATGCCTCGGCAGTAGGCTCTATCATGTATGCGATGCTATATACCAGACCTGATGTAGCACACCCACTAAGTGTAGTGAGTAGGTATCAAGCAGATCCTGGAGAGAGTCACTGGACAGCTGTGAAGAGCATTTTCAAGTACTTATGAAGGACTAAAGAGATGCTCTTGGTGTATGGTAACAGAGAACTCCAAGTGGAGTCCTTTACCGATTCGAGCTTCCAGAGTGATAAGGACGACTCTAAGTCGCACTCGGGATTTGTATTTACCCTCTACGGAGGAGCGGTATGCTGGAAGAGTTCCAAGCAGGAAACCGTGGCAGATTCGACGATGGAGGCTGAATACATCGCTGCCAACGATGCTTCCAAAGAGGATGTCTTGATTAATAAGTTCATAACTGAACATGGAGTGGTTCCATCCATTAAGGATCCAATACCTTTGTATTGTGATTACAATGGAGCGGTGGCTTTGGCCAAGGAACCCAGTTCCCATCAGCGATCCAGGCATATTCTGAGGCGGTATCACCTGATCCGGAAGATAGTTGATCGCCGGGAAATCGAGGTCAGGAGGGCTGACACGAAGAACAACACAGCGGATTCACTCACGAAGGCCATTCCCCAGATACAGTTGAGAGACTCTTCGGGATGCTTGGTATGCGATACTACAGCAGCTGGCCCTAGTGCAAGTAGGAGATTGTTAGTCGTATGTATGCCCTAGAGGCCAGTATTGTACAGATGATGTATATTATATTTGTTGGATATATGTATGCCCTAGAAACATTCTATGAATTAACCCTTTTTCTTTTTCCTTTTGTTTTAACACAAATGCAATAATAATCCATATAAAAACCCTTGGTGTGAGTCTTATATTGCCACCATTCTCTATGTATAAACAACCATGATAGAATGATGTATGTATGCATGTGTGAATGCACATCCATATGTGCATGATCAATAATGAATGCATACATGCATGCATACATCCAAAAGAAACAAGATAGAATTTCTAGTGAGAAGCTAATGGTTAAATGATAAATCAACACTTGATTTATCAACCCGGTCATATCACATACGACCCGACCAAAAGCAAGCCGCCCAATCAATATACGGTATCCCGAGACCGGAAGGTGTTACGGCGGGTTGTAGTCCTCGCGAGGGGGCATGCGTAAAAAGTTGCTGCTGAGGGACCCGTTGGTGCCACGGTGACCCTATTGGATGGGGTGGCTGCCTGACCTAACATTGGTATCAGAGCCGATCTAGAACATTAGGCGACACTTTAGCGAAGTATAAACTCCGATCGAACCGAAATACGGAATTACGGGACACTCTCTGGACAATTTTTGAAAACTGATATTTTTCAGAATTAAAAATATGCAAAAAATTCAGCAAGTAAATATAAGGACAACTGTAAAATACGATACCATGAACAGTATATTCCACCGCGGAACCGCGGCAATAGCCTGCTTGGGCCGCGGTTCCGCGGCCGTACTGAAGCATCATAGTGTCGTATTTGTACAGTGACTTTGTTATCTGCTTGTATATTTTTGGAGTATTTTTAATCTGAATTTAGTGCTGTTAGTTCTGGAGATTGTTTTGAGTTCATTGATCCGATCGGAATTTTAACTTCTTTCCCTTTCCGGGTAAATTAGAAAGTATTGAATTGTTCGAATGAATATCATTTGCTCACTTTTCACGGGGTTTAAATCTTTCGGATAGATGTGCAAGTTTTGTGGTGGACCCTCTAGAAGACAACAAACCTTAACTCGATTATGTGACCGTCTTGAACTGCCCTTTGAACCTTAGGGTTTGGGGCAGTACGGCGTGCCACATGTGAGGCGTTGGCTTGACCCTTCTACGGCTGGACCGCTACTACTGTGACACACTCCGGATTTTTTGAACTCCGCTCAAGTCTTGAGCTTTAGGGGATTTTGGGTATTTGATCATTCGGTCGAAAACTTTAATACTATCTATTTATCTGGAATGTGATACATTATGTGGAATTCATAAAGTTGAGGCATGAAATACGAAGTATGTGATATTTCGCATTTATGATGTCTAAAGAGAATGTGGATTCCAAATATTGTAGTTTTACACTTTCTTTTCTGTGACCGTAAGTGTAGTATGTTCGATATCGCCGGTTTCGTTGCTATACATCAACGACAACCGGGGTACGCATACTTACTTACGTTGATGATATATGATATTATGTGTTGCTGAGATATGATGTGCAGGATTGTCGTGATCGAATAGCCGGGGGGTTTTATGTGGGATGAGAGTTTTATTTTTCATTCATGCAAAATTCAAATGTAATGTAATATTCTTTTATTTGGGGCACTTCCGGGTTGAGGTTGATGCCACCAGTGTTGTATATTATTTACTTTTCCGCATTAGGATAGACCCAAGGAGGGGAGCACAAGTGACCGGGTTCTGGGGTTCAGTGGGAGGCCATCTCGAGGAGTCGAGACCGGGTCTCCTAAACACCAGGATTGGTAGGGTCGCTTGCCGCTATCGTAGGGGTCTAGGGGTGTGGGGTTGGCTATTCATGGCGACTGTGGAATCCGTATTTTCTATTGTTAGCTAAATACTAAATACGGACGTCCTAGTATATCCCACATTATATATATGTTTCTGCCGCCTGTGTTCTGTGATAACCGAGACGAATCATATATTATATATGAGATATATAGTAGACGTTGCTTATGTTTTACACCCGCGCTAGTCCCGTCCCGGTATGCCTAGTTAAGTAACCTAACGGTTCATAATGGAACATTGCGGCGAATGCGGATGCCATAAGCGTACGTGTTATTTTCGTTTGTTTTTCTGTGATTGGCTTAAGGACTTAAATGATGGGATTACATTAATATGATTAATGTAAAGAAAATAAACCTAAATAGATGTTGTAGAATCAGATTTGAAAACCACTCGGCTCTTTATGAAAAAGCTATATTTCAAAACTGCGGAGCACAATCCACTCCTTTTGAAAACCATTTGATTCTGCGATGATATCAAGTTCAAAGCGTTAAAGATTTTCTTAAAAATCATCTGCAACCCTCCGTCATTTTAGGAAGTAGAGTACTTAGTATTCGTGCTACGTTTATTGACCTTAGTTAAGGCGTAGTGTACGGTAGCTAAGTGATGTCTTCCTTCACTGCATATGATGCAGATTAATTAGGACATTCATGCAACTTTGTTGACCATAGTTAAGGGTCATATGGGTGGGTCTAATTGATCAAGAAATGACGGGTAGAACTTGACTGGTACTTATGATTTGTTGACCATAGTTAAGGTCATAAGTACTAGGGGTAAAAATCACATCGGGAATTTCAAGTGTTGAGATTTGCAATGAGATTGCATACCTTCCATATGATGGTTGGATCCCGATCCAACTGTGGGCAATAGTTGCTCCTAAGAGAGTTTTGCAGTTTACAATTAGCTAACTCATTAGGTGTCTAGAAAGGTGTTAACGGGGCTATGCCTCTGGGAAAACGAGGTTTACATTAATTAGGTCTGTGCGAAAGCACGGGGAACCTCCCTCAAGTACCGACACTGGCCTGGCTAAACGGTTAGCGAAGTTGTAGACTGTAATTAATCCTGGCTAGTTTTCTTTTTATGGTTTGAAAGAAAAACTTGATTAAAGGAGTGTGAGACATCGATTAGACAAGATAATAACCAATCTGATCTATTCAAGAGCTTTCGCTGAGTGTATTCTTTTCTCTCTCTTAATGGCAGATACTAATGACTGGACTCAAGCTTCTTCTAGATAAAAACAAACTGAATGGGACAAATTATAAAGACTGGCTAAGGAATCTGAAAATAGTCTTGACTTATGATAAAGTATCATATGTCCTCACGGCTTCAGCCCCGCCCACCCCAGGTCCAAAATCCTCAGTTGCGGACATTGAAGTCCGCAAGACATGGGACGCTGACTGTACCACGGCCAAATGCGTCGCGCTTGCATCGATGGACAATACACATCAAAAGCAGCACGAGAATATGGACATTCAAACCATATTCCTCCATACAAAGGAGTTGTATGGAGAGCAATCCCGCGTATTACGATACGAAGCATCAAAGAAATTGTTTCAGATGCGAATGGCCCCTGGCACACCGGTAGGAGAGCATGTTCTGAAGATGATAGCTCTTATAGAAGAGCTTGAGGACCTAGGATGGACAATGGACAATGAACAATATACAGATATTATTCTGCAGTCCTTCCCCTCCACCTTTGCTCAGTTCATAGTTAACTTCAACATGCACGACATGCAGAAGGAGCTACCTGAACTCCTTAATATGTTAAGGAGTGCAGAGAGCACTATGAAATCAATGAAAACTCCCGTTATGACTATTGGGCAATCTTCTTCTTCTCGCCCAAAAGCTAAGTCCAAAGGAAAGAAAAAGAAGAAGCCCACCAATCCTAAGGGTGGAGTTAAAAAGGTGAAGGGAATGGAAAAGTCCAAAGCTGGAGACTCGGAGAAAGGTGAATGTTTTCATTGCCACAAGACAGGACATTGGAAGCGCAACTGTACGGAGTACTTGAACCTCAAGAAGAAGCATGGGGATGCTTCCGCTTCAGTTGTGTTTGTAACAGAAAACTGTTTTTCAATAAACTCTGCTTCCTGGGTATTAGATACCGGTTCAGGTTCTCACATTTGCAATTCTATGCAGGGGCTGAGAAATAGCAAAGTTTTGAAGACAGGTGACCATACTCTCCGCGTTGGAAATGGTTCCAATGTACATACAGTCGCAGTGGGACAGTATCGCTTGGGGTTGCCATCTGGGTGTATATTGGTTTTGAACCCATGTTATTTTGTACCAAGTATGCTATGTAATATAATATCAGTTTCTTTGTTAGAAAATGAAGGATATAACTTTATATTGCAGAACAATGTTATGAATATTCACCTGAATCAAATGTTGGTTGGGTATGGTACACTTAATAACGGGATATACGTCCTTAATCAACACACAGTTTTCAGTATACAACACACTAAGAAAATAAAACTTTCAGAATTAAATGAAGCTTTTCTTTGGCATTGTAGACTTGGTCATATTAACGAAACAAGACAAAACAAGTTACACAAAGATGGATATTTAAACCTTTTTGAATACAAATCTTATGCGACTTGCCAGTCTTGTATCAAGGGTAAAATGACCAAAACTCCATTTACCGGACACGGAGAAAGAGCTACCGAGCTCCTAGGACTCATACATAGTGATGTATGTGGTCCAATGTCTACACAGGCTAGAGGCGGTTTTTCATACTTCATTACGTTCACCGATGATTTCTCAAGATTCGGTCATGTATTTTTATTAAAGCACAAGTCCGAAGCTTTCGAGAAATTCATTGAATATAAACAAGAAGTAGAAAAACAAACCGGCTTGAGTATCAAGATGCTTCGATCAGATTGAGGTGGGGAATACCTTAGTACAGAATTTGCAAACTTCCTAAAAGAGAATGGGATTCTCTCTCAGCTCACTCCTCCTTACACACCACAGCACAACGATGTGTCTGAACGACGGAATATGACCCTATTAGATATGGTCCGATCCATGATGAGTGATGCTGAGTTACCCGTCTCATTTTAAGGGCATGCATTGGAGACTGCAGCATTTCTACTGAACAGGGTTCCAACCAAAACCGTGTCTACCACGCCATATGAGATATGGCATGGGAAGAGACCATCTCTTAAGAGAATTAAGATTTGGGATTGCCCGGCCTATGTTAAAAAGCATAATCCGGACAAACTCGAGATACGGTCGGTCATGTGTAACTTTGTGGGATATCCAAAGAACTCATATGGATATCTATTCTACCACAAAGAGGAACAAAAGGTGCTTGTTTCTCAGTATGCCACATTCTTGGAAAAAGAGTTTTTCACAGATAAAGATGATGGCAAAGTGGTGGATCTAGAAGAGGTTCTAGAGACACAAACTACAAATGACGATTTGGTTGAACCGGCTGTTGCAATAGAAACTGAGGAATCTCGGCCACTCCGAAGGTCTGGTAGGACTTCTCGCCCACCGGAGAGATACTACGGTTTCCTCATTGATGGCGACGGAGAAGACTGCATCATGGACGATGATGATCCTACCAGTTTTCACCAAGCTATCATGAGTGGAGACTCTGTGAAGTGGCTGGATGCCATGAGATCCGAAATGGAGTCTATGTACACTAACAAAGTATGGACTTTGGACATTGTACCCCCTGGGGTAAAACCTGTGGGATGCAAATGGATCTTTAAAAGAAAGATTGGTGTAGATGGGCAGGTAGAGACCTATAAGGCAAGACATGTGGCGAAAGGTTTTCGTCAAAGACCAGGTTTGGACTATGACGAAACTTTTTCGCCCGTAGCCATGCTTAAATCCATTCGGATCCTACTTGCTATTGCTTCTCACTACAACTATGAAATCTGGCAGATGGACGTTAAAACAACATTTCTAAATGGAGATTTAGAAGAATGCGTTTATATGGATCAGCCAGAGGGCTTCATTGACAGTGGGAGCAGCGGGAAAGCATCTAGATTGCTTAAATCCATATATGGGTTAAAGCAGGCATCTCGGAGTTGGAACATTTGTTTCGATGATGTTATCAAAGAGTTTGATTTCATCAAAAATCCAGATGAACCTTGTGTTTATAAGAAGGCTGTAGGAAGAGCTGTCACATTCCTCGTATTGTACGTGGATGACATTCTTCTGATAGGAAATGATATTCCTATGCTACAGTCGGTCAAATCTTTCTTATCACTAAGGTTCTCCATGAAGGACCTGGGTGATGCCACATACATCCTGGGCATAAGTATCTATAAGGATAGATCCAAAAAGTTATTGGGATTGTCCCGAACCAGGTATATCAACACCATCCTAAAAAGGTTTAGTATGGAAGACTCCAAGCGGGGTGCCTTACCCGCTTGCCATGGAGTCACTCTCTCCAAGGATTCTTGTCCAAAGACCGATGAAGAGAGAGCTCGCATGAGCATTATACCCTATGCTTCGGCAGTAGGATCTATAATGTATGCGATGTTATGTACACGCCCAGATGTAGCTTATGCACTTAGTGTTGTAAGCAGGTATCAATCCAACCCAGGGGAGAACCACTGGACAGCTGTGAAGAACATTCTTAAGTACTTGCGAAGGACTAAAGAATTGTTCTTGGTATATGGTAATGTCGATCCCCAAATGGAGGCCTTTACTGATTCGAGCTTCCAGAGCGATAAGGACGACAGCAAATCTATCTCAGGGTTTGTATTTACCCTCAATGGAGGGGCGGTAAGTTGGAAGAGTTCCAAACAGGATACCGTTGCAGACTCTACGATGGAGGCTGAGTACATTGCTGCAAATGATGCCGCCAAGGAAGCCGTCTGGATGAAGAAGTTCGTCTCGGAGCTAGGAGTAGTTCCAACCATTATTGATCCAATACCTTTGTATTGTGATAATAATGGGGCTATGGAGTTAGCCAAGGAGCCCAGGTCCCATCAGCGGTCCAGACACATCCTGAGGCGCTTTCATTTGATCTGGGAGATTGTAGATCGCCGCGAGATCGAGATTAAGAGAGTAGACACAAAGAATAACGCCGCGGATCCACTCACCATGGCCCTCCCTCAGCCGCAGCATGAGCAACTTTTTGAGACGTTGGGTATGAGATACGCCAATAACTGGCCTTAGTGCAAGTGGGCTTGTTAGTTATATGTTTGCCCTAGAGGCCATTACTGTACATACGATGTATATTGTAGTGGATGCTAGGACATATATAGGGAGGACTTTCTTGCTCGACATGATAGTATGCTATCTGGTTGTACTTTATCTTAACATGTACTCTGATTGTCTTTACATTACATGTTGATAAAGCCCTTAGGATATGTACTCGACTACTGGGACTATGATGAGATCATACTAGTGGGGCCACGGTAGTCGACGAGTACATCCTATAACTGTTCCTAGTCGAGGGTGTATCGAGACAGGGCATCGATACACCAGAGTAGACTAGCGTATACGCATCTTGACCCATATGATGGGCGATGGATGATCCCATATCCATCGGTGTTTGAAATCAAGGATGGTGTACGGGTGCTCAGTGGAGACTGGGTACACTGGACGGACTCGCCGAGAACTCCCAGATGGTATTATACCATACGTCAGATGGCAGTTCTCCGGTGACACTGGTACAGAGTAGTCTGTTGACCCAAGATCGTCATAGAGTCTTGTGTGATTCCCACTGTGCTTTGATTTCCATCATACCACGCTCAAGAGGGCGTGCAAAAAGGTGGCTTTTGGGTACAGTCCCGAATCACATGGAGGCAATGAGCGATAGGAGGGGATTCGTCTCTCCCGGTATAGGGAGTTGATGTTGTGCTGTGTTCGATTGGCTATAACCGGAAATCCCTCGCCAGGGTTGCTGAGATTTACTGGTAAGTGTTATCAGTAGTTTCTCGAACTGTTATAGACCTCATATCGACACGACTTATCGAGCTACTGGGGTCTGACGTTTACCACCCCTAGGCGAGATATGCGACATATCAGACGACGAGACCGGACTGTACGGGAGTGTTACTGTTTGGATCCACAGGAGAAAGTACAGGCTTTCTTGTTGATCTTCTGAGCGCTCAATACCTGGGTAGCTGTTACGTTTAGCTGACCGCTTGCAGCTTGTGGGTGGTTGATATGATCATCACCTACTGCCGGCGTATTGACGATTCTTTAGAGTCCTACACAGAGGTTTCTTGACTCAGGCAAAACGGAGTAGGAGCACATATGTGATATGTGCGGGACCGAGGATAATGCGATATGTGATACCGTATTATATTCTCGCGATATTTGATATCAGCCGGGTCATCGGATAAAGTGTTGATTCGATGAATCGGTACGGATAAATATTAGTCGGTTATATGCGATAAAGCCGGATTGTCGGATCAAGTGTTGATTCGATAATTTAATGTATAATAATATATTTGATATATTAAATTACATTAACTAATATTTGCTCACTAAAAGATTCTTTTTCTCACTCGGATAATACATTGATATATATGCGATATATGTTAATTGTATTATTTTTATTTTGTTACGATAAATATTATATGTGTGATATATAATACTGTAACATGATATGATAAATAATGCAACTTGTTTAGTGGAGTTTAAACATGATTAGGGTTTGGATTAGGGTTATACTTTCTAGAAGTTTCTAGAAGGTTTTATTTTGTTTTGTGAAAGATATTTGTTCATGACTCATGCTTTAACCAAACCCAAACCCTAACCCTAGTCTATTCTCTACAATGGTTAAGTGAACCATGGTTGCATAATCTATCATATTATTCTTTCTATTCATCACAAATGATTAATCCTCTTCTTCCTCCTTCATTCTTCCATGAAAAAGCTTGCTTGATTTTTCAATGGTGATGAATAATTGTGAGAAAAAGATAAATAAATAGAGCAAAATTCCTACTTCATCATCCTCATCTTCCCTTGCCATTTAGATGAGGGTGTTCACATCATTTCATGAGTGTTAGCTTGTGTTAAAGAAACTTCGAGGTAGATCATCTTAGTATCGAAAATCGGAAGCAAAGGTTGCGTCTTTCTCTTCGTGGAACCTCTCGAGAGTCCGGATCCCGATGATCGCAGCGAAGGGACCACAACACGGAGCATATGAAGTGAAGGACCGGATCTACAAAGGTTGTAATCCCTCTCACTTAGTGTTAAAGTGTTTAGCATGTTGTTTTCGCCTAATCTCTAGTTTAAAGTTCCGTATTCGGGTTGTTCGGCACGGCTAAATTTTTAATCAGGCATGGTTGATGCCTCGTAGACCCTTGTGCGCATGCCTAGCAACCCTACAGTGGTATCAGAGCCAAGCTAGAGCTTTAGGCGAAGTCTAGACGAAGTTTAAAGTCCGACCGAACCCGGAACCCCGACTCCAAAATGCTCTCTGGAAATTTTCTGAAAATTTGGATTTTTGTCAATTAAAAGTTTCTAAAAAATTCAGCAGGGTCTAATTAGAATTACTGTGAAATTCAAGGGGGTAATTCGTCAAAAGTGCGGCGGAACCGCGGCAGAAGCCTGGCTTCTGCGGCTGTTCCGCGGCCACTTGATGACGTCACCCCTCCTATTTGGCACAGTAATTCCAATTACACAGTGCTGAGTTCTCTGGAATGTTTTAATTTTTATTCTACAGTTGAGTTTTCTGGAGTAGTTTTGGGGATTCGATGTTTCGATCGGAGTATTAGATTTTGTCTATGTGGCTTTCCGGATATCTTATAGAAACTGTTAAAAAGTTCGAACGGATATCAATAACTAACTTTTTCTCCAGTCGGAAAATTTTTCAAAAGTTGGATTTTTCCTCGTGTTTAAGAACGTTCTAAGTCGTGCAAGTAACTCGGTGGACCCTCTAGAAGACAACAAACCTTAACTCGATTATGTGACCGTCTTGAACTGCCTTTTGAACCTTAGGGTTTGGGGCAGTACGGCGTGCCACATGTGAGGCGTTGGCTTGACCCTTCTACGACTGGACCATTGGTACTGTGGCATGTAATGGATGTTTTTAAATTGTTTTCAAGTGTTGAAATATATTGGGGAAAGCTTAGGTGTTTGATGATTCGATCGGAAAGTTTAATTTTTTCTATTTATCTGGAATGTGATACAATAATTGGAATCCACATGTAGTTATGTGATAACTAATTTGAATATTATAAACATAGCAGTTTAGTCTCAAATGATCGGTTGCCACGGAATTTTGATGTGATCAAAAGTCCGTCGCAATCACGTAGCGTACGCGGATACTCGCCGGGTAAACTTAATAGACAACCTCACTCCATAGCCCCGACCAAGTGACTGTAGGAGAACCCCGTCGCCGAAAGCATCCGTTCGGGTGCTCCCGGTAGCGGTGTTCCGCCTTGGTGCACTTCGTCGACGGTATCGGGGGTGCTGCCGTCTACTAAAGTTTGCGACAAGCATTCGATCAGGACGTCGGGAATCTTGTTGAATTGGCCGACTTGGTATTGAAAAGAGTTTTCGATAAATGAGACTAAAATGCGGGGTTTATAATTGTTAGGCATGCGATGTCTAAGGAATTCATTTGGTTAGGCATGTGATGTCTAAGGAGGTTGCGGATTCCAACTGTTGTAGTTTTACACTTTCTTTTCTGTGACCGTAAGCGTAGTATGTGGTGTATCGCCGGCTTCGTTGCTATACATCAACGACAATCGGGATACGCATACTTGCTTACGTTGATGATATGAGATATTATGTGTTGCTGTGATATGTTATATTGGATCGTCGCGTTTGAATAGCCGGGGGTTTTATGTGAGATGAGAGTTTTTCTTTTTCATTCATGTAAAATTCATTTGTATGTATTATTCTTTTATTGGGGCACTTCCAGGTAGCGGAAGATGTCACCGTTGTATATTATTTACTTTTCCGCATTAGGTAGACCCAAGGCGGGGAGCACAAGTAACCGGGTTCTAGGGTCCAGTGGGAGACCATCTCGAGGAGTCGAGACCGGGTCTCCTAACCCTAGAATTGGCAGTGTTACTTGCCGCTCTCGTAGGGGTCTAGGGATGTGGGTTTGGCTATTCATCGCGACCGTGGAATCCGTGTTTTATACAGGCTCGTATTGAAAACACGGACGTCCTAGTATATCCAATATTTCATATATGTTCTTCTGCTGCAATGTTCTGTGATGAGATCATATTACTGCCTGAGACGAATGTTTATATTTTATATATGATATATATGTTATATTGCAGATTTCGTTTCAAAAGAGATGCTTACGAAGCATAATTAAAATGGGACTTCATTAATGAGATTAATGAAATAAAAGAAACCTAAGATGTTGTAGAAACTTGTTTATAAAACTGGTATCTACAGTTCTTGCTTTGCACAGCGGTGTTCCTTGTAGAACATCCAGCACCTTATTCGATAGGGAAAGGACCGAGATCCCTTCACCGGGAGTGACTCCTTTAGCGATAACTGGCAGATGCTACACCACTCGGTTTTTCTTTTGATTGCTTCTATAGTTTTTGCTTTGCACAGTGATATATATGATATATCCCGCACCTCATTCGACGAGGAAAGGACCGACGATCCCTTCACCGGGAGTGACCCCTTTAGCAAAACTAGAAAAGCCTAAAAAACACTCCATTTAAAAATCACTCGATTCTACGACGATATCAAGTTCATTACGCAATTGGTTTTCTTAAAAACCTGTCGTAACCCTCCGTCATTTTAGGAAGTAGAGTACTTAGTATTCGTGCTGTGTTTGTTGACCATAGTTAAGGCACAGTGTGCGGTAGTTAAGTGATGTCTTCCTATATAGCATATGATGCGATTAGTTAGGACAGTCATATGACTTTGTTGACCTTAGTTAAGAGTCATGTGGGTGGGTCTAATTAATCAAGAAATGACGGGTAGAACTTGACTAGTGCTTATGATTTGTTGACCATAGTTAAGGTCATAAGTCACTAGGGGTAAAATATTATTGGGAATTTCAAGTGTTGAAATTTGCAATGAGATTGCATACATTCTATGAGATAGTTGGATCCCAATACCCACTGCGAGTAAGAGTTACTCCTGGGAGAGTTTTACACATTACAATTAGCCAATCAAGTAGGTGTCTAGAAAGGTGTTAACGGGGTTACGCCTCTGGGAAAACGAGGTTTACTGTAATTAGGTTCGTGCGAAAGCACGGGGGACCTCCCTCAAAGTACCGACACTGGCCTGACTGAAAGATTGGCGAACTTGTAGCGTGTAATTAATCCCGGCTAGTCTTTCCTTTTAGGGTTTGAAGGAAGATTTGACTAAAACAGTGGGAGACATCCTGATTAGATATATTATATAACCAATCTAATCTTGCAAGAGCATACGCTGAGTGTTTTCTTCTCTCTCTCTCCAGATAGCGACGATATCACGCCTTAATCAAGATAATAAAACGGATATATTGACCGAACCCGCTTGTTATACTGAGCTGGGGAACGTTGGTCCCGCTCCAACTTATAATTGTTATAAGACAGAGCAAGAAATTGGGGAATACCAGATTTCCCATGCCGCCCAAACGAGGAAAGTGCATGTTGATGCATCATCTTCGGGTGTGTTCATTACAGAGAACTGTTTCTCAGTATCCTTTACGTCCTGGGTATGAGATACCGGATCAGGATCCCGTATATGTAATCTGTTACATGGGCTACAGATAGGTAGAGAACTGAGAACGGGTGATAAGTTTCATGAGACAGAAAACGGTGCAAGTGTTGCAGCCAAGTCTGTTGGTCACTATCATCCTGTATTACCAGAATACATTGATTCTGAACAAATGTTATTAGATACCGAACCTGATATACAAAATCATATCAGTCTCTTTATTAGTAAAGAAAGAATATAATTTTGTATTGTTGGATAATGTTTTGAACATTTCCTATATCAAGAGTTGATTGGTTCAGGCACGTTATCTAAAAGCATTGACGTTCTAAATCAAACTACAGTTCTTAGTATAAAGAACACACACAAGAGGAAGAGTTCAGAAATGAACGAATCCTTCTTGAGGCATTGTAGACTAGGTCATATCAATGCGACCCGACTGGCTGAAGTTACATATAGATGCATATTTAAATTAGTTTGAATTTACATCTTGTGAAACTTGCCGGTCATGTCACAAAGATAAGATGACCACAGCTCTGTTTGTTGGAAACAGAGAAAGAGTTAGAGAACTTTTGGGATTGATACATGCTGATGTATGAAAGTCTCCTGTCTACACATGCCAAGACTGGTTCTTTGTACTTCATTACATTCTCTGATAATCTCTCAAGATTCAGACATATGCTCCTGTTGAAACACAAGTCCGAACCTTTTGAGATATTCACAGAATATAAGTTAGAAGTAGAGAACCAAAATACGGGTATAAGTATTATGTCCATTGATGTGATCAAGGAGGAGAATACTTGAGCACGGAATTCCTGGACTATTCTAAAGGAGAATGAGATTCTCTCTCAGCATTACTCCTTCGTATACACCATATCACGATGGTATATCGGGGTGGAGCAATAGCACCCTATGTGATACGGTGTGCTCTATGATGAGTACTACTGAGTTTCCTATTTCCTTTTGGGAGTTATGTACTTGAGAAGTTGCATACCTATTGAATAGGGTTCGAATCAAATCAGTTGCCTACCCCTTCATATGTGATATGGAAAGGGAAGAGCCCATATCTTAAGTTTGTTAAGATTTGGGGTTGTCCGGCTTATGTCTTAAAGCAAAATCCGGACAAGCTCAAGGCAAGGTCTGTTATGTAGAACTGGAAAGGTTCCAGCTATACAAACTGCAGCTGATGATTTGGTAGAACCAAAGGATTCAATAGTTTCCAACGAACCTCAGCCTCTCCGCCGATCTAGTAGGGTTCCTCACCCACCTGAGAGATACTTCAGTTTCTCTATGACAGTGGGAGCGAGGATTGCATCATGAGATGATGACCTAACTAGTTTTCGAGCTGGCCATCAGGAGTAGGACTCTGTAAGAATGGCTGGATGCTTAGCGATCTGAGATGGAATCCTTATACACCAACAAATTATGGACTTTGGTTGCATTATCTGAAGGGTTAAATTCCCATCAGGAGCAAGTATATCTTGAGAAGATTACTTGGTGTACATCGAAAAGTTGAGACTTTCAAAGCTAGACTTGTTAAAGGTTTGCATCATAGACCAGGTATGGATTATGTTGAAACCTTTTCTAAGGAGCTATGCTTAAGTCCATCCAGATCCTACTTGCCACGGCTACATACCATGACTACGATATCTGGTGGTTGGGTGTCATGACTTCTTTTCTAAATGATGTTTTCGAAGAGAGTGTCTATAAGTACACAGCCAGAGGGCTTCATAGACAGTGGGAGCAGCAGAAACGTGTGCAAGATGTTTTATATGATAAAACAGGCATCGCGGAGTTGGAACATCTGTTTTGATGTGGTAGTCAAAGAGTTTGACTTCATCAAAATGGTAGATAAACCTTGTATATACGAAAGGGTAGTAGAGAGTATGGTGGTGATCCTCGTAGAGTACGTGGATGACATACTCTTGATAGGGAAGGAGTTTCCTATGCTACGCTCGGTCAATCTCCGCTTATCACAAGGATTCTCCAAATAGGATCAATGTGATACCTACTAAATCCTAGGTTTTGGATCTATGAGATAGATCTAATTGGAAGTTAGGACAATCACTAGTTGTAGTGAGATGGTATCAATCGATCCTGGGGAGAATCACTGGAAAGGTTCCAGGGTGATAAGGACGACTGAATGTCAGTCGCAGGCATTGTCTATACCCTCAGTGAAGGGACGGTATGTTGGAAGACTTCCAAGCTAGATACCGTGACATACTAGATGATTAAAGGCAAGATACATCGTTACCAAGGATGCTACCAAAGAGGCAGTCTGGATATATATAAGTTCATAAGATGAACTTCGTTCCTACCATTGTGTGACAATGGAGTTGTGGCTTTAGCCAAGGAACTACCGTCCCATCAGAATTCCAGATATAATTCTTAAGCAGTATCACCTGATCATAGAGATAGTTGATCTCCAGGAAGATCGAGGTTAGGAGAGTAGGCACAGAGGACAACAGCGCGGATCCACTCACGAAGGCCTTTTTCCCAGTAGAGACTTTTATGGGATGGTTGAGTTTGAGATACTTCAACCGCAGCTAATTGTTGGGTATGTGATACCATAACAGATGGCCCTAGTGCAAGTGGGAGATTGTTAGTTATATGTATGCCCTAGAGGCCATTACTGTACATACGATGTATATTGTAATGGATACTAGGACATATATAGGGAGGACTTTCTTGCTCGACATGATAGTATGCTATCTGGTTGTACTTTATCTTAACATGTACTCTGATTGTCTTTACATTACATGTTGATAAAGCCCTTAGGATATGTACTCGACTACTGGGACTATGATGAGATCATACTAGTGGGGCCACGGTAGTCGACGAGTACATCCTATAACTGTTCCTAGTCGAGGGTGTATCGAGACAGGGCATCGATACACCAGAGTAGACTAGCGTATACGCATCTTGACCCATATGATGGGCGATGGATGATCCCATATCCATCGGTGTTTGACATCAAGGATGGTGTACGGGTGCTCAGTGGAGACTGGGTACACTGGACGGACTCGCCGAGAACTCCCAGGTGGTATTATACCATACGTCAGATGGCAGTTCTCCGGTGACACTGGTACAGAGTAGTCTGTTGACCCGAGATCGTCATAGAGTCTTGTGTGATTCCCACTGTGCTTTGATTTCCATCATACCACGCTCAAGAGGGCGTGCAAAAAGGTGGCTTTTGGGTACAGTCCCGAATCACATGGAGGCAATGAGCGATAGGAGGGGATTCGTCTCTCCCGGTATAGGGAGTTGATGTTGTGCTGTGTTCGATTGGCTATAACCGGAAATCCCTGGCCAGGGTTGCTGAGATTTACTGGTAAGTGTTATCAGTAGTTTCTCGAACTATTATAGACCTCATATCGACACGACTTATCGAGCTACTGGGGTCTGACGTTTACCACCCCTAGGCGAGATATGCGACATATCAGACGACGAGACCGGACTGTACGGGAGTGTTACTGTTTGGATCCACAGGAGAATGTACAGGCTTGCTTGTTGATCTTCTGAGCGCTCAATACCTGGGTAGCTGTTACGTTTAGCTGACCGCTTGCAGCTTGTGGGTGGTTGATATGATCATCACCTACTGCCGGCGTATTGACGATTCTTTAGAGTCCTACACAGAGGTTTCTTGACTCAGGCAAAACGGAGTAGGAGCACATATGTGATATGTGCGGGACCGAGGATAATGCGATATGTGATACCGTATTATATTCTCGCGATATTTGATATCAGCCGGGTCATCGGATCAAGCGTTGATTCGATGAATCGGTACGGATAAATATTAGTCGGTTATATGCGATATAGCCGGATTGTCGGATCAAGTGTTGATTCGATAATTTAATGTATAATAATATATTTGATATATTAAATTACATTAACTAATATTTGCTCACTAAAAGATTCTTTTTCTCACTCGGATAATACATTGATATATATGCGATATATGTTAATTGTATTATTTTTATTTTGTTACGATAAATATTATATATGTGATATATAATATTGTAACATGATATGATAAATAATGCAACTTGTTTAGTGGAGTTTAAACAAGATTAGGGTTTGGATTAGGGTTAAACTTTCTAGAAGTTTCTAGAAGATTTTATTTTGTTTTGTGAAAGATATTTGTTCATGACTCATGCTTTAACCAAACCCAAACCCTAACCCTAGTCTATTCTCTACAATGGTTAAGTGAACCATGGTTGCATAATCAATCATATTATTCTTTCTATTCATCACAAATGATTAATCCTCTGCTTCCTCCTTCATTCTTCCATGAAAAAGCTTGCTTGATTTTTCAAAGGTGACGAATAATTGTGAGAAAAAGATAAATAAATAGAGCAAAATTCCTACTTCATCATCCTCATCTTTCCTTGCCATTTATATGAGGGTGTTCACATCATTTCATGAGTGTTAGCTTGTGTTAAAGAAACTTCGAGGTAGATCATCTTAGTATCGAAGATCGGAAGCAAAGGTTACGTCTTTCTCTTCGTGGAACCTCTCGAGAGTCCGGATCCCGATGATCGCAGCGAAGGGACCACAACATGGAGCATATGAAGTGAAGGACCGGATCTACAAAGGTTGTAATCCCTCTCACTTAGTGTTAAAGTGTTTAGCATGTTGTTTTCGCCTAATCTCTAGTTTAAAGTTCCGTATTCGGGTTGTTCGGCACGGCTAAATTTTTAATCAGGCATGGTCGATGCCTCGTAGACCCTTGTGCGCGTGCCTAGCAACCCTACAGGGCTCACTTTAGATCTGATTTTCTCGCATTTTTTGTCAAACATCCATTGAAGCTAGAATGCTTTTTGAGGAGGAAGAAGAAGAAGATAGAACTCATCAAATGAGTTAATCCAAATGAATAAATGGCAACCATGGGTGAGTTAAACATCTCATGCTTAACCCTCGTAGAGAGTTAACTATGGTTATGATAATTGGTTGGGTTAATAAATATCTATGGTAAAACAAATAGGAGGACTTGGTCAATGATGACTACAAGATTCTACAAGCTTATCATCAATGACAAAATCCCACCATTTTGTATTTACCAAAATGAATAAAAACCCTAATAATTAACACAATCATATGTGTGTGTCTCGTACACCCATCTTGCATGTATCATCAAACATTACACAAAATAATGTACACTTGTATATATCACATATATATACACATCCACAAACTAGTGAGAAAAGAAATCATAAGTGAGCTAATAATAGTTAATGTAACGTAATATATCAAATATATAATTATAGATTAGATTATCAAATCAACTCTTGATTTAATAATCCGGCTATATCACATATAACTGACTAATATCATGTGTAACAATTTATCGAATCAATACTTGATCCGATAACCCGGCTATATCACATACAACTGACTAATGTCACAAATCCGCGAGAAAAAAATACTGTATCTCATATCGTATCAACCTCGGTCCTGCACATATCACATATGTGCTCCTACTCCGTTTCTCTTGAGCCAGGAAACCCCTGTGTAGGACTCTAAAGACTCGACAATACGCCGGCAGTAGGTGATGATCATATCAAACACCCACAAGCCGCAAGCGGTCTGCTAAACGTAACGACAACCCGGGTATTGAGCGATCAGAAGATCAACAAGCAAGCCTGCTCACACTCCTGCGAATCCAATCAGTAACACTACCGTACAGTCTGGTCTCTTCGTCCGATATGTCGAATATCTCGTCTATGGGTGGTAAACGTCAGATCCCGGTAACTCGATAAGTCGTGCCGATATAAGGCTCATAACGGGTCGAGAAACTACTGATAACACTTACCAGTATATCTCTGAAGCAGCCCAGTCCAGGGATATCCTTTTTTATCCAATCGAGCACAGCGCAACATCAACTCCCAATACCGGGAGAGACGAAACCCCTCCTATCGCTCATTGCCTCCATGTGATTCGGGACTGTACCCAAAATCCACCATTTTGCATGTTCTCTTAAACGTGGTAAGGTAGAAATCAAAGCACTGTGGGAATCACACAAGACTCTATGATGATCTCGGGTCTACAGACTAACCTGTACTAATGTCACCAGAGAACTGCCATCTGACGTGAGTTATAATACTATCTGGGAGATCTCGGTGAGTCCGTCCTGTTTACCCAGACTCCACTGAGCACCCGTATACTGTCTCTGATGTCAAACACCAATGGATATGGGATCATCCATCGCCCACCTACATGGGTCGAGAAGCTATACGCTAGTCTACTCTGGTATATTGATGCCCCGTCTCGATACACCTACGACTATGAACATTTGAAGGATGTACTTATCGACTACACTGTCCCCCCTAGTATGATCTGCATCATAATCCTGGTAGTCATGTACTCATCATAAGGGCTTTATCAACATGTAACTTAGAGACAATCAGAGTACATGTTAAGATAAAGAGCAACCATATAGCATACTATCATGTCGAGCAAGAAAGTCCTCCATGTATATGTCCAAGCATCCACTACAATATACATCGTATGTATAGTAATGGCCTCTAGGACATACATATAACTAACAGAAATCTCATGAAAACAACATATCTCAATGAGTAAAATCATAAAGCATGATGTATGCGACATATGATAGAAATGTAAGCATATCCGTGTATCATGCAATATGGAACAGTGATGTGACAATATCAGTATATCATGCGTCATATCGTAATGATGTGAACATAGCAACTAAACCATGCAAGGAGTCATATCATGATGCAGCAATTCTACTGTGTAGTGACATGGCAAATATCGATGATGAAGTGTGTGAGCCGGCAAATCTGTGTAAGTGTAACATACGCATCATCGATAATGGTGTAGGTGTACTAGCACATATATATGTAATGCAATGAGGGTATGAACCTAACGTCACGTATGGCATTTCACTCAAGATTCACAACATTATCCATATATATATACCTATCTCTCAGGTCGCATTCGTATTAATCTCAGATCATGGGACCGGAAAAGGTATCAACTATCACATATCGACTCCCATCCGTATACCGAAATATCAATCAAGTCGTCATATTACATCGTATATTCCTTTGATCACATTAAGTCATCTCTTTATAAATACACTCTACCTTTACTAATCTAGTCTCATGTTACTCTAAATCTCAATGCTCATTCTAATGTAACTACCTACCTATGAGTCGTGATTCACTTTCACTTTTCATATCCCTAAAGCTTTCATCTCCTATTCCAATATATATATCCAATCACTCATATATCTCTAACTATCTGTTTAACCATAACCCTAGTTCCTAATCTAGGTTTCTATGACGATATCCTATAGATCAGTTTCCATTAAAAAACTTGCGGTGGTGCTATACGCCATCCACCCGACTTCCCACATAGATATAGATCTACTCATCTTGATCCTTGCTTGCCGAAGTCGATGACGCTATGCTCCATCGCCTCGGAATCCACGCGAAGGTACCTATAATAATATACAAATCGCAATCGCTATTAACATTAAATCCGAAAAACCAAAACGGCATACGGATCGCCTATAGGTTAGAACCTATAGCCCACGCATGCAAAACCAACCAATTATCCCTTGTCCTTGATGTAAAAACATCCAAAAACCGAATACAATACCAAATATCAAAACCTAGCATTCAAAATACGGAAAACATAAACAAAAAACACACCAAAGTGCTCCCAGATTTTGACTCAGGCCAATTGGAGCAAAACTAGCAGGTATAGGGTGTTGTATATGGAGTATATGAGCTACTGGACTAACCTGGACACCAAATGCCACCAAGTGGCCGGCCACATTGCTTGAAATTCAAGCGAGCTCGGCCAGGGTAGCTCCGTTGGGGTTCGTTTGGTCAGGGTGGTCTACTAGTGCCCTAATTTGGTCCCTGGTATTGTTTGCTTAACTCATAAACACCCCAGGTCATCCCAGATTCCCTGTTGGCATGTAAATCTTCACAAAACCGACACGTTGATAACCTAAGTCCGTATTTTGGTTTCTAAACTCAATCCCAGTTCTTGTAACAGCCACTAGAGTTCACCAAATCCACACTTATCCAAACCCTTCTCTAGAATTTTCCAATTTCACAAACCCATACCTTAACCAATTCTAAACTAACTAGAATTCTAGGAAAACTTAAACTAAACTAAATGAAAGGAATATACCTCATGGGTGCAACTCAAGAAAAACCCTAGCTCTCCAAAGTCATCAAAATCCTACTTTGCTTGGTCCAAAGTGTTGGGGATGAAGAGCGGATCAACTTTTGTGAAGAGGGTGTGGGGTTTTGACATGGTTTTTGAGATGGAGCTTGGGGTTGAAGGTGGAGGGAGGTGAGTTGAGGAGGAAGATGAAGTAAATAATGGGAGGGGAAAATGAATGTGGCTGTCCTTCTCTCTCTCTTCTTATTCTCACCCTCTCACTCTCATGTCTCACACTTTCTCTCTCTCTCCAATCATCTCTTTCTTTAACCTTTTCTCTTTTCTTTTCTTTTTCCTCACAAAAACAACTACATTATGAAACCACAACACAAATGAACCACATGAAACCAAATGCAACATGCCATGGTGCACTAGCCATGGAAAACTGCAGAAACACGGATTTGTCTTAATCGCGATTAGTAGTGCACTAATCAGGTTTTCATTTAAACAGCATATAATTGATTTTAAAAATTCCAAATCCTTTAAATATATTTTTAAATGAATAAATCATTTTAATTTCCAATTATTTCACAATTATTGGTATATATTTATACTCTTTTTACAAAAAACCCAATTTCGCAAATCGGGCAGTTTTCGGAAAAAATATTATTTTATTATTAAAATCCCCAAAATAATATTTTATATTTTCCGAAATGTTACAATATCTACAGGGGAAGTCGGGTGGATGGCGTATAGCACCCCCGCAGTTTCGTATGTTGTATACGAATACGTATACATATATATATATATATAAATATGTTTATTGTGAGTTTATTGATTATCAAGATAGATTCTAGATGTTCATGATATAGTTTTAGTGTAGTTAGAAGCAACTTAGTTTAGCTTTGTAGTCGCGAACCCTAGAATAAGGTTTACACCCACACGCACACACACACTTGCTTACCTTTTATTTCTTTTGCGTATATGTGGATATTTATATATATATATATATACACACACACACTTAGGTATGGGACTATGTATATATATATGTATGTATACATATACTTGGATTATGAGGATAGTACTTGGTACTTGGAGATGAGTCGATGAGATTGGGCACTTGCCATGAGATCGGTGATGAGAATTGGATCGTATTATGAGGTACGACAAGTTATATTAGCGGATCATTGAGCGATGCGTTTTCATACACACGCATATATATATGCAGATGGTATCAGTATGTACTAGACGTAGATCGGTACCCCCCAGATCATGATATATGATGAAAAGGATACCGGATGACTAATGAGATAAATATGATAATTGACCCGTACCCAGATTTGGGATGCCGTACGATGGATTTTGTAACATTTCAGAAAAATAAAATATTATTTTTGGGAATTTTTATAATTTAATAATAAAATATTGAATATGTTAATAGGGCAGTATAATTAAATACCGATAAATTGGGAAAAATTTGGAAAATTATGGAAACTACTAAAAAGAAGGTGCTTTATGTGATTTAAGCAAATTATGAAAATTTACGATTTATTATACACCAATTTTGTGCTAATCGCGATTAAAAATCGCTAATCAGGCTTTAAGCGTGTTTTGTGCACATGACTTGCACATGTCATTTTAACACTTGTTATATTTTCCTATATGATTTTTGGGTGTATGGTTATTTGTTTTGGGTTTACAATTGAGGAGAGAAGAAAAGAAAAGAAAATAAAAGAAAAGAAAAGAAAAGAAAAAGGGAAAACATTATTATATGAAGCATGGGCATGAGAGAGAGAGAGCGTGAGGGGTCAATGTTAGGTCTTGGCCATTCCTTCTCTACTCATTTTCTTCATCATCCTTGCCTCCTCCTCTCTCATGGCAGCACCCTCTCCTCCCTCCTCTTCAAAACCCTCACTTCATCTCAAAAACAGACCCAAAACCTCATTCCCACTTCACAAAAATTGTGCACAAGCCCTCTAGCTACAATTTGGACCATGAAAGCTTGCATTTTGGTGCTGTCGGAGGATTCATGAGTGTCAATTGAGGTAATCCCTTCACAATTAGTGTATTATTTCAAGTGCTTTATCCTCATTTCAAGTTTGTTTTCGTTTCGACAAAGTTTAGTGAAATTTGAAATCTCAAGTTGGGAATTAGGGTTTGATTGATTAGAGATTGTGTAATTAAGGCTTAATAGTGACCATAAACCCCTGTAGGGATTGTATTATGGACTGAAACCAGAGAATAGAACCCCAAACCCGAACTTAGAAACCCGATATCGGAAGAATTGTGGATTCTGTGTAATTGAAATCTGCTAACACCCGGAGCATCTGAAAATTATTTAGCAAACACAGAATGATGTGCAGGCAACCTGGAGTGTACCACCAAAGCCCTAGCCCCTAACCATCAAACTTGGCAGCAAATTAATTCCTTCTGGCCGCAATTTGCGGCCAGAGCAGGTTGGAAATGGTTCGTTTTTTCTTCTGGGCCTTATCTCCAGTAAATTTGACCCTTGCCATATGCAAAATTGACTGATTTGACCTAGGGTAGAATTTGTGAACATTTTCTTGTGTTGGCGCATTGTTTTATGACTTGTTTTAACATGGATTTTGGTATTTGATAATTCGTTTATGTCGGGTGGCGTTTGAACGTCAACGACTAGGGTAATTGGTCGGGTTTGCATGCGAGGCTATAGGTTTTTACCTATGAGCGTAGAATGTTCCGTTTTTGGTTTTCGGATGAGATTTTAATACTCATTTGCGATTAGATTATATGTATAGGTACCCCAGATGATGTTAAGACGTTGAAGATGAAGATGGCAACATCGGCATCGGCACACAAGAAGCAAGGTGAGTAGATATATATCTACGGGGAAAGTCGGGTGGATGGCGTATAGCTCCCCCGCAGTTCGTTGTGATGTATACAAATATGTATACACATATATAAATATTATGTTGATATGATATTATTGAAGTTATGATAGATACTAGGTGTTCATGGATTAGTAGTGTTGCTTGCGAAACCCTAGAGTAGTTGTTGCACCCACACACGCACACACACTTGCATACATTCATTCTTTTACATGTGCGTATATGGGGATATGTATATATATATAGACACACACACACACACACACACATGGGTATGGGAGTATGTGTATGTGTGTGTGTATATATATACATGGATTATGAGAATAGTACTTGGGATTTGAGATGAGTCGATGAGATTGGGCTTGAGGCCGTGAGATCGGTGTTGTGACAGGGTTCGTATTTGAGATACAACGTGATGTTTTAGCGGGTCCTTTGACGTGGTGTTTTCATACATACGCATGCATACATATATGGTATCAGTATTGTACTAGACGTAGATCAGTACCCCGGATCATGATATTTGATAAAGAGGATACCAGATGAATAATGTGATAGATGTGACATTTGACCCGTACCCAGATTTGGGAGGCCGTACGACGGATTTACCGTACGAGCTTTATATTGATGATAGATCCGCACTCTTGACTTGAGAATGTCATATTATAGATATCGTATCGTATATGATACTATTGAGGCGGGATCACCGACTATTATATATATATATGTATCGACTCGGAGGTTAGGCGGTTTCCTTACCCTTCGTTTAGCCTATTAGCTCAGCCCTATAGTTTAGTGTAGTTGGTAGACTAGATTTGATTTCTACCTATTTCAAAACTAACGAATCGTGGGTATTTTAAAAGACAGGCCAAGGTATTCTACGGATATTTCAAAGGACGTATCTTTTCTTAAAAAAACACCGTAGTCCTTATTTTCAAACCACCACGATTCGTGTTATTTTAAATGGCAAAACTGTATGACTCATATTATATAAATGCAGATTAGTTATCAGTGTGTTTATTATTCAGCTCCCGCATGTTATTACTGTTCGCATCGCATTTGCAGGTTTATCTTGTATTTCCATATGCCATTATTGAGATTATGCTGTCAGGACACCAGCACAATTACCGATGATGCGTATGTTCCACATACACTTACTTGCCGGCTCACACACATCATCATCGGTAATTGCCATGTCACTTACACTTTAGAGAATATTATTTCATTGATATAGCATGTTAGCTGATAATTTCGACAGGATATTAGTGTACTTGCTTTATATGCTAGTTTAGACATTGCAGTTATTACTTGCTACTTCAAGCATATTATTATTCACTGTTTACTTTCTATTGATGATTGGATTTCGGATTTTCATTAGATTTCCTGGATTTGCGGGAAAACCGCAAGAATATGTATAAACTTCTTTCTCTTTTTAAAATGAAAAGCGCGGTTTTCCCATGATGTATGAGTCATCCACCATGAGTTTTCACGATTGCTGTTGGATTTGGAAACCCAATTCGAGGAGTTGGATGAACCGTTTCGGGTACATGGTGGGCCCGGTATGGTACCCCGGGGCAAGAAGTTCGAGTTGTATTCGATGAGCCTGTCAGGGGAGCACTACCTACCGGTGATATTATTTGGACTCGTCGGTTATCCGGAGGATACCGGCCGGAGTCATGAGATGGTTATAGGCTGATCCGTTCTGTCGGAACCTGAGATATTGATATTTGAGATTTGAGACACTGAGGTATTGAGATTTGATGATACAGGTTAGTCCGGGCAGCCGGAGCCTGAGATTTTGAGATATTGGGATTTATGTTTTGTGTCGATGCTTGACTCGGAATTCTCTGTTGATTTCATTGATGTTACTCGATTTATATACATACAGAAATCTTATTAAATAAAAGAAAATAGTTGTCTCACTCATTTCATTACATTACATTCATACCTCATACATATGATATATTGCTATCTGAGGCACTGACACGAGCACATAGGATTACACTTATGTTTAGATGTTTACCCTTGCCACCTTTTCAAGATTCAGACTTTATCATTTGAGGATATTACTGATCGTATGACCTAGGATTGCGACATACATAATTTCTGCTCTGTGATATTTTCTACTCACGAGTTGGCAACTCACCCCCGTTGTGCCACAGTTTCTTGCAGGTTTTGCCATACAGGTTCCGTTACGGCTTTGCTGGCACACTGCTTCCTTTCCGGGTGATTTGCTCTGGTAGGTGGGTTCACCTGCATCGTGACCGCCATTGTATTTATTTATATTCAGTTGTATCTAGAAACTCCATCAACCAAAAATGTATTTATTGCAGACTTAAAGGCTAGAGTAATTAATCTTTTGACCTTAGAGTCGCGCGTTGTATTATTATGGATTTCGTCCTGTTCCGAGTTTCCATTTAAGTTTTGAACCTCGCCCTTCGGCGTTGTATACTATATTGCTTGCGTGGTTGTGCCCGTCGATTGACGAAGAGCTAGCTCCCGCTTGGGGATGCCTTTTATCTTTATATATGCTTTTATCATGTTGAACCCCGTTCGGGGCCAGTATTTACAAAGGAAACTCTGCCGAAATTTTTAGAAAAGACGTGATGTTTTAAAAACACATAATTCGGCTTATGCTATTAAACCACTCGTTTTAAAATAAGTTTATTCTTACATAAAATGGTTTTAGATTTCTGGGCTTTTGGCTTATTTGAATTAGATGTGGTCCTGTAGACTTCATATGATTCAAGTGCCAGCCACGGGCTATTTCGGGTCGTGACAAAATTGGTATCAGAGCTCTAGGTTAGCCTTGGTTCGAGTTTATGTTTGACAATGCGAAGCCTAGGGTGTTTGTATTTATACGAAATTTAGGCTTGACCTTACGGAACTTAGACTTAGTCGAGGGGGTATTATACCCGAACTTTCGTCGCGTAGGATGACCCTTGGTTGATGGAGTAGGTAGCTTGAGTATAGTGACGTACCGTACGTATGTTCCGCGGCATATTTACAATACGATACTCCGCTTAAGAAACCTAAGGATGTACATTTCTTTGCACAACATTATATTCATTCATGATCTATCCTCATAGATATCGGTATGCGCTTTTGCTGCCACGATTACACGGGAAGAGAGAGCTACAGCTAGAGTTGCAGTCAGCACAAGCTCGTCACGAACGAGGACTAACTAGGGCGTGATTCCAGGGATACGATTGCTTAGAGATGCGTCGTTTTATTGCGTTTTCGCGACATGAGCGTTTGATGGATCATTGTTATGAGATTTCTCGGACGTGCAGATCAGCACCAGAGGATTAAGCCATGATAGAGGTTAGCCAGAATGTGATGACCATTGATGTATCGCATATTCATGATGATCGAGGCACTGTTTAGCGTGCAGACGAATGAGCCAGTTGTTGCTTCTAACGACGAGATATCGCCACAGATGTTGGAGCTATTGCAGTACGAGTGGTACTTAGAGATATGATAGATGGTCGCTAGTCACCCGAGGATGAATGACTAGGACATGTGGTTCGTTCGCTTACCCCGATGCGAGGTCATCAGATTGATTGATTCCAGCTTGAGGAGACTTCACACGGATATGTTGGGAGTCGATAGAGACGATCGAATGTCAGAAACCCATTTTCCAAGTTTAATGTATTTGAAGAAAACATGCAAGTAACTCTACGGACCCTCTAGAAGAATGAAACTCTAACTCGACGTAATGACCATGGAACGCCTTTGAACCTTAGGGTTTGCGGAAGTTTAGCGGTGCCATTTGTAAGTCTTGGGTTTGCCTTTCTACGGTTGGTCCATAGGTGTTGTGGCATGTACTCGATATTATTAAACTGTACCCAAGATGTTGATCTCTTGGGGGGATTATGAGTTTTGACGATTCGATCGGATGGTTTGACATCTTTCGGATATCATGTGATGGGATGCATTACTTAGGATACTCCAGATACGAGTATAGCCATTGGAGCACAGTCCATGCAGCCACGAAGAGACGAGTCCGAAGTAGTTGACATTTAAGAAAAGTGGAGTAAGAGGTTCGTACGAGATCTTGAAGAGATGACGTTCCACTCCGCCGACATCAGAGATGTGACACGCGTACAGAGGCGTTATATATGGATATATCTTCCAAAAGAAGTCGCGATGAGTATGCAGCCGTTCTGGAGCCAGAAACAGATTTAGTAAAGTACGATGACTTCCGGACAGTTCGGCAGATACGAGATTTGGGAGAGACCTCGACAATACCTTTCTGGAATATTTTACGAGAAGACTTGGACCCAGGAGTGGTCGTTTTACGCACACCCAGGAGGCCAGAGTTCGACATCGTCGACGAGACATGTCATGAGAGACCACGACAGTTGGCCAGAGATTCTTAGAGGATGTGTTTGAGCGGGACTATTCCGCTATACTTGATTTCGGTATTTTGGGCGATTTATTCGCATGATTGAGTTTTGATGACCGAGTTTCGTGATATTTGTTTTCGTGCACCATGGTTGCACCTACTGGGTATTTATGTTTTGTACACAGTTATTGCACTTGATATCGTTTTGTGCTTTGGCCGAACATGTTTATGACTTCTTCGATTTCATACAGATAGGTTGATTTTATGCTTATGGTACACACACGATTTGGTTTTTGCACTCGGTATAGTTCACATATGCTTGCAGTGCAGTGATACGTAATTTATGCACTATAGTTGCACAGGACTTCAATTTGATGTTATTTGAGATATTGATTTTGACTTCATGCCTAGGGCATGCATATGATTTGACTTATGCTTACGACATAGTTTTCATGCACTTTTAGTGTTTTGATTAGATTTTGTGCACGCTGATGCACATGATTGTGAGATTTGATACCACGGTATATCTGATTTGGATTTGAGATGTGTTGTATACCGTCGATTTCGATTGCGATAATCGACATTTGTTTTGTGTATCTTGTGCACCCAATAGGATTCTTGCGCATATTTGACGCTCTTGGATTTGATTTGGTGCATGTTCAGCGCTTGATATTGGATTTCGTGATTTCAAGCATGATGGATGCACCTGATTTGGATTTTCGTACAGGTTGGGCGCATGTCATGAGATGCGATTTGGGTGCACACCAAATGCACTAAATCGAGATTCTTCATGCATATCAGATGTAAGTCGATGTACAACACCCCATGACTTGTGGGGAGGCGGAAAAATGAAAAATGATCTTGTTCTTTGCATAAACATCGACTAACCGAGAATCTTTACTAAACTATAACTAACAAGAAACATGGAAGTGTTAACTACTATGATAAGTGATTATACCAAATGAACCGTTTCCTTCTCCTTTGCGTTATCCACCTCCTTCTCGGCCTCCTCTACGTAATAGATGATCCACCCGAGAGCTATATCCAAGCTTCACCTCTAACTTAAGGTAACTAGTTTTCTTAAAGTGCTAATCTAAGCAACCTAGGTGATATAGAGTTGGATGATGGATGTATTAGTCTAGCTAACCCTTGATCTCAACACATGAGAGGTTAGGGTTAGGGTTTGAAGAGAGAGAGCTTGAGGAGAGAGAAGGTGAGAATGATAATGAATTGAAATTGTTTCTCACTTCTAATATATCATGAAGCATATAAAATATCAAATAATATAAATCAAATGATTTATCATCATGCTTCATTTAATATGTGCAATGAATCATCAAGTGAGTCATTAAGCAATAAATGCTTCATTAACTCACTTGAATGATTCATCTCATGAGTAACAAAATCAATTAATGCTAATGCCACCTTAACCCTCAAGTCACCATCCTTCCAGAAGCTTCCCGCGAAATTACGAGAACGCCCCTCCTATCCGTGAAAACACGGAAAAACTTTAGACTGTATAAATCCAATAACCTGATACTAGAAACTGGCTTAAAACAAAGCCGGCTAGTAAAAACTGTCCGAATGTCGTACGTGCGTAAACACACGTATGCGTCCGAACCCTTGTCGTAAAACCATACGACCTCTATATCGTTTCGCCTGGAGCAGGGAAACTCTCTGTGTGGGACTCTAAATACTCGACTACTACGCTGGCAGTGGGTTTAACAACAGACCGCAAGCGGCACTAGCTATACGTAACGGTCCCCAGGTAGATGTCGATAAGAAGGCCGATGAGGAAACCCATCCGAACTCCTACTGATCCTGATGTGACAATCTCCGTACAGTCCGGTCTGTTCGTCTAAGACTATCGCATATCGGGCCTAGGGGGCGGCAAGCGTCAGTCCCCTAATAGCGGTATAAGTTGTGTCGGAGCGTAGCCCATTACACCCTAAGAAACAACTGGAACCTACCAGTAAATCTCGCTTGCCTTGGCCAGGGACTTTGCGTAATGGCACTCTGACACAGCGCGATATCAACTCCCAATACCGGGAGAGACGAATCCTTTCTAACCGGCACTGCCTCCAAGTGCTCAGGACTGCACCCAACTGCTACCTATTTGCACGACTCCTTTGATCCGTGTTAGGGTAGCAATCTAAGAACAGTGGGACACACTCGAGGCGAAGTAGCAGTGTCAACTCTGCGGACTATGCTGTACTCATGTCACCTGGGAACTGTTAACTGACGACGGGTATAATACCTACCAACAGTTCCCCGCGAGTCCTGTCCGGTGTACCCGTAACCCAACGAGCACCTGTATACTATCTCCAGTACGATGTACTGACGGCTGTGGGATAGACCATATCCCCAACTGGTATGAGAAGCGTACACACTAGTCTACTCTGGAGTATCGATGCCCTGTCTCGATAATCCTACGACTAGGGACCTGAAAAAGGATGTGCTTATAGACTACCCAGCCCCCACTAGTGTGACTGCCATCACAACGCTGGTAGTCAAGCAAGATCCTAAGAGCTCTATCAATACGTATACTCACAAATTAAGATAGAAAAAACCAAGTAGCATACTACCATGTTTAGCAAGACTGTTATATAACTGTGAATATCCCAAGCTTCCATTAAGTAATATACAAGCTAGTATGATACAATAATGGCCCCTAGGGCATATACACTAACAATCTCCCATTTGCACTAGGGCCATGTGCTGGCATATTGAAGACCGATGATCTCGAGTAGCCTCTCGAACTGAATCTGAGGTAGGGCCTTTGTGAATGGATCAACAATGTTCTCTTCAGTAGAAACTCTCCGGACCTCGATCTCCCGACGATCAATGATCTCCCTGATCAGGTGATACCGCCTTAAGATGTGTCTGGACTTCTGATGGGACCTTGGTTCCTTCGGTAAAGCTATAGCTCCGTTGTTGTCGCAATACAGAGGTATTGGATCAACAATGGTAGAAACCACCTGATGTTCTGTTAGGAACTTCTTCATCCAGACCGCTTCTTTTGCGGCATCGTAAGCAGCAATATACTCTGCTTCCATCGTCGAGTCAGCAACGGTGTCCTGCTTGGAACTTTTCCAGCACACCGCCCCTCCATTGAGGGTAAAGACATAACCTGACATGGACATGGAATCGTCCTTATCACTCTGGAAGCCGGAATCAGCAAAAGCCTCCATCTTGAGGTCTTTTCCGCCGTATACCAAGAACATCTCCTTAGTCCTCCTCAGGTACTTGAGAATGTTCTTTACTACTATCAAGTGCTTCTCCCCTGGGTCTGACTGATACCGGCTTACCACGCTCAGTGCGTAAGCTACATCTGGTCTGGTGCACAACATCGCATACATTATAGAGCCTACCGCAGAAGCGTAGGGTACAATAGACATGCGTTCCCTTTCTAAATCAGTCTTGGGAGACATCTCTTTTGGATAGGGTGATTCCGTGACAAGCCGGTAGATTACCGCGCTTAGAATCTTCCATACCGAATCTCTTCAGTATAGTGTTGATATACCTGGACTGCGAAAGTCCCAACATCCTCTTGGATCTATCACGATAGATCCGGATCCCCAGAATGTAAGAGGCATCACCCAGGTCTTTCATGGAGAACCCGTGTGACAAGAATCCTTTGACAGATTGTAGCATAGGAATGTCATTTCCTATCAATAGAATGTCATCCACGTACAAGACGAGAAATACGACAGTTCGTGCTACAACTTTACTATATATACATGGTTCATCTGGATTTTTGATAAAGTCATATTCTTTGACCGTTTCATCAAAACAGATGTTCCAACTCCGCGATGCTTGCATTAGTCCATAAATGGACTTAAGCAACTTGCATACTTTCCCGCTGCTCCCACACTAATTGAAACCTTCTGGCTGATCTATATAGACGCATTCTTTTAAATTGCCATTCAGAAAAGTCGTCTTTACGTCTATCTGCCAGATTTCATAATCATGGAAGGCAGCAATAGCAAGAAGGACCCGAATGGATTTGAGAATAGCCACTGGAGAAAAAGTTTCATCATAGTCCATACCAGGTCTTTGACGAAAACCCTTTGCAACAAGTCTAGCCTTATAGGTTTTCACCTGTCCATCTACACCAATCTTTTTCTTGAAGATCCATTTTCATCCTATGGGTTTTACCCCATCTGGAGAAAAGTCCAAAGTCCATACTTTGTTGGTGCACATGGACTCCATTTCGGTCCGCATTGCATCTAGCCATCGTACCGAGTCGCCCCTCTGGATGGCCTGCTGGAAGCTAGTAGGTTCATCATCGTCTATGACGCAATCCTCTCTATCCCCATCTATGAGAAAACCGTAGTATCCCTCAGGAGGATGAGACGGCCTACTACTCCTGCTGAGGGGTGCGGGAATGTCCTGTTCTTCTTGAACTACTGGTTCTACCAAACTTTTAGTAGTAGTTTGTGGTTCTGGAATTTCTTCCAGTTCTATTTCGCTCCCACTTATTTCCTTTTCTAAAAAAAGCTGTTCTAGAAAATGGGCATTACGAGAAACAAAAACCTTTTGTTCCTCTGCGTAATAGAAATAATATCCCTTGGAGTTCTTTGGATATCCCTCAAACTTACACTGTACTGATCGTGCCTCGAGCTTGTCCGCATGCTGCTTTTTAACAAAAGCTGGACATCCCCATATCTTCATATGCTGAAGATGGGGTTTCTTCCCACTCCATAACTGATATGGGGTGGTAGGCACAGTCTTGGTAGGAGCCCTGTTCAGAAAATATGCAGCTGATTCTAGCGCATAACCCCAGAAAGATCGCGGTAACTCAGCATTACTCATCATGGAACGTACCATATCCAATAGGGTTCGATTCCGTCTCTCCGATACACCGTTATGCTGTGGAGTGTATGGAGGAGTAAGCTGAGAGAGAATTCCTTTCTCTTTTAGGTAACCTAGGAACTCGGCACTCAAGTATTCACCACCTTGATCAGATCTTAGTGTCTTGATACTTTTGCGGGTATGGTTTTCTACTTCATTCTTATACTCTTGGAATTTCTCAAAAGCCTCGGATTTATGTTTCATTAGATAAAAGAATCCGTACCTTGAGTAATCATCCATAAAAGTAATGAAATAGGAAAAACCACCTCTTGCATGTGTAGACATTGGACCACATACATCGCTATGTATGAGTCTTAAGAGCTCGCTCGCTCTTACTCCATGTCCTTTGAATGGAGTCTTTGTCATCTTTCCTTTGAGACATGATTGACAAGTGGCATAAGTTTGATATTCGAACGAGTCCAAATATCCTTCCCTATGTAACTTAGTCAACCTTGTCTCATTGATGTGACCTAGTCTACAATGCCATAAGAAAGCCTTATTTTAAACTGGAGACTTTCTTTTTAGTGTGTTCTGGACATTGAAAATTTGGAGTTGGTTTAAGACATATATATCGTTATCCAGTGTACAGGACCCAATCAAACTATGATTAAGGTGGATGTTAACAACATCACTTACAAACGTGAAATCATAACCTTTATTTGATAACAAGGAAACTGATATGATATTACACGTTAAGCTAGGTACACAAAAACAGTTATGTAAAACCAAAATGTGTCCACTCGTCAATCCCAGGTGATAATCCCCTACGGACACTGCTCCCATGCTAGCTCCGTTAGCAACCATCAGGGTCATATCACCATCCTTCAGCACTCTACGATTTCTCAGTGCCTGCAATGAATTGCATATATGAGATGTAAGTCTACGGTAGCGCCCCGGCAGTCTACAGACGCCAAATGCGGAACAAAAACTTTTTAACTGGCGCTATCGTAAACTTTAACCCGGATCTGCCATTATTACCAAATTAACAAACTGTAAAGAGAGTAGAAAGGTTATACCGAATGATCCGAGTCCTTCGTTCTTTAACCATCATCCCACGCTCTGTCCCGGGTGCTCCGATCTCTTCGATCTCTGATCTGCTCGTCCAGGTGGCACCACGTCAACGATTCTTTAAACGGGCTCCCGCCTCTGACTCGAGGCAACTCGGTCGTCAAGTTTGCTAAAAGAGACGACCAAGATTGATGTAGAGAATGAGTAGAAGACTTTTTCTCGCTTCCTCCAAAGCTATGGACGAACGGTTAATGAAGTTGCCAATTGATTCGGGTGATGGAATGAAATGAGCAATGAAATTTCCATACACTCCAAAACTATCATAATCTTTTCATCAAATGAAACAATCAAGTGAGAGTGAGAGAGAGGGGGAAGGGGCCGGCCATACTTATAGGAGTAAGGGGGTGAGTGTAGGAGAGGGGGAGGTAACCACAAGGATAAATATCTAGTGTGAACACAAGAAATATCTAGTGTGAACACAAAGAAATATCTTGTGTGAACACAATAAATGCACCATAAATGAACAAGTGAGTCACAAGCCTTGTCACCACATTCTAGATGCTTCTAGAATCTTCCACACTCATCCAAGAAAAGATAAATCCGTCTTTAACCGAATGTTAAAAGACGGCTGATAGAAAACTGGAAACTGGCAACTTCCAAAAGTGATCCTGAAACGAATTTCAGGACAACCCCGTAACTGTATAAATATACCCGCATTTGTATTACGACCGAATACAAATGCAACTGAGACAAAGATATTATATCTACTCAATATAATACTCGGATCCGGCTTAAACCAAAGCCCACCAGTATTATCTGCCCAAAATATGACACGTGCATAAACGCACGTGCATTTTCCGAACCCTGCCATAAAACCATACGGCCTCTACAACGTTTCGCCCGAACTTAGGAAACTATCTGTGGGGGACTCTAATGACTCGTCAGTACCCTGGCAGTGGGTTTAACCACAAACCCTCAGCGGCACTAGTTATGCGTAACGGCTGCCCATGGACTGACCTCAAGGGAGGCCGATGAGCGAACTCATCCGGAAACCCTACTGAGCCTAACAGTGACAATGTATATACAGTCCGGTCCGTTCGTCAATGAGTATCGCATATCTGCCTAGGGGGCTAGTAACGTCAGACCCCCAATAGCAGTATAAGTCGTGTCGGAGTGTAGCCCAATAACACCGTGAGATACTACTGGAGTACCTACCAGTAAATCACCTGCCACGGCCATCGGCTTTGTGTAATGGCTCTTCTAGACACAGCACGATCTCGCCCCCAATACCGGGAGAGACGAATCCCCTGCCGATCCGCTCACGTGCTTCCATGTGGCTCGGGACTGTACCCAAAAACTACCTGTTTGCACGACTCCTTTGAGCCGTGGTAGGGTAGAAATTAAAGCACTGTGGGAACTCACACGAGACAAATGACGACCTCAGGTCGATGAAATAACCTGTACACATGTCACCAGGGAACTGCTATCTGACGATATGTATAATACCAACTAGTAGGTTCCCGGCGAGTCCTGTCCGGTGTACTCATAACCCAATGAGCACCTGTATACATCTTAGGTGATCCAACTGACACCAGTGGCTTGTGAGACCGGCCACCGAACCTCGTCGGGGTCTCGACTGTATACACTAGTCTACTCCGGAGTATCGATGCCCTGTCTCGAAACTCCCACGACTAGGGACCACAATTAAGGATATGCGTATAAACCACCCAACTCTCACGTATATGATCGCCATCATACTGTTGGTAGTAAAGCAAGATCCTAAGGGCTCTATCAAAGTGTAACATGCAATCAGTCACCTGAACATATACACGACGGATAAAGGCAAACCAGATAGCATACTATCATCTCGAGTAAGACTGTCCTACCGGTATTGGTCCTCCGCAATCATTGCAATCACGTGCCTGCGATCCAATAATTTACTTCGAGGGCACTATCTCCAACAATCTCCCACTTGCATTCAAGGCTAATTATTGCGATGTCGACTAATCACAGCCCGTGTGAAACTGAACATCCAACTCCTCTACTAATCAGTTTCACAAAGCCCGTTTGTAAAACTATTGTGTTCGAGAAATAGCCTCAGTGAATGGATCCGCCTAGATGTTTCTTTCTATATCTCTCTCAATCTCAAGTTCGCGGAGAAAGCCATCTCCCGAATCGAGTAATACCTGTCTTAGAATATGTCTGGATATCTGATGGGACCTAGTTCATAAATGAACTCCAAATCCAAACTTCTTAGACTGTATCGATCACTGAACCTAATCAGTATCCTGCACCAAGCCTCCCACAGTATCCTCTTAGACCACCTGTCCATAATATTGTCCCTCGTCAGAGGGAAAAACTATAACTCTGACAATCACTCTGTCATCCATGTCATCTTTGAAGCCTGGAATGATAGTCGTCTCCCGAAGGAGACTGCCGTCATCTAATCCGTAGAACATGTACTTATGTTCTAAAACTGCTTCCTTATGTTTCTCCAGGATTGGATTAATACAAACTTATTGCATCTAGTGCAAAAACAACATCTGTTGTGGTACTTGACATCTTATGATTGACTCAGTTGCCTAAGCAAGTGATCTGCCAATCATGCCCATCCCTCTCCCCTTTAGTCCGTAAGACACCTTTAGAGAGGGTGACTCCATCACCTGCAGGTACACCACCATGCCAGGAGTCATCTATTCTAAAAACCATTAGAATACTGTCAAAGTACCCACATTGGAAAACTACCCAAATCCAGATCTAAAACCATAGATCTAGAAACCAGAATGTCAAATATTATATCCATATCCTGTCTGGAGAAACAACTGTGTGACGACCACGGTACAACCGATCGTAGTATAGGAATTTTACTTCCTACTCTGTGTAAGTCATCCAAATACCATGACATCACACCCTACTACATTCTTAACAGATCCATCCCCTATTCTGATTGAAGTCAAACCCATGACTGTCACATCAAAAATAGATGATCTATCTCCGCTATAACTGCTCGAGTATATAAATAGACATAAGCTACTTGCCCACTATTCTTCCACTGCTCCCACTGACCACAACAACCCTCCTACCGGGTCTCATAGCCTGGAACAACAGTAGTGTCAAGTCTGGGTAAGCAAAAACCTCCCTGTCACCGTCCTTGAGGCTACCGGAGTACCTCTCGGGTGTCTAAGGTTACCCACCATATCAGCGGAATGGCTAATGGAATGTCAAACCTGATTGAATATATAGGTCCTATTAAATTTTCCGTAATCGTTTGCGGTTCTGGAATCACTTCCAGTTCTACCATACTCCCACTGCTGTTTTCTGAAAAAGATCCATTTTACTAAAACTGTGGCGAGTCAAGAACAATATCACTATTGATCTTCTAAATGGTAGAATATCAACCCTCGTCATAGCCAGGGTCAACCCACAAACAGCCATTATAGAAACGTGCCCTAAGTTATCCAGAGTCTGGTTTTAAGCATAAGCTGGACAACTCCCAGTACCTTAACATCTTTTAAGGTATGAACCATTCTATATCCAATATAGAAACTTTGGCACTTATTTAATTGGAACCATATTCAAATCATGCAGCTGTCTCCAGTGCATATCAACTTAATGGAAAGAGGCTAATCAGCATTACTCAACTTAGGAATCCATCCAATTATGAGTAACCTGAAAGAGAAACACGTTTCTCAAAACCATTACTATCATCTGAATACCAATCACAAGAATCTACATCTTCGATCTCTTTGAAGAATCCCGATACTTGTGATACCTGGTTCTCTACTTTATTCTTATTCCCACAACTTCTCAAAACTTAGACCATTTATTTGTACGAAACACTTGTCTAAAAACTAGAGAAGTTATAAGTAAACAGAACATAGTACGAGGACCTACCCCTTTGTCCTGATGGACACTGGACAACATACAATACTCTGTATAAGTCCGCTGAGTTGAACAACTCAAAACCTGTGCGTCGTAGGTGGAAAACTGTACCCTGGCGATTTCCTCAAATATCACCAATTACAACGAATTCCGATATAATGAGGATGATCACCTAATTCCCAATAACTTACTCCCACTCATCATCTGTAAAACCATACAGATATGAAAATGAAACCTGGTAAATACATAACCTTGGAGTAAGTATCTAATCGGGAAAACAGTTTTGCTTTTAACAATGCACTGAAACATGAAAATGTTTCATAGGGGTATCCTGGTATTCCTAGTAATGCCTCTTCCATAATCCAATTCATAATTTCAACCGTATATTTTATTGTCATCTCTCCAAATCCCTTTATTTGTCTTTAGTCATTACCTTCTGTACACCATCGTTAGGCTAAATGGTTTTCTTCCTTCCCTACCGTTCGGCACCAGCCTATGGTTTGGAAGAAGACTATCCAGTAAGCATAATAGGTGTACCCTCCTAAACCAAGGAGTACTCACATCTTGAGAGAAGGTGATGATAAAAGACAACTGAATAATACCTTATTCTTTTAAAGGTGAAATAGGAGTGGCGACGAAGTACGCGGTTTGGTCGTGAATGATATCAGTCGCAATTTACTTTGCCCTCTTTCTAATCCCTTTATTTTGTCTTTACATATTATCTTCTGCACACCCTACTTAGGCTAATTGGTTTTCTTCATTCCCTACCTTTCGACACCTGCCTATGGTTTGGAATAAGACTATCCAATAAGCGTAATAGGTGTACTCTCCTAAACCAAGGAGCCCTCGTAACCTGAGAGAATGTGATAATAAAAGACAACTGAATAAACCAATTCTATTTCTCCTGAACCTGGATCCATCCTCGAAGAAGTCCCTTCGAGTTCGTATATAACGATACGATAGATCTATCCAATGGAAGTGGATGTCCGTAGTAATACGGGGTGTTCTGAGAAATACAAAGGGTAAAAGAAGGACTGGCAATGACTTATGCAACTCAGACAATCCAAAAGCCAGTATTTTAAGAAGGTTCGGTCAACTTGGTCACTGAGTCATAGTCTAGGCTCGGTCAAAGGTCGCTGCCAAAGAGAGACAGAAAAGAAACACTCTGCGAGCAATCTAATCTAGATCAGAATGGTTATTACTTTATCTAATCCGGAAACCTCCCACTTTCCTGTCAAATTCTCCTCCAAACCTAAAAGAAGAATCAATCGGGATCACCCGAAGAGTAAACCAACTCATCAGTGGGAATCGGGATCCAACTCTCATCGCATAATAACGTGATGGAATGCATCCACGTTACTCATACTCCAGAAGGTATGCGCATACTTGGCAAGTTTCAGTTTCTTTAGAAACTCCCGATATGATTTTTGCCCCATGCTCTTATAACCTTGGCTTTGGTCAAAATGTCATAAGTCACATGCCAAGTTCTTCCCGTCACTATCTTGTCAATTTGAACCCACCCGCACATGCCCCTGACTTTGGCCAATCGACAGAACGACTGTCCCAAACCAACTCATCTATCTATGCAACAAATGAATACCCAGCAGCTACCAAACACTATGCCTTAACTATGGCTAAAATGCATAGCTTGAAGACTACTGAATACCCAAAAGAAGTGACGGAGGGCTACGGCTGGTTTTTGGTGAAAAAACCTTTAACGTAACGAACTTGATATCGCTGAAGGAACCTGATAGCTTTTTAAAATATAGTGGCGAAAACCTTTTGCTAAAGAGGTCACTCCCGGTAAAGGGATCTCGGCTCTTTCCTCGTGGAATGAGGTGCAGGATATTCCACTGAATACCGCGATGCAAAGCAACTTGTAATCGACTATAGTGAAGTTATTACCCTGACGCAAACTTCTGCCCAAGGGGTCAGTCCCGGTGAAGAGATATCGGCCCTTGCCCCGTCGAATGAGGTGCAAGATATTCCACTGAATACCGCTATGCATAACAAAAGGAAACGTCTTTGCAATAACACTTTTTTAAATTTGTTCCAACAACTGCAAACAGGTTTGTTTTACTTTGCATTGATCAGAATCAACGCAGTCCCATCAATCAATCACACCAGAAAAGAACGAAAATAAAATGTACGTATATGCTATCCGCATTCGTCACTGGGTCCCGTCATCACCCGTTAGGTTACTTAACTAACGACAGAGCGGGGACTGGACTAGCACCGGTGTAAAACATATACAATATCTAATAGTATATAAACCAATATACAATAATCGCTCCAGGCGTGATAATATGCAACATTACAGAAAAGTAATAAGCATCACAGAACAATACAGATAATCTGGGATCCCTGGGTTTCACAGAGCCGCTGCTGAAACCCGACGTTCCCCTGGTCGTGTGGATAGCCTGTGCAATGAAACCTAGACCCCTACGGGTGCGGCAAGTTACCCGCCAAAACCTGAAGCGAGGTAGCCCCCTACAGCAAAGTGAATGGACCACCCTGCACTTCACGGAATCCGGTAGCTTGAGCACCCCTCCTTGGGTCAACCTGTACCCCCTACGAGTGCGGCGAATAGTCTGCCAATTTTTAGAGTAAGGCCCCTCTGCCTCTCAAAGCCATGAGATGCGGACCCGTTGCCCTCCAGAACCCGGCTATCCGTGCACTCCGTCGCGGGGTAAAACCTAGTACAGAAATGAAAAATAGTACAACAGGTACATCGACCGCAACCTGGTCGTGCCCCAAAAGAATATTATACAACAGGGAGTGACGGCAGTCCACATGTTGGATGCTCGCCCCACAATATCAAATGTACAAATAAACTCAAACTGCACTATCATTGCACACTGCTATCCACCACGACAAATCCGCAACAACACAGCACAACACAGAACATCAACGCGAATGTCATGTTCGCAAACCCGTCTAAAAGAACTATAGCAATCAGACACGGTTTACCGATCAAATGACATTCCCGGTCGGAGATATAATGTAAGCACTGTAAATTAACATGTTTAAATTTCGATCGACTAAATATCACGAAGTGGGCCCCACGAATATCTGCTGTACAGTAACAAAATCTGGGCCCAAAAGATATATACCAAAAACCCCAATTTCCAGAGAAGAAGACACTGTGCAAATTTGGGGGCATGATCACATAGAATGGTCGCGGATGCGCGGTCAAACCATAGGTTTGACCGCGATTCCGCGGCAGTCTTGTCGAATCATGTGCCCAAATTTGTACGGTGTTCTTAGAAAACCCTGCACAGATTTCTGTGATTTGTAGAATAATTTTTAGAACCCTTTAAAAATCAACAGAAACTGTGAAAATGAATTTTGCGGTTTTCGATATCCGGTTCGATCGATATTTTAAACGCGTTAGCACAAGTTAGTAAAGCAAAATGGTGAGGCTTTGATACCACTGTAAGTCTACGGTAGCGCTCCGGCATTCTACAGACGCCAAATGCGGAACAAAAACTTTTTAACTGGCGCTATCGTGAACTTTAACCCGGATCTTCCATTATTACTAAACTAGCAAACTGTAAAGAGAGTAGAAAGGTTATACCGAATGATCCGAGTCCTTCGTTCTTTAACCATCATCCCACGCTCTGTCGCGGCTGCTCCGATCTCTTCGATCTCCGATCTGCTCGTCCAGGTAGCACCACGTCAACAATTCTTTAAACGGGCTCCCGCCTCTGACTCGAGGCAACTCGGTCGTCAAGTTTGCTAAAAGAGACGACAAAGATTGATGTAGAGAATGAGTAGAAGACTTTGTCTCGCTTCGTCCAAAGCTATGGACAAACGGTTAATGAAGTTGCCAATTGATTTGGGTGATGGAATGAAATGAGCAATGAAATTTCCATACACCCAAAAACTATCATAATCTTTTCATCAAATGAAACAATCAAGTGAGAGTGAGAGAGAGGGGGAAGGGGCCGGCCATACTTATAGGAGTAAGGGGTGAGTGTAGGAGAGGGGGAGGTAACCACAAGGATAAATATCTAGTGTGAACACAAGAAATACCTAGTGTGAACACAAAGTGTGAACACAAAGTGTGAACACAATAAATGCACCATAAATGAAAAGGTGAGTCACAAGCCTTGTCACCACATTCTAGATGCTTCTAGAATCTTCCACACTCATCCAAGAATAGATAAATCCGTCTTTAACCGAATGTTAAAAGACGGCTGATAGAAAACTGGAAACTGGCAACTTCCAAAAGTGATCCTGAAACGAATTTCAGGACAACCCCGTAACTGTATAAATATACCCGCATTTGTATTACGACCGAATACAAATGCAACTGAGACAAAGATATTATATCTACTCAATATAATACTTGGATCCGGCTTAAACCAAAGCCCACCAGTATTATCTGCCCGAAATATGACACGTGCGTAAACGCACGTGCATTTTCCGAACCCTGCCATAAAACCATACGGCCTCTACAACGTTTCGCCCGAACTTGGGAAACTTTCTGTGGGGGACTCTAATGACTCGTCAGTACCCTGGCAGTGGGTTTAACCATAAACCGTCAGCGGCACTAGCTATGCGTAACGGCTGCCCATGGACTGACCTCAAGGGAGGCCGATGAGCGAACTCATCCGGAAACCCTACTGAGCCTAACAGTGACAATGTTTATACAGTCCGGTCCGTTCGTCAATGAGTATCGCATATCTGCCTAGGGGGCTAGTAACGTCAGACCCCCACTAGCAGTATAAGTCGTGTTGGAGTGTAGCCCAATAACACCCTGAGATACTACTGGAGTACCTACCAGTAAATCTGCTGCCACGGCCGTCGGCTTTATGTAATGGCTCTCCTAGACACAGCACGATCTCGCCCCCAATACCGGGAGAGACGAATCCCCTGCCGATCCGCTCACGTGCTTCCATGTGGCTCGGGACTGTACCCAAAAACTACCTGTTTGCACGACTCCTTTGAGCCGTGGTAGGGTAGAAATCAAAGCACTGTGGGAACTCACACGAGACATATGACGACCTCAGTTCGATGAACTAACCTGTACACTTGTCACCAGGGAACTGCTATCTGACGATATGTATAATACCAACTAGCAGGTTCCCGGCGAGTCCTGTCCGGTGTACTCATAACCCAATGAACACCTGTATACATCTTAGGTGATCAAACTGACACCAGTGGCTTGTGAGACCGGCCACCGCCCCTCGTCGGGGTCTCGACTGTATACACTAGTCTACTCCGGAGTATCGATGCCCTGTCTCGAAACTCCCACGACTAGGGACCACAATTAAGGATATGCGTATAAACCACCCAACTCTCACGTATATGATCGCCATCATACTGTTGGTAGTAAAGCAAGATCCTAAGGGCTCTATCAAAGTGTAACATGCAATCAGTCACCTGAACATGTACACGACTGATAAAGGCAAACCAGATAGCTTACTATCATCTCGAGTAAGACTGTCCTACCGGTATAGGTCCTCCGCAATCATTGCAATCACGTGCCTGCGATCCAATAATTGACTTCGAGGGCACTATCTCCAACATGAGATCCTGATCTGGTATCCAATACCCAGGAAGTAGAGTTGATTGACAGACAATTCTCAATTACAAACACACCTGAAGTCGAATCCACAGCTTGCTTCGGTTCCTGGTTCCTTGCGTTCCACGCCTTGCAATCTTTCTTCCAGTGCCCTTTCCTATGACAATGGAAGCACTCATCCTGGGCCACTACTGGTACCGCAAACTTTTTCTTTCCCTTCGCTCCCACCTTACTAACACCTCCTCTAGGTTTGGTGGCGGCCTTCTTCCTCCTTCCTTTGGCCCTAGCCTTGGACCCGGAAGAAGAAGCACCGCTAACAAACATAGCGGGTGTTTCACTTGCCTTCTGCAAGGTGCCCTCTGCACTCCTCAACATATTAAGGAGTTCCGGAAGTTCAACTTCTTTTCTTTGAATGTTGAAATTCAGAATAAACTGGGCGTAGGTGGAAGGAAGCGACTGGAGAATAAGGTCTGTATATAGCTCATTATCCAAAGTCATCCCAAGGTCTGCGAGCTCTTCTATATAGCCAATCATCTTTAGGACATGTTCTCCTACCGATGATCCGACGTCCAACCTCGCTCGAAACAAGTTCTTAGAGGTCTCGTATCTTGCTATACGAGATTGCTCTCCATAATGTTCCTTTATATGGAGAAATATGGCATCAAGATCTATATCCTCGTGCCTCCTCTAATATTCATTGTTCATCGAGGCAAGCATGATGCACTTGGCCTCCGGGCAATCATACTCCCAGTTTTTGCGGATTTCCTTATCCGCATTACTGGATTTGGGACCTGGGACAGCAAGTGCCTTAACGGTGAGGACGTACCCCAATTTGTCATAGGTCAAAGCCATTTTGACATTCCGCAGCCAATCTTTATAGTTTGGCCCTGTCAGTATATTTTTCTCTAAAAGTAACTTAAGTCCAGTCATTTTCAGGGTCGCTGCAAGTAGGAGAGTGAGAAGAAACACTTTAGCATGATGCTCTTGCAAGTTTAGAGTGGTTTTTAATTTATCTAAACTGGATGTCTCCCACTGTTTCTCGAATCCTTCCTCAAACCATAAAAGAAGAATTAGCCAGGACTATTCTCACTGTACAATACATGTTTAACCGTTCAGCCAGGCCGGTGTCGGTACTTCGAGGGAGGTTTTCCAACGCTTTCGCGAAGTTCCTTAATTAAATAACCTCTTTTCTCTGGGGGCGTAACCCCGCTGACACCTTTCTCGACACCTACTTGGTTTATAGCATTGATCGTTAAGTAACGAATCTCCTGATGAGTAGCATATACTCACAGTAGGATCGCGATCAAAATATCATCGTATGATAATGTTGAAGGAATCCTTCCAACATTCATCAAACTCCAAATGGTTTGCATCTCTTTGCAAATTTCAGTTTCTTTAGAAATTCCCGATATAAATGTTTGCTCCATGCTCTTATGACCTTGGCTTTGGTCAAAATGTCATAAGTCACATGTCAAGTTCTACCCGTCATTATCTTATCAATTTGAACCCATCCGTACTTACCCCTAACTTTGGTCAAATGATAATACGACTGTCCCAAACTAACTCATCTATCTATGCAACAAATGAATACCCAGCAGCTACCAAACACTATGCCTTGACTTTGGCCAAAATGCATAGCTTGAATACTACTTAATACCCAAATGAAATAACGGAGGGCTACGAATGGTTTTGGCGAAACCGTGAACGTAGTGAACTTGATATGACTGAAAGAACCAGATAGCTTTTAAATGGAGTGGTTAAAGCTCCGCAATTAAATTATCATCTGTTTTAAAATAACCGAGTGGTTTCTTTTAAATTATTCCATCGATTCAACTTTTGGTTTATTTTCTTTACATTAATAATAATGCGTCCCATCATTAACCTATCATTGCAGAAAACAACGAAAATATAAAGTCCTCTTATGCCATCCGCATTCGCCACTGGGTCCCGTCATCACCCGTTAGGTTACTTAACTAACGGCAGAGCGGGGGCTGGGCTAGCGCGGGTGTAAAACATAAGTGACGTCTAAATAGCTATCATATATAGATATTGTACATTCGTCAGACGCAATAATAGGCATTCCAGATCACAGATGAACATTATTGGATATGCAAGCAATCCGCGTTTGTTTTGATCCTGCAACAAAAGACGGATTACACAGTTGTGATGAATAGCCATTACCCCACCCTAGACCCCTATGGGTACAGCAAACTACCCGCCAAGTACCCGAAGTGAAGCGGTCTCCCTCAACAACGTGAGTAGGCCACTAAACACTTCAAAGTACCCGGTAGTTTGTGCACCCCACCTTGGGTCTATCCTAGGAGGAAAAACAGTAAAATGAAATAATACAACGGTGGCTACAACCACAACCTGGATGTGCCCCGCAAAATAATATTACAACATATTACAATTACATCGAATGAAAGAATATAACAACCCATCTCAAACCCCGGCTAATCATCACAACAGTCCAATACAGTTCATAACCACAAACAGTAAAAACCATTACAGAAATGTGCAACCCCTTGCCAACCGACATACTAGCAGTTAGGGGAGGTTTACGAACATATTATACAATCACAGATATAATCAAATTAGCAAACATCGTAAGATTTCGATCGAGCAAACACTTTAGATTCTACTCCAATACTTCTCTGTGCACCTGATACTTGAGCAGGAAAATAAACATTCCAGAAAACACAAAAATATCACAGAAGAGTTACTGGAGCAAACTGGGTTGAATCGGCTTCAACTCGGCCGCGGATCCGCGGCCGATCGGTGGGATCGACCGCGGTTCCGCGGCTGTTTGGCCGATTCATGAACCCATTTTTCTCCAGTAACCTTATAATTCCTTTCTTGTTATTTTAGAGGTCCCTGAAAAATTTTTAGGGCCTGTTTTAAAAACGACAGAAACTTAGTGATATCGATGTTTTTTCCGGTTCGTTTTGCATTCGAAATTTATACGACTTTGCTAATGAGTTAATTATTATTTAGCGAGGCTCTGATACCACTGTAAGTCGATGTACAACACCCCACGACTTGCGGGGAGGCGAAAAATTGAAAAACGATCTTGTTCTTTGCATAAACATCGACTAACCAAGAATCTTTGCTAAACTATAACTAACAAGAAACATAGAAGTGTTAACTACTATGAGTGACTATACCTAATGAACCGTGTCCTTCTCCTTTGCGTTATCCACCTCCTTCTCGACCTCCTCCACGTAATAGATGATCTACCCGAGAGCTATACTCCAAGCTTCACCTCTAACTTGAGGTAACTAGGTTTCTTACAGTGCTAATCTAAGCAACCTAGGTGATATAGAGTTGGATGATGGATGTATTAGTCTAGCTAACCCTTGATCTCAACACATGAGAGATTAGGGTTAGGGTTTGAAGAGAGAGAGCTTGAGGAGAGAGAAGGTGAGAATGATAATGAATTGAAATTGTTTCTCACTTCTAATATATCATGAAGCATATAAAATATCAAATAATATAAATCAAATGATTTATCATCATGCTTCATTTAATATGTGCAATGAATCATCAAGTGCGTCATTAAGCAATAAATGCTTCATTAACAAACTTGAATGATTCATCTCATGAGTCACAAAATCAATTAATGCTAATGCCACCTTAACCCTCAAGTCACCATCCTTCTAGAAGCTTCCCGCGAAATTACGAGAACGCCCCTCCTATCCGTGAAAACTCGGAAAAACTTTAGACTGTATAAATCCAATAACCTGATACTAGAAACTGGCTTAAACCAAAGACGACTTGTAAAAACTGTCCTAATGTCGTACGTGCGTAAACACACGTATGCGTCCGAACCCTTGTTGTAAAACCATACGACCTCTATATCGTTTCGCCTGGAGCAGGGAAACTCTCTGTGTGGGACTCTAAAGACTCGACTACTATGCTGGCAGTGGGTTTAACCACAGACCGCAAGCGGCACTAGCAGTACGTAACGGTCCCCAGGTAGATGTCGATAAGAAGGCCGATGAGGAAACCCATCCGAACTCCTACTGAGCCTGATGTGACAATCTCCGTACAGTCCGGTCTGTTTGTCTATGACTATCGCATATCGGGCCTAGGGGGCGGCAAGCGTCAGTCCCCTAATAGCGGTATAAGTCGTGTCGGAGCGTAGCCCATTACACCCTGAGAAACAACTGGAACCTACCAGTAAATCTCGCTTGCCCTGGCAAGACTTTGCGTAATGGCTCTCCGACACAGCGCGATATCAACTCCCAATACCGGGAGAGACGAATCCTGTCTAACCGCCACTGCCTCTAAGTGCTCGGGACTGCACCCAACTGCTACCTGTTTGCACGACTCCTTTGAGCCGTGGTAGGGTAGCGATCTAAGAACAGTGGGACACACTCGAGGCGAAGTAGCAGAGTCAAGTCTGTGGACTATGCTGTACTCATGTCACCTGGGAACTGTTAACTGATGACGGGTATAATACAAACCAACAGTTCCCTGCGAGTCCTGTACGGTGTACCCGTAACCCAACGAGCACCTGTATACTATCTCCAGTACAACGTACTGACGGCTGTGGGACAGACCATCTCCCCAACGGAGATGAGAAGCGTACACACTAGTCTACTCCGGAGTATCGATCCCCTGTCTCGATAATCTTACGACTAGGGACCTGAAAAAGGATGTGCTTGTAGACTACCCAGCCCCTACTAGTGTGACTGCCATCACAGCGCTGGTAGTCAAGCAAGATCCTAAGAGCTCTATCAATACGTATACTCACATATTAAGATAGAAAAAACCAAGTAGCATACTACCATGTTTAGCAAGACTGTTATATAACTGTGAATATCCCAAGCTTCCATTAAGTAATATAAAAGCTAGTATGGTACAATAATGGCCCCTAGGGCATATACACTAACATCAGATGCACCTGATTTTGCTGTCAGGTACACTTTTGCCTCTGACAGGTGTTTCATGCACACCCGTTGCAGTTAGATGTTGTTTCTGTGCACATGTATAGCACATTCATGACTTTTGATTTCCGTGCGCACCAGATGCACGCGGCATTCTTATGCGCATTTTGGAATTGATTTTTAGAGCAGTATGTTTTTGTGATATCACTATTTGCTTCGTACTGAGCAGGACTAGTCAGAGGATAGTACCTGGATATATTTTGCATCCATTGATAGTTATCGAAGAGATTTCCAAAGAAAGAGCTATAGTCTCAGTATTTACCTACGTGTCTGAGATGACACAAAACTTTTGCAAAAAGGAAACCCCTTCTAAAATTGTTTTCAAATCGGCGAGACGTGCATATTAAACAAAGGATATATAGAGATATAGCTACTTTCTTACAATAGACGTCCGCCACTGTGCCGCGATACGCGCATCGCACAGCAACATAAAAGATTTGGCATGCATTTCCTTCAGATGTTTACATGTATAGTTTTGATGTATACCATGTTGATTTCCTTTTGGATTTGACATTGGTGTCTGCACCATGACTCCGATGATTGTGGGATGCTTGACGGAGTCTTGTTTTGAGCTATCTGCTCATTGTTCATGCGCATGCATTGCGCCACTGTGCCTTATGTATTTATGATCTCGAGACCCCGACGACTTGATCTTTTACTGAAATGTTTTAGAAATTGGGGGAGTTTAAATTTAAATTCGGGGACCGAATTTCTTTAAGGGGGGAAGATTGTAACATTTCAGAAAAATAAAATATTATTTTTGGGAATTTTTATAATCTAATAATAAAATATTGAATATTTTAATAGGGAGGTATAATTAAATACCGATAATTTGGGAAAAAGTTGGAAAATTATCGAAATTACTAAAAAGAAGGTGCTTTATGTGATTTAAGCAAATTATGAAATTTTACGATTTATTATACACTAATTTTGTGCTAATCGCGATTAAAAATCGTTAATCGGACTTTAAGCGCGTTTTGTGCACATGACTTGCACATGTCATTTTAACACTTGTTACCTTTTTCTACATGATTTTTGGGTGTAAGGTTATTTGTTTTGGGTTTACTATTAAGGAGAGAATAAAAGAAAATAAAAGAAAAAGGGAAAACATTATTATATGAAGCATGGGCATGAGAGAGAGAGAGAGAGAGAGAGAGGGTGAGGGGTCAAAGTTAGGTCTTAGCCATTCCTTCTCTTCTCATTTTCTTCATCATCCTTGCCTCCTCCTCTCTCATGGCAGCACCCTCTCCTCCCTCCTATTCAAAACCCTTACTTCATCTAGAAAACAAACCCAAAACCCCATTCCCACTTCACAAAAATTGTGCCCAAGCCCTCTAGCTACACTTTGGACCATGAAAGCTTGAATTTTGGTGCTGTAGGAGGATTCATGAGTGTCAATTGAGGTAATACCTTAACAATTAGTGTAGTATTTCAAGTGCTTTAGCCTCTTTTCAAGTTTGTTTTCGTTTTGGCGATGTTTAGTAAAATTTGAAATCTCAAGTTGGGAATTAGGGTTTGATTGAGTAGAGATTGTGTAATTAAGTCTTAATAGTGACCTTAAACCACTGTAGGGATTGTATTATGGACTGAAACCAAAGAATAGAACCCCAAACCCGAACTTAGAAACCCGATATCGGAAGAATTGTGGATTCTTTGTATGTATATTGAAATCTTCTAACATCTGGAGCCTCTGAAAATTATTTAGCAAACACAGAGTGATGTGCAGGCAACCTGGAGTGTACCACCAAAACCCTAGCCCCTAACCATCCACCCTGGCCACAAATTAATTCCTTCTGGCCGCAATTTATGGCCAGAGCAGGTTGGAAATTGTTCGTTTTTGCTTCAGGGCCTTATCTTTAGTAAATTTAACCCTTGGCATATGCAAAATTGGCTGATTTGACCTAGGGTAGAATCTGGTATCATTTTCTTGTGTTGGCGCATTGTTTTACGACTTGTTTTAACATGGATTATGGTATTTGATAATTCGTTTCTGTCGGGTGGCGTTTGAACGTCAACGACTAGGTTTATTGGTCGTGTTTGCATGCGACGCTATAGGTTTTTACCAATGAGCGTAGCGTGTGCCGTTTTTTGTTTTCCGATGTGATTTTAATACGCATTTGCAATTGGATTATATGTGTAGGTACCCCACGTGATGTCGAGACGTTGAAGATGAAGATGGCGATATCGGCATCGACACACAAGATGTAAGGTGAGTAGATATATATCTACGGGGGAAGTCTGGTGGATGGCGTATAGCACCCCCACAGTTCATTGTGATGTATACGAATACGTATACACATATATAAATATTATGTTGATATGAGATTATTGATGTTATGATAGATACTAGGTGTTCATGGATTAGTAGTGTTGCTTGCGAAACCCTAGAGTAGTTGTTGCACCCACACACGCATGCACACTTGCATACATTCATTCTTTTACATGTGCGTATATGGGGATATGTATATATATATACACACACATTGGTATAGGACTATGTATGTATGTATGTATGTATGTATGTATGTATGTATATATATACGTATACATATACATGGATTATGAGAAAAGTACTTGGGATTTGAGATGAGTCGATGAGATTGGGCTTGAGGCCGTGAGATCGGTGATGTGATAGGGTTCGTATTTGAGATACGACGTGATGTTTTAGCGGGGCCTTTGACGTGGTGTTTTCATACATACGCATGCATACATAGATAGTATCAGTATTGTACTAGACGTAGATCAGTACCCCGGATCATGATATTTGATAAAGAGGATACCAGATGAATAATGTGATAGATATGACATTTACCCGTACCCAGATTTGGGAGGCCGTACGACGTATTTACCGTACGAGCTTTATATTGATGATAGATCCGCACACTTGACTTGAGGATGTCATATTATTGATATCGTATCGTATATGATACTATTGAGGCAGGATCACCGACTATTATATATATATATATATATATATATATATATATATATATATCGACTCAGAGGTTAGGCGGTTTCCTTACCCTTCGTTTAGCCTGTTAGCTCAGCCCTATACTTTAGTGTAGTTGTTAGACTAGATTTGATTCCTACCTATTTCAAAACTAACGAATCGTGGGTATTTTAAAAGGCAGGGCAAGGGATTCTACGGATATTTCAAAGGACGTATCTTTTCTTAAAAAAACACCGTAGCCCTTATTTTCAAACCACCACGATTCGTGTTATTTCAAACGGCAAAACTGTATGACTCATATTATATAAATGCAGATTAGTTATCGTTGTGTTTATTATTCAGCTCCCGCATGTTATTACTGTTCGCATCGCATTTGCAGGTTTATATTGTATTTCCATAAGCCATTATTGAGATTATGCTGTCAGGACACCAGCACCATTACCGATGATGCGTATGTTCCACATACACTTACTTCCCGGCTCACACACATCATCATCAGTAATTTCCATGTCACTTACACTTTAGAGAATATTATTTCATTGATATAGCTTGTTAGCTGGTAATTTCGACAGGATATTAGTGTACTTGCTTTATATGCTAGTTTAGACATTGCAGTTATTACTTGCTACTTCATGTATATTATTATTCACTGTTTACATGCTATTGATGATTGGATTTCGGATTCTCATGAGATTTCCTGGTTTCGGGGGAATACCGCAAGAATATGTATAAACTTCTTTCTCTTTTTAAAATGAAAAGCGCGGTTTTCCCATGATGTATGAGTCTTCCACCATGAGTTTTTATGATTGCTGTTGGATTTGGAAACCCGATTCGAGGAGTTGGATGAACCGTCTCGGGTACATGGTGGGCCCGGTATGGTACCCGAGGCAAGAAGTTTGAGTTGTATTCGATGAGCCTGGCAGGGGAGCACTACCTACCGGTGATATTATTTGGACTCGTCGGTTATCTGGAGGATACCTGCTGGAGTCATGAGATGGTTATAGGCTGATCCATTTTGTCGGAGCCTGAGATATTGATATTTGAGATTTGAGACACTGAGGTATTGAGATTTGATGATACAGGTTATTCCGGGCAGCCGGAGCCTGAGATTTTGAGATATTCGGATTTATGTTTTGTGTCGATGCTTGACATGGAATTCTATGTTGATTTCATTGATGTTACTCGATTTATATACATACAGAAATCTCATTTAATAAAAGAAAACTGTTGTCTCACTCATTTCATTACATTACATTCATACCTCATACATATGATATATTGCTACCTGAGGCACTGGCACGAGCACATGGGATTACACTTATGTTTAGATGTTTACCCTTGCCGCCTTTTCATGCTTCAGACTTTATCATTTGGGGATATTACTGATCGTATGACCTAGGATTGCGTCATACATAAGATTTCTGCTCTGTGATATTTTCTACTCACGAGTTGGCAACTCACCCCCGTTGTGCTACAGTTTCTTGCAGGTTTTGCCGTACATGTTCCGTTATGGCTTTGCTGGCACACTGCTTCCTTTCCGGGTGATTTTCTTTGGTAGGTGGGTTCACTTGCATCGTGACCGCCATTGTATTTACTTATATTCAGTTGTATCTAGAAACTCAATCAACCAAACAAGTATTTATTGCAGGCTTAGAGGCTAGAATTGTTATTCTTTCGACTTTAGAGTCGCGCGTTGTATTATTATGGATTTATTGCTGTTTCGAGTTTCCTTTTGAGTTTTGAACCTCGCCCTTCGGCGTTGTATATTATATTGCTTGCGTGGTTGTGCCCGTCGATTGACGAAGTGCTTGCTCCCGCTTGTGGATGCCTTTTATCATTATATATGCTTTTATTATGTTGTACGCCGTTCGGGGCCAGTATTTACAAAGGAAACTCTTCCAAAATTTTTAGAAAAGGCTTTATGTTTTAAAAACGCATAATTCGGCTTATGCTACTAAACCACTCGTTTTAAAATAAGTTTATTCTTGCCTAAAATGGTTTTAGATTTCTGGGCTTTTGTCTTACTTGAATTAGATGTTGTCCTGTAGACTTCATATGATTCGAGTGCCAGTCACGGGCTATTTCGGGTCGTGACAAATTTACCGTACAAGCTATATATTGATGATAGATCCGCACTCTTGACTCGAGGATGTCATGTTATACATTGTATCATATGTGATACTATTGAGGCTGGATCACCGACTATTATATATATATATATATATATATATATATATCGACTCAGACTTAGGTGGTTTTTCCTTACCCTTTTGATCCGTCCAGTAGTTTACTTGTAGATGTTAAACTAGACTCGGTCATACCTATTTCAAAACTAACGAATCGTGAGTATTTTAAAGATAGGCCAAGGGATTCTACGGATATTTTAAAGGACATACCTTTTCTATAAAACACCGTAGCCCTATTTTCTAAACGCCACGATTCGTGTTATTTCAAACGGCAAACTGTATGACCTATATATATTATTGTAGATTATTTATTGTTGTATTTTTTATTTAGCTCCCACATATTCTTGCTGTTCGCATCGCATTGGATGCTTATATTGTGTTTCTTATGCTATTATCGAAATCTTGCTGTTAGGACACCAGCACCATTACCGATGATGCATATGCTCCACGTATACCTTCTTGCCGTCTCACACACATCATCATCGGTAATTGCCATGTCACATACACATTAGAAAATACTATTCATTAGTACAAATCGTTAGTTGATAGTTTGACATGGTATTAGTGTACTTGCTTTATATGATAGCTTAGACATTTCATTTATTACCGTATTTTTCATGCATATTACATATTCATTGTCATGCATTTTTAGGGCCAGTCCGGATTGCCGGAGCCCAATACATTTTAAATTCATTGTTTATTTATTCTCGAGATTCAGATTTTCCATAAGATTTATGGATTTGGAGAAACCGCAAGATTTTATAAACTTATTATCATTTTAAATGAAAGTTGCGATTTTCTCATGATATGATTTGAGATATGTCCACCATGAGTTTTCTCGGCTCTTGAGCAATATCTTACACCCGATTCGAGGAAGAGGAGGAACCGCCTCTGGGTGCATGTGGACCCGGTGCGGTACCCCGGGGCGATAAGGTCGCAGAAGATGGCGTTGAGCCAGGCAGAGGAACACTACCTACCGGTGACTTTGTTAGTGTATATGCCCTAGAGGCCATTACTGTATCATACTAGTTTGTATATTACTTAATGGAAGCTTGGGATATTCACAGTTGTATAAACAATCTTGCTCAATATAGTAGTATGCTACTTGGTTTGTTTCTACTTCAATGTGTACATGTGTTAATTTTAGTATATCACCTATACACATTAGTGGAGCCCTTAGGATCTTTTCTTGATTACCAGCGTTGTGATGGCAGTCACACTAGTGGGGGCTGGGTAATCTATAAGTACATCCTTATGCAGGTCCCTAGTCGCAGGACTATCGAGACAGGGCATCGATACTCCGGAGTAGACTAGAGTATGCGCTTCTCATCCCAGTGTGGGAGATGGTCTGTACCACAGCCATCAGTACGTCGGACTGGAGATAGTATGCTGGTGCTCGTTGGGTTACGAGTGCACTGGACATGACTCGTCGGGAACTGTTGGTTGGTACTATACCTATCGTCAGTTATCAGTTCCCAGGTGACATGAGTACAGCTTAATCCGCTGACTTGACACTGTCACTTCGCCTCGAGTGTGTTCCCACTGCACTTTGATTACTACCCTACCACGGCTCAAAGGAGTCGTGCAAATAGGTAGTTTTTGGGTGCAGTCCCGAAGCACTTGGAGGCAGTGACGGTTAGACAGGATTCGTCTCTCCCGGTATTGGTGGTTGACATCGCGCTGTGTCTAGGAGAGCCATTACACGAGTAGTCCCTGGCCAGGGCAAGCGAGATATACTGGTAGGTTTCCAGTGTTATCTCAGGGTGTTCTGGGCTTCACTCCGACACGACTTGTACCGCTATTGGGGGACAGACGTTTACCGCCCCTAGGCCCGCCATGCGATGTATCAGACGAACAGACCGGACTGTATGGAGATTGTCACAGTCAGACTCAGTAGGAGTTCAGATGGGTTTCACCTCGTCAGTCTTCTTGTCGGCATCTACCTGGGGACCGTTACGCACAGCTGGTGCCGCTTGCGGTCTGTGGTTAAACCCACTGCCAGCGTAGTGTCGAGTCTTTAGAGTCCCACACAGAAAGCTATTCGCCTTTAGGCAAAAGAGTAGAGCTCGCATGGTTTTGCGACAGGTCGCATGGTTTTGCGATAGGGTTCGGTCACATCCGTTCACTAGTGCACGTACAGTGTCCGGACAGTTAACACTAGCGGGCTTTGGTTTAAGCCAAATCCTAGTGTACGTTTTGGGGTTGGTTTTATCTCGTATGTATTCATGTTCCTCGGAACGCGGATGCGGGTGTGTATGCACAGTTGACAGAGAGATAGAGGCAGAGTATTCTCATTGGGGTTGTTGACTGTTGACTGTTGACAGTTGACTGTTGACCATTGACTTTTGCTTAACCCTAATGAGAATAAGATATATGATTAACATTAATATTAATTAAGTATTATAGTGACATGGTTGTTGAGGGGTTGACATTGTTGACTTGTTGACCATCATCATGACAATGGCTATCATTCCATGGTAAAGACTTTTGCTTGCTTGTTTATTTATGCAAAATTAGTGCATGAAATGATATATCCTTTTTGACTTAAACCATTTACACAATACTTGATTACTATTTTTGTGATGATGGCTTTTGGATTATGAGAGGTGAGAATGAGATGAGTATGGTTCTATTCTATCATTTGCTTTCTCTCTCTTGAGCTTTCTCATCCTCAAGCTCTCCCTCTTCCTCTTGCTCTCTCTACCTCAAGGCCAACCATTCTCATGTGTTGAGACTCATTGCCTTAGAGATAAAAAGTCACCAAAACATTCCTCTACTCATTCTAGTTCACAAGGCCTGGCAAGCCAAGTGATCTAGTTTCTTCAAAGTTCCAAGAAGAAGCCAAAGGTAGAAGCTTTCGGGTGGATCCATCTTCGGCGCAAGGAGACGACGAGGTGAGGCCGATCCGTACACCGGGAGGAGTCGAAGACGAAGGAGTTCAAGAAAGGTATAACCCCCTAACCGAGTAGGTAAACTCTTGTTAGGTTGTTAGCTAGTAGTTTAACAAAGATCCGTATTGGTAGTCCATGTTACCACCCTCTTGAAAATCGTTTTTCACCAATTCCGCAACCCCGTAAGTACCGGGGAAGTGTAGCATGGACTTACAGTGGTATCAGAGCCTTGTTAAACTCTATCTAACATGTTAGCAAAGTAACTAGAAGATCGATCAAAGAAAAAGTCACGAAACGAACCCGATATGTCAAGTTTCTGCCGATTTTTTTCTGTTCAAAAACTGATAAATTTCATCTTAAAAATCGGCTCAGGCTTTTGTTTAAATAACCACAAAATTTGGTCCCACGAACCGATCAAAGCGCCGCGGAAACGCGGCGGGAGCACGCTCCCGCCGCGGTTCCGCGGCCGAGTTGACTCGGCCGAGGTCCAAATTTAGTGCAGTGTATTTTCTGGGGTTGTTTTGGGATTTTTGGAATATGTCTTTTCAGCCCAGATTTTCCAGAACGAAAATTTTGTGTTTGGGGGCCTAAAAATCCGTATTTTTGATCGAACTTCTAATGACTTAAGCTGACGGGTTTTTATGTGATGTGATATTTGTATTGAACGTCTGCTAATCGCTATATGTCGATTAGTGGGGGTTATACAAATCTGTGATCTGTAATGTTGCTGGAATGTGTATATGAATTCATTGGATTGTCGCGGGTGAATAGCTGGGGGTTGTGAGACGAGAGTTTTCTTTTCTTTCAATTCATGTAAATTTGTAAATTGATATAATAATTATTTGTATGGCCGCACAACCGGGTCGGGATTGTAGCCTGTTCATACCAGAATATTGCATTCTATACCGCCCATTCTTACGCTCGTTTGTTTATAGGCAGGTGCTTTTTATCAGTGTTTGCTAGTAATTGCAGGATACAGGTTCTCGGCTCTAAACGGTGCAATTCATGAAAAAACACGACAAAATCCGGGTTCCTGCCATTCACAGATAAAACACGGATCTCCGCTATTTATCCGTCTGTTGCCACACACCAGTTTAGGAGACAAAATGGCAAATCGATTGTCACTTCATGCACAAAGCACAATGGCAACACCAAGACCAAGAAATCTACGCGGAGCTCAAGAAAATCCATGTCCAAAATCACCTTTTGATCCACTAAGAATTCTGGAAGAAATGTGGAATGATTATCAGAAAATACATATACCAGACAAAAGGGGACAGCAGACCAGGGCAGCACAAAAAAGCCGACAGACCAACTCACCCATAGGGCGGCGGAACAGCGGCAAAAGGGGGGTATAGGCGTCGGTTCCGCGGCCGTATGGTGGCTTCAGCCGACCACTTTTCAGGGGCTATTTGGTCTTTCTATGTTTGTTCTGATGGTTGCCCTAGATTGCCTTTTCCCTGCCTATAAATACTCCAGAACTGAGCTAAGCCAAGGGTCGAATTTTGTGTTCATTCTTTGTTCCTCTTTTGTAGTTTTTAGTGTAGTTCTTCTTCTTCTTCTTCATTCTTCCTCCTTGGAAATGTAGTGAGAGCATTGAGTGGATATTAATGAAGATGAGGGTTTTTTATCTTTCTTGTTAGTTTAACTTCCACTTGAGATTCTTGCTTCCTCTTGATCTTTCAACCTCTTCATTGAGCTTGAAAGGTTAAGGGTTAGTTATTGATCTCAAGGGTCGTATTTTCTTATGAAATTAGCACTTCCTTTCACATGCGTTCTCTACCCTTCTCTTGATCTTGCAACATCTTGATTGAGCTTGCAAGTTTAAGGGTTGGCTATTGATCACATGCTTGTCTTGAGTTCTAGTTTCTAATTCTTTTTATTGCTTATTTATTACTTGCTTTTTATTACCTTGCTTTACTTTCTTGCAATTTATATTCATACACTTAATTACTTGTAATCTTTTCTTTTCTTTGTTCTTTTCTTTTTGTTCTCTCTTTTTGGTTCTTTTTTGTGAATGAATGTAATTATCGTTGTTAAGAATAAATACGGTATTCTAAGTTAAGACTTTCTTTTCTCATTTCCTTTTCCCGTTATTTTCCATTGAACTCCGCCCAAACCATACGCAAGCGCTCCGTTAGGCACCCCACCCTACCGCAACTGGTTGCGTTCGGTTTGGCCGGAGGCGAAAGCAAGAGACAAGAACGGAAGGACAAGGGTAAATAAGCCGTATTCCACGAATACCGCGCTTAAATCCCCTAATCCACGTTGTTGCCGATTGCTCTAGCTTCAATTGGTCCAGACTCGGCTCAAAGGTTTTGAGTACGGATTTCTTTAGCTTATAATTTCGTATCTTTTTCTTAACAACTTTATACTTGCAAATGATACACATAGGATAGTCTCAAACAAACACATATAAATTCATTATTGACTCGTCTAAGACAAGAAAGGACATACAACCATCTCTCTGTGGATCGACCCGTGCTCAACCGGCTAGCTGCATAGCGACACCGTCTTGATTGCGGTTAACTTTAATTCTAACAATCAAATGGCGCCGTTGCCGGGGAGACGGTAGCGTATTTTCTTTCTTGTTATTCGGGTTAATATTCTTTTTGTATATATTTATAAATAAAAAAAAATCTTTTTGTTTTTTTTGATAATTTTTGTGAGCAAGTCTACAGATTTTTTCGGATTTGCAAACGGCGATTGTGGGGAGCAAAGTGTACGTTCAAGGCTAAGGTGATTGCAAAATACAGTGCCAAAGATCCGGGTAGTTTGACCCGCGCAAGCGAACTTTCCAAGCTTACCGGATTTGATTCAACGGGGGTTTCCTAACATAAAAACATAACGGTACGTACTTTACTAACACCTTCTTCTCAAATCCGACGCTTCCAATATACTATTCTTTGCAGGATTCTTTGCAAGTTCGCTAGCAAATGCTAAAAATTGACTAACCCGTATTTGTTGCAGTGCCGTGCTTAAACTAAAAAAACGATTGTTTGATTCTTTATAGAATTTTTGAATTGCGCATTGCATACACTAATACGGACATAAGGGCAAGCGAACCCCACAATATACGGTAAAGGATTTCATCAACTTTTCCGTGGCCCACAAATCACGAACTTGAGCATAACGTTTACCCGCACAAAAATTTAAAAGAAACTAGACTTTAAGCATTAAGGACTTCGCGCTCACTAGGAGAAGTTAGCTGTGTTTAGAACCTCGCTTAACGGTATATTGTTTACGGGGTGTCTAGAAAAGTGTTAACGGCGAAACCGCCAAAAGAGAAAGGGTTATTTAATTAAGGAACTTCGCGAAAGCGTTGGAAAACCTCCCCTTATCTCTGCACTTACCTGGCCTCGTGATCAGTGTATCTTGAGCCCGTTTCTCGACACAGTTTTACTTCGCCAATCAAGTCCTGGAGCAGGTCTAGTTGACCTAGGAGAACACTAGAACGATTAGGTGTGTGGTATTTTTGTATCGTGATTATTTTTGTCCATATTCTTTTTGTGTATATTCCATTCTTTTGTTAACAACTAACTAAAAAAAATAAAAAAACTATAAAAAAAAATTAAAAATCACATTCATTTTCCTCTCCTTTTCTCTACCTTTCTTTCATTCTCTCTCTTCATATCATGGGTACCCCACCTCGCAAAACTCTTGCCGAACTTTGGTACCCACAACCAGACATTACTTCATACGGTTCTTGTTTTGGTCGAACTTCAAACGACCCCTCCATGCCCAAAATTTCTTTCAAAGATCGGATAGACGCGTCTAGGATGAACAACTGGACCCCGCAATCCACTTCATATCAACCATTTCAAACATTCACCCCTTTTTGCGTTGATACCCCTTTTGAAAGTCCAGTTGTAGCCACAAGACCTATGTCTCTTGCTGAACGTATTGAACAATCTCGTAGCTGATCTTTCACTCCTTTCACCGCTTCAAATTCTTGGGATCAACAATACCATTCACCTTCTTATTCCAATGTTGATCCCACTACTGTCCAGCCATTCAATTCCTACCAATCCTACCCTACTTTTGCACCTTCCCTAGACATTGCTTCAGAACCACCATTTGGGAGTTTTCAGTATCCAAACAACTTTGAATCTTTTACTGAAACCCCTTCCCAACCTATGTCTAGTCTGGAACAATCGTTGGAAGACTTTAGGGTAGCGTCAAGCCAACAGATGATGGATTTGAATGCGTCCATGGCCACCCTCATACAACCTAGTGACCCGGTAGCTAGTTTTCAACTAGCTCCAAATTTTTCAATCTATGAAGAGGCGGTAGGACAGGCTGAGAATTTGAGTGGAGAGAGTGAGATGTACCCCCTTCCGAATCAAGCCAACCCAATTCATCTTGACTCCCACAACTCCGGTTTTGAATATCTGTCTAGTGTTCCAACCGATTCATTGATTACAGATAGAACAGATAATGAGTTGTATGACTTCGTAGTGTTTGGTTTACCTGATTGTGAAGGGTCCCTTCCAAGTGAAACCAATCCCAATCCTTTTGACCTCTACACCTCCATCTTAGAACCAAAATCGATTGAAATCCATGCTTTTGATGAGGTGTCTGAGAATATTGATTTTCACTTGATTCAGGATATTGACGCTGGGAATATTTTGGATGATGAACCCATAGATTTGGCTGAGTTTTTCTCTCCAATTCATCATCCCGAGTCATTAAATGTTTTTCCCGAACCCCATATGCGTCTGGATTTTGATGAAATATGCATGGATGAGCTAAATTTTGAGGAGAATATTGAGGATAGTACTGAGGATGAAACAGTTTTCATTGATGAGTCGGATTTTCCAATTCGTCCTGTTCCTTTCATTGACCGTGTGCACCCTCCCGAAACCTTAACCGATACCCTTCCTCAATCACTTCCCCCCACCCTTTCCATCATCCCGACCATGCAAGAAACCGCATCACTTTCATTTCATATGTCTGGTTTACCGAGTTCGGCGTACCCATGGTTTCTTACGAATCTTGAGGGATTTGACCCAATTTCTCGCCATATTGATAGATTAGTACAATCCGTCTTTTCACATCGATCATTACAGATTGTACTAATTTGTTCAATCCATTTCCACCCTCAAGTTCGTATTCCATTTCTTTCTCCCTTCCACCATTCTTCTTCTCATATACCGAGACCGTATCCCGCTTCTATCTCCATACGGTCTCGCGTAGTCTCCATTTCTTTCCTCTTCACCTTCTTTCACCAGCCATTGCTTTATCACGATAAGATCTTTGAATGGTTGGTGCTCACTTTTGGCCTGTGTAAGGCCTTGTATAGCTTGATACTGTTCTTTCCCCCCTAATCCTGAACTTCAACGCTTAACAGTGAAAACACTGTTTTACTTAAGTTTGGGGGGGACACTTTTTTTGTATATATATTTTTTTTGTTTTCCTTTTTGTTTTGTATATGATTTGTTTTTAGGGAGAGCGCCGACAATTTTGACCCTCTTGGTATAGCCTGACAGTGAGGGCACTGTCAAGTTTAAGTTTGGGGGTGTGCTCGGTAAGCTTTCTTCCTTCGCATTCATTTGTATATTTTGCATTTGCATACCTTATTAAAAACCCACAAAAATCGAAAATTTTCCAAAAATATAAAAACTTTGTCGTCAAGTTAGCTAATAGGGTAACTTAGATCTTTATTCCGAAAGATTAGTTGATATGATAGAAATAACTAAATTCTGTTAGTGTATATGCCCTAGAGGCCATTACTGTATCATACTAGTATGTATATTACTTAATGGAAGCTTGGGATATTCACCTTGTATATACAATCTTGCTCAAAATAGTAGTATGCTACTTGGTTTATTTCTACTTCAATGTGTACATGTGTTTATTTTTGTATATCGCCTATACACATTAGTGGAGCCCTTAGGATCTTTGCTTGATTAGCAGCGATGTGATGGCCGTCACACTAGTGGGGCTGGGTAATCTATAAGCACATCCTTATGCAGGTCCCTGGTCGCAGGACTATCGAGACAGGGCATCGATACTCCGGAGTAGACCAGCGAATGCGCTTCTCATCCCAGTGTGGGAGACGGTCTGTCCCACAGCCGTCAGTACGTCGTACTTGAGATAGTATGCGGGTGCTCGTTAGGTTACGGGTACACTGGACAGGACTCGTCAGGAACTGACTAGTTGGTATTATGCCTATCGTCAGTTATCAGTTCCCAGGTGACATGAGTACAGCTTAGTCCGCTGACTTGACACTGTCACTTCGCCTCGGGTGTGTTCCCACTGTACTTTGATCACTACCCTACCACGGCTCAAAGGAGTCGTGCAAACAGGTGGTGGTTGGGTGCAGTCCCGAAGCACTTGGAGGCAGTGACGGTTAGACAGGATTCGTCTCTCCCGGTATTGGGGGTTGACATCGTGCTGTGTCTAGGAGAGCCATTACACGAGTAGTCCCTGGCCAGGGCAAACGAGATATACTGGTAGGTTTCCAGTGTTATCTCAGGGTGTTTTGGGCTTCGCTCCGGCACGAGTTGTACCGCTATTGGGGGACTGACGTTTACCTCCCCCTAGGCCCGCCATGCGATGTATCAGACGAACAGACCGGACTGTACGGAGAATGTCACAATCAGGCTCAGTAGGAGTTCAGATGGGTTTCGCCTCGTCGGTCTTATTGTCGGCATTACCTGGGGACCGTTACGCACAGCTAGTGCCGCTTGCGGTCTGTGGTTTAACCCACTGCCAGCGTAGTGTCGAGTCTTTAGAGTCCCACACAGAAAGCTTTTCGCCTTTAGGCAAAAGAGTAGAGGTCGCATGGTATTGCGACAGGTCGCATGGTTTTGCGACAGGGTTCGGTCACATCCGTGCACTTGTGCACGTACAGTGTCCGGACAGTTTACACTAGCGGGCTTTGGTTTAAGCCAGATCCTAGTGTACCTTATGGGATTGGATTTATCCAGTTTGCATTCGTGTTCCTCGGAACGCGGATGCGGGTGTGTATGCACAGTTGACAGGGAGGCACAGACAGCGGATTCTCATTAGGGTTGTTGACAGTTGACCATTGACTTTTTGCTCAACCCTAATGAGAATATGATATGTGATTAACTATTATATTAATTAAGTATTATGGTGACTTGGTTGTTGACTTTTGTTGACTTTGTTGACTTGTTGACTTTTGTTGACTTGTTGACTTTGTTGACCGGTTGACTAGGCTTGACTAGTTGACCATCATGATAACCATAGCTATCATTTCATGCCAAAGACTTTTACTTGCTTGCTCATTTGAGTAAAATGAGTGCATGACATGATAAGGTAATGGTTGCTTCAACCATCACATAAGACTTTTATTGATATGATGAGTTATGATTACTTTGGATTATGAGAGGGTGAGAGACAAAAGAGAGCCTCATTCTTTCTTGCTCATTCTCTCTCTTGTTCTTGAGCTCTCCACTTTGCTCTCACTCTCATCCTCTTGCTCCCTCTCTTGACTCTATGGTTCATATCTCTCATGTGTTGAGAATCAAGAACCATAGATAAAATCCCATTCTAAATCTTCTCTACTCATTCTAGTTCACTAGGTTTGGCAAACCAAGTGAACTAGTTTCTTCAAAGAACGAAGAAGGAGATAAAGGTTGGAGCTTTCAAGTGGATCTATCTTCGGCGTACGGAGACGACGAGAAGGAGCCATCGGACCACCACCGGAGCTTGAAGATGAAGGAGTTCAAGACAAGCTAGGTATAACCCCCTAACTGAGTAGCTAGAAACTCTTAGTTAGGATGTTAGATAGAAGTTTAACCAAGATCCGGGTTATAGGTCCATGTTACCACCTCCGTAAAAATTGTTATTTACCAAATTCCGCATTCCCGAAAGTACCGGGAGAGGTAGCATGGACTTACAGTGGTATCAGAGCCTAGTTAAACTCTATCTAACTTGTTAGCAAGTAACTAGAAGATCGATCAAAGAAAAAGTCCCGAAAACAAAACCCCAAAATTTGCAGTTTCTGTCTATTTTTCCACTGTTCAAAACTTGATTATTTTAACACCTAAAATCGGCTCAGGCTTTTCTGTGGGCACTCACCAAAAATGGTCCAACGTTCGAGTCAACGAGCCGCGGAAACGCGGCGGGAGCACGCTCCCGCCGCGGATCCGCGGCCGAGTCGACTCGGCCGAGGTCAATTTTTGGTGCAGTGTTTTTATGGGGGTATTTTGGGATTTTTGGAATATATATTTTCTGCCCAGATTTTCCAGAACGAAAATTTCATTTTTGGGGTCCCGAAAATCCGTATTTTTGATCGAACTTCTAAAAGACTTAAGCTAACGGGTTTTCTGTAATGTGATATTTGTATTGAACGTCTACTAATCGCTATATGTCGATTAGTGGGGGTTATACAAATCTGTGATCTGTAATGTGCTGGAATGTGTATATAAATATGTTGGATTGTCGCGGGAGAATAGCCGGGGGTTGTGAGACAAGAGTTTTCTTTTCTTTCAATTCATGTAAATTTGTAAATTGATGTAATAATTATTTGTATGGCCGCGCAACCGGGTCGGGGTTGTAGCCGTCATTGTATAATTTCTTTTTACTGTTTTTGCTCCTAGGATAGACCCATGGAGGGGTGCACAAACTACCGGGTATGCCGAAGTGTCGAGTGGCCTACTCATGGAGATGAGGGAGGTTGCTACGCTTCGGGTACTTGGCGGGTAGTTTGCCGCACCCGTAGGGGTCTTGGGTGGGGTATTGGCTATTCACCGCGACCGTGTTATCTGTTTTTGTTACAGGCTCGTACAAATTACAGATTCCTAGTATATCCAATGTATTTATCTGTGATCTGAAATGTTTATCATTGCAGTATATCTATATATGATATTATTTAGGCGTTGCTTATGTTTTACAGACGCGCTAGCCCAGCCCCTGCTCTGTCGTTAGTTAAGTAACCTAACGGGTAATGACGGGGCCCAGTGGCGAATGCGAATGGCATAAGCGTACGTCATATTTTGGTTGTTTTCTGCAATGGTAGGATTAAATGATGGGACGCATTAAAAGAACTAATGCAAGAATATCACGCATTAAAAGAACTAATGCAAGATAATAAACCAAGTTAAAGTCGTTGGAACACTTTCGAAAAACCACTCGGTTTTTTTCAAAACAAACTTTTAAAATACGGAGTTTGAGCCACTCCTTTTAAAAGCTATCTCGTTCCATCGACCAAGTCAAGTTCACTACGTTCACGGTTTTGCCGAAACCATTCGTAGCCCTCCGTCGTTTCACATGAATAGTCAATAGTATTCAAGCTGTGTATGTGGCCAAAGTCAAGGCACAGTGATTGGTAGCTATTGGGTGTTCATGTGTAGCATAGATAGATGCGTTGGTTTGGGACAGTCGTACTGCCATTTTGGCCAAAGTCAAGGGTAGGTACGGATGGATCCAAATTAACCTGGATAATGACTGGTAGAACTTGACATGTGACTTATGATATTTTGGCCAAAGTCAAGGTCATAAGAGCATGGGGCAAAAATCCACATCGGGAGTTTCATAAGTACAGAAACTTGCTAGATTTGCATACCATTTGGAGTGTGATGATTCTGGTAGGATTCTTTCAGTTTCGTCACGCAATGATATTTGGATCCCGATCCTACTGTGAGTATATGATACTCCTCGGGAAATTTCTCGCTAAACGATCAATGCTATAAACCTAGTAGGTGCCTAGAAAGGTGTTAGCGGGGCTACGCCCCCAGGGAAAAGAGGTTCTCTAATTAAGGAACTTCGCGAAAGCGTTGGAAAACCTCCCTCGAAGTACCGACACCAGCCTGGCCGAACGGCTAAGCAAGTATTGTACGGTGAGATTGATCCTGACTAATTCTTCCTTTATGGTTTGAGGAGGGATTCGAGAAACAGTGGGAGCCATCCTGTTTAGACAAACTAAAAACCACTCTAAACTTGCAAGAGCATCATGCTGAGTGTTTCTTCTTCTCTCCAAATTGCAGCGACCAATCAACAAGACTGGACTTAAGTTACTCCTAGATAAAAACAAACTGACAGGGCCAAACTACAAAGATTGGCTCAGGAATGTCAAGATAGCAATCACTTATGACAAGCTGGGGTATCTTCTTACCACCAAAGCTCCCCCTGTCCCTGGTCCAACTTCCAGTGTCGCGGATAAGGAAATCCTCAAGACTTGGGAGATTGATAGAGCGAAGGCCAAGTGCCTCCTGCTTGCCTCGATGGACAACGAACATCAGAGGAGGCATGAGAATATGGACATGGAATCCATATTGCTCCATACAAAAGAACTGTATGGAGAGCAATCTCGTATCGCAAGATACGAAGCGTCGAAAAAGTTATTCTCGACAAGAATGGCCATCGGATCATCAGTAGCCGAGCACGTGCTAAAGATGATCGGCTACATTGAGGAGCTCGCTGACCTAGGGATCACATTGGAGAGTGAGCTATATACGGATATAGTTCTCCAGTCCCTTCCTTCCACTTACGCCCAGTTTATACTGAACTTCAACCTACAAGAAAAAGAGGTTGAACTTTCAGAGCTCCTCAACATGCTGAGGAGCGCAAAGGGCACCCTACAGAAAGGTAGGGATACATCCACTTTGTTTGTAGGAGGATCATCTTCTTCTAGGTCCAAGGCGAAAGCCAAGGGAAAGAAGAAGAAGGCCCCCGCCAAACCAAGGGGCGGTGTAAGTAAAGTGGATACGAAGGGAAAAGCAAAAGCAACAAAGTTAGCGGGAAAGCTTGTGGATAAGGAAGAATGCTTCTATTGTCATAAGAAAGGACACTGGAAGAATGATTGCAGGGCCTGGAAGGCCAGAACACAGGAATTGAAGCAGGTTGCAGCTTCAGCTTCAGGTGTGTATGTTATTGAAAACTGTCTTTCAATAAACTCTACTTCCTGGGTATTGGATACCGGATCAGGATCTCATATCTGTAATTCTTTGCAGGCGTTGAGAAACCGTAGTGTTTTGAAAGCAGGTGACATGACCCTCAGAGTTGCGAACGGAGCTAGCATGGATGCTAAAGCCGTGGGGGACTATCACCTGGGAATGTTAGATGGACATGTTTTGGTTTTGCGTAATTGCTTTTTTGTACCCAACGCAACTTGTAATATCATTTCTGTATCTTTAGTTTCTAAAGAAGGTTATGAATTTGCGTTTGTAAGTAATGTTGTAAACATTCACCTTAATCAAGTTTTGATTGGGTCAGGTACTTTGAGTAATGGTATATACGTATTAAACCAACCACAGATTTTTAATGTCCAGAATACACACAAAAGAAAGTCTCCAGAAATAAATCAGACTTTCTTATGGCATTGTAGATTGGGTCACATCAATGAGAGAAGGTTGACGAAGTTACATACAGAAGGGTATTTGAATGCGTTCGAATATCGGTCGTATGCCACTTGTCAATCCTGTCTCAAAGGAAAGATGACAAAGACTCCGTTTACTGGACATGGAGTAAGAGCGAGCGAGCTCTTGGGACTCGTACACAGGGACGTGTGCGGTCCAATGTCTACACATGCCCGAAGCGGACATTCTTACTTCATTACTTTTACGGATGACTTCTCAAGGTACGGTTATGTCTTCTTCATGAATCATAAGTCCGAGGCCTTTGGAAAATTCCAGGAGTATAAGAATGAAGTAGAGAAACAGACCTGCAAAAGTATTAAGATTCTAAGATCGGATCGAGGTGGAGAATACTTAAGTGCCGAATTCCTGAATTACTTAATATAGAATGGTATTCTCTCTCAGCTTACTCCTCCATACACTCCGCAACATAACGGTGTATCGGAGAGACGGAACCGAACCCTATTGGATATGGTTCGGTCCATGATGAGTAACGCTGAGTTGCCGCGATCATTCTGGGGATATGCGCTAGAATCAGCCGTATACCTTTTGAACCGAGTTCCCATTAAGACTGTGCCTACTACGCCATTTGAGATGTGGTGTGGGAAGAGACCCCATCTTAATCACATTAAGATATGGGGAAGTCCAGCTTTTGTCAAAAAGCAGCATGCGGACAAGCTCGAGGCACGCTCAGTACTGTGCAAGTTTGTGGGATATCCAAAGAATTCCAAGGGATATTTCTTCTACTGCTAAGAGGAACAAAAAGTTCTTGTTTCTCGTCATGCCCACTTTCTAGAACACCAGTTCATAGAAAAGGAAATAAGTGGGAGCGCAGTAGAACTGGAAGAGATTCCAGAACCACGGACTATTACTGAAAGTTTAGTGGAACCAGAGGGTTCGGAGGAACAGGACATTCCTACGCCGCTCCGCAGAAGTAGTAGGCTGTCTCATCCGCCCGAGAGATACTACGGTTTTCTCATAGACGGGGATAGAGAGGATTGCATCATAGATTATGATGAGCCTACTAGCTTCCAGCAGGCCGTTCAGAGCGTTGACTCAGTGAAATGGCTGGATGCAATGCGGACCGAAATGGAGTCCATGTACACCAACAAGGTTTGGACGTTGGACATTGCTCCAGACGGGGTAAAACCCGTAGGATGCAAGGGGATCTTCAAAAGAAAGATTGGTGTAGATGGACAGTTTGAGACCTATAAAGCTAGGCTGGTAGCAAAGGGTTTTCGTCAAAGACCTGGCTTGGACTATGACGAAACCTTTTCTCCAGTAGCCATGCTGAAATCCATTCGGATCCTTCTTGCCATTGCTGCCTTCCACAATTATGAGATTTGGCAAATGGACGTAAAGACAGCTTTTCTAAATGGAAATTTAGAGGAGTGTGTCTATATGGACCAGCCAGAGGGTTTCATTCAGAGTGGGAGCAGCGGAAAGGTGTGCAAGTTGCTTAAGTCCGTCTATGGACTAAAGCAGGCATCGCGGAGTTGGAACATCTGCTTTGATGAGACGGTCAAAGAATTTCGCTTTATCAAAAATCCAGATGAACCATGCATCTATAGTAGATTTGTAGCGAGAACTGTAGTATTCCTCGTTTTATACGTGGATGACATTCTCTTAATAGGAAATGACATTCCTATGCTACAATCTGTCAAGGGGTTCTTGTCACACAGGTTCTCCATGAAAGACCTGGGTGATGCCTCATACATTCTGGGTATCCGGATCTACCGTGACAGATCCAAGAGGATATTAGGACTTTCACAGTCCAGGTACATCGACACCATACTGAAGAGATTCAGTATGGAAGATTCCAAGCGCGGTAACCTACCGGCTTGTCACGGGATCACCCTCTCTAAATAGATGTCTCCCAAGACTGATTTGGAGAGGGATCGCATGTCTATTATACCCTACGCTTCTGCGGTAGGCTCTATAATGTATGCGATGTTGTGTACCAGACCGGATGTAGCTTATGCACTGAGTGTGGTAAGCCGGTATCAGTCAAACCCTGGGGAGAAACATTGGATAGCAGTAAAGAACATTCTCAAGTACCTGAGAAGGACTAAGGAGATGTTCTTGGTGTATGGCGGAAAGGACCTCCAGATCGAGGCCTTTGTTGACTCCAGCTTCCAAAGTGACAAGGATGATTCCAAGTCCATGTCGGGTTTTGTCTTCACCCTCAATGGAGGGGCGGTGTGTTGGAAGAGTTCCAAACAAGAAACCGTTGCAGACTCGACGATGGAAGCGGAATACATCGCTGCATCTGATGCCGCAAAAGAAGCTGTCTGGATGAGGAAGTTCTTGAAAGAACTTCAGGTGGTTCCGTCGATTGTTGATCCAATACCTCTGTATTGCGACAACAACGGGGCTATAGCTTTAGAAAAGGAACCCAGGTCCCATCAGAGATCCAGGCACATCTTGAGGCGGTATCACCTGATCAGGGAGATCGTGGATCGCCAGGAGATCGAGGTACGGAGGGTCGCTTCAGAAGATAACACTGCAGATCCATTCACCAAGGCCCTACCCCAGACTCAGTTCGAGCGGCTGATCGAGATGATAGGTCTTCGATACACCAGTACAGATACATGGCCTTAGTGCAAGTAGGTAGATTGTTAGCGTATATGCCCTAGAGGCCATTACTGCATCATACTAATCATGTATATTACTTAATGGATGCTTGGGATATTCACCTTGTATATACAATCTTGCTCAAAATAGTAGTATGCTACTTGGTTTATTTCTACTTCAATGTGTACATGTGTTTTATTTTTGTATATCGCCTATACACATTAGTGGAGCCCTTAGGATCTTTGCTGATTACCAGCGATGTGATGGCCGTCACACTAGTGGCTGGTAATCTATAAGCACATCCTATGCAAGGTCCCTGGTCGCAGGACTATCGAGACAGGGCATCGATACTCCGGAGTAGACCAGCGCATGCGCTTCTCATACCCAGTATGGGAGACGGTCTGTCCCACAGCCGTCAGTACGTCGTACTTGAGATAGTATGCGGGTGCTCGTTAGGTACTGGGGTGACACTGGACAGGACTCGTCGGGAACTGACTAGTTGGTATTATGCCTATCGTCAGTTATCAGTTCCCAGTGACATGAGTACAGCTTAGTCCGCTGACTTGACACTGTCACTTCGCCTCGGGTGTGTTCCCACTGTACTTTGATCACTACCCTACCACGGCTCAAAGGAGTCGTGCAAACAGGTGGTGGTTGGGTGCAGTCCCGAAGCACTTGGAGGCAGTGACGGTTAGACAGGATTCGTCTCTCCCCGGTATTGGGGTTGACATCGCGCTGTGTCTAGGAGAGCCATTACACGAGTAGTCCCTGGCCAGGGCAAACGAGATATACTGGTAGGTTTCCAGTGTTATCTCAGGGTGTTTTGGGCTTCGCTCCGGCACGACTTGTACCGCTATTGGGGAACTGACGTTTACCGCCCCCTAGGCCCGCCATGCGATGTATCAGACGAACAGACCGGACTGTACGGAGAATGTCACACTCAGGCTCAGTAGGAGTTCAGATGGGTTTCGCCTCGTCGGTCTTCTTGTCGGCATTTACCTGGGGACCGTTACGCACAGCTAGTGCCGCTTGCGGTCTGTGGTTTAACCCACTGCCAGCGTAGTGTCGAGTCTTTAGAGTCCCACACAGAAAGCTTTTCGCCTTTAGGAAAAAGAGTTGAGGTCGCATGGTATTGCGACAGGTCGCATGGTTTTGCGACAGGGTTCGGTCACATCCGTGCACTTGTGCACGTACAGTGTCCGGACAGTTTACACTAGCGGGCTTTGGTTTAAGCCAGATCCTAGTGTACCTTATGGGATTGGATTTATCCAGTTTGCATTCGTGTTCCTCGGAACGCGGATGCGGATGTGTATGCACAGTTGACAGGGAGGCACAGACAGCGGATTCTCATTAGGGTTGTTGACAGTTGACCGTTGACTTTTTGACTTTTTGCTCAACCTAATGAGAATATGATATGTGATTAACTATTATATTAATTATGTATTATGGTGACTTGGTTGTTGACTTTTGTTGACTTTGTTGACTTGTTGACTTTGTTGACCGGATGACTAGGCTTGACTAGTTGACCATCATGATAACCATGGCTATCATTTCATGCCAAAGACTTTTACTTGCTTGCTCATTTGAGTAAAATGAGTGCATGACATGATAAGGTTATGGTTGCTTCAACCATCACATAAGTCTTTTATTGATATGATGAGTTATGATTACTTTGGATTATGAGAGGGTGAGAGACAAAAGAGAGCCTCATTCTTTCTTGCTCATTCTCTCTCTTGTTCTTGATCTCTCCACTTTGCTCTCACTCTCATCCTCTTGCTCCCTTTCTTGACTCTATGGTTCATATCTCTCATGTGTTGAGAATCAAGAACCATAGATAAAATCCCATTCTAAATCTTCTCTACTCATTCTAGTTCACTAGGTTTGGCAAACCAAGTGAACTAGTTTCTTCAAAGAACGAAGAAGGAGCTAAAGGTTGGAGCTTTCAAGTGGATCTATCTTCGGCGTACGGAGACGACGAGAAGGAGCCATCGGACCACCACCGGAGCTTGAAGACGAAGGAGTTCAAGACAAGCTAGGTATAACCCCCTAACCGAGTAGCTAGAAACTCTTAGTTAGGATGTTAGATAGAAGTTTAACCAAGATCCGGGTTATAGGTCCATGTTACCACCTCCGTAAAAATTGTTATTTACCAAATTCCGCATTCCCGAAAGTACCGGGAGAGGTAGCATGGACTTACAAATTCTAGGCTTAGAAATTGAAAACCCTAAAAAAATAACCCTCATTCTGTCTAACTTTGGTAAGTATACGTCCTTACAGTTTTTTTTGAGAAATAGGTAATCTTGAGTTCAGTTCTTGAGTTAAGTCAAGATGAAGGGAAAGTATTGAAGTTTTACTAAAGGATAAGTCTGAAAAATAGTTTCTTTTCTTGAGTTCAAATTTCGAAAGTATATACCCTACGAACTGCACTTACACGCACCTTAAAACTTGGGATAGTAGAGGATACCTAGAAATACTCTTGCCTGAAAGCCTAGTATGAAAGAAAAAACGGTAGTTAAAGCTAAACACCAAAAGAGCATATTGAAAAAATATCCGGTCTTGAAAAAGAAAAAGAAAAAGAAAAAGAAAAAGAAAAATAGAATAAAGTCAAGACTTGGAAACTGCTATTTACGCTTTAAGTTCACACATTCAGTAATCGGCCGTTAGTGCCTCAAGAAGCATTAATAGTCGCATGAATGGTGTGTGAGCAAATCCGTCCATCCTTAATGAAAAGAAGTAGTATTAGGTATTAGGGCAAGGGTATTATAGCTTGAATTGAATTCTTGAGTGTAGGGGTGCAAATATACACACACGTAGGGGTATACAATCGATGTTTGAATAAAAGATAGAAATAAAGGTTAAGACTTATGTCTTCTGTAAAGTTGATAAAAATCCCTGATTTGAGGCCTCACTTTAGAAGGAAAACTCAGGAGAACCAACATCTTTCTAAACTTTTTTGGAACGTATAGGACCTAAGGTTAAATAGATAGGAGGAGTGAAAAATAAGGGTTGAATATTTCTAACTTAGGATGATAGAGTTTCTAACGTAAATACTAAACTGTAGGAGTAGAATCAATGTTAACTTATGCCACTAGCTTGACAGGATTTTGTGGCTGTAATCCGCTGAAAACCCTCAGGAGACAACACTCCTCCTACTAGGGACACCTAGAGGTTTAACGGCTTGTTGCACGCGCTCAGTGCAATCGCGTTCCCTGTGAAAGTGCGGTTAGGATTTTATTTTTTTGAATAATTGGTTTTGCTCGGGACGAGCAAAAGTTAAGTTTTGGGGTATTTGTTCATACCAGAATATTGCATTCTATACCGCCCATTCTTACGCTCGTTTGTTTTTAGGCAGTTGCTTCTTATCAGTGTTTGCTAGTTATTGCAGGTTACAGGTTCTCGGCTCTAAACGGTGCAATTCATGAAAAAACACGACAAAATCCGGGTTCCTGCCATTCACAGATAAAACACGGATGTCCGCTCTTTATCCGTCTGTTGCCACACACCAGTTTAGGAGACAAAATGGCAAATCGATTGTCACCTTCATGCACAAAGCACAATGGCAACACCAAGACCAACAAATCTACGTGGAGCTCAAGAAAATCCATGTCCAAAATCACCTTTTGATCCATTAAGAATTCTGGAAGAAATGTGGAATGATTATCAGAAAATACATATACCAGACAAAAGGGGACAGCAGACCAGGGCAGCACAAAAAAGCCGACAGACCAACTCACTCATAGGGCGGCGGAACCGCGGCAAAAGGGGGGTATAGGCGGCGGTTCCGCGGCCGTAAGGTGGCTTCAGCCGACCACTTTTCAGGGGCTATTTGTTCTTTCTATGTTTGTTCTGATGGTTGCCCTAGATTGCCTTTTCCCTGCCTATAAATACTCCAGAACTGAGCTAAGCCAAGGGTCGAATTTTGTGTTCATTCTTTGTTCCTCTTTTGTAGTTTTTAGTGTAGTCTTCTTCTTCTTCTTCATTCTTCCTCCATGGAAATGTAGTGAGAGCATTGAGTGGATATTAATGAAGATGAGGGTTTTTTTTTATCTTTCTTGTTAGTTTAACTTCCCCTTGAGATTCTTGCTTCCTCTTGATCTTTCAACCTCTTCATTGAGCTTGAAAGGTTAAGGGTTAGTTATTGATCTCAAGGGTCGTATTTTCTTATGAAATTAGCACTTCATTTCACATGCGTTCTCTACCCTTCTCTTGATCTTGCAACCTCTTGATTGAGCTTGCAAGTTTAAGGGTTGGCTATTGATCACATGCTTGTCTTGAGTTCTAGTTTCTAATTCTTTTTATTGCTTATTTATTACTTGCTTTTTATTACCTTGCTTTACTTTCTTGCAATTTATATTCATGCACTTAATTACTTGTAATCTTTTCTTTTCTTTGTTCTTTTCTTTTTGTTCTCTCTTTTTGGTTCTTTTTTGTGAATGCATGTAATTATCGTTGTTAAGAATAAATACGGTATTGTAAGTTAAGACTTTCTTTTCTCATTTCCTTTTCCCGTTATTTTCCATTGAACTCCGCCCAAACCATACGCAAGCGCTCCGTTAGGCACCCTACCCTAACAAGGTAACGGTGATTCCTAACCGCGACCGGTTGCGTTCGGTTTGGCCGGAGGCGAAAGCAAGAGACAAGAACGGAAGGACAAGGGTAAATAAGCCGTATTCCACGAATACCGCGCTTAAATCCCCTAATCCACGTTGTTGCCGATTGCTCTAGCTTCAATTGGTCAAGACTCGGCTCAAAGGTTTTGAGTACGGATTTCTTTAGCTTACAATTTCGTATCTTTTTCTTAACAACTTTATACTTGCAAATGATACACATAGGATAGTCTCGAACAAACACATATAAATTCTTTATTGACTCGTCTAAGACAAGAAAGGACATACAACCATCTCTCTGTGGATCGACCCGTGCTCAACCGTCTAGCTGCATAGCGACACCGTCTTGATTGCGGTTAACTTTAATTCTAACAATCATAGCCGTCATTGTATAATTTCTTTTTACTATTTTTGCTCCTAGGATAGACCCATGGAGGGGTTGTACAAACTACCGGGTATCCCGAAGTGCCGAGTGGCCTACTCATGGAGTTGAGGGAGGTTGCTTTGCTTCGGGTACTTGGCGGGTAGTTTGCCGCACCCGTAGGGGTCTTGGGTGGGGTATTGGCTATTCACCACGAACATGTAATCTGCTTTTCGTTACAGGCTCGTACGAATTGCGGGTTCCTAGTATATCCAATGTTTTCATCTGTGATCTGAAATGGCTATCATTGCAATATATCTATATATGATATTATTTAGGCGTTGCTTATGTTTTGCAGCCGCGCTAGCCCAGCCCCCGCTCTGTCGTTAGTTAAGTAACCTAACGGGTAATGACGGGGCCCCGTGGCGAATGCGAATGGCATAAGCGTACGTCATATTTTGGTTGTTTTCTGCAATGGTAGGATTAAATGATGGGACGCATTAAAAGAACTAATGCAAGAAAAATACGCATTAAAAGAACAAATGCAAAGAAAAATAAACCAAGTAAAAGTCGTTGGAACACTTTCAAAAACCACTCGGTTTCTTTTCAAAATAACTTTTAAACGCGGAGCTTAAGCCACTCCTTTTAAAAGCTATCTCGTTCCATCGATTATATCAAGTTCACTACGTTCACGGTTTCGCCAAAACCATTTGTAGCCCTTCGTCGTTTCACATGGATGGTCAATAGTATTCAAGCTATGTATGTTGGCCAAAGTCAAGACATAGTGATTGGTAGCTATTAGGTATTCATGTGCAGCATAGATAGATGTGTTGGTTTGGGGCAGTCGTACTACCATTTTGGCCAAAGTCAAGGGTATGTGCGGATGGGCTCAAATTAACCTGGAGAATGACGGGTAGAACTTGACATGTGAATTATGATATTTTGGCCAAAGTCAAGGTCATAAGAGCATGGTGTAAAAATCCACATCGGGAGTTTCAAAAGAACTGAAACTTGCTAGTGCTGCATACCATTTGGAGTGTGATGATTCTGGTAGGATTCCTTCAGTTTCGTCACGCGATGATATTTGGATGCCGATCCTACTGCGAGTATATGCTACTCCTCAGGAAATTTCTCACTTAACGATCAATGCTATAAACCAAGTAGGTGCCTAGAAAGGTGTTAGCGGGGCTACGCCCCCAGGGAAAAGAGGTTCTTAAATTAAGGAACTTCGCGAAAGCGTTGGAAAACCTCCCTCGAAGTACCAACACCGGCCTGGCCGAACGGTTAAGCAAGTATTGTACCGTGAGATTGATCCTGACTAATTCTTCCTTTTTGGTTTGAGGAGGGATTCGAGAGACAGTGGGAGCCATCTTGTTTAGACAAACTAAAAACCACTCTAAACTTGCAAGAGCATCATGCTGAGTCTTTCTTCTTCTCTCTCCTAATTGCAGCGACCAATCAACATGACTGGACTTAAGTTACTTCTAGTTAAAAACATACTGACAGGGCCAAACTACAAAGATTGGCTCAGGAATGTCAAAATGGCAATCACTTATGACAAGTTGGGGTATCTCCTTACCACCAAAGCTCCCCTTGTCCCAAGTCCCACCTCCAGCGTCGCGGATAAGGAAATCCGTAAGACTTGGGGGATTGATAGTGCGAAGGCCAAGTGCCTCGTACTTGCCTCTATGGACAACGAACATCAGAGGAGGCACGAGAATATGGACCTCGAATCCATATTTCTCCATACAAAAAAACTGTATGGAGAGCAATCTCGTCTAGCAAGATACGAAGTGTCGAAGAAGTTATTTTCGGCAAGGTTGGCCATCGGATCATCGGTAGCGGAACACGTGCTTAAGATGATTGGCTTCATTAGGAGCTCGCGGAACTTGGGACCACGTTAGAGAACGAGCTCTATACGGACTTGATTCTCCAGTCCCTTCCATCCACTTACGCCCAGTTTATCCTGAACTTCAACTTACAAGAAAAAGAAGTTGAACTTTCAGAACACCTCAACATGCTGAGGAGTGCAGAGGGCACCCTACAGAAAGGTAGGGAAACATCCACTTTGTTTGAAGGAGGATCTTCATCTTCTAGGTCCAAGGCGAAAGCCAAGGGAAAGAAGAAGAAAGCCTCCGCCAAACCAAGGGGCGGTGTTAGTAAAGTGGATACGAAGGGAAAAGCAAAAGCAACAAAAATAGCGGGGAAGCTTATAGGGAAGGAAGAGTGCTTTTTCTGTCATAAGAGTGGTCACTGGAAGAAAGATTGCAGGGCTTGGAAAGCCAGGACACAGGAACTGAAGCAAGTTGCGGCTTCAGCTTCAGGTGTGTATGTTATTGAAAACAGTCTATCAATAAACTCTACTTCCTGGGTATTGGATACTGAATCAGGATCTCATATCTGTAATTCTTTGCAGGCGTTGAGAAACCGTAGGGTTTTGAAGGCAGGTGACATGACCCTCAAAGTTTCAAACGGAGCTAGCATGGATGCTAAGGCCGTGGGGGACTATCACCTGGGGATGTCAGATGGACACGTTTTGGTTTTGCGTAATTGCATTTTTGTACCCAAAGCAACTTGTAATATCGTTTCTGTATCTTTGGTTTCTAAAGAAGGTTATGAATTTGCGTTTGTAAGTAATGTTGTAAACATTCACCTTAATCAAGTTTTGATTGGGTCAGGTACATTAAGCAATGGTATATACGTATTAAACCAACCACAGATTTTCAATGTCCAGAATACACACAAAAGAATGTCTCCGGAAATAAATCAGACTTTCTTATGGCATTGTAGACTGGGTCACATCAATGAGAGAAGGTTGACGAAGTTACATACAGAAGTATATTTGAATCCGTTCGAACATCAATCGTATGCCACTTGTCAATCCTGTCTCAAAGGAAAGATGACAAAGACTCCGTTCACTGGACACGGAGTAAGAGCCAGCGAGCTCTTGGGACTCGTACACAGCGACGTGTGCGGTCCATTGTCTACACATGCGCAAAGCGGTTATTCTTACTTCATTACTTTTACGGATGACTTTTCAAGGTACGGTTATGTCTTCTTAATGAAACATAAGTCCGAAGCCTTTGGAAAATTCCAAGAATATAAGAATGAAGTAGAAAAACAAACCGGCAAAAGTATCAAGATTCTAAGATCGGATCGAGGTGGTGAATACTTGAGTTTCGAGTTCCTGGACTATTTAAAAGAGAACGGAATTCTCTCTCAGCTTACTCCTCCATACACTCCGCAACATAACGGTGTATCGGAGAGACGGAACCGAACCCTATTGGATATGGTACGGTCCATGATGAGTAACGCTGAGTTACCGTGATCATTCTGGGGATATGCACTAGAATAAGCTGCATACCTTTTGAACCGAGTTCCAACTAAGACTGTGCCTACTACACCATATGAGATGTGGTGTGGGAAGAGACCCTATCTTAATCACATTAAGACATGGGGAAGTCCAGCTTTTTTCAAAAAGCAGCATGCGGACAAGCTCGAGGCACGCTCAGTAGAGTGCCAGTTTGTGGGATATCAAAAGAACTCCAAGGGATATCTTTTCTATTACGCAGAGGAACAGAAGATCATTGTTTCTCGTAATGCCCATTTTCTAGAACACCAGTTCTTAGAAAAGGAAACAAGTGGGAGCGAAATAGAACTAGAAGAAATTCCAGAAACACAGACTATTACTGAAAGCTTAGTGGAACCAGAGGGTTCAAAAGAAAATGACATTCCTACGCCGCTCCGCAGGAGTAGTAGGCAGTCTCATCCGCCCGAGATATACTACAGTTTTCTCATAGACGGGGATAGAGAGGATTGCATCATAGATTATGATGAGCCGACTAGTTTCCAGCAGGCCATTCAGAGCGCTGACTCGGTAAAATGGCTGGATGCAATGCGGACCGAGATGGAGTCCATGTACACCAACAAAGTATGGACGTTGGACGTTGCTCCAGATGGGGTAAAACCCGTAGGATGCAAGTGGATCTTCAAAAGGAAGATTGGTGTAGATGGACAGGTTGAGACCTATAAAGCTAGACTGGTTGCAAAGGGTTTTCGTCAAAGACCTGGTGTGGACTATGACGAGACCTTTTCTCCAGTAGCTATGCTGAAATCCATTCGGATCCTTCTTGCCATTGCTGCCTTCCACAATTATGAGATTTGGCAGATGGACGTAAAGACCGCTTTTCTAAATGGAAATTTAGAGGAGTGTGTTTATATGGACCAGCCAGAGGGTTTCATTCAGAGTGGGAGCAGCGGAAAGGTGTGCAAGTTGCTTAAATCCATCTATGGACTAAAGCAGGCATCGCGGAGTTAGAACATCTGTTTTGATGAGACGGTCAAGGAATTTGGCTTTATCAAAAATCCAGATGAGCCATGCATCTATAGTAGATTTATAGCGAGAACTGTAGTATTCCTCGTTTTATACGTGGATGACATTCTCTTAATAGGAAATGACATTCCTATGCTACAATCTGTCAAGGAGTTCTTGTCACACAGGTTCTCCATGAAAGACCTGGGTGATGCCTCATACATTCTGGGGATCCGGATCTATCGTGACAGATCCAAGAGGATATTAGGACTTTCACAGTCCAGGTACATCGACACCATACTGAAAAGATTCAGTATGGAAGATTCTAAGCGCGGTAATCTACCGGCTTGTCATGGGATCACCCTCTCCAAAGAGATGTCTCCCAAGACTGATTTGGAAAGGGATCGCATGTCGATTATACCCTACGCTTCTGCGGTAAGCTCTATAATGTATGCGATGTTATGTACCAGACCAGATGTAGCATACACATTGAGCGTAGTAAGCCGGTATCAAGCAAACCCAAGGGAGAAGCATTGGATAGCCGTAAAGAACATTCTCAAGTACCTGAGGAGGACTAAGGAGATGTTCTTGGTGTATGGCGGAAAAGACCTCCAGATTGAGGCCTTTGCCGACTCCGGCTTCCAGAGTGACAAGGATGATTCCAATTCCATGTCGGGTTATGTATTTACCCTCAATGGAGGGGCGGTGTGTTGGAAGAGTTCCAAACAGGAAACCGTTGCTGACTCGACGATGGAAGCGGAATATATCGCTGCTGCAGATGCCGCAAAAGAAGCTGTCTGGGTAAGGAAGTTCTTAACTGAACTTCAGGTGGTTCCGTCCATTGTTGATCCAATACCTCTGTTTTGCGACAACAACGGGGCTATAGCTTTAGCAAAGGAACCAAGGTCCCATCAGAAGTCCAGACACATCTTAAGGCGGTATCACCTGATCAGGGAGATCGTGGGTCGCCAGGAGATCGAGGTTCGGAGAGTTTCTACAGAAGACAACACTGCTGATCCACTCACAAAGGCCTTGCCCCTAACTCAGTTCGAGCGGCTGATCGAGATGATAGGTCTTCGATACGCCAGTACATGGCCTTAGTGCAAGTGGGAGATTGTTAGTGTATATGCCCTAGAGGCCATTACTGTATCATACTAGTTTGTTTATTACTTAATGGAAGCTTGGGATATTCGCAGTTGTATAAACAATCTTGCTCAATATAGTAGTATGCTACTTGGTTTGTTTTACTTCAATGTGTACATGTGTTTATTTTAGTATATCACCTATACATATTAGTGGAGCCCTTAGGATCTTTGCTTGATTACCAGCGTTGTGATGGCAGTCACACTAGTGGGGGATGGGTAATCTATAAGCACATCCTTATGCAGGTCCCTAGTCGCAGGACTATCGAGACAGGGCATCGATACTCTGGAGTAGACTAGCGTATGCGCTTCTCATCCCAGTGTGGGAGATGGTCTGTCCCACAGCCATCAGTACGTCGTACTGGAGATAGTATGCGGGTGCTCGTTGGGTAACGAGTACACTGGACAGGACTCGTCAGGAACTGTTGGTTGGTACTATACCTATCGTCAGTTATCAGTTCCCAGGTGACATGAGTACAGCTTATTGCGCTGACTTGACACTGTCACTTCGCCTCGAGTGTGTTCCCACTGCACTTTGATTACTACCCTACCACGGCTCACAGGAGTCGTGAAAACAGGTAGTTTTTTGGTGCAGTCCCGAAGCACTTGGAGGCAGTGACGGTTAGATAGGATTCGTCCCTCCCGGTATTGGGGGTTGACATCGTGCTGTGTCTAGGAGAGCCATTGTACGAGTAGCCCTGGCCAGGGCAAGCGAGATATACTGGTAGGTTTCCAGTGTTATCTCAGGGTGTTCTGGGCTTCACTCCGACACGACTTGTACCGCTATTGGGGGACTGACCTTTACCGCCCCCTAGGCCCGCCATGCGATGTATCAGACGAACAGACCGGACTGTATGGAGATTTTCACAGTCAGACTCAGTAGGAGTTCAGATGGGTTTCACCTCGTCAGTCTTCTTGTCGGAATCTACCTGGGTACCGTTACGCACAGCTAGTGCCGCTTGCGGTCTGTGGTTAAACCCACTGCCAGCATAGTGTCGAGTCTTTAGAGTCCCACACAGAAAGCTATTCGCCTTTAGGCAAAAGAGTAGAGCTCGCATGGTTTTGCGACAGGTCGCATGGTTTTGCGACAGGGTTCGGTCACATCCGTGCACTTTTGCACGTACAGTGTCCGGACAGTTAACACTAGCGGGATTTGGTTTAAGCCAGATCCTAGTGTACGTTTTGGGGTTGGTTTTATCTCGTATGTATTCGTGTTCCTCGGAACGCGGATGCGGGTGTATGCACAGTTGACAGAGAGACAGAGGCAGAGTATTCTCATTGGGATTGTTGACTGTTGACCATTGACTTTTGCTTAACCCTAATGAGAATAAGATATATGATTAACATTAATATTAATTAATTATTATAGTGACATGGTTGTTGAGGGGTTGACATTGTTGACTTGTTGACATTGTTGACCGGTTGACTAGGTTGGACTAGTTGACCATCATCATGACAATGGCTATCATTCCATGGTAAAGACTTTTGCTTGCTTGTTTATTTATGCAAAATGAGTGCATGAAATGATATAGCCATTTTGACTTAAACCATTTACACAATACTTGATTACTATTTTTGTGATGATGGCTTTTGGATTATGAGAGGTGAGAATGAGATGAGTATGGTTCTATTCTATCATTTGCTTTCTCTCTCTTGAGCTCTCTCATCCTCAAGCTCTCCCTCTTCCTCTTGCTCTCTCTACCTCAAGGCAAACCATTCTCATGAGTTGAGACTCATTGCCTTAAAGATAAAAAGACACCAAAACATTCCTCTACTCATTCTAGTTCACAAGGCCTGGCAAGCCAAGTGATCTAGTTTCCTCAAAGTTCGAAGAAGAAGCCAAAGGTAGAAGCTTTCGGGTGGATCCATCTTCGGCGCAAGGAGGCGACGAGGTGAGGCCGATCCATACACCGGGAGGAGTCGAAGACGAAGGAGTTCAAGAAAGGTATAGCCCCCTAAACGAGTAGGTAAACTCTTGTTAGGTTGTTAGCTAGTAGTTTAACAAAGATCCGTATTGGTAGTCCATGTTACCACCCTCTTGAAAATCGTTTTTCACCAATTCCGCAACCCCGTAAGTACCGAGGAAGGGTAGCATGGACTTACAGACTTTATTGTGACTCATCGGATATCCGGAGGATACCGATCGGTGTTTTGGCCACTCCGGATAGCCGGAGCCCAGAGGCCACTCCGGAAAGCCGGAGTCCCAGATATTGAGATATTGAGATTTTGTGTCGATGCTAGACACTGATTTCTGTTCATTTCATTGATGATATTTCGATTTATATACAGATATCTCCCTGAGATATGAAAACAGTTTCTCATCTATATATATTCTGTTTTCATGCATTCATACCTCATATTATGATATGTTTCGATCTGAGGCACTGACACGAGCACTTGGTACTACACTTATGTATAGATGTTTACCCTTGCCACCTTATCAAGCTTCAGACTTTATCATTTGAGGTTATATATTTTATATTTAATCGTATGGACTTAGGATTTGAGTCATACATACGATTTCTGTTCGGTGATATTTTCTACTAACGAGTTGGCAACTCAACCCCGTTGTGCCACAGTTCTTGCAGGTTTTGCCGTACAGGTTTTGTTGCGGCTTGCTGGCACACTGCTTCTTTTCCGCGTGATTGCTTTGGTAGGTAGGTTAACTTGCATCGTGACCACCATTGTACCTTTTATTTATTTCAGTTGTATCTCGAAACTCCATCAACCAAACTTGTATATTTATTTCAGACTTAGAGAACAGTTGTATATTATTTCGACCTTAGAGTTGCGCATTGTAGTATTATGGTTTTCATATTGATTTTTGAGTTTCCTTTTGAGTTTTGATCCTCGCCCTTCGGCATTGTATATTATATTTCTTGCGTGGTTGTGACCGTCGATTGACGAAGAGCTAGCTCCCGCTTGAGGACGCCTTTTATCATTGATGTATATATTATTCATGCTGTACCCCGTTTGGGGCCAGTATTTACAAAGGAAACTCTGCTAAATTTTCAGAAAAGACTTGATGTTTTAAAAACACATAATTCGGCTTATGCTCTTAAAACCACTTGCTTTAAAAAAAGTTTTCCTTCACTTATTATTTAAAATGGTTTAGATTTCTGGGATTTTGGCTTACTTGAATTAGATGGGGTCCTATAGACTTCATATGATTCAAGTGCCAGTCACGTGCCATTTCGGGTCGTGACAGTATTTTATCATTGTGACATTTCTAGTGAATAAACCTATTTTTCATAATACATGGTATTTAATTGTAAAGTATTGAACTTGTATGGAATTTCATGGTATTTTCATGTAAAGTGATTCTTTTGATTTAGAATAGTTGGAATATTTATATTATATCAAAAATTAGATATTTTGATGATACATACATATATATATATATATATATATATATATATATATACACACATACATATATATATACATACATATATATATAAAATAATTGTAATTTATTATTTTTCTAGAAATCGCATTTTCTTAAGATATTTGTATTTTTCAATCTTTCGAGATCGAATGCTCCTTACGGAGGTCTGCATCTCGCACTACTAAGACCGAGGATGTGCGATAATAAGCACCATCCCGAACGGGTTCCCTAAATGGTTTGTAGCGGCGCTTTGCAAAGATTTGTTTAAAATACATAATCTTGTAGAAAAAGCTTTTAATAGTAAAAGGTATTTATATGTAAAATTGCATTTTCCCGTATTCTATGTTCCCGAAAGGTATCGTTCTATATTGCATATGAGTGTTGTGAAGAGGTAGGTCATTACCTCGTAAACTATCTAAAGTTATAGCAAGGAATTACAATGATTTATGTCAAAACTAAACTATTTGGTATTTTTCTGAAAAAGCGTGATAAAAATTACAATATGAATTCTTTTGATATAGAACTTGTTCAACATGTTTTGTTAATGATTAATAGTCATGAAGTGCAATATTGGTATTGTTGTATTTAAGAAAATTGGACTTTTTAAAGAAAACCGAATCGGAAGTCGGATTAACTCCGCTTCCGTCGGGTTTTAGAAATACGAGTTTTAAGAATAGAAAATAGAAGAGGGAGGAGGTACATACTGGAATTTAAATTAGAGAAGAAGAAGAGGGAGTGGTAGGAGATGCCGGTGCGTCGTTTCGACGCTGGGAGCTCCTAGGGTCGTCGTCGAAAATTCGCCGGAGCTTCGCCCTTCGCAAACATCACTTGTACACAAAAGTTCTACGCATTTTTCTTGAGAGTTTGGACAGAGATTGTTGTAGGGTTACCTAAGACGGAAGCAAGGTTTCAGAAGGCATCGTCTATGCCAAATTCATAAATTTGTCGTTCTAGCTAACCCTAAACATTGAATCGTTAACTAGAAATCGACGGAATAACATATGTAAATACTTTACATCCTATGTGAGCAAGGAATTCAACCTTTGTAGACCAGTCCTTCACTTCAATAGCTCCGTGTAGTAGTCCCCTTCACTACGATCGTGAACTCTGGACTCTAGAGAGGCACCCATGAAGAAACGAACATGCTTGCTTCGATGACTTCGAGCCCGAAGATGATCTACTTCGAGGAGACACTAACCCAAGCTATCTCCTCACTAATCATGGAATTAGTGAAGCAAACACCCTATACTAAATGGAAAGTAGTAGAGGATGATAATGTAGGAAGTGGGCTCACTTTAGAATTGATTTTCTCACATTTTAACTCATACCTCCATTGAAGCTAGAAAGCTTTTGGAGGAAGAAAAAGAAGGAGGAGGAACTCATCATATGAGTTAATCCCTTGAATTATTGCAATCATGGGTGAGTTAAGCCCTCATGCCTAACTCATGTAGAGAATTAACCAAGGGCTAAGGTTAAGTGTTGGGTTAACAAATATCTTAAGCAATGACAAAAGAGTTGAAAAAGTCAATGAGTCCATAAGCTTCTACAAGCTTATCCTTGACTAATTCAAATGTTCTGTGAATTACTTAATGATAAATAAAACCCAAACACAAACCCTAGTATGGTATAAGTCTCATAAACCCATCTTGCATGTATCATCAAGCATGACACAATTCATGTACACAAATATACATATCACATATATACAAAGTGCACATCAAGTGAGAAAAGAAATATTAAGTGAGATAATACTAGTTAATGTAATGTAATATATCTAATATATAACTATACATTAGATTATCAAATCAACTCTTGATTTAATAATCCGGCTATATCACATATAATCGACTAATATTATATGTAACAACTTATCGAATCAACACTTGATCCGATAACCCGGCTATATCGCATATAACCGACCAATGTCATAATTTGCGAGAATAGAATACGGTATCACATATCGTATTAATCTCGGTCCCGCACATATCACATATGTGCTCCTACTCCGTTTCGCTTGTGCCAGGAAACGCCTGTATAGGACTCTTAAGACTCGTCAATATGCCAGTAGGTGATGATCATATCAAACACCCATAAGCCGCATGCGGTCTGCTAAACGTAACAGCCACCCGGGTATTGAGCGATTAGAAGATCAACTAGCAAGCATGCTCGTACTCCTGCGAATCCAATCAGTAACACTACCGTACAGTCCGGTCTCTTCGTCCCATATGTCGCATATCTCGTCTAGGGGTGGTAAACGTCAGACCGCTGTAACTCGATAAGTCGTGCCGATATGAGGCTCATAACGGGTCGAGAAACTACTGATAACACTTACCAGTATATCTCTGAAGCAGCCTTGTCCAATGACTTCCTGTCATAGCCAATCGAGCACAGCGCAACATCAACTTCCAATACCGGGAGAGACGAAACCCCTCCTATCGCTCATTGCCTCCATGTGATTCGGGACTGTACCCAAAAGACACCGTTTTTCATGTTCTCTTGAACATGGTAAGGTGTAAATCAAAGCACAGTGGGAATCACACAAGACTCTATGACGATCTCGGGTCTACAGAATAACCTGTACCAGTTTCACCAGAGAACTGCCATCTGACGTGAGGTATAATACCATCTAGGATTTCTCGGCGAGTCCGTCCAGTGTACCCAGTCTCCACTGAGCACCCGTATACTATCTCTGATGTCAAACACCAATGGATATGGGATCATCCATCGACCATCTATATGGGTCTAGAAGCTATACGCTAGTCTACTCTGGTAAATCGATGCCCTGTCTCGATACACCTACGACTCGAAACATTTGAAGGATGTACTTAGAGACTACATAGTCCCCACTAATATGATCTGCGTCATAGTCCTGGTAGTCAAGTACTCATCTTTAGGGCTTTATCAACATGTAACATAGAGACAATCAGAGTACATATTAAGATAAAGAGCTACCAGATAGCATACTATCCTGTCGAGCAAGAAAGTCCTCCATATATATGTCCAAGCATTCATTAAAATATACATCATATGTATAGTAATGGCCTCTAGGGCATACATATCACTAACAATCCCCCACTTGCACGAGGGCCATCTGTTGTAGTATCACATACCCAACAATCAGCAGTGGTTGAAGTATCTCATACTCAACCATACCATAAAAGTCTCTACTGGGAAATAGGCCTTTGTGAGTGGATCCGCGTTGTTGTCCTCTGTGTCTACTCTTCTATCTTTGATCTCCCTAGAGATCAGCCATCTCCATGATCAGGTGATACTGCCTAAGAATATTTCTGGATCACTGATGGGACGGGGGTTTCTAGGCCAAAGCCACAACTCCATTGTCACACAATGGTAGGAACAAAGTTCATCTCATGAACTTATATACACCAAGACTTGTTTCTTTGGTATCATCATAGGTAGCAATATATCGAGCCTTTATCGTCTAGTTTGCCACGGTATCTAGCTTGGAACTCTTCCAACATACCGTCCCTCCACTGTGGGTAAAGACAATGCCCGTGACTGACTTTCAGTCGACCTTAACACCCTGGAATCTATCCAGTGATTCTCCCCAGGATCGATTGATACCTTCTCACTAAACCTAGTGAGAATCTTAACATCCATTTATATCTATCTCATAGATCCAAAACCCAGGATTTCGGAGGTATCACCTTGATCCTATATGGAGAATCATTGTGATAAGAGGAGATTGACCGAGCGTAGCATAGGAAACTCCTTCCCTCTCAAGATTATATATTTCACGTACAATACGAGGAACGCCACCATACTCCCTACTACCTTTTTGTATATACAAGGTTCATCTACCATTTTAATGAAGTCAAGCGCTTTGACTATCACATCAAAACAGACGTTCCAACTCCGCGATGCCTGCTTTAACTCATAAAGCAACTTGCACACGTTTCCGCTGCTCCCACTGTCTACGAAGCCCTCTGGCTGTGTACTTATAGACGCTCTCTTCTAAATCATCATTTAGAAAAGCTGTCATGATACCCAACCGCCAGATATCGTAGTCATGGTATGTTGCAATGGCAAGTAGGATCTGGATGTACTTAAGCATAGCTTTGAAAGTCTTAACTTTTCCATGTACACCAAGTAATCTTCTCAAGATCTACTTGCTCCTGATGGGAATTTAACCCTTCAGATATAGCAACCAAAGTCCATACATTGTTGGTGTATATGGATTCCATCTCAGATCACTTAGCATCCAACCATTCATACAGAGCCACCACTCTTGATGGCCTGCTCGAAACTAGTTGGGTCATCATCTCTTGATTCAATCCTGGCTGCCACTGTCATAGAGAAATTAAAGTATCTCTCAAGCGGATGAGGAACCCTACAAGATCGGCGGAGAGGCTGTGGTCCGTCGGGAACTATTGAATCCTCCGGTTCTACCAAATCATCAGCTGTAGTTTGTATAGCTGGAACTCGTTCCAGTTCTACCTCATGACCACTAATTTCTTCACAAGAAATTCCCTTTCCAAAAGGTGGCATGCTGAGAAACAAAACACCTTTTGTTCATCGGTGCGGTAGAAGATATTCCCTTGCGTATGCTTGGGATATCTAACAAACTTCCACAGAACTGAACTTGCCTCGAGCTTTTCATGATTTTGCTTTTGACATAGGCCGGACAACCGCAAATCTTAACTTACTTAAGCGATGGGCTCTTCCCATACCATATCGCATATGGAATGGTAGGAACCTGATTTGATTAGAACCCTATTCAATAGGTATGCAGCTTCTTAAGTACATAATCCCCAAAAGGAAATAGGCAACTCAGTAGTACCCATCATATAGCACACCATATCTCATAGGGTGCGATTGCTCCGCCCCGATACGCCGACATGTTGTGGTGTATACGGAGGAGTAATTCTGAGAGAGAATCTCATTCTCCTTTAGAATAGTCCACTAATTCCGTGCTCAAGTATTCTCCTCCTTGATCTCATCATAGGACATAATACTTATACCCGTTTCGATTCTCTACTTCTAACTTATATTCTATGAATTTCTCAAAAGATTCAGACTCGTGTTTCAACAGGAACATGTGTCCGAATCTTGAGAGATCATCAGTGAATGTAATGAAGTACAAAGAACCAGTCCTGGCATGTGTAGACAGGGAACCTACATACATCATCATGTATCAATCCCAAGAGTTCATTAACTCTTTCTCTGTTTCCAATAAACGGAGCTATGGTCATCTTATCTTTGTGACATGACTGGCAAGTTTCACAAGATGTAAATTCAAACTGATTTAAATATGCATCTGTATTTAACTTAGCTAGTCGGGTCGCATTGATATGACCAAGTCTACAATGCCTCAATTAGGATTCGTTCATTTCTGAACTCTTGCTCCTGTGTGTGTTCTGTACGTTTAGAACTGTGGTTTGATTTAGAACGTATATGCTTTTAGATAACGTGCCTGAACCGATCAACTCTTGATATAGGAAATGTTAAAAACATTATCCAACCATACAGAATTATATCCTTCTTTATTAAATAAAGAGACTGAAAGTATGTTGTATATTAGGTTCGGTATCTAATAACATTCGTTCAGAATCAATGTATTTAGTAATACAGGGTGATAATTGCCAACATAATTGGCTGCAACACTTGCACCGTTTCCAACTCTTGAAACTTATCACCCGTTCTCAGTTCTCTGCCTATCTGTATCCCATGTAACAGATTACACTTGTGGGATCCTGATCCGGTATCTAATACCCAGGACGTAAAGGATACTGAGAAACAGTTCTCTGTAATGAACACACCTAAAGAAGATGCATCATCATGCACTTTCTTCGTTTGGGTGGCACGGGAATCCTGGTAATCCCGTATTTCCTACTCGGTCTTATAACAATTATAAGTTGGAGCGGGATCAACATTCTTTAGCTCAGTATAACAAGCGGGTTCAGTCAATACTTCAGTATTATTATCTTGATTAAGGCGTGACATGGTCGCTATCTAGAGAGAGAGAGAAGAAAACACTCAGCGTATGCTCTTACAAGAGTAGATTGTTTATTAATTTATATAATCATGATGGCTCCCACTGTTTTAGTCAAATCTTCCTTCAAACCTTAAAAGGAAAGACTAGCCAGGATTAATTACATCTTACATGTTCGCCAATCTTTCGGCCAGTTCATTGTCGGTACTTTGAGGGAGGTTCCCCGTACTTTCGCATAGACCTAATTAAAATAAACCACGTTTTTCCAGGGGCGTAACCCCGTTAACACCTTTCTAGACACCTACTTGGTCGGCTAATTGTAATGTGTAAAACTCTCCAAGGAGTAACTCTTACTCGCAGTGGGTATCGGGATCCAACTATCACATAGGAGGTATGCAATCTCATTGAAAATTTCAACACTTGAAATTCCCGATAATATTTTGCCCCTACCGTCCTATGACCTTGACGCAGGCCAACAAACCATAGTCCGCTAGTCAAGTTCAACCCGTACATTTCCCGATTGAATTAACCCACCCGCACGACCCTTGACGCAGGCCAACAATGCCGCAGGACTACCATAACTCAATCGCATCATATCCTTTAGCAGATAAGCAAAAATAGCTACCGCACTATGCCTTGACGCAGGCCAACAAACGTAGCACGAATACTATGAAGTACTTATCTGAAATGACGGAGGGCTACGACAGGTTTTTAAGAAAACCTTTGCGTAATGAACTTGATATCGTTGTAGAATCAAATGATTTAAAATGGAGTGTTTTTGAGGCTTTTACTAGTTTTGCTAAAGAGGTCACTCCCGGTGAGGGGATCTCGGCTCTTTCCTCGTCGAATAAGGTGCAGGATATTCACAATACCACTATACAAAGCAAGAACTAGAAAAGCAATCAAAAGAGGAAACCGAGAGTTGTAGCATCTTCCAGTTATTGCTAAAGAGCTCACTCCCGGTGAAGGGATCTCGTCTCTTTCCTTATCGAATAAGGTGTTGGATGTTCTACAAGGAACACCGCTATGCAAAAGCAAGAACTAGAGCTACCTGTTTTTGAAAATTCGATCCCACAACATCTTTAGATTTCTTTTATTTCATTAATCTCATTAATGAAGTCCCATCATTTTAAGTTACCTAAACATCACAGATAAATACATCGTACGCTTATGCCATCCGCATTCGCCTCGATGTCCCCCGTTGCACCTTTAGGTTAGGCAACTAACGGCAGAGCGGGGCAGTGCTAGCGCGGGTGTAAAACATAAGCAACGTCTATATAATATATCACATATACTCTATCCTGTATTCATCTCATCATATATATCAAATGATCACATCACAGATATCGCAGCAGAAAACAACATATGAAATATTGGATATACTAGGATTTCTGTGTTTTAAATTAAGCCAGTATAAAACACGGATTCCACGGTCGTGATGAATAGCCAATCCCACACCCCTAGACCCCTACGAGAGCGGCAGTCAACCCTACCAATTCTAGAGTTAAGAGACCCGGTCTTGACTCCTCGAGATGGTCTCCCACTGGACCCTAGAACCTGGTTACTTGTGCTCCCCGCCTTGGGTCTATCCTAATGCGAAAAAGTAATTAATATATAATGGTGACATCATTCTCATCCCGGAAGTGCCCCAATAAAAGAATATTACATACAATGAATTTTACAAGAATGAAAATGATAAACTCTCATCTCACATAAAACCCCCGTCTATTCAAAACACGACGATCCAATATAAAATATCCCAGCAACACATAACATCACATGTCATCAACGTAAGTAAATATGCGTATCCCAATTGTCGTTGACATATAGAAAAGAAACCGACGATACACCACATATTACACTTACGGTCGCAGAAAATAAAGTGAAAAACTACAACAGTTGGAATCCGCAACCACCTTAGACATCACATGCCTAACCAAATGAATTCCTTAGACATCACATGCCTAACAATTATAAACCCCGTATTTTAGTCTCGATCTCGAAAACTCTTTTCAATATCTAGTCGGTCAATTCAACAAGATTCCCGACATCCTGATCGAATGCTCGTCGGAAACTTTAGTAGACGGCCGCAACCCCCGATGCCGTCGACGAAGTGCACTAAGGCGGAACACCGCTGCTGCGAGCACCCGAACGGATGGTTTTGGCGACGGGGTTCTCCTACAGACACTTGGTCGGGGCTAGATGGTATGGCTATCTAATAATGTTACCCGGCGAGTATCCGCGTACGCTACGTGATTGCGACAGAATTTTGATCACATCAAAATCCCGTGGCAACCGATCATCTGAGACTAAACTGCTAGATTTATAACATTCAAACTAGTTATCTCATAACTATACTTATGGATTCCAAATATTTTATCCCATCACATAATGTCCAGACGACGTTAAACTTTTCGATCGATTCATCAAAGTCCCACAATTTCCCGACAGCTCAACACTTGAGCACAGTTTTAATAATACCCAGAAGATGCCACAGTACCTATGAACCAGTCGTAGGAAGGTCAAACCAACGCCTCACATGTGACAACGCCGAACTACCACAAACCCTAGGGTTTAGTGGCGGTTCTGACGGCCACATAATCGGGTTAAGGTTTCGTTCTTCTAGAGGGTCCACAGAATCACTTGCATATTTTTCCGAATACGTTAAACTTGGAAAAATGGGTTTTGACATTCGATCGAACTTTTTAACTTCGCCTAGAAAATATGTGAATAACCCGAAACAATATTAAAACTACGAGTACGAAACACTACAAATTGCTTATAGTTTAAAATTACATCACATGCAAAATTAACAAAAATAAATAACACCAGAAACATCAAAACCAAGTCACTGGAACACACAAAAATTTTCAGGGGGGGAGCTCGGATTTGGCGGAGATGTGCATACATGTGGCCGGCTATAAATTCTTGAAACCCCCCAAAATTTTCACAGTGTTCTTGATATATCTCATACATCATTCTGTACTTGTTTAAAAATTTTTTTGAACAACTTTCAAAATCGACAGAAACAAGATTTTCGCGTTTCAACTTTCGGAGTCTTTTGGTTTCGTAATCCTAACAAAATACGTATTAATTTCTAGTATGTCTCTGATACACTGTAGGGTTACCTAAGAAGGCAGCAGGGTTTCGGGAGGCATCGTCCATGCCAAATTCAAAAATTTGTCGTTCCAGCTAACCCTAAACATTGAATCTTTAACTAGAAATCGACGGAATAACATATGTAAACACTTTACATCCTAAGTGAGCAAGGAATACAACCTTTGTAGACCGGTCCTTCACTTCAATAGCTCCGTGTAGTAGTCCCCTTCGCTGTGATCGTGAACTCCGGACTCTAGAGAGGCTCCCATGAAGAAACGAACATGCTTGCTTCGATGACTTCGAGCCCAAAGATGATCTACGTCGAGAAGACACTATCCCAAGCTATCTCTTCACTAATCATGGAATTAGTGAAGCAAACACCTTATATTAAATGGCAAGTAGTAGAGGATGATGAAGTAGGAAGTGGGCTCACTTTAGAATTGATTTTCTCACATTTTATCTCATACCTCCATTGAAGCTTGAAAGCTTTTTGAGGAAGAAGAAGAACAAGAAGAAGGAACTCATCATATGAGTTAATCCCTTGAATTATTGCAACCATGGGTGAGTTAAGCCCTCATGCCTAACTCATGTAGACAATTAATCAAGGGCTAAGGTTAAGTGTTGGGTTAACAAATATCTTAAGCAATGACAAAAGACTTTAAAAAGTCAATGAGTCCATAAGCTTCTACAGGCTTATCTTTGACTAATTCAAATGTTTTCTGAATTACTTAATGATAAATAAAACAAAAACACAAACCCTAGTATGGTATAAGTCTCAAACACCCATCTTGCATTTATCATCAAGCATGACACAATTCATGTACACAAATATACATATCACATATATCAATGTGCACATCAAGTGAGAAAAGAAATCTTATGTGAGCTAATACTAGTTAATGTAATGTAATATATCTAATATATAATTATACATTAGATTATCAAATCTACTCTTGATTTAATAATCCAGCCATATCACTTATAACCGACTAATATTATGTGTAACAACTTATCGAATCATCATTTGATCCAATAACCCGTCTATATCGCATATAACCGACCAATATCACAATTCGCGACAATAGAATATGGTATCACATATTGTATTAATCTCGGTCCCGCACATATCACATATGTGCTCCTACACCGTTTCGCTTGAGCCAGGAAACCCCTTTGTAAGACTCTTAAGACTCGTCAATACGCCGGCTGTAGGTAACGATCATATCAAACACCCACATACCGCAAGCGGTCTGCTAAACGTAATGGCCACCCGGGTATTGAGCGATCAGAAGATCAACAAGCAAGCCTGCTCGTACTCCTGCGAATCCAATCAGTAACACTACCGTATTGTCCGGTCTCTTCGTCGGATATGTCGCATATCTTGTCTAGGGGTGGTAAGCGTCAGACCCCAGTAACTCGATAAGTCATGCCGATATGAGTCTCATAACGGGTCGAGAAACTACTGATAACACATACCAGTATATCTCTAAAGCAGCCTTGGCCAAGGACTTCCTGTCATAGCCAATCGAGCACAGCGCAACATCAACTCCCAATACCGGGAGAGACGAAACCCCTCCTATCGCTCATTGCATCCATGTGATTCAGTACTATACCCAAAAGCCACCGTTTTGCACGTTCTCTTGAACGTGGTAAGGTGAAAATCAAAGCACAGTTGGAATCACAAAGACTCTATGATGATCTCGGGTCTACAGACTAACCCGTACCAGTGCCACCAGAGAACTGCCATCTGACGTGAGGTATAATACAATCTAGAAGTTCTCGGCGAGTCTGTCCAGTGTACCAAGACTCGACTGAGTACCTGTATACTATATCTGATGTCAAACACCAATGGATATGGGATCATCCATCGCCCATCTACATGGGTCGAGAAGCTATACGCTAGTCTACTCTAGTATATCGATGCCCTGTCTTGATACACCTACGACTAGGAACATTTGAAGGATGTACTTAGCGACTACACTGTCCCCACTAGTATGATCTGCATCATAGTTCTCGTAGTCAAGTACTCAACCTTGTAGGGTGTTTTTCGTCACCCCAGTGAGATGGGAATACGCGAGCGCTTGTCAGGCGTACTACAGATTCCCCCTGCCTAGGGTAGGCCGGGGTTTAATGATTGTGGGGATCCGAATCTCCGGCAGCCGCGGACTAAGCTGCCGTTAATTACCCATCGCCTTTAGGGATAGGGAACCTCCGATTAACGGGTTAAACTGGTCATGCGAACTCAATGTGCAGTGTGCGTGTGTTTTGAAAGGGGGTTTTGGATATATCGGGATCCACGCAGAGTTTTTTGGAGGGGGAGAATGTGGCGGAGTATGTATATGTGTGAATTTGTATACATATGTATGTGTATATGTATGTACATAAAAAGAGAGGGAAAAGGCATCCAAGGGATGCGTGGGGGCCACGTGTCGGCACGCGAGCGCCTTGCGCACTTGCGCAGGTGCGCAAGCGCGCGCCACGTGTCGGCGCGCGGGCGCCTTGCGCACTTGCGCAGGTACGCAAGCGCGCGCGCCACGTGTCGGAGCGCGGGCGCTTTGCGCACTTGCGCAGGTGCGCAAGCGCGCGCGCCACGTGTCGGCACGCGGGCGCCTTGCGCACATGCGCAAGCGCGCAGGTGCGCAAGCACGCACGCCACGTGTCGGCACACAGGCGCCTTGCGCACTTGCGCAAGCGCCGGAGAGGCACAAGAGGCTTTTAGCCTGAAAAAATTTCTCAGAAGAGAAATCAGAGAGGAGTTGGACTCCTGAATGTGTTTTTCTTCTTTTTTTGAGGGTTTAGTGAAAGATGTTCTTCTTCTTCCTCCTCTGTTAGCTGGATCTTGAAGATCAAGAGATGTGAGATTTCAAAATCTTTTCTTTTTGAGATCTGATGGAAGATCTGAGTTCCCCTTGATGGATTTTGTGGTGAAAACTAATTTGTTTTATAAAAATGAGAGTAGAACTCTTGATTTAATTCAAAAGAAAGAAGAAGGTTTTGGAACCTTGAAGAAGGAAGAAAGAGCTCAGCTCTAATTTTTGTGGAGAGAATGAAAAGTCTATTTTTTTTTATTCATCATGTTGCCTTTTATTGGCTTACATATTTGCATATAGCCCCTTGGGCTTCACAAAATTGGCATTTTAGCCATCCCATGGCTCATGTGCCATTTCATTTTTGCACATAAGCCATGGGCTTACAAAATATTGGCTTTATGCCCATTTTGCATACATTCATGTATAAAAAATTACATAAAAATTATTTATTACATGATCTATATTTTAGCGTGGAGGAGGCTGGCCGCGGGCTCGACTTGGGCATGGGCCCGCTTGACCTGGGCTTAGGCCCACCTAGCTTGGGGTTGACCTTGACTTTGACTCGGTCAACGGGGGTGTAAATTTTTACCCCAACAAAGTGCCCCCCATCAAAAAAATGCACACCGCACATTTGAGTTGTGTGCATGAAATTGATGGATCTTGAAGCTGAACTTCGAGGTGGAACATCATTCCGGAGGTGAAGCATCATCCCGGGGAGCATGATTCCCGAGGATCGGAGCATCATTCCGATTCGCGGAGCATAATTCCAATGTCAGAGCATCATTCCGAAGCGCAGAGCATAATTTTAGGGTCGGAACATCATTCCGATTTGCGGAGCATCGTTCCGATGGGCGGAGCATAATTCCAAAGATCGGAGCATCGTTCCGATGGGCGGAGCATAATTCCAAAGATCGGAGCATCGTTCCGAAGGGCGGAGCATAATTCCAGAGAGCGGAGTATAATTCCAGGATTCGGAGCTTCATTCCGAAGGGAGGAGCATAATTCCAGGATTCGGAGCATCATTCCGAAGGGCGGAGCATGATTCCAAAGTTCGGAGCATCTTTCCGAAGAGCGGAGCATAATTCCAGAAATCGGAGCATCATTCCGATGAGCGGCAGACATTCTGACCGAAGCATGATTTCGATGCAGAGGTAGATTCCAAATACACCGAGGCGAAGCATCATTTCGACACGGGGTATATTCTGAGACGGAGCCTGATTCCGGCGCAGAGCTTGTTGGCTGACTTGATTCCGAGACGAAGCATAATTTCGACAGGGAAGGCAGGTGCACCGAGGCGAAGCATTGTTTCGACACGGGCTGCATTCTGAGACGAAGCATAATTCCGACGAGGAGGTCGTTATCCCGAGGCGAAGCATGATTTCGACACGGGGTAAATTCTGGGACGAAGCATGATTCTGCCGCAGAGATTGTTGGTTTGATTTGATTTGGGTTGACATCAGCATTGCTACACTGGGATATGGTACCAGGAGCGAATCATCATTTGTCATGAGAGGATTTGGGGATTGTTTTTTTTTGTTTGGCATTAGCATCACTGCACTGGAATATGGTACCAGGAGGGAATCATCATTTGCGTTTGCTTATTAGGAAACGATGGCTTAGGAGACAGGTTTTAGGTCCCTATCGCCTAAGACCTTTCAATTTTGTGAGCCGTGAGGGTCTCACAAAGCATTTTCTCCCTACGGGTCGTAAGGATCCTGTAAGTGTATTTTCTCCTTGGGAGTCGTGGGGACTCCCAAGTGTGTTGCTCCTTTGTGAGTCGTAAGGATCTCACGTGGGAATTTTCTCCTCACAAAGTCGAGAGGACTTTGCGAGTGCATTTCATCTCTTTTTCACAAGTTTGCACCCTTTCGGGTTTTCACAAACTCGCCGGCAGTCCTGCTGTTTTTACTCACGGAGCCCTTTCGGGTTTTCATCCGTGCCCATTTTGCTTGTGGACATACCCTTTTTTTTTGAATCTTCACCGCCGGTGGGACTTTGAATGTGGTCTCACCGGTAGGACTTGGGGGGAATTGGAATTGTTTTACGCCCTTGGATTGTATACGGTTTTGCAGGATGTTTGATCCAGACTGTAGGGCCAAACAAATTTCGGGACTTTGTTGGCGTCTGCATCGCTGCACTGGAATATGGTACCAGGAGCGACTCATCATTCGCCATTGGGGTATGGGATTTAGAATTTGGTTGGCGTCTGCATCGCTGCACTGGAATATGGTACCAGGAGCAACTCATCATTCGCCACTTGGGGATTGGGGAGCGATGGCTTAGGAGACAGGTTTGGATCCCTATCACCTAAGACTTTTCAATTTTATGGGCCGTGAGGGTCCCATAAAAGCATTTTCTCCCTACGAGTCGTAAGGATCCCGCAGGTGTATTTTCTCCTTAAGAGTCGTGAGGACTCCTAAGTGTGTTTTTCCTTGGTGAGTCGTAAGGATCTCACGAAGGTTTGTTCTCCTCATGCATCGTGAGGAAACATGAGTGGGTCTTTCCAATGAAGCATAATTCCAAAGGCGGAGACCAGCCGCGTAACTGGTGATTACGGTGGGGCATGGGTATGATGAGAATTATTTGACCCCGTGGATTGTATACGATGGTCAATTTGGGGACCCACCGTAGGGCCGGAAGAATTTTGGGAAATTGGATTTCGGTTGGCGTCTGCATCGCTGCACTGGAATATGGTACCAGGAGCGACTCATCATTCGCCATTGGGGTATGGCATTTGGAATTTGGTTGGCGTCTGCATCGCTGCACTGGAATATGGTACCAGGAGCGACTCATCATTCGCCACTGTTTTGTTTTTTTTTTCGTTTTTTTTTACCGCGATTGCTCTATCATTTCAGCTTTTCTTATCGCGAAGGTCGCGATTGCCCCATCATTTCGGCTTTTATTCGCGGTTGCCCATCATTTCGGCTTTATTTTCATCTTTATCTTACTCGCTGATTTTTATTGCGAGTTGCCCCATCATTTCGGCATTTCATTATTTTCCTTTTATTTACACATTTTTTTTTTATTTACATTTTTTTTTTACATTTCCAGTTTAACGACTTAGAGGTCGACTGTTCCCAGTTTAATGACGTGGTGGTCGACTGTTCCCAGTTTAATGACGTGGTGGTCGATTGTTTTCAGAGAAAGGCAGATGCCTGAGAGAATCGGTTTCACGAAGAACTTCGGTCTCCGTTTGTATGAAATTGGCGGTTGCAGCTTGACTGTTTGTTAGCACGCCTTTGGACAGTTCTATCTCTCCTGCCTTGTATTGCTTTTCGACCCAATCTTTGAAGACGAAGCAGTCCTCAATGGCATGGCCTATCACTCTGTGATAGGGGCAGTATTTGGGGTCGTCGGTCCTATTCGCTTCCTGCGGTCTTTTTGACTCTGGCAGTTGTAGACCGTTCTTCAGGGCATCTTTGAATATTTTACGGATTTTGTCCCTTCTGAAGGAATAGACCTTATCCAGCTTCTCTTTCAGTGGAGACTCTCCTCCCTCTCCGAACATTGGCTTCCGAGGCTGGCTGGCGCTAGGTCCGCTCATCCCTTGCTTATTTCGGTTAGCCGAAGTGTTGAAAGATTCAGAATCGTCAGAACCTCCGCTTTTGCGATTTTCGTCCTTTCGGTTTCTCCAGGACCTATTGTTATTTTTGGAGTCAGAGGAGGACTCCTGCTTTGAGCGTTCCAACATCTGGACTTTTCTGGTCAGCTCTTGGAATGTTTTGAGACCCGCGGTACATAGAAACGGGGCCATCCAGTTGTTGAGATTTCCGACAAGGAGACCGACAGATTGGTCCTGCTCTATCGGTGGTTCGCATTTGACGGAGAGATTGCGCCATCGGGTTATAAAATCCGTGCTGCTTTCGTCGCTCTTGGGCTTGGTCCTTACGAGCTTGGCAATGGTGATCTTATCACTGACGCTCATGAACCTCCGCCGAAACAGAGACTCCATTTGGACAAAAGTTGTGACGGAGCCATCCGGTATGCTCGCGTACCAGTCGAAAGCAACATCGGTTAAGCTATTAACGAACTGGCGGAGGAGAAGCGCATCATTGCCCCCAGTATTCCCGCATGAGGCTTTGAAGTGGGCGATGTGCTGATTCGCGTTTCCCGTCCCATCGAATCTTCCGAATTTGGGGATGACATAGCCGTTAGGGAATTCCACCAGATCATACTGAGCAGGATATGGTCTCCCACTACTGCTGATATCTTTTTGCGCTTCGGCTTCGGCCAACAATGTTTTGACATTGCTGGCAACCAAATCCATAATTTGATCTTGAGTTAGCGGGCTACTGTCATCGGCAGTCAAGACATTTCCCGAGATAGGATGCAACTGATTTTCATGCGGTCCGCCCACTTTTGGATTTGAGGGAACGGGCGTCGGCTGTTTCGAGACACCGTTTCCTGGTTCATGAGAGCCCTGCGCTTGATTGGGCGGCTGAGAGGCAAGTCGGGCCGTGAGCTGCATCACGACATTCGTCAAGTCATCGATTTTGGAGTAGAGTTTGGCCATCTCCTTGTCTTTGTTTCTGAGCTGCTTTCGGAGCTCTTGAAGCAGCTCTTGCTCTGCGGTCCTGGGGCGGAAAGTCGGCTCTTCTTCGCTTTCCGAGCCCGACTCCTCATGGACCGAAGGGTCTTTCTGCCTATCATCCTCATCAAGAGGGTTTTCATCACCCAGCAGAGACGGCTGTTCTTGGGAAGCGGCCACCACATTCAAGCCAGATTGGGTTTGAGATGTGGTAGCCCCGTCCTTGCTCTTGCTGCGCGTGCCCACCACGTAGACAGTGTGGATAACACATCCAGCCATCCCCTCATCTTTGGCGGGGTAACCCTGTTCATCGAACCTCATTAGGTTTAGCCTGGCAGGAGCCCTAGCCCTTTTGTTGGCACTATATCTGAGCCTTTTCTCCCTCAGCTTCTCGATTTTGAAGGCTTAGCGGGCATCCACTACCCGGGGAGCCATTGTGAGTTGATCAGAGGGGAGCTTAGAGAAGACACCCGATCGAGCAGTGGTCAAGGGCACCGCTGGAGCTTGCTCGGGACGCGTTGTAGCTTTGTTGGTATTGATGGCCTTGCCCCCAGCTAGAGCCAAGGAAATTCGTTCAGACACCGACTTGCGTTTGGGCTGAGGTGCCCTCGCGACCACCACATTTGGCCTTTTGCCTTTCGAGACTGGTTTGTCTGCCACCGGGGCTTGAGGAGCTGGGATGGCGCCAATTGGTATGAACATAATTGTCACGACCCGCAATTCGGCCCGTAACCGGCACTTAAACTACGTAACGTCTACAGGCGTACGTAACTTAAGTAAGCCGAAAACCCAGAAATCTAAACCACCCAAAACTGGATCAACGGAGAAATCATAATTTAAAAGTGTTAGGAGTCGCCATTTAAAATTTTGCTAACTCTAGTTTTCTTTCATAAAAATTTCGGCAGCACCTCCTTTGTAAAACTAGCCCCGTAAACGGGTACAACACAGATAATATATATAAAACATCCCAAGTGGGAGAAAAATCACGCCCACCGGCGGAGACAATCACCACAACAAGTATACGACGCCAAAGCGAAGAAATATCAAAGAGAACGACTATATCAAGAAGTAAACATCTCCAAAATAACCTGCTTCTACGAGCACGGTTCCCAAAACCAATATACAACACTGATATCTCACAAGTCGTCTCTAAGTCATATACAACAAGGGTAGATGGAGAATACTAGATCCAACCAAAAATATACAATGTACAACGGATAACCGCAAACCCACCTATAATGCAACGGCCTCACTGCCAAGGTAGCGGTATCCACAAAAGTAGTGATGATAAGCTGCCCTGCCGCGACTACTCAGAGGGTAAGTCCTGCAAAACACTGTGGCACAACGGGGGTGAGTTGCCAACTCGTGAATAGTAATTAACATCATACAGTAATCGCAAGTATGCACTAACAGCAATGATCAATAACATGTGAACTGATAGCATGAGTATGACAATATGAATATGCAACTATCATGATATCCATATCCAGTGAATACTGAGTGCGGGATAGTAAATAATCTCATGCACATATCATAAGCATGGAAAACACGGTGTAACTCAGCAACACCCAAATCTCAAAATACTCAGATCGGCCCTCAGATCGGCCCCTCAAATCCTGTACATCTCAATGAAACCTGAGTGTCAAACATCGACACTCAAAACATCATAAAAACCAGTGCCCATCATCGACACATAAATACTGATATCCATACGTTCCTCGAAACCCAAGTATCCCACCTCGACACTTGTATTTCCACGTATCGGTCTTTCTGATATCCATACGTTCCTCGAAACCCAAGTATCCCACCTCGACACTTGTATTTCCACGTATCGGTCTGTCAAATCCCATATATCTCTCGGAAAGTAAGTGCCCAAGATCGACACTTTAATTTCCCATATCGCATCTCAAATGCATAAATCCATATAAAGTAGCATATGCAACATAAACATCAATATGAGCATATCACGGAACGATTCGCCACATAATGAATCAAGTCATTAAATGTATCTCGCGGTTCACCAAAATCCAAATCCAGAATACATATATATACAGCGTCCCATACCACCGATATATATGCAATACAAATCATGTAAATCCAAATCCAAAATACATATATATACGGCGTCCCATACCACCGATATATATGCAATAAAAACTGATCACATAACAATAGCAAGGTATATGTGCGAACGAGTAATATAACATGGCATACATATGAACATGTAGGTATACAGGTATGTTCTATGTAATATGTATTGTCGCACAAGTATAACAGTTTAATGTCGCTAACTAATAGCAAGGTATACAATAAGCATTTGTATTGTGCGTGTCATGGCAATTACCGACAGGGTGTGTGTAGCATATCATTGGTGCTCGTGCAACATGGACTGTCGATAATAGTGTAGTGTACAACAGGTACAGTACTAAGCATAAGTAACTATATGCAACATGAACCATGCACTGTTTCTATATAAGCAAATAAGCATACGGCTAATATTATATCATGTCTAGCCCCGACGCGTAGCGCCATACGGGCGATTCCCCGTAGATGTTAAATCTACTCACTCTGTGGTCTCCAGCTATGAAGATCTGACCACCTGCTTCCCTTTGTTCGCAGCGTCTAATGTCCCCGCTTGCGACGCTATAATATCACAAACACAAGAAATAAAGCGAACATCTCAGAAGCAATCACAATAACGTAAAACTACGTATTATAAAACGCATCAACGCACTAACCCAACTCACGAATACACGTCTAGTGCAAACACACGAAACGATACCTAAACCCAAACTGAGTACGTCGCAGCACGACACACGACTCGTGTCGCAACACGTATCACGCGAACTCAAAACACACGATTATAGGTAATCGATCCCAGATTTTGCATACTGCATCTACTAAGTAAATCAACAGTACCAAACAACCCCAAATAACAGCAGACAACTACCCACAGGAACCCCACCCCAACCCTCATCTACTCGGCCGGCGTCGCCGGTCCCCTCTTTGAGGCTCGCCGGCCCAAACCAGCAGGGTGGTCCCCGTCTCCTGGGTGGTGTCTCAGGTCAACCTGCACATCTCTCTAAAGTTGTTTCCTCAATCACTAAAATTCCCAGGTCACAGCAGATACCAATATCACTAAAAAGACACTAAAAACCCGATATCGCCTCAAACGATATAAACTACGTTCTACGCAGAATTTAACGATCAAACCCACACAAAAACTATAAATTAACAGTAGAGGGGATATACCTAACAACTTTGCTCTCAAGTTCCAAGCTTTTCCTATCTCCAAGTGATCAAGATCAAGAAATCCCAAGTTTTTGCTAATTTTGTGATAGGTTTCAGAATTTTGAGGATTTTGTGATAGAAATGAGTTAAAATGATAAGGGAATTGGGCAAGGGCAGTAGAGGGAGAGGGAAATTCGGCCAAGGGAGTGAGGAGGTGGATTGGTGAGGATTTCCTAGCAATTTCCCTGACTTAATGCTCATTAATGCACTTGCACACCTACACACACATGCATGCATCTAAATCCTTCTCTTTTCTTTTCTTTTTCATTTAAAACCCTAGCTTAAATCCTAGTCCACACATAATTCCCTAGGTGAAGTGAGAAGGATTTCCTAACTTAGAAGTTTTAAAGAAAAGATCGCAAACAGAAATTTTCCCAAAATTTGAATACCGCATTAAAATAATATTAAAAATTGGGAAAAAATCAAATTGAACCAAAACGTCCCATATACTCCCAAAGTTCGCGCACTAGCTTTATTTTAGCTAATCTAGGTGCTGGCAAGTCTAAATGGTCGTTTGTTCACAGTCGGGTAAAAACGGAAAATACCGACAAACTTACCCTAAAACGAACGAAATCGCATAACGATTTCCAAAACGTTACAATAATAGAGCCGAATGGTAGCAGCGGCTCCTCCCATTGTCGCCCGAGACTGGCCGGAAGGACCGTCCTAGAGTCTATCCTCATCGTGTAGGAGACGGGAGCTGTGTTCATCATCGAAGACATCGTCGGAAGGTGATTGCTTGAAAATCTGCATGAAAAAGCATTATTTTTAGTATAAATATAGGTATGTATATTTATTGAGTTCGCATGAACGCTTAACCCGAAATATGGGAGGAGAGATTGGTCCCACCGAGCGTGCCAGAACCTGTAGGGTGTTTTTCGTCACCCCAGTGAGATGGGAATACGCGAGCGCTTGTCAGGCGTACTACAGATTCCCCCTGCCTAGGGTAGGCCGGGGTTTAATGATTGTGGGGATCCGAATCTCCGGCAGCCGCGGACTAAGCTGCCGTTAATTACCCATCGCCTTTGGGGCGAGGGAACCTCCGATTAACGGGTTAAACTGGTCATGCGAACTCAATGTGCAGTGTGTTTTGAAAGGGGGTTTTGGATATATCGGGAGCCACGCAGAGTTTTTACGGGGGTCCCGCTACCCGGATAGCGGGCTGGGGGTCAAGGGGGCTAGTAGCCCCCTTGCGGGGTTCGGGGCAGCGCCCCGGCCCGAAAATTTTTTGGAGGGGGAGAATGTGGCGGAGTATGTATATGTGTGAATTTGTATACATATGTATGTGTATATGTATGTACATAAAAAGAGAGGGAAAAGGCATCCAAGGGATGCGTGGGGGCCACTTGTCGGCACGCGGGCGCCTTGCGCACTTGCGCAGGTGCGCAAGCGCGCGCGCCACGTGTCGGCGCGCGGGCGCCTTGCGCACTTGCACAGGTGCGCAAGCGCGCGCGCCACGTGTCGGCGCGCGGGCGCCTTGCGCACTTGCGCAGGTGCGCAAGCGCGCGCGCCACGTGTCGGCACGCGGGCGCCTTGCGCACTTGTGCAGGTGCGCAAGCGCGCGCGCCACGTGTCGGCACGCGGGCGCCATGCGCACTTGCGCAAGCGCACAGGTGCGCAAGCGCCCGCGCCACGTGTCGGCACGCGGGCGCCTTGCGCACATGCGCAAGCGCCGGAGAGGCACAAGAGGCTTTTAGCCTGAAAAAATTTCTCAGAAGAGAAATCAGAGAGGAGTTGGACTCCTGAATTTGTTTTTCTTCTTTTTTTGAGGGTTTAGTGAAAGATGTTATTCTTCTTCCTCCTCTGTTAGCTGGATCTTGAAGATCAAGAGATGTGAGATTTCAAAATCTTTTCTTTTTGAGATCTGATGGAAGATCTGAGTTCCCCTTGATGGGTTTTGTGGTGAAAACTAATTTGTTTTATAAAAATGAGAGTAGAACTCTTGATTTAATTCAAAAGAAAGAAGAAGGTTTTGGAACCTTGAAGAAGGAAGAAAGAGCTCAGCTCTAATTTTTGTGGAGAGAATGAAAAGTCTATTTTTTTTTATTCATCATGTTGCCTTTTATTGGCTTACATATTTGCATATAGCCTCTTGGGCTTCACAAAATTGGCATTTTAGCCATCCCATGGCTCATGTGCCATTTCATTTTTGCACATAAGCCATGGGCTTACAAAATATTGGCTTTATGCCCATTTTGCATTCATTCATGTATAAAAAATTACATAAAAATTATTTATTACATGATCTATATTTTAGCGTGGAGGAGGCTGGCCGCGGGCTCGACTTGGGCATGGGCCCGCTTGACCTGGGCTTAGGCCCACCTAACTTGGGGTTGACCTTGACTTTGACTCGGTCAACGGGGGTGTAAATTTTTACCCCAACAATCCTAAGGGCTTTATCAACATGTAACATAGAGACAATCAGAGTACATGTTAAGATAAAGAGCAACCAGATAGCATAATATCATGTCGAGCAAGAAAGTCCTCCATATATATGTCTAAGCTTCCACTACAATATACATCGTATGTACAGTAATGGCCTCTAGGGCATACATATCACTAAAAATTGTGAGTGTGGGTGTATGGAATGGAGTGGTATTTATAGGAAAAGATTAGGGTTAGGTAGATGAAAGGGTGTATTAAAAATTGTATTAAAAATAGATTAATGGAGTTTTAAAAAGGCTCTGTTAATGTGCAGGTAAAATAAACTGTACAGGGGTTATAAGAAGGCTAAGAGGCACAACTTTCAAGAAGACCCAACTCCGATCCAAGGTGAGTCGGCCGGCGTTGGCTGCCGAGTCGGCCGCGCCGCCGGCCCGATCCGGCCGAGTCAGGCCGGGTCATGGTGCCACGTGTCCTTCGTCGATTCGTCTACCAACTGGGCCAGTTTTTTTTATATGTGACTTTTGGTTTTTACGAGTTATGCACGTGTAGGCTCTTTGGCTTCTAAAAATTTAAAAGAAAACTAAATAAAAATAATGTGGCTGATGGGATTTGAACTATGGTGCTTTGGTTCAGCAGTGCAAGGTATTACCAATGAGCTACAAGCTCCTTCTTGCTATTAAAAAGAATAACAAATTTATAACTTGTGCTCAGGCAAAAGTACCTATTTCTATATTTTTGAAAAAAATTTGTACAGAAAGTTTAGGGTTGTTACAGAAGTAATAAGATATATGTTAAAGGCTGATTTTCAACCATTCAAAACAATATATCCTATAAAGCAAAACACGATAATATTACAAATATTAAGAAAAGAAGTGCAATAAATTAAGAATCAAGAATGAGGGGTTGGAAGGAATTCAACAACCTACCTCACCATAGCCTAAGCACAAGACTACTCACACATCGTATAATGAAAGCACATCTGAAAAATTATAAAATAAAATGAAATATATAAGAGACACAAGAATCAAACTTGAACTCAATGAAGATTTTATTGCAATGGTATCCAAATACAAGCAAATGAATTCAACTATCAAAATCTAATCTTGCAAGCTCAAAGTTAAAGATTGCAAGACCATAGGAAGGCAAAGAACTCAAACTAATCCAAAGAGCTACAAGAATTTTATCAAAATAATTACAAGTAGTGCAAAGTTGTGTTTTTCTCGTAAACTGATCTGCTATTTATAGAGAATCAAAAACCAGAAGCTGCATATACCATTGAACTCCTAAAACCACCAGGGGCCCACAGAACTTGTTCGAATCATTTTTCAATTGATATGGCCGCAAATTGTGGCCATAATGGATAAATTTGCGGCCATAGTGTTGAGGATGGGGTCCACCTTTGGTCATCAGTCAAATAGTCACTTGGTCATCTCAAGGTAATTGCAATTTGTTGTAATTTACACATGGGTGATTTCTCAAGGTGATGAACAGAGAAGAAATAAGATCATGTTGCGAAGGTTCATGTCACATCAATACTTTTTACTACTCATTGCCATGACACTTGCACCAACCTGTAAAAAGGCACCATGATGGTGTTTGCCTACTTGTGAACTTGGTCAAGTCTATGTTCACACTTGTTCTCATGTTGGACTAAATGAAAAATTCTTTTTGTACTCACACTTTATTTGTTGCAAACTCTTTTAAATCTTGATCTGTATTTTGTCCCATTTGCAGTTCCGGCTAAAAAATCAATTATTTTGTGCATGTTGTGTACAGCATTCATTGTTTTCTCTTGCACACCTGTAATCTGTATAAATGAGCAGACATAAATTAAATAGCACTGTTTATTGACAAAATGACAATAAATGGGTGGTGTTGTAATGTTATAAAACGTGCCGAACACAGGACTATGAAGGAGATCATACTGCTGGGACTTGTGTAGTCTAAAAGCACATCCTTTAATTCTTCATAGTCGAGGGAATATCGAGACAGGGCATCGATATTCCAGAGTAGACTAGTGTGTAGGTTTCTTGACCCTGTATAGGGCGATGGTTGGTCCAATAGCCATTGGTGTTTGACATCAAAGATTGTACATAGGTGCTCATTAGAGAATGGGTACACCGAAAAGGACTCGCCAAGGACTCCTACTTGGTAGTATACCTATCGTCTGATAGCAGTCCTCTGGTGACACTGGTATAGGTAGGTCTGTAGACCGGAGATCGTCATAGAGTCTTGTGTGGCTCCAACTGTGCTTTGATTTCCTCCCTACCACGGCTCAAAGGAGTCGTGCAAACAGGTGGATTTTGGGTACATTCCTGAGTCACATGAAGGCAATGAGCGATAGGAAGGGTTTCGTCTCTCCCGATATTTGGGGTTGATGTTGCGCTATGCTCGATTGGCTATAACTGGAAGTCCCTGGCTAGGGCTGCTGCTGAGATTTAGTGATAAGAGTTATCAGTAGTTTCTCGAACCGTTATAAGCCAGACATCGGCATGACTTATCACGTTACTGGGTCTGAAAATTTCCAACCCTGGATATGATATGCGACATATCAGACGAAGAGACCGGACTGTACGGTAAGTCTTACTTATAGGCTTCATGGAGAGTATGGACAAGCTTGCTTGTTGATATTCCAATCGCTCAATTTCTGGGTAGCCGTTACGTCCAGCTAGTACCGCTAACGGCTTGTGACTGATGTGATCATCACCTACTGCTGGCGTATTGATAAGTCTTTAGAGTCCCACACAGAAGTTTCCTGGTTCAAGCGAAACGAAGTAGGGCACATATGATGATATATGCGGGGGCCTTATTAAATATGAGTATGTGATATGATACCGTATTGTAATCTGGCAGTTATCTGATGTAGGTCAGGTTATATGTGATATATCTGAATTATCGAATCAAGTGTTGATTTGATAAAATGATATAAAGATAAATGATATTAGTCGGTTATATGTGATATAACCGGATTATTAAATCCAGTGTTGATTTAATAATGTGATATGTATTATATTTGATATAATTATAGCTTAACTAGTATTATTAGCTCACTTAATATTTTCATATATGTATTAATATATATATATATATATATATATATATATATTATATATATATATATATGAAGCATGACATGAATTTCTAATTTTGGAAAATAGAAAAAGAGGTGGAAAATGAGGAGGAATGGTGAGGCATGGGCTTTATCATTTATTTATTTCTCTTGACTCACTATTGAAGCATGATTGCAATTTTATATTACAATTTACACCTTTCTTGAATGAGTGAGGGTCGAGGGGGTAGCCATACTCACTTCATTCTTCAGTTGTGTTATTTTCTTGGGTTGCTCTCTTGAGCTCTTTACCTCTTCTTCTTCTTTTTCTTCATGCATCAAAACTCCAACGCCTCACATGTGATGTGAACCATGGAGTTTTGAACAAACTAGTGACCTAAACCAAACCCCTACTTCACCATCCTACCCTTGATTTGCAATCAAGTGTAGCGTGTTTCCTTCACTAAATATAGTTTTGTGAAGAGGTAGCTTGAGCTAGAGGTACTTCGGGTGGATCGTCTTCGGCGCGAAGATCACAGAGGAGGCTTCTTCAAACTCGAAGATGAGCCTAGTGGAGTCGCGTGGACTACAACCTGGAGCTTTAGAAGAGAATGACACGTTCATCAAAGGTTGTATGCTCTTTCCTTCTCTTTAGTTCTTGATATCATCATAGGAAACCTTAAAATTCTAGTTAAGATCTTGGTTAGTCTAGCTTAGCACCAGGAAAAATTTAAATTTGGCATGTTTGATGCTACTAGAACCACATGGTGGTGCTAGGGTAGACTTTCAGTTGCGCTATGCTCGATTGGCTATAACTGTATGTCCCTGGCCAATGCTATTGATGAGATTTACTGGTAAGTGTTATCAGTAGTTTCTCATACCGTTATAGGCCTTACATCGGCATGACTTATCAAGTTATTGGGGTCAGACGATACCACCCCTAGACTCGATATGCGACATATCAGACGAAGGGACCGGACTGTACGGTAAGTGTTACTTATAGGTTTCATGGGAGTTTGGACAAGCTTCCTTGTTGATCTTTTAATCGCTCAATATCTGGGTAGCCATTACGTCCAGCTAGTACCGCTGACGGCTTGTAGGTGACTGATGTGATCATTGAAAGTGTACCTTAGCACCACCATGAGGTTCTAGAGGCATCAAGCATGCCAAATTTTTAATTTTATTAGGTGCTAAGTTAAACTAACAAGATCTTTACTAGATTATTAGGGTTTGCCTTTGTGATGTGATTAACTAAAGAGAAGAAAAGAGCATACAACCTTTGTAGTTCGAGTCCTTCTCTTCTAAAGCTCCGGGTTGAAGTCCACGCTACTCTACAAAGCTCTACTTCGAGTTGAACGGCCCTCCTTCGTGACCTTCACGCCAAATACGATCCACCCGAAGTTCCTTTAGCTCAAGCTAACTCTACACTAAACTCCTTTTATGTGGGGAACACACCACACCAAATTACTAGTTTGGTGTGGGATGGTGAAGTAGGGGATTTGAAAACCTCACTAGGTATCTCACAAGCTCAATGATTCACATCTCATATGAGGGTTTTGAGCTTGGAGGTGAAATGAAGAATTGAGGAGAGCAAGAGAGCATGAGCTCTTGAAAAATTGCTAAGGCATGAACTCAAGAACCATGAGCAAGTGTAGAATGAATAAAATGAATAATATCTCTCCTCACTTATTCAAGCATGTATTAAATTGCAATTCTAAATTGCAACCATGCTTGAATAGTGAGTCAAGACTAATATTATATCATAAAAACCCATGCCTTAACCATACCCAAATATGTCCACAATTTACACCTCATTTTTCTATTTTCTAAAAATTGAAAAACATGCCATGATTCATATAATATATATATATATACATTTATATAGATCAAATATACATTAATATATATATATATATATAAATAAAGCAATTAGCGAGCTAATGATATTAGTTAAGATATAATTATATCACATATAATATATATCACTTTATTAAATCAACACTTGATCTAATAATCCAGTTATATCACATATAACCGACTAATATCATTAATCTGAATATCACATTATCAAACCAACACTTGATTCGATAATCCGGTTATATCACATATAACCTGACCGACGTCAGATAACTGCCAGATTAAAATACGGTATCACATACTCATATTTAATCAGTCCCACGCATATATCAACGTATATGCCCTACTTCGTTTCTCTCAAACCTGGAAACTTCTATGTGGGACTCTAAAGACTCATCAATACGCCAGCAGAAGGTGATGATCACATCAGTCACCCACAAGCCGTCAGCGATATTAGCTGGACGTAATGGCTACCCGGGTATTAAGCGATATAAAGATCAACAAGCAAGCTCGTCTATACTCTCCATGAAGCCTATCAGTAACACTACCGTACAGTCCGGTCTCTTCGTCTGATATGTCTCATATGATATCTAGGGGTGTTAAACGTCTGACCCCAGTAACGTGATAAGTCATGCCGTTGTCTGGCCTATAACGGTTTGAGAAACTACTAATAATACATATCAGTAAATCTCAGCAGCTTCCCTGGCCAGGGACTTCTAGTTATATCCAATCGAGCATAGCGCAACATCAATCCCCAATACCGGGAAAGACGAAACCCTTCCAATCGCTCATTGCCTGCATGTGACTCGGGACTGTACCAAAAATCCACCTGTTTGCACGACTCCTTTGAGCCGTGGTAGGGAGGAAATCAACGAACAGTGGGAGCCATACAAGACTCTATGACGATCTCGGGTCTACAGACTAACCTGTACCAGGGTCACCAGAGGACTGCTATCTGACGATAGGTATACTACCACATAAGAGTCCTCGGCGAGCCCTGTTCGGTGTACCCATTCTCCAATGAGCACCTTGGTACAATCTTTGATGTCACACATCAATGGCTGTAGGATCAACGATCGCCCTCTAAGGAACAAGAAATGTACACACTAGTCTACTTGCCTTAGTCTCGATATTCCTTCGACTAGGAACTGATTAAAGGATGTACTTTTGGAACACCCTGGCCACACTAGTATGATCTCATCATAGTCCTGGTAGTCAAGTACATAACCTAAAGGCTTTATCAATATGTGAGAGCAAGACAGTAAAGAATACCAGTCAACATGTTAAGATAAACAGTAACCAGATAGCATACTATTATTTCGAGCAAGAAAGTCCTCTATATATATGTCCAAGCATCCACTATAATATACATCACATGTACAATAATGGTCTCTAGGTCATACATATTGTCACGACCCGAAAGTACGGAACATGACCGGCACTTAAACTATGAAACGTCTCGAGGCGTATGTAATCTAAGTAAGCCGAAAACCCAGAAATCCAAACCAAGAAAAGTAGTGGAGTGGAGGAAAACCATTTTAAATAAAATAGTTTGCAACATACGCCGAAATATGCATTTTAAAATCACAAGTCCTTTTCTAAAAATTTCGGCAGAGTTTTCTTTGTAAAAACTGACACCAAACGAGTACAAAACCTGATAAAGCATATATAATGAATAAAGGCATCCCCAAGTAGGAGCTAGCTCTTTGTCTATCGACGGTCATAACCACGCAAGCAATAATATACAACGCCGAAAGGCGAGGATCATAACAGCAAAGGAAACTCAAAACAGTATGAAATCCATAGAAATACAACGCGCGACTCTAAGGTCGAAAGAATAAACATCACTGGTCTCTATCTGAAATAAATACATGTTTGGTTGATGGAACTTCTAGATACAACAAAATAATAATATACAAAGTATAATGATGGTCACGATGCAAGTGAACCCACCTACTAGAAAATCACCCGGAAAAGGAAGTAGTGCCAGCAAAGCCGTAATGAAACCTGTACGGCAAAACCTGCAAGAAACTGTGGCAAACGGGGTTGAGTTACCAACTCGTGAATAGAATACATCTACGAGCAGAAATCGCATGAACAACGCAATCTTAGGTCATACGATCACTATATATATAATCCTCAATATGACAAGTCTGGAGCATGAAAGGTGGCAAGGGTAAATATCTAACCCAAGTTTAATCCCATGTGCTCGTGTCAGTGCCTCAGGTAGCAACATATCATATGGATGAGGTATGAATGCATGAAAATAGAATACATGTAAGTGAAGAAACTGCTTTCATAACTTAGTGAGATTTCTATATTTTTAAAACGAGGTATCATAAATTAAATCAGCATAAACAGTGTCTAGCATCGACACAAAACATAAATCCCAATATCTCAATATCTCAGTGTCGCAATCATACTATCTAGGGTGCCGTCAGTCCAAATCGGCCCCTAACATCAATCTCAAGACCACGACGGTATCCTCTGGATATCCGACGCGTCGGGTAAAATCACCGGTAGGTAGTCTGCCCCTTCCAGGTTCAACGCTATCATCTGCGACCTTCACGCCCTGGGGTACCATACCGGGTCCACCATATACCCGAGACGGTTCATTCAACTCCTCGAATCGTGTCTCGAAATCCATCAGCAAACTCATGGTGGACGACTCATACATCATGGGAAAACCGCACTTTTATTTTAAAAAGAGAGAGAGAAGAAGTTTATATATGTTCTTGCGGTTTTCCCCCAAATCCAGGAAATCTCATGAAAATCCGAATCGAAATCATCAATAGCATATAAACAGTGAATATAGGCATAATAATCCATGAATGCGGCATAACAGTGAATAACAATATGCATGAAGTAGCAAATAATAACTGCAATGTCTAAACTGTTATATAAGGCAAGTACACCAATATCATGTCGAAGTTATTAACTAACAAGCTATGCCAATGTAATAGTATTTTCTAAAGTATACGTGACATGGCAATTTCCGATGATGATGTGTGTGAGCCTGTAAGTAAGTGTACGTGGAACATACGCATCATCAGTAATGGTACTGGTGTCCTAACAGCATGATATCAATACGGTATATGAATCACAATATAGGTATGCGATGCGGAGCGAACAGCAATAATGTGCGGGAGCTGAATACTAAACACAATGATAACTAATCTGCCTTTTGAAATAATACGAATCGCGGTGTTTTGAAAATAAGGGCTACGGTGTTTTTAAGAAAAGATACATTCTTTGAAATATGCGTAGAATCCCTTGACCCGTCTTTTAAAATACCCACGATTCGTTAGTTTTTGAAATAGGTAGGAATCGAATCTAGTTTAACCACTATACTAAACTATAGGGCTGAGCTAACAGGCTAACTCAAGGTAAGGAAACCGCCTAACATCTGAGTCGATACATACATACATATATATATATTAGTCGGTGATCCCGGCTCAATAGTATCACATCCGATACAACATCTATAATCAAACATCCCCAAGTCAAGAGTGCGGATCTATCATCAATATATAGCTCGTACGTAAATCCGTCGTACGACACCCCTAATCTGGGTACGGGTCAGTATCACATTCATCGCATTATTCATCTGGTATCCTCTTTCTCAAAGATCATAATCCGGGGTACTGACCTACGTCTAGTATAATACTAGTACCACCTAAGTATACATGTACATGTGTGAAACACCACGTCAAAGGACCCGCTACAACGTCATGTAGTATCTCAAATACGAACCCTGCCAAATCACCGATCTCACGGCCTCAAATCAAATATCATCGACTCTATAAGTCCACGTTGCCCACCCCGGTGCTTGCGGGGAGGCGGAAACGTTATGAAAAATCGGATTTTTACAACACTAGGCAACATGGACTAAACTAAAGGAGGGATCTTTGCTAAACAAAAAATAACTAACAAGCTAAAAGAGTTAGCTACTCGGAAAGGGGTTATACCTAGGTCTTCAAGTCCTTCTCTTCTTGCTCCTTGGAGTGAAAGAACGGGTTCTCCTTGTCGCCTTCTCTTGCCGAAGAAAGATCCACCCGATGGCCTCAACCTTTGGCTCCAACCTCAAACTAGAAGTAACTAAGGTGCTTGGTGTGCCAAACCTAGGACCTTAGAAAGAGTAGAGAGTATTTTTGATGGTTTTATCTCAAGCTCAAATGGTTCTCAACTCATGAGAGGGGAGAGCTAGAGAGAGAGGAAGAGGAGGAGAGAGAATGAAAATGATAAAGTGAGTAGAATAATCCAACCTTCTCACATATATGTGAATTATGAAAAATAGATAATTAGCTAAAGATAATTGTGATGGTTAACCACGAAATGACCATTATCATTTCACATTAAATGCTTTTGCAAGGATCAAAGAGCATCTTTCATATGGAATGATGATGATCAACTTGTCAAACTAGGTCAACAAGTCAAGTATAGTCAAATGGTCAACAACCCTAACCATGCACAATTATAATTAACTAATATTAATGAATCATATTTCACACATAAACATTAGGGTTAAGAAAATGACAATGGTCATCAACCCTAATGAAAGTCCTCTGCCTCTGTCAACTGTGCATACACACCCGTATCCATGTTCCGAGGAACCCGAATACAATGAGATAAAACTAATCCCAAATCATATACTAGGTAATAGCTTAAACCAAAGCCCACTAGTATAAGCTGTCCAGACACCAAACGTGCACAAGTGCGCGGATGTGAACGAACCCCGTCGCAAAACGCGAGCTCTACTCATTTTGCCTAAAGGCGAATAACCATCTGTGCGGGACTCTAAAGACTCGACACTATGCTGGAAGTGGGTTTAACAACAGACCGTAAGCGGCACTAGCTGTACGTAACGGTCCCCAGGTAGATGCCGATAAGAAGACTGACGAGGTAAACCCATCTGAACTCCTACTGAGCCTGAATGTGACAGTCTCCGTACAGTCCGGTCTGTTCGTCTAAGAACATCGCATGGCGGGGCTAGGGGGCGGTAAACGTCAGTCCCTACTAGCGGTACAAGTCGTGTCGGAGTGTAGCCCAGAACACCTGAGATTACACAGGAAACCTACCAGTCTATCTCGCTTGCCCTGGCCAGGGACTTTGTGGAATGGCTCTCCTAGACACAGCGCGATATCAACCCCCAATACCGGGAGAGACGAATCCTGTCTAACTGTCACTGCCCCCAAGTGCTTGGGGACTGCACCCAAAAACTACCTGTTTGCACGACTCCTTTAAGTCGTGGTAGGGTAGCAATCAAAGTACAGTGGGAACACACTCGAGACGAAGTGACAGTATCAGGTCAACGGACTAAGCTGTACTCATGTCACCTGGGAATTGATAACTGACGATAGGTATAATACCAACCAACAGTTCCCGACGAGTCCTGTTCAGTGTACTCGTAACCTAACGAGCACCCGCATACTATCCCAAGTACGACGTACTGAGGGCTGTGGGATAGACCGTCTCCCAAGCTGGGATGAGAAGCGCATACGCTAGTCTACACCAGAGTATCGATGCCTTCTCTCGATAGTCCTGCGACTAGGGACCTGCATAAGGATGTGCTTATGGATTACCCAGCCCCCACGAGTGTGACTGCCATAACAACGCTGGTAATCAAGCAATGATCCTACGGGCTCCACTAATGTCTAAAAGCGATATGCTAAAAGAGACACATGCACACATTAAAGCAGAAACAAACCAAGTAGCATACTACTATTTTGAGCAATATTGTCAATACAAGGTGAATATCCCAAGCTTCCATCAAGTAATATACATACTAGTATGATACAGTAATGGCCTCTAGGGCATATACACTAACAATCTCCCACTTGCACTAAGGCCATGTACTGGCCTATCGAAGACCTATCATCTCGATCAGCCGCTCGAACTGAGTCTGGGGTAAGGCCTTCGTGAATGGATCAGCAGTGTTATCTTCCGTAGAACCTCTCCGAACCTCGATCTCCTGGCGACCCATGATCTCCCTGATCAGGTGATACCGCCTCAAGATGTGTCTGGACTTCTGATGGGACCTGGGTTCCCTCGCTAAAGCTATAGCCCCGTTGTTGTCGCAATACAGAGCTATTGGATCAACAATGGACGGAACCACCTGAAGTTCTGTCAAGAACTTCTTTATCCAGACGGCTTCTTTTGCGGCATCAGCAGCAGCGATATATCCGCTTCCATCGTCGAGTCAGCAACGGTTTCCTGTTTGGAACTCTTCCAACACACCGCCCCTCCATAGAGGGTAAAGACATAACCCGACATGGACTTGGAATCATCCTTGTCACTCTGGAAGCTGGAGTCAGCAAAGGTCTCGATCTGGAGGTCTTTTCCGCCATACACCAAGAACATCTCCTTAGTCCTTCTCAGGTACTTGAGAATGTTCTTTACAGCTATCCAGTGTTTCTCCCCAATGTTTGACTGATACCGGCTTACCACACTCAGTGCATAAGCTACATCTGGTCTGGTACACAACATCGCATACATTATAGAGCCTACCGCAGAAGCGTAGGGTATAATAGACATGCGATCCCTTTCCAAATCCGTCTTGGTAGACATCTCTTTGGAGAGGGTGATCCCGTGACAAGCCGGTAGATTACCGCGCTTGGAATCTTCCATACTGAATCTTTTCAGTATGGTGTCGATGTACCTAGGCTGTGAGAGTCCTAATATCCTCTTGGATCTGTCACGAAAGATCCGGATCCCCCGAATGTATGAGGCATCACCCAGGTCTTTCATGGAGAACCTGTGTGACAAGAACCCTTTGACAGATTGTAGCATAGGAATGTCATTTCCTATCAAGAGAATGTCATCCACGTATAATATGAGGAATACAACAGTTCTTGCTACAAATCTACTATAGATGCATGGTTCATCAGGATTTTTGATAAAGCCAAATTCTTTGACCGTCTCATCAAAATAGATGTTCCAACTCTGCGATGCCTGCTTTAGTCAATAGATGGACTTAAGCAACTTGCACACCTTTCCGCTGCTCCCACTCTGAATGAAACCCTCTGGCTGGTCCATATAGACACACTCTTCTAAATTTCCATTTAGAAAAGCGGTCTTTACGTCCATTTGCCAAATCACATAATCGTGGAAGGCAGCAATGGCAAGAAGGATCCGAATGGATTTCAGCATAGCCACTGGAGAAAAGGTTTCGTCATAGTCCAAGCCAGGTCTTTGACGGAAACCCTTTGCAACAAGTCTAGCTTTATAGGTCTCAACATGTCCATCTACACCAATCTTCCTTTTGAAGATCCACTTGCATCCTACGGGTTTTACCCCATCTGGAGAAATGTCCAACATCCATACTTTGTTGGTGTACATGGACTCCATTTCGGTCTGCATTGCATCCAGCCATTTTACCGAGTCAACGCTCTTAATGGCCTACTGGAAGCTAGTCGGCTCATCACTATCAATGATGCAATCCTCTCTATCCCCGTCTATGAGAAAACCGTAGTATCTCTCGGGCGGATGAGACTGCCTACTACTTCTGCGGAGCGGCGCAGGAATGTCCTGATCTTTCGAACCCTCTGGTTCTACTAAGCTTTCAGTAATAGCTCGTGGTTCTGGAATTTCTTCCAGTTCTATTGCGCTCCCACTTATCTGATTTTCCAAAAACTCAGTTTCCAAGAATTGGGCATGACGAGAAACAAAAACCTTTTGTTCCTCTTCACAATAGAAGAAATATCCCTTGGAGTTCTTTAGATATCCCACAAACTTGCACTGTACTGATCGTGCCTCGAGCTTTTCCGCATGCTGCTTTTTGACAAAAGCTGGACATCCCCATGTCTTAATGTGATTAAGATAGGGTCTCTTCCCACACCACATCTGATATGGTGTAGTAGGCACAGTCTTAGTTGGAACTCGGTTCAAAAGGTATGCAGCTGATTCTAGTGCATATCCCCAGAATGATCGTGGTAACTCAGCGTTACTCATCATGGACCGTACCATATCCAATAGGGTTCGGTTCCGTCTCTCCGATACACCGTTATGTTGCGGAGTGTATGGAGGAGTAAGCTGAGAGAGAATTCCATTGTCTTTTAAGTAGTCCAGGAACTCGGCACTCAAGTATTCACCACCTCGATCAGATCTCAGTGTCTTGATACTTTTGCCTGTTTGTTTTTCTACTTCATTCTTATATTCCTGGAATTTTCCAAAGGCTTCGGATTTATGTTTCATTATGAAGACATATCCGTACCTTGAAAAGTCATCCGTGAAAGTAATGAGGTAAGAATAACCGCTTCGTGCATGCATAGACATTGGACCGCACACGTCGCTGTGTACGAGTCCCAAGAGCTCGCTCGCTCTTACTCCGTGTCCAGCGAACAGAGTCTTTGTCATCTTTCCTTTGAGACAGGATTGACAAGTTGCATATGATTGATATTCGAACGGATCCAAATATCCTTCTGTATGTAACTTCGTCAACCTTCTCTCATTGATGTGACCCAGTCTACAATGCCATAAGAAAGTCTGATTTGTTTCCGGAGACATTCTTTTGTGTGTATTCTGGACATTGAAAATCTGTGGTTGGTTTAATACGTATATAACATTGCTTAATGTACCTGACCCAATCAGAACTTGATTACGGTGAATGTTTACAACATTAATTACAAACGCAAATTCATAACTTTCTTTAGAAACTAAAGATACAGAAATGATATTACAAGTTTCATTGGGTACAAAAAAGCAATTACGTAAAACCAAAACATGTCCATCTGACATTCCCAGGTGATAGTCCCCCACGGCCTCAGCATCCATGCTAGCTCCGTTTGCAACTTTGAGGGTCATTTCACCTGCCTTCAAAAACCTACGCTTTCTCAATGCCTACAATGAATTACAGATATGAGATCCTGACCCGGTATCCAATACCCAGGACGTAGAGTTTATTGATAGACTGTTTTCAATAACATACACACCTGAAGCTGAAGCCGCAACTTGCTTCAGATCCTGTGTTCTGGCCTTCCAAGCCGTGCAATCTTTCTTCCAGTGTCCACTCTTGTGACAGTAAAAGCACTCTTTCTTATCCACAAGCTTCCCCGCTACCTTTGTTGCTTTTGCCTTTCCCTTCGTATCCACTTTACTAACACCGCTCCTTGGTTTGGCGGGGGTTTTCTTCTTCTTTCCCTTGGCTTTCTCCCTGGACCTAGAAGAGGAAGTCCCTCCTACAAACAAAGTGGATGTTTCCCTACCTTTCTGTAGGGTGCCCTCCGCACTCCTCAGCATCTTGAGGAGCTCTGAAAGTTCAACTTCCTTTTCCTGCAAGTTGAAGTTCAGGATGAACTGGGCGTAAGTGGAAGAAAGGGACTGGAGAATCAAGTCCGTATAGAGCTCATTCTCTAACGTGGTCCCAAGGTCCGCGAGCTCCTCTATGTAGCCAATCATCTTAAGCACGTGTTCCGCTACCGATGATCCGACGGCCAATCTCGCCGAAAACAACTTCTTCGACACTTCGTATCTGGCGATACGGGACTGCTCTCCATACAGTTCTTTTGTATGGAGAAATATGGATTCGAGGTCCATATCCTCATGCCTCCTCTGATGTTCATTGTCCATAGAGGCAAGCACGGGGCACTTGGCCTTCGCGCAGTCGATTTCCCAGGTCCTGCGGATTTCCCTATCCACGACGCTGGTTTTGGGACCTGGGACAGGGGGAGCTTTGGTGATAAGAAGATACCCCAACTTGTCATAAGTGATTGCCATTTTGACATCCCTGAGCCAATCTTTGTAGTTTGGCCCTGTCAGCATGTTTTTATCTAGAAGTAACTTAAGTCCAGTCATGATAAATGGTCGCTGCAATTAGTCGAGAGAGAAGAAACACTTTAGCATGATGCTCTTGCAAGTTTAGAGTGGTTTTTAATTTGTCTAAACAGGATGGCTCCCACTGTCTCTCGAATCCCTCCTCAAACCATAAAGGAAGAATTAGTCGGGATCAATCTCACCGTACAATTCTTGCTTAACCGTTCAGCCAGGCCAGTGTCGGTACTTCGAGGGAGGTTTTCCAACGCTTTCGCGAAGTTCCTTAATTAAGTAACCTCTTTTCCCTGTGGGCGTAGTCCCGCTAACACCTTTCTAGACACCTACTTGGTTTATAGCATTGATCGTTAAGTGTGAAAGTTCCGGAGGAGTAGCATATACTCACAGTAGGATCGGGATCCAAATATCATCGCGTGACAAAACTGATGGAATCCTACCAGAATCATCACACTCCAAATTGTATGCAGCGCTAACAAGTTTCAGTTTCTTTTGAAACTCCCGATGTGGATTTTTGCCCCATGCTCTTATGACCTTGACTTTGGCCAACAAATCATAAGTCACATGTCAAGTTCTACCCGTCATTCTCCAGGTTAATTTGAGCCCACCCGCACATACCCTTGACTTTGGCCAACAAGGTAGAATGACTTCCCCAAACCAACACATCTATCTATGCTGCACATGAATACCCAATAGCTACCAATCACTATGCCTTGACTTTGGCCAACAAACATAGATTGAATACTTATTGACCATTCATGTGAAACGACGGAGAGCTACGAATGGTTTTGGCGAAACCGTGAACGTGGTGAGCTTGATATAATCGAAGGAACGAGATAGCTTTCAAAAGGAGTGGTTCAAGCTCCGCATATAAAATTTGGTTTTGAAAAGAACCGAGTGGTTTTGAAAGTGTTCCAACGACTTTTACTTGGTTTATTTTTCTTCTTGCATTTATTCCAATGCGTCCCATCATTTAATCCTACCATTGAAGAAAACAACGAAAATATAATGTACGCTTATGCCATCCGCATTCGCCACGGGGTCCCGTCATCACCCGTTAGGTTACTTAACTAACGACAGAGCGGGGGCTGGACTAGCGCGGATGCAAAACATAAGCAACGCCTAAATAGATATCATATAGATATATATAAACATTCGTCACATGCAATGATAGCCATTCTAGATCACAGATGAATACATTGGATATACTAGGAATCCGCATTTCGTACTAGCCTGTAACGAAGAGCGGATTACACGGTCGCGATGAATAGCCAAACCCCACCCTAGACCCCTACGGGTGCGGCAAACTACCCGCCAAGTACCCGAAACTAAGTAACCTCCCTCAACACCGTGAGTTGGTCACTCGGCACATCAAGATACCCGGTAGTTTGTGCACCCCTCCTTGGGTCTATCCTAGGAGCAAAAACAGTAAAAAGAAATTATACAATGACGGCTACAACCCCGACCTGGTTGTGCGGCCATACAAATAATATTACATCAATTTACATAGTACAAGAATTGAAAGAATAAGAAAACTCTCATCTCACAACCCCCCGGCTATTCATCCGCGACAATCCAACGAATTCATATACACAAACCATCAATCATTACAGATCACAGATATGTATAACCCCCACTAATCGACGTATAACGATTAGTAGACGTTCAATACATATATCACATCACAGATATAACCCATTAGCCATAGTGTAAAGAAGTTCTATCAATAATACAGATTTGCGACCAACCCAAAAACCAACTCGTTCTCTGGAAAATCTTGGCAGAAACAAACCATCCTAAAAATCCCAAAACAGCAACAGGAGAACACTGTAGGAAAAACGACCCACGGCCGAGTCAACTCGGCCGCGGATCCGCGGCAAGAGCATGCACTTGCCGCGGTTCCGCGGTGAGTTGGTCGACTCGGTGGTTCTTTTTTCTTGTGTGTTCTGTAAAACCCCTGAGACGATTTTTAGTGTATGATTTATTATTTTTAAAGCAGAAATAAAAATCAGCAGAAACTAGGGTTTTTGAAAATGTGTTTTGCGATTTTTTCCGATCGAAGTTCTAGATACTTTTCTAACTAGTTAGTTTGTGTTTAGCTAGGCTCTGATACCACTGTAAGTCCACGTTGCCCACCCCGGTGCTTGCGGGGAGGCGGAAACGTTATGAAAAATCGGATTTTTACAACACTAGGCAACATGGACTAAGCTAAAGGGGGGATCTTTGCTAAACAAAAACTAACTAACAAGCTAAAAGAGTTAGCTACTCGGAAAGGGAGTTATACCTAGGTCTTCAAGTCCTTCTCTTCTTGCGCCTTGGAGTGAAAGAACGGGTTCTCCTTGTCGCCTTCTCTTGCCAAAGAAAGATCCGCTCGAGGGCCTCAACCTTTGGCTCCAACCTCAAACTAGAAGTAACTAAGGTGCTTGGTGTGCCAAACCTAGGACCTTAGAAAGAGTAGAGAGTATTTTTGAAGGTTTTATCTCAAGCTCAAATGGTTCTCAACTCATGAGAGGGGAGAGCGAGAGCGAGAGAAAGAGGAGGAGAGAGAATGAAAATGATAAAGTGAGAAAAATAATCCAACCTTCTCACATATATGTGAATTATGAAAAATAGATAATTAGCTAAAGATAATTGTGATGGTTAATCAAGAAATGACCATTATCATTTCACATTAAATGATTTTGCAAGGATCAAAGAGCATCTTTCATATGGAATGATGATGGTCAACTTGTCAAACTAGGTCAACAAGTCAAGTATAGTCAAATGGTCAACAACCCTAACCATGCACAATTATAATTAACTAATATTAATAAATCATACTCCACACATAAACATTAGGGTTAAGAAAATGACAATGGTCATCAACCCTAATGAAAGTCCTCTGCCTCTGCCTCAGTAAACTGTGCATACACACCCGTATCGGTGCTCGGAGGAACACGAATACAATGAGATAAAACCAATCCTAAATCATATACTAGGATACGGCTTAAACCAAAGCCCACTAGTATAAGCTATCCGGACACCAAACGTACGCAAGTGCGCGGATGTGAACGAACCCCGTCGCAAAACCATGCGACCTCTAATCATTTTTCCTAAAGGCGAATAACCCTCTGTGTGGGACTCTAAAGACTCGACACTACACTGGCAGTGGGTTTAACCACAGACCGCAAGCGGCACTAGCTGTACGTAACGGTCCCCAGGTAGATGCCGATAGGTAGACTGACGAGGTAAACCCATCTGAACTCCTACTGAGCCTGAATGTGACAGTCACCGTACAGTCTGGTCTGTTCGTCTAAGAACATCGTATGGCGGGCGGTAAATGTCAGTCCCCTACTAGCGGTACAAGTCGTGTCGGACTGTAGCCCAGAACACCTGAGATAACACTGGAAACCTACCAGTCTATCTCGCTTGCCCTGGCCAGGGATTTTGTGTAATGGCTCTCCTAGACACAACGCGATATCAACCCCCAATACCGGGAGAGACGAATCCTGTCTATACGTCACTGCCTCCAAGTGCTACGGGACTGCACCCAAAAACTACCTGTTTGCACGACTCCTTTGAGCCGTGGTAGGGTAGCAATCAAAGTACAGTGGGAACACACTCGAGGCGAAGTGACAGTGTCAAGTCAACGGACTATGCTGTACTCATGTCACCTGGGAACTGATAACTGACGATAGGTATAATACCAACCAACCGTTCCCGACGAGTCCTGTCCAGTGTACTCGTAACTTAACGAGCACCCGCATACTATCCCAAGTACGACGTACTGACGGCTGTGGGACAGACCGTCTCCCAAGCTGGGATGAGAAGCGCATACGCTAATCTACTCTGGAATATCGATGCCCTGTCTCGATTGTCCTGCGACTAGGGACCTGCATAAGGATGTTCTTATGGATTACCCAGCCCCCACGAGTGTGACTGCCATCACAACGCTGGTAATCAAGCAAAGATCCTAAGGGCTCAACTAATATGTAAAAGCGATATGCTAAAAGAAACAAATGCACACATTAAAGCAGAAACAAACCAAGTAGCATACTACTATTTTGAGCAAGATTGTCAATACAAAGTGAATATCCAAAGCTTCCATCAAGTAATATACATACTAGTATGATACAGTAATGGCCTCTAGGGCATATACACTAACAATCTCCCACTTGCACTAAGGCCATGTACTGGCGTATTGAAGACCTTTCATTTCGATCAGCCACTCGAACTGTGTCTGGGGTAAGGCCTTCGTGAATGGATCAGAAGTGTTATCTTCCGTAGCAACTCTCCGAACCTCGATCTCCTGGCGACCCACGATCTCCCTGATCAGGTGATACCGCCTCAAGATGTGTCTTGACTTCTGATGGGACCTGGGTTCCTTTGCTAATGCTATAGCCCCGTTGTTGTCGCAATATAGAAGTATCGGATCAACAATGGACGAAACCACCTGAAGTTCTGTCAAGAACTTCTTTATCTAGACGGCTTCTTTTGCGGCATCAGCAGCAGCGATATATTCCGCTTCCATCGTCGAGTCAGCAATTGTTTCCTGTTTGGAACTCTTCCAACACACCGCCCCTCCATAGAGGGTAAAGACATAACCCGACTTGGACTTGGAATCATCCTTATCACTGTGGAAGCTGGAGTCAGCAAAGGCCTCGATCTGGAGGTCTTTTCCGCCATACACCAAGAACATCTCCTTAGTCCTTCTCAGGTACTTAAGAATGTTCATTACCGCTATCCATTGTTTCTCCCCAGGGTGTGAAACACCGCGTCAAAGGACCCGCTACAACGTCATGTCGTATCTCAAATACGAACCCTGCCAAATCACCGATCTCACGGCCTTAAATCAAATCTCATCGACTCATCTCAAATCCCAAGTACTATCCTCAAATCCAGTATATGAACACATAGTCCCATACCCATGTGTAAATATACACACCTCCATATACGAACAGGTAAAAGAAAGAAGTATGCAAGTTTATGTGTGCGTGTGTGTGGTGCAACCACTACTCTAGGGTTTCACAACACTAAACCAATCCAAGAACACCACATATCCTTCTTCATCATCATAATCTCAAACATTATATAATCAATAAATGTGTGTATACGTATTCGTATACATCACCACGAACTGCGGGGGTGCTATACGCCATCAACCCGACTTCTTCCCGTAGATATAAATCTACTCACCTTGCTTCTTGTGTGCCGATGCCGATGTCGCCATCTTTATCTTCAATGCCTCGATGCCACGTGGGGTACCTATAAGGATATCACAAACGCTAAAGCACATGAAAATCACATCGGAAACCAAAATGGCATACGCTACGCCCGTAGGTAAAAACCTTTAGTCTCGCATGCAAACACGATCAATAACCCTTTGCCGTTGACGTTCAAACGCCACCTGACAGAAACGAATCATCAAATACCAAAATCCATGCTAAAACAAGTCGCAAACCATGCGCCAACACAAGAAAATTACACCAGATTCTACCCTATGTGGAATCAGTCAAAGTTGCATATGCCAAGGGTCTATTTTATAGGGTATAAAGCTACAGAACAAGAACGGACCCCAGAACCCATGCTCTGGCCACAAATTGCATCCAGAAGGGATTAATTGGCGTCCTGGAAGAGGGGAGAGGGGCTAGGGTTTTGTGTGGTGGTTCCTAGTTTCCTGCACATCTCACTGTCAAACCAAAATTATTTTCAGGTCGCTCGGGTGATAGCATATTTCCAAAAACACTCACAGAATTACAGTTTTTCCCGATACCGTTTCTATAAATCCGCATTCTTGGTTTTAATCTCTGGTTTGGTCCAATGTAACATCACACCAGGGGTTGTAGTCCCTAATTACACCTCAATTCACCATTGATTTCAAATCAAACCCTAAACCCTAACTTGAAATTTCCAAAATCCTCAAAACCACACCATATCGATATGAAACAAGTATAGATGCAAAAGGAATTGAAATACTACTCTAAGAGTGCAGAAATTACCTCCTTTGGCAACTGAAGAATTTTCTTGAGTTGCTCAAACTCTTCAAACTCCTCTCTTTCTAGGTCCAATGTGTAGCTAGTGAGCTTGGGAACAATTTTTGTGAAATGGGAATAGGGTTTTGGAGTTGTATTCATGGTGTTATGGTGGATTGAAGATGGAGGAAGAAGAGGTAGGAGCAGGAGCAGTAGCAGCTCAAGGGAAGAGGGGAGAGAAAATGAGAAGAGAAATGATGGGGATGGCTCACAATAAAAGGTTGACCTACTCTTTCTCTCTCTTCATCATACCTTACCTTTTTCTTTTCTTTTCCTTTCCTTTATTTCTTCTCACACAATGGTAACCCTAGGCAACCATACACCCACAACATGTAAGAAAATGTGATAAGTGTGGAAAAATGATATGTGCATGTTTTGCACCAAAAATGCTAAAATCCATTTAGCGATTTTTAATCGCGATTATCACTAAATTATCATATAACTAACCATAAAAACTAAAAAATGGCATAATTCCATAAAATACCCAATTTTAGAATTTTCCAAAATTTTTCCAAAATTTTCCCCATTTATCGGTATTTAATTATACCGAAATATTAAAATATTCATTAAAATGATATTAAATTATAAAAATTCCCAAAAAATAATATATATTTTTTTAAAATGTTACAATCTTCCCCCCTAAAAGAAATTCGGTCCCCGAATTTAAATTTAAACCCCCAAATTCTAAAACATTTCAATAGAATGTCTAAGTCGTCGGGGCTCCGAAATCATCAATACATAAAACGCATCATAGCGCAATGCATGCGCATGAGAAATGAGCAGATAACTCAAAATTGAAACTCCGTCAAGCGTCCTGCAATCATCGGAGTCATGGTAAAGACACGAATGCCAAAACCAATGCAAAACCAATATGATATAAATCAGAGCTATACACGTAAATATCAAATCTATACATGTAAATATCGAAAGGAAATGCATGCCAAATCCATTAAAGTCGCTGTGCAATGCGCATAACACCGTACAGTAGCGGACGTCTATCATAAGAAAATAACCATATACGTATATACCTTTTGTTTAATATGTACGTTCCGCCGTTTTGGAAACAATTTAGAAGGGTTTCCTTGTTTTAAACGTTTCGTGTCATATCAGACACGTAGGTAAATACTGAGACTATAGCTCGCTTTTGGAAATCTCTTTGAAATCTATCAATGCATGCAAAATATACACAGGTACTGTCATCTGACTCTTCTTTCTCAGTACGAAAACAATAATAAAACATCACAAAAACGTACTGCTCCATAAGAAATCAATCCCAAAATGTGCAAATGAATACCTTGTGCGTCTGGTGTGCACGGAAATCAAAATCCATACATGTGCCATACAGGTGCACAAAACAATATCTAGGTGCAACGGGTGTGCACGAAACATCTGTCATAGGCAACGTGTGTGCCTGGCAGCAACTCAGGTGCATCTGTCATGCACGAAGAATCTCGATTTAGTGCATCTGGTGTGCACTAAAATCGTATCTCATAACATGTGGCGAACATGCGCGAAAACCCAAATCAGGTGCACAAGGTGCACAAAACAAATATCGAGCATCACCATCGAATTCGAAGTCCAGTGCATCTAAGTGCACAAAATCAACTCAACTGTAAGAAACCCATCAAATCATAAACAAGGGAAACCAAGGCACGAAAACGATATCAAGGGCAACAACTGGGCAAAAATCGTAAATACTCAGTAGGTGCAACCATGGTGCATGAAAACAAATATCATGAAATTCAATCATCAAAATCAGTCATGCGAATAGACCGCCCAAAATGCCAAAATCAAGTATGGCGGAATAGTCCCACTGAAGCACATCCTCTAAGAATCTCTGGCCAACTATCGTGGTTACTCCTAGCATGTCTCGTCGACGATCCTGAAATCTGGCCTGCTGGTGTGCGTAACATGACCACTCCTGGGTCCAAGTCTTCTCGTAATTTATTCCAGAAAGGTCCTGTCGAGGTCTTTCCTAAATCTCATCTCTGCCAAACTGTCCGGAAGTCATCGTCCTTTACTATATCTGTTTCTTGTTCTGGAATGGCTGTATACTCATCGCGACTCCTTCTGGAAGGTATATCCAAGTACAATGCCTCGTCATGCGTAACGCATCTCTGATGTCGGCGGAGTGGAACATCATCTTATCCAGATCTTGTATGAACCTCTTACTCCACTTTTCTCTAATATCGACTGCTTCGGACTCGTCTCGTCGTGGCTGCATGGACTGAGCTCCATTGGCTATCCTCGTATCTGGAGTCTCCTAAGAAGGCATCTCACCACCTAGCGTCCGAATGAAGTCGAACCATCCGATTGATTCGTCAAGACCTCATAATCCCCCAAGAGCTCAACATCTTGCGTACGGTTTAATAGTATCGAGTACATACCACAACATCCGTGGTCCAGCCGTAGAAGGGCAAACCCAAGCCTCACTAATGGCGCCGCGGAACTGCTGCAAAACCTAAGGTTCAAAGGCTTTCACACGGTCATTATTTCGAGTTAGGGTTTCATTCTTTAGAGGGCCAATAGAATTGCCTGCATGTCTTTCCGAATACTTTAATCTTGGAATAATAGGTTTTTGACATTCGATCACCTCTATCGACTCTCAACGTATCCGCGTGAAGTCGTCTCTAGCTGGAATCAATCTATCTGATGACCTTGCATCGGGGTAGGCGAACGAACCACATGTCCTAGTCATTCATCCTCGGTGACTAGCGACCTTCTATCAACTTGTAATACAACTCGTACTGCAATAGCTCCAACATATGGGGCGATATCTTGTCGCTCGCAGCAACAACTGGCTTACTCATCTGCACGTTGAACCGTGCCTCAATCATCATGAATAAGCCATACATCAACGGTCATCAAAATCTGGCTGGCTTCTATCAGTGGCCCAATCCTCTAGTGCTGATCTGCACGTCCGAGTAATCTCATACAGCGATCCATCAAACGCTCGTGGTACGAAAACACAATAAAAAGACATATCTTTGCAATCGTGTGTCGCCGGAATCACGCCCTGGTCAGTCCTCGTTCGTAACGAGCTCGTGCTGACCGCAACTCTAGCCGTAGCTCTCCCTGCCCGTAATCGTGGCAGCAAAACCATAACTGGTACCGATGAGGCTAGATCATGAATGAATGTAATACTGAGCAAAGAAATGTACATCATAAGGCTTCTTAAGTGGAGTAGTGTATCGTAAATATGTCGCGGAACATACATACGGTACGTCACTCTACTCAAGCTACCTACTCCATCAACCAAGGGTCATCCTATGCTCCGAAGGTAAAACCTAACGCTTTGATACCAACTTTGTCACGACCCGAAAGTACGGAACATGACCGGCACTTAAACTACGAAACGTCTCGAGGCGTACGTAATCTATGTAAGCCGAAAACCCAGAAATCCAAACAAAGAAAAGTAGTAGTGTGGAGGAAAACCATTTTATATCAAATAGTTAGCAACATACGCCAAAATATGCATTTTAAAATCACAAGTCTTTTCTAAAAATTTCGGCAGAGTTTCCTTTGTAAAAACTGACCCCAAACGGGTACAAAACCTGATAAAGCATATATAATGAATAAAGGCATCTCCAAGCGGGAGCTAGCTCTTCGTCCATCGATGGTCACAAACATGCAAGCAATAATATACAACGCCGAAAGGCGAGCATCACAACAGCAAAGGAAACTCAAAACAGCATGAAATCCATAGAAATACAAAGCGCAACTCTAAGGTCGAAAGAATAAACATCACTAGTCTCTATCTGAAATAAATACATGTTTGGTTGATGGCACTTCTAGATACAACAGAATAATAATATACAAAGTATAATGATGGTCACGATGCAAGTGAACCCACCTACTAGCAAATGACCCCGAAAAAGAAGTAGTGCCAGCAAAGCCGTAATAAAACCTGTACGGCAAAACCTGCAAGAAACTGTGGCACAACGGGGTTGAGTTGCCAACTCGTGAATAGAATACATCTACGAGCAGAAATCGCATGAACAACGTAATCCTAGGTCATACGATCACTATATATATAATCCTCAATATGACAAGTCTGGAGCATGAAAGGTGGCAAGGGTAAATATCTAACCCAAGTATAATCCCATGTGCTCGTGTCAGTGCCTCAGGTAGCAATATATCATATGGATGGGGTATGAATGCATGAAAACAGAATACATGTAAGTGAAGAAACTGCTTTCATAACTTAATGAGATTTCTATATTTTTAAAATGAGGTATCATAAATAAAATTAGTATAAACAGTGTCTAGCATCGACACAAAACATAAATCCCAATATCTCAATATCTCAGTGTCGCAATCTCACTATCTAGGGCGATGTCAGTCTAGACCGGCCCCTAACATCAATCTCAAGACCATGACGGTATCCTCCGGATATCCGACGCGTCGGGTAAAATCACCGGTAGGTAGTCTCCCCCTTCCAGGCTCAACGCCATCATCTGCGACCTTCTCGCCCCGGGGTACCATACCGGGTCCACCATGTACCCGAGACGGTTCATCCAACTCCTCGAATCGGGTCTCGAAATACATCAGCAAACACATGGTGGACGACTCATACATCATGGGAAAACCGCACTTTTCATTTTAAAAAGAGAGAGAGAAGAAGTTTATATATGTTCTTGCGGTTTTCCCCCAAATCCAGGAAATCTCATGAAAAGCCGAATCCAAATCATCAATAGCATGTAAACAGTGAATATAGGTATAATAATCCATGAATGCGGCATAACAATGAATAACAATATGCATGAAGTAGCAAATAATAAATGCAATGTCTAAACTGGTATATAAGGCAAGTACACTAATATCATGTCGAAGTTATTAACTAACAAGCTATGTCAATGTAATAGTATTTTCTAAAGTGTACGTGACATGGCAATTTCCGATGATGATGTGTGTGAGCCGGCATGTAAGTGTACGTGGTACATACGCATCATCAGTAATGGTGCTGGTGTCCTAACAACATGATATCAATACGGTATATGAATCACAATATAGGTATGCGATGCGGAGCGAACAACCATAATGTGCGAGAGGTGAATACTAAACACAATGATAACTAATCTGCATTTAATATAATTGTAAATCATACAGTAGTGCCTTTTGAAATAATACGAATCGCGGTGTTTTGAAAATAAGGGCTACGGTGTTTTTAAGAAAAGATACGTTCTTTGAAATATGCGTAGAATCCCTTGACCCGTCTTTTAAAATACCAACGATTCGTTAGTTTTTGAAATATGTAGGAATCGAATCTAGTCTAACCACTATACTAAACTATAGGGCTGAGCTAACATGCTAACTGAAGGTAAGGAAACAACCAAACATCTGAGTCGATACATACATACATATATATATATACATATATATATATATACATATATACATATATACATACATATATACATATATACATACATATATATATATATATATTAGTCGATGATCCCGCCTCAATAGTATCACATCCGATACAACATATATAATCAAACATCCCCAAGTCAAGGGTGCGGATCTATCATCAATATATAGCTCGTACGTAAATCCGTCGTACGGTATCCCAAATCTGGGTACGGGTCAATATCACATTCATCGCATTATTCATCTCGTATCCTCTTTCTCAAAGATCTTAATCCGGGGTACTGACCTACGTCTAGTACAACACTGGTACCACCTAAGTATACATGTACATTTGTGAAACACCACATAAAAGGACCCGCTACAACGTCATGTCATATCTCAAATACGATCCCTGCCAAATCACCGATCTTACGGCCTCAAATCAAATCTCATCGACTCATCTCAAATCCCAAGTACTATCCTCAAATCCAGTATATGAACACATAGTCCCATACCTATGTGTTAATATACACACCTCCATATACGCACAGGTAAAAGAAAGAAGTATGCAAGTATGTGTGTGCGTGTGTGTGTGGTGCAACCACTACTCTAGGGTTTCGCAACACTAAACCAATCCAAGAACACCAAATATCCATCTTCATCATCATATTCTCAGACATTATATAATCAATATATGTGTGTATACGTATTCTTATACATCACCACGAACTGTGGGGGTGCTATACGCCATCCACCCGACTTCTCCCCGTAGATATAAATCTACTCACCTTGCTTCTTGTGTGCCGATGCCGATGTCGCCATCTTTATCTTCAATGCCTCGACGCCACGTGGGGTACCTACAAGGATATCATAAACGCTAAAGCACATGAAAATCACATCGGAAACCAAAACGGCATACGCTACGCCCATAGGTAAAAACCTATAGTCTCGCATGCAAACACGATCAATAACCCTTTGCCGTTGACGTTCATGTAGGGTTGCTAGGCACGCGCACAAGGGTCTACGAGGCATCAACCATGCCCGATTTAAAATTTAGCCGTGCCGAACAACTCGAATACGGATCTTTAAACTAGAGATTAGGCGAAAACTAACATGTTAACAACTTTAACGCTTAGTGAAAGGGATTACAACCTTTGTAGATCCGGTCCTTCACTTCATATGCTCCGTGTTGTGGTCCCTTCGCTGCGATCACCGGGTTCTGGACTCTCGAGAGGTTCCACGAAGAGAAAGATGCAACCTTTGCTTCCGATCTTCGATACTAAGATGATCTACCTTGAAGTTCCGTTAACACAAGCTAACACTCATGAAATAATGTGAACACCCTCATCTAAAAGGCAAGGGAAGATGAAGATGATGAAGTAGGAATTTTGCTCTCTTTATTTATCTTTTTCTCATATTTATTCATCGCTTGGAAAAAATCTAGAAAGCTTTTTCATGAAAGAATGAAGGAAGAAGAAGATGAATAATGATTATCCTTTTGTGATGAATAGAAAGAATTAATATGATAAATAATGCAACCATAGTCAAGCAAACTCATGTACAGAATTAACTAGGGTTAGGGTTTGGGTTAAAGCATGAGTCACTTGAAAATATCTTTCACAAAACAAAACCAAAACCTTCTAGAATCATCTAGAAAGCTTAACCCTAATCCAAACCCTAATTATGTTTAAACTCCACTAAACATGTTGCATTAGTTATCATATCATGTTACAATATTATATATCACATATATAATATTTATCGTAACAAAATAAAATAATACATTTAACATATATCGCATATATATCAATGTATTACCCGAGTGAGAAAAAGAATCTTTTAGTGAGCAAATATTAGTTAATGCAATTTAATATATCATATATATTATTATACATTAAATTATCGAATCAACACTTGATCCGACAATCCGGCTATATCGCATATAACCGACTAATATTTATCCGTACCGATTCATCGAATCAACACTTGATCCGATGACCCGGCTGATATCAAATATCGCAAGAATAGAATACGGTATCACATATCGCATTATCCTCGGTCCCGCACATATCACATATGTGCTCCTACTCCGTTTTTCCTGAGTCAAGAAACCTCTGTGTATGACTCTAAAGAATCGTCAATACGCCGGCAGTAGGTGATGATCATATCAAACACCCACAAGCTGCAAGCGGTCAGCTAAACATAACAGCTACCCAGGTATTGAGCGCTCAGAAGATCAACAAGCAAGCCTTTACATTCTCCTGTGAATCCAAACAGTAACACTCCCGTACAGTCCGGTCTCGTCGTCTGATATGTTGCATATCTCGCCTAGGGGTGGTAAACGTCAGACCCCAGTAGCTCGATAAGTCGTGTCGATATGAGGTCTATAACAGTTCGAGAAACTACTAATAACACTTACCAGTAAATCTCAGCAACCCTGGCCAGGGATTTCCGGTTATAGCCAATCGAACACAGCACAACGTCAACTCCTTATACCGGGAGAGACGAATCCCCTCCTATCGCTCATTGCCTCCATATGATTCGGGACTGTACCCAAAAGCCACCTTTTTGCACGCCCTCTTGGATGTGGTATGATGGAAATCAAAGCACAGTGGGAATCACACAAGACTCTATGACGATCTCGGGTCAACAGACTACTCTGTACCAGTGTCACCGGAGAACTGCCCTCTGACGTATGGTATAATACCATCTGGGAGTTCTCGGCGAGTCCGTCCAGTGTACCCAGTCTCCACTGAGCACCCGTACACCATCCTTGATATCAAACACCGATGGATATGGGATCATCCATCGCCCATCATATGGGTCAAGATGCGTATACGCTAGTCTACTCAGGTGTATCGATGCCCTGTCTCGATACACCCTCGACTAGGAACAGTTATAGGATGTACTCGTCGACTACCTTGGCCCCACTAGTATGATCTCATCATAGTCCCAGTAGTCGAGTACACATCCTAAGGGCTTTATCAACATGTAATATAGAGACAATCAGAGTACATGTTAAGATAAAGTACAACCAGATAGCATACTATCATGTCGAGCAAGAAAGTCCTCCCTATATATGTCCTAGCATCCACAACAATATACATCGTATGTACAGTAATGGCCTCTAGGGCATACATATAACTAACAATCTCCTACTTGCACTAGGGCCATCTGTTGTGGTATCACATACCCAACAATTAGCTGCGGTTGAAGTATCTCATACTCAACCATCCCATAAAAGTCTCTACTGGGAAAAAGGCCTTTGTGAGTGGATCCGCGCTGTCGTCCTCTGTGTCTGCTCTCCTAACCTCGATCTCCCTGGAGATCAACCATCTCCATGATCAGGTGATACTGCCTAAGAATTATATCTGGATTTCTGATGGGACGGTAGTTCCTTGGCTAAAGCCACAACTCCATTGTCACACAATGGTAGGAACGAAGTTCATCTCATGAACTTATATGTATCCAGACTGCCTCTTTGGTAGCATCCTTGGTAACGATGCATCTTGCCTTTAATCGTCTAGTATGTCACGGTATCTAGCTTGGAACTCTTCCAACATACCGTCTCTCCACCGAGGGTAAAGACAATGCCTGCGACTGACATTCAGTCGTTCTTATCACCCTGGAACCTTTCCAGTGATTCTCCCCAGGATCGATTGATACCATCTCACCACAACTAGTGAGTATCCTAACATCCAATTAGATCTATCTCATAGATCCAAAACACAGGATTTAGGAGGTATCGCTTTGATCCTATATGGAGAATCGTTGTGATAAGCGGAGATTGACCGAGCGTAGCATAGGAAACTCCTTCCCTATCAAGAGTATGTCATCTACGTACTCTACGAGGATCACCACCATACTCCTTACTACCTTTTTGTATATACAAGGTTCATCTACCATTTTGATGAAGTCAAACTCTTTGACTACCAAATCAAAACAGATGTTCCAACTCCGCGATGCCTATTTTATCATATAAAACATCTTGCACACGTTTCCGCTGCTCCCACTGTCTACGAAGCCCTCTGGCTGTGTACTTATAGACGCTCTCTTCTAAAACATCATTTAGAAAAGCAGTCATGACACCCAACCACCAGATATCGTAGTCATGGAATGTAGCAGTGGCAAGTAGGATCTGGATGGACTTAAGCATAGCTTTGAAAGTCTCAACTTTTCCATGTACACCAAGTAATCTTCTCAAGATATACTCGCTCCTGATGGGGATTTAACCCTTCAGAAAAAGCAACCAAAGTCCATATTTTGTTGGTGTATAAGGATTCCATCTCAGATCGATAAGCATCCAGCCATTCTTACAGAGTCCCACTCCTGATGGCCAGCTCGAAACTAGTTTGGTCATCATCTCATGATGCAATTCTCGCTCCCACTGTCATAGAGAAACCAAAGTATCTCTCAGGTGGGTGAGGAACCCTACTAGATCGGCGGAGAGGCTGAGGTTCGTTGGAAACTATTGAATCCTTTGGTTCTACCAAATTATCAGCTATAGTTTCTATAGCTGGAACATTTCCAGTTCTACATTACGGACCTTGCCTCGAGCTTGTCCGGATTTTGCTTTTAGACATAGTCCGGACAACCCCAAATATTAACAAGCTTAAGATATGGGCTCTTCCCTTTCCATATCACATATGAAGTGGTAGGCAACTGATTTGATTTGAACCCTATTCAATAGGTATGCAGCTTCTCAAGTGCATAACTCCCAAAAGGAAATAGGAAACTCAGTAGTACTCATCATAGAGCACACCATATCTAATAGGGTGAGTTTGCTCCGCCCCGATATACCATCGAGCTATGGTGTATACGGAGGAGTAATGCTGAGAGAGAATCTCATTCTCCTTTAGAATAGTCCAGGAATTCCGTGCTCAAGTATTCTCCTCCTTGATCTCATCGAAGGACATAATACTTATACCCGTATTTTGGTTCTCTACTTCTAATTTATATTCTGTGAATATCTCAAAAGGTTCGGACCTGTGTTTCAACAGAAACATATGTCTGAATCTTGAGAGATTATCAGAGAATGTAATGAAGTAGAAAGAACCGATCTTGGCATGTGTAGACAGGGGACTTTCATACATCAGAGAATGTAAGCAAGTTTATGAATGAAGAGGATTCATCAGTCACGGTCAATTGTAAAGGACTAGACGGTGCAGGTGTGTTGACCGGATTTTGAAAGTTCTGTGATTAGAAGGGGTGCTGACTCAATTGAAGTGGTGGTTGCTGTTATGGTGGAGGGACCCTTTGGAAATTATTTTGGCTTTGAACCGTGTTTTGTGATTGTGATTGGTTCCAAGCAAAGTTCGGGTGATTCCTCCAACCCTGATTATATGTGGAAGAAAATGGGTCATTTCTAGGTCTTTGAAATGCGGCATTGGTATGCTCGTGACCTTGAAACGGACATTCTTCCGTCAAGTGAGGATCAGAACAGCATCCACATACAGTTTTGGAGATTGATATTTGACTTAGGGCGGCTAAAAATTTGTTTTCCATAGTCTCGAGTTTCTTTTGCATAGCTGAAATGTCAGCTCTAACTCCTATGGAAATATTATTGCCATCCCTAGACGCTTGACTCACACCCTCCTACTGTAAAGATTTTTCTGCGAAATCTTCTAAAAAATTCCAGGCTTCCCCATCATCTTTAGTCATGAATTTGCCTTGACACATGGATTCAAGGGTCTGTCTTGTATTAGGATTAATGCCCTCATAAATGATTCGGCACAGTTCCTATCTCGGGATGCCGTGATGAAGACATTGGACTAACAGATCCTTGAAGCGTTCCAGACATTGTGAAAATGGTTCATTTGGAAGCTGGGTGAATTGATTGATTTCGCTACGGACTCGAGTTGTCTTTTGGTATGGGTAGAATTTCTTAAGGAATGCTTTGACGAATTCATCCAAATTTGAAATGGAATGTGCGGTGGTGTTATACAGCCACTTCTCGGCTATATCGCACAAGGTAAATGGGAGAAGACGTAGACGTAAAGCATCTACAGAAAGCTGTGAAGTACCCATCATTGCGCATACATTTTCAAATTTCGTGATAAATGCATATGCGTCTTCAGACTCGAGACCGTGAAATTTGGGTAGAAGGTTGATGTATTGGGGTTTTATTTGAAAATTATCCCCGTTGGCTGGTGGAATGGAAAGACAAGTGGAAAGGGGACCTCGTGTAGGATAGCACCTCTCTTGGAGAGAGATGCGAGGTGGATTCTGCGCACCAACGGACGGCGGCGGAGTAGTGGAAAAGAAGTTCGATGGAGGTGGATCCATCGATGTGGGTGTGGTGGTGGGTAAAAGAAAGGGTAAATGTAGAAATACCAACTTTTGGGTCAATCAAGGAAACGCGGACTAACGGGCACTAGAATCCCGTGTCCAGCCTATCTTGGACAAAAAAGGGTTAGTACAAGTGGCAGCGTGAATTTATAATTAGGGAAAATGAATGTGATTGGTGTTTGTTTTGAAAAATGATACGGATTTTTGAAAATATGATGCGATCACAACAAATGCGACACACAAAACCCTAATTCTAGTGGTCACCTAGGTCAAACTCTAGACCGCTCCTAACTGCCAAAAGACAAGTCGCGGGATAAATCCTCCACTGCCTCTTTGTCTCACCTGTGGCCAGGTAAGTGGGAGGTTCTCTATTACGTAAGTAGTGGGCCTAATTAAGTAACCACTAGCCTTCGACACACTTGCCATAGACACCACAAAAGAAACGCGGATAAACAATGGATTACCCACGGCCTTCTCTTGTCCTAAGTGAGTGCGACGGTCCTTAGAGTCATCTCTAGATTTCTTTTAATTAATGAGGGTAAATACGGATGCAAGTTTATGATTTTTGGGGCTTAGGAAGGGTAATGAACTCCCCACCTAATCTGGATTTGGTCGTGCCCCTTAATATCCGTATTAATATCCAAACAACCAAGAATCAAAAACACGCACAATTTATTTTGCTTTTGCGGCGCTGCAATTTATTTGCAAAGAAACCAGCACAAATTGTTATTTGGAGCAGATTTAGGAAGAGATAAGAAAGTGTAGAAGATTACCAAAAAATTTGGCACAGCAAACCCCTTGTCCCACCGCGGAACCGCCGCAGGAGACCTTTAATGCCGCGAAACCGCGGTTCAATAGCAAGATCACTGCACGCAATTTCTTAAGACTGTTCCACTTGAACTCCTCAGCACTCTGGAAATTTCAAAATATTTTTTATCCAGCTCCAATGATTCCAGATTTCCTCGCAATCAAATCACAACAACATGTATTAGTGTTTGCGCAAATTTTGATCTAAAAATTGTAACGAAATAAATCTTTCAACTCAAATTTCAAAATACGAACAATTAGCGCACTATCCCCGGCAACGACGCCATTTGATTGAAAAACGATTTCGGATTGTGTAGTATGAAAATTGTAAAGAAATCACAACCAAAAATTATTTGACCGCAATCAACTACAGTGTCGGATGTAGATCGTTAGCGAGTGTGGATCGTCCACATGGATAGTGTAATCGTTCGTGTTTCGAATTAGATGAATTGAAACTTTAAGGAAAAGAAAAGAAAACAATTCATGATTTGTAATTGCAATTCAAGAAAGAGTAAAATCTAGATCAATGAAAGCATTAAAATCAAGAAGTGGTAATTTGTGATGATTTTTCCAACCAAATATCAAGAATCGAAATGAGGCTCATAGGAATCGATCGGATCTATAGATGTGATGTAATCTCACGATGACGTATTCTTATCCTCTGATGAATTGATACTAGATCGATGATGATCGATGAGAATTAGGGATTTCTAGTGAAACTGGGGTTTCATCATTTATCCCTTGTTCCTTCGTCGATATCATTCACATTCTAGCCTCTAGTAAATTCAAGAAACGATCGTAGATCCCTAATTTCGAGCGATAACAATCAAGAAAGCATCGCAACGAAACTAGGTCATCGATTCTTGAACTTGCTAGGGTTTACAAAACTTGTAGGACTTAAGAATCGTTTTAAGATTTGTTACATCATCATTCTATTGATCGTCTCGACTCCTTGACGAGCGGAGTTTTACTCTAACATCATAACAAGAACTACAATTACAAATTGAGATCGAATCATGATGCAAGAATTTAAAGAAAGAAAGATTAAAGAATTTCACCTTTTATTTATATCAAAAATTTCATTACAATCGCTCAAGAACTACAAGAGGAAGAACTCAATCGTCGATTTGGCTTCGCTCGTCTCCGTGAGTCGCGGATCGGCTTGGATCAGTTGCTCGATTGGAGATCGGCTCCGCTCCTAAAAGGTTGAAGGGCTTCTCGCTTGATTTGGTACTCGGGATCTTGAATTTGATTGGAATTAGGATTAGGGTTTCGCACAAGTCTTGTCACTAGACTTGTGGAAGAAGATGACGAGAGTAAAGATTAAGGAACTAGAGATCAAACTTTTAACCCTAGATCTAGGCTCCTTTTTATAGACCATCAAAACCCTAGATCTAGGATTTCAAATTTGAATTTCCTTCCAAATGTTTGTTGAGGAGAAGCTTCTAGATGAAGTTTGTTAAGCCGAGCCTTCTAGATGTGCCACGTGGAGAATCGGGAGTTTTCTGGAAGCTTAGGCAGTTACAATAAGCACGTGGAGGAAATTTGAGCCGATGACGTCATCAAAGCGCCGCGGAACCTCGGCGCAAGCGCTCTCCCGCCGCGGTTCCGCGGCGCTATGGAAGCGTTGAGGCTTGGGTTTTCAGATACTTGTTTGGGCTGATATTTGTGGGCTTTTCTGATATGTTGAATTTCCAAATGAATCCCTGATCATTTCCAGATCTCTGGCCTTTGAGTTGGCGTATTTTTCAGCACTGTTTTCATAATTCTGGCTCGGTTTCTGGACTTTCCTGCACAATTTCACCGAGACAAGAGTTGCGCAATACAAGGATGATGTGATGCCATGAAATGCAGCCAATTTCCAAATTTTGGCCGCGGAACCGCCGCAAAACGCATGGTTTGGCCGCGGTTCCGCGCTCCAATTTTGGAATTAGAAGTCCGTACTTCACAGTAATTCTTAATTTTTCCTGCTTGTTTTTCGGAGCATTTTTAACTCAGAAAATATCAACTTTTTGAAAAATGTACAGAGAGTGTTCCGTGTCGGGGTTTCGGCGTTCGATCGGACTTTAAACTTCGTCTAGACTTCACCTAAAGCTCTAGCTTGGCTTTGATACCACTGTAGGGTTGCTAGGCACGCACACAAGGGTCTACGAGGCATCAACCATGCCCGATTTAAAATTTAGCCGTGCCGAACAACTCGAATACGGATCTTTAAACTAGAGATTAGGCGAAAACTAACATGTTAACAACTTTAATGCTTAGTGAGAGGGATTACAACCTTTGTAGATCCGGTCCTTCACTTCATATGCTCCGTGTTGTGGTCCCTTCGCTGCGATCATCCGGTTCCGGACTCTCGAGAGGTTCCACGAAGAGAAAGATGCAACCTTTGCTTCCGATCTTCGATACTAAGATGATCTACCTTGAAGTTCCGTTAACACAAGCTAACACTCATGAAATGATGTGAACACCCTCATCTAAAGGGCAAGGGAAGATGAAGATGATGAAGTAGGATTTTTGCTCTCTTTATTTATCTTTTTCTCATATTTATTCATCACTTGGAAAAAATCAAGAAAGCTTTTTCATGAAAGAATGAAGGAAGAAGAAGATGAATAATGATTATCCTTTTGTGATGAATAGAAAGAATTAATATGATAAATAATGCAACCATAGTCAAGCAAACTCATGTACAGAATTAACTAGGGTTAGGGTTTGGGTTAGGTTAAAGCATGAGTCACTTGAAAATATCTTTCACAAAACAAAACCAAAACCTTCTAGAATCATCTAGAAAGCTTAACCCTAAACCAAACCCTAATCATGTTTAAACTCCACTAAACATGTTGCATTAGTTATCATATCATGTTACAATATTATATATCACATATATAATATTTATCGTAACAAAATAAAATAATACATTTAACATATATCGCATATATATCAATGTATTACCCGAGTGAGAAAAAGAATCTTTTAGTGAGCAAATATTAATTAATGAAATTTAATATATCATATATATTATTATATATTAAATTATCGAATCAACACTTGATCCGACAATCCAGCTATATCGCATATAACCGACTAATATTTATCCGTACCGATTCATCGAATCAACACTTGATCCGATGACCCGGATGATATCAAATATCGCGAGAATAGAATACGGTATCACATATCGCATTATCCTCGGTCCCGCACATATCACATATGTGCTCCTACTCCGTTTTGCCTGAGTCAAGAAATCTCTGTGTAGGACTCTAAAGAATCGTCAATACGCCGGCAGTAGGTGATGATCATATCAAACACCCACAAGCTGCAAGCGGTCAGCTAAACATAACAGCTACCCAGGTATTGAGCGCTCAGAAGATCAACAAGCAAGCCTCTACATTCTCCTGTGAATCCAAACAGTAACACTCCCGTACAGTCCGGTCTCGTCGTCTGATATGTTGCATATCTCGCCTAGGGGTGGTAAACGTCAGACCCCAGTAGCTCGATAAGTCGTGTCGATATGAGGTCTATAACAGTTCGAGAAACTACTGATAACACTTACCAGTAAATCTCAGCAACCCAGGCCAGGGATTTCCGGTTATAGCCAATCGAACACAGCACAACGTCAACTCCCTATACCGAGAGAGACGAATCCCCTCCTATCGCTCATTGCCTCCATGTGATTCGGGACTGTACCCAAAAGCTACCTTTTTGCACGCCCTCTTGGACGTGGTATGATGGAAATCAAAGCACAGTGGGAATCACACAAGACTCTATGACGATCTCGGGTCAACAGACTACTCTGTACTAGTGTCACCGGAGAACTGCCATCTGACGTATGGTATAATACCATCTGGGAGTTCTCGGCGAGTCCGTCCAGTGTACCCAGTCTCCACTGAGCACCCGTACACCATCCTTGATATCAAACACCGATGGATATGGGATCATCCATCGCCCATCATATGGGTCAAGATGCGTATACGCTAGTCTACTCTGGTGTATCGATGCCCTGTCTCGATACACCCTCGACTAGGAACAGTTATAGGATGTACTTGTCGACTACCTTGGCCCCACTAGTATGATCTCATCATAGTCCCAGTAGTCGAGTACACATCCTAAGGGCTTTATCAACATGTAATATAGAGACAATCAGAGTACATGTTAAGATAAAGTACAACCAGATAGCATACTATCATGTCGAGCAAGAAAGTCCTCCCTATATATGTCCTAGCATCCACAACAATATACATCGTATGTACAGTAATAGCCTCTAGGGCATACATATAACTAACAGTTCAAACGCCACCCGACAGAAAAGAATCATCATATACCAAATTCCATGCTAAAACAAGTCGTAAACCATGCGCCAACACAAGAAAATTACCCCAGATTCTACCCAATGTGGAATCAGTCAAAGTTGTATATGCCAAGGGTCTATTTTATTGGGTATAAAGCTACAGAACAAGAACGAAGCCCAGAACCCATGCTCTGGCCACAAATTGCGGCTAGAAGGGATTAATTGGTGGCCTGGAAAAGGGGAGAGGGGCTAGGGTTTTGTGTGGTGGTTCCTAGTTGCCTGCACATCTCACTGTCAAACCAAAATTATTTTCAGGTGGCTCGGGTGTTAGCAGATTTCCAAAAACACTCACAGAATTACAGTTTTTCCCGATACCGTTTCTATAAATCCGCATTCTTGGTTTTAATCTCAGGTTTGGTCCAATGTAACATCACACCAGGGGTTGTAGTCCCTAATTACACCTCAATTCACCTTTGATTTCAAATCAAACCCTAAACCCTAACTTGAAATTTCCATATTCCTCAAAACCACACCATATCGACGTGAAACAAGTATAGATGCAAAAGGAATTGAAATACTACTCTAAGGGTACAGAAATTACCTCCATTGGCAACTCAAGAATTTTCTTGAGTTGCTCAAAGTCCTCAAAATCCTCTCTTTCTAGGTCCAATGTGTAGCTAGTGAGCTTGGGAACAATTTTTGTGAAATGGGAATAGGGTTTTAGAGTTGTATTCATGGTGTTATGGGGGATTGAAGATGGAGGAAGAAGTGGGAGGAGCAGGAGGAGCAGTAGCTCAAGGGAAGAGGGGAGAGAAAATGAGAAGAGAAATGATGGGGATGGCTCACAATAAAAGGTTGACATACTCTTTCTCTCTCTTCATCATACCTTATCTTTTTCTTTTCTTTTATTTTCTTTTCCTTTATTTCTTCTCACACAATGGTAACCCTAGGCAACCATACACCCACAACATGTAAGAAAATATGACAAGTGTGAAAAATGATATGCAAATGCTAAAATCCAATTAGCGATTTTTAATCGCGATTAGCACTAAATTAGCATATAACTAAACATAAAAACCTAAAAATGGTATAATTCCATAAAATACCCAATTTTAGAATTTTCCATAATTTTCCAAAATTTTCCCCATTTATCGGTATTTAATTATACTGAAATATTAAAATATTCATTAAAATAATATTAAATTATAAAAATTCCCAAAAAATAATATTTTATTTTTTTGAAATGTTACACATATTCCTAACAATCTCCCACTTGCACTAAGGCCATGTGTTGTAGTATCTCATACCCAACATCCCAAAAAGTCTCTCAAACTGTATCTGGGGAGGGCCTTCGTGAGTAGATCCGCTACGTTGTCGTTCGTGTCAACTCTTCTGACCTCGATCTTCCGGGGATCTACTATCTCCCTGATCAGGTGATACCACCTCAGAATATGTCTGGATCTCTGATGGGACCTGGGTTCCTTGGCCAAAGCCACCGCTCCAATGTTATCATAATACACAGGTATTGGATGCTCAATGGATGGAACCACATGTAACATCTTCAAAAATACAAAAATATTAATTTTGGGAATTTTTATAATTTAATATTATTTTATTGATTATTTTAATATTAAATCTATATTTAAATGCAAATAAATGGAGAAAAATTACGGAAAATTATGGAAAATTCTAAAATAGGATAAATTAGTGAATTATGACATTTTTAAGTTGTTGTGATCATTTTGACACTAATTTAGTGCTAATCGCGATTAAAATCGCTAATCGGGTTTTTTGGCAATTTTGCGCAAAAACTTGCACATATCACATTTTCTACACTTGTTCATTGTTTCTTGCCATGGATTTCTTTTGGGGTTACTATTCTCATGAGAAGGTTTTGGTTTAATGAAAAAGGGAAAAAGGAAAGAAAAAGAATAGAAAATGGAGGGTTGGTGAGAAGAGGGGTATGGGTCATTGACCATGAAACTTAACCATTTGTTTCCTTTCATTTTCCCCTCCCTCTTCTTCTCTTGCTGCTGCCTCCTCTCCTCCATTCTCCCCCTCTCTTCAAGCCATGAAATCACCTCTAAAACTACCCCAAACTCCTATGTCGGTTTCACAAAAAAGATGCGTGAGCTCGAGATCTACAAGATGGACCTAGAAAGCTTGGATTTGGCCACTAGAGGGCAACTCAAGAAAATTCTTGAGTTGCTAATGAAGGTAATTTCTGAACCATTTGCTCAATCATAGCTTTTCCTATAACCCCATGTTAAGATTTAATCGATATTGTGTGATATTATGGATTTGATGAAAACCTAGTTAGGGTTTGAGAGGAACTTGGGTTGTATTGTGAAATTGAGTTCAATTGAGGATACACCAACACCCTAGTGTTTGAATTGAAACCCAAAACCTGAAGCAAACACCAGAATACGGATTTTAGAAACCAATATCGGGGAAATTGTGTATTCTGTCACTGTTATTTGGAATCTGCTAACACCCCGAGAACCCTAAAATAATATTGAGTGGGAATTGAGATGTGCAGGCAACATAGAGGCAACACCCCAAACCCTAGCCCCTAACTCCTCCGTACGGCCGCCAATTCTCCCATTCTGGCCGCAATTTGCGGCCAGAGCAGAGGGGTTTTCCTCGTTTTTCGTGCATGCCCCCATTTCCTCAATTCTTGGCCCTGGGTACTTCTAGTTTTGACAGATTCTTTCTAGGGTGAAATCTGGGACATATATCCTAAGTTGCTATTTTGGATTCGTGTTTCCGTATTCCGTATTTTTGATTCTGAAATGGTGGAACGTGTTTTGCCTCGACTATTTGTCGTTTATACGACGATATAGAGGAGTTATTGATGGTTTTGAAGGCGTGCCATAGGTTTTCACCTATAGGCCCCTTATCGTATCGTTTTGGATTTTATGCGCCGTTTTAGATTGGATTTGGTTTTAATGCGCATATACGATATTTTGATGTGTAGGTACCCATGAAGACTTCGGGACGACAAGCATACGTGGTGACGTCCGCAAATGACGATGCAAGGTGAGTAGATTATATCTACAGGGGGAAGTCGGGTGGATGGCGTATAGCACCCCCGCAGTCCGTAGATAGATTAGTAAGTAGTTCATTATGATATAGGTGTATTGTGGATAGTATAGGGTTAGCAGTGACTAGTGTAGTTCATAGTCGCGAACCCTAGGATAGAATTACACCTATACACACACCCTTGCTTATCACTTGTACTTGCACTCTGATTGATGATATGTGATGACTTTGGAGATGAGTCGATGATGTGGGCGTGGTGCCCTGGGATCGGTGATTTGATACGATTCATATGTGGGATATGACTTGTGATTCTTGCGGGCTTGGGATATGTGTTTACCCCCGCATGCATACTTCTCTGATGGTATCGACTTGTACTAGACATAGAGTAGTACCCCCAGACTATATGATCTGATGATACTGATACCTGTTATGTGACGAGATAGTGAGTTGTTGACCCCTACCCAGCTATTGGGGATGCCGTACGACGATTTACCGTACGAGCCGATATTGATGATAGATCCACACTCATAACTCGAGGATATCTTACGATATGACATTGAGGCGGGATCTCCGACTACATATCTCTATATATACATTGACTCAGATTTAGGTGGTTTCTACACCTACCCCTCCTGATTGACCGGATACTTAGATGTAGTTTGCATAGTAGATACTTCTCTGTGGTGTTGACTACTAGATATCTGCATTTTTCCTGCTACTCGCATTGCTGGCATATGTTCATTGCTATACTATTATCATGCTGTTAGGACACCAGCACCATTATCGATGATGCGTATGTTCCACGTACACTATTTGCCGGCTCACACACTTCATCATCGATAATTGCCATGCCACTACACTGTAGTACTATTGCATTCATGAGATGATCCTTCATTCGACATATGCACATTACTATTCCATGTTGCATGATTTCCGATATGATTACTGTTCTTTACATGTCGCATACATCATGGATTGACTGTATAGTACATCGCATTGGATTTACTTCCTGATGTTGGATTTTCATGTGATTTCTGGTTTTTGAGGACCGTGGGGTTATTTAAGAAAAGAGGCACTTTTATGAAAACCCGGTACCTCGTGATATGATATTTCAGTGCGTCCACCACGCGTTTTCTCGGTGCTGAGACGTGTGCTTGAAACCCGATTCGAGGAGGTGATGTACCGTTTGCGGGTTCGTGGTGGGCCCGGTATGGTTCCCCTAGGCGAGATGATCGATGGGTTATGCCGATTTAGCCTGGAGGCGGGCGAGTACCTACCGGTGATTGTATTTGAGCTCGGCGGATATCCGGGGGATACCGCCTGGAGCTGAGAGATGGGCGTACTGCCGGGGGCCGATGGGCCGATACCGCAGACGGAGCCCCATATGGATGAGGATTTACGTGTCGATGCTGGGCACGGGTTTCATGATGAGTTTTCCATGATTTTGGTTATATCCTCACATTGCATACATGATGCTTGCTGTCAGTGGGTGACAGGTGGACGGGTTCCACAGATATACAGATATGGATCATATACAGACTGGATTTACACTTATCTTACACCAATATTAGTGGTATGGGACGCTAATATATGTGTTTTGATATCTTTGATATTTCATCATATCTACCTTATGCAGACATACCTTATACTGATGACATGTTATTACCTGAGTACCTGGCACTACATGCATGATTAGATGTTACCTTGCCACCTTATCACACTCAGATGTACTCTTGTGGATTATATTACTGATCGTTGACTTAGGTTTATGTCTTGCATTCGGTTTCTGCTTGTAGATGTTTCTATTCACGAGTTGGCAACTCACCCCCGTTGTGCCACAGTTCTTGCAGGTTTTGCCGTACAGGTTCTATTGCGGCATTTCTGGCACACTACCTTCTTGCGGGTGATTTGCTTTGGTAGGTGGATTCTTTCGTATCAGGAATCACCTTTGTATTTATTTATTCCATTGTATCTAGAAATTGTCCATCAACCAAAACTTGTATTATTTCGACCTTAGAGTCGCGCTTAGAAGTATTGCGGTTTTCTTGTTGCTTTTGAGCTTTCTTTTGGATTTGATCCTCGCCACTTGGCGTTGTATATTATCATATCATTGCGTGGTTGTGACCGTCGTTTGACGAAGAGCTAGCTCCCGCTTGGGGATGCCTTTATCTTTTTATATATTGTTATTCATGTTGTACCCCATTCGGGGCCAGTTTTACAAAGGAAACTCTGCAGAAATTTTTAGAAAAGACTTATTGTTTTCAAAACGTACCTTCGGCTTAGTTATTTAAAAACCTTGATTTCAAACCTGTATTTCTTCACTTCTTTAAACCAGTTTTCTTTATTTATCCTTCAAAATGGTTTTAGATTTCTGGGCTTTTGGCTTACTTGGATCAGATGGAGTCCTATAGGCTTCATATGGTTCAAGTGCCAGTCACGTGCTCTTTCGGGTCGTGACAAAGTTGGTATCAGAGCGCTAGGTTGACCTTGGTTCGAGTCTGAGTTTGACTATGTGGAGCCTAGTGTTAGTGTTTATGCCCTAGAAGGCCATTACTGTATCATACTAGCTTGTATATTACTTAATGGAAGCTTGGGATATTCACATGTATATAACAGTCTTGCTAAACATGGTAGTATGCTACTTGGTTTTTCTATCTTAATATGTGAGTATACGTATTGATAGAGCTCTTAGGATCTTGCTTGTCTACCAGCGTTGTGATGGCAGTCACACTAGTGGGGGCTGGGTAGTCTACAAGCACATCCTTATTCAGGTCCCTGGTCGTTGGATTATCGAGACAGAGCATCGATACTCCGGAGTAGACTAGTGTGTACGCTTCTCATCCCAGTTGGGGAGATGGTCTGTCCCACAGCCATCAGTACGTCGTACTGGAGATAGTATACAGGTGCTCGTTAGGTTACGGGTACACCGGACAGGACTCATAGGGAACTGTTGGTTGGTTTGATACCAGTCGTCAGTAAACAGTTCCCAGGTGACATGAGTACAGCGTAGTCCGCAGACTTGACACTGCTACTTCGCCTCGAGTGTGTCCCACTGTTCTTAGATTGCTACCCTACCACGGCTCTATGGAGTCGTGCAAACAGGTAGCAGTTGGGTGCAGTCCCGAGCACTTGGAGGCAGTGGCGGTTAGACAGGATTCGTCCCTCCCGGTATTGGGAGTAGATATCGTGCTGTGTCAGAGAGCCATTACGCAAAGTCCCTGGCCAGGGCAAGCGAGATTTGCTGGTAGGTTCCAGCAGTTTCTCAGGGTGTAATGGGCTTCACTCCGACACGACTTATACCGCTATTAGGGGACTGACGCTTGCCGCCCCCCTAGGCCCGATATGCGATAGTCTTGGACGAACGGACCGGACTGTATGGAGATTGTCACATCAGACTCAGTAGGAGTTCGGATGGGTTTACTCATCGGCCTTCTTATCGACAACTACCTGGGGACCGTTACGTACAGCTAGTGCCGCTTGCGGTCTGTGGTTAAACCCACTGCCAGCGTAGTAGTCGAGTCTCTAGAGTCCCACACAGAGAGTTTCCTACTCCAGGCGAAACGATATAGAGGTTGCATGGTTTTGCGACAAAGGGTTCGGACGCATACGTGCGTTTACGCGCGTACGACTTTCGGACAGTTTTTACCAGTCGGCTTTGGTTTAAGCCAGTTACTGGTATCCGGTTATTGGATTTTTACAGTCTAAAGTTTTTCCGTATTTTTTCGGATCGGGGGGGCGTTCTCGTAATTACTCGAGAAGCTTCTAGAAGATGTGACTAAGGAGGTTTCTTTTGGATAAGAGAGTGAGTCATGGTGGTGATTCATTCACTTCATTAATGCACATTTATTGCTTAATGACTCATGTTAATGAATCATCACAAGATATTTTGTGAAGCATGCTTATTCATTTCCTTTATTGATTATTTGAAAATAAGAATGCTTCATAATATTATGATACACTCTCTCTCTTCTCTTATTATCTTATCACACATTCTCTCTCCTCAAGCTCTCATCTTCAAACCCTAATCCTTAATCCTCATGTGTTGAGATCAAAGGATTAGTTAGACTAAACAATCCATAACCTTCACTCTTTATCATCCTTTCATCTTTGATTAGCAATCAAAGTTGATTAGTTACCTCAAGTTAGAGGTTTAGCTTGGAGTTTCGCTCTCGGGTGGATCGTCTACTACCTAGAGAAGGCCGAGGAGAACAAAGGAGGACGTAAAGAAGAAGGACCGGTTTCATTAGGTATAATCCCTAATCACTTGTGAGATGAAACTTTAGAATACGGTTATTTAGAGTTTAGCTTCGATTCTAGTGGTTAGTCGATGTTCGTTGTTTAAACTTGATAAGTTTTTGTAAAATCCGCCTCCCCACAAGTACTGGGGTGTACTACATCGACTTACAGTGGTATCAGAGCCTCGCTAAACAATAAATAACTTAATCGCAAATTTGTACGAATTTCGAACGGAAAAACGAAGCCGGAAAACCCTAATAAAAATCAGTTTCTGTCGAATCCAAAATGATGTCCTAAAATTTTTCAGGGATGTTCAGAAAGCTTGACATGGGTCCAGGAGAACACCCAAGAAAATTGGGCCCATGACTCGGCTAAAGAGCCGCGGAAGCGCGGCGGATCCCACCGATCCGCCGCGGTTCCGCCGCCGAGTTGCCGAGTCATGATCCCAAATTTTTTGTGTGGGTCCCCTGTGATATTTGGGGTTTTCTGGAATATTTAATTATTGCTCAGGTTACTGTTTAACAGAGCAGATTTTGGAGCAATATTGAAGTTGTTTATTCGATCGAATTGTACAGTATTTGCGTATTGGATTATATCTGTAATTGTTTGATGTGTTCGTAAACCTCTCCCAACTGCTAGTATGTCGGTTGGCAGGGGGTTGCACATTTCTGAAATGGTTATATCTGTTTGTGCATATAAACTGTATTGGACTGTTGTGGTGTATAGCCGGGGTTAGCAAAGGGTTATTGTTTAATTCATTTGTTGTAAATGTAATTTGTTGTAATATTATTTTCGCGGGGCACTTCCAGGTTGCGGTTGTAGCCACCGTTGTATTATTTCATTTTACTGTTTTTGCTCCTAGGACTGACCCAAGGTGGGGTACACAGACTGCCGGGTGGGTAGTTTGCCGTACCCGTAGGGGTCGAGGGTGGGGTAAACGGCTATTCATCACAACTGTGTAATCTGTCTTTTCTTGCAGGCTCAAAAGAAATACAGATTGCTTGCAAATCCAATATTGTTTATCTGTGTTCTGGAATGAATATCATTGCGTCAGACGAATGTAAAATATCTATATTTATTATAGCTATTTAGACGTCACTTATGTTTTACACCCGCGCTAGCCCAGCCCCCGCTCTGTCGTTAGTTAAGTAACCTAACGAGTGATGACGGGACCCCGTGGCGAATGCGGATGGCATAAGAGGACGTTATATTTTCGTTGTTTTCTGCAATGATAGGTTAATGATGGGACGCATTATCTATAATGCAAAGTAAAACAAACCAAAGTTTAAATCGTTGGAACAATTTAAAAGAAACCAATCGGTTATTTTTGAAACAGATATTTTTAAATGCGGAGATTTAACCACTCCTTTTAAAAGCTATCAGGTTCCTTCGGTTATATCAAGTTCACTACGTTTATGGTTTCGCCAAAACCAGTCGTAGCCCTCCGTCGTTTCATTTGGGTATTCAGTAGTATTCAAGATATGCATTTTGGCCAAAGTCAAGGCATAGTGTTTGGTAGCTACTGGGTTTTCATTTGTTGCATAAGATAGATGAGTTAGTTTGGGACAGTCGTATTATCATTTGACCAAAGTCAGGGGTATATACGGATGGGTTCAAATTGACAAGATAATGACGGGTAGAACTTGACATGTGACTTATGACATTTTGACCAAAGCCAAGGTCATAAGAGCATGGGGCAAAAACTTATATCGGGAATTTCTAAAGAAACTGAAATTTGCAAAGAGATGCATACCATTTGGAGTTTGATGAATGTTGGTAGGATTCCTTCAACATTATCATACGATGATATTTGGATCCCGATCCTACTGTGAGTATATGCTACTTATCAGGATATTCGTCGCTTAACGATCAATGCTATAAACCTAGTAGGTGTCCAGAAAAGTGTCAGAGGGGTTACGCCCCCAGAGAAAAGAGGTTATTTAATTAAGGAACTTCGCGAAAGCGTTGGAAAACCTCCCTCGAAGTATCGACACCGGCCTGGCTGAACGGTTAAGCAAGTATTGTACGGTGAGAATAGTCTTGGCTAATTCTTCTTTTATGGTTTGAGGAAGGATTCGAGAAACAGTGGGAGCCATCCAGTTTAGATAAACTAAAAACCACTCTAAACTTGCAAGAGCATCATGCTAAAGAGTTTTCTTCTCTCTCTCCTAATTGCAGCGACCCTGAAAATGACTGGACTTAAGTTACTTTTAGAGAAAAATATACTGACGGGGCCAAACTATAAAGATTGGCTGCGGAATGTCAAGATGGCTTTGACCTATGACAAACTGGGGTACGTCCTCACCGCTACAGCACCTGCTGTCCTTGGTCCCAAATCCAGCAATGCGGATAAGGAAATCCGCAAAACCTGGGATTTAGATTGCGCGAGAGCCAAGTGCATCGTGCTTGCCTCGATGAACAATGAACATCAGAGGAGGCACGAGGATATGTCCCTTGATGGCATATTTCTCCATACAAAGGAACTTTATGGAGAGCAATCTCGTATAGCAAGATACGAGACCTCTAAGAAACTGTTTCGAGCGAGGTTGGCTGTCGGGTCATCGGTAGGTGAACATGTCCTACAGATGATCGGCTATATTGAAGAGCTCGCGGACCTTGGGACGACTTTGGATAATGAGCTCTATACAGACCTTGTTCTCCAGTCCCTTCCTCCCACCTACGCCCAGTTTATCCTCAACTTCAATCTTCAAGGAAAAGAAGTTGAACTTGCGGAACTCCTGAACATGTTAAGGAGTGCAGAGGGCACCTTGCAGAAGGCAAGGGAAACACCCGCTATGTTTGTTGGCGGTTCATCTTCTTCCGGGTCCAAGGCTAGGGCCAAAGGAAGAAAGAAGAAGGCCGCACCCAGACCTAGAGGAGGTGTTAGTAAGGTGGGAAAGAAGGGAAAGAAAAAGTTTACAGCACCGGTAGTTGGCCTGGATGAGTGCTTCCATTGTCACAGGAAAGGGCACTGGAAGAAGGATTGCAAGGCGTGGAACGCCAAGAACCAGGAACCGAAGCAAGCTGTGGCTTCGACTTCAGGTGTGTTTGTAATTGAGAATTGTCTGTCAATCAACTCTACTTCCTGGGTATTGGATACCGGATCAGGATCTCATATTTGCAATTCTTTGCAGGCACTGAGAAACCGTAGAGTGCTGAAGGAAGGTGATATGATCCTCAGGGTTGCTAACGGAGCTAGCGTGGGAGCTGCGTCCGTTGGGGATTATCACCTAGGATTGACGAGTGGACACATTTTGGTTTTACATAACTGTTATTTTGTACCCAGCTTAACGTGTAACATCATATCAGTTTCCTTGTTATCAAATAAAGGTTATGATTTCACGTTTGTAAGAGATGTTGTCAACATCCACCTTAATCATGGTTTGATTGGGTCCGGTACTCTAAATAACGGCATATATGTGTTAAACCAACTCCAAATTTTCAATGTCCAGAACACACTAAAAAGAAAGTCTCCAGATTTAAATAAAGCTTTCTTATGGCATTGTAGACTGGGTCACATCAATGAGAGAAGGTTGACTAAGTTTCATAGAGAAGGATATTTGGACACGTTCGAATATCAAACTTATGACACTTGTCAATCTTGTCTCAAAGGAAAGATGACAAAGACTCCATTCACTGGACAAGGAGTAAGAGCGAGCGAGCTCTTAGGACTCATACACAGTAATGTATGTGGTCCAATGTCTACACATGCGAGAGGTGGTTATTCCTATTTCATTACTTTCACGGATGATTACTCAAGATACGGATTCATTTATCTGATGAAACATAAATCCGAAGCTTTTGAGAAATTCCAGGAGTATAAGAATGAAGTAGAAAACCAAACCGGCAAAAGTATTAAGACACTTAGATCTGATCGAGGTGGTGAATACTTGAGTGCCGAGTTCCTAGGTTACCTAAAAGAGAAAGGAATTCTCTCTCAGCTTACTCCTCCGTACACTCCACAGCATAATGGTGTATCGGAGAGACGGAATCGAACCCTATTGGATATGGTACGATCCATGATGAGTAATGCTGAGTTACCGCGATCTTTCTGGGGACATGCGCTAGAATCAGCGGCATATCTTTTGAACATGGTACCTACCAAGACTGTGCCTACCACTCCATATCAGATGTGGAGTGGGAAGAAACCCCATCTACAGTATATAAAGATTTGGGGATGTCCAGCTTTTGTTAAAAAGCAGCATGTGGACAAGCTCGAGGCACGATCAGTAAAGTGTTTGTTTGTGGGATATCCAAAGCACTCCAGGGGATATCTATTCTATTACGCAGAGGAACAGAAGGTATTTGTTTCTCGTAATGCCCATTTTCTAGAACATCAATTTTTAGAAAAGGAATCAAGTGGGAGCGAAATAGAACTGGAAGAAATTCCAGAACCACAAACTGCTACTGAAAGTTTGGTAGAACCAGAGGTTCAAGAAGAACAGAACATTCCCGCACCCCTCCGCAGGAGTAGTAGGCCGTCTCGTCCGCCTGAGAGATACTACGGTTTTCTCATTGACGGGGATAGAGAGGATTGCATCATAGATGATGATGAACCTACTGACTTCCAGCAGGCCATCCAGAGCGGCGACTCGGTACGATGGCTAGATGCAATGCGGACCGAAATGGAGTCCATGTACACCAACAAAGTATGGACTTTGGACTTTGCTCCAGATGGGGTAAAACCCATAGGATGCAAATGGATCTTCAAGAAAAAGATTGGTGTAGATGGACAGGTGGAAACCTATAAGGCTAGACTTGTTGTAAAGGGTTTTCGTCAAAGACCTGGTTTGGACTATGACGAAACTTTTTCTCCAGTGGCTATGCTCAAATCCATTCGGGTCCTTCTTGCTATTGCTGCCTTCCATGATTATGAAATCTGGCAGATGGACGTAAAGACGGCTTTTCTGAATGGAAATTTAGAAGAGAGCGTCTATATAGATCAGCCAGAGGGTTTCAATCAGAGTGGGAGCAGCAGGAAAGTATGCAAGCTGCTTAAGTCCATTTATGGACTAAAGCAGGCATCGCGGAGTTGGAACATCTGTTTTGATGAGACAGTCAAAGAATATGACTTTATCAAAAATCCAGATGAACCGTGCATATATAGTAAAGTTGTGGCCAGAAGTGTCGTATTCCTCGTCTTGTACGTGGATGACATTCTATTGATAGGAAATGACATTCCTATGCTACAATCTGTCAAAGGATTCTTGTCACACAGGTTCTCCATGAAAGACCTGGGTGATGCCTCTTACATTCTGGGGATCCGGATCTATCGTGATAGATCCAAGAGGATGTTGGGACTTTCGCAGTCCAGGTATATCGACACTGTACTGAAAAGATTCAGTATGGAAGATTCTAAGCGCGGTAATCTACCGGCTTGTCACGGAATCACCCTCTCCAAAGAGATGTCTCCCAAGACTGATTTGGAAAGGGAACGCATGTCTATTATACCCTACGCTTCTGCGGTAGGCTCTATAATGTATGCGATGTTGTGTACCAGACCAGATGTAGCTTATGCACTGAGCGTGGTAAGCCGGTATCAGTCAGACCCAGGGGAGAAACACTGGATAGCAGTAAAGAACATTCTCAAGTACCTGAGGAGGACTAAGGAGATGTTCTTGGTTTACGGCGGAAAAGACCTCAGGTTGGAGGCCTTTGCTGATTCCGGCTTCCAGAGTGATAAGGACGATTCCAAGTCCATGTCGGGTTATGTCTTTACCCTCAATGGAGGGGCGGTGTGCTGGAAGAGCTCCAAGCAGGACACCGTTGCTGACTCGACGATGGAAGCGGAGTATATAGCTGCTTGCGATGCCGCAAAAGAAGCAGTCTGGATGAAGAAGTTCCTAACAGAACTTCAGGTGGTTCCTACCATAGTTGATCCAATACCTCTGTATTGCGACAACAACGGAGCTATAGCTTTAGCGAAGGAACCAAGGTCCCATCAGAAGTCCAGACACATCTTGAGGCGGTATCACCTGATCAGGGAGATCATTGATCGTCAGGAGATCGAGGTTCGGAGAGTTGCTTCAGAAGAGAACATTGCTGATCCATTCACGAAGGCCCTTCCTCAGATTCAGTTCGAGAGGCTACTCGAGATCATTGGTCTACGATATGCCAGTACATGGCCCTAGTGCAAGTGGGAGATTGTTAGTGTTTATGCCCTAGAAGGCCATTACTTTATCATACTAGCTTGTATATTACTTAATGGAAGCTTGGGATATTCACATGTATATAACAGTCTTGCTAAACATGGTAGTATGCTACTTGGTTTTTCTATCTTAATATGTGAGTATACGTATTGATAGAGCTCTTAGGATCTTGCTTGTCTACCAGCGTTGTGATGGCAGTCACACTACTGGGGGCTGGGTAGTCTACAAGCACATCCTTATTCAGGTCCCTGGTCGTTGGATTATCGAGACAGAGCATCGATACTCCGGAGTAGACTAGTGTGTACGCTTCTCATCCCAGTTGGGGAGATGGTCTGTCCCACAGCCATCAGTACGTCGTACTGGAGATAGTATACAGGTGCTCGTTAGGTTACGGGTACACCGGACAGGACTCACAGGGAACTGTTGGTTGGTTTGATACCAGTCGTCAGTAAACAGTTCCCAGGTGACATGAGTACAGCGTAGTCCGCAGACTTGACACTGCTACTTCGCCTCGAGTGTGTCCCACTGTTCTTAGATTGCTACCCTACCACGGCTCTATGGAGTCGTGCAAACAGGTAGCAGTTGGGTGCAGTCCCGAGCACTTGGAGGCAGTGGCGGTTAGACAGGATTCGTCCCTCCCGGTATTGGGAGTAGATATCGTGCTGTGTCAGAGAGCCATTACGCAAAGTCCCTGGCCAGGGCAAGCGAGATTTGCTGGTAGGTTCCAGCAGTTTCTCAGGGTGTAATGGGCTTCACTCCGACACGACTTATACCGCTATTAGGGGACTGACGCTTGCCGCCCCCCTAGGCCCGATATGCGATAGTCTTGGACGAACGGACCGGACTGTATGGAGATTGTCACATCAGACTCAGTAGGAGTTCGGATGGGTTTACTCATCGGCCTTCTTATCGACAACTACCTGGGGACCGTTACGTACAGCTAGTGCCGCTTGCGGTCTGTGGTTAAACCCACTGCCAGCGTAGTAGTCGAGTCTCTAGAGTCCCACACAGAGAGTTTCCTACTCCAGGCGAAACGATATAGAGGTTGCATGGTTTTGCGACAAAGGGTTCGGACGCATACGTGCGTTTACGCGCGTACGACTTTCGGACAGTTTTTACCAGTCGGCTTTGGTTTAAGCCAGTTACTGGTATCCGGTTATTGGATTTTTACAGTCTAAAGTTTTTCCGTATTTTTTCGGATCGGGGGGGCGTTCTCGTAATTACTCGAGAAGCTTCTAGAAGATGTGACTAAGGAGGTTTCTTTTGGATAAGAGAGTGAGTCATGGTGGTGATTCATTCACTTCATTAATGCACATTTATTGCTTAATGACTCATGTTAATGAATCATCACAAGATATTTTGTGAAGCATGCTTATTCATTTCCTTTATTGATTATTTGAAAATAAGAATGCTTCATAATATTATGATACACTCTCTCTCTTCTCTTATTATCTTATCACACATTCTCTCTCCTCAAGCTCTCATCTTCAAACCCTAATCCTTAATCCTCATGTGTTGAGATCAAAGGATTAGTTAGACTAAACAATCCATAACCTTCACTCTTTATCATCCTTTCATCTTTGATTAGCAATCAAAGTTGATTAGTTACCTCAAGTTAGAGGTTTAGCTTGGAGTTTCGCTCTCGGGTGGATCGTCTACTACCTAGAGAAGGCCGAGGAGAACAAAGGAGGACGTAAAGAAGAAGGACCGGTTTCATTAGGTATAATCCCTAATCACTTGTGAGATGAAACTTTAGAATACGGTTATTTAGAGTTTAGCTTCGATTCTAGTGGTTAGTCGATGTTCGTTGTTTAAACTTGATAAGTTTTTGTAAAATCCGCCTCCCCACAAGTACTGGGGTGTACTACATCGACTTACAGTGGTATCAGAGCCTCGCTAAACAATAAATAACTTAATCGCAAATTTGTACGAATTTCGAACGGAAAAACGAAGCCGGAAAACCCTAATAAAAATCAGTTTCTGTCGAATCCAAAATGATGTCCTAAAATTTTTCAGGGATGTTCAGAAAGCTTGACATGGGTCCAGGAGAACACCCAAGAAAATTGGGCCCATGACTCGGCTAAAGAGCCGCGGAAGCGCGGCGGATCCCACCGATCCGCCGCGGTTCCGCCGCCGAGTTGCCGAGTCATGATCCCAAATTTTTTGTGTGGGTCCCCTGTGATATTTGGGGTTTTCTGGAATATTTAATTATTGCTCAGGTTACTGTTTAACAGAGCAGATTTTGGAGCAATATTGAAGTTGTTTATTCGATCGAATTGTACAGTATTTGCGTATTGGATTATATCTGTAATTGTTTGATGTGTTCGTAAACCTCTCCCAACTGCTAGTATGTCGGTTGGCAGGGGGTTGCACATTTCTGAAATGGTTATATCTGTTTGTGCATATAAACTGTATTGGACTGTTGTGGTGTATAGCCGGGGTTAGCAAAGGGTTATTGTTTAATTCATTTGTTGTAAATGTAATTTGTTGTAATATTATTTTCGCGGGGCACTTCCAGGTTGCGGTTGTAGCCACCGTTGTATTATTTCATTTTACTGTTTTTGCTCCTAGGACTGACCCAAGGTGGGGTACACAGACTGCCGGGTGGGTAGTTTGCCGTACCCGTAGGGGTCGAGGGTGGGGTAAACGGCTATTCATCACAACTGTGTAATCTGTCTTTTCTTGCAGGCTCAAAAGAAATACAGATTGCTTGCAAATCCAATATTGTTTATCTGTGTTCTGGAATGAATATCATTGCGTCAGACGAATGTAAAATATCTATATTTATTATAGCTATTTAGACGTCACTTATGTTTTACACCCGCGCTAGCCCAGCCCCCGCTCTGTCGTTAGTTAAGTAACCTAACGAGTGATGACGGGACCCCGTGGCGAATGCGGATGGCATAAGAGGACGTTATATTTTCGTTGTTTTCTGCAATGATAGGTTAATGATGGGACGCATTATCTATAATGCAAAGTAAAACAAACCAAAGTTTAAATCGTTGGAACAATTTAAAAGAAACCAATCGGTTATTTTTGAAACAGATATTTTTAAATGCGGAGATTTAACCACTCCTTTTAAAAGCTATCAGGTTCCTTCGGTTATATCAAGTTCACTACGTTTATGGTTTCGCCAAAACCAGTCGTAGCCCTCCGTCGTTTCATTTGGGTATTCAGTAGTATTCAAGATATGCATTTTGGCCAAAGTCAAGGCATAGTGTTTGGTAGCTACTGGGTTTTCATTTGTTGCATAAGATAGATGAGTTAGTTTGGGACAGTCGTATTATCATTTGACCAAAGTCAGGGGTATATACGGATGGGTTCAAATTGACAAGATAATGACGGGTAGAACTTGACATGTGACTTATGACATTTTGACCAAAGCCAAGGTCATAAGAGCATGGGGCAAAAACTTATATCGGGAATTTCTAAAGAAACTGAAATTTGCAAAGAGATGCATACCATTTGGAGTTTGATGAATGTTGGTAGGATTCCTTCAACATTATCATACGATGATATTTGGATCCCGATCCTACTGTGAGTATATGCTACTTATCAGGATATTCGTCGCTTAACGATCAATGCTATAAACCTAGTAGGTGTCCAGAAAAGTGTCAGAGGGGTTACGCCCCCAGAGAAAAGAGGTTATTTAATTAAGGAACTTCGCGAAAGCGTTGGAAAACCTCCCTCGAAGTATCGACACCGGCCTGGCTGAACGGTTAAGCAAGTATTGTACGGTGAGAATAGTCTTGGCTAATTCTTCTTTTATGGTTTGAGGAAGGATTCGAGAAACAGTGGGAGCCATCCAGTTTAGATAAACTAAAAACCACTCTAAACTTGCAAGAGCATCATGCTAAAGAGTTTTCTTCTCTCTCTCCTAATTGCAGCGACCCTGAAAATGACTGGACTTAAGTTACTTTTAGAGAAAAATATACTGACGGGGCCAAACTATAAAGATTGGCTGCGGAATGTCAAGATGGCTTTGACCTATGACAAACTGGGGTACGTCCTCACCGCTACAGCACCTGCTGTCCTTGGTCCCAAATCCAGCAATGCGGATAAGGAAATCCGCAAAACCTGGGATTTAGATTGCGCGAGAGCCAAGTGCATCGTGCTTGCCTCGATGAACAATGAACATCAGAGGAGGCACGAGGATATGTCCCTTGATGGCATATTTCTCCATACAAAGGAACTTTATGGAGAGCAATCTCGTATAGCAAGATACGAGACCTCTAAGAAACTGTTTCGAGCGAGGTTGGCTGTCGGGTCATCGGTAGGTGAACATGTCCTACAGATGATCGGCTATATTGAAGAGCTCGCGGACCTTGGGACGACTTTGGATAATGAGCTCTATACAGACCTTGTTCTCCAGTCCCTTCCTCCCACCTACGCCCAGTTTATCCTCAACTTCAATCTTCAAGGAAAAGAAGTTGAACTTGCGGAACTCCTGAACATGTTAAGGAGTGCAGAGGGCACCTTGCAGAAGGCAAGGGAAACACCCGCTATGTTTGTTGGCGGTTCATCTTCTTCCGGGTCCAAGGCTAGGGCCAAAGGAAGAAAGAAGAAGGCCGCACCCAGACCTAGAGGAGGTGTTAGTAAGGTGGGAAAGAAGGGAAAGAAAAAGTTTACAGCACCGGTAGTTGGCCTGGATGAGTGCTTCCATTGTCACAGGAAAGGGCACTGGAAGAAGGATTGCAAGGCGTGGAACGCCAAGAACCAGGAACCGAAGCAAGCTGTGGCTTCGACTTCAGGTGTGTTTGTAATTGAGAATTGTCTGTCAATCAACTCTACTTCCTGGGTATTGGATACCGGATCAGGATCTCATATTTGCAATTCTTTGCAGGCACTGAGAAACCGTAGAGTGCTGAAGGAAGGTGATATGATCCTCAGGGTTGCTAACGGAGCTAGCGTGGGAGCTGCGTCCGTTGGGGATTATCACCTAGGATTGACGAGTGGACACATTTTGGTTTTACATAACTGTTATTTTGTACCCAGCTTAACGTGTAACATCATATCAGTTTCCTTGTTATCAAATAAAGGTTATGATTTCACGTTTGTAAGAGATGTTGTCAACATCCACCTTAATCATGGTTTGATTGGGTCCGGTACTCTAAATAACGGCATATATGTGTTAAACCAACTCCAAATTTTCAATGTCCAGAACACACTAAAAAGAAAGTCTCCAGATTTAAATAAAGCTTTCTTATGGCATTGTAGACTGGGTCACATCAATGAGAGAAGGTTGACTAAGTTTCATAGAGAAGGATATTTGGACACGTTCGAATATCAAACTTATGACACTTGTCAATCTTGTCTCAAAGGAAAGATGACAAAGACTCCATTCACTGGACAAGGAGTAAGAGCGAGCGAGCTCTTAGGACTCATACACAGTAATGTATGTGGTCCAATGTCTACACATGCGAGAGGTGGTTATTCCTATTTCATTACTTTCACGGATGATTACTCAAGATACGGATTCATTTATCTGATGAAACATAAATCCGAAGCTTTTGAGAAATTCCAGGAGTATAAGAATGAAGTAGAAAACCAAACCGGCAAAAGTATTAAGACACTTAGATCTGATCGAGGTGGTGAATACTTGAGTGCCGAGTTCCTAGGTTACCTAAAAGAGAAAGGAATTCTCTCTCAGCTTACTCCTCCGTACACTCCACAGCATAATGGTGTATCGGAGAGACGGAATCGAACCCTATTGGATATGGTACGATCCATGATGAGTAATGCTGAGTTACCGCGATCTTTCTGGGGACATGCGCTAGAATCAGCGGCATATCTTTTGAACATGGTACCTACCAAGACTGTGCCTACCACTCCATATCAGATGTGGAGTGGGAAGAAACCCCATCTACAGTATATAAAGATTTGGGGATGTCCAGCTTTTGTTAAAAAGCAGCATGTGGACAAGCTCGAGGCACGATCAGTAAAGTGTTTGTTTGTGGGATATCCAAAGCACTCCAGGGGATATCTATTCTATTACGCAGAGGAACAGAAGGTATTTGTTTCTCGTAATGCCCATTTTCTAGAACATCAATTTTTAGAAAAGGAATCAAGTGGGAGCGAAATAGAACTGGAAGAAATTCCAGAACCACAAACTGCTACTGAAAGTTTGGTAGAACCAGAGGTTCAAGAAGAACAGAACATTCCCGCACCCCTCCGCAGGAGTAGTAGGCCGTCTCGTCCGCCTGAGAGATACTACGGTTTTCTCATTGACGGGGATAGAGAGGATTGCATCATAGATGATGATGAACCTACTGACTTCCAGCAGGCCATCCAGAGCGGCGACTCGGTACGATGGCTAGATGCAATGCGGACCGAAATGGAGTCCATGTACACCAACAAAGTATGGACTTTGGACTTTGCTCCAGATGGGGTAAAACCCATAGGATGCAAATGGATCTTCAAGAAAAAGATTGGTGTAGATGGACAGGTGGAAACCTATAAGGCTAGACTTGTTGTAAAGGGTTTTCGTCAAAGACCTGGTTTGGACTATGACGAAACTTTTTCTCCAGTGGCTATGCTCAAATCCATTCGGGTCCTTCTTGCTATTGCTGCCTTCCATGATTATGAAATCTGGCAGATGGACGTAAAGACGGCTTTTCTGAATGGAAATTTAGAAGAGAGCGTCTATATAGATCAGCCAGAGGGTTTCAATCAGAGTGGGAGCAGCAGGAAAGTATGCAAGCTGCTTAAGTCCATTTATGGACTAAAGCAGGCATCGCGGAGTTGGAACATCTGTTTTGATGAGACAGTCAAAGAATATGACTTTATCAAAAATCCAGATGAACCGTGCATATATAGTAAAGTTGTGGCCAGAAGTGTCGTATTCCTCGTCTTGTACGTGGATGACATTCTATTGATAGGAAATGACATTCCTATGCTACAATCTGTCAAAGGATTCTTGTCACACAGGTTCTCCATGAAAGACCTGGGTGATGCCTCTTACATTCTGGGGATCCGGATCTATCGTGATAGATCCAAGAGGATGTTGGGACTTTCGCAGTCCAGGTATATCGACACTGTACTGAAAAGATTCAGTATGGAAGATTCTAAGCGCGGTAATCTACCGGCTTGTCACGGAATCACCCTCTCCAAAGAGATGTCTCCCAAGACTGATTTGGAAAGGGAACGCATGTCTATTATACCCTACGCTTCTGCGGTAGGCTCTATAATGTATGCGATGTTGTGTACCAGACCAGATGTAGCTTATGCACTGAGCGTGGTAAGCCGGTATCAGTCAGACCCAGGGGAGAAACACTGGATAGCAGTAAAGAACATTCTCAAGTACCTGAGGAGGACTAAGGAGATGTTCTTGGTTTACGGCGGAAAAGACCTCAGGTTGGAGGCCTTTGCTGATTCCGGCTTCCAGAGTGATAAGGACGATTCCAAGTCCATGTCGGGTTATGTCTTTACCCTCAATGGAGGGGCGGTGTGCTGGAAGAGCTCCAAGCAGGACACCGTTGCTGACTCGACGATGGAAGCGGAGTATATAGCTGCTTGCGATGCCGCAAAAGAAGCAGTCTGGATGAAGAAGTTCCTAACAGAACTTCAGGTGGTTCCTACCATAGTTGATCCAATACCTCTGTATTGCGACAACAACGGAGCTATAGCTTTAGCGAAGGAACCAAGGTCCCATCAGAAGTCCAGACACATCTTGAGGCGGTATCACCTGATCAGGGAGATCATTGATCGTCAGGAGATCGAGGTTCGGAGAGTTGCTTCAGAAGAGAACATTGCTGATCCATTCACGAAGGCCCTTCCTCAGATTCAGTTCGAGAGGCTACTCGAGATCATTGGTCTACGATATGCCAGTACATGGCCCTAGTGCAAGTGGGAGATTGTTAGTGTTTATGCCCTAGAAGGCCATTACTTTATCATACTAGCTTGTATATTACTTAATGGAAGCTTGGGATATTCACATGTATATAACAGTCTTGCTAAACATGGTAGTATGCTACTTGGTTTTTCTATCTTAATATGTGAGTATACGTATTGATAGAGCTCTTAGGATCTTGCTTGTCTACCAGCGTTGTGATGGCAGTCACACTACTGGGGGCTGGGTAGTCTACAAGCACATCCTTATTCAGGTCCCTGGTCGTTGGATTATCGAGACAGAGCATCGATACTCCGGAGTAGACTAGTGTGTACGCTTCTCATCCCAGTTGGGGAGATGGTCTGTCCCACAGCCATCAGTACGTCGTACTGGAGATAGTATACAGGTGCTCGTTAGGTTACGGGTACACCGGACAGGACTCACAGGGAACTGTTGGTTGGTTTGATACCAGTCGTCAGTAAACAGTTCCCAGGTGACATGAGTACAGCGTAGTCCGCAGACTTGACACTGCTACTTCGCCTCGAGTGTGTCCCACTGTTCTTAGATTGCTACCCTACCACGGCTCTATGGAGTCGTGCAAACAGGTAGCAGTTGGGTGCAGTCCCGAGCACTTGGAGGCAGTGGCGGTTAGACAGGATTCGTCCCTCCCGGTATTGGGAGTAGATATCGTGCTGTGTCAGAGAGCCATTACGCAAAGTCCCTGGCCAGGGCAAGCGAGATTTGCTGGTAGGTTCCAGCAGTTTCTCAGGGTGTAATGGGCTTCACTCCGACACGACTTATACCGCTATTAGGGGACTGACGCTTGCCGCCCCCCTAGGCCCGATATGCGATAGTCTTGGACGAACGGACCGGACTGTATGGAGATTGTCACATCAGACTCAGTAGGAGTTCGGATGGGTTTACTCATCGGCCTTCTTATCGACAACTACCTGGGGACCGTTACGTACAGCTAGTGCCGCTTGCGGTCTGTGGTTAAACCCACTGCCAGCGTAGTAGTCGAGTCTCTAGAGTCCCACACAGAGAGTTTCCTACTCCAGGCGAAACGATATAGAGGTTGCATGGTTTTGCGACAAAGGGTTCGGACGCATACGTGCGTTTACGCGCGTACGACTTTCGGACAGTTTTTACCAGTCGGCTTTGGTTTAAGCCAGTTACTGGTATCCGGTTATTGGATTTTTACAGTCTAAAGTTTTTCCGTATTTTTTCGGATCGGGGGGGCGTTCTCGTAATTACTCGAGAAGCTTCTAGAAGATGTGACTAAGGAGGTTTCTTTTGGATAAGAGAGTGAGTCATGGTGGTGATTCATTCACTTCATTAATGCACATTTATTGCTTAATGACTCATGTTAATGAATCATCACAAGATATTTTGTGAAGCATGCTTATTCATTTCCTTTATTGATTATTTGAAAATAAGAATGCTTCATAATATTATGATACACTCTCTCTCTTCTCTTATTATCTTATCACACATTCTCTCTCCTCAAGCTCTCATCTTCAAACCCTAATCCTTAATCCTCATGTGTTGAGATCAAAGGATTAGTTAGACTAAACAATCCATAACCTTCACTCTTTATCATCCTTTCATCTTTGATTAGCAATCAAAGTTGATTAGTTACCTCAAGTTAGAGGTTTAGCTTGGAGTTTCGCTCTCGGGTGGATCGTCTACTACCTAGAGAAGGCCGAGGAGAACAAAGGAGGACGTAAAGAAGAAGGACCGGTTTCATTAGGTATAATCCCTAATCACTTGTGAGATGAAACTTTAGAATACGGTTATTTAGAGTTTAGCTTCGATTCTAGTGGTTAGTCGATGTTCGTTGTTTAAACTTGATAAGTTTTTGTAAAATCCGCCTCCCCACAAGTACTGGGGTGTACTACATCGACTTACAGTGGTATCAGAGCCTCGCTAAACAATAAATAACTTAATCGCAAATTTGTACGAATTTCGAACGGAAAAACGAAGCCGGAAAACCCTAATAAAAATCAGTTTCTGTCGAATCCAAAATGATGTCCTAAAATTTTCGTCGTATTAGGATGACCCTTGGTTGATGGATTAGGTGACTAAAGTAGAGTGACGTACCGTTGGTATGTTCCGCGGCATACTTACGACACGCCACTCCGCTTAAGGAACCTTAGGATGTGCATGTTTTTCGAGATCAGTGATTCTCTTTATATCCTGGATTATTCATCCATTTGAGATCCCCGATTATATTAGTTTCATGATCATACTTTCATTGATGTTGTTCCTTCCTATGATCATATATCCACTTTGGATCTGTTGTTTCCCTTTCTTGCCATTGATGTGCTCTCTTTGATACTCGGTTGAGGTTCCTGTCACCATGTTTGAGCGCAGTTTGGGCTGCTGCTAGGGTTACGGCCGGTTTGAGCTCGTTTGGTACGAGTGCCGACCGTTGTGTTTTCTGGTGACATGGGAACGTCTCGAGTTAGTGTTGGTGATTGTGACCTCTAGTAGAGGCGAGTGCTTGGTCTTGCACCGGATGATCGAGCCACTGTTAGAGCTGCCAGTTGAGAGAGAACTGTTGATGTACAGCATACCTCAGAGGTTGTGATGTCGCCTACCGTGCAGACAGATGGACCAACTGTTGCTGAGATTGACAGGATGTTGCTTTCGGAGCTTACGAGCTGAGATTGCCAGAGCTTTCAGACAGATATGCGACAGATGTGAGCCAGTCTACCCGATTTGAGAGACGAGGGTGATTCGTCCGATTTTGCGCCAGAGCGGGCCCAGTTGAGTTGAAGATTTCCAGTGTGGAGAGTCTTACTCAGATCTAGAGCAGATCGACTCAGAGATGACCGCTTATGTGTTGCCTTTCCTGGAGGATTGAGGCGTTGTTCGGCGTACAGGCGTAGGAGCCAGTTGCTGCTGCAAATAACGAGATATCGCTCAGATGGTTGGAGCTACTGCAGCATGAGCATGTACTTAGAGAGATGATAGCGAGTTGCTAGTCACCGAGGATGGACGACTAGGACGTGTGGTGAGTTCGCTTACCCCGATGCGAGGTCATCAGGCGGATTGATTCCAGCTAGAGACGACTTCACGCCGGTTCGCGAGAGTCGATAGAGACGATCGAATGTCAGGAGCCTATTTTCCAAGTTTAAAGTATGCGGAAAGACATGCAGGTGATTCTATGGACCACCTAGAAGAATGAAACCCTAACTCGACTTAATGACCGTGTGACAGCCTTGGAACCTTAGGGTTTACGGCGGTTCCGCGGCGCCATTAGTGAGGCTTGGGTTTGCCCTTCTACGGCTGGACCACCGACGCTGTGGCATGTACTCGATACTATTAAACTGTACCCGAGATGTGAGCTCTTGGGGGATTATGAGGATCTGACGAGTCGATCGGATGGTTCGACATTTTTCGGATATCGTGATGGGACACTGCTTGGGAGACTCCAGATGCGAGCATAGTCGTCGGAGCGCAGTTCGTGCAGCCACGATGAGACGAGTCCGAATCAGTCGACATTAACGCAGAGTGAAGAAAGGAGTTCGTACGAGATTTCGACGAGATGTGTCTCCCTCCGCTGACATTAGAGATGTGATATGCACCCCGAGGCGTGGTATATGGATATATCTTCCAGAAAGAAGCACGATAAGTATGCAGCCGTTCCGGAATGAGCTTTAGCTTCAGCATTGGATGACGACTTCCGGGCATTTCGGCAGGAATGAGATTTGAGAAAGGAACCTCGACAGGACTTTTCTGGAGTACGAGATGAGAAGACCTAGACCCAGAGTGGTCATTTTGTGCACACCCAGCAGGATAGAGTTCAGCATTGTCGACAAGGTAGTTGACCAGGTTCGGATAAGGAACTTACACAGATGCGTTGCGAATTGATCAAGGACGGACGAGTGATGAGTATTCCTCCGATGGTCGGGACGTGTTCCCGAGGACCAGTTCGGCCTGACATCTGCTACAGAGTGATGAAGCTACAGAATACGCGATTTCGATGTCCGTGTGAGAGACTTCAGATTGACCGTGGCCGAGAACAGTGCAGTGCATAGTAGCTTGGCGTGACGTCATAGTGGACGATGATAGAGACAGTTGAAACCAGAGGTTCGTGTGAGACACTGACGAGCTATCATTGCTTCCCGTCGAGACTAGAGACCTGATTTGCTTACAGAGACGTTGGGATGTGACCAGTTTCTGAGAAATAATGTTGTTCTGAGGACACAGGTGTCTTTTGAGCGAGAAGAGGTTGTGCAGGGAAGCTAGCCTCGGTGCAGATCGGCATAGGCAGGATTGGAAGAGACCTTGAGCAGGATTCCTTCCAGGACGTTGCTGCAATGATGTTTGCACCCAGGATCAGATGTGTGACGTACATTCAGAGAGCCAGAGGCCGACGCCAGTGATATGCTGCCTTACGAGTGGTCGTGAGGTTTGACCGAGAAATGACCAGAGAAGTGCCAGAACGGAATCGTCCCCGTTAGCACCCCTGACAGGGCCGATGAGCCGATTGACCGCGTGATAGGTAATCCGCAGAGAAGATAAGAATCCAGAGACAGAGGACGCCAGACCGTGAGCAAGAGGCAGGTAGATATCCTGCGCTGCTAGCAGTGGATTGCACTGACTCCTTCTCGAATTTGAAGGAGGAACTACCGAAGACGGTATTTTTGATTTGTGATTTTGTGATTTGATTATCACGTATCCGTCATTTTGGATTTCGGTATTTTGGGCGTTCTGTTGCATGATTTAGTTTTGGTGACTGAGTTTCATGATATTGGTTTCATGCACCCACTGGACATTTATATATTTTACGCAGAGTTTTCATACATTTTAGTGTTATGCTTTGATTCGTGCACGCTGATGCACACGGTTGTGAGATTCTCCTTTGCGGTACACCTGATTTTGGTTTGAGCCGCATTATATCGTTGATTTTGACCCGGATTTTGATGGTGGATTTTTGCACTCCGTGCTGGTGATATGCTTTACGCCTGTTCGGTGTTTGCTATTGGATTTCGTGATTCCGTGCATGTTGAGTGCGCAGGGCCTAGATTTTCATTCATGCACGATGGATGCATCGGTTTGGATTTTCGCGCATGCTGGGCGCATGTTTTTAGATACGATTTTGGTGCACGCCAGATGCGCTAAATCGGGATTCTTCGTGCATGTCACATGCACCTGATTTATTTTGCTGTCAGGCACATACGTTGCCCATGACAGATGCTTCGTGCACACCCGTTGCACCTAGATGTTGTTTTGTGCACCTGTTTAGCACATATATGGATTTTTGATTTCCGTGCGCACCAGACGCACAGGTTTGTGTTATGTGCATTTTTGGGATTTATTCCTTTTGGAACAGTACCTTTTATGATGTTGGATTTTGCTTTCATGCCGAGCAGGACTGGTCAGTGGACGGTGACTGGATATACTTTTGCATGCTTTTGTATCAGCTACTTACATGTATGGATTAGATGTCTACATGTGTAGTATTGATCCATATCATATCGGTTTGTATTGGATTTGACATTGTGTTTTTACCTCGACTCCGATGATTGCGAGATGCTTGACGGAGTTTTGCTTTTGAGTTATCCGCTCATTTTTTCATGCGCATGCATTGCGCTGTGATGTTTTATGTGTTGATATTTTCGGAGCCCCGACAAATGGATTATTACTGAAATTGTTTTTAGTATTGGGGGTTTAAATTTAAATTCGGGGACCGAATTTCTTTAAGGGGGGTAGATTGTAACATCTTCAAAAATACAAAAATATTAATTTTGGGAATTTTTATAATTTAATATTATTATATTGATTATTTTAATATTAAATCTATATTTAAATGCAAATAAATGGAGAAAAATTACGGAAAATTATGGAAAATTCTAAAATAGGATAAATTAGTGAATTATGACATTTTTAAGTTGTTGTGATCATTTTGACACTAATTTAGTGCTAATCGCGATTAAAATCGCTAATCGGGTTTTTTGGCAATTTTGCGCAAAAACTTGCACATATCACATTTTCTACACTTGTTCATTGTTTCTTGCCATGGATTTCTTTTGGGGTTACTATTCTCATGAGAAGGTTTTGGTTTAATGAAAAAGGGAAAAAGGAAAGAAAAAGAATAGAAAATGGAGGGTTGGTGAGAAGAGGGGTATGGGTCATTGACCATGAGACTTAACCATTTGTTTCCTTTCATTTTCCCCTCCCTCTTCTTCTCTTGCTGCTGCCTCCTCTCCTCCATTCTCCCCCTCTCTTCAAGCCATGAAATCACCTCTAAAACTACCCCAAACTCCTATGTCGGTTTCACAAAAAAGATGCGTGAGCTCGAGATCTACAAGATGGACCTAGAAAGCTTGGATTTGGCCACTAGAGGGCAACTCAAGAAAATTCTTGAGTTGCTAATGAAGGTAATTTCTGAACCATTTGCTCAATCATAGCTTTTCCTATAACCCCATGTTAAGATTTAATCGATATTGTGTGATATTATGGATTTGATGAAAACCTAGTTAGGGTTTGAGAGGAACTTGGGTTGTATTGTGAAATTGAGTTCAATTGAGGATACACCAACACCCTAGTGTTTGAATTGAAACCCAAAACCTGAAGCAAACACCAGAATACGGATTTTAGAAACCAATATCGGGGAAATTGTGTATTCTGTCACTGTTATTTGGAATCTGCTAACACCCCGAGAACCCTAAAATAATATTGAGTGGGAATTGAGATGTGCAGGCAACATAGAGGCAACACCCCAAACCCTAGCCCCTAACTCCTCCGTACGGCCGCCAATTCTCCCATTCTGGCCGCAATTTGCGGCCAGAGCAGAGGGGTTTTCCTCGTTTTTCGTGCATGCCCCCATTTCCTCAATTCTTGGCCCTGGGTACTTCTAGTTTTGACAGATTCTTTCTAGGGTGAAATCTGGGACATATATCCTAAGTTGCTATTTTGGATTCGGGTTTCCGTATTCCGTATTTTTGATTCTGAAATGGTGGAACGTGTTTTGCCTCGACTATTTGTCGTTTATACGACGATATAGAGGAGTTATTGATGGTTTTGAAGGCGTGCCATAGGTTTTCACCTATAGGCCCCTTATCGTATCGTTTTGGATTTTATGCGCCGTTTTAGATTGGATTTGGTTTTAATGCGCATATACGATATTTTGATGTGTAGGTACCCATGAAGACTTCGGGACGACAAGCATACGTGGTGACGTCCGCAAATGACGATGCAAGGTGAGTAGATTATATCTACAGGGGGAAGTCGGGTGGATGGCGTATAGCACCCCCGCAGTCCGTAGATAGATTAGTAAGTAGTTCATTGTGATATAGGTGTATTGTGGATAGTATAGGGTTAGCAGTGACTAGTGTAGTTCATAGTCGCGAACCCTAGGATAGAATTACACCTATACACACACCCTTGCTTATCACTTGTACTTGCACTCTGATTGATGATATGTGATGACTTTGGAGATGAGTCGATGATGTGGGCGTGGTGCCCTGGGATCGGTGATTTGATACGATTCATATGTGGGATATGACTTGTGATTCTTGCGGGCTTGGGATATGTGTTTACCCCCGCATGCATACTTCTCTGATGGTATCGACTTGTACTAGACATAGAGTAGTACCCCCAGACTATATGATCTGATGATACTGATACCTGTTATGTGACGAGATAGTGAGTTGTTGACCCCTACCCAGCTATTGGGGATGCCGTACGACGATTTACCGTACGAGCCGATATTGATGATAGATCCACACTCATAACTCGAGGATATCTTACGATATGACATTGAGGCGGGATCACCGACTACATATCTCTATATATACATTGACTCAGATTTAGGTGGTTTCTACACCTACCCCTCCTGATTGACCGGATACTTAGATGTAGTTTGCATAGTAGATACTTCTCTGTGGTGTTGACTACTAGATATCTGCATTTTTCCTGCTACTCGCATTGCTGGCATATGTTCATTGCTATACTATTATCATGCTGTTAGGACACCAGCACCATTATCGATGATGCGTATGTTCCACGTACACTATTTGCCGGCTCACACACTTCATCATCGATAATTTCCATGCCACTACACTGTAGTACTATTGCATTCATGAGATGATCCTTCATTCGACATATGCACATTACTATTCCATGTTGCATGATTTCCGATATGATTACTGTTCTTTACATGTCGCATACATCATGGATTGACTGTATAGTACATCGCATTGGATTTACTTCCTGATGTTGGATTTTCATGTGATTTCTGGTTTTTGAGGACCGTGGGGTTATTTAAGAAAAGAGGCACTTTTATGAAAACCCGGTACCTCGTGATATGATAATTCAGTGCGTCCACCACGCGTTTTCTCGGTGCTGAGACGTGTGCTTGAAACCCGATTCGAGGAGGTGATGTACCGTTTGCGGGTTCGTGGTGGGCCCGGTATGGTTCCCCTCGGCGAGATGATCGATGGGTTATGCCGATTTAGCCTGGAGGCGGGCGAGTACCTACCGGTGATTGTATTTGAGCTCGGCGGATATCCGGGGGATACCGCCTGGAGCTGAGAGATGGGCGTACTGCCGGGGGCCGATGGGCCGATACCGCAGACGGAGCCCCATATGGATGAGGATTTATGTGTCGATGCTGGGCACGGGTTTCATGATGAGTTTTCCATGATTTTGGTTATATCCTCACATTGCATACATGATGCTTGCTGTCAGTGGGTGACAGGTGGACGGGTTCCACAGATATACAGATATGGATCATATACAGACTGGATTTACACTTATCTTACACCAATATTAGTGGTATGGGACGCTAATATATGTGTATTGATATCTTTGATATTTCATCATATCTACCTTATGCAGACATACCTTATACTGATGACATGTTATTACCTGAGTACCTGGCACTACATGCATGATTAGATGTTACCTTGCCACCTTATCACACTCAGATGTACTCTTGTGTATTATATTACTGATCGTTGACTTAGGTTTATGTCTTGCATTCGGTTTCTGCTTGTAGATGTTTCTATTCACGAGTTGGCAACTCACCCCCGTTGTGCCACAGTTCTTGCAGGTTTTGCCGTACAGGTTCTATTGCGGCATTTCTGGCACACTACCTTCTTGCGGGTGATTTGCTTTGGTAGGTGGATTCTTTCGTATCAGGAATCACCTTTGTATTTATTTATTCCATTGTATCTAGAAATTGTCCATCAACCAAAACTTGTATTATTTCGACCTTAGAGTCGCGCTTAGAAGTATTGCGGTTTTCTTGTTGCTTTTGAGCTTTCTTTTGGATTTGATCCTCGCCACTTGGCATTGTATATTATCATATCATTGCGTGGTTGTGACCGTCGTTTGACGAAGAGCTAGCTCCCGCTTGGGGATGCCTTTATCTTTTTATATATTGTTATTCATGTTGTACCCCATTCGGGGCCAGTTTTACAAAGGAAACTCTGCCGAAATTTTTAGAAAAGACTTATTGTTTTCAAAACATACCTTCGGCTTAGTTATTTAAAAACCTTGATTTCAAACCTGTATTTCTTCACTTCTTTAAACCAGTTTTCTTTATTTATCCTTCAAAATGGTTTTAGATTTCTGGGCTTTTGGCTTACTTGGATCAGATGGAGTCCTATAGGCTTCATATGGTTCAAGTGCCAGTCACGTGCTCTTTCGGGTCGTGACACCACACCATGCTCAGCAATGAACTTTTTCATCCAGACAGCTTCTTCGGCAGCATCATTGGCAGCGATGTATTCAGCCTCAATAATCGAGTCTGCTACGGTGTCTTTCTTGGAACTCTTCCAACACACCGCCCCTCCGTTGAGGGTAAAAATAAAACCAGAGACCGACTTACTGTTGTCCTTATCACTCTGGAAGCTCGAATCGGTAAAGGACTCCACCTGAAGTTCACCGTTACCATACACCAAGAACATTTCTTTAGTCCTTCTCAAGTACTTAAGAATGTTTTTCACAGCTGTCCAGTGGTTTTCCACAGGATATGATTCATACAAGCTCACTACACCTAGTGAGTAAACTACATCCGGTCTGGTACATAACATCGCATACATGATAGAACCTACTGCTGAAGCATAAGGTATCCTCTGCTTGCGAGCCCTCTCCAAATCAGTCTTGGGAGACATCTCTTTGGAGAGAGTGATTCCTGAACAAGCGGGTACATTACCTCGCTTGGAATCTTCCATACTAAACCTCTTTAGTATGGTGACTATGTACCTGGATTGGGACAATCCTAATAGCCGTTTAGATCTATCTCTATAAATCTTTATCCCCAGAATGTAGGAGGCATCACCAAGATCTTTCATGGAGAACTTGAGTGACAAGAAGAGCTTGACCGAGTGTAGCATAGGAACATCGTTTCCTATCAAGAGTATGTCATCCACGTACAATAAGAGGAAGACCACCTTACTCTCTACAGCCTTCTTATATATACAAGGTTCATCTATATTTTTGATGATGTCAAACTCTTTGATAGCTTCATCAAAACAGATGTTCCAACTCCGCGACATCTGCTTTAATCCGTTGATGGATTTAAGCAGCTTGCATACCTTTCCGCTGCTCCCACTGTCTGCGAAGCCCTCTGGCTGTGTCATATACACGCTATCTTCTAAATCACCATTTAGAAAAGCGGTCTTGACGTCCATCTGCCAGATTTCGTAGTCATAGTATGCAGCAATGGCAAGTTGGATCCTGATGGACTTAAGCATAGCGACAGGAGAAAAGGTTTCATCATAGTCGATGCCAGGTCTTTGACGAAAACCATTTGCTACAAGTCTAGTTTTGAAAGTCTCAACTTTTCCATCTACACTTATCTTCTGTTTGAAGATCGACTTGCTCCCAATGGGTTTTACCCCTTCAGGAGCAACTTCCAAAGTCCATACTTGGTTTGTGTACATGGATTCCATCTCGGATCTCATAGCATCTAACCATTTCAAAGAGTGCCCACTCGTGATGGCCTGCTCGAAACTAGTCGGGTCATCATCTTCCATGATGCAATCCTCGCTCCTACCGTCTACGAGTAAACCATAGTATCTCTCAGGTGGATAAGGAACCCTACTAGATCTGCGGAGTGGCTGAGGTTCGTTGGGTACTATTGGATCCTCTGGTTCCACCAAATCGTCAGTTGTGGTTTGTACTCCTGGAACTTCTTCCAGTTCTACCTCATTGCCACTAATTTCTTTCAAAAGAAATTCATTTTCCAAAAAGTTGGCATGTTGAGCAACAAACACCTTTTGTTCCTCAGTATGGTAGAAGATATATCCATAGGAATCCTTTGGATATCCAACAAACTTGCACAAAACAGACCTTGCCTCGAGCTTTTCCGGATTTTGCTTTTTAACATAGGCCGGACAAACCTATATCTTAACTCGTTTAAGAGATGGTCTCTTCCCATTCCATATCTCATATGGAGTGGTAGTTACTGATTTGGTCAGAACTCTATTCAATAGGTATGCAGCTGTCTCAAGCGCATATCCCCAAAAAGAAATACGTAACTCAGCAATACTCATCATAGAGCACACAATATCTAATAGGGTGCGATTTCTCCGCTCCGATACACCGTTGTGCTGTGGTGTATACGGACGAGTAAGAAGAGAGAGAATCCCATTCTCTTTTAGATAGTCTTGGAATTCCCCGCTCAAGTATTCTCCTCCCCGATCAGATCGTAGGATTTTAATTCTATTGCCCATCTGGTTTTCAACTTCGCACTTATATTCCTTTAATTTCTCAAAAGCTTCAGACTTTTGTTTCAACAAGAACACATGTCCGAACCTTGAGAGATCATCAGTGAATGTAAAAAAATACGAAAAACCATTCCTGGCATGTGTAGACATAGGACCGCATACATCACCATGTATAAGTCCCAAGAGTTCAGTAGCTCTTTCTCCATGTCCAATAAACGGAGTTTTGGTCATGTTGCCTTTGAGACATGACTGGAAAGTTTCATAAGATTTGAATTCGAACGAATTCAAATATCCATCTTTATGCAACTTAGTCAGTCTTGTCGCATTGATATGACCTAGTCTACAGTGCCACAAGAAGGCTTCGTTCATTTCTGAATTTTTCCTCTTGTTTGTGATCTGTATGTTAAGGACTGTACTTTGATTAAGAACGTATATACCGTTATATAACGTACCAGATTCAATCAACACATGATTCTGGAAAATGTTCATAACATTGTCCTCTAATGTGAGATTATATCCTTCTTTAGTTAGCAAAGAAACTGATATAATGTTGCACATCATCTTTGGTACGTAGTAACAGTCGTTCAGAATCAATGTATTAAAAGTTGGTAATACAAGGTGATAATCTCCAACTGCCTTGGCTGCAACAATTGCACCATTCCCTACTTTTAGGGATTTATCACCCTTTCCTAGTTCTCTACCATTCTTTAGCCCATGTAACAAATTACATACGTGGGATCTGTACGTCTACGGCAGCGCTCCGGCCGACAATCCGAGGCCAATTGCGGAAAAAAAAACTTTTTAGGAAACTGGCGCTATCGTAGTCTTTCACCCAGATCGAACCATTAACGCTAAACTAGCAAATTACTAAGAAGTCAGAGTCGCTATACCGATCGATCCGTGTCCTTCGGTCTTTGGCCACCATCCCAAGCTCCTCGCGGCATCTCCGACCTCCGGTCTCCTTGTCGGAAGGGCACCACATCAATGAGTCTTTTTACGGGCTCCCGCTTCATCCGAAGCAACTCGATCATGAAGTTTGCTTGCCGACATGTCCAAGGCGATGTAGAGAATGTGTGTGATAACTTTGTCTCAAGCATCCATTGATTCTCAACACATGAGAGTGTATGGATGGAGGTTGAAGATGATGCCTGATTGAAAACGATTTCGGATTGTGTAGTATGAAAATTATAAAGAAATCACAACCAAAAATTATTTGACCGCAATCAACTACGGTGTCGGATGTAGATCGTTAGCGAGTGCGGATCGTCCACAGGGAAAGTGTAATCGTTCGTGTTTCGAATTAGATGAATTGAAACTTTAAGGAAAAGAAAAGAAAACAATTCATGATTTGTAATTGCAATTCAAGAAAGAGAAAAATCTAGATCTAAGAAAGCATTAAAATCAAGAAGTGGTAATTTGTGATGATTTTTCCAACCAAATATCAAGAATCGAAATGAGTCTCGTAGGAATCGATCGGATCTATAGATGTGATGTAATCTCAAGATGACGTATTCTTATCCTTCGATGAATTGATACTAGATCGATGATGATCGACGAGAATTAGGGATTTCTAGTGAAACTGGGGTTTCATCATTTATCCCTTGTTCCTTCGTCGATATCATTCAAATTCTAGCCTCTAGTAAATTCAAGAAACGATCGTAGATCCCTAATTTCGAGCGATAACAATCAAGAAAGCATCGCAACGAAACTAGGTCATCGATTCTTGAACTTTCTAGGGTTTACAAAACTCGTAGGACTTAAGAATCGTTTTAAGATTTGTTACATCATCATTCTATTGATCGTCTCGACTCCTTGACGAGCGGAGTTTAACTCAAACATCACAACAAGAACTACAATTACAAATTGAGATCGAATCATGATGCAAGAATTTAAAGAAAGCAAGATTAAAGAATTTCACCTTTTATTTATATCAACAATTTCATTACAATCGCTCAAGAACTACAAGAGGAAGAACTCGATCGTCGATTTGGCTTCGCTCGTCTCCGTGAGTCGCGGATCGGCTTGGATCACTTGCTCGATTGGAGATCGGCTCCGCTCCTAAAAGGTTGAAGGGCTTCTCGCTTGATTTGGTACTCGGGATCTTGAATTTGATTGGAATTAGGGTTAGGGTTTTGTACAAGACTTGTCTCTAGACTTGTGGAAGAAGATGAAGAGAGTAAAGATTAAGGAACTAGAGATCAAACTTTTAACCCTAGATCTAGTCTCCTTTTTATAGACCATCAAAACCCTAGATCTAGGATTTCAAATTTGAATTTCCCTCCAAAAGTTTGTTGAGGAGAAGCTTCTAGATGAAGTTTGTTAAGCTGAGCCTTCTAAATGTGCCACGTGGAGAATCGGGAGTCTTCTGGAAGCTTAGGCAGTTACAATAAGCACGTGGAGGAAATTTGAGCCGATGACGTCATCAAAGCGGCGCGGAACCGCGGGGCAAGCGCACTCCCGCCGCGGTTAAGCGGCGCTATGGAAGCGTTGAGGCTTGGGTTTTCAGATACTTGTTTGGGCTGATATTTGTGTGCTTTTCTGATATGTTGAATTTCCAAATGAATCCCTGATCATTTCCAGATCTCTGGCCTTTGAGTTGGCGTATTTTTCAGCACTGTTTTCATAATTCTGGCTCGGTTTCTGGACTTTCCTGCACAATTTCACCGAGACAAGAGTTGCGCAATACAAGGATGATGTGATGCCATGAAATGCAGTCAATTTCCCTAAAAGTGTCGGTTTTAAAGTCTAACACATGCAATCTGGTATTTTATGACTGATTTGCTAATATGTGTAATATGAATACCGAACACTTCTAGATGAGTGCAAATGTTAGGGAAATTGCCGTGTTAAAAATGCAGTATTTTCGACTGATCAAATTCCCCCAAACTTATTTTCGATCGTCTCGAGCGAACTTTTTATTAAAAAGAAGGAGAAAATAAAGAAAGAGAAAAACTAACTAGCACACTTTCGTAGGCAATACGATTGCACTGAGCACGTGCAATAAGCCTTTAAACCTCAAGGTGTCCCTAGTAGGAGGAGTGTTGTTGATCAGTCGAAAATATTGTATATTTTAGCCGGCAATTTCCCTAACATTTGCACTCATTTAGAAGTGTTCGGCATTCATATTCTACATATTAGCAAATCTGTCACAAAATATGAGATTGCATGTGTTAGACTTTTAAACCGACACTTTAAAGGAAATTAACCGCATTTCATGGCATCGCATCATTTCTGTATTTGCGCAACACTTGTCTTGAGTCTGTGCAGGAAAATACGGAAGAAAAACCAAAGAGCTGATCAACATTACGCCAATTCAATCATTTCAGATCTGGTAGCAATTCAGAAGGAATTATAATATATCACATAAAGGCCTATACAACATTCCAAGACCACAACAGAGAGCCCAAGCCCCAACTCACCAAAGGCGCCGCGGATCCGCGGCAGGAGCTTGCTTGCGCCGCAGATCCGCCGCATTATTGCCACGTCAGCAGTCCAAATTCAGTGCAGAATCTCAATCTCTGGGCCCACATTCCTTTATGATATGTCAAGTTCCAGAATACCCTCAAAGCTACTGCCAGATCAACAAAGAAGATTAAGCAAGGCCAATCCTAATTAAGCTCCTAACTAATCTCTTCTAGAAGCTCCCTCCTAACTAATCACATCTAGAAGCTTCTCCCCTAACTAACTTTTGGAGGGAAATTTGAATTTCTTCAACAAACTTTAGGAGGGAAACTTAGAATTTGAAATCCTAGATCTAGGGTTTAGTTATCTATAAATAGGAACCTAGATCTAGGGTTAATGGTTGTTCATCATTCATTAGTTAATCTTTAGATATTCCCTCTTACATCATCTTCTTCCACAAGTCTAGTGACAAGGCTTGTGCGTAACCCTAACCCTAATTCCACTCTAAATCCAAGATCTTGAGTACCAAATCAAGCGAGAAGCCTTCAACCTTTTAGGAGCCGAGCCGATCCTCAATCGGGCAAGTGATCCAAGCCGATCCGCGACCCACGGAGCCGAGCGAAGCCAAATCGACGATCAAATTCTTCCTCTTGTAGTTCTTGAGCGAATGTAATAAAATTGTCGATATAAATAAAAGGTGAAATTCTTTTATCTTGCTTTCTTTTAATTCTTGCATCATTATTAGATCTCAATTTGTAATTGTTGTTCTTGTTGTGATGTGTGAGTAAAACTCCGCTCGTAAAGGAGTCGAGACGATTGTAGAATGATGATGTAACAAATCTAAATACTATTTTTAAGTCCTACGAGTTTTGTAAACCCTAGCAAGTTCAAGAATCGATGACCTAGTTTCGTAGCGATGCTTTCTTGATTGTGATCCCTCGAAATTAGGGATCTACGATCGTTTCTTGAATTTACTCGAGGCTAGAATATGAATGATATCGGTGAATGAACAAGGGATAAGATGAAACCCTAGTTTCACAAGAAATCCCTAATTCTCGTCGATCATCATCGATCTAGTATCAATTCATCGAAGGATAAGAATACGTAATTATATGATTACATCACATCTATAGATCCGATCGATTCCTATGAGCCTCATTTCGATTCTTGAGATTTGGTTTGGAAAAATCAACAAACTATCAATTCTTGATTCTATCTTTTTCTTGTTATTAGATCTAGATTTTCTAATTCTTGAACTTCAACTTTAAATCTTGAATTGTTTGTTTTCTTTTCATTAAAGTTTCAATTCATCTAATTCAAAAGACGAACGATTACACTTTCCCTGTGGACGATCCGCACTCACATACAATCTACATCCGACACCGTAGTTGATTGCGGTCAAATAATTTTTGGTTGTGATTTCTTTACAATTTCCATACTACACAATCCGAATTCCATTCAATCAAATGGCGCCGTTGCCGGGGACTATTTGATTCGATTTACACACAACAAGAAATATTTTACAATCAAATGGCGCCGTTGCCGGGGATTACGCGCTAATTCGTTTACATTTTATAGTTTGAATTGAAAGAATTATTCCATTGTTATTTTGAGATCAAAATTCGTGCAAACACTAAACAATTTGTCGTGTTTCATTGCAAGGAGATCTGGAGCATTCTGTGCTGTGATAAAAATTTTTGGAAAATACCAGAGAACAGAGGGAAGCAACAGAAAGAAGCTGTTGAAATCTTGTGAAGTGAACCCATCAACAAGCCACGGATGAGCGGCATATATGTGGTAATTGCGGCGGAACCGCCGCGCATTTGGGGGTTCTCTGCAAAAGTTTTAGTGCAGGTTGTTGGAGATAGTGCCCTCAGAGTCAATTATTAGGTCACAGGTACGTGATTGTAATGATTGAGGGAGGACCTATCCCGGTAGGACAGTCTTACTCGAGATGATAGTATGCTATCTGGTTTACCTTTATCATCGTGTACTGTTTTAAGTGACATGACACGTCGCTATTACACGTTGATAGAGCCCCTAGGATTCTTGCTTGACCACCAGCAGTATGAGGGCGATCATATAAGTAGGAGCTGGGGGTCTATAAGCTTTTCCTTAAAAGGTCCCTAGTCGTGGGAGTTTCGAGACTGGGCATCGATACTCCATTAGTAGACTAGTGTATACAGTCGAGACCCCGACGAGGGGCGGTGGTCGGTCTCACAAGCCACTGGTGTCAGTTGGATCACCTAAGATGTATACAGGTGCTCATTGGGTTATGAGTACACCGGACAGGACTCGCCGGGAACATGCTAGTTGGTCATATACCAGACGTCAGATGGCAGTTCCCTGGTGACATGTGTGCAGGTTAGTTCATCGACCTGGGGATCGTCATTTGTCTCGTGTGAGTTCCCACTGTACTTTGATTACTACCCTACCACGGCTCAAAGGAGTCGTGCAAACAGGTTTTAGTTGGGTACAGTCCCGAGCCACATGGAGGCAGTGAGCGGATCTTCGGGGGTTTCGTCTCTCCCGGTATTGGGGGTGAGGTCGCGCTGTGTCTAGGAGAGCCATTACACAAAGACCTTGGCCAAGGCAGGAGATTTACTGGTAGGTATTCCGGTAGTATCTCAGGGTGTTCTGGGCTACACTCCGACACGACTTGTACCGCTTTTGGGGGTCTGACTTTTACCAACCCCCTAGGCCCGCCATGCGATACTCATAGACGAACGGACCGGACTGTACGGATATTGTCACTGACAGGCTCAGTTGGGTGTCGGGGTGAGCTTCCTCATCGACGTCCCTTTTAGTCAATAGCTGGTGGCCCGTCACGTATTGGCTTATACCTCTGACGTGCTAGTGGTTAAATCCACAGCCATAGTATTGACGAGTCTTTAGAGTCCACCACACTTTCAGTTACTCAAGCTTTCGGGCGAAACGCTGTAGAGGCCGTATGGAGATATGGCAGGGTTCGATCAGATACGTGCGGTATTGCACGGATCGTGATCGGACGGTTTTTACTAGCCGGCTTTGGCTTAAGCCGGATCTTAGTATTTGATAATGTAGTTTTGTCTTTTTGCATTTGTATCCGGACGGAATACAGATGCGGGTGTGTATGCACAGTATCGGGGTTTTTCCTGTAATTTATTACGGGACCAGTTTTCTGGTGTTGCCAGTTTGCATTCCGTTCCGGCCGGTTTTCCTTTGTTCTTTCCCGGCCGGACTTTTCCGATGGAGGGGATTATTTGCAGTTTGCAAATAATATCTGATGGAGGGGTTCTTTGTATATTGCCATGCTCCATCCCTTGCATTAATTTAGTCATGAGGAGGTATGGGTAATTGATGTGATTTTTTGTGATGGGAATGAGGTATGGCCGGCCACTGTTGTGTGAGCATGTTTGTAGTATGGAGTGTGCATTGTTTAATTGTGTGAATTCATTTCCTTGTAAGGAATGAATAAAACATGAGTGTGCTGGAAGTTTCATGAGGGATTAATTTATATATACATATAAATTCATTTGGTTGCACTGGAGGGAATCAGTGAGTGCTTGCTTGATTCTTATTAATTTTCCAGTGGGCACAATTCATGGCTTGGCCGAGCCCTTTTGCTGGGAATGCTCATTTTCTTTTGAGAGCATACTCCATTCTTAATCAAGTTTTCATCCATGATTATTCTTGCAAAAATTCCTCCATACATGGCAACCTCTTAAGCCCCAAAAAGACAAGCTTCTACATTATTCTACAGCAAATCTTGGGCGCGTCGGCTAGCCAACTTCGCGCCCGAGTTGCCTCGGTATTGAGGCGGGAGCCCGTAAAAGATGCAGACGATGTGGTGCCCTTCCGACGACGAGGAGATCGGAGTGGAGATGAAGACCGGAGGACTCGGATCAGTCGGTATATCTCTAACCCTTCTTCTTGTTAGCTTAGACTTGTTAATGGTTACGATCCGGAGTTTAGTGCGCGGTGGTGCCGGTTTGCAAAGTCCGCAAAAATTTAAGTTATTCACCGCTTCCGCGTTTTGGCCGTCGGGTTGACGGCCGGGGCGCCGCCGTGCACTTACAGTGGTATCAGAGCCTCGCCATTAACATAGTCTAGCTTTGTGTAATGTGTTTATCATTTCCGATCGAACAAAATCCCGAAAACACGTATTTCAGTGCACATCAGTTTCTGTCGAATTTTTTTTAAGTGCAAAAATTTTTCTGGTGGTCTCAGGGTGATGTGCAGGGAATTCGAAGCATACTGCAAAAATATGGTACCATGAACTTACCATACCGCCGCGGAAGGGCGGCCAAACCCCTAGTTTGGCCGCGCTTCCGCCGCGAAGGTAACTGTTCATGCTCCCAAAATTTTGCAGTATGTTCCTGAGTGAGAAATGTGGTTTCTGGAATATTAAAATTGGGCCCAGATTTTCTGTGAGTGCTACAGTTTTGGTTAGGGGGCCCACTTGTTAAGATTGATCAATCGGATATTTTAAACACATTTTTCATAGTATTTACATTATATCTGCGACCGTGAATGTCACTTGATCGGTAAATCCGGTCTAACTGCTATAGCCCGGTTAGACGGATTTGCGAACGTGACTTTCACGTTGATGTTCTATGTATTTGCTGTGTTGTTGCGGATCGGTCGTGGGGGATAGCCTGGATGCAATGCTAGTGCAGTTTCGTTTTATATGTACATTTGATATTGCGGGGCGAGCGTCCGACATGTGGACTGCCGTCACTGCCTGATTGTATTATTCTTTTGGGGCACGACCTGGTTGCGGTCGATGTACCCGGTGTATGTATATTTTACATTCTGTACTAGGATTACCCCGCGGTGGGGTGCACGGATAGCCGGGTTCTGGAGGGCAACAAGCCCGCATCTCATGGCATTGGGACGAAGGGGGCTTCACTCTAGGATTGGCGGGCTATTCGCCGCACTCGTAGGGGGTACAGGTTGACCCAGGAGGGGTGCCCAAGTTACCGGATTCCGTGAAGTGCTGGGTGGTCCATTCACGGCGCTGAAGGGGGCTGCCTCGCTTCAGGTTTTGGCGGGTAACTTGCCGCGCCCGTAGGGGTCTAGGATTCTCATTGCACAGGCTATCCGCAAGACCAGGGGAACGTCGGGTTTCAGTAGTGGCTCTGTGAAACCCGGGGATCCCAGATATCTGTATTGTTCTGTGATGCTGTACATTTTTGTGATGTTGCATTTTATTCACGCCTTGAGCGAAATATAATATATTGGTATATATATTAGTAGATGTTGTATATGTTTTTCACCCGCGCTAGTCCAGTCCCCGCTCTGCCGTTAGTAAGCTAACCTAACGGGTGATGACGGGACCCAGTGGCGAATGCGGATGGCATATACGTACGTCAGTATATTTTCGTTCTTTGTGGTGTGATCAATGATGGGACTGCATTGATTCGGATCAATGCAAGTTAAACAAACCTATTCTGATGTTGTTGGAACACTTTTCAAAAAGCTGTTATTGCAAGGACGTTCACTTTTGTTTTGCATCGTGGTATTCATTTGGAATATCCTGCTCCTCAGTCGACGAGGCAAGGGCCGAGATCCCTTCACCGGGAGTGACCCCTTGGACAGAAGTTTGCGTCAGGGCAATACCTTCACTATAGCCGATTACTTTTGCTTTGCATCGTGGTATTCAGTTGGAATATCCTGCACCCCATTCTGCGGGGAAAGAGCCGAGATCCCTTCACCGGGAGTGACCTCTTTAGTAAAGGTTTTCGTCACTATATTTTCTAAAAAGCTATCCGTTCCTTCAACGAGATCAAGTTCATTACGTTAAAGGTTTTCGCCAGAAACCATTCGTAGCCCTCCGTCGTTTCATATGGGTAGTCAATAGTATTCAAGCTGTGTTTGTTGGCCTTAGTCAAGGCACAGTGTTTGGTAGCTATTGGGTAGTCATATGCTACATAGATAGATGCGTTGGTTTGGGACAGTCGTATAGCCTTGTTGGCCTTAGTCAAGGGCTTGTACGGGTGGATTCAAATCAACCTGGACAATGACGGGTAGAACTTGACATGTGACTTATGATTTGTTGGCCTTAGTCAAGGTCATAAGAGCATGGGGCAGAAATCACATCGGGAGTTTCAAAAGAACTGAAACTTGCCAGATATGCGCATACCTTCTGGAGTGTGATACCGTGAGCGGATTCCGTCACGTTATCGTGCGATGAGAGTTGGATCCCGATTCCCACTGATGAGTTAGTTTACTCCTCGGGTGACCCCGACTAATTCTTCTTTCAGGTTTGGAGGAGAATTTGAGGTACAGTGGGAGGTTTCCAGATTAGAAAAAGCGGTAACCATTCTGATCTAGGTTAGAGTGCACGCTGAGTGTTTCTTTTCTCTCTCTCTCTGGCAGCGACCATTGACCCGACCCTAGACTATGACTCAGTGACCAAGTTGACCGAACCTACTTAACACTGGCTTTTGGATTGTCAGAGTTGCAGACCTCATTGCCACTCCTACTTTTACCCTTTTCTCCAGGACACCCCGTATTACTACGAACGTCCACTTCCATTGGACAAAACCATCGTATGGTTAGATACGAACTCGAAGGACTTCGAGGATGGTTTCCGGTTCTGGAGAAAACGGATAGGACTATTCAGTTGTCTTTTCTTTTCACCTTCTCTCAGGCTGCGAGTACTCCTTGGTTTAGGAGTAGTACACCTATTACGCAAATTGGACAGTCTTCTTCCAAACCATAGGCTGGTGCCGACCGGTAGGGAATGAAGAAAACTAATTAGCCTAAACGGTGTATAGAAGGTATTAAGTTCAGACAAAGCAAGGGATTAGTAAGAGGGCAAAGTAAGTTGCGACTGTTATTCACGACCAAACCAAGTATCTCTTCGCCAATCCTAAATCACCTTTGTATTTCTCCAGGACACTCCGTATCACTACGAAGATCCCATTTTATTGGATAATCCATCGTATGGTTATATACGAACTCGAAAGGAACTTGTTCCAGTTCGGGGATGGATCCTGGTTCAGGAGAAATAGGAATAAAGTACATTCAGGTGTCTTTTATCTTCACCTTCTCTCGCATTGCGAGTGCTCCTAGGATTAGGACAGTACACCCATTATGCTTATTGGATAGTCTTCTTCCAAACCATAGGCTGGTGCCGAACGGTAGGGAAAGAAGAAAACCATTTGGCCTAAAGGGGTGTACAGAAGGTAATGACTAAAGACATATAAAGGGATTTGGAGAGGTGGCAAAGAATTATAAGGTTACAGTTGTGAATCTGGATAATGGAAGAGGCATTACTAAGAATACCAGGATACCCCACCGAAACATTTCAATGTTTCAGTTTCACTGTGTAATGTTAAAAGAGAACTGATTTCCCGATTAGATACTTACTCCAGGGTATGTATTTACCAGGTATGATTCTCACATCTGTATGGTTTTACAGATGATGAGTGGGAGTACGTTATTGGGAATTGGGTGATCATCCTCATTATGTCGGGATTCGTTGTAATCGGTGATATTTGAGGAGATCACCTGGGCTGTTTGCCGGTCGGCAAATATTTGGTTTTGAATATCCGCTGTTGTGCACCAATTTCAAATTGATATATCTGTACGTCTATTTTCATAGAGTGAGATATACCTTTTGATATTATGTCGATGACATTTACCTATATCAGTGGATGGTTAGGTAAGGAGCATTAAACAGCGGTGTAATTCTTCTTAACCATAAGTACAGTTTTCAATCTATGACACACAGTGAAAGAGTTATTAGACTCAGTGGACTTATACAGAGTATTGTATGTTGTCCAGTGTCCATTAGGACAGAGGGGTTGGTCCTCATACTATATTCTGTTTACTTTTAACTTCTCTAGTTCTTAGACATGTGTTTCGTTGAAACACAGGGTCTAAGTTTTGAGGAGTTATAGGTATTTGAATAGAGTAGAGAACCAGGTGTAGCAAGTATCGGGATTCTTCGAAGTGATCGAAGATGTAGATACTTATGTATGGTATTCAGTTAATAGTAATGATAAAGAGAAATTGCTTCTTTTTCAGGTTACTCATAATTAGAAGCATTCCTAAGTTGAGTAACGCTGATCGGCCTCCTTCCATTTAGTTGACATGCACTGGAGATAGCTGCATGATTTGAATCTGGTTCAATTAAATCAGTGTCTCTGGTTCTATATTGGATGTAGAACAGTTCATATCTTAACGTTGTTAAGGTACGGGGAGTTGTCCGGCTTATGCTTAAAACCAGACACTGGACAACTCAAGGCACGTTTCTGTAATGGCTGTTTGTGGGTTGACCCAGGCTATGACGCGGGTTGACTTTCTACCATCTGGATGAACAATTGCAATATTGTTCTAGACTCGCCACAGTTTTATTAAAAATGGATTTTTTCAAAAACAGCAGTGGGAGTATGGTAGAACTGGAAGTGATTCCAGAACCGCAAACGATTACTGAAGATTTGATAAAGAACCTAAAGATTCAATCTGATTTGACATTCCATTGGCCACTCCGCAGATAAGGTGGGTAACTTCAGGCACCCGAGAGGTACTCCGGTAGCCTCAAGGACGGTGACAGGGAAGTTCTTGTTTACCCACACTTGCCATTGCTGTTGTTCCAGGCTGCGAGACCCGGCAGGAGGATGAGTATAGCGTCTTTCTAAACTAGTTTTAGAAGTGCACGTCTATATGACTCTGCTAGAGGGTTGTCGTAGTCAGTGGGAGCAGCGGAAGCATTGGTGGACATCAGGCTTATGTCTATTTATAGACTAAAGCAGATGTAGCGGAGATAGATCATCTGTTTCTGATGTGACAGTCATAGGTTTGACGTCATCAGAATAGGAGATGGATCTGTTGAGAAGGTAGTAGGAAGTGATATTCCTATACTACGATCGGTTATACTTTGGTCGTCACACAGTGGTTTCTCCACAAAGGACTTGAACATTATATCAGACATACTGGTTACTAGATCTATGGTTTTAGATCTAGATTTGGGTGGTTTCCTAATCAGGGTACTTAGACACCATTCTATGAGTATTTAGAATGGACGACTCCTGGCACGGTAGTGTACCTGCAAGTAATGGAGTCGCCCTCTCTAAAGGTGTCTTTTAGACTAAAGTGGAGAGGGATACGCATGATTGGCAGGTCACTTGCTTAGGCAATTGAGTCAATCATGAGATGTCAAGTACCACACCAGATGTTGTTCTTGCACTAGATGCAATAAGTTGACATTAATCCAATCCTGGAGAAACGGTAGGAAGCAGTTTTAGAACATAAGTGGATGTTCTAGGGATATGATAACGACAGCCTCATTCAGGAGACAGTTATCATTCCAGGCTTCCAAGGTGACAAGGACGACAAGGAGGTTGTCAGAGTTATAGTTTTCCCTCTGACGAGGGGCAGTATTTTGGACAGGTGATCCAAGGCAATACTGAGGGAGGCATGGCGCAGGATACTGATTAAGTTCAGTTGACGATACAGTCTAAGAAGTTTGGATTTGGAGTTCATTTATGAGCTCGGTCCCATCAGACATCCAGACATTCTAAGACAGGTATTGCTCATTTCGGGAGATGGCTTTCTCCGCGAACTTGAGATATAGAGAGACATAGAAAGAAACATCAAGGCGGATCCACTCACTGAGGCTATTCCTCGAACGCAATAGTTTCACAAACGGTTTTTGTGAGACTGACTAGTAGAGGAGTTGGGTGTTCGGTATCACACGGGCTGTGAGTATGCGACATCGCAATAATTAGCCTTGAGTGCAAGTGGGAGATTGTTGGAGATAGTGCCCTCAGAGTCAATTATTAGGTCACAGGTACGTGATTGTAATGATTGAGGGAGGACCTATCCCGGTAGGACAGTCTTACTCGAGATGATAGTATGCTATCTGGTTTACCTTTATCATCGTGTACTGTTTTAAGTGACATGACACGTCGCTATTACACGTTGATAGAGCCCCTAGGATTCTTGCTTGACCACCAGCAGTATGAGGGCGATCATATAAGTGGGAGCTGGGGGTCTATAAGCTTTTCCTTAAAAGGTCCCTAGTCGTGGGAGTTTCGAGACTGGGCATCGATACTCCATTAGTAGACTAGTGTATACAGTCGAGACCCCGACGAGGGGCGGTGGTCGGTCTCACAAGCCACTGGTGTCAGTTGGATCACCTAAGATGTATACAGGTGCTCATTGGGTTATGAGTACACCGGACAGGACTCGCCGGGAACATGCTAGTTGGTCATATACCAGACGTCAGATGGCAGTTCCCTGGTGACATGTGTGCAGGTTAGTTCATCGACCTGGGGATCGTCATTTGTCTCGTGTGAGTTCCCACTGTACTTTGATTACTACCCTACCACGGCTCAAAGGAGTCGTGCAAACAGGTTTTAGTTGGGTACAGTCCCGAGCCACATGGAGGCAGTGAGCGGATCTTCGGGGGTTTCGTCTCTCCCGGTATTGGGGGTGAGGTCGCGCTGTGTCTAGGAGAGCCATTACACAAAGACCTTGGCCAAGGCAGGAGATTTACTGGTAGGTATTCCGGTAGTATCTCAGGGTGTTCTGGGCTACACTCCGACACGACTTGTACCGCTTTTGGGGGTCTGACTTTTACCAACCCCCTAGGCCCGCCATGCGATACTCATAGACGAACGGACCGGACTGTACGGATATTGTCACTGACAGGCTCAGTTGGGTGTCGGGGTGAGCTTCCTCATCGACGTCCCTTTTAGTCAATAGCTGGTGGCCCGTCACGTATTGGCTTATACCTCTGACGTGCTAGTGGTTAAATCCACAGCCATAGTATTGACGAGTCTTTAGAGTCCACCACACTTTCAGTTACTCAAGCTTTCGGGCGAAACGCTGTAGAGGCCGTATGGAGATATGGCAGGGTTCGATCAGATACGTGCGGTATTGCACGGATCGTGATCGGACGGTTTTTACTAGCCGGCTTTGGCTTAAGCCGGATCTTAGTATTTGATAATGTAGTTTTGTCTTTTTGCATTTGTATCCGGACGGAATACAGATGCGGGTGTGTATGCACAGTATCGGGGTTTTTCCTGTAATTTATTACGGGACCAGTTTTCTGGTGTTGCCAGTTTGCATTCCGTTCCGGCCGGTTTTCCTTTGTTCTTTCCCGGCCGGACTTTTCCGATGGAGGGGATTATTTGCAGTTTGCAAATAATATCTGATGGAGGGGTTCTTTGTATATTGCCATGCTCCATCCCTTGCATTAATTTAGTCATGAGGAGGTATGGGTAATTGATGTGATTTTTTGTGATGGGAATGAGGTATGGCCGGCCACTGTTGTGTGAGCATGTTTGTAGTATGGAGTGTGCATTGTTTAATTGTGTGAATTCATTTCCTTGTAAGGAATGAATAAAACATGAGTGTGCTGGAAGTTTCATGAGGGATTAATTTATATATACATATAAATTCATTTGGTTGCACTGGAGGGAATCAGTGAGTGCTTGCTTGATTCTTATTAATTTTCCAGTGGGCACAATTCATGGCTTGGCCGAGCCCTTTTGCTGGGAATGCTCATTTTCTTTTGAGAGCATACTCCATTCTTAATCAAGTTTTCATCCATGATTATTCTTGCAAAAATTCCTCCATACATGGCAACCTCTTAAGCCCCAAAAAGACAAGCTTCTACATTATTCTACAGCAAATCTTGGGCGCGTCGGCTAGCCAACTTCGCGCCCGAGTTGCCTCGGTATTGAGGCGGGAGCCCGTAAAAGATGCAGACGATGTGGTGCCCTTCCGACGACGAGGAGATCGGAGTGGAGATGAAGACCGGAGGACTCGGATCAGTCGGTATATCTCTAACCCTTCTTCTTGTTAGCTTAGACTTGTTAATGGTTACGATCCGGAGTTTAGTGCGCGGTGGTGCCGGTTTGCAAAGTCCGCAAAAATTTAAGTTATTCACCGCTTCCGCGTTTTGGCCGTCGGGTTGACGGCCGGGGCGCCGCCGTGCACTTACACAGGTGATTTCTTGCTCTCTCCCCTCGCCCTTTTTAGCTCCAACTAACACTTTGCTGCAGGATTCTTTGCAAATAATCGCAGCGCAGCAAAAGCAAAATTAAATTTGTGCTTGATTTTGATTTCTTGGTTGTTTGCATTATAAATACGGAAAATTAAGGGGCACGGCAAAATCCAAATTAGGTGGGGATTTCATTACCCTTCCTAGGCCCCGAAAACCACCAAACTTGCATCCGCATTGACCCACATTAACTAAAAGAAATCTAGAGATGACTCTAAGGACTGTCGCGCTCATTTAGGACAAGAGAGGGCCGTGGGTAATTCATTGCTTATCCGCGTTTTCCTGTGGTGCCTAAGGCGAGTGTGTCTAAGGCTAGTGGTTATTAATTAGGCCCACTACTTACGTAGTGGAGTACCTTCCCACTTACCTGGCACTTATCCGACTACAGGGGGACAAAGAGGCAGTGGAGGATTCTATCCTGCGACTTGTCTTTTGGCAGTTAGGAGCGGTCTAGAGCCGGACCTAGGTGACCACTAGATTCTAGGGTTGTGTTGCTGCATTTGTTTTGCCGCATCATTTTTTCAAAATCCGTCCCTTTTCAAAAGCAAACACCGCATTCATTTACCCCTAATTATAAAGCAAACGCTGCCACTTGTACTAACCCTTTTTAGTACAAGATAGGCTGGACACGGGATTCTAGTGCCCGTTTAGTCCGCGTACCCTTTATCGACTCCGAAGTCGATATTTCTCCATTTACCTTTTCTTTACCCACTACCACACCTACACAGATGGATCCACCTCCATCAAACTTCTTTAACCCTAATCTGCCGCCGTCCGTTGGTGTGCAGAATCCACCCCGCATCTCTCTCCAGGAGAGGTGCTACCCTATTCGAGGTCCTCTTTCGACCTGCCTATCCACACCACCAGCCAATGGGGATAACTTTGAGATTAAGCCCCAGTATATCAATCTTTTACCTAAATTTCACGGACTCGAGACTGAGGACGCGTACGTTTTCATTACCAAATTTGAAAACGTTTGCGCAATGATGGGTACGTCACAACTTTCAGTGGATGCTATGCGTCTACGACTTCTCCCATTTACCTTATGCGATATAGCCGAGAAGTGGCTATACAACACTACCGCACACTCTATTACGAATTAGGGAGAATTCGTCGCTGCATTCCTTAAGAAATTTTACCCAATACAAAAGACAGCTCGAATCCGTAGTGAACTGAATCAATTTGCCCAGCTCCCCGCTGAACCATTCTCTAAATGCTTTGAACGTTTCAAGGATCTATTGGTTCAATGTCCTCATCACGGCATCCCGAGATGGGAGCTTTGCCGAATCATATATGAGGGCAGTAACCCTAACACTAAACAGAGCCTTGAAAACATGTGTCAAGGTACCTTCATGTCTAAGGATGATGGGGAAGCTTGGCGATATTTAGAAGAGTTCGCTGAAAAGTCCTTACTGTGGGAAAGTCCATCATTTAGGAGTGGCAATAACCAATCAGATGATTCCATAGGAGTTAGAGCTGACATTTCAGCTCTACAAAAGAAACTCGAGACTATGGAAAACAAACTTTTAGCCGCCTCCCTTAATCAAATGTCACTTTCCAAAACTGTATGTGGCTGCTGTTCTGATCCGTCTCACTTGACGGAAGAATGTCCGTTTCAAGGTCGTGAGCATACCAATGCCACATTTCAAAGACCGAGAAACGATCATTTTTCTTCCACATATAATCAGGGTTGGAGGAATCACCCCAATTTTTCTTGGAACCAATCACAATCACAAAACACGGTTCCAAACCAAAACAATTTTCAAAGGGTCCCTCCACCATAACAGCAGCCACAACTTCAATTAAGTCAGCACCCCTTTCAAGCACATAATTTTCAAAATCAGGTCAACACACCTGCACTGTCTAGTCCTTTACAGTTGACCGGAACTGATGAATTCTTTTCTTTTGCATAATACATGAATTTGATCTTAACAATTATCATGCAAGTTTCGGCTGAAATGAAATCTTCCGTCGATAAAATTGAGAAAAACTCTGCGTCCCAAAACGAGAGTATTAAATCGATGGAAGAACAAATTGCACAACTAAAAGCCGAAATGAGTGCACGAGAAAAAGGGAAACTTCCAGCTCAACCTTTACACAATCCTGACTATTCACATCATGTGGATGAGATCACGTTGAGATCTGGAAGAGTGCTTGACCATCACCTTGGGGAAGAGTTTGATGATACTGATAAATCAATCAATAGAACCCCGGCTGAGACCTTTCCTCACACACACACTTCTGACCCCAGTTCTTCTACCCTACCATCTTCTTCCGAGCCTATTCTCCATTTCCCAAAAGGCTCGCCACTTCAGCCCACCTCTTTTACCCCTCCACGGACGATCCCCACTTCTATTCTGGGATCGGTTCCACACACACTTTCTTCTCCTATGATGGACCCAGCGCTTATTGCTAAAGCACCTTATCCTAATCGGTTAAGGGCTAACACACCAAGTCCACATATGGAGAAGATTATGAACATTTTTAAGCAAGTAAACACCAACATCCCTCTCCTAGATGCCATCCAACAAGTTCCGTCCTATGCGAAAACTCTTAAGAACTTGTGCACTAGAAAGAGGAAGACTCAAGCGCCCAAGAAGATTTTCATGGAAAAAACAATAGACACGGCTTTCCCCCAACAATTACCGAGGAATCGTAAGGATCCAGGATATCCTACTATTTCCGTTTCTATTGGGGAAAAACACATCAACCGTGCTCTACTAGACCTTGGCGCTAGTGTTAACTTGCTTCCTTACTCAGTCTATGAGCAACTAGCGATCGGAGAGTTGAAGCCAACCAATTGCACTCTCCAGATGGAAGACCGATCAATCACCAAACCTAGGGGTGAACTGGAGGATGTGTTAATAAAAATCGGAGAATTTATATTCCCGGTAGATTTTATTGTAATTGATACACAGCCTGTAACGAACCCACGGAATCAAATTCCGGTGATTTTAGGTCGCCCCTTTTTGGCCACTTCCAATGCTATTATCAACTGTCGTAATGGTTCTATGACCCTATCTTTCGGGAATAGGTCAATAGAGCTGAACATTTACAAGTTGGGAAGTGTACCCTCCGAACCGATTGCTCAGGTATGTTCTGTCGACTTAATGGATGTCGACAGCAGCGAATTTGATGATCCTCCTAATATTGATCTAGACACTTTTCATACGTTATTATTTGACCCAACTATGTATCATACACATACGGACTCTTCCACCATGATGTCCGGGTCAACAATTAACACTGATTATGAACTATTCTTAGAGTCTGAAGATCACCCCGCACTTTGTGATGATATTATTCATCGGGGTATTAATGGAACTTTTGAGGAGATCATCGCTGATGAACTCGCATTTTTAAATGACACGGGTGTTGAGATGAATCATCCCCAATCAATGAAATTGAACCTCCACCCCTTCGTCTGACTTGTAAGAAGAATGCGAGTAATCCATCACATTCACTGCATCGTCTCTCCAAAATAAGACGCACACACACTCTCGTCCACCACTTAACCTTTCCCCACTTCTTCTTCCACCAACCCGAGCACTGCATTGATAAAATTTTTGAATGGTTGGTATTAACATTCGGTCTTTGCAAAGCTTGGCATCGACCAATGATTTTTGACCCCCACTTATGATTTTCAAAGCTTAACGTTTCATAACTCAAGTTTAGGGGGGTATGTTTTTCTGGCTCCTAAAAAGAAAATTTTTACAAAATTTTGAGCCAAAAATAAGTTTGTGGGAGGTTCTTCACTTAAATATTTTGCCCCCACTAATAAATTCCTCCCAAGCTTACAGGTTTTTTTCGAGATTTAGCGGATGGCTACAGTGAGGACACTGTTGAAAACAAGTTTGGGGGAGGTTTGTGCTTATTTTCGCATCATTTGCATAAGCACAAAACATTTTTTTTGAAAACCTATAAAAATTTAAAAAATTTCAAAAGATAAAAATATTTTTTGTATATAAATAAGATAATAAAAGATTAGATAGTGAACAATTACATCCATGAGATTAGAAAAATTTAAGAAAACCAAGAAAATTAGAAGTTTTCTTATACAAACTAGTAATAAGTAGTTATGAGCCGTTGTCCCAAGGGTTAGTAAGATGAAGGAAGTCACTAATCTGAGGATAAAAATTAGTCTGAAAAATTGTTTCTATTCTGGAAAGCCAAGCATTTTGAACGTTGATACCCTGCTATTTGCACTTACACACGTCTTAAAGCCCGGGATAGTAGAGGATACCTTGAAATGCTCTTGTCTTAAAGCCGATGTATGAAGGAAAAAAAATGAAGAAAGTGGTGAGAAAAATGGACACTGGTTTTGTTATAACCAAAGGCAATAATAAAAAAATATATAGCAAGGGTGCCTTTTTCACCTAGTGCCCTAAGGCCAACTGGACTGGGAGTCACTGCTATACCTGAGGTGGTGCAAGACGAGGAAAATACACCAAATAAGCAAGCACATGAGTAATCGGTCGGTTAGTACCTCAAGAAGTATTAATGGTCGCATGAAAGTGTGTAAGCACATCTAATTAAAAAGTACTGAGGCTGATGGGCAAGAGTATGATAGCTTGAATTGAATTCTCCGGGTGTAGGGATGTCCTTTACACACACGCAGGGTGATATGATCGATGTTTGGAATAAAGATAAGAATGAAGAATAAGACGATCTTTTATTGAGCGAGGACGTGATTTCTGACATCTTTTCATGACCATTAAGATAGGGCTCATGACAACCGAAAAGCTAGCTTAGTTGGAAACCCTAATTTTCAAGGCTTTTCTTTTACAATTCTTGTCTTTAAATGTAATATTCATGATCTTCCTTTTATTATTGGATTTTGTGGGTGCAATCCGCTGAAAACCCTCAGGAGACAACACTCCTCCTACTAGGGACACCTAGAGGTTTAAAGGCTTGTTGCACTTGCTCAGTGCAATAGTGTTGCCTACGAAAGTGTGCTAGTTAGTTTTTCTCTTTCTTTATTTTCTCCTTCTCTTTTTAATAAAACATTCGCTCGAGACGATCGAAATTAAGTTTGGGGGTATTTGATCAGTCAAAAACATTGTATATTTTAGCCGGCAATTTCCCTAACATTTGCACTCATTTAGAAGTGTTCCGCATTCATATTCTACATATTAGCAAATCTGTCACAAAATATGAGATTGCATGTGTTAGACTTTTAAACCGACACTTTAAAAGAAATTAACCGCATTTCATGGCATCGCATCATATCTGTATTTGCGCAACACTTGTCTTGAGTCTGTGCAGGAAAATACGGAAGAAAAACCAAAGAGCTGATCAACATTACGCCAATTCAATCATTTCAGATCTGGTAGCAATTCAGAAGGAATTATACAATTCTATATATCACATAAAGGCCCATACAACATTCCAAGACCACAACAGAGAGCCCAAGCCCCAACTCACCAAAGGTGCCGCGGATCCGCGGCAGGAGCTTGCTTGCGCCGCGGATCCGCCGCATTATTGCCACGTCAGCAGTCCAAATTCATTGCAGAATCTCAATCTCTGGGCCCACATTCCTTTATGATATGTCAAGTTCCAGAATACCCTCGAAGCTACTGCCAGATCAGCAAAGAAGATTAAGCAAGGCTAATCCTAATTAAGCTCCTAACTAACCTCTTCTAGAAGCTCCCTCCTAACTAATCACATCTAGAAGCTTCTCCCCTAACTAACTTTTGGAGGGAAATTTGAATTTCTTCAACAAACTTTAGGAGGGAAACTTAGAATTTGAAATCCTAGATCTAGGGTTTAGTTATCTATAAATAGGAACCTAGACCTAGGGTTAAAGGTTGTTCATCATTCATTAGTTAATCTTTAGATATTCCCTCTTACATCATCTTCTTCCACATGTCTAGTGACAAGGCTTGTGCGAAACCCTAACCCTAATTCCACTCCAAATCCAAGATCTTGAGTACCAAATCAAGCGAGAAGCCTTCAACCTTTTAGGAGCTGAGCCGATCTTCAATCGGGCAAGTGATCCAAGCCGATCCGCGACCCACGGAGCCGAGCGAAGCCAAATCGACGATCCAATTCTTCCTCTTGTAGTTCTTGAGCGAATGTAATAAAATTGTCGATATAAATAAAAGGTGAAATTCTTTTATCTTGCTTTCTTTTAATTCTTGCATCATGATTAGATCTCAATTTGTAATTGTTGTTCTTGTTGTGATGTGTGAGTAAAACTCCGCTCGTAAAGGAGTCGAGACGATTGTAGAATGATGATGTAACAAATCTTAATACTATTTTTAAGTCCTACGAGTTTTGTAAACCCTAGCAAGTGTAAGTCCACGTTGCCCACCCCGGTCCTTACGGGGAGGCGGAAAACATAATAAAAATTGGATTTTTAATGACTTAGGCAACATGGACCTTGCATGTGAGGATCTTTACTAAACTAGAACTAGCTAAAACAAAGTAACAACTAGTTAAGTTGTAGAAAGGTTATCCCTTGAGCTCGAACTCCTTCTCTCCTTGCTCGTCGGAATGGTAGAAAGGCCTCACCTTGCTTGTCTCCTTCCGTCAAAGAACGATCCACCCGAAAGCCTCGACCTTTAGCTTCAACTCCAAGCTAGGAGTAACTAGAGTGCAAGAAATGCTAAGACTTGAACCCTAGAAGTGAGTAGAGAAGATCAAGTGAAGGTTTTTCTCAAGCTTTTTGTTTCTCAACACATGAGAGGGAGAGAGCTTGAGGGAGAGGATGAGCAAGAGAGAGAAAAGATATGATAGAATGAATTATTAGTGAGCCATTCTCACTAATATGTGTGTAATATTTTAATTAACTAATTAGCTAGAAAATTGTCATGGTTTAATCAAGAGGTGACCATTATCATTTCATCATTAATGCAAATTGCAAGGATCAAAGAGCATCTTCCAAATGAAATGATCATGGTCAAATTGTCAACTTGGTCAACAAGTCAACAAAGTCAAAGAGTCATCAACAACAACCATGCACAATAATTAAGCTAATTATTAATTAACAATAATACACACAAAAACAATAGGGTTAATAAAATGACAATAGTCATTAACCCTAAACAAGGTCCTCTCCCTCAATCTCAAGCAACTGTGCATACGCACCCGCAATCGTGATCCGAGGAACACGAACACAATGAGAAAAACCAATCTCAAAACATATACTAGGATCCGACTTAAACCAAAGCCCGCTAGTATAAACTGTCCGGACAGCAACCGTGCACAAGTGCGCGGATGCGAACGAACCCTGTCGCAAAACCATGCGACCTCTACTCGTTTTGCCTAAAGGCGAATAGCTCTCTGTGTGGGACTCTAAAGACTCGACACTACGCTGGCAGTGGGTTTAACCACAGACCGCAAGCGGCACTAGCTGTACGTAACGGTCCCCAGGTAGATGTCGATAAGAAGACTGACGAGGTGAACCTCATCTGCACTCCTACTGAGCCTGTATGTGACAATCTCCGTACTGTCCGGTCTGTTCGTCTGATACATCGCATGGCGGGCCTAGGGGGGCGGTGAACGTCAGTCCCCTAATAGCGATACAAGTCGTGTCGGAGTGTAGCCCAGAACACCCTGAGATAACACTGGAAACCTACCAGTATATCTCGCTTGCCCTGGCCAGGGACTACTCGTGTAATGGCTCTCCTGGACACAGCGCGATGTCAACCCCCAATACTGGGAGAGACGAATCCTGTCTAACCGTCACTGCCTCCAAGTGCTTCGGGACTGCACCCAAAAACTACCTATTTGCACGACTCCTCTGAGCCGTGGTAGGGTAGTAATCAAAGTGCAGTGGGAACACACTCGAGGCGAAGTGACAGTGTCAAGTCAGCGGACTAAGCTGTACTCATGTCACCTGGGAATTGATAACTGACGATAGGTATATTACCAACCAACAGTTCCCGACGAGTCCTGTCCAGTGTACTCGTAACCTAACGAGCACCCGCATACTATCTTAAGTACGACGTACTAACGGCTGTGGGACAGACCGTCTCCCACACTAGGATGAGAAGCGCATACGCTAGTCTACTCCGGAGTATCGATGCCCTGTCTCGATAGTCCAACGACCAGGGACCTGTATAAGGATGTGCTTATAGATTACCCAGCTCCCACGAGTGCGAGCGCCATCACATCGCTGGTAATCAAGCAAAGATCCTAAGGGCTCTACTAATATGTATACCTGCAATATGCTAAAAGAAACACATGCACATATTAAAGCAGAGACAAACCAAGTAGCATACAACCATTTCGAGCAAGATTGTATATACAACTGTGAATATCCCAAGCTTCCATTAAGTAATATACAAACTAGTATGATACAGTAATGGCCTCTAGGGCATATACACTAACAATCTCCCACTTGCACTAAGGCCATGTACTGGCGTATCGAAGACCTATCATCTCGATCAGCCGCTCGAACTGAGTCTGGGGCAAGGCCTTGGTGAATGGATCTGCTGTGTTATTCTCTGATGCAACTCTCCGGACCTCGATCTCCTGGCGATCCACAATCTCCCTGATCAGGTGATACCGCCTTAAGATGTGTCTGGATTTCTGATGGGACCTGGGTTCCTTCGCTAAAGCTATAGCCCCGTTGTTGTCGCAATACAGAGGTATTGGGTCAATAATGGACGGAACCACCTGAAGTTCTTTCAAGAACTTCCTCATCCAGACAGCTTCTTTTGCGGCATCAGATGCAGCGATGTATTCCGCTTCCATAGTCGAGTCAGCAACGGTTTCCTGTTTGGAGCTCTTCCAACACACCGCCCCTCCATTGAGGGTAAAGACAAAACCCGACATGGATTTGGAATCATCCTTGTCACTCTGGAAGCTGGAGTCAGCAAAGGCCTCAATCTGCAGGTCTTTTCCGCCATACACCAAGAACATCTCCTTAGTCCTTCTCAGGTACTTGAGAATGTTCTTTACTGCTATCCAATGTTTCTCCCCAGGGTTTGACTGATACCTGCTTACCACACTCAGTGCATAAGCCACATCCGGTCTGGTACACAACATCGCATACATTATAGAGCCTACCGCAGAAGCGTAGGGTATAATAGACATGCGATCCCTCTCCAAATCAGTCTTGGGAGACATCTCTTTGGAGAGGGTGATCCCGTGACAAGCCGGTAGATTACCGCGCTTGGAATCTTCCATGCTGAATCTCTTCAGTATGGTGTCGATGTACCTGGACTGAGAAAGTCCCAATATCCTCTTGGATCTGTCACGGTAGATCCGGATACCCAGAATGTATGAGGCATCACCCAGGTCTTTCATGGAGAACCTGTGTGACAAGAACCCCTTGACAGATTGTAGCATAGGAATGTCATTTCCTATTAAGAGAATGTCATCCACGTATAAAACGAGGAATACTACAGTTCTCGCTACAAATCTACAATAGATGCATGGTTCATCTGGATTTTTGATAAAGCCAAATTCTTTGACCGTCTCATCAAAGCAGATGTTCCAACTCCGCGATGCCTGCTTGAGTCCATAAATGGACTTGAGCAACTTGCACACCTTCCCGCTGCTCCCACCCTGAATGAAACCCTCTGGCTGATCCATATAGACACACTCTTCTAAATGACCATTTAGAAAAGCTGTCTTTACGTCCATCTGCCAGACCTCATAATCGTGGAAAGCAGCGATGGCAAAAAGGATCCGAATGGATTTCAGCATAGCTACTGGAGAAAAGGTTTCGTCATAGTCCAAACCAGGTCGCTGACGAAAACCCTTTGCTACCAGTCTAGCTTTATAGGTCTCAACCTGTCCATCTACACCAATCTTCCTTTTGAAGATCCACTTGCATCCTACGGGTTTTACCCCGTCTGGAGCAATGTCCAACGTCCATACTTTGTTGGTGTACATGGACTCCATCTCGGTCCGCATTGCATCAAGCCATTTTACCGAGTCGACGCTCTGAATGGCTTGCTGGAAGCTAGTAGGCTCATCACAATCTAGGATGCAGTCCTCTCTATCCCCGTCAATGAGAAAACCGTAGTATCTCTCGGGCGGATGAGACTGCCTACTACTCCTGCGGAGTGGTACGGGAATGACTTGATCTTTCGAACCCTCTGGCTCTACTAAGCTTTCAGTAATAGCTTGCGGTTCTGGAACTTCTTCCAGTTCTACCGCGCTCCCACTTAATTCTTTTTCTATGAACTGATGTTCTAGAAAGTGGGCATGGCGAGAAACAAGGACTTTTTGTTCCTCTTCGCAATAGAAGTAATATCCCTTGGAGTTCTTCGGATATCCCACAAACTTGCACTGTACTGAGCGTGCCTCGAGCTTGTCCACATGCTGCCTTTTTACAAAAGCTGGACATCCCCATGTCTTAATGTGATTAAGATGGGGTCTCTTCCCACACCACATATCATATGGTGTAGTAGGCACAGTCTTAGTTGGAACTCGGTTCAAAAGGTATGCTGCTGATTCTAGCGCATATCCCCAGAACGATCGCGGTAACTCAGCGTTACTCATCATGGACCGTACCATATCCAATAGGGTCCGGTTCCGTCTCTCTGATACACCGTTGTGTTGCGGAGTGTATGGAGGAGTAAGCTGAGAGAGAATTCCATTCTCTTTTAAGTAGTTCAGGAATTCGGCACTTAAGTATTCTCCTCCTCGATCCGATCTTAGGATCTTGATACTTTTGCCGATTTGTTTTTCAACTTCATTCTTATATTCCTGGAATTTTTCAAAAGCCTCGGATTTATTTTTCATTAAGAAGACATAACCGTACCTTGAAAAATCATCCGTAAAGGTAATGAAGTAAGAAAAACCGCTTCGCGCATGTGTAGACATTGGACCGCACACGTCGCTGTGTACGAGTCCCAAGAGCTCGCTCGCTCTTTCTCCGTGTCCAGAAAACGCAGCCTTTGTCATCTTTCCTTTGAGACAGGATTGACAAGTTGCATACGATTGATATTCGAACGGATCCAAATATCCTTCAGTATGTAACTTAGTCAATCTTCTCTCATTGATGTGACCCAGTCTACAATGCCATAAGAAAGTTTTATTAATTTCTGGAGACTTTCTTTTGTGTGTATTCTGGATATTGAAAATCTGCGGTTGGTTTAAAACGTAAATACCGTTGTTTAATGTACCTGACCCAATCAAAACTTGATTAAGGTGAATGTTCACTACATTACTTACAAATGCAAATTCATAACCTTCTTTAGATAATAAAGATACAGATATGATATTACAGGTTGCATTTGGTACATAATAACAACTACGCAAAACCAAAAAGTGTCCATCAGATAATCCCAGGTGATAGTCCCCCACGGCCTCTGCATCCATGCTAGCACCGTTCGCAACTCTGAGGGTCATGTCACCTGCCTTCAAAACTCTACGCTTTCTCAACGCCTGCAAAGAATTACAGATATGAGATCCTGATCCGGTATCCAATACCCAGGATGTATAGTTTATTGATAGACAGTTTTCAATAACATACACACCTGAAGCTGAAGCTGCAACTCGCTTCAAATCCTGTGTTCTGGCTTTCCAAGCCTTGCAATCTTGTTTCCAGTGACCACTTTTGTGACAATAGAAGCATTCTTCCTTCCCCATCATCATCCCCACTACTTTTGTTGCTTTACCCTTTCCCTTCGTATCCACTTTACCGACACCGCCTCTTGGTTTGGCGGGGGCTTTCTTCTTCTTGCCCTTGGCTTTCGCCCTGGACCTAGAAGAGGAAGATCCTCCTACAAACAAAGTGGATGTCTCCCTACCCTTCTGTAGGGTGCCCTCAGCAGTCCTCAACATGTTCAGAAGCTCGGCAAGTTCAACCTCCTTTCCTTGCATGTTGAAGTTAAGAACGAACTGGGCGTAAGTGGAAGGAAGGGACTGGAGAATCAAATCGGTATAGAGTTCATTCTCCAACGTGGTCCCGAGGTCTGCGAGCTCCTCTATGTAGCCGATCATCTTAAGCACGTGGTCCGCTACCGATGATCCGACGGCCAACCTTGCCGAAAAAAGCTTCTTCGACACTTCGTATCTAGCGATACGAGACTGCTCTCCATACAGTTCTTTTGTATGGAGAAATATGGACTCTAGGTCCATATTCTCGTGCCTCCTCTGATGTTCGTTGTCCATCGAGGCTAGTACGAGGCATCTGGCCCTCGCGCAATCTATCTCCCATGTCTTACGGATTTCTACATCCGCGACGCTGGAGGTGGGACCTGGGACAGAGGGAGCTTTGGTGGTAAGTATATACCCCAGCTTGTCATAAGTGATCGCCATCTTGACATTCCTGAGCCAATCTTTGTAGTTTGGCCCTGTCAATATATTTTTATCTAACAGTAACTTAAGTCCGGTCATGTTGAATGGTCGCTGCAATTAGGAGAGAGAAAAGAAACACTTTAGCATGATGCTCTTGCAAGTTTAGAGTGGTTTTTAGTTTGTCTAAACTGGATGGCTCCCACTGTTTCTCGAATCCCTTCTCAAACCATAAAGAAAAGGATTAGCCGGGATCATTCTCACCGTACAATACTTGCTTAACCGTTCAGCCAGGCCAGTGTCGGTACTTCGAGGGAGGTTTTCCAACGCTTTCGCGAAGTTCCTTAATTAAGTAACCTCTTTTCCCTGTGGGCGTAGCCCCGCTAACACCTTTCTAGGCACCTACTAGGTTTATAGCATTGATCGTTAAGTGAGAGTTTTCCCGAGGAGTAGCATATACTCACAGTAGGATCGGGATCCAAATATCATCGCGTGATAAAACCGAAGGAATCCTACCAGAATCATCACACTCCAAATGGTATGCAAATCTAGCAAGTTTCAGTACTTATGAAACTCCCGATGTGGATTTTTGCCCCATGCTCTTATGACCTTGACTTTGGCCAAAATATCATAAGTCACATGTCAAGTTCTACCCGTCATTCTCCTGGTTAATTTGGACCCACCCGTACCTACCCTTGACTTTGGCCAAAATGGCAGCACGACTGTCCCAAATCAACGCATCTATCTATGCTGCACATGAATGCCCAAACGCTACCAATCACTATGCCTTGACTTTGGCCAAAATACACAGCTTGAATACTTTTGACCATTTATGTGGAATGACGGAGGGCTACGAATGGTTTTGGCGAAACCGTGAACGTAGTGAACTTGATATGGTCGATGGAACGAGATAGCTTTTAAAAGGAGTGGTTCAAGCTCCGCGTTTAAAAGTTTAGTTTTGAAAAGAACCGAGTGGTTTTCAAAGTGTTCCAATCGACTTTTACTTGGTTTATTTCTTGCATTAGTTCTTTTAATGCGTCCCATCAATTAATCCTACCATTGCAGAAAACAACCAAAATATGACGTACGCTTATGCCATTCGCATTCGCCACGGGGCCCCGTCATCACCCGTTAGGTTACTTAACTAACGACAGAGCGGGGCCTGGGCTAGCGCGGCTGTAAAACATAAGCAACGCCTAAATAGTTATTTATATATAAATATACAGCAATGATAGACATTACAGATCACAGATGAATACATTGGATATACTAGGAATCCGCAATGCGTTCGAGCCTGCAACGCAAAGCGGATTACACGGTCGCGGTGAATAGCCAAAACCCCACCCAAGACCCCTACGGGTGCGGCAAACTACCCGCCAAGCATCCGAAGCGAAGCAACCTCCCTCACCACCGTGAGTAGGCCACTCGGCACTTCGAGATACCCGGTAGTTTGTGCACCCCCTCCATGGGTCTATCCTAGGAGCAAAAACAGTAAAAAGAATTATACAATGACGGCTACAACCCCGACCCGGTTGTGCGGCCATACAAAGAATATTATTACATCAATTTACTTGTTACAAATGAATGAAAGAAAAACAACGCTCATCTCACATCCACCCCGGCCATTCACCCGCGACAATCCAATCCATTCATATCCACAAACCAATGACAATCACAGATCATGTATAACCCCAACTAATCGTCTTATAGCGATTAGCCGACGTTCAATACATGCAAGCATTACAGATATAACCGGTGTAGTTAAAGTGTAGTGAAGTTCCGAAAAATACGGATTTATAGGCCCCCAAAAGTAAATTTTAGTTCTGGAAAATCTGGGCATATAATATATATCTTAAAAATCCCAATACCAACACAGAAACTTACTGCACCAAAAACGATGCAGAGAGGGGACAAGACGGCCGCGCTTCCGCGGCAGGAGCCTCCTCGTGCCGCGGATCCGCGCTCCTCTCATCTCCTCTCTGGTTCGTCTTTGGTGGTTTTTCACACAAAACCCTGAGATAATTTTTGGTGTATAACAAATGTCATTTTGACCAGAGAAAAAATTAACAGAAACTTGGGTTTTGCATGGTTTGGTTTTCGGATTTTCCGGTTTCGAAACTTCGTTACACTTCACTACCTAGCTAGTTTGAGTTTAGTTAGGCTCTGATACCACTGTAAGTCCACGTTGCCCACCCCGGTCCTTACGGGGAGGCGGAAAACATAATAAAAATTGGATTTTTAATGACTTAGGCAACATGGACCTTGCATGTGAGGATCTTTACTAAACTAGAACTAGCTAAAACAAAGTAACAACTAGTTAAGTTGTAGAAAGGTTATACCTTGAGCTCGAACTCCTTCTCTCCTTGCTCGTCGGAATGGTAGAAAGGCCTCACCTTGCTTGTCTCCTTCCGTCAAAGAACGATCCACCCGAAAGCCTCGACCTTTAGCTTCAACTCCAAGCTAGGAGTAACTAGAGTGCAAGAAATGCTAAGACTTGAACCCTAGAAGTGAGTAGAGAAGATCAAGTGAAGGTTTTTCTCAAGCTTTTTGTTTCTCAACACATGAGAGGGAGAGAGCTTGAGGGAGAGGATGAGCAAGAGAGAGAAAAGATATGATAGAATGAATTATTAGTGAGCCATTCTCACTAATATGTGTGTAATATTTTAATTAACTAATTAGCTAGAAAATTGTCATGGTTTAATCAAGAGGTGACCATTATCATTTCATCATTAATGCAAATTGCAAGGATCAAAGAGCATCTTCCAAATGAAATGATCATGGTCAAATTGTCAACTTGGTCAACAAGTCAACAAAGTCAAAGAGTCATCAACAACAACCATGCACAATAATTAAGCTAATTATTAATTAACAATAATACACACAAAAACAATAGGGTTAATAAAATGACAATAGTCATTAACCCTAAACAAGGTCCTCTCCCTCAATCTCAAGCAACTGTGCATACGCACCCGCAATCGTGATCCGAGGAACACGAACACAATGAGAAAAACCAATCTCAAAACATATACTAGGATCCGACTTAAACCAAAGCCCGCTAGTATAAACTGTCCGGACAGCAACCGTGCACAAGTGCGCGGATGCGAACGAACCCTGTCGCAAAACCATGCGACCTCTACTCGTTTTGCCTAAAGGCGAATAGCTCTCTGTGTGGGACTCTAAAGACTCGACACTACGCTGGCAGTGGGTTTAACCACAGACCGCAAGCGGCACTAGCTGTACGTAACGGTCCCCAGGTAGATGTCGATAAGAAGACTGACGAGGTGAACCTCATCTGCACTCCTACTGAGCCTGTATGTGACAATCTCCGTACTGTCCGGTCTGTTCGTCTGATACATCGCATGGCGGGCCTAGGGGGGCGGTGAACGTCAGTCCCCTAATAGCGGTACAAGTCGTGTCGGAGTGTAGCCCAGAACACCCTGAGATAACACTGGAAACCTACCAGTATATCTCGCTTGCCCTGGCCAGGGACTACTCGTGTAATGGCTCTCCTGGACACAGCGCGATGTCAACCCCCAATACCGGGAGAGACGAATCCTGTCTAACCGTCACTGCCTCCAAGTGCTTCGGGACTGCACCCAAAAACTACCTGTTTGCACGACTCCTCTGAGCCGTGGTAGGGTAGTAATCAAAGTGCAGTGGGAACACACTCGAGGCGAAGTGACAGTGTCAAGTCAGCGGACTAAGCTGTACTCATGTCACCTGGGAATTGATAACTGACGATAGGTATATTACCAACCAACAGTTCCCGACGAGTCCTGTCCAGTGTACTCGTAACCTAACGAGCACCCGCATACTATCTCAAGTACGACGTACTAACGGCTGTGGGACAGACCGTCTCCCACACTGGGATGAGAAGCGCATACGCTAGTCTACTCCGGAGTATCGATGCCCTGTCTCGATAGTCCAACGACCAGGGACCTGTATAAGGATGTGCTTATAGATTACCCAGCTCCCACGAGTGCGAGCGCCATCACATCGCTGGTAATCAAGCAAAGATCCTAAGGGCTCTACTAATATGTATACCTGCAATATGCTAAAAGAAACACATGCACATATTAAAGCAGAGACAAACCAAGTAGCATACTACCATTTCGAGCAAGATTGTATATACAACTGTGAATATCCCAAGCTTCCATTAAGTAATATACAAACTAGTATGATACAGTAATGGCCTCTAGGGCATATACACTAACAGCAAGTTCAAGAATCGATGACCTAGTTTCGTAGCGATGCTTTCTTGATTGTGATCGCTCGAAATTAGGGATCTACGATCGTTTCTTGAATTTACTAGAGGCTAGAATATGAATGATATCGGTGAATGAACAAGGGATAAGATGAAACCCTAGTTTCACAAGAAATCCCTAATTCTCGTCGATCATCATCGATCTAGTATCAATTCATCGAAGGATAAGAATACGTAATTATAAGATTACATCACATCTATAGATCCGATCGATTCCTACGAGTCTCATTTCGATTCTTGAGATTTGGTTTGGAAAAATCAACAAACTATCAATTCTTGATTCTATCTTTTTCTTGTTATTAGATGTAGATTTTCTAATTCTTGAACTTCAACTTTAAATCTTGAATTGTTTGTTTTCTTTTCATTAAAGTTTCAATTCATCTAATTCAAAAGACGAACGATTACACTTTCCCTGTGGACGATCCGCACTCACATACAATCTACATCCGACACCGTAGTTGATTGCGGTCAAATAATTTTTGGTTGTGATTTCTTTACAATTTCCATACTACACAATCCGAATACCATTCAATCAAATGGCGCCGTTGCTGGGGACTATTTGATTCGATTTACACACAACAAGAAATATTTTACAATCAGTTGTCTCTTGAGGGTTTTCAGCATATTGCACCCACAAAATCCAATAATAAAAGGAAGATCATGAATATTACATTTAAAGACAAGAATTGTAAAAGAAAAGCCTTGAAAATTAGGGTTTCCAACTAAGCTAGCTTTTCGGTTGTCATGAGCCCTATCTTAATGGTCATGAAAAGATGTTTGAAATCACATCATCTCTCAATAAAACATCGTCTTATTCTTCATTCCTATCTTTCTTCTAAACATCGATCATATAACCCTGCATGTGTGTAAAGACATCCCTACACCCGGAGAATTCAATTCAAGCTATCATACTCTTGCCCATCAGCCTCAGTACTTTTTAATTAATGAATATTTAGATGAGATTGCTCACACACTTTCATGCGACCATTAATACTTCTTGAGGTACTAACCGACCGATTACTCATGTGCTTGCTTACTTGGTGTATTTTCCTCGTCTTGCACCACCTAAGGCTTAGCAGTGACTCCCAGACCAGTTGGCCTTAGGGCACTAGGTGAAGAGGCACCCTCGCTATATATTTTTTTATTGCCCTCGGTGATAACAAAACCAGTGTTCATTTTTCTCACCACTTTATATTTTCTTCAATTCATTTTTTTCATTTTTTTATTTCCTTCATACTTTTGGCTTTAAGACAAGAGCATTTCAAGGTATCCTCTACTACCCAGGCTTTAAGACGTGTGTACTTGCGAATAGCATGGTATCAACGTTCAAAAATTTTGGCTTCCAGAATAGAAACTATTTTTCAGACTTATTTTTATCCTCAGATTAGTGACGTCTTCCATCTTACTAACCCTTGGAAGAACGGCTCATAACTACTTATTACTAGTTCGTATAAGAAAACTTTTAATTTTCTTGGTTTTCTTAAATTTTTCTAATCTTATGGATGTAATTTTTCACCATCTAAACTTTTATTATCTTATTTATGTACAAAAATATATTTTTATTATTTTTAGAATTTTTTTTTATAAAATTTTTATAGGTTTTCAAAAATGTTTTGTGCTTATGCAAAGTGATATGCAAATGATGCAAAAATAAGCACAAACCTCCCCCAAACTTGTTTTCAACAGTGTCCTCACTGTTGCCATCTGCTAAATCTCGAAAAACCTGTAAGCTTGGGAGGAATTTATTAGTTGGGGCAAAATATTTAAGTGAAGATCCTCTCCCAAACTTATTTTTGGCTCATCATTTTGTAAAAATTTTCTTTTCAAAAGCCAGAAAAAATGCCCCCCCCAAACTTGAGTTATGCAATGTTAATCTTTTGAAATCATATGAAGGGGTCAAAAATCATTGGTCGATGCCAAGCTTTGCAAAGACCGAAAGTTAACACCAACCATTCAAAAATTTAATCAATGCAGTGCTCTGGTTGGTGGAAGAAGAAGTGGGGAAAGGTTAAGTGGTGGAATAGAATGTGTGTGCGTCTCATTTTGGAGAGACGATGCAGTGTATATGATGGATTACTCGCATTCTTTTTACAGTTCAGAAGAAGGGTGGAGGTTCAATTTCATTGATTAGGAGATGATTCATCTCAACACCCGTGTCATTAAAAAATGCGAGTTCATCAGCGAAGATCTCCTCAAAAGTTCCATCAATACCCCGATGAATAATGTCATCACAAAGTGCGGGGTGATCTTCAGACTCTAAAAACAGTTCATAATCAGTGTTAGTTGTTGACCCGGACATCTCGGTGGAAGAGTTCGTATGTGTATGATACATAGTTGGGTCAAACAATAACGTATGAAAAGAGTCAAGATCGATATCAGGAGGATCATCAAATTCGCTGCTGTTGACATCCATTAAGTCGACAGAACAGACATGAGCAGTAGGTTCGGAGGGTACACTTCCCAACTTGTAAATGTTCAGCTCAATTGACCTATTCCCGAAGGATATGGTCATAGAACCGTTACGACAGTTGATAATAACATTGTAAGTGGCCAAAAAGGGGCGACCTAAAATCACCGGAATTTGGTTCCGTGGGTTTGCTACAGGCTGTGTATCAATTACAATAAAATCCACAGGGAAGATAAATTCCCTGATTTTTATTAACACATCCTCCAGTTCACCCCTAGGTTTGGTGATTGATCGGTCAGCCATCTGGAGAGTGCAATGGGCTGGTTTCATCTCTCCGATCCCTAGTTGCTCATAAACAGAGTATGGAAGCAAGTTAACACTAGCGCCAAGGTCTAGTAGAGCATGGTTGATGTGTTCTTCCCCAATAGAAATGGAAATAGTAGGATATCCAGGATCCTTACGTTTCCTCGGTAATTGCTGGGGGAAAGTTGTGTCTACTGTCTTTGCCATGAATATCTTCTTGGGCACTTGAGTCTTACTCTTTCTAGTGCACAAGTTTTTAAGAGTTTTCGCATAGGACATAACTTGTTGGATAGCATATAGGAGAGGGATATTGATGTTAACTTGCTTAAAAATGTCCATAATCTTCTCCATATGTGGACTCGGTGTGTTAGCCCTTAACCGATTAGGATAAGGTGCTTTACCAATAAGCGCTGGGTCCATCATAGGAGAAGGAAGTGTGTGTGGCCCCGATCCCAAAATAGAAGTGGGGATCGTCTGTGGAGGAGTAAAAGAGGTAGGCTGAAGTGGCGAGCCTTTTGGGAAACGAAGAATAGGCTCGGAAGAAGGTGGTGGGGTAGAAGAACTGGGGTCAGAACTAGAAGTAGAAGTGGAAGAAAAGGTCTCAGCCGGGGTGTTATTGATTGATTTTTCAGTATCATCAAACTCTTCCCCAACGTGAGTGTCAAGCACTCTTCCAGATCTCAACGTAATTGCATCCACATGATGTGAATAGCCAGGATTGGGTAAGGGTTGAGCTTGAAGTTTCCCTTTCTCTCTTGCTCTCATTTCGTCTTTTAATCGTGCAATTTCTGCTTCCATCAATTTGATACTCTCAGCTTGAGACACTGAGTTTTTCTTTATATCATCGACGGAAGTCTTTATTTCAGCCGATACTTGCATGATATTTGTCAGAAGCAAGTTTATGAATGAAGAGGATTCATCAGTCCCGGTCAATTGTAAAGGACTAGACGGTGCAGATGTGTGGACCGGATTTTGAAAGTTCTGTGATTAGAAGGGGTGCTGACTCAATTGAAGTGGTGGTTGCTGTTATGGTGGAGGGACCCTTTGGAAATTATTTTGGCTTTGAACCATGTTTTGTGATTGTGATTGGTTCCAAGCAAAGTTCGGGTGATTCCTCCAACCCTGATTATATGTGGAAGAAAATGGGTCGTTTCTAGGTCTTTGAAATGCGGCATTGATATGCTCGTGACCTTGAAACGGACATTCTTCCGTCAAGTGAGAAGGATCAGAACAGCATCCACATACAGTTTTGGAGAGTGATATTTGACTTAGGGCGGCTAAAAATTTGTTTTCCATAGTCTCGAGTTTCTTTTGCATAGCTGAAATGTCAGCTCTAACTCCTATGGAAATATTATTGACATCCCTAGACGCTTGATTCACACCCTCCCACTGTAAAGATTTTTCTGCGAAATCTTCTAAAAAATTCCAGGCTTCCCCATCATCTTTAGTCATGAAGTTGCCTTGACATATGGATTCAAGGGTCTGTCTTGTGTTAGGATTGATGCCCTCATAAATGATTCCGCACAGTTCCTATCTCGGGATGCCGTGATGAAGACATTGGACTAACAGATCCTTGAACCGTTCCAGACATTGTGAAAATGGTTCATTTGGAAGCTGGGTGAATTGATTGATTTCGCTACGGACTCGAGTTGTCTTTTGGTATGGGTAGAATTTCTTAAGGAATGCTTTGACGAATTCATCCCAATTTGAAATGGAATGTGCGGTGGTGTTATACAGCCACTTCTCGGCTATATCGCACAAGGTAAATGGGAGAAGACGTAGACGTAAAGCATCTACAGAAAGCTGTGAAGTACCCATCATTGCGCAAACATTTTCAAATTTCGTGATAAATGCATATGCGTCTTCAGACTCGAGACCGTGAAATTTGGGTAAAAGGTTGATGTATTGGGGTTTTATTTGAAAATTATCCCCGTTGGCTGGTGGAATGGAAAGACAAGTGGAAAGGGGACCTCGTGTAGGATAGCACCTCTCTTGGAGAGAGATGCGAGGTGGATTCTGCGCACCAACGGACGGCGGCGGAGTAGTGGAAAAGAAGTTCGATGGAGGTGGATCCATCGATGTGGGTGTGGTGGTGGGTAAAAGAAAGGGTAAATGTAGAAATACCGACTTTTGGGTCGATCAAGGAAACGCGGACTAACGGGCACTAGAATCCCGTGTCCAGCCTATCTTGGACAAAAAAGGGTTAGTACAAGTGGCAGCGTGAATTTATAATTAGGGGAAATGAATGTGATTGGTGTTTGTTTTGAAAAATGATACGGATTTTTGAAAATATGATGCGATCACAACAAATGCGACACACAAAACCCTAATTCTAGTGGTCACCTAGGTCAAACTCTAGACCGCTCCTAACTGGCAAAAGACAAGTCGCAGGATAAATCCTCCACTGCCTCTTTGTCTCACCTGTGGCCAGGTAAGTGCCAGGTAAGTGGGAGGTTCTCCATTACGTAAATAGTGGGCCTAATTAAGTAACCACTAGCCTTCGACACACTTGCCATAGACACCACAAAAGAAACGCGGATAAACAATGGATTACCCACAGCCTTCTCTTGTCCTAAGTGAGCGCGACGGTCCTTAGAGTCATCTCTATATTTCTTTTAATTAATGAGGGTAAATGCGGATGCAAGTTTATGATTTTTGGGGCTTAGGAAGGGTAATGAACTCCCCACCTAATCTGGATTTGGTCGTGCCCCTTAATATCCGTATTAATATGCAAACAACCAAGAATCAAAAACAGGCACAATTTATTTTGCTTTTGCGGCGCTGCAATTTATTTGCAAACAAACCTGCACAAATTGTTATTTGGAGCAGATTTAGGAAGAGATAAGAAAGTGTAGAAGATTACCAAAAAATTTGGCACAGCAAACCCCTTGTCCCACCGCGGAACCGCCGCAGGAGACCTTTAATGCCGCGAAAACGCGGTTCAATAGCAAGATTACTGCACGCAATTTCTTGAGACTGTTCCACTTGAACTCCTCAGCTCTCTGGAAATTTCAAAATATTTTTTATCCAGCTCCAATGATTCCAGATTTCCTCGCAATCAAATCATAACAACACGTATTAGTGTTTGCGCAAATTTTGATCTAAAAATTGTAACGAATTAAATCTTTCAACACAAATTTCAAAATACGAACAATTAGTGCACTATCCCCGGCAACGGCGCCATTTGATTGAAAAACGATTTCGGATTGTGTAGTATGAAAATCGTAAAGAAATCACAACCAAAAATTATTTGACCGCAATCAACTACAGTGTCGGATGTAGATCGTTAGCGAGTGCGGATCGTCCACAGGGAAAGTGTAATCGTTCGTGTTTCGAATTAGATGAATCGAAAATTTAAGGAAAAGAAAAGAAAACAATTCATGATTTGTAATTGCAATTCAAGAAAGAGAAAAATCTAGATCTACGAAAGCATTAAAATCAAGAAGTGGTAATTTGTGATGATTTTTCCAACCAAATATCAAGAATCGAAATGAGGCTCATAGGAATCGATCGGATCTATAGATGTGATGTAATCTCACGATGACGTATTCTTATCCTTTGATTAATTGATACTAGATCGATGATGATCGATGAGAATTAGGGATTTCTAGTGAAACTGGGGTTTCATCATTTATCCCTTGTTCCTTCGTCGATATCATTCATATTCTAGCCTCTAGTAAATTCAAGAAACGATCGTAGATCCCTAATTTCGAGAGATAACAATCAAGAAAGCATCGCAACGAAACTAGGTCATCGATTCTTGAACTTGCTAGGGTTTACAAAACTTGTAGGACTTAAGAATCGTTTTAAGATTTGTTACATCATCATTCTATTGATCGTCTCGACTCCTTGACGAGCGGAGTTTTACTCCAACATCATAACAAGAACTACAATTACAAATTGAGATCGAATCATGATGCAAGAATTTAAAGAAAGCAAGATTAAAGAATTTCACCTTTTATTTATATCAACAATTTCATTACAATCGCTCAAGAACTACAAGAGGAAGAACTCGATCGTCGATTTGGCTACGCTCGTCTCCGTTAGTCGCGGATCGGCTAGGATCAGTTGCTCGATTGGAGATCGGCTCCGCTCCTAAAAGGTTGAAGGGCTTCTCGCTTGATTTGGTACTCGGGATCTTGAATTTGATTGGAATTAGGATTAGGGTTTCGCACAAGTCTTGTCACTAGACTTGTGGAAGAAGATGTCGAGAGTAAAGATTAAGGAACTAGAGATCAAACTTTTAACCCTAGATCTAGGCTCCTTTTTATAGACCATCAAAACCCTAGATCTAGGATTTCAAATTTGAATTTCCCTCCAAAAGTTTGTTGAGGAGAAGCTTCTAGATGAAGTTTGTTAAGCCGAGCCTTCTAGATGTGCCACGTGGAGAATCGGGAGTCTTCTGGAAGCTTAGGCAGTTACAATAAGCACGTGGAGGAAATTTGAGCCGATGACGTCATCAAAGCGCCGCGGAACCTCGGCGCAAGCGCTCTCCCGCCGCGGTTCCGCGGCGCTATGGAAGCGTTGAGGCTTGGGTTTTCAGATACTTATTTGGGCTGATATTTGTGTGCTTTTCTGATATGTTGAATTTCCAAATGAATCCCTGATCATTTCCAGATCTCTGGCCTTTGAGTTGCCGTATTTTTCAGCACTGTTTTCATAATTCTGGCTCGGTTTCTGGACTTTCCTGCACAATTTCACCGAGACAAGAGTTGCGCAATACAAGGATGATGCGATGCCATGAAATGCAGTCAATTTCCCTAAAAGTGCCGGTTTTAAAGTCTAACACATGCAATCTGGTATTTTACGACTGATTTGCTAATATATGTAATATGAATACCGAACACTTGTAGATGAGTGAAAATGTTAGGGAAATTGCCGTGTTAAAAATGCAGTATTTTCGACTGATCAATGCCATTGGTGGAAATGGTGAGCTAAAGGAAGAAGAAGAATATGCTTTCATTTGTTATTGTGTGTGATAAAAGATGAGAGCACTAGAATGATAATCCAAGAGCCAACCCCAAGCCTATGGCTGCCCTCTCTCTCTCCATCCATCATTTCACACCCTTAATCAAACACTAATGTGACATTTGCACAATTAAAGAGACCATGAGTCACTAAACATGTCCATGTCACATTTAATGCACCTCATCATGAACAAAGCTCATAATTTCCACCGAAATAAACATTAACCCAAATGTTTATGACAACAAAAAGACATGGCAATATCTAAAGTAAACTCGTGACGGATTAAAAGGATACCTCTCACCTGTATATACATACCTGCATCAGCATTACGACTGAATGCGAATGCAATGAGAAGAATGTAATCCAACAAATCTAATACTAGGATCCGGCTTAAACCAAAACCCACTAGTATGAACCGTCCGATCATGATCCGTGCACAAGTGCACGTATATGATCGAACCCTGCCATAATACCATACGACTCTACAACGTTTCGCCCTAAACTTAAGAAACTGTCTGTGGGGGACTCTAAAGAATCGTCAATACACTGGCTGTGGATTTAACCACTAGCACGTCAGTGGCACTAGCTGTGCGTAACGGCCGCCGAGGTATTGACCAAAGGGGAGGCTGATAAGCGAACTCATCCAGTAACCCTACTGAGCCTGCTAGTGATAATAACCGTACATTCCGGTCCGTTCGTCTATGAGTATCGCATGTCGAGCCTAGGGGGTTGGTAAAAGTCAGACCCCCAAAAGCGGTACAAGTCGTGTCGGAGTGCAGCCCAGAACACCCTGAGATACTACTGGAATACCCACCAGTAAATCTCTTGCCTTGGCCAAGGACTTCATGTAATGGCTCTCCTAGACATGGCGCGATCTCACCCCCAATACCGGGAGAGACGTAATCCCTGCCGATCCGCTCACTGCCTCCATGTGGCTCGGGAATGTACCCAACTAAAACCTGTTTGCACGACTCCTTTGAGACGTGGTAGGGTAGTAATCAAAGCACAGTGGGAACTTACACGAGACAAATGACGATCTCTGGTCGATGAACTAACCTGTACACATGTCACCAGGGAACTGCTATCTGACGTTAGGTATAATACCAACTATCATGTTCCCGGCGAGTCCTGTCCGGTGTACTCATAACCTAATGAGCACCAGTATGCGTCTTAGGTGAACCAACTGACACTAATGGCTTATGAGACCAGCCACCGCCCCTCGTCGGGATCTCGATCGTATACACTAGTCTATTAATGGAGTATCGATGCCCAGTCACGAAACTCCCACGACTAGGGACACATTTAAGGATATGCTTATAGACTACCCAACTCTCACGTATATGATCGCCATCATACTGCTGGTAGTCAAGCAAAAATCCTAAGGGCTCTATCAATGTGTAATAGTGATCTGTAATGTCACCTAAAGCTGTACACGATGATAAAATCAAACCATGTAGCATACCATTCTTATCAACGTGTAATAGCGAACTGTAGTGTCACCCAAAGCATATACACGATGATAAAGACAAACCTTATAGTACACAATCCTCTCGAGTAAGACTGTCCTACCGGTATAGGTCCTCCCTCAATTATTGCAATCACGTGCCTGCGATCCAATAATTGACTTTGAGGGCACTATATCCAACAATCTCCCACTTGGTCTCAAGGCTAATTATTGCGATGTCGCATACTCACAGCCCGTGTGATACCGAACACCCAACTTCTCTACTGATCAGTTTCACAAAGCTTGTTTGTGAAACTATTGCGTTCGAGAAATAGCCTTAGCTAGTGGATCCGCTCTGATGTTCCTTTCTATATCTCTCTTAATCTAAAGTTCACGGAGTAAGCCATCTCCCGAAATGAGCAATACCTGTCTTAGAATATGTCTGGATATCTGATGGGGCCTAGTTTACATATGAACACTAAATCCAAACTTCTTAGACTGTATTGACAACTGAACTTAATCGGTATCCCGCGCCATGCCTCCTTCAGTATCCTCATGGACCACCAGTCCGAAATACTACCCTTCGTCAGAGGGAAAACTATAACTCTGACAATCACTCTGTCAACGAGGTCACCTTGGAAGGCTGGAATGATAACTGTCTCCCGAAGGAGGCTGTCGTTATCAAATCCCTAGAATATCCACCAGTGTTCTAAAACTGCTTCCGAACGTTTCTCCAGGATTGGATTAATATATCAATGTCACGACCCGAAATAGCCCGTGACTGGCACTTGAATTATATGAAGTCTATATGACCCCATCTAATCCAAGTAAGCCAAAAGCCCAGAAATCTAAAACCATTTTAAGGAGTAACTAAAGAAAACTGGTTTTTAAGAAGTAAAGAAAATAGGTTTTGAAAACAAGGTTTTTAAATAAGTAAGACGAATATGCATTTTTAAAATGTATAGTCTTTTCTAAAAATTTCGGCAGAGTTTCCTTTGTAAATACTAGCCCCGAACGGGGTACAACAAGAATAATATATATGCAATCATAAAGGGCATCCCCAAGCGGGAGCTAGCTCTTCATCAATCGACGGTCACAACCACGCAAGCAATATAATATACAACGCCGAAGGGCGAGGATCAAAACTCAAAAATAAACTCAAACAGCATGAAAACCGTAATACTACAACGCGCGACTCTAAGGTCGAAATAATACATAACTGGTTTCTAAGTCTGAAACAGTATACAAGTTTTATTGATGAAATTTCTAGATACAAAGAATAATACATATACAATGGTGGTCCTGATGCAAAAGAACCCACCTACCAAAGCAAATCACCCGCAAAGGAAACAGTGTGCCAGAAATGCCGCCATGGAACCTATACGGCAAAACCTGCAAGAACCGTGGCACAACGGGGGTGAGTTGCCAACTCGTGAGTAGAAAACATCTACAAGTAGAAATCGAATGCATGACATAATCCTAGGTCAATACGATCAGATATAAATAAAGCTCAAAAGAATAAGTCTGAAGCATGATAAGGTGGCAATGTAACATCTAAACATGTATGTAGTGCCAAGTGCTCGTGCTCGTGCTAGTGCCTCAGGTAATAACATATCATAAATATGAGGTATGTTTGCATGAATAAATATGATGAAGTATCTAAATTGATATCAATACATATATATTAGCGTCCCATTCCACTAATATTGGTGTAAGGGCATATATAACAGCGTCCTCATCCACTGTTATATATACATATGAGGTATGATCAATGCAATCCAAGTCTGTATGTATGTGGATCCCGTCCACGTGTCACCCAATGACAATAATCATCATGCCTGTAAATATGAGGATATAATCAAAATCATGGAACTTGAGTGCCTAGCATCGACACTCGAAAACATCATGAAACATGTGCCTAGCATCGGCACGTAAATCCTCATCTATCAGGCACTGTCACCACGACTGGCCCTGATAGGTACGTATCATACGCTATCTCGAAAACCTGAGTGCCCAGCTTCGACCTTCGAATTTCGACGTATCCATACGTACATAACTCCGGTCGGTATCACCATGATAACAGCCGAGTCATTGGTAATGTCACCTTTCGGTAAGGTTCCCCTTTCGGGCTCATCGGCGTAGTACATTGACATCGCTTTCTTGCACCGGGGTACCTCCGGGCCCCACCATGTACCCTCATACAGCCTCGACGCCTCCTCGTAGGGTATTTATATATCAGAACTGATAAAACTCATGGTGGATGCTGAAATATCATATCAAGGGTTACCGGGTTTTTAAAGCATTTACATAATCTCTTTGAAATATCCACGGTTCCCAAATCCAGAAATATCATGGAAACGAATATCTCAATGTGCAAAATCAGAAAGCATGATGTATGTGACATCTAAGTGAAATGCAAGTATAACAGTATATCATGCAACATGGAATAATAGTATGCACATACAAGGGTCATATCCTGATGCAATAATCCTACTGTGTAGTGACATGGAAATTATTGATGATGAAGTGTGTGAGCCGGCAAGCAAGTATACGTGGAACATATGTATCATAGATAATGGTGCTGGTGTCCTAACAGCATTGTTTTAATATAGCAATAAAACACATTTACACATGCAAAGCGATGCGAATAGCATGAATATGCGGAAATCAAATAATCAACGCAACAGTGAAGAATATACATCAATATGTATATGGCATGCAGTTATGCCATTTGAAATAAGACGAATCGGGGTTTTTAGTAAAATAAGGGCTACGGTGCTTTTAAGAAAAGATTTGTCTTTTGAAATTATCCGTAGATTCCCTTTGCCTGTCCTTCAAAATACTCTTGATTCGTTAGTTTTGAAATAGGTATGACTCGGGTCTAGTCTAACATCTACTATGCAACCTACAGATCTAATTATCATGTCAATCGGGAGGGGTATGGAAACCACCTAAATCTGAGTCGATATATATATAAATATAAATAAAATAGTCGATGATCCCACCTCAATAGTATCGCGTACGATACAATATATCATATGACATCCTCGAGTCATGAGTGCAGATCTATCATCAATATAAAGCTCTCACGGTAAATCGTCGTACGACATCCCAAGTGCTGGGTACTGGTCAATATCATGTTTATCTCATCAATAATCTGGTATCCTTATCATCATATCACATAATCTGGGGTACTGATCTATGTCTAGTACAAATCGATACCATCTATATAAGTATGAATGCGTGTGTGAAACACACGTCCCAAGGCCCGCTAAAAATCACATGTCGTATCCTAAATACGAATCACATCATATCACCGATCTCACGGCACTATGCCCAATATCATCGACTCATCTCCAATGTCATCCACTATCGTCATCATTCAAGCAATAAGCATGTGTGTGCGTGTGGGTGTAAACTTATTCTAGGGTTCGCGACTAGAAACTACACTAGTTTACTTCTAACACTAATCTATCCATAGTACATCTAATCTCAATATCCACGACACACTATAAGCTGGCATATATATATATATATAACATATACATATATAGTATACCAACTTCGGACTGCGGGGGTGCTATACGCCATCCACCCGACTTCCCCCGTAGATATAATCTACTCACATTGAGTCTTCATTTGTCGGCGTTGATGTCGCCATCATCGTATTCATCGCCTCGGATCACCGTGGAGGTACCTACATATCACACGTATCGCAACGCATTAAAACCAAATCAAAACTAAAACGACACACGAAACCCAAAACGATAAGTTAAGGCCTATAGGTTAGAACCTATGGACTACGCTTTTAAACCATCAATCAATCCTCGATATCGTCGTACAAACGCCAAGTATTCGAGTTAAAACACTAATATATAAATCCAGAATTTAAAATACAGAATACGGAAGCACGAATCCAAAACAGCAACTAGAGAAAAGGCTCCAGATTCTACCCTAGGTCCAATTGGACAATTTTGCACATGCCAGGGGTCTAATCTATAGATGTAGGAGTTCCAGAACTAAAACGAGACAGATTGGTCCTGGTCTGGCCGCAAATTGCGGCCAGAGGGAATAAATTTGCTGCCGAGAACGGGAGATGGGGGCTGGGGTCTTGGTGGTAGCTTCCTGGGTGCCTGCACATCTCACTGTCAATCCAAAATAATTTTCAGAGTCTCGGTGTGATAGCAGATCCCATATAACCTTCACAGATTCCACAAATCTCCGATATCGGTTTCTAAATCCGTATTCCGGATTTCAAGTCTCAGGTTTGGGTCTTAATTCAAGCACTAGGGTGTTTGTGTAGCCTCTACTGAGCTCAATTTCACAACACAACTCTCAATTTCCCATAAACCCTAACTAGGTTTTCCTAAGTCCACCAAATCATACAATATCGGTTCAATCATAACATAGGGGTATAAGTAAAACAAAAACTAAGCTGATGGTCCCGAAAAATACCTCATTTGACAACTCAAGAATTTTCTTGAGTTGTCCCAAGTGGCCAAAATCCTTGCTTTCTTGGTCCGATGTGCTTCTCTCGAGCTTGTGCACCTTTTTAGTGAAAAGGAGATAGGGTTTTGGAGTTGTTTTTGAGATGATTTGTGGAGGTGAAGAGGGGAGGGAATGAGGAGCAGCAGCAGCTGAGAATGGAGAGGGAAATGGTGAAGAAAATGGAGGATGAAGCTAAGTCAAAGCAACCCCTCTCTTTCTCTCTCTCACCCATACCTATATATAATAATCCTTTCTCTTTTTCTTTTCTTTTTCTATAACCCAAATTCCTTCTCTCACCAATAGTAACCCCAAAGAACCATGGTAGAAATGCACAAGTGTAAGAAAAATGATATGTGCATGTTTTGCAGAAAAATGCTAAAAATCCGATTAGCGATTTTTAATCGCGATTAGCACTAAATTAGCATATAATTAATCATAAAAACTTAAAAATGGCATATTTCCATAAAACACCCTATTTTAGAATTTTCCATAATTTTTCCAAAATTTTTCACATTCATCTGTATTTAATTATACCGAAATATTAAAATATTCATTAAAATATTATTATATTATAAAAATTCCCAAAAATAATATTTTATTTTTTTGAAATGTTACAATCAACTGATTGCATCTGGTGCAAAAACAACATCTTGTGCGGTACTTGACATCTCATGATTGACTCAATTGCCTAAGCAAGTGATATGTCAATCATGCACATCCCTCTCCCCTTTAGTCTGTAAGACACCTTCAGAGAGGGTGAATCCAACACCTGCAGGTATACTACCATGCCGGGAGTCGTCTATTCTAAAACACCTTTAGAATACTGTCTAAGTACCGATATTGGGAAACCATCCAAATCTTGATCTAAAAACCATAGATCTAGTAACCAGAATGTCTAATATAAATCCAAATCCTATGCGGAGAAACCACTGTGTGAAAACCACAGTATAATCGATCGTAGTATAGGAATATCACTTCCTACTCTGTGTATGTCATCCAAATACCAGGACACCACACCCTACTACGTTCTTAACAGATCCATCCCCTAGTCTGATGAAGCCATAACCCATGACTGTCACATAAAAAATAGATGATCTATCTCCGCTATATCTGCTTTAGTCTATAAATAAGCACAAGCAACTTGTCCACTATGCTTCCGCTGCTTCCACTGACTACAACAACGCTCTAGTAGAGTCATATACACATGCACTTCTAAAGCTAGTTTAGAACGACGCTATACTCATCCTCCTGCCGGGTCTCATAGCGTGGAACAACAGTAGTGTCAAGTCTGGGTAAACAAGAACCTCCTTATCACCGTCCTTGAGGCTACCGGAGTACCTCTCGGGTGCCAGAGGTTACCCACCATTTCTGCGGAGTGGCTAATGGAAAGTAAATCCATATTGAATCTTTAGGTCCTATTAAATTTTCAGTAATCGTTTGCGGTTCTAGACTCACTTCCAGTTCTACCATACTCCCACTAACAGTTTTCTGGAAAAAAAAAGTCCATTTTATTAAAACTGTAGCAAGTCAAGAACAATATCACTATTGATCTTCCAGATGGTAGAAAGTCAACCCTCGTCATAGCCTGGGTTAACCCACAAACTGCCATTACAGAAACGTGCCTTGAGTTATCCAGAGTCTGGTTTTAAGCATAAGCCGGACAACTCCATATACCTTAACATCGTTAAGATATGATCCATTCTATATCCAATATATAAACATAGGCACTGATTTAATTAGAACCAGATTCAAATCATGCAGCTGTCTCTAGTGCATGTCAACTAAATGGAGAGAGGCCGATCAACATTATTCAATTTAGGAGTGCATCCAATTATGAGTAACCTGAAAGAGATACAAGTTTCTCAAAACCATTACTATCTACTGAATACCATACACAAGTATCTACATCTTCGATTACCTTGAAGGATCTTGTTACTTGCAACATGTGGTTCTCTACTTTACTCTTATACCTATAACATCTCAAAACATAGATCTTGTATTTCTACGAAACACTTGTTTATAACTAGAGAAGTCATAAGTACACAGAATATAGTACGAGGATCAACCCCTCTGTCCTAATGGACACTGGACAATATACAATGCTTTGTATAAGTCCCCTGAGTTGAATAACTCAAACCTTGTGCATCGTAGGTTGAAAAATGTACTATGGTTATGAAGAATTACACCGCTGTTGAATGCTCCTTACCTAACCATCAACTGATATAGGTAAATGTCATGGACATAATTTCAAAAAGTTATATCTCACTTTATAAAAATAAACGTACAGATATATCAGTTTGAAATTGGAGCATAACAACGGATATTCAAAACCAAATATTTGTTGTCCGGCCAAATCCCAGGTGATTTCCTCAAATCTCACCAATTACAACGAATTACGATATAATGAGGATGATCACCTTAATCCCAATAACTTACTCCCACTCATCATCTGTAAAACCATACAGATGTGAGAATCATACCTGGTAAATACAAACCCTGGAGCAAGGGTCTAATTGGGAAATCGGTTTTCTATTAACAACGTACAATGAAACTGAAACATTAAAATGTTTCACAGGGGTATCTGGGTATTCCTAGTAATGCCTCTTCCATTATCAGATTCATGACTGTAACCGTATATCTCTTTGCCATCTCTCCAAATCCCTTTATATGTCTTTAGTCATTACCTTCTGTACACCGACTTAGGCTAAATGGTTTTCTTCCTTCCCTACCGTTCGGCACCAACCTATGGTTTGGAAGAAGACTATCTAATAAGCGTAACCGGTGTACTCTCCTAATCCTAGGATTACTTGCAACCTGAGAGAAGGTGAAGATTAAAGACAGCTGAATAAACCTTATTCCTATTTCTCTTGAACCAGAATCCATCCTCGAATTTGAACAAGTTCCTTCGAGTTCGTATATAACCATACGATGGATTTATACAATAGAATTGGATGTTCGTAGTGATACGAGGTGTTCTGAAGAAATACAAAGGTGAAAATAGGAGTGGCGATGAGATACTCGGTTTGGTCCTGAATGATAGCAGTCGCAATTTACTTTGCCCTCTTTCTAATCCCTTTATTTGTCTTAACTTATTACCTTCTGTACACCATACTTAGGCTAATTGGTTTTCTTCATTCCCTACCTTTCGGCACCTGCCTATGGTTTGGATGAAGACTATCCAATTAGCGTAATAGGTGTACCGTCCTAATCCAAGGAGCACTCGCAACCTGAGAGAAGGTAAAAGGAAAAGACAACTGAATAGTCCTAATCAATCTCTCCAGAACCAGAATCCATCCTCGAATCTGGAACAAGTTCTTTCGAGTTCGTATATAACCATATGATGCATTTATCCAATGGAAGTGGACGTTCGTAATAATACGGGGTGTTCTGGAGAAATGCAAAGGGTAAAAGATGGAGTGGCAATGATGTATGCAACTCAGACAATACAAAAGTCAGTTTTTTAAGAAAGTTCGGTCAACTTGGTCACTGAGTCATAGTCTAGGGTCTGGCCATGGTCGCTGCCAAAGAGAGAGAGAGAAAAGAAACACTGTGCGTGCACTCTAACCTAGATCAGAATGGTTATTAATTTATCTAATCAGGAAACCTCCCCCTGTAACCTCAAATTCTCCTCCAAACCTGAAAGAAGAATTAGTCGGGATCACCCGAAGAGTAAACCAACTCATCAGTGGGAATCAGGATCCAACTCTCATCGCATGATAACGTGAAGGAATCCACTCACATTATCACACTCCAGAAGGTATGCGCATGCCTGGTAAGTTTCCTGCATGTTTGAAACTCCCGATGTGATTTTTACCCCATGCTCTTATGACCTTGACTAAGGCAAACAAATCATAAGTCACATGTCAAGTTCTACCCGTCATTGTCCAGGTTAATTTGCACCCACCCGTACAAGCCGTTGACTAGGGCCAACAAGCCTGTACGACTGTCCCAAACCAACCCATCTATCTATGCAACAGAAAAGTAACAAGTAGCTACCATACACTTTGCCTTGACGAAGGCCAACAAACATAGCATGAATACTAAGTGCTACCCGTCTGAAATGACGGAGGGCTACGAATGGCTTTTGGCGAAAAACCTTTAACGTAATGAACTTGATATCGTTGAAGGAACCGGATAGCGTTTTACAAATATATAGTGGCGAAAACCTTTGCTAAAGAGGTCACTCCTGGTGAAGGGATCTCGGCTCTTTACCCGTAGAATGAGGTGCAGGATATTCCAACTGAATACCACGATGCAAAGCAAAAAGTAATCGACTATAGTGAAGTTATTACCCTGACACAAACTTCTGCCCAAGGGGTCACTCCCGATGAAGGAATCTCGGCCCTTGCCTCGTCGATTGAGGTGCTGGATATTCATAACCGAATACCACTGTGCAAAACAAAAGAGAACGTCCTTGTAATAACAGCTTTTTCAAAAATATTCCGACAACATCGAATAGGTTTGTTTTCCTTGCATTGATCAGAATAAATGCAGTCCCATCAATTAATCACACCAGAAAAGAACGAAAATAAAATGTACGTATATGCCATCCGCATTCGCCATTGGGTCCCGTCATCACCCGTTAGGTTACTTAACGACTGAGAGGGAACTGGCCTAGCGCGGGTGCAAAACATATACAACATCTACTAGTATATATATATATATATATCAAATATACAATAATCGCTCCAGGCGTGATAAAATGCAACATCACATAAAAGTAATAAGCATCAGAAAACATTACAGATATCTGGGAGCCCTGGGTTTCAATGAGCCGCAAGTGAAACCCGACGTTCCCCTGGTCGTGTGGATAGCCTGTGCAATGAAAACCTAAACCCCTATGGGTGCGGCAAGTTACCCGCCAAAACCAGAAGAGAGGCATCCCCCTTCATCAAAGTGAATGGACCACCCAACACTTCACGGAATCCAGTAACTTGAGCACCCCACCTTCGGTCAACCTGTACCCCCTATGAGTGCGGCGAATAGCCCACCAATTCTAGAGTGAAGCCCCCTCCATCTCAAAGCCATGAGATGCGGGCTCGTTGCCCTCTAGAACCCGGCTATCCGTGCTCTCCACCGTAGTGTAATCCTAGTACAGAAAATAAAATATGTACAACGGGTACATCGACCTCAACCACGTCGTTCCCCAAAAGAATATTATACAAACAGGCAGTGACGGCAGTCCACATGTCGGACGCTCGCCCTGCAATATCAAATGTACAAATATAACCAAACTGTACTACCATTGCACCAAGCTATCCACCATGACAAATCCGCAGTATCACAGCACAACACAGAACATCAACGTGAATGTCACGTTCGCAAACCCTTCTAAAAGAGCTTTAGCAATTAGACAAGATTTACCGCTCGAGTGACAATCACGGTCGCAGATATAAAGTAAGTACTGTGAACTAACTTATTTAAAATTTCGATCGACAAAATTTCCCGAAGTGGGCCCCAAGTACAAATCCAGTACTCGAACAAAATCTGGGCCCAAAGAAAATATTCCAGAAACCACAATTCCACATGAAAGACACCCAGAAGAAAAATGGTACACTGTTGCTCCAAAACTGCGGCGGAACCGCGGCCAACACAAGGTTTGTGTTGCGGTTCCGCGGTGGTCTTCTGGGTTCAGTCGACCAAATTTCTTCCAGAGTCTTAAAAAGCCTGCATTATTTTCTGACATAACCAAAAAAAATTTTAGACGACAAAAAAAAATCGACAGAAGCTTTAACAATGAAAATGCGGTTTTGGAAATTTTGTTCGATCGATATTTTAAACACGTTTGAACAATCTAGTAAAGTTTAATGGCATGGCTCTGATACCATGTAAGTCTACGGTAGCCCCGGCCGTCAAACCGAGGCCAATTGCGAAAACAAAAACATTTTAGGAAATTGGCGCTATCGTAGTCTTTCACCCGGATCGAACCATTAATGCTAAACAAGCAAACTGCTAAGAAGTGAGAGTGGCTATACAAATCGATCCATATCCTTCAGTCTATGGCCACCATCCCAAGTTCCTCGCGGCATCTCCGATCTCCGCTCTCCTCGTCGGAACGACACCACATCAACCGAAGCAACTCGAACATGAAGTTTGCTAGCCGACATGTGCAAGGTGATGTAGAGAATGTGCGTGATAACTTTGTCTCAAGCATCCATTGATTCTCAATACATGAGAGTGTATGGATGAAGGTTGAAGATGATGCCATTGGTGTAAATGGTGAGCTAGAGGAAGAAGAAGAAGAAGAGGCTTTCTTTTGTTATGGTGTGTGATAAAAGATGAGAGCACAAGAATGATAATCCAAGAGCGAACCCCATGCCTATGGCTGCCCTCTCTCTCTCCATCGATCACTTCACACCCTTAATCAAACACTAATGTGATATTTGCACAATTAAAGAGACCATGAGTCACTAAACATGTCCATGTCACATTTAATGCACCTCATCATGAACTAAGCTCATAATTTCCACCAAAATAAACATTAACCCAAATGTTTATGACAACAAAAAGACATGGCAACATCTAAAGTAAACTCATGACGGAACACAAGGATACCCCTCACCTGTATATACATACCCGCATCCGCATTCCGACTGAATGCGAATGCGATGAGACGAAAGTAATCCAACAAATCTAATACCAGGATCTGGCTTAAACCAAAGCCCACTAGTATGAATCGTCCGACCATAATCCGTGCACAAGTGCACGCATATGATCAAACCCTTCCATAATACCATACGGCCTCTACAACGTTTTGCCCGAAACTTGAGAAACTGTCTGTGGGGGACTCTAAAGACTCATCAATACACTGGCTGTGGATTTAACCACTAGCACGTCAGTGTCACTATCTGTGCGTAACGGCCGTCGAGGTATTGACCAAAAGGTAGGCTGATAAGCGAACTCATCCAGTAACCTTACTGAGCCTGTCAGTGACAAAATCCGTACTGTCTGGTCGGTTCGTCTATGAGTATCGCATGTCGGGCCAAGGGGGTTTGTAAAAGTCAGACCCCCAAAAGCGGTACAAGTCATGTCGGAGTGCAGCCCAGAACACCCTGAGATACTACTGGAATACCTACCATTAAATCTCTTGCCTTGGCCAAGTACTTCGTGTAATGGCTCTCTTAGATACAGCGCGATCTCACCCCCAATACCGGGAGAGACGTAAGCCCTGCCAATCCGCTCACTGCCTCCATGTGGCTCGGGACTGTACCCAACTAAAACCTGTTTGCACGACTCCTTTGAGCCGTGGTAGGGTAGTAATCAAAGCACAGTGGGAACTCACACGGGACAAATGACGATCTCATGTCGATGAACTAACCTGTACACATGTCACCAAGGAACTGCTATCTGAAGCTAGGTATAATACGAACTAGCATGTTCCCGGCGAGTCCTGTCCGGTGCACTCATAACCCAATGAGCACCTATATACGTCTTAGGTGGACCAACTGACACCAATGACTTGTGAGACGAGCCACCGCCCCTCGTCGGGGTCTCGATCGTATACACCAGTCTACTAATAGAGTATCGATGTGTAATCTCGAAACTCCCACGACTAGAGACACATTTAAGGATATGCTTATAGACTACCCAACTCTCACGTATATGACGCCATCATACTGCTGGTGGTCAAGCAAAATTCCTAAGGGCTCTATCAATGTGTAATAGTGATCTGTAATGTCACCTAAAGCTGTACACGATAATAAAGTCAAACCATGTAACATATTATTTTTATCAACGTGTAATACAGAACTGCAGTGTCACCCAAAGCATATACACGATGATAAAGACAAACCTTATAGTACACAATCCTCTCGAGTAAGACTGTCCTACCGGTATAGGTCATCCCTCAATCATTGCAATCACATGCCTGTGATCCAATAATTGACTTTGAGGGCACTATATCCAACAGGATCTTGATCCGGTATCCAATACCCAGGACGTTGAACAAACTGAGAAACAGTTCTCGGTAACGAATACACCCGAAGAAGATGCATCAACATGCTGTTTCTTCGTATGGATGGCGCGGGAATCCTGACATGCCCCTTTCCCTTGCTTAGACTTATGACATTCATAAGATAGAGCGGGACCAACGTTCCCTATCCCTGCTTAAAGGACGGTTCGGTCAATACATCCATAATATTATCTTGATTAAGGCGTGACATTGGTTTCTGCCTGGACAGAGAGAGAGAGAAGGAAACGCGTTTGCATGCGCTCTTTGCAAGATTAGATTGGTTATTAACTTATCTAATCAGGATGGAACCCACTGGTTTTATCAAATCTTCCTTCAAACCCTAAAAGTTAAGATTACCCGGGATTAATTACACCTTACAAGTTCGCTAATCGTTCGGCCAGGCCAGTGTCGGTACTTTGAGGGAGGTTCCCCGTGCTTTCGCACGGACCTAAATAAAATAAACCTCATTTTCCAAGAGGTATTACCCCATTGACACCTTTCTAGACACCTACTTCATTGGGTAATTGTAAAGTGCAAAACTCTCCCAGGAGTAACTCTTACTCGCAGTGGGTATCGGGATCCAACTATCATATAGAAGGTATGCAATCTCATTGCAAATTTCAACACTTGAAATTCCCGATAATGGTTTTTATCCCTAGCAACTAATGACCTTGGCTATAGTCAACAAATGATAAGTGCTAGCCAAGTTCAACCCGTCATTTCTTGATTGAATCAAACCCACCCGTGCGACCTTTAGCTAAGGTCAACAAAGCCGCACGACTACCCTAATCCAATCGCATCACATGCCGCAGACAAACACTAATTAGCTACCGCACACTACGTCTTGACTAAGGTCAACAAACATAGCACGAATACTAAATAGTACTTATCTAAAATGACGGAGGGCTACGCAGGTTTTTAAGAAAACCATGAGCGTAATGAACTTGATATCATTGTTGAATCTAATGATTTTGAAAAGGAGTGTTTTTGAGGCTTTTGCTAGTCTCCCTAAAGAGGTTACTCCCGGTGAAGGGATCTCGGCTCTTTCCTTATCGAATGAGGTGCGGAATATTCAGGAATACCAATATGCAAAGCAAGAACTACAGAAGCAATCAAAAAAAACCGGGTGAGTTATACCATTTGCTAGTTTCGCTAAAGAGGTCACTCCCGGTGAAGGGATCTCGGCTCTTTCCTCATCGAATGAGGTGCTGGATATTCATCAAGGAATACCACTATGCAAAGCAAAAACTAGAGCTACGCTTTTTGGAAATTTGATTCTACAACATCTTTTGGTTTCTTTCTTTTCATTAATCTTATTATTGAAGTCCCATCAATTAATGTTTCCTAAACATTACAGAAAATTGAAACGAAAATAGAACGTACGCTTATGCCATCCTCATTCGCCATGGAGCCCCATCATTCACCGTTATGTTACTTAAGTACCGGCAGAGTGGGAGCTGGACTAGCGCGGGTGCAAAACATAAGCAACGTTTATTATATATCATATATATAATAGTACATTCGTCTCATGCAGTTATATGATCAACATCACAGAATCAAGCAGCATAAGCAACATATGAAATATTGGTTATACCAGGATGTCCGTGTTTTAAATTTAGCAAGAAATGTAAAACACGGATTCCACGGTCGTGATGAATATCTAAACCCACATCCCTAGACCCCTACGAGAGGGGCAAGTAACCCAGCCAATTCAAGAGTTAGCAGACCCAGTCTCAACTCCTTGAGATGGTCTCCCACTGGACTCTAGAACCCGGTTACTTATGCTCCCCTCCTTGGGTCTATCCTAATGCGGAAAAGTAAATAATATACATCAGTGGTGACATCACTCTCAACTCGGAAGCGTCCCAATAAAAAAATATACATACAGATTTTACATAAATGAAAATAAAAACTCTTATCTCACATAAAACCCCCCGGCTATTCTTTCACGACGATCCAATAAATCATATCAACAGCAACACATGATATCACATATCATCAACGTAAGCAAATATGCGTATCGCTAAAACTTGTTGACATATAGAAACAAGATTGGGATACCCTACATATTAGACTTACGGTCGCAGAAAAGAAAACAGAAAACCACAATAATTAGAATCCGCAATATCCTTAGACATCATAAACCCGGAATATCTCATATTCCGGATTTCATGCCTTACTTATAAAACTTGTATTTTAGTCTTAAATTGAAAAAACTTTTCTATTGTTTGTCGGATAATTCAACAAGATTCCCGGCTTAGTGATCGCATACAATACGCAATTGCGACGGAGTTTTGATCCAAATCAAAATTTCGTGGCAATCAATCAATTAAGACTAAACGGCTAGCTTTATAATATACTAACTAGTTTTCATAAAACTAATTATTCTGGATTCTAATAATTGTATCACACACATCATAAAGATTGTAAAGTAACCTCGGTAGTAGAATTCCGCACGCAATTAGCAAACTTAACCAATTTTCGAAGACTTGAAAAATCCAGTGAGCTAAAGTTCCAAAACCGATCGTTTTAAGCCAATCCGGAAGTCGAAACGAACTCGAAACCCGCCGGAATCTTCACGGAGGCGAAAATCCAAAAATTAACTGTCTAATGGGGGGGCTAGAGGGGGTACCCCACCGCCGAGGCCACCACGAGGAGGCCTCGGGGTGAGGCAGACCCGAAATTGCCTAAGGTGGGGCAGTTTCGGGTCCCCACCGCCAAGACCACCTTGTGGTGGTCTTGGGTAGTGGTCCCAGCCGTTCATTCCCCCTGGGGTGTCCCCGGGGTGCGCACGCTCCACCTCGCGGCTTCTCGGTTCAAACCGTGAGCCCGCGGGGTGTGCAAACAACTAAAAACATCAATTTTTGAAACTGATTTTATCGGCAGTTTTGCGCGACAAAAACGACGGATTTCTAACGTCGCTACAAGTTACCCTAATGTTCTAGCTTGATGATCGATTGGCTCTTCGTGTGTATGTAACATGTTTCACAACCAAAGAAATTTATACCGCAATCAATTAACGGTGTCGATGTAGCACGTTAATAAATACGGATCATCCACTGAGATGTGTGTTTTGATCGATCTTGTTTTAGATAAGTCGAAATGAAAAGAGTAAAGAAATTTGCAAGAAAATTGATTCAAAATTTGTGAGTTTTCATTTCATGAAACATAAAGAAAATAAAGATCTAGAATCAAGAATCAAGAAATGTCCCAATCAATTTAGTTATCAAGATTTGTAAAGTAGCTCGTATGAATCGATTCAATTGATAGTGATTATGAATAATAATGATTACTAATTCTTATCTATTGAAGATTTGTTGCTAAATCGATGACGATCAACGAGGTTTAGGGATCTATTGAAGAAACTAGGGTTTCTCCTTCATCATCCCTTGTCCTTTCATTGATTATCATTCAAATTCTATCCTGTAGCAAATTGAATCACCGATCGTTGATCTCTAATTTGGAGCGAAAACATTCAAGAAAGCGATCTCGCTCAAATTAAGTTTTCGATGATTCAATTTCCTAAAGTTTACAAAACTCATAAGACCTAAGAATTGTTCAAGAATTTCATCATCATCATCTACCTATTCTCTCGATTCCTCTACAAGTGGAGTTTTCACTCAAACATCATGAAAAAGGAAAGAGTCAAGAATCTATAACTTTTCATAACGCAAGAATGTAAAGATAAGCAAGATTTATAATCTTCACCTTTATTAATCGATGATTAGTTACAATTTAATCGAGTCGAGGTTACAATATTTGAGGAGAGAACTAAATCGTCGAAATTAGCTTCGCATCGTCTTCTTGAGTCGCGGATCGTCGTGGATCTCTTGCTCGGATGAAGATCGGCGTTGCTTCAAAGGCTCATTGAAGGCTTGCTTGATTTGCTTCTCAAAATGATCATGATTTGGATTTGGAACTGGATTTGGGTTAGGGTTTTGGTATCAAGTTGTGTCACTCAACTTGAATGAAGTTTGGCTCAATATTCTACCCTAATTAATCAACAACCTATTCAACAACCCCAAACCCTAGGTTTAGATCACCTTTTATAACCACTCATTTGAATCTTCCCTCCAAAGCTAGGTTGTTAGAGAGAGCCTTCTAGAATGAGGTTATTAGAGGGAATATTCTAGAGGAAGGTTGATACAAGGAATATTCTAGAGTGAGTTTGTTATGCAGAGCCTTCTGGAAGAAGCCACGTGCTAATTTAAGCGTCCTGAACAAGCGAGGCCGTTGAGAAGAAGCTTCTGGAGACAATCTGATTTGATGACGTGTCAAGTAGGCCTCGGATCCGCGGTGGATTGGCCTAACTCGGCCACATATCCGCGGCCATATAGTGGGCTCGCTGCATGAAATTTTTGTGGTCTTCTTCTGACAATGTTGGGGTCTTCTTCTGATACCTGGAATCTGACATTTCTTTCTTCATTGCTGCCAGATCTCAAGTCTTGGAATCGATGCATTTTATCGGCACTTTTGTGATTCCGGCTCTTTGACCTGAAGGATTTCCTGCACACAATCTTGATGAAAGTGTTGAAATAGACAAAAATCATGCGTGTAGTAATAAACACTCATTTTCCCTCTAGAATGTCTATTATAACTATAGCACGTGTTATTTGGTATTTTGCAGATGAATTCGTAATCCGTGTTATATTTACAATAAACACCTATATATGATTGATAAGAGTAGGGAAATTGTCGTGTTAAGAATGCAATATTTTCGATTGATTAATTCCCCCAAACTTAATTTTGGTCGTCTCGAGCAAACATCTTTTATTTAAGAGAAGGAGAAAATATAAGAAAAAGAAAAACTGTCTAGCACACTTTCGTAGGCAACACGATTGCACTGAGCAAGTGCAACACGCCTTTAAACCTCTAGGTGTCCCTAGTAGGAGGAGTGTTGTCTCCTGACGGTTTTCAGCGGATTGCACCCATAAAATCCCATAAAAAAAGGAAGACTGTGAAAGTTACATATAAAGATAAGAATTGTAAAATAAAGACTTTGAAAATTAGAGTTTCCAACTACACTAGCTTTTCAGTTGTCATGAGCCCTATCTTAATAGTCATGAAAAAATGTTAGAAATCACATCATCCCTCAAAAAAACTTCGTCTTTATTCTTCATTCCAACCTTTCTTCCAATCATTGATCATATACCCCTACGTGTGTGTAAAAGAACTTCCCTACACTTGGAGAATTCAATTCAAGCTATCATACTCTTGTCTATCTACCTCCGTACTTTTTAATCGATGAATATTTAGACGGAATTGCTCACACATTTTTCATGCGACCATTAATACTTCTTGAGATACTAACGGACCGATTACTCAACATGCTTGCTGATTAGGTGTATTTAATATTTTCCTCGTCTTGCAACACCTAAGGCTTAACAGTGACTCCCAAACCAGTTTGTCTAAGGCACTAGGTGATGAAGCACCTTTGCTATATTTTTTTATTGCTGCCTTGGTGATAACAAAACCAGTGTTCATTTTTCTCTTCACCATTTTATCTTTTATTTTCCATTTATTATTTCCTTCATACTTTGGCTTTAAGACAAGAGCATTTCAAGGTATCCTCTACTATCCTGAGTTTCAAGACGTGTGTAAGTGCGTATAGTAGGGTATCAACGTTCAAATGTTTGGCTTCCAGAATAGAAACTATTTTTCAGACTTATTTTTATCCTCAGATTAGTGGCTTCTTTCATCTTACTAACCTTTGGGACAACGACTCATAACTACTTATTACTAGTTTCGTTTAAGAAAACATCTAACTTCTTGATTTTCTTAAACTATTCTAATCTTTTGGATGTAATTTTTCATTATCTAATCTTTTATTATCTTATTTATGTACAAGATATTTTTTATATTTATCATTTGTTTTGTGCTTATGCAAAGTATGATGCAAAAATGATGCGCAAATAAGCACAAACCTCCCCCAAACTTGTTTTCAACAGTGTTCTCACTGCTGTTTTCTGCTAAAGCTCAAAAACCTGTAAGCTTGGGAGGACATTATTAACGGGGTAAATAATACATGAATGTGAAAAATCCCCGCCCCCCCAAACTTTTTTTTGGCTCATAATTTTTTAGGACAACATTTATTTTCAAGAGCAAAAAATATACCCCCCCTCAAATATGAGTTAGACAATATTTAGCATTTTAAGAGAGGGTAAAGTAATTTGGTCAAAGTAAGACTTTACAAAGACCAAAAATTAATACCAACCATTCAATGATTTTATCAGTGTAGCGTATAGGTCGGTGGAAGAACATGTTGTATAAAGTCAGGAAGAAATGGGGAAGAGATAAGTGGTGTGAATAAAAGGGTTTGAGTCTTAAATTATAGAAATGAAAGAATGATGATGAACGACAGCGAGAATGTGAATGATTTGTCAATAAATTTTGTGCCAGAAATTACCATACTTGATTTGTCAAAATTTATGGAGGTAGAATACTCGAAAAACTCATCTACCTCATTTTCAAAAATATCCAAATCAAATTGGCTTTCTGGAATTATCGAACTTGAATTATCAGATTGTGATTCATCAAAACTTACTGAAACTATAGGATGAATAGAATAAGTGTTGGATGTATATGCCCTAGAGGCCAGTATTGTATATGTATACATATGGATACTAGGGATATGTATGTACAGAACAATCTTGCTCAGTTTTATAGTATATTATTTGACTTGTCTTTATCGGGATATGTGTATTTATTTGTAATGTTGTTTTATCTGGTTTGTACATATTGATAAAGACTCGATACGGTAGTATACTATTGTGGTTTGTCTTTATCTTGACATGGCATATGTCATACTCGTTATTACATGTTGCGGTTACATGTTGAGAAAGTCCCTAGGATCTTGCTTGACTACCTGCGTTGTAATGGCGATCATACTTGTGGGAGCAGGGTAGTCCATAAGCACATCCTTAAATGGTCCCTAGTCGCGTGAGTATCGAGACTGGGCACTGATACTCCAGAGTAGACTGGTGTGTACGTTTCTTTCCCGTCGGGAGATGGTTGGTCCCGCAGCCATTGGTCTGAGGCACCTAAGATCAAATACAGGTGCTCACTGGGTGTGAGTACACTGGACGGACTCGCCGAGAACTTATATATGGTACTATACCTATCGTCAGATGGAAGTTCTCAGATGACATGTGTACAGGTTAGTCTTTGGACCCGAGATCGGCATTTGTCTCGTGTGGGTTCCCACTGAACTTTGATCACTACCCTACCACGGCTCTACTGAGACAAGCAAACAGATTTTGGTTGGGTTCAGTCCTGAGCCACATGGAGGCAGTGAGCGATTGTCGGGGATTCGTCTCTCCCGGTATAGGGAGTCGATATCGCACTGTGATTCGATTGGTCAGGACCATAAGACCTTGGCCAAGGCACTTGGGATTTACTGATAGGTTAATCAGTAGTTTCCCGGATTGGTCCTGAGCCACATCGGCACGACTTATCTGGTTATTAGGGTCTGACGTTCAGCATCCCCTAGACCCGATATGTGATACTCTTTGACGAAGAGACCGAACTGTACGGATATTGTCACGGATAGGCTCAGTATGAGATCCGGATGAGTTTGCTCATCGGCCATCTTTTCGAAAGGTACCTGGGTAGCCGTTACATACAGCTAGTGCCACTGACGTGCTTGTGGTTAAACCCACTGCCAGAGTACTGTCGAGCCTTTAGAGTCCTACACAGAGGGTTTTCCTGATTCAGGCGAAATGATATAGTAGCCGTATTTGATACGTGCAGGGTTCGATCGATTGATGTACTTTGTACTCGGACTTTCGATCGGACAGTTGGTAATACTAGCCGGCTCGGGTTTGAGCCGGATTATTAAATCAGGTATTGATTTAATAATTTACGTATATGTATTTCGATATATATATATATTCTTTTATTACATTCTTCGTGTTATTCTATCTCTTTAGGCGTTCAGATTTTTATCTGATTGCCGGTATATATGTACAGTAGACTGAAATCCGTATTTATTACAGATCTCCTTCTAGAAGGTGGCCACCCCATTTTGGATTTTCCATTTATTTGATAAATGGAAATGAGGTGTAAAGTGAGAGGTGAGGGAGGTATGGAGTTGACTATGCTTCAATAGTTTACAAATGAATTTATAATTCATTTTGGGTTTACTATTGAAGCATGGTTGCTATTGTTTAATGAAAGAAAATAGCATATAAAACCTTAGTGTGTTATTTTCTCTCTCATGCTTGATCATTTTTTCTTGAGCTCTATTTTCTCTCCAAGCTCCTCCATCCTCTTGCTTTCCTCCATCTTCATCTTCTTCCTCTTCACTAACATTCTCATGTGTTGAGAAACAAGTGAAGAGGTTAGAAAAGTGATAGCAAACACTTAAACATCCAAACTACATCCTAGATTACTTGGACTAGCATCCCAAGTTCTATAGTTGCTCTTTTGACACTTTGCAAATAGCTAGAGCAATGGATCATACTCCCCGGGTGGATCATCTACGATAAAAGGAGGCCGGAGAACAAGCTAGATCCCGATGGACCGATGGAGTGAGATTTGGAGTTCAAGCATGTTCAAGGCGCTTGCTAAGAGCTAAGGATGAAGAAAGAAGACCGAAGGACTTGGTTCGTTTGGTGAGGTTTCTACCATAGTAGATAGCGCTTCTTCTTTTGCTATGTAGGTTTTATGGAAAGATCCTGTTAAGGTTAAGTCTAGTGCCAAGTTTTTGTTCGTTTTGATATTTTTGTTCCGCATTTGGCCACGAAAGATGGCCGGGGCACTATGGTAACCCTTCAAGGTATCAAAGCCACCCATAAAACCTATACTAGCTTGTCTAAATGTGTTTAAAATAACGATGGACCGAGAATTCCAAAAACCGCATATCATTTCATGTAGTTTCTGTCGATTTTTAAACGTGCTCGAAAAATCAATTTTATGGTCTCAGAAAATCATGCAGGCTTTTTTAAGACCCCTGATGAAATGGGGTCATGTGATCCCTCTAAACCGCCACGGAACCGCCGCTCAAACTGTTAGTTATGTATATGCCCTAGAGGCCATTGTTGTACATTTGATGTATATTATGATGGATGCTTAGATATATACAGAGAGGACTTTCTTGCTCGTCATGATAGTATGCTATTTGGTTTCACTTTATCTTAACATGTTGACTTGTATTGGTTTACTGTCTTTCTCTCACATGTTGATAAAGCCCTTAGGATCTGTACTCGACTACTGGGATTATGATGAGATCATACTAGTGGGGCCACGGTAGTCGATGAGTACATCCTATAAATGTTCCTAGTCTAGGATATATCGAGACAGGGCATCGATACACCAGAGTAGACTAGCGTATACGCATCTTGACCCATATGATGGGCGATGGATGATCCCATATCCATCGGTGTTTGACATCAAGGATGATGTACGGGTGCTCAGTGTAGACTGGGTATACTGGACGTACTCGCCGAGAACTCCCAGTTGGTGATATACCACACGTCAGATGGCAGTTCTCCGGTGACACTGGTATAGGGTAGTCTGTAGACCCGAGATCGTCATAGAGTCTTGTGTGATTCCCACTGTGCTTTGATTTCCACCTTAGCACGTCCAAGAGGGCGTGCAAAACGGTGGCTTTTGGGTACAGTCCCGAATCACATGGAGGCAATGAGCGATAGGAGGGGATTCGTCTATCCCGGTATAGGGAGTTGATGTTATTCTGTGTTCGATTGGCTATAACTGGAAGTCCCTGGCCAGAGCTGATATAGAGATATACTGGTAAGTGTTACCAGTAGTTTCTCGACCTGTTATGAGCCTCACATCGACAAGACTTATCGGTTACTGGGGTCTGACGTATACCACCCCTAGACCTGATATGCGACATATATCAGACGAACAGACCGGACTGTACGGGAGTGTTACTGATTGGATTCACAGGAGAACGCACAGGCTAGCTTGTTGATCTTCTGATCGCTCAATACCTGGGTGGCTGTTACGTTTAGTTGACCGCTTGCAGCTTGTGGGTGTTTGATATGATCATCACCTGCTACCGGCGTATTGACGATTCTTTAGAGTCCTACACAGAGGTTTCTTGGCTCAGGCGAAACGGAGTAGAGGCACATATGTGATATGTGCAGGACCGAGGATAATGCGATATGAGATACCGTATTATATTCTCGAGATATTTTGATATGAATCGGGACATCGGATCAAGTGTTGATTCGATGAATCGGTACATGATATATTAGCCGGTTATATTCGATATAGCAGGATCGTTGGATCAAGTGTTGATTCGATGATTTAATGTATAATAATATATATGATATATTGTATTACATTATCTAATATTGGCTCACTTTATTATTTCATTTTCTCATTGGATTAATACATTGATATATATGCGATATATGTTAAATGTATTATTTTCTTTTGTTACAAATATATAATATATATGTGATATATATTATTATGACATGATATGATTTATTATTAAACATGTTTAAGGATGATTAAATGGGATTAGGGTTTGATTAGGGTTAGCTTCTTCTTGCACATTCTAGAAGCTTTTCCTTTTGTCTTGGTTAAGATATTATGGTTGATACTTATCCTTAACCTAACCAAACACTAACTCTAGTTTATTCTCTACAACTTCTTAGCCACTCATCCTTGACCATGGTTGATATATCAATTATATAGATTTCTTTTCTATTCATCACAAAAGGAATTATCATTTCCATTATCATCTTCTTCTCTCTTGAGTTGAAAAAGAAAAAGCTTACTAGAAATTCCATTTGTGATGATAAATTGTGAGAAATTGAATTAAAAAGAATGCATAAATACTACTCCCTCATCCTCATCTCATCTAGCCTATGAGATTAGGCTGTTCATCTCTATAGAGTGAGAAAGCTTGGGCTTTTGCAACTTCGACGTAGATCATCGGAGATTCGGAACACTTCAAGCTAGCATGGATCGTTCGAGTCGTGGAGCCACTCTTGAGTCCGGGAGATTGTGGATCGCGGCAAAGGGACTTCTACTCTGAGCTTGTGAAGCGAAGGAGCGGACTACAAAGTTTGTAATCCCTCACACTTAAATAAAAAGTTGTTATCTTGCATGCTAAACCCTAATAATCTAGCAAAGATCCCGTCTTTGGGTTGTTCGGCACATGTAGAATTTTATTCGGGAATGTTTGATGCTCTATGAACCTTCACTAGTGTGCCTAGGAACCATACAGTGGTATCAGAGCTTAGCTAGAGCATTAGGCGATGTGTTAACGAAGTTAAAACTCCGATCGAACCCGAACCGACGAAAATAACCCCATCTCTGGAAATTTTTAAAATCTGGATATTTTCTGAATTAAAAATACCTAAAAAATACAGCAGAGAAAAATAAGAATTACTGTGAAATTCGAGCCATTGATCCATACAGACGACCGCAGAATCGCGGCCATTCCCTGCTTGGGCCGCGGTTCTGCGGCAGTACTGTTCGATTTGACATTTTTGTTTTTACAGTAATTCTTTATTTGTGCTTATTTAGTTTCTGGTATTTTTATTTTGACTCGAAAGTTGAGTGATCTGGGGTTTGTTTTGTAATAGTAGATTCGATCGGAATATTTAAATTCATTTCTATTTCCGGATATTTAGAAACTGTTAAATTATTTGAACGGATATCATTAACCCACTTTATCCCGGAACGGCAAACTTTCAAGTGTTGAATTTTTATTGGGTTTAAATCTTTCGGAAAAATTGTACAAGTTAAGCGGTGGACCCTCTAGAAGACAACAAACCTTAACTCGATTATGTGACCGTCTTGAACTTCCTTTTGAACCTTCGGGTTTGTGGCAGTACGGCGTGCCACATGTGAGGCATTGGCTTCACCCTTCTACGGCTGGATCACTGGTACTGTGACATATTCTGGGATTATTTGAGCTCCGCTCAAGTGTTGAGCTGTTTGGGAAATTCTGGGTATTTGATTATCTGTTCGAAAAGTTTAATACTGTCTATTTATCTGGAATGTGATACAATATGTGGAATTCATTGTGTTAGGCATGAAATGCGAAGTATGTGATATTTCGGATTTACGATGTCTAAAGTGATTGCTTCCAAATATTGTAGTTTTACAATTTCTTTTCTGTGACCGTAAGTGTACTATGTAGTTGTATTGTCGGTTGTCGTTTCTATACATCGACGACGATCGGTGTATGCATACTTACTTACGTTGATGATATGAGATATTATGTGTTGCTGAGATATGATATGCAGGATTGCCGCGATTGAATAGCCGGGGGTTTTACGTGAGATGAGAGTTTTATATTTTCATTCATGTAAATTCAAATGTAATGTAATATTCTTTTATTTGGGGCACTTCCAGGTTGAGGTTGATGCCACCAGTGTTGTATATTATTTACTTTTCCGCATTAGGATGGACCCAAGGAGGGGAGCACAGGTGACCGGGTTCTGGGGTTCAGTGGGAGGCCATCTCGAGGAGTCGAGACCGGGTCTCCTAAACTGCAAAATTGGTAGGGTCGCTTGCCGCTCTCATAGGGGTCCAGGGTGTGGGCTTGGCTATTCATCGCGACCGTGGAATCCGTATTTTCTATTGTTGGCTAAATACTAAATACGGACGTCCTAGTATATCCCACATTATATCTATGTTTCTGCTGCGATATCTGTGATGTGATCATTTGATATGATGTGATGATTACAGTATAGAGTATATATGATATATTATATAGACGTTACTTATGTTTTACACCCGCACTAGCCCTGCCCTGCTCTGTCGTTAGTTATCTAACCTCACGGTGCACGAGGGGACATCGAGGCGAATGCTGATGGCGTAAGTGTACGTCGTATTTATCTGTGATGCTTAGGAAGCATAAGCTGATGGGATTTTTATTAATGAGATAAATAAAAAGAAAAGAAACCTAAAATGATGTTGTAGAATCAAAACTTTATAAAAGAAAAGGGTAGCTCCAGTTTTGCTTTGCATAGTGGTATATATGATATACCCTGCACCTTATTCGAGGAGGAAAGAGCCGAGATCCCTTCACCGAGAGTGACCTCTTTAGCGAAACTGGCAGATGCTACAAAACTCGGTTTGTCTTTTGATTGCTTTTAGGGTTTTGCTTTGCATAGTGATATATATGATATGTCCTGCACCTTATTCGATGAGGAAAGAGCCGAGATCCCTTCACCGGGAGTGACCGCTTTAGCAAAACTAATGAAAGCCTCAAAAACACTCCATTTCAAAATTTCACATGATTCTACGACGATATCAAGTCATTACACTCATGGTTTTTCTGAAAAAACCTGCGTAGCCCTCCTTTATTTCAGATAGATATTATTTAGTATTCGTGCTATGTTTGTTGACTTAGTCAAGGAGTAGTGTACGGTAGCTAAGTAATATTTATCTGCTAAAACATGAGATGTGATTGGATTAAGGTATTCGCACGGCCTTGTTGACTCAGTCAAGGGTCGTACGGGTGAGTTTAATTCAATCGAGAAATGTACGGGTTGAACTTGACTTGCGATTTATGGTTTGTTGATTTAGTCAAGGTCATAGATCGCTAGGGGAAAAAAATTATCGGGAATTTCAAGTGTTGAAATTTGCAATGAGATTGCATACCTCCTATGAGATAGTTGGATCCCGATACCCACTGCGAGTAAGAGTTACTCCTGGGAGAGTTTTACACAGGACAATTAGTCGATGAAGTAGGTGTCTAGAAAAGTGTTAACGGGGTTACGCCTCTGGGAAAACGAGGTTTACTTTAATTAGGTCCGTGCGAAAGCACGGGGAACCTCCCTCAAAGTACCGACACTGATCTGGCTGAAAGATTGACGAAATTGTAGGGTGTAATTAATCCCGGCTAATCTAACCTTTTAGGGTTTGAAGGTAGATTTGATAAAAATAGTGGGAGACATCCTGATTAGATAAGATAATAAACAATCTAATCTTGCAAGAGCATACGCTAAAGTGTTTTCTTCTCTCTCTCTCCAGGTAGCGACCATGTCAGGCCATAATCAAGATAATAATATGGATGTATTGACTGAACCCGCTTATTATACTGAGCAGGGGAACGTTGGACCCGTTCTTTCTTATAAGAGTTATAAGACTGAACATGGAATAGAAGAATATCTAGATTCTCAAGCCGCCCAAAAGAACATGCATATTGATGCATCTTCTTCAGGTGTGTTAGTTATTGAGAACTGTTTTTCAGTTCATCCTACGTCCTGGGTATTAGATACCGGATCAGGATCCCACATATGTAAATTGTTACATGGGCTACGTAAAGGTAGAGAACTGGGAAAAGGTGATCATTCCGTTCAAGTAGGGAACGTTGCAAGTATTGCAGCCAAAGCAGTTGGCGAATATCACCTTGTATTGCCAAGTCGTAATACACTGATTCTAAATGAGTGCTATTATATACCGAACATGATGTGCAACATTATATCAGTTTCTTTATTAAGTAAAGAAGGATATAATTTTGTAGTAAAGGATAATGTTATGAACATATTCCTAGATCAAAAGTTGATTGCATCACGCTCGTTACATAATGGCATATTCATTCTAAATCAGAATACAGTCCTCAATATACAAAACACACACAAGAGGAAAAGTTCAGAAATGAACGAATCCTTCTTATGGCATTGTAGACTTGGTCATATCAATGAGACACGGCTAGCTAAGTTACATAAAAATGGATATTTGAATTCATTCGAATTTTCATCTTATGATACTTGCCATTCATGTCTCAAAGGAAAAATGACCAAAGCTCCGTGTAGTGGACACGGAGAAAGAGTTACCGAACTTTTAGGACTGGTACATAGTGATGTATGCGGTCCCATGTCTACGAATGCCAGGAACGGTTCTTCCTGCTTTATTACATTCACTGACGATCTCTCTAGATACGGGCATGTGTTCCTGTTGAAACACAAGTCTGAAGCTTTTGAGAAATTCAGAGAATATAAGCACGAAGTAGAGAACCAAAGGGCAAAAGTATTAAGATCCTTCGATCTGATCGAGGAGGAGAATACTTGAGCAATGATTTTCTGGATTATCTAAAAGAGAATGGGATTCTCTCTCAGCTTACTCCTCCTTATACACCACAGCACAACGGTGTATCGGAACGAAGGAATCGGACCCTATTAGATACGGTGCGATCTATGATGAGCGATACTGAGATACCTATTTCCTTTTAGGGGTATGCGCTTGAGACAGCCATATACATATTGAATCTAGTTCCGTCTAAATCTGTACCTACCACACCATATGAAATATGGAGTGGGAAGAGACCATATTTTAAACGAGTTAAGATATGGGGTTGTCCGGCCTATGTCAAAAGACAAAATCCGGACAAACTCGAAGCACGATCAGTCCTTTGCAAATTTGTAGGATATCCAAAGAATTCTCAAGGATATTTTTTCTACCACGCTGAGGAACAAAAAGTGTTTGTTGCTCAACATGCCACCTTTTTGGAAGAGGAATTTCTTGCAAAAGAAATTAGTGGCAGAGAGGTAGAGCTTGAAGAGGTTCCAGCACCACAAACCGCAACTGATGATTTGTTGGAACCAGAAGATTCAGTTGTACCCGACGAACCCCAGCCTCTCCGCCGATCTAGTAGGGTTTCTCGTCCACCTGAGAGATGCTACGGTTTTCTCATTGATGGTGGAAGCTAGGATTGCATCATGGAAGATGATGACTCGACTAGTTTCAAGCAGGCCATCACGAGTGGTGACTCTGTGAAATGGCTGGATGCAATGTGATCTGAGATGGAATCCATGTACACCAATAAAGTATGGGTTTTAGAAAATGCTCTTGAAGGGGTAAAACCCATTGGGAGCAAGTGGATTTTTAAAAGGAAAATTGGTGTAGATGGAAAAGTTGAGACTTTCAAAGCTAGACTTGTAGAAAAGGGATTTCGTCAACGACCAGGTGTGGATTATGACGAAACCTTTACTCCATTGGCTATGCTTAAGTCCATCCGGATCTTACTTGCCATTGCTGCATACCATGACTACGAAATCTGGCAAATGGATGTTAAGACCGCCTTTCTAAATGGTGATTTAGAAGAGTGCGTGTACATGACTCAGCCAGAGGGCTTCGTAGATAGTGGGAGCAGCGGAAAGGTATGCAAATTGCTTAAATCCATTTATGGGTTAAAGCAAGCATCGCGGAGTTGGAACATCTGTTTTGATGTAGTAGTCAAAGAGTTTGACTTCATCAAAAACATAGATGAACCATGTATCTATAAGAAGGTAGCAGAGAGTAAGGTTGTCTTCCTCGTATTGTACGTGGATAACATACTCTTGATAGGAAATGATATTCCTATGCTGCAATCAGTCAAGCTCTTCTTATCACAGAGATTCTCAATGAAAGATCTAGGTGATGCCTCCTGCATATTAGGAATCATGATCTATAGAGAGATCTAAACGGATACTTGGATTGTCACAATCTAGGTACATTGACACCATCCTAAAGAGGTTTAGTATGGAAGAATCCAAGCGTGGGAACCAACCCACGATCTCTGGACTCACTCTCTCCAAAGAGATGTCTACCAAGACTGATTTGGAGAGAGCTCGCATGCAAGGGATACCCTATGCTTCGGCAGTAGGCTCTATCATGTATGCGATGCTATGTACCAGACCCGATGTACCATACTCACTAAGTGTAGTGAGTCGGTATCAAGCAGATCCTGGAGAGAGTCACTGGACAGCTGTGAAGAACATTCTCAAGTACTTACGAAGGACTAGAGACATGTTCTTGGTGTATGGTAACGGAGAACTCCGGGTGGAGTCCTTTACCGATTCCAGCTTCCAAAGTGATAAGGACGACTCTAAGTCGCATTCGGGTTTTGTCTTTACCCTCAATGGAGGGGCGGTATGTTGGAAGAGTTCCAAACAGGATACCGTTGCAGACTCGACGATGGAGGCTGAATACATCGCTGCCAACGATGCTGCCAAAGAGGCTGTCTGGATGAAGAAGTTCATTAGTGAACTTGGTGTAGTTTCATCCATTGAACATCCAATACCTCTGTATTGCGATAACAATGGAGCTGTGGCTTTGGCCAAGGAACCCAGATCTCATCAGAAATCCAGACATATTCTGAGGCGGTATCACCTGATCAGGGAGATAGTTGATCGCCGGGAGATCGAGGTCAGGAGAGTAGATACGAAGGACAACACTGCGGATCCACTCACGAAGGCCATTCCCCAGATACAGTTTGAGAGATTATTCGGGAGGCTAGGTCTGAGATACTACAGCAGCTGGCCTTAGTGCAAGTGGGAGATTGTTAGTTATGTATATGCCCTAGAGGCCATTGTTGTACATTTGATGTATATTATGATGGATGCTTAGATATATACAGAGAGGACTTTCTTGCTCGTCATGATAGTATGCTATTTGGTTTCACTTTATCTTAACATGTTGACTTGTATTGGTTTACTGTCTTTCTCTCACATGTTGATAAAGCCCTTAGGATCTGTACTCGACTACTGGGATTATGATGAGATCATACTAGTGGGGCCACGGTAGTCGATGAGTACATCCTATAAATGTTCCTAGTCGAGGGTATATCGAGATAGGGCATCGATACACCAAAGTAGACTAGCGTATACGCATCTTGACCCATATGATGGGCGATGGATGATCCCATATCCATAGGTGTTTGACATCAAGGATGATGTACGGGTGCTCAGTGTAGACTGGGTACACTGAACGGACTCGCTGAGAACTCCCAGTTGGTGATATACCACACGTCAGATGGCAGTTCTCCGGTGACACTGGTACAGGGTAGTCTGTAGACCCGAGATCGTCATAGAGTCTTGTGTGATTCCCACTGTGCTTTGATTTCCACCTTACCACGTCCAAGAGGGCGTGCAAAACGGTGGCTTTTGGGTACAGTCCCGAATCACATGGAGGCAATGAGCGATAGGAGGGGATTCGTCTCTCCCGGTATAAGGAGTTGATGTTGTGCTGTGTTCGATTGGCTATAACTGGAAGTCCCTGGCCAGGGCTGATATAGAGATATACTGGTAAGTGTTACCAATAGTTTCTCGACCTGTTATGAGCCTCACATCGACACGACTTATCGGTTACTGGGGTCTGACGTATACCACCCCTAGACCTGATATGCGACATATCAGACGAACAGACCGGACTGTACGGGAGTGTTACTGATTGGATTCACAGGAGAACGCATATGCTAGCTTGTTGATCTTCTGATCGCTCAATACCTGGGTGGCTGTTACGTTTAGCTGACCGCTTGCATCTTGGGGGTGTTTGATATGATTATCACCTGCTACCGGCGTATTGACGATTCTTTAGAGTCCTACACAGAGGTTTCTTGGCTCAGGAGAAACGGAGTAGAGGCACATATGTGATATGTGCAGGACCGAGGATAATGCGATATGAGATACCGTATTATATTCTCGAGATATTTTGATATGAATCGGGACATCGGATCAAGTGTTGATTCGATGAATCGGTACATGATATATTAGCCGGTTATATTCGATATAGCCGGATCGTTAGATCAAGTGTTGATTCGATGATTTAATGTATAATAATATATATGATATATTGTATTACATTATCTAATATTGGCTGACTTTATTATTTCATTTTCTCACTGGATTAATACATTAATATATATGCGATATATGTTAAATGTATTATTTTCTTTTGTTACAAATATATAATATGTATGTGATATATATTATTGTGACATGATATGATTTATTATTAAACATGTTTAAGGAAGATTAAATGGGATTAGGGTTTGATTAGGGTTAGCTTCTTCTTGCACATTCTAGAAGCTTTTCCTTTTATCTTGGTTAAGATATTATGGTTGATACTTATCCTTAACCTAACCAAACCCTAACTCTAGTTTATTCTCTACAACTTCTTAGCCACTCATCCTTGACCATGGTTGATATATCAATCATATAGATTTCTTTTCTATTCATCACAAAAGGAATTATCATTTCCATTATCATCTTCTTCTCTCTTGAGTTGAAAAAGAAAAATTTTACTAGAAATTCCATTTGTGATGATAAATTGCGAGAAAGTGAATTAAAAAGAAAGCATAAATACTACTCACTCATCCTCATCTCATCTAGCCCATGAGATTAGGGTGTTCATCTCTATAGACTGAGAAAGCTTGGGTTTTTGCAACTTCGACGTAGATCATCGGAGATTCGGAACACTTCAAGCTAGCATGGATCGTTCGAGTCGTGGAGCCTCTCTTGAGTCCGAGAGATCGTGGATCGCCACAAAGGGACTTCTACTCAAAGCTTGTGAAGCGAAGGAGCAGACTACAAAGGTTGTAATCCCTCACACTTAAATAAAAAGTTGTTATCTTGCATGCTAAACCCTAATAATCTAGCATAGATCCCGTCTTTGGGTTGTTCGGCACATGTAGAATTTTATTCGGGCATGTTTGATGCTCTATGAACCTTCACTAGTGTGCCTAGGAACCCTACACAAACCCCATATTGGCGGCGGTTCCGCGGCCGTTTTGGGGCCCACGTGAACAAAATTTCTTCTGGGCTTCTTATTTTTGAAATTGCGGTTTCTGGGAAAATTCTTTTTAGGCCCAGTTTTGTTACAGTGTTGGTTTAATACTTGGGGCCCACTTGGAAAGTTTAGTCGATCGTAATTTTAAAATACGTATTTTATTTTCAGTACATTCACTTTTATCTGCGACAGGGAATATCACTCGATCGGTAAAACTCGTCTGATTGCTATATGTTCTTTTAGACGGGTTTTGCGAATGTGACATTCGTGTTGATGTTTTGTGTTTGTTCTGTGTTTTTGGTTGGATTGTCGTGGTGGATAGCATGTGGTGCAATGTTAGAAATACAGTTTATAATTCATTTGAACATTTGTTGTTGCGGGGTGAGTGTCCGACATGTGGACTGCGGTCTTTGCCGGGTTGTATATTATTTTGGGGCACGCCGGGTTGAGGTCGATGTCACCGCTTGTATATTTTATTTTCATTTTCTGTATTAGGATTACCCCGCGGTGGGGTGCACGAATAGCCGGGTTCTAGAAGGCAACAAGCGCGCATCTCAAGGCGCTGAGACGGAGGGGGCTTCATTCTAGAACTGGCGGGCTATTCGCCGCACTCGTAGGGGGTACAGGTTTTCATTGCACAGGCTATCCACACGACCGGGAACATCGGGTTTTATTTGCGGCTCAAATGAAACCCGAGGCTCCAAGATTATCCACCATTCTGTATTGTTATCTGTGATGTTGATTATTATCATGCCTGGGACGAATGTTATATATATTTATATATATACTAGTAGATGTTGTAAATGTTTTGCACCCGCGCTAGTCTAGCCCCCGCTCTGTCGTTAGTTAAGTAACCTAACGGGTGATGACGGGGCCCCGTGGCGAATGCGGATGGCATATACGTACATTTTATTTTCTTTCTTTTCTGCTGTGATAGGTTACAAATTGATGGGACCGCATTAATTTTGATTAATGGAAGATAATAAACCTAAAAGATGTTGTTGGAACGAAGCTTTAAAAACTAGCATTACAGACGTTCTCTTTTGCTTTGCACAGTGGTATTCAATTCTGGAATATCCAGCACCTCATTCGACGAGGCAAGGGCCGAAATCCGTTCACCGGTAGTGACCCCTTGAGTAAAATTTTGCATCAGGGTAATAACTTCAATATAGTCGACTATTTTTGCTTTGCATGGTGGTATTTAGTTTGGAATATCCTTCACCTCATTCGACGAGGAAAGAGCCGAGATCCCTTCACAGGGAGTGACCTCTTTAGCAAAGGTTTTCGCCACTATATATTTGTAAAAACCACTCAGGTTCCTTCAGCGATATCAAGTTCATTACGTTAACGGGTTTTTCGCCAAAAACCCAGCAGTAGCCCTCCGTCATTTCAGATAATTACTACTTAGTATTCGTGTTATGTTTTTTATTATTCGTCAAGGCACAGTGAACGGTAGCTGAGTAATAGTTCTCTGTTGCACAGATAGATGCGATTGGTTAGGACGGTTGCATGATTTTATTGATTATTCGTACAGGATCATGCGGGTGGGTCTAATGCAATCCAGGATAACGACGGGTTGAACTTGACTAGGACCTTTTGATTTGTTGATTATTCGTCAAGGTCACTTGGGTCCTATGGGTAAAAACCACATCGGGAGTTTCAAACATACATGAAACTTGCAGATTTTAGCCTACCTTCTGGAGTGTGGTGACTAGAGTGGATTCCATCTAGTGCATAACACAATGATAGTTGGATCCCGATCCCACTGAAGAGTAGGATTACTCTCGGGAGATTATCACACTTAACAATCAATGCTATAAACCAAGTAGGTATCTAGAATGGTTTCAGCGGGGCTACGCCTCCAGGGAAAAGAGGTTATGTAATTAAGGAACTTCGCGGAAGCGTTGGAAAACCTCCCTCGAAGTACCGACACCAGCCTGGCTGAAAGGTTAAGCAAGTATTGTGACGTGCGATTAATCCTGACTAGTTCTTCTTTTAGGGTTTGAAGAAGAATTTGAGGAAATAGTGGGAGCCATCCTGGTTAGCTAAATTAATAACCAATCTAATCTTGCAAGAGTGCACGCCGAGTGTTTTCCCTCTCTCTCTCCACGTAGCAACCATTTCACGCCCTAATCAAGATAATAAAATGTATCGCTTGACCGATCCGAATTCTTATTCGGGGCTGGGGAACGTCGGTTCGGCTCTAACTTGCGACAACTGTCATAAGTATGAGCAAGGGAAAGAGGAAAGTTTGAATTCCTTGATAACCCCATCAAAGAAGAAACATATTGTTGCGTCTTCTTCAGGTGTTCTTGTTATTGAGAACTGTTTTTTGGTCAGTCCTACCTCCTGGGTACTCGATACGGGATCAGGATCTCATATCTGTAATTTATTGCAGGGACTGAGAAAAAGTAGGATAGTAGGACCTGGTGATTTGTCCCTCAGAGTAGGGAACGGAGCACAAGTTGATGCTGCAGCCGTCGGTGAATATCACCTAGTACTGCCAAATGGCAATGCTATGATTTTGAACAATTGCTACTTTGTACCTTCCATGCATTGCAACATCATATCAGTTTCTTTACTTTATAAAGACGGATATAAATTTGTTCTTGATCGAAATATCATGAACATTTACCTTGATAAGGTACTGGTTGCAGAAGGTACGCTGTGTAATGGTATCTATGTTCTAAATCAAAACACAGTTCTCAATGTACAAAACATATGCAAGAGGAAGAGTTCAGATACGAACGAATCCTACTTGTCGCATTGTAGACTTGGTCATATCGGAGAGAAAAGACTGTGTAAGTTACATAAAGATGGATTCTTGAATACGTTCGAATTTTCATCTTAAGAAACTTGTCAGTCTTGTCTCAAAGGAAAGATGACCAAATCTCCGTTCACCGGACATGGAGAAAGAGCAGCAGAGCTCTTAGGACTCATACACAGTGATGTGTATGGTCCGATGTCTATGCATTCAAGGGGAGGGTTCTCGTACTTCATCGCATTCACTGACGATCTCTCTAGATTCGGATATGTGTATCTTATGAAACACAAATCTGAAGCTTTTGAGAAATTCAAAGAATTCAGAAATGAAGTAGTGAACCAGATTGGCAAAAGTATTAAGATCCTCCGGTCTGATTGGGGAGGGGAGTACTTGAGCACGGAATTCCAAGATTACTTAAAAGAGAATGGAATTCTCTCTCAACTTACTCCTCCTTACACACCACAATACAACGGTGTATCGGAGCGGAGGAATCGTACGCTATTAGATATGGTTCACTCCATGATGAGTAATGCTGAATTGCCACATTCGTTCTGGGGATATGCACTTCAGACAGCAGCATACCTTTTGAATCAAGTTCCGTCCAAATCTGTTCCCAACACTCCGTATGAAATATGGAGTAGCAAGAAACCATGTCTTAAATTTTTTAAGATATGGGTTGTTCGGCCTATGTGAAAACACAGAAACCGGACAAACTAGAGGCACGGTCAGTTCTATGTAAATTTGTGGGATATCCTAAAGATTCACTAGGATATCTGTTCTTCCACACTGAGGAATAGAAGGTGTTTGTATCTCGCCATGCTACCTTCTTAGAAAAGGAGTTTCTTGCAAAAGAAACTAGTCTGAGTACGGTAGAACTGGGAGAAATCCATGAACCACAAAATGTAACTAAAGATTTGGAGGAACCACTAGATTCGGTAATCCTAGACGAACCTCAGCCACTCTGCAGATCTAGTAGGATTTCTCATCCGCCCGAGAGATACTGTTAGTTATATGTATGCCCTAGAGGCCATTACTGCACATACGATGTATATTGTAGTGGGTGCTAGGACATATATAGGGAGGACTTTCTTGCTCGACATGATAGTACGCTATCTGGTTGTACTTTGTCTTAAAATGTACTTTGATTGTCTCTATGTTACATGTTGATAAAGCCCTTAGGATATGTACTCGACTACTGAGACTATGATGAGATCATACTAGGGGGGCCACTGTAGTCGACGAGTACATCCTATAACTATTCCTAGTCGAGGGTGTATCGAGACAGGGCATCGATGCACCAGAGTAGAGTAGCGTATACGCATCTTGACCCATATGATGGGCGATGGATGATCCCATATCCATCGGTGTTTGACATCAAGGATGGTGTACGGGTAGAGACTGGGTACACTGGACGGACTCGCCGAGAACTCCCAGATGGTATTATACCTTACATCAGATGGCAGTTCTCCGGTGACACTGGTACAGAGTAGTCTGTTGACCCGAGATCGTCATAGAGTCTTGTGTGATTCCCACTGTGCTTTGATTTTCATCATACCGCGTCCAAGAGGACGTGCAAAAAGGTGGCTTTTGGGTACAGCCCCGAATCACATGGAGGCAATGAGCGATAGGAGGGGATTCGTCTCTCCCGGTATAGGGAGTTGATGTTGTGCTGTGTTCGATTGGCTATAACCGAAAATCCCTGGCCAGGCTTGCTGAGACCTACTGGTAAGTGTTATCAGTAGTTTGTCGAACTGTTATAGACCTCATATCGACACGACTTATCGTGCTATGGGGGTCTGACGTTTACCACCCCTAGGCGAGATATGCGACATATCAGACGACGAGACTGTACTGTACGGGAGTGTTACTGATTGGATTCACAGGAGAATGTACAGGCTTGCTTGTTGATCTTCTGATCGCTCAATACCCGGGTGGCCGTTACGTTTAGCAGACCGCTTGCGGCTTGTGGGTGTTTGATATGATCATCACCTACTGCCGGCGTATTGACGAGTCTTTAGAGTCCTACACAGGGGTTTTCTGGCTCAAGCGAAACGGAGTAGGAGCACATATGTGATATGTGCGGGACCGAGATTAATACGATATGAGATACAGTATTCTATTCTCGCGATAAGTGACATTGATCGGTTGTATGCGATACAGCCGGGTTATCGGATCAAGTGTTGATTCGATAAGTTGTTACACATGATATTAGTCGGTTATAGCCGGGTTATTAAATCAAGAGTTGATTTAATAATTTAATGTATAATTATATATTTGATATATTACATTACATTAACTAGTATTAGATCACTTATGATTTATTTTCTCACTAGATTGTGCACATTGTTTATATGTGATATATGCAAGTGTACATGTTTATATCATGCTTGATGATACATACAAGATGGGTGTATGAGACTTATATCAAGTTTAGGTTAAATTAGGGTTTAATTATTTCCTTAAGAATAAAAAAAGAGAGGAGACTTTAGTCAATGTTATCAAGCTTGTAGAATCTTGTATGCAACATTGACAAAGTCAGCTCTTTTGTCATTCCTTAGGATATTAGTTAACCCAACCCATAACCTCATACTTTGGTTAATTCTCTACATGAGTTAAGCATGATGGCTTAACTCAACCACGGTGCAATAATTCATGGGATAAGTTTTCATTTGGATGAATTATTCACTTCTTCTTCTTCATTAAGCTCCTTGAAAAGCTTTCAAGCTCTAATGGTGCTATGAGGAAAAATGTGAGAAAAAAAATTCTAAAGTGAGCCCACCTCCTGCTTCTTCATCCTCTAGCACTTGCCATGTAGTAGAGTGTGTTCTCTTCACAATGTTCATGACCTAGTGAAGGAATAGCTTGAGTTGGTGTCTCCCCGACGTAGATCATCTTCGGCCTCGAAGTCATCGAAGCAAGCACGTTCGTTCTTCTTGTGGAGCTTCTCTAGAGTCCAGAGTTCATGATCGCAGAGAAGGGGACATCTACACGGAGCTACTGAAGTGAAGGACCGGATCTACAAATGTTGTAATCCCTCTCACTTAGTGTTAAACTATTTAACATGTTAGTTTTCGCCTAAACTCTAGTTTAAAGATCTTGTATCGGGTTGTTTGGCAAGACTAATTTTTTAATCGGGCATGGTTGATGCCTCGTAGAACCTTGTGAGCATGCCTAGCAACCCTACAGTGGTATCAGAGCCAAGCTAGAGCATTAAGCGAAGTCTGAGCGAAGTTTAAAGTCCGATCGAACCCGAATACCCCGATATTTACCCCTCTCTGGATAATTTTCAAAAAGTTGATTTTTTCTGAATTAAAAATGCTCAGAAAAACAAGCTGGAAAAACTAAGAATTACTGTTAAGTACGCTCCACTAAGTCGCTCACGTGACCGCGGAACCGCGGCCAAAACAAAGGTTTGGCGGCGGTTCCGCAGCCAAAATTTGGACTTAGTCCCTGTAATTTCATAAATTTATTCCTAGGTCCTTTCTGGGCAATTTTTTCTGGGAATTTTTTAATTCGACTCAAGTGTTGAGTTTTCTAGGGTTGTATTGGGGACTCGTTGATTCGATCGGATAATTTAACTTTGTTTAGTTTTTTCCGGATAATTTTTAGAAACTGTTAAAAAGTTCGAACGGATATCAATAACTCACTTTTTCCCCTGTCGGAAAATTTTCAAAAGTTGGATTTTTCCTCGAGTGTAAGAACGTTCTAAGTCGTGCAAGTAACGCGATGGACCCTCTAGAAGACAACAAACCTTAACTCGATTATGTGACCGTCTTAAACTGCCTCTAAAACCTTAGGGTTTGGGGCTTTACGGCGTGCCACATGTGAGGCATTGGCTTGACCCTTCTACGGCTGGACCATTGGTACTGTGGCATGTGATGGATGTTTTTAAACTGATTTCAAGTGTTGGGATATATTGGGGAAATCTTGGGTGTTTGATTATTCGATCGGAAAGTTTAACATTGTCTATTAGTCTAGAATGTGATACAATATTTGGAATCCACAGGTGGTTATGAGATAAGTAATTTGAATGTTATAAATCTAGCAGATCAGTCTCAGATGATCGGTTGCCACGGAATTTTGATGTGATCAAAAGTCCGTCGCAATCACGTAGCGTACGCGGATACTCGCCGGGTAAACTTAACAGACAGCCACGCCTTATAGCCCCGACCAAGTGAATGTAGGCGAACCCCGTCGCCCAAAGCATCCGTTCGGGTGCTCGCGGCAGCGGTGTTCCGCCTTAGTGCACTTCGTCGACAGCATCCGGTGGTGCGGCCGTCTACTAAAGTTTGCGACGAGCATTCGATCAGAATGTCGGGAATCTTGTTGAATTGCCCGAATTGATATTGAAAAGTGTTTTCGATAATGAGACTAAAATGCGGGGTTTATAATTGTTAGGCATGAGATGTCTAAGGAATTCATTTGGTTAGGCATGCGATGTCTAAAGAGGTTGCGGATGTTGGTGCACGGCGGCGCCCCGGCCGTCAATACGAAGCCAAAGTGCGGAAACGATAATTTACTTTAACTTTTGAACCGGCACCACCGCGCACACAAATACCAGATCGGGCCATTAATCTAATCCTAGCTAACTAGAGAAGGGGTAGAGAGATATACCGAGCAATCCGTGTCCTTCGGTCTTCTTGTCGTCGTCCCGATCTCCCCACGGAATCTTCGGTCTTCATCTCCTCGTCGGATGTGCACCACATCGCCAGGTTCTTTTACGGGCTCCCACCTCTGGACCGAGGCAACTCGGGCACGAAGTTGGCGAGCCGACGTGCCCAAGAAGTGCTGTAGATGAAGTGTAGAACCCAATATGTCTCTAGGGGTTGAAGTTGCCATGTATTGGTGGAGGAATGAGATATTAACCTTTTGTAGATGAACTTGGAGATTTTGCAAGCATGAAGAGAACAAAATCCCCACCACCATATTTTGGACAGCCCCATGAGCATAGGCCGGCCAAAAAAAATGGAGAGAGGAGAGGAGTAATACAAAGGGCATGAGCCAAGAGAATAATGCAAGGTTGAGTGTAATGGAAAAAGCAAGTGATGATGAGAAACAATGATCACTCCCATGTCTCCACTCCATCAACCATCATGATACCAAAGTCAAGAAATGATGGGTGAAGAAGTCAAATGATGGTTCAACCGTCATGAAGCAACAACATGCAGAAACCACCCTCCACAATGCTAATTTGTACAATTGCAAATAATCCCTCCTCCACCAATTTTCAGCCAAGGAATGATACAAAGAAAAATGGCCGAAACGAAAAGCAAACTGGCAACTTCAGAAAAACGATCCCGTAATAAATTACAGGAAAACCCCGCTACTGTATATACATACCCGCATTTGTATTGCGACCGAATACAAATGCAATGAGACAAAATCTACACTGTACAATACTAGGATCCGGCTTAAACCAAAGCCCGCTAGTATTATCCGTCCGATCATGATCCGTGCAATACCGCACGTACATGATCGAACCCTGCCATATCTCCATACGGCCTCTACAGCGTTTCGCCCGAAACTTGAGAAAACGGTCTGTGGGGGACTCTAAAGACTCGTCAATACTTTGGCTGTGGATTTAACCACTAGCTTGTCAGAGGTATTAGCCATACGTAACGGGCTACCAGTGTAAGTCCACGTTGCCCACCCCGGTGCTTGCGGGGAGGCGGAAAACGGATTAAAAATCAGATTTTTATCATGCTAGGCAACATGGACTAGCTTAAGGAGGATCTTTGCTAAACAAAAACTAACTAAAAGCTAACTAGATATAGCTATAGGGTATAAAGGTTATACCTTGGGCTTTATGTCCTTCTCTCCTTGCTCCTGGGAGTGGAAGAAAGAGATCACCTTGTCGCCTTCTCTAGTCGAAGAAGGATCCACCCGAGAGCCTCAACCTTTGGCTTCAACTCCAAGCTAGAAGTAACTAAGGTGCTAGAAGTGCTAATCCAAGAACCATAGATGAGAGTAGAGATTACTTTGGAAAGGTTTAGCTCAAGCTCAAGTGTTTCTCAACACATGAGAGGGGAGAGCTTGAGGGAGAGGAAGAGCAAGAGAGATAAAGCATATGATAGAATGAGAGAATAATAGAACCATTCTCACATATATGTGTGAATTATTATAAATTGATAATTAGCAAGATAATTGTCATGGCTTAATCAAGACATGACCATTATCATTTCATATTTAATGCTAATTGCAAGGATCAAAGAGAATCTTTTATATGGAATGATGATGGTCAAAGAGTCAACCTAGGTCAACAAGTCAAGAATGGTCAAAAGGTCAACAACCCTAACCATGCATAATTATATATAACTAATATCAATTAATCATAATACACACATAAGCATTAGGGTTAATAAAATGACAATGGTCATTAACCCTAATCAAAGTCCTCTCCCTCTGTCTCAATCAACTGTGCATACGCACCCGTATTCGTGATCCGAGGAACACGAATACAAAGAGATAAAACCAATCCCAAATCATATACTAGGATCTGGCTTAAACCAAAGCCCGCTAGTATAAGCTGTCCGGACAGCAAACGTGCACAAGTGCGCGGATGTGAACGAACCCTGTCGCAAAACCAGGCGACCTCTACTCATTTTGCCTAAAGGCGAATAGCTCTCTGTGTGGGACACTAAAGACTCGACACTACGCTGGCAGTGGGTTTAACCATAGACCGCAAGCGGCACTAGGTGTACGTAACGGTCCCCAGGTAGATGCCGATAAGAAGACTGACGAGGTGACCCCATCTGAACTCCTACTGAGCCTGTATGTGACAGTCTTCGTACAGTCCGGTCTGTTCGTCTGATACATCGCATGGCGGGCCTAGGGGGGCGGTGAACGTCAGTCCCCTAATAGCGGTACAAGTCGTGTCGGAGTGTAGCCCAGACCACCCTGAGATAACACTGGAAACCTACCATTATTTCTCGCTTGTCCTGGCCAGGGACTACTTGTGTAATGGCTCTCCTGGACACAGCGCGATGTCAACCCCCAATACCGGGAAAGACGAATCCTGTCTAACCGTCACTGCCTCCAAGTGCTTCGGGACTGCACCCAAAAACTACCTGTTTGCACGACTCCTTTGAGCCGTGGTAGGGTAGTAATCAAAGTGCAGTGGGAATACACTCGAGGCGAAGTGACAGTATCAAGTCAGCGGACTAAGCTGTACTCATGTCACCTGGGAATTGATAACTGATGATAGGTATAATACCAACCAACAGTTCCCGACGAGTCTTGTCCAGTGTACTCATAACCTAACGAGCACCCGCATACTATCTCAAGTACGACGTACTGACGGCTGTGGGACGGACCGTCTCCCACGCTGGGATGAGAAGCGCATACGCTAGTCTACTCCGGAGTATCGATGCCCTGTCTCGATAGTCCAACGACTAAGGACCTGTATGAGGATGTGCTTATGGATTACCCAGCCCCCACGAGTGTGAGTGCCATCACAATGCTGGTAATCAAGCAAAGATCCTAAGGGCTCTACTAATATGTATATAAGCAATATGCTAAAAGAAACACATGCACATATTAAAGCAGAGACAAACCAAGTAGCATACTACCATTACGAGCAAGATTGTATATACAACTGTTAATATCCCAAGCTTCCATCAAGTAATATACATACTAGTATGATACAGTAATGGCCTCTAGGGCATATACACTAACAATCTCCCACTTGCACTAAGGCCATGTACTGGCGTATCGAAGACATATCATTTCGATCAGCCGCTCGAACTGAGTTTGGGGCAAGGCCTTGGTGAATGGATCTGCAGTGTTATCTTCTGTAGCAACCCTCCGAACCTCGATCTCCTGGCGATCCACGATCTCCCTGATTAGGTGATACCGCCTCAAGATGTGTCTGGATTTCTGATGGGACCTGGGTTCCTTCGCTAAAGCTATAGCCCCGTTGTTGTCGCAATACAGAGGTATTGGGTCAATAATGGACGGAACCACCTGAAGTTCTCTCAAGAACTTCCTCATCCAGACAGCTTCTTTTGCGGCATCAGATGCAGCGATGTATTACGCTTCCATAGTCGAGTCAGCAACAGTTTCCTGTTTGGAGCTCTTCCAACACACCGCCCCTCCATTGAGGGTAAAGACAAAACCCGACATGGACTTGGAATCATCCTTGTCACTCTGGAAGCTGGAGTCAGCAAAGGCCTCAATCTGGAGGTCTTTTCCCCCATACACCAAGAACATCTCCTTAGTCCTTCTCAGGTACTTGAGAATGTTCTTTACCGCTATCCAATGTTTCTCCCCAGGGTTTGACTGATACCTACTTACCACACTCAGTGCATAAGCCACATCTGGTCTGGTACACAACATCGCATACATTATAGAGCCTACCGCAGAAGCGTAGGGTATAATAGACATGCGATCCCTCTCCAAATCATTCTTGGGAGACATCTCTTTGGAGAGGGTGATCCCGTGAAAAGCCGGTAAATTACCGCGCTTGGAATCTTCCATACTGAATCTTTTCAGTATGGTGTCGATGTACCTGGACTGTGAGAGTCCTAAAATCCTCTTGGATCTGTCACGGTAGATCCGGATCCCCAGAATGTATGAGGCATCACCCAAGTCTTTCATGGAGAATCTGTGTGACAAGAACCCCTTGACAGATTGTAGCATAGGAATGTCATTTCCTTTTAAGAGAATGTCTTCCACGTATAAAACGAGGAATACTACAGTTCTCGCTACAAATCTACAATAGATGCAAGGTTCATCTGGATTTTTGATAAAGCCAAATTCCTTGACCGTCTCATCAAAACAGACGTTCCAACTCCGCGATGCCTGCTTTAGTCCATAAATGGACTTAAGCAACTTGCACACCTTTCCGCTGCTCCCACTCTGAATAAAACCCTCTGGCTGGTCCATATAGACACACTCCTCTAAATGTCCATTTAGAAAAGCGGTCTTTACGTCCATCTGCCAAATTTCATAATCGTGGAAGGCAGCAATGGCAAGAAGGATCCGATTGGATTTCAGCATAGCTACTGGAGAAAAGGTTTCGTCATAGTCCAAACCAGGTCGCTGACGAAAACCCTTTGCAACCAGTCTAGTTTTATAGGTTTCAACCTATCCATCTACACCAATCTTCCTTTTGAAGATCCACTTGCATCCTATGGGTTTTACCCCATCTGGAGCAATGTCCAACGTCCATACTTTGTTGGTGTACATGGACTCCATTTCGGTCCGCATTGCATCCAGCCATTTTACCGAGTCGACGCTCTGAATGGCTTGCTGGAAGCTAGTAGGCTCATCACAATCTATGATGCAATCCTCTCTATCCCCGTCAATGAGAAAACCGTAGTATCTCTCGGGCGGATGAGACTGCCTACTACTCCTGCGGAGTGGCGTGGGAATGTCCTGATCTTTCGAACCCTCTGGTCTACTAAGCTTTCAGTAATAGCTTGTGGTTCTGGAATTTCTTCCAGCTGTATTGCGCTCCCACTTATTTCCTTTTCTAAGAACTGATGTTCCAGAAAATGGGCATTACGAGAAACAAGGACTTTTTGTTCCTCTGCGTAATAGAAAAGATACCCCCTGGAGTTCTTTGGGTATCCCACAAACTTGCACAGTACTGAGCGTGCCTCAAGTTTGTTCGCATGCTGCTTTTTGACATAAGCTGGACATCCCCAAATCTTCATGTATTGAAGATAGGGTTTCTTCCCACTCCATAACTCATATGGTGTGGTAGGCACAGTCTTAGTGGGAACTCGGTTCAAAAGGTATGCAGCAGATTCTAGCGCATATCCCCAGAACGATCGCGACAACTCAGCGTTACTCATCATGGACCGTACCATATCCAATAGGGTTCGGTTCCGTCTCTCCGATACACCGTTATGTTGCGGAGTGTATGAAGGAGTAAGCTGAGAGAGAATTCCATTCGCTTTTAAGTAACCCAGGAACTCGGCACTCAAGTATTCTCCACCTCGATAAGATCTTAGTGTCTTGATACTTTTGCCTGTTTGTTTTTCTACTTCATTCTTGTATTCCTGGAACTTTTCAAAAGCTTCGGATTTATGCTTCATTAAGAAGACATGTCCGAACCTTGAGAAATCATCCGTAAAAGTAATGAAGTAAGAATAACCGCTTCATGCATGTGTAGACATTGGACCGCACACGTCGCTGTGTACGATTCCCAAGAGCTCGCTCGCTCTTACTTCGTGTCCAGTGAACGGAGTCTTTGTCATCTTTCCTTTGAGACAGGATTGACAAGTTGCATACGATTGATATTCGAACGGATCCAAATATCCTTCTGTATGTAACTTAGTCAACCTTCTCTCATTGATGTGACCCAGTCTACAATGCCATAAGAAAGTTTTATTGATTTCTGGAGACTTTCTTTTGTGTGTATTCTGGACATTGAAAATCTGTGGTTGGTTCAATACGTATATACCGTTGTTTAATGTACCTGACCCAATCAAAACTTGATTAAGGTGAATGTTCACTACATTACTTACAAATGCAAATTCATAACCTTCTTTAGATAATAAAGATACAGAAATGATATTACAGGTTGCATTTGGTACAAAATAACAACTACGCAAAACCAAAAAGTGTCCATCTGACAATCCCAGGTGATAGTCCCCCACGGCCTCAGCATCCATGCTAGCTCCGTTTGCAACTCTGAGGGTCATGTCACCTGCCTTCAAAACTCTACGCTTTCTCAACGCCTGCAAAGAATTACAGATATGAGATCCTGATCCGGTATCCAATACCCAGGATGTAGAGTTTATCGATAGACAGTTTTCAATAACATACACACCTGAAGCTGAAGCCGCAACTCGCTTCAGATCCTGGGTTCTGGCCTTCGAAGCCTTGCAATCCTGTTTCCAGTGTCCACTTCTGTGACAGTAGAACCATTCTTCCTTCCCCACCAGCTTTCCCGCTACCTTTGTTGCCTTCCCTTTTCCCTTCGTATCCACTTTACTGACACCGCCTTTTGGTTTGGCGGGGGCTTTCTTCTTCTTACCCTTGGCTTTCGCCCTGGACCTAGAAGAGGAAGATCCTCCTACAAACAAAGTGGATGTCTCCCTACCTTTCTGTAGGGTGCCCTCAGCATTCCTCAACATGTTCAGAAGTTCGGAAAGTTCAACCTCCTTTCCTTTCATGTTGAAGTTTAGGATAAACTGGGCGTAAGTGGAAGGAAGGGACTGGAGAATCAAATCAGTATAGAGTTCATTCTCCAACGTGGTCCCAAGGTCCGCGAGCTCCTCTATGTACCCAATCATCTTAAGCACGTGTTCCGCTACCGATGATCGGACGGCCAATCTTGCCGAAAATAGCTTCTTCGACACTTTGTATCTTGCGATACGAGACTGCTCTCCATACAGTTCTTTTGTATGAAGAAATATGGACTCTAGGTCCATATTCTCGTGCCTCCTCTGATGTTCGTTGTCCATCGAGGCAAGTACGAGGCATTTGGCCTTCGCGCAATCTATCTCCCATGTCTTACGGATTTCTACATCCGCGACGTTGGAGGTGGGACCTGGGACAGGGGGAGCTTTGGTGGTAAGGATATACCCTAACTTGTCGTAAGTGATTGCCATCTTGACATTCCTGAGCCAATCTTTGTAGTTTGGCCATGTCAGTATGTTTTTATCTAGTAATAACTTAAGTCCGGTAATGTTGAATGGTCGCTGCAATTAGGTTAGAGAAAAGAGACACTTTAGCATGATGCTCTTGCAAGTTTAGAGTGGTTTTTAGTTTGCCTAAACAGGATGGCTCCCACTGTCTCTCGAATCCCTTCTCAAACCTTAAAGAAAGAATTAGTCGGGATCAATCTCACCGTACAATACTTGCTTAACCGTTTAGCCAGGCCAGTGTCGGTACTTCAAGGGAGGTTTTCCAACGCTTTCACGAAGTTCCTTAATTAAGTAACCTTTTTTCCCTGTTGGCGTAGCCCTGCTAACACCTTTGTAGACACCTACTAGGTTTATAGCATTGATCGTTATGTGAGAACTTTCCCGAGGAGTAGCATATACTCACAGTAGGATCGTGATCCAAATATCATCGCGTGATAAAACCGAAGGAATCCTACCAGATTCATCACACTCCGAATGGTATGCAGCGCTAGCAAGTTTCAGTACTTATGAAACTCCCGATGTGGATTTTTGCCCCATGCTCTTATGACCTTAGCGTGAGGTCAAAATGTCATAAGTCACATGTCAAGTTCTTCCCATCATTATCCCGGTTAATTTGAACCCACCCGTACCTACCCTTGACGTAGGCCAAAATGGCAGTACGACTGTCTCAAACCAACGCATTCTATCTATGCAACAGATAAATATCCGGCAGCTACCAATCATTATGCTTTGGCGTGAGGTCAAAATACATAGCTTGAATACTACCGAATATTTAACTGAAATGATGGAGGGCTACAAATGGTTTTGGAGAAACCGTGAACGTAGTGAACTTGATATAATCGATAGAACGAGATTGCTTTCGAAAGGAGTGGTTCAAGCCCCGCGTTTAAAAGTTTAGTTTTGAAAAGAACCGAGTGGTTTTCAAAGTGTTCCAATTGACTTTTACTTGGTTTATTTTCTTGCATTAGTTCTTTTAATGCGTCCCATCAATTAATCCTACCATTGCAGAAAACAATCAAAATATGACGTACGCTTATGCCATTCGCATTCGCCACGGGGCCCCGCCATCACTCGTTAGGTTACTTAACTAACGACAGGGCGGGGGATGGACTAGCGCGGCTGTAAAACATAAGCAACGCCTAAATAGTTATAGTAAATAGATATATAGCAATGATAGACATTATAGATCACAGATGAACACATTGGATATACTAGGAATCCGCAATACGTTCGAGCCTGCAACGAAAAGCGGATTACACGGTCGCGGTGAAGAGCCAATACCCCACCCAAGACCCCTACGGGTGCGGAAAACTACCCGCCAAGTACCCGAAGCGAAGCAACCTCCCTCAACTCCGTGAGTAGGCCACTCGGCACTTCGAGATACCTGGTAGTTTGTGCACCCCCTCCATGGGTCTATCCTAGAAGCAAAAACAGTAAAAAGAATTATACAATGACGGCTACAACCTAGCTAGTTTATGTTTAGTTAGGCTCTGATACCACTGTAAGTCCACGTTGCCCACCCCGGTGCTTGAGGGAAGGCGGAAAACAGAATAAAAATCGGATTTTTATCATGCTAGGCAACATGGACTAGCTTAAGGAGGATCTTTGCTAAACAAAAACTAACTAAAAGCTAACTAGATATAGCTATAGGGTATAAAGGTTATACCTTGGGCTTTATGTCCTTCTCTCCTTGCTCCTTGGAGTGGTAGAAAGAGATCACCTTGTCGCCTTCTCTAGTCGAAGAAGGATCCACCCGAGAGCCTCAACCTTTGGCTTCAACTCCAAGCTAGAAGTAATTAAGGTGCTAGAAGTGCTAATCCTAGAACCCTAGATGAGAGTAAAGATTACTTTGGAAAAGGTTTAGCTCAAGCTCATGTGTTTCTCAACACATGAGAGGGGAGAGCTTGAGGGTGAGGAAGAGCAAGAGAGAGAAAGCATATGATGAAATGAGAGAATAATAGAACCATTCTCACATATATGTGTGAATTATTATAAATTGATAATTAGCAAGATAATTGTCATGGCTTAATCAAGACATGACCATTATCATTTCATATTTAATGCTAATTGCAAGGATCAAAGAGCATCTTTTATATGGAATGATGATGGTCAAAGTGTCAACCTAGGTCAACAAGTCAAGAATGGTCAAAAGGTCAACAACCCTAACTATGCACAGTTATATATAACTAATATCAATTAATCATAATACACACATAAGCTTTAGGGTTAATAAAATGACAATGGTCATTAACCCTCATCAAAGTCCTCTCCCTCTGTCTCAATCAATTGTGCATACGCACCCGTATTCGTGATCCGAGGAACACGAATACAAAGAGATAAAACCAATCCCAAATCATATACTAGGATCTAGCTTAAACCAAAGCCCGCTATTATAAGCTGTCCGGACAGCAAACGTGCACAAGTGCGCGGATGTGAACGAACCCTGTCGCAAAACCATGCGACCTCTACTCATTTTTGTAAGTCCACGTTGCGACCCCCGGTTCTTGCGGGGAGGCGGAAACGGTATAAAAATCAAATTTTTAGCGCATGGGGCAACATGGACTAACAAAGTTGGGATCTTTTCTAAACTAAACTAGCAAGAAAGCTAAAGAGAGTTAGCTACTCGAAAAGAAGTTATACCTAACTTGAACTCCTTCTTCTTGAAACCTTTGTAGGGGTTGATGGTGCTTTCCACGTTGCCTTCTTCCGTCAAAGATGGATCCACCTGAGGGTTCAACCTTCGGGCTCTTTCTCGAACTTTGAGAGAACTAGGATCTTCGGCTTGCTAAACCTCTAACCCTAGAGTGAGTAGAGAGTGTCTTTAGGGTGTTTTTATCTCAAGGAGAGGGATTCTCAACACATGAGAAGGATTCTCCTTGAACTAGAGGAGGAAGAAGAAGAAGTGAGGAGAGAGAAGTGTTATGATAGAATGAGCTATTCTTTTCATTCTACAACCATATCACAAAATGAAAAGAATTATCAAATTAACAATAATAATAAAATGAAATAGTTGATGGATGGTTTGGAATGACCATTATCATTACATTCTTTAAATTGTTTTACTAGAATCAAAAAGCATCTTTGATATGTAATGATGATGGTCAAACCTTCAACTATGGTCAACAAGTCAAACCATGGTCAACAAGTCAACAAAACCCAACCATGACACAATTTCATTTAATTAATATTATTAATTGATATATCATAATTCCATTAGGGTTTGGAAAAAGACGACTGTCAACTGTGCATACGCACCCGTTCCGAAACCCTAATGAAAATCCTCTTCCTCCGCCTCAATCAACTGTGCATACACACCCGCATTCTTGTTTCGAGGAACATGAATACCAAGAGATAAAATCAACCCCCAAAACATATACCAGTATCTGGCTCAAACCAGAGCCTACTAGTAATATCTGTCCGGACTCCAAACGTGCACAAGTGCGCGGATGAGAACGAACCATGTCGTAAAACCATGCGACCTCTACTCTGTTTTGCCCAGAGGCAAACAGCCCTCTGTGCGGGACTCTAAAGACTCGACACTACGCTGGCAGTGGGTTTAACCACAAACCGCAAGCGGCACTAGCTGTGCGTAACGGTCCCCAAGTAGATGTCGATAAGAAGACTGATGAGGTGAACCCCATCTGAACTCCCACTGAGTCTGAATGTGACAGTCTCCATACAGTCCGGTCTGTTCGTCTGATACATCGCATGTCGGGCCTAGGGGGCGGTAAACGTCAGTCCCCTAATAGCGGTACAAGTCGTGTCGGAGTGAAGCCCAAAACACCCTGAGATAACACTGGAGCCTACCAGTATATCTCGCTTGCCCTGGCCAGGGACAACTCGTGTAATGGCTCTCCTAGACACAGCGCGATGTCAACCCCCAATACCGGGAGAGACGAATCCTGTCTAACCGTCACTGCCTCCAAGTGCTTCGGGACTGCACCCAACCATTACCTGTTTGCACGACTCCTTTGAGACGTGGTAGGGTAGTGATCAAAGTGCGGTGGGAACACACTCGAGGCGAAGTGCCAGTGTCAAGTCAGCGGACTAAGCTGTACTCATGTCACCTGGGAACTGATAACTGACGATAGGTATAATACCAACCTGTCAGTTCCCGACGAGTCCTGTCCAGTGTACTCGTAACCCAACGAGCACCCGTATACTATCTCCAGTACGACGTACTGATGGCTGTGGGACAGACCATCTCCCACACTGGGATGAGAAGCGCATACGCTAGTCTACTCCGGAGTATCGATGCCCTGTCTCGATAGTCCTGCGACTAGCGACCTGTATAAGGATGTGCTTATAGATTACCCAGCCCCCATTAGTGTGACTGCCATCACAACGCTGGTAATCAAGCAAAGATCCTAAGGGCTCCACTAATGTGTATAGGTGATATACTAAAATAAACACATGTACACATTGAAGTAGAAACAAACCAAGTAGCATACTACTATTTTGAGCAAGATTGTATATACAAGGTGAATATCCCAAGCTTCCATTAAGTAATATACAAACTAGTATGATACAGTAATGGCCTCTAGGGCATATACACTAACAATCTCCCACTTGCACTAAGGCCATGTACTGGCATATCGAAGACCTATCGTCTCGATCAGCCACTCGAACTGAGTCTGGGGCAAGGCCTTGGTGAATGGATCTGCAGTGTTATCTTCTGAATTTACTCTCTTTACCTCGATCTCCCTGCGATCAATGATCTCCCAGATTAGGTGGAACCGCCTCAAAATGTGCCTGGACTTCTGATGGGACCTTGGTTCCTTCGCTAAAGCTATAGCGCCGTTGTTGTCATAATACAGCGGTATTGGATCAACACTGGTAGGAACCACCTGAAGTTCCGTGAGGAACTTCTTCATCCAGACAGCTTCCTTTGCGGCATCGCAAGCATCTATGTACTCCGCTTCCATGGTTTAGTCAGCAACGGTTTCCTGCTTGGAACTCTTCCAGCAAACCGCCCCTCCATTGAGGGTAAAGACATAACCCGACATGGACTTGGAGTCATCCTTGTCACTCTGGAAGCTGGAGTCAGCAAAGGCCTCAATCTGGAGGTCTTTTCCGCCATACACCAAGAACATCTCCTTAGTCCTTCTCAGGTACTTGAGAATGTTCTTTACTGCTATCCAGTGTTTCTCCCCTGGGCTCGACTGATACCGGCTTACAACGCTCAATGCGTATGCTACATCTGGTCTGGTACATAACATCGCATACATAATAGAGCCTACCGCAGATGCGTAGGGTATTGATGACATGCGAGCCCTTTCCAAATCAGTCTTGGGAGACATCTCTTTGGAGAGGGTGATTCCGTGACAAGCCGGTAGATTACCGCGCTTAGAATCTTCCATACTGAATCGTTTCAGTATGGTGTCGATGTACCTTGACTGTGAAAGTCCCAACATCCTCTTAGATCTATCACGATAGATCTGGATCCCCAGAATGTAGTTGGCATCGCCCAGGTCCTTCATGGAGAACCTCTGTGACAAGAATCCTTTGACTGACTGTAGCATACGAATATCATTTCCTATTATAAGAATGTCATCGACGTACAAGACGAGGAATACCACATTTCTCCCTACAATCTTACTGTAAATGCATGGTTCATCTGGGTTTTTGACAAAGTCGAATTCTTTGACAGTATCATCAAAGCAGATGTTCCAACTCCGCGATGCCTGCTTAAGTCCATAGATGGACTTGAGCAACTTGCACACTTTACCGCTGCTCCCATTCGGAATGAATCCCTCTGGCTGATCCATATAGACGCACTCTTCCAAATTTCCATTTAGGAAAGCCGTCTTTTCGTCCATCTGCCAGATCTCATAATCATGGAAGGCAGCAATGGCAAGAAGGATCCGAATGGATTTAAGCATGGCTACCGGAGAAAAAGTCTCGTCATAGTCCAAACCAGGTCTTTGACGAAAAACCTTTGCAACGAGCCTAGCTTTATAGGTTTCAACCTGCCCATCTACACCAATCTTCTTTCTGAAGATCCATTTGCAGCCTACGGGTTTTACCCCTTCTGGAGCAAAGTCCAAAGTCCAAACTTTGTTGGTGTACATGGACTCCATCTCGGTCCGCATTGCATCCAGCCATTTTACCGAGTCACCGCTCTGAATGGCTTGCTGGAAGCTAGTAGGCTCATCATAATCTATGATGCAATCCTCTCTATCCCCGTCTATGAGAAAACCGTAGTATCTCTCGGGCGGATGAGACTGCCTACTACTCCTGCGGAGCGGCGTAGGAATGACCGGTTCCCCTGAACCTTCTGGTTCTACTAAGGTTTCAGTAATAGCTTGTGGTTCTGGAATTTCTTCCAGTTCTATTGCGCTCCCACTTATCTGATTTTCTAAAAACTCAGTTTCCAAGAAGCGGGCATGACGAGAAACAAGGACTTTTTGCTCCTCTGCGTAATAGAAAAGATACCCCTTGGAGTTCTTTGGGTATCCCACAAACTTGCACTGTACTGAGCGTGCCTCGAGCTTGTCCGCATGCTGCTTTTTTACAAAAGCCGGACATCCCCATGTCTTAAAGGATTTAAGACAGGGTTTCTTCCCACTCCACATCTGATATGGTGTGGTAGGCACTGTCTTAGTAGGAACTTGGTTCAAGAGATGTGCAGCTTTTTCTAGTGCATAACCCTAGAAAGATCGCGGTAACTCAGCCTTACTAATCATGGAACGAACCATATCTAATAGGGTTCGATTCCTCCTTTCCGATACACCGTTGTGTTGTGGTGTGTATGGAGGAGTACGCTGAGAGAGAATTCCATTCTCTTTTAAGTAGTCCAGAAACTCGGCACTCAAGTATTCACCATCTCGATCCGATCTTAGGATCTTGATACTTTTTCCTGTTTGTTTTTCTACTTCATTCTTATATTCCCGAAATTTCTCAAAGGCCTCGGATTTGTGCTTCATTAAGAAGACATGTCCATACCTAGAGAAATCATCTGTGAAAGTAATGAAGTATGAATAACCGCTTCGCGCATGTGTAGACATTGGACCATACACGTCACTTTGTAAAAGTCCCAAGAGCTCGCTCGCTCTTACTCCGTGTCCAGTGAACGGAGTCTTTGTCATCTTTCCCATGAGACAAGATTCACAAGTGGCATAAGACTGGTACTCGAACGGATCCAATTATCCCTCTTTATGTAACTTAGTCAACCGTGTCTCATTGATGTGACCCAGTCTACAATGCCATAAGAAAGCCTGATTTAATTCTGGAGACTTTCTTTTAAGTGTGTTATGGACACTGAATATCTGAGCTTGATTCAATACGTATATACCGTTATTTAATGTACCTGACCCAATCAGTGCTTGATTTAGGTGGATGTTTACTACATCGCTTACAAAAGCAAAATCATATCCTTCCTTAGAAAGTAAGGATACAGATATGATATTACAAGTCGCACCTGGTACATACAAACAGTCACGCAGAATCAATATCTGCCCAGTTGTCAGTCCTAGGTGATATTCCCCTACGGATACAGCATCCATGCTCATTCCGTTAGCAACCCTGAGAGTCATATCACCTTTCCTGATAACCCTACGGTTTCTCAGACCCTGTAACGAATTACAGATATGAGATCCTGATCCGGTATCCAATACCCAGGAAGTAGGGTTAACTGACAAACAGTTCTCAATTACAAACACACTCGAAGCCGAAGCCACAACATGCTTCGAATTCTGGCTACTGGCTTTACAAGCCCTGCAATCTCTCTGCCATAGTTCATTCCCGTTACAATAGGAACGTCCCTCTTTTACTATATCCAGTCCTGAAACTTTTGCCCTTGCTTTTCCTTTTTCTTCCCTGATTTCTTTCACGGTATAAGCAGAGGGCAGTGACTGTAGAATTAGGTCAGTACTTGACCCATCCTCCAACGTGGTCTCCAGGTCCGTGAGCTCAAAATAGCTGGTCTCTGTAAGGACGTTGCCCCCTACAGATGACCCGACAGCCAACCTCGCTTGAAGCAATTCGTTCGAGGTCTCATATCTTGCGATACGAGATTGCTCTCCATATAAAACTTTGTTACGGAGGAAGATAGAAACTGAGTCCATCTTCTCGTGCTGCCTCTGGTTTGCACCATCAACTGAGACTAACACGAGGCACTTGGCTTTCGCACAGTCCTTTTCCGATGTCCTGCGGATGTGAACATCCGTGACAGGGGAAAATGGACCTGAGACAGCAGGGATTTGATTAGTTAAGAGGTGTCCCAGCTTGTCATGGGCAATGGACATCTGGACAGACCTTTGCCATTCATAACAGTCAGGTTCAGTCATCTTTTTATCTAGATGTAACCTAGGTGTGGTCACAGGGTCGCTGCAATTAAGAGAGAGAGAAGAAAACACTCAGCATGATGCTCTTGCAAGTTTAGAGTGGTTTTTAGTTTGTCTAAACAGGATGGCTCCCACTGTATCTCGAATCCCTCCTTAAAACCAAAAAGGAAGAATTAGTCAGGATCAATCTCACCGTACAATACTTGCTTAACCGTTCGGCCAGGCTGGTGTCGGTACTTCGAGGGAGGTTTTCCAACGCTTTCGTGAAGTTCCTTAATTTAAGAACCTCTTTTCCCTGGGGGCGTAGCCCCGCTAACACCTTTCTAGACACCTATTAGGTTTATAGCGTTGATCGTTAAGTGAGAAATTTCTCGAGGAGTAGCATATACTCACAGTAGGATCGGGATCCAAATATCATTGCGTGACAAAACTGAAGGAATCCTACCAGAATCATCACACTCCAAATGGTATGCAGTACTAGCAAGTTTCAGTTCTTTTGAAACTCCCGATGTGGATTTTTGCCCCATGCTCTTATGACCTTGACTAAGGCCAACAAATCATAAGTCACATGTCAAGTTCTACCCGTCGTTGTCCAGGTTAATTTGAACCCATCCGTATATACCCTTGACTATGGCCAACAAAGTAATACGACTGTCCCAAACCAACGCATCTATCTATGCAACATATGAATATCCACCAGCTACCAATCACTGTGCCTTGACTAAGGCCAACAAACACAGCTTGAATACTGTTTGAATATTAATATGAAACGACGGAGGGCTACGAATGGTTTTGGCGAAACCGTGAACGTAGTGAACTTGATTTAGTCGATGGAACGAGATAGCTTTTAAATGGAGTGGCTCAAACTCCGCATTTTAAAAGTTTGTTTTGAAAAGAACCGAGTGGTTTTTCGAAAGTGTTCCAACGACTTATACTTGGTTTATTTTCTTGTATTAGTTCTTTTAATGCGTGATATTCTTGCATTAGTTCTTTTAATGCGTCCCATCATTTAATCCTACCATTGCAGAAAACAACCAAAATATGACGTACGCTTATGCCATTCGCATTCGCCACTGGGCCCCGTCATTACCCGTTAGGTTACTTAACTAACGACAGAGCGGGGGCTGGGCTAGCGCGGCTGTAAAACATAACCAACGCCTAAATAATATCATATATAGATATATTGCAATGATAGCCATTTCAGATCACAGATGAATACATTGGATATACTAGGAATCTGTAATTCGTACGAGTCTGTAACGAAAAGCAGATTACACGGTCGCGGTGAATAGCCAATATCCCACCCAAGACCCCTACGGGTGCGGCAAACTACCCGCCAAGTACCCGAAGTGGAGCAACCTCCCTCAACGCCGTGAGTAGGCCACTCGGCACTTCGAGATACCCGGTAGTTTGTGCACCCTCCATGGGTCTATCCTAGGAGCAAAAACAGTAAAAAGAATTATACAATGACGGCTACAACCTCGACCCGGTTGTGCGGCCAAACAAATAATAATATTACATCAATTTACATTTTACAATGAATGAAAGAAAAACAACACTCATCTCACATCTATCCCGGCTATTCACCCGCGACAGTCCAATCCATTCATATACACAAACCATCATCAAACACAGATCACAGATATGTATAACCCCGACTAAACGACATATAGCGATTAGCCGAAGTTCAATACATGTAAACATCACAGATATAACCATTGTAGTCAAAGTGTAGTGAAGTTCGATAAAAATACGGATTTATAGGCCCCCAAAAACAAATTTCTTCTCTGGAAAATCTGGGCACAAATAACCCATCTGAAAAATCCCAAAACCCTACCAGAAGAACACTGCACAAAACCAGATCACGAGAGGAGACAAAACGGCGGCGGTTCCGCGGCCAAAGCCACCAATTGCCGCGGAACCGCGGCGGTTTGAGGGAATCATGCGATAGTTTTTCATGGGTGTTTTCACCAAACCCTGAGCCGATTTTAGGAGTAAAACTTTTTACTTTTAGAGCACAAAAAATTTCAACAGAAACTTAGGGTTTTTGATTTTCCGGTTTTGCGATTTTTCCGATCGAACTTCCATACACTTTACTACTAAGCTAGTTTAAGTTTAGTTAGGCTCTGATACCACTGTAAGTCCACGTTGCGACCCCCGGTTCTTGCGGGAAGGCGGAAACGGTATAAAAATCAAATTTTTAGCGCATGGGGAAACATTGACTAACAAAGTTGGGATCTTTTCTAAACTAAACTAGCAAGAAAGCTAAAGAGAGTTAGCTACTCGAAAAGAAGTTATACCTAACTTGAACTCCTTCTTCTTGAAACCTTTGTAGGGGTTGATGGTGCTTTCCTCGTTGCCTTCTTCCGTCAAAGATGGATCCACCTGAGGGTTCAACCTTCGGGCTCTTTCTCGAACTTTGAGAGAACTAGGATCTTCGGCTTGCTAAACCTCTAACCCTAGAGTGAGTAGAGAGTGTCTTTAGGGTGTTTTTATCTCAAGGAGAGGGATTCTCAACATATGAGAAGGATTCTCCTTGAACTAGAGGAGGAAGAAGAAGAAGTGAGGAGAGAGAAGTGTTATGATAGAATGAGCTATTCTTTTCATTCTACAACCATATCACAAAATGAAAAGAATTATCAAATTAACAATAATAATAAAATGAAATTGTTGATGGATGGTTTGGAATGACCATTATCATTACATTCTTTAAATGGTTTTGCTAGAATCAAAAAGCATCTTTGATATGTAATGATGATGGTCAAACCTTCAACTATGGTCAACAAGTCAACCATGGTCAACAAGTCAACAAAACCCAAAAATGACACAATTTCATTTAATTAATATTATTAATTGATATATCATAATTCCATTAGGGTTTGGAAAAAGACGACTGTCAACTGTGCATACGCACCCGTTCCGAAACCCTAATGAAAATCCTCTTCCTCCGCCTCAATCAACTGTGCATACACACCCGCATTCTTGTTCCGAGAAACATGAATACCAAGAGATAAAATCAACCCCCAAAACATATACCAGTATCTGGCTCAAACCAGAGCCTACTAGTAATATCTGTCCGGACTCCAAACGTGCACAAGTGCGCGGATGAGAACGAACCCTGTCGCAAAACCATGCGACCTCTACTCTGTTTTGCCCAGAGGCGAACAACCCTCTGTGTGGGACTCTAAAGACTCGACACTACGCTGGCAGTGGGTTTAACCACAGACCGCAAGCGGCACTAGCTGTGCGTATCGGTCCCCAGGTAGATGTCGATAAGAAGACTGATGAGGTGAACCCCATCTGAACTCCCACTGAGTCTGAATGTGACAGTCTCCGTACAGTCCGGTCTGTTCGTCTGATACATCGCATGTCGGGCCTAGGGGGCGGTAAACGTCAGTCCCCTAATAGCGGTACAAGTCGTGTCGGAGTGAAGCCCAAAACACCCTGAGATAACACTGGAGTCTACCAGTATATCTCGCTTGCCCTGGCCAGGGACTACTCGTGTAATGGCTCTCCTAGACACAGCGCGATGTCAACCCCTAATACCGGGAGAGACGAATCCTGTCTAACCGTCACTGCCTCCAAGTGCTTCGGGACTGCACCCAACCATTACTTCTTTGCACGACTCCTTTGAGCCGTGGTAGGGTAGTGATCAAAGTGCAGTGGGAACACACTCGAGGCGAAGTGCCAATGTTAAGTCAGCGGACTAAGCTGTACTCATGTCACCTGGGAACTGATAACTGACGATAGGTATAATACCAACCTGTCAGTTCCCGACGAGTCCTGTCCAGTGTACTCGTAACCCAACGAGCACCCGTATACTATCTCCAGTACGACGTACTGATGGCTGTGGGACAGACCATCTCCCACACTGGGATGAGAAGCGCATACGCTAGTCTACTCCGGAGTATCGATGCCCTGTCTCGATAGTCCTGCGACTAGGGACCTGTATAAGGATGTGCTTATAGATTACCCAGCCCCCACTAGTGTGACTGCCATCACAACGCTGGTAATCAAGCAAAGATCCTAAGGGCTCCACTAACGTGTATAGGTGATATACTAAAATAAACACATGTACACATTGAAGTAGAAACAAACCAAGTAGCATACTACTATTTTGAGCAAGATTGTATATACAAGGTGAATATCCCAAGCTTCCATTAAGTAATATACAAACTAGTATGATACAGTAATGGCCTCTAGGGCATATACACTAACAATTTTGCCTAAAGGCGAATAACTCTCTGTGTGGGACTCTAAAGACTCGACACTACGCTAGCAGTGGGTTTAACCACAGACCACAAGCGGCACTAGCTGTACGTAACGGTCCCCAGGTAGATGCCGATAAGAAGACTGACGAGGTGACCCCATCTGAACTCCTACTGAGCCTGTATGTGACAGTCCCCGTACAGTCCGGTCTGTTCGTCTGATACATCGCATGGTGGGCCTAGGGGGGCGGTGAACGTCAGTCCCTTAATAGCGGTACAAGTTGTGTCGTAGTGTAGCCCAGAACACCCTGAGATAACACTGGAAACCTACCAGTATATCTCGCTTGCCCTGGCCAGGGACTACTTGTGTAATGGCTCTCCTGGACACAGCGCGATGTCAACCCCGAATACCGAGAGAGACGAATCCTGTCTAACAGTCACTGCCTCCAAGTGCTTCGGGACTGCACCCAAAAACTACCTGTTTGCACGACTCCTTTGAGCCATGGTAGGGTAGTAATCAAAGTGCAGTGGGAACACACTCGAGGCGAAATGACAGTGTCAAGTCAGCGGACTAAGCTGTACTCATGTCACCTGGGAACTGATAACTGACGATAGGTATAATACCAACCAACAGTTCCCGACGAGTCCTGTCCAGTGTACTCGTAACCTAACGAGCACCCACACACTATCTCAAGTACGACGTACTGACGACTGTGGGACGGACCGTCTCCCACGCTGGGATGAGAAGCGCATACGCTAGTCTACTCCGGAGTATCGATGCCCTGTCTCGATAGTCCAACGACTAGGGACCTGTAGAAGGATGTGCTTATGGATTATCCAGCTCCCACGAGTGTGAGCGCCATCATAACGCTGGTAATCAAGCAAAGATCCTAAGGGCTCTACTAATATGTATATAAGCGATATGCTAAAAGAAACACATGCACATATTAAAGCAGAGACAAACCAAGTAGCATACTACCATTTCGAGCAAGATTCTATATACAACTGTGAATATCCCAAGCTTCCATCAAGTAATATACATACTAGTATGATACAGTAATGGCCTCTAGGGTATATACTCTAACAACCAGGTATTGACCAAAAGGGACGTCGATGTGCGAACTCATCCTGACACCCTACTGAGCCTGTCAGAGACAATATTTGTACAGTCCGGTCCGTTCTTCTATGAGTATCGCATGGCGGGCCTAGGGGGTTGGTAAAAGTCAGACCCCCAAAAGCGGTACAAGTCATGCCGGAGTGTAGCCCAGAACACCCTGAGATACTACTGGAATGCCTACCAGTAAATCTCCTGCCTCGGCCGAGGGCTTTGTGTAATGGCTCTCGTAGACACAGCGCGACCTCACTCCCAATACCGGGAGAGACGAACCCTTGCAGATCCACTCACTGCCTCCATGTGGCTCAAGACAGTACCAAACTAAAACCTGTTTGCACGACTCCTTTGAGCCGTGGTATGGTAGTAATCAAAGTACAGTGGGAACTCACATGAGACAAATGACGATCTCAGGTCGATAAACTAACCTGTACACATGTCACCAGGGAACTGCTATCTGACGTGAGGTATAAGACCAACTAGCTTGTTCCCGGCGAGTCCTGTCTGGTGTACTCATAACCCAATGAGCACCTGTATACATCTTAGGTGAACCAACTGACACCAGTGGCTTGTGAGACCAGCCACCGCCCCTCGTCGGGGTCTCGACTGTATACACTAGTCCACTCTGGAGTATCGATGCCCTGTCTCGAAACACCCATGACTAGGGACCTTTTAAGGATGTGCTTATATACCCCAGCTCCCACGTATATGATCGCCATCATACTGCTGGCCGTCAAGCAAGAATCCTAAGGGCTCTATCAACGCGCAATAGTGACCTGTAAGGTCACCTAAAGCAGTACACGATGATAAAGATAAACCAGATAACATACTATCCTCTTGAGTAAGACTGTCCTACCGGTATTGGTCCTCCCGCAATCATTGCAATCACATGCCTGTGATCCAATAATTCACTCTGAGGGCACTATCTCCAACAATCTCCCACTTACACTCAAAGCTAATTATTGCGATGTCGCATACTCACAGCCCGTGTGATACCGAACACCCAACTCCTCTTCTAGTCAGTCTCACAAGCTCGTTCGCGAAACTATGGCGTTCAAGGAATAGCCTCAGTGAGTGGATCCGCCCTAATGTTTCTTTCTATGTCTCTCTTTATCTCAAGTTTGCGGAGAAACCCATCTCCCGAAATGAGCAATACCTGTCTTAGAATATGTCTGGATATTTGATGGGACCTAGTTCATAAATGAAATCCAAATCCAAACTTCTTAGACTATATCGTCAACTGAACTTAATCAGTATCCACCACCATGCCTCCCTCAGTATTCGCCTGGACCACCTGTCCAAAATACTGTCCCTCGTCAGAGGGAAAACTATAACTCTGACAGACACTTTGTCATCCAGGTCACCTTGGAAGCATGGAATGATAACTGTCTCCCGAATGAGGCTGTCGTTATCATATCTCTAGAACATCCACTTTATGTTCTAAAACTGCTTCCGAATGTTTCTCCAGGATTGGATCAATATCAACTTATTGCATCTAGTGCAAAATCATCTGGTGTGATACTTGACATCTCATGATTGACTCAATTGCCTAAGCAAGTGAACTGCCAATCATGCACATCCCTCTCCCCTTTAGTCTGTAAGACACCTTTAGAGAGGGTGACTCCATCACCCGCAGGCATACTACCGTGCCAGGAGTCGTCCATTCTAAAACACTTTTAGAATGCTGTCTAAGTACCCAGATTGGGAAACTACCCAAATCTAGATCTAAAGCATAGATCTAGTAACCAGAATGTCTTGATATTATATCCAAGTCCCATGTGGAGAAACCATTATGTGACAACCAAAGTATAACCGATCGTAGTATAGGAACTTCACTTCCAACTTTGTGTATGTCATCCAAATACTAGGACATCACACCCTAATACCTTCTTAACAGATCCATCCCCTATTCTGATGAAGTCAAACCTATGACTGTCACGTCAGAAATAGATGATCTATCTCCGCTATATCTGCTTTAGTCTATAAATAGACATAAGCCACTTGTCCTCCAATGCTTCCGCTGCTCCCACTGACTACGACAACCCTCTGGCAGAGTGATATACACGTACCCTTCTAAAGCTAGTTTAGAACAACGCTATACTCATCCTCCTTCCGGGTCTCGCATCCTAGAACAACAGCAATGGCAAGTCTGGGTAAACAAGAACCTCCCTGTCACTGTTCTTGAGGCTACCGGAGTACCCCTCGGGTGCCTGAGGTTACCCACCGTATCTGCGGAGTGGCCAATGGAATGTCAAACTAGATTGAATCTTTAGGTTCTCATCAAATCTTCAGTAATCGTTTGCGGTTCTGGAATCACTTCCAGTTCTACCATACCCCCACTTCTGTTTTCTGAAAAAAAATCGATTTTTATTAAAACTGTGGCGAGTCAAGAACAATATCACTATTGATCCTGCAGATGGTAGAAAGTCAACCCTCGTCATAGCCTGGGTCAACCCACAAACAGCCATTACAGAAACATGTCTTGAGTTATCCAGAGTCTGGTTTTAAGCATAAGCTGGACAACTCCCCGTACCTTACCAATGTCAAGATATGAAATGTTCTATATCCAATATAGAACCAGAGGCACTGATTTAATTGAACCAGATTCAAATCATGCATCTGTCTCCAGTGCATGTCATCTAAACGGAAGGAGGCCGATCAGCATTACTCAACTTAAGAATGCTTCCAATTATGAGTAACCTGAAAGAGAAGCATGTTCTCTTAATTATTACTATCAACTGAATACCATACACAAGTATCTACATCTTCGATCACCTTGAAGAATCCCGATACTTGCAATACCTGGTTCTCTACCTTACTCATATACCTATAACTTCTCAAAACTTGGACCCTGTGTTTCTACGAAACACCTGTCTAAAACTAGAGAAGTCATAAGTAAACCGAATATAGTACGAGAACCAACCCCTCTGTCCTCATGGACGCTGGACAATATACAATACTCTGTATAAGTCCTTTGAGTCTAATAACTCATTCCCTATGTGTCGTAGGTTGAAAACTGTACTTATGGTTAAGAAGAATTAGACTGATGTTTAATGCTCCTTACCTAACCATCAACTGATATAGGTAAATGTCATCGACATAATTTCAAAAAGGTATATCACACTCTATAAAAATAGACGTACAGATATATCAATATGAAATTGGTGCATAACAGCGGATATTCAAAACCAAAAATTCGCCGTCCGCAAATAACCCAGGTGATTTCCTCAAATATCACCAATTACAATGAATTCCGATATAATGAGGATGATCACCTAATTCCCAATAACATACTCCCACTCATCATCTGTAAAACCATACAGATGTGAGAATCATAACTGGTAAATACATACCCTGGAGCAAGTGTCTAATTAGGAAATCAGTTTTCTTTTAACAGTACACATTGAAATGTTTCGATGGGGTATCCGGGTATTCTTAGTAATGTCTCTTCCATTATCCAGATTCACAACTGTAACCGTATATTTCTCTGCCATCTCTCCAAATCCCTTTATATGTCTTTAGTCATTACCTTCTATACACCCTCTTAGGCTAAATGATTTTCTTCCTTCCCTACCGTTCGGCACCAGCCTATGGTTTGGAGGAAGACTATCCAATAAGAATAATGGGTGTACTGTCCTAATTCTAGGAGCACTCGCAATGCGAGAGAAGGTGAAGATAAAAGACAACTGAATAAACCTTATTTCTATTTCTCCTGAACCCGAATCCATCCCTGAACTGGAACAAGTTCCTTTCGAGTTCGTATATAACCATACTATGGAGTATCCAATAAACTGTGGATCTTCGTAGTGATACGGAGTGTCCTGGAGAAATACAAAGGTGATTTAGGATTAGTGAAGAAATACTTGGTTTGGTCGTGAATAGCAGTCGCAATTTACTTTGCCTTCTTACTAATCCCTTGATATGTCTTTACATAATACCTTCTATACACCATCGTTATGCTAATTAGTTTTCTTCATTCCCCACCGTTCGGCACCAGCCCAAGGTTTGGAAGAAGACTATCCAATTTGCGTAATAGGTGTACTATCACCTAAACCAAGGAGTACTCGCAACCTGAGAGAAGGTAAAAGGAAAAGACAACTGAATAGTCCTATTCGTTTTCTCCAGAACCGGAAACCATCCTCGAATAAATTCTTTTGAGTTCGTATATAACCATATGATGGTTTTGTCCAATGGAAGTGGACGTTCGTAGTAATAAGCGGTGTCCTGGAGAAAAGGGTAAAAGTAGGAGTGGCAATGAGGTTTGCAACTCTGACAATCCAAAAGCCAGTGTTTAAGAAGGTTCGGTTAATTTTGGTCACCGAGTCATAGTCTTAGGGTCGGGTCATGCTCGCTGCCGAAGAGAGAGAAAAGAAACACTAAGCGTGCACTCTAACCTAGATCAGAATGGTTACCAATTTATCTAATCAGGAAACCTCCCACTGTACCGTCAAATTCTCCTCCAAACCAGAAAGAAGAATTAGTCGGGATCACCCGAGGAGTAAACCAACTCATCAGTGGGAATCGGGATCCAGCTATCATCGCATGATAACATGACGGAATCTGCTCACGTTATCACACTCCAGAAGGTATACGCATATTTGGCAAGTTTCAGCTTCTTTAGAAACTCCCGATGTGATTTTTACCCCTAGGACCCAAGTGACCTTGACACAGTCAACAAATCAAAGAGTACTAGTCAAGTTCAACCCGTCATTATCCTGGATTTCATTAAAACCACCCGTACAATCCCTTGACACAGTCAACAAGGCCGCACGACTGTCCTAACCAATCCCATTAATATGCCACAAACGTAAACTACTTAGCTACCGTACACTACGCCTTGACACAGTCAACAAACGCAGCACGAATACTAAGTAATGCTTGTAAGAAATGACGGAGGGCTACGTCTAGTTTTTGGCGAAAAACTTTTAACGTAATGAACTTGATATCGTTGAAGGAACTGAATAGCTTTTTATAAAAATATTGCGACGAAAACCTTTGCTAAAGAGGTCACTCCCGGTGAAGGGATCTCGGCTCTTTCCCCGTAGAATGAGGTGCAGGATATTCCAACTGAATACCATGATGCAAAGCAAAAGTAAACGACTATAGTGAAGTTATTGCCCTGACGCAGACTTCTGTCCGAGGGGTCACTCCCGGTGAAGGGATCTCGGCCCTTGCCTCGTCGACTGAGGTGCAGGATATTCCAACTGAATATCACTGTGCAAAACAAAAGAGAACGCCTTTGCAATAACAGCTTTTTGAAAAATGTTCCAACAACAGCAGAATAGGTTTTTTTAGCTTGCATTGATCCGAATCAACGCGGTCCCATCAATTTATCACACCAATAAAGAACGAAAATAACGATGCACGTATATGCCATCCGCATTCGCCACTGGGTCCCGTCATTACCCGTTAGGTTACTTAACTAACGACAGAGCGGGGACTGGACTAGCGCGGATGCAAAACAGATACAACATCTACTAGTATATATATCAATATATAATATTCGCTCAAGGCGAGATAAAATGCAACACCACAGAAATGTAATAAGCATCACAGAACAATACAGATATCTGGGATCCCCGGGTTTCATAGAGCCGCTACTGAAACCCGACGTTCCCCTGGTCATGTGGATAGCCTGTGCAATGAAATCCTAGACCCCTACGGGCGCGGCAAGTTACCCGCCAAAACCTGAAGCGAGGCAGCCCCCTTCAGCTATGTGAATGGACCACCCAGCACTTTACGGAATCCGACAACTTGGGCACCCCTACTGGGTCAACCTGTACCCCCTACGGGTGCGGCGAATAGCCCGCCAATTCTAGAGTGAAGCCCCCTCCGTCCCAATGCCATGAGATGCGGGCCCATTGCCCTCTAGAACCCGGCTATCCGTGCACCCCTCCGCGGGGTAATCCTAGTACAGAAAGTAAAATATACATACAACGGGTACATCGACCGCAACCAGGTCGTGCCCCAAAAGAATAATACAATCAGGCAGTGACGGCAGTCCACATGTCGGACGCTCGCCCCGCAATATCAAATGTACATAATACACCAACACTGTACTAGCATTGCATCCAGGCTATCCCCACCGACCGATCCGCAACATCACAACACAACACAGAACATCAACGTGAAAGTCACGTTCGCAAATCCGTCTAACCGGGCTATAGCAGTTAGACTGGATTTACCGAACGAGTGACATTCACGGTCGCAGTTATAATGTAAATACTGTGAACTAACATGTTTAAAATTTTCGATCGACTGAATTTTCCGAAGTGGGCCCCAAGCACAACTGTAGCACTCAAAAACATCTGGGCCCAAAAAGAATATACCAGAAAACCTATTTCCATGTCAGTAAACCACTGTAGAAATTTGGTAAGGTTTGGCCACAAAACGGTGGCGGTTCCGCGGCCAAAACATGGTTTTGGCCGCTGACCCGCCGCGCTACAGTAATATCAGCCGACCAAGTTTTCACAGAATGCATAAAAAATCCTGCACAGATTTTTCCAATATACGAAATAATTTTTGGAGCAAGGAAAAATTCGACAGAAAGTGCGACATGGAAATGTGGTTTTTGGAAAATCCGATTGATTGAACTTGTAAACACGTTAGAGCAAGCTAGACTAGGTTAGTGGCGTGGCTCTGATACCATGTTGGTGCACGGCGTCGCCCCGGCCGTCAATCCGAGGCCAAAGTGCGGAAACGATAATTTACTTTAACGTTTGAACCGGCACCACCGCGCACACAAATCCCGGATCGGGCCATTAATCTAATCCTAGCTAACTAGAGAAGGGGAAGAGAGATATACCGAGCGATCCGTTTCCTTCGGTCTTCTCGTCGTCGTCCCGATCTCCCCGCGGAATCTCCGGTCTTCATCTCGTCGTCGGAAGGGCACCACATCGCCGGGTTCTTTTACGGGCTCCCACCTCTGGACCGAGGCAACTCGGGCACGAAGTTGGCGAGCCGACGTGCCTAAGAAGTGCTGTAGATGAAGTGTAGAACTCTATGTGTCTCTAGGGGTTGAAGTTGCCATGTATTGGTGGAGGAATGAGATATTAACCTTTTGTAGATGAACTTGGGGATTTTGCAAGCATGAAGAGAACAAAATCCCCACCACCATATTTTGGACAGCCCCACGAGCATAGGCCGGCGGAAAAAAATGGGGAGAGGAGAGGAGTAATACAAAGGGTGTGTGCCAAGAGAATAATGCAAGGTTGGGTGTAATGGAAAAAGTAAGTGATGATGAGAAACAATGATCACTCCCATGTCTCCACTCCATCAACCATCATCATACCAAAGTCAAGCAATGATGAGTGAAGAAGTCAAATGATGGTGCAACCATCAGGAAGCAACAACATGCAAAGACCACCCTCCACAATGCTAATTTGCACAATTGCAAATAAGCCCTCCTCCACCAATTTTCAGCCAAGGAAAGATACAAAGAAAAATGGCCGAAACGGAAAGCAAACGGGCAACTTTAGAAAAACGATCCCGTAATAAATTACAGGAAAACCCCGCTACTATATATACATACCCGCATTTGTAATGCGACCGAATACAAATGCAATGAGACAAAATCTACACTATACAATACTAGGATCCGGCTTAAACCAAAGTCCGCTAGTATTATCCGTCCGATCAAGATCCGTGCAATACAGCACGTACATGATCGAACCCTGCCATATCTCCATACGGCCTCTACAGCGTTTCGCCCGAAACTTGAGAAAACGGTCTGTGGGGAACTCTAAAGACTCGTTAATACTTTGGCTGTGGATTTAACCACTAGCACGTCAGAGGTATTAGCCATACGTAACGGGCTACCAGGTATTGACCAAAAGGGACGTCGATGAGCGAACTCATTCTGACACCCTACTGAGCCTGTCAGTGACAATATCCGTACAGTCCGGTCCGTTCTTCTATGAGTATCGCATGGCGGGCCTAGGGGGTTGGTAAAAGTCAGACCCCCAAAAGCGGTACAAGTCGTGTCAGAGTGTAGCCCAGAACACCCTGAGATACTACAGGAATGCCTACCAGTAAATCTCCTGCCTCGGCCGAGGGCTTTGTGTAATGGCTCTCGTAGACACAGCGCGACCTCACTCCCAATACCGGGAGAGACGAACCCCTGCAGATCCACTTACTGCCTCCATGTGGCTCGGGACTGTACCCAACTAAAATCTGTTTGCACGACTCCTTTGAGCCGTGGTAGGGTAGTAATCAAAGTACAGTGGGAACTCACACGAGACAAATGACGATCTCTGGTCGATGAACTAACCTGTACATATGTCACCAGGGAACTGCTATCTGACGTCAGGTATAAGACCAACTAGCATGTTCCCGGCGAGTCCTGTCCGGTGTACTCATATCCCAATGAGCACCTGTATACATCTTAGGTGAACCAACTGACACCAGTAGCTTGTGAGACCAGCCACCGCCCCTCGTCGGGGTCTCGACTGTATACACTAGTCTACTTTGGAGTATCGATGCCCTATATCGAAACTCCCACGACTAGGGACCTTTTAAGGATGTGATTATAGACGCCAGCTCCTACGTATATGATCGCTATCATACTGCTGGCCGTCAAGCAAGAATCCTAAGGGCTCTATCAACGCGCAATAGTGACCTGTAAGGTCACCTAAAGCAGTACACGATGATAAAGATAAACTAGATAGCATACTATCTTCTTGAGTAAGACTGTCCTACCGGTATAGGTCCTTCCTCAATCATTGCAATCATGTGCCTGTGATCCAATAATTGACTCTGAGGGCACTATCTCCAACAGTGGATTCCAACGGTTGTAGTTTTACACTTTCTTTTCTGTGACCGCAAGCGTAGTATGTGGTGTATCGCCGGCTTCGTTACTATACATCAACGACAATCGGGATACGCATACTTGCTTACGTTGATGATATGAGATTTTATGTGTTGATGTGATATGATATATTGGATCGTCGCGTTTTGAATAGCCGGGGGTTTTATGTGAGATGAGAGTTTTTCTTTTTCATTCATGTAAAATTCATTTGTATGTAATATTATTTTATCGGGGCACTTCCGGGCTGAGGATGATGTCACCATTGTATATTATTTACTTTTCCGCTTTAGGTAGACCCAAGGCGGGGATCACAAGTAACCGGGTTCTAGGGTCCAGTGGGAGACCATCTCGAGGAGTCGAGCCCGGGTCTCCTAACTGTAGAATTGGCAGTGTTTCTTGCCGCTCTCGTAGGGGTCTAGGGATGTGGGTTTGGCTATTCATCGCGACCGTGGAATCCGTGTTTTTTACAGGCTCGTATTGAAAACACGGACCTCCTAGTATATCCAATATTTCATATATGTTCTTCTGCTGCAATGTTCTGTGATGAGATCATATTACTGCCTAAGACGAATGTTTATATTATATATATGAGATATATGTTGTATTGCAGATTTCGTTTCATATGAGATGCTTGTGAAGCATAATAAAATTGGACTTCATTAATGAGATTAATGAAACTAAAAGAAACCTAAAGATGTTGTAGAAACTTGTTTAAAAGCTGGTAGCTCTAGTTCTTGCTTTGCATAGCGGTGTTCCTTGTAGAACATCCAGCACCTTATTCGATAAGGAAAGAGCCGAGATCCCTTCACCGGGAGTGACCTCTTTAGTGAAACTAGCAGATGCTACAAACTCGGTTTGTCTTTTGATTGCTTCTATAGTTCTTGCTTTGCACAGCGATATTTGTGAAATATCCTGCACCTTATTCGATGAGGAAAGTGCCGACGATCCCTTCACCGGGAGTGACCCCTTTAGCAAAACTAGAAAAGCCTAAAAAAAATCCATTTAAAATCACTCGATTCTACAACGATATCAAGTTCATTACGCTCATGGTTTTCTTAAAAACCTGCGTAGCCCTCCGTTATTTCAGATAAGTACTACTTAGTATTCGTGCTGCGATAGTTTGGCATGCGTCAAGGCGTAGTGTACGGTAGCTAACTAGTGCTTATCTGCTAGCATATGATGCGATTGGATTAGGGTATTCGTACGGCGTTGTTTGGCATGCGTCAAGGGTCATGCAGGTGGGTTTAATTCAATCAAGAAATGTACGGGTTGAACTTGACTAACGGACTATGGGTTGTTTGGCATGCGTCAAGGTCATAGCACGCTAGGGGTAAAATATTATTGGGAATTTCAAGTGTTGAAATTTGCAATGAGATTGCATACCTTCTATGAGATAGTTGGATCCCGATACCCGCTGCGAGTAAGAGTTACTCCTGGGAGTGTTTTACACATTGCAATTAGTCGATCAAGTAGGTGTCTAGAAAGGTGTCAACGGGGTTACGCCTCTGGGAAAACGAGGTTTACTTTAATTAGGTTCGTGCGAAAGCACGAGGGACCTCCCTCAATGTACCGACGCTGGCCTGGCTGAAAGATTGGCGAACTTGTAGCGTGTAATTAATCCCGGCTAGTCTTTCCTTTTAGGGTTTGAAGGAAGATTTGATTAAAACAGTGGGAGACATCCTGATTAGATATATTAGATATCCAATCTAATATTGCAAGAGCATACGCTGAGTGTTTTCTTCTCTCTCTCTCTCCAGGTAGCGACCATATCACGCCTTAATCAAGATAATAATACGGATGAATTGACCGAACCCGCTTGTTATACTGAGCTGGGGAACGTTGGTCCCTCTCCAACTTATAATTGTTATACGAAAGAGCAGGAAATTAGGGAATACCAGATTTCCCGTGCCGCCCAAACGAAGAAAGTGCATGCTGATGCATCTTCTTCGGTTGTGTTCATTTCAGAGAACAGTTTCTCAGTATCCTTTACGTCCTGGGTATGTGATATCGGATCAGGATCCCACATATGTAATTTTTTAAATGGGCTACAGATAGGTAGAGAACTGAGAACGGGTGATAAGTTTCATGAGATAGAAAATGGTGCAAGTGTTGCAGCCAAGTCTGTTGGTCACTATCACCCTGTATTACCAAAATACTTTGATTCTCAACGAATGTTATTAGATACCGAACCCGATATACAACATCATATCAATCTCTTTATTAGTAAAGAAAGGATATAATTTTGTATTGTTGGATAATGTTTTGTACATTTCCTATATCAAGAATTGATCGATTCAGGCACGTTATCTAAAAGCATTGATGTTCTAAATCAAACTACAGTTCTTAGTATACAGAACACACACGAGAGAAAGATTCAGAAATGAACGAATCCTTCTTGAGGCATTGTAGACTAGGTCATATCAATGCGACCCGACTAGCTAAGTTACATTTAGATGCATATTTAAATCTGTTTGAATTTACATCTTGTGAAACTTGTCGGTCATGTCACAGAGATAAGATGACGATAGCTCTGTTTTTTGGAAACAGAGAAAGAGTTATTGAACTCTTGGGATTGATACATGCTGATGTATGAAGGTCCCCTGTCTACACATGCCAAGAATGGTTCTTTGTACTTCATTGCATTCTCTGATGATCTCTCAAGATTCAGATATATATTCCTGTTGAAACACAAGTCCGAAGCTTTTGAGATATTCACAGAATATAGGTTAGAAGTAGAGAACCAAAAACGGGTATAAGTATTATGTCCTTTGATGAGATCAAGGAGAAGAATACTTGAGCACGGAATTCCCGGACTATTCTAAAGGAGAATGAGATTCTCTCTCAGCATTACTCCTCCGTATACACCATAGCACGATGGTATATCGGGGCGGAGCAATAGCACCCTATTTGATATGGTGTGCTCTATGATGAGTACTACTGAGTTTCCTATTTTCTTTTGGGAGTTATGCGCTTGAGAAGCTGCATACCTATTGAATAGGGTTCAAATCAAATCAGTTGCCTACCACTTCATATGTGATATGGAAAGGGAAGAGCCATATCTTAAGTTTGTTAAGATTTGGGGTTGTCCGGCCTATGTCTAAAAGCAAAATCCGGACAAGCTCGAGGTAAGGTCTGTTATGTAGAACTGGAAATGTTCCAGCTATACAAACTCCAGCTGATGATTTGGTAGAACCAAAGGATTCAATAGTTTCCAACGAACCTCAGCCTCTCTGCCGATCTAGTAGGGTTCCTCACCCACCTGAGAGATACTTCGGTTTCTCTATGACAGTGTGAGCGAGGATTGCATCATGAGATGATGACCCAACTGTTTTTGAGCTGGCCATCAGGAGTGGGACTCTGTAAGAATGGCTGGATGCTTATCGATCTGAGATGCAATCCTTATACACCAACAAAGTATGGACTTTGGTTGCTCTATCTGAAGGGTTAAATCCCCATCAGGAGCAAGTATATCTTGAGAAGATTACTTGGTGTACATGGAAAAGTTAAGACTTTCAAAGCTATGCTTAAGTCCATCCAGATCCTACTTGCCACGACTACATACCATGACTACGATCTCTGGCGGTTGGGTGTCATGACTGCTTTTCTAAATGATGTTTTAGAAAAGAGCGTCTATAAGTACACAGCCAGAGGGCTTCGTAGACAGTGGGAGCAGCGGAAACGTGTGCAAGATGTTTTATATTATAAAACAGGCATCGCGGAGTTGGAACATCTGTTTTGATGTGGTAGTCAAAGAGTTTGAATTCATTAAAATGGTAGATGAACCTTGTATATACAAAAAGGTAGTAGCGAGTATGGTGGTGATCCTCGTAGAGTACGTCGATGACATACTCTTGATAGGGAAGGAGTTTCCTATGCTACGCTCGGTCAATCTCTGCTTATCACAAGGATTCTCCATATAGGATCAAAGTGATACCTCCTAAATCCTGGATTTTGGATCTATTAGATAGATCGAATTGGATGTTAGGATACTCAGTAGTTGTAGTGTGATGGTATCAATCGATCCTGGGGAGAATCACTAGAAAGGTTCCAGGGTGATAAGGACGACTGAATATCAGTCACAGGCATTGTCTTTACCCTCAGTGGAGGGACGGTATGTTGGAAGAGTTCCAAGATAGATACCGTGACTTACTAGACGATTAAAGGCAAGATACATCGTTACCAAGAAAGCTACCAAAGAGGCAGTCTGGATAAATATAAGTTCATGAGATGAACTTCGTTCCTACCATTGTGTGACAATGGAGTTGTGGCTTTTGCCAAGGAACCCCCGTCCCATCAGAAATCCAGATATAATTCTTAGGCAGTATCACCTGATCATGGAGATGGTTGATCTCCAGGGAGATCGAGGTTAGGAGAGTAGACACAGAGGACAACAGCGCGGATCCACTCACAAAGGCCTTTTTCCCAGTAGAGACTTTTATGGGATGGTTGAGTATGAGATACTTTAACCACAGCTAATTGTTGGGTTTGTGATACCACAACAGATGGCACTAGTGCAAGTGGGAGATTGTTAGTTATATGTATGCCCTAGAGGCCATTATTGTACATACGATGTATATTGTAGTGGATGCTAGGACATATATAGGAAAGACTTTCTTGCTCGACATGATAGTACGCTATCTGGTTGTACTTTATCTTAACATGTACTCTGATTGTCTCTATGTTACATGTTGATAAAGCCCTTAGGATATGTACTCGACTACTGGGACTATGATGAGATCATACTAGTGGAGCCACGGTAGTCGACGAGTACATCCTATAACTGTTCCTAGTCGAGGTTGTATCGAGATAGGGCATCGATGCACCAGAGTAGACTAGAGTATACGCATCTTGACCCATATGATGGGCGATGGATGATCCCATATCCATCGGTGTTTGACATCAAGGATGGTGTATGGGTGCTCAGTAGAGACTGGGTACACTGGACGGACTCGCCGAGAACTCCCGATGGTATTATACCTTACGTCCGATGGCAGTTCTCCGGTGACACTGGTACAGAGTAGTCTTTTGACCCGAGATCGTCATAGTGTCTCGTGTGATTCTCACTGTGCTTTGATTTCCATCATACCACGTCCAAGAGGGCGTGCAAAAAGGTGGCTTTTGGGTACAATCCCGAGTCACATGGAGGCAATGAGCGATAGGAGGGGATTCGTCTCTCCCGGTATAGGGAGTTGATGTTGTGCTGTGTTCGATTGGCTATAACCGGAAATCCTTGGACAGGGTTGCTGAGATCTACTGGTAAGTGTTATCATTAGTTTCTCGAACTGTTATAGACCTCATATCGACACGATTTATCGAGCTACTGGGGTCTGACGTTTACCACCTCTAGGCGAGATATGCGACATATCTGACGACGAGACCGGACTGTACGGGAGTGTTACTGATTGGATTCACAAGAGAATGTACAGGCTTGCTTGTTGATCTTTTGATCGCTCAATACCCGGGTGGCCGTTACGTTTAGCAGACCGCTTGCGGCTTGTGGGTGTTTGATATGATCATCACCTACTGCCGGCGTATTGACGAGTCTTTAGAGACCTACACAGGGGTTTCCTGCCTCAAGAGAAACGGAGTAGGAGCACATATGTGATATTTGAGGGACCGAGATTAATACGATATGAGATACCGTATTCTATTCTCGCAATAAGTGACATTGATCGGTTGTATGCGATATAGCCGGGTTATCGGATCAAGTGTTGATTCCATAAGTTGTAACACATGATATTAGTTGGTTATAGCCGGGTTATTAAATCAAGAGTTGATTTAATAATTTAATGTATAATTATATATTTGATATATTACATTACATTAACTAGTATTAGCTCACTTATGATTTATTTTCTCACTAGATTGTTCACATTGTTTATATGTGATATATGCAAGTGTACATGTTTGTATCTTGCTTGATGATACATACAAGATGGGTGTATGAGACTTATATCAAGTTTATGTTAAATTAGGGTTTACTTATTTCCTTAATAATAACAAAAGAGAGGAGACTTTAGTCAATATTATCAAGCTTGTAGAAACTTGTATGCAACATTGACAAAGTCAACTCTTTTGGCATTCCTTAGGATATTAGTTAACCCAACCTTTAACCTCATACTTTGGTTAATTCTCTACACGAGTTAAGCATGAGGGCTTAACTCAACCATGGTGCAATAATTCATGGGATAAGTTTTCATTTGGATGAATTATTCACTTCTTCTTCTTCTTCATTAAGCTCCTTGAAAAGCTTTCAAGCTCTAATGGTGCTATGAGGAAAAATGTGAGAAAATCAATTCTAAAGTGAGCCCACCTCCTACTTCTACATCCTCTACCACTTGCCATGTAGTAGAGTGTGTTCTCTTCACAAAGTTCATGACCTAGTGAAGAAATAGCTTGAGTTGGTGTCTCCCCGACTTAGATCATCTTCGGCCTCGAAGTCATCGAAGCAAGCACGTTCGTTCTTCTTGTGGAGCTTCTCTAGAGTCCGGAGTTCACGATCGCAGCGAAGGGGACATCTACACGGAGCTATTGAAGTGAAGGACCGGATCTACAAAGATTGTAATCCCTCTCACTTAGTGTTAAACTGTTTAACCTGTTAGTTTTCGCCTAAACTCTAGTTTAAAGATCTTGTATCGGGTTGTTTGGCACGACTAATTTTTTAATCGGGCATGGTTGATGCCTCATAGAACCTTATGAGCGTGCCTAGCAACCCTACAGATTCTACGGTTTTCTCATAGATGGGGATCGAGAAGATTGCATCTTGGAAGAAGATGATCCTACTAGTTTCAGAAAGGCCATTATCAGTATGGACTCTGATAAGTGGCTGGATGCTATGCAATCTGAAATGGAGTCCATGTACACCAATAAAGTGTGGACCCTAGAAATTGCTCCACCTGGGGTAAAACGCGTTGGATGCAAATGGATTTACAAGAAGAAATTTGGTGCAGATGGACAGGTGGAAACCTATACGGCTAGACTCGTTGCAAAAGGTTTTCGTCAAAGACCAGGAGTGGACTATGATGAAACCTTTTCTCCAGTGGCTATGCTCAAATCCATTCGGATCCTACATGGCATTGCTGCCTTCCATGACTATGAGATTTGGCATATGGACGGAAAAACGGCTTTTCTTAATGGAAGTTTAGAAGAGTGCGTTTATATGGATCAGCCGGAAGGTTTTGTAGACGGTGCGAGCAGCGGGAATGTGTGCAAGTTGCTAAAATCCATTTATGGATTGAAGCAAGCATCGCGGAGCTGGAACATCTGTTTGATGAGACATTCAAGGACTTTCACTTCATCAAAAACGAGGATGAGCCATGTATATATAAGAAGATTGTAGGACAAACTGTCGTGTTTCTAGTCTTGTACGTGGACGACATTCTTTTGATAGGAAATGACATTCCTATGCTACAATCGGTCAACCTATTCTTATCACAAAGGTTCTCTATGAAAGACCTAGGTGATGCCTCGTACATTCTGGGGATCAAGATCTACCGAGATAGATCCAAGAGACTACTGGGACTTTCACAGTCCAGGCATATAGAGACCGTTCTAAAGAGATTTAGTATGGAAGATTCCAAGCACGGTAACATACCCGCATTGCACAGAATCACCCTCTCCAAGGAGATGTCTCCCAAGACTGACGAGGTGTGGGTTCGCATGAGCACTATACCCTATGCTTCGGCGGTAGGATCTATAATGTATACGATGCTATGTACAAGACCAGATGTAGCTTACGCATTAAGCGTGGTGAGCCGGTATCAGTCGGACCAAGGTGAGGAACACTGGACAGCAGTAAAGAACATTCTCAAGTACCTATGAAGGACAAAGGAGATGTTCCTGATTTATGGTAATGGAGACCTCATGGTCGAGTCCTTTACCGACTTAAGCTTCCAGAGTGACAAGGATGACAACAAGTCTGTCTCGGGTTTTTTGTTTACCCTCAACGGAGGGGCGGTATGTTGGAAGATTTCCAAACAGGATACCGTCGCAGACTCGACGATGGAGGCTGAATACATTGCTGCAAGCGATGCCGCAAAAGAGGCGGTTTGGATGAAGAAGTTCATAACTGAACTTCAGGTGGTTCCGTCCATTGTTGATCCGATACCAGTGCATTGTGATAACAATGGGGCTATAGCTTTAGCGAAGGAACCATGGTCCCATCAGAAATCCAGGCACATATTAAGGCGGTATCACCTGATCTGGAAGATCGTAGATCGCCAGGAGATCGAGGTCCAGAGAGTGGATACGAAAGACAACACGGCGGATCCATTTACAAAGGCCCTCTCTCAAGCACAGTTCGAGCGACTTTTTGGGATGTTGGGTATGCGGTACGCCAGCAACTGGCCTTAGAGCAGACGTTGGGTATTCGGTACGCCAATCACTGGCCTTTAGTGCAAGTGGGAGATTGTTGGATGTATATGCCCTAGAGGCCAGTATTGTATATGTATACATATGGATACTAGGGATATGTATGTACAGAACAATCTTGCTCAGCTTTATAGTATATTATTTGAATTGTCTTTATCGGGATATGTGTATTTATTTGTAATGTTGTTTTATCTGGTTTGCACATATTGATAAAGACTCGATACGGTAGTATACTATTGTGGTTTGTCTTTATCTTGACTTGGCATATGTCATACTCGTTATTACATGTTGCGGTTACATGTTGATAAAGCCCCTAGGATCTTGCTTGACTACCTGCGTTGCGATAGCGATCATACTTATAGGAGCAGGGTAGTCCATAAGCACATCCTTAAATGGTCCCTAGTCGCGTGAGTATCGAGACTGGGCACTAATACTCCAGAGTAGACTGGTGTGTACGTTTCTAGCCCCGTCGGGGGATGGTTGGTCCTGCATCCATTGGTCTGATGCACCTAAGATAATATACAGGTGCTCACTGGGTGTGAGTACACTGGACGGACTCGCTGAGAACTTCCATGTGGTACTATACCTATCGTTAGATGGAAGTTCTCAAGTGACATGTGTACAGGTTAGTCTTTGGACCCGAGATCGGCATTTGTCTCTTGTGAGTTCCCACTAAACTTTGATCACTACCCTACCGCGGCTCTACTGAGTCGTGCAAATAGGTTTTGGTTTGGTTCAGTGCCTAGCCATATGGAGGCAGTGAGCGATTGTCGGGGATTCGTCTCTCCCGCTATAGAGAGTCGATGTCGCACTGTGATTCGATTGGTCAGGACCATAAGACCTTGGCCAAGGCACTTGGGATTTACTGATAGGTTGATCAGTAGTTTCCCGGATTGGTCCTAAGCCACATCGGCACGACTTATCAGGTTATTAGGGTCTGACGTTCACCATCCCTTAGACTCGGTATGCGATACTCTTTGACGAAGAGACCGGACTGTACGGATATTGTCACGGATAGGCTTAGTAGGAGATCCGGATGAGTTTGCTCATCGGCCTTCTTTTCGACTGGTACCTGGGTAGCCGTTACGTACAGCTAGTGCCGCTGACGTGCTTGTGGTTAAACCCAATGCCAGAGTACTGTCGAGTCTTTAGAGTCCCATACAGAGGGTTTCCCTGATTCAGGCGAAATGATGTAGTAGCCGTATTGGATACGTGCAGGGTTCGATCGATTGATGTACTTTGTTCTCGGACTTTCGTTCGGACAGTCGGTAATACTAGCCGGTTCGGGTTTGAGCCGGATTATTAAATCAGGTATTGTTGTAATAATTTACGTATATATATATATATTCTAGTATTACGTTCTTCGTGTTTTTCTATCTCTTTGGGCGTTCGGATTTTTATCTGATTGCCGGTATATATGTACAGTAGACTGAAATCCGTATTTATTACAGATTTCCTTATAGAAGGTGGCCACCTCATTTTAGATTTTCCATTTATTTGATAAATGGAAATGAGGTGTAAAGTGAGAGGTGAGGGAGGTATGGAGTTGACCATGCTTCAATAGTTTACAAATGAATTTATAATTCATTTTGTGTTTACTATTGAAGCATGGTTGCTATTGTTTAATGAAAGAAAATAGCATACAAAACCTTGGTGTGTTATTTTCTCTCTCATGCTTGATCATTTTTTCTTGAGCTCCATTTTCTCTCCAGGCTCCTCCCTCCTCTTGCTTTCCTCCATCTTCATCTTTTTCTTCTTCACTAACATTCTCATGTGTTGAGAAACAAGTGAAGAGGTTAGAAAAGAGATAGCAAACACTTAGACATCCAAACTACATCCTAGATTACTTGGACTAGCATCCTAAGTTCTCTAGTTGCTCTTTTGACACTTTGCAAAGAGCTAGAGCCGTAGATCATACTCCCCGGGTGGATCATCTACGACAAAAGGAGGCCGGAGAACAAGCTAGATCCCGATGCACCGATGGAGCCAGATTTGGAGTTCAAGCATGTTCAAGGCGCTTGCTATGTGCTAAGGATGAAGAAACAAGACCGAAGGACTTGGTTCGTTTGGTGAGGTTTCTACCATAGTAGATAGCGCTTCTTCTTTTGCTATGTAGGTTTTATGGAATGATCCGGTTAGGGTTTAGTCTAGTGACAAGGTTTTGTTCGTTTTGAAATTTTTGTTCCGCATTTGGCAACGAAAGATGTCCGGGGCTCTAGGGTAACCCTTCAAGAAGAACCAGAGAAAGTAGAAGGTGAAATGGGCAAACAAATTGGTGTGTCGAGGATCGCTTAACCAGATGTGGAAGATGTAGGCTGAATTTTGGTCTGCTGTTCGGTTATACCATTATTATCAACTTCGAGACGCTATTGGGGTTCGGGAAGAATTATCAAAGGCTCGAGATGATGACCACAAGGAAATGAAAGGACCTGATGAATTGATGGGACAAACTCATCCAAAATTTTGGGTACATCATTCACTATATCCCCAATGTCAATCTCCACATTCCAGTGAAGGTTAAAATTCTCAAACAACTCATTCAAATTATGGTTTTCAATCGATTTTGGTTCAAGAGTGGAGGTGTAGAGATCACAAGGATTTGGTATGGTTTTCACTCGAAATGGACCCTTCACAGTCGGGAAAATCAAACAATGCAATATTACACAACATCTCATACATTCTATCATCAATTGGTGTACTCGATCAAGCTGTGAAACTAGAGTTGTTGATTTCAGTATGGAAAGGAAAAGTTTGATTAAGAAGGGTGTATAATTCTGTCTCACAACCCAAATTCTCATTTTGTCCTATGCCCATATTATGTACTGAAAAAATTTGGGCTGGTTTAAAATTCTTTGCTTGCATCCATTCTGTCATTTCCATCCTAATTTGGTTCGACATTTCCAAATATTTTTCTAATGTCTGCACAAGACTAGACTTGAGTCGATAAGGGGTTTCAGTATAAGATTGAAATTCCTATGGATACTTAAAACTCCCAAATAATTGATCAGAAGAACTGTCTAGAGAAGGTGGAAAAGTCAGATTGGATTGATAGGAATTGAATGGTTGTGAAAATTGGGCAGGAGTAGGATCAACATTATGATAAGAAGAATATTGATATTGGTTGGTCGGTTTTCTATTGGACATCGTACATGCGACAAACCGCTTATCAAATTCTTCTTTGGAAAGTGGTGGTGATGGTTGATATTGGTCTAGGTTGAAACTTTGGCCTTTAGCCCTAGCTATATGCTCAGCAATGGACATGCGTCTAGGGGCATCCTCACTCGGAGTATCAACAGAAACAGATGTAGAATTTGGATATGGTTGATATTGGACCGGATTGAAACTTTGGCCTTTAGCCCTAGATATATGCTCAGCAATGGACATGCGTCTAGGGGCATCCTCACTCGGAGTATCAACGGAAACAAATATAGAATTAGGATACGGTTGATAAGACCTGGACTGAGCTGGCCAACTGTTTCTACCCGCTTGTTCTATCCGATCTCTTAAGGACATGGGAGAGTCGGACGGTATCCTGGAGCGATTACGAAAACAAGAAATACCTGGTTGTGGACAGCAAGCTCGGCAAGAGTTCTTCTGTTTGGGTCACCCATTATAAGAAGAGAAGTGAGGAAAAGAGTAAAAGGGGAGAAAATAATTGGTTTGTTTTGAAAAATAACGGATTTATGAAAATTCACACAAACATGCACAAGCAACCCTATATCTAATGGTCACCTAGGTCAAGTCTCTAGACCGCACCTAGACTTCCAGAAGACAAATCGCATGATAAATCCTCTACTGCCTCTTTATCCCTCCTGTGGCCAGGTAAGTGGGAGGTTATCCATACGTAAGTAGGGGGCCTAATTAAGTAACCACTTGCCTTAGACACCACAAAAGAAATGCGGATAAGCAATAGATTACGCACGACCTTTTTATGTCCAAATTGAGCGCGACGGTCCTTAAAGTCCTGTCTAGTTATTTTTTTTAATTAATGAGGGTGATGCGGATGCAAGTTTGTGATTTCCGGGGCATAGAAAGGGTAATGAACTCCCCACCTAATCTGAATTTGGTCTTTTCCCCTTAATTTCCGTATTAAAATATGCAAACAACAAATTTCAAGAATCAGAACAAATTTATTTTTTAGCGGCGCTGAATTTTGCAAAGAATCCTGCAGGAAATTCATATTGGACAAGATAAGAGAGAAGAGGAGGAAACAAAGAGCAGACCTGAGAAATTTGGCACAGTGCAAACCCTAAACGGAGGCGGAACCACCGCAAAAATGCCTCATTGGCCACGGAACCTCGGCTTGATGGGGGAATCAGGGTTTATAAATTTTTGTGCAGGTGCCTCTACTTCTCTGGATTCTTCAGATGTTCTCTGAATCTTGATCTCACTGCCGAAATGATTCCAGATTCCCTCGCAAAAATTCGAACACTATCGTTAAGCACTTGATGCGAATCTTGGATGAAAATTTGATGGAATAATAATTTTTCAACTCAAATAACAAAAACGAACAAAATAGCACACATCCCCGGCAACTGCGCCATTTGATTGATTCGCTCTTCGTGTGTATGTAAAATGTTTCTCAACCAAAGAAATTTATACCGCAATCAATTAACGGTGTCGATGTAGCACGTTAATGAATACGGATCGTCCACTGAGATGTGTCTTTTGATCGATCTTGTTTTAGATGAGTCGAAATGAAAAGAGTAAAGAAATTTGCAAGAAAATTGATTCAAAATTTGTGAGTTTTCATTTCAAGAAACAAAAAGAAAATAAAGATCTAGAATCAAGATTCAAGAAATGTCCCAATCAATTTAGTTATCAAGATTTGTAAAGTAGGTTGTAGGAATTGATTCAATTGATAGTGATGATGAATACTAATGATTACTAATTCTTATCTATTGAAGATTTGTTGCTAGATCGATGACGATCAACGAGGTTTAGGGATCTATTGAAGAAACTAGGGTTTCTCCTTCATCATCCCATGCCCTTTCATTGATTATCATTCAAATTCTAGCCTCTAGCTAATTGAATCACCGATCATTGATCTCTAATTTGGAGCGAAAACATTCAAGAAAGCGATCTCGCTCAAATTAGGTTTTCGATGATTCAATTTCCTAAAGTTTACAAAACTCATAAGACTTAAGAATTGTTCAAGAATTTCATCATCATCATCTACCTATTCTCTCGATTCCGCTACAAGCGGAGTTTTCACTCAAACATCATGAAAAAGGAAAGAGTCAAGAATCTATAACTTTTAATAACGCAAGAATATAAAGATAAGCAAGATTTATAATCTTCACCTTTATTAATCGATGATTAGTTATAATTTACTCGAGTCGAGGTTATAAGATTTGAGGAGAGAACTAAATCGTCGAAATTAGCTTCGCATCGTCTTCTTGAGTCGTGAATCGTCGTGGATCTCTTGCTCGGATGAAGATCGGCGTTGCTTCAAAGGCTCATTGAAGGCTTGCTTGATTTCCTTTTCAAAATGATCATGATTTGGCTTTCGAAATGGATTTGTGGTAGGGTTTTGGTATCAAGTTGTGTCACTCAACTTGAATGAAGTTTGGCTCAATATTCTACCCTAATTAATCAACAACCAATTCAACAACCCCAAACCCTAGGTTTAGACCTCCTTTTATAACCACTCATTTGAATCTTCCCTCCAAAGTTAGGTTGTTAGAGAGAGCCTTCTAGATTGAGGTTGTTAGAGGGAATATTCTAGAGAAAGGTTGTTACAAGGAATATTCTAGAGTGAGTTTGTTATGCAGAGCCTTCTGGAAGAAAACACGTGCTAATTTAAGCGTCCTGAAAAAGCCAGGCCATTGAGAAGAAGCTTTTGGAGACAATCTGATTTGATGACATGTCAAGTAGGCCGCGAATCCGCGGCGGATCGACGTGACTCGGATGCGGATCCGCGGCCATATTGCGGGCTCGCTGGATGAAATTTCTGTGGTCATCTCCTGACAATGTTGGGGTCTTCTTCTGATACCTGGAATCTGACATTTCTTTTTTGGTTGCTGCCAGATCTCAAGTCTTGGACTTGATGCATTTTATCGGCACTTTTGTGATTCCGGCACTTTGACCTGAAGGATTTCCTGTACCCAATCTTGATGAAAGTGTTGAGATAGAAAAAAATCATGCGTGTTGTAATAAACACTCAACTTCCCTCTATAATGTCTATTATAACTATAACACGTGTTATTTGGTATTTTGCAGATGAATTCGTAATCCGTGTTAAATTTACAATAAACACCCTTATATGATTGATAAGAGTAGGGAAATTGTCGTGTTAAGAATGCAATATTTTCGACTGATCACTTGGCTCTGATACCATGAAAGTCTACCTTAGCACCACCATGAGGTTCTAGAGGCATCAAGCATGCCAAATTTTAAATTTTATTAGGTGCTAAGTTAAACTAATAAGATCTTTACTAGATTATTAGGGTTTTCCTTTGTGATGTGATTAACTAAAGAAAAGAAAAGAGCATAAAACCTTTGTAGTTCGAGTCCTTCTCTTCTAAAGCTCTAGGTTGAAGTCCACGCGACTCTAAAAGGCTCCTCTTCGAGTTGAACGACCCTCTTTCGTGATCTTCATACCAAAGACGATCCACCCAATGTTCCTCTAGCTCAAGCTAACTCTACACTAAACTCCTTTAGTGTAGAAAACACACCACACCAAATTGCTAGTTTGGTGTGGGATGGTTAAGTAAGGGATTTGAAAAGCTTACTAGGTTTCTCACAAGCTCAATGATTCACATCTCATGTTAGGGTTTTGAGCTTGGAGGTGAGATGAAGAATTGAGGAGAGCAAGAGAGCATGAGCTCTTGAAAAATGGCTAAGGCATGAACTCAAGAACCATGAGCAAGTGTAGATTGAATAAAATGAATAATATCTCTCCTCACTTATTCAAGCATGGATTAAATTGCATTTCTAAATTGCAACCATGCTTGAATAGTGAGTCAAGACTAATATTATATCATAAAAACCCATGCCTTAACCATACCCAAAATATGTCCAAAATTTACACCTCATTTTTCAATTTTCTAAAATTAGAAAAACATGCCATGCTTCATATAACATATATATATATATATATTTATTTTTATATATCAAATATATATTAATATATATATAAAGCAATTAGTTAGCTAACGATATTAGTTAAGATATAATTATATCACATATAATATATATCACTTTATTAAATCAACACTTGATCTAATAATCCGGTTATATCATATATAACCGACTAATATCATTAATCTGAATTTCACATTATCAAACCAACACTTGATTCGATATTCCAGTTATATCACATATAAGTTGACCGACATCTGATAACTGCCAGATTAAAATACGGTATCACATACTCATATCTAAACAGGACCACGCACATATCAACATATGTGCCCTACTTCGTTTCGCTCGAACCAGGAAACTTCTGTGTGGGACTCTAAAGACTCGTTAATAAACCAGCAGTAGGTGATGATCACATCCGTCACCTACAAGCCGTCAGCGGTACTAGCTGGACGTAACGCCTACCCGGGTATTGAGCGATATGAAGATCAATAAGCAAGCTCGTCTATACTCTCCATGAAGCCTATCAGTAACACTACAGTATAGTCCGGTCTCTTCATCTGATATGTCTCATATCATGTGTAGGGGTGGTAAACGTCAGACCCCAGTAACGTGGTAAGTCAAGCCGATGTCTGGCCTATAACGGTTTGAGAAACTACTGATAACACTTATCAGTAAATATCAGGAGCAGCCCTGGACAGGGACTTCCAGTTATAGTCAATCGAGCATAGCGCAACATCAACCCCCAATACCGGGAGAGACGAAAACCCTCCTATCGCCCATTTCCTCCATGTGACTCGGGATTGTACCCAAAATCCATATGTTTGCACGGCTTTTTTGAGCCGTGGTAGGGAGGAAATCAAATCACAGTGGGAGCCACACAAGACTCTATGACGATCTCGGGTCTATGGACTAACATGTACCAGTGTCACTAGAGGACTGCTATATGACGATAGGTATACTACCACATAAGAGTCCTCGGCGAGTCATGTTCGGTGTATCCATTATCCAATGAGCACCTGTGTACAATCTTTGATGTCACACATCAATGGTTGTGGGATCAACCATTGCCCTCTAAGGAACAAGAAACGTACACACTTGTCTAATCTGGAATATCGATGCCCTAGTCTCGATATTCCCTCTACTAGGAACTGATTAAAGGATGTACTTTTGGACCACCCTGGCCCCACTAGTATGATCTCATCATAGTCCTGATAGTCAAGTACATATCCTAAGGGCTTTATCAACATGTGAGAGCAAGACAGTAAAGAATACCAGTCAACTGTTATGATAAAGAGTAACCAGATAGCATACTATCATGTCGAGCAAGAAAGTCCTCTATATATATTTCCAAGCATCCACTATAATATACATCACATGTAAAATAATGGCCTCTAGGGAATACATATTCCTAACAATCATCACCTACTGCTGGCGTATTGACGAGTCTTTAGAGTACCACACAGAAGTTTTCTGGTTCAAGCTAAACGAAGTAGGGCTCATATGCCGATATGTGCGTGGGCCTGATTAAATACGAGTATGTGATACCGATTGTATTCTGGCAGTTATTTGTTATCGGTTAGGTTATATGTGATATAACCAGATTATCGAATCAGGTGTTTATTTGATAATGTGATATACCGATATATTATATTAGTCGGTTATATGTGATATTACCGGATTGTTAAATCAAGTGTTGATTTAATAATATGATATATATTTATATTTGATATAATTATATATTAACTAATATTATTAGCTCACTAATTATTTTCTTCATAATATATATTTTATATGAAGCATAGCATGGATTTTCTATTTTTTGGATAATAGAAAATGAGGTGTAAATGGGGAGATATTTTGAGCATGGTTTGAAGCATAGGCTTTATTATTTCTTAACTACTCTTGACTCACTATTCAAGCATGGTTGCAATTTCTTATTATATTTTATTCCATGCTTGAATAAGTGAGGAATGAGAGAGTCATTCGTCACATCACTCTCACTCATTCATTCAATGTTTTGGGACTTAGCCATTTTTTATGAGAGCTCATGTGGTGAACTTCTCTCTAGCTCTCTCTATCATCATCCTCTTCCTCATGCTTCAAGCTATAAACCCTCACATGTGATGTGAAACATAGAGCTTGAAACCATAGTGAGCATATAAAACTCCTACTTCACCATCCTACACTTCATTAGCACTTTAGTGTAGTGTGTTTCCTTCACAAAAGATTTTAGTGAAGAGGTAGATTGGATTGGCGGACTTCGGATGGATCATCTTCGGCACGAAGTTCATAGGAGAAACCTTGTTCATTATTCAAGTAGAGCCTAGTGGAGTCGCGTGGACTACTACCTGGAGCATTTGAAGAGAAGGACACGGTCTACAAAGGTTGTAGCCTCCTTCCCTTCTATTTGTTTCCATATCATCACATAGTAAACCCTAATATTCTAGTTATGATCTTGGTTAGTGTTCATTAGCACCACGAATTTTTTAAAATTGCATGTGTGATGCCCATTTAAACACTTTCGCGGTGCTAGCGTACATTTTCATGGTATCAGAGCCAGGCTAGACAATTAAGGAAAGTCTTTACGGTGTTAAAGAGTTCGATCGATTTTTTAAAACCGAAACTTGTGAAGTTTCTGTCGATTTTTTCAAAAGTTGGATTTTCCTTGATTAAAAATATGCAGAAAATCGTGCAGGTGATTCTGTAGAGCCCCAAGAAAATTGAGTGCCTAACTCAACCAAGTTGCCGCGGAACCGCCGCAAAACCTAGGGTTTTACCGCGGTTCCGCCGCACTCTTGGTGAGTTATGGACTCCAAATTCTTGTGCTGCTCCATTGTTATTTTTGGCACTTTCTGGATATTTTTAATGAGACTCAAGTTGTTGAGGTCTCTGGGGTTTGTGGGTGTTTGTTAAATCGATCGAATGTTTAAACGTTGTATGGTTCATGATGATATGTGATACAATTTTTAGAATCCAAATAATTAGTTTTGTGAAAACTAGTTAGTATTTTGTAAATCTAGACGTTTAGCCTCATTTGATCGATTGCCACGGAGTTTTGATTCGGATCAAAACTTCGTCGCAATTTCGTATAGTACGCGATCACTTAGTCGGGAATCTTGTTGAATTATCCGGCAGTTTATTGAAAAGAGTATTCAATTTGAGACTAAAATGCAAGGTTTATAAGTTAGTCCTCAAATTCGGAATATGAGATATTCCGGGTTTATGATGTCTAAGGAAATACGGATTCTAATTATTGTAGTTTTTCATTTCTTTTCTGCGACCGTAAGTGTAATATGTGGGGTATCGCAAATCTCGTTGCTATATGTCAACGGAATTTGAGATACGCGTATTTACTTATGTTGATGACATGTGATGTTATGTGTTGCTGATATGTTATATTGGATTGTCGTGATTGAATAGACGAGGGTTTTCTGTGAGATGAGATTTTTTCATTTTCATTCATGTAAAATTTGTATGTAATATTCTTTTATTGGGACACTTCCGGGTTGAGGATGATGTCACCACTGATGTATATTATTGACTTTTCCGCATTAGGATAGACTCAAGGCGGGGAGCACAAGTAACCGGGTTCTGGAGTCCAGTAGGAGACCATCTCGAGGAGTTGAGACCGGGTATCCTAACTCTATAATTGGTAGGGTTGCTTGCCGCTCTCGTAGGGGTCTAGGGATGTCGGTTTGGATATTCATCACGACCGTGGAATCCGTGTTTTCCATTATTGGCTTAATTTAAAACACGGACCTCCTAGTATATCCAATATTTCATATGTTGACTTCTGTTGCTTGGTTCTGTGATGTGATCATATAACCGCGTGAGACGAATGCTTTTATATATATGATATATAATAAATGTTGCTTATGTTTTGCACCCGCGCTAGTCCAGCCCCCGCTCTGCCATTAGTTATGTAACGTAACGATGCATGACGGGGCCCCAAGGCGAATGCGGATGGCATAAGCATACGTTCTATTTTCGTTTCTTTTTCTGTGATGTTTAGGAAACATTAAATGATGGGACTTCATTAATGAGATTAGTGAAAAGAAAAGAAACCTAAAGATGTTGTAGAATCAAAAGTTTTCAAAAAAGTTGCTCTAGTTCTTGCTTTGTATAGTGGTATTCCTTGATGAATATCCCTCATTCGATGAGGAAAGAGCCGAGATCCCTTCACCGGGAGTGACCGCTTTAGCAAAACTAGCAAATGAAACAACCCACATTGTTTATCATCATAGCTTCTGTAGTTCTTGCTTTGCATAGTGGTATTCCGTAATGGATATCCAGCACCTCATTCAATGAGGAAAGAGCTGAGATCCCTTCACCGGGAGTGACCTCTTTAGCAAAAGCTAGTAAAAGCTATTCGGTTTGTTTTTGAAAACTACTCGATTTTAAAATCGGAGCTTAAACCACTCCTTTTTCCAAAATCACTATATTCTACAACGATATCAAGTTCATTACGTTAATGGTTTTCTTATAAACCAGTCGTAATCCTCTATTATTTCAGATAAGAAATATTTAGTATTCGTGCTACGTTTGTTGACCAAAGCCAAAGCGTAGTGTGCGGTAGCTGATTAGTGCTTATTTGCAGCATGCGATGCGATTGGACTAGGGTAGTAGTACAGGTTTGTTGACCTTAGCAAAGGGTCATACGGGTGGGTTTAATTCAATCAAGAAATGACGGGGTGAACTTGGCTAGCGCTTATAATTTGTTGACCATAGCCAAGGTCATAAGTTGCTATGGGTAAAAACAATTATTGAGAATTTCAAGTGTTGAAATTTGCAATGAGATTGCATACCTTCTATATGATTGTTGGACCGTGATACCCACTGCGAGTATGAGTTACTCCTGGGAGAGTTTTGCACATTTCAATTAGCCGGTCCATTAGGTGTATAAGAAAGGTGTTAACGGGGTGATGCCCTTTCGGAAATGAGGTTATTTAATTAGATCCATGCGAAAACATAGGGAGACTCCCTAGGAGTACCAATACCTACCTAGCCGAACGATTGGCAAACTTATAGGGTGTAATTAATCCCGGCAAATCATACTTTTTAGGGTTTGAAGGAAGATTTGATCAAAACAGTGGGAGCCATCCTGATTAGATAAAATAATAACCAATCTAATCTTGCAAAGAGCGCACGCAAAGTGATTATCCTTCTCTCTCTCCCGGTAGTGACCAATGACATGCCTAAATCAAGATAATAATATGGATGTATTGATCGAACTTACTTATTATACTAGGCTAGGTTCCGCTTATTATTATGATTGTCATAAGTCTGAGCAAGGAATAGGGGAATATCAGGATTCCTACGCCACCCAAACGAAGAATAAGCATGTTGATGTATCTTCTTCGGGTGTGTTCGTTAGCAATAACAGTTTCTCAGTTAACTTTACGTCCTGGGTATTTGATACGTGATCAGGATCCCACGTATGTAATTTATTACATGGGCTATAGAGAGGTAGAGAACTGGGAAAGGGTGATATGTCACTAGTAGTAAGGAATGGTGCAATTGTTGCAGTCAAATAAGTTGGCGAATATCACTTTGTATTACGAAGAGCTAAAACAATGATTCTGAGCGACTGTTATTTCGTACCAAAAATATTATAAATATTTTCCTAAATCAAGTGTTGATTGGGTATGGTACGTTGTATAACGGTATATACGTTCTAAATCACAAAACAGTTCTAAGTATACAGAACACACACAAGAGTAAAAGTTCAGAAATGAACGAAGCCTTCTTGTGGCACTGTAGACTAGGTCATATCAGTGCGACAAGACTAGCTAAAGTTGCATAAGGCTGCATATTTCAATCCGTTCAAATTTACATCTTATGAAACTTTCCAGTCATGTCTCAAAGGCAAGATGACCAAATCTCCGTTTACTGGACAAGGAGAATGATCTACTAAACACTTCGGACAGAATCATAGTGATGTATGCGGTCCTATGTCTACACATTCCAGAAATGGTTCCTCGTACTTTATTACATTCACCGATGATCTCTTAAGATACGGACATGTGTTCCTGTTGAAACACAAATCTGAATGTTTTGAGAAATTCAAGGAATATAAGTACGAAGTTGGGAACCGGACGGGTAAAAGTAATAAAATCCTTCGATATGATCGGGGAGGAGAATACATTAGCACGGAATTCAGAGACAACTTAAAAGAGAATGGGATTCTCTCTCAGCTTACTCCACCGTATACACCACAGCACAACGGAGTATCGGAGCGGAGGAATCGCACCCTATTAGATAAGGTGCGCTCTATGACGAGTAATGCTTAGTTACTTATTTCCTTTTCGGCCTATGCACTTGAGATAGCTGCATACCTATTGAATAGAGTTCTGACCAAATTCGTTGTCTACCACTCCATATGAGATATGGAATGGGAAGAGACCATCTCTTAAACGAGCTAAGATATGGGGTTGTCCGTCCTACGTTAAAAAGCAAAATCCGGACAAGCTCGAGGCAAGGTAAGTTCTGTGCAAGTTTGTAGGATTTCCCAAACAAATGCAAGGAAATATCTTCTACCTCACCGAGGAACAAAAAGTGTTTGTTTCTCGACATTCCACATTTTTAGAAAAAGAATTTTTTGTGAAAGAAATCAGTGGCAATGAGGTAGAAATGGAAGAAGTTCCAGCAACACAAACTATTACTGACGATTTGGTGGAACCGGAGGATTCATTAGTCCCCAATGAACCCCAGCCGCTCCGCAGATCAAGTAGGGTTCCTTATCCACCAGTGAGATACTACGGTTTTCTCATTGATGGTGGGAGCGAGGATTGCATCATGGATGATGATGACCCAACTAGTTTCGAGAAGGCCATCACATGTGGAGACTATGTGAAATGGCTGGATGCTATGCGATCTGAGATGGAATCCATGTACACCAACAAAGTATGGGCTTTGAATGTTGCTCCTGAAGTGGTAAAAGCCATCGGGAGCAAGTTGATTTTGAGAAGATATTAAGTGTAGATGGAAATGTTGAGACTTTCAAAGCTAGACTTGTAGCAAAAGGTTCTTGTCAACGACCAGGTGTCGATTATGATAAATTCGTTTCTCCAGTAGCTATGCTTAAGTCTATCCGGATCCTACTTGCCGTTGCTGCATACCATGACTACGAAATCTGGCGGTTGCATGTCAAGACAGCTTTTCTAAATGGTGATTTAGAAGAGAGCATGTACATGACAAAGACAGAGGGCTTCGTAGACAGTGGGAGTAGCGGAAGCGTGTGCAAGCTTCTTAAATCCATCTACGAATTAAAGAAGGCATCACGGAGCAAGAACATCTGTTTCGTTGAAGCTGTCAAAGAGTTTGACTTCATCAAAAATGTAGATGAACCATCTATATATAAGAATGTTATAGATAGTAAGGTTGTCTTCCTCGTATTTTACATGGATGATATACCTTTATTAGGAAACGATGTTCCTATGCTACACTCAATCAAGCTCTACTTATCATACAAGTTCTTCAGGAAAGATCAAAGCGATGCCTCCTACATCCTAGGGATATAAATCTACTGACATAGATCTAGACGGATGTTGGGATTGTCCCAATCCAGGTACATTGGCACCATACTAAAAAGGTTTAGTATGGAAGATTCTGAGGGTGGTTATGTACCCGCTTGTTCAGGAATCACTCTTTCCAAAGAGATGTCTCCTAAGACTGATTTGGAGAGGGCACGCATGCATGAGATACCCTATGATTCGGTTGTCGGGTCAATCATGTATGTTATTTTGTGTACCAGACCGGATGTAGCTTACTCACTAGGTGTAGTGAGTAGGTATCAATCAGATCCAGGGGAGAAATACTTGATAGCTGTGAAGAACATTCTTAAGTACTTGAGAAGCATTAATGAGATGTTTTTGGTGTATGGTAACGATGAACTCCAGATGGAGTCCTTTACCGATTCGAGCTTCCAGAGTGATAAAGACGACGGTAAGTCGGTCTCGGGTTTTGTCTTCACCCTCAGTGGAGGGACGGTATGTTGGAAGAGTTCCAAGCTTTATATCGTAGCATACTCGTTGATGGAGGCAGAATACATCGCTACCAACGATGCTGCCAAAGAGGATTTCTGGATGAACAAGTTCATAGCTGAACTTGGTTTGGTTCCTACCATTGAGCATCCAATACCTGAGTATTGTGATAACAATGGAGTTATGGCTTTGGCCTAGGAACCCTGGTCCCATCAGCGATCCAGACATATTCTTAGGTGGTATCACCTTATCAGGGAGATAGTAGATCTCCGGGAGATCGAGGTCAGGAGAGTTGACATTGAGGATTACACGGCAGATCCACTCACCAAGGCCCTCCCCCAGATGCTGATCGATAGACTTTCTGGGATGTTGGGTATGAGATACTACAACAACTGGCCTTAGTGCAGGTGGGAGATTGTTAGTGATATGTATGCCCTAGAGGCCATTATTGTATGATATAGTGGATGCTTGGACATATATATGGAGTACTTTCTTGCACGACATGATAGTATGCTATCTGGTTTCCTTTATCTTAACATGTTCACTATTATTATTATACTGTCTCTCATAGACATGTTGATAAAGCCCTTAGGATGTTGGCTTGACTACTAGGACTATGTGCGGATCAGACTACTAGGACCTGGGTAGTCCACAAGCACATCCTTCAATTGTTCTTATTCGAGGGTATATCGAGACAGGGCATCGATACACAAGAGTAGACTAGTGTGTATGTTTCTTGACCCTGTATGAGGGTGATGGTTGATCCCATGTCCATTGGTGTTTGACATCAAAGATTGTACACAGGTGATCATTAGAGAATGGGTACACCGAACAAGACTCGTCGAGAACTCCTAGTTGGTATTATACCTATCGTCAGATAGCAGTTCTCTGGTGACACGGGTACAGGTTAGTCTGTAGACCCAAGATTTAATAGAATCTTGTATGGCTCCTACCGTTCTTTGATTTCCTCCCTACCACGGCTTAAAGGAGTCGTGCAAACAAGTGGATTTTGGATACAGTCCCGAGTCATATTGAGTTAATGAGCGATAAGAGAGGTTTCGTCTCTCCCGGTATTGGGGATTGATGTTGCGCTATGCTCGATTGGCTATAACTGTAAGTCCCTAGACAGGGCTGTTGATGAGATTTACATGTAAGTGTTATCAGTAGTTTCTCATACCGTTATAAGCCTTACATCGGCATGACTTATCAAGTTATTTGGGTCTGATGATACCACCCCTAGACTCGATATGCGACATATCAGATGAAGAGACCGGACTGTACGGTAAGTGTTACTTATATGCTTCATGGGAGTTTGTACAAGCTTGCTTGTTGATCTTCTAATCGCTCAATACCTGGGTAGCCCTTACGTCCAACTAGTACCGCTGACGGCTTGTGGGTGACTGATGTGATCATCACTTACTGCTGGCGTGTTGACGAGTCTTTAGAGTCCCACATAGAAGTTTTCTGGTTCAAGCGAAACGAAGTAGGGCACATATGCTGATATGTGCGTGGGCCTAATTAAATACGAGTATGTGATACCGTATTGTAATCTGGCGGTTATTTGTTATCGGTTAGGTTATATGTGATATAACTAGATTATCGAATCAAGTGTTGATTTGATAATGTGATATACAAATAAATATTATTAGTCGGTTATATGAGATATTACCGGATTGTAAAATCAAGTTTTGATTTAATGATATGATATATATTTATATTTGATATAATTATATATTAACTTAAATTATTAGCTCACTAATTATTTTCTTCATAATATATATATATATATGATATATATATATGTTATATATATATATGATATAAGTTATATATATATGATATATATATATATATTATATTATATGAAGCATGGCATGGATTTTCTGTTTTTTGGAAAATAGAAAATAAGGTGTAAATTGGGAGATATTTTGAGCATGGTGTGAAGCATGAGCTTTATTATTTCTTTACTACTCTTGACTCACTATTCAAGCATGGTTGCAATTTCTTATTGCATTTTATTCCATGCTTGAATAAGTGAGGAAAGAGAGAGCCATTCTTCTCATCACTCTCAATCATTCATTCTATGTTTTGAGACTTAGCCATTTTTTATGAGAGCTCATGTGATGAACTTCTCTCTAGCTCTCTCCATCATCATCATCTTCCTCATGCTTCAAGCTCTAAACCCACACATGTGATGTGAATCATAGAGCTTGAAACCTTACTGAGCTTATAAAACCCCAACATCACCATCCTACACTTCATTAGCACTATAGTGTAGTGTGTTTCCTTCACTAAAGAGTTTAGTGAAGAGGTAGCTTGGATTGACGAACTTCGGGTGGATCATCTTCGGCACGAAGATCATCGGAGGAACCTTGTTCATTCTTCAAGTGGAGCCTATTGGAGTCGTATGGACTACTACCCGGAGCATTTAAAGAGAAGGACACTGTCTACAAAAATTGTAGCCTCTTTCCCTTCTCTTAGTTTTCGTATCATCACATAGTAAACCCTAATATTCTAGTTAAGATCTTGATTAGTGTTCGTTTGCACCACGAATTTTTTAAAATTTCATATGTGATACCTGTTTAAACCCCGTCGCAGTGCTAGCGTACACTTTCAATGGTTTGATCTGAGAAGCCGCGGGGTAGAGCATGGGCACCCTGGGGATACCCCGGGGGACCCAAGGCCAGGCCCATCCCCCAAGACCACCACAAGGTGGCCTTGGGGGGGGTTGACCGGAGAGCACCCCAAAAGGGTGCTCTCGGTTCTGCCTTCCCTTGGTGGCCACCTCGTGGTGGCCCCTGAGGGTGGGTACCCCCTGACACCCCAGGGTCGATACTTAATTTTTGCCCCCTCGTCTCCGCGGAGGTTTGGACGGGTTTCGAGTTCGTTTCGACTCCCGGATTGGCTTAAAATGAATTTTTTGGTGACTTTAGTGGACAGTTTTTCATGGTCTTGAAAAATTAGTTTCATTCGCTAATTATGCATGGATTTTATGACATCGTGGGTTACTTTACAAGCTTTTTGAAGTGTATATGTGTTCTTAAACATCTTCTAACCGCTATACGTCGATTAGTAGGGGTTGCACATATCTGTGATCTGTTTATGGTTTGTGGATATGGAGTGTTGGATCGTCGTTGATGAATAGCCGGGAGGATGTGAGAAGAGTCTTTTATTTTCTTTCATTCGATGTAAATTTGTAATTTTATGTAATATTATTTTGCGGGGCACATCCGGGTTGAGATTGTAGCCACCGTTGTATTATTTCATTTACTGTTTTTTTCTCCTTGGATAGACCCAAGGTACGGTGCACAAACTACCAGGTTCTTGAAGTGCCGAGTGGCCTACTCATTTTATAGAGAGATGTTTCTTCACTTCGGGAATTTGGCGGGTAGTTTTCCGCACCTGTAGGGATCTAGGGTGGGGTTTGGCTATTCATCACATCCGTAGAATTCGTCTTTCGTTATAGGCTTAAACGAAACTCGGAATTCCTAGTATATCCAATATATTCATCTGTGATCTGGAATGCCTATTATTACGTGAGAAGAATGGATATATATATATATATGATATATAATTGACGTTGCTTAGGTTTTGCACCTGTGCTAGTCCAGCCCCCGCTCTGCCGTTAGTTAAGTTACCTAACGGTGCATGACGGGGCCCCATGGCGAATGCGGATGGCATAAGTGTACGTTGTATTTTCGTTTCTTTCTGCAATGATAGGGTAAATGATGGGGCAACATTAATTGATTAATGCAAAGAAAGAAAACCAAAGCTGAATCGTTGGAACAGTTTCAAAACCACTCGGTTTTATTCAAAAAGCAACTTTTACAAGAGGAGCCTAAATCACTCCTTTAAAAACTATCATGGTTCCTTCGACTAAATCAAGTTCATTAAGTTCACGATTTTGCCAAAACCATTCGTAGTCCTCCGTCTTTTCAGATGGGTATTCAGTCGTATTCAAGCTATGTATTTTGACATTCGCCAAGGCATAGTGATTGGTAGTTGCTGGGTATTCATCTATAGCGTAGATAGATGCGTTGGTTTGGGAAAGTCGTACTACTATTTTAGCCTTCGTCAAGGGTATGTACGGGTGTGTTCAAATTAACCTGGGCAATGACGGGTAGAACTTGACTCGCGACTTTTGATATGTTGGCCTTCGTTAAGATCATACGAGCTTGGGGCAAAAATACACATCGGGGGTTTCTAAGGAATTTGAAACTTGCTAGTGTTTCATACCATTTAGAGTGTGATGATTTTGGTAGGATTCCTTCAAGGTTGTCACATGATGTTATTTCGATCCCGATCCTACTGTGAGTATCCGCTACTTCTCGGGAGAGTTTTTCACTAAACAATCAATGCTATAAATCAAGTAGGTGTCTAGAACGGTGTTAGCGGGCCAACGCCTCCATAGAAAACAGGTTATGTAATTAAGGAACATCACGAAAGCGTTGGAAAACCTACCTCGAAGAACCAACACTAGCCTGGCCAAAAGGTTAAGCAAGAATTGCAGGGTGAGATTAATCCTGACTAATTCTTCTTTTATGGTTTGAGGAAGGATTCGAGAAACAGTGGGAGCCATCCTGTTTAGATAAACTAATAAACAATCTAAACTTGCAAGAGCATCAAGCTGAGTGTTTCTCCTCTCTCTCTTGACTGCAGCGACGAAAATGACTGGGCTTAAGTTACTGCTAGATAAAAACATATTGACTGGGCCAAACTATAAAGATTGCCTAAGGAATGTCGAGATGGCCATAACCTATGACAACCAGATACCTCCTTACTACCAAAGCCCCCGCCGTCCCACGTCCAGATTCCAGCGTCGCGGATATTGAGATCCGTAAGACATTGGAAATTGACAGTAGGAGAGCCAAGTTCCTCGTGTTGGCCTCAAAGGATAATGAACACCAGAGACGGCACGAGAAGATGGACTTAACATCCATCTTCCTCCATACCAAGGATTTATATGGAGAGAAATCTTGTATCGCAAGACCTGAGACCTCGAAGAAATTATTTCTGGCAAGGTTGGCTGTCGGGTCATCTGTAGGGGACCACGTCCTTATGATGATCAGCTTAATGAAAGAGCTCAAGGATCTCGGGACCACGTTGGAGAACGAGTTATACCCCGACTTGATTCTACAATTCCTCCCTTCTACATACGCCCAGTTTTATCTTGAATTTCAACATTCAAGGGAAGGAAGTTTCACTTCCAGAACTCCTCAACATGTTGAGGAGCGTTGAGGGTACCCTCCAGAAAGCCAGGGGGACACCCGCTCTGCTTATTGGAAGATCTTCCTCTTCTAAATCTAAGGTGAAATCCAAGGGGAGGAAGAAGTAGGTCCCCGCCAAGCCGAGAGGCGGTGTTTGTAAGGTAGACGGAAAGGGCAGGGCAAAAGCTTCAGGGCCGAATGTAGGGAGAATGGAATGTTTCTATTTTCACAGGAAAGGCCATTGGAAGAAGGACTGCAGGGCTTGGAAAGCTAGTAACCAGGATTCGAAGCATGTTGTGGCTTCGGCTTTGGGTGTGTTTATGATTGAAAACTTTCTGTCAATTAACTCTACTTACTGGGTACTAGATATCGGATCAGGATCTCATATCTGTAATTCATTACAGGCTCTAAGAAATAGTAGAGTTATCAAGGCAGGTGATATGACTCTTAGGGTTGCTAACGGAATGAGCGTGGACGCTGTATCCATAGGGGAATATCACCTAGGATTGACAAGTGGACAGATTTTGATTTTACGTAACTGTTTGTGTGTACCTAGTCTCGCTTGTAATATCATTTCTGTATCTTTACTTTCAAAAGAAGGTTATGATTTTACATTTGTAAGCGATGTGGTCTACATCCACCTAAATCATGATTTGATTGGGTCAGGCACACTAGATAACTGTATATACGTATTAAATCAAGCTCAGGTTTTCAACGTCCAGAACACACCTAAAAGAAAGTCTCCAGAATTAAATCAGGCTTTCTTATGGCATTGTAGACTGGGTCACATCAATGAAACACGGTTGATGAAGTTACATATAGAGGGATATTTGGATCCGTTCGAATATCAGTCCTATGCAACTTGTCAATTATGTCTCAAAGGAAAGATGACAAAGACTCCGTTCACTGGACACGAAGTAAGCGCGAGCTCGCTCTTGGGACTCATACACAGCGATGTGTATGGTCCAATGTCTACATATGCAAGCAGTGGTTATTCCTACTTCGTTACTTTTACGGATGATTTCTCAGATATGGACATGTATTCTTGATGAAACATAAATCCGAGGCCTTTGAGAAATTCCGTGAATATAAGAATGAAGTGGAAAAATAAACCGGAAAAAGTTTCAAGACACTGAGATCTGATCGAGGTGGTGCATACTTAAGTGCCATGTTCCTGGACAACTGTCATGACCGGAAATTAGCCCGTGACCGGCACTTAAATGACGCCACGTCTAAAGGCGTAACGTAATTCATGTAAGCCGAAGCCCAGAATTCTAAACTCTTATTAAGAAAAATAAAAGAGGTGAAGTTTTGAAATAAGGGTATAATGAAATCAAGTATTCTTAATGCATAGAATAGGAACATGAAAAATGCAAGCGGATTATGCAAGTTTAAAAACATGTTTCGTCTTTTAAGAATTTGGGCAGCACCTCCTTTGTATATTTTGATCCAAAACCAAAAATACATAATAATGATAAAGGCATCCCCAAGCGGAAGCTAGGTCTTCGCCAAACGGCGAATCCACAACCACGCAAAGCATAAATATAAGTATACGACGCCCAACGGCGAAGTTCACCACCAAAAATAAAGAATAAGCAAGACAACAAAACCTCAAGTAGCGGAAAGCCTCTCGATCTAAGTCTCGCAAACACAAGTCTCACTAAGTCTCATTACTTATACAATTACTAGTTTTGATTGATGGAGTTGACTAGATACAATATGAAATATAAATACAAGAGTGGGTACGATACAAATGTCCTACCTACCCAGCAAACCATCCGAATGCAAATGTGTGCCAGCGATGCCGCTACAGATCCATGCGGTCAACCTGGAAGAACTGTGGCATAATGGGGGTGAGTTGCCAACTCGTGAGTAGAAAAACATCGACAAGTAGAAATCAAATAGACAACGACTCCTAGGTCAACTATATCATAAAGGTAATACTATGATATCTAGGGTGACCGTATCTGTATATGTGCCAACACTAATATCAATGTCTATCAGAATGTAGATATCATCCAACAATGTAATCAATCTATGTGTGCATGTGGATCTCGTCCATGTGTCAACCAATGACACATCAATATCATGCATGTAAATATCATAAAAGTATATGCATGTAGACATGAGAACATAAATCAACGTGCGTCCCTTGCGACACATCAAAATCATGGAACCTGAGTGTCCAACATCGACCCTCGAAAACATCATGAAACCCGTGTCCAGCATCGACACATAAATCCTCATATATCTCGGGCTCCATCGGTCCGGGTCGGCCCTCGAGCTCCGTCAGGTCGGATCGGCCCATATCATCTCTCGACGCTGGTCGTTATCCTCCGGATATCCGCCGAGCCTAAATACTGTCACCGTTAGGTAGTAGTCCCTCTGCAAGGCTCACCGTCTACGGCACAGCAATCATTTCTCGCCCCGGGTACCATACTAGGTCCACCATGTACTTATAAGTGCACGGCGGCGCCCCGACCGTCAATCCGACGCCGGAATGCGGAAACGAAAACTTTTCTAAAAACTAGAACCGGCACCACCGCGCTCTATAATCCCGGATCGGGCCATTAACCTAACTCTAGCAAACTAGAATAAGAGTAGAGAAGATATACCAAGCGATCCGTCTCCTTCGGTCTTCGCCTCCACTCCGATCTCCTCGCGGAATCTCCGGTCGTCAGCTCCTCGTCGAAATGGGCACCACATCACCGGGTTCTTTTACGGGCTCCCACCTCTGGACCAAGGCAACTCGGGCACGAAGTTGGCGAGCCGACGTGCCCAAGTAGTGCTGTAGGCAAGTGTAGAGAAGTATGTCTCATGGGGGTTTGAAGTTGCCTTTGATGGAGGGAAGAAGAAGAATAAGCTTTGGAGATGGGTATGGATTTTTGTGGCAAAGCATAATGTGATATGATAATTTTCTCTCACACAAAATGAACCCTCTCCCTTTCTCTAATGTGGCCGGCCCCTTAAGAAAATGGTGGAGAAAAATGCAAGAAGAAAAGCATGTGAAGAAATGGTGTGATTAAAAAGGAATATGTGTCACACCCATTTCCAAATCAACTCTCATCAAAATCCATCACCATAAATGCAAAGGAAGAGACTAAAAAAGAATCTCATGATGAAAGAACTATCATGAAGCCACAATTTCAAGAAACCCCTCCACAAAAGATAATTTGCACACTTTCAAATAACCCCCTCCATCGGAAGAATCCGGCCGTGAAGGAACAAGGGAATACTGGCCGGAACGGAATGCAAACTGGCAACTTCAGAAAACTGATCCCGTAATAAATTACAGGAAAAACCCCGCGACTGCATATACATGCCTGCAATTGTATTCCCACTGAATACAAATGCAAAGAGACAAAATCTACACTTTACAATACTAGGGTCAGGCATAAACCAAAGCCCGCTAGTAAAATCCGTCTGATCACGATCCGTGCAATACCGCATTTATCTGATCGAACCCTACCATATCTCCATACGGCCTCTACAGTGTTTCGCCCAAAACTTGAGAAACTGGTTTGTTGGGGACTCTAAAGACTCGTCAATACATTGGCTGTGGATTTAACAACTAGCACGTCAGGGGTATTAGCCTATACGTGACGGGCTACCAGGTATTAACCAAAAGGGACGTCAATAAGCGAACTCATCCTGACACCCTACTGAGCCTGTCAGTGACAATATCCGTACAGACTTGTCCGTTCGTCTATGAGCATCGCATGGCAGGCCTAGGGGGTTGGTAAAAGTCAGACCCCCAAAAGCGGTACAAGTCGTGTCGGAGTGTAGTCCAGAACACCCTGAGATACTACTGGAATACCTACCAGTAAATTTCCTGCCTCGGCCGAGGACTTTGTGTAATGGCTCTCCTAGACACAGTGCGACCTCACCCCCAATACCGGGAGAGACGAACCCCTGCAGATCCGCTCACTGCCTCCATGTGGCTCGGGACTTTACCCAACTAAAACCTGTTTGCACGTCTCCTTTGAGCGTGGTAGGGTAGTAATCAAAGCACAGTGGGAACTCACACGAGACAAATGACGATCTCAGGTCGATGAACTAACCTGTACACATGTCACCAGGGAACTGCTATCTGACGTCAGGTATATGACCAACTAGCATATTCCCTGCGAGTCATGTCCGGTGTACTCATAACCCAATGAGCACCTGTACACATCTTAGGTGAACCAACTGACACTAGTGGCTTGTGAGACCGGCCACCGCCCCTCGTCGGGGTCTCGACGTATACACTAGTCTACTCTGTAGTATCGATGCCCTGTCTCGAAACTCCCACGACAAGGGACCTTTTAAGGATGTGCTTATAGACCCCAGCTCCCACGTATATGATCGCTCTCATACTGCTGGTAGTCAAGGAAGAATCCTAGGGGCTCTATCAACGTGCAATAGCAACTGGTAAGGTCACCTAAAGCAGTACACGATGATAAAGATAAACCAGATAGCATACTATCATGTTGAGTAAAACTGTCCTACCGGTATAGGTCCTCCCTCAATCATTGAAATCACGTGCCTGTGATCCAATAATTAACTCTGAGGGCACTATCTCCAACAATCTCCCACTTGCACTCAAGGCTAATTATTGCGATGTCGCATACTCACTGTCCGTGTGATACCGAACTCCCAACTCCTCTACTAGTCAGTCTCACAAAGCTCGTTTGTGAAACTATTGCGTTCGAGGAATAGCCTCAGTGAGTGGATCCGCTGTGATGTTTCTTTCTATGTCTGTCTTTATCTCAAGTTCGTGGAGAAAGCCATCTCCCGAAATGAACAATACCTGTCTTAGAATATGTCTGGATGTCTGATGGGACCTAGCTCATAAATGAACTCCAAATCCAAACTTCTTAGACTGTATCGTCAACTGAACTTAATCAGTATCCTGCGTCATCCTTCCCTCAGTATCCACCTGGACCACCTGTCCAAAATACTGCCCCTCATCAGAGGGAAAACTATAACTCTGACAGTCGCTCTGCCGTCCAGGTCACCTTGGAAGCCTGGAATGATAACTGTCTCCCAAAGGAGGTTGCCGTTATCATTTCCCTAGAACATCAACTTATGTTCTAAAACTGCTTCCTATCATTTCTCCAGGATTGGATTAATATCGACTTACTGCATCTGGTGCAAAAAACAATATCTGGTGTGGTACTTGACATCTCATGATCAACTCAATTGCCTAAGAAAGTGATCTGTCGATCATGCACATCCCTCTCCCCTTTAGTCTATGAGACACCTTTAGAGAGGGTGACTCCATCACCTGCAGGTACAGTACCGTGCCTGCAGTCGTCCATTCTAAATAGTCTTAGAATGCTGTCAAAGTACCCAGATTGGGAAACCACCCAAATCTAGAGCTAAAACCATAGATCTAGTAACCAGAATGTCTAATATAATATCCAATTCCTATGTGGAGAAACCACTGTGTGACAACCAAAATATAACCGATCGTAGTATAGGAATTTCACTTCCTACTCTGTGTATGTCATCCAAATACCAGGACATCACACCCTAATACCTTCTTAACATATCCATCCCTATTCTGACGAAGTCAAACCTATGACTGTCACATCAGAAACAGATGATCTATCTCCGCTATATCCGCTTTAGTCTATAAATAGACATAAGCCACTTGTCCACCATGCTTCCGCTGCTCCCACTGACAACGACAACCCTCTGGCAGAGTCATATAGAAGTACACTTCTAAAGCCAGTTTAGAACGACGCTATACTCATCCTCCTGCCGGGTCTCACAGTTTGGAACAACAGCAATGGCAAGTCTAGGTAAACAAAAACCTCCCTGCCACCGTCCTTGAGCATACCGAAGTACCTCTCGAGCGCCTGAGGTTACCCACCATATCTGCGGAGTGGCTAATGGAATGTCAAATCAGATTGAATCTTTAGGTTCTTATCAAATCATCAGTAATCGTTTGCGGTTCTGGAATCACTTCCAGTTCTACCATACGCCCACTACTATTTTTCTGAAAAAAATTTCATTTTTAATAAAACTGTGGCGAGTCAAGAACAATATCACTATTGATCTTCCAGATGGTAGAAAGTCAACCCTCGTCATAGCCTGGGTCAACCCACAAATAGCCATTACAGAAACGTGCCTTGCGTTATCCAGAGTCTAGTTTTATGCATAAGCCGGACAACTCCCCGTACCTTAATATCGTTAAGATATGAACCGTTCTATATCCAATATAGAACCAGAGGTACTGATTTAATTTAACCAGATTCAAATCATGCAGCTGTCTCCAGTGCATGTCAACTAAATGGAAGGAGGCCTATCAGCGTTACTCAACCTAGGAATGCTTCCAATTATGAGTAACTTGAAAGTGAAGTAAGTTCCCTTAATCATTACTATTAACTGAATACCACACACAAGTATCTACATCTTCGATCACTTTGAAGAATCCCGATACTTGCAATACCTGATTCTCCACTTTATTCATATACCTATAATTTCTCAAAACATAGACCCTGTGTTTCTACGAAACACTTGTCTGAGAACCAGAGAAGTCATAAGTAAACCGAATATATTACGAGAACCTACCCCTCTGTCCTAATGGACACTGGACAATATAAAATACTCTGTATAAGTCCCCTGAGTCTAGTGACTCATTCACTGTGTGTCGTATGTTGAAAACTGTACTTATGGTTAAGAAGAATTACACCGCTGTTTAATGCTCCTTACCTAACCATCCACTGATATTGGTAAATGTCATAGACATAATTTCAAAAAGGTATATCTCACTCTATAAAAATAGACGTATAGATATATCAATTTGAAATTGGTGGATAACAGCGGATATTCAAAACCAAATATTTGCCGTCCGGCAAACAGCCCAGGCGATTTCCTCAAATATCACCAATTACAACGAATTCCGATATAATGAGGATAATAACCTAATTCCCAATAACTTACTCCCACTCATCATCTTTAAAACCATACAGATGTGAGAATCATACCTGGTAAATACATACCCTGGAGTAAGGACAATCGGGAAATCAGTTTTCTTTTAACAGTACACAGTGAAACTGAAACATTGAAATGTTTCGATGGGGTATCCCGGTATTCATAGTAATGCCTCTTCTATTATACAGATTCACAACTGTACCCGTATAATTCTTTGCCATCTCTCCAAATCCCTTTATATGTCTTTAGTCATTACCTTATGTACACCCCTTTAGGCTAAATAGTTTTCTTCCTTCCCTACCATTCGGCACCAGCCTATGGTTTGGAAGAAGACTATCCAATAAGCATAATGGGTGTACCGTCCTAATCCTAGGACCACTCACAATGCGAGAGAAGGTGAAGATAAAAGACAACCGAATAAACCGTATTCCTATTTCTCCTGAACCAGAATCTATCCCCGAACTCGAACAAGTTCCTTTCGAGTTCGTATATAACCATACGATGGAGTATCCAATAAACTGTGGATCTTCGTAGTCATACGGAGTGTCCTGGAGAAATACAAAGGTGATTTAGGATTGGCGAAGAAATACTCGGTTTGGTCATGAATAGCAGTCGCAATTTATTGTGCCCTCTTACTGATCCGTTGATATGTCTTTACTTAATACCTTCTGTACACCATCGTTATGCTAATTGGTTTTCTTCATTCCCCACCGTTCGGCACCAGCCTAAGGTTTGGAAGAAGACTATCAAATTTGCGTAATAGGTGTATTATCTCCTAAACCAAGGAGTACTCGCAACCTGAGAGAAGGTAAAAGGAAAAGACAACTGAATAGTCCTATTCGTTTTCTCCAGAACCGGAAACCATCCTCGAATTAATTCCTTCGAGTTCGTTTATAACCATACGATGGTTTTGTCCAATGGAAGTGGACGTTCGTAGTAATACGGGGTGTCTTGGAGAAAAGGGTAAAAGTAGGAGTGGCAATGAGGTTTGCAACTCTGAAAATCCAAAAGCCAGTGTTTAAGAAGGTTCGGTTAATTTTGGTCACTGAGTCATAGTCTAGGGTCGGGTCATGGTCGTTGCCAAAGAGAAAGAGAAAAGAAACACTCAGCATGCACTCTAACCTAGATCAGAATGGTTATCACTTTATCTAATCAGGAAACCTCCCACTGTAACCTCAAATTCTTCTCCAAACCCGAAAGAAGAATTAGTTGGGATCACCCGAGGAGTAAACCAACTCATTAGTGGGAATCGGGATCCAACTATCATCGCATGATAACGTGACGGAATCCGCTCACGTTATCACACTCCAGAAGGTATGCGCATATCTGGCAAGTTTCAGTTTCTTTAGAAACTCCCGATGTGATTTTTACCCCATGCCCTTATGACCTTGACGAAGGCCAACAAATCATAAGTCACATGTCAAGATCTACCCGTCATTGTCCAGGTTAATTTGAACCCACCCTTACAAGCACTTGACGAAGGTCAACAAGGCTATACGACTGTCCCAAACCAACGCATCTATCTATGCAGCATATGAATACCCAATAGCTACCAATCACTGTGCCTTGACTTTGGCCAACATACACAGCTTGAATACTTATTGACTATCCATATGAAACGACGGAGGGCTACGAATGGTTTCTGGCGAAAACCTTTAACGTAATGAACTTGATATCGTTGAAGGAACTGTATAGCTTTTTAAAATTATAGTGGCGAAAACCCTTGCTAAAGAGGTCACTCCCGGTGAAGGGATCTCGGTTCTTTCCCCGTAGAATGAGGTGCAGGATATTCCAACTGAATACCACGATGCAAAGCAAAAGTAAACGACTATAGTGAAGTTATTGCCCTGAAGCAAACTTCTGTCCAAGGGGTCACTCCCGGTGAAGGGATCTCGGCCCTTGCCTCGTCGACTGAGGAGCAGGATATTCCAACTGAATACCACTGTGCAAAACAAAAGAGAACGCCCCTGCAATAACAGCTTTTTGAAAAGTGTTTCAATAACATCAGAATAGGTTTGTTTAACTTGCATTGATCCGAATCAACGCAGTCCCATCAATTGATCACACCAATAAAGAACGAAAATAATGATGTAGGTATATGCCATCCGCATTCGCCACTGGGTCCCGTCATCACCCGTTAGGTTACTTAATTAACGACAGAGCGGGGACTGGACTAGCACGGATGTAAAACATATACAACATCTACTAGTATATATATCAATATATAATATTCGCTCAAGGCGTGATAAAATGCAACATCACAGAAATGTAATAAGCATCACAGAACAATACAGATTTCTGGGTTCCCCGGGTTTCATAGAGCCGCTACTGAATCCCGACGTTCCCCTAGTCGTGTGGATAGCCTGTGAAATGAAATCCTAGACCCCTACAGGCGCGGCATGTTACCCGCCAAAACCTGAAGCGAGGCAGCCCCCTTCAGCAACGTGAATGGACCACCCAGCACTTCACGGAATCCGGTAACTTGGGCACCCCTCCTGGGTCAACCTGTACCCCTACTAGTGCGGCGAATAGCCCACCAATTCTAGAGTGATGCCCCCTCCGTCTCAATGCCATAAGATGCGGGTCCGTTGCCCTCTAGAACCCGGCTACCCGTGCACCCCTCCGCGGGGTAATTCTAGTACAGAAAGTAAAATATACATACAACGGGTATATCGACCTCACCCCGGTCGTGCCCCAAAAGAATAATATACAAACAAGCAGTGACGGCAGTCCACATGTTGGACGCTCGCCCCACAATATCACATGTACATAATAAACCAAACTGTACTACCATTGCATCCAGGCTATCCCCCATGACCAATCCGCAACATCACAGTACAACACAGAACATCAACGTGAATGTCACGTTCGCAAATCCGACTAAAAGGGCTATAGCAGATAAACAGGATTTACCGATCAAATGACATTCACGGTCGCAGATATAATGTAAATACTGTGAACTAACATGTTTAAAATTCTCGATCGATCAAATTTACCGAAGTAGGCCCCAAGCACTACTGTAGCACTCAAAGAAATTCTGGGCCCAAACTGAATATCCCAAAACCCTTATTTCCAACCCAGAAGCCAATTGTGAAAATTTGGTACGGCGTTGACTTTTCTTCACCGTGGAACCGCGGCCAAACCAGGGGTTTGGCCGCGTTTCCGCGGTCGTAATAAAGTATCACCTTTCCAAATTTTTGCAGAATGCTTACAATTCCCTGCGCATGTTTCTGCAATGTACTGAAAAAATTTTCGAGCCAAAACAAAATCGACAGAAACCTGATGCACTAGAAAATACGGTTTTGGGATTTTTGTTCGATCGAGTTCTAAACATACTAGAGCAAGCTAGACTAGGCTAATGGCGTGGCTCTGATACCAATGTAAGTGCACGGCGGCGCCCCGGCCGTCAATCCGATGCCGAAATGCGGAAACAAAAACTTTTCTAAAAACTAGAACCGGCACCACCGCACACTATAATCGCGGATCGGGCCATTAACCTAACTCTAGCAAACTAGAATAAGAGTAGAGAAGCTATACCAAGCGATCCGTGTCATTCGGTCTTCACCTCCACTCCGATCTCCTCGCGGAATCTCCGGTCGTCAGCTCCTCGTCGAAACGGGCACCACATCGCCGGTTTCTTTTACGGGCTCCCACCTCTGGACCGAGGCAACTCGGGCACGAAGTTGGCGAGCCGACGTGCCCAAGAAGTGCTGTAGGCAAGTGTAGAGAAGTATGTCTCATGGGGGTTTGAAGTTGCCTTTGATGGAGGGAAGAAGAAGAATAAGCTTTGGAGATGGGTATGGATTTTTGTGGCAAAGCATAATGTGATATGATAATTTTCTCCCACACAAAATGAACCCTCTCCCTTTCTCTAATGTGGTCGGCCCCTTAAGAAAATGGTGGAGAAAAATGCAAGAAGAAAAGCATGTGAAGAAATGGTGCGATTAAAAAGGAATATGTGTCACACCCATTTCCAAATCAACCCTCATCAAAATCCATCACCATAAATGCAAAGGAAGAGACTAAAAAAGAATCTCATGATGAAAAAACTATCATGAAGCCACAATTGCATGAAACCCCTCCATAAAATATAATTTGCACACTTGCAAATAACCCCCTCCATCGGAAGAATCCATCCGTGAATGAACGGGGGAAAACTGGCCGGAACGGAATGCAAACTAGCAACTTCAGAAAACTGATCCCGTAATAAATTACAGGAAAAACCCCGCGACTGCATATACATACCTGCAATTGTATTCCCACTGAATACAAATGCAAAGAGACAAAATCTACACTTTACAATACTAGGGTCTGGCTTAAACCAAAGCCGGCTAGTAAAATCCGTCCGATCACGATCCATTCAATACCGCATGTATCTGATCGAACCCTGCCATATCTCCATACGACCTCTACAGCGTTTCGCCCGAAACTTGAGAAACTGGTCTGTGGGGCACTCTAAAGACTCGTCAATACTTTGGCTGTGGATTTAACCACTAGCACGTCAGGGGTATTAGCCTATACGTGACGGGCTACCAGGTATTGACCAAAAGGGATGTCGATGAGCGAACTCATCCTGACACCCTACTAAGCCTGTCAGTGACAATATTCGTACAGTCCGGTCCGTTCATCTATGAGCATCGCATGGCGGGCTTAGGGGGTTGGTAAAAGTCAGACCCCCAAAAGTGTTACATGTCGTGTCGGAGTGTAGTCCAGAACACCCTGAAATACTACTGGAATACCTACCAGTAAATCTCCTGCCTCGGCCGAGGACTTTGTGTAATGGCTCTTCTAGACACAGCGCGACCTCACCCCCAATACTGGGAGAGACGAACCCCTGCAGATCCGCTCACTGCCTCTATGTGGCTCGGGACTGTGCCCAACAAAAACCTGTTTGCACGTCTCCTTTGAGCGTGGTAGGGAAGTAATCAAAGCACAGTGGGAACTCACACGAGACAAATGACGATCTCAGGTCGATGAACTAACCTGTACACATGTCACCAGGGAACTGCTATCTGACATCAGGTATAAGACCAACTAGCATATTCCCGGCGAGTCCTGTCTGGTGTACTCATAACCCAATGAGCACCTGTATACTTCTTAGGTGAACCAACTGACATCAGTGGCTTGTGAGACCGGCCACCGCCCCTCGTCGGGGTCTCGACTGTATACACTAGTCTATTCTGGAGTATCGATGCCCTGTCTCGAAACTCCCACGACTAGGGACCTTTTAAGGATGTGCTTATAGCCCCAGCTCCCACGTATATGATCGCCCTCATACTGCTGGTAGTCAAGCAAGAATCCTAGGGGCTCGATCAACGTGCTATAGCGACTCGTAAGGTCACCTAAAGCAGTACACGATGATAAAGATAAACCAGATAACATACAATCATCTTGAGTAAGACTCTCCTATCGGTATAGGTCCTCCCTCAATCATTGCAATCACGTGCCTGTGATCCAATAATTGACTCTGAGGGCACTATCTCCAACAGTACCCACAATCGGCCTCGTCCAGCTCCTCGATTCGAGTTTCATATATCACACGTCTCAGAACCGAGAAAACGCATGGTGGACGCACTGAAATATCATATCAAGAGAAACCGGGTTTTTAGAACAGTACATACTTTCTTTAGAAATAGCCACGGTTCTCAAATCCAGAAATCTCATGAAAACAGCATATCTCAATGCGTAAAATCATAGAGCATGATGTATGCGACATATGATAACAATGTAAGCATATCCGAATATCATGCAACATGGAACAGCGATGTGACATATTAAGGGAAAACCGCTCTTTTAAATGACTCCAGTTTTAAAAATATATCCTGCGGTTCCCAATTTCTCCAAAGTCAAATGCAACATCGTATAAAGGTGCATATGTAACTATAGCAAGTAAATTATGCAGGGAGTCATAGCATGATGCAACAATTCTACTGTGTAGTGACATGGCAATTATCGATGATGGGGTGTGTGAGCCGGCAAATCTGTGTAAGTGTAACATACGCATCATCGATAATGGTGTAGGTGTACTAGCACGGGTATAAGCAATGCAATGAGAATGACATGAATGCAGCATAAGATAAAACATCAACTAACAACTATAAGGTATACGTATCTAACATGGTCGAGTCGTTGAATCAATCAATCGGCATCCAGCCTCACAGCATCACGTACGGTATACTCCATCGTACGGCATACTCTAGTCAAGGGTATGGATCAATCATCAAGTCAAACTCATCACGTACGGAAAAATCATCGTACGGCAGCATTAAACCATTAGGGATCATATCAACCTTTATGACAATGAGGGTACGGAACTAACGTCACGTACAGCAATAACTCATGATTCATGACATTCTATATATATCTATATACCTATATCCCAGGCCACATCCATAACAATCTCGCATCAGGGGACCGGCAAGGTATCAATCATCTCAATCGACTCACATCCGTATACCAATATATCATCAAATCATCATATCACGTCTTAAATTCTTTTCATCACATTTATATCTCACATCAAGTCAATTTAACATATACATTCTACCTTTACTAAAAGCATACGTCTCTAATCTACCAGACACACCCGAACCATACAATCAGTTTTTAGAAGATGCGAATCGTAGTTTTGAAAGTAGGGGCGACGGTGTTTTTATGAAAAAGATATCATTTGAAAATCTGTAACGTCCCTCAAGGTATCTATTTAAAAGATGCAGATTCTTCAGTTTGGAAATAGGTATGGTTCGGATGACACGTTTACGTCGGCTATCGAGTCTTATAGTACGATAAACGGTAATATCATCGATGATCATTCTCAAATCCCGTCATCATATATTAGTCGTATCATATCACTTCTAACTATGCTTTAGTTTCTAATAATGTTTCTCTCACTATCTTTTAACTCTATCTATAGTTTTCTATTAAAGGTTCCCTTAACCATATTCTATATATAAATCGGTATCCATCAAAGTTTGCCGGGGTGCTATACGCTATCCACCCAACTTCCCCCGTAGATATAGATCTACTCACCTTGCTTCTTGTTTGCCGAAGTCGATGATGCAACGCTCCATCACCTCGGAATCCTCGCGAAGGTAGCTACAATAATACACAATCGCAATCACTATTAAAATCGGATCCGGAAAACAAAAACGGCACACGGATCGCCTATAGGTTAAAACCTATAGGCCACGCATGCAAAACCAACCAACTATCCCTTGTCGTTGATGTACGAACATCCAACAACAAAATACAATATCAAATATCAAAACCTAGCATTCAAAATACGGAAAACTTAACCAAAAATCACACCAAAGTGCCTCCAGATTTTGACTCAGGTCAAATCAAGCTAAACAAACAAGTATAGGGTGTTGTATATGGAGTATATGAGCTAATGGACCAACCTATACACCAAATGCCACCAAGTGGCCGGCCACATTGCTTGGAAATCCGGTGAGCTCGGCCAGGGTAGCTCCGTTGGGGTTCTTCTGGTCAGGGTGTTCTCCTAGTGCCCTAATTTGGTCCGTGGTATTGTTTGCTTTCCTCAAAAATTCCCCGGGTTGCTCCAAATTCACTATAGGCACACCTAATGCAACAAAACCGACATGGACATAATTCTTTGTTTTTATTCTCTATTTTAGGTCCACCAATTGATCTCTAGGGTCTTGCACACCCTCACTACAGCTCACAAGCCCACTCTTGAATTTTCCAATATCACAAACCCACTCCTTAAACCCATTCTAAACTAACTAGAATGCTAGGAAAACATAAACTAAACTAAATGGAAAGGATTATACCTCATGGATGAAACTCAAGAGAACCCCAGCTTCCCAATATTATCAAAATCCCACTTTGCTTGGTCCATTATGTAGAGTATGAGGAGGTGATCATTTTTTGTGAAAGGGATATAGGGTTTTGGCAAGGTTTTTGAGATGATATTTGGGGTTGAAGGTGGAGGGAAGTGAGCTTGTGGAAGATGAAGAAGGAGATGTAAAATGTTGGGGGGAATGAAAAATGAGGCATCCACCCCCGCGCTCTCTCTCTCTCGCTTATTCTCACTCTCCCTCTCTCTCCAAGCAGGCTTACCCCTCATTATTATGTCCCCCCTTCTCTCTCCTCAATCATTCCTCTTATTTCTTTCTTTTCTCACCAAAAATCAACCATAACATAAAACAACACAAATGAACATGTAACCAAATGAAACATGTCATGGTGCACTAACCGTGAAAAACTGTAGAAACACGGATTTTGCTTAATAGCGATTAGCAGTGCACTAATCGGGTTTTTATTTAAACTGCAAATAATTGATTTTATAAATACCAAATCCTTTAAATATATTTTTAAATGCATAAATCATTTTAATTTCCCATTGTTTCACAATTATTGGTATATATTTATACCCTTTTTCGAAAACCCCAATTTCGCAAATTGGGCAGTTTTTGGGAAATATATTATTTTAATATTAAATTCCAAAAATAAAATTTTATATTTTATGAAATGTTATAGTCATCTCCCTGAAATAAATTCGGTCCCCGAATTTAAATTTAAACCCCCAAATACCAAAATATATCAATAATCAACTCAAATCAACGGGGCTCCGAAATCACGGAAGATACAAAGTAACACAGCGCGTCAAGTGCGCATAAAAACGAGTACAAAACTCAAAAACCGAATTCCGTCAAGCGTCACGGAAATCATAGGATCTGCACGCATATCCTCGGAGTTCCAATGGAGATACAGATCTCGAAATCCACTACTGAAATCCAATATGCACTAATCAAATACTATAATACATATATAGTACGCATCCTTGAAAAATCTCCAAAACTGAATAAAACACATGCAATAATCTTTTCTGAATCGCCTCGTGATGCGTAATTCACGGCATAAGTGACGGACGCTCATTTGTAAAATAATAATATATGTTTTGCTAAATATACGTTTCGTCGTTTCTAAAATATCCCAAAAGGTTTTCTTTTTGTAAACGTTCGTGTCGCTCACAGACACGTATGAAATAGAGAGACTATAGGTCCTTTTGAAAACCTTTTGTTAACCCTTATTGCATGAAAAATACTCAGGTACTGTCCTCAAATCAGTCATGTTCGGCTACTACATAACATAGTGCCCATCATGAAAACAAGGTGCTCAAAAGCAAAATCAGCCTCAAAAGGCGTATCCAATAATCAAGTGCGTCTGGTGCGCACGAAAATCAAATCCAACGACAAGTGCTATGAATGTGCACCAAAACCAAATCTAAGTGCAATGGGTGTGCACGAAAGAATCTGCCCAGTGCAATGGGTGTGCACGACAACTACATCTAGTGCATTGATAGTGCACGAAAATCTCAATCCAGTGCAACTACAATGCACGAATGAAAATCCTAATCGATTGCATCATGTGTGCACAAAATCATATCTCATATCATGCGCCCAACATGTGCGAAAATCTAAGTCAAGTGCATCGTCAAGCACGAATGAAATCTAAATCAAGTGCATCCGATATGCACGAACAAAATCTAAATAAAGTGCATCCGACATGTACGAATAAAATCTAAATCAAGTGCATCCGATGCGCACAAAATCCAATATCAAGCGCCTAATATGCGCAAAAGTCCAACCCAAGCGCGTAAAGTCCATATAAATGCCCAGTGCGGTAAAGCGCCCGAAAAATGAACGTCAAGTGCAACGCGCACAAAAACATAACTCTGGAAAAACGAATGCTCAAAGACAAAAATCGGAGCAACCAATGTACAAAAATATAAATCCAGTGCAACAAATGCATGAAATATAATCCGGTGCAACCAATGCACAAAATTATAAATCCAGTGCAACAAATGCACGAAATATAATCTGGTGCAAACAATGCACAAAAATATAAAACCAGTGCAACAAATGCACGAAATGAAAATCTAGTGCAACAAATGCACGAAGTGCAAATCTGGTGCATCAAGTTCACAAAATCCAATATGGTGCATCCAGTGCACGAAATAAAAATACTGTGCATCCAGTGCATGAAATACAAATACTGTGCATCCAGTGCATGAAATACAATACAGTGCATCCAGTGCACGAAATACAAATACCGTGCATCCAGTGCACGAAATACAAATACCGTGCATCCAGTGCACGAAATACAAATACCGTGCATCCAGTGCACGAAATACAAATACTGCGCATCTAGTGCACGAAATATAAATACGGTTCATCCAGTGCACGGAAACGCATTAATAAGTCAAATGCGTATAAAAGGCAACACCGAGTGTACCTAGTTGTATAAAATCATAAACGCGTGCAACTGCGTGCACAAAACACGTATCAATGCACTGCACGCATATGTGAGCTATACCGAGTACAGAAATCAAATCGAGCGTGTACCACATGCACAAAATCAAGGCAACTGTATAAAATTCACGAAATCATAAACATGTGCATCCAAGGCACAAAATCAATATCTAGTGCAATAGACATGCACAAATCATAAACCATCACAACGGTGTATAAAAACATATATCAAGTGCAATAACTATGCACAAAAGGTGAACACCCAGTAGGTACAGCCATGGTGCACGAAAATAATATCATGAAACTCAATCATCAAAACTCAAATCCAAGCGATATGAGCGTGATACTCGGATCAAAAACGCAAATCACAATAAATGACATTGAGGTACACCTCCCACAATGTCGAAAAAAAATATCGGTGCGCCCAAACTGGCAGAGCAAGATCATCCGCTTGCCTCCTGGTCACGTTCTGGCTTCTTCTGTCTCTGGGTCCTCATTTCTCTGTGGACTCACCAATCTCGCAATCCATCGGCTCGTCGGCCCGGTCAGGTGTGCTAACGGAAACGATTCCGCTCTGGCACTTCTCTGGTCATCTCTCGGCCAATTGGTATGACCACTCGTAAAGCAGCACGTCGATGGCGTCGTCCTCTGGCCCTCTGAATACACGTGACACAACTGATCCTCGGTAAAAATCTCATTGCAGCAGTGTCCTGGAAGGAACCTGCTCAAGGTCTCTTCCGATCTCGCCTATTCCGAACTGTACGGAGGCTGGTAATCTTACATAATCTGTTCTCGTCTTCTGGACATCTGCGTTTTCAGCACAACATTTCCTCAGGATCTGGCCGCATCCCAACGACTCTGTATACATATCGGATCTCTCATCTCAACGGAGAGTAACAACAGCTCGTCAGCATCTCGCACGAACCTCTCGTTCCACTCGTCTTTATCATCCTCCACTTCGAAGTCACGTCATACTATCTGTGTACTGCAATGTTCTTGGATACTGTCAATCCAAAGTCTCTCACACGGACTCAAAATCATGAACTCGGTATCTTCATCACTCTGTAGAAGATATCAAGCTGAACATGTCCTCGGGAACTCGTCCCCACCATAGGAGGAATACTCAATACTCGTCTGTTCTCGATCAACTCACAACGCATCTGGGTGAGGTCCTCTATACAAAGCTGGTCAGCTGTTGATCTCCTATCACATGGTATTCGGACGGCGTTAAACTTTTCGATCGAGTCATCAAAGTCCCAAAATTTCCCGAAAGCTCAACACATGAGCACAATTTAATAATATCTGGTACATACCACAGTACCTACGGACCAGCCGTAGAAGGGCAATCCCAAGCCCTACTGATGGCACTGCTAACTGCCGCAAACCCTAAAGTTCAAAAGCGGTTCCATGGTCATCATGTCGAGTTAGGGTTTCATTCTTCTAGAGGGTCCACAGAATTACACGCATGTTCCTCCAAATACTTTAAACTTGGAAAAATGGGTTTCTGACATTTGTTCGAACTTTTTAACTTCGCTTATACAACATGTGAATACCCATCGCCCACATGTTAAACAATGCCTCAATCCTCCAGGAAAGACGATACGTCAACGGTCATCTCCGTATCTGTCTTCTCTAGATCTGAGTAAGACTCTCCACACTGGAAATCTTCAACTCAACTGGGCCTGCGTCGACGCATCAATCTGACGAATCACCTTCGTCACTCAACTCGGGATAGACTAGCTATCATCCGTCTCATCTCTGCCTAGAAGCTCCAGCGATCTCAGCCCGTAAGCTCTGGAAGCAACATCTCATTAATCTTGGCAACAGCTGGGTCATCTGTCCACACGGCAGACGACATCGCAATCTTTGGGGTATGCTGCACATGAACAGTCTTCTCACAACTGGCAGGCTCTATCAATGGCCCGATCATCCGGTGCAAAACCAAACACTCGCCTCATCAAAAGGTCACAACACCATGCTACATCGAGACGTTCCCATGTCACCAGAAAACACAATGGTCAGTCCTCATCCATGACGAGCTCGCCCTGACCGCAACACTAGCAGCAGCTCAATCTGCGCTCAAACCATGGTGACAGGAACCTCAATCGAGTATCGATGAAAACAGATCAAAGGCATGAAAGGAAACGACAGACCCAGAATGGATACATGATCATAAGGAGGAACAGAATCAATGAGAGTATGATCTGGAAACAAATATAATCAAGGATCTCAAATGAATGTATAATCATGGGTACGAAAAGAATCACAGATCTCAAAATATGTACATCCTAAGGTTTCTTAAGTGGAGTATCGTATCGTAAATATGTCGCGGAACATACGTACGGTACGTCACTCTACCCAAGCTACCTACTCCATCAATCAGGGTCAACCTATGAAATGAAAGTTCGGGTCTAATACCCCTCCCCTCCGTTCTAGTCTAAGTTCCATAAGGTCAATCCTAGGTTCCGAAATAATTTACGCCCCAGACTCCACATAGTCAAACCTAAACTCGAACCTAGGTTAAACCTAGCGCTCTGATAACAACTTTGTCACGACCAGAAATTAGCTCGTGACGGGCACTTAAATCACGCCATGCCTAAAGGCGTAACATAATTCAAGTAAGCCGAAGCTAAGAAATCTAAACCCTTTTTAAGAGAAATAAAAGAGGTGAAGTTTAGAAATAAGGGTATAATGAAATCAAGTTATCTTAATGTATAGAATAGGAACATGAAAAATGCAAGTGGATTATGCAAGTTTAAAAACATGTTTCGTCTTATAAAAATTTGGGCAGCACCTCCTTTGTATATTTTGATCCAAAACCACAAATACATAATAATGATAAAGGCATCCCCAAGAGGGAGCTTGCTCTTCGCAAAACGGTGGATCCACAACCACGCAAAGCATAAATATAAGTATACGACGCCCAACGGCGAAGTTCACCACCAAAAATAAAGAATAAGCAAGACAACAAAACCTCAAGTAGCGGAAAGCCCCTCGCTCTACGTCTCGCAAACACACGTCTCACTAAGTCTCATTACTTTTACAATTACTAGTTTTGATCGATGGAGTTGACTAGATACAATATGAAATATAAATACAAGAGTGGGTACGATACAAATGTCTTACCTACCCAGCAAAGCACTCGAATGCAACTGTGTGCCAGCGATGCCGCTACAGATCCATGCGGTCAACCTGCAAGAACTGTGGCACAATGGGGGTGAGTTGCCAATTCGTGAGTAGAAAAATATCGACAAGTAGAAATCGAATAAACAACGACTCTTAGGTCAACTATATCATAAAGGTAATACTATGATATCTAGGGTGACCGTATCTGTATATGTGCCAACACTAATATCAATGTCTATCAGCATGTGGATATCATCCAACAATGTAAGTGTGCATGTGGATCTCGTCCACGTGTCAACCAACGACACAACAATATCATGCATGTAAATATCATATAAGCATATGCATATAGACATGAGGATATAAATCAACATTTGTCCCTCGGGACACATCAAAATCATGGAACCTGAGTGTCCAACATCGACACTCGAAAACATCGTGAAATCCGTGTCGAGCATCAACACGTAAATCCTCATATTTCTCGGGCTCCGTCGGTCTGGATCGGCCCTCGGGCTCCGTCAGTTCGGATCGGCCTATATCAACTCTCGACTCCGGTCGGTATCCTCCGGATATCCGCCGAGCCCAAATATTATCACCGGTAGGTATTAGTCCCTCAACCAGGCTCACCTTCTACTGCACAGCAATCCTTTCTCGCCCCAAGGTACCATACCGGATCCACCATGTACCCGCAATCGGCCTCGTCCAGCTTCTCGATTCGGGTTTCACATGTCACACGTCTCAGAACCGAGAAAACGCATGGTGGACGCACTGAAATACCATATTAAGAGAAACCGGGATTTCAGAACAGTACATACTTTCTTTTGAAATTGCCACGGTTCTCAAATCCAGAAATCTCATGAAAACAGCATATCTCAATGCGCAAAATCATAGAGCATGATGTATGCGACATATGATAAAAATGTAAGCATATCCGAATATCATGCAACATGGAACAGTGATGTGACATATTGAGGGAAAACCACTCTTTTAAATGACTCCAGTTTTAAAAATATATCCTGCGGTTCCCAATTTCTCCATAGTCAAATCCAACATCGTATAAAGGTGCATATGTAACTATAGCAAGTAAATTATGCAGGGAGTCATATCATGATGCAGCAATTCTACTATGTAGTGACATGGAAATTATCGATGATGAAGTGTGTGAGCCGGCAAATCTGTGTAAGTGTAACATACGCATCATCGATAATGGTGCAGGTGTACTAGCACATGTATAAGCAATGCAATGATGTCACGACCCGAAAGAGTACGCGACTGGCCCTTGAACCATATGAAGCCTATAGGACTCCATCTGATTCAAGTAAGCCAAAAGCCCAGAAATCTAAAACCATTTTGAAGAATAAGTAAAGAAACTGGTTTTAAAGAGGTGAAGAAAACATGTTTGAAATCAAGGTTTTTAAATAACTAAGCCGAATGTGCATTTTAAAAACAGTACAATCTTTTCCAGAAATTTCGGCAGAGTTTCTTTTGTAAAAATGGCCCCGAATGGGGTAAAACAAGAATAACGATATATATGCAATGATAAAGGCATCCCCAAGCGGGAGCTAGCTCTTCGTCAATCGACGGTCACAACCACGCAATGATATGATAATATACAACGCCAAGTGGCGAGGATCAAATCCAAAGAAAGCTCAAAGCAACAAGAAAAACCGCAATACTACTAAGCGCGACTCTAAGGTCGAAATAATACAACACTGTCTCTAAGTCTGAAAGAATATACAAGTTTTGGTTGATGGACAATTTCTAGATACAATGAAATAAATAAATACAATGGTGATTCTTGATGCGAAAGAATCCACCTACCGAAAGCAAGTCACCCGCAAGAAAGAAGTGTGCCAGAAATGCCGCAATAGAACCTGTACGGCAGAACCTGCAAGGACTGTGGCACAACGGGGGTGAGTTGCCAACTCGTGAATAGAAACGTCTACAAGCAGAAATCGAAAGCAAGACATAAACCTAAGTCAACGATCAGCAATATAATCCACAAGAGTACATCTGAGTGTAACAAGGTGGCAAGGTAACATCTAATCACGTATGTAGTGCCAGGTACTCAGGTAGTAACATGTCATCAGTATAAGGTATGTCTGCATGAAGTAAATATGATGAAATATCAAAGATATCAATACACATATATTAGCGTCCCATACCACTAATATTGGTGTAAGGGTATATATAACAGCGTCCTCATACCCTGTTATATATACAAATAAAGTATGATCAATGTAAAACCAGTCTGTCTATGATCCAAGTCTGTATGTATGTGGAACCCGTCCACCCGTCACCCAATGACAATAAGCATCATGTATGCAATGTGAGGATATAAACAAAATCATGGAAAAACATCATGAAACCCGTGCCTAGCATCGATACGTAAATCCTCCTGTATCGGGCATCCGTCATTCCGGATCATGCCCTATATCAAAGTACATATCGGGAATCCGTCAGTCCGGGTCATCCCTCTCTCAATGCATCGGGCATCCGTCATTCCGGATCATGCCCTATATCAATCCATCGGGCATCCGTCATTCCGGATCATGCCCTATCTCAAAGTATATATCGGGAATCCGTCATTCCGGGTCATCCCTCTCTCAATACATCGGGCTTCCGTCAGTCCGGGTCAGCCCTCTATCAGTCCATCGGGCTTCCGTCAGTCCGGGTCAGCCCACTTTCAGTACATCGGGCTTCCGTCAGTCCGGGTCAGCCCTCTATCAATCCATCGGGCTTCCGTCAGTCCGGGTCAGCCCTCTCTCAGTACATCCTCTAGCACCGAGAAAACACGGGGCGACGCCCTAAATATCATATCAAGTGAACCGGGTTTTTAAATGATTGCTATTGAAAAGGACACGGTTCCCAAATCCAGAAATCCCATGAAAATCCAACATCAAGAAGTACATCCAATGCGATGTGCTATGCAATCAATCCATGATGTATGCGACATGTAAAGAAAAGTAATCATATCGGAAATCAGGCAACATGGAATAGTAATGCGCGTATGTCGAAGGAAGAATCATCTCATGAATGCAATAGTACTACAGTGTAGTGGCATGGCAATTATCGATGATGAAGTGTGTGAGCCGGAAAATAGTGTACGTGAAACATACGTATCATCGATAATGGTGCTGGTGTCCTAACAGCATAATAATAATATAGCAATGAATGTATGCCAGCAATGCGAATAGCATGAGACTGCAGAAATCTAGTAGTCAACACCACAGTGAAGTATCTACAATGCAAACTACATCTAAGTATCCGGTCAATCAGGAGGGGTAGGTGTAGAAACCACCTAAATCTGAGTCTATGTATATATATAAAGATATGTAGTCGGTGATCCCGCCTCAATGTCATATCGTAAGATATCCTCGAGTTATGAGTGCGGATCTATCATCAATATCGGCTCGTACGGTAAATCATCGTACGGCATCCCCATAGCTGGGTAGGGGTCAACAACTCACTATCTCGTCACATAACAGGTATCAGTATCATCAGATCATATAGTCTGGAGGTACTACTCTATGTCCAGTACAAGTCGATACCATCAAAGAAATATACATGCGGGGGTAAACACATATCCCAAACCCGCAAGAAGCACAAGTCATATCCCACATATGAATCGTATCAAATTACCGATCCCAGGGCACCAAGCCCACATCATCGACTCATCTCCAAAGTCATCACATATCATCAATCACAGTGCAAGTACAAGTGATAAGCAAGGGTGTGTGTGTGTGTAGGCGTAATTCTGTCCTAGGGTTCGCGACTATGAACTACACTAGTCACTTCTAACCGTACATTATCCACAATACACCTATATCACAATAAACTACATAATAATCTATCAACGGACTGCGGGGGTGCTATACGCCATCCACCCGACTTCCCCCTGTAGATATAATCTACTCACCTTGCATCACCAATTGCGGACGTCACCACGTATGCTTGTCGTCCCGAAGTCTTCATGGGTACCTACACATCAAAATATCGTATATGCGCATTAAAACCGAATCCAATCTAAAACGGCGCATAAAATCCAAAACGATACGATAAGGGGCCTATAGGTGAAAACCTATGGCACGCCTTCAAAACCATCAATAAATCCTCTATATCGTCGTATAAACGACAAATAGTCGAGGCAAAACACATTCCACCATTTCAGAATCAAAAATACGGAATACGGAAATACGAATCCAAAACAACTTAGGATATATGTCCCAGATTTCACCCTAGAAAGAATCTGTCAAAACTAGAAGTACCCAGGGCCAAGAATTGAGGTATTGGGGCTATGCACAGAAAACGAGGAATTTCCTCACTGGTCTGGCCGCAATTTGCGGCCAGAATGGAGGTTTTGGCGGCCGTACGGATGAGCTAGGGGCTAGGGTTTGGGGTGTTGGTTCTATGGTGCCTGCACATCTCAATTCCCACTCAATATTATTTTAGGGGTCTCGGGGTGTTAGCAGATTCTGAATAACCTTCACAGATTTCACAATTTCCCCGATATCGGTTTCTAAAATCCGTATTATGGGTTTAAATTTCAGGTTAGGGTCTCAATTCATACACTAGGGTGTTGGTGTATCCTCAATTGAACTCAATTTCACAATACAACTCAAGTTCCTCTCAAACCCTAACTAGGTTTTCATCAAATCCATAATATCACACAATATCGATTAAATCTTAACATGGGGTTATAGGAAAAGCTATAATTAAGCAAATGGTTCAGAAATTACCTTCATTAGCAACTCAAGAAAATTCTTGAGTTGCCCCTAGTGGCCAAAATCCACGCTTTCTTGGTCCATTGCGTAGATCTCGAGCTTGTGCATATTTTTAGTGAAACGAGTGTGTGATTTTGGGGTTGTTTTTGAGATGATTTGAGGGATTGAAGGTGGAGGAAGGGGGAGGAAGAGGCAGCAGCAGCAAAGCAAAGGGAGAGGGAGAGAAATGATGAAAATGGCTAAGGGTTTTGGTCAATGGTTCAACCCATACTTCTCTCTCACCAACCCCATTCTTTATCCTTTTCTTTTCCTTTTCTTTTCTTAAACCTTTCTCACTAGAATAGTAACCCCAAATGAGAAACCATGACAAATAAAATGTAACACAAGGGTGAAAAAGTGATATGTGCATGTTTTGCACAAAATTGCCAAAAAACCCGATTAGCGATTTTAATCGCGATTAGCACTAAATTAGTGTCAAACTAATCACAAAAACTTAAAAATGTCATAATCCACTAATTTACCCTATTTTAGAATTTTCCATAATTTTTCATAATTTTTCTAACATTTTTCCTATTTATTTGCATTTAATATCAAAATAATCAATAAAATAATATTAAATTATAAAATTTCCCAAAATTAATATTTTATATTTTTGAAAATGTTACAATCTACCCCCCTTAAAGAAATTCGGTCCCCGAATTTAAATTTAAACCCCCACTACTAAAACAATTTCAGTATAATCCATTTTGTCGGGGCTCCGAAAGCATCAACACATAAGAATATCATAAAAATATACTGCTCTACTAGAAATCGATCCCCAAAATGCATATATAAGAATATCCTATGCGTTTGGTGCGCAAGGAATCAAAATCCATATATGTGTCAAACAGGTGTACAAACGACATCTAGGTGCAACGGGTGTGCACGAAACATCTGTCGTAGGCAACGTGTGTGCCTGACAGAAAAGTCAGGTGCATGTGACATGCACGAAGAATCCCGATTTAGTGCATCTGGCGTGCACCAAAATCGTAAATCAAAACACTAAAGGTGCATGAAACCATATCATGAAACTCAGTCATCAAAACTAAATCATGCAAACAGAACGCCCAAAATACCGAAATCCAAAATGACGGATACGTGATAATCGAATCACAAAATCACAAATCTTAAATACCGCCTTCGGTAGTTCCTCCTTCGAGGTCAAGAAGGAGTCGGTGCAATCCACTGCTAGCAGCGCAGGATATCTACCTGCCTCTTGCTCACGATCTGGCGTCCTCTGGCTCTCTGGGTCCTTATCTTCTCTGTGGATTTCCAATCTCACAGTCAACCGGCTCATCGGCCCTGTCAAATGTGCTAACGGGGACGATTCCGTTCTGGCACTTCTCTGGTCACATCCCAACGTCTCTGTAAGCATATCAGGTCTCTGGTCTCGACGGAAAGCAATGACAGCTCGTCAGTGTCTCACACGAACCTCTTGTTCCAACTGTCTCTATCGTCGTCCACTATGACGTCACGCCAAGCTACTATGCACTGCACCGTCCTCGGCCACGGTCAATCTGAATTCTCTCACACGGACTCGAAATCACGTAATCTGTAGCTCCATCACTCTGTAGTAGATGTCAGGCCGGACTGGTCCTTGGGAACACATCCCAACCATCGGAGGAATACTCATCTCTCGTCCGTCCTTGATCAATTCGCAAAGCATCTGGGTAAGTTCCTTTATCCGAATCTGGTCAACTACCTCGTCGACAATGCCGAACTCTGGCCTGCTGGGTGTGCGCAACATGACCACTCCTGGGTCCAGATCTTCTCGTATCGTTTTCCAGAAGGGTCCTGTCGAGGTTCCCTTCTCAAATCTCAATCCTGCCGAAATGCCCGGAAGTCATCATCCAATGTTGAAGCTAAATCTCATTCCGGAACGGCTGCATACTCATCGCGCTTCTTTCTGGATGATATATCCATATACCACGCCTCTGGGTGCGTATCACATCTCTGATGTCAGCGGAGTGGGACGTCATCTTGTCGAAATCTCGTACGAACTCTTTTCTTCACTCTGCTCAAATGTCGACTGGTTCGAACTCGTCTCATCGTGGCTACACGAGCTGCACTCCGACGGCTATGCTCGCATCTGGAGTCTCCCAAGCAGTGTCCCATCACGATATCCGAAAGATGTCGAACCATCCGATCGACTCGTCAGATCCTCATAATCCCCCAAGAGCTCACATCTCGGGTACAGTTTAATAGTATCGAGTACATGCCACAGCGTCGGTGGTCCAGCCGTAGAAGGGCAAACCCAAGCCTCACTAATGGCGCCGCGGAACCGCCGTAAACCCTAAGGTTCAAAGGCTGTCACACGGTCATTAAGTCGAGTTAGGGTTTTATTCTTCTAGAGGGTCCATAGAATCACCTGCATGTATTTCCGTATACTTTAAACTTGGAAAATAGGCTCCGGACATTCGATCATCTCAATCGACTCTCAACGAACCTGCGTGAAGTCGTCTCTAGCTGGAATCAATCCACCTGATGACCTCGCATCGGGGTAAGCGAACTCACCACACGTCCTAGTCACCCATCCTCGGTGACTAGCGACTCGCCATCATCTCTCTAAGAACATGCTCATGCTGCAGTAGCTCCAGTCATCTGGGCGATATCTCATCATTTGCAGCAACAACTGGCTCATATGCCTGTACGCCGAACAACGCCTCAATCGTCCAGGAAAGGCAATACATAAGCGGTCATCTCTGAATCGGTCTGCTCTAGATCTGAGTAAGACTCTCCACACTGGAAATCTTCAACTCAACTGGGCCCGCTCTGGCGCAAAATCGGACGAATCACCTTCGTCTCTCAAATCGGGTAGACTAGCTATCATCAATCGCATGACTGCCCGAAAGCTCCGGCAGTCTCAGCTCGTACGCTCCGAAAGCAACATCCTGTCAATCTCAGCAACAGCTGGTCCATCTATCTGCACGATAGGCGACATCACATCTCTGAGGTATGCTGTACATCAACAGTCATCTCTCAACTGGCAGCTTTAACAATGGCCCGATCATCCGGTGCAAGACCAAGCACTCGCCCCCACCAGAGGTCACAATCACCAACACTAACTCGAGACGTTCCCATGTCACCAGAAAACACAAGGGTCGGCCCTCGTACCAAACGAGCTCACACCGGCCGTAACCCTAGCAGCAGCCCAAACTGTGCTCAACCATGGTGACAGGAACCTCAATCGAGTATCAAAAGAGCACATCAATGGCAAGAAAGGAAACAACAGATCCAAAGTGGACACATGATCATAGGAAGGAACAACATCAATAAAGGTATGATCAAGAATTAATAGAATCGGGGATCTCAAATAGATGTATAATCCAGGATATGAAGAGAATCACTAATCTCGAAAGTATGTACATCCTAAGGTTCCTTAAGCGGAGTGGCGTGTCGTAAGTATGCCGCGGAACATACCAACGGTACGTCACTCTACTTTAGTCACCTAATCCATCAACCAAGGGTCATCCTAATACGACGAAAGTTCGGGTCGAATACCCACTCGACCAAGTCTATGTTCCGTAAGGTCAAGCCTAAGTTCCGTATATAAACAACGCCCTAGGCTCCACATAGTCAAACTCAGACTCGAACCAAGGTCAACCTAGCGCTTTGATACAAACTTTGTCATGACCCGAAAGAGCACGTGACTGGCCGTTGAACTATATGAAGCCTATAGGACTCCATCTGATTCAAGTAAGCCAAAAGCCCAGAAATCTAAAACCATTTTGAAGAATAAGTAAAGAAACTGGTTTTAAAGAGGTGAAGAAAACATGTTTGAAATCAAGGTTTTTAAATAACTAAGCCGAATGTGCATTTTAAAAACAGTACAATCTTTTCCAGAAATTTCGGCAGAGTTTCTTTTGTAAAAATGGCCCCAAATGGGGTAAAACAAGAATAACGATATATATGCAATAATAAAGGCATCCCCAAGCGGGAGCTAGCTCTTCGTCAATCGACGGTCACAACCACGCAATGATATGATAATATACAACGCCAAGTGGCGAGGATCAAATCCAAAGAAAGCTAAAAGCAACAAGAAAAACCGCAATACTACTAAGCGCGACTCTAAGGTCGAAATAATACAACACTGTCTCTAAGTCTGAAAGAATATACAAGTTTTGGTTGATGGACAATTTCTAGATACAATGAAATAAATAAATACAATGGTGATTCTTGATGCGAAAGAATCCACCTACCGAAAGCAAGTCACCCGCAAGAAAGAAGTGTGCCAGAAATGCCGCAATAGAACCTGTACGGCAGAACCTGCAAGGACTGTGGCACAACGGGGGTGAGTTGCCAACTCGTGAATAGGAACATCTACAAGCAGAAATCGAAAGCAAGACATAAACCTACGTCAACGATCAGCAATATAATCCACAAGAGTACATCTGAGTGTAACAAGGTGGCAAGGTAACATCTAATCACGTATGTAGTGCCAGGTACTCAGGTAGTAACATGTCATCAGTATAAGGTATGTCTGCATGAAGTAAATATGATGAAATATCAAAGATATCAATACACATATATTAGCGTCCCATACCACTAATATTGGTGTAAGGGTATATATAACAGCGTCCTCATACCCTGTTATATATACAAATAAAGTATGATCAATGTAAAACCAGTCTGTCTATGATCCAAGTCTGTATGTATGTGGAACCCGTCCACCCGTCACCCAATGACAATAAGCATCATGTATGCAATGTGAGGATATAAACAAAATCATGGAAAAACATCATGAAACCCGTGCCTAGCATCGACACGTAAATCCTCCTGTATCGGGCATCCGTCATTCCGGATCATGCCCTATATCAAAGTACATATCGGGAATCCGTCAGTCCGGGTCATCCCTCTCTCAATGCATCGGGCATCCGTCATTCCGAATCATGCCCTATATCAATCCATCGGGCATCCGTCATTCCGGATCATGCCCTATCTCAAAGTATATATCGGGAATCCGTCATTCCGGGTCATCCCTCTCTCAATACATCGGGCTTCCGTCAGTCCGGGTCAGCCCTCTATCAATCCATCGGGCTTCCGTCAGTCCGGGTCAGCCCTCTTTCAGTACATCGGGCTTCCGTCTGTCCGGGTCAGCCCTCTATCAATCCATCGGGCTTCCGTCAGTCCGGGTCAGCCCTCTCTCAGTACATCCTCTAGCACCGAGAAAACACGGGGCGACGCCCCAAATATCATATCAAGGGAACCGAGTTTTTAAATGATTGCTATTGAAAAGGACACGGTTCCCAAATCCAGAAATCCCATGAAAATCCAACATCAAGAAGTACATCCAATGCGATGTGCTATGCAATCAATCCATGATGTATGCGACATGTAAAGAAAAGTAATCATATCGGAAATCAGGCAACATGGAATAGTAATGTGCGTATGTCGAAGGAAGAATCATCTCATGAATGCAATAGTACTACAGTGTATTGGCATGGCAATTATCGATGATGAAGTGTGTGAGCCGGCAAATAGTGTACGTGAAACATACGCATCATCGATAATGGTGCTGGTGTCCTAACAGCATAATAATAATATAGCAATGAATGTATGCCAGCAATGCGAATAGCATGAGACTGCAGAAATCTAGTAGTCAACACCACAGTGAAGTATCTACAATGCAAACTACATCTAAGTATCCGTTCAATCAGGAGGGGTAGGTGTAGAAACCACCTAAATCTGAGTCAATGTATATATATAAAGATATGTAGTCGGTGATCCCGCCTCAATGTCATATCGTAAGATATCCTCGAGTTATGAGTGCGGATCTATCATCAATATCGGCTCGTACGGTAAATCATCGTACGGCATCCCCATAGCTGGGTAGGGGTCAACAACTCACTATCTCGTCACATAACAGGTATCAGTATCATCAGATCATATAGTCTGGAGGTACTACTCTATGTCTAGTACAAGTCGATACCATCAAAGAAATATACATGCGGGGGTAAACACATATCCCAAACCCGCAAGAAGCACAAGTCATATCCCACATATGAATCGTATCAAATTACCGATCCCAGGGCACCGAGCACACATCATCGACTCATCTCCAAAGTCATCACATATCATCAATCACGGTGCAAGTACAAGTGATAAGCAAGGGTGTGTGTGTGTGTAGGCGTAATTCTGTCCTAGGGTTCGTGACTATGAACTACACTAGTCACTTCTAACCCTACATTATCCACAATACACCTATATCACAATAAACTACATAATAATCTATCAACGGACTGCGGGGGTGCTATACGCCATCCACCCGACTTCCCCCTGTAGATATAATCTACTCACCTTGCATCACCAATTGCGGACGTCACCACGTATGCTTGTCGTCCTGAAGTCTTCATGGGTACCTACACATCAAAATATCGTATATGCGCATTAAAACCGAATCCAATCTAAAACGGCGCATAAAATCCAAAACGATACGATAAGGGGCCTATAGGTGAAAACCTATGGCACGCCTTCAAAACCATCAATAAATCCTCTATATCGTCGTATAAACGACAAATAGTCGAGGCAAAACACATTCCACCATTTCAGAATCAAAAATACGGAATACGGAAATACGAATCCAAAACAACAACTTAGGATATATGTCCCAGATTTCACCCTAGAAAGAATCTGTCAAAACTAGAATTACCCAGGGCCAAGAATTGATGTATTGGGGCTATGCACAGAAAACGATGAATTTCCTCACTGGTCTGGCCGCAATTTGCGGCCAGAATGGAGGTTTTGGCGGCTGTACGGATGATCTAGGGGCTAGGGTTTGGGGTGTTGGTTCTATGGTGCCTGCACATCTCAATTCCCACTCAATATTATTTTAGGGGTCTCGGGGTGTTAGCAGATTCTGAATAACCTTCACAGATTTCACAATTTCCCCGATATCGGTTTCTAAAATCCGTATTATGGGTTTAAACATCAGGTTAGGGTCTCAATTCATACACTAGGGTGTTGGTGTATCCTCAATTGAACTCAATTTCACAATACAACCCAAGTTCCTCTCAAACCCTAACTAGGTTTTCATCAAATCCATAATATCACACAATATCGATTAAATCTTAACATGGGGTTATAGGAAAAGCTATAATTAAGCAAATGGTTCAGAAATTACCTTCATTAGCAACTCAAGAAAATTCTTGAGTTGCCCCTAGTGGCCAAAATCCACGCTTTCTTGGTCCATTGCGTAGATCTCGAGCTTGTGCATATTTTTAGTGAAACGAGTGTGTGATTTTGGGGTTGTTTTTGAGATGATTTGAGGGATTGAAGGTGGAGGAAGGGGGAGGAAGAGGCAGCAGCAGCAAAGCAAAGGGAGAGGGAGAGAAATGATGAAAATGGCTAAGGGTTTTGGTCAATGGTTCAACCCATACTTCTCTCTCACCAACCCCATTCTTTATCCTTTTCTTTTCCTTTTCTTTTCTGAAACCTTTCTCACTAGAATAGTAACCCCAAATGAGAAACTATGACAAATAAAATGTAACACAAGGGTGAAAAAGTGATATGTGCATGTTTTGCACAAAATTGCCAAAAAACCCGATTAGCGATTTTAATCGCGATTAGCACTAAATTAGTGTCGAACTAATCACAAAAACTTAAAAATGTCATAATCCACTAATTTACCCTATTTTAGAATTTTCCATAATTTTTCATAATTTTTCTAACATTTTTCCTATTTATTTGCATTTAATATCAAAATAATCAATAAAATAATATTAAATTATAAAATTTCCCAAAATTAATATTTTATATTTTTGAAAATGTTACAAATGAGAATGACATGAATGCAGTATAAGGTAAAACATCAGCTAACAGCTATAAGCTATACGTATCTAACATGGCCGAGTCGGTGAATCAATCAATCGGTATCCATCCTCACAGCATAACGTACGGTATACTCCATCGTATGACATCCTCTAGTCAAGGGTATGGATCAATCATCAAGTCAAACTCATTACGTACGGAAAAATCATCGTAGGACGGAATTAAACCATTAGGGATCATATCAACCTTTACGACAATGAGGGTACGGACCTAACTTCACGTACAACAATCACTCATGATTCACGACATTCTATATATATCTAGATAACTAGGTCCCAGGTCACATCCATAACAATCTTGCATGATGGGACCGACAAGGTATCAATCATCTCAATCGACTCGCATTCGTATACCAACATATCATCAAATCATCATATCATGTCTTATATTCTTTTCATCACATTTATATCTCCAATCAAGTCAATTTAACATATACATTCTACCTTTACTCAAAGCATACGTCTCTAATCTAACATACACACCCGAACCATAAAATCAGTTTTTAAAAGATGCGAATCGTAGTTTTGAAAGTAGGGGCTACGGTATTTTTAAGGAAAAGATATCATTTGAAAATCCGTAACGTCCCTCAAGGTATCTATTTAAAAGATTCATACGATTCTTCAGTTTGGAAATAGGTATGGTTCGGATGACACGTTTACGTCCGCTATCTAGTCTTATAGTACCCTAAACGGCAATATCATCGAACATCATCATCAAATCCCGTCATCACATATTAGTCGTATCATATCACTTCTAACTATACTTTAGTTTCTAATATGGTTTCTCTAACTATCTTTTAACTCTATCTTTAGTTTTCTATTAAAGGTTCCCATAACCATATTCTATATATAAATTGGTTTCCATCAAAGTTTGTGGGCGTGCTATACGCCATCCACCTGACTTCCCCCGTAGATATAGATCTACTCACCTTGTTTCTTGCTTTCCGAAGTCGATGACGCCACGCTCCATCACCTCGGAATCCATGCGAAGGTACCTACAATAATAAACAATCGCAATCGCTATTATAATCGGATCCGGAAAACCAAAACGGCACACGGATCGCCTATAGGTTAGAACCTATAGGCCACGCATGCAAAACCAACCAACTATCCCTTGTCGTTGATGTACGAACATCCAACAACCAAATACAATACCAAGTATCAAAACCTAGCATTCAAAATACGGAAAACATAACCAAAAATCACACCAAAGTGCCCCCAGATTTTGACTTAGGTCAAATCAAGCTAAACAAACAAGTATAGGATGTTGTATATGGAGTATATGAGCTACTGGACCAACCTAGACACCAAATGCCACTAAGTGGCCGGCCACATTGCTTAGAAATCTTGCCTTACCTATGAGGCCAAAATAAGGTGAGCGAAGTTCGGTGAGCTCGGCCAGGGTAGCTCCGTTGGGGTTCGTCTTGTCAGGGTGGTCTCCTAGTGCCCTAATTTGGTCCGTGGTATTGTTTGCTTTCCTAAAAAATTCCCCGGGTTGCTCCAGATTCACTGTAGGCACACCAAATGCAACAAAACCGATATGGACACAATTCTTAGTTTGTATTCTCTATTCTAGGTCCACCAATTGATCTTTAGGGTCTTGCACACCCTCACTACAGCTCACAAGCCCACAAGCCACCAAACCCTCTCTTGAGTTTTCCAATTTCACAAACCCACACCTTAAACCCATTCTAAACTAACTAGAATGCTAGGAAAACATAAACTAAACTAAATGGAAAGGATTATACCTCATGCATGAAACTCAAGGGAACCCAAGCTTCCTAATGTTATCAAAATCCCACTTTGCTTGGTTCATTGTGTAGAGGATGTGGAGGTGATCATTTTTTGTGAAAATGGTATAGGGTTTTGGCAAGGTTTTTGTGCTGATATTTGGGGTTGAAGGTGGAGGGAAGTGAGCTTGTGGAAGATGAAGAAGGAGATGTAAAATGGTGGGGGGAAAGAAAAATGGGGCAGCCCCCCCCTCTCTCACTTATTCTCACTCTCCCTCTCTCTCCAAGCATGCTTACCCCTCATCATTATGTCCTCCCTCTCTCTCCTCAATCATTCCTCTCATTTCTTTCTTTTCTCACCAAAAAACAACCATAACATAAAACAACCCAAATGAACATGTAACCAAATGAAACATCTCATGGTGCACTAAACATGATAAACTATAGAAATACAGATTTTGCTTAATTGCGATTAGCAGTGCACTAATCGGGTTTTTATTTAAACTCCATATAATTGATTTTAAAAATGCCAAATCCTTTAAATAAATTTTTTAATGAATAAATCATTCTAATTTCCAATTGTATCACAATTATTGGTATATATTTATACCCTTTTTCGAAATCCCCAATTTCGCAAATCGGGCAGTTTTGGGGAAATATATTATTTTAATATTAAATTCCAAAAATAATATTTTATATTCTCTGAAATGTTACAACTACTTAAAAGAGAATGGAATTCTCTCTCAGCTTACTCCTCCATACACACCTCAACACAATGGTGTATCGGAATGACGGAACAGAACCTTAATGGATATGGTACGTTCCATGATGAGTAATGCCGAGTTACCGCGATCCTTCTGGGGCTATGCACTAGAATCAGCTGCATATCTTTTGAACAAGGTTCCTACCAAGACTGTGCCTACCACACCATATCAGATATAGAGTGGAAAGAAACCCTATCTTCAGTATCTGAAGATATGAGGATCTCCAGCTTTTGTAAAAAACCAGCATGCGGATAAGCTCAAGGCACGCTCAATACTGTGTAAGTTTGTGGGATGCCCAAAGAACTCTAGGGGGTATCTTTTCTATTACGCAGAGGAACAAAAGGTTTTTGTTTCTCATTATGCCGACTTTTTGGAAAATCAATTTTTAGAAAAAGAGATAAGTGGGAGCACAATATAACTGGAAGAAATTCCAGAACCACGAGCTATTTCTGAAAGCTTGGTGGAACCAGAAGTTTCGACAGAACCGGACATCCCCGTGCCACTCCACAGGACTAGTAAGCAGTCTCATCCGCCCGAGAGATACTACGGTTTTCTCATTGATGGGGATAGAAAGGATTGCATCATCGACGATGATGAGCCAACTAGCTTCGAGCAAGCCATTCAGAGCAGAGACTCAGAAAAATGGCTGGATGCAATGAGGACCGAAATGGAGTCCAAGTACACCAACAAAGTATTAACTTTGGACATTGCTCCAGAAGGGGTAAAACCCATAAGATGCAAATGGATCTTCAGAAAGATGATTGGTGTAGATAGACAGGTTGAAACCTATAAGGCTAGACTTGTTGGAAATGGTTTTCGTCAAAGACCTGGTTTGGACTATGATGAAACCTTTTCTCCTGTGGCTATGCTCAAATCCATTCGGATCCTTCTTGCCATTGCTTCCATCCACGATTATGAAAATTGGCAGATGAACGTAAAGTCCGCTTTTCTGAATGGAAATTTGGAAGAGTGTGTCTATATGGATCAGCCGGAGGGTTTCATAGAGAGTGGGAGCAGCGGAAGAGTGTGCAAGTTGCTTAAATCCATTTATGGATTAAAGTAGGCATCGCGGAGTTGAAACATCTGTTTTGATGAGGCATTCAAGGAATTCGACTTTATCAAAAATCCATATGAACCATGCATTTATAGTAAGATTGTGGCGAGAACTATGGTATTCCTCATCTTGTATGTGAATGACATTCTCTTGATAGGAAATGACATTCCTATGCTACAATCAGTCAAAGGATTCTTGTCACAAAGGTTCTCCATGAAAGACCTGGGTGATGCCTCCTACAATCTGGCGATCCAGATCTATCGTGATAGATCTAAACGGATGTTGGGACTTTCACAGTCCAGGTATATCAACACCATACTGAAAAGATTTAGTATGAAAGATTCAAAGCGCGGTAATCTACCGGCTTGTCATGGAATCACCCTCTCCAAAGAGAAGTCTCCCAAGACTGATTTGGAAAGGGATCGCATTTCTATTATACCCTACGCTTCTGCGGTAGGCTTTATAATGTATGTGAAGTTGTGTACCAGACTAGATGTAGCTTACGCACTGAGCGTTGTTAGCAGGTATCAGTAAAATCCAGGGGAGAAGAACTGGATAGCAGTAAAGAACGTTCTCAAGTACCTAAGAAGGACTAAGGAGATGTTCTTGGTGTACGGAAGAAAAGACCTCCAGATCGAGGCCTTTGCTGACTCCATCTGTAAGTCCACGTTACCTCTCCCGGTTCTTTCGGGCTTACGGAAATGATGAAAAAAACGATTTTTCGGGTCATGGTAACATGGACTATCAGACAAGGATCTTTGCTAAACTACACACTAGCAACTAACAAGAGCTATTGCTACTCGGTTAGGGGTTATACCTCAACTTGAACTCCTTCTCTTGGACTCTTGGTGGTTGCCGAAGATGGATCCACCTGAGGGTCTCTACCTTGAGCTTCTTTCTCGAACTTGAGAAAACTAAAGTGTCCGGCTTGCTAGACCTTCAACCTTAGGATGAGTAGAGAGTGGCTTTGATTTTTTATCTCCAAGGAAATGGTTCTCAACACATGAGATGAATTTTCCTTGAGCTAGAGGAAGAGGAAGAGAAAAATGGAGGAGAGAGAATCAATATGATAGAATGAGAATAGTTTTACAACCATAACAATATATGTGATTTATCTAATTAATAATATTAATCAAAAATGAAAAAGGTGATGGTTGGTTTGATAAGACCATTATCGTTTCACATTAAATGTTTTTGCAAAGATCAAAGAGCATCTTTAGAAAGAAATGATGATGGTCAATGTTTCAACCTTGGTCAACAAGTAAACCTTGGTCAACAAGTCAACAAACCCTAACCGTAACCCAATTTCATTTAAATAACATTATCAATTGATATTTCACATAATCATTAGGGTTTGGTAAAGGACAACCGTCAACTGTGCATACACACCCGTACCAAAACCCTAATGAGAATCCTCTTCCTCTGCCTCAGTTAACTGTGCTTACACACCCGCATTCGTGTTCCGAGGAGCACAAATACTATGAGATAAAACTAACCCCAAAGCATATACTAGGATCTGGCTCAAACCAGAGCCCGCTAGTAACAACTTTCCGGACACCAAACGTGCACAAGTGCGCGGATGTGAACGAACCCTGTCGCAAAACCATGCGACCTCTACTCTGTTTTGCCCAAAAGCGAATAAACCTCTGTGTGGGACTCTAAAGACTCGACACTACACTGGCAGTGGGTTTAACCACAGACCGCAAGCGGTACTAGCTGTACGTAACGGTCCCTAGGTAGATGCCGATAAGAAGACGGACGAGGTGAAACCCATCCGAACTCCTACTGAGCCTGAATGTGACAATATCCGTACAGTCCGGTCTGTTCGTCTGAGAACATTGCATGGCGGGCCTAGGGGGGCGATAAATGTCAGTCCCCTACTAGCGGTACAAGTCGTGTCGGAGTGTAGCCCAGAACACCCTGAGATAACACCGGAAACCTACCAGTATATCTCGCTTCCCCTGGCTAGGGACTTTGTATAATGGCTCTCCTAGACACAACGCGATATCAACCCCCAATACCGGGAGAGACGAATCCTGTCTAACCGTCACTGCCACCAAGTGATTCGGGACTGCACCCAAAAACTACCTGTTTGCACGACTCATTTGAGCCGTGGTAGGGTAGTAATCAAAGTATAGTGGGAACACACTCGAGGCGGAGTGACAGTGTCAAGTCAACGGACTAAGCTGTACTCATGTCACCTGGGAACTGATAACTGACGATAGGTATAGTACCAACCAACAGTTCCCGACGAGTCCTGTCCAGTGTACTCGTAACCTAACGAGCACCCGCATACTATCTCAAGTACGACATACTGACGGTTGTGGGACAGACCGTCTTCCAAGCTGGGATAAGAAGCATATACGCTAGTCTACTCCGGAGTATCGATGCTCTGTCTTGATAGTCCTACGACTAGGGACCAGCATAAGGATGTGCTTGTGGATTACCCTGCCCCCACGAGTGTGACTGCCATCACAATGCCGGTAATCAAGCAAAGATCCTAAGGGCTCCACTAATGTGTAAAGGCGATATGCTATAAGAAACACGTGCACACATTAAAGTAGAAACAAACCAAGTAGCATACTACTATATTGAGCAAGATTGTCTATACAAGGTGAATATCCCAAGCTTCCATAAAGTAATATACAAACTAGTATGGTACAGTAATGGCCTCTACGGCATATACACTAACACCATCTTCCAAAGTGACAAGGATGACTCCAAGTCCTAGTTGGTTTATGTCTTTACCCTCAATGGAGGGGCGGTCTGGTGGAAGAGCTCCAAGCAGGACACCGTTGCTGACTCGACGATGAAAGCGGTGTATATCGCTGCATGTGACGCCGCAAAAGAAGCAGTCTGGATGAGGATGTTCATAACAGAACATCTGGTGGTTTCGTCCATTATTGATCTAATACCGTTGTATTGTGACAACAACGGCGATATAGCTTTAGCGAAGGAACCAAGGTCCCATCAGAGGTCCAGACACATTTTGAGGCGGTACCACCTGATCTGGGAGATCGTTGATTACCGGTAGATCGAGATGCAGAGAGTTGACATGGAGAACAACACTGCAGATCCACTCACAAAGGCCATCCCTCAGACACAGATCGAGAGGCTATTCGAGATGATATGTCTACGATATGTCAATAAATGACCTTAGTGCAAGTGGGAGATTGTTAGTGATATATGCCCTAGAGGCCATTATTGTATAGTACCGGTTTGTATATTACATTTTGGAAGCTAGGGATATACACAGATATAATAACAGTCTTGCTCAATATGGTAGTATGCTACTTGGTTTGATTCTATCTTAATATGTGTATATGTTTCTTTTAATGTATCGCTAATACATATGGATAAAGACCTTAGGATCTTTGCTTGAATACTATCGTTGTGATGGCAGTCACACTAGTAGAGGCTAGGTAGTCTATAAGCACATCCTTATACAGGTCCCTAGTCATAGGATTATCGAGACGGGGCATCGATACTCCAGAGTAGACTAGTGTATACGGTTCTTTTCCCAGCAGGGGAGATGGTCTGTCCCACAGCCATTAGTACATCGTACTGGAGATAGTATACATGTGCTCATTGGGTTATGAGTTATACTGGACAGGACTCATGTGGAACTGCTGGTTGGTATTATACCTATCGTCAGGTAGCAGTTCCGAGGTGACATGAGTATAGCTTAGTCCGTTGACTTGACATCACTATTCGTCTTGAGTGTGTTCCTACTGTACTTAGATCACTACGCTACCACGGCCCTAATGAGTCATGCAAACAGGAAGTGGTTTGGTGAAGTCCCGAAGCACTGGGAGGCAGTAGTGGTTAGACAGGATTCGTCTCTCCCGGTATGGGGGTTGATATGGCGTAGTGTTCGAAAAAAAATTACACAAACTCCCTTGCTAGGGCAAGCGAGATTTACTGGTCGGTACTCTTGTAGTTTCTCAGGGTGTTTTGGGCTATACCCCAGCATGACTTATTGCGCTATTTGGGGTATGATGGTTACCGCCACCCTAGGCCCGATATGCGACACTCTTAGACGAACAGACCGGACTGTACGGAGATTGTCACAGATAGGCTTAGTAGGAGTTCAGATAAGTTTGCTCGTTGGCCTTCTTATCGACAGATATCTCGGTAGCCATTACGTGAAGCTAGTACCGCTGACGTGCTTGTGGTTAAACCCACTGCCAACATACTGTCGAGTATTTAGAGTCCCACACAGAGGGTTTCCCTGCTTCGGACGAAACGATGTAGAGGTCGTGTGGTTTTACGACAGGGTTCGAACATATACGAATACTTATGCACGGATCATGTTCGGACGGATAATACTAGTGGGCTTTGGTTTAAGACGGATCCTAGTATTAGATTATTGGATTAGTTTCGTCTTTTAGTATTCCTATTTTTTGGAATACGGATACAGGTATGTATAGACGGTGAGGGGTATTCTTGTAATTATGCAAGGGTGCTTCTAGAAGAAGACACCTCATTTGTTATATAACCAATTTTGATTAAATGGTTAATGAGGTGAGGTATGGGGTGTTCTTTGCATTTAATGAAGCATGGCTACTTGGTGACTCATGGGGTGACTCATGCTTTGGTGACTATTGAAGCATGCTTGATTCATTGTGAATTATTGTATGCTTCATAATTCACAACGCTTAGCCATTCTCATCACAATGCTCACTTCTACACTTTCATCTCCTCAAGCTTTCTTCTTCTTCCTTAACCCTAAAAGTCTCATGTATTGAGAAACCTAGGGTATTTTAAGACAAACGAATCCATCATCACTCTCTACATCCTCTAGGCTATCTAGTTTAGCGAACTAGGTACCATAGTTACCTCAGTATTGAGGTTGGAGCTCGAACTATAGACTCTCGGATGGATCGTCTTTGACTTGAGGAACCGACGATCAAGCGCGATCCGTACATTTCGAGAATCTTAAGACAAGAAGGAGGAGAACAAGAAAACCAGAAGTACTTGATACTAGGATGTATAACTTTCTACAAAGTAGCTAGAACCTCCATGTTGTTTTGCTAGTTAGGGTTTATGGTCAATCTTGGAAGTTTAGTCGATGTTGCTTGCCATAAAATCGTTGTTTTTAAAATTTTGCCTCTCTACAAGCCTGTACAGTGTGCGACATCGACTTACAAACCTATACCCCCTACGAGTGAGGAGAATAGCCCGCCAATTCTAGATTAAGGCCCCTCGGTCTCAACGCCTTGAGATGCGGGCCCATTGCCCTCTAGAACCCGGCAACTCGAGCACTCCTCCACGGGGTAATCCTAGTTCAGAAAAGAAAACATATATAAAACGGTGACATTGACCTCAACCCGGTTGTGCTCTAATAAAATAATTTACAAACTGGCAGAAACGCCAGTCTACTTGTCGGATGCTCGCCCCGTTATAATGAATCTACAAATGAATCTGAACTGTATATCTAACATTGCACATAAGGCTATCTGTCACGAAAATCCATTCATAACATCAGTGCAACACAGAACATCAACGTGAATATCATGTTCGTAAACCCGTCTGATTGTACATATGGCAACCAGTTGGATTATACCGCGATATGATATTCACGGTCGTAGAAACTAACAAATGCACTGAAAACCACGAATTCAAAATATCGATCAATTAAAACATTCTGCATTGGCTCCAAGTACAAACCAGTACTCAAACAAATCTGGGCCAAAAGCAAATATTCCAAAAATCATATTTCGATAAGCTAAAGCACCATAAAAAATTTAGGGCACAACATCCAAAATTGGGCTACGGAATCACAGCCAAATGGCATGTTCGGCCGCGATTCCGCGACCAAATTTTGGGCTCATGTGCCCAAATTTCTTTCTGGCCATGCTTCATGCCACCTCATTTTCCATTTGCTTTTATAAAAAGAAAAAAAAATATGAGGTGTCCTTCTTTTGGAAGCATTCCCGTATAAATACGGAATACTTCACCTGGTATATGTATCTCTATATATATGCGTATCCGTATAAAAATACAGATAGCACCAAATGGAAAAAACGAATGATGAATAATAATAATAAAATATATGTATCAAAATACATACATAAATTATTAAATCAAAACCTTATTTAATAATCTGGCTTAATCCTAAGCCGGCTAGTATTATCAACCGCCCGATTAAAGTCTGTGTATCCCGTACACGTATTTAATCAGACCCCTGCATGTACCAACGTATGGCTCCTACATCAATCGCCTGAACCGGGAAATCCATCTGTATGAGACTCTAAAGACTCAACAATATGCAAACAGTTGGTTTAACCACAAGCACGTCAGCGGCTCTAGCTGTACGTAACGGTCTTGCCGAAAGGGGGGTCGATAATCAAATACGTTCTTACCCTACTGAGCATGAATGTGACAATCTCCGTATAGTCCGATCTCTTCGGCAAAGAGTATCGCATATTGGATATAGGGGATGATAATGCCAGACCCCTACTAACCCGATAAGTCGGGTCTGAGTCAAGCTCATCACCAACAAAGATACTACTAATCAACTATCAGTAAATCTTATCCATTGTGGTGACGGATTTCTGGTGATAACCAACTGAACACAGCACAACACCAACTCCTAATACCAGGAGAGAAGAATCCCTGACAGTCGACCACTACCTCCATGTGGCTCGGAACTGTACCCAACTAAAACCTGTTTGCACGACTCTTTTGAGCCGTGGTAGGGTGGTAATCAAAGTACAGTGGGAACTCACACGAGACAAATGATGACTTCAGGTCAAAGGACTAACCTGTACTCATGCCACCTGAGAACTTCCATCTGACGATAGATATAATACAATCTAGAAGTTCTCGGCGAGTGCGTCTAGTGTACTGACCTCCTGTAAGCACTTGTATACTATCTTAGGTGACACAACACCAGTGGCTTGTGAGACCGGCCACTGCCCTTCATCAGGGTCTAGAAGGTATACACCAGTCTACTCCAGAATATCGATACCCAGTCTCGATACTCCTACGACTATAGATATTTAAAGATGTGCTTATGGACAACCCAGATCCCATATATATGATCGCCATCATAATGCTGGTTGTCAAGCAACAATCCTATAGGATTCATCAATGATGAAGATAAATCAGATAGCATACTATCATCTCAAGTAAGACAGTTATACCTGTATAGGTCCTCCATCAATTATCATAATCGCTTACTTGCGATCACAATAATCGCGTACTTGCGATTACAATAATCTCCTTGAGGGAACTATATCAAATAGGTTTATCGGGTCAATTGGATTTTCAGATTCTACTAAATCTTTAGTAACCATTTATGGTTCTGGAATCACTTCTAATTCTACCATACTCGCTCTAATTTCTTTTGCAAGAAATTCCTTCACCAAGGAGGTGGCGAGTCAAGAACAAAACACTTTTGATCTTGCAAATGGTTGAAAGTTAAACCCTCGTCAATGCCCCAGATAACCTACAAACTGCCATTACAAAAACATGCCTTGAGTTTATCCGGATGCTGGTTTTAAGCATAATCCGGACAACTCAACATCTTAACAATTTTAAGATGATAACCCATTCTATATCACATATAGAATTTGAGGCACTCATTTAGGTGGAACCGGTATCAATTGATATGGATCTATTTCTAGTGCATCCTCTAATTGAAAAAGGCTTTACAACATTACTCATCATGGAACGCACTCACGGATGAGTAATCTGAGAGAGAATCAAATTCTCAATTATATAAATACGGAATAAGTAGCATAAGTATCCACATCTTCGAATACATCGAAGAATCTTGATACTTCCAACGTTTGGTTGTCTACTTTATTCTTTTATCCTATAACTTCTCAAATTCTTTGGACTTTGAATTTCAACAGGAATGCGTGTCTAAAACCAGAGAACTCATTATAAAACGGAACAATGTATGAGTACCAAGCCCTTGTCCGTGTGGACACTGGACAACATACATCATTATGTATCTTTGTGTTATAATTTGAAAACTGTATTTAGGTTAAGAATATATTTCATTATTCAATGCACCTTACCCTATCATCAAATGATTAAGGAAAATGTTCATAACATAATTTTTTTAAATTTATATCCCACTTTATCAAATAATGAGATGGATATTTCATTTTTTATAAGTTGGTGCATAATAACAGATATTCAAAACCGAAAGGCAAAACCGGGATATTTCCCCAATAGCGAAAATTGCTCCGATATCCGATATTAAGGATCAAATCACCTTTACAATAATCTAATCCTTCTCAGAATCTGTAACAACATACAAATGTGGGATGTTAATTCGGTATCTTTATACTCAGGAGTCGGAATTAATTGGAAAACAGTTTTTGATTACAATCACATTGAAAACATGAAACATCAAATTGTTTCAAGGTGTGGCCGGGTATTCCAAGTATTGTTTCTTTCATTGCACAGGGTCATAACAGTAGTTGCATTTTCCTTTCTGCTCAATTCGTCGACTATTGTTGTCTCTCTTTCTTACCTTGTGTATACCGAACATATGCTAGTTGGTTTTCTTTTTACCCTTCCTTACAGCTCCAGCATCGGCATTAGAAGAAGACTATCCAGCAAGTGTAACTGGTATATACTCTTTATTTAAGGAGCTCTCAAAATTGAGATAAGGTGGAGAGGAGAGACAAATGAATTGTATCCTATAAAATTCACTTTTTCAAGAACCAGCGGCCATCCTCGACTGAAACACTTTCTCCGAGTTCGTATGTAACTAAACGAGATCGATTTCCATGCAATATGGATCAATGTCTTGGATTCAGAGTGTTCTTGAGGAAGAAAAAGGGGTAGTGGGAGGGGTAAGGATATATGCGACTTTGTCTTGAAATAGGGCAATCATGACTTTCCAAAGTCTTTGATAGTAAAAAGGTTCGGTTAACTTGGTTTACGAGTTTTAGTTTAAGGCCATTCTTAAGTCGCTTCTAGAGAGAGAAAAGAAACACTCGTCATGCACTCTAATCAAGATTAGATTGGTTAACTAATTTATCTATTCTGGTCTCCCACCGTTTTTTCGAATTCTCCTTCAAACCCTAAAAGGAGAACTAACCGGGATCATTTAAAGAAAATCATCCGAGAGTAACTATTACTCACAGTGGGAATCGGGATCCAAACTATCATGGAGTGGTAAGCATGACGGGGTCAACAAGATACCCCAAACTATAGAAGGTATGCAATCTCATTGCAAGTTTCAACACTTGAAACTCTCGATATTGGTTTTTATCCCTAATGGCTTATCACCTTAAGCAGGTTAACAAATCATAAGTCGCTAGTCAAGTTCAACCCGTCCTTTCATGATTAATTTAGACTCACCCACACAACCTTTAACTATGGTCAACAAAATCGTACGACTGTCCTAACCAATTGTATTATATGGAAGCAGGAAGGCATCACATAGCTACTGTACACTACGCCTCAACGTGGTCGACAAACGTAGCATGAATACTAAGTACTCTACTTCCTGAAATGACAGAGGGTTGAAGAAAACCTTTAACGTAATGAACATGATATCATCGTAGGAACCGAATGGTTTTGCAAATTTATAGTAACATAAACTTTGGTTTAAGAGCGAACTCTCGATGAAGGGATCACGGCTCTTCCCTCATCGAATGAGGTGCAGGATATTCCTAACCGAATACCTCTGTGCAAAGCAAAAAACTACAGCTATTTAATTTGAAAATTTATAGTAACACAATTATTTTCCAAAGAGGTCACTCCTTATTAAGGGATCTAGGCTCTTCCTTTTGGATATAGTGCCATTAAGGAAATTATTCAAATTGCAAGTAGGCGATTATGATAATTGAAAGAGGACCTATACTGCTATAACAATCTCACTCGAGATGATGATATACTATCTGGTTTGTCTTTTTCATTATGTATATATGTTTTGATTATGCATGTAGGATTATTATTTGACTACCAGCATTATGTTGGCGATCATATACGGGGAAGCTGGGTGGTCCATAGGCACATCCTTAAATATCCATAAACGAAGGAGTATCGAGACTGGGCATCGATACTTCGGAATAGACTAGTGTAAACTTTTCGAGTCTCGACGAGGGGCGGTGGCCGGTCTCACAAGCCATTGGTGTTGAGTCTCCTAAGATAGTATACAGGTGCTCACTGGAGGTGAGTACACCGGACGGACTCACCGAGAACTTCTAAATGATATTATACCTATCGTCAGATGGAAGTTCTCTTGTGGCATTAGTACAGTTTAGTCGATTGACCTAAAATTTTCATTTTTCTCATGTGATTTCCCACTGTACTTAGATAACTACCCTACCACGGCTCAAAGGAGTCATGCAAACAGGTTTTAATTGGATACAGTCCTGAGCCACAAGGAGGAAGTGAACAATTGTCAAGGATTCGTCTTACCGGGTATTGGGAGTCGATGTAGAGCTATTTAGGGTCAGCCATCAGCATAAATCCTTAGCCAAGGTGGATGAGATTTACTGATGTGATATTAGTAGTTTCTAGTGGGTGATGAGCTTCCGACCGACATGACTTATCGGGTTAGTAGGGGTCTGACGTTATCCGCCCCCTAGACCCGGTATGCGAATATCTAAGACGAAGAGCCCGGACTGTACGGAGATTTTCACAGACATGCTAAGTAGGGGTACGGATGAGTTTGCTCATCGGCCTTCTTTTCGTTCAATACATGGGTAGCCGTTACGTACAGCTAGTGCCGCTGATGTGCTTGTGGTTAAACCCATTGCCAGCATATTGACGAGCCTTTAGAGTCCCACACAGAGGGTTTTCCCAGTTCAGGTGAAATGATGTAGTGGCCGTATATGAATACGTGCAGGGTTCCGATTAGACATGTGTGCTAGCCACAAAGACTTTAATCGGGCGGATGATAATAATTATTAAATCAAGTTTTGATTTAATAATTTACATATATATTTCGATATGTATATTCTAGTATTATGTTCATTCTATATTTCTATCTTTTGGGTATTCGTATTTTGATACGAATATGGGTATGTATTTGCGGAGACGTATTCTTGTATTCAGACAAGAATAATTCTAGAAGAAGGACAACTCATTTCTAGGATTTTCTTTTAAAGAAATTTTGAAATGAGTTGGAAAATAGAAATGGTGGAGGGTATGGGCAAATGAATTATAAATTCATTTGCATTTACTATTCAACCATGGTTGTTATTTTAAATTGGAAAATTCTTTTAACAAAAGAATATGTTGCATGCTTGAATTTGTGAGCAAGATTATTCCTTCCACCATTCTAGCTTCTCTCTCTTCTATGGCTCCTCCTTCTTCTTATTCATCGTCAACACTTTCATGAGTTGAGAATCATGAAGATAAAGAGAAAGAAAAATGCTAGAATACTCATACGCATCACTAAGCATCCTAAATTAGCAACCTAAGATCTTTAGTCACTTCATTGATGAAGCTGAAGCTTGAACATGGTTCCCTCGGGTGGATCATCTTCGATGAAGGAAGACCGGCTTGCAAGAGTGATCTGGAGCTCTTGAGAGCTTGCTAGAGTCCAAGCCAATTAGAGAAAATGAAGATTCTACAAAGGTTGTGATTTCTATCCTTTTGTGCTTGCTAGTTTAGGTGTTTGGTTTAGATTCTTGGGTGTAAGTTTCTAGTGCCATTAAAATTTTCGATTTAATTTTTCGCATTGGCCGCAGATTAGCGGTGAGGGCATTAGGAACTTTGAATGGTATCAGAGCTATCCAAATACCCTAAACTAGATAGATACGACTTCCGAATCCCGACAGTTTTTGCCCTGCAAAAACTGCCGCAAAACCAGTAATTTATTTCATGTTATCTTGATATTTTGATTCCCCGAGGGGTCTCGTTTTGGACTGAGAAGCTCCGGGGAGATGCGCGGGGACCCCAGGCATGTTCCGAAAGGACCTAGGGAGGGCCCACCACCACGGGACCACCCTAAGGTGGCCTTGGGGGGTGGGGACCTGAGAACTGCCTGACAAGGAAGTTTCGGGTCTGCCTACCCTTGTCCACCTTAGGGTGGCCTAAGGGGGTGGGTATCCCCTAGATATCTTTGGGTCGACATTAATTTTGTGCTGAGGCGCTCCACGATGTTCCGGCTAAATCCGAGCTCATTTCGGCCTCCCGGAGAGGATTTTAGCATGAAATATTTACCGGTTTTTAGCACACTTGATTTTCGATGTTTTGGAAAATTGAAGTGTTGGTTATTTGTGTGCGGTTTTCGATTATTGTAGGCTTTATGATGGTTGCGTGAATCATAACTTTTGGTAAAACGTCGTCTAATTGCTATATGTATCAATTAGACGGGTTACGGAATTGATACTCGCATGTTTGCATGTTCTTTGATGGATATTGCTTGTTGGTTATGGTTGTGTTGGATTGCCGCGATGGATAGCCCAATGTATATAGTATTAGATGTAATTCTTTATGATGTAATGTATATTAATATTGCATGGTGAGCGTCCGACATGTGGACTGCCGTCACTGCGGCTTGTATATTATTCTTTAGGGCGCGTCCTCGTTGCGGACGTAGTCACCATTGTATATTCAAGTTTTTATTACAAGAACTAGGCTCAGCCCATGACGGATGCTCAAGTAGCCGGGTTCTAGAGTGCAACAGGCCTCCATCTCATAGCGTTGAGATCCGGGTTCCTTACTCTAGAATTGGCGGCTTATTCGCCGCACTTGTAGGGTTATAGGATTGACCCAGGGAGGGTGACAAGTCTCCGAATTTTGGAAGTGTTGGGTGGCATACTCACTTCGTTGATTGGGGTTGCCTCACTACTAGGATTGGTGGGTGGCATTCCACACTCGTAGGGGTCTAGGATCCGATACTACAAGCTAGCCACACGACCGGAAAAATTACATTTCATATCTAGCTCTATTGAATTGTACTTTTCCTAGATTATCCGCATTTCTATCCTGTGTTTTCTTATAGTGTGATGCTTATGTGATGTTACTTGATATCATGCATACGAAGAATGTTGCTATATATTATATATATATTTAGTAGACTCTATATATGTTTTGCTTCCGCATTAGTCCTGTCCCCGCCCTACCGTAAGTTAAGTAACCTTACGGTGAAGACCCGGGACCATGTAGCGAATTCGGATGGCATATATATGCAAGCCTATTTGCGTTTCTTTATAGCATGATATGTTTAACTGATAGGACTACATTAATTTTGATTAATGCAAGATAAACAAACCTAAATTATGTTGTTGGAATAAATTTTTGAAAACTATAGGCGTTTCCTTTTACTTTGCGTCGAGGTATTCAGTTAGGAATATCCTGCACCTCATTCGATAAGGAAAGTGCCTAGATCCCTTCACTGGGAGTGACCTCTTTGGAAAAAGTTTACGTGACAATAAACTACTCGGTTTTCTACAAAACCACTCTTTTTTAAAATGGGGAGCTAAAACACTCCTTTTCATAACTGCTCGAGTTCCGACAACGATATCAAGTTCATTACATTTTGGAGTAGTCGTATCCTTCCGTCATTTCAGATTAGTAGTACTTAGTATTCATAGTACGTTTGTTGAGCTTGTTAAGGCGTAGTGTGCGGTAGCTAAGAGGTGATTTTCTGTGCATAGTGATGCGATTAACTAGGGCAGTCATATGAGTTTGTTGACCTTGTTAAGGGTCGTACATGTGGGTTTAGGGTAATCAAGATAATAACAGGTTAAACTTTACTAGCGGCTTTTGATTTGTTGACCTTGTTAAGGACATAAGCCGTTTGGGGCAAAAACCATATCGAGAGTTTCAAATATAAAGGAAACTTGCCAAGTTTGCTCATATCTTCTGGGCTATGGTGATTTTGGTCTACTTCCGTCATAATTATCATGCGATGATAGTTCGGTCCCGATTCCCACCGATGAGGAGTTTACTCCTCGGGTTATCCCGACTAATTCTCTTTTTAGGGTTTGAAAGAGAATCCGAGGAAACAGTAGGAGCCATCTGTTAGTTATATGTATGCCCGAGAGGCCATTTTTGTACATGATTGTATATTATTGTAGATGCTTGGACATATATAGAGAGGACTTTCTTTCTCGACATGATAGTATGCTATCTGGTTGCTCTTTATCTTAATATGTATACTAGTATTATTATATTGTCTCTCTCTGATAAATGTTGATAAAGCACTTAGGATGTCAGATTGAGTACCAGGACTATGATGCAGATCATACAAGTGGGGCTTGGGTAGTCCGTAAGCACATACTTTAATTGTTCCTAATTGAGGAAGTATCGAGACAGGGCATCGATATTCCAGAGTAGACGAGTGTGTATGTTTCTTGACCCTGTATGGGGCGATGGATGATCCCACATCTATTGGTGTTTGACATCAAAGATTGTACACAGGTGCTCATTGGAGAATGGGTACACCGAACAGGACTCGCCGAGAACTCCTAGATTGTATTATACCTATCATCAGATAGCAGTACTCTGGTGACAGTGGTACAGGTTAGTCTGTAGACCCAAGATTTTCATAGAGTCTTGTGTGGTTCACACTGAGCTTTGATTTCCTTCCTACCACGGCTCAAAGGAGCTGTGCAAACAGGTGTATTTTGGGTACAGTCCAGAGTCACATGGAGGAAATGAGCGATAGGAGGGGTTTCGTCTCTCCCGGTATTAGGAGTTGATGTTGCGCTATGCTCGATTTGCTATAATAGGAAGTCCCTGGCCAGGGCTGTTGATGAGATTAACTGGTAAGTGTAATCAGTAGTTTCTAAACCCGTTATGAGCCTCACATCGGCATGACTTATCAAGTTAATGGGGTCTGAAGATACCATCCCCAGACTCGATATGCGACATTTCAGATGAAGAGACCGAACTTTACGGTAGTGTTACATACTGGATTCACGGGAGTTTGGACAAGCTTGCTTGTTTATTTTCTGATCGCTCAATACCTGGGTTGACATTACGTCCAGCTAGTACCGCTTACGGCTTGTCGGTGACTGATATGATCATTACCTACTGTTGGCGTATTGACGAGTCATTAGAGTCCTACACAGAGGTTTCCTAGCTCATGCGAAACGAAGTAGGGCACATATGTGATATGTGCGGGACAGAGATTAATACGTGTATGTTATACAGTATTCTAATCTCGCGATATAGGTTATATGCGATATAACCAGATTATTGAATCAAGTGTTGATTCAATAATTTGTTATATGTGTATTTGATTACATATAAATGCTATTAGTCTGTTGTATGTGATATAGACGGATTATTAAATCAAGTGTTGATTTAATAATTTAATATTTGATATATATATATTAACTAATATTATCTCACCTAAGAATTTCTTTTCTACAAATACTTATAAATATATATGAGATATATAATAATGTATTTACTATTTTGTCATGCTAGATGATACATTGTACATGGGTGTATGAGACTTAAACCAAACTAAAGATTATTTGCGTGATTTAATTATTGAGGGATAAACCAAAATTAGGTGGAAAATGTCATGGCTTAAGATGCTTGTGGAAGTATGTCGAAGCCTTGACTTAGTCCACTAATTTTGTTTGACTTTAGATATTTATTAACCCAACCATTATCTTTAGCCATGGTTAACTCTCTATTAATATCTCTTGAGATATTTTCTCACCCAAGGGTTCACATTAGTAAAGTTTCTTCATCTCCTTCTTTGCACTCTAGTTTTGAGTGAGGTGAGTAAAGAAAAAGAGAAAAATAATTCTAAAGTGAGCAAAATTCCTACTTCATAAATCTATACCAAACTAGACATTTAGTATGGGTTGTTTACTTCACTAATTCCTCAATTAGTGAAGAGGTAGCTTGAGTTAGAGATTCCTCAAGGTAGATCATCTTCGGCCTCAATCATCCTTAAGCAAGCTTATTCCTTTCACCAAGTGGAGCCTAAGAAGAGTTCGGGGGACCACTACTTAGAGCTAAGGGACTACTACATGGAGCTTTATAAGTGAAGGACCGGTCTACAAAGGTTGTATTCCGTATTCATTTAGTGTAAAGTTTGTTTACATGCAATGAAACCCTAATTCTCTAGTTCGATTCTTGGATGGCATGCATTAGCACACTAAATTTTTTAAAATTACATACTTGATGCCTCTAAAAACCTAGTAGCGGTGCTAAAGCATACTTTCATGGTATTAGAGCCAAGCTAGAGCATTAAGAGTGACCTAGACGACGTTAAAGAGTTCGATCGAGTTTCAAGAACAGACTTTTTACTAGTTTCTGGAAATTTGTTCAAAAGTTGGATTTTTCCATATTAAAAATATTCAGAAATTCGTGCAGGTAATTTTATGGAACCCCAAGAATTTCGAGATCATAACTCAACTATTGCGCCACGTAACCGCCGCTAAACCCATGGTTTGGCTGCGGTTCCGCCGCAGTCATGGTGTGTTCTTGGTTCGTTTTTCTTCTGCTACTCCATTTTTCATATTTTTTACTTTCTGGGTATTTTTAAGTGGGTCTCAAGTGTTGAGATCTCTGGGAATTGTGGGTGTTCGATAATTCGATCGAAATGTTTAACATCGTCCAGTATATCTGTGATATGTGATACAATATTTGGAATCCACAATAATTAGTTTTGTGAAAACTAGTTAGTGTTTTGTAAATCAAGCAATTTAATCTCATTCGATAGATTGCCACGGAGTTTCGATTCGGATCAAAACTCCGTCGCATTCTCGTATAGTACGCGAACACTCGCCGGGTAACACTATGTAACAACTTATAATGTGATTAGTGGCTAATTATACTTTAATGTGTGGTTTTTTGTAAAAAGTTTACCAAAATGATTTTCAAACATTTTATCAAAATTAATGAATATTTTATTAGAATTTAATTGGGCTTGCACACACATGTGCATGTTAACTAGGGCTAAATTTGGGGTTAAACCATGTTTAGATGATCATGGTTGGCTAACCAATTTAATTAGGTTAATATGAATTAATTTAGGGTATTAGTTTTTTTTTTAATATAATTAGCTTTGTGTTAGGGGTTGACTTGAGTTGGAGAGAGAGAGAGAAAGCATGATCGGGGTAAGCCATGCTTGTAATTAGTGAGGAGAGGGAGAGGGGGGTTGACTCTCATAGCCCTCATTTTTTTTTTCATAACACTCAAACACTCACACACTCTTTCTCACATCTCTTTCCCTCTAACTCACACACACACACCCAGCTTCAGCAGCAGCTGCTAAAGCAACAGCAGCAACAGCATCAGAAGCATCAACAGTAGAAGCATCAGCATCACAGCAGCAGCAGCATTTCCAACAGCAACAACAGCAACAGCAGCAGCAGCAGCTGCAGCCAGAGATCACCCCCTTCTCCTTTTCTTCTTCTTCTCCTTCTTCCTGCATCCTAGGATTGAGTATGGTATAATTTCTTAAACATAACTTCTTTCTTTGCTAGAATATGGTTATTTAAGCTAAAATTAGTGTTTAATGTGATTTTAGTGCTAGATTTGTGATTTAAGTGGAGATTTGCCAAGTGATGATTTTTATGACTAGAGTAGCTTGACTAAGTGTTTTTAAGGCCATTTAAACCAAGTTTTGCCCCAGGTTTCAATAAAATACCATAGGGTATCAATTTAGTGTAATTTAACATTTTAATGTAGATTTTAGCCTTTTTAAGATATGCTGTTGACCCGAGTGCTTCACGAAAAATTTGAGTTAACTGGAGCATACTCTTTAGACCTTGATCACACACACAGAACACGAGACCACCTACCCACCTTATGGACGCAGTTTTATTCTTTCTGGCCGCAATTTGCGGCCAGATGGGGGAGTTTGATGTTGGGGTTGGGTCTGTGGGAGTCTGCTGTGTAATTAGGGTTTTTGGTATATGCAACTTTTTATATTTTCACTCGAGTCAAAATCTGAAACTTAAAACCCTTTTTCGATACTTTTTAACTCGTGCGACACGTGCGTTTTTGTGTTGGTTTCGTTGTTCACTGCGCGACACAGCGAGTTGGAGAGGTTTCTGGTGAGGCTACACACGTTTTGACGTATCGAGTACACACGCGTTTAGTTTCCGATGCTAGTTTCTCGTTTGGTCTTAAAATCGCGTTTTTGCAGGATTTTAGCTTATGTGTATTCTTTGTGTAAATTCTAGGTTCGCAGGCGGGTACTTCGGACGCCGCAAGGAAACAGAAGCAAGTGGTCGGCTACACTTAGGGCGAGATCACAGTGAGTAGATTTAACATCTATGGGGAAATCGCCCGTATGGCGTTAAGCATCAGGGCTTGAAAGGATATTGTAGTTGCGTTTATATATATATATATATATATTGTTTGTGTATATGTACTATTGTAGCATACCCCTCCCTTGTTGCATATAGATACAGCAGTTATGTAACACCGCACTGTCACTAACGGTTCAAGCTGCACGGGCACTAATCGTATGTTACAACCACACCGTTAGTGATTGCCATGACACTTGCGCTATAGGATTGCTACGAACCATACATACTGTACATTCATGATTGTGTATATACCACTTGTACATCCATATTGGCATACATACATACTGTACATTCATGCTTGCGTATATACCACTTGTACATCCATATTGGCACACATACATACTGTACATTCATGCTTGCGTATATACCACTTGTACATCCATATTGGCTCACATACATACTGTACATTCATGCTTGCGTATATACCACTTGTACATCCATATTGGTGCACACATACATTGATATATCCATATTGCGCACATATACATTGTATATCCATATTGGTGCACACATACATTGATATATCCATATTGCGCACATACACATTGTATATCCGTATTGGTGCACACATACATTGATGTATCCATATTGCGCACATACACATTGTATATCCGTATTGGTGCACACATACATTGATATATCCATACTTGCGCACATACACATTGCATATCCATATTGGTGCACATATACATTGATACACTCATACTTGCGTATATATATCCACTTGCACATCCATACTTATATACATACATATTTCACATACATGGATGATGCTGGCTTTGATTTCTAGAAAAATGGGGACCGCACGAGATATTTTCAAAACTGGATCCATTTAAAAGAGCGGTTTTCCCTTTTTACTCTTAGTGGCATACGTCAAATTGCATGGATTTACGCATTGAGTTTTGGATTTCCTCTGATTTCTGGATTTGAGAACCATGGTATTATTTTAAGGAAGTATGCACTATTTTGAAAAAACCCGGTTTCTCTTGATATGATATTTTTGTGCGTCCACCATACGTTTTCTCGATTCTGAGACGTGTGACATGTGAATTCGATTCGAGCAGCTGGATGAGGCCGATTGCGGGTACATGGTGGACCCGGTATGGTACCCCGGTGCAAGAAAAGGATGCTTTGTATACAGACGGTAAGCCTGGCAGGGGAACTACTACCTACCGGTGATTGGTTGGAATTTGGAAGTTATCCGGAGGATACTGACCAGAGTCGAGAGATGGATATGGGCCAACCCGTACAGCCGGGGCCGAGAGCCGATTCCGCAGACGGAGCCCGTGGGCCGATCCGGACTGACGGAGCCCAATACATGAGGATTTGCGTGTCGATGCTGGACATGAGTATTTCATGATGTTTTTGGGTGCCGATATTGGGCACCCCGTTTCAAAGAAATTTACAGGATTGAGGGCCTGATAGAGTGACGGTGCCTGACTTATCGGGATCTTAGGGTGTTTTGGATAAACACCGGGGTTTTCCATGTTGATGATCCGTGTAGATGATATTTTTATCCTATGCTCAGCATTCATTGTTATGCATTGCATCATGTTGTCGTAGTACCTGATAGAGTAGTTTTCATGATTACTGCGTACCCAGCTCATCATATTTAGATTGCACTTGTTATGCATGATTATTGCGTACCCAGCTCATCATATAGATGTTATCTGATTTCACATGTTAGAGTATCGCAGTATGTGCATACTCGCGATTACCTTTATATGTTATTTACTATTCACGAGTTGGCAACTCACCCCCGTTGTGCCACTGTGTTTGCAGGTCGACCATCAGTGTAGTTGCAGCAAGGCTATCTTTTGTATCTTTTTGCTACGGATACCACTGCAGTTGGCGTGTGAGCCGAGTTGCTGATAGGTGGGTTTGCGGTATCCGTTTATTTTCCATTTGTACACTCTATTGTATCTAGTACTCTCCATCTACCATTTCATGTATTAACTTAGAGACCAGTTGTGAGGACGATGTATATTATTTTGTATTATGGATGTCGAGCTCGTGTGAGCCGGCTTTATTTATGCAGTTTTATCCATTATGCTGTTTTTCACGTATTTTGTTCATTCTTCGCTACGACGTCGTATACTATTCTTGTACTGGTTGTTTTCGCCGTTGGGCGTGATTGCTCCCGTGTGGGGATGTTTTATTCTTATTGTATGTCATTTTACTTATATCATGTCTTGTACCCGATTTTAGGGCTAGTTTTTACTAAGGAGGTGCTGCTGAAATTTTAAGAAATTAACTCAAACTTTAATGATTTTTACTCGAGTTTTTTAAATGTTTTAAACCAAAGTTTTCAACACTCAATCCTTTTAATGGTTTTGATTTCTGGGTTTCGGCTTACTTATTCGCGTTACGCCTGTAGACGTTACATGGTTAAGTGCCGGTCACGGGCTGAACTTTGGGTCGTGACAAAGTTGGTATCAGACCGTAAGATTACCTTTCGGAGTGTAGGATGACCCTGGTATGATGGAGTAGGTAGCTGAAGCAGAGTGGCGTAGCTTGTGTATGTTCCGCGGCATACTCACGACACGGTGCTTCGCCTAAGTGACCTTAAGACTCAGTGGTTGAAATTCCTTCATGATTATACCCACACTTGTGATTCGATTTCCGTATTCTTATCGAATCTTGTTTCATTTCCAGCCATTATGCCGCTGAAGACTATGAGGGCGCAGAGAGCGGCCGCTAGAGCCGAGATTAGAGTTGACTCGTCTGAGACAAGGACTGACCCAGGCAGTACACCCGTTGTACCCGAGCAGACTGTTCCCCCTTCGACAGACCAGATCGCTATGCTAGGGGCTGGTATGCAGGAGATGTGCCAGATGATGGGGTCGTTAGTTGAGGCACTTCGAGCGAAGCGACCAGAGGTAGTTCCACCCGTTGCAGGGACCGTGATGGTACCTACGGTGCAGGCAGTTGCACATACAACCACAGAGGTTATCACAGTATCGCTATCAGAGTTTATGAGGCTGAAGCCTCCTGTCTTCATAGGCACCGATGCAGTCAAGGATCCGCTGTCATTTATCGATAGGATGGCCCGGATATGTCGTTCAGTTAGATGCTCAGATGCGAGATGGGTGGAGTTCGCGAGCTTTCGCCTGGAAGGTGTTGCGCAGAAGTGGTGCGAGTCGATAGAGAAGGGAAGAGCGGCAGGTCTTCCTCCTATGACCTGGGCTGAGTTTGTGACAGTATTTCTAGCCCGTTTCCTTCCACATAGTATCAGGGATGCTCGAGCGCGCCGGTTCGAGTCATTATGCCAGACACCGGGTATGACGGTGGCGGAGTATGATGTGCAGTTCACCGAGCTATCTGTTTACGCCCTGTATTTGGTAGCTACTAAGGAGATGCGAGTCAAGTGGTTTGTTCGAGGCTTGCTTACCCCGCTGTTTCTTGTGATCATCGCACAACATTGCGAGACTTATGCAGCAGCTGTAGATGCAGCCCTATTAGTCGAGGATCGCCTTGCTGAGACTTTGGACCGAAGAGAGTTCGTACAAATACGTCAGCACGGAGACAGCCGTTTAGGCGCCGCGACAGGTTCCGTTCAGGTATGAGGGGTAGAGGAGGATCAGTACGAGGTCAGTTATTCAGCTCTTATCCCCAGGAGGGTCATCCGGCACCATCTAGATGTTTCCGATGCGGGAGTACTTATCATCGTGTGCGAGATTGTCCGGAGCCACGTGAGGGCGGGACGACCGTACCACATGTCACATTTCCACCTTCTCCACCCCAGAGGGCGTTGCCTATTGTACCTACTGTTGCTCCGCGTCAGACTCCTGCACAGAGAGGTCGTGGTCGCGGAGGGTTTGCTCAGAGAGGACGAGGTGGCCGAGGCAGAGTACAGCCAGCTGCCGGCAGGGGACAACCAGTTGCTAGTAGGGAACCGCCAGTCGTAGGTAGAGCACAGACACAGGTATTTGCTATGACGCATCGGGACGCGCAGGCGTCCAATGCAGTGGTGTTAGGTACTCTTTCAGTATGTTCTGTTGCCGCACACGTGTTGTTTGATCCGGGACCCACGCACTCGTACGTTTCCACACACTTCGTGCAGAGTTTGGGTAGAGAGTCTGGCTTGCTTGGTCATCCGCTTGCTGTGACCACTCCTGTGGGCGTGTCGTTTATTGCGAGTCGGCTTTTGTTGTTCACGGGGACCATGGTGCCACCCCTCACAGTTTGATTTCGTCTCTTCGCGCTGGACAGCTTTTGAGGAAGGGATGTCAGGGATTTCTAGCCTATGTTTGCGATACTAGAGCTACAGAGGTTACGTTGGACCAGGTTCCTATTGTTAGTGAGTTCCCTGATGTTTTCCCTGACGAGCTTCCTGGGCTATCACCTGAGCGCGATATTGTTTTTCTGCATTGACTTGATTCCCGGCATGGGGCCTATTTCCATACCGCCTTATAGGATGGACCTGGCGGAGCTTAGAGAGTTGAAAGGTCAGTTGCAAGATTTGCTGGATAAAGAGCTTATTCGACCTAGTGTGTCTCCTTGGGGTGCTCCTGTCCTGTTCGTCAAGAAGAAGGACGGCAGTTTGCGCTTATGTAATGATTACCGCGGGCTGAACAGGGTTACCGTACGGAACAGATATCCCTTACCACGTATCTATGACTTGTTCGACCAGCTTCAGGGTGCAGGATACTTTTCGAGGATTGACTTGCGATCAGGCTACCATCAGTTGCGAGTCCGGCAGGTGGATATTCCGAGGACGGCTTTTCGCACGCGTTACGGCCACTATGAGTTTTTGGTGATGTCGTTCGGACTCACCAACGCCCAGCAGCGTTTATGGACTTGATGAACCGTATTTTCACGCCGTATCTTGATCTGTTCATCATCGTATTCATTGACGAAATTTTGGTGTATTCCCGGAGCCGAGAGGAGCACGAGCAGCACCTGCGGATCACATTGTAGACCTTGAGGGAGCACCAGTTGTTCGCGAAATTCTCCAAGCGCGCGTTTTTGCTTGACAACGTAGATTTCTTGGGTCACATGATTACGCGAGATGGTACATGTGTGGACCCGAAGATGATTGAGGTCGTTCAGCATTGGCCCAGACCAGCATCAGTTACAGAGATCCGCAGCTTCCTAGGACTGGCCGGCTACTACCGACAATTTGTTCATGACTTCTCCCGTATCGCTGCACTGTTGACCGGGTTGACCCGGAAAGGAGTTCTTTATGATTGGACGGAGGCGTGCGGGCATTGCTTTCAGCAGTTACAGACCCGTTTGACTACGGCGCCGGTGTTATCATTGCCTTCAGGATCGGGCAGATTTGTGGTCAATTGTGACGCTTCTCGAGTGGGGCTAGGGTGCGTATTGATGCAGCACAACAGGGTGATCGCGTATGCTTCTCGGCAGCTGAAGAAACACGAACAGAACTACCCCATTCACGATTTGGAAATGGCTGCAGTGGTCTTTGCACTCAAGATCTGGCGACATTACCTATACGGCGAGTCGTGCCAGTTATTCACGCATCATAAGAGCTTGAAGTATATATTTCAGCAGCGAGACCTGAATCTGAGACAGCGCCGTTGGATGGAGCTAGTGAAGGACTACGATTGCGAGATCCTTTATCATCCGGGCAAGACGAACATTGTGGCGGATGCTTTGAGTCGTAGGCCTGGAGGTAGTTTATCTTGTTTGAGCGCAGTGCAGAGGCAGTCGTCAGCAGATTGGCAGATTTTATGCGACAGCCGAGTGCAATTCGAGTTCATTCCGACCGGGGGACAGCTTGCGCATGTTCGTGCACGTCCGCAGTTGCTTGACCGTATCCGTGAGGCACAGCCCAGTGAATACTTTCTTTCAGAGATCAGGTAGCATATTAGACAGGGCAGAGACTCCGAGTTCGTGATCGATGATCAGGGTACCTGCGATTTGGGACTCGACTATGTGTACCAGATTCTGAGGGACTGAGGTGTGAAATTCTCGAGGAGGCGCATCGATCAGTGTACAACGTTCATCCAGGTTCCACCAAGATGTACTATGATCTGAGAGACGTTTACTGGTGGGAAGGGATGAATAGGGACGTCACAGACTTTGTGTCGAGATGCCTGACTATTCAGCAAGTCAAGGCCGAGCACCTAAGGCACGCGGGAGAGCTACAGCCCTTTCCCATTCCGGAGTGGAAATGGGAGCAGATTTCTATGGACTTCATTGTGGGTCTACCCAGGACTAGTCGAGGGTATGACTCCATTTGAGTGATCGTGGATCGATTGACGAAAGTGCCTCACTTCCTGCTGGTGAAGACCACTTTCGGATTTGCTCAGTATGTCCAGATTTATATTGATGAGATCATACGATTACATGGCGCCCCGACGTGTATCGTGTCAGACCGAGGCACCCAGTTTACCAGCCGACTATGGCAGAGGCTTCAGGAGGCTTTGGGCACCCGTTTGAGTTTCAGCACAGCATTTCATCCACAGACCGACGGCCAGTCAAAGCGGACAGACTCTCGAGGACATGCTCCGAGCGTGCGTTTTAGACTTTGGTGGTAGCTGGGATCATCATTTTGTAACATTTCAAAAAAATAAAATATTATTTTTGGGAATTTTTATAATTTAATATTATTTTATTGAATATTTTAATGTTTCGGTATAATTAAATACCGATAAATGGGGAAAATTCTGAAGAAAAATTATGGAAATTCTAAAATAGAGTGTTTTGTGGAAATATGTCATTTATAAGTTTTTAGGGTTAAGTATATGCTATTTTAGTGTTAATCGCGATTAAAAATCGCTAATTGGACTTTTGGCTTTTGTGCAAAATGTGCACATAACATTTCCACACTTGTCACATTTGTTTCATGTTTTGGATTCATGATTGCCTAGGGTTGAACCATGCTTAGATGACCATGGTGGTCTAACCCATTTGGTTAGGTTAATTAGTTTTAACTAGGGGTGTAGTTTGGTTTAATTAGGTTGGGGTTGACTTGTGGTTAGAGAGAGGAGGCATGATGGATATGCCATGACTTGCATTTAATGTTGACTGAAGATGATAGGAGTTAACCTCACTTCACTTCAAATCTTTTTCCTTATCTCTCTCACATCTCTCCCTCTCATTCACCACACATCATCCACATCAGCATATTTTAGCCCAAACCTATACTACATCAGCAGCCCAACACCATCCTGAACATCAGCCCCAATATCATAACATCAGCACCCCACACAACAACATCAACCACAAAACAGCTCCCCTACATCTGCTGCTACTACAGTTACATCAACACAACTTCAGCCCCCCTTTTTATCATATCAGCTGCAACTAAACATAAGCAAACATCAGCAACTTAGCATCAGATGCATCAACAGCCACCCCAGCCCCTAAATTCAGCTACAACAATACCATCAGCCATCAACACCCCACTAGCTACTCTACACCAGCTGCACACAACTTCAACACTTCACCACAAATACATCAAACCCCTTCTTTAGCTGTTACTGCAACAACAGCAAAAAAAAATAACAAATAATAAGCAGCAGCAGCAGCCTGAATAGCAGCAACAGTAACAAGCAAAACAACAACAAACAGCAGCTCAGCAGCAGCAACAGCCCATTTTCTTCCTTCATCCTCTCTTCTCCTACATTCTAGGATTCCCTTGAGGTATAATCTCACAACCCAACTCCTTTCTTGCTTGATTATGGTCGTAAAACTGAAATTTAGTGTTTATATCGTGATTAGTGCTAGTTTTGGCAAATTTGAGTGAGTCATGACCAAGTGTTGGTTTTGATGATTGGTATAACCTTATTAGGTGTGTTTGAGACCACTTCACCCCAGAATTTCCCCAGATTCCAGCAAAAATACCAGATTGTTCGATTTAGTGTCGGTTAGCGTTTTGTCGACTTTTTAAGCCTTTCTGGAATCTGCTACAACCCCGGGCCTCCTAAAATAAAATTGACTTGGCAGTGAGATGTGCAGGCTGGTAGAAACCAACACCCAAAGCCCTGGCCCCAACCACCTTCCTATGGCCGCAGATATATTCCCCCTGGCCGCAATTTGCGGCCAGAGTAGGAGGAAACCCCCTCGTTTTGCGTGCACGGCTCTTTTACCTGTAAACTTGGCCCCTGGTATGTCTAGTTTTGTCTGATTCCAATCAGGGTAGAATCTGGGTAGATTTTCTTGAGTTGGCGCATGATTTACGACTTGTTTGCGTATGTATTTTGGGTATTCGATGATTCGTTTCTGTCGGGTGGCGTTTGAACTCCAACGGCAGAGAGATATTGGCTGTGTTTGCAAGCAAGGCCACAGGTTTTTACCTAAGGACGTAGCGTGTACCATTTTGGTTACCTACATGGTTTTCATGTGTTTTAGCATGTGATATCCTTGTAGGTACCCCACGTGGCATCGAGGCGTTGGAGATGCAAATGGCAACATCGGTACCGGCACGCATAAAGAAAGGTGAGTAGATTTATATCTACGGGGAGAAGTCGGGTGGATGGCGTATAGCACCCCCGCAGTTCGTAGTGATGTATACGGATGCGTATACACACTAACAATTATTATATGTTGTTGGGATTAATTATTGATGTTAAGATGGATATTGGTGTGTTAGATTGGTGAAAGATTACAAAACCAAGAGTAGTGGGTGCACTACACATACATATACACACATACATACTTGCATACATCCTTATTTCAAATGTGGTTATGGGATTCTATATAGATATGTGTTCACGTGGGTATGGGACTATGTGTTCACATACGGATTTGAGGATGATATTTGGGTTTGAATTGAGTCGATGATATTTGATCCGAGATTATGATATCGGGGATATGGTAGAATTCATATTTGAGATACGTCTTGATACTTTAGCGGATTTTGGGATGATGATGCCATAGGAATAGTGATATATAAAAAATGATCGACATGTGATTATGATACGAGATATGATATGATTTGATATAATAGTGACAAGATATTTATGATAGGCCGCATTGGGCGATATTGTAAGTCCACGTTGCTCACCCCGGTTCTTACGGGGAGGTAGAAACGGCGAAAAACAATTTTTGGCGCAAAGGCAACATGGACTAAAAGCCGGATATTTGCTAAACTAGAAACTAGAAAACTACTAGAGGCTTTAACTACTATGCCGTAGAAAATATACCTCACGAAACCGGTCCTTCGGGTCTTCTCTCCGCTGTCCGGCTCGTCCATCCACGCTCTGAGGGTCGATCCGGATCTTGGTCACCTCCGCGGCCTTCTTGAGTCGAAAACGATCCACCCGAGAGATGTACACCGAGCTCTACCTCGAGCCGAGGCAACTAGGGAAACGAGATCGCTAGTCTAGATGCCCTAGGTTGTGTAGTAGAGATATATGGAAGTGTTTGCCTTTGTGGGATCTTTTTCTCTCAACACATGAGATCAAAAGAAGAAATCAAGAGGAGGAAGAAGGAAGAGCTAGCAACCATGAGAGCTTTTCTTTTCTTCTCACAAGAACAAGAGAGAGAAATGAAAATGAATTATGAGCTAAAGAAATGAACCATGGTTGGCAATAATGCAAAACTATCATCACTACCAATCCTTTCATGTTAAAGTTGATGGCTACTAATTGAATTGACCATTTTCATAATCCAAAATGAAAAAGAAATCCAAAGAAGAGTGTAAACCTCTCATGAAGGTCAACGGTCAACTTCGGTCAACGGGTCAACAACGGTCAACGGGTCAAGGTGGTCAAATGGTCAATGCAATTAGCCATCAACAAATTATCACAAAAGGATTAGTAAAATTATGTCTCCGGCTCATAATGGTTTTGACCGAACGAATTGTCAAAACCCTAATGAGCCCGCCACATAACGGTTTTGGCCGAACCAACTGCAAAAACCCGAATGGGGCACCTCCTCCTTTATCTCTCCTCAAAACTGTGCATACATACCCGCATCCGCATTCCGTAGAATGCGAATGCACAGAAGACAAAACAAATCCATCCGTGCAATACTAGGATCCGTCTTAAACAAAAGCCCACTAGTATTGCCTGCCCGAACAGCATACGCACACAAGTGCACGTAAGTGATCGTAGCCATTCCGTAAAACCATACGGCCTCTACACGTTTCGCTCAGTGCAGGGAAACTCTCTGTGTGGGACTCTAAAGACTCGACACTACGCTGGCAGTGGGTTTAACCACAGACCGCAAGCGGCACTAGCTGTACGTAACGGTCCCCCGGTAGATGTCGATAAGAAGGCCGATGAGGTAAACCCATCCATACTCTTACTGAGCCTGTATGTGACAATCTCCGTACAGTCCGGTCTGTTCGTCTGATACATCACATGGAGGGCCTAGGGGGGTGGTGAACGTCAGTCCCCTAATAGCGGTACAAGTCATGTCGTAGTGTAGCCCAGAACACCCTCAGATAACACTGGAAACCTACCAGTATATCTCGTTTGCCCTGGCCAGGGACTACTCGTGTAATGGCTCTCCTAGACACAGCGCGATGTCAACCCCTAATACCGAGAGAGACGAATCCTGTCTAACCGTCACTGTCTCCAAGTGCTTCGGGACTGCACCCAACTACTACCTGTTTGCACGACTCCTTTGAGGCGTGGTAGTGTAGTAATCTAAGTACAGTGGGAACACACTCGAGGCAAAGTGACAGTGTCAAGTCAGCGGACGAAGCTGTACTCATGTCACCTACGAACTGATTACTGACGATTGGTATAATACCAACCAACAGTTCCCGACGAGTCCTGTCCAGTGTACTCGTAACCTAACGAGCACCCGCATACTATCTCCAGTACAACGTACTGATGGCTGTGGGACAGACCATCTTCCCTGCTGGGATGAGAAGCACATATGCTAGTCTACTCCGGAGTATCGATGCCCTGTCTCGATAATCCTACGACTAGGGACCTGTATAAGGATGTTCTTATGGATTACCCATCCCCCACGAGTGTGACTGCCATCACAACGCTGGTAATCAAGCAAAGATCCTAAGGGCTCTATTAATATGTATAAGCGATATGCTAAAAGAAACACATGCACATATTGAAGTAGAAACAAACCAAGTAGCGTACTACCATTTTGAGCAAGATTGTCTATACAACTGTGAATATCCCAAACATCCATTAAGTAATATACAAGCTAGTATGATACAGTAATGGCCTCTAGGACATATACACTAACAATCTCCCACTTGCACTAAGGCCATATACTGGCATATCGAAGACCTATCATCACGATCAGCCGCTCGAACTGAGTCTGGGGTAGGGCCTTCGTGAGTGGATCTGCAGTGTTGTTCTCCGTATTTACTCTCTTCACCTCGATCTCCCGTCGATCTACAATCTCCCTGATCAGGTGGTACCGCCTCAAAATGTGCCTGGACTTCTGATGGGACCTGGGTTCCTTTGCTAAAGCTATAGCGCTATTGTTGTCGCAATACAACGGTATTGGATCAACAATGGTAGGAACCACCTGAAGCTCCGTGAGGAACTTCTTCATCCAGACAGCTTCCTTTGCGGCATCACAAGCAGCTATGTACTCCGCTTCCATAGTTGAGTCAACAACGGTCTCTTGCTTGGAACTCTTCCAGCAAACCGCCCCTCCATTGAGGGTAAAGACATAACCCGACATGGACTTTGAGTCATCCTTGTCACTCTGCAAGCTAGAGTCAGCAAAGGCCTTGATCTGGAGGTCTTTTCCGCCATACACCAAGAACATCTCCTTAGTCCTTCTCAGGTACTTAAGAATGTTCTTTACCGCTATCCAGTGTTTCTCCCCTGGGTCCGACTGATACCGGTTTACAACGCTCAATGCGTATGCTACATCTGGTCTGGTACATAACATCGCATACATTATAGAGCCTACCGCAGAAGCGTAGGGTATAATAGACATGCGATCCCTTTCCAAACCAGTCTTGGGAGACATCTCTTTGGATAGGGTGATCCCGTGACAAGCCGGTAAATTACCGCGCTTGGAATCTTCCATACTGAATCTTTTCAGTATGGTGTCGATGTACCTTGACTGTGAAAGTCCCAACATCCTCTTAGATCTATCACGATAGATCTGGATCCCCAGAATATAGTTGGCATCGCCCTAGTCCTTCATGGAGAACCTCTGCGACAAGAATCCTTTGACTGACTGTAGCATAGGAATATCATTTCCTATTAGGCGAATGTCATCCACGTACAAGACGAGGAAAATCACAGTTCTCCCTACAATCTTACTGTAAATGAATGGTTCATCTGGGTTTTTGATAAAGTCGAATTCTTTGACAGTATCATCGAAGCAGATGTTCCAACTCCGCGATGCCTGCTTCAGTCCATATATGGACTTTAGCAACTTGCACACTTTACCGCTGCTCCCACTCTGAATGAATCCCTCCGGCTGATCCATATAGACGCACTCTTCCAAATTTCCATTTAGGAAATCCGTCTTTACATCCATCTTCCAGATTTCATAATCGTGGAAGGCAGCAATGGCAAGAAGGATCCGAATGGATTTCAGCATAGCCACTGGAGAAAAGGTCTCGTCATAGTACAAACCAGGTCTTTAACGAAAACCCTTTGCTACAAGTCTAGCTTTATAGGTTTCAACCTGCCCATCTACACCAATCTTCTTTCTGAAGATCCATTTGCAGCCTACGGGTTTTACCCCTTCTAGAGCAAAGTCCAAAGTCCAAACTTTGTTGGTGTACATGGACTCCATCTCGGTCCGCATTGCATCCAGCCATTTACCGAGTTACCGCTCTGAATGGCTTGCTGGAAGCTAGTAGGCTCACCATAATCCATAGTGCAATCCTCTCTATCCCCGTCTATGAGAAAACCGTAGTATATCTCAGGCGGATGAGACTGCCTACTACTCCTGCGGAGTGTCGCTGGGATGTCCGGTTCACTTGAAACTTCTGGTTCTTCCAAGCTTTCAGTAATAGCTTGTGGTTCTGGAATTTCTTCCAGTTCTATTGCGCTCCCACTTATCTGATTTTCTAAAAATTCAGTTTCCAAGAAGTGGGCATGCTGAGAAACAAAAACCTTTTGTTCCTCTGCGGAATAGAAAAAATACCCCTTGGAGTTCTTTGGGTATCCCACAAACTTACACAGTACTGAGCGTGCCTCGAGCTTGTCCGCATGCTGCTTTTTTACAAAAGCTGGACATCCCCATGTCTCAAGATACTTAAGACAGGGTTTCTTCCCACTCCACATCTGATATGGGGTGGTAGGCACAGTCTTGGTTGGAGCCTTGTTTAAGAGATCTGCAGCTGTTTCTAGTGCATAACCCCAGAAAGATCGCGGCAACTCAGCCTTACTCATCATTGAACGAACCATATCCATTATGGTTCGATTCCGCCTTTCCGATACACCGTTATGTTGTGGTGTGTATGGAGGAGTACGCTGAGAGAGAATTCCATTCTCTTTTAAGTAGTCCAGAAACTCGGCACTCCAGTATTCACTACCTCGATCAGATCTCAGTGTCTTGATACTTTTGCCTGTTTGTTTTTCAACTTCATTCTTGTATTCCTGAAATTTCTCAAAGGCCTCGGATTTGTGCTTCATCAAGAAGACATGCCCATACCTAGAGAAATCATCTGTGAATGTAATGAAGTATGAATAACCACTTCGCGCATGTGTAGACATTGGACCACACACATCACTGTGTATGAGTCCTAAGAGCGAGCTCCCTCTTTCTCCGTGTCCAGTGAACGGAGTCTTTGTCATCTTTCCCATGAGACCAGATTCACAAGTGGCATAAGACTGATACTCGAACGTATTCAAGTATCCCTCTTTATGTAACTTTGTTAACCGTGTCTCATTAATGTGACCCAGTCTACAATGCCATAAGAAAGCCTGATTTGTTTCTGGAGACTTTCTTTTAAGTGTGTTCTGGACACTGAAGATCTGAGCTTGATTCAATACGTATATCCCGTTTTGTAATGTACCTGACCCAATCAGAACTTGATTTAGGTGGATGTTGACTACATCGCTTACAAAAGTAAAATCATATCCTTCCTTAGAAATTAAGGATACAGATATGATATTACAAGTCGCACCTGGTACATAAAAATAGTCATGCAGAATCAATATCTGCTCAGTTGTCAGTCCTAGATGATATTCCCGTACGGATTCAGTATACATGCTCATTCCGTTAGCAACCCTGAGAGTCATATCACCTTTCTTGATAACCCTACGGTTTGTCAGAGCCTGTAACGACTTACAGATATGAGATTCTGATCCGGTATCCAATACCCAGGAAGTAGGGTTAACTGACATACAGTTCTCTATTACAAACACACCCGAAACCGAAGCCACAACATGCTTCCAATTGTGGCTACTGGCTATACAAGCCCTGCAATCCTTCTGCCAATGTTCATTCCTGTAACAATAGGAACATCCTTCTTTTACTACATCCAGTCCCGAAACTTCTGCCCTTCTCTTTCTTTCTACTTCCCTGGTTTCCTTCAGGGTAGTCGGTAGAGACTGTTGAACTAAGTCAGTATCTGACCCGTTCTTCAACGTGGTCTTCAGGTCCGTGAGCTCAAAAGAGCTGGTCTCTGTATGGACGTTGCCCTTATAGATGACCCGATAGCCAACCTCGCTTGAAGCAATTCTTTCGAGGTCTCATATCTTGCGATACGAGATCGCTATCCATATAAATCTTTGTTATGGAGGAAGATAGCGACTGAGTCCATCTTCTCGTGCTGCCTCTGGTATGTACCATCAACTGAGGCTAACACGAGGCACTTGGCTTTCGCACAGTCTTCTTCCGATATCCTACGGATATCAATATCCGTGACAGGGGAAACTGGACCTGAGACGGCAGGGGTTGGATCAGTCAAGAGGTGTCCCAGCTTGTCATGGGCAATGGACATCTGGACAGACCTGTGCTAGTCATAACAGTCAGATTCAGTCATTTTATTATCTAGATGTAACCTATGTCTGGTCACTGGGTCGCTGCAATTAAGAGAGAGAGAAGAAAACACTTTAGCATGATGCTCTTGCAAGTTTAGATTGGTTTTTAATTTATCTAAACAGGATGGCTCCCACTGTCTCTCGAATCCCTCCTCAAACCATAAAGGAAGAATTAGTCGGAATCAATCTAACCGTACAATACTTGCTTAACCGTTTAGCCAAGCAGATGTCGGTACTTCGAGGGAGGTTTTCCAACGCTTTCGTGAAGTTCCTTAATTATGTAACCTCTTTCCCTGTGGGCGTAGCCCCGCTAACACCTTTCTAGACACCTACTTGGTATATAGCTTTGATCGTTAAGTGAGAAAGTTCCGGAGGAGTAGCATATACTCACAGTAGTATCGGGATCCAAATATCATCGCGTGACAAAACTGAAGGAATCCTACCAGAATCATCACACTCCAAATGGTATGCAGCGCTAGCAAGTTTCAGTTCTTTTGAAACTCCCGATGTGGATTTTTGCCCCATGCTCTTATGATCTTGACGAAGGACAACAAATCATAAGTCACATGTCAAGTTCTACCCGTCATTGTCCAAGTTAATTTGAACCCACTCGTATATACCCTTGACGAAGGTCAACAAGGTAATACGACTGTCCTAAACCAACACATCAATTTAGGCTACATATGAACACCTAACAACTACCAATCACTATGCCTTGACGAAGGTCAACAAACATAGCTTGAATACTATTGAATACTCATACGGAATGACGGAGGGCTACGAATGGTTTTGGCGAAACCGTGAACGTAGTGAACGTGATATAATCGATGGAACGGGATAGCTTTTAAAAGGAGTGGTTCAAGGTCCGCATTTAAAAAGCTGGTTTTTGAAAAGAACCGAGTGGTTTTGAAAGTGTTCCAATGACTTTTACTTGGTTTATTTTCTTGCATTAATTCCAATGCGTCCCATCATTTAATCCTACCATTGCAGAAAACAACCAAAATATGGCGTATGCTTATGCCATCCGCATTCGCCACGTGGCCCCGTCATCTCCCGTTAGGTTACTTAACTAACGACAGAGCGGGGGATGGACTAGCGCGGATGCAAAACATAAGCAACACCTAAATAGATATCATATATAGATATATAGCATTGATAGCCAATCCAGATCACAGATGAACACTTTGGATATACTAGGAACCCGCGATTCGTTCGAGCCTGCAACGAAAAGCGGATTACACGTTCGCGATGAATAGCCAAAACCCTACCCTAGACCCCTACGGGTGCGGCAAACTACCCGCCAAGTACCCGAAGCGAAGCAACCTCCCTCAACCCGTGAGTAGGCCACTCGGCACTTCGAGATACCCGGTAGTTTGTGCACCCCACCTTGGGTCTATCCTAGGAGCAAAAACAGTAAAAAGAAATTATACAATGACGACTACAACCCCGACCCGGTTGTGTGGCCAAACAAATAATATTACATCAATTTACAAATTTTACAATGAATGAAAGAAAAAGAAACTCTCATCTCACATCCACCCCGGCTATTCATCCGCGACAATCCACCGAGTTCATATCCACAAACCATCAACATTACAGATCACAGATATGTATAACCCCGACTAATCGATGTATAGCGATTAGCAGACGTTCAATACATATATCACATCACAGATAATATTCATTAGCCAAAGTGTACGGAATATCGATCAAAATACGAATTTGTAACCAGCCCAAAAAGTCAATTTGTTCTCTGGAAAATCTGGGTAGAAATAATATGTATTAAAAATCCCAAAACAACCAAATAAGAACACTGCAGCAAAACGGAGTCGCGGCCGAGTCAACTCGGCCGCAGATGCGCGGCCAAACACATGCTTTGCCCGCAGTTCCGCGGTGAGTTGGCCGAGTCAGCCTGGGTGTTCTAACAAAAGCCTGAGCCGATTTTTCATGTATGTCAAATATTTTTTTGAATAGTATAAAAAATCGACAGAAAGTGAAAATTTTCCCGGACTTGTTTTGTGATTTTTTCCGATCGATATTCTTAACACTTTGCTAACTTGCTAGTTTATGTTTAGCTAGGCTCTGATACCGCTGTAAGTCCACGTTGCTCACTCCCGGTTCTTACGGGGAGGCGGAAACGGCGAAAAACAATTTTTGGCGCAAAGGCAACATGGACTAAAAGCCGGATCTTTGCTAAACTAGAAACTAGCAAACTACTAGAGGCTTTAACTACTATGCCATAGAAAATATACCTCACGAAACCGGACCTTCGGGTTTTCTCTCCGCTGTCCGGCTCGTCCATCCACGCTCCGAGGGTCGATCCGGATCTTGGTCACCTCCGCGGCCTTCTTGAATCGAAGACGATCCACCCGAGAGATGTACACTGAGCTCCACCTCGAGCCGAGGCAACTAGGGCAACGAGATCGCTAGTCTAGATACCCTAGGTTGTGTAGTAGAGATATATGGAAGTGTTTGTCTTTGTGGGATCTTTTTCTCTCAACACATGTGATCAAAAGAAGAAATCAAGAGGAGGAAGAAGGAGGAGCTAGCAACCATGAGAGCTTTTCTTTTCTTCTCACAAGAACAAGAGAGAGAAATGAAAATGAATTATGAGCTAAAGAAATGAACCATGGTTGCAATAATGCAAAACTATCATCATTACCAATCCTTTCATGATAAAGTTGATGGCTACTAATTGAATTGACCATTTTCATAATCTAAAATGAAAAAGAAATCCAAAGAAGAGTGTAGACCTCTCATGAAGGTCAACGGTCAACTTCGGTCAACGGGTCAACAACGGTCAACGGGTCAAGGTGGTCAAATGGTCAATGCAATTAGCCATCAACAAATTATCACAAAAGGATTAGTAAAATTATGTCTCCGGCTCATAATTGTTTTGACTGAACGAATTGTCAAAACCCTAATGAGCCCGCCACATAACGGTTTTGGCCGAACCAAGTGCCAATACCCTAACAGGGCACCTCCTCCTTTATCGCTCCTCAAAAGTGTGCATACACACCCGCATCCGCATTCCATAGAATGCGAATGCACAGAAGACAAAACAAATCCATCCGTGCAATACTAGGATCCGGCTTAAACCAAAGCCCACTAGTATTTCCTGCCCGAACAGCATACGCACACAAGTGCACGTAAGTGATCGTAGCCGTGCCGTAAAACCATACGGCCTCTACACGTTTCGCTCAGTGCAGGGAAACTCTCTATGTGGGACTCTAAAGACTCGACAATACGCTGGCAGTGGGTTTAACCACAGACCGCAAGCAGCACTAGCTGTACGTAACGGTCCCCAGGTAGATGTCGATAATAAAGCCGATGAGGTAAACCCATCCGAACTCCTACTGAGCCTGTATGTAACAATCTCCGTACAGTCCGGTCTGTTCGTCTGATATATCGCATGGCGGGCTTAGGGGGTGGTGAACGTCAGTCCCCTAATAGCGGTACAAGTCGTGTCGGAGTGTAGCCCAGAACACCCTGAGATAACACTGTAAACCTACCAGTATATCTCGCTTGCCCGGGCCAGGGACTACTCGTGTAATGGCTCTCCTAGACACAGCGCGATGTCAACCCCCAATACCGGGAGAGACGAATCCTGTCTAACCGTTACTGTCTCCAAGTGCTTCGGGACTGCTCCCAACTACTACCTGTTTGCACGACTCCTTTGAGCCATGGTAGGGTAGTAATCTAAGTACAGTGGGAACACACTTGAGGCGAAGTGACAGTGTCAAGTCAGCGGACTAAGATGTACTCATGTCACCTGGGAACTGATAACCGACGATAGGTATAATACCAACCAACAGTTCCCGACGGGTCCTGTCCAGTGTACTCGTAACCTAACGAGCACCCGCATACTATCTCCAGTACAACGTACTGATGGCTGTGGGACAGACCATCTCCCCTGCTGGGATGAGAAGCGCATACGCTAGTCTACTCCGGAGTATCGATGCCCTGTCTCGATAATCCTATGACTAGGGACCTGTATAAGGATGTGATTATGGATTACCCAGCCCCCACGAGTGTGACTGCCATCACAACGCTGGTAATCAAGCAAAGATCCTAAGGGCTCTACTAATATGTATAAGCGATATGCTAAAAGAAACACATGCACATATTGAAGCAGAAACAAACCAAGTAGCATACTACCATTTTGAGCAAGATTGTCTATACAACAGTGAATATTCCAAGCTTCCATTAAGTAATATACAAGCTAGTATGATACACTAATGGCCTCTAGGGCATATACAGTAACAGATATATACTCCTTGTGATGTTATGTGCTGATGATGTCGATGCATACGAGACTGTTGATCAGTAGTCAGATCATGATTATAGTGATGATGTTAGCTTTGTACTAGACGTAGGTCAGTACCCAGATTATAATATTTGATATAGAGAATACCAGATGAATGATATGACGAATGTGAGATTGACCTGTACCCAGATTTGGGGATGCCGTACGACGGATTTACGTACGAGCTGTAATTTGATGTTTGATCCGCACTCTTGACTTGGGAATAACCGATTATAGAGATATGGTATCAGATGTGATATTATCGAGGCGTGATCACCGACTATATATATTTACATGTATCGACTCAGAGGTTAGGCGGTTTCCCTTACCTACTGTTAGCTTTATCTTAGCCTTATAGTGGTGTAGCTATTTGACTCTTATGGCATTAGATGCAGTTTAGCTATCATTTTGTTTGGTATTCAGCTCCCGCACATTATTATTGTTGCTCTGCATCGCATACTTATTGTGATTCATATTCTATTGTTGATATCATGCTGTTAGGACACCAGCACCATTACCGATGATGCGTATGTACCATGTACACTTACTTGCCAATTCACACAAATCTTCATCGGTAATTGCCATGTCATTACACAGTAGTATTATTGCTGCAGGATATGACCCTTGTATGTGCATACTATTATTCCATGTTGCATGATATACTGTTATACTTGCACTGCATTGATATGTCACATACATCCTGTTTTCTGATTATGCGCATTGAGATATGTTGTTCTATGATGTATCTGGATTTGGGAACCGTGGGTATTTCAAAGAGATTATGTAATTTTTTAAAAACCCGGTTGCCCCTAATATGATATTTCAGTGCGTCCACCATGTGTTTTCTTGGTGCTGAGAGCGACATGTGAAACCCGATTCAAGGAGGCGGATGAGGCCGATTGCGGGTACAAGATGGGCCCGGTGCGGTACCCCGGGGCAAGAAGATCGCAGGAGATGGCGTTAAGCCTGGCATGGGAGCACTACCGACCAGTGATATTACCCGACGCGTCGGATTTTCGGAGGATACCGTCGTGGTCTTGAGATTGATGGTAGGGGCCGGTCTGGATTGACGGCGTCCTAGATAGTGAGACTTATCAGAGGACATTGAGATATTGAAATTGAGGCTATGTTTTGTGCCAATGTTGGGCACAGGTTTCATGATGCTTCCATGATTTTGACTATATCCTCATATTTACATGCATAATGGTTATTGTCATTGGGTGACACGTGGACGGGATCCACCTATATACAGACATTGATCACATACAGACTTTGATTACATTGATCATACCGTTCATTGCATTCATACATCATTCATATGATACATTGCTACCTGAGGCACTGACATTGACACGGGCACATGGGATTATATTTGGGTTAGATAGTTACCCTTGTCATGGTTTATAGACTGCTGGTTATATATTTGAGGATTGTATATTATGATCGTATGACCTAGGATTGCTTCATACATGTGATCTTCTGTTCGTAGATTGTTTTCTATTCACGAGTTGGCAACTCACCCCCGTTGTGCCCCAGTTTCTTGCAGGTTGTTGCCGTACGGGCTTCATTACGGCTTTGCGGGCACAGCTTCTTCAGGTGACTTGCCAGTAGGTGGGTTATTTGTATCATACCCATCATTATACATTGTATATTATATTTCAGTTGTATCTAGAAGTTCCATCAACCAAACATGTACTTATTTGAGATAGAGACCAGTGGTGTTTATTCTTTCGACCTTAGAGTCGTACGTGATATTTCTCTGGGTTTCGTGCCGTTGAGTTCCCTTTTCTGTTGTGATCCTCGCCTTTAGGCGTTGTATATTATGTTGCAAACTGGTTGATTTACATATGGTTTTTCCTTCACTCCACTACTTTTCTTTCTTTGGATTTCTCGGCTCGGCTTACTTAGAGCACGTACGCCTTGAGACGTTCTTAGCCTAAGTGTTGTTCATGTTCTGTACTTTCGGGTCGTGACAAAGTTGGTATCAAAGCGTTAGGTTTTACCTTCGAAGCATAGGATGACCCTTGGTTGATGGAATAGGTGACTACAGTAGAGTGGCGTACCGTGGGTATATCCGCGGCATATTTACCGACACGCCACTCCACTTAAGAAGCCTTAGGATGTACATTTCTTTGTTCAGTATCATATTCATTCCTGATCTAGCCTCATCGGTACCCGTTATGTTTTACTGCCACGATTACAGGTAGGGAGAGCTACGGCTAAAGTTGCGGTCACCATGAGCTCGTCACGAACGAGGACTGACCAGGGCGTGATTCTGGCGACACATGATTGCTGAGATGTGTCTTTTTACTATGTTTTTCGCGCCACGAGCGTGGGTGGATCGCTGTATGAGATTACTCGGACGTGCAGATTAGCACCAGAGAATTGAACCACTGACAGAGGCCAGCCAGATTTTGATGACCGTTGATGAATGACTTATTCATGATGATTGAGGCACAGTTCAGCATGCAGACGAGTGAGCCAGTTGTTGCTGCGAACGACGAGATATTGCCCCAGATGTTGGAGCTATTGTAGTACGAGTTGTACTAAGAGATGATAGAAGGCCGCTAGTCACCAAGGATGAATGACTAGGACATGTGGATCGTTCGCTACCCCCGATGCGATGTCATCAGATAGATTGATTCCAGCTGAGACGACTTCACGCGGAGACGTTGAGAGTCGACAGAGACGAGCGAAATGTCAGAAACCTATAATTCCATGTTTAAAGTGTTCGGATAGACATGCAGCAATTCTATGGTCCCTCTAGAAGAATGAAACCCTAACTCGACTTAAGGACCGTGTGGAAGCCTTTGAACTTTAGGGTTTACGGCAGTTCTGCGGCGCCATTAGTGAGGCTTGGGTTTGCCCTTCTACGGTTGCACCACCGATGATGTGGTATGTACTCGATACTATTATACGGTACCCAAGATGTTGAGCTCTTGGGGGATTATGAGGTCTTGACAATCGATCGGATGGCTCGACTAATTCGGATGCTAGATGGTGAGATACATTTCTTGGGAGGCTCCAGATACGAGGATGGCCATTGGAGCTCAGACCATGCAGCCACGACGAGACGAGTCCAAGGCGGTCGGCATTAGAGAAAAGTGGAGTAAGAGGTTCGTACAAGATCTGGATATGATGACGTTCCACTCCGCCGACACCAGAGATGCGATGCGCATTAGCCGAGGCATGGTACTAGATATACCTTCCAGAAGGAGTCGCGATGAGTATGCAGCCGTTCCAGAGCAAGAAGAAGATATAATAGGGACGATGACTTCCGGGACAGTTGGTAGAGATGAGACTTGGAAGAGAACTTGAGCAGGATTCCTTCCAGGACACCGCTACAATGATATTTTTACCCAGGATCAGATGTGCCACATGCATTCAGAGAGCCAGAGGCCGATGCCAGTCGACATGCTGCCTTACGAGTGGCCGTGAGGATTGACCGAGAAAAGACTAGAGGAGTGCCAGAACGGAATCGTCCCCGTTAGCACACCTGACAGGGCCGATGAGCCGATGGATCGTGAGATTGGTAATACACAGAGAAGACTTGGACCAAGGAGTGGTCATGTTACACACACTGAAAGGCCAGAGTTCAGGATCGTCGACGAGATATGCTATGAGTGACCACGACAGTTGGCCAGAGATTCTTGGAGGAGGCGCTTGAGCGGGGCTATTCCGCCATACTTGATTTCGGTTTTTGGGGCGATTTGTTCGCATGAGTTTATTTGGACGATTGAGGATTTACAATTTTCGCACAGTTGTTGCACTTGATATCGTTTTCGTGCCTTAGTTTCACATGTTTGTGATTTTATGGGGTTTAGACATTTGAGTTGATTTTGTGCGTATGCACGCACACGATTTGTTTTTGCACTCTGTATAGTTTACATATGCTTGCAGTGCAGTGACATATATTTTGTGCACTTGGATGCACTGGACTTCGATTTCGAGGGTGATGCTCGATATTTGTTTTGTGCATTTTATGCACCTGATGGGATTTGCGCGTGTTCGGCGCTTAATATTGGATTTCATGACTTCGTGCATGATGGATGCACCGGATTTGGATTTTTAGCGCATGATGGGCTCAGGTTATGAGATGTGATTTGGTGCACACCAGATGCACTAAATCGGGATTTTTCGTGCATGTCAGATGCACCTGATTTTGCTGTCAGGCATGCACGTTGCCTATGACCGATGTTGTGTGCACAACCGTTGCACCTTGATGTTGTTTCTATGCACCTGCTTGGCACATGTATGGATTTTGATTCCCGTGCGCACCGGACGCACAAGGTTTTCATATGAACTTTTGGATTGATTGCTTATGGAGCAGTATTTTTTATGTATTGCGATTTGTTTCCGCACTGAGCAGGACTAGCCAGATGACAGGACCGGAGTGTGTTTTGCATGCATTGATAGATTTCGAAGGGATTTCCAAAAGCGAGCTATAGTCTCATTATTTACATACATGTCCGATACGACACGAAACGTTTGAAACGAGAGAACCCTTCTAAATTGTTTTCAAAACGGCGGGGCGTGCACATTAAACAAAATATATATACGTATATGGCTATTTTCTTATAGAGACGTCCGCCACTGTGCAGTGTTATCCGCATTGTACATCGACTTTTAAGAAATTTGGCATGCATTTCCTTCACATATTTGCATGTATAGTTCCGATTTCTAGCATATCGGTTTTGCCTTGGATTTAGCATTCGTGTTTCACCTTGACTCCGATGATTGCGAGATGCTTGACGGAGTTTTGTTTTCGAGTTATCTGCTCGTTACGCATGCGCATGTATTGCGCTACGATGCGTTCCATGGATTGATGAATTCGGAGCCCCGTTGACTTGGACATTTTATTGAAATGTTTTAGAATTTGGGGGTTTAAATTTAAATTTGGGGACCGAATTTCTTTAAGGGGGGAAGACTGTAACATTTCAAAAAAATAAAATACTATTTTTGGGAATTTTTATAATTTAATATTATTTTATTGAATATTTAAATTTTTCGGTATAATTAAAGACCGATAAATGGGGAATATTCTGAAGAAAAATTATGGAAATTCTAAAATAGAGTGTTTTGTGGAAATATGTCATTTATAAGTTTTTATGGTTAAGTATATGCTATTTTAGTGTTAATCGCGATTAAAAATCGCTAATTGGACTTTTGGCTTTTGTGCAAAATGTGCACATAACATTTCCATACTTGTCACACTTGTTTCATGTTTTGGATTCATGATAGCCTAGGGTTGAACCATGCTTAGATGACCATGGTGGTCTAACCCATTTGGTTAGGTTAATTAGTTTTAACTAGGGGTGTAGTTTGGTTTAATTAGGTTGGGGTTGACTTGTGGCAAGAGAGAGAGAGAGGAGGCATGATGGATATGCCATGACTTGCATTTAATGTTGAGTGAAGATGATAGGAGTTAACCTCACTTCACTTCAAATCTTTTTCCTTATCTGTCTCACATCTCTCCCTCTCATTCACCACACATCATCCACATCAGCATATTTCAGCCCAAACCTATACTACATCACCAGCCCAACCCCATCCAGAACATCAGCCCCAATATCATAACATCAGCACCCCACACAACAACATCAGCCACAAAACAGCCCCCTTACATCTGCTTCTACTACAGTTACATCAGCACAACTTCAGCCCCCCTTTTTATCACATCAGCTGCAACTAAACATCAGCAAACATCAGCAACTTAGCATCAGATGCATCAGCAGCCAACCCAGCACCTAAATTCAGCTGCAACAATACCATCAGCCATCAACACCCCGCTAGCTACTCTACACCAGCTGCACACAACTTCAACACTTCACCACAAATACATCAAACCTCTTCTTTAGCTGTTACTGCAACAACAGCAAAAAAAAAACAAATAACAAGCAGCAGCAGCACCCTGAATAGCAGCAACAGCAACAAGCAAAATGGAACAAACAGCAGCAACAACCCCCTTTCTTCCTTCATCCTCTCTTCTCTTACATTCTAGGATTCCCTTGAGGTATAATCTCACAACCCAACTCCTTTCTTGCTTGATTATGGTCGTAAAACTGAAATTTAGTGTTTATATCGCGATTAGTGCTAGTTTAAGAAAATTTGAGTGAGTCTTGACCAAGTGTTGGTTTTGGCGGTTGGTATAATCTTATTAGGTGTGTTTGAGACCAGTTCACCCCAGAATTTCCCCAGATTCCAACAAAAATACCAGATTGTTCGATTTAGTGTCGGTTAGCGTTTTGTCGACTTTTTAAGCCTTTCTGGAATCTGCTAGAACCCGGGGCCTCCTAAAATAAAATTGACTTGGCAGTGAGATGTGCAGGCTGGTAGAAACCAATACCCAAAGCCCTAGCCCCAACCACCTTCCTATGGCCGTAGATATATTCCCCCTGGCCGCAATTTGCAGCCAGAGCAGGAGGAAACCCCCTCGTTTTACGTGCACGACTCTTTTACCTGTAAACTTGGCCCCTGGTATGTCTAGTTTTGTCTGATTCCAATCAGGGTAGAATCTGGGTTGATTTTCTTGAGTTGGCTCATGATTTACGACTTGTTTGCGTATGTATTTTGGGTATTTGATGATTCGTTTCTGTCGGGTGGCATTTGAACGCCAACGGCAGAGGGATATTGGCTGTGTTTGCACGCAAGGCCACAGGTTTTTACCTATGGACGTAGCGTGCACCATTTTGGTTTTCGACATGGTTTTCATGCCTTTTAGCGTGTGATATCCTTGTAGGTACCCCACATGGCGTCGAGGCATTGGAGATGCAAATGGCGACATCGGTACCGGCACGCATAAAGAAAGGTGAGTAGATTTATATCTACGGGGAGAAGTCGGGTGGATGGCGTATAGCACCCCCGCAGTTCGTAGTGATGTATACGGATGCGTATACACACTAACAATTATTATATGTTGTTAGGATTAATTATTGATGTTAAGATGGATATTGGTGTGTTAGATTGGTGAAAGGTTACGAAACCCTATAGTAGTGGGTGCACTACACATACATATACACACATACATACTTGCATACATCCTTATTTCATATGTGGTTATGGGATTCTATATAGATATGTGTTCACGTGGGTCTGGGACTATGTGTTCACATACGGATTTGAGGATGATACTTGGGTTTGAGTTGAGTCGATGATATTTGATCCGAGGTTATGATATCGGGGATATGGTAGAATTCATATTTGAGATACGTCTTGTTGCTTTAGTGGATTTCGGGATGATGATGCCATAGGAATAGTGATATATACAAATGACCGACATGTGATTATGATACGAGATATGATATGATTTGATATAATAGTGACAAGATATTTATGAGAGGCCGCATTGGGCGATATATACTCCTTGTGATGTTATGTGCTGATGATGTCGATTCATACGAGACTGTTGATCAGTAGTCAGATCATGATTATAGTGATGATGTTAGCTTTGTACTAGACGTAGGTCAGTACCCAGATTATGATATTTGATATAGAGAATACCAGATGAATGATATGACGAATGTGAGATTGACCCGTACTCAGATTTGGGGATGCCGTATGACGGATTTACGTACGAGCTGTAATTTGATGTTTGATCCGCACTCTTGACTTGGGAATAACCGATTACAGAGATATGGTATCGGATGTGATATTATCGAGGCGGGATCACCGACTATATATATTTATATGTATCAACTCAGAGGTTAGGCGGTTTCCCTTACCTACTGTTATCTTTAGCTTAGCCTTATAGTGGTGTAGCTATTTGACTCTTATGACATTAGATGCATTTTAGCTATCATTGTGTTTGGTATTTAGCTCCCGCACATTATTATTGTTGCTCTGCATCGCATACTTTTTGTGATTCATATTCTATTGTTGATATCATGGTGTTAGGACACCAGCACTATTACCGATGATGCGTATGTATCACGTACACTTACTTGCCAGTTCACAAACATCTTCATCGGTAATTGCCATGTCACTATACAGTAGTATTATTGCTGCAGGATATGACCCTTGTATGTGCATACTATTATTCCATGTTGCATGATATACTGTTATACTTTCACTGCATTGATATGTCACATACATCCTGTTTTCTGATTATGCGCATTGAGATATTGTTGGGGTCAAAATTTGCACCCCTGGTAGACCAAGTCAAAGTCAAGGTCGAGCCCAATCCAGGTGGGCCCAAGCCCAGGTCAAGCGGGCCCATGCCTATGTCGAGCCCGCGGCAAGCCTCCCCATGCCAACAACAAAATCATATAATAAATAATTTTTATGTAATTTTTTATACATGAATATATGCAAAATGGGCATAAAGCCAATATTTTGTAAGCTTTTGGCTTATGTGCAAAAATGAAATGGCACATGAGCCATGGGATAGGCAAAATGCCATTTTTGTGAAGCCCAAGGGGCTATATGTAAATATGTAAGCCTATAAAAGGCAACATGATGAAAAAATAAAGAAGACTTTTCATTCTCTCCACAAAATTTTTAGATCTGAGATCTTTTGTGCCTCCTGCTCCTTCTCCATGGTTCTAAACCTTCTCATTTATTTTGAATTAAATCAAGAGTTTTACTCTTTCTTTTCAAAAACCAAGAAGTCTTCCACCACAAAACCCACAAAGGGGAACTTGGATCTACAATTAGATCTCAGAAAGGAGAGATTTTTAGATCTCACATCTCTTGATCATCAAGATCCAGCTAACAGAGGAGGAAGAGGAAGAATCTCTTTCATCAACCAAAACATTTTAGGAGTTTAACTCCATATATTTACATATATATATATAATATTTTCTTTCTGAAGCATAGCTTCTGGTTCTGGGACTAAAAGTCCCTTTGTCTCGCCAGCGCCCAGCGCTCGAGCGCAAAACGCCCACGTGCCGACACGTGGCGCCCTTGCTCTCAGGCGCACTGCGCTCGAGCGCAAAGTGCCCATATGCCGACACGTGGCGCGCTTGCGCTCAGGCGCACTGCGCTCGAGCGCAAAGCGCCCACATGCCGACACGTGGCGTGCTGCGCTCAGGCGCACTGCGCTCGAGCGCAAAGCGCCCACGTGCTGACACGTGGCGCGCTTGCGCTCCAGCGCACTGCGCTCAAGCGCAAAACGCCCACGTGCCGACACGTGGTGCGCTTGCGCCTGAGCGCACAGCACCTAAGCGTACAGCGCTCAAGGCGCTGGCCCCACGCATCCTTTGGATGTCATTCCCCCCTCTTTCTTTTGTATATATATACATATATACATATATATATATATACGCATATGTAAACATATTTACACACACACATACTCCGAGACACTGTCCCTGTTAGAAAAAATTTCTTACGGGGCGCTGCCCCGCACCCCGCAAGGGGGCTGGTAGCCCCCTTGACCCCCAGCCCGCTATCCGGGTAGCGGGACCCCCAGTAAAAACTCTGCGTGGCTCCCGATATATCCAAACCCCCCTTTAAAACACAACACACGTACACTGCACATTGAGTTTGCATGACCATTTTAACCCGTGAATCGGAGGTTCCCTCGCCCCAAAGGCGAGGGGTAATTAACGGCAGCTTTGTCCGCGGCTGCCGGAGATTTGGATCCCCACAATCAATAAACCCCGGCCGACCCTAGGTAGGGGGAATCTGTAGTATACGCTTGACAAGCACGCGCCTATTCCCATCTCAATAGGGTGACGAAAAACACCCTACAGAATCTTGCACGCCCGGTGGGTCCAATCTCTCCTCCCATATTTCGGGTTAAATGTTCATGCGAACTCAATCAATGTACATACCTGTATTTATACTAAAATAATGCTCTTTCATGCAGATTTTCAAGCAATCACCATTCAACGATGTCTTCGATAATGAACTCAGCTCCCGTCTCCTACACGATGAAGATAGACTCCAGGACGGTTCTCCCGGCCCGTCTCGGGCGACAATGGGAGGAGCCGCTGCTACCATTCGGCTCTATTATGTTCATGCCAGTTGGCGCCATCCCAGCTCCTCAAGCCCCCGTGGCAGACAAACCGGTCTCGAAAGGTAGGAGACCAAATGTGGTGATCTCAAGGGCGCGCCAACCCAAACGCAAGTCGGTATCTGAACGACTTTCCTTGGCCCCAGCTGGGGGCAAGGCCATCAACACCAACAAGGCTACAACGCGTCCCGGGCAAGCTCCAGCGGCGCCCCTGACAAATGCTCGATCGGGTATCTTCTCTAAGCTCCCCGCTGATCAACTCACAATGACTTCCCGGGTAGCGGATGCCCGCCAAGCCTTCAAATTCGAGAAGCTGAGGGAGAAAAGGCTCAGATATAGAGCCAACAAAAGGGCTAGGGCTCCTGCCAGGGTGAACCTCATGAGGTTCGAAGAACAGGGTTACCTCGCCGAAGATGAGGAAATAGCTGGGTCTGTGGTCCACACTGTCTACACGGTGGGCACACGCAGCAAGAGCAAGGATGGGGCTACCACATCTCAAACCCAATCTGGCTTGAATGTGGTGGCCGCTTCCCAAGAACAGCCGCCTCTGCTGGGTGATGAAAACCCTCTTGATGAGGATGATAGGCGGAAAGACCCTTCGGTCCATGAGGAGTCGGGCTCGGAAAGCGAAGAAGAGCCGACTTTCCGCCCCAGGACCGCGGAGCAAGAGCTACTTCAAGAGCTCCGAAAGTGGCTCAGAAACAAAGACAAGGAGATGGACAAACTCTACTCCAAAATCGATGACTTGACGAACGTCGTGATGCAGCTCACGGCCCGACTTGCCTCTCAGCCGACGCCTATTCCCTCAAATCCAAAAGTGGGCGGACTACATGAAAACCAGTCGCGTCCTATCTCGGGAAATGTCTTGGCTACTGATGACAGTAGCCCGCTAACTCAAGATCAAATCATGGATTTGGTTGCCAGCAAAGTCAAAACATTGGTGGCCGAAGCCTAAGCGAAAAAAGATATCAGCAGTAGTAGGAGACCATATCCCGCTCAGTATGATCTGGTAGAATTTCCTAGTGGCTATGTCATCCCCAAATTCGGAAGATTCCATAGGACGGGAAATGCGAATCAGCACATCGCCCACTTCAAAGCCTCATGCGGGAACACTGGGGGCAACGATGCGCTTCTCCTCCGCCAGTTCGTTAATAGCTTGACCGATGTTGCTTTCGACTGGTACGCGAGCATACCGGATGGCTCCATCACAACTTTTGTCCAAATGGAGTCTCTGTTTCGGCAGAGGTTCATGAGCGTCAGCGATAAGATCACCATTACCGAGCTCATAAGGACCAAGCCCAAGAACAACGAAAGCAGCACGGATTTTATAACCCGATGGCGCAATCTCTCCGTCAAATGCGAACCGCCGATAGAGCAGGACCAATCCGTCAATCTTCTTGTCGGAAATCTCAACAACTGGATGGCCCCGTTTCTATGTACCGCGGGCCTCAAAACATTCCAAGAGCTGACCAGAAAGGTCCAGATGTTGGAACGCTCAAAGCAGGAGTCCTCCTCTGACTCCCAAAATAACAATAGGTCCTGGAGAAACCGAAAGGACGATAATCGCAAAGGCGGAAACTCCGATGATTCTGAATCTTTTAACACTTCGGCTAACCGAAATAAGCAAGGGATGAGCGGGCCTAGAGCCAACCAGCCTCGGAAGCCAGTGTTCGGAGAGAGAGGAGAATCTCCACTGAAAGAGAAGCTGGATAAGGTCTATTCCTTCAGAAGGGACAAGATCCGTAAAATATTCAAAGACGCCCTGAAGAACGGTCTACAACTGCCAGAGTCAAAAAGACCGCAGGAAGCGAATAGGACCGACGACCCCAAATACTGCCCCTATCACAGAGTGATAGGTCGTGCCTTTGAGGACTGCTTCGTCTTCAAAGATTGGGTCGAAAAGCAATACAAGGTAGGAGAGATAGAACTGTCCAAAGGCGTGTTAATAAACAGTCAAGATGCGACCGCCAATTTCATACAAACGGAGACCGAAGTTCTTCATGAAACTGATTCTCTCAGATATCCGCCTCTCTCTGAAAACAATCGACCACCACGTCATTAAACTGGGAACAGTCGACCTCTAAGTCGTTAAACTGGGAATGTAAAAAAAAATGTAAATAAAAAAAATGTGTAAATAAAAGGAAAATAAAGAAAAGCCGAAATGATGGGGCAACCGCGAATAAAAGCCGAAATGATGAGGCAATCGTGACCTTCGCGATAAGAAAAGCTGAAATGATAGAGCAATCGCGGTAAAACAAAAAATGCAAAAAAAATAAACGGCGAATGATGAGTCGCTCCTGGTACCATATTCCAGTGCAGCGATGCAGACGCCAACCAAAATCCAATTTCCCAAAATTCTTCCAGCCCTACGGTCAGTCCCCAAATTGACTGCCGTATACAATCCATGGGCTCAAATATTTCTCGTCATACCCATGCCCCACCACAATCACCAGTTATGCGGCTGGTCTCCGTTCTTGAAATTATGCTCCATTGAGAAGACCCACTCATGTGTCCTCACGATACATGAGGAGAACAAACCTTTGTGGGATCCTTACGACTTACGAAGGAAAAACACACTTAGGAGTCCTCACGACTCTTAAGGAGAAAATACACCTGCGGGATCCTTACGACTCGTAGGGAGAAAATGCTTTTATGGGACCCTCACGGCCCATAAAATTGAAGAGTCTTAGGTGATAGGGATCTAAACCTGTCTCCTAAGCCATCGCTCCCCAATCCCCAAGTGGCGAATGATGAGTCGCTCCTGGTACCATATTCCAGTGTAGCGATGCAGACGCCAACCAAATTTCAAATCCCATAGCCCAATGGCGAATGATGAGTCGCTCCTGGTACCATATTCCAGTGCAGCGATGCAGACGCCAACCAAATTCCAAATCCCAATCCCCAAGTGGTGAATGATGAGTCGCTCCTGGTACCATATTCCAATGCAGCGATGCAGACGCCAACCAAATTCCAATTCCCAATCCCCAACGGCGAATGATGAGTCGCTCTTGGTACCATATTCCAGTGCACCGATGCAGACGCCAACAATGTCCCCAAATTTTTCTGGCCCTATGGTCTGGATCAAACATCCTGCAAAACCGTATACAATCCACGGGCGTAAAACAATCCCAATTCCTCCCAAGTCCTACCGGTGAGACCACATTCAAAGTCCCACCGGCGGTGAAGATTCAAAAAAAAAAGGTATGTCCACAAGCAAAATGGGCACGGATGAAAACCCGGAAGGGCTCCGTGAGTAAAAACAGCAGGACTGCCGGCGAGTTTGTGAAAACACGAAAGGGCGCAAACTCATGAAAAAGAGATGAAATGCACTCGCAAAGTCCTCTCGACTTTGTGAGGAAAAAATTCCCGCGTGAGATCCTTACGACTCACAAAGGAGCAACACACTTGGGAGCAACACACTTGGGAGTCCCCACGACTCCCAAGGAGAAAATACACTTACGGGATCCTTACGACCCGTAGGGAGAAAATGCTTTATGAGACCCTCACGGCTCACAAAATTGAAAAGTCTTAGGCGATAGGGACCTAAAACCTGTCTCCTAAGCCATCGTTTCCTAAAAAGCAAACGCAAATGATGATTCGCTCCTGGTACCATATTCCAGTGTAGCGATGCTGATGCCAAACAAAAAAAAACCAATCCCCAAATCCTCTCATGACAAATGATGATTCGCTCCTGGTACCATATTCCAGTGTAGCGATGCTGATTTCAACCCAAATCAAATCAAACCAACAACCTCTACGACGGAATCATGCTCCGTCCCAGAATTTACCCCGTGTCGAAATCATGCTTCGCCTCGGGGTATCTACCTTCCCTGCCGGAATTATGCTCCGCCTCGGAATCAAATCAACCAAACAGCTCTGTGTTGGAACCATACTTCGTCTCAGAGTGTACCCCGCGTCGAAATCATGCTTCGTCTCGGTGTGTCTGCCTTCCCTGTCGAAATTATGCTTCACCTCGGAATAAAATCAACCAGCAAGCTCTGCGTCGGAATTATGCTTCGTCTCAGAATGCACCCCGTGTCGAAATGATGCTTCGTTTCGGTGTACCTGCCTTCCTAGTAGAAATTATGTTTCGCCTCGGGAGCAAGACAACCAACAAGCTCTGCGCCGGAATCATGCTCCATCTCAGAATGTACCCCGTGTCGAAATCATGCTTCGCCTCGGAGTATATGCCTTCCCCGTCGGAATTATGCTTCGCCTGGGAATCAACCATTGCATCAAAATTATGCTTCGGTCAGAATATCTGCCGCCCTTCGGAATGATGATCCGAATCCTGGAATTATGCTCCGCTCTTCGGAATGATGCTCCGATCCCCTGGAATGATGCTCCGCTCTTCGGAATGATGCTCCGATCCCCTGGAATCATGATCCGCTCTTCGGAATGATGCTCCGATCCCCTGGAATGATTCTGCACCCTTCGGAACGATGGTCCGATCCTTGGAATCATGCTCCGTCCATCGGAATGATGCTCTGAATGCTGGAATGATGCTCCGCTCTTCGGAATGATACTCCGATCCCCTGGAATCATTCTCCGCTCATCGGAATGATGCTCCGATCCCTGGAACCATGCTCCGCCCATCGGAATGATGCTTCGATCCCCTGGAATCATGCTCCGCCCTTCGGAATGATGCTCCGAATCCTAGAATTATACTCCGCTCTTCGGAATGATGCTCCGATCCCCTGGAATCATGCTCCATCCATCGGAGTGATGCTCCGATCCCTGGAACCATGCTCCGCCCATCGGAATGATGCTCCGATCCCTTGGAATCATGCTCCTCTCTTCGGAACGATTCTCCGATCCCCTGGAATCATGCTCCGCCCATCGGAACGATGCTCCGATCCCTGGAACCATGCTCCGCCCTTCGGAATGATGCTCCGATCCCATAGAATCATGCTCCGCTCATCGGAATGATGCTCCGATCTCTGGAATTATGCTCCGCCCATCGGAACGATGCTCCGATCCCCTGGAATTATGCTCCACAAATCGGAATGATGCTCCGACCCTGGAATTATGCTCCGCGCTTCGGAATGATTCTCTGAATCTTGGAATCATGCTCCGATCATCGGAATGATGCTCCGATCTCTGGAATTATGCTCTGCTCATCAGAATGATGCTCCGATCCCCTGGAATCATGTTTCGCTCATCGGAATGATGCTCCGATCCCTGGAATCATGCTCCGCTCTTCGGAATGATGATCCGATCACCTGGAATCATGCTCCGCTCATCGGAATGATGCTCCGATCCCCTGGAATGATGCTCCGCCCATCGGAATGATGCTCCGATCCCCTGGAATGATGCTCCGCCCATCGAAATGATGCTCCGATCCCTGGAATTATGCTCCGCAAATCGGAATGATGCTCCGATCCCTAGGAATCATGCTCCCCGAGGGATGCTCCAAGCCTGGAATTTTGCTCCGTAAATCGAAATGATGCTCCGATCCACGGGAATCGTGCTTCCCGAGGGATACTCCGACCATGGAATCATGCTCCGTGAATCAGAATGATGCTCCGATCCCTGGGAATCATGCTCCCCGGGATGATGCTCCACCCCTGGAATGATGTTCCACCTCGAAATTCAGCTTCAAGATCCATCAATTTCATGCACACAACTCAAATGTGGGTGTGCATTTTTTAATGGGGGGCACTTTGTTGGGGTCAAAATTTGCACCCTCGGTTGACCAAGTCAAAGTCAAGGTCAAGCCCAAGCCAGGTGGGCCCAAGCCTAGGTCAAGCGGGCCCATGCCCAAGTCGAGCCCGCGGCCAGCCTCCCCATGCCAACAACAAAATCATGTAATAAATAATTTTTATGTAATTTTTTATACATGAATGTATGCAAAATGGGCATAAAGCCAATATTTTGTAAGCCTATGGCTTATGTGCAAAAATGAAATGGCACATGAGCCATGGGATAGGCAAAATGCCATTTTTGTGAAGCCCAAGGGGCTATATGTAAATATGTAAGCCTATAAAAGGCAACATGATGAAAAAATAAAGAAGACTTTTCATTCTCTCCACAAAAATTTTAGATCTGAGATCTTTTGTGCCTCCTGCACCTTCTCCAAGGTTCTAAACCTTCTCATTTCTTTTGAATTAAATCAGGAGTTTTACTCTTTCTTTTCAAAAACCAAGAAGTCTTCCACCACAAAACCCACAAAGGGGAACTTGGATCTACCATTAGATCTCAGAAAGGAGAGATTTTTAGATCTCACATCTCTTGATCATCAATATCCAGCCAACAGAGGAGGAAGAGGAATAATCCCTTTCATCAACCAAAACATTTTAGGAGTTTAACTCCATATATTTACACAAATATATATATATAATAAATATTTCCTTTCTGAAGCATAGCTTCTGGTGCCGACACGTGGCGCGCTTGCGCTCAGGCGCACTGCGCTCGAGCGCAAAGCGCCCATATGCCGACACGTGGCGCGCTTGCGCTCAGGCGCACTGCGCTCGAGCGTAAAGCGCCCACGTACCGACACGTGGCGCGCTTGCGCTCAGGCGCATTGCGCTCGAGCGCAAAGCGCCCATATGCCGACACGTGGCGTGCTGCGCTCAGGCGCACTGCGCTCGAGCGCAAAGCGCCCACGTGCTGACACGTGGCGCGCTTGCGCTCCAGCGCACTGCGCTCAAGCGCAAAACGCCCACGTGCCGACACGTGGTGTGCTTGGGCCTGAGCGCACATCGCTCAAGGTGCTGGCCCCACGCATCCTTTGGATGCCTTTTCCCCCTCTTTCTTTTGTATATATATATATATATATATATACATATATACATATATTGTAAGTCCACGTTGCGACCCCCGGTGCTTCCGGGGAGGCGGAAACGGTATAAAAAACAAATTTTTATCGCAAGAGGCAACATGGACTAAACAAGGTCGGGATCGTGTCTAAACTAAACTAGCAAACTTGCTAAAGAGATTTAGCTACTCGGATGAAGATGGTTATACCTAAACTTGAACTCCTTCTTCTTCAAACTTTGTAGAGGTTGATGGTTCTCTTTCTTGTCGCCTTCTTCCGTCGAAGATGGATCCACCTCGAGAGTTCAACCTTTGGGCTCTTCCTCGTGCTTTGAGTGAACTAGGGTTTCCGGCTTGCTAAACCATAAACCTAGAATGAGTAGAGAGTATCTAGGGGTTGTTTTCTTTTCAAGGTGAGAGATTTTCAACACATGAGAAGGAGACACCTTGAGCTTGAAGAAGAAGAAGATGAAATGAAGAGAGAGAAGAGTTATGATAGAATGAGCTCACTTTCTCCTTTTGCAACCATAATGCAAAAGAAAAAGAATTATCAAATAATAATAATAATGATAATGAAAAGGTTGATGGAAAGTTTTAGAATGACCATTATCATTACCAACATTAAATGGTTTTGCAAGAATCAAAAAGCATCTTGCTTTTGTAATGATGATGGTCAAATCTTCAACCATGGTCAACAAGTCAACCATGGTCAACAAGTCAACAAAAACCAACCATGGTCAACAACTCAACAAAAAACCAACCATGACACTTTTCATTTTATTAATATTATTAATTGATAAAACATAAATCCATTAGGGTTTGGAAAAAGACGACTGTCAATTGTGCATACGCACCCGTTCCGAAACCCTAATGAAAGTCATCTTCCTCCTCCTCAAATAACTGTGCATACACACCTGCATTCTTGTTCCGAGGAACATGAATACTGAGAGATAAAAGCAACCCCAAAACATATACCGGTATCTGACTCAAACCAGAGCCAACAAGTAAAATCCGTCCGGACTCCAAACGTGCACAAGTGCGCGGATGAGAACGAACCCTGTCGCAAAACCATGCGACCTCTACTCTGTTTTGCCCAGAGGCGAATACCCTCTGTGTGGGACTCTAAAGACTCGACACTACGCTGGCAGTGGGTTTAACCACAGACCGCAAGCGGCACTAGCTGTGCGTAACGATCCCCAGGTAGATGTCGACAAGAAGGCTGACGAGGTGAAACCCCATCTGAACTCCTACTGAGTCTGAATGTGACAGTCTCCGTACAGTTCGGTCTGTTCGACTAATACATCGCATGTCGGGCCTAGGGGGCGGTAAAACGTCAGTCCCCTAATAGCGGTACAAGTCGTGCCGGAGTGAAGCCCAAAACAACCTGAGATAACACTGGAACCTACCAGTATATCTCGCTTGCCCTGGCCAGGGACTACTCGTGTAATGGCTCTCCTAGACACAGCGCGATGTCAACCCCCAATACCGGGAGAGACGAATCCTGTCTAACCGTCACTGCCTCCAAGTGCTTCGGGACTGCACCCAACCACCACCGGTTTGCACGACTCCTTTGAGCCGTGGTAGGGTAGTGATCAAAGTGCAGTGGGAACACACCTGAGGCGAAGTGCCAGTGTCAAGTCAGCGGACTAAGCTGTACTCATGTCACCTGGGAACTGATAACTGACGATAGGTATAATACCAACCTGTCAGTTCCCGATGAGTCCTGTCCAGTGTACTCGTAACCCAACGAGCACCCGTATACTATCTCCAGTACGACGTACTGATGGCTGTGGGACAGACCATCTCCCACACTGGGATGAGAAGCGCATACGCTAGTCTACTCCGGAGTATCGATGCCCTGTCTCGATAGTCCTGCGACTAGGGACCTGTATAAGGATGTGCTTATAGATTACCCAGCCCCCACTAGTGTGACTGCCATCACAACGCTGGTAATCAAGCAAAGATCCTAAGGGCTCCACTAATGCGTATAAGTGATATACTGAAATAAACACAAGTACACATTGAAGTAGAAACAAACCAAGTAGCATACTACTATTTTGAGCAAGATTGTTTATACAAGGTGAATATCCCAAGCTTCCATTAAGTAATATACAAACTAGTATGATACAGTAATGGCCTCTAGGGCATATACACTAACAATCTCCCACTTGCACTAAGGCCATGTACTGGCGTATCGAAGACCTATCATCTCGATCAGCCGCTCGAACTGAGTCTGGGGTAAGGCCTTGGTGAATGGATCTGCAGTGTTTTCTTCTGAAGCAACCCTCCGAACCTCGATCTCTTTGCGGTCCACGATCTCCCTGATCAGGTGATACCGCCTCAAGATGTGCCTGGATCTCTGATGGGACCTGGGTTCCTTCGCTAAAGCTATAGCCTCGTTGTTGTCGCAATACAGAGGTATTGGGTCAACAATGGACAGAACCACCTGAAGTTCTTTCAAGAACTTGCTCATCCAGACAGCTTCTTTTGCGACATCAGATGCAGCAATGTATTCCGCTTCCATAGTCGAGTTTGCAACGGTTTCCTGTTTGGAGCTTTTCCAACACACCGCCCCTCCATTGAGGGTAAAGACAAAACCCGACATGTACTTGGAATCATCCTTGTCACTCTGGAAGCTGGAGTCAGCAAAGGCCTCGATCTGGAGGTCCTTTCCGCCATACACCAAGAACATCTCCTTAGTCCTTCTCAGGTACTTGAGAATGTTCTTTACCGCTATCCAGTGTTTCTCCCCAGGGTTTGACTGATACCGGCTTACCACACTCAGTGCATAAGCTACATCCGGTCTGGTACACAACATCGCATACATTATAGAGCCTACCGCAGAAGCGTAGGGTATAATAGACATGCGATCCCTCTCCAAATCAGTCTTGGGAGACATCTCTTTAGAGAGGGTGATCCCGTGACAAGCCGGTAGGTTACCGCGCTTGGAATCTTCCATACTGAATCTCTTCACTATGGTGTCGATGTACCTGGACTGAGAAAGTCCTAATATCCTCTTGGATCTATCACGATGGATCCGGATCCCAGGATGTATGAGGCATCACCCAGGTCTTTCATGGAGAACCTGTGTGACAAGAACCCCTTGACAGATTGTAGTATAGGAATGTCATTTCTTATTAAGAGAATGTCATCCACGTATAAAACGAGGAATACTACAGTTCTCGCTACAAATCTACTATAGATGCATGGTTCATCTGGATTTTTGATAAAGCCAAATTCCTTGACCGTCTCATCAAAATAGATGTTCCAACTCCGCGATGCCTGCTTTAGTCCATAGATGGACTTAAGCAACTTGCACACCTTTCCGCTGCTCCCACTCTGAATGAAACCCTCTGGCTGATCCATATAGACACACTCCTCTAAATTTCCATTTAGAAAAGCGGTCTTTACGTCCATCTGTCAAATCTCATAATCGTGGAAGGCAGCAATGGCAAGAAGGATCCGAATGGATTTCAGCATAGCCACTGGAGAAAAGGTTTCGTCATAGTCCAAGCCAGGTCTTTGACGGAAACCCTTTGCTACAAGTCTAGCTTTATAGGTCTCAACCTGTCCATCTACACCAATCTTCCTTTTGAAGATCCACTTGCATCCTACGGGTTTTACCCTGTCTGGAGCAATGTCCAACGTCCATACTTTGTTGGTGTACATGGACTCCATTTCGGTCCGCATTGCATCCAGCCATTTTACCGAGTCAACGCTCTGAACGGCCTGCTGGAAGCTAGTAGGCTCATCATAATCTATGATGCAATCCTCTCTATCCCCGTCTATGAGAAAACCGTAGTATCTCTCGGGCGGATGAGACTGCCTACTACTCCTGCGGAGCGGCAAAGGAATGTCCTGTTCTTTTGAACTTTCTGGCTCTTCCAAGCTTTCAGTAATAGCTTGTGGTTCTGGAATTTCTTCCAGTTCTATTGCGTTCCCACTTATCTGAGTTTCCAAAAACTCAGTTTCCAAGAAGCGGGCATGTTGAGAAACAAAAACCTTTTGTTCCTCAGCGGAAAAGAACAGATACCCCCTGGAGTTCTTTGGGTATCCCACAAACTTGCACTGTACTGAGCGTGCCTCGAGCTTTTCCGCATGCTGCTTTTTTACAAAAGCTGGACATCCTCATATCTTAAGGTACTTAAGACAGGGTTTCTTCCCACTCCACATCTGATATGGAGTGGTAGGCACAGTCTTGGTGGGAGCTTTGTTCAAGAGATATGCAGCTGCTTCTAGTGCATAGCCCCAGAAAGATCGCGGTAACTCAGCCTTACTCATCATGGAACGAACTATATCTAATAGGGTTCGATTCCTCCTTTCCGATACACCGTTATGTAGCGGAGTGTATGGAGGAGTACGCTGAGAGAGAATTCCATTCTCTTTTAAATAGTCCAGGAACTCGGCACTCAAGTATTCTCCACCTCGATCCGATCTTAGAATCTTAATACTTTTGCCTGTTTGTTTTTCAACTTCATTCTTGTAATCCCGAAATTTCTCAAAGGCCTCGGATTTGTGCTTCATTAAGAAGACTTGTCTATACCTAGAGAAATCGTCTGTGAAAGTAATGAAGTATGAATAACCGCTTCGCGCACGTGTAGACATTGGACCACACACGTCACTGTGTATGAGTCCTAAGAGCTCGTTCGCTCTTTCTCCGTGTCCAGTGAACGGAGTCTTTGTCATCTTTCCCATGAGACAAGATTCACAAGTGGCATAAGACTGATACTCGAACGGATCCAAGTATCCTTCTTTATGTAACTTAGTCAACCGTGTCTCATTGATGTGACCCAGTCTACAATGCCATAAGAAAGCCTGATTAATATCTGGAGGCTTTCTTTTGTGTGTATTCTGGATATTGAAAATCTGTGGTTGGTTCAACACGTATATACCATTGCTCAGAGTACCTGACCCAATCAGAACTTGATTAAGTTGAATGTTTACAACATTACTTACAAACGCAAATTCATAACCTTCTTTAGAAACTAAAGATACAGAAATGATATTACAAGTTGTGTTGGGTACAAAAAAGCAATTACGCAAAACCAAAACATGCCCATCTGTCATTCCCAGGTGATAGTCCCCCACGGCTTTAGCATCCATGCTAGCTCCGTTCGTAACTCTGAGGGTCATGTCACCTGCCTTCAAAAACCTACGGTTTCTCAACGCCGGTAAAGAATTACAGATATTAGATCCTGATCCGGTATCCAATACCCAGGAAGTAGACTTTATAGAAAGACAGTTTTCAATAACATACACACCTGAAGCTGAAGCCGCAACCTGCTTCAGTTCCTGTGTCCTGGCCTTCCAGGCCCTGCAATCTTTCTTCCAGTGTCCACTCTTATGACAATAGAAGCATTCCTCCTTTCCCACAAGCTTCCCCGCAATCTTTGTTGCCTTTTCCTTTCCCTTCGTACCCACTTTACTAACACCGCCTCTTGGTTTGGCGGGGGCTTTCTTCCTCTTTCCCTTGGCTTTCGCCTTGGACCTAGAGGAAGAAGATCCTCCTACAAACAAAACGGGTGTTTCCCTACCTTTCTGTAGGGTGCCCTCTGCGCTTTTCAGCAAGTTTAGGAGTTCTGAAAGTTCAACTTCCTTTTCTTGTAAGTTGAAGTTCAGTATAAACTGGGCGTAAGTGGATGGAAGGGACTGGAGGATTAAATCCGTATAGAGTTCACTTTCCAACGTGGTCCCAAGTTCCGCGAGCTCCTCAATGTAGCCAATCATCTTAAGCACGTGGTCCGCTACCGATGATCCGACGGCCAACCTTGCCGAAAATAACTTCTTCGACAATTCGTATCTTGCGATACGAGACTGCTCTCCATACAGTTCTTTTGTATGAAGAAATATGGATTCCAAATCCATATTCTCGTGCCTCCTCTGGTGTTCGTTGTCCATAGAGGCAAGCACGAGGCATTTGGCCTTCGCGCAATCAATCTCCCAAGTCTTACGGATTTTCTTATCCGCGACGCTGGAGGTGGGACCTGGGACGGGGGGAGCTTTGGTGGTAAGAAGATACCCCAGCTTGTCGTAAGTGATTGCCATTTTGACATTCCTGAGCCAATCTTTGTAGTTTGGCCGTGTCAGTATATTTTTATCTAGAAGTAACTTAAGTCCAGTCATTTCGATTTGGTCGCTGCAGGGAGAGAGAAGAAACACTTTAGCACGATGCTCTTGCAAGTTTAGAATGGTTTTTAATTTTTCTAAACAGGATGGCTCCCACTGTCTCTCGAATCCCTCCTCAAACCATAAAGGAAGAATTAGTCGGGATCAATCCCACCGCACAATACTTGCTTAACCGTTCAGCCAGGCCAGTGTCGGTACTTCGAGGGAGGTTTTCCAACGCTTTCGCGAAGTTCCTTAATTAGAGAACCTCTTTTCCCTGGGGGCGTAGCCCCGCTAACACCTTTCTAGGCACCTACTAGGTTTATAGCATTGATCGTTTAGTGAAAAATTTCCCGAGGAGTAGCATATACTCACAGTAGGATCGGGATCCAAATATCATCGCGTGACGAAAATGAAGGAATCCTACCATAATCATCACACTCCAAATGGTATGCAAATCTAGCAAGTTTCGGTACTTATGAAACTCCCGATGTGGATTTTTGCCCCATGCTCTTATGACCTTGACGAAGGTCAACAAATCATAAGTCACATGTCAAGTTCTGCCCGTCATTATCCAGGTTAATTTGAACCCACCCGTATATACCCTTGACGAAGGTCAACAAGGCAATACGACTGTCCCAAACCAACGCATCTATCTATGCTACATATGAACACCCAACAGCTACCAATCTCTATGTCTTGACGAAGGTCAACAAACATAGCTTGAATACTATTGAATATTCATACGAAACGACGGAGGGCTACGAATGGTTTTGGCGAAACCGTGAACGTAGTGAACTTGATTTAATCGATGGAACGAGATAGCTTTTAGAAGGAGTGGCTCAATCTCCGCATTTAAAAGTTAGTTTTGAAAAGAACCGAGTGGTTTTTCGAAAGTGTTCCAACGACTTCAACTTGGTATATTATCTTGCATTAGTTCTTTTAATGCGTGATATTCTTGCATTAGTTCTTTTAATGCGTCCCATCAATTATTCCTACCATTGCAGAAAACAACCAAAATATGACGTACGCTTATGTCATATGCATTCGCCACGGGGCCCCGTCATCACCCGTTAGGTTACTTAACTAACGATAGAGCGGGGGATGGGCTAGCGCGGCTGTAAAACATAAGCAACGCCTAAATAGTTATAGATATAGCAATAGTAGACATTACAGATCTCAGATGAATGCATTGGATATACTAGGAATCCGCAATCCGTTCGAGCCTGTAACGAAAAGCGGATTACACGGTCGCGGTGAATAGCCAAATACCCCACCCAAGACCCCTACGGGTGCGGCAAACTACCCGCCAAGTACTCGGCAGTTTGTGCACCCCTCCATGGGTATCCTAGGAGCAAAAACAGTAAAAAGAATTATACAATGACGGCTACAACCCCGACCCGGTTGTGCGGCCAAACAAATAATAATATTACATCAATTTACATTTACAAATGAATGAAAGAAAAACAAAAGCTCATCTCACATCCACTCCGGCTATTCACCCGCGACAGTCCAACACATTCATATACACATTCCAATATCAAACACAGATCATGTATAACCCCGACTAAACGACTTATAGCGATTAGCCGACGTTCAATACATGCAAACATCACAGATATAACCATCATAGCCAAAGTGTAGTGAAGTTCGGAAAAAAAAATACGAAATTATAGGACCCCAAAAGTAAATTTCTTTTCTGGAAAATCTGGGCACATATAATATATTTTAAAAATCCCAAAACCAACACAGACACACACTGCACGAAAAACGATGCAGAGAAGACGACAAATAGCGGCGCTTCCGCGGCACATGCCTACCTCGTGCGGCGGAAGCGCGGCGGTTTGAACGAAACAGTGGATCGTTTTTCATGGGTGTTCTAACAAAACCCTGAGCCGAATTTAGGAGTATAAAGTTTTTCATTTAGAGCAGAAAAAATTTTAACAGAAACTAGGATTTTGAAAAAGTTTGGTTTTTGGATTTTTTTTCGGTTCCGAACTTCGTTACACTTTACTACCAAGCTAGTTTAAGTTTAGTTAGGCTCTGATACCACTGTAAGTCCACGTTGCGACCCCCGGTGCTTACGGGGAGGCGGAAACGGTATAAAAAACAAATTTTTATCGCAAGAGGCAACATGGACTAAACAAGGTCGGGATCGTGTCTAAACTAAACTAGCAAACTTGCTAAAGAGATTTAGCTACTCGGATGAAGATGGTTATACCTAAACTTGAACTCCTTCTTCTTCAAACTTTGTAGAGGTTGATGGTTCTCTTTCTTGTCGCCTTCTTCCGTCGAAGATGGATCCACCTCGAGAGTTCAACCTTTGGGCTCTTCCTCGTGCTTTGAGTGAACTAGGGTTTCCGGCTTGCTAAACCATAAACCTAGAATGAGTAGAGAGTATCTAGGGGTTGTTTTCTTTTGAAGGTGAGAGATTTTCAACACATGAGAAGGAGTCACCTTGAGCTTGAGGAAGAAGAAGATGAAATGAAGAGAGAGAAGAGTTATGATAGAATGAGCTCACTTTTTCCTTTTGCAACCATAATGCAAAAGAAAAAGAATTATCAAATAATAATAATAATGATAATGAAAAGGTTGATGGAAAGTTTTAGAATGACCATTATCATTTCCAACATTAAATGGTTTTGCAAGAATCAAAAAACATCTTGCTTTTGTAATGATGATGGTCAAATCTTCAACCATGGTCAACAAGTCAACCATGGTCAACAAGTCAACAAAAACCAACCATGGTCAACAAGTCAACAAAAAACCAACCATGACACTTTTCATTTTATTAATATTATTAATTGATAAAACATAAATCCATTAGGGTTTGGAAAAAGACGACTGTCAATTGTGCATACGCACCCGTTCTGAAACCCTAATGAAAGTCATCTTCCTCCTCCTCAAATAACTGTGCATACACACCTGCATTCTTGTTCCGAGGAACATGAATACTGAGAGATAAAAGCAACCCCAAAACATATACCGGTATCTGACTCAAACCAGAGCCAACCAGTAAAATCCGTCCGGACTCCAAACGTGCACAAGTGCGCGGATGAGAACGAACCCTGTCGCAAAACCATGCGACCTCTACTCTGTTTTGCCCAGAGGCGAATACCCTCTGTGTGGGACTCTAAAGACTCGACACTACGCTGGCAGTGGGTTTAACCACAGACCGCAAGCGGCACTAGCTGTGCGTAACGGTCCCCAGGTAGATGTCGACAAGAAGGCTGACGAGGTGAAACCCCATCTGAACTCCTACTGAGTCTGAATGTGACAGTCTCCGTACAGTCTGGTCTGTTCGTCTAATACATCACATGTCGGGCCTAGAGGGCGGTAAAACGTCAGTCCCCTAATAGCGGTACAAGTCGTGCCGGAGTGAAGCCCAAAACACCCTGAGATAACACTGGAACCTACCAGTATATCTCGCTTGCCCTGGCCAGGGACTACTCGTGTAATGGCTCTCCTAGACACAGCGCGATGTCAACCCCCAATACCGGGAGAGACGAATCCTGTCTAACCGTCACTGCCTCCAAGTGCTTCGGGACTGCACCCAACCACCACCGGTTTGCACGACTCCTTTGAGCCGTGGTAGGGTAGTGATCAAAGTGCAGTGGGAACACACCTGAGGCGAAGTGCCAGTGTCAAGTCAGCGGACTAAGCTGTACTCATGTCACCTGGGAACTGATAACTGACGATAGGTATAATACCAACCTGTCAGTTCCCGACGAGTCCTGTCCAGTGTACTCGTAACCCAATGAGCACCCGTATACTATCTCCAGTACGACGTACTGATGGCTGTGGGACAGACCATCTCCCACACTGGGATGAGAAGCGCATACGCTAGTCTACTCCGGAGTATCGATGCCCTGTCTCGATAGTCCTGCGACTAGGGACCTGTATAAGGATGTGCTTATAGATTACCCAGCCCCCACTAGTGTGACTGCCATCACAACGCTGGTAATCAAGCAAAGATCCTAAGGACTCCACTAATGCGTATAAGTGATATACTGAAATAAACACAAGTACAAATTGAAGTAGAAACAAACCAAGTAGCATACTACTATTTTGAGCAAGATTGTTTATACAAGGTGAATATCCCAAGCTTCCATTAAGTAATATACAAACTAGTATGATACAGTAATGGCCTCTAGGGCATATACACTAACATATATATATACACATATGTATACATATTTACACACACACATACTCCGCGACACTGTCCCCGCACCCCGCAAGGGGGCTGCTAGCCCCCTTGACCCCCAGCCCGCTATCCCGGATAGCGGGACCCCCGTAAAAACTCTGCGTGGCTCCCGATATATCCAAACCCCCCCTTTAAAACACAACACACGTACACTGCACATTGAGTTCGCATGACCATTTTAACCCGTGAATCGGAGGTTCCCTCGCCCCAAAGGCGAGGGGTAATTAACGGCAGCTTAGTCCGCGGCTGCCGGAGATTTGGATCCCCACAATCAATAAACACCGGCCTACCCTAGGCAGGGGGAATCTGTAGTATACGCCTGACAAGCGCGCGCGTATTCCCATCTCAATGGGGTGACGAAAAACACCCTACAGATATGTTGTTCTATGATGTTTCTGGATTTGGGAACCGTAGGTATTTCAAAGAGATTATGTAATTTTTTTAAATACCCGGTTACCCCTGATATGATATTTCAGTGCGTCCACCATATGTTTTCTCGGTGCTGAGAGCGACATGTGAAACCCGATTCGAGGAGGCGGATGAGGCCATTTGCGGGTACATGGTGGGCCCGGTACGGTACCCCGGGGCAAGAAGATTGCAGGAGATGGCGTTGAGCCTGGTAGGGGAGCACTACCGACCGGTGATATTTCCCGACACGTCGGATATCCGGAGGATACCGTCGTGGTCTTGAGATTGATTGTAGGGGCCGGTCTGGATTGACGGCGCCCTAGATAGTGAGACTTATCAGAGACATTGAGATATTGAGATTGAGGCTATGTTTTGTGCCGATGCTGGGCACAGGTTTCATGATGTTTTTCCATGATTTTGACTATACTCATATTTACATGCATGATGCTTATTGTCATTGGGTGACACGTGGACGGGATCCACCTATATACAGACATTCATCACATTCAGACTTTAATTACATTGATCATACCTTTCATGCATTCATACATCATTCATATGATACATTGCTACCTGAGGCACTGACATTCACACGGGCACATGGGATTATATTTGGGTTAGATAGTTACCCTAGTCATGGTTATAGACTGCTGGTTATATATTTGAGGATTGTATATTATGGTCGTATGACCAAGGATTGCGTCATACATGCGATCTTCTGTTTGTAGATGTTTTTTCTATTCACGAATTGGCAACTCACCCCTGTTGTGCCTCAGTTTCTTGCAGGTGTTGCCGTACGGGCTTCATTACGGCTTTACGGGCACAGCTTCTTCAGGTGACTTGCTAGTAGGTGGGTTATTTGTATCATATCCATCATTATACATTGTATATTATATTTCAGTTGTATCTAGAAGTTCCATCAACCAAACATGTACTTATTTGAGATAGAGACCAGTGGTGTTTATTCTTTCAACCTTAGAGTCGTACGTGATATTTCTCTGGGTTTCATGCTGTTGAGTTCCCTTTTCTGTTGTGATCTTCGCCTTTAGGCGTTGTATATTATGTTGCAAACTAGTTGATTTACATATGGTTTTTCCTTCACTCCACTACTTTTCTTGGTTTGGATTTCTGGGCTCGGCTTACTTAGAGCACGTACGCCTTGAGACGTTCGTAGCCTAAGTGCCGGTCATGTTCCGTACTTTCGGGTCGTGACACATTTACCCTTGGTGGAGTTCTCCTACAACAATAGTTTCCAGGATACTATTCTGATGGCACCTTTCGAGGCCTTGTATGGGAGGAGATGCAGATCGCCCGTCTGTTGGATAGAGCTTAGCGAGTGCAGCATTTTAGGCCGCAGATCATGCACGAGACGACCGAGAAGGTACAACTGATTCGAGATCGGATGAGAGCGGCCCAGAGCAGGCAAAAATCGTATGCTGACAGACGCCGGCGCAGATTTGAGTTCGCAGTTGGCGATCACATTTTTCTGAGGGTCTCTCCGATGAAGGGCGTGATAAGATTTGGGCGGAAAGGGAAGCTTAGCCCCAGATTTATAGGTCCCTTCGAGATCCTCGAGCATGTGGGCGCAGTCGCATATCGTTTGGCTCTTCCACCCGACTTTCCGGACGTTCACCCCGTATTCCACGTTTCGATGCTTTGCAGATATCTTCATGACCCATCGCATGCGATTCAACACCCGACGATCCAGCTGTTACGCGACCTTTCTTTTGCAGAGCAGCCGGTGGTCATCTTGGATCGGCAGGTGAAGAAATTGAGATCGAAGGTTATACCGTCAATGAAGGTCCTTTGGAGTGGCCCGAGCAGCGAGGAGGTCACCTGGGAGACCGAGGACGAGATGAGGAAGAAATATCCCCATCTCTTTGAAGGTACGCGTTGCTATATTTTTAAATTCGGGGATGAATTTTTTTAAGGTGGAAGATTGTAACACCTTAGAATGTGATTAATGGCTAATTATACTTTAATGTGTGGTTTTTAGTAAAAAGTTTACCAAAACGATTTTCAAATATTTTATCAAAATTAATGAATATTTTATTAGAATTTAATTGGGCTTGCACACACTTGTGCATGTTAACTAGGGCTAAGTTTGGGGTTAAACCATGTTTAGATGACCATGGTGGGCTAACCCATTTATTTAGGTTAATATGAATTAATTTAGGGTATTAATTTTTCTTTTATATAATTAGCTTTGTGTCAGGGGTTGACTTGAGTTGGAGAGAGAGAAAGAGAGAGAAAGCATGATGGGGTGAGCCATGCTTGTAATTAGTGAGGAGAGAGGGGGGGTTTACTCTCATATCCCTCATTTATTTTTTTCAAAACACTCACACTCTTTCTCACATCTCTCTCCCTCTCACTCACACACTCACAGCATCAGCAGCAGCAGCAGCAGCAGCTGAAGCAACAGCAGCAACAGCATCAGAAGCATCAGCAGTAGCAGCATCAACATCACAGCAGCAACAGCATTCACAACAGCAACAACAGTAACAAAAGCAGCAGCTGCAGCCAGAGCTCACCCCCTTCTCTTCTTCTTCTTCTTCTCCTTCTTCTTGCATCCTAGGATTGAGTGTGGTATAATTTCTTAAACTTAACTTCTTTCTTTTCTAGAATATGGTTATTTAAGCTAAAATTAGTGTTTGATGTGATTTTAGTGCAAGATTTGTGATTTAAGTGGAGATTTGGCCAAGTGATGATTTTTATGACTAAGTGTTTTTAAGGCCATTTAAACCAAGTTTTGCCCCAGATTTCACTAAAATACCATAGGGTTTCAATTTAGTGTAATTTAACGTTTTAATGTAAATTTTAGCCTTTTTAAGATCTGCTGTTGACCCGAGTGCTTCAGGAAAAATCTAAGTTAACCAGAGCATACTCTTTAGACCTTGATCATACACACAGAACACGAGACCCCCTACCAACCTTATGGCCGCAGTTTCATTCTTTCTGGCCGCAATTTGCTGCCAGATGCGGGAGTTTGATGTTGGGGTTGGGTCTGTGGGAGTCTTCTGTATAATTAGGGTTTTTGGTATATGCAACTTTTTATATTTTCACTTGAGTCAAAATATAGAACTTAAAACCCTTTTTCGATACTTTTTAACTCGTATGACACGTCCATTTTGTGTGTTGGGTTCGTTGTTCACTGCGCGACACAACGAGTCGGAGTGGTTTCTGGTGAGGTTACACACGTTTTGACGTATTGAGTACACACGCGTTTAGTTTCCGATGCTAGTTTCTCGTTTGGTCTTAAAATCGCGTTTTTGCAGGATTTTAGCATATGTGTATTCTTTGTGTAAATTCTAGGTTTGGCGGCTGGTACTTCGGACGCCGCAAGGAAAGGGAAGCAGGTGGTCGGCTACAGTTAGCACGAGATCACAGTGAGTAGCTTTAACATCTACGGGGAAAACGCCCGTATGGCGTTAAGCGTCGAGGCTTGATAGGATATTGTAGTCGCGTATATATATATATATATATATATATATATATATATATACTATTTGTGTATATGTACTATTGTAGCATACCCCTCCCTTGTTGCATATAGATACAGTAGTTATGTTACACCGTATTGTTACTAACGGTTCAAGATGCACGAGCACTAATCGTATGTTACACCCACACCGTTAGTGATTGCCATGACACTTGCGCTATAGGATTGCTACAAACCATACATACTGTACATTCATGCTTGCGTATATACCACTAGTACATCCATATTGGCACACATTCATTCTGTACATTCGTGCTTGCGTATATACCACTTGTACATCCATATTGGCACACATACATACTGTACATTCATGCTTGTGTATATACCACTTGTACATCCATATTGGCTCACATACATACTGTACATTCATGCTTGCGTATATACCAATTGTACATCCATATTGGTGCACACATATATTGATATATCCATATTGCGCACATGCACATTGTATATCCATATTGTTGCACACATATATTGATATATCCATATTGCGCACATACACATTGTATATCCATATTGGTGCGTACATACCTGATATATCCATACTTGCGCACATACACATTGTATATTCATATTGGTGCACATATACATTGATACACTCATACTTGACTATATATATATATCCATTTGCACATCCATAACTATATACATACATATTTCACATACATGGATGATGATGGCTTTGATTTCTAGGAAAATGGGGACCGCACGAGATATTTTCAAAACTGGATCCATTTAAAAGAGCGGTTTTCCCTTTTAACTCTTAGTGGCATACGTCACATTGCATGGATTTAAGCATTGAGTTTTGGATTTCCTCTGATTTCTGGATTTAAGAACCGTGGTATTATTTTAAGGAAGTATGCACTGTTTTGAAAAAACCCAGTTTCTTTTGATATGATATTTCAGAGCATCCACCATGTGTTTTCTCGGTTCCGAGACGTGTGACTTGTGAACCCGATTCGAGGAGCTGGATGAGGCCGATTGCGGGTACATGGTGGACCCGGTATGGTACCCCGGGACAAGAAAGGGATGCTGTGTATATAGACGGTGAGCCTGGCAGAGGGACTACAACCTACCGGTGATTGGTTGGAACCTGGCGGTTATCCGGAGGATACTGACCAGAGTCGAGAGATGGATATGGGCCGACCCGAACTGCCGGGGCCGAGAGCCGATTCCGCAGACGGAGTCCATGGGCCGATCTGGACTGACGAAGCCCAATACATGAGCATTTGCGTGTCGATGCTGGACATGACTATTTCATGATGTTATTGTTAGTGTTTATGCCCTAGAAGGCCATTACTGTATCATACTAGTTTGTATATTACTTAATGGAAGCTTGGGATATTCACAGTTGTATTGACAGTCTTTCTAAAAACGGTAGTATGCTACTTGGTTTGTGTCTACTTTAATATGTGCATATGTTTCTTGTAACGTATCGCTTACATATTAGTAGAGCCCTTAGGATCTTTGCTTGATTACCAGCGTTGTGATGACAGTCACACTAGTGGAGGCTGGGTGTCTACAAGTAACATCCTATACAGGTCCCTAGTCGTAGGATTATCGAGACAGGGCATCGATACTCCGGAGTAGACTAGTGTGTACGCTTCTCATCCCAGTTGGGGAGATGGTCTGTCCCATAGCCATCAGTACGTCGTACTGGAGATAGTATACATGTGCTCGTTGGGTTACGGGTACACCGGACAGGACTCGCAGGGAACTGTTGGTTGGTATTATACCCGTCGTCAGTTAACATTTCCCAGGTGACATGAGTACAGCATAGTCCGCAGACTTGACACTGCTACTTCGCCTCGAGTGTGTCCAACTGTTCTTAGATTGCTACCCTACCACGGCTAAAAGGTGTCGTGCAAACAGGTAGTAGTTGGGTACATTCCAGAGCACATGGAGGCAGTGGCGGTTAGACAGGATTCGTCTCTCCCGGTATTGGGAGTAGATATCGTGCTGCGTCAGAGAGCCATTACGCAAAGTCCCTGGCCAGGGCAAGCAAGATTTACTAGTAGGTTCCAGTAGTTTCTCAAGGTGTAATGGGCTACGCTCCGACATGACTTACTGCTATTAGGGGACTGGCGCCTGCCGCCCCCTAGGCCAGATATGCGATAGTCCTAGACGAACAGACCGGACTGTACGGAGATTGTCATATCAGGCTCAGTAGGAGTTCGGATGGGTTTCCTCATCGGCCTTTTTATCGACATATACCTGGGGACCGTTACGTACAGCTAGTGCCACTTACGGTCTGTGGTTAAAACCACTGCCAGCGTAGTGTCGAGTCTTTAGAGTCCCACACAGAGAGTTTCCCTGCTTCGGGCGAAACGATATAGAGGTCGTATGGTTTTACGACAGGGTTCGGACACGCACGTGCATTTATCCACGTACGATGTTCGGACAGTTTTTACTAGCCGGCTTTTGTTTAAGCCAGATTCTAGTATCGGATTATGGGATTTATACAGTCTAAAGTTTTTCTGTGTTTTCACGGATAGGAGGGGCGATCACGTAATTTGTCGGGAAGCTTCTAGAAGGATGATGACTTGGAGGGTAAGGTGGCATTTGCATTTATTGGATTAATGAGTCATGGAGTGATTCATCCATAGAGTTAATGTTGTATTAATGATTTTAATGACTCATGAGATGAATCACTCTATGAATTAATGAAGCATGATGACACATATTTATTTGTTATTCATTTTAATTATTTCACATGCTTCATATATTCAAATGATATCATTTATCGAAAAGGATTCTCATTCTCACCTTCTTTCTCCTCAAGCTCTCTCCCTCTCTCCAAACCCTAACCCTAACCTTTCATGTGTTGAGATCAAGGGTTAGAAAGACTAATACATCCCTAATCCAACTCTATATCCCATAGGTTGCTTAGATTGATACTTTGAGTAACCTAGTTACCTCAAGTTAGAGGTCAAGCTTGGAGTAGGAGCTTTCGGGTGGATCTTCTTTGACTTGAGGAGGCCGTTGAGGTGCCGACGTTCCATAGAGCCTAAGAGGTGTGGAGGACAGCGATAAAGACCCGAAGGACAAGTAACGTGAGTTATAACTTCGAATCAGAGTAGTTAAACATTTCGTAGTTTGCAAGTAATGGTTTAGACACGATCCGTGTGCTCAAGTCCGTGTTACGAATCTTTGATAATTGTTTTTCATATATTCCGCCTCCCCGCAAGCTCGTGGGGTGCGTCACATGGACTTATAGTGGTATCAGAGCCAAATAAACCTTTACTAGTTTGTTAGCAACTAATTAGAACTTCGATCGTTGGAAAAACGAGAAAACAAAACTCCGAACCCCAATCAGTTTCTGTTAATTTTAAACGTGTCGAAAAAAATTATTTGATATGCCTTAAAATTCACAGCAGGGGAATATAAGAATACCGGGAAAATACGAGCACTCAACTCGACAAGACGGCCGCGGATCCGTGGCCAAATGGTGCTTTTGGCCGCGGATCCGCCGCGGAGTCAATCCCGAGTTGACTCAGATTTGTTCTGTAATTCATAATATTTGGTGTTTTGTTTTCTAGTATATTCTGTTTCTGCCCAGGTTACTTCCATGATGGCTTGCATTTGGGGTAGACACGGAAAAAGGTTGTCGATCGATGTTCAAAATTATTTGCTAATCGGGCTTTTTATCTGTAATGTTTAATGTGTTCGTAAACCTCCCCTAACTGCTAGTATGTCGGTTGGCAGGGGGTTGCACATTTCTGTAATGATTCTACTGTTTGTGTATATGAACTGTATTGGATTTTTGTGATGATTAGCCGGGATATGAGATGGTTTATAATATTCATTCATTCGATGTAATTGTAATATGTTGTAATATTATTTTGCGGGGCATATCCAGGTTGCGGTTGTAGCCACCGTTGCATTATTTCATTTTACTTTTTTGCCCATAGGATAGTCCCAAGGTGGGGTACACAAACTACCGGGTACGTCGAAGTGTTTAGTAGCCTACTCACGTTGTTGAGGGAGACCGCTTCACTTCGGCTACTTGGCGGGTAGTTTGTCGTACCCATAGGGGTCTAGGGTGGGGAATTGGCTATTCATCACAACTGTGTAATCCATCTTTTGTTGCAGGCTCAGAGCAAACGCGGATTGCTTGCATATCCAATAATGTTTATCTGTGATCTGGAATGCCTATTATTGCGTCTGACGAATGTACAATACCTATATATGATAGCTATTAGACGTCACTTATGTTTTGCACCCGCGCTAGCCCAGCCCCCGCTCTGTCGTTAGTTAAGTAACCTAACGGGTGATGACGGGACCCAGTGGCGAATGCAGATGGCATAAGAGGACGTGGTATTTTCGTTGTTTTCTGCAATGATAGGATAAATGATGTGACGCATTATTAAAATGCAATGAAAATAAACCAAAAATGAATCGTTGGAACAGTTTAAAAGAAACCACTCGGTTATTTTTAAAACAGAAGATATTTTTAATTGGGGATCTTTAAACACTCCTTTTAAAAGCTATCAGGTTCCTTTGGTTATATCAAGTTCACTACGTTCACGGTTTCGCCAAAACCATTCGTAGCCCTCCGTCATTTCATTTGGGTATTGTTGGAGATAATGCCCTCAGGGTCAATTATTGGACAACAGGTACGTGATTGCAATGATTGAGGGAGGACCTATGCCGGTAGGACAGTCTTACTCAAGATGATAGTATGCTATCTGGTTTATCTTTATCATCGTGTACAGCTTTAGTTGACCTTATAGGTCACTATTGCGCGTTGATAGAGCCCTTAGGATTCTTGCTTGACGGCCAGCAGTATGATGGAGATCATATACGTGGGAGCTGGGGTCTATAAGTACATCTTTAAAAGGTCCCTAGTCGTGGGAGTTTTCGAGACAGGGCATCGACACTCCAGAGTCGACTAGTGTATACAGTCGAGACCCCGACGAGGGGCGGTGGCCGGTCTCACAAGCCACTGGTGTCAGTTGGTTCACCTAAGATGTATACAGGTGCTCATTGGGTTATGAGTACACCGGACAGGACTCGCCGGGAACATGCTAGTTGGTCTAATACCTGACGTCAGATAGCAGTTCCCTGGTGATATGTTTACAGGTTAGTTCATCGACCAGGGATCGTCATTTGTCCCGTGTGAGTTCCCACTGTACTTTGATTACTACCCTACCACGGCTCAAAAGAGTCATGCAAACAAGTTTTAGTTGGGTACTGTCCCGAGCCACATGGAGGCAGTGAGCGGATCTGCAGGGGTTTGTCTCTACCGGTATTGGGGGTGAGGTCGCGCTATGTCTAGGAGAGCCATTACACGAAGTCCTTGGCCAAGGCAGGAGATTTACTGGTAGGTATTCCAGTAGTATCTCAGGGTGTTCAGGGCTACACTCCGACACGACTTGTACCTCTTTTGGGGGTCTGACTTTAACAACCCCCTAGGCCCACCATGCGATGCTCATAGAAGAACGGACCGGACTGTACCGATATTGTCACTGTCAGGCTCAGTAGGGTATCAGGATGAGTTCGCTCATCGACGTCCCTTTTGGTCAATACCTGGTAGCCCGTTACGTATGGCTAATACCTCTGACGTGCTAGTGGTTAAATCCACAGCCAAAGTATTGACGAGTCTTTTAGAGTCCCCCACAGACCGTTTCTCAAGTTTCGGGCGAAACGCTGTAGAGGCCGTATGGATATATTGTTGGATACATATGCCCTAGAGGCCTATATTGTATTGGATGCTTGGGATATGTATGTACATGACAGTCTTGCTTGATATGATAGTACGCTATTTGGTTTGTCTTTATCTTAACGTATGATATATTTTACTTGGTGTTTATATATATATATATATGTGTGTGTGTGTGTGTGTGTGTGCGTGTGTGTTGATAAAGCCCATAGGGTGTTTGTCTGACTACCGGCATTGTGATGGCAGTCATACTAGTGGGAGCTGGATAGTCAATAGGCACACCCTTAGATGTCCCTGGTCGTAGGAGTATCGAGACTGGGCATTGATACTCCGGAGTAGACTAGTGTATGCATATCTAGACCCTGAGGAGGGGCGATGGATTGGTCCCGCAACCATTGGTGGAGTGCACCTAAGATTGTATACAGATGCTCACTGGATGTGAGTACACCGGACAGGACTCACCGAGAACTGACTGGATGGTATTATACCTAACGTCAGATAGCAGTTCTCAGGTGACATGTGTGTAGATAGTCCGTTGACTTAAGGTCGTCATTTGTCTCGTGTGAGTTCCCACTGTGCTTTGATTACTACCCTACCACGATTCAAAGGAGTCGTGCAAACAGGTTTTAGTTGGGCACAGTCCCGAGCGACGTGGAGGCAGTGAGCGACTGTTAGGGATTCGTCTTTCCCGGTATAGGGAGTTTATATCGCACGGTTATCGGTTGGTCATTACCATAAGTCCCTGACCAGGGCTGATTGAGAATTACTGATAAATTGATCAGTAGATTCTCGGATGGTGATAGAGCCATACCGACACGACTTGTATGGTTATTAGGGGTCTGACGTCCACCACCTCCCTAGACCATACATGTGATACTCTTAGACGAACAGACTGGACTGCGCGGATATTGTCACGGACAGGCTCAGTAGGATTTCGGATGGGTTACCTCATCGGCTTTCTTATCGACAACTACCTGGGGACCGTTACGTACAGCTAGTGCCGCATGCGGTCTGTGGTTAAACCCACTGCCAGCGTAGTAGTCGAGTCTTTAGAGTCCCATACAGAGATTTCCCAAACCCAGGCGAAAAGATATAGAGGTCGTATGGTTTTACGACAAAGGTTCGGACGCATACGTGTTTAAACGCACGTACGACATTCGGACAGTTTTTACTAGCCGGCTTTGGTTTAAGCCAGATTCTAGTATCAGGTTATTGGATTTATACAGTCTAAAGTTTTTTCGTGTTTTCACGGATGCGAGGGGCGTTCTCGTAATTTTTCGAGAAGCTTCTAGAAGGATGTGACATGAGGGGTTGAGGTGGAATTTTCATTAATTGTTTTGTGATTGATTCATATGATTCATCATATCATTAAATGCATCATTAATGATCTAATGACTCACATGATGAATCACTCTCCTTGATTAAATGAAGCATGGTGAATAATCATTTAATTGATATTTTTTGATAATTCATTATGTATCATATATTCAAGTGAGAAGCTTTTTATTCTCATTATCATTTTCCACCTTCTCTCTCCTCAAGCTCTCTCTCCTTCTCCAAACCCTAATCCTACCACTCATGACTTGAGTACAAGGATTAGTAAGGACTAAACACTCCATAACCTATCTCTACATCATCTTAGTCCCTTTATTAACAACTATAGAAACTAAGTAACCTCAAGTTTAGAGGTTATAGCTTGGATTAGGGTTCTCGGGTGGATCGTCTATCACGGAAAGGAAGCCGAGGAGGACGTGGAGATCCAAGGAGGCCATAGAGATCGTAAAGACGAAGGACTAGAATCGTTTGGTATAATCTTTTAACATAGTAGCTTAAAACTCTATGCTTATTATTACGTATTGTTTAGAAACGATCTTCGGTTAGTTGATGTTCACTTTATAAACATGATTGTTTTTCAAATTTTCGCCTCCCCGCAACTCGTGGGGTGTTGCACATCAACTTACAGTGGTATCAGAGCCTCACTAAACAATAATTAACACACTTGCAAAGTTGTATGAATTTCGAACGAAAAACAAACCGGAAAAAACCCCGATATCCTATAGTTTCTGTCGTTTTTAAAATGAGGTCCAAAAATTTTTGAGGGACCTCCAGAATGACCCACATGAAAATATAAGAACACACAAGAAAAATGGGCTCCTGAATCGGCCAAATCACAGCGGAACCGCGGCCTATCCCACCGATCCGCCTCGGATCCGAGGCCGAGTTGGGACCGATTCAGCCCAGTTTTCTTCTGTGCATCTGCTGTGATATTTGGTATTTTCTGGTATTTTTTAATTTTTGCTCAGGTTTCAGATTTACAGAGAAGTATTGGAGCAAAATTAAAAGTGTTTAATCGACCGAAATTATACGGTGTTTTCCTGTTTGATTATATCTGTGAAATGTTTAATGTGTTCGTAAACCTCCCCTAACTGCTAGTATGTCGGTTGGCCGGGGGTTGCACATATCTGTGATGTTATATATAATTGTTTATGTATATAAACTGTATTGGACTGTTGTGGTGATTAGCCGGGTTTTGTGATGGGTTATTGTATTAATTCATTCGACGTAATTGTAATAAGTTGTAATATTATTTTGCGGGGCACATCCAGGTTGCGGTTGTAGCCACCGTTGTATTATTCTTTTTACTGTTTTTGCTCCTAGGATAGACCTAAGGTGGGGTACATAAACTACCGGGTATTTTGAAGTGTTGAGGTAGACCGCTTCACTTCTGGTACTTGGCGGGTAGTTTGCCGTACCCGTAGGGGTCTGGGGTGGGGTAAATGGCTATTCATCACAACTGTGTAATCTGTATTTTATTGCAGGCTCAAAAGAAACGCGGATAGCTTGCAAATCCAATATTGTTTATCTGTGATCTGGAATGCCTATTATTGCGTCTGACGAATGTACAATATCTATATATGATAGCTATTTAGACGTCACTTATGTTCTACACCCGCGCTTGCCCAGCCCCTGCTCTGTCGTTAGTTAAGTAATCTAACGAGTGATGACGGGACCCAGTGGCAAATGCGGATGGCATAAGAGGACGTTGTATTTTCGTTGTTATCTGTAATGATAGGTTATTTGATGGGAAGCATTATTATTAATGCAAAGAAAATAAAACCTAAAACTGAATCATTGGAACAATTTCTAAAACACTCGGTTTTCTTGAAAAAGCAAATTTTAAATGCGGAGCTTAAACCACTCCTTTTAAATAAAAGCTATCTTTGTTCCTTCGATCATATCAAGTTCATTACATTAACAGTTTTTTGCTAAAAACCAGCCGTAACCCTCCGTCGTTTCAGATAGACAGCACATCGTATTCATGCTATTCTTGTTGTCCTACGTCAAGGCATAGTGTATGGTTGCAGTGTGTGTGCCTGTTTGTTGCATAGATAGATGCATTAATTTAAGACTGACGTACACCTTGTTGGCCTACGTCAAGGGCTTGTACGATGTACTTAAATTGATCAGGACAACGACGGGTAGAACATGACTTGCGTCTTATGACTTGTTGGCCTACGTCAAGGTCTATAAGAGCTTGGGGTAAAAATCACATCGGGAGTTTCAAACATAAAGGAAACTTGCAGATTTAGCATACCTTCTGGAGTGTGGTGACTAGAGTGTCTTCCATCTAGGGCATCAAGCAATGATAGTTGGATCCCGATCCCACTGATGAGTAGGATTACTCTCGGGAATTTTTCTCACTTAACAATCAATGCTATAAACCAAATAGGTGACTAGAAAAGTGTTAGAGGGGCTACGCCTCCAGGGAAAAGAGGTTATTTAATTAAGGAACTTCGCGAAAGCGTTGGAAAACCTCCCTCGAAGTACCAACACTAGCCTGGCTAAAAGGTTAAGCTAGTATTGTGACGTGTGATTAAATCCTGACTAGTTCTTCTTTTAGGTTTTGAAGAAGGATTTGAGGAAACAGTGGGAGCCATCCTGTTTAGATATATTAATAAACCAATCTAAACTTGCAAGAGCATATGCTGAGTGTTTTCTTTTCTCTCTCTCGGCAGCTACCATGACTGGACTAAAACTATTACTTGAAAAAAATATACTGACCGGGCAGAACAATAAAGATTGGCTAAGGAACGTCAATATTGCACTGATTTATGACAAAGTAGCATATATTACCACCGCTGTTCCTCCCCTTATCCGAGGACCAGATCCTCAGTTGTGGACAGGGAAGTCCGCAAAACCTGGGATCTAGATTGTGAGTGAGCTAAGTGTATCGTGCTGGCGTCCATGAACAATGAACTCCAGAAACAGCACGAGAGTATGGATATTGTATCCATCTTTCTCCATGTTAAAGAATTGTATGGGGAGCACTCCCGTATCGCAAGGTACGAAACCTCAAGGAAACTCTTCCAGATGAGGTTAGCTCCAGGATCGCCTGTAGGAGAGCACGTCCTCAAAATGATCATCCTCATTGAGGAACTTGCAAACCTGGGATGCGTGCTAGAGAACGATTTGTATATCGACTTGATTTTGCAGTCCCTTCCCCACACCTTCTCTCAGTTCGTGCTGAACTTCAACATGCATGAAATGGAAGCTGATCTTCCAAAGCTCCTCAATATGTTGAGGGTAGCAGAGACCTCATTGAAAAAGGAGAAGACCCCCGTTCTGTATGTTGGCCAATCATCTTCTTCTAAATCTAAAGCGAAAGCTAAAGGGAAGAAGAAGATGAAAGCCACCAAACCGAAAGCTGGGGTCAAGAAGGTGCAAGGAACGAACAAGGCAGGAAGGGTGAAAACAGAAAAGAACGAGTGCTTCTATTGTCACAAGCAAGGGCACTGGAAGAAGGATTGTCAGGCCTTCAAAGCCAAGGACATGAAGCAAGCAGTTGCTTCTACTTCAGGTGTGTTTGTAATCGAAAATTGTTTTTCAGTTAACTCAACATCATGGGTACTTGATACCGGTTCTGGTTCTCATATCTGTAATTCATTGCAGGATCTGAGAAATAGTAAAGTGCTGGGGACATGTGATATGACTCTCCGGATGGGTAATGGAATGCATGTAGATGCAATTGCAATAGGGGAATATCACCTAGGGTTGACTAGTGGACACATTTTGGTGTTGTACAACTGTTTTTGTATTCCCAGTATGTTGTGTAATATTATATCAGTATCTTTGTTATCGAATGAAGGATATAGTTTTGCGCTTGAAAGAAATGTTATGTGTTGTGTCGGCCTAGCACCTCGTCAAGGGTTCGGTAGCATCACACATGCCATAATAAAATTTTTGAGGTGCTAAGTTAACTCGACAAGAATCGAAACTAGAAGTTTTAGGGATTCATACAAATAAACATCACATGCAAATGTAAAACTATCACTAAGAGGAAAGATTACAACCTTTGTAGATCTCCCTCGGTGACTCCTTGGCACTATGAGAGTTTGAAACGGATCGATGGAAGCCTTCCTTGTCCATGATGATCCACCCGAAGTCCCTTTGCCCAAAGCTCCTTACCTTACTTGTTTCGCAAACGAAGTAGAGTAAACACCCTACACAAATCGGCTAGATGTGTGTAGTATGATAATGTGGTTTATGTTCTTCAATTGAAATCCTTTCCTTTGTCAATCTTCACTCAAGAGAGAAATCAAGAGCGAAAGAAGAAGATAATGGTGGCTTGAGCTTTCTATCATATCACATATGATAACTTGTATTCTTCACACCCTTGCACTAATTGTACACAAGTTTTGTACACCTTGTTTCATATCACATATGAAGCTATTTATAGTGATAGGAAAGGAATAATCACCATTATTCCATTACCACCATAATTGTGAGTGGAAATTCTTTTCCTAAAGAATTAAGCATGGGTGGAAATTCTTTTCATTAAGTTAAGTAAAGCTTACCCACTAAGGAATAAAGGAGCATGAGTGGATATTCTTTACTTTAACTTAAAAAGATAAATAAAAATTAAAAGCTTCAATATAAGTCTTATATTGCCATCATTCTTGTATCAACAACCATGATACTATGTATGCATGTATGTGTCCATGCACATCATCATGTGCATACATGCATGCATACAAAAAGATTTACTTAAAGATTTTATCAAAATGTAATTAGTTAAATCAACACTTTATTTAGCAAACCGGTCATATCTCATACGATCGGACAAATAGAAAATGCCCGATTAATATACGTTATCACATAACCGTATTTAATCGGGTCCCGCGCATATCTCATATGCACACCACATCTTTTTGCCTGAGCCAGGAAACTTCATTGTGGGACTCTAAGACTCGTCAATACGCCAGCAGTAGATGATGATCATATCAAACATCTACAAGCCGCAAGAGATCAGCTAAACATAACGGCCACCCGGGTATTAAAACGATCAGAAGAAAACCAGCGAAGCTGTAAAAACTCCCGTCGAGCCAACTGGCAACACTTACCGTACAGTCCGGTCTCTTCGTCAGATATGCTGTATATCAAGTCTAGGGATGGTATCGTCGACCCCAGTTACTCAATAAGTCATGCTGGTGTATGGCTCATAACAGATTGAGAAACTACTGATAACTCTTATCAGTAAATCTCAGCAGCCCTGGCCAGGGACTTCATGTTATAGCCAATCGAGCATAGCACAACATCAACCCCCAATACCGGGAGAGACGAAACCCCTCCTATCGCTCATTGCCTCCATGCGCCTCGGGACTGTACCCAAAGACCACCTGTTTGCACGACTCAGTAGAGCCGTGGTAGGGTGGAGATCAAAGTATAGTGGGAGGACACACAAGACTCTATGACGATCTCGGGTCTACAGACTAACCTGTACCAGTGTTCCCTGAGAACTGCTATCCGACAATAGATATAATACCACATAGGAGTTCTCGGCGAGTCCGTTCAGTGTACCCAGTCTCCACTGAGCACCCGCATACAATCTTTGGTGTCTCCTCACCAGATGGATATGGGATCATCCATCGCCCATCATATGGGACAAGAATAGTATACGCTAGTCTACTCTGGAATATCGATGCCCTGTCTCGATACACCCTCGACTAGGAACAGTTCAAGGATATGCTTATAGACTACATGTGCCCTACTAGTATGATCCGCATCATAATCACAGTAGTCAAGCAAATATCCTTTGGGCTTTATCAACATGTGTAAATGATTAAATCTACATGTACAGATAAAGTAAACCAGATAGCGTACTATCATGTTGAGCAAGAAATTCATCTATCTCCATGGATAATATGTCCAAGTTTCCACTATCCATATAATGGCCTTTAGGGCATACATATTACTAACAATCTCCCACTTGCACTAAGGCCAGTTATTGGCGTATCTCATACCCAACATTTCAAACAGTCGCTCATGCTGAGGCTGTGGAAGTGCCTTGGTGAATGGATCCGCTGTGTTATCCTTTGTATCTACTCTCCGAATCTCGATCTCCTGGCGATCTACTATCTCCCGGATCAGATGATATCTCCTTAGGATGTGTCTGGATTTCTGATGGGACCTTGGTTCTTTAGCTAATGCTATAGCTCCATTATTATCACAATACAATGGTATTGGATCAACAATGGTTGGAACTACTCCTAGTTCCGCAATGAACTTCTTCATCCAGACGGCTTCCTTAGCAGCATCACTTGCAGCAATATACTCAGCTTCCATCGGGGAGTCTGCAACGGTGTCCTGTTTGGTACTCTTCCAACTAACCGCTCCTCCATTTAGGGTAAATACAAACCCTGAGATTGATTTACTGTCATCCTTGTCACTTTGGAAGCTTGAATCGGTAAAGGCCTCCATCTGGAGATCCCCATTACCATACACCAAGAACAATTCTTTAGTTCTTCGCAAGTACTTAAGAATGTTCTTCACTGCTATCCAATGTTTCTCCCCTGGGTTAGATTGATACCTGCTTACTACAGCCAGTGCATAAGCTACATCAGGGCGAGTACACAACATCGCATACATTATAGATCCCACGGTTGAAGCGTAGGGTATAACGATCATGCGAGCTCTCTCTTCATCAGTCTTCGGACAGAAGTCCTTAGAGAGAGTGATTCCATGACTAGCAGGCAAGGCACCACGCTTGGAATCATCCATACTAAACCTCTTTAGAATGGTGTCTATGTACTTTGATTGGGACAGTCCCAATAACCTCTTGGATCTATCTCTATAGATCCTAATGCCCAAAATGCGCGAGGCATCACCCAGGTCCTTCATGGAGAACCTTTGTGATAAGAAAAGTTTGACCGATTGTAGCATAGGAACGTTATTTCCTATCAGGAGAATGTCATCAACGTACAATACGAGGAATGTGACAGTACTCCCTACAATCTTCTTATAAATACATGGTTCATCTTCATTTCTGACAAAATCAAACTCTTTGATTGTATCATCAAAGCAGATGTTCCAGCTCCTTGAGGCCTGCTTTAATCCATAAATGGATTTAAGCAATCTACATGCTTTCCCGCTGCTCCCACTATCAATGAAGCCCTCTGGCTGATCCATAAAAACACATTCTTCTAAATCACCATTTAGAAATGCAGTTTTCACGTCCATCTGCCATATTTCATAATCAAAGTGAGCAGCAATAGCAAGTAGGATCCTAATGGATTTAAGCATTGCTACCGGAGAGAAAGTTTCATTATAGTCCAAGCCTGGTCTTTGACGAAAACCTTTCGCTACAAGCCTTGCTTTATAGGTCTCCACCTGTCCATCTACACCAATCTTTCTCTTAAAGATCCATTTGCACCCAACGGGTTTTATCCCGGGAGGCGCAACATCCAAAGTCCATACTTTGTTGGTGTACATTGACTCCATTTCGGATCTCATTGCTTCCAGCCATTTCACTGAGTCACCACTCATGATAGCTTGCTGAAAACTAGTAGGGTCATCATCATCCATGATGCAATCTTCTCTATCACCATCTATGAGAAACCCATAGTATCTCTCTGGTGGGTGAGAAGTTCTACTAGACCTCCTGAGCGGCTGAGGTTCTTGAAGTTCTACTGCAACATCAGTTTCAACCAATTCCTCCTGAGTAATTTGTGTCTCTAGAACCTCTTCTAGTTCTACCATATTGCCATTAGTACTTTCCGTAAAGAACTCATTTTCCAAAAATGTGGCATGCTGAGCAACAAACACCTTTTGTTCCTCTTTGTGGTAGAATAGATATCCATACGAATGTTTTGGATATCCCACAAATTTACACATGACCGATCGTGTCTCGAGTTTATCTGGATTCTGCTTTTTAACAAAAGCCGGACAACCCCAAATCCTAAACCTTTTAAGAGATGGTCTCTTTCCATTCCACATCTCATATGGAGTGGTAGACACGGTCTTGGTTGGCACCCTGTTCAATAGATACATTGCTGTCTCCAATGCATGTCCCCAAAAGTAAAGCGGTAACTCAGCATCACACATCATGGATCGTACCATATCCAATAGGGTACGATTCCTCCGTTCTGACACACCATTGTGCTGTGGTGTGTAAGGAGCAGTGAGCTGAGAGAGAATCCCATTCTCTTTTAAGAAGTCTAGAAACTCTGTACTTAAATACTCTCCACCTCGATCCGATCGAAGTTTCTTGATGCTCAAGCCTGTTTGCTTCTCTACTTCAAGTTTAGACTCCTTGAATTTCTCAAAAGCTTCAGATTTGAGCTTTATCAAAAACACGTGTCCGAATCTTGAGAAATCATCAGTAAAAGTGATGAAGTATGAAAAACCACCTCTTGCAAGTGTAGACATTGGTCCGCATACATCACTATGTATGAGGCTTAAGAGTTCACCAGCTCTCTCTCCGTGTCCACTAAACGGAGTTTTGGTCATTTTACCTTTGATACAAGACTGACAAGTCGCATAAGATTTATATTCAAACGGATTTAAATATCCATCTTTATGTAGCTTGTTTAGTCTTGTTTAATTAATATGACCAAGTCTACAATGCCAAAGAAAAGCTTCATTTATATCTGAAAACTTTCTTTTACTAGTATGTTGTATATTGAAAACTGTGTGTTGGTTCAGTATGTAAATACCGTTATTTAGTGTACCAAACCCAATCAATTCTTGATTCAGGTTAATGTTCATAACATTATTTTGCAATATAAAATGATATCCTTCATTGTCCAACGAAGAAACGGATATTATATTACACAGCATACTTGGTACAAAATAACACGGGTTCAAAACCAAAATACTTCCTGAAGGCAACCCTAGATGATACTCTCCCACGGATACAGCATGTATATTGGAACCATTTCCAACCCGCAGAGTATGATCTCCAATTTTTAAAACTCTACTATTTCTCAATCCCTGCATACAATTGCAGATGTGAGAACCAGAACCGGTATCCAATACCCAGTGTAACATTTTCAAAAATATAAAATATTAATTTTGGGAATTTTTATAATTTAATATTATTTTATTGATTATTTTAATATTTAATGCAAATAAATAGGAAAATGTTAGAAAAATTATGAAAAATTATGGAAAATTCTAAAATGGGTTAATTATTGAAATTATGACATTTTTAAGTTGTGGTGATCATTTTGACACTAATTTAGTGCTAATCGCGATTAAAATCGCTAATCGGGTTTTTTGGTAATTTTGTGCAAAACTTGCACATATCACATTTTCTACACTTGTTCATTGTTTCTTGCCATGGATTTCTTTTGGGGTTACTATTCTCATGAGAAGGTTTGGATTATGGATTAAATGGAAAAGAAAAGAGAAAAGAATAGAAAATGGAGGGTTGGTGAGAAGAGGGGTATGGGTCATTGACCATGAGACTTAACCATTTGTTTCCTTTCATTTTCCCCTCCCTCTTCTTCTCTTGCTGCTGCCTCCTCTCCTCCATTCTCCCCCTCTCTTCAAGCCATGAAATCACCTCTAAAACTACCCCAAAATCCTATGTCGGTTTCACAAAAAAAGATGCGTGAGCTCGAGATATACAAGATGGACCTAGAAAGCTTGGATTTGGCTACTAGAGGGCAACTCAAGAAAATTCTTGAGTTGCTAATGAAGGTAATTTCTGAACCATTTGCTCAATCATAGCTTTTCCTATAACCCCATGTTAAGATTTAATCGATATTGTGTGATATTATGGATTTGATGAAAACCTAGTTAGGGTTTGAGAGGAACTTGGGTTGTATTGTGAAATTGAGTTCAATTGAGGATACACCAACACCCGAGTGTTTGAATTGAAACCCAAAACCTGAAGCAAACACCAGAATACGGATTTTAGAAACCGATATCCGGGAAATTGTGTTTTCTGTCACTGTTATTTGGAATCTTCTAACACCCCGAGAACCCTAAAATAATATTGAGTGGGAATTGAGATGTGCAGGCAACATAGAGGCAACACCCCAAACCCTAGCCCCTAACTCCTCCGTACGGCCGCCAATTCTCCCATTCTGGCCGCAATTTGCGGCCAGAGCAGGGGGGATTTTCCTCGTTTTGCGTGCCTGGCCCCATTTCATCAATTCTTGGCCCTGGGTACTTCTAGTTTTGACAGATTCTTTCTAGGGTGAAATCTGGGACATATATCCTAAGTTGCTATTTTGGATTCGTGTTTCCGTATTCCGTATTTTTGATTCTGAAATGGTGGGATGTGTTTTGCCTCGACTATTTGTCGTTTATACGACGATATAGAAGAGTTATTGATGGTTTTGAAGGCGTGCCATAGGTTTTCACCTATATGCCCCTTATCGTATCGTTTTGGGTTTTATGCGCCGTTTTAGATTGGATTTGATTTTAATGCGCATATGCGATATTTTGATGTGTAGGTACCCATGAAGACTTCGGGACGACAAGCATACGTGGTGACGTCCGCAATGATGATGCAAGGTGAGTAGATTATATCTACAGGGGGAAGTCGGGTGGATGGCGTATAGCACCCCCGCAGTCCGTAGATAGATTATTATGTAGTTATTGTGATATAGGTGTATTGTGGATAGTATAGGGTTAGAAGTGACTAGTGTAGTTCATAGTCGCGAACCCTAGGATAGAATTACACCTATACACACACCCTTGCTTATCACTTGTACTTGCACTGTGATGACTTTAGAGATGAGTCGATGATGTGGGCTTGGTGCCCTGGGATCGGTGATTTGATACGATTCATATGTGGGATTTTGACTTGTGATTCTCGCGGGCTTGGGATATGTGTTTACCCCCGCATGCATACTTACTGATGTTACCGTTTTGTACTAGACATAGAGTAGTACTCCAGACTATATGATCTGATGATGGTGATATTTGTTATGTGATGAGACAGTGAGATGTTGACCCCTACCCAGCTTTTGGGAATGTCGTACGATGATTACCGTACGAGCTGATATTGATGATAGATCCACACTCATAGCTAGAGGATATCTTACGATATGACATTGAGGCGGGATCACCGACTATATATCTACATATATACTTAGACTCAGTTTTAGGTGGTTTCCACACCTACCCCTCCTGATTGACAGGATACTTAGATGTAGTTGCATAGTAGATACTTCACTGTGCTGTTGATTACTAGATTTCCGCATATTCATACTATTCGCATTGCTGGCATATGTTCATTACCATGTTATTATCATGCTGTTAGGACACCAGCACCATTATCGATGATGCGTATGTTTCACGTACACTATTTGCCGGCTCACACACTTCATCATCGATAATTGCCATGTCACTACACAGTAGTACTATTACATTCGTGATATGATGCTTCCTTTGACATATGCGCATTCCTATTCCATGTTGCATGATTTCCGATATGATTACTCTCTTTACATGTCGCATATATCATGGATTGATTGCATAGTACATCGCATTGGATTTACTGCTGGATGTTGGATTTTCATGTGATTTCTGGTTTTTGAGGACCGTGGGGTTATTTAAGAAAAGAGGCACTTTATGAAAACCCGGTACCTCGTGATATGATATTTCGGTGCGTCCACCACGCGTTTTCTCGGTGCTGAGACGTGTGCTTGAAACCCGATTCGAGGAGGTGATGTACCGTTTGCGGGTTCGTGGTGGGCCCGGTATGGTTCCCCTCGGCGAGATGATCGATGGGTTATGCTGATTGAGCCTGGAGGCGGGCGAGTACCTACCGGTGATTGTAATTGAGCTCGGCGGATATCCGGGGGATACCGCCTGGAGCTGAGAGATGGGCGTACTGCCGGGGGCCGACGGGCCGATACCGCAGACGGAGCCCAGAGATGGACATGGGTTGGCTCGTACTGCCGGGGGCCGAGGGCCGATACCGCAGACGGAGCCCCATATGTATGAGGATTTACGTGTCGATGCTTGGCACGGGTTTCATGATGAGTTTTCCATGATTTTGGTTATATCCTCACATTGCATACATGATGCTTGCTGTCAGTGGGTGACAGGTGGACGGGTTCCACAGATATACAGATATGGATCATATACAGACTGGATTTACATTGATCTTACACCAATATTAGTGGTATGGGACGCTAATATATGTGTATTGATATCCTTGATATTTCACCATATTTTCTTCATGCAGACATACCTTATATTGATGACATGTTATTACCTGAGTACCTGGCACTACATACCTGATTAGATGTTACCTTGCCACCTTGTTACACTCAGATGTACTCTTGTGGATTATATTACTGATCGTTGACTTAGGTTTATGTCTTGCATTCGGTTTCTGGTTGTAGATGTTTCTTTTCACGAGTTGGCAACTCACCCCCGTTGTGCCACAGCTCTTGCAGGTTATGCCGTACAGGTTCTATTGCGGCATTTCTGGCACATTTCCTTCTTGCGGGTGATTTGCTTTGGTAGGTGGATTGCTTCGTATCAGGAGTCACCTTTGTATTTAATTTATTCATTGTATCTAGAAATTGTCCATCAACCAAAACTTGTATATTCTATCAGACTCAGAGACAGTGTTGTATTATTCGACCTTAGAGTCGCGCTTAGTAGTATTGCGGTTTTCTTGCTACTTTTGAGCTTTCTTTGGGTTTTGATCCTCGCCACTTGGCGTTGTATATTATTATATCATTGCGTGGTTGTGACCGTCGATTGACGAAGAGCTAGCTCCCGCTTGGGGATGCCTTTATCATTTTATATATTGTTATTCATATTGTACCCTATTCGGGGCCAGTTTTACAAGTGAAACTCTGCCGAAATTTTTAGAAAAGACTTTATTGTTTTCAAAACGTACCTTCGGCTTAGTTATTTAAAAACCTTGATTACAAACCTGTATTTCTTCACTTCTTAAACCAGTCTTCTTTATTTATTCTTCAAAATGGTTTTAGATTTCTGGGCTTTTGGCTTACTTGGATCAGATGGAGTCCTATAGGCTCCATATGGTTCAAGTGCCAGTCACGTGCTCTTTCGGGTCGTGACAAAGTTGGTATCAGAGCGCTAGGTTGACCTTGGTTCGAGTTTAAGTTTGACTATGTGGAGCCTAGGGAGTTGTTTTTATACGGAACTTAGGCTTGACCTTACGGAACTTAGACTTGGTTGAGGGGGTGCAAACCCGAACTTTCGTCGTTTTAGGATGACCCTTGGTTGATGGATTAGGTGACTAAAGTTGAGTGACGTACCGTTGGTATGTTCCGCGGCATACTTACGACACGCCACTCCGCTTAAGGAACCTTAGGATGGACATTTGTTTAGAGATCAGTGATTCTCTTCCTATCCAGGATTATACATCCATTTGAGATCCCCGATTCTATTAGTTTCATGATCATACCTTCATTGATGTTGTTCATTCCTATGATCATATATCCTCTTTGGATCTGTTGTTTCCTTTCCTGCCTTTGATGTGCTCTCTTTTGATACTCGATTGAGATCCCTGTCGCCATGTTTGAGCGCAGTTTGGGCTGCTGCTAGGGTTACGGCCGGTGTGAGCTCGTTTGGTACGAGGGCTGACCTTTGTGTTTTCTGGTGACATAGGAACGTCTCGAGTTAGTGTTGGTGTTTGTGACCTCTAGTGGAGGCGAGTGCTTGGTTTGCACCGGATGATCGTGCCTTTGTTAGAGCTGCCAGTTGAGAGAGGACTGTTGATGTACGGTATACCTCAGGGATTGTGATGTCGCCTACCGTGCAGACAGATGGACCAGCTGTTGCTGAGATTGACAGGATGTCGCTTCCGAAGCTTACGAGCTGAGATTGCCGGAGCTTTCAGGCAGATATGCGACAGATAATAGCTAGTCTACCCGATTTGAGAGACGAAGGTGATTCGTCCGGTTTTGCGCCAGAGCGGGCCCAGTTGAGTTGAAGATTTCCAGTGTGGAGAGTCTTACTCAGACCTAGAGCAGGCTGATTCAGAGATGACCGCTTATGTATTGCCTTTCCTGGAGGATTGAGGCATTGTTCGACGTACAGGTGTATGAGCCAGTTGTTGCTGCAAATGATGAAATATCGCCCAGATGATTGGAGCTACTGCAGCATGAGCATGTACTTAGAGAGATGATAGTGAGTCGCTAGTCACCGAGGATGAATGACTAGGACGTGTGGTGAGTTCGCTTACCCCGATGCGTGGATATCAGATTGATTGTTTCCAGCTAGAGACGACTTCACGCAGGTTTGTTGAGAGTCGATTGAGACGATCGAATGTCAGGAGCCATTTTCCAAGTTTAAAGTATACGGAAAGACATGCAGGTGATTCTATGGACCCTCTAGAAGAATGAAACCCTAACTCGACTTAATGACCGTGTGACAGCCTTTGAACCTTAGGGTTTACGGCGGTTCCGCGGCGCCATTAGTGAGGCTTGGGTTTGCCCTTCTACGGCTGGACCACCGACGCTGTGGCATGTACTCGATACTATTAAACTGTACCCAAGATGTGAGCTCTTGGGGGATTATGAGGATCTGACGAGTCGATCGGATGGTTCGACATCTTTCGGACATTGTGATGGGACACTGCTTGGGAGACTCCAGATGCGAGGATAGCCGTCGGAGCGCAGTTTGTGTAGCCATGATGAGACGAGTCCGAATCAGTCGACATTTGAGCAGAGTAAAGAAAAGAGTTCGTACGAGGTTTCGACGAGATGATGTTCCACTCCACTGATATTAGAGATGTGATACGCACCCTGGGGCGTGGTATATGGATATATCTTCCAGAAAGAAGCGCGATAAGTATGCAGCCGTTCCGGAATAAGCGTGAGCTTCAGCATTGGATGATGACTTCCGGGCACTTCGGCAGGATTGAGATTTGAGAAAGGAATCTCGGCAGGACCTTTATGGAGTACGATACGAGAAGACTTAGACCCAGAGTGGTCATTTTGTGCACACCCAGCAGGGCAGAGTTCAGCATTGTCGACGAGGTAGTTGACCAAGTTCGGATAGAGGAACTTAACCAGATGCGTTGCGAATTGATCAAGGATGGACGAGTGATGAGTATTCCTCCGATGGTTGAGACGTGTTCCCGAGGACCAGTTCGGCCTGACATCTGCTACAGAGTGATGAAGCTACAGAGTACGAGATTTCGAGTCCGTGTGAGAGACTTCAGATTGACCGTGGCCGAGACAGTGCAGTGCATAGTAGCTTGGCGTGACGTCATAGTGGACGACGATAGAGACAGTTGGAACAAGAGGTTCGTGTGAGACCCTGACGAGCTGTCATTGCTTCCCGTCGAGACTAGAGACCTGAGATGCTTACAGAGACGTTGCGATGTGACCAATTTCTGGAGAAATATTGTGCTGAGGACACAGATGCCCTTTGAGCGAGAAGAGGTTATGCAGGAGAGCTAGCCTCTGTACAGATCGGCATAGGCATGATTGGAAGAGACCTTGAGCAGGATTCCTTCCAGGACATAGCTGCCATGATGTTGCACCCAGGATCGGATGTGTGACGTGCTTTCAGAGAGCCAGAGGCCGACGCCAGTGATATGCTGCCTTACGAGTGGTCGTGAGGTTTGACCGAGAGGTGACCAGAGAAGTGCCAGAACGGAATCGTCCCCGTTAGCACCCCTGACAGGGCCGATGAGCCGATTGACCGCGTGATAGGTAATCCGCAGAGAAGATAAGAATCCAGAGACAGAGGACGCCAGACCGTGAGCAAGAGGCAGTTAGATATCCTGCGCTGCTAGCAGTGGATTGCACCGACTCCTTCTCGACTTTGAAGGAGGAACTACCGAAGACGGTATTTATGATTTGTGATTTTGTGATTTGATTATCACGTATCCGTCATTTTGGATTTCGGTATTTTGGGCATTCTGTTGCATGATTTAGTTTTGATGACTGAGTTTCATGATATTGGTTTCATGCACCCACTGGATATTTATATATTTTGCGCAGAGTGATTACATTTGAGGTATTGATTGAGGTTTCAGGCCTACAGTATTCAGTGATTTGATTTGCACTTCCAGCTTGATTTTCATGTACCTTTAGTGTTTTGATGTACGATTTTGGTGCACGCCAGATGCACTAAATCGGGATTCTTCGTGTATGTCACATGCACCTGACTTATCTTTCTGTCAGGCACACACGTTGCCTACGACAGATGTTTCGTGCACACCCGTTGCACCTAGATGTTGTTTGTATACCTGTTTGACACATTTATGGATTCTTGATTTCCGTGCGCACCAGACGCACAGGATTGTGTTACGTGCATTTTGGGATTTATTCCTTTTGGAGCAGTACCTTTTATGATGTTGGATTTTTGCTTTCATGCTGAGCAGGACTAGTCAGTGGACGGTACCTGGATATACTTTTGCATGCTTTTGCATCAGTTACTTACATGTATGGATTGGATGTCTACATGTGTAGTTTTGATCCATATCATATCGGTTTTGTATTGGATTTGACATTGTGTTTTTTTTTACCTCGACCCCGATGATTGCGAGATGCTTGACGGAGTTTTGCTTTTGAGTTATCTGCTCATTTTTCATGCGCATGCATTGCGCTGTGATGTTTTATGTGTTGATATTTTCGGAGCCCCGACAAAATGGATTATTACTGGAATTGTTTTAGTATTGGGGTTTAAATTTAAATTCGGGGACCGAATTTCTTTAAGGGGGGTAGATTGTAACATTTTAAAAAATATAAAATATTAATTTTGGGAATTTTTATAATTTAATATTATTTTATTGATTATTTTAATATTTAATGCAAATAAATAGGAAAATGTTAGAAAAATTATGAAAAATTATGGAAAATTCTAAAATGGGTTAATTATTGAAATTATGACATTTTTAAGTTGTGGTGATCATTTTGACACTAATTTAGTGCTAATCGCGATTAAAATCGCTAATCGGGTTTTGGTAATTTTGTGCAAAACTTGCACATATCACATTTTCTACACTTGTTCATTGTTTCTTGCCATGGATTTCTTTTGGGGTTACTATTCTCATGAGAAGGTTTGGATTATGGATTAAATGGAAAAGAAAAGAGAAAAGAATAGAAAATGGAGGGTTGGTGAGAAGAGGGGTATGGGTCATTGACCATGAGACTTAACCATTTGTTTCCTTTCATTTTCCCCTCCCTCTTCTTCTCTTGCTGCTGCCTCCTCTCCTCCATTCTCCCCCTCTCTTCAAGCCATGAAATCACCTCTAAAACTACCCCAAAATCCTATGTCGGTTTCACAAAAAAAGATGCGTGAGCTCGAGATATACAAGATGGACATAGAAAGCTTGGATTTGGCCACTAGAGGGCAACTCAAGAAAATTCTTGAGTTGCTAATGAAAGTAATTTCTGAACCATTTGCTCAATCATAGCTTTTCCTATAACCCCATGTTAAGATTTAATCGATATTGTGTGATATTATGGATTTGATGAAAACCTAGTTAGGGTTTGAGAGGAACTTGGGTTGTATTGTGAAATTGAGTTCAATTGAGGATACACCAACACCCTAGTGTTTGAATTGAAACCCAAAACCTGAAGCAAACACCAGAATACGGATTTTAGAAACCGATATCGGGGAAATTGTGTTTTCTGTCACTGTTATTTGGAATCTGCTAACACCCCGAGAACCCTAAAATAATATTGAGTGGGAATTGAGATGTGCAGGCAACATAGAGGCAACACCCCAAACCCTAGCCCCTAACTCCTCCGTACGGCCGCCAATTCTCCCATTCTGGCCGCAATTTGCGGCCAGAGCAGGGGGGATTTTCCTCGTTTTGCGTGCCTGGCCCCATTTCATCAATTCTTGGCCCTGGGTACTTCTAGTTTTGACAGATTCTTTCTAGGGTGAAATCTGGGACATATATCCTAAGTTGCTATTTTGGATTCGTGTTTCCGTATTCCGTATTTTTGATTCTGAAATGGTGGGATGTGTTTTGCCTCGACTATTTGTCGTTTATATGACGATATAGAGGAGTTATTGATGGTTTTGAAGGCGTGCCATAGGTTTTCACCTATAGGCCCCTTATCGTATCGTTTTGGGTTTTATGCGCCGTTTTAGATTGGATTTGATTTTAATGCGCATATGCGATATTTTGATGTGTAGGTACCCATGAAGACTTCGGGACGACAAGCATACGTGGTGACGTCCGCAATGATGATGCAAGGTGAGTAGATTATATCTACAGGGGGAAGTCGGGTGGATGGCGTATAGCACCCCCGCAGTCCGTAGATAGATTATTATGTAGTTATTGTGATATAGGTGTATTGTGGATAGTATAGGGTTAGAAGTGACTAGTGTAGTTCATAGTCGCGAACCCTAGGATAAAATTACACCTATACACACACCCTTGCTTATCACTTGTACTTGCACTGTGATGACTTTGGAGATGAGTCGATGATGTGGGCTTGGTGCCCTGGGATCGGTGATTTGATACGATTCATATGTGGGATTTTGACTTGTGATTCTCGCGGGCTTGGGATATGTGTTTACCCCCGCATGCATACTTACTGATGTTACCGTTTTGTACTAGACATAGAGTAGTACTCCAGACTATATGATCTGATGATGGTGATATTTGTTATGTGATAAGACAGTGAGATGTTGACCCCTACCCAGCTTTTGGGAATGCCGTACGATGATTACCGTACGAGCTGATATTGATGATAGATCCGCACTCATAGCTAGAGGATATCTTACGATATGACATTGAGGCGGGATCACCGACTATATATCTACATATATACTTAGACTCAGTTTTAGGTGGTTTCCACACCTACCCCTCCTGATTGACAGGATACTTAGATGTAGTTGCATAGTAGATACTTCACTGTGCTGTTGATTACTAGATTTCCGCATATTCATACTATTCGCATTGCTGGCATATGTTCATTACCATATTATTATCATGCTGTTAGGACACCAGCACCATTATCGATGATGCGTATGTTTCACGTACACTATTTGCCGGCTCACACACTTCATCATCGATAATTACCATGTCACTACACAGTAGTACTATTACATTCGTGATATGATGCTTCCTTTGACATATGCGCATTCCTATTCCATGTTGCATGATTTCCGATATGATTACTCTATTTACATGTCGCATATATCATGGATTATTGCATAGTACATCGCATTGGATTTACTGCTGGATGTTGGATTTTCATGTGATTTCTGGTTTTTGAGGACCGTGGGGTTTTTTAAGAAAAGAGGCACTTTATGAAAACCCGGTACCTCGTGATATGATATTTCGGTGCGTCCACCACGCGTTTTCTCGGTGCTGAGACGTGTGCTTGAAACCCGATTCGAGGAGGTGATGTACCGTTTGCGGGTTCGTGGTGGGCCCGGTATGGTTCCCCTCGGCGAGATGATCGATGGGTTATGCCGATTGAGCCTGGAGGCGGGCGAGTACCTACCGGTGATTGTATTTGAGCTCGGCGGATATCCGGGGGATACCGCCTGGAGCTGAGAGATGGGCGTACTGCCGGGGGCCGACGGGCCGATACCGCAGACGGAGCCCAGAGATGGACATGGGTTGGCTCGTACTGCCGGGGGCCGAGGGCCGATACCGCAGACGGAGCCCCATATGTATGAAGATTTACGTGTCGATACTTAGCACGGGTTTCATGATGAGTTTTCCATGATTTTGGTTATATCCTCACATTGCATACATGATGCTTGCTGTCAGTGGGTGACAGGTGGACGGGTTCCACAGATATACAGATATGGATCATATACAGACTGGATTTACATTTATCTTACACCAATATTAGTGGTATGGGACGCTAATATATGTGTATTGATATCCTTGATATTTCACCATATTTACTTCATGCAGACATACCTTATATTGATGACATGTTATTACCTGAGTACCTGGCACTACATACCTGATTAGATGTTACCTTGCCACCTTGTTACACTCAGATGTACTCTTGTGGATTATATTACTGATCGTTGACTTAGGTTTATGTCTTGCATTCGGTTTCTGCTTGTAGATGTTTCTATTCACGAGTTGGCAACTCACCCCCGTTGTGCCACAGCTCTTGCAGGTTATGCCGTACAGGTTCTATTGCGGCATTTCTGGCACATTTCCTTCTTGCGGGTGATTTGCTTTGGTAGGTGGATTCCTTCGTATCAGGAGTCACCTTTGTATTTAATTTATTCATTGTATCTAGAAATTGTCCATCAACCAAAACTTGTATATTCTATCAGACTCAGAGACAGTGTTGTATTATTCGACCTTAGAGTCGCGCTTAGTAGTATTGCGGTTTTCTTGCTACTTTTGAGCTTTCTTTGGGTTTTGATCCTCGCCACTTGGCGTTGTATATTATTATATCATTGCGTGGTTGTGACCGTCTATTGACGAAGAGCTAGCTCCCGCTTGGGGATGCCTTTATCATTTTATATATTGTTATTCATATTGTACCCCATTCGGGGCCAGTTTTACAAGAGAAACTCTGCCGAAATTTTTAGAAAAGACTTTATTGTTTTCAAAACGTACCTTCGGCTTAGTTATTTAAAAACCTTGATTACAAACCTGTATTTCTTCACTTCTTAAACCAGTCTTCTTTATTTATTCTTCAAAATGGTTTTTGATTTCTGGGCTTTTGGCTTACTTGGATCAGATGGAGTCCTATAGGCTTCATATGGTTCAAGTGCCAGTCACGTGCTCTTTCGGGTCGTGACACCCAGGATGCAGAGTTTAAAGAAAAACAGTTTTCAGTTACAAACACACCTGAAGTGGAAGCATCAGCATGCTTCTTCTTCTTGAGATCAGCAAGATATTCAGCACAGTTGCGTTTCCAATGTCCTGACTTTTTACAGTAAAAACATTCTCCTTTTCCACTTCCCACAGCCCCGACATTGTCTTTCCCCTTCGCCTTTCTAACTCCACCTTTCTGTTTGATGGACTTCTTCTTTTTCTTTCCCATGGCCTTAGCTTTTTGGGAATGAAGAGGAAGATGGCCCAGCAAGCAGAGCAGGAGTCCTTGCCGTTTTCAATGTGTTCTCTGCACTTCTCAACATATTGAGAAGTTCAGGCAATGATTTCTCCAAACCAATCATATTGAAATTTACTATGAACGGAGCAAAAGCAGGGGGGAGAGACTGTATAACAATATCCGTATATTGCTCATTATCCATAGTCCATCCCAGTCCCTCAAGTTCTTCAATAAGACCAATCATTTTCAAAACATGGTCTCCAACTGATGTACCAGCGGCCATTCGCATCTGAAACAGCTTTCTAGATGCCTCGTATCTCAAGGTACGAGATTGCTCTTCATACAACTCCTTTGTGTGAAGAAAGATGGATTGCACATCCATATTCTCGTGTTGCTTCTGATGGACATTGTCCATAGAAGCGAGCGCGAGGCACTTGGCCGTGTTGCAGTCATTCTCCCAAGTTTTTCGGATCTCCCTATCCGAGACAGATGATTCAGGTCCTGGGACGGGTGGGGCTTCAGTATTGAGGACATATGATACCTTATCATATGAAAGTTCAATGTTCAAGTTCCTCAACCATTCTTTATAAATTGGTCCTGTCAGTTTATTTTTCTCAAGTAGAAGCTTAAGTCCTGACATCTGTAACTGCCATTCGGAGAGAGAAAAGGATACACTTAGCGAAATGCTCTTTCAAAGAATTAGATTGGTTATTATTTTATCTAATCAATATCTCCCACTGCTTTTAATCAAATTTTCTTTCAAAACCTGAAAAGAAAACTAGCCAGGAATAATTTTCCTGGAAGTAACACTTACTCACAGTGAGATCGAGATCCAACTATCACATAGATGGTATGCAATCTCATTGCAAATTTCAACTCTTGAAATTCCCGATATGGTTTTTACCCCTAGTCACTTATGACCTTGGCTATGGTCAACATATCATAAGTACTAGTCAAATTCTACCCGTCATTTCGTGATTAATTAGACCCACCCATATGACCCTTGACTATGATCAACATAATCACATGAATGTCCTAACTAATCGCATCATATGCTTTGTAGGAAGACATCACTTAGCTACCGTACACTACACCTTGACTATAATCAACATACGCAGCACGAATACTAAGTACTCTGCTTCCTAAAATGACGGAGGGTTGCGGATGGTTTTTAAGAAAACCTTTAACGCTTTGAACTTGATCTCGTTGTAGAATCAAACGGTTAAGAAAAGGAGTGGCTTAAGCTCCGCATCTTCTTGAAACTTGCATTTTTCATAAAAAGCCGAGTTTGTTTCAAATCTGATTCTACAACATCATTAGGTTTCTTTTCTTTACATTAATCTCATTAATGTGATCCCATCATTTAAGTTCCTAAGCCATCACAGAATAGAACGTATACTTATACCATCCGCATTCGCCACAGTGTTCCGTTATGTACCGTTAGGTTACTTAACTAACGGCATAGCGGGGCGGGACTAGCGCGGGTGTAAAATATAAGCAGCGTTTATTATATATCATATATATAATAATAATCCATTCGTCTCAGATACTAAGTAATCACATTACAGAATATCAACAGCAGAAGCATATAAAAGGATATCTAGGATGTCCGTATTTTGTATCGAGCCAACAATAGAAAATACGGATTCAACGGTCGTGATGAATAGCCAAGCCCACACCCTTAGACCCATACGAGAGCGGCAAGTGATCCCGCCAATTCTAGAGTTTAGGAGACCCGGTCTCGACTCCTCGAGATGGCCTCCCACTGAACCCTAGAACCCGGTCACTTGTGCTCCCCTCCTTGGGTCTATCCTAATGCGGAAAAGTAAATAATATACAATTGATTTATACATGAATGAAAAATAAAACTCTCATCTCACATAAAAACCCCCGGCTATTCATTCGCGACAATCCTACTCATCATATCTCAGCAACACATAATATCTCATATCATCAACGTAAGTAAGTATGTGTATCCCGATTGTCGTTGACGTATAGCAACGAAAACGGCGATACACCACATACTACACTTACGGTCGCAGAAAATAAAATGAAAAACTACAACATTTGGAATCCACAATCACCTTAGACATCATAAATTCGAAATATCACATACTTCGTATTTCATGCCTAACTATATGAATTCCACATATTGTATCACATTTCAGATAAATAGACAATGTTAAACTTTTCGATCGAATAAACAAACACCCAAGATTTCCCAAACTGCGCAACACTTGAGCCGAGTTAAAAAATTTCTGGAACATGCCACAGCCCCTTATGGACCAACCGTAGAAGGGCCAAACCAACGCCTCACATGTGGCAACGCTAAACTGCCACAAACCCTAAGGTTCAGTGATAGTTTTGACGGTCACATAATCGAGTTAAGGTTATGTTCTTCTAGAGTGTCCACAGATACGCTTGCATGTTTTTCGAAGATTTTGAACTAGGGAAAAATCCAACACTTGAAATTTTTCCAATACGGGAAAAAAATGTGTTTCTGATATTCGTTCAAACATTTTAACAAGTTCTAAAAATCTGAAAATCTGAACGAAGTTAAACTTTTCCAATCGAATCACCAAATCCAATATATCTCCAGAAAACTCAACACTTGAGCAAGTTTAAAATAATCCAGAGGCATCTTAAGAATTAATGAGGTGCAGTCAAAAAAATATTTTTACCTGACCGCACAGTAGGGCCGCGGATGCGCGGCCAAAGCCATGCTTTGGCCGCCCATCCGCGGCTCTTTGGAGAGCGCGTCAAAAAAATTTTATATGGTAATTCTTAAAATAGCCTGCTGCATTTTTTAAGACCTTTTAATTTGGAAAAATCCAATTTTCAAAAAATTTCCAGAGAGCGGTCCAAAATGGTGTTTCGTGGTTCGATCGGACTTTTAACATCGCCTACGCATCGCCTAAAGCTCTAGCCTGGCTCTGATACCACTGTTGGGTCGGCCTAGCACGTCGTCAAGGGTTCGGTAGCATCACACATGCCATAATCAAAATTTTAGAGGTGCTAAGTTAACTCAACAAGAATCGAAACTAGAAGTTTTAGGGATTCATACAAATAAACATCACATGCAAATGTAAAACTATCACTAAGAGGAAAGATTACAACCTTTGTAGATCTCCCTCGGTGACTCCTTGGCACTATGAGAGTTTGAAACGGATCGATGGAAGCCTTCCTTGTCCACGATGATCCACCCGAAGTCCCTCTGCCCAAAGCTCCATACCTAACTTGTTTCGCAAACGAAGTAGAGTAAACACCCTACACAAATCGGCTAGATGTGTGTAGTATGATAATGTGGTTTATGTTCTTCATTTGAAATCCTTTCCTTTGTCAATCTTCACTCAAGAGAGAAATCAAGAGAGGAAGAAGAAGATAATGGTGGCTTGAGCTTTCTATCATATCACATATGATAACTTTTATTCTTCACACCCTTGCACTAATTGTACACCTTGTTTCATATCACATATGAAACTATTTATAGTGATAAGAAAGGAATAATCACCATTATTCCATTACCACCAAAATTGTGAGTGGAAATTCTTTTCCTAAAGAATTAAGCATGGGTGAAAATTCTTTTCATTAAGTTAAGTAAAGCTTACCCACTAAGGAATAAAGGAGCATGAGTGGATATTCTTTACATTAACTTAAAAAGATAAATACAAATTAAAAGCTTCAATATAAGTCTTATATTGCCATCATTCTTGTATCAACAACCATGATACTATGTATGCATGTATGTGTCCATGCACATCATCATGTGCATACATGCATGCATACAAAAGGATTTACTTAAAGATTTTATCTAAATGTAATTAGTTAAATCAACACTTGATTTAGCAAACCGGTCATATCTCATACGATCGGACAAATAGAAAATGCCCGATTAATATACGTTATTACATAACCGTATTTAATCGGGTCCCGCGCATATCTCATATGCACACCACATCTTTTTGCCTGAGCCAGGAAACTTCATTGTGGGACTCTAAGACTCGTCAATACGCCAGCAGTAGATGATGATCATATCAAACATCTACAAGCCGCAAGAGGTCAGCTAAACATAACGGCCACCCGGGTATTGAAACGATCAGAAGAAAACCAGCGAAGCTGTAAAAACTCCCGTCGAGCCAACTGGCAACACTTACCGTACAGTCCGGACTCTTCGTCAGATATGCTGTATATCAAGTCTAGGGATGGTATCGTCGACCGCAGTAACTCAATAAGTCATGCTGGTGTATGGATCATAACAGATTGAGAAACTACTGATAACTCTTATCAGTAAATCTCAGCAGCCCTGGCCAGGGACTTCATGTTATAGCCAATCGAGCATAGCACAACATCAACCCCCAATACCGGGAGAGACGAAACCCCTACTATCGCTCATTGCCTCCATGCGCCTCGGGACTGTACCCAAAGACCACCTGTTTGCACGACTCAGTAGAGCCGTGGTAGGGTGGAGATCAAAGTATAGTGGGAGGACACACAAGACTCTATGACGATCTCGGGTCTACAGACTAACCTGTACCAGTATTCTCTGAGAACTGCTATCCGACGATAGATATAATACCACATAGGAGTTCTCGGCGAGTCCGTTCAGTGAACCCAGTCTCCACTGAGCACCCGCATACAATCTTTGGTGTCTCCTCACCAGATAGATATGGGATCATCCATCGCCCATCATATGGGACAAGAATAGTATACGCTAGTCTACTCTGGAATATCGATGCCCTGTCTCGATACACCCTCGACTAGGAATAGTTCAAGGATATGCTTATAGACTACATGTGCCCTACTAGTATGATCCGCATCATAATCATAGTAGTCAAGTAAATATCCTTTGGGCTTTATCAACATGTGTAAATGATTAAATCTACATGTACAGATAAAGTAAACCAGATAGCGTACTATCATGTTGAGCAAGAAATTCATCTATCTCCATAGATAATATGTCCAAGTTTCCACTATCCATATAATGGCCTTTAGGGCATACATATTACTAACATTATGAACATTCACCTAAATCTAGAACTGATTGGGTATGGCACGCTGGAAAACGGCATATACATACTTAATCAACCTCAAATTTTCAATATTCAAAACACGCGTAAAAGAAAGGCTCCAGATTCGAATCAAGCCTTTCTTTGGCACTGTAGACTTGGTCATATAAATGAAACAAGGTTGACTAAGTTACATAAAGATGGATATCTAGATCCATTTGAATATCATATGCAACTTGTCAATCATATATCAAAGGAAAAATGACCAAATCTCCGTTCACCGGACACGGAGAAAGAGCCACAGAACTCTTGGGACTTGTACCAAGTGATGTATGTCGTCTGATGTCTACGCATGCACGAAGTGGTTACTCCTACTTCATCACTTTTACTGATGACTTCTCTAGGTATGGACATGTGTTCTTAATGAAGCATAAATCCGAGGCTTTTGAGAAGTTTAAGGAGTATAAAAATGATGTAGAGAAACAAACTGGTAAAAGCATCAAGACACTTCGATCTGATCGAGGTGAGAATACTTAAGTACCAGTTTCCTTGAATACTTAAAAGAGAATGGAATTCTCTCTCAGCTTACTCCGCCTTATACACCTCAACATAATGGTGTATCAGAAAGGAGGAATCGCACTCTGTTGGACATGGTGCGTTCAATGATGAGTAGTGCTGAGTTGCCACTTTCCTTCTGGGGATTTGCTCTAGAATCAGCAGCATACCTATTAAATAGAGTTCCGACTAAGTCTGTGCCTACCACTCTATATGAAATGTGGAGCAGAAAGAGACCATATCTCAAGTATATCAAGATATGGGGATGTCCGGTATATGTTAAAAAGCATAAACCGGACAAGCTCGAGGCACGATCGGTTTTATGCAAGTTTGTAGGATATCCCAAGCATTCAAGGGGGTATATGGTCTACCACACTGAAGAACAAAAGGTGTTTGTCGCTCGTCACATTGTCTTCTTAGAAAGCGAATTTCTTGCAAAAGAAATTAGTGGGAGCGCGGTAGAGTTGGAAGAAATTCCAGAACCTCAAACTGCTACCAAGGACTTAGTAGAACCACAGATTTCAATAGAGCATGACGAACCAAGGCCACTCCGTAGATCTAGTAGGCTTTCTCATCCTCCTGAAAGATACTATGGTTTTCTTCTAGATGGGGATGGAGAGGATTGCATCATTGATGATAATGAGCCTACTAGTTTTCAGCAGGCTATCACGAGTAGTGACTCGCTGAAATGGCTGGATGCTATGAGATCCGAAATGGAATCCATGTACACCAATAAAGTATGGACTTTAGAAGTTGCTCCTTCTGGAGTAAAACCAGTTGGATGCAAATGGATCTTCAAAAAGAAGATTGGTGCATTTGGACTAGTGGAAAGCTACAAAGCTAGACTCGTAGTAAAAGGTTTTCGTCAAAGACCAGGATTGGACTATGATGAAACCTTTTTACCTGTAGCTATGCTTAAATCCATTCGGATCCTGCTTGCGATTGCTGCCTTCCATGACTATGAAATCTGGCAGATGGACGTAAAAACAGCTTTTCTAAATGGACATTTAGAAGAGAGTGTTTACATGGATCAACCAGAAGGATTCTTAGACAGTGGGAGCAGCGGAAAAGTCTGCAAGTTGCTTAAATCCATTTATGGATTAAAGCAAGCATCGCGGAGTTGGAAAATCTGATTTGATAAGACAGTCAAAGAATTTGACTTTATCAAAAATGTAGATGAACCGTGTATTTATAGGAAGATTGTAGAAAGAGCAGTAGTCTTCCTCGTTTTATACGTCGACGACATACTACTGATAGGGAATGATATCCCTATGCTACAATCAGTAAAGCTCTTCTTGTCAAAGAAATTCTCTATGAAAGACTTGGGAGATTCATCATACATTATGGGCATTAAGATCCATCGTGATAGATCTAAAAGAATGTTGGGACTTTCATAGTCCAGGTATATTGACACCATACTAAAGAGATTTAGTATGGAAGATTCCAAGCGCGGCAATATGCCCGCTTGTCACGGAATCACCCTCTCCAAAGAGATGTCTCCAAAGACTGATGAAGAGAGGGCTCACATAAGCATTATACCCTACGCTTCGGCGGTAGGATCTCTACCCTTTCTCTTGTTTGCTAGGAGTAGGTTAATGGCCGGATCCGGGTTTTTAGTACGCGGTAGCGCCAGTTTTAAAAGTTAAAGAAAAGTATCATTTCAGCATTTTGTCCTCATTCAGACGGCCGGGGCGCTGCCGTGCACTTACACTGGTATCAGTGCCACACCATTAACCTAGTCTAGCTTGTTCTAGCGTGTTTAAAGCTTCGATCGAAAAAATATCCCAAAACCGCGATTTCAAGTGCATCAGTTTTCTGTCGAATTTTTTTTAGCTCGAAAAATTATTTGGAGCATTGCAGAAATACGTGCAGGAAATTCTAAGAGTTCTGCAAAAATTTGGTGGCTTAACTTTACAGTTCCACCGTGGAACCGCGGCCATAGTGACTCCTTGTAGCACCAAATTTTTACAGCAGGTCTTGGACTTGGAAATGGGGGTTTTGGTATATTCTGTTTGGGCCCAGATTTTCTTTGAGTGCTACAGTTGTGCTTGGGGCCCACTTCGGTAAATTTAGTCGATCGAAAATTTTAAACATGCTACTTCACAGTATTTACATTATATCTGCGACAGTGAATGTCACTTGATCGGTAAATCATGTCTAACTGCTATAGCCCTTTTAGACGGATATGCGAACATGACATTCACGATGATGTTCTGTGTTGTGCTGTGATGTTGCTGATTTGTCGTGGTGGATAGCCTGGATGCAATGGTAGTACAGTTTTGTTGTATATGTACATTTGATATTGCTGGGCGAGCGTCCGACATGTGGACTGCCGTCACTGCCTTTTTGTATATTTTTCTTTAGAGGCACGACCGGGCTGAGGTCGATGTACCCGTTGTATGTATATTTTACTTTCTGTACTAGGATTACCCCACGGAGGGGTGCACGGATAGCCGGGTTGTAGACGGCAACGGGCCCGCATCTCATGGCTTTGAGACGGAGGGGGATTCACTCTAGAATTGGCGGGCTTTTCACCGCACTCGTAGAGGGTATAGGTTGACCCAGGAGGGGTGCCCAAGTTACCGGATTCCGTGAAGTGCTGGGTGGTCCATTCACGTTGCTGAAGGGGGCTGCCTCGCTTCATGTTTTGGCGGGTAACTTGCCGCGCCTGTAGGGGTCTAGGATCTCATTGCACAGGCTATCCACACGACCAGGGGTACGTCGGGTTTCAGTAGAGGCTCTATGAAACCCGGGGATCCCAGATATCTGTATTGTTCTGTGATGCTTATGACATTTCTGTGATGTTGCATTTTATTGTTTGAGATAGTGCCCTCAGAGTCAACTATTGGATCACAGGCACGTGATTGCAATGATTGAGGGAGGACCTATCCCGGTAGGACAGTCTTACTCAAGATGATAGTATGCTATCTGGTTTATCTTTATCATCGTGTACTGTTTTAAGTGACCTGACAGGTCGCTATTACACGTTGATAGAGCCCCTAGGATTCATGCTTGACGACCAGCAGTATGATGGCGATCATATACGTGGGAGCTGGGGTCTATAAGCACATCCTTAAAAGGTCCCTAGTCGTGGGAGTTTCGAGACAGGGCATCGATACTCCATTAGTAGACTAGTGTATACAGTCGAGACCCCGATGAGGGGCGGTGGCCGGTCTCACAAGCAACTGGTGTCAGTTGGTTCACCTAAGATGTATACAGGTGCTCATTGGGTTATGAGTACACCAGACAGGACTCGCCGGGAACCTGCTAGTTGGGATTGTACCAGACGTCAGATAGCAGTTCCCTGGTGACATGTGTACAGGTTAGTTCATCGACCTGAGATCGTCATTTGTCTCGTGTGAGTTCCCACTGCGCTTTGATTACTACCCTACCACGGCTCAAAGGAGTCGTGCAAACAGGTTTTAGTTGGGTACAGTCCCGAGCCACATGGAGGCAGTGAGCGGATCTGCAGGGGTTCGTCTCTCCCGGTATTGGGGGTGAGGTCGCGCTGTGTCTAGGAGAGCTATTACACAAAGCCCTCGGCCGAGGCAGGAGATTTACTGGTTGGTATTCCAGTAGTATCTCAGGGTGTTCTGGGCTACACTCCGACACGACTTGTACCGCTTTTGGGGGTCAGACTTTTACCAACCCTCTTGGCCCGCCATGCGATACTCATAGACGAACGGACCGGACTGTACGGATATTGTCACTGACAGGCTCAGTAGGGTGTCAGGAAGAGTTCGCTCATCGACGTCCCTTTTGGTCAATAGCTGGTAGCCCGTTACGTATGGCTAATACCTCTGACGTGCTAGTGGTTCAATCCACAGCCATAGTATTGATGAGTCTTTAGAGTCCCCCACACAGACAGTTACTCAAGTTTCGGGCGAAACGCTGTAGAGGCCGTATGGAGATGTGGCAGGGTCCGATCAGATACGTGCGGTATTGCACGGATCAGGATCGGACGATTAGTACCAGAGGTCGTATGGTTATATGGCAGGGTTCGATCAGATACGTGCGGTATTGCATGGATCAGGATCGGACGGATATTACTAGCCGGCTTTGGTTTAAGCTGGATACTAGTATAGTACAGTGTAGATTTTGTCTCATTGCATTTGTATCCGGTCGATATACAGATGCGGGTGTGTATGCACAGTATCGGGGTGTTCCTGTAATTTATTACGGGACCAGTTTTCTGGAGTTGCCAGTTTGCATTCCGTTCCGGCCGGTTTTCCTTTGTTCTTTCCCGGCCGGACTTTTCCGATGGAAGGGGGTTATTTGCAAGTTTGCAAATAACATATTGTGGAGGGGTTTCTTGCATATGGATTGATTATGATAGCATCTTTTGATACCATTCCTTTCTATCATCATTTCTTTTGCATTAATGGTGATTAGAATGGATTGGAGTTGATTAGTAGTTGATGTGAGGTTTACTTTGGATGTGGTCACCTCTTGCTTTTCCTACACTCACCTTCCTTCCTTCTTGTTTTTGGTTTTTTTTTTCGTCCACCATTTGTTCAAGAGAATGAGAGGGAGAGTTTGATGATGGGGGTAGCACATATTTCTTCATCTCTTTCTTCTTCTTGTTTTGGAAAAATGAAAGCACCATTTTTCCTTAACCTCTTTCCTCCATCACCAATGGAAACTTCACTACCCCAAATGAGACAACCATTCTACACTAGCCTAGAGCACTTCTTGGACGCGTCGGCTAGCCAACTTCGCGCCCGAGTTGCCTCGGTCCAGAGGTGGGAGCCCGTAAAAGAATCCGGCTACGTGGTGCCCTTTCCGACGAGAAGACGACGAATGGCGATTCCGCGGGAGATCGGGACGACGACGAGAAGACCGAAGGACACGGATCGCTCGGTACATCTCTCACCCCATCTCTTGTTAGCTAGTATCGGTTAATGGTTACGATCCGGGAATATTTTCCGCGGTAGCGCCAGTTTAAAGTTAAGAAAAATTTTGATTCCGCATTATGGCCTCGGATAGACGGCCGGGGCGCTGCCGTGGCGCAACATGATATCAGAGCCACGCCATTAACCTAGTCTAGCTTGCTCTAACGTGTTTACAAGTTCAATCGAACGGATTTTCCGAAAACCCATTTTCATTTGCACAGTTTTCTGTCGAAATTTTTTTGGCTCCAAAATGAAAATTTGGTAGTGTGATCTCACTATTCCACCGCGGAACCGCGGCCAAAACCACGTATTTGCGGCGGTTCCGCGGCCACTTTTACTCTTCATTGGACTAAATTTTTGCAGTGAGCTCCTGGGTTGAAAATGGGGTTTTTGGAATATTCTTTTTGGGCCTAGACTCTCTTTAAGTGCTACAGTAATGCTTGGGGCCCACTTCGATAAATTTGATCGATCGAAAAGTTTAAACACATTAGTTCACAGTATTTACATTATATCTGCGACCGTGAATGTCACTTGATCGCTAAATCCAGTCTGACTGCTATAGCCCGGTTAGACGGATTTGCGAACGTGACTTTCACGTTGATGTTCTGTGTTTTGCTATGATGTTGCGGATCGGTCGTGGGGGATAGCCTGGATGCAATGCTAGTACAGTTTTTGTTGTATTATGTACATTTGATATTGCGGGACGAGCGTCCGACATGTGGACTGCCGTCACTGCCTGATTGTATTATTCTTTTGGGGCACGACCTGGTTGCGGTCGATGTACCCGGTGTATGTATATTTTACTTTTTGTACTAGGATTACCCCGCGGAGGGGTGCACGGATAGCCGGGTTCTAGAGGGCAACGGGCCCGCATCTCATGGCATTGAGACGGAGGGGGCTTCACTCTAGGATTGGCGGGCTATTCGCCGCACTCGTAGGGGGTACAGGTTGACCCAGGAGGGGTGCCCAGGTTACCAGATTACGTGGAGTGCTGGGTGGTCCATTCACGTTGCTGAAGGGGGCTTCCTCGCTTCAGGTTTTGGCGGGTAACTTGCCGCGCCCGTAGGGGTCTAGGATTTCATTGCACAGGCTATCCACACGACCAGGGGAACATCGGGTTTCAGTAGCGGCTCTATGAAACCCGGGGATCCCAGATATCTGTATTGTTCTGTGATGCTGTACATTTCTGTGATGTTGCATTTTATCACGCCTTGAGCGAAATATTATATATTGATATATATACTAGTAGATGTTGTATATGTTTTGCATCCGTGCTAGTCCATGTAAGTCCACGTTGCCCACCCCGGTACTTGCGGGGAGGCGGAAAACATAATAAAAAAACGGATTTTTAATGACTTAGGCAACATGGACCAAGCTTGTGAGGATCTTTGCTAAACTAAAACTAGCTAACCCTAACTACAAAGTAGCTAAGTGATGGAAAGGTTATACCTTTGGTCTTTAGTCCTTCTCTCCTTGCTCGTCGGAATGGTAGAAAGGCCTCACCTTGCTTGTCTCCTTCCGTCAAAGAACGATCCACCCGAAAGCCTCGACCTTTGGCTTCAACTCCAAGCTAGGAGTAACTAGAGTGCAAGAAATGCTAAGACTTGAACCCTAGAAGTGAGTAGAGAAGATCAAGTGAAGGTTTTTCTCAAGCTTTTGTTTCTCAACACATGAGAGGGAGAGAGCTTGAGGGAGAGGATGAGCAAGAGAGAGAAAAGATATGATAGAATAAAGAATTAGTGAGCCATTCTCACTAATATGTGTGGATAATTTTAATTAGATAATTAGCTTGAAAATTGTCATGATAAATCATGACATGACCATTATCATTTCAATTTTGCAAAGATCAAAGAGCATCTTCCAAAAAAAATGATGATGGTCAAGTAGTCAACAAGGTCAACAAGTCAACGAAGTCAAAGTGTCAACAACAACCATGCACAATTTATTAAGCTAATTATCAATTAACTATAATGCACACAAAATCAATAGGGTTAATAAAATGACAATAGTCATTAACCCTAAACAAGGTCCTCTCCCTCAATCTCAAGCAACCGTGCATACGCACCCGCATTCGTGATCCGAGGAACACGAACACAATGAGAAAAACCAATCTCAAATCATATACTAGGATCTGGCTTAAACCAAAGCCCGCTAGTATAAACTGTCCGGACAGCAACCGTGCACAAGTGCGCGGATGCGAACGAACCCTGTCGCAAAACCATGCGACCTCTACTCGTTTTGCCTAAAGGCGAATAGCTCTCTGTGTGGGACTCTAAAGACTCGACACTATGCTGGCAGTGGGTTTAACCACAGACCGCAAGCGGCACTAGCTGTACGTAATGGTCCCCAGGTAGATGTCGATAAGAAGACTGACGAGGTGAACCCCATCTGCACTCCTACTGAGCCTGTATGTGACAATCTCCGTACAGTCCGGTCTGTTCGTCTGATACATCGCATGGCGGGCCTAGGGGGGCGGTGAACGTCAGTCCCCTAATAGCGGTACAAGTCGTGTCGGAGTGAAGCCCAGAACACCCTGAGATAACACTGGAAGCCTACCAGTATATCTCGCTTGCCCTGGCCAGGGACTACTCGTGTAATGGCTCTCCTGGACACAGCGCGATGTCAACCCCCAATACCGGGAGAGACGAATCCTGTCTAACCGTCACTGCCTCCAAGTGCTTCGGGACTGCACCCAAAAACTACCTGTTTGCACGACTCCTCTGAGCCGTGGTAGGGTAGCAATCAAAGTGCAGTGGGAACACACTCGAGGCGAAGTGACAGTGTCAAGTCAGCGGACTAAGCTGTACTCATGTCACCTGGGAACTGATAACTGACGATAGGTATATTACCAACCAACAGTTCCCGACGAGTCCTGTCCAGTGTACTCGTAACCTAACGAGCACCCGCATACTATCCCAAGTACGACGTACTAACGGCTGTGGGACAGACCGTCTCCCACACTGGGATGAGAAGCGCATACGCTGGTCTACTCCGGAGTATCGATGCCCAGTCTCGATAGTCCAACGACCAGGGACCTGTATAAGGATGTGCTTATAGATTACCCAGCTCCCACGAGTGCGAGCGCCATCGCAACGCTGGTAATCAAGCACAGATCCTAGGGGCTCTACTAATATGTATACCTGCAATATGCTAAAAGAAACACATGCACATATTAAAGCAGAGACAAACCAAGTAGCATACTACCATTTCGAGCAAGATTGTATATACAACTGTGAATATCCCAAGCTTCCATTAAGTAATATACAAACTAGTATGATACAGTAATGGCCTCTAGGGCATATACACTAACAATCTCCCACTTGCACTAAGGCCATGTACTGGCGTATCGAAGACCTATCATCTCGATCAGCCGCTCGAACTGAGTCTGGGGCAAGGCCTTGGTGAATGGATCTGCTGTGTTATCTTCTGATGCAACTCTCCGGACCTCGATCTCCTGGCGATCCACAATCTCCCTGATCAGGTGATACCGCCTTAAGATGTGTCTGGATTTCTGATGGGACCTGGGTTCCTTCGCTAAAGCTATAGCCCCGTTGTTGTCGCAATACAGAGGTATTGGGTCAACAATGGACGGAACCACCTGAAGTTCTTTCAAGAACTTCCTCATCCAGACAGCTTCTTTTGCGGCATCAGATGCAGCGATGTATTCCGCTTCCATAGTCGAGTCAGCAACGGTTTCCTGTTTGGAGCTCTTCCAACACACCGCCCCTCCATTGAGGGTAAAGACAAAACCCGACATGGACTTGGAATCATCCTTGTCACTCTGGAAGCTGGAGTCAGCAAAGGCCTCAATCTGCAGGTCTTTTCCGCCATACACCAAGAACATCTCCTTAGTCCTTCTCAGGTACTTGAGAATGTTCTTTACTGCTATCCAATGTTTCTCCCCAGGGTTTGACTGATACCTGCTTACCACACTCAGTGCATAAGCCACATCCGGTCTGGTACACAACATCGCATACATTATAGAGCCTACCGCAGAAGCGTAGGGTATAATAGACATGCGATCCCTCTCCAAATCAGTCTTGGGAGACATCTCTTTGGAGAGGGTGATCCCGTGACAAGCCGGTAGATTACCGCGCTTGGAATCTTCCATACTGAATCTCTTCAGTATGGTGTCGATGTACCTGGACTGAGAAAGTCCCAATATCCTCTTGGATCTGTCACGGTAGATCCGGATACCCAGAATGTATGAGGCATCACCCAGGTCTTTCATGGAGAACCTGTGTGACAAGAACCCCTTGACAGATTGTAGCATAGGAATGTCATTTCCTATTAAGAGAATGTCATCCACGTATAAAACGAGGAATACTACAGTTCTCGCTACAAATCTACAATAGATACATGGTTCATCCGGATTTTTGATAAAGCCAAATTCTTTGACCGTCTCATCAAAACAGATGTTCCAACTCCGCGATGCCTGCTTGAGTCCATAAATGGACTTGAGCAACTTGCACACCTTTCCGCTGCTCCCACCCTGAATGAAACCCTCTGGCTGATCCATATAGACACACTCCTCTAAATGACCATTTAGAAAAGCTGTCTTTACGTCCATCTGCCAGATCTCATAATCGTGGAAAGCAGCGATGGCAAGAAGGATCCGAATGGATTTCAGCATAGCTACTGGAGAAAAGGTTTCGTCATAGTCCAAACCAGGTCGCTGACGAAAACCCTTTGCTACCAGTCTAGCTTTATAGGTCTCAACCTGTCCATCTACACCAATCTTCCTTTTGAAGATCCACTTGCATCCTACGGGTTTTACCCCGTCTGGAGCAATGTCCAACGTCCATACTTTGTTGGTGTACATGGACTCCATCTCGGTCCGCATTGCATCCAGCCATTTTACCGAGTCGACGCTCTGAATGGCTTGCTGGAAGCTAGTAGGCTCATCACAATCCAGGATGCAATCTTCTCTATCCCCGTCAATGAGAAAACCGTAGTACCTCTCGGGCGGATGAGACTGCCTACTACTTCTGCGGAGTGGCATAGGAATGTCCTGTTCTTTTGAACCCTCTGGTTCTACTAAGCTTTCAGTAATAGCTTGCGGTTCTGGAATTTCTTCCAGTTCTATCGCGCTCCCACTTAATTCTTTTTCTAAAAACTGATGTTCCAGAAAATGGGCATTACGAGAAACAAGGACTTTTTGTTCCTCTGCGTAATAGAAAAGATACCCCCTGGAGTTCTTTGGGTATCCCACAAACTTGCACAGTACTGAGCGTGCCTCGAGCTTGTCCGTATGCTGCTTTTTGACATAAGCTGGACATCCCCAAATCTTTAAGTATTGAAGATAGGGTTTCTTCCCACTCCATAACTCATATGGTGTGGTAGGCACAGTCTTAGTGGGAACACGGTTCAAAAGATATGCAGCTGTTTCTAGTGCATATCCCCAGAACGATCGCGGTAACTCAGCGTTACTCATCATGGACCGTACCATATCCAATAGGGTCCGGTTCCGTCTCTCCGATACACCGTTATGTTGCGGAGTGTATGGAGGAGTAAGCTGAGAGAGAATTCCATTCTCTTTTAAGTAATTCAGGAATTCGGCACTTAAGTATTCTCCTCCTCGATCCGATCTTAGGATCTTGATACTTTTGCCGGTCTGGTTTTCTACTTCATTCTTATATTCCTGGAACTTATCAAAAGCTTCGGATTTATGCTTCATTAAGAAGATGTGTCCGAATCTTGAGAAATCATCCGTAAAAGTAATGAAGTAAGAAAAACCGCTTCGCGCATGTGTAGACATTGGACCGCACACGTCGCTGTGTACGAGTCCCAAGAGCTCGCTCGCTCTTTCTCCGTGTCCAGAAAACGGAGCCTTTGTCATCTTTCCTTTGAGACAGGATTGACAAGTTGCATACGATCGATATTCGAACGGATCCAAATATCCTTCAGTATGTAACTTAGTCAATCTTCTCTCATTGATGTGACCCAGTCTACAATGCCATAAGAAAGTTTTATTAATTTCTGGAGACTTTCTTTTGTGTGTATTCTGGATATTGAAAACCTGCGGTTGGTTTAAAACGTAAATACCGTTGTTTAATGTACCTGACCCAATCAAAACTTGATTAAGGTGAATGTTCACTACATTACTTACAAATGCAAATTCATAACCTTCTTTAGATAATAAAGATACAGATATGATATTACAGGTTGCATTTGGTACATAATAACAACTACGCAAAACCAAAAAGTGTCCATCAGATAATCCCAGGTGATAGTCCCCCACGGCCTCTGCATCCATGCTAGCACCGTTCGCAACTCTGAGGGTCATGTCACCTGCCTTCAAAACTCTACGCTTTCTCAACGCCTGCAAAGAATTACAGATATGAGATCCTGATCCGGTATCCAATACCCAGGATGCAGAGTTTATTGATAGACAGTTTTCAATAACATACACACCTGAAGCTGAAGCTGCAACCTGCTTCAATTCCTGTGTTCTGGCCTTCCAGGCCCTGCAATCACTCTTCCAGTGTCCTTTCTTATGACAAAAGAAGCATTCCTCCTTATCCACAGGCTTCCCCGCTACCTTTGTTGCTTTACCTTTTCCCTTCGTATCCACTTTACCAACACCGCCCCTTGGTTTGGCGGGGGCTTTCTTCTTCTTTCCCTTGGCTTTCGCCTTGGACCTAGAAGAAGATGATCCTCCTACAAACAAAGTGGATGTTTCCCTACCTTTCTGTAGGGTGCCCTCTGCGCTCCTCAGCATGTTGAGGAGCTCTGAAAGTTCAACCTCTTTTTCTTGTAGGTTGAAGTTCAGTATGAACTGGGCGTAAGTGGAAGGAAGGGACTGGAGAACTATATCCGTATATAGCTCACTCTCCAATGTGATCCCTAGGTCAGCGAGCTCCTCAATGTAGCCGATCATCTTTAGCACATGCTCGGCTACTGATGATCCGACGGCCATTCGAGTCGAAAATAACTTTTTCGAAGCTTCGTATCTCGCGATACGTGATTGCTCTCCATACAGTTCTTTTGTATGGAGCAATATGGATTCCATGTCCATATTCTCATGCCTCCTCTGATGTTCGTTGTCCATCGAGGCAAGCAGGAGGCACTTGGCCTTCGCGCTATCAATCTCCCAAGTCTTGCGGATTTCTTTATCCGCGATACTGGAAGTTGGACCAGGGACAGGGGGAGCTTTGGTGGTAAGAAGATACCCCAGCTTGTCATAGGTGATTGCAATCTTGACATTCCTGAGCCAATCTTTGTAGTTTGGCCCTGTCAATTTATTTTTATCTAACAGTAACTTAAGTCCGGTCATGTTGAATGGTCGCTGCAATTAGGAGAGAGAAAAGAAACACTTTAGCATGATGCTCTTGCAAGTTTAGAGTGGTTTTTAGTTTGTCTAAACTGGATGGCTCCCACTGTTTCTCGAATCCCTTCTCAAACCATAAAGAAAAGGACTAGCCGGGATCATTCTCACCGTACAATACTTGCTTAACCGTTCAGCCAGGCCAGTGTCGGTACTTCGAGGGAGGTTTTCCAACGCTTTCGCGAAGTTCCTTAATTAAGTAACCTCTTTTCCCTGTGGGCGTAACCCCGCTAACACCTTTCTAGGCACCTACTAGGTTTATAACATTGATCGTTAAGTGAGAGTTTTCCCGAGGAGTAGCATATACTCACAGTAGGATCGGGATCCAAATATCATCGTGTGATAAAACCGAAGGAATCCTACCAGAATCATCACACTCCAAATGGTATGCAACGCTAGCAAGTTTCAGTGCTTATGAAACTCCCGATGTGGATTTTTGCCCCATGCTCTTATGACCTTGGCGTGAGGTCAAAATGTCATAAGTCACATGTCAAGTTCTTCCCATCATTATCCTGGTTAATTTGAACCCACCCGTACCTACCCTTGACGTAGGCCAAAATGGCAGTACGACTGTCTCAAATCAACGCATTCTATCTATGCAACGGATAAATATCCGGCAGCTACCAATCACTATGCCTTGGCGTGAGGTCAAAATACATAGCTTGAATACTACCGAATATTTAACCGAAATGATGGAGGGCTACGGATGGTTTTGGCGAAACCGTGAACGTAGTGAACTTGATATAATCGATGGAACGAGATAGCTTTTAAAAGGAGTGGTTCAAGCTCCGCGTTTAAAAGTTCAGTTTTGAAAAGAACCGAGTGGTTTTCAAAGTGTTCCAATCGACTTTTACTTGGTTTATTTCTTGCATTAGTTCTTTTAATGCGTCCCATCAATTAATCCTACCATTGCAGAAAACAACCAAAATATGACGTACGCTTATGCCATTCGCATTCGCCACGGGGCCCCGTCATCACCCGTTAGGTTACTTAACTAACGACAGAGCGGGGGCTGGGCTAGCGCGGCTGTAAAACATAAGCAACGCCTAAATAGTTATTTATATATATATATATATAGCAATGATAGACATTACAGATCACAGATGAATACATTGGATATACTAGGAATCCGCAATGCGTTCGAGCCTGCAACGCAAAGCGGATTACACGGTCGCGGTGAATAGCCAATACCCCACCCAAGACCCCTACGGGTGCGGCAAACTACCCGCCAAGCACCCGAAGCGAAGCAACCTCCCTCACCACCGTGAGTAGGCCACTCGGCACTTCGAGTACCCGGTAGTTTGTGCACCCCCTCCATGGGTCTATCCTAGGAGCAAAAACAGTAAAAAGAATTATACAATGACGGCAACAACCCCGACCCGGTTGTGCGGCCATACAAAGAATATTATTACATCAATTTACATGTTACAAATGAATGAAAGAAAAACAACGCTCATCTCACATCCACCCCGGCCATTCACCCGCGACAATCCAATCCATTCATATCCACAAACCAATAGCAATCACAGATCATGTATAACCCCGACTAATCGTCTTATAGCGATTAGCCGACGTTCAATACATGCAAGCATTACAGATATAACCGATGTAGTTAAAGCGTAGTGAAGTTCCGAAAAATACGGATTTATAGGCCCACAAAAGCAAATTTTAGTTCTGGAAAATCTGGGCATATAATATATATCCTAAAAATCCCAAAATCAACACAGTAAGACACTGCACGAAAAACGATGCAGAGAAGACATCAAACCGCGGCGCTTCCGCGGCACAAGCCTACCTCGTGCGGCGGAAGCGCGGCGGTTTGGATGATTCTCTGTCTCGTTTTTCATGGGTGTTTTTTAAAAACCCTGAGATGAATTTACAAATATAAAGTTTTCTATTTTGAGCAGAAAAAAAATTCAACAGAAACTAGGGTTTTTCAAAGTTCGGTTTTTGGATTTTTCGGTTTCGAAACTTCGTTACACTTCACTACCTAGCTAGTTTGAGTTTAGTTAGGCTCTGATACCACTGTAAGTCTACGTTGCCCACCCCGGTACTTGCGGGGAGGCGGAAAACATAATAAAAAAACGGATTTTTAATGACTTAGGCAACATGGACCAAGCTTGTGAGGATCTTTGCTAAACTAAAACTAGCTAACCCTAACTACAAAGTAGCTAAGTGATGGAAAGGTTATACCTTTGGTCTTTAGTCCTTCTCTCCTTGCTCGTCAGAATGGTAGAAAGGCCTCACCTTGCTTGTCTCCTTCCGTCAAAGAACGATCCACCCGAAAGCCTCGACCTTTGGCTTCAACTCCAAGCTAGGAGTAACTAGAGTGCAAGAAATGCTAAGACTTGAACCCTAGAAGTGAGTAGAGAAGATCAAGTGAAGGTTTTTCTCAAGCTTTTGTTTCTCAACACATGAGAGGGAGAGAGCTTGAGGGAGAGGATGAGCAAGAGAGAGAAAAGATATGATAGAATAAAGAATTAGTGAGCCATTCTCACTAATATGTGTGGATAATTTTAATTAGATAATTAGCTTGAAAATTGTCATGATAAATCATGACATGACCATTATCATTTCAATTTTGCAAAGATCAAAGAGCATCTTCCAAAACAAATGATGATGGTCAAGTAGTCAACAAGGTCAACAAGTCAACGAAGTCAAAGTGTCAACAACAACCATGCACAATTTATTAAGCTAATTATCAATTAACTATAATCCACACAAAATCAATAGGGTTAATAAAATGACAATAGTCATTAACCCTAAACAAGGTCCTCTCCCTCAATCTCAAGCAACCGTGCATACGCACCCGCATTCGTGATCCGAGGAACACGAACACAATGAGAAAAACCAATCTCAAATCATATACTAGGATCTGGCTTAAACCAAAGCCCGCTAGTATAAACTGTCCGGACAGCAACCGTGCACAAGTGCGCGGATGCGAACGAACCCTGTCGCAAAACCATGCGACCTCTACTCGTTTTGCCTAAAGGCGAATAGCTCTCTGTGTGGGACTCTAAAGACTCGACACTATGCTGGCAGTGGGTTTAACCACAGACCGCAAGCGGCACTAGCTGTACGTAACGGTCCCCAGGTAGATGTCGATAAGAAGACTGACGAGGTGAACCCCATCTGCACTCCTACTGAGCCTGTATGTGACAATCTCCGTACAGTCCGGTCTGTTCGTCTGATACATCGCATGGCGGGCCTAGGGGGGCGGTGAACGTCAGTCCCCTAATAGCGGTACAAGTCGTGTCGGAGTGAAGCCCAGAACACCCTGAGATAACACTGGAAGCCTACCAGTATATCTCGCTTGCCCTGGCCAGGGACTACTCGTGTAATGGCTCTCCTGGACACAGCGCGATGTCAACCCCCAATACCGGGAGAGACGAATCCTGTCTAACCGTCACTGCCTCCAAGTGCTTCGGGACTGCACCCAAAAACTACCTGTTTGCACGACTCCTCTGAGCCGTGGTAGGGTAGCAATCAAAGTGCAGTGGGAACACACTCGAGGCGAAGTGACAGTGTCAAGTCAGCGGACTAAGCTGTACTCATGTCACCTGGGAACTGATAACTGACGATAGGTATATTACCAACCAACAGTTCCCGACGAGTCCTGTCCAGTGTACTCGTAACCTAACGAGCACCCGCATACTATCCCAAGTACGACGTACTAACGGCTGTGGGACAGACCGTCTCCCACACTGGGATGAGAAGCGCATACGCTGGTCTACTCCGGAGTATCGATGCCCAGTCTCGATAGTCCAACGACCAGGGACCTGTATAAGGATGTGCTTAGAGATTACCCAGCTCCCACGAGTGCGAGCGCCATCGCAACGCTGGTAATCAAGCACAGATCCTAGGGGCTCTACTAATATGTATACCTGCAATATGCTAAAAGAAACACATGCACATATTAAAGCAGAGACAAACCAAGTAGCATACTACCATTTCGAGCAAGATTGTATACACAACTGTGAATATCCCAAGCTTCCATTAAGTAATATACAAACTAGTATGATACAGTAATGGCCTCTAGGGCATATACACTAACAGTCCAGTCCCCGCTCTGTCGTTAGTTAAGTAACCTAACGGGTGATGACGGGACCCAGTGGCGAATGCGGATGGCATATATGTACATCATTATTTTCGTTCTTTGTGGTGTGATCAATTGATGGGACTGCGTTGATTCGGATCAATGCAAGCTAAACAAACCTATTCTGATGTTGTTGGAACAATTTTTCAAAAAAGCTGTTATTGCAAGGATGTTCACTTTTGTTTTGCATCGTGGTATTCAGTTGGAATATCCTGCTCCTCAGTCGACGAGGAAAGGGCCGAGATCCCTTCACCGGGAGTGACCCCTTGGACAGAAGTTTGCGTCAGGGTAATAACTTCACTATAGCCGATTAATTTTTCTTTGCATCATGGTATTCTGTTGGAATATCCTGCACCTCATTCAACGGGGAAAGAGCCGAGATCCCTTCACCGGGAGTGACCTCTTTAGCAAAGGTTTTCGTCACTATATTTTTATAAAAGGCTATGCAGTTACTTCAACGATATCAAGTTCATTACGTTAAAGGTTTTTCGCCAAAAACCAGCCATAGCCCTCCGTCATTTCCTACAGGTATTATTTAGTATTCGTGCTGCGTTTGTTGACCTAGTCAAGATGTAGTGTTCGGTAGCTAAGTGGTACTTGTTTGTTGCATAAGTGGGATTGGTTAGGACAGTCGTGCGGCCTTGTTGACCTAGTCAAGGGCACGTACGGGTGGGTTTAATGCAATCCAGAATAATGACGGGTTGAACTTCACTAGCGGTTTATGGTTTGTTGACCTAGTCAAGGTCATAAACCGCTTGAGGTATAAATCACATCGGGAGTTTCAAAAGAACTGAAACTTGCCAGACATGCGCATACCTTCTGGAGTGTGGTGACTTGAGTGGATTCCGTCAAGTTATCATGCGATGATAGTTGGATCCCGATTCCCACTGATGAGTTAGTTTACTCCTCAGGTGACCCCGACTAATTCTTCTTTCAGTTTTGGAGGAGAATTTGAGGTGACAGTGGGAGGTTTCCAGATTAGATAAAGTGATAACCATTCTGATCTAGAATCGAGTGCACGCTGAGTGTTTCTTTTCTCTCTCTCTTTTGCAGCGACCATTGACCCGACCCTAAGACTATGACTCAGTGACCAAAGTTAACCGAACCTTCTTTAACACTGGCTTTTGGATTGTCAGAGTCGCTAACCTCATTGCCACTCCTACTTCTACCCTCTTCTCCAGGACACCCCGTATTACTACGAACGTCCACTTCCATTGGAAAAAACCATCGTATGGTTATATACGAACTCGAAGGAATTCGAGGATGGTTTCCGGTTCTGGAGAAAACGGATAGGACTATTCAGTTGTCTTTACTTTTCACCTTCTCTCAGGTTGCGAGTACTCCTTGGTTTAGGAGATAGTACACCTATTACGCAAATTGGATAGTCTTCTTCCAAACCTTAGGCTGGTGCCGACCGGTAGGGAATGAAGAAAACCAATTAGCATAACGATGGTGTACAGAAGGTATTAAGTTAAGACAAAGCAAGGGATTTGTAAGAGGGCAAAGTAAATTGCGACTGTTATTCACAACCAAACCAAGTATTTCTTCGCCAATCCTAAATCACCTTTGTATTTCTCCAGGACACTCCGTATCACTACGAAGATCCCAAGTTTATTGGATAATCCATCGTATGGTTATATACGAACTCGAAAGGAACTTGTTCCAGTTCGGGGATGGATTCTGGTTCAGGAGAAATAGGAATAAGGTTTATTCGGTTGTCTTTTATCTTCACCTTCTCTCATGTTGCGAGTGCTCCTAGGATTAGGATAGTACTGTAGGGTTCCTAGGCACTCTAGTGAGGTCTCACAAGGCATCAACCATGCCAATTTCAAAAATACGGTGCAGAGAAACCCGACTACGAATCGTTGGCTAGATTTCTAGGCGATAAAAGAAACTAGCTAACAACTTAGCTAAAGAGAAAACGGAAATACAACCTTTGTAGATCCGATGCTCCACCTCCACGACTCCGCAATGAAGTCATCTCCGCTGTCCATATCAAATCCCGGGCTCTTGCGTCAGCTTCATCGGAGAAATGGCGAGCTAGGTCGTCGATGTCCTTGCCGAAGATGATCTACGTCGAGGCATCGCTAGATCAAGCTCTAACTTCACCAAGTCAAGAAAACTTGTGAAGGAAACACACTCTACTACTTGGCAAGAGGTAGAGGATGAAGAAATAGGAAGTGGGTAGACTTTAGAATTGGATTTCTCACTTGTATTCATCAATCACCATTAATGAAGAATGGTTTTCTTCAAGTGAAAAAGATGAAGAAGAAGAAGATAATGATATGATAAGTTATTATGAAAATAGAAAATCAAATAATACTTATCATAATCAACCATGGTCAAGTGTAGAGAATTAACTAAGGTTAGATTAATGGTTAGGGTTAAAGATAAAGACAAAGTGGTCACTTTGGTCAAAGCTTCATGAAGCTTCAAAAAGCTTCATGAAAGAAAATAAAATAAAGAAACCATTTTGCTTTTCTTTTATGCTTTTATTAATATCCAAAATGAATAAACAAATAATTAAATGAAAAAGCAAAACCCTAATCATTAAGTTAACCATGGTTTAATTCTATACACTTAACCAAATTAGCATTTATCATCAAACATGATACAAACAAATATACAAATGTATATCACATATACAATGTGCACAAACCTAGTGAGAAAATCCATTTAAAGTGAACCAATACTAGTTAATGCAAAGTAATATATCAAATATATAATTATGCATTAAATCATTAAATCAACATTTGATTCAATGATCCGGTCATGTCGCACACAACCGACTAGTATACAATGTATCGGCTTATCGAATCAACGCTTGAATTGATAACTAGGTTATATCGCATACAACCATTCGACACATTGATCGCGAGAATGAAATACGGTATCACATACACGCATTATTCTCGGTCCCGCACATATCTCATATGCGCTCCTATTTCGTTTCGCTTGAGCCAGGAAACCTCTGTGTATGACTCTAAAGACTCGTCAATACGCCGGCAGCAGATGATGATCATATCAAACACCCACAAGCCGCAAGCGGTCTGCTAAACGTAACGGCCACCCGGGTATTGAGCGATCAGAAGATCGACGAGCAAGCCCGCTCACACTCCAGTGAATCCAACCAGTAACACTACCGTACAGTCCGGTCTGATCGTCTGATATGTCGCATATCTTGCCTAGGGGTGGTAAACGTCAGACCCCAATAGCTCGATAAGTCGTGTCGATATGAAGTCTATAACAATTCGAGAAACTACTGGTAACACTTACCAGTAAATCTCAGCAACCCTGGCCAGGTATTTCATGTTATAGCCAATCGAACACGGCGCAACATCAACTCCCTTTACCGGGAGAGACGAATCCCCTCCTATCGCTCATTGCCTCCATGTGACTCGGGACTGTACCCAAAAACCACCGTTTTGCACGCCCTCTTGGACGTGGTAAGATGGAAATCAAAGCACAGTGGGAACCACACAAGACTCTATGATGATCTCGGGTCAACAGACTACTCTGTACCAGTGTCACCAGAGAACTGCCATCTGACGTGAGGTATAATACCATCTGGGAGTTCTCGGCGAGTCCGTCCAGTGTACCCAGTCTTTACTGAGCACCCGTATATCATCTCTGATGTCAAACACCAATGGATATGGAATCATCCATCGCCCATCTGTATGGGTCGAGAAGGTATACGCTAGTCTACTCTGGTATATCGATGCCCCATCTCGATACACCCACGACTAGGGACTTTCAAGGATGTACTTATGGACTACCATGTCCCCACTAGTATGATCCGCATCATAGTCCAGGTAGTCAAGTACACATCCTAAAGGCTTTACCAACATGTAACAGAGAGACAATCAATGTACATGTTAAGGCAAAGAGTAACCAGATAGCATACTATCATGTCGAGCAAGAAAGTCCTTCCTATATACGTCCCAGCATCCACTACAATATACATCCTATGTACAGTAATGGCCTCTAGGGCATACATATAAATAACAATCTCCCACTTGCACAAGGGCCATCTGTAGCAGTGGTTGTAGTATCTCATACTCAACCATCCCATAAAAGTCTCTCTCTGGGAATAGGCCTTCGTGAGTGGATCCGCCGTGTTATCCTCTGAGTCTGCTCTCCTTGCCTCGATCATCTTGGAGATCAACCATCTCCATGATCAGGTGATACTGCCATAGAATAAGTCTGGATCACTGATGGGACCGGGGTTCCCGGGCCAGAGCCACACTTCCATTGTCACATAATGGTAGGAACCTAGTTCATCTCATGAACCAATATACACCCAAACAGCCTCTTTGGTAGCATCTTAAGTAGCGATGTATCTTGCCTTTATCGTCTAGTATGTCACGGCATCTAGCTTGGAACTCTTCCAACATACCGTCCCTTTACTGAGGGTAAAGACAATGCCTGCGACTGACATTCAGTCGTCTTTATCACCCGGGAACACTTCCAGTGATTCTCCCCAGGATCGATTGATACCATCTCACTACTACTAGTGAGTATCCTAACATCCAATTAGATCTATCTCATAGATCCAAAACTCAGGATTTAGGAGGTATCACATTGATCCTATCTGGAGAATCCTTGTGATAAGCGGAGATTGACCGAGCGTAGCATAGGAAACTCCTTCCCTATCATGAGTATGTCATCCACGTACTCTACGAGGATCACCACCATACTCCCTACTACCTTTTTGTATATACAAAGTTCATCTACCATTTTGATGATGTCAACTTCCTTGACTATTGCATCAAAACAGATGTTCCAGCTCCGCGATGCCTGCTTTATCCTATAAAGAATCTTGCACACGTTTCCGCTGCTCCCACTGTCTACGAGGCCCTCTGGCTGTGTACTTATAGACGCACTCTTCTAAATCAGTATTTAGAAAAGCAGTCATGACACCCAACCGCCAGATATCTTAGTCATGGTATGTAGCCGTGGCAAGTAGTATCTGGATGGACTTAAGCATAGGTACTGGAAAAGGTTTCATCATTATCCACGCCTGGTACATGATGCAAACTTTTAACAAGTCTAGCTTTGAAAGTCTCAACTTTTCCACGTACACCAAGTAATCTTCTCAAGATATACTTGCTCCTGATGGGGATTTAACCCTTCAGATATAGCAACTAAAGTCCATACTTTGTTGGTGTATAAGGATTCCTTCTCAGATCGCTAAACATCCAGCCATTCTTACAGAGTCTCACTCCTGATGGCCTGCTCGAAGCTAGTTGGGTCATCATCTCATGATGCATTCCTCGCTCCCACTGTCATAGAGAAACCGAAGTATCTCTCGGGTGGGTGAGGAACCCTACTAGATCGGCGGAGAGGCTGAGGTTCATTGGAATCTACTGAATCCTTCGGTTCTACCAAATCATCAACTCCAGTTTGTATAGCTGGAACGTTTCCAGTTCTACATAACAGACGTTGCCTCGAGCTTGTCCGGATTTTGCTTTTAGACATAGGCCGGACAACCCCAAATCTTAAGGAACTTAAGATATGGGCTCTTCCCTTTCTATATCTTATATAGAGTGGTAGGCAACTGATTTGATTTGAACCCTATTTAGTAGGTATGCAGCTTCTCAAGTGCATAACTCCCAAAAGGAAATAGGTAACTCAGTAGTACTCATCATAGAGCACACCTTATCATATCGGGTGTGATTGCTCCGCCCCGATATACCATCGTGCTATGGTGTATAAAGAAGAGTAATGCTGAGAGAGAATCTCATTCTCCTTTAGAATAGTCCAGGAATTCCATGCACAAGTATTCTCCTCCCTGATCTCATCATAGGACATAATACTTATACCCGTATTTTGGTTCTCTACTTCTAACTTATATTCTGTGAATATCTCAAAAGGTTCGGACTTGTGTTTCAACAGGAACATATGTCTGAATCTTGAGAGATTATCAGAGAATGTAACGAAGTACAAAGAACCGGTCTTGGCATGTGTAGACAGGGGACCTACATACATCAACATGTATCATCCCAAGAGTTCACTAACTCTTTCTCTGTTTCCGGTAAACAGAGCTGGTGTTATTATATCTTTGTGACATGACTGGCGAGTTTCACAAGTTGTAAATTCAAACTAATTTAAATACGCATCTAAATGTAACTCCAGCTAGTCGGGTCGCATTGATATGACCTAGTCTACAATGCCTCAAGAAGGATTCGTTCAATTCTGAACTATTCCTCTTGTGTGTGTTAAGTATACTAAGAACTGTAGTTTGATTTAGAACGTCAATGCTTTTAGATAACGTGCCTGAACCGATCAACTTTTGATATAGGAAATGTTCAAAACATTATCCAACAATACAAAATTCTATCATTTCTTTACTAATAAAGAGACTGATATGATTTTGTATATCAGGTTCGGTATCTAATAACATTCATTCAGAATCAATGTATTCGTAATACAGGGTGACAGTGACCGACAGACTTGGCTGCAACACTTGCCCCGTTTTCTGCCTCATGAAACTTATCACCCGTTCTCAGTTTTTCTACCCTTTTGTAGCCCTATGTAACAAATTACATATCTGGGATCCTGATCCGGTATTATATACCCAGGATTGGGAGGATACTGAGAAATAGTTCTTTGTAATGAACACACCCGAAGATGATGCATCAGCATGCACTCTCTTCGTTTGGGCGGCACGGGAAATCTGGTATTCCCCAATTTCCTGCTCTGTCTTATGACAATTATAAGTTGGAGCGGGACCAACGTTCCCCAGCTCAGTATAACAAGCGGGTTCGGTCAATAATCCGTATTTATTATCTTGATTAAGGCATGATATGGTCGCTACCAGGAGAGAGAGAGAAGAAAACACTCAGCGTGCGCTCTTGCAAGAATAGATTGGTTATTATTTTATCTAATCAGGATGGCTCCCACTGCTTTTTATCAAATCTTCCTTCAAACCCTAAAAGGAAAGACTAGCCGGGATTAATTACACACTACAAGTTCGCCAATCTTTCAGCCAGGCCAGTGTCGGTACTTTGAGGGAGGTCTCCCGTGCTTTCGCACGAACCTAATTAATGTAAACCTCGTTTTCCCAGAGGCGTAACTTCGTTAACACCTTTCTAGACACCTACTTGATCGGCTAATTGTAATGTATAAAACTCTCCCAGGAGTAACAATTACTCACAGCGGGTATCGGGATCCAACTATCTCATAGAAGGTATGCAATCTCATTGCAAATTTCAACACTTGAAATTCCCGATAACATTTTGCCCCTAGTGTTCTATGACCATGACGAATGCCAAACAACCCATAGTCCACTTAGTCAAGTTCAACCCGTACATTTCTTGATCGAATTAAACCCACCCGCACGACCCTTGATGAATGCCAAACAACGCCGTACGAATACCTTAATCCAATCTGCATCATATGCATAAGCAGATAAATACTAGTTAGCTACCGCACACTACGCCTTGACGAATGCCAAACTACCGCAGCACGAATACTAACTAGTACTTATCTTAAATGACGGAGGGCTACGACAGGTTTTTCTGAAAACCTATTGCGTAATGAACTTGATATAGTTGTAGGATCGAATGAATTTTGAAATGGAGTGTTTTTGAGGCTTTTCTAGTTTTGCTAAAGGAGTCACTCCCGGTGAAGGGATCGTCGGTCCTTTCCTCGTCGAATGAGGTGCGGGATATATCATATATATCACTGTGCAAAGCAAAAACTCTTAAAAGCAATCAAAAGACAAACCGAGTGTGTAGCATCTGCCAGTTATTGCTAAAGGAGTCACTCCCGGTGAAGGGATCTCGGTCCTTTCCTTATCGAATAAGGTGCAGGATATATCACATATATCACTATGCAATACAAGAACTGTAGCTACCTGTTTTATTTTGTAATTCGATTCTACAACATCTTAGGCTTCTTTTAATTTCATTAATCTCATTAATGAAGTCCCATCATTTAAATACCTAAACATCACAGATAAATACGACGTACACTTATGCCATCCGCATTCGCCTCGATGTCCCCTCGTGCACCGTTAGGTTAGGTAACTAACGGCAGAGCGGGTCAGGGCTAGCGCGGGTGTAAAACATAAGTAACGTCTATATATTATATCATATATAATATATACTGTATCTATCACAGAACATCACATGATCACATCACAGATATCGCAGCAGAAGAAACATATGAAATATTGGATATACTAGGACGTCCGTGTTTTCAATACGAGCCAGCATAAAACACGGATTCCACGGTCGTGATGAATAGCCAAACCCACACCCCTAGACCCCTACGAGAGCGGCAAGCAACCCTACCAATTCTGGAGTTAGAAGACCCGATCTCGACTCCTCGAGTTGGTCTCCGACTGGACTCCAGAACCCGGTTACTTGTGCCCTCCTCCTTGGGTCTATCCTAGTACGGAAAAGTAAATAATATACAAAAGGGTGACATCTTCCGCAACCTGGAAGTGCCCCAATAAAAGAATATTACATACAAGTTTTACATGAATGAAAATGAAAAACACTCATCTCACATAAAAACCCCCGGCTATTCAAACACGACGATCCAATATAACATATCCAGCAACACATAACATCACATGTCATCAACGTAAGTAAATATGCGCATCCCAATTGTCGTTGACATATAGCAACGAAACCGGCGATATCACATATTACACTTACGGTCACAGAAAAGAAAGTGTAAAACTACAACAGTTGGAATCCGCAACCTCCTTAGACATCGCATGCCTGACCAAATGAATTACTTAGACATCGCATGCCAAACAATTATAAACCCCGCATTTTAGTCTCAAAATCGAAAACTCTTTTCAATATCAAGTCGGGCAATTCAACAAGATTCCCGACATCCTGATCGAATGCTCGTCGCTAACTTTAGTAGACGGTCGCACCCCCGATGCCGTCGACAAAGTGCACTAAGGCGGAACACCGCTACCTGGAGCACCCGAACGGATGCTTTCGGCGACGGGGTTCTCCTACAATCACTTGGTCGGGGCTAAGGGGTGTAGCTGTCTATTAAGTTTACCCGGCGAGTATCCGCGTACGCAACGTGATTGCGACGGACTTTTGATCACATCAAAATTCCGTGGCAACCGATCAAGTGAGACTAAAGTACTACGTTTATAACATTCATTAAGTTATCACATAACTTATTGTGAATTCCAACTATTGTATCACATTCCGGATAAATAGAAAATGTCAAACTTTCCGATCGAACAATCGAACACCCAAGTTTTCCAGATACAGATCAACACATGAAATAAGTCTAACAACATTCAGTTCGTGCCTCAGTACCAACGGTCCAGCCGTAGAAGGGTCAAGCCAACGCCACACATGTGGCACGCCGTATTGCCCCAAACCCGAAGGTTCAAAGGGCAGTTCAAGACGGTCACATAATCGAGTTAAGGTTTGTTGTCTTCTAGAGGGTCCATTGCGTTACTTGCACTACTTAGAACATCATCAAACTACAGAAAAATCCAACACTTGGAAATTTCCCGGCAGGGGAAAAATTGGGTATTTATATCCGGTCGAACTTTTTAACATATTCTTAAATTATCCGGAAAGCCAAATAGACAAAATTTGATACCCCGATCGAAACACCGAATCCCCAAAACAACCTCAGAAAATTCAACTCTTGAATAAATATAAAAAATTCCCAGAAAATCCAACTTCAGAAAATAGGAATTACTGTGCAAACAAGGGAAGCTGACGTCATCAATGGGCCGCGGAACCGCCGCAGAATCTAGGCTTCTGCCGTGGTTCCGCCGCAGTTATGACTGTTCATGAGAAACTTTTTGCGCCGTAATTCATAGATTTCCCTGCTGAATTTTCAGCATATTTTTAATGTTGAAAAATCCCAGATTTTAGAAAAAGGACAGAGAGCATTTTAGAATTGGGTTTCGGGTTCGTTCGGGTTTCAAATTCCGTCTAGACTTCACCTAAGGCTCTAGCTAGGCTCTGATACCACTGTAGGGTTCCTAGGCACTTTAGTGAGGTCTCACAAGGCATCAACCATACCAATTTCAAAAATACGGTGCCGAGAAACCCGACTACGGATCGTTGGCTAGATTTCTAGGCGATAAAAGAAACTAGCTAACAACTTAGCTAAAGAGAAAACGGAAATACAACCTTTGTAGATCCGGTGCTCCACCTCCACAGCTCCGCAATGAAGTCATCTCCGCTGTCCATATCAAATCCCGGGCTCTTGCGTCGGCTTCATCGGAGAAATGGCGAGCTAGGTCGTCGATGTCCATGCCGAAGATGATCTACGTCGAGGCATCGCTAGATCAAGCTCCAACTTCACCAAGTCAAGAAAACTTGTGAAGGAAACACACTCTACTACTTGGCAAGAGGTAGAGGATGAAGAAATAGGAAGTGGGTAGACTTTAGAATTGGATTTCTCACTTGTATTCATCAATCACCATTAATGAAGAATGGTTTTCTTCAAGTGAAAAAGATGATGAAGACGAAGATAATGATATGATAAGTTATTATGAAAATAGAAAATCAAATAATACTTATCATAATCAACCATGGTCAAGTGTAGAGAATTAACTAAGGTTAGATTAATGGTTAGGGTTAAAGATAAAGACAAAGTGGTCACTTTGGTCAAAGCTTCAAAAAGCTTCATGAAAGAAAATAAAATAAAGAAACCATTTTGCTTTTCTTTTATGCTTTTATTAATATCCAAAATGAATAAACAAATAATTAAATGAAAAAGCAAAACCCTAATCATTAAGTTAACCATGGTTTAATTCTATACACTTAACCAAATTAGCATGTATCATCAAACATGATACAAACAAATGTACAAATGTATATCACATATACAATGTGCACAAACCAAGTGAGAAAATCCATTTAAAGTGAACCAATACTAGTTAATGCAAAGTAATATATCAAATATATAATTATGCATTAAATCATTAAATCAACACTTGATTCAATGATCCGGTCATGTCGCACACAACCGACTAGTATACAATGTATCGGCTTATCGAATCAACGCTTGAATCGATAACTAGGTTATATCGCATACAACCATTCGACACATTGATCGCGAGAATGAAATACGGTATCACATACATGCATTATTCTCGGTCCCGCACATATCTCATATGCGCTCCTATTTCGTTTCGCTTGAGCCAGGAAACCTCTGTGTAGGACTCTAAAGACTCGTCAATACGCCGGCAGCAGATGATGATCATATCAAACACCCACAAGCCGCAAGCGGTCTGCTAAACGTAACGGCCACCCGGGTATTGAGCGATCAGAAGATCGACGAGCAAGCCCGCTCACACTCTAGTGAATCCAACCAGTAACACTACCGTACAGTCCGGTCCGATCGTCTGATATGTCGCATATCTTGCCTAGGGGTGGTAAACGTCAGACCCCAATAGCTCGATAAGTCGTGTCGATATGAGGTCTATAACAATTCGAGAAACTACTGGTAACACTTACCAGTAAATCTCAGCAACCCTGGCCAGGGATTTCCTGTTATAGCCAATCGAACACAGCGCAACATCAACTCCCTATACCGGGAGAGACGAATCCCCTCCTATCGCTCATTGCCTCCATGTGACTCGGGACTGTACCCAAAAACCACCGTTTTGCACGCCCTCTTGGACGTGGTAAGATGGAAATCAAAGCACAGTGGGAACCACACAAGAATCTATGACGATCTCGGGTCAACAGACTACTCTGTACCAGTGTCACCAGAGAACGACCATCTGACGTGAGGTATAATACCATCTGGGAGTTCTCGGCGAGTCCGTCCAGTGTACCCAGTCTTTACTGAGCACCCGTATATCATCTCTGATGTCAAACACCAATGGATATGGGATCATCCATCTCCCATCTGTATGGGTCGAGAAGGTATACGCTAGTCTACTCTAGTATATCGATGCCCCATCTCGATACACCCACGACTAGGGACTTTCAAGGTTGTACTTATGGACTACCATGTCCCCACTAGTATGATCCGCATCATAGTCCAGGTAGTCAAGTACACATCCTAAGGGCTTTACCAACATGTAACAGAGAGACAATCAATGTACACGTTAAGGTAAAGAGTAACCAGATAGCATACTATCATGTCGAGCAAGAAAGTCCTTCCTATATACGTCCCAGCATCCACTACAATATACATCCTATGTACAGTAATGGCCTCTAGGGCATACATATAACTAACAAGTACACTCATTATGCTTATTGGATAGTCTTCTTCCAAACCATAGGCTAGTGCCGAACGGTAGGGAAGGAAGAAAACCATTTGGCCTAAAGGGGTGTACAGAAGGTAATGACTAAAGACATATAAAGGGATTTGGAGAAATGGCAAAGAATTATATGGTTACAGTTGTGAATCTGGATAATAGAAGAGGCATTACTAGGGATACTAGGATACCCCAACGAAACATTTCAATGTTTCAGGTTCACTGTGTACTGTTAATGGAAAACTGATTTCCCGATTAGACACTTACTCTAGGGTATGTATTTACCAGGTATGATTCTCACATCTGTATGGTTTTACAGATGATGAGTGGGAGTAAGTTATTGGGAATTGGGTGATCATCCTCATTATATCGGGATTCATTGTAATCGGTGATATTTGAGGAAGTCACCTGGGTTGTTTGCCGGACGGCAATTATTTGGTTTTGAATATCCGCTATTATGCACCAATTTCAAATTGACATATCTGTACGTCTATTTTTATCGAGTGAGATATACCTTTTTGAAATTATGTCTACGACATTTACCTACATCAGTAATTGGTCAGGTAAGGATCATTGAACAGCGGTGTAATTCTTCTTAACAAAAAGTACAGTTTTCAACCTACGACACATAGTGAATGAGTTATCAGACTCAAGGGACTTATACAGAGTATTGTATGTTGTCCAGGGTCCATCAGGACAGAGGGGATGGTCCTCGTACTATATTCGGTTTACTTATGACTTCTCTAGTTTTTAGACAGGTGTTTCGTGGAAACACAGGGTCTGAATTTTGAGAAGTTATAGGTATTTGAATAAAGTAGAGAACCAGGTATTGCATGTATCGGGATTCTTCAAAGTGATAGAAGATGTAGATACTTGTGTATGGTATTCAGTTGATAGTAATGATTAAGAGAACTTGCTTCTCTTTCGGGTTACTCATAATTGGAAGCATTCCTAAGTTGAGTGACGCTGATCGTCCTTTTTCCATTTAGTTGACATGCACTGGAGACAGCTGCATGATTTGAATCTGGTTCAATTAAATCAGTGCCTCTGGTTCTATATTGGATATAGAACAGTTCATATCTTAACGATGTTAAGGTACGGGGAGTTGTCCGGCTTATGCTTAAAACCAGACTCTGGATAACTCAAGGCACGTTTCTGTAATGGCTGTTTGTGGGTTGACCCAGGCTATGACGAGGGTTGATTTTCTACCATCTGGAAGATCAATAGTGATATTGTTCTTAACTCGCCGCAGTTTTAATTAAAAATGGATTTTTTCAGAAAAAAGTAGTGGGAGTATGGTAGAACTGGAAGCGATTCCAGAACCGCAAACGATTACTGAAGATTTGATAAAGAACCTAAAGATTCAATCTGATTTGACAAACCATTGGCCACTCCGTAGATATGATGGGTAACCTCAGGCACTCGAGAGGTACTTCGGTATGCTCAAGGACGGTGGTAGGGAGGTTTTTGTTTACCCAGACTTACCATTGCTGTTGTTCCAGACTATGAGACCCAGCAGGAGGATGAGTATAGCATCGTTCTAAACTAGCTTTAGAAGTGCACGTCTATATGACTCTGCCAGAGGGTTGTCGTAGTCAGTGGGAGCAGCGGAAGCATTGGTGGTCATCAGGCTTATGTCTGTTTATAGACTAAAGCAGTTACAGCGGAGATAGATCATCTATTTCTGATGTGACAGTCATAGGTTTGACTTCATCAGAATAGGGGATGGATCTGTTAAGAAGGTAGTAGGGTGTGATGTCCTGGTATTTGGATGACATACACAGAGTAGGAAGTGATACTCTTATACTACGATCTGTTATACTTTGGTTGTCACACTGTAGTTTCTCCACATAGGACTTGGATATTATATCAGACATTCTGGTTACTAGTTCTATGGTTTTAGATCTAGATTTGGGTTGTTTCCCAATCTGGGTACTTAAACAGCATTCTATGAGTATTTAGAATGGACGACTCCTGGCACGGTAGTGTACCTGCAGGTAATGGAGTCACCCTCTCTAAAGGTGTCTTACAGACTAAAGGGGAGAGGGATACGCATGATTGGCAGATCACTTGCTTAGGCAATTGAGTCCATCATGAGATGTCAAGTACCACACCAGATGTTGTTCTTGCAGGAGATGCAATAAGTTGATATTAATCCAATCCTGGTGAAACAATCGGAAGCAGCTTTAGAACATAAGTGAATGTTCTAGGGATTTGATAACGGCAGCCTCCTTTAGGAGACGGTTATCATTCCAGGCTTCCAAGGTGACCTGGATGGCAGAGTGGCTGTCAGAGTTATAGTTTTCCCTCTGATGAGGGGCAGTATTTTGGACAGGTGGTCCAGGTGGATACTGAGGGAAATGCATGGCGCAGGATACTGATTAAGTTCAGTTGACGATATAGTCTAAAAGGTTTGGATTTGGAGTTCATTTATGAACTAGGTCCCATCAAACATCCAGACATTCCAAGACAGGTATTGCTCATTTCGGGAGATGGCTTTCTCCGCGAACTTGAGATATAGAGAGACATAGAAAGAAACATCACAGCGGATCCACTCACTGAGGCTATTCCTCGAATGCCATAGTTTCACAAACGAGCTTTGTGAGACTGACTAGTAGAGGAGTTGGGTGTTCGGTATCACACGGGCTGTGAGTATGCGACATCGCAATAATTAGCCTTGAGTGCAAGTGGGAGATTGTTGGAGATAGTGCCCGCAGAGTCAATTATTGGATCACAGGCACGTGATTGCAATGATTGAGGGAGGACCTATCCTGGTAGGACAGTCTTACTCAAGATGATAGTATGCTATCTGGTTTATCTTTATCATCGTGTACTGCTTTCAGTGACCTGACAGGTCGCTATTACACGTTGATAGAGCTCCTAGGATTCTTGCTTGACGACCAGCAGTATGATGGCGATCATATACGTGGGAGCTGGGGTCTATAAGCACATCCTTAAAAGGTCCCTAGTCGTGGGAGTTTCAAGACAGGGCATCGATACTCCATTAGTAGACTAGTGTATACAGTCGAGACCCCGACGAGGGGCGGTGGCCGGTCTCACAAGCCACTGGTGTCAGTTGGTTCACCTAAGATGTTTACAGGTGCTCATTGGGTTATGAGTACACCGGACAGGACTCGCCGGGAACCTGCTAGTTGGGATTGTACCAGACGTCAGATAGCAGTTCCCTGGTGACATGTGTACAGGTTAGTTCATCGACCTGAGATCATCATTTGTCTCGTGTGAGTTCCCACTGTGCATTGATTACTACCCTACCACTGCTCAAAGGATTCGTGCAAACAGGTTTTAGTTGGGTACAGTCTCGAGCCACATGGAGGCAGTGAGCGGATTTGCAGTGGTTCGTCTCTCCCGGTATTGGGGGTGAGGTCGCGCTGTGTCTAGGAGAGCTATTACACAAAGCCCTCGGCCGATGCAGGAGATTTACTGGTAGGTATTCCAGTAGTATCTCAGGGTGTTCTGGGCTACACTCCGACACGACTTGTACCGCTTTTGGGGGTCTGACTTTTACCAACCCCCTAGGCCCGCCATGCGATACTCATAGACGAACGGACCGGACTGTACGGATATTGTCACTGACAGGCTCAGTAGGGTGTCAGGATGAGTTCGCTCATCAACGTCCCTTTTGGTCAATAGCTGGTAGCCCGTTACGTATGGCTAATACCTCTGACGTGCTAGTGGTTAAATCCACAGCCATAGTATTGACGAGTCTTTAGAGTCCCCCACACAGACAGTTACTCAAGTTTCGGGCGAAACGCTGTAGAGGCCGTATGGAGATATGGCAGGGTCCGATCAGATACGTGCGGTATTGCACGGATCAGGATCGGACGATTAGTACTAGAGGCCGTATGGTTATATGGCAGGGTTCGATCAGATACGTGCGGTATTGCACGGATCAGGATCAGACGGATATTACTAGCCGGCTTTGGTTTAAGCCGGATACTAGTATAGTACAGTGTAGATTTTGTATCATTGCATTTGTATCCGGTCGATATACAGATGCGGGTGTGTATGCACAGTATCGGGGTGTTCCTGTAATTTATTACGGTACCAGTTTTCTGGAGTTGCCAGTTTGCATTCCGTTCCGGCCGGTTTTCCTTTGTTCTTTCCCGGCCGGACTTTTCCGATGGAAGGGGGTTATTTGCAAGTTTGCAAATAACATATTGTGGAGGGGTTTCTTGCATATGGATTGATTATGATAGCATCTTTTGATACCATTCCTTTCTATCATCATTTCTTTTGCATTAATGGTGATTAGAATGGATTGGAGTTGATTAGGAGTTGATGTGAGGTTTACTTTGGATGTGGTCACCTCTTTCTTTTCCTACACTCACCTTCCTTCTTGTTTTTGGTTTTTTTTTTTCCTCCACCATTTGTTCAAGAGAATGAGAGGGAGAGTTTGATGATGGGGGTAGCACATATTTCTTCATCTCTTTCTTCTTCTTGTTTTGGAAAAATGAAAGCACCATTTTTCCTTAACCTCTTTCCTCCATCACCAATGGCAACTTCACTACCCCAAATGAGACAACCATTCTACACTAGCCTACAGCACTTCTTGGACGCGTCGGCTAGCCAACTTCGCGCCCGAGTTGCCTCGGTCCCAAGGTGGGAGCCCGTAAAAGAATCCGGCTACGTGGTGCCCTTTCCGACGAGAAGACGACGAATGGCGATTCCGCGGGAGATCGGGACGACGACGAGAAGACCGTGGGACACGGATCGCTCGGTACATCTCTCACCCCATCTCTTGTTAGCTAGGATCGGTTAATGGTTACGATCCGGGAATATTGTCCGCGGTAGCGCCAGTTTAAAGTTAAGAAAAATTTTGATTCCGCATTATGGCCTCGGATAGATGGCCGGGGCGCTGCCGTGGCGCAACATTTATCACGCCTTGAACGAATATTAATTATTGATATATATACTAGTAGACGTTGTATATGTTTTGCATCCGTGCTAGTCCAGTCCCCTCTCTGTCGTTAGTTAAGTAACCTAACGGGTAATGACGGGGCCTAGTGGCGAATGCGGATGACATATATGTACATCATTATTTTCGTTCTTTATTGGTGTGATCAATTGATGGGACTACGTTGATTCGGATCAATGCAAGCTAAACAAACCTATTCTGATGTTGTTGGAACAATTTTTCAAAAAACTGTTATTGCAAGGACGTTCTCTTTTGTTTTGCACAGTGGTATTCGGATGTGAATATCCAGCACCTCAGTCGACGAGGCAAGGGCCGAGATCCCTTCACCGGGAGTGACCCCTTGGACAGAAGTTTGCGTCAGGGCAATAACATCACTATAGTCGTTTACTTTTGCTTTGCATCGTGGTATTCAGTTGGAATATCCTGCACCTCATTCTACGGGGAAAGAGCCGAGATCCCTTCACCGAGAGTGACCTTTTTAGCAAAGGTTTTCGTCACTATATTTTTATAAAAGCTATCTGGTTCCTTGAACGATATCAAGTTCATTATGTTAAAGGTTTTTCGCCAAAAACCATTTGTAGCCCTCCGTCGTTTCAGACGGGTAGCACGTAGTATTTATGCTATGTTTGTTGACCTTCTTCAAGGCATAGTGAATGGTAGCTGCTTGTTACCTTTCTGCTGCATAGATAGATGCATTGGTTTGGGACAGTCATATAGCCTTCTTGACCTTCGTCAAGGGCTTATGCGGGTGGGTTCTAATTAAACCGGACAATGACGGGTAGAACTTGACATGTGACTTATGATTTGTTGACCTTCGTCAAGGTCATAAGAGCATGGGGTAAAAATCACATCGGGAGTTTCTAAAGAAACTGAAACTTGCCAGATATGCGCATACCTTCTGGAGTGTGATAACGTGAGTGGATTCCATCTTGTTATCATGCGATGATAGTTGGATCCCGATTCCTACTGATGAGTTCGTTTACTCCACGGGTGTTCCCGACTAATTCTTCTTTCAGGTTTGGAGGAGAATTTGAGGTTACAGTGGGAGGGTTCCTGATTAGATAAATTGGTGACAATTCTGATCTAGGTTTGAGTATACACTGAGTGTTTCTTTTCTCTCTCTCTTTGGCAGCGACCATGACCCGACCCTAGACTATGACTCAGTGACCAAGATTAACCAAACCTTCTTAAAAACACTGGCTTTTGGATTGTCAGAGTTGCATACCTCATTGCCACTCCTACTCTTACCCTTTTCTCCAGGACACCTCGTATTACTACGAACATCCACTTCCATTGGATAAAACCATCGTATGGTTATATACGAACTCGAAGGAATTTATTCAAGGATGGTTTCCGGTTCTGGAGAAAACGGATAGGACTATTCAGTTGTCTTCTCCTTTTACCTTCTCTCAGGTTGCGAGTGTTCCTTGGATTAGGACAGTACACCTATGATGCTTACTGGATAGTCTTCTTCCAAACCATAGGCTGGTGCCGAACGGTGGGGAATGAAGAAAACCAATTAGCCTAACGATGGTGTGCAGAAGGTATTGAGTAAAGACAAATAAAGGGATTAGTAAGAGGGAAAAGTAAATTGCGACTGCTATTCACAACCAATCCAAATATTTCATTACAACTCCCATTTCAACTTTGTATTTCTCCAGAACACTCCGTATCACTACGAAGATCCATAGTTTATTGGATATTCCATCGTATGGTTATATACGAACTCGAAAGGAATTTGTTCCAGTTCGGGGATGGATTCTGGTTCAGGAGAAATAGGAATAAGGTTTATTCGATTGTCTTTTATCTTTACCTTCTCTCTGGTTGCGAGTACTCCTAGGATTAGGATAGTACACCCATTAGGCTTATTGGATAGTCTTCTTCCAAACCATAGGCTGGTGCCGAAAGGTACGGAAGGAAGAAAACCATTTAGCTTAAGAGGGTGTACAGAAGGTAATGACTGAAGACATATAAAGTGATTTGGAGAGATGGCAAAGAAATATACGGTTACAGTTGTGAATCTGGATAATGGAAGCGGCATTACTAGGAATACAAGGATACCCCTCCGAAACATTTACATGTTTCACTTTCACTGTGTATTGTTAAAAGAAAACTGATTTCCCAATTAGACACTTGCTCCAGGATATGTATTTACCAGCTATGATTCTCACATCTGTATGGTTTTACAGATGATGAGTGGGAGTAAGTTATTGGGAATTAGGTGATTGTCCTCATTATATCGGAATTCGTTGTAATAGGTGATATTTGAGGAAGTCACCTGGGTTGTTTGCCGGACGGCAAATATTTGGTTTTGAATATCCGCTGTTATGCAACAATTGCAATAGATACATCTGTACGTCTATTTTTATAGAGTGAGATATACCTTTTTGAAATTATGTCCATGACATTTACCTATATCAGTGGATGGTTAGGTAAGGAGCATTAAACAGCGGTGTAATTCTTCTTAACTATAGGTACAGTTTTCAACCTACGACACACAGGGAATGAGTTATTAGACTCAAGGGACCTATACAGAGTATTATATGTTGTCCAGCGTCCCTGAGGACAGAGGGGTTTGTCCTCGTACTATATTTGGTTTACTTGTGACTTCTCTAGCTATTAGACAAGTGTTTCGTAGAGATACAAGATCTTTGTTTTGAGAAGTTATACGTATATGAATAAAGTAGAGAACCAGGTATTGCACGTATCAGGATTCTTCAAGTTTATCGAAGATGTAGATATTTGTGTATGGTATTCAGTTGATAGTAATGATTAAAAGAACTTGCTTCTCTTTCAGGTTACTCATAATTGGAAGCACTCCTAAGTTGAGTAATGCTGATCGGCCTCTCTCCATTCAGTTGACATGCACTGGAGACAGCTGCATGATTTGAATCTGGTTCCAATTAAATCAGTGCCTCTGGTTCTATATTGGATATAGAACAGTTCATATCTTAACGATGTTAAGGTACGGGGAGTTGTCCGGTTTATGCTTAAAACCAGACTCTGGATAACTCAAGACACGTTTCTGTAATGGCTGTTTGTTGGTTGACCCAGGCTATGACAAGGGTTGACTTTCTACCATCTGGAAGATCAATAGTCATATTGTTCTTGACTCACTACAGTTTTAACAAAAATGGATTTTTTTCCAGAAAACAGTAGTGGGAGTATGGTAGAACTGGAAGTGATTCCAGAACCGCAAACGATTACTGAAAATTTGATAAGAACCTAAAGATTCAATCTGGTTTGACATTCCATTGGCCACTCCGCAGATATGGTGGGTAACATCAGGCACTCGAGAGGTACATCGGTATGCTCAAAGACGGTGATAGGGAGGTTCTTGTTTACCCAAACTTGCCATTGCTGTTGTTCCAGGCTATGAGACCCGGCAGGAGGATGAGTATAGCGTCATTCTGAACTGGCTTTAGAAGTGTACGTGTATATGACTCTTCCAGAGGGTTTTCGTAGTCAGTGGGAGCAGCGGAAGCATGGTGGACATGTGGCTTATGTCTATTTATAGACTAATGCAGATGTAGCGGAGATAGATCATCTATTTCTGATGTGACAGTCATAGGTTTGACTTCATCAGAATAGGGGATGGATCTATTAAGAAGGTAGTAGGGTGTGATGTCCTGGTATTTGGATGACATACATAAAGTAGGAAGTGAAGATCCTATACTACGATCGGTAATACTTTAGTTGTCACACAGTAGTTTCTCCACATGGGACTTGGATATTATGTCAGATATTCTGGTTATTAGATCTATGGTTTTAGATCTAGATTTGGGTAGTTTCCCAATCTGGGTACTTAGACAGCATTCTAAAGGTGTTTTAGATTGGACGACTCCTGGCACGGTAGTGTACCTGCAGGTGATGGAGTCACCCTCTCTAAAGGTGTCTTACAGACTAAAGGGGAGAGGGATGTGCATGATTGGCAGATCACTTGCTTAGGCAATTGAGTCAATCATGAGATGTCAAATACCATACCAGATGTTGTTTTTGCATGAGCTGCAATAAGTTGATATTGATCCAATCCTGGAGAAACATTAGGACGCAGTTTTAGAACATAAGTGGATGTTCTAGGGATATGATAACGACAGCCTCATTCAGGAGACAGTTATCATTCCATGCTTCCAAGGTGACCTGGATGGCAGAGTGACTGTCAGAGTTATAGTTTTCCCTCTGACGAGGGGCGGTATTTTGGACACGTGGTCCAAGAAGATACTAAGAGAGGCATGGCGCAGGATACTGATTAAGTTCAGTCGTCGATACAGTCTAAGAAGTTTGGATTTGGAGTTCATTTATGAGCTAGGTCCCATCAGATATCCAGATACATTCTAAGACACGTATTGCTCATTTCGGGAGATGGGTTTCTCCGCGAACTTGATGTAAGTCCACGGTAGCGCCCCGACCGTCTAACAGACGTCAAATGAGGAACAAAAACTTTTTACAACTGGCGCTATCGCGTACTATAACCCGGATCTTCCATTAAAGCTAAACTAACAAATTATAAAGTGGGCAGAAACGTTATACCGAACGATCCGAGTCCTTTGGTCTTCAACCATCATCCCACGCTTTGTTGCGGCTGTTCCGATCTCCTGAATCTCCAGTCTTCTCGTCCATGTGGCACCACGTCGACGGATCTTTAAACGGGCTCCCGCCTCTGAACCGAGGCAACTCGATCATCAAGTTTGCTAAAAGAGATGACCAAGATTAATGTAGAGAATGAGTAGAACACTTTGTCTCGTTACGTCCAAAGCTGTGGACGAACGGTTAATGAAGTTGCTTTTTAGATCGGGAGAATTGAGAAAATGGGGTTATCTAATTTCCTTGAATCCAAACTATCATAATATTTTTAATCAATAAGTGAGAGAGTGTGAAGAGGAGGGGAGGGGGCCGACCATCATATAGGAAGAGGGAGGTGAGTGTAGGAGAGGGGGGTGACCACAACAATAAATAAGAAAGGATGATTCATAATACACCTTGTATGAACACATTAAAAGCAAACCAATGAACATAAACCTAGTCATTAACCTAGTCACCCTTGCATTAAATGAATCATTAAATGCACTAATGAGTCACTTAACACCTCACCATCCTAGTCATCATCTAGAAGCTTCCACACTCATCTCAAGAAAAGATAAATCCGTCATTAACCGAATGTTAAAGACGGGCGATAGAAAACTGGAAACTGGCAACTTCCAAAAGCGATCCTGAAACGAATTTCAGGATAACCCCATAACAGTATAAACATACCCGCATTTGTATTACGACCGAATACAAATGCAACTGAGACAAAGATATTATATCTACACAGTATAATACTCGGATCCGGCATAAACCAAAGCCCACCAGTATTATCTTCCAGAAATACGACACGTACGTAAACGCACGTGCATTTTCCGAACCCTGCCATAAATCCATACGGCCTCTACAACGTTTCGCCCGAGCTTGGGAAAGTGTCTGTGGGGGACTCTAATGACTCATGAACACACTGGCACTGGGTATAACCACTAGCACGTCAGAGGTACTAGCTGTACGTAACGGTTGCCTATGTATTGATTGGAAGGGAAGCAGACGAGCGAACTCATCCATAAACCCTACTGAGCCTAACAGTGACAATATACATACAGTCCGGTCCGTTCGTTTATGAGTATCGCATATCGGCCTAGGGGCTGGTAACGTCAGACCCCCAATAGCAGTATAAGTCGTGTCAGAGAGTGGCCCAGAACACCCTGAGATACTACTGGAGTACTTACAGTAAATATCCTGCCTCGGCCGAAGGATTTGTGTAATGGCTCTCCTAGACACAGCGCGATCTCACCCCCAATACCGGGAGAGACGAATCCCCTGCCGATCCGCTCACTTGCCTCCATGTGGCTCGGGACTGTACCCAAAAAAGACCTGTTTGCACGACTCTTTTGAGCCGTGGTAGGGTAGAAATCAAAGCACAGTGGGAACTCACACGAGACAAATGACGACCTCATGTCGATGAACTAACCTGTACATATGTCACCAGGGAACTGCTAACTGACGATATGTATAATACCAAATAGCATGTTCCCGGCGGGTCCTGTCCGGTGTACTCATAACCTAATGAGCTCCTGTATACATCTTAGGTGATCCTACTGACACCAGTGTCTTGTGAGACCGGCCACCGCCCCTCGTCGGGGTCTCGACTGTATACACTAGTCTACTCTGGAGTATCGATGCCCTGTCTCGAAACTCCCACGACTAGGGACTCTTTAAGGATGTGCTTACAGACCCCAGCTTCCATGTATATGATCGCCATCATACTGCTGGCAATCAAGCAAGAATCCTATGGGCTCTAACAACATGCAATAGCGAACTAAAGCATGTATACGATGATAAAGACAAACCAGATAGCATACTATTATCTCGAGCAAGACTATCATATCGGTATAGGTCCTGCCTCAATCATTGCAATCACGTACCTGCGATCCAATAATTGACTTTGAGGGCACTATCTCCAACAATCTCCCAATTGCACTTAAGGCTAATTATTGCGATGTCGCATACTCACAGCCTGTGTGATATCGAACATCCAACTCCTCTACTAATCAGTTTCACAAAGCTAGTTTGTGAAACTCTTATGTTCGAGAAATAGTCTCAGTGAGTGGATCCGCCCTGATGTTTCTTTCTATGTCTCTCTTAATCTCAAGTTCGCGGAGAAAGCCATCTCCCGAATCGAGTAATTACTGTCTTAGAATATGTCTGGATATCTGATGGGACCTAGTTCATAAATGAACTCCAAATCCAAACTTCTTAGACTGAATTGATAACTGAACCTAATCAGTATCCAGCACCAAGCCTCCCACACTATCCTCTTGGACTACCTGTCCATAATACTATCCCTCGTCAGAGGGAAAACTATAACTCTGACAATCACTCTGTCATCCATGTCACTTTTGAAGCCTGGAATGATAATCGTCACCCGAAGGAGGCTGCCGTGATCAAATCCATAGAACATGTACTTATGTTCTAAAACTGCTTCCTTATGTTTCTTCAGGATTGGATTAATATAAACTTATTGCAACTAGTGAAAAAACAACATCTGGCGTGGTACTTGACATCTCATGATTGACTCAATTGCCTAAGCAAGTGATCTGCCAATCATGCACATCCATCTCTCCTTTAGTCTGTAAGACAGCTTTAGAGAGAGTGACTCCATCATCTGCAGGTACACAACCATGCCAGGAGTCATCTATTCTAAAAAACTATTAAAATACTGTCAAAGTACCCATATTGGGAAACTACCCAAATCTAGATCTAAAACCATAAATCTAGTAACCAGAATGTCTGATATTATATCCATATCCTTTCTGGAGAAACAACTGTGTGATGACCACAATACAACCAATCGTAGTATAGGAATTTTACTTCCTACTCTGTGTATTTCATCCAAATACCAGGACACCACACCCTACTACCTTCTTAACAGATCCATCCCCTATTCTGATGAAGTCAAACACATGACTTTCACATCAAAAATTAGACGATCTTATCTCCGCTATATCTGCTCAAGCCTATAAATAGACATAAGCTACTTGTCCACTATGCTTCCGCTGCTCCCACTGACTACGATAACCCTCTGGCAGAATAATATATACGTAAACTTCTAAACGTAGTTTAGAATGACGCTATACTAATTCTTCTGTCGGGTCTCATAGTCCGGAACAACAGTAGTGTCAAGTCTGGGTAAGCAAGAACCTCCATGTCACCGTCCTAGAGGCTACCGGAGTAACTTTCGGGTGTCTGAGATTACCCACCATATCTGTGGAGTAGCAAATGGAATGTCAAACCTGATTGAATATATAGGTCCTATTAAATTTTCCGTAATCGTTTGCGGTTTTGGAATCACTTTCAGTTCTACCATACTCCCACTACTATTTTCTGAAAAAGTCCATTTTAATAAAAATGTGTTGAGTCAAGAACAATATCACTATTGATCTTTCAGATAGTAGAAATGTCAACCTTCGTCAAAGCCAGGGTCAACCCACAAACTGCCATTTACAGAAACGTGCCATGAGTTATCCAGTGTCTGGTTTTAAGAATAAGCCGGACAACTGCCCTTATCTTAACATCGTTAAGATATGAACTATTCTATATACAATATAGAAAGAGAGGCACTAATTTAATTGGAACCAGATTCAAACCATGCAACTGTCTCCAGTGCAAATCAACTTAATGGAGAAAGGCTAATCAGCATTACTCAACTTTGAAATCTATCCAATTATGAGTAACCTGAAAGAGAAACAAGTTTCTCAAAACCATTACAATCATCTGAATACTATCACAATAATCTACATCTTCGATCTCTTTGAAGAATCCCGATACTTGTTATACCTGGTTCTCTACTTTATTCTGATACCCGCAACTTCTCAAAACTTAGACATTGTATTTCGACGAAACACTTGTCTAAAAACTAGAGAAGTCAAAAGTAAACATAACATAGTACGAGGATCTACCCCTTTGTCCTGACGGATACTGGACAACATAAAATACACCGTATAAGTCCGCTGAGTTGAATAACTCAAAACCTGTGCATCGTAGGTTGAAAACTGTACCCAGGTGATTTCCTCAAATATCACCAATTACAACGAATTCCGATATAATGAGGATGATCACCTAATTCCCAATAACTTACTCCCACTCATCATCTGTAAAAACCATACAGATATGAGAATGAAACCGGTAAATAAATACCCTGGAGTAAGTATCTAATCGGGAAAACAGTTTTCCTTTAACAATGCGCAGTGAAACTGAAACATTAAAATGTCTCGTAGGGGTATCCTGGTATTCCTAGTAATGCCTCTTCCATAATCCTATCCATGATTGTAACCGTATATTTCTTTGCCATCTCTCCAAATCCCTATATTTGTCTTTAGTCGTTACCTTCTGTACACCATCGTTAGGCTAAATGGTTTTCTTCCTTCCCTACCGTTCGGCACCAGCCTATGGTTTGGAAGAAGACTATCCAGTAAGCATAATAGGTGTACCCTCCTAAACCAAGGAGTACTCGCAACTTGAGAGAAGGTGATGATAAAAGACAACTGAATAATACTTTATTCTATTTCTCCCGAACTAGGAAAAAACAAAGGTGAATATAGGAGTGGCGATGAAGCACGCGGTTTGGTCGTGAATGATAACAGTCGAAATTTACTTTGCCCTCTTTCTAATCCCTTTATTTAGTCTTTAGTTATTACCTTCTGTAAACACTACTTAGGCTAATTGGTTTTCTTCATTCCCTACCTTTCGGCACCTGCCTATGGTTTGGAATAAGACTATCCAATAAGCATAATAGGTGTACCCTCCTAAACCAAGGAGTACTCGCAACTTGAGAGAAGGTGATGATAAATAACAACTGAATAAACCAATTCTATTTCTCCTGAACCTGGATCCATCCTCGAAGAAGTCCCTTCGAGTTCGTATATAACCATACGATGGATCTATCCAATGGAAGTGGATGTCCGTAGTAATACGGGGTGTTCTCAGAAATACAGAGGGTAAAAGAAGGAGCGGCAATGACTTATGCAACTAAGACAATCCAAAGGAAAGTATTTTAGGAAGGTTCGGTCAACTTGGTCACCGAGTCATAGTCTAGGGTCGGTCAAAGGTCGCTGCCAAAGAGAGAGAGAGAAAAGAAACACTCTGCGTGCACTCTAACCTAGATCAGAATGGTTATCACTTTATCTAATCAGGAAACCTCCCACTGTAATCTCAAATTCTCCTCCAAACCTGAAAGAAGAATTAGTCGGGATCACCCGAAGAGTAAACCAACTCATCAGTGAGAATCGGGATCCAACTATCATCGCATGATAACTTGATGGAAGCCACTCAAGTAATCACACTCCAGAAGGTATGCGCATGCCTGACAAGTTTCCTATATGTTTGAAACTCCCGATGTAATTTTTGCCCCATGCTCTAATGACCTTGGCGTTGGTCAAAATATCATAAGTCACATGCCAAGTTCTACCCGTCACTATCCTGGTCAATTTGAACCCACCCGCACATGCCCTTGACGTTGGCTAAAATTGCAGAACGACTGTCCCAAACCAACTCATCTATCTATGGAACAGATGAATACCATGCAGCTACCAAACACTATGCCTTGTCGTTTGTCAAAATACATAGCTTGAATACTACTGAATTCCCAAAAGAAATGACGGAGGGCTACGAGTTTTTTCTGGCGAAAAACCTTTAACGTAATGAACTTGATCTCGTTGAAGGAACCTGATAGCTTTTTATAAAAAAATATTGTGGCGAAAAACCTTTGCTAAAGAGGTCACTCCCGGTGAAGGGATCTCGGCTCTTTCCTCGTGGAATGAGGTGCAGGATATTCCAACTGAATACCGCGATGCAAAGCAACTTGTAATCGACTATACTGAAGTTATTACCCTGACGCAAACTTCTGCCCAAGGGGTTTCTCCCGGCGAAGGGATATCAGCCCTTGCCTCGTCGAATGAGGTGCAGGATATTCCAACTGTAAGTCCACGTTACCTCTCCCTGTACTTACGGGCTTGCGAAAATGATAAAAAACGATTTTTCAAGAGGTGGTAACATGGACTCAAAATACGGATCTTTGTTAAACAACTAACTAACAAACCTAACAAGAGTTTTGTCTACACGGCTAGGGGATTATACCTTTCTTGAACTCCTTCGTCTTTAACTCTTTCCGGTGTACGGATCGGCCTCACCTCGTCGTCTCCTTGCGCCGAAGATGGATCCACCTGAAAGCTTCTACCTTTGGCTTCTTCTTCGAACTTGAAGAAACTAGAACACTTGGTTTGCTAAACCTTGTGAACTAGGATGAGTAGTGAAGTGATATTGGTTTTCTTTTATCTCTAAGGCAATGTTTCTCAACTCATGAGAGGGTGTTGCCTTGAGCTAGAGAGAGAGCAAGAGGGATAGCTTGAGCATGAGAGAGAAGAAGAATGATAGAATGAGCCAACCACTTTTTCTCCTATGCTCTCATAACAAAATAATAATAATAATAATAATAATAATAATTGAATATTATGTGATGGTTCATATCATATCAAGTGGCATTATCATTTCATGCACTCATTTTGCAAAGCATAACAAGCAAGCAAAAGTCTTTGCATGAAATGACAACCATTGTAATGATGATGGTCAACTAGTCCATCCTAGTCAACCGGTCCACCAAGTCAACAAGTCAACAAGTCAACAAAGTCAACCTTTCAACCCAACCATGGCACAATAATACTAAATTAATATTATCATTAATTATATTTCTTATTGTCATTAGGGTTTAGCAAAAGTCAATGGTCAACAGTCAACAGTCAACAACCCCAATGAGAATCCTCTGCCTCTGTCTCTCTGTCAACTATGCATACACACCCGCATCCGTGTTCCGAGGAACACGAATACAAACGAGATAAAACCAATCCCAAAACATACACTAGGATCTGGCTTAAACCAAAGCTCGCTAGTGTTAACTGTCCGGATACTAAATGTGCACAAGTGCACGGATGTGACCGAACCCTGTCGCAAAACCATGCGACCTGTCGCAAAACCATGCGACCTCTACTCTTTTGCCTAAAGACGAATAGCTTTCTGTGTGGGACTCTAAAGACTCGACACTACGCTGGCAGTGGGTTTAACCACAGACCGCAAGCGGCACTAGCTATGCGTAACGGTCCCCAGGTAGATGCCGACAAGAAGACGGACGAGATGAAACCCATCTGAACTCCTACTGAGCTTGAATGTGACAATCTGCGTACAGTCCGGTCTGTTCGTCTGATAACATCGCATGGCGGGCCTAGGGGGGCGGTAAACGTCAGTCCCCTACTAGCGGTATAAGTCGTGTCGGAGTGTAGCCCAGAACACCCTAAGATAACACTGGAAACCTACCAGTATATCTCGCTTGCCCTGGCCAGGGACTACTCGTGTAATGGCTCTCCTAGACACAGCGCGATGTCAACCCCCAATACCGGGAGAGACGAATCCTGTCTAACCGTCATTGCCTCCAAGTGCTTCGGGACTGCACCCAACTACTACCTGTTTGCACGACTCCTTTGAGACGTGGTAGGATAGAAATCAAAGTACAGTGGGAACACACTCGAGGCGAAGTGACAGTGTCAAGTCAGCGGACTAAGCTGTACTCATGTCACCTCGGAACTGATAACTGACGATAGGTATAATACCAACCAATCAGTTCCCAACGAGTTCTGTCCAGTGTACTCGTAACCTAACGAGCACCCGCATACTATCTCAAGTGCGACGTACTGACGGCTGTGGGACAGACCGTCTCCCAAGCTGGGATAAGAAGCGCATACGCTAGTCTACTCCGGAGTATCGATGCCCTGTCTCGATAGTCCTGCGACTAGGGACCTAGATAAGGAGGTGCTTATAGATTACCCAGCCCCCATGAGTGTGACTGCCATCCCAACGCTGGTAATCAAGCAAAGATCCTAAGGGCTCTACTAATATGTATAAGCAATATGCTAAAAGAAACACATGCACATATTGAAGTAGAAACAAACCAAGTAGCATACTACTATTTTGAGCAAGATTGTCTATACAAGGTGAATATCCCAAGCTTCCATTAAGTAATATACAAACTAGTATGATACAATAATGGCCTCTAGGGCATATACACTAACACCAACTGAATATCACCATGCAAAATAAAAGGAAACGTCTTCGTAATAACACCTTTTAAAATTTGTTCCAACAACATCAAATATTGGTTTGTTTTACTTTGCATTGATCAGAATCAATGCAGTCCCATCAATCAATCACACCAGAAAAGAACGAAAATAAAATGTACCTATATGCCATCCGCATTCGTCACTAGGTCCTGTCATCACCCATTAGGTTACTCAACTAACGACAGAGCGGGGGCTGGACTAGCGCTGGTGTAAAACATATATAACATCTAATAGTATATATACCAATATATAATAATCGCTCCAGGCGTGATAATATGCAACATTACAGAAAAGTAATAAGTATCACAGAACAATACAGATAATCTGGGATCCCCGGGTTTCATAGAGCCGCTACTGAAACCCGACGTTCCCCTGGCCGTGTGGATAGCCTGTGCAATGAAACCTAGACCCCTACGGGTGCGGCAAGTTACCCGCCAAAACCTAAAGCGAGGCAGCCCCCTACAGAAAAAATGAATGGACCACACGGCACATCACGGAATCTGGTAACTTGAGCACCCCACCTTGGGTCAACCTGTACCCCCTACGAGTGCGGCGAATAGTCTGCCAATTCTAGAGTGAGACCCTTCTGCCTCTCAAAGCCATGTGATACGGACCCGTAGCCCTCCAGAACCCGGCTATTCGTGCACTCCATCGCGGGGTAAATCTAGTACAGAAATAAAAATATGTACAACGGGTACATCGACCTCAGCCCGGTCGTGCGCCAAAAGAATATTATATAAACAGGCAGTGACGGCAGTCCATATGTTGGACGCTCGCCCTGCAATATCGAATTTACAAATAAATCCAAACTGCACTACCATTGCACACTGCTATTAATTGATAGGAAAAGGTGTGTTTGTGGTGTAACCGCAATCAGAACGGTGTTGCGTATAGCTAGACCGAGATGAGTACGGGTCGTCCTCTGGGAAACGTGGAACCTTTTACTTTTACTTTAGGTGTGTTGAGAAAGAGAGGAGGGATAAAGAATTTTATAGAAAGATTTCTAGATCTACGTTAAACAAGAATGTAAAATATTGATCCAGATTATTTTAAAGATGTAATTAATATAATAAGAGGGCTTGTAGGGTTCGTTAGGATTTAGTAGTTATGGACGATTAATTAAAAGTTACCCTTTTTATCCATTAATAGATTTAGAACTAGAACGACGGTGATGCGTGTAGATTAGGGTTTTTGGAGGGAAAAAGAATCCCACTCTTAACCCTTATCTCGACATGGAACTCCGTTCATATCTAGCCTTTACCAAAACAATCATTAATCTAATCTCTAATCGCGGTCGGAACTAGCAAAGAATTGCTAGCGCGCCCGATTAGGATGTTAATGATTCTTTTGATAAAGTTCCTAAACTTTATAGGACTTAAAAAGGGTTTAATTATTTTCATAGTCCATTAGCCTACCCTAATCCTACGAACCCTAACAAGCGGAGAATTACTCGCGCATGTTCGGAGAAGAAGATGAAAAGAAAGAGAGGAAAAACATAATGTAAAATGCAAAAGAATTAAATAAAATAACTACCTTTATTAATCAACTGAACAATCTACACTTTTATTCCGTAGAAAATGATTACAAACTTGTTGCTTCTCGATCTTTCCTAAGGAGGTAGATGAACAGTTGATGATCAGCCTGGATGCGTGAGCGTCAGGGGCTTCGTGATCTCTTCGGCTTGATCCTTTTCCAAGAGGCTCTCGGTCCTTATTTATAGTCACAGAGCCAGAACCCTAGTTTCCTAATATGGAAACTAGTTGTTAGGATCCTAACCACCACAATCCCATATCTCAACTCTTCAAATCCGCGGCGGAACCGCGGCCATTGGATAGGTTTGGCCGTGGATCCGCCCCCTTTTGGTGAGATCATGGCCTCTAATTTTTGTAGCTTCATATCTGTAACACTTGGTAATCTTTTGAGTATGTAGACTTTGAAAATCTTTTCTACATTTCTATCAGAATTAGTTTCTTGAATATCTTTGGTAGATTTGATTTGCCAACTTTGATTTCTTTGATTTTAGCCCTGAAAATTCTGCACAATAACTCAACAAACAATATTAGTAGAGTTTGTTTTATTGAGATATTAACTTAACCATTATGAATTGGTCAAAGGTATTAATAAGGTAAGCATATTTAAATAGGCCAAATATTACATGGATATTATATGCTTACTTTTTCCTATAAAATGTTATTTATAATATATAAACACATGAAAATAGTATTTTTACAGATAAACCCTCATATGTATCTTATATTATAATAAACACCTTTTATTATATAGAAATAGTAGGAAAAATGTCATATTAAATATGCAGTTTTATCAACTGAACAGCTATCCACCACGACATATCCGCAACATCACAGCACAACACAGAACATCAACGCGATTGTCACGTTCGCAAACCCGTCTAAAAGAACTATAGCAATTAGACGCGGTTTACCGCTCAAATGACATTCCCGGTCGGAGATATAAAGTAAGTACTATAAACTAACACGTTTAAATTTCGATCGACAAAATTTCCCAAAGTGGGCCCCACAAACATCTGCTGTACCGTAACAAAATATGGGCCCAAAAGAAATATTCCAGAAACCACAATTTAAGGTGTAGAACCCACTGTACAAATTTGGACCACTGGTCCCACATACTGGCCGCGGATGCACGGTCAAACCCTAGGTTTGACCGCGGATCCGCGGTGGTACTGTAGGATCACGTGACCAAATTTTCACAGTGTGCTTAGATAACCCTGCACAACTTTCTGTGATATACAAAATAATTTTTGGACTTGATTTAAAATCGACAGAAAGTTTAGCACTTAAAAAAATGGGATTTTCGAAATTCCATTCGATCGATGTTTTAAATGTAAGTGCACGGCGGCGCCCCGGCCTCCATCCCGAGGCCAAATGCGGAAGCGATGGTTAACTTTAGTTTTTCTTGAACCGACACCACCGCGCACTAAAACCCGGATCGTGCCATTAACTAGTCCTAGCTAACTATAAGATGGGGAAGAGAGATATACCGAGCGATCCGTGTCCTCCGGTCTTCTCGCCGTCGTCCCGATCTCCCGCGGAATGTCCGGTCTCCACCTCCTCGCCGGAAGGGCACCACGTCGCCTGCTTCTTTTACGGGCTCCCACCTCTATACCGAGGCAACCCGGGCACGAAGCTGGCGAGTCGACGTGCCCAAGATTTGCTGTAGAATATAGTGTAGAATTATATGTCTCATTTTAGGGTTATGGAGTTGCCTTATGGTGGAGGAAATGATATAAGCTTTTGGAGATGGTGTTGTGGGATTTTTCCAACATGAAATGAACCAAAATCCCCCCATAAAATGCTTGGACAGCCCCCCCATGAGAAGTGGCCGGCCATGATCTAAGAAATGGAGAGAGTGAGAGAGGGAAACAAAAAAGGGGGGAGCAATCATATAACAAGGAGAGAGAAAGTGTGATCATCAAAAACCAATCCTCACTCCACCAACCTCACCCTTCATCATCATCAACAATAATGTCCTACAAAAGTCAAGCCATGATGAAGATAGAAGTCAAGGTCAAAGAAGAGTTATCATGATACAACAATATGCAATCACCACCATCCACAAATGCTTATTTGCACAATTGCAAATAAGCCCTCCTCCACCAATCTTCGGCCAATGAAAGATACAAAGAAATATGGCCGAAACGGAAAGCAAACTGGCAACTCCAGTAAACTGGTCCCGTAATAAATTACAGGAAAACCCCGATACTGTGTATATACACCCGCATTTGTATTCCGACCGAAATACAAAATGCAACGAGACAAATTCTATACTGTACTATACTAGGATCCGGCTTAAACCAAAGCCGGCTAGTAATATCCGTCCGATCCTGATCCGTGCAATACCGCACGTATCTGATCGAACCCTGCCATATATCCATACGGCCTCTAGTACAAACCGTCCGATCCTGATCCGTGCAATACCGCATGTATCTGATCGGACCCTTGCCATATCTCCATACGGCCTCTACAGCGTACTGTATGTGTGGTGGACTCTAAAGACTCATCAATACTATGGCTGTGGATTTAACCACTAGCACGTCAGAGGTATTAGCCATACGTGACGGGCCACCAGCTATTGACCAAAAGGGATGTCGATGAGCGAACTCATCCTGACACCCTACTGAGCCTGTCGGTGATAATATCCGTACAGTCCGGTCCGTTCGTCTATGAGCATCGCATGGTGGGACTAGGGGGTTGGTAAAAGTCAGACCCCCAAAAGCGGTACAAGTCCTGTCGGAGTGTAGCCTAGAACACCCTGAGATACTACTGGAATACCTACCAGTAAATCTCCTGCCTCGGCCGAGGGCTTCGTGTAATGGCTCTCCTAGACACAGCGCGACCTCACCCCCAATACCGGGAGAGACGAACCCCTGAAGATCCGCTCACTGCCTCCATGTGGCTCAGGAATGTACCCAACTAAAACCTGTTTGCACGTCTCCTTTGAGCGTGGTAGGGTAGTAATCAAAGTACAGTGGGAACTCACACGAGACAAATGACGATCCCCAGGTCGATGAACTAACCTGTACACATGTCACCAGGGAACTGCTATCTAACGTCAGGTATAAGACCAACCAGCATGTTCCCGGCGAGTCCTGTCCGGTGTACTCATAACCCAATGAGCACCTGTATACATCTTAGGTGAACCAACTGACACCAGTGGCTTGTGAGACCGGCCACCGCCCCTCGTCGGGGTCTCGACTGTATACACTAGTCTACTCTGGAGTATCGATGCCCTGTCTCGAAACTCCCACGATTAGAGACCTTTTAAGGATGTGCTTATAGACCCCAGCTCCCACTTATATGATCGCTCTCATACTGCTCGTGGTCAAGCAAGAATCCTAGGGGCTCTATCAACGTGTAATAGCGACATGTCAAGTCACCTAAAGCAGTACACGATGATAAAGATAAACCAGATAGCATACTATCATCTCGAGTAAGACTGTCCTACTGGGACAGGTCCTCCCTCAATCATTGCAATCACGTGCCTGTGATCCAATAATTGACTCTGAGTGCACTATCTCCAACAATCTTCCACTTGCACTCAAGCCTAATTATTGTGATGTCGCATACTCACAGCCCGTGTGATACCGAACACCCAACTCCTCTACTAGTCAGTCTCACAAAGCTCGCTTTCGAAACTATTGCGTTCGAGGAATAGCCTCAGTAAGTGGATCCGCTTTGATGTTTCTTTCTATGTCTCTCTATATCTTATGTCCGCGAAGAAAGCCATCTCCCGAAATGAGCAATACCTGTCTCAGAATGTGTCTGGATGTCTGATGGGACCTAGCTCATAAATGAACTCCAAATCCAAACCTCTTAGACTGTATCGTCAACTGAACTTAATTAGTGTCCTGCGCCATGCCTCCCTCATTATTGCCTTGGACCACCTGTCCAAAATACTTCCCCTCATCAGAAGGAAAAATATAACTCTGACAACCTCCTTGTCGTCCATGTCACCTTGGAAGCCTGGAATGATAACTGTCTCCTGCATGAGGCTGTCGTTATCATATCCCTAGAACATCCACTTATGTTCTAAAACTGCTTCCGACTGTTTCTACAGGATTGGATCAATGTCAACTTATTGCATCTAGTGCAAGAACAACATCTGGTGTGGTACTTGACATCTCATGATTGACTCAATTGCCTGAGCAAGTGATCTGCCAATCATGCACGTCCCTCTCCACTTTAGTCTGTAAGACACCTTTAGAGAGGGTGACTCCATTACCTGCAGGTACACTACCGTGCCAGGAGTCGTCCATTCTAAATACTCTTAGAATCCTGTCTAAGCACCCAGATTGGGAAACCACCCAAATCTAGATCTAAAACCATAGATCTAGTAACCAGTATGTCTGATATAATGTCCAAGTCCCATGTGGAGAAACCTCTGTGTGACGACCAAAGTATAACCGATCGTAGTATAGGAATATCACTTCCTACTTTGTGTATGTCATCCAAATACCAGGACATCACACCCTACTACCTTCTCAACAGATACATCCCCTATTCTGATGAAGTCAAACCTATGACTGTCACATCAGAAATTGATGATCTATCTCCGCTACATCTGCTTTAGTCTATAAATAGACATAAGCAACCTGTCCACCAATGCTTCCGCTGCTCCCACTGACTACGACAACCCTCTGGCAGAGTCATATACACGTACACTTCTAAAACTAGTTTAGAACAACGCTATACTCATCCTCCTGCCGGGTCTCACAGTCTGGAACAACAGTAATGGCAAGTGTGGGTAAACAAGAACTTCCCTGTCACCGTCCTTGAGGCTACCGGAGTAACTCTCGGGTGCCTGAAGTTACCCACCTTATCTGCGGAGTGGCTAATGGAATGTCAAACAAGATTGAATCTTTAGGTTCCTATCAAATCTTCAGTAATCGTTTGTGGTTCTGGAATCACTTCCAGTTCTACCTACTCCCACTACTGTTTTCTGAAAAAAAATCCATTTTTAATAAAACTGTGGCGAGTCTAGAACAATATCACTATTGATCTTCCAGATGGTAGAAAGTCAACCCTCGCCATAGCCTGGGTCAACCCACAAACAACCATTACAGAAACGTGCCTTGAGTTGTCCAGTATCTGGTTTTAATCATAAGCCGGACAACTCCCCGTACCTTAACATCGTTAAGATATGAACTGTTCTATATCTAATATAGAACCAGAGGCACTGATTTAATTGAACCAGATTCAAATCATGCAGCTGTCTCCAGTGCATGTCAACTAAATGGAAGAAGGCCGATCAGCGTTACTCGACTTAGGAATGCTTCCAATTATGAGTAACCTGAAAGAGAAGCAAGTTCTCTTATTTATTACTATCAACTGAATACCATACACAAGTATCTACATCTTCGATCACTTTGAAGAATCCCGATACTTGCAATACCTGGTTCTCTACTTTATCCATATACCTATAACTTCTCAAAATTCGGACCCTGTGTTTCCACGAAACACCTGTCTAAAAACTAGAGAAATCATAAGTAAACCGAATATAGTACGAGGACCAACCCCTCTTTCCCGATGGACCCTGGACAACATACAATACTCTGTATAAGTCCTTTGAGTCTGATAACTCATTCACTGTGTGTCGTAGGTTGAAAACTGTACCTTTGGTTATGAAGAATTACACCGCTGTTTAATGCTCCTTACCTAACCATCCACTGATATAGGTAAATGTCATAGACATAATTTCAAAAATGTATATGTCACTCTATGAAAATAGAAGTACAGATATATCAATTTGAAATTGGTGCATAACAGCGGATATTCAAAACCAAATATTTGCCGACCGGCAGACAACCCAGGTGACTTCCTCAAATATCACTGATTACAACGAATCCCGATATAATGAGGATGATCACCCAATTCCCAATAACTTACTCCCACTCATCATCTGTAAAACCATACAGATATGAGAATCATACTTGGTAAATACATACCCTGGAGCAAGTGTCTAATTGGGAAATCAGTTTTCCTTTAACAGTACACAGTGAAACTGAAACATTTGAAATGTTTCGATGGGGTATCCCGGTATTCCTAGTAATGTCTCTTCCATTATACATATTCACAACTGTAACCGTGTAATTCTTTGCCATCTTTGCAAATCCCTTTATATGTCTTTAGTCATTACCTTCTGTACACCCCTTTAGGCCAAATGGTTTTCTTCCTTCCCTACCGTTCGGCACCAGCCTATGGTTTGGAAGAAGACTATCCAATAAGCATAATGGGTGTACTGTCCTAATACTAGGAGCACTCGCAATGCGAGAGAAGGTGAAGATAAAAGACAACCGAATAAACCTTATTCTTATTTCTCCTGAACCAGAATCCATCCCCGAACTGGAACAAGTTCCTTTCGAGTTCGTATATAATCATACGATGGAGTATCCAATAAACTGTGGATCGTCGTAGTGATACGGAGTGTCCTGGAGAAATACAAAGGATTGGCGAAGATATACTTGGTTTGGTCGTGAATAGCAGTCGCAGTTTACTTTGCCCTCTTACTAATCCCTTGCTTTGTCTTAACTTAATACCTTCTGCACACCAACGTTATGCTAATTGGTTTTCTTCATTCCCCACCGTTCGACACCAGCCTAAGGTTTGGAAGAAGACTATCTAATTTGCGTAATAGGTGTACTACTCCTAAACCAAGGAATACTCGCAACCTGAGAGAAGGTAAAAGGAAAAGACAACTGAATAGTCCTATCCGTTTTCTCCAGAACCGGAAACCATCCTCGAATTCCTTCGAGTTCGTATCTAACCATACGATGGTTTTTTCCAATGGAAGTGGACGTTCGTAGTAATACGGGGTGTCCTGGAGAAAAGGGTAAAAGTAGGAGTGGAAATGAGGTATGCAACTCTGACAATCCAAAAGCCAGTGTTTAAAAAGGTTCGGGTAATTTTGGTCACTGAGTCATAGTCTTAGGGTCGGGTCAATGGTCGCTGCCAAAGAGAGAGAGAAAAGAAACACTCAGCGTGCACTCTAACCTAGATCAGAATGGTTACCAATTTATCTAATCTGGAAACCTCCCACTGCACCGTCAAATTCTCCTCCAAACCTGAAAGAAGAATTAGTCGGGATCACCCGACGAGTAAACCAACTCATCAGTGGTGTTAGTTATATGTATGCCCTAGAGGCCATTACTATACACAGGATGTATATTGTAGTGGATGCTTGGACATATATAGGGAGGACTTTCTTGCTCGACATGATAGTATGCTATCTGGTTGATCTTTACCTTAACGTGTACACTGATTGTCTCTCTGTTACATGTTGGTAAAGCCCTTAAGATGTGTACTTGACTACATGGACTGTGATGCGGATCATACTAGTGGGGACATGGTAGTCCATAAGTACATCCTTCAAGGTCCCTAGTCATGGTTGTATCGAGACGGGGCATCGATATACCAGTGTAGACTAGCGTATACCTTCTCGACCCATACAGATGGGCGATGGATGATTCCATATCCATTGGTGTTTGACATCAGAGAAGATATACGGGTGCTCAGTGGAGACTGGGTACACTGGACGGACTCGCCGAGAACTCCCAGATGGTATTATACCTCACGTCAGATGGCAGTTCTCTGGTGACACTGGTACAGGTTAGTCTGTAGACCCGAGATCGTCATAGAATCTTGTGTGGTTCCCACTGTGCTTTGATTTCCACCTTACCACGTCCAAGAGGGCATGCAAAACGGTGGCTTTTGGGTACAGTCCCGAATCACATGGAGGCAATGAGCGATAGGAGGGGATTCGTCTCTCCCGGTATAGGTAGTTGATGTTGCGCTGTGTTCGATTGGCTATAACCGGAAATCCCTGGCCAGGGTTGTTGAGATTTACTGGTAAGTGTTACCAGTAGTTTCTCGAACTGTTATAGACCTCATATCGACACGACTTATCGAGCTATTGGGGTCTGACGTTTACCACCCCTAGGCGATATATGCGACATATCAGACGACGAGACCGGACTGTACGGTAAGTGTTACTGGTTGGATTCACAGAAGTGTGAGCGGGCTTGCTCGTCGATCTTCTGATCGCTCAATACCCGGGTGGCCGTTACGTTTAGCAGACCGCTTGCGGCTTGTGGGTGTTTGATATGATCATCATCTGCTGCCGGCGTATTGACGAGTATTTAGAGTCCTACACAGAGGTTTCCTGGCTCAAGCGAAACGAAATAGGAGCGCATATGAGATATGTGCGGGACCGAGAATAATACCAGTATGTGATACTGCATTTGATTCTCGCGATTTGTAACATTGATCGGTTACATGAGGTATAGCCGGGTTATCGGATCAAGTGTTGATTCGATAAGTTGTTAGTATTTGATATTAGTCGGTTATATGCGATATGACCGGATTGTTAAATCAAGTGTTGATTTATTGATTTAATGCATAATTATATATTTGATATATTACTTTGCATTAACTAGTATTGGTTTACTTTAAATGGATTTTCTCACTTGGATGTGCAAGTTGTATATGTGATATACTTTTGTGCACATGATTGTATCATGTTTGATGATACATGCTTATTTGGTTAAGTGTAAAGAATTAAACCATGGTTAAGTTGATGATTAGGGTTTTGCTTATTCATTTATTTATTTGTTTTTGATATGTAAACAAGAATGGTGGCTTTGTTTGTTTATAGTTGAAGATTCATGAAGCTTTGACTTAGTCACCATTCTTGTCTCATGCTTAACCCTAACCATTTGAACTAACCCTAGTTCATTCTCTACACTTAACTATGGTGAAGAATATGATAAGAATGAATTCTTTTTCAATTATCCAATAATACTTATCATATTATCTTCATCTTCTTCTTCTTCTTCTTCATGAAGAAGCTTGCTACCAACAATGGCAACTTGAATTCTAAAGTGAGAAATCCAATTCTAAAGTGAACCCACCTCCTATTTCTTCACCCTCTACCTCTTGCCAAGTAGTATAGGGTATTTTCTTCACAAGTTTCATGACTTGGTGAAGTGGGAGCTTGATCTTGTGATGCCTCGACGTAGATCATCTTCGGCACGAAGCCGACGACCTTGCCCGCCCATTTTTCCGATGAAGCCGACGCAAGAGCCCGGGATTCGATTTGGATAGCGAGGAGACTTCATTGCGGAGCTATGGAGGTGGAGGACCGGATCTACAAAGGTTGTAATTCCGTTCTTTTAGTTAAGTTGTTAACTAGTTGCATTTGTCGCCTAAAAGTCTAGTTAACGATCTAGTCTAGGGTTTCTCGGCACCGTAAAATTTTAAATTGGCATGGTTGATGCCTTCTGAGACCTCTTGACAGTGCCTAGGAACCCTACAGTGGTATCAGAGCCTAGCTAGAGCCTTAGGCAAAGTCTAGACGATGTTTGAAACCCGATCGAACCCGAAACCCTAACTTTTTGATGCTCTCTGGACTTTTTCTAAAAACAGGGATTTTTCAGAATTAAAAATTCGCAGAAAATATAGCAGAAAATTATAAGGAATACTGCAGAAAATGAAACCCTAATTCTACTGTAGAGCCGCGGAACCGCGGCAAATGCTTCCTCTTGCGGCGGGTCCGCGGCCGTTTGTACTGATTAGGGATTTGTTTTGATACAGTGATGCCCGTATCAGTTTTCTCTGTTCTCTGGGATGTTTTAATCTGCATTCAAGAGTTGAATTTTCTGGGGTTGTTTTGGGGATTCGATGATTCGATCGGATTATCAAATTTTGTCTGTGCTGGCTTCCGGATAATTTTTGAATATGTTAAAAAGTTCGACCGGATATAAATAACCAACTTTTCCCCTGCCGGAAAATTTCCAAGTGTTGGATTTTTCTGTCGTTTAAAGACGTTCTAAGTAGTGCAAGTAACGCGATGGACCCTCTAGAAGACAACAAACCTTAACTCGATTATGTGACCGTCTTGAACTGCCCTTTGAACCTTCGGGTTTGGGGCAGTACGGCGTGCCACATGTGAGTCGTTGGCTTGACCCTTCTACGGCTGGACCGTTGGTACTGAGGCACGAACTGAATGTATTTAGAATTATTTCCTGTGTTGAGTTGTTTCGGGAAAACATGGGTGTTCGAATGTTCAATCGGAAAGTTTAACATTTTCTAATTATCTGGAATGTGATACAATACTTGGAATTCACAATCAGTTATGAGATAACTGAATGAATGTTATAAACATAGCAGTTTAGTCTCACTTGATCGGTTGCTACGGAATTTTGATGTGATCAAAAGTCCGTCGCAATCACGCAGCGTACGCGGATACTCGCCGGGTAAACTTAATAGACAGCCTCACCCCATAGCCCCGACCAAGTGACTTTAGGAGAACCCCGTCGCCGAAAGCATCCGTTCGGGTGCTCCCGGTAGCGGTGTTCCGCCTTGGTGCACTTCGTCGACGGCGTCGGGGGTGCGGCCGCCTACTGAAGTTTGCGACGAGCATTCGATCAGGATGTCGGGAATCTTGTTGAATTTCCCGACTTGATATTGAAAAGAGTTTTCGATTTTGAGACTAAAATGCGGGGTTTATAATTGTTAGGCATGCGATGTCTAAGGAATTCATTTGATTAGGCATGTGATGTCTAAAGAAGTTGCGGATTCCAACTGTTGTAGTTTTACACTTTCCTTTCTGTGACCGTAAGTGTAATATGTGATATCGCCGGTTTCGTTGCTATATGTCAACGACAATTGGGATGCACATATTTACTTACGTTGATGACATGTGAAGTTATGTGTTGCTGGATATGTTATATTGGATCGTCGTGTTTGAATAGCCGGGTTTTTTTTATGTGAGATGAGTGTTTTTCATTTTCATTCATGTAAAAACTTGTATGTAATATTCTTTTATTGGGGCACTTCCAGGTTGCGGAAGTTGTCACCGTTGATATATATTATTTACTTTTCCGCACTAGGATAGACCCAAGGAGGGGAGCACAAGTAACCGGGTTCTGGAGTCCAGTGGGAGACCAACTCGAGGAGTCGAGTCCAGGTCTCCTAACTCTAGAATTGGTAGGGTTACTTGCCGCTCTCGTATGGTCTAGGGGTATGGGTTTGGCTATTCATCACGCCCATGGAATCCGTGTTTTATAATGGCTCGTATTGAAAACAGGGACGTCCTAGTATATCCAATATTTCATATGATTCTTCTGCTGCGATATCTGTGATGTGATCATGTGATGTTCTGTGATAGATACAGTATATAGTATATATGATATATTATATAGACGTTACTTATGTTTTACACCCGCGCTAGCCCTGCCCCGCTCTGCCGTTAGTTACCTAACCTAACGGTGCACGAGAGGACATCGAGGCGAATGCGGATGGCATAAGTGTACGTCGTATTTATCGGTGATGTTTAGGTACTTAAATGATGGGACTTCATTAATGAGATTAATGAAATAAAAGAAACCCAAGATGTTGTAGAATCGAATTTCAAAATAAAACAGGTAGCTACAGTTCTTGATTTGCACAACTGTATATATGATATATCCTGCACCTTATTCGATAAGGAAAGGACCGAGATCCCATCACCGGGAGTGACTCCTTTAGCAATAACTGGCTGATGCTACACACTCGGTTTGTCTTTTGATTGCTTTTAAGAGTTTTTGCTTTGCACAGTCATATATATGATATATCCCGCACCATATTCGATGAGGAAAGGACCGACGATCCCTTCATCGGGAGTGACTCCTTTAGCAAAACTAGAAAATCCTCAAAAGCACTCCATTTCAAAATCATTTGATTATACAACGATATCAAGTTCTTTACGCAATAGGTTTTCAGAAAAACCTGTCGTAGCTCTCCGTCATTTCAGATAAGTTGTATATAGTATTCATGCTGCATTTGTTGGCTTTCGTCAAGGTGCAGTGTGCGGTAGCTATATGCTGCTTATCTGTTAGCATACGATGCGATTGGATTAGGGTAGTCGTGCGGCTTTGTTGGCTTTCGTCAAGGGTCGTGCGGGTGGGTTTAATTCAATCAAGAAATGTACGGGTTGAACTTGACTAGCGGGCTATGGTTTATTGGCTTTCGTCAAGGTCATAGCACGTTAGGGGCAAAATTATCGGGTATTTCAAGTGTTGAAATTGGCAATGAGATTGCATACCTTCTATGAGATAGTTGGATCCCGATACCCGCTGCGAGTAATTGTTACTCCTGGGAGAGTTTTATACATTACAATTAGCCGATCAAGTAGGTGTCTAGAAAGGTGTCAACGAGGTTACGCCTCTGGGAAAACGAGGTTTACATTAATTAGGTTCGTGCGAAACCACGGGGGACCTCCCTCAAAGTACCGACACTGGCCTGGCTGAAAGATTGGCGAACTTGTGGTGTGTAATTAATCCCGGCTAGTCTTTCCTTTTAGGGTTTGAAGGGAAATTTGATAAAAACAGTGGGAGCCATCCTGATTGGATAAAGCAATAACCAATCTATTCTTGCAAGAGCGCACACTGAGTGTTTTCTTCTCTCTCTCTCCAGGTAGCGACCATATCACGCCTTAATCAAGATAATAAAACGGAAAATTGACCGTACCCGCTTGTTATACTGAGCTGGAGAACGTTGGTCCCGCTCCAACTTATAATTGTTATAAGACAGAGCAGGAAATTGGGGAATACCAGATTTCCCATGCCGCCCAAACGAAGAAAGTGCATATGATGCATCTTCTTCAGGTGTGTTCATTATACAGAACTGTTTCTCAATGTCCTTTACGTCCTGGGTATGTGATACCGGATCAGGATCCCAGATATGTAATCTGTTACATGGGCTACAGATAGGTAAAGAACTGAGAACGGGTGATAAGTTTCATGAGGCAGAAAACGGGGCAAGAGTTGCAGCCAAGTCTGTCGATCACTGTCACCCTGTATTACCAATACATTGATTCTGAACGAATGTTATTAGATACCGAACCTGATATACAAAATCATATCAGTCTCTTTATTAGTGAAGAAATGATAAAATTTTGTATTGTTGGATAATGTTTTGAACATTTCCTATATCAAAAGTTGATCGGTTCAGGCACATTATCTAAAAGCATTGAGGAAGAGTTCAGAAATGAACGGATCCTTCTTGAGGTATTGTAGACTAGGTCAGATCAATATGACCCGACTAGCTAGAGTTACATAAAGATGCATATTTAAATTAGTTTGAATTTACATCTTGTGAAACTCGCCAGTCATGTCACAAAGATAACATGACCATAGCTCTGTTTATTGGAAACAGAGAAAGAGTTAGTGAACTCTTGGGATTGATACATGTTGATGTATGGAAGGTCCCCTGTCTACACATGCCAGGACTGGTTCTTTATACTTCATTACGTTCTCTGATGATCTCTTTAGATTCAGACATATGTTCCTGTTGAAACATAAGTCCGAACCTTTTGAGATATTCACAGAATATGATTTAGAAGTAGAGAACCAAAATACGGGTATAAGTATTATGTCCTTTGATGTGATCGAGGAGGAGAATACTTGAGCACGGAAATCCTGGACTATTTTAAAGGAGAATGAGATTCTCTCTCAGAATTACTCCTCCGTATACACCATAGCACGATGGTATATCGGGGCGGAGCAGATACACCCTATTTGATATGGTGTGCTCTATGATGAGTACTACTGTGTTACCTTTTTCCTTTTGGGGGTTATGCACTTGAGAAGCTGCATACCTATTGAATTAGGTTCGAATCAGATCACAGCCTACCACTCCATATAAGATATGGTATGGGAAGAGCCCATGTCTTAAGCTTGTTAAGATTTGGGGTTGTCCGGCTTATGTCTAAAAGCAAAATCCGGACAAGATCGAGGCAAGGTCAGTTCTGTAGAACTGGAAATGTTCCAGCTATACAGACTGCAGCTGATGATTTGATAGAACCAAAGGATTCAGTAGATTCCAACGAACCTCAGCCTCTCCGCCGATCTAGTAGGGTTCCTCACCCACCTGAGAGTTACTTCGGTTTCTCTATGACAGTGGGAGCGAGGATTGCCTTGAAACTAGTTGAGATGATGACCCAACTAGTTTCGAGCTGGCCATCAGGAGTGAGACTCTGTAAGAATGGCTGGATGTTTATCGATCTGAGATGGAATCCTTATACACCAACAAAGTATGGACTTTGGTTGCTATATCTGAAGGGTTAAATCCCCATCAGGAGCAAGTATATCTTGAGAAGATTACTTGGTGTACATGGAAAAGTTGATACTTTCAAAAGCTAGACTTGTTAAAGATTTTCGTCATTGACCAAGCGTGGATAATGATGAAACCTTTTCCAGTGGCTATGCTTAAGTCCATCCAGATTCTATTTGCCACGGCTACATACCATGCCTACGATATCTGGCGGTTGGGTGCCATGACTGCTTTTCTAGATGGTGTTTCAGAAGAGTGAGTCTGTAAGTACACAGCCAGAGGGCTTCGTAGACAGTGGGAGCAGCGGAAACGCGTGCAAGATATTTTATGTGATAAAGCAGGCATCGCGGAGTTGGAACGTCTGTTTTGATGTCTTAGTCAAAGAGTTTGACTTCATCAAAATGGTAGATGAACCTTGTATATACAAAAAGGTAGTAGGGAGTATGGTAGTGATCCTCGTAGAGTACGTGGATGACATACTCTTGATAGGGAAGGAGTTTCCTATGCTACGCTCGGTCAATCTCCGCTTATCACAAAGATTCTCCATATAGGATCAAAGTGATACCTCCTAAATCCTGAGTTTTCATCTATGAGATAGATGTAATTGGATGTTAGGATACTCACTAGTTATAGTGAGATTGTATCAGTTGATCCTGTGGAAAATCACTGGAAGTGTTCCAGGGTGATAAAGACGACTGAATGTCAGTCTCAGGCATTGTCTTTACCCTCAGTAAAGGGACGGTATGTTGGAAGAGTTCCAAGCTAGATACCGTGGCATACTAGACAATAAAGGCAGGATACATCGCTACTTAAGATGCTACCAAAGAGGCTGTTTGGGTGTATATTGGTTCATGAGATGAACAATGTTCCTCCCATTGTGTGACAATGGAGTTGTGGCTTATGCCAAGGAACGCAGGTCCCATCAGTGATCCAGACATATTCTAAGACAGTATCACCTGATCATGGAGATGGTTGATCTCTAAGGGATCGAGGTTAGGAGAGTAGACTCAGAGGATAGCACGGCGGATCCACTCACGAAGGCCTATTCCCAGAGAGATACTTTTATGGGATGGTTGAGTATGAGATACTACAACCACTGCTACAGATGGCCCTAGTACAAGTGGGAGATTGTTAGTTATATGTATGCCCTAGAGGCCATTACTATACACAGGATGTATATTGTAGTGGATGCTTGGAAATATTAGGGAGGACTTTCTTGCTCGACATGATAGTATGCTATCTGGTTGATCTTTACCTTAACGTGTACACTGATTGTCTCTCTGTTACATGTTGGTAAAGCCCTTAGGATGTGTACTTGACTACCTGGACTGTGATGCGGATCATACTAGTGGGGACATGGTAGTCCATAAGTACATCCTTCAAGGTCCCTAGTCGTGGGTGTATCGAGACGGGGCATCGATATACCAGAGTAGACTAGCGTATACCTTCTCGACCCATACAGATGGGCGATGGATGATCCCATATCCATTGGTGTTTGACATCAGAGATGATATATGGGTGCTCAGTGGAGACTGGGTACACTGGACGGACTCGCCGAGAACTTCCAGATGGTATTATACCTCACGTTAGATGGCAGTTCTCTGTTGACACTGGTACAGGTTAGTCTGTAGACCCGAGATCGTCATAGAGCCTTGTGTGGTTCCCACTGTGCTTTGATTTCCACCTTACCACGTCCAAGCGGGCGTGCAAAACGGGGGCTTTTGGGTACAGTCCCGAATCACATGGAGGCAATGAGCGATAGGAGGGGATTCGTCTCTCCCGGTATACGAAGTTGATGTTGCGCTGTGTTCGATTGGCTATAACCGGAAATCCCTGGCCAGGGTTGTTGAGATTTACTGGTAAGTGTTACCAGTAGTTTCTCGAACTGTTATAGACCTCATATCAACACAACTTATCGAGCTATTGGGGTCTGACGTTTACCATCCCTAGGCGAGATATGCGACATATCAGACGACGAGACCGGACTGTACGGTAAGTGTTACTGGTTGGATTCACAGGAGTGTGAGCGGGCTTGCTCGTCGATCTTCTGATCGCTCAATACCCGGGTGGCCGTTACGTTTAGCAGACCGCTTGCGTCTTGTGGGTGTTTGATATGATCATCATCTGTTGCCGGCGTATTGACGAGTCTTTAGAGTCCTACACAGAGGTTTCCTGGCTCAAGAGAAACGAAATAGGAGCGCATATGAGATATGTGCGCGACCGAGAATAATACCAGTATGTGATACTGTATTTGATTCTCGCGATTTGTAACATTGATCGGTTACATGCGGTATAGCCGGGTTATCGGATCAAGTGTTGATTCGATAAGTTGTTACTATTTGATATTAGTCGGTTATATGCGATATGACCGGATCGTTAAATAAAGTGTTGATTTAATGATTTAATGCATAATTATATATTTGATATATTACTTTGCATTAACTAGTATTGGTTTACTTTAAATGGATTTTCTCACTTGGATGTGCAAGTTGTATATGTGATATACTTTTGTGCACATGATTGTATCATGTTTGATGATACATGCTTATTTGGTTAATTGTAAAGAATTAAACCATGGTTAAGTTGATGATTAGGGTTTTGCTTATGCATTTATTTATTTATTTTTGATATGTAAACAAGAATGGTGGCTTTGTTTGTTTTTAGTTGAAGATTCATGAAGCTTTGACTTAGTCACCATTCTTGTCTCATGCTTAACCCTAACCATTTGAACTAACCCTAGTTCATTCTCTACACTTAACTATGGTGAAGAATATGATAAGAATGAATTCTTTTTCAATTATCCAATAATACTTATCATATTATCTTCATCTTCTTCTTCTTCTTCATGAAGAAGCTTGCTACCAACAATGGCAACTTGAGTTCTAAAGTGAGAAATCCAATTCTAAAGTGAACCCACCTCCTATTTCTTCATCCTCTACCTCTTACCAAGTAGTATAGGGTGTTTTCTTCACAAGTTTCATGACTTGGTGAAGTGGGAGCTTGATCTTGTGATGCCTCGACGTAGATCATCTTCGGCACGAAGCCGACGACCTTGCCCACCCATTTTTCCGATGAAGCCGACGCAAGAGCCCGGGATTCGATTTGGACAGCGAGGAGACTTCATTGTGGAGCTATGGAGGTGGAGGACCGGATCTACAAAGGTTGTATTTCCGTTCTTTTAGTTAAGTTGTTAACTAGTTGCATTTGTCGCCTAAAATTCTAGTTAACGATCTAGTCTAGGGTTTCTCGGCACCGTAAAATTTTAAATTGGCATGGTTGATGCCTTCTGAGACTTCTTAACAGTGCCTAGGAACCCTACAAGTGGGATTCGGGATCCAACTATCATCGCTTGATAATGTGATGGAATCCGCTCACATCATCACACTCCAGAAGGTATGCGCATATCTGGCAAGTTTCAGTTTCTTTAGAAACTCCCGATATGATTTTTGCCCCATGCTCTTACGACCTTGGCGTGAGGTCAAAATATCATAAGTCACATGTCAAGTTCTACCCGTCATTGTCCAGGTTAATTTGAACCCACCCGTACATACCATTGACGAAGGCCAAAATAGTAGTACGACTGTCCCAAACCAACGCATCTATCAATGCAACAGATAAATACCCGGCAGCTACCAATCACTATGCCTTGGCGTGAGGTCAAAATACATAACTTGAATACTACCGAATATTTAACTGAAATGACGGAGGGCTACGAATGGTTTCTGGCGAAAACCTTTAACGTAATGAACTTGATATCGTTGAAGGAACGGATAGCTTTTTAAAATATAGTGACGAAAACCGTTGCTAAAGAGGTCACTCCCGGTGAAGGGATCTCGGCTCTTTCCCCGTAGAATGAGGTGCAGGATATTCCAACTGAATACCACGGTGCAAAGCAAAAGTAATCGGCTATAGAGAAGTTATTGCCCTGACGCAAACTTTTTGTCCAAGGGGTCACTCCCGGTGAAGGGATCTCGGCCCTTGCCTCGTCGACTGAGGAGCAAGATATTCCAACTGAATACCACGATGCAAAACAAAAGAGAACGTCCTTGCAATAACAGCTTCTTGAAAAATGTTCCAACAACATCAGATTAGGTTTGTTTTTAACTTGCATTGATCCGAATCAACGCAGTCCCATCAATTGATCACACAAAAAAGAACGAAAATATACTGATGTACGTATATGCCATCCGCATTCGCCACTGGGTCCCGTCATTACCCGTTAGGTTAGCTAACTAACGACAGAGCGGGGACTGGACTAGCACGGATGCAAAACATATACAACATCTACTAATATATATACCAATATATTATATTTCGCTCAAGGCGTGATAAAAAATGCAACATCACAGAAATGTACAGCATTACAGAACAATACAGATATCTGGGATCCCCGGGTTTCACAGAGCCACTACTGAAACCCGACTTCCCCTGGTCGTGTGGATAGCCTATGCAATGAAAACCTAGACCCCTACGGGCGCGGCAAGTTACCCGCCAAAACCTGAAGCGAGGCAGCCCCCTTCAACACCGTGAATGGACCACCCAGCACTTCACGGAATCCAGTAACTTGGGCACCCCTCCTGGGTCAACCTGTACCCCCTACGAGTGCGGCGAATAGCCCGCCAATTCTAGAGTGAAGCCCCCTCCATCTCAATGCCATGAGATGCGGGCCCGTTATCCTCTAGAACCCTGCTATCCGTGCACCCCTCCTTGGGGTAATCCTAGTACAGAAAGTAAAATATACATACAACGGGTACATCGACCGCAACCTGGTCGTGTCCTAAAATAATAATACAAACAGGCAGTGACGGCAGTCCACATGTCGGACGCTCGACCCGCAATATCAAATGTACATAATACAACAAAACTGTACTATCACTGCAACCAGGCTATCCCCCACGACCAATCCGCAATATCACAACAATTCATAGAACATCAACGTGAATGTCACGTTGGCAAATCCGTCTAACCGGGCTATATGTCACGACCCAAGTTTGGATGTGACCGGCACTTAGATTGTATCATATCTAAAGATATGCACAAGTCCAAGTAAGCCGAAAACAAAGATCAAAATACCTTATTGCGGAATTATTTATGAAAATTTAGTTTTTAAGTAAAAATCTCAATTTATGAAGTTAATTTATTAAACAAAGAATAAAGGTTAAGTTTAGTTGTATTCCTAGTTGGAATCAACAATATTACAATGAACATGAATATAAACAAAAAGAATATCACTGTGGATCTCATAAAGAAATAAATAATGATACTAACCAACAGATCTCAACTGTCCATATATACCATCTCTCATTTCTAAGTCAAAATACAGGTTTGATGGAGACCTTCTAGATACAAAATACAAAATCAAAAAGGAAGGTTACTACACATGTAACCTACCGATCAAAAGATGGAATACAACTGCAAAAGTATCTCTGCCTCGCAGCTACCCGTCCACTCTATCCCTGCAAGGAACTGTGGCACAACGGGGATGAGTTGCCAACTCAGTGAATACGACTAACATATAACGGCGAATAAAGTAAATATGACAATCAAGCTACTGAATATGAATCAATATGAGATATGTGTATATGTGAAGTTCAACAATAAATCTCATGATACTTCGGAAATCAGAACTCAAAAAAAAAACATTTCTCGGTGTCCATCAACGACACAAAACTTTCATTTCTTATAGGCATCATTCCCCGAATGATCCTATACCCATAATATCGGTCGTTATCCTCTAGATACACGCCGTATTTTTATTACCAACTCCGGTATCGAGTAACCTCGCTAGGCTCCCCCGTCTCAATACGGCTATCCTGCCCCTCGGTCTCGACCGGGTCCACCATGTATCCAACTGTATATCCCCCCCACTCAGTATGGATAACGTAAAATCCGCGACCGTATATCTCCACCACTCGGTCCGGAATAAAACCAAAACAGAAATCATCTCATGGTGGACATGACACATCAATCATGAAAATACTGGATTTATGTAATAGTATTCAAAACTCAAAACCATAAATCCTCAATTCTGCATTTACTTCATATATAACACCGAAATACGCATAAAGTAACAGGATGTCAATGATGCAATCTACCACTATATTAGATATGTTAAATACGATATAATCCATGTTAACAATTATGATATTTAAGTGCATGTGACATGGCAATATCGACGAGGTGTGTGTAGCATATAGGATGTGCACGTGACATGACTCGTCGATAATTGTGAAGTGTTCTAACAACTAAGCAATTTATAAATATTTGTAGTGAATACAATTTAACATTTAAGCATAATGATATAAGCATCAAGTCAAATAAAACTACGGGCGAAACACGCCATCTTTACAAAATTCCCCGGTAGATGTTTAGTCTACTCACCGGAAAAGTCGAATCTACTCCGGAATCGCTAATCCTTTCCCTTTTCCTCGCGGCTTCCGTAATTCTTGTATTCGAGTCTAAATATGCAAATTAACGTATATAAGCAAAACGGCTATTCCGATATAACGGAAATGAAAACACGCTTTCCCACTCACAAGCTACATACTATCTGATTATATCAAGTTATTAAACACTTAATCTTGCTGGATTTTAACCTTAATCTGCACTGTTTCAGAAATTAAAACGCGACGTGATTTAGTCGTGTCGTATTTAGCGTTTTACGATACCCTTTCCGATATATGTTCCCAGATTTTAACTACTGTAAAACTAATTTAAATAAACAGTACCAAAATAGTCTAAATTGTATACTGTAAACTACCCAAATGACCAAACCCACAAAGCCCCTAACATGGCCGGCGACGCCGGTTTTTCCTCTATTGCCGCCGGCCCATAACCGGCCCCCTGGTGTCATGGTCTTGTGGTTTGTTCTAGTTGATTCCTACATCATTTTAACTCTGTTTAATTAATTTAATTATCTTCCAGATCAAATCAGATTTTAACAGACACTAATTTTAACTAGAATACGATATTATGTGACTTAGCTAAACTTTAAACTAATTATGCTACAGAATCTAATCCCTACTGTGTTTAAGAGTTTTACCCTCCTATGTTGCTGTAGGAATAACCCTCCAAATGGCTAAGTCCCTCCTAGCTTGATGATGAACCATCTCCATGAACAAGTTCCTTCTTCTTCTTCTTCCTCTTGTTCTTCTTTTTCTCTCTTAATTTTTCTTTTCCTTTTAATTTCTTTGAGTTTTGATTCTGAGTTTAAACTGAAAAGTTGTGTTATATAAGTGGGTGGATGAAGAGATAAGAGAAGGTGGAGGTGTCAAGGGCTAGGGTGTGCATGTTTCATGCAAGAAGGAGGTGTAATGAATTTGGAAACATGCAAGCATGAGGTGTTTTTGCATTATCTTCACATTTTCCCTTTTTAATCTCATTTAAATTCTGAACTAATTTGAATTTTCCAACACTTTCAATTAAAACCTTAACTTTCTTATCTTTGCATAAAAACTTAACTTTACAATTTAACCCCTCATAACTTAAATTATTATAAAACACACATTTTGTTAAAATGAAGCTAAATTTTTCATTAAAACCCTTATAACTTATTTAAATTACATTCAAAAATTCTAATTTAATTTGTATTACATATAACTTATGAAGATTGACGTATTTGATTTTAACTGTTTTGTGATTTATCACTTTATTTTTAATTTAATTAATTTTATTTATTTCTAACTTTTCCTAAATGTTACAATATTCCCCCCTTAAGAAAATTCGGTCCCCGAATTTAAAATAATTACTAGACATACCTATGAAAAGATGTGGAAATTTCATTCGCATTGCGTCCTCCGTCTCCCAAGTAGTCTCCTCGCGATCCTTTCCTTGCCAAAGAACCTTTACAGATGGCAGTATCCTCGATCGTAGTTGCTTTGCCTGCCTGTCCAGAATAGCGACTGGCTGCACTGTGTAGGATAGATCTGGCTCAAGCTGTAGAGTCTGATGTTGGATCGCATGAGATGGATCGTGAAGATATCTGCGAAGCATCGAAACGTGGAACACCGGATGTACGTCGGGAAAATTAGGTGGAAGTGCTAACCGATAAGCTACAGCGCCCACTCTCTCTAAAATCTCGTAAGGTCCAACATATCTGGGGCTGAGCTTCCCTTTCTTCCCGAAGCGCATCACACCCTTCATTGGAGATACTCGAAGGAACACATGATCTCCCACATCAAACTCGAGTTTACGTCGTCGTCGATCTACGTATGACTTTTGTCTGCATTGGGCCGCTTTCATTCTATCTCGTATCAATTGAATCTTCTCTGTAGTTTCCTGTACTATCTGCGGTCCCAATATACCACTCTCACTAAGTTCCGTCCAGCAAACGGGTGATCGACATTTCCTTCCATACAAGGCTTTAAAGGGTGCCATCTGGATCGTCTCTTGAAAACTGTTGTTATACGAGAATTCTACCAAAGGTAGATGACGATCCCAACTACCACCGAAATCTAGGCTACAAGCCCGAAGCATATCCTCTAGTATCTGAATGGTCCGCTCCGACTGACCGTCTGTTTATGGGTGGAAAGCTGTACTAAAACTCAGTTGTGTACCAAAAGCGTCCTGAAGTTTCTGCCATAGCCTGCTCGTGAACTGGGTACCTCGATCTGATACTATGCATGTCGGCACTCAATGTAGACGTACAATCTCATCGATATAAACCTGTGCATACTGAGCAAATCCATATGTCGTCTTCACTGGAAGAAAATGAGCGGCTTTTGTCAATCTATCTACAATCACCCAAATGGAATCATACCCTCCGCTAGTCCTGGGTAGACCCACCATAAAATCCATGGAAATCTGTTCCCATTTCCAGTCTGGAATGGGTAAGGGCTGCAGCTCTCCGGCTGGCCTCTGGTGTTCTGCTTTGACTTGCTGACACGTCAAGCATCGTGAAACAAAATCCGTAACATCCTTCTTCATTCCTTCCCACCAATAATTATCTTTTAAATCACGATACATTTTGGTGGCACCAGGATGAATACTGTATACTGATCTCTGGGCATCCTCCAAAATCTCACGCCTCAATCCGTCAGAATCTGGCACACAGAGACGAGTCCTATAACGTAATACTCCATGATCATTAATCCCGAACTCCGTCTCCTTGCCCTGCCTAACATGATCCATAATCTCCATCATGCGAGTATCTGTAGGCTGCGCATCTCGAATACGATCCAATAGCTGAGGTCTGGTGTGAACATGTGCTAACTGACCTCCTGCTGACGTGAACTCAAACTGTATACGACTATCACATAAGATCTGCCAGTCTGTAGAAGACTGTCTCTGCAAAATGCTCAAATGAGATAAATTACCTCCAGGCCTCTGACTCAAGGCATCTGCTACCACATTTGCTTTGCCTGGGTGATACAAGATCTCACAGTCGTAATCTTTCACCAGTTCCATCCATCTACGCTGCCTGAGGTTCAGATCTTTCTGCTGAAAGATATACTTTAAGCTTTTATGATCTGTGAAGATTTGACACGATTCTCCATATAAGTAATGTCTCCAAATCTTTAATGCGAATACTACAGCAGCCATCTCTAGATCATGAGTGGGGTAGTTTTGTTCATGCCTCTTCAACTGTCGAGAAGCATATGCTATAACTTTGGCGTGTTGCATCAACACACAGCCTAAGCCCACTCTAGAAGCATCACAATATACGACGAAACCCCCTGACTCGGAAGGTAAAGATAATACAGGTGCAGTCGTCAAACGCGTCTTCAATTGTTGGAAACTCTGCTCACACGCATCTGTCCACTGAAATGGAACTTCCTTCCTAGTCAATCCTGTCAAAGGTGCCGCTATCCGTGAGAAATCCTGTACGAAGCGTCTGTAATAACCTGCCAGACCTAAGAAACTCCGAACCTCCGTAACTGACATAGGCCTGGGCCAGTGTTGAACCGCTTCAATCTTCTTTGGGTCCACACATATACCTTCTCTCGTAACTATGTGACCCAAGAACTACACACTATCGAGCCAAAAAGCACACTTAGAAAATTTTGCATACAGCTGATGCTCCTTCAAGATCTGCAATGTGATACGTACATGCTGCTCGTGCTCCGTCTGACTCCGAGAATACACAAGAATATCATCGATGAATACTATAATAAACCGATCGATAAATGGTCTAAAGATACGGTTCATCATATCCATAAAAGCTGCTGGAGCATTGGTGAGTCCGAACGACATCACCAGAAATTCATAATGCCCATATCTCGTACGAAACGCCGTCTTTGGAATATCGTCCTTCCGAACTCTCAACTGATGATACCCCGACCTCAAGTCAATCTTTGAGAAGAACCCAGCTCCTTGCAACTGGTCGAACAAGTCATCTATACGTGGTAATGGATACCTGTTTCGTACAGTGACGCGATTCAGCTGTCGGTAGTCGATGCACATTCTCATACTACCGTCCTTCTTCTTTACAAATAAGACAGGAGCTCCCCACGGTGAAACACTGGGACGAACAAGTCCTCTATCTAACAACTCTTTCAACTGGCCCTTGAGTTCTTTCAATTCCGTCGGTGCCATTCGATAGGGTGGTATAGAAATAGGCCCCGCACCCGGAATCAAGTCGATGCAAAATTCAATATCTCGATCAGGTGGCAATCCTGGTAACTCAGCAGGAAATACCTCAGGAAATTCTCGTATGATCGGGATTTGGTCCAAAGGAACTTCAGCGACCCCTATGTCCTGAATAAAGGCCAAGAACCCATGACAACCCTTCTTCAAGAGCCTCCCCGCACAAAAAGCAGAAATCATGTTGACAGGGGTTAACTTGCAATCCCCCTGCACAACAAACACCGGTTCACCAGGAAAACAAAATCTAACCGCTTTTCCTCTACAATCTACATAGGCATGACAAGCGGCTAACCAATCCATCCCAAGAAGTATGTCAAAGTCTAACATGTCCAGGAGATTCAGGTCAACTAGCGAATCTCTAGCACCAATACGCACCGAACACGATCTGAATACGTGCCGAGCTATAAAGGAATCTCCAACTGGAGTAATCACTACCAAAGGTAACTCTAATAATGACGACTCCTTCCCCAACAAAAGTGCGAATCGTGAAGATACATAAGAATGTGTAGAACCGGGATCAAATAAAACATGTGGCTCTAATGAGCATACTGTAAGAGTACCTGTCACGACTGCATTTGATGCTTGGGCATCCTGTGGAGTCAGCGAAAAAACCCGTGCCTGGCCCCTGCCCGCATCCTGTCGTCCTCTACCTCGATCTCCTCGACCTCTCTGAGCACGTCCTGCAAAGCCTCGACCTTGTGGTGCAACTGCCTGGCGTGTAGCGCCAACTGGGGGAGGAAGTAAAGCCATCTGTGTAGGAGGTGGAAGGGTTAAAGCAGCCTGTGGAGCAACGGTCCCTCCCTGAGATCTACAATCCCTCGCAAAGTGTCCGGGAAGTCCACAACTATAACAAGTAGATGGTGGTCTCTGATCATCAGGATAAGAACTGAACATCTGGCCCTGTGTCCAACCTCGTCCGACACTGCGGCCTGGAGTATATCTGCCTGGATAAGACCCTCTACCTCGGCCAAACTGTCCATTTGTCGGCACGACTGGTCTACTCCTCTTTGGCTCCGGAACGATCCCTGACTCGCTCAAACGCTCCTCTACTCGTATCGCCGCATCCATGGCCTGTGCATATGTATCAAAATGCTGGGAGCCTATCGCCAGATACAACTGTGTGTCCAAACTCCTTAGGAACCTCTTCACCCGAAGCTCCTCTGTAGGTACTAAGTATGGGGCATATCGCGATAGCTGGGTGAATCGTAAGTCATAATCTGCTACTGACATACTTGCTGATTTCCTCAACGCTTCAAAACTGCTAGCTCTAGCGTCCCTCACACTCTGGGAAGAAATCTGGCAAGAAAGACTGTAGAAAACTCGGTCCACGTCATCGGAGGAAGATTCGTAGCTCGCCCTCTTTCCATCGACTCACACCACTCCTGTGCAAGTCCCTCCAAACGAAAGCTAGTCAGCTCAACTGACCTCGAATCAGAACATCGCAATGATCTGCCAATCCTTGCCATCCTATCAAGAAAAGACTGAGGATCTTCCGCCACATCGGTCCCTGTAAATACCGGAGGTCTCAATCTCATAAACTCTGCAAGTGATACCTCCATCACTCTCGTATCTACTGGCGCTACCGTCTGTGTAGGCTGTACCTCGGACTCTGCTACGGTCGGTGCTGGGTCTGATCTCAATACTCGAGTGGTCTCAGCTAACTGTCCTACCACTCGCTGTAATCCCAACATACCCTCCTCAATCCTAGTCATGCGATCTGGAAGAGGAGGATCAACATGCTCATGCACCGCCGGAACGTCCGGTGTACCAGTCGTCGTCACAGGCGGACTCGCTCTAGCTGCATCTCTGGCTGCGGCTCGCCTAGCCCGCGTAGCCATAGCAACTGGAACAAGAAACGAGAGTTGATAAGGGGTAGGAACAGAAGCAATCTATAACAGAGAATCAACGGAAGAATAGATCAAGATAAACATCCTAAGGTTAGTTAGGCTGAATACGATAACGTAAATATGCCGCGGAACATACGTATGGTACTGCATTCGTCCAAATTCACCTACTCCATCAAACCAAAGGTCATCCTAACTCATCGGACTTACATAAACCTATTGAAATCCCTTACTGAATTCCGTAAGGTTACTCCTAAGCTCTGATACCAACTTTGTCACGACCCAAGTTTGGATGTGTCCGGCACTTAGATTGTATCATATCTAAAGATATGCACAAGTCCAAGTAAGCCGAAAACCAAGATCAAAATACCTTATTGCGGAATTATTTATTAAAATTTAGTTTTTAAGTAAAAATCTCAATTTATGAAGTTAATTTATTAAACAAAGAATAAAGGTTAAGTTTAGTTGTATTCCTAGTTGGAATCAACAATATTACAATGAACATGAATATAAACATAAAGAACATCACTGTGGATCTCATAAAGAAATAAATAATGATACTAACCAACAGATCTCAACTGTCCATATATACCATCTCTCATTTCTAAGTCAAAATACAGGTTTGATGGAGACCTTCTAGATACAAAATACAAAATCAAAAAGGAAGGTTACTACACATGTAACCTACCGATCAAAAGATGGAATACAACTGCAAAAGTATCTCTGCCTCGCAGCTACCCGTCCACTCTATCCCTGCAAGGAACTGTGGCACAACGGGGATGAGTTGCCAACTCAGTGAATACGACTAACATATAACGGCGAATAAAGTAAATATGACAATCAAGCTACTGAATATGAATCAATATGAGATATGTGTATATGTGAAGTTCAACAATAAATCTCATGATACTTCGGAAATCAGAACTCAAAAAAAATCATTTCTCGGTGTCCATCAACGACACAAAACTTTCATTTCTTATAGGCATCATTCCCCGAATGATCCTATACCCATAATATCGGTCGTTATCCTCTAGATACACGCCGTATTTTTATTACCAACTCCGGTATCGAGTAACCTCGCTAGGCTCCCCCGTCTCAATACGGCTATCCTGCCCCTCGGTCTCGACCGGGTCCACCATGTATCCAACTGTATATCTCCCCCACTCAGTATGGATAACGTAAAATCCGCGACCGTATATCTCCCCCTCTCGGTCCGGAATAAAACCAAAACAGAAATCATCTCATGGTGGACATGACACATCAATCATGAAAATACTAATAGTATTCAAAACTCAAAACCATAAATCCTCAATTCTGCATTTACTTCATATATAACACCGAAATACGCATAAAGTAACAGGATGTCAATGATGCAATCTACCACTATATTAGATATGTGAAATACGATATAATCCATGTTAACAAGTATGATATTTAAGTGCATGTGACATGGCAATATCGACGAGGTGTGTAGAGCATATAGGATGTGCACGTGACATGACTCGTCGATAATTGTGAAGTGTTCTAACAACTAAGCAATTTATAAATATTTGTAGTGAATGCAATTTAACATTTAAGCATAATGATATAAGCATCAAGTCAAATAAAACTACGGGCGAAACACGCCATCTTTACAAAATTCCCCGGTAGATGTTTAGTCTACTCACCGGAAAAGTCGAATCCACTCCGGAATCGCTAATCCTTTCCCTTTCCTCGCGGCTTCCGAAATTCTTGTATTCGAGTCTAAATATGCAAATTAACGTATATAAGCAAAACTGCTATTCCGATATAACGGAAATGAAAACACTCTTTCCCACTCACAAGCTACATACTATCTGATTATATCAAGTTATTAAACACTTAATCTTGCTGGATTTTAACCTTAATCTGCACTGTTTCAGAAATTAAAACGCGACGTGATTTAGTCGTGTCGTATTTAGCGTTTTACGATACCCTTTCCGATATATGTTCCCAGATTTTAACTACTGTGAAACTAATTTAAATAAACAGTACCAAAATAGTCTAAATTGTATACTGTAAACTACCCAAAAGACCAAACCCACAAAGCCCCTAACATGGCCGGCGACGCCGGTTTTTCCTCTATTGCCGCCGGCCCAAAACCGGCCCCCTGGTGTCGTGGTCTTGTGGTCTGTTCTAGTTGATTCCTACATCATTTTAACTCTGTTTAATTATTTTAATTATCTTCCAGATCAAAGCAGATTTTAACAGACACTAATTTTAACTATAATACGATATTATGTGACTTAGCTAAACTTTAAACTAATTAAGCTACAGAATCTAATCCCTACTGTGTTTAAGAGTTTTACCCTCCTATGCTGCTGTAGGAATAACCTTCCAAATGGCTAAGTCCCTCCTAGCTTGATGATGAACCATCTCCATGAACAAGTTCCTTCTTCTTCTTCTTCCTCTTGTTCTTCTTTTTCTCTCTTAATTTTTCTTTTCCTTTTAATTTCTTTGAGTTTTGATTCTGAGTTTAAACTGAAAAGTTGTGTTATATAAGTGGGTGGATGAAGAGATAAGAGAAGGTGGAGATGTCAAAGGCTAGGGTGTGCATGTTTCATGCAAGAAGGAGGTGTAATGAATTTGGAAACATGCAAGCATGAGGTGTTTTTGCATTATCTTCACATTTTCCCTTTTTAATCTCATTTAAATTCTGAACTAATTTGACTTTTCCAACACTTTCAATTAAAAGCTTAACTATCTTATATTTGCATAAAAACTTAACTTTACAATTTAACCCCTCACAACTTAACTTATTATAAAACACACCTTTTGTTAAAATGAAGCTAAATTTTTCATTAAAACCCTTATAACTTATTTAAATTACATTAAAAAATTCTAATTTAATTTGTATTACATATAACTTATGAAGATTGACGTATTTGATTTTAACTGTTTTGTGATTTATCACTTTATTTTTAATTTAATTAATTTTATTTATTTCTAACTTTTCCTAAATGTTACACTATAGCAGTTAGACAGGATTTACCGATCAAGTGACATTCACGGTCTCAGATATAATGTAAATACAGTGAACTAATGTGTTGAAAATATCCGATCGATCAAATTTTACCAAGTGGGCCCCCAAGTACTACTGTAGCACATCAAGAAATTTGGGCCCAAAAAATAACATTCCAGAAAACCTATTTTCCACTCAGGAGCATTCTGTAGAATTTTGGGGGACTGAACAGTTCAAGTCACGGCGGAACCGCGGCCCAAGCATGGGTTTGGTCGCGGTTCCGCGGTGGTTTGAACTGTTCACGAGCCCAAATTTTCACAGAACTCTTAGAATGTCCTACACATCATTCTGAAACAACCTGAAAAATTTTTGGACTTCAAAAAATTTCGACAGAAACTGATGTGAAGAAAAATACGGTTTTTGGAAAATTGTTCGATCGGAAATATAAAACACATTAGACAAAGCTAGACTATATTAATGGCGAGGCTCTGATACCACTGTAAGTGCACGGCGGCGCCCCGGCCTCCATCCCGAGGCCAAATGCGGAAGCGATGGTTAACTTTAATTTTTCTTGAAGCGGCACCACCGTGCACTAAAACCCGGATCGTGCCATTAACTAGTCCTAGCTTACTACAAGATGGGAAAGAGAGATATACCGAGCGATCCGTGTCCTCCGGTCTTCTCGCCGTCATCTCGATCTCCTCCGTAATGTCCGATCTCCACCTCCTCGCCGGAAGGGCACCACGTCGCCTGCTTCTTTTACGGGCTCCCACCTCTATACCGAGGCAACTCGGGCACAAAGCTGGCGAGTCGACGTGCCCAAGATTTGCTGTAGAACATAGTGTAGAACTATATGTCTCATTTTGGGGTTATGGAGTTGCCTTATGGTGGAAGAAATGAAATAAGCTTTTGGAGATGGTGTTGTGGGATTTTTCCAACATGAAATGAACCAAAATCCCCTCACAAAATGTTTAGACAGCCCCCCCATGAGAAGTGGCCGGCCATGCTCTAAGGAATGGAGAGAGTGAGAGAGGGAAACAAAAAAGGGGGGAGCAACAAGGAGAGAGAAAGTGTGATCATCAAAAACCAATCCTCACTCCACCAACCTCACCCTTCATCATCATCAACAATCATGTCCTACAAAAGTCAAGCCATGATGAAGATAGAAGTCAAGGTCAAAGAAGAGTTATCATGATACAACAATATGCAATCACCACCCTCCACAAATGCTTATTTGCACAATTGCAAATAAGCCCTCCTCCACCAATCTTCGGCCAATGAAAGATACAAAGAAATATGGCCGAAACGGAAAGCAAACTGGCAACTCCAGAAAAATGGTCCCGTAATAAATTACAGGAAAACCCCGATACTATGTATATACACCCGCATTTGTATTCCGACAGAAATACAAAATGCAACGAGACAAATTCGACACTGTACTATACTAGGATCCGGCTTAAACCAAAGCCGGCTAGTAATATCCGTCCGATCCTGATCCGTGCAATACCGCACGTATCTGATCGAACCCTGCCATATATCCATACGGCCTCTAGTACAAACCGTCTGATCCTGATCCGTGCAATACCACACGTATCTGATCGGACCCTTGCCATATCTCCATACGGCCTCTACAGCGTTTTGCCCAAAACTTGAGTAACTGTATGTGTGGTGGACTCTAAAGACTCGTCAATACTATGGCTGTAGATTTAACCACTAGCACGTCAGAGGTATTAGCCATACGTGACGGGCCACCAGCTATTGACCAAAAGGGACGTCGATGAGAGAACTCATCCTGACACCCCACTGAGCCTGTCAGTGACAATATCCGTACAGTCCGGTCCGTTCGTCTATGAGCATCGCATGGCGGGCCTAGGGGGTTGGTAAAAGTCAGACCCCCAAAAGCGGTACAAGTCGTGTCGGAGTGTAGCCTAGAACACCCTGAGATACTACTGGAATACCAACCAGTAAATCTCCTGCCTCGGCCGAGGGCTTCGTGTAATGGCTCTCCTAGACACAGCGCTACCTCACCCCCAATACCGGGAGAGACGAACCCCTGAAGATCCGCTCACTGCCTCCATGTGGCTCGGGACTGTACCTAACTAAAACCTGTTTGCACGTCTCCTTTGAGCGTGGTAGGGTAGTAATCAAAGTACAGTGGGAACTCACACGAGACAAATGACGATCCCCAGGTCGATGAACTAACCTGTACACATGTCACCAGGGAACTGCTATCTGACGTCAAGTATAACACCAACCAGCATGTTCCCGGCGAGTCATGTCCGGTGTACTCATAACCCAATGAGCACCTGTATACATCTTAGGTGAACCAACTGACACCAGTGGCTTGTGAAACCGGCCACCGCCCCTCGTCGGGGTCTCGACTGTATACACTAGTCTACTCTGGAGTACCGATGCCCTGTCTCGAAACTCCCACGACTAGGGACCATTTAAGGATGTGCTTATAGACCCCAGCTCCCACTTATATGATCGCCCTCATACTGCTGGTGGTCAAGCAAGAATCCTAGGGCCTCTATCAACGTGTAATAGCGACATGTCAGGTCACCTAAACTAGTACACGATGATAAAGATAAACCAGATAGCATACTATCATCTCGAGTAAGACTGTCCTACTGGGATAGGTCCTCCCTCAATCATTGCAATCACGTGCCTGTGATCCAATAATTGACTCTGAGGGCATTATCTCCAACATTAAACGTGTTAGCAATAGTTAGTATAGCTTAATGGTGATGCTCTGATACCACTGTAAGTCGACGGTAGCGCCCCGGCCGTCTAACAGATGTCAAATGCGGAACAAAAACTTTTTACAACTGGCGCTATCACGTACTATAACCCGGATCTTCCATTAAAGCTAAACTAACAAACTATAAAGTGGGTAGAAACGTTATACCGAACGATCCGAGTCCTTCGGTCTTCAACCATCATCCCACGCTTTGTTGCGGCTACTCCGATCTCCTGAATCTCCAGTCTTCTCATCCAGGTGGCACCACGTCGACAGATCTTTAAACGGGCTCCCGCCTCTGAACCGAGGCAACTCGATCATCAAGTTTGCTAAAAGAGATGACTAAGATTGATGTAGAGAATGAGTAGAACACTTTGTCTCGTTACGTCCAAAGCTGTGGACGAACGGTTAATGAAGTTGCCTTTTGGATCGGGTGAAATGAGAAAATGAGGCTATCTACTTTCCATGAATCCAAACTATCATAATCTTTTTAATCAATAAGCGAGAGAGTGTGAAGAGGAGGGGAGGGGGCCGTCCATTATATTGGAAGAGGGAGGTGAGTGTAGGAGAGGGGGGTGACCACAACAATAAATGAGAAAGGATGATTCATAATACACCTTGTATGAACATATTAACAGCAAACCAATGAACATAAACCTAGTCATTAACCTTGTTACCCTTGTATTAAATGAATCATTAAATGCACTAATGAGTCACTTTACACCTCACCATCCTAGTCATCATCTAGAAGCTTCCACACCCATCTGAAGAAAAGATAAATCCGTCTTTAACCGAACGTTAAAGACGGGCGATAGAAAACTGGAAACCGGCAACTTCCAAAAGTGATCCTGAAACGAATTTCAGGATAACCACGTAACAGTATAAACATACCCGCATTTGTATTACGACCGAATACAAATGCAACCGAGACAAAAATATTATATCAACACAGTATAATACTCGGATCCGGCTTAAAACAAAGCCCACCAGTATTATTTGCCCGAAATATGACACGTGCGTAAACACACGTGCATTTTCCGAACCCAGCCATAAATCTATACGGACTCTACAACGTTTCGCCCGAACTAGGGAAAGTGTCTGTGGGGGACTCTAATGACTCATCAATACACTGGCACTGGGTACAACCACTAGCACGTCAGAGGTACTAGCTCTATGTAACGGTTGCCTATGTATTGATTGGAAGGGAAGCTGACGAGCGAACTCATCCATAAACCCTACTGAGCCTAACAGTGACAATATACATAGATTCCGTTCCGTTCGTCTATGAGTATCGCATATCGGCCAAGGGGCTGGTAACGTCAGACCCCCAATAGCAGTATAAGTCAGGTCAGAGAGTGGCCCAGAACACCCTGAGATACTACTGGAGTACCTGCCAGTAAATCTCCTGCCTCGACCGAGGGCTTTAAGTAATGGCTCTCTTAGACACAGCGCGATCTCACCCCCAATACCGGGAGAGACGAATCCCCTGCCGATCCGCTCACTTGCCTCCATATGGATCGGGACTGTACCCAAAAAAGACCTGTTTGCACGACTCCTTTGAGCCGTGGTAGGGTAGAAATCAAAGAACAGTGGGAGCTCACACGAGACAAATGAAGACCTCAGGTCGATGAACTAACCTGTACACATGTCACCAGGGAACTACTATCTGACGATATGTATAATACCAACTAGCATGTTCCTGGCGAGTCCTGTCCGGTGTACTCATAACCTAATGAGCACCTATATACATCTTAGGTGATCCCACTGACACCAGTGGCTTGTGAGACTGGCCACCGCCCCTCGTTGGGGTCTCGACTGTATACACTAGTCTACTCTAGAGTATCGATGCCCTGTCTCGAAACTCCCACGACTAGGGACTCTTTAAGGATGTGCTTACAGACCCCAGCTCCGACGTATATGATCTCCATCATACTGCTGGCAGTCAAGCAAGAATCCTATGGGCTCTATCAACATGCAATAGCGAACAAAAGCATGTATACGATGATAAAGACAAACCAGATAGCATACTATCATCTCGAGCAAGACTGTCATATCGGTATAGGTCCTGCCTCAATCATTGCAATCACGTACCTGCGATCCAATAATTGACTTTGAGGGCACTATCTCGAACACTTGAGATAAAGAGAGACATAGAAAGAAACATTAGAGCGGATCCACTCACTGAGGCTATTCCTCGAATGCAATAGTTTCACAAACGGGTTTTGTGAGACTGATGTTCGGTATCACACAGGCTGTGAGTATGCGACATCGTAATAATTAGCCTTAAGTGCAAGTGGGAGATTGTTGGAGAAAGTGCCCTCAGAGTCAATTATTGGATCACCGGCATGTGATTGCATTGATTGAGGGAGGACCTATGCCGGAAGGATAGTCTTACTCAAGATGATAGTATGCTATCTGGTTTATCTTTATCATCGTGTACAGCTTTAGGTGACCTTTGAGGTCACTATTACGCGTTGATAGAGCCCTTAGGATTCTTGCTTGACGGCCAGCAGTATGATGGCGATCATATACGTGGGAGCTGCGGTCTATAAGCACATCCTTAAAAGGTCCCTAGTCGTGGGAGTTTTCGAGACAGGGCATCGACACTCCAGAGTAGACTAGTGTATACAGTCGAGACCCCGACGAGGGGCGGTGGCCGGTCTCACAAGCCACTGGTGTCAGTTGGTTCACCTAAGATGTATATAGGTGCTCATTGGGTTATGAGTACACCGGACAAGACTGGTCGGGAACATGCTAGTTGGTCTTATACCTGACGTCACATAGCAGTTCCCTGGTGACATGTGTACAGGTTAGTTCATCGACCCGGGATCGTCATTTGTCTCGTGTGAGTTCCCACTGTACTTTGATTACTACCCTACCATGGCTCAAAGGATTCTTGCAAACAAGTTTTACTTGGGTACTGTCCCGAGCCACATGGAGGCAGTGAGCGGATCTGCAGGGGTTCGTCTCTCCCGGTATTAGGGGTGAGGTCGCGCTGTGTCTAGGAGAGCCATTACACGAAGTCCTTGGCCAAGGCAGGAGATTTACTGCTAGCTATTCCAGTAGTATCTCATGTTAGTTATATGTATGGCCTAGAGGCCATTACTGTACATAGGATGTATATTGTAGTGGATGCTGGGACATATATAGGGAGGACTTTCTTGCTCGACATGATAGTATGCTATCTGGTTACTCTTTACCTTAACGTGTACACTGATTGTCTCTCTGTTACATATTGGTAAAGCCCTTAGGATGTGTACTTGACTACCTGGACTATGATGCGGATCATACTAGTGGGGACATGGTAGTCCATAAGTACATCCTTCAAGGTCCCTAGTCGTGGGTGTATCGAGACGGGGCATCGATATACCAGAGTAGACTAGCGTATACCTTCTCGACCCATACAGATGGGCGATGGATGATCCCATATCCATTGGTGTTTGACATCGGAGATGATATACGGGTGCTTAGTAGAGACTGGGTACACTGGACGGACTCGCCGAGAACTCCCAGATGGTATTATACCTTACGTCAGATGGCAGTTCTCTGGTGACACTGGTACAGAGTAGTCTGTTGACCCGAGATCGTCATAGAGTCTTGTGTGGTTCCCACTGTGCTTTGATTTCCATCTTACCACGTCCAAGAAGGCATGCAAAACGGTGGTTTTTTGGTACAGTCCCAAGTCACATGGAGGCAATGAGCGATAGGAGGGGATTCGTCTCTCCCGGTATAGGGGGTTGATGTTGCGCTGTGTTCGATTGGCTATAACAGGAAATCCCTGGCCAGGGTTGCTGAGATTTACTGGTAAGTGTTACCAGTAGTTTCTCGAATTGTTATATACCTTATATCGTCACGACTTATCAAGCTATTGGGGTCTGACGTTTACCACCCCTAGGCGAGATATGCGACATATCAGACGGACAGACCGGACTGTACGGTAAGTGTTACTGGTTGGATTCACTGGAGTGTGAGCGGGCTTGCTCGTCGATCTTCTGATCGCTCAATACCCGGGTGGCTGTTACGTTTAGCAGACTGCTTGCGGCTTGTGGGTGTTTGATATGATCATCACCTGCTGCCGGCGTATTGACGAGTCTTTAGAGTCCTACACAGAGGTTTCCTGGCTCAAGCGAAACGAAATAGGAGCGCATATGAGATATGTGCGGGACCGAGAATAATCCGTGTATGTGATACCGTATTCTATTCTCGCGATCAATGTGTCGAATGGTTGTATGCGATATAACCTAGTTATCGAATCAAGGATTGATTCGATAAGCCGATACATTGTATACTAGTCGGTTGTGTGCGACATGACCGGATCATTGAATCAAGTGTTGATTTAATGATTTAATGCATAATTATATATTTTATATATTACTTTGCATTAACTAGTATTGGTTCACTTTAAATGGATTTTCTCACTTGGTTTGTGCACATTGTATATGTGATATACATTTGTACATTTGATTGTATCATGTTTGATGATACATGCTAATTTGGTTAAGTGTATAGAATTAAACCATGGTTAACTTAATGATTAGGGTTTTGCTTTTTCATTTAATCATTTGTTTATTCATTTTGGATATTAATAAAAGCATAAAAGAAAAGAAAAATGGTTTCTTTATTTTATTTTCTTTCATGAAGCTTTTTGAAGCTTCATGAAGCTTTGACCAAAGTGACCACTTTGTCTTTATCTTTAACCCTAACCATTAATCTAACCATAGTTAATTCTCTACACTTGACCATGGTTGATTATGATAAGTATTCTTTTATTTTGTATTTTCTAAATAACTTATCATAACATTCTTCTTCTTCTTCTTCTTCATTTTTCTTCAAGTGAAGAAAGCTTGCCTCCATCAATGGCAAGTGATGAATTAGAGTGAGAAATCCAAATCTAAAGAGAACCCACTTCCTATTTCTTCATACTCTACCTCCTGCCAAGTAGTAGAGTGTGTTTTCTTCACAAGTTTCATGACTTGGTGAAGTGAGAGCTTGATCTTGCGATGCTTCGACGTAGATCATCTTCGGCATGGACATCAACGACCTAGCTCGCCATTTCTCCGACGAAGCCAACGCTACAGCCCGGGAATTCATTTGGACAGCGAGGGGACTTCGTTGCGGAGCTATGGAGGTGGAGCACCGGATCTACAAAGGATGTATTTCCGTTAACTCATAGTTAATTTGTTAACTAGTTCTTGTTTCGCCTAGACATCTAGCCAACGATCCGTAGTCTAGGGTTTCTCGGCACCGCAATTTTTGAAACGGGCATGGTTGATGCCTTGTGAGACCTCATTAGGATGCCTAGGAACCCTACATCTCAGGGTGTTCTGGGCTACACTCCGACACGACTTGTACCGATTTTGGAGGTCTGACTTTTACCAACCCCTAGGCCCGCCATGCGATGCTCATAGACGAACGGACCGGACTATACGGATATTGTCACTGTCAGGCTCAGTAGGGTATCAGGATGAGTTCGCTCATCGACGTCCCTTTTGGTCAATACCTGGTATCCCGTTACGTATGGCTAATACCTCTGACGTGCAAGAGGTTAAATCCACAGCCAAAGTATTGACGAGTCTTTTAGAGTCCCCCACAGACTGTTTCTCAAGTTTCGGGCGAAACGCTGTAAAGGCCTTATGGATATATGGCAGGGTTCGATCATATACGTGCGGTATTGCATGGATCATGATCGGACGGATAATACTAGCGGGCTTTGGTTTAAGCCGGATCCTAGTATCTTACAGTGTAGATTTTGTCTCATTACATTTGTATTCGGTCGAAATACAAATGCGGGTATGTATATAAAGTCGCGGGGTTTTCCAGTAATTTATTACGGGATCAGTTTTTGGAAGTTACCAGTTTGCATTCCGTTTCGGCCATTTTTCTTTTGTTCCTTCTTTGAATGGAAAATTGGTGGAGGTGGGTTTATTTATAAATGTGCAATTCATCATGGTGAAGACTTTTTTGTGATGATTAGTTTGTGCATCATCACTTGCTTATGGAGATGGGTTATTGTTTTGACTTAATTGTGATCATTGTTTATCATCATTACCCATCTTTTCTTATGGTCACCTTGCACTAGCTTGTGCTCACCCCCCTTGACTTTTCCCCCCCTCATTCTCAAGCATGGCCGGCCACTTCTTAGTGTGGGTGCTGTCCAAAATTTGGACGGTGGGATTTCATCTCATTTGCCTTCACAAAACACTTACCTCATCTCCCAACTTCATCTCCGTCTCCACTAAAACCATAGCAACTTATTAAACCCCTTGAGACAAAGAGTACTACACTAGCCAACAACATTCTTGGACACGTCGACTCGCCAACTTCATGCCCGAGTTGCCTCTGTCCAGAGGTGGGAGCCCGTAAAAGAACCCGGCGATGTGGTGCCCTTTCCGACGAGGAGATGAAGACCGAAGATTCCGTGGGGAGATCGGGACAACGACGAGAAGACCGAAGGACACAGATCGCTCGGTATATCTCTCTAACCTTTCTCTTGTTTGCTAGGAGTAGGTTAATGGCCCGATGCGGGTTTTTAGTACGCGGTAGCGCCAGTTTTAAAAGTTAAAGAAAAGTATCGTTTCCGCATTTTGGCCTCATTGAGACGGCCGGGGTGCTGCCGTGCACTTACAGGTATTCAGTAGTATTCCAGCTATGTATTTTGACCAGTGCCAAGGCATAGTGTTTGGTACCTGCTGGGTATTCATTTGTTGCATAGATAGATGAGTTAGTTTGGGATAGTCGTATTATCATTTGGCCAACGTCAGCGATATGTACGGATGGGTTCAAATTAACAAGGATAATTATGGGTAGAACTTGACATGTGACTTTTGACATTTTGACCAACGCCAAGGTTATAAGAGCATGGGGAAAAAATTTATATCAGGAATTTCTAAAGAAACTGAAATTTGCAAAGAGATGCATACCATTTGGAGTTTGATGAATGTTGGTAGGATTCCTTCAACATTATCATACGATGATATTTGGATCTCGATCCTACTGTGAGTACATGCTACTTATCAGGAGATTCGTCACTTAATGATCAATGCTATAAACCAAGTAGGTGTCGAGAAAGGTGTCAGCGGGGCTACGCCCCCAGAGAAAAGAGGTTATTTAATTAAGGAACTTCGCGAAAGCGTTGGAAAACCTCCCTCGAAGTATCGCCACTGTCCTGGCTGAACGGTTAAGCAAGTATTGTACGATGAGAATAGTCATGGCTAATTCTTCTTTTATGGTTTGAGGAATGATTCTAGAAACAGTGGGAGCCATCCAGTTTAGATAAACTAAAAATCAATCTAAACTTGCAAGTGCATCATGCTAAAATGTTTTCTTCTCTTTCTCTCATTGCAGCGACCTTGTGACCACTAGTAGGTTACATCTAGTAAACAAATTGACTGAATCTGACTTATTTGACTGGCAAAGATCTGTCCAGATGTCCATTTCCTATGACAAACTGGACCACCCTATTACTACTCAAGATCCAGCCGTCCCAGGTCTAGTTTCCATCGTCATGGATATGGATATCCGTCAGACAAGGGAAAAGGATAAACCGAAAGACATGTGCCTCGTATTAGCTTCAGTTGATGGTGTATACCAGAAGCAGCACGAGAAGATGGACTCAGTTTCCATCATTCTCCATAACAAAGATTTATATGGAGAGCAATCTCGTATCGCAAGATATAAGACCTTGAACGAATTATTTCAAGCGAGGTTGGTTGTCGGGTCATCTGTAGGAGACAACGTCCTTACAATGACTAGCCATATTGATGAGCTCCAGGACCTGGAGACTACATTGGAAAACAGGTCATATGTTGACTTATTTCCACAGTCCCTACCCTCTACTTACACCAGTAAAGTAGGAGGAAAGGGAAGATCAAAAGTTTCGGGACTTGGTGTAGCTAAAGAGGGATGTTCCTTATGTTATGAGATCGGGCATTGGTAGAAAGATTGCTGGGCTTTGGAAGCCAGTAGCCAGGATACGAAGCATGTTGTGGCTTCGTCCTTAAGTGTGTTTGTTATTGAGAACTGTTTGTCAATTAACTCTACTTCCTAAGTACTAGATACCGGAGCAGGATATCATATCTGTAATTCATTACATGCTTTGAGAAATCGTAGAGTTATAAAGGTAGGTGATTTGTCTCTTAGAGTAGCAAACGGAATGAGCGTGGACGCTGAATCCGTGGGAGAATATCGCATAGGTTTGACAAGTGGGCCGATATTGATTCTACGTAACTGTTTGTATGTACCTAGTTTTACTTGTAATATCATATCAGTGTCCTCACTTTCAAGAGAGAGATATGATATTACATTCGTAAGCGATGTAGTTCACATCCACCTAAATCAAGTTCTTATTGGGTCCGGTACATTAGATGACGGTATATACGTAATGAGTCAAGCTCAGGTTTTCAATGTCCAAAACACACTTAAAAGAAAATCTCCAGAAATAAATCAGGCTTTCTTATGGCATTGTAGACTAGGTCACATCAATGAAACACGATTAACTAAGTTACATAGAGAAGGATATTTGAATCCGTTCGAATATCAATCTTATGCTACTTGTGAATCTTGTCTCATGGGAAAGATGACAAAGACTCTGTTTACTGGACACAGAGTAAGGGCGAACGACCTCTTGGGACTCGTACACAGTGACGTGTGCGGTCCAATGTCTACACATGCGAGAGGTGGTTTTTCCTATTTCATTACTTTTATGGATGATTTCTCTAGGTATGGACATATTTTCTTGATGAAGCATAAATCCGAGGATTTTGAGAAATTCCAGGAATACAAGAATGAAGTGGAAAACCAAATAGGCAAAAGTTTCAAGACACTGAGATCTGATCGAGGTGGTGAATACTTAAGTGCCGAGTTCCTAGGTTGCTTAAAAAAGAATCGAATTCTCTCTCAGCTTACTCCTCCATACACACCACAACACAATGGTGTATAGGAAAGGAGGAATTGAACCCTATTGGATATGGTTCGTTCCTTGATGAGTAAGGCTGAGTTACCGCGATCTTTCTGTGGTTATGCACTAGAATCATCTGCATATCATTTGAACAAGGTTCCAACCAAAACTGTGCCTACCACACCATATTAGATGTGGAGTGGGAAGAAACCCTATCTTCAGTACCTGAAGACATGGGGATGTCCAGCTTTTGTAAAAAAGCAGCATCCGGACAAGCTCGAGGCACGCTCAGTACAGTGTAAGTTTGTGGGATATCCAAAGAACTCAAAGGAATATTGTTTCTATTACGCAGAAGAACAAAAGGTTTTTGTTTCTCGTCATGCCCACTTCTTAGAAGCTGAATTTTTAGAAAATCAAAAGAGTGGGAGCGCGGTAGAACTGGAAGAAATTCCAGAACCACAAGCTATTACTGAAAGTAAGGTAGAACCAGAAGTTTCAGAAGAAAGGGACATACCAGCGCCTATCCACAGAAGTAGTAGGCAGTCTCATCCGCCCGAGAGATACTACGGTTTTCTCATAGACGGGGATCAAGAAGATTGCATCATTGATAATGATGACCCTACTAGCTTCCAGCAAGCCATTCAGAGTGGCGACTCGGTAAAATGGCTGGATGCCATGCGGACCGAAATGGAGTCCATGTACACTAACAAAGTATGGACTTTGGACATTGCTCCAGATGGGGAAAAACACTTAGGATGCAAATGGATCTTCAGAAATAAGATTGGTGTAGATGGACAGGTTGAAATCTATAAGGCTAGACTTGTTGCAAAGGTTTTCCGTCAAAGACCTGGTTTGGACTATGACGAAACCTTTTCTCCAGTGGCTATGCTCAAATCCATTCGGGTCCTTCTTGCCATTGCTGCCTTCTACGATTATGAGATCTGGCAGATGGACGTAAAGACGGCCATTCTAAATGGTAATTTGGAAGAGTGCGTCTATATGGATCAGCCAGAGGAATTCATTCAGAGTGGGAGCAGCGGTAAAGTGTGCAAGTTGCTTAAGTCCATTTATGGACTAAAGCAGGCTTCGCGGAGTTGGAACATCTGTTTTGATGATACTGTCAAAGAATTCGACTTTATCAAAAATCCAGATGAACCATGCATATACAGTAAGATTGTAGGGAGAGTTGTTGTATTCCTCGTCTTGTATGTGGATGACATTCTCCTAATAGGAAATGATATTCCTATGCTACAGTCAGTCAAAAGATTCTTGTCACAGAAGTTCTCCATGAAAGACCTGGGTGATGCCACCTACATTCTGGGGATCCAGATCTATCGTGATAGATCTAAAAGGATGTTAGGACTTTCGCAGTCCAGGTACATAGACACCATATTGAAAAGATTCAGTATGGAAGATTCTAAGCACGGTAAGTTACCGGCTTGTCACGGAATCACCCTCTCCAAAGAGAAGTCTCCCAAGACTGATTTGGAAAGGGATCGCATGTCGATTATACCCTACGCTTCTGCGGTAGGCTCTATAATGTATGCGATGTTATGTACCAGACCAGATGTAGCATACGCATTAAGCGTTGTAAGCCGGTATCAGAAAAACCCAGGGGAGAAGCACTGGATAGCAGTAAAGAACATTCTCAAGTACCTGAGGAGGACTAAGGAGGTGTTCTTGGTGTATGGAGGAAAAGACCTCCAAATCGAGGCCTTTGCCGACTCCAGCTTCCAGAGTGACAAGGATCACTCCAAGTCCATGTCAGGTTATGTCTTTACCCTCAATGGAGAGGCGGTCTGTTGGAAGAGTTCCAAGCAGGAGACCGTTGCTGACTCAACGATGGAAGCAGAGTACATAGCTGCATGCGATGCCGCAAAAGAAGCTGTCTGGATGAAGAAGTTCCTCACAGAACTTCAGGTGGTTCCTACCAGTGTTGGTCCAATACCTCTGTATTACGACAACAACTGCGCTATAGCTTTAGCAAAGGAACCCAGGTCCCATCAGAAGTCCAGAAACACCTTAAGGCGGTATCACCTGATCAGGGAGATCGTAGATCGCCGGTGATCGAGGTAATGAGAGTAGATACGAAGAATAACATTGCTGATCCATTCCCAAAAGCCATTCCTCAGACGCAGTTCGAGAGGCTATTCGAGATGATAGGTTTGCGATATGCCAGTACATGCCCTAGTGCAAGTGGGAGATTGTTAGAGTTTATGCCCTAGAAGACCATTACTATATCATACTAGTTTGTATATTACTTAATGGAAGCTTGGGATATTCACAGTTGTATTGACTGTCTTGCTAAAAATGGTAGTATGCTACTTGGTTTGTGTCTACTTTAATATGTGCATATGTTTCTTATAACGTATCGCTTATACATATTAGTAGAGCCCTTAGGATCTTTTCTTGATTACCAGCGTTGTGATGGCAGTCACACTAGTGGGGGCTAGGTAGTCTATAAGCAACATCCTATACAGGTCCCTAGTCGTAGGATTATCGAGACAGGGCATCGATACTCCGGAGTAGACTAGTGTATATGCTTCTCATCCCAGTTGGGGAGATGGTCTGTCCCACAGCCATCAGTACGTCATACTGGGGATAGTATACAAGTGCTCGTTGGGTTATGAGTACACCGGACAGGACTCGCGGGTAACTGTTGGTTGGTATTATACCCGTCGTTTGTTAACAGTTCCTAGGTGACATGAGTACAGCATAGTCCGTAGACTTGACACTGCTACTTCGCCTCGAGTGTGTCCCTCTGTTCTTAGATTGCTACCCTACCACGGCTCAAAGGAGTCGTTCAAACAGGTAGCAGTTGGGTACAGTCCCGAGCACTTGGAGGCAGTGGCGGTTAGACAGGATTCGTCTCTTCCGGTATTGGGTGTAGATATCGCGCTGTGTCAGAGAGCTATTACGCAAAGTCCCTGACCAGGGCAAGCGAGATTTACTGGTAGGTTCCAGTAGTTTCTCAAGGTGTAATCGTTTACGCTCCGATATGACTTATACCGCTATTAGGGGACTGACGCTTGCCTCCTCCTAGGCCCGATATGCGATAGTCCTAGACGAACAGACCGGACTGTACGGAGATTGTCACATCAGGCTCAGTAGGAGTTCGGATGTGTTTCCTCATCGGCCTTCTTATCGACATCTGCCTGGGGACCGTTACGTACAGCTAGTGCCACTTGTTGTCTGTGGTTAAAACCACTGCCAGCGTAGTGTCGAGTCTTTGGAGTCCTACACAGAGAGTTTCCCTGCTTCGGGCGAAATGATAATGAGGTCGTATGGTTTTACGACAGGGTTCGGACACGCACGTGCATTTATGCACGTACGATGTTCTGACAGTTTTTACTAGCCGGCTTTGGTTTAAACCAGATTCTAGTATCAGATTATGGGATTTATACAGTCTAATGTTTTTCCGTGTTTTCACGGATAGGAGGGGCGTTCTCGTAATTTGTCGGGAAGCTTCTAGAAGGATGATGACTTGGAGGGTAAGGTGGCATTTGCATTTATTGGATTAATGAGTCATGGAGTGATTCATCCATGGAGTTAATGTTGCATTAATGATTTTAATAACTCATGAGATGAATCACTCTATGGAATTAATGAAGCATGATGACACATATTTATTTTTTATACATTTTAATTATTTGACATGCTTCATATATTCAAATGATATCATTTATCCAAAAGGATTCTCATTCTCACCTTCTCCCTCCTCAAGCTCTCTCTCTTCAAACCCTAACCCTAACCTCTCATGTGTTGAGATCAAGGGTTAACAAGACTAATACATCCCTAATCCAACTCTATATCCCTTAGGTTGCTTAGATTGGCACTTTGAGTAACCTAGTTACCTCAAGTTAGAGGTCAAGCTTGGAGTAGGAGCTTTCGGGTGGATCGTCTTTGACTCGAGAAGGACGTTGAGGTGCCGACGTTCCATAGAGCCTACGAGGTGTGGAGGACAGCGATAAAGACCCGAAGAACAAGTAACGTGAGGTATAACTTCGAATCCGAGTAGTTAAACCTTTCGTAGTTAGCTAGTAATGGTTTAGACACGATCCGTGTGCTCAAGTCCGTCTTACGAAGCTTTGATAATTGTTTTTCATATATTCCGCCTCCCTGCAAGCTCGTCGGGTGCGTGACATGGACTTACAGTTTTTGGGTGCCGATGTTGGGCACCCCGTTTCAATGAAATTTACAGGATTGAGGGCCGAATAGAGAGACGACGCCTGAGCTATCGGGATCTTGGGGTGCTTTGGGTAGACACTGGGGTTTTCCACGTTGATGATCCCTGTAGATGATATTTTTATCCCATGTTCAGCATTCATTATTATGCATTGCATTATGTAGTCGTAGTACCTGATAGAGTACTTTTCATGATTACTGCGTACCCAACTCATCATATAGATGTTATTAGATTGCACTTGTTATGCATGATTATTGCGTACCCAGCTAATCAAATAGATGTTATCTGATTTCACATGTTAGAGTATCGCAGTACGTGCATACTCGTGATTACCTTTATATGTTATTTACTATTCACGAGTTGGCAACTCACCCCTGTTGTGCCAAAGTGTTTGCAGGTCGACCCTCAGAGTAGTTGCGACAGGGCTATCTCTTGTATCTTCTTGCTATGGATACCACTGCAGTTGGTGTGTGAGCCGAGTTCCTGATAGGTGGGTTTGCGGTATCCGTTTATTTTCCATTTGTACACTCTATTGTATCTAGTACTATTCATCTACCATTTCATGTATTGACTTAGAGACCAGTTATGAGGACGATGTATATTATTTTGTATTCTGGATGTCGAGCTCGTATGAGCCGGCTTTATTTATGTAGTTTTATCCTTTATGTTGTTTTTCACTTATTTTGTTCATTCTTCACTACGGCGTCGTATACTATTCTTGTGGTGGTTGTTTCCACCGTTGGGCGTGATTGCTCCCGTGTGGGGATGTTTTATTCTTATTGTATGTCATTTTACTTATATCATTTCTTGTACCCGATTTCGGGGCTTGTTTTTACTAAGGAGATGCTGCCGAAATTTTATGAAAATAACTCACAATTTAATGATTTTTACTCGAGTTTTCTAATGTTTTAAACCAATGTTTTCAACACTCACTACTTTCAATGGTTTTGATTTCTGGGTTTCGGCTTACTTAGTCACGTTACGGCTGTAGACGTTATGTGGTTAAGTGCCGGTCACGGGCCGAACTTTGGGTCGTGACACACTACTAGATAGCCATGCCCCATAGCCCTGACCAAGTGACTGTAGGAGAACCACGTTGCCAAAAGCATACGTTCTGGTGCTCGCGGCCATTGTATTCCGCCTAAGTGCGCTTCGTCGACGGCATCGGGGGTGCGGCCGTCTACTAATGTTTCCAACAAGCATTCGATCATTTATTGGGAATCTTGTTGAATTGCCCGACTGATTATCGAAAAGTGTTCTCAATTTGAGACTAAAATGCCGGGTTTATAGTGTTAGGCATGAAATCCGGAGTATGAGATATTCCGGGTTTATGATGTCTAAGGTGGTTGTGGATTCTAACTATTATAGTTTTCATTTATTTTCTGCGACCGTAAGTGTAATATGAGGTGTATCGCCGGTTTCATTTCTATACGTTAACGACAATCGGGGTACGCATATTTACTTATGTTGATGACATGTGATGTTATGTGTTGCTGTGATATGTTATATTAGATCGTCGTGATGAATAGCCGGGGTTTTTTTACATTAGATGAGAGTTTTTCATTTTCATTCATGTAAAAATTTGTATGTAATATTCTTTTATTAGGACGCTTCTGGGTTAAGGATGATGTATATTATTTACTTTTCCGCATTAGGATAGACCCAAGGTGGGGAGCACAAGTAACCGGGTTCTAGAGTCCTGTGAGAGACCATCTCGAGAAGTCGAGACCGGGTCTCTTAACTCTAGAATTGGCGGGGCTGCTTGCCGCTCTCGTAAGGGTCGAGGGATGTGGGTTTGGCTATTCATCACGACCGTGGAATACGTGTTTTTTTACTGGCATGATTTAAAACACGGACATCTTAGTATATCCTATATTTCATATGTTGACTTCTGCTGCAAAGTTCTGTGATGAGATCATATAACTGGGTGGGACGAATGTTTTATTATATATATGATATATAATAAACGTTTGTTCCCCTTCGAAAGACGGCGCACAGGACCGTGAGGTCCCGACTGGGGTTCGGGACAGATGCTATTTGGTTTTATCCGACCACCTCTCCGACGATGCCAAGTTGATTTATGGCACCGTGTCTCCGAGGTTTAGACGGATGCGGCCAATGTAGCAGACTTCGTCATATTCCCCCTCGCTTGAGTGGTTTTTGATTGTGGGGACACTCTTCCCTGCAGGCGCAAGCCCCTGCAAATAATTACGCTACCGCATCGTGGTAACAACTTTCTCCTTCTCCAGAATTTCACTTCGTGTCGTGTGTGTTTGTTTTATTTGCAGTTGCCCATGGATTGTATACGGAGACTGAGTAATGTCGTCGCCCGTAGGACGTGTATTAGTCCAAATCCGTATTTACTTAGATTTGGGTTTGGTGATTTTAGTTTAAGGATACATTAGCCGTATTGAGGCTAAGATCAACTTAAACATTCGTTAAGGATACGTTAGTCCTGTTTGAGACTAAGATCAACTTAACGTAGTGATCTGTTTAATATATGGCCGTTGGGACCCGTTACTCCTTCGACGTCGTTGAAGGATTACAACGATAAGTGTCAGAGGAGTTCAGAGATGTACGCTTGAACCAAAGTTGATTTAGAGGTTTATAGTCTATTTGAATATTTAAGGATACGTTAGCCGCGTTTGGGGCGAAGATCAACTTAAACGGGATCGTTTAGATCCGGCAAAAGAGCATTTGGAGGCTCTTTTGTTCCAGTTTAGGAACGTGGTGGTCCATATTCCAGTTTAAGGACGTGGTGGTCCATCGCCAGTTTAGGGACGTAGTGGTCCATGTTCCAGTTTAGGGACGTGGTGGTCCATGTTCCAGTTTAGGGACGTGGTTGTCTATTTTCCAGTTTAGCGACGTGGTAGTCCATGTTCCAGTTTAGGGACGTGGTGGTCTATTTTCCAGTTTAGGGACGTGGTGGTCCATCATTAGTTTAAGGTCATTTCGGTCCATGAGTTTAAGGACCCCGCAGTCCATATTGATGTGTGGTCGTCGGGACCCGTCACCTCTCTGACATCGTTGAAGGATTACAACGATAGGAGTCAAAGGAGTTCGGAGATGTGCCCTTGAACCGGTCGTAAATTGATTTAAGAGAGCAGTTGTGCTCAGTCAATTTAATTTAAGGACTTACGGCCAAAATTGGCTAAGTCCAGTTGAAAATGTTCACATTTTGTTTGCATTTGGCCTGTTAGGCCTTTGTTTGGGCTTTCCCCTTTACAATAATGCATAGCATTATTTCAGGCCATTTATGCCTATTTTGACTGGGCTCTGCCCTTTTTATTATAATGTAGAGCATTTTTTTTGGTCCATTGGACCTCTCAATTGTGCTCTGCCCTTTAAATATTGCATAGCATTATTTTGGTCTGTTTAGACTTTTTAATTGGGCTCTGCCTTTTTGTGCAGTACTTTTATTTGGTCCATTAGACCTTTGATTAGGCTCTGCCCTTTAATAATGCATTGCATTTAATACTCTGACAGTGCCCCACGTGGCTTGTCAGGTGCTTTGCGCAATTAAAGAGCGCAAGCGCTCGTGGAGGTGACGCGTGTCACGTTCTGATGAGCGCAAGCGCACCAGCGCAGCGCGCTACGTTAGCGCTGTAAGTCCATATTGCGACCCCCGGTGCTTACGGGGAGGCGGAAACGGTATAAAAAACGAATTTTTATCGCAAGAGGCAACATGGACTAAACATGGTCGGGATCGTTGTCTAAACTAAACTAGCAAATACGCTAAAAGGAGTTAGCTACTATGGAAGATGGTTATACCTAAACTTGAACTCCTTCTTCTTCAAACCTTGTAGAGGTTGATGGTTCTCTTTACGTCGCCTTCTCCCGTCGAAGATGGATCCACCTCGAAGGTTCGACTTTGGGCTCTTCCTCGATCTTTGAGTGAACTAGGGTTTCCGGTTTGCTAAACCTTCATCCTAGAATGAGTAGAGAGAGATTAGGGTTTGCTTTTCTTTCTAAAGAGAATGATTCTCAACACATGAGAAGGTTTCTCTTTTCAAGAGGAAGAAGAAGATGAAATGAGGAGAGAGAGAGGTTATGATAGAATGAGCTCAATTATTTCTTTCTTGCAACCATATTGCAAAAGAAATGAATTATCTAAATGATAATAATTGAAATAAGAATAGTTGATGGTAATTTTGGAATGACCACTATCATGCTTCTTTAAATGAAGTGTAAGCATGAATCAAGGAAGACTTTCAAGGCATGAAAGTGGTCAATGGTCAACAAGTCAACCAAGGTCAACAAGTCAACAAAAAAACAACCATAACATAATTCTCATTTAATTACTATTATTAATAGATAATATATAAATCCATTAGGGTTTGGAAAATGATAACTGTCAACTGTGCATACGCACCCGATCCGAAACCCTAATGAAAAACCTCATTCTCCGCCTCAAGCAACTGTGCATACACACCTGCATTCTCGTTCCGAGGAACAAGAATACCAAGATATAAAAGCAACCCCCAAAACATATACCAGTATCTGGCTCAAACCAGAGCCTGCCAGTATAATCCGTCCGGACTCCAAACGTGCATAAGTGCGCGGATGAGAACGAACCCTGTCGCAAAACCATGCGACCTCTACTCTGTTTTGCCCAGAGGCGAATACCCTCTGTGTGGGACTCTAAAGACTCGGCACTACGCTGGCAGTGGGTTTAACCACAGACCGCAAGCGGCACTAGCTGTGCGTAACGGTCCCCAGGTAGATGCCGACAAGAAGGCTGACGAGGTGAAACCCCATCTGTACTCCTACTGAGTCTGAATGTGACATTCTCCGTACAGTCCGGTCTGTTCGTCTGATACATCGCATGGCGGGCCTAGGGGGCGGTAAACGTCAGTCCCCCAATAGCGGTACAAGTCGTGCCGGAGCGAAGCCCAAAACACCCTGAGATAACACTGGAAACCTACCAGTATATCTCGTTTGCCCTGGCCAGGGACTACTCGTGTAATGGCTCTCCTAGACACAGCGCGATGTCAACCCCCAATACCGGGAGAGACGAATCCTGTCTAACCGTCACTGCCTCCAAGTGCTTCGGGACTGCACCCAACCACCACCTGTTTGCACGACTCCTTTAAGCCGTGGTAGGGTAGTGATCAAAGTGCAGTGGGAACACACTCGAGGCGAAGTGTCAGTGTCAAGTCAGCGGACTAAGCTGTACTCATGTCACCTGGGAACTGATAACTGACGATAGGTATAATACCAACCTGTCAGTTCCCGACGAGTCCTGTCCAGTGTACTCGTAACCTAACGAGCACCCGTATACTATCTCCAGTACGACGTACTGATGGCTGTGGGACAGACCATCTCCCACACTGGGATGAGAAGCGCATACGCTAGTCTACTCCGGAGTATCGATGCCCTGTCTCGATAGTCCTACGACTAGGGACCTGTATAAGGATGTGCCTATAGATTACCCAGCCCCCACTAGTGTGACTGCCATCACAACGCTGGTAATCAAGCAAAGATCCTAAGGGCTCCACTAATGCGTATAAGTGATATACTGAAATAAACACAAGTACACATTGAAGTAGAAACAAACCAAGTAGCATACTACTATATTGAGCTAGATTGTTTATACAAGGTGAATATCCCAAGCTTCCATCAAGTAATATACAAACTAGTATGATACAGTAATGGCATCTAGGGCATATACACTAACAATCTCCCACTTGCACTAAGGCCATGTACTGGCGTATCGAAGACCTATCATCTCGATCAGCCGCTCGAACTGAGTCTGGGGTAGGGCCTTGGTGAATGGATCTGCAGTGTTCTTTTCTGAAGCAACCCTCCGAACCTCGATCTCCTTGCGATCCACGATCTCCCTGATCAGGTGATACCGCCTCAAGATGTGCCTGGATTTCTGATGGGACCTGGGTTCCTTCGCTAAAGCAATAGCCCCATTGTTGTCGCAATACAGAGGTATTGGATCAACAATGGACGGAACCACTTGAAGTTCTTTCAAGAACTTCCTCATCCAGACAGCTTCTTTTGCGGCATCAGATGCAGCGATGTATTCCGCTTCCATCGTCGAGTCTGCAACGGTTTCCTGTTTGGAACTCTTCCAACACACCGCCCCTCCATTGAGGGTAAAGACAAAGCCCGACATGGACTTGGAATCATCCTTGTCACTCTGGAAGCTGGAGTCAGCAAAGGCCTCGATCTGGAGGTCTTTTCCGCCATACACCAAGAACATCTCCTTAGTCCTTCTCAGGTACTTGAGAATGTTCTTTACCGCTATCCAGTGTTTCTCCCCAGGGTTTGACTGATACCGGCTTACCACACTCAGTGCATAAGCTACATCCGGTCTGGTACACAACATCGCATACATTATAGAGCCTACCGCAGAAGCGTAGGGTATAATAGACATGCGATCCCTCTCCAAATCAGTCTTGGGAGACATCTCTTTAGAGAGGGTGATCCCGTGACAAGCCGGTAGGTTACCGCGCTTGGAATCTTCCATACTGAATCTCTTCACTATGGTGTCGATGTACCTGGACTGAGAAAGTCCCAATATCCTCTTGGATCTATCACGATGGATCCGGATCCCCAGGATGTATGAGGCATCACCCAGGTCTTTCATGGAGAACCTGTGTGACAAGAACCCCTTGACAGATTGTAGCATAGGAATGTCATTTCCTATTAAGAGAATGTCATCCACGTATAAAACGAGGAATACTACAGTTCTCGCTACAAATCTACTATAGATGCATGGTTCATCTGGATTTTTGATAAAGCCAAATTCTTTGACCGTCTCATCAAAGCAGATGTTCCAACTCCGCGATGCCTGCTTTAGTCCATAGATGGACTTAAGCAACTTGCACACCTTTCCGCTGCTCCCACTCTGAATGAAACCCTCTGGCTGATCCATATAGACACACTCCTCTAAATTTCCATTCAGAAAAGCGGTCTTTACGTCCATCTGCCAAATCTCATAATCGTGGAAGGCAGCAATGGCAAGAAGGATCCGAATGGATTTCAGCATGGCTACTGGAGAAAAGGTTTCGTCATAGTCCAAGCCAGGTCTTTGACGGAAACCCTTTGCTACCAGCCTAGCTTTATAGGTCTCAACCTGTCCATCTACACCAATCTTCCTTTTGAAGATCCACTTGCATCCTACGGGTTTTACCCCGTCTGGAGCAATGTCCAACGTCCATACCTTGTTGGTGTACATGGACTCCATTTCGGTCCGCATTGCATCCAGCCATTTCACTGAGTCAATGCTCTGAACGGCCTGCTGGAAGCTAGTAGGCTCATCATAATCTATGATGCAATCCTCTCTATCCCCGTCTATGAGAAAACCGTAGTATCTCTCGGGCGGATGAGACTGCCTACTACTTCTGCGGAGCGGCGTAGGAATGTCCTGTTCTGTTGAACCCTCTGGTTCCACTAAGCTTTCAGTAACAGTCTGTGGTTCTGGAACTTCTTCCAGTTCTATTGTGCTCCCACTTATCTGGGTTTCCAAAAACTCAGTTTCCAAGAAGCGGGCATGCTGAGAAACAAAAACCTTTTGTTCCTCAGCGGAATAGAAAAGATACCCCCTGGAGTTCCTTGGGTATCCCACAAACTTACACTGTACTGAACGTGCCTCAAGCTTGTCCGCATGCTGCCTTTTTACAAAAGCTGGACATCCCCATACCTTAAGATACTTAAGACAGGGTTTCTTCCCAGTCCACATCTCATAAGGGGTGGTAGGCACAGTCTTGGTGGGAGCCTTGTTCAAGAGATACGCAGCTGCTTCTATTGCATATCCCCAGAATGATCGCGGTAACTCAGCGTTACTCATCATGGACCGAACCATATCCAATAGGGTTCGGTTCCGTCTCTCCGATACACCGTTATGTTGCGGGGTGTATGGAGGAGTAAGCTGAGAGAGAATTCCGTTCTCTTTTAAATAGTCCAGGAACTCGGCACTTAAGTATTCTCCACCTCGATCCGATCTTAGAATCTTAATACTCTTGCCGGTCTGTTTCTCTACTTCATTCTTATACTCCTGGAATTTTCCAAAGGCTTCGGACTTATGTTTCATTAAGAAAACATAACCGTACCTTGAGAAGTCATCCGTAAAAGTAATGAAGTAAGAATGTCCGCTTCGGGCATGTGTAGACATTGGACCGCACACGTCACTGTGTACGAGTCCCAAGAGCTCGCTCGCTCTTACTCCATGTCCAGTAAAAGGAGTCTTTGTCATCTTTCCCTTGAGACAGGACTGACAAGTGGCATACGACTGATATTCGAACGCATTCAAATACCCTTCTGTATGTAACTTCGTCAACCTTCTCTCATTGATGTGACCCAATCTACAATGCCATAAGAAAGTCTGGTTTATTTCTGGAGACTTTCTTTTGTGTGTATTCTGGACATTAAAAATCTGTGGTTGGTTCAATACGTATATACCATTACTCAAAGTACCTGACCCAATCAAAACTTGATTAAGGCGAATGTTTACAACATTACTTACAAACGCAAATTCATAACCTTCTTTAGAAACTAAAGATACAGAAATGATATTACAAGTTGCGTTGGGTACAAAAAAGCAATTACGCAAAACCAAAACATGTCCATCTGACATTCCCAGGTGATAGTCCCCCACGGCTTTAGCATCCATGCTAGCTCCGTTTGCAACTCTGAGGGTCATGTCACCTGCTTTCAAAACACTACGGTTTCTCAACGCCTGCAAAGAGTTACAGATATGAGATCCTGATCCGGTATCCAATACCCAGGAAGTAGAGTTTATAGAAAGACAGTTTTCAATAACATACACACCTGAAGCCGAAGCTGCAACCTGCTTCAATTCCTGTGTTCTGGCCTTCCAGGCCCTGCAATCATTCTTCCAGTGTCCTTTCTTATGACAAAAGAAGCATTCTTCCTTATCCACAAGCTTCCCAGCTATCTTTGTTGCTTTTCCTTTTCCCTTCGTATTCACTTTACTAACACCGCCCCTTGGTTTGGCGGGGGCTTTCTTCTTCTTTCCCTTGGCTTTCGCCTTGGACCTAGAAGAAGATGTTCCTCCTACAAACAAAGTGGATGTTTCCCTACCTTTCTGTAGGGTGCCCTCTGCGCTCCTCAGCAGGTTGAGGAGCTCTGAAAGTTCAACCTCCTTTTCTTGTAGGTTGAAGTTCATTATAAACTGGGCGTAAGTGGAAGGAAGGGACTGGAGAACTATATCTGTATATAGCTCACTCTCCAATGTGATCCCTAGGTCAGCGAGCTCCTCAATGTAGCCGATCATCTTTAGCACGTGCTCGGCTACTGATGATCCGACGGCCATTCTTGTTGAAAACAACTTTTTCGACGCTTCGTATCTTGTGATACGTGATTGCTCTCCATATAGTTCTTTTGTATGAAGCAATATGGACTCCATGTCCATATTCTCATGCCTCCTCTGATGTTCGTTGTCCATCGAGGCAAGCAGGAGGCACTTGGCCTTCGCGCTATCAATCTCCCAAGTCTTGCGGATTTCCTTATCCGCGACGCTGGAAGTTGGACCAGGGACAGGGGGAGCTTTGGTGGTAAGAAGATACCCCAGCTTGTCATAAGTGATTGCTATCTTGACACTCCTGAGCCAATCTTTGTAGTTTGGCCCTGTCAGCTTGTTTTTATCTAGGAGTAACTTAAGTCCAGTCATGTTGATTGGTCGCTGCAATTAGGAGAGAGAAGAAGAAACACTCAGCATGATGCTCTTGCAAGTTTAGAGTGGTTTTTAATTTGTCTAAACAGGATGGCTCCCACTGTTTCTCGAATCCCTCCTCAAACCATAAAGGAAGAATTAGTCAGGATCAATCCCACCGTACAATACTTGCTTAACCGTTCAGCCAGGCTGGTGTCGGTACTTCGAGGGAGGTTTTCCAACGCTTTCGCGAAGTTCTTTAATTAAAGAACCTCTTTTCCCTGGGGGCGTAGCCCCGCTAACACCTTTCTAGGCACCTACTAGGTTTATAGCATTGATCGTTAAGTGAGAAATTTCCCGAGGAGTAGCATATACTCACAGTAGGATCGGGATCCAAATATCATCGCGTGACGAAAATGAAGGAATCCTACCAGAATCACCACACTCCAAATGGTATGCAAATCTAGCAAGTTTCAGTACTTATGAAACTCCCGATGTGGATTTTTGCCCCATGCTCTTATGACCTTGACGAAGGTCAACAAATCATAAGTCACATGTCAAGTTCTGCCCGTCATTATCCAGGTTAATTTGAATCCACCCGTATATACCCTTGACGAAGGTCAACAAGGTAATGTGAGTGTCCCAAACCAACGCATCTATCTATGCTACATATGAATACTTAACAGCTACCAATCACTATGCCTTGACGAAGGTCAACAAACACAGCTTGAATACTATTTGAATATTCATACGAAACGACGGAGGGCTACGAATGGTTTTGGCAAAACCGTGAACGTAGTGAACTTGATTTGGTCGATGGAACGAGATAGCTTTTAATTGGAGTGGCTCAAACTCCGCATTTTAAAAGTTAGTTTTGAAAAGAACCGAGTGGTTTTTCGAAAGTGTTCCAACGACTTTAACTTGGTTTATTATCTTGCATTAGTTCTTTTAATGCGTGATATTCTTGCATTAGTACTTTTAATGCGTCCCATCATTTAATCCTACCATTGCAGAAAACAACCAAAATATGACGTACGCTTATGCCATTCGCATTCGCCACTGGGCCCCGTCATCACTCGTTAGGTTACTTAACTAACGACAGAGCGGGGGCTGGGCTAGCGCGGCTGTAAAACATAAGCAACGCCTAAATAGAAAGCAATGATAGACATTACAGATCACAGATGAATACATTGGATATACTAGCAATCCGCAATCCTTTCGAGCCTGAAACGAAAAGCGGATAACACGGTCGCGGTGAATAGCCAATACCCCACCCAAGACCCCTACGGGTGCGGCAAACTACCCTCCAAGTACCCGGTAGTTTGTGCACCCCTCCATGGGTCTATCCTAGGAGCAAAAACAGTAAAAAGAATTATACAATGACGGCTATAACCCCGACCCGGTTGTGCGGCCAAACAAATAATAATTATTACATCAATTTACATTTACAATGAATGAAAGAAAAACAAAAGCTCATCTCACATCCAACCCCGGCTATTCACCCGCGACAGTCCAACACATTCATATACACATTCCAGCACATTACAGATCATGTATAACCCCGACTAATCGACCTATAGCGATTAGCCGACGTTCAATACATGCAAGCATCACAGATATAACCATCATAGTCAAAGTGCAGTGAAGTTCGGAAAAATACGGAATTATAGGACCCCAAAAGGAAATTTCTTTTCTGGAAAATCTGGGCACATATAATATATCTCAAAAATCCCAAAAACAACACCTACAGACACTGCACGAAAAACGACGCGCAGAAGACGACAAAGCGCGGCGGTTCCGCGGCACGAGCCTACCTCGTGCCGCGGATGCGCGGCGCTTTGAGCTCAACACTGGATCGTTTTTCATGGGTGGTTTTAGAAAACCCTGAGATGATTTTACAAATATAAATTTTTTCATTTTGAGCCCAAAAAATTTTAACAGAAACTCAGGTTTTGAAAAAATACGGTTTTTGGGTTTTTTACGGTTCCGAACTTCGTTACACTTCACTACCAAGCTAGTTTAAGTTTAGTTAGGCTCTGATACCACTGTAAGTCCATATTGCGACCCCCGGTGCTTACGGGGAGGCGGAAACGGTATAAAAAACGAATTTTTATCGCAAGAGGCAACATGGACTAAACATGGTCGGGATCGTTGTCTAAACTAAACTAGCAAATACGCTAAAAGGAGTTAGCTACTATGGAAGATGGTTATACCTAAACTTGAACTCCTTCTTCTTCAAACCTTGTAGAGGTTGATGGTTCTCTTTACGTCGCCTTCTCCCGTCGAAGATGGATCCACCTCGAAGGTTCGACTTTGGGCTCTTCCTCGATCTTTGAGTGAACTAGGGTTTCCGGTTTGCTAAACCTTCATCCTAGAATGAGTAGAGAGAGATTAGGGTTTGCTTTTCTTTCTAAAGAGAATGATTCTCAACACATGAGAAGGTTTCTCTTTTCAAGAGGAAGAAGAAGATGAAATGAGGAGAGAGAGAGGTTATGATAGAATGAGCTCAATTATTTCTTTCTTGCAACCATATTGCAAAAGAAATGAATTATCTAAATGATAATAATTGAAATAAGAATAGTTGATGGTAATTTTGGAATGACCACTATCATGCTTCTTTAAATGAAGTGTAAGCATGAATCAAGGAAGACTTTCAAGGCATGAAAGTGGTCAATGGTCAACAAGTCAACCAAGGTCAACAAGTCAACAAAAAAACAACCATAACATAATTCTCATTTAATTACTATTATTAATAGATAATATATAAATCCATTAGGGTTTGGAAAATGATAACTGTCAACTGTGCATACGCACCCGATCCGAAACCCTAATGAAAAACCTCATTCTCCGCCTCAAGCAACTGTGCATACACACCTGCATTCTCGTTCCGAGGAACAAGAATACCAAGATATAAAAGCAACCCCCAAAACATATACCAGTATCTGGCTCAAACCAGAGCCTGCCAGTATAATCCGTCCGGACTCCAAACGTGCATAAGTGCGCGGATGAGAACGAACCCTGTCGCAAAACCATGCGACCTCTACTCTGTTTTGCCCAGAGGCGAATACCCTCTGTGTGGGACTCTAAAGACTCGGCACTACGCTGGCAGTGGGTTTAACCACAGACCGCAAGCGGCACTAGCTATGCGTAACGGTCCCCAGGTAGATGCCGACAAGAAGGCTGACGAGGTGAAACCCCATCTGTACTCCTACTGAGTCTGAATGTGACATTCTCCGTACAGTCCGGTCTGTTCGTCTGATACATCGCATGGCGGGCCTAGGGGGCGGTAAACGTCAGTCCCCCAATAGCGGTACAAGTCGTGCCGGAGCGAAGCCCAAAACACCCTGAGATAACACTGGAAACCTACCAGTATATCTCGTTTGCCCTGGCCAGGGACTACTCGTGTAATGGCTCTCCTAGACACAGCGCGATGTCAACCCCCAATACCGGGAGAGACGAATCCTGTCTAACCGTCACTGCCTCCAAGTGCTTCGGGACTGCACCCAACCACCACCTGTTTGCACGACTCCTTTGAGCCGTGGTAGGGTAGTGATCAAAGTGCAGTGGGAACACACTCGAGGCGAAGTGTCAGTGTCAAGTCAGCGGACTAAGCTGTACTCATGTCACCTGGGAACTGATAACTGACGATAGGTATAATACCAACCTGTCAGTTCCCGACGAGTTCTGTCCAGTGTACTCGTAACCTAACGAGCACCCGTATACTATCTCCAGTACGACGTACTGATGGCTGTGGGACAGACCATCTCCCACACTGGGATGAGAAGCGCATACGCTAGTCTACTCCGGAGTATCGATGCCCTGTCTCGATAGTCCTACGACTAGGGACCTGTATAAGGATGTGCCTATAGATTACCCAGCCCCCACTAGTGTGACTGCCATCACAACGCTGGTAATCAAGCAAAGATCCTAAGGGCTCCACTAATGCGTATAAGTGATATACTGAAATAAACACAAGTACACATTGAAGTAGAAACAAACCAAGTAGCATATTACTATATTGAGCAAGATTGTTTATACAAGGTGAATATCCCAAGCTTCCATCAAGTAATATACAAACTAGTATGATACAGTAATGGCATCTAGGGCATATACACTAACAAGCGCGCTGCGTTGTTGCACTGCTGACATGTGGCGCTTCCAGGCGGCTTGCGCAATAGTGCAGTTTTGGCAAGTGCTTGGCACTGTTCTTATTCTTTTGGATCAATTTTAGATCAAAGAAAACAAGTTTTTTCTTGTTTTTTAAAGAACCAGTGGTTCATGAAAGGTGCAAGGCACTGTTATCTTGAGAATCTTTTAGATTCAGAACCAATGGTTCATAAAAAGAAGTGCAAGGCACTGTTTATTATTTATTTTCTTTTCATTAGAGATACTTGATCTTGTTCTCAGATCAATGATCTGTTCATAAGAGAATTTTCTCTTTTTCTAAAGGTTTTTACCTTTTTTCTTTGTTTCTTGAGGATTTCTCTCCAATTCTTCAGAGTTCTCTCTGTTTAATTTCTCACAAAATGTTCATGCCTTTGAATTGAGGTCTAGGTCCTTTTTATAGTGCCCATAAATTAGTTAAATTTGTTAAAGAGATCTTTCTCTGAGTGATTTGGGGAATTTTCCCCACCGTTGGATTTTTGATCCAAAAGCCTCTGTTTTACAGAAGAAAATCTTCTTGTTTTAACAAGAACAGAAAAGATTTCTTTAAAATCTCAATTCTGTTTTGCGCAAACGCCTCAGCGCGTGACAGGTGTTGCGCAGCGCAGCGCTTGCGCAGCTGTGCTTGCGCAACTGCGTAGACACGTGTCGTGCAGCGCAGCGCTTCCGCAGCCGTGCTTGCGCAGTTGTGCTTACGCAACTGCGCAGACACGTGTCGCGCAGCGTAGCATTTGCGCATCTGTTCCTGCGTAGCTATGCTTGCGCAACAGCGCAAACACGTGTCACGCAGCGCAGCGCTTGCGCAGTTGTGCTTGCGCAACTGCGCAGACATGTGTCGCGCAACGCAGCTGAAACGTTGCTTCCTTTACTTTTTGTTTTAAAATAACCTTGCTCTTATTGGACGCACTGCCTCGGGCGCTGTGCTGACGCATCAACTTCTGACACGTGGCGCATTGCGCGCAGCGCACGGGATTTGAAGCGTTGCTTTAAAATTTGAATTTTTGAAATTCAAACAGAACCTTGCTCTAATTGGGGGAAACAAATGGCCCCCCACCGTTGCGCTCACGTGGCGCGCACGTGAGTGCAGCGGTGGCAAAATCCCAGCCTTTGGATCAACTGATAAGTTGAAGGGGCGCAGGCACCTATAAATAGTAACCTTGGTCCTTAGAAAATTCTTTAAAACTTTCAAGCATTTTGATTCTCAGAGCCTTGCTCTTGCTTAAGAACTTTCAGAGCCTTGCTCTTGTTCTTTCCCCAAGAACTTCAAAGTTCAGAACTTAGAATCACTCTAGGTAATTTAAATTAAATTAAATTTAATTAACAGAGCCTTGCTCTTATAGATCTTTGATCTAAAGAAAACCCGTTTAGGGTTTCATCAACAGAGCCTTGCTATCAAAAACTTACAGATCTACAGAGATCTTGTCCATGGGTTTTAACCCATGAACAGAGCTTTGCTCTTGGATCAAATGTAGATCTTTTTAGATCTGAAAAATGAAGAATTTATTTTTTTTATAAGTTTTCATGGATTTTTCAAGATTCTAAAATTTTAATTCTTTTAAGTGTTAAAAAAAAATTGATGGATCTTTCCATTATTACCTCAGAGCTATGCTCTTTTGAGGAATCTTGTTCCTCTGAGACCAGAGTTTGACAAATGTCACTCTGTGACAGAGCTTTGCTCTAAAAGAGGAGATTTTCTCCTTGTCTCTAGGGATTTCCCATCAATTAGGATATTCTCTTGGGGATCTTTTTCATTAATTGACAGTCTCATCTAATGATGGGATTGTCTTATTAAATAATGCATTGCCATCCAGATTTTGTGGGTCCCCCTTTTATCCCCTACCCACTGCATTGCAGTGTAGTGTAAAATTTTAAAATGCCAAGCGTTGGAACACTAACGGTTATTTTTGTCTTTCTACAGGAAACATGTCTGCCAACCTGTCTTTCCCATTTGTTCGCTCGGAGAGAGGGTTTCCACATGCACCAGTGGACCGGGTGGCGCTCGCTCTTATTAAGGATCAAGACCACGAGCACAAAAATCTTCACTTGTGGGGAAAGTGGTACAATGAAATCATCCAGGGTCATCGCAGTTTTAGTTCCGCCATGCCGTCTGAGCCCATAACTTCAATCCCCTATGCAGACGAACCCCCGGTGAAGTATGCCGTGGAGGTTAAAAATTGGAACTCGGATGACCTCCTCCAACCCGCAATTGGTGCTATTCCCGTGCAGCCGCCGCCGGCAATAGATATTTTAGGGAGGCGAATCTGTCAGGGTGAAGCACGCCCTTGGGGACAGGCCTACAATATTGGATTGGTGCCGCGACCGCCCGCCGGATACTTGTAGTGGGCCCGATACATCTTATCGGCTAAAAGGACTCATTTGACGAAGATCGGTTTGTATTCGGCCATCTACGTTTCGCTCTTCGAATATCCTTCCCCTGCAACATGGTGGATTAAAACTTTTATCGAGCAATGGAATATCCCTACCCACACTTTCTTGATGACGGATAGGGAGGTCTCTATTTCTTTGGAGGAGTTTGCCGAACTCTCGGGTTTGCCAATAAGGGGGGAGCATTACGAGGAGTTGCTCCCTCCTGACGAATACGTCTTTCCTACCAAGCCGCTGGTGTTTGACCTGACTCCGAAGAACGACGTTCAGCATCAGTATCTAGGCTTGGTGAAGGTGTTGGAGATCTATGAAGGACTCCATCTGGAATCGGGCGACCGGGGCGTCAGTTTCGCAGATTTTATTGCCCGCTTCATTCGCCCGGAGTTCCTATCGAAGCAGGGCGAGAAGTTCGCCCAGCTCGATGACCCTTTTGGATTCGGTTTGGATCGACGACCCACATCGGAGGATGTCCACCAAGACATTTACCTCCCCAGTGCCGCTGTCGTCCCTTTTTCAGAAATTGCCGTCCCGGGCTTGGATGAGGAGACTTTTTTTATAGGGTTCCTGGGCTTGTGGCTGTGCAGCTTTGCGCTCCCCATGCACCTGCGCCACATGCGGCCCTCCGTCTTTTACCCAGCACATCGGATGGTGGCGGGTTTGCAGTTATCGGTAGGAATCGCCGGGCTGGCTTACCTTTATAATGTACTTAGCGTAGCGGCGGATGCTAGTGAGCCTAGGGTGCAGCCCGCTAACTTCCCGATGCACTATTTCACCTCCTGGATGGAGATGCACATGCAAGGGGTGTTCGGCTCCCATAAGATTCCTCCGTTCTTTGAGAAATGCAGACTCCCGAGAGTCATGCGGTTGGTCGGCGCTTCAATTGTGGTTGCACCCCCGCGGGAGTCTAGGGGGCTGCTCCTTCGTCCACATCTGGTCGGAGCGAAGGTTTCCTTTGTGGATAAGGTCATAACAATAGGCTCAGAGACCACCAAGTCAGTAGTGTCGCTACGCGATGATTTTAAAGATGGGGCTTCCATATTGAAGGCTCGGGAAATCCTCCATCTCTATTCCATTCGGCCGGGCTACTTGGTGTTCAGGCAGAGTGAGACTGCACTCTTTATGAGGTACAACCCGCACCGGTTTGCTCAGCAATCGAGCTACAACCAAGGGGTCCCGATGGAAGCTTTCTTGGAAAACCCCGTGGTCAGCCGAGAGGGGATAAAGAATGCAATGCACCATTTCACACGGCTTAACACGGGTTCCTATTTCTTTATCAGCGAACCCAGCTGTGTCCCTAAGATGCTCAACACGTACGTGGCTTGGTATGCGCATGCGATGGGCCCAATTATCATAACGGAGAAGCGCATGCTGGTTGACTGTAGGGGTGCGCCTCCTGGCAGTGATCGCAAAGCCCCTTTGAAGCCAAGAATTCCGGTCATTCCTCCGCTAAAAGATGCCGGAGTCGATCGATCACGCGTGATGAGCCCCCCGCGTGGATTGCCACTGCCTGCTATGGTGAATGCACCACCGGCGCCCCATGCTCCCACGAAGACGGTTAATGTAATATCGCCAGAGTCCGGCGCAGGAGCGGATATCGGGACCCGCCGCCCCAAGATGCCAGCCAAGCGCAAATCAATTCCAGGTGCATCTAGAGCTGGCGGGCAAAAGAAGAAGAAGTCGATCCTCTCCCTCGACGCGATCCTCAGTTTAGAGCCTGAGGCCCCTCTCACTGAAGGAATAAGTGAATATAGCAGTAATAAGGGCTTCTAGGTAGACCCCGCAGACACCAATTTGGCAGCCGCTATTACAGCTTCTGAGCGATCAGCAAGGCTCGAAGCGATGTTAAGCAAACTCGCTGAGTCAGGTTGAAAGGTTAGCCTAGCACCTCATGAAGGGTTTGGAAGCATCACATGTACCAAAGATGGAATTTTTAGGGTGCTAAGTTAACATGCAAAGGATCGATCCTAGAAAAATTAGGGTTTCAAAAACTTTTCATGAGGTGGCGTATTGACGAGTCTCAGAGTCCCACAATGGAGTTTCCTAGTCCGGGCGAAACGTTGTGGTGCGCGTATGCGATATGCGCATGATCATATCAAGCACCCCCAAGCCGCAAGCGGTCAGCTAAACGTAACGGCCACCCGGGTATTGAACGATCAGAAGAGAACAAGCAAACCTGCTACAACTCCCGTCGAGCCGATCGGCAACACCTCCCGTACAGTCCGGTCTCCTCGTCTGATATGTCGCATATCAAGTCTAGGGGTGGTAAACGTCAGACCCCAATAACCGATAAGTCGTGCCGATGTTAGGCTCGTAACGGGTCGAGAAACTACTGGTAACACTTACCAGCAAATCTCTGAATCATCCCTGGCCAGGGACTTCCCTGTTATGGCCAATCGAGCACAGCGCAACATCAACCCCCAATACCGGGAGAGACGAAGCCCCTCCTATCGCTCATTGCCTCCATGTTACTCGGGACTGTACCCAAAAACCACCGTTTTGCACGCCCTCATGGACGTGGTAAGGTGGAGATCAAAGCAGAGTGGGAATCACACAAGACTCTATGACGATCTCGGGTCTACAGACTAACCTGTACAAGTGTCACCTGAGAACTGCCATCTGACGTGAGGTATAATACCATCTGGGAGTTCTCGGCGAGTCCGTCCAGTGTACCCAGTCTCCACTGAGCACCCGTATATCATCTCTGATGTCAAACACCAATGGATATGGGATCATCCATCGCCCATCTCATGGGTCGAGAAGCGTATACGCTAGTCTACACTGGTATATCGATGCCCCATCTCGATACACCTACGACTAGGGACCTTGAAGGATGTACTTATGGACTACCATGTCCCCACTAGTATGATCTGCATCATAGTCCAGGTAGTCAAGTACACATCCTAAGGGCTTTACCAAGATGTAACTATAAGACAGTATAAAGAGACTAGTGTACATGTTAAGATAAAGAGCAACCAGATAGCATACTATCATATCGAGCACGAAAGTCATCTCTACATATGTCCAAGCATCCAATATAATATACATCATCTGTACAATACTGGCCTCAAGGGCATACATACAACTAACACAGGTAACCATTAGCTGCTTTCTTCGTCACTTTATCGCACTTTTTATCATTATTTATAACTAATACTTTCCCCTATTTTCAACAGGTGTCTCTACCGAAGAAGCTATCTTTGAAAACCTTCCAAGAGGAGGAGGAGAAAAGCGCTCTAGCGGGCGCTGGTACGTCCCACCCCCTTTTTTTATAAGAAAAATTTTTTTATCTCTTCTGATGGTCAACCTAACCTTCTTCCTTTGTTTCTTTGCAGGGGCTATACCAGTTGATGCGGGGATCTTCCCCAAGCCTGTTATTGATGTCCCGGTCTCGTCGGGGCTGCTGCAAGAGCCTCGACTTGACAAAACAACGAGGGATTCCTTGAAAAATTTGGAGGCATCCCTATTCACGGACGAAGACGCCTCAATTAAAGAGGCTCTGGTGGAATCCGTCTCAACGGCTCGGGAGGAGAGGTAGCGGTTGAGACGCAAAGCAAAGACGCAGAGGGCTGCTTTGGCCACGGGAGCGAGCCCTAGCACCATCCCTCATGCTGATACTCCCTCCGAAGAGGCCCATGTCACCCTATCTACTGCTCGCAGGCAAGTGGCGCGCGCGGTTCGGAGTGTAAATGATAAATCCTCTTCAGGTAACATTTCTTTCAGAATCTTGTTGTAATAATTATAAAGCCATCGGTTCTTATATATTCTATCTTGCAGGGCTATGTCCGACCGAGGGGGAGGCGGAGACCGTTGAACCCAGGGAAACAGAGGAGGCGGTACCTGCCGAACCCGAGCTGACGGTGGGCAACGTCGTTGGGGCTACGGAGCCTGAAACAGAGGTTGAGGGATCTGCAGCCGTGAAGGTCATTGATGCCGAGCCTGAAGTGGCGGCAGATGAAATGATCGTTATAACCGAGCCGAGGGTAGTGGTCGGCGAGGCGCTTGAGGCTGGCGACCTCGTGGTGACGGTGGACGAGACAACCGTAACTGCTGAACCCGAGGGAGTAGCGGGTGAGGTGGCCATGATTCCTGAGGACGAGCCAACCGCTCCTTCTCAGGAATCTGGCAATGCTCCAGTCATAGCCCTCCCCGCCTATGGTCCCCCACTGTCTCCAGGTCTTGCGAGCATGACAACGGTTCCTATTGAGTCGGGTGATGAGGCCACGGGCGGTGGCCTCATGTCGACGGAGGAGGGAGTCGCCTCCATTTCGGCCGGCAGCTCATCAGGTAAATCCCAAGTTATTGTCCTTTTTATTTTATGATCTTTTCTGACAAGTTCACATTTGTTCGTAACGCAGGTGCAGCCAGTGCCGATGCGCCATTGCTCTAGGGAGCGCCTTCAACTACTTCCTTGGCGGTGGTCACCTCTCGGCCCTCTCTCATACCGTCAAAGATGCTGGAAGGTATGGGTTTCCAATTTATTAATCTTACCTTCCACACGTATAAATTGTGCACTAAAGTCGCATTGTTATGTCTTTTCAGGAGTGCTCTTTGATTATCTATATCAAGTGTTGCTCCCACACTTCTCCTTCACATTTGAACTCGCTTCTCCCTCTGGCGGTGCAGGTGAGTATAGTCCCCGACTGATACCTTTCTTTTTTGGCGATAGAATTATTTCTAACTCTATCTTGTCCTGACTGCAGTGTTACAAATCGAAGGGGGAGAAGAAAGATCGGTCGCGCCACCGGCCCTTCCGGCCTTGCCACCTGCTTCAACCGGTATAGTAAACTATCTTATCAATGACTTTTTCCATATCTAATGAATCATCATTTAATCGCATTTGGTATTTTCAGCTGTCATTCGGGCTCTGATCCCTCTTGAGTCTTGCGTCCTTTCACCGGCAGGCCCCTTCTTAAAACGTCCATCTTCAAAGGTTGCCGTGATGAGTTTGGGCATGCTGAGCGGGTATATCGAGGAGCTTAACGTGGACGCTCTCCCCTCTGCTGCAGATTTCGCTGTGGAGGTTAACCCAATGTTGGCGGCGCTCGTAAACTTTCATAACGAAGGCATCGTCGAATCTTGGGTTAACCACTGCAGGGAGATCGAGGCCTGCCTACATCGGTTGGAGTCGACGCGTCCTTCCCCTAAAGTTTTGGCCATAAGCACCCAACAGACAACCTGGCTCGATCAAAGCACTTCTTATTTCCGCCATTTGGAGCAAGAGGCAGCTTTACGGTTGAAGGAACGTCAGGAGTCCTCAAGCTTAACTGCTCGCCTGCGCGCTGAAGTTAGGATGAATGTTGCCGAGGTGAAAGCTGTCTTTGAAGGCCTCCTGGAGCGTATCTCTAATGGGCTAGCACTAAAGCGGATGCTTGACGCCGCCGAGCGTGATGCCCGAGGCCGTGAAGCAGCTCAGCAGGTCGTTGGGGAACAGCTTGCATCCTTCATGCAGCAGCGGGCTCAAGTAGTGGACGAACTGGCGGTGGTAGCCGATCGGGAAAAGGCATGGAAGGAAGTGTGCGAACAACAGATAAAGCTACTTAAGACGCTTCCTTCCCAGTAGCTGCCTTTGTATCAATGTATTTGTAAAATTTTCCTTTTAAATAATATGTATCCATTCTTTATTCTTTTATACGATTCATCTTGTATTTGATTGAAGTCAATGAATAAAGATAAACATTTTCTTTTGCAATGTCTTGTATGTTCTTTTGCTTTCTGCCTTCTCTTATTATCAGCATGTTGTCACAATTAGCATATAATAGAGTAGGCATCTTGATTTCTTCACAGGATAGCGATTGCTTAGGCTGCAGGTTCAGATCTGCAGCCTAAGACTTTTCAACTCTATGAGCTGTGAGAGTCTCATAAAGACTTTTCTCCCTACGGATTGAGAGGATCTCGTAGGTGTATTTTCTCCTTAGGAATCGTGAGGATTCCTAAGTGTGCTTTTCGCTTATAAGTCGTAAGGATCCCATAAGAGAATTTTTCCCTCTTACGAGTCGAGAGGACCCGTAAGCGGTTGTTTCCCTCCTTGTCGAGATTCGACCTTGGAGAGTGAGACCCGTGAATAGTATGCAAGAGACCTTTTAGATCGAATTGCAGGGTCCCATTGTTCAGGAACCAAGTTTTTTAGTCCCTGCTGCCTGAGGCTTCATCTTGCAAGTTGAGACGAATCGGGAATTTTCCCGCGGAGACACTGGTTTCTCTGCGAGCCGACGCGAATCAGGAGGCTCTCGTCAAGGATTGTTTGTTTCCCTGAGTTGAAGTATTTGCCAAGGATTATTTGTTTCCCTAGCACCAAGGATAATTTGTTTCCCTGGTGTTGAAACGAGTCGAGAATTTCCCATGGAGGCACTGGTTGCTCTGCGAGTCGACGCGGATCAGGAGGCTCTCGTCAAGGATTGTTTGTTTCCTTGAGTTGAGATATTTGCTAAGGATTAATTGTTTCCGTAGCGCCAAGGATTATTTGTTTCCCTGGTGTTGAAACGAGTCGAGAATTTTCCACGGAGGCACTGGTTGCTCTGCGAGTCGACGCGGATCAGGAGGCTCTCGTCAAGGATTGTTTGTTTCCTTGAGTTGAGATATTTGATAAGGATTATTTGTTTCCCAAGCGCCAAGGATTATTTGTTTCCCTGGTGTTGAAACGGATCGAGAATTTCCCACAGAGGCACTGGTTGCCCTGCGAGTCGATGCGAATCAAGAGGCTCTCGCCAAGGATTGTTTGTTTCCCTGAGTTGAGATATTTGCTAATGATTATTTGTTTCCCTAGCACCAAGGATTATTTGTTTCCTTGGTGTTGAAACGGATCGAGAATTTCCCACGGAGGCACTGGTTGCTCTGCGAGTCGACGCGGATCAGGTGGCTCTCATCAAGGATTGTTTGTTTCCCTGAGTTGAGGTATTTTCTAAGGATTATTTGTTTCCCTAGCGCCAAGGATTATTTGTTTCCTCGGTATTGAAACGGATCGAGAATTTCCCACGGATGCACTGCTTGCTCTGCGAGTCGACGCGGATCAGGAGGCTCTCGTCAAGGATTGTTTGTTTCCTTGAGTTGAGGTATTTGCCGAAGATACTGGTTTCTTCGGAGTTGGGATGAACCGTCGAGATTTGGCTTCGTTTTCTGGCGGAGCCTGTTGGGAAAGTATGGTTCCCTCTTTGTTTACGCCCTTGGATTGTATACAGGGATCGATATGATCTTAACTGTAGGGCCAAAGTTTTATCATCTTTTTGTTTTGTTTTATTTCCACGATGCTCTATCATTTCAGCTTTTATATCGCGAAGGTCGCGATTGCCCAATCATTTCGGCTATTTTTCGTGGTGCCTAATCATTTCGGCAGTTTATTTTGTTTTCACTCGCAGCTTTTTATTGAGAGTTGCCCAATCATTTCTTCTATTTTGCATGCATACATTTTTACTTGCTGCTTTTTATTGCAAGTTGCCCCATCATTTTGGCTATTTCGTATGCATGTGCGGCTTACTAGCTTTCCGCCGTAAACCTGAAATTAGACACCGATTTCGGCATCAGCACAACTGGGATATTGCCAGGAGCGAATCTTCATCTGCCTTTGTCGACGTCGAACAAGGGTGGCTTAGCGAATAGGGTTAACGTCCTGTCGACTAAGGCTTTTGACTTCATGAGCCGTAAGGGTCTCACAAAGTTATTTCTCCCTACAAGTCGTGAGGATTTTGTAGGTGTATTTTCACCTTAGGAATCGTGAGGATTCCTGAGTGCATGTTCCTCTGTAAGTCGTAAGGATCCTACAGGAGGGTTTTCTCCTTGTAAATCGAGAGGATTTACAAGGGTCGTTCACCATACGAACATATCCCCAATCACAGGTGAAACTTGGTTAGGGGAATGTTTATTCGCGCCCGTGGATTGTATACATGAGTCAGTATTGAACTACTTGTAGGACAATATCGAAGGTTGTGGGGGTTGCTTAAGCACTGGTTTAGGTCTCTGTAACTTAAGACTTTCAAATCTTATGAGCCGTGAGGGTCCCACAAGAGAGTTCTCCTTACGAGTCGTGAGGATCTCGCATGTGTAATTTCTCCTTAAGAATCGTGAGGATCCCTAAGTGTGTTGCTCCCTTGTGAGTCGTAAGGATCTCACGCGGGTGGTTTCTCCTAACAAGGTCGAGGGGACCCTGTAAGTGTCCTTTAACCAGATTGTGCCCTTTCAGGTTTTCACAAACACTCGCCGGTAGTCCTGCTGTTTTTACTCACGGAGCCTTTTCGGGTTTTCTTTCGTGCCCTTTTTGCTTATGGACATACCGTTTTTCTTTATTCTTTTTTTTTTATTTTCTATTCCTCTTTTTTTTACAAGGTCGTGCCCTTTCGGGTTTTCACGAACACTCGCCGGTAGCCCTGCTGTTTTTACTCACGGAGCCCTTTCGAGTTTTCATCCGTGCCCTTTTTGCTTATGGACATACCGTTTTTATATATATATATTTTTTATATTTTTTTTATTCATCTAGTCAGCCTAAGGATGCTGCGACAGTAGTTTAAAGACGTTTCGGTCCGCTATTAGTTCAAGGACGTTTCGGTCCGGCATTAGTTTAAGGACGTTTCGGTCCGGTGTTAGTTTAAGGACGTTTCGGTCCGCTATTGAGAAGGCCAGCTACTGCTTATAAAGCTTGAGCTTAGGAAGATAGAGAGCGGACATAGTCGTCGTCATCTACCATTGACCTAGGCTATGGCTCATTAAGTATAGTATTTCTTTAGGAAGCGACCGTTTATCGGCCTGAAAGGCCTTTCACCGTGCATATCCATGAGTAGATAGGCCCCATCCTGGTAGACCTTATCTATGATGTACGGGCCTTCATAGTTTGGCTCAAACTTTCTCCGCTTGGCGCGATTGGGAATCATAGGCCTTTTGACCACTAGCACAAGTTCGCCTTGGCGGAATGTCCTCGGTCGGGTTAATCTTTCATATGAGCCCGTCATCTTTGCTTTATAAGCTTCCAGATTTTGTTGCGCTATGAGCGGGGTTTCATCAAGGGCATCAAGCTCCTCAGGCCGAAGGTAAGCATTTTATTCATCTGTTAGCTCGTATTGGACTTCCACTCGTAGAGAGGGTAACTCTATCTCGAGGGGGAGTACTGCTTCTGTACCGAATACCAACGCGTACGGCTTTGTGTTTGTGGCCGTCTTGAACGTAGTTCGATACGCCCAGAGAGCTTCATGCAGTCTTTCGTGCCAGTCTTTCTTATTTCGTGACACCGTTTTTTTTCATAATCTTTGTTAAGGTCTTATTGAAGGCCTCAGCTAGTCCGTTGGCTCGCGGATTATAAACCGAGGAATATCTCCAGTCTATATTATGCTGCTGTGCGAAGCGACTGATCTTGTGGCTTCTGTAGGCTGGCCGGTTGTCGGAGATAATCCGTCGTGGAGTTCCAAACCGATATATAACGTGCGTCTTGAAGAAATGGAGGATATTCTCCTTCTTCACATCCCTCAACAGTACTGCTTCTGCCCATTTAGAGAAATAGTCGGTCGTTTCCAGGATGAAACGATGTCCTCTGGACAATGCTGGTTCGATGGGGCCGACTATGTTAGTCCCCCACATTTCGAACGGCCAGCTAGCCACCGTTGGATGTAGTAGATTTGGATGCTGGTGGATGAAGTCCCCATGAATTTGGCATGAGTGGCATTGCTTCGCATATTCGAGGCAGTCCTGAATCATCGTGGGCCAGTAGTATCCCATCCGTTTGATCTTCAACTTCATCTTTGGGCCTGCTTGGTGAGAACCGCAGAGTCCGTCATGAACTTCCTGGACGACCCTTTTCGCTTCGTCAGGTCCTAAGCATCTCAGCCATAGAGAATCAAATGACCTCTTGTACAGAGTGTCATTGACGAAGGTGAAAGACAGAGCTCGTTTCATGAGCTGATGTCTTGTGGACGCTTCTTAAGGCATTCGGTGGGACTTAAAGTAGTCTATGAAGACTTCCCTCCAATCCTCAGCCTTTTCCCGGTCTTCTATTTGCAAGGTCGTCGGTTTAGTCGCTCCCTTCTTTTCGGATGATTCCGGAGATATTCCTGCTGGGGCAAGCACCCGACGGCTCTGTACCACGATTCTGACGTCATCGAGGTTCTCATCAGCCAGTTCCTTGGCGAGCTTGGCCAACGCGTCCGCTTTGCTTTTTTCCACACGCGGTATGTTTTCCAAAGTGTAGGAAGGAATTTGGGTCAACAATTGTTGCACTTTTTCGCCGTACTTCACCAATTCTGGTTTGCATGTTTGGTAGTCGCCGTTTACTTGACTAACGACTAGTTGGGAATCTCCTTATACGAGGAGGTTTTCAATTCCCATGTCGATGGCGATCTCGAGGCCTGCTATCAGAGCTTCGTATTCGGCTTCATTGTTTGTCCTCGGCTCCGTCAGGGAGAAAGCAAAGCGCATTATCCCTCCTTGTGGAGTTACAAAGATGAGTCCTACCCCCGATTTGATTATAGGGGTACTTTGTTTGCGCTTCTTCACGGAAGGTGCTCTATCGAAATATAGCTCCCATCGGGTATCACCACCGTCGATCGCATCAAACGCATGTTCGTCTTGAAGATCACAATTCAAAGGATAATCGGCGGGTATCGGATGCTCAGCGAGGAAGTCGGCGATGGCCTGGCCTTTCACCGCCTTGAAAGGCTGATAGGTTATCGAGAACTCCATCAAGAGCAGTGCCCATTTAGAAAGTCGTCCTGTCAATATAGCCTTCGACATCAAGTATTTAAGAGGGTCCACTTTCGAAATGAGACGGACTTCATGTGCCAACGCATAGTGTCTGAGCTTTGTCGTCGCGAAGATCAACGCCAGACAGTGTTTTTCAATGGGAGAGTAGTTGCTTTCTGCCCCCAGCAGAACTTGACTTAAGTAGTAGAGTGCTCTTTCCTTCCCTTGATCGTTTTCTTGTGCCCATAATGCGCCTAAGGAATCTTCGAGGGCGGTTTTATAAAGAATGAGGGGATTTCCCTTGACCGGAGCAGCCAACACCGGCGGGTTCTGCAGGTATTGTTTCATCTCATCTAGCACGCTTTGGCATTTTTGGTCCCAGACGAACGGGGTTCCCTTCTTCATCAGGTGGCTATAAGGATGACACTTGCCTGAAAGGTTGGATATAAAGCGCCGTATATACGCGAGCTTCCCTTGGAGAGACCGCAGCTGTTTGAGAATTCTTGGCGGAGGCATTTCCATGATCGCCTTGATCTTTGATGGATCTATCTCAATACCTCGGTGTCGGATGATGAACCCGAGGAATTTTCCCGAGGAAACTCCGAATGCACACTTGAGGGGGTTCATCTTCAAGTTGTATTGTCGAAGGCGTTGAAATACGGTCTTCAAATGCTCGAGATGTTCCTCGTATGATTTGCTTTTAACCACGAGATCGTCGATATAGCATTCGACGATTTCGTGTATAAGGTCATCGAAGATCTTCGTCATAGCCCTCTGGTAGGTGGCGCCGGCGTTCTTTAAACCGAAGGGCATCAATTTGTAGCAGAATATACCCAAAGGAGTCCTGAAGGCGGTGTGCTTCTGGTCTTCCGGATGCATTTTTATCTGATTATATCCTGACGAGCCGTCTATGAAGGAGAAAACCTCATGAGTGGACGTATTGTCTATCATCAGTTCGGTGACTGGTACTGGGAAATCGTCCTTCGGATAGGCTTTATTGAGATCCCGGAAATTCACGCATATGCGCACTGTCCCATTTTTCTTTATCACCGGGACGATGTTGGCAATCCATTCAGGGTATTGGACTTCCTGGATGAAGCCAGAGTCGATCAGCTTCTTGACCTCGGCATTAATACTCATCACAAGCTCGAGCCGCATTCTTCTTGGAGCCTGTTTGACTGGCTTGATGTCCGGAGAAATCGCCAATCTGTGCACAACAATTTCTGGGTCTAGTCCTGGCATTTCGGAATAGTTTCACGCGAAGCAATCTTTATGTTGTAGAAGCACGTCCTTTAACGCAGACACCCTTTCTTCAAATAATAGCTCGCTGATGAATGTCGGTCGCGGGTCGTTCTCCGTTCCCAACTCAATTTTCTTGAGGTTATCTGCAGTGGTATGTATTCCATCCTCCAGTTCTTTTGGCGCTGGTGGGAATTCTGAGATTACCTCGTCGTTGTTGTTTTCGAAGCACCAGGGAAGGTCATGAATGTTCTCGGGCTTTTCTTTTGATATCGTTATCACGTGACAAGTACGAATTCGCTTCCAATCCTAATGTTGAACTGGTTCTTCTTTCATGGCCTTGGGTTCGTGCTTCTGTGGCGGCGCTACCCTCTAGTTATCGGACAGAGCGAACTTGCCAAGCTGATAATGATCTTCGGCCCAATTCTTCAAGGTGAAGCAGTCCTCGAGAGGGTGCCCTGTCACTCGGTGATAAAAGCAATAGCCCGGGTGTGAGACCTCGCCCGCTTGTTCGGGGTGTTTAGACTCCGGCAGTGTAAGCATTTGATGTTTTAGAGCAAGATCAAGTATCTTCTTGGTCTTGTCCCGAGGAAACGAGTACGCTCGACCCATTTTCTTCAAGCAGGATAGATCAATAACGCTCGACTCCCATTTGTGTGGCTTCTTAGCCCTGCTTTGTTGCTGTTGGGCGCCTTTTTGGCCTTTCGACTTATTTCTGCTTTTCCGTCGAGCCTTCTTTATAACAGGATGACAAGGAGCGGCATTTTCATCTTTCATGGCCTGTTGGAGAAGGCGTTGCGTTTTGGCTTTCTCGTAGATGACCATTTCGCGGTTATGATCGTACCGGACTTTTTGACCCGCTTCCTTTATAAGCTTGTCCATTTGTTGTTCGAACGACGGACTGTGCACTTTTGCATCTGGAACTTTCACTGTCTCAGGATTAGCGTCCTCCCATTGAGCATCCGCTTCTTCATCGAAGTCATACTTGACATAGCAGCTGTTTAGTAGCTCTCGTTTCTTTGATCGGATGTATCCAAGTCCTTTTGTCTCCATTCTCCCATTAGGAAGTTTGCGTTGAGTCCCGGGAACGTTCCAGACTTTGTCATAGAACTTGGCTTTTCGAACGGTCTGCTTGAAGGATATCCCCTGGCGTTTCAGCATCTATTTTAAACCTTCCGTATAATATCTGGGAAGACGGATAGGCTGAAGCCTGTCGAGCGCAGGATCCGCGCCATGCCAGATTTCTTTCTCCACTTTGGTTTCTTCAGAGCGGTAGAATAGAATTGCTTTTTCTCTTTCTCGCCTGGGAGGAAAATAGAACGTTTGTAGCTCTTCTATATTGTAAATATTAAGTGCATCCAATTCTTTACGGTGTTTAAGCGGCACCATGGCGACTTGTAGACTTTGCCCTTCGTCAACGGACGTTTGTATTGAAGGTCGAGTAGAGAATACAGCATGGACCTCATCTTCCGAATCGCTACCAAAGATCAACGTAGGAGCGGACGGTCCCGGCTTGTTGTGTCGGGGCGGACCCGAATACACTATCTCCTCTTCCTCCTCAGTATCACTCCCGAAAACAGGGATGGTGGCGTTAGCTTTGTTGTCCGGCTTATGACACTGTTCCTTATCTTTGAAATCCGGTAAGAAGTATTTGGCATCTTCGTATTTTCGGACTTCGTTCACGGAAAACGGATTCAGTTCTCCCGCCACGGTATACTCGAGACCATCCTTAGCATACTTCATACACTGATGCTGTGTAGAAGGGATTATGTTGTATTCATGTAACCATGGTCGGCCGAGCAAAGCATTGTAGCATGTCTTGGCGTCTATGACGTGGAACTTAATGTCCGTGACGAGTAGCCCAAAGCGTAGCGTCAGTATCACTGACCCAAGAGTTCTTGATGATTGGGAGTCAAACCCGGAAATAGTGATCTTGTCCCAAGCAAGGTGCTGGACGCTCATGCAGATTTCTTTTAAGACCCGCACATTGAGGAGGTTAACTGAGGATCCATTGTCGATCAGGATTTTGCCTATCTTTATATCATGGCAGTATCCTGAGACATAGAGGGGGCGATTGTGTTCGGATGTCCCAAAGAGAAGATCTCCATCACCAAAAGCGACATCGGCTGTGTGCACTTCTTCCAATTCGTCCTTCATCTTTTCCTCGGCCAGGAAAGCTTGGAATTGCCCCGGATCCTGTAGTGCCTTGACTAACGAATCTCTCGCCTCCTTTGATAGCAAAAGGGCGTCAAGAATGCTGAGCTGTGAGGGTAACTTCCTCAGATGCGCTAAGACGTTGTACTCCACGTTATTTTTCTTCGGCGGGTCCTTGGCACTTAGCTCCTCCACCACATGGTCATCAAAGACGATATCTTCAGAGACCTTTTCTTTCCCTTTATCTTTTCTGTTTGAGGGTCCGAGGTTCTTTTCGGGCAGCGTGCGATTACATAGCAGGATATTTTCACAGACCTTCGGCTCTTCTTCTTTTCCCGAAGTGGACTCTTTAAAGAGAGGGGCAAGTTCCAGCTCCTCATCAGAACCGCTCCCGAATGTAGGCACTTGTGACCCGCCGATGCTAACCATGCGACAATCGCCAGTGGTTCTTTTAAGCTCTTCGGTCGTATTTTTCCGCTCCCGACGAGTTTTGCGCTTCTCCCACTTAAAGTATTGTCAATGCGCAACATATCCTTGCCACCATCTATCAAAATCTTTGCACACTTGAGTGGGGTGCGAAACCTTCTGATGATATAAGCAATAGGAGGGGTGCATTTCTATTTCACCAGTAATTTTTCCTTCGGAGGATGGTAGCTTCATGCCCATTGATATGGCCTTAGTAAACCTTTTCCTCATCTTGAATTTGCTTTTGTCGATAGTGGAGGTATTTTGCTCCAGCGGGAGCGTCTCAGCTCATTCATCAAGTCGCCGGCGCTTGGCCCTTTCAAATATAGCCGTCTCGCGTTCTCGATCAGCTTTACTTTTCAACCGAGCTTCATTAAGGAATGTGTCAATCATTTCATCTGATGGCCCCAGAATTTTTGATTCAGGATCTGCCCCCAGCGTTTCAGTATAAGAAGTTTCCTCAACGTCCATGAACGAATGGAAAATCACATGACAGCTCGCCACATATTCTTCAGATTCATCAGATGAACTTTCTCCCTCATCTTCCTCTTGAAGGATATGATTGAGGAACTCTTGGAGTGTAATGGGAGTCCGTGCTTTCTGGTTGTATTCCTCCAGCGCGTCGATTTTTTTCTGCAAGTCCGAGCGCTTGTCGCCAGGCTTCACGGGATTCTTTGATTTCTTTTTCTTCTTCTTTAAAGACTTCGACGGTTGGTCGTGAATGCTTGGGCCACCGCCATCGGTCTTTGGAGTTGTACGTGGCTTCAACATCCCCTCAATGACCTGCGGTTCCAACGGGTTCTTCCACCTAATCGCTGGACATGTCTGAAGATCGTTTAGCATCCTCTTTGTCTTGGCTGATAATACAACTTCCCAAGGAGCTTCTTCAACGATGGAGCATGTTGCCCCCGGCGTATTCGTCCCTTTAGAGGTGTAGGGCTGTGGGGGATTCACCTTCCATTTGTCAGATAACGCGAATTTGCCCAGTCGGTACTGGTTTTCAAGCCAATTTTTTAAAACATAGCAATCTTCGATCGGATGGCCCAGTACTCGATGATACGGACAGTAGTTGGGCTCATTGACATCACTTGGTAGCAACGGACGTTTTGGATCCGGCAGATTTATGAGTCTGATGCGCAATGCCAGCTCGAATAACCTTTTCGTTTTATCTCGGGGAAACGAGTAAGGACGCCCTAGCCTCTCCTCAAGGTCTACGTACGGGTGCATATTATTTTGACGCACAACCGGCTTCGAGTTGCTCGGTTGTTGTTGAGCATTAGCGACGACGATCTCTTTTCCCTTCTCTTTGTCATTTCGGGAGTCCGGCTTTGGAAAAGGGGGTTTATGGACCATCTGATCCATTTGCGCTAGCTTGTCAATCAAGGCCTGGAAGGTAGTCGGCTTGAAAAACATCATAAATTGCGAGATGGTTGCTTGTGGATCAAGGATTCCCACAAACATACCCACTGCGGGAGCTTCTTCAATGCGCTGCTCGCACTTCGACCATATGTTCCGCCACCGTATAGCATATTGAACCCATGTCTCGCCTGGCTTTACCCTGGCATTAATCAGTGCCTTCATCGAGGTGCGTTCACTGGCGCTTCCAAAACGCTGAGTAAACAGCAGCTCCATCTCCGCGAAGGTCTTAATAGAGTCGTTCGGGAGTTCAGAGTACCATTCGAACGCTGTATCTGATAAACTTCCAACAAACTAGCGAAGCAAAAGCTTGTCATCACCGCCGGTGTTGCCGCAGAGTGCCCTGAACTGGGAAACATGTTGGTGAGGATTGCCAGTCCCCTTGTAGACATGGAACTTGGGAATTGTGTAGCCGGGCGGGTACTTGATTTGGTTGTACCAACTTGGATATGGACGCCCTGTTTTTACGACCTGGCCGACCGCTTCGGTCGCATGATGAACCCGTTTTTGTTGGGCTATGTACTCGTCCAAATCAGCTTTGGAGATTGTATCCTCCTTAGCTGTTGACAAAGCTGGCGGAGGATTCGACGTTTCTCCCCTATCGTCACCAAGGACGATCGGGGGATCTTCAGCCGGAGAATCTTGTTGTATTATCATCCTTACCATGTCTTGGAACAGGAGGCCCATACGCTGTATGTTGGCTGCTTGTTCAGCAGCCTCTTTGTCCTTCTTCTCCAATATTCGACGAAGGAATTCAGCGTCGGTTTCTTCCTCTTGGCGTTCATCCGAGGACGTTTTGGGGTTTTCTTTTGGCCCAGTAAGTGCGGCCATAGCGTTCATCATCTCTTGGAGCTTCTGTTGCTGCTCCTGCGCTTTGGTCACTGATCGCGTAAGCGGTCGATGACCCGTAGATATGCGACTGTCCTCTTTTCCAGACGCCACGTAGACGGTATGAACTACAATGCCCCCTGACTTAGGGCGTTTGGGTTCACCACCTCTGATATTTGTCGCCGGTGCGGGGGTCATCTCCGGCCTCCTTCTTTTGTGGGCCGTTGAAGTTGAAGGGGCCGTTGCAGTGAGCACACTAGCGATTGTTGTCCTCTGCTGTTTAATAAGACGGTCCTTTTCTATTTGCACCTTCGTCTTCTTTTGTTGACGAGAGTGATCTGGGTCGATCACGGATTCTTAGACCCTTCGCCAAACCTAGTATATTTTTTAGGACAGCCGTTGAGGGGGCTGTTCTTGCTTTGTTTCCAGAACTCTCTTCGCGGGCGGAGGAGATCTTTTCAATGCAGCGGTTGGAGAATTCTTACGTACTCTCCTCAGCAGTTCAGAGCTGTTCCCAGTTGGAACAACAGCGTTGACTTCCACCACTGGATCCGGTGGAGTTAACCCTGAGGGGGAGTTGCCCCCTGCCTTCCTCACTCGTCGCCAATGGCGACGTCGAGCATGACGAGCCGTTGGGACTGGCTCGGAGATTGAGACAGCTTCTTTTTGCCCCCTGTCTGAATGAGGCGCCGCTGGTGTTAACCTCTTAAAGACTGAAGTTGTCTTTTGAGGGATGACATTCAACCTGTCGAAGACAGATCCTCGAGCAGGGACAGGAGTAGGAATCGTCAGTCTTGAAAAGACTGACTCTTTGACAGGGGAAGTCGCCTTGACGACTTCATGAGCAGCAGTTATTGCCTTCCTTCGGACAGCCAATTTAGAGTTCTGATCCATCCAGGCGAAAACAGAGGCTGTTGGTTTGGTAGTGGGCGACCCGTTGACAGGGGCCGTCGTAGCAGTGAGTCGGTCGAAGACCGACTTCTTGTTCACTTCCAGTGCAGGTATTGGCATAGAGAAGCTTGTAGGTGGGATCATGGTCCCGAAAAAAAAGGCCGGTGGTGGCCTGGGTCACCTGGTCTATCGGCAGAGCGAGGAAGGAAGCCGCTTGGGGCCCATATGCTACACCTCCAAGGGAGGTGGAGCGTCCGTTGCAGTGGCACTTCGAGCAGTTGGTGCAGTTAGAGGCCATTGATGCTTGAGTTCTGCGCCAGGTAAAAGACCAAATCTTAGTAACTTGAAATCCGAAGGCAACCATTAACAAACCGCGATTCGTTCGCGAAGACGACACACGAAGTTTGAAGTGGAAAGAGGAAAATGTCCCATCGGGCGTGCCAGAATCTGTTCCCCTCCGAAAGACGGCGCACAGGACCGCGAGGTCCCGACGCTGGGGTTCGTGGCAGATGCTATTTGGTTTTATCCGTCCACCTCTCCGACGATGCCAAGTTGATTTATGGCACCGTGTGTCGGAGGTTTAGACAGATGCGGCCGATGTAGCAGACTTCATAAGATTCCCCCTCGCTTGAGGGGTTTTTGATTGTGGGGACACTCTTCCCTGCAGGCGCAAGCCCCTGTAGTTAATTACGCTACCGCATCGCGGTAACAACTCTCTCCTTCTCCAGAATTTCACTTCGTGTCGTGTGTGTTTGTTTTATTTGTGGTTGCCCGTGGATTGTATACGGAGACTGAGTAATGCCGTCACCCGTAAGACGTGGATTAGTCCAAATCCGTATTTACTTAGATTTGGGTTTGGTGTTTTTAGTTTAAGGATACATTAGCCGTATTGAGGCTAAGATCAACTTAAACATTCGTTAAGGATACGTTAGTCCTGTTTGAGACTAAGATCAACTTAACGTAGTGGTCTGTTTAATATATGGCCATTGGGACCCGTTACTCCTCCGACGTCATTGAAGGATTACAACGATAAGTGTCAGAGGAGTTCAGAGATGTACCCTTGAACCAAAGTTGATTTAGAGTTTTATAGTCCATTTGAATATTTAAGGATACGTTAGCCGCGTTTGGGGCTAAGATCAACTTAAACGGGATCGTTTAGATCCGGCAAAAGAGCATTTGGAGGCTCTATTGTTCCAGTTTAGGGACGTGGTGGTCCATATTCCAGTTTAAGGACGTGGTCGTCCATCGCCAGTTTAGGGACGTGGTGGTCCATGTTCCAGTTTAGGGACGTGGTGGTCCATCGCCAGTTTAAGGACGTCGTGGTCCATGTTCCAGTTTTGGGACGTGATGGTCCATGTTCGAGTTTAGGGACGTGGTCGTCTATTTTCCAGTTTAGGGACGTGGTGGTCCATGTTCCAGTTTAGGGACGTAGTGGTCTATTTTCCAGTTTGGGGACGTGGTGGTCCATCATTAGTTTAAGGACGTTTCGGTCCACGAATTTAAAGACCCCGCAGTCCATATTGATGTGTGGTCGTCGGGACCCGTCACCTCTCTGACATCGTTGAAGGATTACAACGATAGGAGTCATAGGAGTTCGGAGATGTGCCCTTGAACCGGTCGTAAATTGATTTAAGAGAGCAGTTGTGCTCAGTCAATTTAATTTAAGGACTTACGGCCAAAATTGGGCTAAGTCCAGTTGAAAATGTTCGCATTTTGTTTGCATTTGGCCTGTTAGGCCTTTGTTTGGGCTTTCCCCTTTACAATAATTCATAGCATTATTTCAGGCCATTTATGCGTATTTTGACTGGGCTCTGCCCTTTTTATTATAATGCAGAGCATTTGTTTTGGTCCATTGGACCTCTGAATTGGGCTCTGCCCTTTTAATAATGCATAGCATTATTTTGGTCTGTTTAGACTTTTTAATTGGGCTCTGCTATTTTGTGCAGTACTTTTATTTGGTCCATTAGACCTTTGATTGGGCTCTGCCCTTTAATAATGCATTGCATTTAATACTCTGACAGTGCCCCACATGGCTTGTCAGGTGCTTTGCGCAATTAAAGAGCGCAAGCGCTTGTGGAGGTGACACGTGTCACGTTCTGATGAGCGCAAGCGCAATAGCGCAGTGCGCTGCGTCAGTGCGCTGCGCTGTTGCATTGCTGACACGTGGCGCATCCTGGCGGCTTGCGCAATAGTGCTGTTTTGGCAAGTGCTGGGCACTGTTCTTATTCTTTTGGATCAACTTTAGATCAAAGAAAACAAGTTTTTTCTTGTTTTTTAAAGAACCAATGGTTCATGAAAGGGGCAAGGCACTGTTATCTTGAGAATCTTTTAGATTCAGAACCAATGGTTCATAAAAAGAAGTGCAAGGCACTGTTTATTATTTATTTTCTTTTCATTAGAGATCCTTGATCTTATTCTCAGATCAATGATCTGTTCATAAGAGAATGTTCTCTTTTTCTAAAGGTTTTTACCTTTTTTCTTTGTTTCTTGAGGATTTCTCTCCAATTCTTCAGAGTTCTCTCTGTTTAATTTTTCACAAAATGTTCATGCTTTTGAATTGAGGTGTAGGTTCCTTTTTATAGTGCCCATAAATTAGTTAAATTTGTTAAAGAGATATTTCTCTGAGTGATTTGGGGAATTTTCCCCACCGTTGGATCTTTGATCCAAAGGCCTCTGTTTTACAGAAGAAAATCTTCTTGTTTTAACAAGAACAGAAAAGATTTCTTTAAAATCTCAATTCTGTTTTGCGGAAATGCCTCAGCGCGTGACACGTGTCGCGCAGCGCAGCGCTTGCATAGCTGTGCTTGCGCAACTACGCAGACACGTGTCGTGCAGCGCAGCAGCGCTTGCACAGCTGTGCTTGCGCATCTGCGCAGACACGTGTCCCGCAGCGTAGCGCTTGCGCAGTTGTGCTTGCGCAGCTGCGCAGACACGTGTCCCGCAGCGCATCGCTTGCGCAGTTGTGCTTGCGCAACTGCATAGACACGTGTCACGCAACGCAGCGTTTGCGCAACTAAAACGTTGCTTTCTTTACTTTTTGTTTTAAAAGAGCCTTACTCTGATTGGACGCACTGCCTCGGGCGATGTGCTGACGCATCAACTTCAGACACGTGGCGCATTGCGCGCAGCGCACGGGATTTGAAGCGTTGCTTCAAAATTTGAATTTTTTAAATTCAAACAGAGCCTTGCTCTGATTGGGAGAAACAACATTGCTTATGTTTTGCATCCGTGCTAGCCATGCCCCCGCTCTGCCGTTAGTTAACTAACCTAACAGTGCATGATGGGACCACGTGGCGAATGTGGATGGCATAACCGTACATTCTATTTTCATTTCTTCTTTGATGTTTAGGAAACATAAATGATGAGACTTCATTAATGAGATTAATGAAAAAGAAAGAAACCTAAAGATGTTGTAGAATCAAAATTTTCAGAAAGGTAGCTCTAGTTATTGCTTTGCAAAGTGGTGTTCCTTGATGAATATCCAGCACCTCATTCGATGAGGAAAGAGCCTAGATCCCTTCACCGGGAGTGACCCCCATAACAAAAGCTAGTAAATGCTACAACCCACTCGATTTGTTTTTAAAACTATTCGATTTTAAAAAGCGGAGCTTAAACCACTCCTTTTCAAATCACTCGATTCTACAAGGATATCAAGTTCATTACGCAAAAGGTTTTCTTAAAAACCTGCCGTGGCCCTCCGTCATTTCAGATAAGTGCTATTCAGTATTTGTTCTACGTTTGTTGACTATGTTAATTAAGGCGTAGTGTGCGGTAGTTAATTAGTGCTTATCTGCCGCATATGATGCGATTGGATTAGGGTAGTCGTACGACTTTATTGACCTTGTTAAGGGTCGTACGGGTGGGTTTAATTCTATCACGAAATGACGGGTAGAACTTGACTAGCGCTTATGATTTGTTGACCTTGTAAGGTTATAAGTTGCTAGTGGTAAAAACAGATATTGGGAATTTCAAGTGTACAAATTTGCAATGAGATTTCATACCTTCTATGAGATAGTTAGATCTCGATACCCATTGCGAGTAAGAGTTACTCCTGGGAGAGTTTTGCACTTTACAATTAGCTAATCCAGTAGGTGTCTAAGAAAGGTGTTAACAGGGTTATGCCCCTGCGGAAACGAGGTTATTTAATTAGTTCCATGCGGAAGCATGGGAGACTCCCTTGGAGTACCAATACCTGCCTGGCCGAACAATTGGCGAACATGTAGGGTGTAATTAATCCCGGCTAGTCTTACCTTTTAGGGTTTGAAAGAAGATTTGATAAAAACAGTAGGAGCCATCCTGAAACAGTAGGAGCCATCCTGATTAGATAAAATAATAACCAATATAATCTTGCAAGAGCGCACACAGAGTTTTCTTCTCTCTCTCTCCTAGTAGCCACCAAGACACGCCTTAATCAAGATAATTATATGGATGTATTGACCGAACCCGCTTATTATACTGAGCAGGGGAACGTTGGTTACGCTCTACCTTATAATTGTTATAAGTCTGAGCAGGAAGTGGGGGAATACCTGGATTCGCATGCGACCCGAATGAAGAATGAGCATGATGATCCATTTTCTTCGGGTGTGTTCGTTACCGAGAATTGTTTCTCGGTTTGTTCTACGTCCTGGGTATTAGATACCGGATCAGGATCCCACATTTGAAATATGTTACATTGGATAAAGAAAGCTAGAGAACTGGGAATAGGTGATCATTCTCTCAGAGTAGGGAATGGTGCAATGGTTGCATCCAAAGCAGTTGGCGAATGTCACCAAGTATTTCCTGAAGGTAATACATTGTTTCTAAACGACTGTTATTACGTACCAGAAATGTTGTACAATTTAATATCAATTTCTTTATTAGATAAAGATAGATATAATTTTGCATTGGAGAATAATGTTATGAACATTTTCCTAAATCAAGTGTTGATTGGTTTTCGCACGTTAAGTAACGATATATACATTCTGAATCAAAATACAGTTCTTAACATACAGAACACACATAAGAGGAAAAGTTCAGAAATGAATGAAGCCTTCTTGTGGCATTGTAGACTAGGTCATATTAATGCGACACGACTAGCTAAGTTACATAAAGATAGATATTTGAATCCGTTCGAATTTACATCTTATGAAACTTGCTAGTCAAGTCTCAATGGCAAGATGAACAAAACTCCGTTTACTGGACATGGAGAAAGAGCTACTGAACTCTTGGGAGTAATACATAGTGATGTATGAGGTCCTATGTCTACACATGCCAGGAATAGTACCTCGTACTTTATTACATTCATTGATGATCTCTCAAGATACGGACATGTGTTCCTGTTGAAACATAAGTCTGAAGCTTTTGAGAAATTCAAGGAATATAAGTGTGAAGTAGAGAACCAAACGGGTAGAAGTTTTAAAATCCTTCGATCTGATCGGGGAGGAGAATACTTGAGCATGGAATTCCTGGATTATTTAAAAGAGAATGGGATTCTCTCTCAGCTTACTCCTCCGTATACACCAAGGCACAACGGTGTATCGGAGCGAAGAAAGCGCACCCTATTAGATATGGTACACTCTATGATGAGTACTGCTGAGTTGCCTATTTCTTTTTGGGGTTATGCGCTTGAGATAGCCGCATACCTATTGAATAGATTTCCAACCAAATCAGTGCCTACCATTCCATATGAGATATGGAATGGGAAGATTCCATATCATAAATGAGTTAAGATATGGGGTTGTCCGGCCTATGTTAAAAAGCAAAATCCGGACAAGCTCGAGGCAAGGTCAGTTTTGTGCAAGCTTGTAGGATATCCGAAGCATTCGCGAGGATATATCTTCTACCGCACTGAGGAAAAAAAGATGTTTGTTTCTCAGAATGCGGCCTTTTTTAGAAAAGGAATTTCTTATGAAAGAAATTAGTGGTCATGAGGTAGACTGGAAGAAGTTCCAGCTACACAAACTACAGCTGATGATTTGGTAGAACCAGAGGATTCGATAGTCTCCAACGAACTTCAGCCACTCCGCAGATCTAGTAGGGTTCCTCATCCACCTGAGAAATACTATGGTTTTCTCGTAGACGGTGGGAGCGAGGATTGCATCATAGAAGATGATGACCCAACTAGTTTCGAGCTAGACATCACGAGTGGGGACTCTGTGAAATGGTTGGATGCTATACGATCTGAGATGGAATCTATGTATACCAACAATGTATGAACTTTTAAAGTTGCTCCTAAAGGGGTAAAACCCATCGGGAGAAAGTGGATCTTGAGAAGATAATTGGTGTAGATGGAAAAGTTGAGACTTTCAAAGCTAGACTTGTAGCAAAAAGTTTTCTTCAACGACCAGGTGTGGACTAGGATGAAACCTTTTCTCCAGTGGCTATGCTTAAGTCCATCAGGATCCTACTTGCCATCGCTGCATACCATGACTACGAAATCTGGCAGATGGACTTCAAGACCGCTTTTCTAAATGGTGATTTAGAAGAAAGCGTGTATATGACACAGCTAGAGAGCTTCATAGATAGTAGGAGCGGCGTAAAGGTGTACAAGTTGCTTAAATCAATCTACGGATTAAAGCAAGCATCACGGAGTTGGAATATCTGTTTTGATATGGCAGTCAAAGAGTTTGACTTCATCAAAAACATAGATAAGCCTTGTATATACAAGAAGGTTGTAGAGTGTATGGTTTTTTTCCTCGTATTGTACGTGGTTGACATACTCTTGATAGGAAATGATGTTCCTATGCTGCACTCGATCAAGCTCTTCTTATCACAACGCTTCTCCATAAATGATCTAGGTGATGCCTCCTACATCCTGGGGATTAAGATCTATAGAGATCGATCTAAGCAGATGTATCATACTCACCAGGTGTAGTGAGTAGGTGTCAATCAGATCTTGGGGAAAAGCACTGGACAGCTGTGAAGAACATTCTGAAGCACTTGGGAAGGAATAAAGAATAGTTCTTGGTGTATGGTAACGGTGAACTCCATGTCGAGTCCTTTAATGATTCGAGCTTCCATAGTGATAAGGACGACTGTAAGTCGGTCTCGGGTTTTGTCTTTACCCTCAGCGGAGGGACGGTATATTGGAAGAGTTCCAAGCTAGATACCGTAGCAGCCTTGACGATGAAGACTGAATACATTGCTACCAACGATACTGCCAAAGACTCTGTCTGGTTGAACAAGTTCATGAGATGAACATGGTGAGGTTCCTAGCATTAAATATCCAATACTTGTGTATTGTGATAACAATGGTACTGTGGCTTTGGCTAAGGAACCCCGATCCCATCAGTGATCCAGACATATTCTTAGACGGTATCATATGATCAGGTAGATAGTTGATCGCCGGGAGAATGAGGTCAGGAGAGTTGACACGAATAATAACACGGCGGATCCACTCACGAAGGCCCTCCTACAGATACAATTGGAGAGTCTTTTTGGGATGTTGGGTATGAGATACTACAACAACTGGCCTTAGTGCAAGTAGGAGATTGTTAGTTATATGTATTCCCTAGAGCCCATTATTGTACATGATTGTATATTATAGTGGATGCTTGAACATATATAGAGAGGAATATTTTGCTCGACATGATAGTATGCTATCCGGTTGCCCTTTATCTTAAAATGTATACTAGTATTATTATACTGTCTCTCTCTAATACATGTTGGTAAAGCCCTTAGGATGTTAGCTTGACTACCAGGACTATGATGCAGATCATACCAGTGGGGCTTGGGTAGTCCGTAAGCACATCCTTTAATTGTTCCTAGTCGAGGGAGTATCGAGACAGGGCATCGATATTCCAGAGTAGACTAGTGTGTACGTTTCTTGACCCTGTATGCGGCGATGGATGATCCCACACCCATTGGTGTTTGACATCAAAGATTGTACACAGGTGCTCATTGGAGAATGGGTACATCGAACAGGACTCGCTGAGAACACCTCGATGGTATTATACCTATCGTCAGATAGCAGTTCTCTGGTGACACAGGTACAGGTTAGTCTATAGACCCGAGATCGTCATAGAGTCTTGTGTGGTTCCCACTGTGCTTTGATTTCCTCCCTACCACGGCTCAAATGAGTCGTACAAACAGGTACATTTTGGGTACAGTTCCGAGTCACATGGAGGCAATGAGCGATAGGAGGGGTTTCGTCTCTCCCAGAATTGAGAGTTGATGTTGCGCTATGCTCGATTGGTTATAACAGGAAGTCCCTGGCCAGGGCTGTTGATGAGATTTACTAGTAAGTGTTATCAGTGGTTGTAGGGTTCCTAGGCACTCTTACATGGGTCAAGAAGGCATCAGCCATGCCCGAATAAAATTTTAGACGTGCCGAACAACCCAAAGCCGGGATCTTTGCTAGATTATTAGGGTTTAACATGCAAGTAAACATCTTTACAACTAAAAGTGAGGGATTACAACCTTTGTAGTCCGCTCCTTCACTTCATAATCTCCGAGTAGAATTCCCTTTGCCGTGATCCATGATCTCCCGGACTCATGAGAGGCGCCACAACTCGAATGATCCATGCTAGCTTGTAGTCTTCCTTTTCTCCGATGATCTACCTTGAAGTTTCTATAACTCAAGCTCTCTCTCTCTTTTCAAGAGGTGAACACCCTAATCTAACTGGCTAGATTAGATGAGGATCATGGAGTAGGAATATTGCTTTCTTTTGTTTTCAAATTCTCACTTTTATTCACCACAAAAAGAAAAACTAGAAAGCTTTCACTAAGCTTAAGGTTGAAGATGAAGAAGAATGAATGGATAATTCCTTTTGTGATGAACAATGAATTATTGTAGTGGTTACAAATCTTACCTAGGGTTAAGCATGAGAAAGAGTTAACCCTTGTAGAGAATTAACTAGAGGTTGTGGTTTGGATTGGGTTAAAGAATATATTCACAAAATATCAAGCTTAAGTATAATGTCAAAGCTTCATGAAGTTTCATGGAAGCTTGATGCAAAAGCTAACCCTAATCCAAACCCTAACCAAGTTTAAACCCTAAACCATTGTTAAATTTGTAACCCTAACATGTTACAATATTATATATCACATATACAATATATTTTGTAACAATAGAAAATAATACAATTAACATATATCGCAAATATATCAATGTATTGTCCCGTGAGAAAATGAATCAATAAAGAGAGCTTATATTAGTTAACGTAACGCAATATATCACATATATAATTATACATTAAATTATCGAATCAACACTTGATCCGATAACCCGGCTATAATATATATAACCAACTAATATAACATGTACCATTTCATCGAATCAACACATGATCCGATGACCCGGTTATATTACATATACCCGGCCGATATCTCATATCGCGAGAATAGAATACGGTATCTCATATCGTATTATTCTCGGTCCCGCACATATCACATATGCGCTCCTTCTCCGTTTTGCCTGAGCCAGGAAACTTTTTTGTATGACTCTAAAGAATCTTCAAAAAGCCGGCAGTAGGTGATGATCATATCAAATACCCACAAGCTGCAAGCGGTCAGCTAAAGTAACAGCCACCCAGGTATTGAGCGATCAGAAGATCAACAAGCCATCCTGTACATTCTCCTGTGAATCCAATCAGTAACACTCCCGTACAGTCCGGTCTCTTCGTCAGATATGTTGCATATCTGGTCTAGGGATGGTATACATCAGACCCAAGTAACCGATAAGTCGTGTCGATATAAGGCTCATAACGGGTCGAGAAACTACTGATAACTCTTACCAGTAGCACTCCATATCAGCCCTGGCCAGGGACTTCCAGTTACAGCCAATCGAACACAGCACAACATCAACTCCCTATACCGGGAGAGAGGAATCCCCTCATATCGCTCATTGCCTCCATGTGATTCGGGATTGTACCCAAAAGCCACCGTTTTGCACTCCCTCTTGTACGTGGTAAGGTGGAAATCAAAGCACAATGGGAATCACACAAGACTCTATGACGATCTCGGGTCTACAGACTACCCTGTACCAGTGTTACCGGAGAACTGCCATCTGAAGTGTGGTATATCACCATCTGGGAGTTCTCGGCTAGTCCGTTCAGTGTACCCAGTCTCCACTAAGCACCCGTACACCATCTTTGATGTTAAAGACCAATGGATATGGGATCATCCATCGCCCATCATATAGTTCAAGATGCGTATACGCTAGTCTACTCTGGTGTGTCGATGCCATGTCTCGACACACCCTCTACTAGGAACAGTTATAGGATGTACACTTTGACTACCCTGGCCCCACTACTGTGATCTCATCACATTCCCAGTAGTCGAGTACATATCCTAAGAGCTTTATCAACATGTGAGAGTAAGGCATTAAACTAATACTAGTCAACATGTTAAGACAAAGTGAAACCAAATAGCATACTATCATGACGAGCAAGAAAGTCCTCAATATATATTACCAAGCATCCATTATAATATACATCATATGTAGAACAATGGCCACTAGGGCATATATATAACTAACAATCTCCCACTTGTACTAGGGCCAGATGTTGTAGTATCTCCTACCCAACATCCCGAATAATCTCTCAAACTGTATCTGGGGAATGGCCTACGTGAGTTGATTCGCAGTGTTGTCCTTCATGTCAACTCTCTTGACCTCGATGTCGCGGCGATCAACTATCTCCCGGATCAGGTGATACCGCCTCAGAATATGTCTGGATTTCTGATGGGACCTGGGTTCCTTGGCCAAAGCCACAGCTCCAGTGTTATCACAATACAAAAGTATTGGATGCTCAATGGAAGGAACCACACCAAGTTCAGTGATGAACTTCTTCATCCAGATAGCCTCTTTGGCAGCATCGTTGGCAACGATGTATTCAGCCTCCATCGTCGAGTCTGCCACGGTTTCTTGCTTGGAACTCTTCCAACAAACCGCCCGTCCATTTAGGGTAAAGACAAATCCCGATTGCGACTTAGAGTCGTCCTTATCACTTTAGAAGCTTGAATCGGTAAAGGACTCCACCTGGAGTTCTCCATTACCATACACCAAGAACATCTCCTTAGTCCTTCGCAAGTACTTGAGAATGTTCTTCACAGCTGTCCAGTGACTCTCTCCAGGATCTGCTTGATACCTACTCACTACACTTAGTGAGTATGCAACATCGGGTCCGGTACATAGCATCGCATACATGATAGAGCCTACTGCCGAAGCGTAGGGTATCTCTTGCATGCGAGCTCTCTCCAAATCAGTCTTGGGAGACATCTCTTTGGAAAGAGTGAGTCCAGAGATCTGTAAGTGCACGGCGGCGCCCCGGCCGTCAATCCGACGCCGGAATGCGGAAACGAAACTTTTTACAAAACTTGTATACCGGCACCACCGCGCACTTTAAATCTGGATCGGGCCATTAACCTACTCCTAGCTAACTAGATAAGGGGTAGAGAGATATACCGAGTGATCCGTGTCCTTCGGTCTTCTCGTCGTCGTCCCGATCTCCCCGCGGAATCTCCGGTCTTCATCTCCTCGTCGGAAGGGCACCACATCGCCGGGTTGTTTTACGGGCTCCCACCTTTAGACCGAGGCAACTCGGGCACGAAGTTGGCGAGTCGACGTGTCCAAGAATTGGTATAGAATAAGTGTATTGCTCTTTATATCTTGGGGTTGTATGAAGTTGCCATTTTGATGGAGGTGAAGAAAAGAACTTTTGGAAGAGGAGCTATGGGATTTTTTTCAAAGCCAAAAGAACAATTTTTCCTACCCAAAAAATTGGGACAGCCCCCCTTCCCTCTTAGTGGCCGAACATATCTAGGAGAGTGAGAGAGAGAGTAAAGCAAAAAAGGGGGGGAAGCAATAATACATCAAAGAGAGAGAAAGGGTGATGATGATCAAGAATCATCACAACAAAAACCTCACTCCAAAACCCATCACTCATCTCATCACACAAAAGTCAAGTAATGATTAACCAATGAAGTCAATGGATGGTGCACCATCATGATGCAACAATATACAAAGACCGCCCTCCACAATACTAATTTGCACAATTGCAAATAAGCCATCCTCCACCATTTTTCAGCCAAGGAAAGATACAAAGGAAAATGGCCGAAACAGAATGCAAACTGGCAACTTCAGAAAACTGATCCCGTAATAAATTACAGGAAAACCCCGCGACTGTAAATACATACCCGCATTTGTATTCCGACCGAATACAAATGCAAAGAGACAAAATCTACACTGTACAATACTAGGATCCGGCTTAAACCAAAGCCCGCTAGTATTATCCGTCCGATCATGATCCGTGCAACACCGCACGTACATGATTGAACCCTGCTATATCTCCATACGGCCTCTACAGCGTTTCGCCCGAAACTTGTGAAAATGGTCTGTGGGGGACTCTAAAGACTCGTCAATAGTTTGGTTGTGGATTTAGCCACCAGCACGTCAGAGGTATTAGCCATACGTAACGGGCTACCAGGTATTGACCAAAAAGGACGTCGATGAGCAAACTCATCCTGACACCCTACTGAGCCTGTCAGTGACAATATGCGTACAATCCGGTTCGTTCGTCTATGAGCATCGCATGGCGGGCCTAGGGGGTTGGTAAAAGTCAGACCCCCAAAAGCGGTACAAGTCGTGTCGGAGTGTAGCCCAGAACACCCTGAGATACTACTGGAATACCTACCTGTAAATCTCCTGCAATGGCCAAGGACTTTGTGTAATGGCTCTCCTAGACACAGCGCGACCTCATCCCCAATACCGGGAGAGACGAACCACTGCAGTTCCGCTCACTGCCTCCATGTGGCTCGGGACTGTACCCAACTAAAACCTGTTTGCACGTATCCTTTGAGCGTGGTAGGGTAGTAATCAAAGTACAGTGGGAACTCACAAGAGACAAATGACGATCTCAGGTCGATGAACTAACCTGTACACATGTCACCAGGGAACTTCCATCTAACGTCAGGTATAAGACCAACTAGCATGTTCCCGGCGAGTCCTGTCCGGTGTACTCATAACCCAATGAGCACCTGTATACATCTTAGGTGAACCAACTGACACCAATGGCTTGTGAGACCGGCCACCACCCCTTGTCGGGGTCTTGACTGTATACACTAGTCTACTCTGGAGTATCGATGCCCTGTCTTGAAACTCCCACGACTAGGGACCTTTTAAGGATGTGCTTATAGACTACCAGCTCCCACGTATATGATCGCCCTCATACTGCTGGCAGTCAAGCAAGAATCCTAGGGGCTCTATCAACGCGCAATAGTGACCTGTAAGGTCACCAAAAGCAGTACACGATGATAAAGATAAACCAGATAGCATACTATCATCTTGAGTAAGACTGTCCTACCGGTATAGGTCCTCCCTCAATCATTGCAATCACGTGCCTGTGATCCAATAATTGACTCTGAGGGCACTATCTCCAACAATCTCCTACTTGCACTTAAGGCTAATTATAGCGATGTCGCATACTCACAGCCCGTGTGATACCGAACACCCAACTCCTCTACTAATCAGTCTCACAAAACCCGTTTGCGAAACTATTGCGTTCGAGGAATAGCCACAGTAAGTGGATCCGCCATGATGTTTCTTTCTATGTCTCTCTACATCACAAGTTCGCAGAGAATGCCATCTCCTGAAATGAGCAAAACCTGTCTTAGAATATGTCTGGATGTCTGATGGGACCTAGCTCATAAATGAACTCCAAATCCAAACTTCATAGACTGTATCGTCAACTGAACTTAATCAGTATCCTGCGCCATCCTTCCCTCAGTATCCACCTAGACCACCTGTCCAAAATACTGCCCCTCGTCAGAAGGAAAACTATAACTCTGACAACCAATCTGTCATCCAGGTCACCATGGAATCCTGGAATGATAACTGTCTCCCGAACGAGGCTGTCGTTATCATATCCCTAGAACATCCACTTATGTTCTAAAACTGCTTCCGATCGTTTCTCCAGGACTGGATCAATATCAATATATTGCATCTAGTACAAAAACAATATCTGGTGTGGTACTTGACATCTCATGATTGACCTAATTCCCTAAGCAAGTGTTCTGCCAATCATGCACATCCCTCTCCACTTTAGTCTGTAAGACACCTTTAGAGAGGGTGACTCCATCACCTGCAGGTACACTACCGTGCCTGGAGTCGTCCATTCTAAAACACCTTCAGAATGTTGTCTAAGTACCCTGATTGGGAAACTACCCAAATCTAGATCTAAAACCATAGATCCAGTAACCAGAATGTCTTGATATTATATCCAAGTCCCATGTGGAGAAACCACTGTGTGACAACTAAAGTATAACCGATCGTAGTATAGGAATATCACTTCCTACTCTGTGTATGTCTTCCAAATACCAGGACATCACACCCTACTACCTTCTTAATAGATCCATCTCATATTCTGATGAAGTTAAACCTATGACTGTCACATCAGAAATAGATGATCTATCTCCGCTATTTCTTCTTTAGTCTATAAATAGACATAAGCCACTTGTCCACCAATGCTTCCGCAGCTCCCACTGACTACGACAACCCTGTGGCAGAGTCATATAGACGTACATTTCTAAAGCTAGTTTAGAACGACGCTACACTCATCCTCCTGCCGGGTCTCGCAGCCTGGAACAACAACAATGGCAAGTCTGGGTAAACAAGAACCTCCCTGTCACCGTCCTTGAGGCTACCGGAGTACCTTTCGGGTGCCTGAGGTTACCAACCGTATCTGCGGAGTGGCCAATGGAATGTCAAACCAAATTGAATCTTTAGGTTCTTATCAAATTTTCAGTAATCGTCTGCGGTTCTGGAATCACATCCAGTTCTACCATACTCCCACTATTGTTTTCTGAAAAAATCCATTTTTGTTAAAACTGTGGCGAGTCAAGAACAATATCACTATTGATCTTCCAGATGGTAGAAAGGCAACCCTCGTCATAGCCTGGGTCAACCAACAAACAGCCATTACAGAAACGCGCCTTGAGTTATCCAGAGTCTGGTTTTAAGCATAAGCCGGAAAACTCCCCGTACCTTAAGATATGAACTGTTCTATATCCAATATAGAACCAGAGGCACTGATTTAATTGAACCAGATTCAAATCATGCATCTGCCTTCAGTGCATGTCAACTAAATGGAGAGAGGCCGGTTAGAATTACTCAACTTAGGAGTGCTCCCAATTATGAGTAATCTGAAAAAGAAGCAAGTTCTTTAATCATTACTATCAACTGAATACCCTAAACAAGTATCTACATCTTCGATTGCATTGAAGAATCCCGATACTTGCAACACCTGGTTCTCTACTTTATTCATATACCTATAACTTCTCAAAACTCAGACCTTGTGTTTCTACGAAACACTTATCTAAATCGAATATAGTACGAGGACCAACCCCTCTGTCCTAATGGACACTGGACAACATACAATACTCTGTATATTTCCCTTGAGTCTGATAACTCAATCCCCGTGTTACGTAGATTGAAAACTGTACTTATAGTTAAGAAGAATCACACCGCTGTTTAATGCTCCTTACCTAATCATCCTCTGATATAGGTAAATGTCATGGACATAATTTCAAAAAGGTATATCCCACTCTATAAAAATAGACGTACAGATATTTCAATTTGAAATTGGTGCATAACAACGTATATTCAAAACCAAATATTTGCCGTCCGGCAAACAACCCAGGCGATTTCCTCAAATATCACCAATTTACAACGAATTCCGATATAATGCGGATGATCACCTAATTCCCAACAACTTACTCCCACTCATCATCTGTAAAACCATACAGATGTGAGAATCATACCTAGTAAATACATACCCTGGAGTATGGACTAATTGGGAAATCAGTCTTCTTTAAACAATACACAGTGAAACTGAAACATTGAAATGTTTCGATGGGATATCCTGGTATTCCTAGTAATGCCTCTTCCATTATCCAGATTCACAACTATAACCGTATATTTCTATTCCATCTCTCCACATCCCTTCATATGTCTTTAGTCAATAACTTCTGTACACCCTCTTAGGCTAAATGGTTTTCTTCCTTCCCTGCCGTTCGGCACCAGCCTATGGTTTGGAAGAAGACTATCCAATAAGCGTAATGGTTGTACTGTCCTTATCCTAGGAGCACTCGCAACGTGAGAGAAGGTGAAGATAAAAGACACCTGAATAAACCTTATTCCTATTTCTCCTGAACCAGAATCCATCCCCGGACTGGAACAAGTTCCTTTCTAGTTCGTATATAACCATACGATGGAGTATCCAATAAATTGTGGATCTTCGTAGTGATACGGAGTGTCCTGGAGAAATACAAAGGTGAAGTGGGAGTGGTAATGAAATACTTGGTTTGGTCGTGAATAGCAGTCGTAATTTACTTTGCCCTCTTACTAATCCCTTGATATGTCTTTACTTAATACCTTCTGTACACCATCGTTATGCTAATTGGTTTTCTTCATTCCCCATCGTTCGGTACCAGCCTAAGGTTTGGAAGAAGACTATCCAATTTGCGTAATAGGTGTACTATCTCATAAACCAAGGAGTACTCGCAACCTGAGAGAAGGTAAAAGGAAAAGACAACTGAATAGTCCTATTCGTTTTCTCCAGAACCGGAAACCATCCTCGAATAATTTACTTCGAGTTCGTATATAACCATACGATGGTTTTTGTCCAATGGAAGTGGACGTTCGTAGCACTACGGGGTGTCCTGGAGAAAAGGGTAAAAGTAGGAGTGGCAATGAGGTTTGTAACTCTGACAATCCAAAAGCCAGTGTTGAAGAAGGTTCGGTCAATATTGGTTACTGAGTCATAGTCTTAGGGTCGGGTGATGGTCGCTGCCAAAGAGAGAGAGAAAAGAAACACTCAGCGTGCACTCTAACCTAGATCGAAATGGTTACCAATTTATCTAATCAGGAGACCTCCCACTGTAACGTCGAATTCTCCTCTAAACCTGAAAGGAGAATTAGTCGGGATCACCCGAGGAGTAAACCAACTCATCAGTGAGAATCGGGATCCAACTATCATCGCATGATAACGTGACGGAATCCGCTCACGTTATCACACTCCAGAAGGTATACGCATATCTGGCAAGTTTCAGTTTCTTTAGAAACTCCCGATGTGATTTTTACCCCATGCTCTTATGACCTTAACTATGGCCAACAAATCATAAGTCACATGTCAAGTTCTACCCGTCATTCTCCAGGTTAATTTGAACCCACCCGTACCTACCCTTGACTTTGGCCAACAAGGCAGTACGACTGTCCCAAACCAACGCATCTATCTATGCTGCATATGAATACCCAACAGCTACCAAACACTGTGCCTTGACTTTGGCCAACAAACACAGCTTGAATACTATTGACTATCCATAAGAAACGACGGAGGGCTACGAATGGTTTCTGGTGAAAACCTTTAACGTAATGAACTTGATGTCGTTGAAGGAACCGGATAGCTTTTATAAAAATATAGTGGCGAAAACCATTGCTAAAGAGGTCACTCCGGGTGAAGGGATCTCGGCTCTTTCCCCGTAGAATGAGGTGCAGGATATTCCAACTGAATACCACGATGCAAAGAAAAAGTAATCGGCTATAGTGAAGTTATTACCGTGACGAAAACTTCTGTCCAAGGGGTCACTCCCGGTGAAGAGATCTCGACCCTTGCCTCATCGACTGAGGTGCAGGACATTCCAACTGAATACCACTGTGCAAAACAAAAGTGAACGTAATTGCAATAACAGCTTTTTGAAAAGTGTTCCAACAACATCAGAATAGGTTTGTTTAGCTTGCATTGATCCGAATCAACGTAGTCCCATCAATTGATCACACCAATAAAGAACAAAAATAATGATGTACGTATATGCCATCCGCATTCGCCACTGGGTCCCGTCATTACCCGTTAGGTTACTTAACTAACAACAGAGCGGGGACTGGACTAGCGCAGATGCAAAACATATACAACAACTACTTGTATATATATATATATATCAATATATAATATTCGCTCAAGGCGTGATAAAATGCAACATCACAGAAATGTAATAAACATCACAGAACAGTATTGTTATCTGGGATCCCCGGGTTTCATAGAGCCGCTGCTGAAACCCGATGTTCCCCTGGTCGTGTGGATAGCCTTTGCAATGAAATCCTAGACCCCTATGGGCGCGGCAAGTTACCCGCCAAAACCTAAAGCGAGGCAGCCTCCTTCAGCAATGTGAATGGACCACCCAACACTTTACGAAATCCGGTAACTTGGGCACCCCTCCTGGGTCAACCTGTACCCCCTACGAGTGCGGCGAATAGCCCGCCAATTCTAGAGTAAAGCCCCCTCCGTCTCAATGCCATGAGATGCGGGCTCGTTGCCCTCTAGAACCCGGCTATCCGTGCACCCCTCCTTGGGGTAATCCTAGTACAGAAAGTAAAATATACATACAACGGGTACATCGACCTCACCCCGGTCGTGCTCCAAAAGAATAATATACAAACGGGCAGTGACGGCAGTCCACATGTCGGACGCTCGTCCCGCAATATCAAATGTACATAATAAACCAAAGTGTACTAACATTGCATCCAGGCTATCCCAAAGAGCACTACACCAATCCGCAAAATCACAGCACAACACAGAACATCAACGTGAATGTCACGTTCGCAAATCCGTCTAAAAGGGCTATAGCAGTTAGACAGGATTTACCGATCAAGTGACATTCACGGTCGCAGATATAATGTAAATACTGTGAACTAACATGTTTAAAATTTTCGATCGACTAAATTTTCCTATGTGGGCCCCAAGCACAACTGTAGCACTCAACGAAAATCTGGGCCCAAAAAGAATATTCCAGAAACCCCATTTTCAAACCAGAAGCCCACTGTAAAAATTTGATGCCATGAACAGTCAAGATAGCGGCGGAACTGCGGCCAATGCGTGGGTTTGGCCGCGGTTCCGCGGTGGAAAAATGACGTCACGCGACCAAATTTTCACAGAATGCTTATAATTGCCTGCACGTGTTTCTACAATGTACTGAAAAAATTATCGACCCAAAAATAAATCGACAGAAAACTAATGCATGAAAAACGCTGTTTTTAGAAAATACGATCGATCGAACTTGTAAACATGTTAGTTCAAACTAGACTAGGTTAATGGCGTGGCTCTGATACCATGTAAGTGCACGGCGGCGCCCCGGCCGTCAATCCGACGCCGGAATGCGGAAATGAAACTTTTTACAAAACTTGTAAACTGGCACCACCGCGCACTTTAAATCCGGATCGGGCCATTAACCTACTCCGAGCTAACTAGAGAAGGGGTAGAGAGATATACCGAGCGATCCGGGTTCTTTTACGGGCTCCCACCTCTGGACCGAGGCAACTCGGGCATGAAGTTGGCGAGTCGACGTGTCCAAGAATTGTTGTAGAATAAGTGTAGTGCTCTTTGTCTCTTGGGGTTGTATGAAGTTGCCATTTTGATGGAGGTGAAGAAAAGAACTTTTGGAGGAGGAGCTATGGGATTTTTTTCAAACCCAAAACAACAATTTTTCCTACCCAAAAAATTGGGACAACCCCCTTCCCTCTTAGTGGCCGGCCATATCTAGGAGAGTGAGAGAGAGAGAGAGTAAAGAAAAAAAGGGGAGAACCAATAATACATCAAAGAGATAGAAAGGGTGATAATGATCAAGAATCATCACAACAAAAACCTCACTCCAAAACCCATCACTCATCTCATCACACAAAAGTCAAGTAATGATTAACCAATGAAGTCAATGGATGGTGCACCATCATGATGCAACAATATACAAAGACCACCCTCCACAATGCTAATTTGCACAATTGCAAATAAGCCCTCCTCCACCATTTTTCAGCCAAGGAAAGATACAAAGGAAAATGGCCGAAACAAAATGCAAACTGGCAATTTCAGAAAACTGATCCCGTAATAAATTACAGGAAAACCTAGCGACTGTATATACATACCCGCATTTGTATTCCGACCGAATACAGATGCAAAGAGACAAAATCTACACTGTACAATACTAGGATCCGGCTTAAACCAAAGCCCGCTAGTATTATCCGTCCGATCATGATCCGTGCAACACCGCACATACATGACTGAACCCTTCCATATCTGTAGGGTTACTAGGCACACTAAGGAGGGTCCACAAGGCATCTACCATGCCAAATTCAAATTTTTCCATGTGCCGAGAAATCCTAAACTAGATCGTTTACTAGAGATTAGGCGAAACTACAACAAGTTAACAACTTTACTAGAAAGTGAATGGAAATACAACCTTTGTAGATCCGGTCCTCTACTTCTAAAGCTCCGTGTTGACGTCCCTCCGCTGCGATCATCGGATTCCGGACTCTAGCGATGGTTTCGTCGGAGAAATGATCGGGCTAGGTCATTGACTTCGAGGCCGAAGATGATCTACGTCGGGGAGACTCAAACTCAAGCTATTCCTTCACTTGGTCAAAAACTTTGTGAAGAGAACACCCTATACTACATAGAAAGTAGTAGAGGATGAAGAAATAGGAAGTGGTTTCACTTTATAATTGGATTTCTCACTCTTTTTCCCATGACACCATTGGAGCTAGCAAGCTTTTGTGAGCTTGATGAAGGAGAAGAAGAAGAAAAGAATCATATGAATAATTATCCAAATGAAACTTGTCCAATAAATAATGGCACCATGGTTGAGTTAAGCCCTCATGCTTAACTCATGTAGAGAATTAACCAAAGCATTAGGTTAAGGGTTGGGTTAACTAATATCTTGAACAAATGACAAAAGAGTTGACTTTGTCAATGTTTATCAAGCTTCATGAAGCTTGATAACTTTGACCAAAGTCACTCTTTTGTTATATGCTAGGAAAATAGTAAACCCTAATCTAACCTTGACTTGGTTCAAGTCTCATACACTCAACTTGTTTGTATCATCAAGCATGATACAAACATGTACACTTGCATATATCACATATAAACAATGTGCACATTCAAGTGAGAAAATCAATCTTAAATGAACCAATACTAGTTAATGTAAAGTAATATATCAAATATATAATTATACATTAAAAGATTAAATCAACACTTGATTTAACGATACGGTCATATTGCATATAACCGACTAATATCAATAGTAACAACTTATCGAATCAACACTTGATCCGATAACCCGGCTATATCGCATACAACCGATCAATGTCACATATCGCGAGAATAGAATACAGTATCACATACTAGTAATATTCTCGGTCCCGCACATATCTCATATGCGCTCCTATTTCGTTTCGCTTGAGCCAGGAAACCCCTGTGTAGGACTCTAAAGACTCGTCAATACGCCGGCAGTAGGTGATGATCATATCAAACACCGACAAGCCGCAAGCGGTCTGCCAAACGTAACGGCCACCCGGGTATTGAGCGATCAGAAGATCAAGGAGCAAGCCCGCTCACATTCCTGTGAATCCAACCAGTAACACTACCGTATAGTCCGGTCTGTTCGTCTGATATGTCGCATATCTCGTCTAGGGGTGGTAAACGTCAGACCCAAATAACTCGATAAGTCGTGTCGATATGAGGCTCATAACGGGTCGAGAAACTACTGGTAACACTTACCAGTAAATCCCTAAAATAGCCTTGGCCAAGGCCTTCCTATTATAGCCAATCGAGCACAGTGCAACATCAACTCCCTATACCGGGAGAGACGATACCCCTCCTATCGCTCATTGCCTCTATGTGATTCGGGACTGTACCCAAAAACCACTGTTTTGCACGCCCTCTTCGACGTGGTAAGGTGGAAATAAAAGCGCAGTAGGAATCACAGAAGACTCTATGACGATCTCGGGTATACAGACTAACCTGTACCAGTGTCACCAGAGAACTGCCATATGACGTAAGGTATAATACCATCTGGGAGTTCTCGGCGAGTTCGTCCAGTGTACCCAGTCTACACTGAGCACCCGTATATCATCTCTGATGTCAAACACCAATGGATATGGGATCATCCATCGCCCAGCTGTATGGGTCGAGAAGCTACACGCTAGTCTACTCTGGTATATCGATGCCCCGTCTCAATACACCCACGACTAGGGACCTTGAAGGATGTACTCATGGACTACCATGTCCCCACTAGTATGATCCGCATCATAGTCCAGGTAGTCAAGTACACATCCTAAGGGCTTTACCAACATGTAACAGAGAGACAATCAGTATACACGTTATGGTAAAGAGTAACCAGATAGCATACTATCATATCGAGCAAGAAAGTCATCCCTATATATGTCCAAGCATCCACTACAATATACATCATGTGTATAGTAATGGCCTCTAGGGCATACATATAACTAACAATCTCCCACTTGCACTAGAGCCATCTGTCAGCAGTGGTTGTAGTATCTCATACTCAACCATCCCATAAGGAAAAGGCCTTTGTGAGTGGATCCGCCGTGTTGTCCTCTGTGTCTACTCTCCTAACCTCGATCCCCTGGAGATCATCCATCTCCACGATCAGGTGATACTGCCTAAGAATATGTCTGGATCACTGATGGGACGGACGTTCCTAGGCATAAGCCACAACTCCATTGTCACACAATGGGAGGAACGAAGTTCATCTCATGAACTAATATACACCCAGACTGCATCTTTGGTAGCATCTTTGGTAGCGATGTATCCAGCCTTTATCGTCTAGTATGCCACGGTATCTAGCTTGGAACTCTTCCAACATACCGTCCCTTTACTGAGGGTAAAGACAATGCCTGCGACTGACATTCAGTCGTCCTTATCACCCTGGAACCTTTCCAGTGATTCTCCCCAGGATCAATTGATACCATCTCACTACGACTAGTGAGTATCCTAATATCCAATTAGATCTATTTCATAGATCCAAAACCCAGGATTTAGTAGGTATCATTTTGATCCTATATGGAGAATCCTTGTGATAAGCGGAGATTGACCGAGCGTAGCATAGGAAACTCCTTCCCTATCAAGAGTATGTCATCCACGTACGCTACGAGGATCACCAGCA